>CM074515.1:23835489-28667287 GCA_037379345.1 Perna viridis
ACTATGCGTTGTAAAGATTGTTTCATATGGTTAGTCGATGAAATTTTCAAATAAAAAATTCTGTAGCCTTCCGTCGTTCCGCTGCGCTCCACTGCGGAAAAGTGACAAAAAAGAAATAGATGTATTATTTGTTTTCCCTACATACTACTATGTGTCCAAGTGTACGTAACAATATAAGATATGTGGAACTATGGAAGTTTTGTTATATTCTATTTTTATGTTTATAATTGCCTCCGTAGAGGCGTTCAGAAATTGCGACTGCTGCCGTACTTCAGGCATCAGCGCGGGGTATTGGGTATAGTTTTCAACTAGCAATAACCACGCCTCGGATAAACCTCATCGGCTATGGTACCGCCACTGCGCAAAGCTAGTGTATAATTGTACAGTGTACATTAAGGTATGTTTAGTCATATTCTTCTAAAGCAGGTGAACAACTTTGCCACTAGGTGCAAATTTATATTTTAAAAATCAAGTCAACTCGAAGAAAGGGATATGAGAATACGTAGAATCAATTGCTTTGCCTTTGTAGTTTCTCATCTGTAAATTACTTTCTTGTTTGATAGTTAATGCAACTTTTAAAATTTCGCTTTATATCATGCTTAAGTTAACGTATATTCTACATAGCTATGGGCAAAGGGAGGTAATTGTACATCGTAGTTAAAATATCTTCACACTACTGTATTTGAAATGAGAGTTTTGTTGTTTAAGTGAAAGCCTGTAGGGTTACGGAATAGGAAAACTATGCGTTGTAAAGATTGTTTCATATGGTTAGTCGATGAAATTTTCAAATAAAAAATTCTGTAGCCTTCCGTCGTTCCGCTGCGCTCCACTGCGGAAAAGTGACAAAAAGGAAATAGATGTATTATTTGTTTTCCCTACATACTAGTATGTGTCCAAGTGTACATAACAATATAAGATATGTGGAACTATGGAAGTTTTGTTCTATTCTACATTTATGTTTATAATTGCCTCCGTAGAGGCGTTCAGAAATTGCGACTGCTGCCGTATTTCAGGCATCAGCGCGGGGTATTGGGTATAGTTTTCAACTAGCAATAACCACGCCTCGGATAAACCTCATCGGCTATGGTACCGCCACTGCGCAAAGCTAGTGTATAATTGTACAGTGTACATTAAGGTATGTTTAGTCATATTCTTCTAAAGCAGGTGAACAACTTTGCCACTAGGTGCAAATGTATGTTTTAAAAATCAAGTCAACTCGAAGAAAGGGATATGAGAATACGTAGAATCAATTGCTTTGCCTTTGTAGTTTCTCATCTGTAAATTACTTTCTTGTTTGATAGTTAATGCAACTTTTAAAATTTCGCTTTATATCATGCTTAAGTTAACGTATATTCTACATAGCTATGGGCAAAGGGAGGTAATTGTACATCGTAGTTAAAATATCTTCACACTACTGTATTTGAAATGAGAGTTTTGTTGTTTAAGTGAAAGCCTGTAGGGTTACGGAATAGGAAAACTATGCGTTGTAAAGATTGTTTCATATGGTTAGTCGATGAAATTTTCAAATAAAAAATTCTGTAGCCTTCCGTCGTTCCGCTGCGCTCCACTGCGGAAAAGTGACAAAAAGGAAATAGATGTATTATTTGTTTTCCCTACATACTAGTATGTGTCCAAGTGTACATAACAATATAAGATATGTGGAACTATGGAAGTTTTGTTCTATTCTACATTTATGTTTATAATTGCCTCCGTAGAGGCGTTCAGAAATTGCGACTGCTGCCGTATTTCAGGCATCAGCGCGGGGTATTGGGTATAGTTTTCAACTAGCAATAACCACGCCTCGGATATTTTTTTTTATATTTCAAACTTTATTCCTTAAAATACTTTTGCATATACTTAATACAATATTGATAAAATATTAAAATCACAGACAACACTATTGTTCAAGTATAGCAATCATAAGTACATGTATATACAATCTTTTATATATTTCCTCGGAAATATGAAGCCATTGGTGAAAACTGACTTAAACCTCCTTTCAGACGAAAATGATAATTAAATACTTTTCCAATAAGTATACCAGTTTAGATAATATTATACACAGGGAAAATATACCTATAAAAGATAAACACACTTTCACTGTGATACAATTCTTTAGAAAATTAACGTCCTTTTATCAAAATAGCAAAGATATCAGTCAATATCTACCAAATTCTAACTGTATTAGGACATGACTATAGAAAATTAATAGTTAAATCGTCACTTTCATTATCAACTTTACAAAATAAATCACTATTACACCAATATACATTAAATTTCAATCTAGGTAGTCTGAAAAATCTGCTATTATTCTGGATCTTAACTGATATAGAAAACTCATATATATACCATTTTGAGTAACACTTTTACCTCTGAATTTGCAATTATTTCTAGCTGACCAAACAGTCTTACAATACAAAGAGATTAAGAGTAGAATAACATCTCTAGAAAACGAAGAAAATCCATCCATATCCTGAAACAGAATATGTTCATAATTCAAAGTAATATCACCATTAGTGATAGACATTACCCAATTTCTCAGTAATACAAACAACTGAAACACACATTTGCACTCAACAAATAAATGAGGCAATGACTCAATAGAACCACACAAAGTACAGGTTTTATCTTTAGACATGTTATATTTATATAAAAATACATTAACAGGAAGAATTTTATGAATTACCTTAAACATAACGTCTCTAGAATGTTTATCAATGAACTTATTGAAAACTCTCTTAAAAACAGGTTTAAAATCCACCAATGGATACCTTTCTTCTATTTTTAATTTGTAAGTAGTATCTTGTAACAGCAAAACATAAAACTGTTTGGTTGAATATCTGACTATAATGTCATTCTCAGAATCATCTGAGCTATCACATTTATTTTTGAATAACTTTAAACTGTCAACACAATAACTGTAAAAGGGAGGAAGTACATCACAATGTGGCTGCAATAAAGAGAACAATTCTTTATTGTAATGACGTAACATTAAGCCAAGCCAGTAAATACTCAGGTGTCTAGATTTCACATCTTTTCCATTTATAATATCTTGTAAATGTTTAAGATGAAAAGACTTTAATTTCAAGTCAATATTTACAATATTCATACCACCAGATAGTTTGTCTAAATACAATGTTTTTCTACTCAATAGTTCACAATTTGAACCCCAGAAAAACGGAAACAATAATTTTTGAAACCTATTAAGATAATACCTTGACATAGACAATACAGAACCAACATACCATAATTTACTACAAGCAACAACATTCATTACAATACTCCTTTCTAATAAAGACAAATTTCTCTTTTTCTTATAAGTTTCCAACTTACTTTCAATTTTTACATATATAGGATTCCAAATATCATCCTCAGTAACATTACCAAATTTAATACCAATTATCTTCAATGATTCTACAAATTCTATACCAAAACGGTAATTATCTTTTCTATCTTTCCAAAAACCTAACCATATACCTTTCGTCTTAGTTTTATTCAACTTTGACCCCGAACCTTTACCAAACAAATCAATAAGATATAAAAATTTATGAATACTCTTATCTGTTGTTAAAATACCTGTGCTATCATCAGCATATAAACTGACTGTACAACATTCAGAAGTACCTGGTAATCTAAGACCAACAATATCGTTATCTTCTCTAACTTTCCTAGCAAACGGTTCTAAACACAATACATATAGCAAGGGAGACAAACTACAGCCTTGCTTTACAGATCTAGTAATTTTAACAGGTGATGATATAAAGTTATTGACAAGTATACAAGAAGACAAATCATGATATAAAATCTTGATCCATTTAATCAAATTAGGTCCAAAATTATAATTTTCTAAACATCTAAACATAAACTCATGATTAACTCTATCGAAAGCTTTCTCTTGATCAAGAGAAACAAAAGCACATTTTAAATTCTTCTGATTAACATAATCAAAAATATTTCTTAATAAATGAGCATTATCTAAAATACTTCTAGAGGGTACACCACATGTTTGATCAGGATGTATTAATTTATCACAAACAGTGCTTACTCTTTTACAAATTAATCTACTCAAAATTTTCACATCATAATTCATTAAACTAATGGGGCGATAAGCCTTGACATCATAATGCTTAGAAATATCTTTACATATCAGAGTAATATAAGACACTTTTTGAGACGGAGACAAAGAATCTTCTTGAAAAATATTCTTATAAAGTTTCAGTAACATAGGCCCAAAAATATCGAAAAAACACATATAAAAATTCTTAGATAGGCCATCAGGTCCAGGAGACTTATCATTCTCCATGCCTTTCACAGATTCAAATATTTCATCAATAGTAATAGGAGAATCACAAAAAGATTGATCCACAGAATCTAACCTTGGTAAGTCTTTAATAAAATATTCACAAATATCATCATCAATAGGTTCTTCGGTAAATAACGAAGCATAAAACTTCTCAAATTGTTTCATGATATCACATTGTTTAGTAAAAACACAATCACCATCTCTTATTTCAGTAATAGTTTTCTTTTTACCTTTGGTAACCTCTCTTTCAAAAAAATATTTACTCATCTTTTCACTATCATTTAACAATTTAACCTTTGACCTGATTTGACATCCTCTAAAACTATCTAAATGAAACTGCTTAATCTGATCTTTAATCTCAGTAATCTGTTCAAAATAACTGCCAGGTGACAACTTTTCTGCACTATTCAACAAAAAATATTTCTTCTCTAACTCTCTAATAACTTGAAATTTAACTTTATTTTTCTGTTTACAATAATTAATGCAAAACTGTTTTATCTGATCTTTAAAAAAATCCCACATTTCTATACATATATCTAAATCATCAATAAGGTTAAGAAACCACTCTCTAAATTCCAAACAAAATACATTGTCATTCAAAATAGAATTATTTAAATGCCAGTAGCCACGCCCCTTTTTAATTTCAACATTACTAACAAAAGATACAAATACGCCATCATGATCGCTTTGATCAAAAGGTAAATTTATACATGATTGTACTGAGGTATTTAAGCTTTTCGATAAATAAATTCTATCAAGCCTACATGATACATCTTTCGTATGCCAAGTAACGTTTAATTTTTTGGGAAACAAAAATCGATAAGTATCGAAGAGTTCAAAATCATTTACAGTGTTGTGAATCTTAGTACTACCATCTGTACCTCTATCTAAATTACGACCAATTTTATCTAATACTGGTTTGTCAATACAGTTAAAATCACCACCAACAATTTTCATATTTTGAGACATAATAAATGGATAAATATCATCAAAAAAATCTTTACGCTCTACATTATTTGTTGGCGCATATATATTAATTAATTTATAAGGTACACCATCAATAATAATATCTATAAACTGAAAACGCCTATCTAAATCTCTATGAAATTTAACAATGGAAAAATCAAGTGACTGTGAAATAAAAATTGCCGTACCACGGCTTAAATTCGATCCAAAATTCCAAAAACATTTATATTGCGAAAAATAAAAATCAAGTTGCTTTGCAATCTTTAAATTTGAAACATAGGTCTCTTGCAAAAATAAAATATCAACTTTACGTTGAGTACATAACTGTTTCAATGAAAATTGTGTATTACAATTCAATAAACCTCTGACATTTAAAGTTACAATATTGATTTTCTGCTCACTCATAGGCACGTTTTAGATAATGACCCAAGTAAAATAAAGGTGAGAAAATAGGTACATCTAAACATTTGACAAAGAAAATAATGCTCACTGGCGGATTTAAATACCACTCCAATTCATCAAATAAGGGGAGATTTAACTCTAATACGATCAATGTGAAAGGAAAAAAATTGGATTTTGAAACTAAAGTGCAGGTGAACTCAATAAAATCCGAATCACGAAAATGTTTCAAGTCAAGAAAAATGTAATGTAATATACAAAAATACAAAAGTATGTGCAAACATAGACTGAAAAATACACTTATAAAATAAGTGAAGTTAATTATAAAGCATGATCGGTATTCAAACTCATTTTCCGTGGACATAAAGGCAATCATATCAGGGGGGATAATACAAATTCTCATAAGTCCGTTTAACATAATAAAAAAGTTCATATCACATAGTCGATTTTAACTGGGTCTTCCGGATTGTTCGGCCTTATCAGTGGGAGAGCAAGTGGCTTCCTGTCTACCTCCATATTATCATCGTCGGCCCGGGTTCTCTTTTCAGTGACATCTTCTCCGTCATCCTTGTCAGATTCCTCCTCCTCTCGAGGTCTCTTCTGGGTGTTGGCCACTTCAGGAATCGGTACCTCAGTACCAGGATTGGTACCTTCACCGCAAATCAGTACATCGGTATCCTGGGTGATACCTTCACTGCCAGTCAGTACATCGGCGCCCCTTTGAGCACCTTCACTGCTAATCAGTACCTGAGCGCTCTCCTGAGCACCTTCACTGCCTGTCAGTACATCAGTATCCTCCACGATACCTTCACTGCTACTTGTCGTCGGTACCTCAGCCTCACGACCTTCACCGCTACTGTTTCTATCATCCTGGCTCCTCCTCAGGACAGCTGCGTAGCTTGCAGCTGTTTGTCGTTCTGGGCATCGGGCTCGTTGATGCCCAGTTTCGCCACAACGAAGACACTGTGATGGCCTGCCCAAGACTGTTATCAAAACAGGCCTGTTGTACACTCTCGTACGGTACGGAATACTGCAATATTGGTCTTCATTGCACTTCATGGTCCCTCTGAGCGTACCAGTTTGTAAAGATATTCCGCCGTAGTCCATCGACTCCTCCTCAATATGGACATCAGAACCAAAACGTCTGAAATACTCCACTACGAGTTCCTTTTTCATATGAAGCGGGAACCAATGAACGCGAAATTTTACATTTCGGCGATCAAACCTTTCCAGTAGTACTTTTAAATGGTCATCAATCCTAGTTGGTTCGGAACTGTCCAGTCTCGCCACAAGGTTGGAATCTTTTAAGGTAATGTACCATTCAGCTCCTTCGCCGCATTTGTAGATGGCCTGGAGCTCTTTAACATCAAAGATGGCCCGCAGTGCTGAAATAACATGGCCCCTAGTAACGATCTTCCGAGTTCCTATAAATTTGGCCCTCAAAGTGTTTTTTATAACATCTTGCTTGATGTAACTCTCCATAGCAACACAATGTACTAGACAGAATAAGCAATAACCACGCCTCGGATAAACCTCATCGGCTATGGTACCGCCACTGCGGAAAGCTAGTGTATAATTGTACAGTGTACATTAAGGTATGTTTAGTCATATTCTTCTAAAGCAGGTGAACAACTTTGCCACTAGGTGCAAATTTATATTTTAAAAATCAAGTCAACTCGAAGAAAGGGATATGAGAATACGTAGAATCAATTACTTTGCCTTTGTAGTTTCTCATCTGTAAATTACTTTCTTGTTTGATAGTTAATGCAACTTTTAAAATTTCGCTTTATATCATGCTTAAGTTAACGTATATTCTACATAGCTATGGGCAAAGGGAGGTAATTGTACATCGTAGTTAAAATATCTTCACACTACTGTATTTGAAATGAGAGTTTTGTTGTTTAAGTGAAAGCCTGTAGGGTTACGGAATAGGAAAACTATGCGTTGTAAAGATTGTTTCATATGGTTAGTCGATGAAATTTTCAAATAAAAAATTCTGTAGCCTTCCACTGCGGAAAAGTGACAAAAAAGAAATAGATGTATTATTTGTTTTCCCTACATACTAGTATGTGTCCAAGTGTACATAACAATATAAGATATGTGGAACTATGGAAGTTTTGTTATATTCTATTTTTATGTTTATAATTGCCTCCGTAGAGGCGTTCAGAAATTGCGACTGCTGCCGTATTTCAGGCATCAGCGCGGGGTATTGGGTATAGTTTTCAACTAGCAATAACCACGCCTCGGATAAACCTTATCGGCTATGGTACCGCCACTGCGCAAAGCTAGTGTATAATTGTACAGTGTACATTAAGGTATGTTTAGTCATATTCTTCTAAAGCAGGTGAACAATTTTGCCACTAGGTGCAAATTTATATTTTAAAAATCAAGTCAACTCGAAGAAAGGGATATGAGAATACGTAGAATCAATTACTTTGCCTTTGTAGTTTCTCATCTGTAAATTACTTTCTTGTTTGATAGTTAATGCAACTTTTAAAATTTCGCTTTATATCATGCTTAAGTTAACGTATATTCTACATAGCTATGGGCAAAGGGAGGTAATTATACATCGTAGTTAAAATATCTTCACACTACTGTATTTGAAATGAGAGTTTTGTTGTTTAAGTGAAAGCCTGTAAGGTTACGGAATAGGAAAACTATGCGTTGTAAAGATTGTTTCATATGGTTAGTCGATGAAATTTTCAAATAAAAAATTCTGTAGCCTTCCGTCGTTCCGCTGCGCTCCACTGCGGAAAAGTGACAAAAAAGAAATAGATGTATTATTTGTTTTCCCTACATACTAGTATGTGTCCAAGTGTACATAACAATATAAGATATGTGGAACTATGGAAGTTTTGTTATATTCTACTTTTATGTTCATAATTGCCTCCGTAGAGGCGTTCAGAAATTGCGACTGCTGCCGTATTTCAGGCATCAGCGCGGGGTATTGGGTATAGTTTTCAACTAGCAATAACCACGCCTCGGATAAACCTCATCGGCTATGGTACCGCCACTGCGCAAAGCTAGTGTATAATTGTACAGTGTACATTAAGGTATGTTTAGTCATATTCTTCTAAAGCAGGTGAACAACTTTGCCACTAGGTGCAAATTTATATTTTAAAAATCAAGTCAACTCGAAGAAAGGGATATGAGAATACGTAGAATCAATTCATGACATGTTCCTCAGTTTTTGAAATCGTTCGGTTTTATTGTCGTATAGGTTTCGATTGGTAAAATAAATGTATGGAACTATTTATACGTACGTTCCTTGGAGTAATTGAGTTATAATCAAAGTGTTCTTTATATCAATTCGATAACTACGAAATAGTTCCTTCTTCTTTTGAATTTTGTTTTTGTGTTTCTTGCATTGAGTGAAAGAGTAAAACTTGATGCGTTTATTTATTCTGACTTTTTATATATTTTTATCACCCGTAACATGATGCATATTACTTCATAATAAAACAAAAATACTCTCAAACAAAGAAATATTCCCCTACCACTGAGATGACTCTTTGGGTGCGAGAAGTCGTGAAAATTTTGAATTGTAAAATAAAAACAAATATATTATTGAAAGAAAACATTTTTTTCGCTCGAAATAACCCGTCACGATCAAAATTTGGATGCATGATCAGAATTTAAAAAGAAACAGTAGAATGTTCAATCAATATATATAAATTATGTATTTATTATCCAACGCTAGTAATTCGGAAGTAATAGATTGTTTTGGCTGAGGCTAAATTGCCCGACCTTACCCATCCCCCCTTTTTCCATTGGCAATCAAAATTTGACGACCCTATTATCCTTGTGACCCATCCTCTTTTTTTTTATTTCATGTTCATTGTCTGAATATAGCTGAAATATTGCTGCTCGGACGTTAAACCCCAACAAACAAACAAAAAACATAAAATGTTTTCATGCGTGCATTTGTGTATCGATATACATATTTTCTCTTTGACACATTTACCATATACATTCTCGTTATACATGATGTTCATCGTACGATGTAACTTCGATAGAACTTCCTAATCTATTTTTAAGGCATTTATAATTCACTAGAAGGGAGCAACAGTTGTATCAGCATGCGTAATTTTTTACCCTACCGGTGCACCTGTCCATGCTCCCAGTTTTAGTGGAGTCCGAGTTGCTCATTTGCTTTTGTTACTTTGTATGTATGATTTTAGTTACTGTATGGTCTTTGTTGTGTATGTCTGTTTTCCATGTCTGGTCTTTGTCCCTGGATTACATTCTTTTGATTACCGCTATAACCTTGGTTCCCTTGATTACTCTTTCAACAGTTTTGTAATAAGATATTTGTATCCGACCATGCGGGTATCTGGAGCAGTCATACATGTATGTGCACCTTTTGAGTGTACTGGACTATATTGTGTACAACCCTTTTCCTTAGCCAGATGTTACTATTACATATTACCCCCTTGCTCACAATGGGGAATTTGAAGATCGATGAATTGAAATATTATTTTTAAATATAGTCTGGTTAAAACACTTATACATTATGATATACAACTTAAGATCTTGTTCGAAGTTTTAAAGCTAACTCTATAAATGTTCACTTTATACGGTCAATTTCATCAGTCTTCTATGGGTTTGTTTTGTTATGAATTTGTTGTTATGTAGAGGCTTTTTTCCTCTTGGCTAGTGGTATAAGTTGTCTCGTTGTCCGGTTTTCCTCTTGGCTACTTGTTTGAGCTGTCTCGATGTCCTGGTTTTTCCTCTTAGCCAGTGGTACACGCATGTGTGAGCTGTGTCGATACCCTGTTTTCCCTCTTAGCTAGTGGTACATGTATGAGCTGTCACGATCATCTTGTTTTTCCTCAAACAATTGTATGAGCTGTCTCGATGTCCTGTTTTTTCCTCTTAGTCAGTGGAATGAGCTGTCTCGATGGCCTAGTTTTTTCCTCTTAGCCAGTGGAATGAGCTGTCTCGATGGCCTGTTTTTTCCTCTCAGTCAGTGGAATGAGCTGTCTCGATGTCCTGTTTTTTCCTTTTAGCCAGTGGAATGAGCTGTCTCGATGGCCTGTTTTTTCCTCTTAGTCAGTGGAATGAGCTGTCTCGATGTCCTGTTTTTTCCTCTTAGTCAGTGGAATGAGCTGTCTCGATGTCCTGTTTTTTCCTCTTAGTCAGTGGAATGAGCTGTCTCGATGGCCTGTTTTTTTCTCTTAGTGGAATGAGCTGTCTCGATGTCCTGTTTTTTCCTCTTAGTCAGTGGAATGAGCTGTCTCGATGGCCTTATGTTTTTTCTCTTAGCCATTTGTACGTGTATGAGCTGTCTCGATAATCCGGTTTCCTATAAGCAAATTCCATGCCCTGAGTTTTAAGATCTTTGAATGATTAAAGGAGAAGTCTATGTTCTTGTGCAAGTCATAAATATCGAAACTAATCTGTTAAATATTCATGAAAATTAAAATGAAACAAAATAATTTCCTTTTCTTAATTAATTAATCGAGATTTTTAATTAGGTAATTTGAATTTCCCGCGCCTATGGGCGCCACCATGATCGGTTGAACTGTGACGTCACGAAGTCGGTTGTAAATTGAAAGTAAATAGGTAATTGATTATGATGTCCGAAGAAATCGCAAATTTAGGACTTCCCCTATAATTTCAAACCAAAACTAATAGAAGAGATTGAGGCACAACATGCAAGCAAATGTCAGACATCACTGACGAACAACGGGATTTACACCCAGATGACTAGTATTTGTAAGGAAAATCTTATGCCTACTTCCGAAGAATGTTCGTGTTGCTGGTAAAAAAAAAAAAAACTTTTACAACATTTCTCTTTTATCATTCGTGCAATCGTAAGCTTGACAAGTCATCATGTTTTGGTGATTAGATAAACATGATCGTAGAAATATTTACGGAATATTCTTCGTTTATATATTATTTGCTGTACTTGTATCAGTATCAAACCGACTCGGAAGCTGTCGGTAAAAATCAATAAAATCTGGCTATGATCTTCCTTCAGATAGGAGAGTTCTGCAAGAAAACAATTGAAAAATACATTGAATATATTGAATCTGATAGTAAATATGTATTGTGGTTTAAAATTAAGAAGGGCATTTTGAAATTAAACGATGCAATTTTATGTGGAATTATATACATACCGCCTGAAAACTCGGCATACTGTGTTGGTAGTCCATACAATGAAGTTGAAAATGAATATTTACGTTTCAGCAACAATTACGAATATATTTGCCTTATGGGCGACTTCAACTCAAGGGTTGCAGAAGCTAACGACTATAATGAAATTGTTTATGACGAGTTCTCGGGCATGTTAGAAAGTCAGACTAATGGTTCAGAAATTCTGAACGAATTGAATGTACCATTAGATAGAACTAATTGTGACAAAATAAGGAATAATTTTGGTAACTCCCTACTAGAGTTCTGTAGAAACAACTCATTATTTATAGTTAACGGTAGAGCTGGAGATGATAAAAATGTTGGAAATTTTACTTGTAAAGGAACTAGTGTTGTAGATTTTGTTGTTTGCTCTCCAGTATTTTTTAGCATTATAAATGAGTTTTCAATTTTAGATTTTAGTAAGTTATTGTCTGATGTACATAATCCTATCCATCTTGTTTTGAAATGTATTAGTAAACCAAATGAAATGGAGCAAGAAAACGTATCACTGATCAAGAAAACTAAGAGATGGGATAATGAAAAAGCTGGCGACTTTCAAAATTATTTAAATACTCAAAATATTGATATTATTTTGCAAGAAATAGAAAATGTCAACATGAACAATATTGACAAAAATATTATAAATGGGCTCGTTCAGAAAGTTGGTGAAATTCTGACAGATGCTGCCGAAAATACCTTTGGAACATATATTCCTTCTAATAATTAAAATAAAAAGAAGAAAAATGATAAACCGTGGTTCAATGCTGATTGTAAATTAGCTCGAAGGCGTTATAAACGTTCAAAACGTCAATTTAGAAGTATGAAAACAGAGGCTTTGAAGAATCAAACAAAGCGACTAGAAAAAGAATACAAATCCACTTTGGATGTTAATATAAAATTACACAGGCAGCAGTTAAAAAGGAAATTAAATAATTTGAAAACTAAAAACCCAAAGGAGTATTGGAAAATTATAAATGGTTATAAAAAGAAAAAGTCACCAGATATTCAAATAGAAAGTTTATTTGATTTTTTCAAAACCCTTAACATGAATCCACACAATGATGATTTTGATCTACCCGAGGTAGATGTTGTAAATGAACAAATTAATCATACTATTTCTTATGAAGAAATAGAACAAGCTATAAAACGCTTGAAAAATGACAAATCGTCAGGTGACGATAATATTGTAAATGAATATTTGAAATATTCATTCTCTATCATGCCTAATGTATATGTTAGATTATTTAATATCATTTTTGATAGTGGCATTGTTCCCGATGAGTGGCTTCTTGGTAATATTTTACCAATCTATAAGAACAAAGGAGACCAATTCGATCCAAAGAATTTTAGGCCTATTACTATTATAAGCTGTTTTGGAAAATTGTTTACCTCTGTCTTAAACTATAGATTGAACAAATTTTCAGAAGAAGTGAACCTGATATGTGAAAATCAGGGATGGTTTCGACCAGGATACTCAACGATAGATAATTTATTTGTTCTGAATTCCCTTATTGATCTGATAAGACAATATAAGAAGAAGAAATTATTTTGTTTGTTTATTGATTTTGAAAAAGCTTTCGGTAAAGTTTGGCGTCTTGGTCTCTGGAATAAAATGTTACTAAACAATATAAATCATTATGGTAAAATGTATAATATTATTTTCAACATGTATAGTAGTATTAAGTCGAGAATTTTATACAATGGTAGTATGTCTGAATACTTTGAATGTAATATTGGTGTTAGACAGGGAGAAAATTTATCTCCTTTCTTATTTGCCTTATTTTTAAATGATTTAGAACAATTCTTCGTAGAGACTGATGTTAGGGGGTTTAACAGCCTATCTGATGAGATAGGTGATCAACTCAACATATTTATCAAACTATTTTTACTTTTATATGCTGATGACACAGTGTTATTAGCAGAGACAAAAGAAGATTTACAGTTTCAAATTGATAAATTTTATGAATATTGCACTCAATGGAAACTGTATGTTAATACTAATAAAACAAAAGTAGTCATTTTTTCTTCAGGTCGCATACCTAGAAAAACACATTTTTCATATAACGGTAATGCGATTGAAATTGTTAAAGAATTTTCATACCTCGGTCAATTATTTTCAAGATCAGGCAGTTTAACATCAGCGAAAAAGATGAATGTTAAAAAGGCTACCATAGCTATGTATGATGTTCTTAAGAAGGGTAGACTACATAACCTGTCAATACGAGACCAATATGACTTATTTGACAAGATAATAAAACCTATTCTTTTATATGGTTTCGAGATATGGGGCCATACTAACTTAGACATTATTGAGAGGGTTCATTTGAAATTCTGTAAGCTATTGCTTAACTTAAAGAGGAGCACGCCAAATGTTATGATATATAGTGAGCTCGGTGCTTACCCTTTAGCTGTTCAAATTAGGTCTCGTATGATGGGATATTGGTCTAGACTCGTAAATGGCAAATCCAGTAAACTTTCAAATGTACTTTATAGATATATGTATGAACTATATATTCAAAACATATTTGAATCTCCATGGGTTAACATGATTAAAAACACTCTAGATAATTGTGGGTTTGGGAACATTTGGCACATTCAGTTTGCGGGAGGTTTTCATTCAGAGTGGTTTACAAAATCTATTAGTCTGCGATTAAAAGACCAGTTTCAACAAACATGGAGATCCGACGTAGAAAACTCGCATAAATGCTTTTGTTATAAATTGATTAAAGAAAAATTTGAATTCGAAAACTATTTAGATATTTTACACGAAAAGGATGCTATTACTCTTTGTAGATTCAGAGTAGGCAACCATAGACTACCAAGCGAAACAGCAACTTGGCAAAACTTTGATAACTCAAGTTTATGTACCTTATGTAATAATGGAGAAAATGGAGATGAGTTCCATGTCATTTTCCAATGTCTCCATTTTTCGGACACGAGGAAGCAATTTTTAAACAAAAGATATTTAGAGCGAGTGAATGTTCTGAAATTTAAAGATCTGTTTCAGACAAAAAACAAGCATGAATTACGAAACCTATGTAATTTTGTTAAACTCATCGAAATTGATTTTAAAAATGTTTCTCAAGGTTAGTCCTCTACAATGCCACTATCTGAAATTTGTCAAAATGTGTTAAAATGTTATTTACTTAATCTTTTTTTTCTGTTATCTTATTATGGTTTCCACAATTGTCATGCGCTGAATATTTATGTATTAACTGTATTGTCTTCTCTGTACTGTAATGGTGTTTAGAGAATAAAAGAATCTAATCTAAGATGGCTATCCACTTGTATTTCAAGGATTTCGAACTTTGCATTGAGCATTTTATAAAAGCGCATTTTGCATTAAAGGTTATTTATTTTTGTTTACGTGGGTATGATTTGTCATAAGGGCCTAACTTAATGCAAAGGTGGTCTTTCCCTTTAAGCGGTATGCTTTAATGTTTTCGATAGTTTTTATTGTATTTTTTTACTTTTCCGAAAGAACATATCTACTTGTTAAATCATCACACTTGCTTATGATAGGGGTCACAAAGTTCACGCGTCATAAAACGATTCAACAGATGCGTTTATTTCGACAAAAACTGAAAATAAATTCAAAATTTTAAACGAGAGATTTATTAACAAAAGTAAATTTCAATACTCTTTATTTTGATAGTCTCATTATACAGTTATGATTGTTTCATCAGTTTATGTCACCATCACGCGATCCAGTGTGTTATCATATATACTGTAGTACAACTGTAGCAGGTCCATTAGATCGTCCATTAACGATTTTCTGATGCATGACTCATTTTTTTCATACCGGACTCCGAGTACCCTTTTGTGTACATGTATACATATATTAGTATTTGTCTCTTAGAATCGCTTGTCTCATGTTACAATGTAATTAGCATATTGTACATGTAGTTTAATTCTGTATTAGTATTACGCATTTATAAATATCTATCGTAGAGGAAATAAAGACATGAATGAATGAATACCGGTACATATTATTTAAAAACACCTCTACTCAACGGAAAATAGTTTTTGAAGAATCAGATAATTTGGTCGGCTGGGCTATAATAATAAAAATCTGGCGCAGCACGTCGGACTGATCAATACAAAGCATGATCTTTTTAATTGTTGGAGTAATGGAATATCTGCCTCAGGACGTAAATAAAAATCAATCAATCAATCAGTATTGTCTTTATATGCCATGCGTACACGGGTCGAAGTGACGTGAAATTCAACAATTAATTCATTAAAATTATTTGCTACTTCAACGGATTAAACTTGATGATCTTCCAAATTGGTTCGTAACGCCGTTTGAACTTATAATACACTCCTTTGGACAGTTACCACTTCCATATAAAACATGATTTATATCAGGAATAATTATGCAAAACAGTCCTTTTATCTCACTATTCCTTATAAAAGATGACGTGTATTGCAATAATTGTTCTTGATCTTAGGCTCTGTAGCATCATTTTATTTATTATTCTTTGTAAAAATCAGGCAAAATGTGCAACAATTAAAACATGCATGCCAAAATCCCATTGATCGGACAATATAATTTCACCCATGAATGTCTTTACTACTTTAATGGCAGTGAAATGGCCACTATTTGATCTCTGCATCAATGGAGATATTTTTTAAATTTTCCTCAGAATGTTTAAAAAAGAGGTATTGACAGAGTTGATTTCCCTTTAAATGAACATTTGCAGTGACTTTCAATCCAATCGTAACTCATTTTAACTAAATGGTATTTAAAGTCTTTTCGTTTCAAATAGTCAAATGTTAGGTTATTTATTCTTCTTTAATACATGTAACATTTTCCGGTGTAAAGATGACGTATTATCGTTTAACACCCCTAGTTTCGGGGATTTGATACGTCACATCTACTCCAAAGAACTTCAGATAAAGGATACTACAGACACTGTGAAGCCAGCCTCATATCTTGACCTACACTTTCCTTTCATCTGTGGTAACATCCCTTCAGCACCTGAGTATGAAGTTTTCATATCACAACTCATACGTTATGCCAGAGCTTGCCGAAACTACGCAGACTTTTTTGAATTGCGCTAGACTTATTACAATTAGGCATCTGAACTCGTGGATCGTTACGGTGTATCCATCTGCACCATGAAAACTGATTTGTTTAACGTGTCTTAGTTTTCCTTTCCGTTTTCCTCTACTCCGGACTTGACTTTTTATGAGCAATTCGATTAGTGTTTCTAGAAAAGCCGAGAACGCTTACTTTACAGGTGCATCTTGTCCATTTTCCACGTCTTTAGTGGAGTCCGAGTTGTTCATTTACTTCTGTTACTTTGTATGTATTATTTTAGTTACTTTATGTTTCCTGTTGTGTTTGTATCTGGTCTTTGTCCCTGGATTATATTCTTTTGATTTTCGCTAGAATCTTGGTTCCCTTGATTACTCTTTCATTCCACATATTTCACAAACTACCTGATTCTTATAGAGACCAAAACTTTAGTAAACGACTTTATTGATTTGTCATTTCATTCTACATAACCAGCCAATTATAAGTCATAACATTCACCTCGAAAATAATAATATAATTGTTTGATCGATAGGATTGTTTAAAAGATATGAATTTTGAAATAATTTATTCTCATTTCAGTGATCGAAGTAAAAGTTTTAATGTTGAAATATGATAAAGCCTGGAATTGTGATATTCATTTTGACCCGGTTGAATATTTTATCAAAAGGTAAGAGTGATATATTTATTTTTTAAACCTTTGCGATTTCTTTGATTTTATCAATTAAAAAAAAATGTTTCAAGAAAAGGCAAACACATTGTTATATTTTCGTGTCTGACTTCTTATAGGCCAAATGGTTTTCATTTGTTCCCATAAATAGTCAGTGGCGGATCCAGATATTTACAAAATGTTTTACCTTACCCTATGCTCCGATCTTTTCCTCAAGAGTTATGTGACAAAATACGTCTTATCCACTTGCATTAATAATACAATGCTAAATAAGAAAATCTTGATTATTTATTGAAGTATTAAGTAGCTGTCTTTGTAAGAATCATACAAAATCTGAAAAATATGATACACCCCATAAAAAGCCACATTATTATTTTTGTGATTAAGTTGTTTTGGAGGTCTATACTATGAAATGTGTAATTATTCTAAATATTCATTGAAATCTGCAGGCTTTAAGGAGATAATCAACATTGAAACTCTAATAGATTCTATTGTATTTGAGTATCATTTACAGAGCTACATTGTATCTCCCTTAATTTTGAAATCTACGGTGCATTCTTTATAACTTTTATCTCCTAAGAACACGTGTTATAAGAAAAAACTAAATGTTAATTTCTGTTAACTATGGCAATTCAAACATATTATCAGAAATAAAAATATGCCGTCTGAGCTGGAGTGCTACTTAATATTGCTCACTTTTAGGTATTTTACTATGTTTTATATAACAATATGATATTAAAAACAATTCAAATTCATAAGGGGCTACGGGTCACTTGAGAAAGTGCTGATGGTTTGTCAAATATCCTTGATTATTAGTTTAATATTGATAATATTGCCATTAAATTTTCACTAAAAGAAGACCCTTCCCTATTAACTGAGGGATAGTCGATGAGCATGCTCAATATACACTTTCGCGAGGAAATGTTTTGGGTTTTATATGTCTATATATATCTTTATTTTCATAAAGCCAATATACATTGGTACAGAGATGGTTTTATCAAAAGCCCTGCCTCGTGATAGTACCAATGTACATGTACATGACTTTGTGATTAATTCTGTGAGGAATCACAGTATGAAGATAACATGGTGTCATATTGTTCAAAATTTTGTACAATTGTGTTAGTTCGTGAATTTCTTGCCGAACACATGGCTGCCAACTTTAAATTTTCGTACTATCTTTAAAGAGTTCACGCTTAAGTTGTAATTACACCGGTATGACTATTCGACCCACCACCATATATTGTAAAACCTATAATAGTGTATGCTGCTTTACTTGGGCCATTACGTCGTTGTTAATGTACGGTTCTGAGCGATTAGTTTTTGGTCTTTTTAGAGATTGTCATGCTTTCTGTTTTACGGGAAATAAATGTGACGAGCTACCGCTAAGACTACAAATGGATATTGTTTATGATTATGTCTTCGAGAAGAGTAACGCCAGCAGATTCAGGGTTGTCAACAATAAATTAAAAGCTAGTATCATCAGCAAATAATTCAGTGGTAGACTGGATTTCGGTAACGATATCATTTATGAAGATAAGAACAACAATAGGGCCAATTATTGATCTATGACGAACGCCAGCTCTTATCAACAACTATCCATCCATGTGACTAACTATGCACTGTTTACTCTCCTGTAGATTTGGAGAAAATTCACAAGTCAAGAACCCCTTTTTCCGCCATCTTGTAGAATTTTTGGGGAACTTTTAGTATGGAACAGCCTTCCATTATGCTCCTTTTAGAAGCATAATCGTCTATTACATGTACGTGTAACACACTTCATTTCAGTTTATTTTATTTACTTACTAATAAATACAAATTGGTTACTGACCGTCTCTAGGTTCGTTTCGTTTGAAAAGTTTGCTTGTTTGGCTTAAAAAAATGTCACAATACAACATTGTCATTTGTAAATGAATAATTTCTACTAGAATTTGTTTTATTTTAATTTTAGTATATGAATTCGTTATTTCTATATTATTCGTTTTTATTGGATACGTCATTACCCCATGCACTGTAATTTATGAATGCCGCATATACCTAGATTTCTTTTCATTTCAATCCCTACAATTAACTTGAACGTTACTATTTAACCTATCCGTCCTTCTTTGCGTCACACTTAATCATCGTACAAAAAATGTAAAAGCTTTCTTTGCAACCACTTTTCATAGTCGCTTGATATTTTGACTCAAGTTTTATATACATGTGCTATATCGTGAGATTTATTTTGGCGACAATTCCCTGTTTTACGACTAGGTTTATATTTTAAACATATATTCAAGTTAGTTGTGGGGTATCAGTGGTGTTGAGTCACAGTTTCAGAAAATATCACAAATCAGAAATAGAAGATAAATGTCAAGAAAGACAATATTACACATGTAATCAGAATGCAACCTTCAACAAATACTATTTGATTTTTTTTTTAATTTTTAAAATGTCGGTCATATTCAGACAATTTACAAAAAATGTCGAATTTTCAGGCAGTTACAAAAGGCCTTTGATCTAGATAAATAAGATGAACGTATACGGTCACCGGAAAATTCACTGAACTACCAAGAAAACAGAAGAGATTAGTCTTATACATGTACCTATCCCAGTTTCATGAACCTGGCTGCAATTAAACGTTGTATTTCTGTATTAGCATAACTAAGTATTATATAATTTCATATTAAAGAAGAATATGGTATTTGTAAATATGTGTTAAAATGCCAAGAGGATATTTATACCACAAAATAATCACACAGTAATGCCCACTTAAGTTTCTCAAATAAAACAAACACAAGGGTTGCTGATGTACAGGTCATTAGCCCTTGGGAAGTAAGATTGTCTTCAACGTTGAAAATTCCCTCACCTGCTGCTCTTGGGATTACCTTTCTAGGCGACGTCACTATCCCACGAGCAGTCAGTTTGTCATGATAATACACTCTTTACATAGTATAAGCAACTTTTGTGTAATTAATTGTCCGAAAACATTTATATATTTGATACTGGTTTTCACCCAGAGCTGTTGTTCTTCTATTACAACACTTACTTATGTTTTATGAATGTTTCATTGCATGTCCGGCGTTTTTAACTCGCTTGTATTTTTAGCGCGACTTCTTGCACTCGATCGTAATTTCAGTACTTTATAAAAAGCTTTCCAGACCAGAAAATGTTATATTTACCAGGCGCGGATTCAAAGGAAGTGGACACGGTTTGCGCCACGCGACTCCACCAGATTTGAGAAAAAAATTGGAATGAAATGTAAATTTAAAAAATCTACACCCAAAATTATGTTTGGCTTGATTTGTTTTCAGCCCTGAGTCAACGTATATGTACAATGTAATTGTCGAGCTCCCACTAATATTGTGCTTATGGCAAGTTTTGAATCTAACATATGAAATACGCTAGTCCATAGCCTGAGAGGGTCCACCGTGCACACCCACTCATAAACTTCATTATGATTTTCAGGTACCTTTATATCCCCATTACTGAATCAATTTGTCGCCAAAGAATTTTCTGGGATTCTTTTTTCAGTATAAGCCTGATATAATTATACTCCACTGGGTCAAAAAGCCAAGATATTTGTGACTCACTTATTTGAGAGTCTAAGTTTTCCTGGGACACCATGTGTAAAGAAAAGTAAATACATATAGGTATCATCATGTAACCCAATGTCTCAGCTTTACAATGGTATTAAGAAAGTTGTGGTAACTTTAATTTTGGAGTAAAATGGAAAAAAAATGTACCCCTCCCCCACCGAAAAATCGCTTAAATTGACATATTTTTCAAAGTCAAAACCCCTAGATTATCTATGCTTCAGTAAAAAAATATGCTAACTTGGTTTTTTTCTGTTTAGTATAATCCCAATTTAAAATTTCTGGGTTTCTTAATGACTTTTGTCGATTTTTGTAGTAAGAATGAATCAAAAATTGCAAAAAATCAGATTTTCGATTTTCCCGTAGAAAGTCGCATAAATTCGACAAGTTATAATAGCTCAACTAAAACGTCTTAAATATGGTATCATTCGATAGGTAATTTAAATATGGTATCATTCGATAGGTAATTTAAATATGGTATCATTCGATAGGTAATTTAATTTTCGACATATATAAACCATGATAAACTAATTTTCAAGAAATATTTTTAAAAAAAGTTGAAAATATTACCCCTACCACTAGAAAACTGATCTCAGTATCAAACAGAATTATCATTCACAGCACACCGACACTGTAAAACTCATATTTAGGCATTCATAATTAAGATAACGATGTACCCAACATATCTGATCAGTCAATTCAGAAACTTAGATTTGTTTTGGTTACAGTTACTATAAAATCATAAAAAAAGGAATTGAAATTAATTAAATCATATTTGCTAGACAAAATGATTGATACATAAAGATTTCCATAATTAATACCAGATAGATCTTGTATACAGTTCGTGTATGCTATAACCGATCATTTTCACATTGGGGTAGATCTTGGTAGGGGTATATGTACCATTCTTTCGCCAAAATGGCTTGGAATACGTTTAGTTATGCATTCCTTTGGCTCATTAGAGAGCAAAGATGCTACATAAATATGTTTGAATGTGCACCTTTTTATGAAAAACTCATTTTTGTCAAATTGAATCTGAAAATACGTGCCTGAAATGAGCAGATATGTATGATAAATTAATAATTAAAACAATGGTACTTAACATTTCTATTTTAATCCGTTTATAAGCTAAAAATTAATATTTTAGTTCATGTTGAGGAATTTTTTTCACAGGTAGGGGTGGAATTTTCACCTAACTTGATTTGGAAAAGTTCAAGTATTTATTACTTGTGCTCATATGAAAACTAAGGCACTATATAAATGTACTGTTGCGCACAAAAGTTTGTTTAAACTACGGTATTACGATAATAAAAGTATCATAATACGTGTATTCATGAATTTCCATAGATTGTTATCACCAATAGTCCGGAAAATTTTGAAACAATGTGCGATCTATCATTTTTGTTAGAGTTATTGCCCTTTGTAATTTAAAAAAAAATCCAGCATGCCTTATGGACAACGTTACGAACACAGTTTTAATTTTAAATTAATAGGAATGTATATATAATATGGTTTTCCTAAATGTTACGACAAAAAAATACAATTTAATATATCTCGCTCTGCGATTCAGAACGTATACATGTATGTGGTACTACTAAATGTTCACAGATCATGCATAATTTACAATAGGTTAGCCATTTCGATCAGCAATTATCATTAATATGATCCAGAAAGATAAATAATGTATCGCCTACCGAGAATAAATACCTATACTTTGTGTACCACAGAACAATGTTTCATTCATCAACAGATTATGACAATATAAAAGACACAATTGAAAAACAATATTTGTTTCTGGTTGTATTGAAATTGCAGTTGACTCAAGTAAGTACCCTTTGTTTGAACTGTCGGCACTCATGGTGGTAGAAAAAAAAACGATAAATCAGTAAACGTGTCTTGTAATCGTGAAAGGCTATATAGCATCTGCATTCATAATCAAAGATTGAAATCTCCGAAGTCGCTATCGTCAAATATTTACTGTCACTGATTTTTGACATACTTAAAACATCCAAAATGGTACAAATGCGATATGCTCTAAAATCGTGTGTATTCCGCTCTTGATATTATTGCGTACTCTTTCGTAAACGTTATGACCCGGATGGCTATATATATATATATATATCGGTGTCCTGATAATATATATGACCTTTATATAATCAATTGTAACGAACGCCTGTGTTAGAATCGGAAACTGGGTAATACAACATAAATTCAATGCTAACCGAACATTTTATCTTTTAATGTAAACTTCCCGTTCTAATACAAGCAAAAACACGCATATGCATGTGTATGATATGTTTTATAAAAGGTATGTTGTAGCGATCTTTGGGTCGCTTAGGATATTGACAGGGAACCAGTTTATGAACCAGATTTAGCAGCTGGCAATGAATATTCAAAAATATCGCGGCGTGCTAATGTATATGGCCTATACAGTCTTGTAACTAGCCTCAGTGCCTGGGGTAAGAAATGCAAATGCGGATTCAGAAATATTGGAAAAAAGGTGACCAAGGGTTCAAGTCAATCATTTTCTAATTTTTGGTCAAATTCGCCACTAAACCAAGAAGTTTCTCAAAAAAATGCGCGGGAAGGAGGGGGGGGGAGGGGTCTAACAACTATTTTTGGGATATATCACTATCTGCAAGATTTTTACATTGACTCGTTGATTATTTACGTAAAATTTGACGTGTTTAACTAATGTTCTAATTTTAGATCAGTCAAGATTTTGTTCAGACAAGTCTAAAAAACTTGGTCATGGATGTGCTTTTCAAATGAATAAATTTATTAATATTAAGCTATTATTCTTTGTCTTGCGCTTGTTTCTGTCACGAATATTATATTATTATTCAAAGTTTAAGAAATAATGTTTATTTGCAAATGAAATATTAAAGTTGTTTCTAGCAGAACAAATTGGTTCGCATGTAATCTTAATGCGTTTACATCATCATTACACGGTAACAAGACTCAGATAATAAAAACAGGATGTCATATAAGTAATATATTAAGGGTTTGTCACGTTGTCAACAGAATCAACACAGGATTTGTAAAGTTGTGTTTGGGAACATTGTTCATTCCGTTGGGTTGTTGTCTCTTTGACACATCAGACACCACTCTCCGATGAAATAAACCCCAGTTGACACCTTCATTTAAGTTCAAAGGTTTGATCATTCCAAGTGCATATACAGGGAAACCTGTCTAAACTTGAACCCCTTTAGAAATTCAAATTTGTTCGGTGAAGAGAGGTGTTCTGTTTCTTAAGGTTAAAACTAATTTTAATTACTATAAAGAGACTTTAAAAAGCATTTGTTTAAAGCAGGTTTTCGGATTACTCAGGATTCGGTTTTAGACGGGTTTCGCTGTTATTATACTATTTTAAACGCTTTGTTGATAGAGGGGTAGTTAGCTGAGGCTTTATTAGGTTGTAGAGCCAAATGTTTAACTTGAAGATGTAACAAATCAGGTGAAATGTTAGGACGAAGAATATTTCAAAGGTCTGTCTGTCTGTTATAGATTTGCTGGTCTTTTCTTTCTATTGACAATGCAGTTTAATAGTCATATGTGCCACAGGTGATTTTAATATAACTCTCTGCGTGACAAATTTACCATTCCGGAAAGGGCAAATTTGACATGCTTAAAGAAAAGTGTAGAAGGATTTTTTTTGTTGATCATGTAATACTATAGTAGCCTAAACATACCTGACATGCAAAGAGATGAAAACTGTAAAAAGAAAAAAAGTTATTAAGGATTTAAATCAGATTTCCCATGGGAAAATCAAATATTAGGTGTAAAGTTCCCGTGGGAACTTGTTTTCCCATGGGATGATTCAATTTTCCTATAGGAACTTTTCCCATGGAAAGAGTGTACTATTCCCATGGGAAATCTAATAAGCTATATTAATCATTCTAAAAATCCATTTTTTTTATAATTTCATATTTACAAACACCATTTGATTTCTTCAGATAAATTTGTTTTAACCAAGGGAGGTAATTTTGCTGCATTCAGCAATGGGGAGATAATTTTGATGAAATATTGCACATCTTTTTTAAAATATCACAACTTGATAGTATCTTCAATTTTTATACTGTTTTAAAAAGAAATCTAATAAACCTTATCACAAGTTTTGAAAAATTAACAATTACTAGAACACTTTAATTACAAGAACATTTTGCAAGAAATTGAAACAAACTATTTTTGTTTAATGTGTATTATTTCTTCGAACAGTAGTATTACTGTCTATGTAATATCTACAACAAAATACTTTGAATAGAATGATGTCAAAAGGTATAACAATCACCACACATAAGAGCATTTTCTTTCTCAGTGATAAGTCACAACTGCATTCCATTGGTGTGTCTTCAAACAGGTCTTTTAGTAGTCCAAAAACAATCAAATCTTTGAATAAATAATCCTGTATATGGCTGATATCTTGATCTTCATGTAACTAAGGGTTGCTTTCCGTAACCCTGAAGCCCCATGCAGGTCCGGGTGTTAAAAGAATAGGCCTGCAGCAGCGCTAAG
This sequence comes from Perna viridis, assembly GCA_037379345.1. Lineage (NCBI taxonomy): Eukaryota > Metazoa > Mollusca > Bivalvia > Mytilida > Mytilidae > Perna > Perna viridis. Next base: position 23,861,091 of record CM074515.1, read on the forward strand.
CTTGTCGTAAAAGGCGACTAAATAGTGCTCAGAACCCTAGCCGGGCGCTAGGGCGCTCTGCCCACAGAGCAACTGGGATGTGTGCCCCAGGTGGTGGAATGGGGTACCCCTGGCGTGTTACATGCTGGGGTTGTCAGGCTATAATACGAAAAACCTGACCGCAAACCATAGTAGTGCACCGTGTTGGGAAAGATGCCACGTTCCTCGCACGTTAAAGAACCCTACTGTGGTATTCTCCCGGAGTAGGAACCATAGGGCTCCGCCACAGGAGGCTAAATTGCCCGACTCTACCCATTTCTCCCTATTTCCAGTGGCAATCAAAATATGTCGACCCCATTATCCTTTTGTCCCATCCCTTTTTCATTTCATCATCATTTCATGTTCATTTTATCATCAATTTCATGTTCATCGTCTGAATATAGCTGAAATATTGCTGCTCGGACGTTAAACCCCAACAAACCGTAACCCTGAAAAAAAAATTACCTCAGTATATCAACAATGAGTTATATCATTTTTTTTCAAAACTTTTCAGACGTTTGTATGTACTTTTACCATAGTAACAGTGTATATGTACTTTTAACATAGTAACAGCTGAAGATTGTTCGATGATTTGTCAAGCTTCAAAAACAAACATGTTTAAGAACAAGCAACCCAAAATAAGTTCATTACTGATATACCTATGTTTTAGTGAATTTCAATTTAAACCTTTCTCTGGTCTAATCAGAGTATCAGTTATATTAATTGAGATATGATTTCTAAATATCAAAGTTTACATTTTTCATTCATGAATCAAAGTGGTAATTTCCATTAAAAATCTTCATAAACTGAATGAAAAAAATGAATGCTTGAAACAATCAACGACACCTTGACAAGTTATCCCATTCCTACTGGTATGTATCTTCCTGGCATTATGCATACAGCTATATATTTTTTTGAATGTTGTGATATTTAAGAATAAATTTTTTGTGTAATATCAATATAGATAGTATACATGGTACACGACTGTGTAGTTTAATTAAAATATGGCATATAAATACTGCTGTGCTTTGTTATTTTTTTTTTTAAATTCAGTTATATATGGACATTTTAGTCTCACTTACATTGCACAAAAGTTTACTATCCTTTATAGTAGAAGTTCCAGCAATTTATTTCAATAATCCAAGAAAGTTACTGACCAGCATGCCACTTCATATCCTGTATCTGTGTGATGTCAAATCCAAACTCATCCATTTGTTTGAACCTTAATGGAAAATATGACAATACATGTAGTTACAATCTTCCCTAAATTACATACATGTACATGTATACAATTCATCATGATGATTACTTTGATTTGAAATACTGATCATTTTTCCATAGTAGATGAACTTTGGAGATAGAAAAAAAACTCATTCACCTTAAAAAAAATGGGATGTTCTAATAAAAATGCACCAAGTAAACTGAAAAGAAAATAGAACAGGTACAGCATCTAAATACCTGAAATTCTAAATCAATCAAGTGGAAAATGTAAATACACACCATTATAACTTCAAGGTGGAGATATTTAAATATATACAATTCTTAAGCATCATTAACACTGAAAAAATAGTAATATATATCTGATTTTTACCAAAATAATTTTTTTTCAAGAACTGGTATTTAGTCTCACTCTTAGCACATGTTTCACTGGATATAATTAAAAAAAACTCAAAACAGGTCCCATTGAGTCCTTACAATTGTCCTCCTTGTAAAAAAATGTTTATGCTTCTCATTAACATAAAAATGATAGAGTGAAAGCGAAAAAAAAACAAAAAACATTCATTGCTATATTTTTCAATTATTTCCATGCGCAAGTTTAGAAATACGTTTGTAATGTTAATTAACCAGTTACAATGTACGTACAAATCGACATACCTATAAGTTCCGGGTCAATGGCAATTGCAGTGTGCGGGAGAAAATCTTACAAAAGGGTTTTACATGTTTATGTTTGGTAACTTATTTGCAAGTTTCATCAAATCCATTGAATAGGTAAGGAGGTTATGCACTTACAAAGTATACTGATAGTCAGGCAAATGTAAACAAAATGATTGCAACATGGTAATATCCTAAATAAAAAAATAAAATAATAATAATTCTAAATAATAGTACCACAGTTTCAAAATTTATATTTCACATAAAACGTGACAAAAAGCTCTATTTTTCTGTCCATTAAACTTACACATTAAACATTGAATAGAACCAAAGTAATATAGAACATCTGTTTCTACCTAGGACAGAATGTTGGATAGACAAACTGACAGACATGGTGATTTCAATATAATACCACCCTTTTGTTGATGGTAAAACTACTTCCACAAACTTAAAATTTCAAATGCATCTGGTTAACTTTCACATTCTGGTATGCTAGGTGTGGTAATTACTTGCAATTACACAGGTAAACCATTACAGGTAACTCTTCCTGTATAATGGGATTTAACAGGTTATGCATTTATCTAGGCCATAAAGATATATCAGCTACCAAATTTCTAAAAAGAGATAATTACAAGAAGAACAGGTATAGAAGAGCAAGGATGGAAAAATAGAATTGAATAGACAGGTTTTTGTAACTGTTCTATGTACAAGAGCTAAACATCAGGATGACAGGTATCTGAAAGACTAAAAAGTCTTTGATTATCAATTCATACATATGGGAGACAATATCCTGAAACTTTGTAACATAGCCTAACAATTTAACTTTATGTAAAGACAAGTCCCTAAAGATATTGATCATATGATTTGATTGTTGTTGAAGCACATCTACCTTGTCGAACATATTTAATGTAAGATAGATCATGACTGAAAGGTGTATTTAACAGGCTATCAAAAATTGTTTAAAATCTTTACTTAAGGACTGTTTTCAATTGCTGGTTAGATTATGGGTCATACAAGACTTCGGGTTGGTTTACTCTAAAAAACAAAAAAAAACCATGCAGTGGTTTTGTTGCAGTGTAAACAGACCCAAAGTTGATTATATCCCCTTGAAAACTTATCTTAAATTTTAATTCAAAAGCACCAGAAAACAAGAAAAAAATCACTGCATATTATTTATATAATATAAAATCCATATTTTTTTAAACGGGGGTCAATAAGTGCTGTCAACTGTTAAATGCACCATTTGTAATTTGCATGCATGCTTTAAGTGTATTGGGATACCTCATTGAAGTAGTTTCATAGTAAATGGGGCTGGCAAAATACCAAGTTAGATTATATGAAATGGACAATATTGCTCCATAATGCTGAATTATTAGAATTTCACAAAACATTAACGTTATATAAATTTACTTCCTTGAGAAATCATATGCATGATACATGTTTATAATTGGCTAAGAGATTTATATTTTTATGAATAGAAATAATATTCATCTTATATTTACCCATAAAACTGTCAACAGAAATGCAAAAAGCCCATGCAATACACAACTTTAAAAAAAAAAACTACCTAGGTGATGTTTGCTAATTTCTATCGCATGAAAATGAGCAGAAATGTCAACAAAATATGATATATTAAGTAAAAACTAGAATGCTAGCTTACATTCAAGAACCATGAACTTCACGTCCAAAGGTACTAAATTAAAATTTAAAAAACCGTTCAGTTCTATTATTGAATGTAGGACATTTCAGCCAGTGGACTTTTCGGCCTAGGAAATTTAGGCCCTGGACGTTTCGAACAGAAAATTTTGAAAAGGTGGATGTTTCAGCCAAAGTATATTTATTTCTCTCTTTTGATGATTTAGAGTAGACGTTTTTTTTTATTATTTAAAATAAAATAATGGCCAAGGTTGATGTATTGTTTGATTAAACTGACAGTGAAGTGTAATAATAAGTACTGTCCAAACATGATAGTATATATGCACTGTAATTACTCAATGATTGACACCATTTATTACTCATTATCTAGTAATTTTCAACGAAATAATTGAAATAAATCATTTCTTTTTAAACTTAAAAAAATGTATTCATATTTTCAATCAAGTTTTGAGACACTAAGTGTGTTACGAATCCTTTATCTACCAGTCATATTGTTTTAAATTTCTAATGCAAGTTTGCATGGTAAGTGAAATTGTGTGCAGTTTTAAAGTCAATAATAAATTTACTTTATTTGAAATCTAAATTAAAAACCAAATACTGAATAAATTTTATCTGCAAAGAATAGCAAATAGTACTGAAGTTATATATTTTCAAGCGAAACGGCCGTTTTCCGAAAAACCGAAAAATCCTATAGACTGTAAGGTCCACTAGCCAAAATGTCTGTCTACCCAATTATCTCCCTCTGGAGTTCACCAACAGTGATAATAATCACATTTACATGTGATGCCTACTCTTCGTAAAATAATTACCAAAATCCCTTCAGCAGTTTACACCAAATAAAATCTAAATCGTACTTGGTATTTCAACATTTAGACCGACTTTGAAGCGAGAAAATGCACTGCCATTGGCTAGGCTATCTTAATCAGTAATGAGAGTGTTTTGTTTGACCACCAAATTCATACATTTTGTCTAGATTAACATGTATGCAAGGTTACATAAACCATTTACGCAGAAAGCTTTTCTCAGTTGTCAATATCCTTACCAAATAAAATGCCGTTTTCCTCTATACTCGACGTCACATACAGCACATTTTAAAATTAAAGCTCTACTTTTTAAACAGTCGGGACTTACCGCAAGAGTTGCCTCTCTTTTATTTAATCTGAAGATAGTTCGCATATATGCATGACGTGTTAGTACCAACGAGTCGCTTATTGGCTTAAATAGTGCGTAACAAATCCTTACGGGAAAATCCCATACTAATATCCGCCATGTTGGTTTCTACGGGACGATTTGTTTGCAAACGAAGTTCGTAAGTTCCTATTAAACTCCGGTGACAATCGTCTGCTTGATCAACTTCTCAGTACTGTACGTTGTTCGCGTAAAATAAATCCGAGATATCCGAACTTACGCCGAAATGAATTCTGGGTTCTCCGGTTTTTGGACAAACCAATTAAACGTAAACAACATCTCCTAGCAACCCGATCATGGTAAAAATGGCCGACTTTTGACAATGTAAATATTGGGACCGAGAACTAAAATCTCATCGAAATTTAACGATTCAATGTTTAGGGAGAAGCCGTTTGGCTAAACGAATGAGCAAGTCATTTAAGACAATTTAAACGAGGCAGGTGTCAATAAAGTCGTAGAAAATATTTTTATTCAAATTTTAACAGTATCTTATTTATGTGACGCCGAGTATAGTCATTATGCAAGAAACGAGAACGGGATGTAAGAAAGGGGGAATGGAGCGACGTGTAAAGTTATGAATGGCTAAGGCCCTTCCGCCACTCGCGAGTATCGTCCGTTTGACAATAGTTTTCAAAGAGGCTGTATATATATACCCGAATCATGAATCTTGTTTTTACGTTATCACTTTTGGGATTCGGCGCTGGAGATTTGTTATACCAGAACTTGATTCATGGACTTTTTTATATGAAGGTACACAACTCAGCCACAACGGTACATATCATAAAGGGCTGACTTTTGATCTGTGAATACATATATAGAGTAGGGAGCATTTGAAAGAATCTAATTAAAACTAGCTCTTCGCTCCGTAGTTGACTAGTTTTAATTAGACTAAATTTTAATAGAAATACCTTATGACCACTTTGATGTAGTCATACATGCAGCACTTTTTGTCCAATTGGGACAAGGGAACCAGGATAATAAAGGTTAATAAAAAGATCATAATCTAAGAGATGATAACTATAGACAAAGAAAATAGACGCACACAACAAAGAACCTAAAATAAGCAAAACAATACACAAGAAGCAAAAGTATACAAACTAGACATTGCCCCTTACAGAAATATTCTCTCAGCCAGTTTAACACTGTACATTTTGGGACCATTGTGAACGTACATGTACGATTCCCATTGGACACAATATTTATGGTGGATAGAATAAGCACTTTTGAAACACAATTTCCTAAACATAAGTTCATAGCAATATGCACATCTCCATATGGTAATCTAACATTTCATTGAGTTTCATAACAATTCTGCAAGTCGTTCATGAGGAGTTGTGGACAACACGGGACAAAGTTTTGCTGAAAAAACATGACTTCACACAATTCATTTCTACATTTTTTGTCAAGACATAAATTCCTGACAGTATTCACACCTCCAAATTTTAATAACAATGCGGGAAGCTGCTTAGAAAATAGTGGATAGACAGACAGACAGCATAAAATCTGTATATCCTATAACTTCGTTTGCGGGGGTATAATGAGTAACATGAACTACACTAAATCTTGGAGTATGGACTACGTGCACTGGTCGGGTAAGCGTTCACTGTTTCTTCCTAGAAACACCCGACGAACTACTCGAGAATAAAATTTCACGCCCCGGGTAGATGAAAGAGGAAGGAAAACACGATGAACAAATCGTTTTTTATCATGCACTTGGATATACCTATGTTCTATGGTGACTACAACACAGCTTTCATAGTGATGACATCTTGCAGCAATATGATCTTGTCCCGGAAGGCTTACACGGTAAAAAAAAGTCCATGAAACAAGTTCTGGTATAACAAATTGTAAAATAAAAACTACATACGGAGGCGCACTATAGCCTGAACAACCTATTTTGATTTTTTCGGATGGGAACATCCCCCTTCTGTTCAAAAATTTCTTGACAACACCCCCCCCCCCTTTGGGATGGTCTCTGTGTTGACATTTGCTCCTGTTTCCTAGATATGACAGTTAAAACTCTGATACCAGTCAGTTATAACATGGATTTAAAAAAACAAACGTGATGTGCCCAAGTTAACATCCCACCAAAAAAGAGAAATTATTCTCATATGTAGTTTCGTGTTTTATTAATCGTATATGTCAGCCCCCTCTTTCTAATACTAATTTAGAAGCATTAAATTAATTATATTATTTTAATTTTAGTCTTTAAAGCGTAAAAACCATTTCCAATTTAAAAGTTCCGATGGGAAATTGAATCCTCGCATGGGAAACAAATTCCCATAGGAGCTTTGCACATTTCATACGGGAAATGTTTGATTTTCCCATAGGAAATCTGACTTAAATCTTTTATAACTTTTTTCTTGATACTGTTTTCATCTCTTTGCATGTCAGGTATGCTTAGGCTACTATAGTACTACATGATCAGCCAAAAAAAATCCTTCTACACTTTTCTTTAAGCATGTCAAATTTGCCGTTTCCGGAATGGCAAATTTGTCCCGCAGAGAGTTATATGTTGCTTGATTAATATGATAGTCATATGATTACCGTACTGTTCTCATATGTAATAACAAGTAATTACAATATGTTAATCATACGAAAATCACATATTGATAATCATATCATGCTCGATTCTGCAGGTCCGGGTGTCAAAAGAATAGGCCTGCAGCAGCGCTAAGCTTGTCGTAAAAGGCGACTAAATAGTGCTCAGAACCCTAACCAGGGGCTAGGGCGCTCTGTCCACAGAGCAACTGGGTTGTGTGCCCCAGGTGGTGGAATGGGGTACCCCTGGCGTGTTACATGCTGGGGTTGTCAGGCTATAATACGGAAAACCTGACTGCAAACCATAGTAGTGCACCGTGTTGGGATAGATGCCACGTTCCTCGCACGTTAAAGGACCCTTCTGTGGTATTCGATAGGAGTAGGAACCATAGGGCTCCTCCACAGGAGGCTAAATTGCCCGACCCTACCCACTTCACCCTATTTCCAGTGGCAATCAAAATTTGTCGACCTCATTATCCTTGTGTCCCATCCTTTTTTTCATTTCATCATCATTTCATGTTCATTTTATCATCCACTTTATGTTCATCGCCTGAATATAGCTGAAAATGGGAAGGGACACAAGGATAATGGGGTCGAGAAATTTTGATTACCACAGAAAATAGGGAGAGGTATATTGATAAAATGAATACTAAGGTGTTTTCGCTAATGCTTGTTTCTGGCCCTATTACTATATTAAAATACTGAAATTTAGTGAACCAAATTATAGACTTATAATATTCTTATTAGTTAGAAAACTGAACCAGACAATAAAAAATACATTTCACCTTTCACGAACCAAATGATATTTTAAATTGTTTTTTATTATTTCTTAAGAAAATTAGAGTTTTTTTGTGTTTTTAATTAGAAGTCGTAATTAAGTTTTACAAATTCAATATATCGAGGAAGATTGTTTTGACATAATTGGTTCTTACAGCTAAAATGTTTATTAAGATATTACTTACATAGTATGTATAGAAAATCTCATTGCCTTCTTTAAAAAGAAGGAAAAAAATAAACAAAAGAATGGTGTATAAACAAAATACTGAAAGGATGAAAAAGTCTATGATTCTTATAACCCTGTCTCTTGCATTTCTGTAGGATTTGATAAGTTGGTAATAGGGTAATAAGGTTAAATAATGAACGGATAGACAGACGGAAGATCGGAACGGAAATTAGTATTATACACTGTTTTTACATGTTTTATTTGTGCTGTTTTTGTATCTGCAGCTTTTTTCGAAGAATGTTGTTGAATTTCGCTTTAACCACTGTATTCTCGCTCTCCTTTGATACAACCGATTTTCATAACTTACCTCCAAGTCTACTTAAAAGTCGGTTAGTCCCCGAGTGTAGTCTACAGCCCAGAAGCTAGACTTGTCAAGAAAAATATAGATAATTTAGCAATATTTGTAGTATCACAAAATGCACCCAAAGCTTCATTCCTTGTATTACACATGGTGGATTGTCTCGGTGCTTTCTTTTGCTGCAAATGTCATTAATTTTGGTTTTTAATACTTTACAATTTAATTTGGATTTAAATCTGCCCTTGTGTTTGATTTGCTTCTGCTGAATTTTACTGCTTGTAACACGCGTAAAACATCACAAAATGTATTCGCATACATAATTTGCAGTGCAGCACAATCGACAGAATATTGTCATGATTTATCACTTCGGTACACCTTAGAAAATCTGTGTTTGACAGCATTAGGGAGTTCTGATGTAAAACAATATAAGTATTACAAATTAAAGAAATTTATTTATTTGTAAAAGTAATTTATAACAAATGAAATGCTAGAAATATCTGATACTGAAACCGTTATTCCACTCAAAGAAACATGCTACTTTTTCTTTATGATACTCATAAGATACAGTAATAATCGTTTATACACCATTTCTTTACTGACTTCATATTGAATCTGTATGATTAATGGAAATATTTAAGGTTACAGACCACCAATTCAACCAATGAGTATTTGGAACGTACGCAAAAATAGTCCTACGCAGAAATTACCCCTGTTCCTCATAGTGCGGGGAAAAAATTTCTCATTTAATTTTAAAAATTTAAACAGTTTCTGAAAGGAAAAACATTTCTGTACATTTTATAGGTGCATTTTGCTTCTTGTGATGTGAAGCCTAATTTTCATAATGATTTCTAAATATACCCCTGTCTAGTGAAAACACTGGGATTTCCCATGCTATTTATATACCCTTCACTTCCGGTGACCAGTACTGCACTGCAAGTCTGCTAACCCCACATGCCATTCTGAAGATTGTGAGCTGACACATGTAGAGTCATGCTGATATATAGTCCTCTGCAGGTTTAAGTTAAGGTAAAGTCCAGAGAAGCCATTGAATATTGTGAAATTAGCATAGAAGCCTATGGGAAGTGGAATTAGTGGTTTCTAGCCTTAAGGCTTAAGAAAAGGTCTGTTCATAATATTGAACAATATGATATAAATACAAAAGGTTTCCTTATCAAACCTAACCATACTAAGTATAAAGTAATGTACCAGAAATTATGTTTAAAAAGTATGTTTAAAGAGGGGACTAAGTTTCGAACGGAAATCAAAAGAATACAATCCACGGATAAAAACTAGACAGGAAACACAGACACATACAACAAAGAACATTAAATAACCAAAAAGGGGTTTATTAATCTAAGAAAATAAGAAAACCCCCGAGAACTAATAAATACAATAACAGTCATTTTTATCCAATGATATGAACAGAGCATTAAGAGTTACTATAGCTTAAACGTGTGTTAATATATTGATATGAACTTCAAGGGAAATCATCATTAATTTTGGGAACGATACGACTGGCATACTCCAGTGAACCCCTTGTATATTTTCTTTATCAAAAATTAAAACTGCGTTTCGTGTCAGTACTTTTTAGAAATGACTGCTAATGATAAGGGACATTTACTTGAAATATGTTGGTTAAAAAGTTGATGAAAATAGACAGGAAAATACCAAAAAGTCAAGAAGGAGTACAACTCGAAAGTTGAAAATTTATCCATTGATATGTTTATATTGCTAATGATTCTAATTCCATTTTTTGCGCTAGAATTCTAGAGTTGTTCCTATATACTCAAGTAACATAAATGGTGAAAACGAAACAGGAAATACAGAAGCCAGAAATTTCTAACTCGCTAGAATTCCAAGACTTTTTGTATCGCGCTAGAAGTCTAACAAATATGCTTATGGAGCAGGGTTATGTTGCTACAAGATTGAAGTCATCACTACAGAGGTTTTATGGTCGTCGTCATGAACTCGTGGATCGTTACGGTGTATCCATCTACACCATGAAAACTAATTTGTTCAACGTGCCATAGTTTTCCTTTCCTCGTTTGTCTATCCCGGACTTGACTTTTATGAGCAACTCGGCAGGCGTTTGTAGAAAATCAGAGGACGCTTACCCTACCGGTGCACCTGGTCCAGTTTTTAGTGGAGTCCGAGTTGCTCATTTGCTTTTGTTACTTCGTATGTATGATGTTAGTTACTTTATGTTCTTTGTTGTGTATGTCTGTTTTCCAAGTCTGATCTTTGTCCCTGGATTACATTCTTTTGATTACCGTAATAACCTTGGTTCCCTTGATAACTCTTTGTTATGTATTTGGTTGTAATACTGATGCTAATAGGTTACTCTTTGAAAGACATGTAGAACATACCGAAATTTGCAATATTTATATAACTGCTATTTCTATATTTCAAGCAGTAAAAAATAATGAGTAAAGCTAAGTTTAAGTTAATAAAGTTCAAATAGTTTACTTAATGCATAATGAATGTACGAATAGAAAAACAACCATAACTAATTTGAAAATGAAATTGAAATTAATTTTCATAATCATCATTGATACGTTTCCACGATTGAAAAAGGATTGAAAACGGGGGAGAGTTGTGATCACGTCGAAGTATTTTAACCTCGCCGCATATTTTCGCCTGTCCCAAGTTAGGAATTTCTGGGTTCTGTATGTCTTGTTTCGTTTTCACCATTAGTTTATTTTTATGTTACTTTAGTATATAGGGACAACTTTTTCGCAGTACCTGTCTATAATGATGTTTAAGGGCCAGCTACGGCCTGCCCTGTGATGTGCAAGTTTCATCGTCGTTCATTGAAGACCAATGGGTGTCTTTGGGCTTGCATTTACATCCCGATGGGGTAGTTGTCTTTTTGACATATTCACCATACCTATTCTCGTTATATTAGTTCAATTGAGTTTTGAATATTTTTTTCTGAGAATGAAAGAAGTGTGACGGACAGATGAACAAACGATAGAAGCAAAGAACGGACGAACCAACGAATCCGTTAAATATTCATGAAATATTCTTTATAAAAACCAATCAGAAGGTGACTCGTGCATGTCAAAAACCAATTGAACTGACTTTTATTTTGATTCATAAACAGTCGTAGACGTTGTTTGGTTGTTGCATTATCGAGATATAAATTATATAGATTGTGTATGATGTTGGCACGTTTGGAGAGCTATTGTTCTGGAATCAATACAATATGAAACTGCTATAATTTTCAGGTACAGAAAACATACTTTATTTAAGAGAGAAAGGAACCGGAAACCTGATAAGATAATTATTATTCTTTTACAATACTTTATATGTATGGTAGAAAGAAAATGAAGATGTAGACGGTATCGCTTTAGTGATCTACATATGTAGTGTTGCACCGGTATAATTGATAAGGCTAGAAAAGTACATGACAGTTCAAGGCTATACCGAGTTTATCGTTGATTTGTTAAATCAGTGCACTGTGACTGATTGCCAATATACATCAGTATTTAGATAAATAGTTTTAAAACCATAAAACAACGGTTGTGACCTGAAGTAGGAAAACAACTTAATGTCTACAAAACAATATAACGTTTGCAATGCAACAGTTAAATGAATGCATAAAACGTTTTTGAAAACGTACAAGCAATGGAATTCGCTTCTACCCTGCAAAGGGCAATAAGCTATTAGATAGTTATGTAACGACTTTCCTTACCATACTCAAACATATTAAGTGTAAATCCATGTATAGGAAATTACATTAGAGAGTTGTTTTAACAAGAAAGTTTATTAACCTTAAAAATTAAAGAAAACTTTCGCGAAATAAATAAAAAAACCTGTTTCAAATAGGGCATTGTAATATATCACGCATGAATGCTTCCTCTATTTAAAAAGACCATTAGTTGATCTCTGCTTCATTAGATTTGCTCAGAAAATTTTTTAATAGAATTTAAAAAAAAAAGGTTTTTGACGGAGTTATCTGCCCTTGAAATGTTCATTTTCAGTGCATTTAAATGAAATTGTATCTCAATGGTCCAGCATGATATGGAAAATCTTATCTGTTTTCCTTGATTCTGGTTGATTCAATAGTCAAATTACACTAATTTGATCAAAATGATGTTTTTTTTCCATACCATGTTTCACCTACTCCCTAATTCTTACAGAGACTGACACTTAAGTTTTGAAAAAAAACAAACTTCCTGTTGTACATGCGATTGGTTGTCTTGTTAAAATTTGCTTTGATAGTTGATAAGTTTAAGTAGTTCGTGAAAATGACCAATATTTCCTTCATTGAAATATTTATATCTAGAAATTATGTTTTCATTTACTTTGTCAAATATATACATTTTTCAAGTCGGCTTGAACTGAATTAGAATTACCTTAATCATCCTACTCGTTTTTTTAAACTAAAAGCGGAAACAAACATAGATAACTCGCTTATTAATGCTTTTTTTTCTGTTCGTTTTATTGATGCTGTTTGCCCATTCTTTGTATTTGCATTTGAAGATTGCGCTAACCATTGTCCTTTTTCTCCTTTTTTAGGGCTGTTTACATATTTTTCTAGTGAATAAATAGGAGGTTGGAATTTGTTCTTAGGGATAAGATATATGTTAGTTATACTGTTGAATGCTTATCATAAAAATTACCAATACTCTTATCCTTGGAATAATCAAAATTCTTATTCTCGATTAAACATTTTCAGTTTTTTTTCCGGCATAAAATTTATTATGTATAAGACGTATTTCTATTGATTACTGAAAATCGCCAAACTTAATCGGAAGAATACCCAGAAATATTATTTGTGATAGTACTAAACAAAAAATACCAAATAAGCCATTTTTATCGAAGCATAAGTACTCTAGGGGTTTTGACATGGAAAAATATGTCAATTTAAGCGATTTTTCGATGGGTACATTTTTTTTAAATTTTACCCCAAAACCCTAAGTGTAACTGCAAATTTCTTGGTATCATTATAAAGCTGATGATACCTATATTTGTTTAGTTTGTTAACCCATGCTGTCCCAGGAAGATTTGGACGCTCAAACAATTGAGTCACAAAAATCTTGACTTTTTGACCCAGTGGGGTACAAGTAAAGCTGAAAAAGAATCCGATAATATTCTTTGGCGACAAATTTATTCGGTAATTGGAGGCATAAATGTACCTAAAAATCACCATGAAGTTGACGAGGGGCTGCACGGTGGACCCTCCCAGCCCCCATTGACTATATGACTATTCATAGAGAAAAATGAATAATACGAGGCAGGTATATTTTTTAACAGGATGAAGTTGAATATGCGGATATTAAAAAAAAGAATCATGCCTTTTTACAGTTTTACATTAACTGTGGTTAATTTTTTTGATAATTTAACAAAAGTTTAGGATGTGGGTTACAAACAGATAAGTAATTTTTGGGGTAAACTCGAAACGATTCTCACTCAGTATTACAAGTTAACTTCATGTAAGAATGAAATTGAGCTCTCAGTGATTCTTAGGTCAAAAGTTAAATTCGTAATGCATATGTAAATACCGCTATGAGGACTTTGAAAGTAATTGAAATAAAAAAAAATAAATTAACTAGTTCGGTTAAAATCCGTTCGGCTGTTTCTGAAAAGAAGCGCGGAGATTAGAAGAAAGAAGAATTTTAAAACAGAAGTCAAAACAATATTATCCCCCACTGCGTTAAAGGAACATATATGTAATGAAAATAGTAAAAAGCTTGAGGATAATACCTTTTTGTTAACGACAAGATTAATACACCTGCTTAAATGATTATAAGGATGAACAAATAACAAAATATCTATTTCTTGGAATTAAAAAGATCAACCAACTACGGGCTATGATTGATTGATTGTTGGGATTTAACGTCCGAGCAGCAATATTCCAGCTATATTCAGACGATGAACATGAAATGGATGATGAAATGAACATGAAATGAAAAATGGGATGGGACACCCGGATAATAGGGTCGATAAATTTTGATTGCCACAAGAAAAAAGGCTTGGATGGGTAGGGTCGGGCAATTTAGCCTCCTGTGGTGGAGCCCTATGGTTCCTACTCCGGGAGAATACCACAGTAGGGTTCTTTAACGTGCGAGGAACGTGGCAACTTTTCCAACACGGGGCACCACTATGGTTTGCGGTCAGGTTTTCCGTATTGTAGCCTGACAACCCCAACATGTAACACGCCAGGGGCACCCCATTCCACCACCTGGGGCACACAACCCAGTTGCTCTGTGGGCAAACGCCCTAGGCCCCGGTTTTGAGCACTATTTATTCGCCTTTTACCACAAGCTAAGCGCTGCTGCAGGCCTATTCCTTTGACACCCGGACCTGCACGGGGCCATATTATATTAAGATAAGTCTTACTAGTTCCGCCAACAAAGCAATGAAAACACAGACAACGTCAATGTAAGAAGTACAAAATAAATTAAAAAAAAAAAAACAAAAAAAAACAAAAAAAAAAACCACACACACAAAAAAACCGATATGGGTATTTCTCTTTATTAATTGCATTAATATCTCAATTCATCGCAAGCAATAGATAAGAAGTTTTTCCTTATTTTATACTAAGTATTATAATTTCACTAATGATGCCAAGTAAAAAAAAATATATAGATATGAAAATATTTTAAATTTCGGTTTGCGTACACGTGTTTCAAGAAGTAACCTCTCATCAGTACCATTAAAACCAAAAATTGGTAAAACTTAACCTTGTTTATTTAATTGCAGTACATCTGAAAAAGCTGTTTCAGTTACAGTACATCTGCAAAAGCTGCTTTCACAAACAGCAATATACTTGCGTATGTACTTTCCAGCAAAAAACGTTTTAACATTTTATAATTTATATAATACATCGTTTGACAATCAGATAACATCGCGTAAAATAATTTAACTTGTTCCCGACGTTGCAAGATTCTTGCATTTTCTTAGAGGACTTCCTGCAGGATCTGGAGTTAATTTCGAATGTCAGACGCTGTCCGGAGCTTGATGTGTTAAATCAAACCTTCCAAAGTTTATTTAAAGAAAAAAAAATGTTTCACTCCTGCATATTTAGTGCATTTTTTTCATACTATTGGTGAGAGAAGTCTTATTTAACTTTTGGAAATTGTTACCACAAAAGCAGTCAATTTTATTTGAACAACCAATGATGTAAAGCGTTTCATTTCAGGGATTCCGATGAAAATAGCACATTCACTTAAGGATTGTTAATCTACATAAATAAAAATGATAAAAAATATACACAAATGCTTTTCGAACAGGCCAAATAAGTTCAATATTTGCTTTATTGCCAGGGAAACATAATTAAAATTTACCTCTTGTTATTTAGGTTGATTTATATTTTAGGTTATCAATTTCAAAATTGCTACAATGTTGAAAGCGGGTTAGGACCTGGATCTTTCCAAAGAATGTTTATTTTCCCTAAAACAACGCTAAATTGTATGACAAAGTGTCTTGAATCATACAAATACGCCGCTACAAAATATGATGAAGATTATGAGGTGAATATATATATGGACATCAAATACTGACTTTTTCCAAAATACAAAGATAATTCATGTGAATAAACAGTAGTATGGGCTTATTCGTAGGACACTTTTTGTAGACTTTTTATCAAATATAACGAGAATAGGTAATATGTCAACCCTTTCAGGGATGAAAATGTCAAAGGCCCAAATTGGTCTTGAACGACGAGGGAACCCTTACACCAAAAGACAGACTGCAGCTATCCCGAACACATCATTTTACACATGTACAGCAAAATAGGTTCCCCTATATACTGAAGTAACATAAATAATATGTAGGTAAATACGAAACAAGACATACAGAAGATAGAAATTCCAGACTTTGGACAGGCACAAAAAAATTCTCCGGGGTTAAAGTACTTTCGCATGGTCACGACAAACCTGTTTTTTTTTAATGTGAAAAAAATATTCCACAATTCAACTCACCTAAAAATCAGTTTAAAAAGTTCTGAGTTCCTTGTTACAACGGAAATAAAGAAAAGTGAATAAAAATTACACAAATGTACAATGTAAGGACTACTAGCAGTTAACTGACATGCCATCTCCAGACCAGTTTAAACCAACAAAAACAAGTATGTCTCAATTGTATGTAAAATCAATTGGTATACACAGAAAGAAGACTTTGAGTGTTACTGCAGCAATGATATACAGTTAACAGGTGTGGTTCAAGGTACTGATTGTGGAATGCCATGTCCATCGATTTCTTCTATCAGATGCGGACATATTGGTCGTCTGGCTGTCTATATTGTAGGTCAGTATTTTGTTTTAGTAAATTTATAACATCAGACGCTGGTATTTGCAGTAGACTATAAAAAATACTAAACGCAAAATTAAGTAAAATAATTTGAAAGGATCGATGGTGCGAACAAATTTTGGACCGACTGCAGCAGTAAATGTTCAATACAAACGCGCTTAATCAAAGCTCTTTTGATTGACAGCACTGTGTTGCCTTTCTGCAGTACTTAAAAAAACTGCGTCACGTTGTTTTGATATCGACAATAGATATGCTAGACAACTCATTTTACGATTTTACAAATTACTGAATAAAAATTTGTTTCAATGATAAGACCATGTATTATTTTTACTAAAAATAAGAGAATAAGACTAACGGCCCATAAGGACACGAGATAGAAAATGAAACCGTATGAAACTAAGTTTTGAAGACTAACAAATTATTCCTTGAATTCATTAACAGAAGACACTGCACCTACCACCTTTCAACAATTTCAACAAGAAACGACAACAGAAGATATTGAGTTTACAACAACTATTGCCACAACAACTTATCAGTCTACAACTATTTCAACGACCACACCGGTGAGCACGGTACAAACTGATGTTTTGTCTACGGATATTGGAGATACAACAGTTGTTGCCACAACACCTTATCAATCTACAACCATTTCAACGACCGCACCCGTGAGCCCGTTACAAAATGAAGGTTATACTATTGCAACAGCAATTCCACCAGTTCAGACAATGACTACAATGACCTCCCCTGGTTCTTCAATAAAGATTAACAACTGTTCTTGTCCTTGCAACATGGTGAGCAACAGGTGGGATTTTTTATTAATTGAAACTTACACCATAGATGAATTAAAGCAACTCTTACGAGATAATTTAGATGAACTAGAAAGTCAAGTTGCTATTGATAAAAGCCAAACACTTTTATCTATCTACAAAAAGCGATGTATGGATGATGACCGACCCACATCGACGGTGATTGGTGTGTTCGGTGCGGTAATGATATGTATTCCACTGATGATATTATTTTTTTGTGATTTTGCTGGATTGTTATGTAGGAAGAGGAAGCGATATTGATCTTAACCAAGGATAGACGTGACACATACTATTTATTGCTCAAATTGACTATACTTCCCTTAGGTGTGTGTGTCCCGTATGTATGTATGTATATATGTATGTCCCGTACTACCATACATCGTGTACTAAGTTACAGCCCTAGATTAATCCTACGAGGAGGAGTGACCCGGCCAGCGAAAGCTATATTTTTATATAGCCTAGCTGGCCGAGTGGTCTAGGGCGCTGGACTTTGTGCAGGCGGTGTTGCCATAGATGTCACAGCGGTACGAGTTCGAGTCCCGCGGAGGGAACGACCAAAAATTTGCATCGCAAATTTGATAGTTCTAACATCGTTGGGAATTTTTCAGACCTTTCTATAAATTTACGTTATCTTCCCTGTATCAATTTGATCCGATGGAGCAGTGTAGCGAATAGAGTCGTCACATTCTGAGACGTTGTATATATATATATATAGAGAGAGAGAGCTGAAAAATTCCCAACGATGTTAGAATTGTTGCGATGCAAATGGTGGTCTAGGGCGCTGGACTGTGTGCAGGCGGTGTTGCCATAGATGCCACAGCGGTACGAGTTCGAGTCCCGCGGAGGGAACGACCAGAAATTTGCATCGCAAATTTGACAGTTCTAACATCGTTGTGAATTTTTCAGACCTTTCTATACGTTTACATATCTTCCCTGTATCAATTTGAACCGATGGAACAGTGTAACGAATAGAGTCGTCACATTCAGAGACGTTTGTATGCCATGCATAATGTCAAGTAATATTATTACAAACAAATATTTTTACCAAAGTTTGTATAAAAATTTCCAGGAGAATTTGTGTAGATACATACAGAAATACAGAATTTATTTTTGAAACTTATTTCTGCCTGTACACAAATAAACAGATATGAAAGCAAATAGAGCTCTATGGTACTATAGTATATAAATAACAATGGCCGTTTGCAGTCAAAAACTTTAATTGTTAAAAAACATGAATTATTAATAATAAATATACAGCTTAACAATACTATCACCAAGAAGCCTAGTAATCGTATTCCTGCCTTTAAAAAATATAGTTCAAATTTGTAAATGTAGGATTTTAACCCAAACTATAAATAATGTAAGTTATTGCATTTAAATTTATGTATACTGTCCTGAGTAGATTTTGCACGAGGTAACGAGTGTGGTATCATTTTCTGCTAGAAATAACGTCACTAATATAAATGAAATAACGCGTTTATTATATATTAAAAAAATATTTTAAGATATCCTTATGGGCTTCTGTAGATATAAAGCATACATATGTTTTACAAATACTGAATTTTTTTAATATCAACTTCATGTTTGAACGAGACCTTACCTCCGAATTTTTGTCCACTCATCCAATAATTCTACAATAACTGTTAGTTGGCATCAACTATTTAATTTCCATTGAGTACTTTTAACAACAACAAATAAAATACATTTTTGAATGATTGACATCCGCAAATTTGAAAATGGTTAGGTTCTTTTTAAAAAATGATTCTAATGCTTACTTGCAAATAAAAGAATATCTGGATTTTCCATTGAGGTTAACAACCAACTTCTGTATTCTGAAAGACGTCATATGTTGAAAATAAGTGTTTAAAAACATGCTTTAGCTTATTGTTGCCCGAAAAGTTAATAACCAATGTAGAGCTAGCCGTCAATATCAGCCCGCATGGAAGCTAGCCGTCAATAATATTCATGAATATTTATAAGATTGGGGTGCGTTCAAACAATTTAAAAAAAATGAAATACGCGAATCGATTTCGCTATTCTTAATATTTGCGTGCAGAAAATAAGAATAATGATAGAATATACGTCTAAGTCTGTATACTGATGATGTTATTAAATATAAAAAAAAAAAGTTGAGTGTAATACACTATGGTATCGAATACGCAATAGGGGTGGATCAACGCCCGTGCAGTAAGTTACTTTTTTCAACATGTACACCGCCCGTGCAGGTCCGGGTGTTAAAAGAATAGGCCTGCAGCAGCGCTAAGCTTGTCGTAAAAGGCGACTAAATAGTGCTCAGAAACCTAGCCGGGGGCTAGGCGCTCTGCCCACAGAGCAACTGGGATGTGTGCCCCAGGTGGTGGAATGGGGTACCCCTGGCGTGTTACATGCTGGGGTTGTCAGGCTATAATACGGAAAACCTGACCGCAAACCATAGTGGTGCACCGTGTTGGGAAAGATGCCACGTTCCTCGCACGTTAAAGAACCCTGCTGTGGTATTCGATAGGAGTAGGAACCTTTGCGCTCCGCCACAGGAGGCTAAATTGCCCGACCTTACCCATCCCCCCTTTTTCCAGTGGCAATCAAAATTTGTCGACCCTATTATCCTTGTGACCCATTCTTTTTTTTTCATTTCATGTTCATTTTATCATCCATTTCATGTTCATCGTCTGAATATAGCTGAAATATTGCTGCTCGGACGTTAAACCCCAACATACAAACAACATGTACACGTGCATTATACTCTTACAATTATCTTCTAATCCAAAGACTTAGACTTTTAAGTATAATAAACAATATTCAATATCTTATTAGTTTTTAATGGTAATAAAAAAAATACTTTGACCCTGGGAACTATGATAATTTCGCTTATTGTCTTCCTTGAAGGTCATTTTGCTAATAGAAAAAAACTCTGTCACTAATAATAAACTTCAAAATTTCCTTTAAAACTAGACAAATCAGTTCGTATTAAAGATGTAGGCATGCATTTGCAATGTTTACAAATCTATTTCTTTTTGAAATTTCCACACGGGTTTGAAATAAGGGAAAGGCTAAATAATACCAACGTTGTGAAAAGTTTTAGGTGTTATCTGAAAAGAAAATCTAATCAATAAAATTGATGAAATAAAATGTTACATGTACTTGTTACATAAAAGGCAGATCTTTGATTTCAATAATATAAGGCATATAAAATTGCATGGTAACTATTTAAACACGTAGACTACTAAAGATACTTTCCAGCGCGATCAATAGCATTTCAAACTTTCCGTTGCTTATATATTGATAGCGAAGAAGAGATTTTGACAAAAGATACAAATTAGCAACCAAAATAACTCCTTGTAGTATTCAGTTGAATCTCGAGCAAGACGAATATAATGTGTAGCTTTTTTCAATTCCTTTTTCTAATACAAACCTGTATATTTTTTTAACGAATTGGTTTATTCTGATATTTACGTTTATTCAAATTCAATGTATAGAGGGATTCATTAAGATTTAACACCTGGGTCCCTACAAGGGCTAAGCCTCCACATACTGGTGACCTAGTAAACCCTTTGTCTTTTTTGTTTAATTAACTAATTGGTAATTTGTATAATTAAATGTGGGCAAACCAGGATTAAACCATGCGACCAAAGATACATGTACCCCGCCCCGTTTTGTAAAAAAGGAGTAAGATCTAGTAGTGCTTCTGCAAACAAAAAAACGTCGAAAATAAAATATTGAACCAAATTCGAAGTCAACCTGGGTGACCAAGGTCTATCAGTCCGTTAGTCCATCTTGGGACTGAGATTTTAAGCATACTTAAAGACTATCAATTCCCAAAATATTTGGAAATTCCATATCTTCCTTAGTCCTTTAGACAATTTTAATAAAAAGCTTCACCGAGCACAGCATGATACGACCGCAGTTCTCGAACCCTGAACAGTTGAAGCAAGCGTGGACATTGCATTAGTTTTTGAAACACAAAGGACTTACAATGGTGTCTTCTAGCTATTCCAACATTTTAAAAATATATATTCTGGATATTCCTACATGCAGAGAACAATGGATGTTGTTTTAGTAGGTTTTGTTGTTTTAGTAATTATTGCCTAATTAATTT
Organism: Perna viridis; assembly: GCA_037379345.1. NCBI lineage: Eukaryota > Metazoa > Mollusca > Bivalvia > Mytilida > Mytilidae > Perna > Perna viridis. The sequence goes on from CM074515.1 coordinate 23,882,822, forward strand.
TACAGGTAAATTTGGGATTCAACATTGGATTTAAACATTTTATTAGAAAAATTATAATGTGTTTTAGAGAAATGTGGGGCTATTTTTGCCAAATTTATAACTTTTTTCATGGTAATAAACATATAAAATATAGACTTAAAATGTTGAAATATTGGAAAGAAAATAGAGACTGAAAATTAAATTCAGTTAAGTAATAAACAAAGGAAGAAGCCGTCCATGCCTGCACCTTGCTCCAGTACCAAGCCGATGGTAAACGTGTCCCAAGAAAACGCGAATACCGAGAGATCGACTCCAGACCGACAACACTAAAGATTCGTCTACAGAACCAGGAACTCACATCAGTCGTTTGCTTACGCTGCTTCTCATCTCTGGCATCTAGAGTAGACTTGTGAACTTTTGATTAGTGCTTGAGCTGTTGTGCTTTGTATGTTTTATTTATGCATTTATTGTATGATTCTTTTAAACAAATCATGTGTACTTTAACTTTATTTACTGCTTTTTCATTTATTTACAATGTTATCAGTGCTTGAATATTATGTACTTATAAAGTGTGTATTATCAATGACTTATTGACATCATAAATATTGAATATTTAATAAAATTGTGAAAAAAAAAAATCTTATTTTTTATTTTCTTATTTGTTAAAAAAGAAAACTTTAAATGGCACCTAAACACTTCCAAGTCTAAAATTCATAAGAATTTTCACATGAAACCTTTACAGATCCCAAATAAAATTTCATACATACAGCAAAAATGTGACAGGTAACTCCAACACATTTAGAATTCTAATTAAAGTTTTGTTTTTACAGTATACACAAACTTAATCCCTTGTTTATACAACCGTTCTGGCTATTCCTACATGGATTTTATAATTTTTACCTATAAATTTTAGAATGTTGGAATAGCCAGAATAAACCCTTACAATTTATATGGACACAACACATAGTTTTGACAGTATATTGTAAAAAAATAAAATTAATTAATTTTTTTTAATCAGACCAAATAAAAAAAAAGTCGATTTTTGGAGTGTGGCTCCCTTGACACATTAAACCTCCAAAAACATAAGAGACATTTTAATTTTCTATGCTAAATGCAGGCAAAGATTATTATTAAGAATCCAATAAAATTTAATTTTTCGAAATCGGACCAAAAATTTAAAATAAGTCGACTTTTTTCGGATGTGGCCCTTTTTAACTTGAAAACTGTACAAGATAGCTTAAGGACTATCGATTCCCAGAACATTGGGAATTTCCATATCTTCCTCTGTCGTTGAAAAAAAATTAAAAAGGGGGCCCCTTACCACTTAAGTACCAACTTCGAGGTGGGTGGCTGGGACCAAGGTCCATTAGTCCATCTTGGGACTTCCTAATAAGTGAAATCTTTTGGATTTTTGTGATATTTTTTTTCTTTCGTTTAGATTTTTTTTAATTATACTTCTGTTATATTTTCTGAATTATTTCTGATAAAGCCGCGCAACGAATTAGGGAAGGTCAACTTTATTTTAAAAAAAATGTAGTTTTAAATAGGGATTTCATTCGAGGTAAACAAAAAATACTGCGCGGGTAAGGATAATACCAAACCTCAATTTTCGAATCTGTATTTAATTAGAATAATGCCATAACAAGAGATTGTTAGTTTGACTTAGTTTACTATTGATAAATAATTTATTACACTGTTCATTTTATTTCTCCATGTAAAGACTATGTTGTTGAATGAAAAACTTTTTCATTAAAAAAAAAGTACCATTAAAATGGTAACTAATAATTATTTATTAAATTTTAAGTTAAGAACACAATCAATCGTGAATCACTCTTGAAGCTCCAAATATCCACAAGGATTTGTGGATTATTGTGAGGAATTTACATTATCTAAATATCTTTGTTAGAGATTCTTTTGTTATCTTAAATGAATCATAAAATAAATTAATTTACAAGTTACCGATTTCTATATGTATATCTAATTTTATATTGTGCATCAAAACAAGTCCTCGCTGTGGTCTGATCTAGTTTGATTCTTGATGTACATTGTGTAAAAAAACTCGGAAAATTAAAAAAATAACGGAAAGATTTTTGCGATTTCTTAACTACCACATAAGTGATTAACACATCTCACACGGACAGTATAAAGCACTGATACAATGTACATGTACACTGTACATACTTCTATGAATATCAATATGAATTCCTAATTCGGCAAATTTAGTATACTATCCGAAAGCAAGGAAGGATTGATTAACAGAAAATACTAAAATAATTCTGAATAATTTGGATATTTGATTCTAAATCGGACTTTGTTAATACACTTAATTTGTATTACGACGAGTAACAACAACAAGAGTCGAATCCCCTTTTTGTTAGAGAATTTTTTTAATTCCGTGCAAAATTTGTTGAAAAATGAGCAAAAAGCCTGGACCCCCTTTTTTTTTCGGGAAACCATCTAGAACCCCCTTTTTCAAAATTTCTGGACCCGGTCCTGCCATTGATAGTACTTTTGAAGACAAAAAATATATCAATATTTTGAAAAAATCTACTGATTTATATTCCTTTTTAACGTTTTCATTATATAAGTAACCTAATTCAAATTTTGAACGCACCGCTCATGAATATTATTGACGGCTAAGTTATTGACGGCTAGCTTCCATGCAGGCTGGTATTGACGGCTAGATTCACTTTAATAAGTTAATATACGGAAAATCTTGTTTGATATTTTTTTTCAATACTTAATCCAAAAAAAGTATAGCTCAACAAACAGCTAATCATCAAATTTAAGGTACACATTTTGTACTTCTAATACATTCTGCTATATAATAGAGGTTACGTCAGTAGGTTTGTAATGAAATCGTTTCTCGAGTGTTATTCAGGGTTTTTATCTTGTTTTTGTTCGGTCTAAGTAAGCTCATACGCGGTACGAATAATTACGCATAGTTTTTTAATTATAAATAAATATAGCCCCGTGCAGGTCCGGGTGTCAAAAGAATAGGCCTGCAGCAGCGCTAAGCTTGTCGTAAAAGGCGACTAAATAGTGCTCAGAAACCTAGCCGGGGGCTAGGCGCTCTGCCCACAGAGCAACTGGGATGTGTGCCCCAGGTGGTGGAATGGGGTACCCATGGCATGTTATATGCTGGGGTTGTCATGCTATAATACATCTGGCCTGGGTTCTGAGCACTATTTAGTCGCCTTTTACGACAAGCTTAGTGCTGCTGCGGGCCTATTCTTCTGACCCGCGTGGGGCTTAAATAAGACTACGATATAAAAAACTGTTGCCTATCGACCTTATGATAAGCTTTGTTGACTTGTTTCGTGAGCAGCTCCAACTTCAGGAATGCTATTGGTAAAAGAAAGAGAACGAACTACGATTGGTACGCCCATGTATTTTTCTTAGTAATACTACGACCTGACCTGACATTTCAAGTATCATCAAAGCCCGTTTTACTTAAATATATTATTAGGAGCAATATTTTCCTTTCATAAAATATCTCATACGCAGGAAATAATATTTCAAGTTTGAATTAAAAAAAAAAACAGCCGCAAACGAAATTCACACATACGTAGATTTGACATGATGACACAATTTTTTAAAAACTGCCGAATCAAAAATAGCAAGTAGGTGTTCCACTGGTAAAGGTGGAGCAAAAGAGAGGCTGCGTATCATGAACAGCACGAACTAGGAGTCAGATCTAAACCTTTGCTAGACCACATTATTCAAATGTCAAATATTACCAAATTTTCGTCCGTTTGAAGGGCAATCAAGACAAAACTGGTACCAGTAATGAATTAGCCGCTCCGATCTACAGAGCTAATCGTACCTCTTAAAATAGCCAACCATCCCGTGGTACCATAGGAGGTAATAAATATGATCTAGCGAAGAAATTTAGGATTCCTTTTTCATCTTGCGAGATCTTGCCAAATGGGACGTTCTTAGACTACTCATCGGCAAACGTCTAAAAATAAAAGTGGAATAAAACGTTAGCACAACTCAACATTCATTATATTAACAATTTGTATTAATTTCTCAGGGAACTCACTTTCCTTAACAAAAAAAAAGATCTAAACAACTCTGAATATTATTCAAGTATACATCATTTTCTATCTCCGTAAACTGTGTGCCGACCATTCTGTAAAAAAACTTCCCTTTTCTACGGATGACCTAAATAAAGTCCATTATTGAAATCCTAAAACATGACACTGCATTGCTGTGTCACCCTCTTTTGGAGGTTTTCAGTTACCGAGTGATCATCTGCAAGATGCTATTATCTTCTTGGCAATTTCTCATTAAATATGAATTTGATACCGGGTACAAGAATATGCACACACAATAAGTCCAACTTGACATTTTCGATCAAGTCATTGTTCTTTACTTAGCCTAGATCACTCGGCCCCAAATGGACCAAAGGTACATTAAGATGTGGTTCGGTTTCCGAAAACTTTTCGAAATTAGACCGAAAGCCCTCCCATTTCATTCCACCAGTACCTTTCTAGTGCAGGTGTAGTCCTATACACTAAAATTCTAAACTGGATCATCCAACTACATTGAATCTTCTGGCGGCCCAAAATACTAAGAAGGACACGACTATCCAAAAATTTTAAAACCTACAAGACAATTTTTAACGAAAACTATGCAACTTGCGGGTCCGGCTGTCAAAAGAATAGTCCCGCAGCATCATTAAGGTTGTCCTAAAAGGCGACTAAATAGTGCTCAGGACCCTGGCCGGGGTCTAGGGCGCTCTGCCAACAGAGCAATTGGGTTGTGTGCCCCAGGTGGGGGAATGGGGTACCTCTGACATGTTACACAGTACATGCTGGGGACCTCAGGCCATAATACGGAAAACCTGGCCGCAAACCATAGTGCATCGTTTTCGGAAAAAATGCCCTGTTTCTCGTACGTTGAAGTACCCTTCTGTGGTATTCCATAAGAGTAGGAATCACTGCACTCACCCACAGGAAGCTAAATTGCCCGACCCTACCCACCTCTCCCTATTTCCAGTGGCAGTCAAAATTTGTCGACTCCATTATCTTTGTGTCCCATCCCATTTTTTGTTTCATCATTTCATTTTCTTGGATATAGCTGAAATATTGCTGCTCGGGCGTTAAACTTCAACGAGTATCAATCAATCAACGAAAATTAATCACACAGTATTAATTCATTGACTACGAGGAATCGGCCTATTGTAACTTCCGTATGCATTTGACGACGAACGGCCACACTTTTTAATCCCCCTCCTTTGGTATCCTCCTTTTTTATAAATCGCTGGCCCTTCCTTTTCTGACTGAATGACTACAGAAATGTTCAGAGATCCCGATAAATGCCAAAGCTTTTTGGAAAACTGCATTAAATTGAATTCTAATTAGGACGGAACAGTCAAAAGTTAAGGTGAATTATGATAGTGGCGTCTAATAGCAAGAAATTTGTCTATGCGGTTAACCGGACCAAATGGAAGAATATAAAAGAATTAATGACATAAATGTTTTTCTTCTCTTCTATTTTGATCAGCCGTTGAGCCTTATTTGCTTATTGTAATTCGGGTTTTCCCATATAAAATTTCAATAGTATTTCTTGTGCGGTTCTCTAAAGTAATTTGTCCTACTCTCAATAAAGCAAAAAAAAAAAGGGTGGACTAAATGCTGATGCATATAAGCAAGCTTCGTAACTAGATTCACAAACATATGAAGGGGAGACAACTTATTAATTTTATTAATAATTCGTATGAAATAGGGACACAAGCATCAACGCGTTTACCATGTTTACCTACTTTGCGCCGAACACCTTCCAAAGATTTTCCCACCAAACAAAATTAGTTGGGTCCTGAAAACAGGTGATCTTATAGCTATGCCCTATTCTAGAAATATAAGACGCCATTGTGGATGGAGCAAATAACTGAATAATAGAAAAAACCCGATATATCTAAGAAATTCGAGATACAAGTATGTAGAAAAAAATATAATAAAGTCAGATTCAATTGCTAGATTTTCCAATGATGGTCTGGAAAAGGGTGTGATTTGGGACCTGCGTCTGTGGCTAGTTTCCTGAATCGCTGAAATTTACATCGCGATAAAGCGTTACCAAGGGAACCAAGATTCTAGAGGCAATCAAAAAAATGCAATCCAGGTATAAAGACCAGACTGGGAAAAAGACACACAACAAAATAACCATAATAATACGTACAAAGCAAAAAAAAGTAAATGAGCATTGCGACTCCACTGAAAACTGGAATCATGGCGCAGGTGCACCGGTAGGGTAAATGTCTACTGCTTTTCTAGAAACACCCGCTGAGCTGCTCATAAAAAGTCAAGTCATGGGTAGATGAAAGAGGAAAGGATCAACAATACCAATAGAAATCTTAGCGGGAGCAATCTGCTAAGCTTTGTCAAAATATTGAACTGTAGTCAGCAAGATCAGTTTTCTCACTAATGTCATAACACGGGGCATGGACTAGACTTTTTATTCAAAAGAATGTAATCCATGAATAATGACCAGACATATAAAAAAAAGACATGCACGACAGAGAACTAAAAATAACCAAATTAAGAAAGGTAATGGAGCAACTCTGACTATTGAAAACTGAGATTATGGCCCAGATGCATCGGTAGGGTAAATGTCTACTGCTTTCCTAGGAACACCCACCGAGCTCCAGAAATGTAACATCTTTTAGATAAGCTTTGTTATACTATTCTGACGACCAGCCGTTGCAGTTGCCTCTGTTATCTTTCCAACATTTTATGTCTAATTTTTTTGTGGGCCTTTGGTTTAAGGGGAGGCTGCGCATGTACAGAAAGGCTGGTTCGCTTGAAAATTTGTAACCAATTGTTTTGATGTAGAGTGTTTTTCGAAGTTTAGAGAACCAGCGTTACCTGTTACCACGAGTAATACCCACAATTCATGATCTATCAAATTCAATGACGATTCAGGTTTTCTAGCCTTTTTTAGGTTACCTGGTCGTAGGCAATATGTGCTATTGCCATCACTTCGATGTCAGTCATCGTCGTCTGCCATCATCATCGTCGTTAACAATTTTTCAAACATCTTCTTTTCTGAAACTTCTGAATGGATTTGAATAAAAATAAAACTTAGCATGTTTATTTCTTATGGTATCCTGCACGAAGTTTGTGCTTCGAATTTGTATCCGTCAAAAAACATGGCCGTTGTTACTAAAATAGAACGTAAGGGTCAAATAATGGTGAAAATCTGTTGGCCCATGTTGGAGTTATTGCCCTTTTTAGACTTTTTCAAATAACGCAAAAACCGTTGAATTTAGCACAGGTCTGATGGCGGGTAATATTGTTGACCATCAGAAGACAGACATATGCCCAAGTTTGAAATGATTCGTCGCCCGATGTAGATGTTATGGTCACTGAAATAGATTTTTTGTTATTTTTCTCGTGTTCAACTTTAAAAATCTTCTCTGAAACCATGCAACAAAATTTAATGAAAGTTAAGATTGTATTTTAGGGTCTTTTTCACCAACTGATTATTTAAAAAAATGGCTGTCGTGATCATGTTGGAATATAGTGGTAAAAATACCTCTTTGCTATTTTTTCCTGAACTCTCGAAGAATAATGAAGATGAGATCTACAGTTTTGTATCCAGAAGATAGATATGATATTCTGAGTTGACAGGCAATATTGATATTTACGCGGCCATTGTCAAAATGTGTGCCATTTTGCGACCGTTTTCACCAGTTGTTTGGATTCCAATGATTTTGTTTTTTTGATGAAACATTGTGTTGAATGGTGATGACGAAAGTTTGTTCTTGGCGGCCATTTTTCCGCTAATTTTTGTACTTGTCTTGATTTCAACGATATCTGGTTTCTACAGTAAATGTCGTCTCCCGAGTTGAATGGTGATGATGTAAATGTTGTATAGACATGTTTTAATTTCATTTTGTTCCTTTTCAGTAAATTTATTATGAGCTAATGCCTCTCAGACCCGGCAGAATAACGAGGCATGAGGGATCCCAAATTTTTCCCAGAGGTTCTAAAAACACTTAAAAACATTTTCAATGTTTTACAGTGCCTTAGGAACGCAGTTGAACTTACAGGATGATTCATCAATATATGTTTTTTCAGTAATATTTTGTCAACATGGTAACAAATCATTTACTTACTTGGTCAATAGGGCATGGTTTTGCAAGGTTAGCAATTCCAATTCAGGCTCTACGAGAGCCTCTTGTTAACCTGTACTGTTCGTCAAAAGTAATCCACCCTACATGTTAAACCTAGAAGCCCAAAACGGAATTAAACGCACGTATTTCAGATACTCCTGGGCTTTCAGGTACCATTTTTACGGCAGAATACTCCATGTCCAAGCATTGAGAGAACTAATAGGATCGGGGTTCTGATTGACGACCCTCCCCCCCTTTTGAAACCTATGGACCATCTAGCTGAAAATCATGGGATAGATCTCTGTCACATTTAAGCAACATTCCAGTTGAATGTATTCTCCTTTCATAACCCTTTCTTTCATATTTTAAGGGATATGGGCGGAGACTGGGTCAAACATACTAGGACTAACTGCTTACTCTTATAAAATTACCCGTTCTGCGAAGGACGGAGAAAACAGAGACAGGTCTCCGTCTACACTAATTGCACTATTTTCGAAACTGTTAAACCTACCAGGCTAACACCAGATGCATCAAGTTGGATCCTCTGTTGAGGCCGCTGGCCCGACGAAGTAACATTGCTGGAAGTCCGGCTGATGCGACAGATAGATATGTCTCTGCTTGGATCACCTACTCCGGATGTATGAAGTACGAAAGTTTGTTTGTTGGGGTTTAACGTCCGAGCAGCAATATTTCAGCTATATTCAGACAATGAACATGAAATGGATGATAAAATGAACATGAAATGAAAAAAAAAAAGGTCACAAGGATAATAGGGTCGACAAATTTTGATTGCCACTGGAAAAAGGGGGGATGGGTAAGGTAGGGAAATTTAGCCTCCTGTGGCGGAGCGCAAAGGTTCCTACTCCTATCGAATACCACAGCAGGGTTCTTTAACGTGCGAGGAACGTGGCATCTTTCCCAACACGGTGCACCACTATGGTTTACGGTAAGGTTTTCCGTATTATAGCCTGACAACCCCAGCATGTAACATGCCAGGGGTACCCCATTCCACCACCTGGGGCACACATCCCAGTTGCTCTGTGGGCAGAGCGCCTAGCCCCCGGCTAGGTTTCTGAGCACTATTTAGTCGCCTTTTACGACAAGCTTAGCGCTGCTGCAGACCTATTCTTTTAACACCCGGACCTGCACGGGGCGATAATACGCCACCTATATAGCGGAGACTGAGATTAAAAAATCAGATCAGCTATAAAGTTAGCCTCATAAGAGTGGAGGAATAAATAGGTTAGCAAGTAGAGTAGCACAATTTGTTCCCATTTGAATGCCAACCGTTTGTTGAAAAACGCGTCCATCACACTGGGCAAATATGTTGTCGATTAAAAATTCCAACATTTTGTAAATTTCTTCTGTATATTTGGAAGAAGATATGGGATTATATCTTACAAACTATGAGGAATCTCTACCAAGAACTATATATTTGTATCTATGTGAACCATCTTTTTTGAAAAAAAACAACGATGTATAATGTTTTAAAGTCGGGATTTTAACTGAGCATGGGGAATAGACGTATACAGTGTTGAAGAATCGTAGGTTTTAATGATATTATATTCTGATAATTCTCTTGAACTGATGGTCTCCAAAAGATCTTTCGAAGTTTTCAGAATCCACATTGAATTAATACCACCACCGGAGTAACATATGTTGTGGTAGGACTGCAGACCCTCTTTAACAGCTGGGAGTATAGAAGTAAAAAGTTTTGAAAGGGGTTTAATGGTACATTTTGCGGATCCAGCTATGTAACGTTGTTTGTATGGATTCTTGTGGAGTTAAGGAATCCAGTATAATCACAATCATCGTCCTTGGTAGAGAGACTAAAAGATGATAGCACAGATTTATGATTTTTCACAATCTCTTTGGAGAGTGTTATAGCAGTATAGGTCTAACCTCTAATGTAATTTTCTACGTCTACCTCTGATAATAAACATTGGCTGTAAAACGTTTGGCTAACAAAAACAATGTTGTTTGGGACTTTGTCTGCTGGTACGACAACATATTTGCCATGTATTGTAGACAATGTTTTGGTACATTGAACACTTGATTATAACCGTAGATTAATAATGTAAAATTTGACCGATAAAATAATCCTATGCCTTACCTCAAGATCATTAAATCATTGGATAACTACCCCGTGCAGGTCCGGGTGTCAAAAGAATAGGCCTGCAGCAGCGCTAAGCTTGTCGTAAAAGGCGACTAAATAGTGCTCAGAAACCTAGCCGGGGGCTAGGCGCTCTGCCCACAGAGCAACTGGGATGTGTGCCCCAGGTGGTGGAATGGGGTACCCCTGGCATGTTACATGCTGGGGTTGTCAGGCTATAATACGGAAAACCTGACCGCAAACCATAGTGGTGCACCGTGTTGGGAAAAATGCCACGTTCCTCGCACGTTAAAGAACCCTGCTGTGGTATTCGATAGGAGTAGGAACCTTTGCGCTCCGCCACAGGAGGCTAAATTGCCCGACCTTACCCATCCCCCTTTTTCTAGTGGCAATCAAAATTTGCCGACCCTATTATCCTTGTGACCCATCCTTTTTTTTATCATTTCATGTTCATTTTATCATCCATTTCATGTTCATTGTCTGAATATAGCTGAAATATTGCTGCTCGGACGTTAAACCCCAACAAACAAACAAACAAACATTGGAAAACTATACGGTGAACTTTTCTCACATTTTGTCTCACAAATGGTCAATAAAATATTGGGTTTGTAAGAAAAATTGAATGAAGGGCCCTCCAACCAGATATGGTTCAATTTGACAAATTCATCAGATTTTTTTTGTCCTGTTCGTTAAAAATCTGCACTGTGAATTTTCTATAAAAAATGTCAGATAATGAACTACAGATATTGTTATATTATGAAGAAATTTTAGTTGAATAATGAAAAAAATGGGTTACCCCGGGTCTTCTAGCTAAAATGTCAGCAAATGCATAACTAAAACAAGGGTAAAATGATTGTTGCAGGTTAAACAACTTACTGTTGTCAAGGAATGGTTTTGTGAAGCAAGAAGACCATCTATTATAAATAAATTTATGAGTAGGTTTAGACCATCAAAGAAGCATGCTCCCTGAAAGCTCCAATTTTTAGTTTAATGAAACGATGCTTTGAAAAAAGCAACAACATGATTCAAAATTAGACCAGGTATATCGCTAAGATGTTTGAGTATTTATCTAATATTGATTATTATAAGCAATGCGTTCTAAATAATAAATTAGTTCATGAACTTGTTCTTCATAACACAATAGAGTATGATTTTCAATTCTACAAGACGGTCGAGAAATTGGAAATAAAATTATAACTGAACATTTATTTTAATTGCAAAATGGTAAAATGGTAAAATATGTTAAATCTGTGGTTCTGTTGTTTGTCTGGAATTTCGCTGTAGAAGGTAAGAGACTTTGTTAATATTCCAGGTTGATATATACAAATATTTATATGTATATGGATAAATCTATATGATACCATTTCTTTGCTGACAGGTTATCATAAGCAAATGACCCGTCCAGGCCCGGGTGTCAAAAGAATAGGCCTGCAGCAGTGCTAAGCTTGTCGTAAAAGGCGACAATATAGTGCTCACAACTGTAGCCGGCGGGGGGCTAGGCGCTCTGCCTACAGAGCAACAGGGGTGTGTCCCAGATAGTGGAATGGGGTACCCCTGGCGTGTTACAGGCTGGGGTTGTCAGACTATAATACGGAAAACCTGACCGCAAACCATAGTGGTGCACCGTGTTTGGAAAAATGCCACGTTCCTCGCACGTTAAAGAACCCTGCTGTGGCATTCGATAGGAGTAGGAACCTTTGCGCTCCGCTCAGGAGGCTAAATTGCCCGACCCTACCCATCCCTCCCTTTTATCTTGTGGCAATCAAAATTTGTCGACCCTATTATCCTTGTGTCCCATCTCTTTTTTTCATTTCATCATCGTCATTATTTCATGTTTATTTTATCATCCATTCCATGTTCATCGTCTGAATATAGCTTAGATTTTGCTGCTCGGGCGCTAAACTCCAACAACCAATCAATCAATCGGACTCCACTAAAAAACTGGGAGCATGGACCAGGTGCACCGGTATGTTAAGCGTCCTCTGCTTTTCTAGAACACCCGCCGAAGTCCATGGTAGACGAAAGAGGAAAAGAAAACTATGACACGTTGAACAAATCAGTTTTCATGGCGCAGATGGATACACCGTAACGATGCACGAGTTCAAGATGACGACCATAAAACGTCTGTTGTGATGACTTAAATCTTGTAGCAACATAACCCTGTTCCAGAAGCCTATTTTTTAGAATTCTACCGCGATACAAAAAGTCTGCGTAGTTTCGGCAAGCTCTTGCATAACGTATGTGTTGTGATATGAACACTCCATACGCAGGTGCTGAAGGGATGAAACGGGGTTAAACAGGTGAACAAGTACATTTGGACTAAATATATACTTATAGTGTAAAGTAAAACTAGAAGAAATATTGTTTTATAGTTTTGTTCTGTACTTTGTGTTTGTTTGTTTGTGTGTGTGTGTGTGTTTGTTTCTTGCTGCAATATATAAAATACGTTTCATTTCATCATTATCTTAGTATATTTTTAAGTCATTCAATTTTATAATTATCACATTATTTTACATTCTACAATCACATTGATTTTGCTTAAACCATTAAATATCTCATTAACCTAGATGAACCTATGAAAAGCAAAGCTCATTAACAATCAACATTGAATTCCAATGTTTATTTTGCACAGTGTTGTTTATTGACTTAATAGATATTTTTCCCCCAGTAATTCTTTGACATAAGATCATTAATACTAACCATCATTACATTTAATCTGTTAATACTTTATACATGTGACAATGAAAGAACCCATGAAAATAAACACGAAAACAAAATAGGGTGAGCATTGCTTGAATAAGAAATACTTTAACACGATTTTGCCCTTCCAAAAGTATACAGCATAATAACATAATGAATTTTCACCTTTTGACTTTTTTCCTCGCATTTTTTTTTCAAGTTTTCCATTATGATTTTGGTTTTGTTAAAGCATCGCTAATGCTTTCTTCGTAAACCAATGTATAAATTGTAGCATTATCGATTAATTTTTTTCTTTTACAAATTCAATTGAAAGCAACATAGCTAATTGCTAATAATGAATAAAGCATGATCGTCCTCACGTCTGGGATTACTGTTCTTATAGATTCTTATTAAAATTTATATGGAAAACTACTGTTTATATAATGTCTATTTATTAAGTCAAAATATTGTTTTAGAAGAAAGGTTATGTCTTAACAAAATTGATATGGAGTGAAGGTGTTTTGCTGAAAGAAATTCGTTTAACATTTTGGAACTACTCATTAAATCATAGCTTTTGTCGGCAATTCAAATCAATGTATTTACCGAAACCAATCAATATTTTAAAAATTATTGATTAAAAGAAAAAGCACTTAAAGATACTTAGAACTAAATGAATAATTATGCTTATTTTCCAAACTATACATACTATCTTTTTATTTGATTTGGAAAACAAAAATAACTAAATCTGCAAAAACTTACGCTAGTAAATACAAAAGTGTCGTACAGGCCCAACACAAAATTAAATGATGGAAATGAACACTTTATTTTACTACAGCATGTAACACGCCAGGGGTACCCCATTCCACCACCTGGGGCACACATCCCAGTTGCTCTGTGGGCAGAGCGCCCTAGCCTCCGATTAGGGTTCTGAACACTATTTAGTCGCCTTCTACGACAAGCTTAGCGCTGCTGCAGGCCTATTCTTTTAACACCCGGACCTGTACGGGGCCATAAAAAGTCAAGTCCGGGGTAGACAAACGAGGAAAGGAAAACTATGGCCCGTTGAATAAATCATTTTTCATGGTGCTGATGGATACACGATCCACGAGTTCATGATAACGACCATAAAACTTCTGTAGTGATGACTTCAATCTTGTAGCAACATAACCCTGTTCCAGAAGCCTATTTGTTAGAGTTCTAGCCCGATACAAAAAGTCTGCGTAGTTTCGGCAAGCTCTGGCATAACGTATGAGTTATGATATGAACACTCCATACGCAGGTGCCAAAGGGATGTTGCCACAGATGAAAGGAAAGTTGGCAATTCTGAATGAAAAGTCATCACGTTTGTCGTAAAGTTTGGTCAATAGTTTTCCTTTACCAAAAAAAAAAAAAGAAAAGACTGACAACTGCCACCCACACCGCAGGGTCACAACAATTGATACTCACTATTAAAAGTTCTTTCACGGTATTACATTTTACGATCCAAATTATTGATATACTAGTAGTTGAAAAGAAGGCTTAATAGCTTGTAAATTCCAATTCTAACTCAGAGAAACAAACTTAATTCCGGTATTTTTTTCTAGTTTTGACAAATACATGATTGTTTTAATAATTGTTGTAATTATTATAAAATTAAAAGATGAAACTTTTTATGGAAAACGTGAGGCTCTTACAAGCATTAGTAATTTCAGATCATTCAAAGTCCCAGGGAATAACGGTTAAACTTAATACAGCGAAATGTTTATTAACTGAAGATTGAAATAAAAAAGAAACCATCAGTGATTCTAGGGTTAGGTGAAAAAAATGGAATTAAAATTCATAATAACATGTACACGATTCCAGTTAAACAAGAGCAATAATTGGTGTAAGGTTTATCACCTTGAAAATACACATTAACAAAAACGTCACCCGTGATCTGTGCCTGTCATATATAAAATTTTGAAATGCGTGTTTTCTTGATATATATAAATTGATAACAAAGGATTCCATCAGATCAAGTTTTGACTAATGTTATATCTGTCAACATAATACGAAAAAATGATGCTGACAATATTCTAAAGGAAAACGGGGTGTTTGGACCCCCGAGACTTAATATAGCTCTACGTCAACTACATACTATTCGAGCATAGTTACGTTACTCGATAATGATATACTTTTGATGCAACACGCTTTCTGATTGGCTGAAAAAATCATCTCACAGACCAAATTTTTGAATGTGACTTTGACGCCATCAACCTGGTTTTGCTGATTTACTCCTTAAATTTTGATACAAAATTAAATCATAAGAAATGACTGTTATGTTTTTTCGGTCTATTTGAAATAACTTCAATGCCCGTGGTGCACACTTGAAAATAACCTACAACGCAGGTTATTTAGTGTGAACCGCGTGATTGAGCGAAAAAAAAAAGAAACGCACAGACTCAACTCGAACCAAGGTAAACTAAATGCTTCGGTTTCGTGAGCAGGCCCTGTAGGTTACAGAAAAACTCCCGTGCTACTTATGAATGGTCACTATCTGGTTGTCTGATTAGTTGAAAATAGAAATAGAACCAGCTTGAAAGACTGGGAGACTAGCACATTATATTTAAAAAAAAATAGATCTCGTCTGAATATAGTGAAATATTGCTGCTCGGACGTTAAACCCCAACAAACAAACAGAACGTAGATATGACTATCTTCATCGCTAAGTTAAATCACTAAATTATTACATTAGCATTTATTACTTTATTACATTGCTGATGTCTCGGAATTAAAATTTCCAACACAATTAGCATGTTATAAACTAAAGCAGTTATTTTTTTTTTAAATAAGGTTATGAGTTCAATAAATGTTACGATGTGAGCGCTTTGTCAGGAATGTCCTCTTTTCAAAAACCATACATACCACCTGGTTCCTCTTTTCCTTCAACAACCATAGATTGCATGTCAGTGTGCCTGAATATCAACTACAAGTATGCTGCTACAAAACTTCATGATGTAAGTTTAGTTTAACATTTCACGTCTTAAAATTGTTATGATATTTTTGTTGGAGTATATGGCACCTAGCCCGATTAACCATGCACTCTGAATATCAATTTAAATTTTGAATCAGACTCCATGGTTGGCTTGATTTATATCATATACATGTAATTTTATTACATAGATCATAGTGATTTTCGGATTTTGGAACGTTCCTAGCGTAATGAATTTTGACATCTAAAATTATTCTGTAACTTTATTCTTCATCTTTCACTGGCTAAAAACTTCCAACTCTTTTCAGAGATTAACTTTATTTGACCTTATCAATGCATTTATGCATACGAATATGTTGTGATTTTGCAATGAAACGCTTTATGCTTTGCCCTCTTGAATATAAAGAAATAGCAGCAGTGAAGCTTTCTGAATTTGCGTAATAATCATATAACTGATTTTGAAAGTGACCACAAAAAAAACCAAAACAAAACAAAAAACAAAACAAAACAAAACAAAACAAAACAAAAAAAAAAAAATCAAGCACCACCAGAAAATGCAAGACTAGTAAATGCATGCATACTGGAGTCAGATTTCATATTTTCTAACTCGACAGAGCCTCGATAGAGAATTTTATCATTGAGATTTGGAGTTTTTTCCGTCTTGTACTCTCTCAGCAACGTTTGATTCTTATTGTATGCATGTTTTATGATATGAAGAAATAGAGGAATTATTAATACATTTAATTTAAGAACAAGGCAAATAAAAGATATATTTTAATCTTTACCCTAGATTTTAAATTTTGACTGCTATTGTGGGAACGATATACAGTTCACAGATATAGCTCCAGATACCGATTGTGGAATGCCATGTCCATTAACAGCAACTGACAGATGTGGAAAAAATAACCGTTTAGCTGTTTATCTTGTGGGTAAGTATTTGTAACTAACAGTGATGGAAATATTTATTCAAACCATTATTGTGCATTATTTAACTAATTAGAAGAAAACCAATTCTCCTGGGAACGACATATTATCCAATAAGTCTTCCCCTGGGCGATTCGTATGCAATTATAGTCATGTAATAATAGACACAATTCATTTCAGGTATAGTGTTGTACTTACTAACACACATGTAAGCTTTATATTCTTTTTATCGTCGATAACATTCGGTTTGAAATAATCGAATATAAAGACCCAACCAATGTGTAAATGAGTACATCATTCCTGTGAATTATTTCTTGATTTTACAGAGATTCTACCAATGACTGAACAATCTGTTTAGCATATAAGCGATATGGATAAAATAAGATCAATAGAAATCAATAATATATTCACTTTATGAAATTTAATATGATCTTAGGCTTTTCCTATGAGAGACATATCTAAATATACTTTGTTATGGGTTGATTGATTGATTGATTGTTGGGGTTTAATGTCCGAGCAGCAATATTTCAGCTATATTCAGACGATGAACATGAAACGGATGATACAATGAACATGAAATGATGATGAACTGAAAAAACGGAATGGGACACGAGGACAGTAGGGTCGACAAATTTTGATTGCCACTAGAAAAAGGGAGGGATGGGTAAGGTCGGGCAATTTAGCCTCCTGTGGCGGAGCCCTATGGTTCCTACTCCTATCGAATACCACAGCAGGGTTCTTTAACGTGCGAGGAACGTGGCATCTTTCCCAACACGGTGCACCACTATGGTTTGCGGTCAGGTTTTCGGTATCATAGCCTGACAACCCCAGCATGTAACATGCCAGGGGTACCCCATTCCACCATCTGGGGCACACATCCCAGTTGCTCTGTGGGCAGAGCGCCTAGGCCCCCGGCTAGGTTTCTGAGCACTATTTAGTCGCCTTTTACGACAAGCTTAGCGCTGCTGCAGGCCTATTCTTTTGACACCCGGACCTGCACGGGGCCTTTGTTATGGGCGATGTCTTGAAAATCCAAGAATTCCACTAACATGCACGGGGGCTTTGTCTTTAGATTCAAATAACAATTACTTATTGACTAAATACGTAATTTTGGAAATCCATAACTTCTGACAGAATGCTTTGAGCCATTCTTGTTCCAAATCTAGATAGTACGACGTCATCTTTTTTTCATCAAATGATTACCTTTTCTGTCATAATCAAGACGATTTTTACATTGCTGAATTCATGACAAAAGACGTATTACGTTTTTCTGTTACAATATGTTTCTTCATATTTATAAGATTAATCGTAGCAACAACCTAATCTTTTCTTAGAAAAATAACCAATCATTTCATGTATGATGTTAAGCTCACGGGTCTATAATAGAAGCATTATAAATTTGAATACACGTTAATTATTCATGCATTTACAGCTGGAGACACTTCACCTATCACAGTTCAACAAATCTTTCAACAAGAAACAACAAAAGATGTCGCATATACAACAGTTGTTTCTTCCACTTCTCATCAATCTACAATCATGTCGACGAAAGCACAGGAATGCACGACACAAACTGAAGTACCTACCAGTCGAGCAACAACCAGCCGATCAGTTCAGACAATAACTACAGTAAAAGCAGAATCAAATGTTAACAGCACTTGCTACTGTCCGTGTAACACTGTGAGCAATAAATGGGATTTTTTATCAAATGGGACTTATACAATAGACGAACTTAAAGTTCTTTTACGGGATAATTTAGAGGAACTCGAACGTCAAGTTGCTATTGATAAGAGCCAAACACTTTCATCTATCTATAAAAAGCGATGTATGGAGGATGGTCGACCTTCATCCAAGGTCATGGGGTTTTTCGGTGCAATTATGATATCTATACCAGTGGTATTGATAGTTATCAGTGATTGTGGTGCCGTACTTTGTAGGCAAAATGGGAAATATTGGTTCAAATGAATAATATAATTGAACCTTGCTCTATTGTGTTAAAACTGCCTGATACCGTTTTAAATGTTTCCGTCCGTCTGTAAGAATTTTTAAACAAAGAAAAAAAGGTTCTGTGTTTACGAATTGATATTATGCACAGATAGATAGATTAACATGGCTTATAAAAAAATTTAGCTCTTAAAAAATACAACGTTCACAAAAAAGTATTAACGGATGGTTTCTCTGCCTTTATATTTGTCCGTGTATATAATAGCATAATATAATTATCACTTCCTTATTTGTTTAAGATATTCTGCTATTTTGTCTCCATTATATTCCATGCACCGAAACAAGATGACAATTTCTAGTCTTTAACACCGAGTGTAACTAATACGAAGCTATTGAAGATAAATACATCGCAAAATCCACTTTTATATGGCAATACGAAGTAGTTTGACCATTTGTTTACTATGAATGATATTTGTAAACCATAAAATAACAACAAAATATTATAAGACAAAGAATAAATATTAATCTATCCGATATGTATCAAATCGTTAAAACATATCAAGGAACACATACAATTTATATTTTGTTGAATGAATTTTCTTATTTGAAACCATTTTAGTAGAAGTTTTTTCCCTTACAGATCTAAAGTTTACAGGGGCGGGGCAAATTATTCTTACCTAAGGTAAAATTGAAACATTATTATGCACTTTTTGATGCAACAATAAAAACAAACAGAAGCATAATGCGGTAGAGTCTCATACGGTCTGCCTATGATAACATAACTGGTAATAAAACAAGATGATCTCGAAGAGCCTAAATTGCTCACCTTTCAAACCATGCCCATACGAACTAAATAAGTAAAGGTATCATGCTTTGTTTCAAAGTTTGACAAAATTCTGATGAAAAAGAGCATATATTTGCATATATAATGATGAATTGTGTAAGTTCAAAAGAGTACCTAAGACACTGTCAAATGTTGAAAATGCCTTCAAAGTATGTAAGAACCTCTGAAAAAGTTTTGGTAGGAGTACCCTTATGCCATGTTATTCCAACAGTTCTGAGGGGATATTAGCCTAGTATACTTTGGCTGAAAAGAACATAAAATGAAGTTTAACCATGGCTATCCAACATTTTCATCATCACCATTCATATCAGGAAACCATAGTTATTATTAAATCAGTTATCATTGAAATCAAAGTAAGTATATAAATATAAAAAAAAATAGCCGCAACAAATCACGTGTAAGCTAATCTTGTAAAAATTACGCACGATCTGTGATTCTTACCAGTAGAGAAACAAAGCGGCTATGAGGGGTGCACAATTCAAGTAACAGCAATTTACTATATATGAGCAAAATCTAAACTAAATCATTTTAAACAATTTATCAATGCTTTATGTATTTACGTAGGCATATTTACCTGTATAACAGTATGAAGATATGTTTCTGCTACCTTCCATGGCCGTGATCAATAAGCAGAGGTACGACTGGTACTTTTATTATTCAGCAATCACAATACAACAGTGATATTTCCTTCCTTTTAATTTGTCATTTATTTATTGATATTACCCTCTTAATTGTAAATGAACCTGTACAACTACCATTTTCCTCATGCACCTTTGTCATCTTAATGGTTGTTTATGTATATGGGTATGTCATGTGTACATGTAACGCCTTTTTGATTTGTACAAGTATGGTTATAATTTGTTTTATTATCTGTTGTCCACATTGGAATTTCATTATGTATTGGGAGTTATTTTGTACCTGTTCTCATGTTTTATATAGTTGTTTTACCCCTTATACATATTAATTTAATCAAAAGTTCACATGATAAAATATCAGTTATAAAGTCTCAAAATGGATTACTCGTCGTTTATTGAAGACCCATGGGTGGCCTTTACTTGACATTTTTCATCCCGGTGGGGTTGTTGTCTCTTGAAAACATTTCCTTATTCATCATATCCATTAGAATATATCGTGGGGACATTTTCCAGATAACAATATTGTAATATTTACAGGCCTTGTTCATTTTTTGGGAAGGGTGTGATTTCCATCGCATAACATTTAGATATTAGAGTAAGCTAGTCTCCTGAAATCATTCATCTGTCAGTGAATATTGATCATGTTTAATGTTATTATATTGTTGTAACCTGTTATGAGGATTAACCTCTGTTTTGTGTCATTTTGTCGCCGAGTTTATTGTTGTTCCGGCAAGAGACATGTTCAACTTATCATTTTTTCCCTTATAAAGCAGCAATGTAATTGATTTGATAGTATTTCACATAACTACACTTATGGAGTCAACACTATGGTTTCATTCTTTTTCATGCAATGTTTCAGTCATAATCTTCCTAATTATTTCTTGTCATCTTTGTAAACATCGGCGGTTGCCATTTTGAAAGGGACGGTAACGAGCTCTTCTTAATTGATTTATAGTAATTTAGGCGGGAAGTGTTGAATTATAAATCTTACTTTGGTTCAGATTCACAGTATTGTTTTATTCTTTACCCTGTCGGACAAACGTATTTAAATGTTTTTTAAGTGTAGTCTGATGCAAAAGTTTACTGTTAGAAACCATGTTGGGAAGGCTTTCCACAAATAAACATGGATGATTTAGGGTTCTTTTATTCATAACGGGAATCTGTTACAAATGAATTAATGACCTTCTCATTTAAATGAAAAGGTTAGGTTAACTCTCTGGTATTATACAGTACTTCATAAAGTATAACACATCATATAAAACCTCAAATACAAATTCCGTAAACTCCACAATACAATTAAATTTCCAAAGTAAATCTATGTTGAAATACTAGGCAGAAACCAGACAAAGTTATGAAAATCTCAAAGAAATCAATATGTCGTCCATCCAGCTAAGTAAATTCAAAGAGAATAGTACTCACATACCAAAGGAAACCCCAAAGAGAATTTTAAAGTACTTGTGGCTCGAATAGACCAAAAGATAAAACAGAAACAGAGAGTTTTATAAATAGCTCATCAGCTGATAGATAAATCCATCAGTCAAAGTAACTGACTATCAATTAAATTGATACAAGCAACATCATACATTTTGATATAAATGTGGGTAAGTTTTTTATGAACATATAAGCCATTCATTTATAAATCTCAAATCATATAACATCATATAATAAATAAAATACAATACATAAATATATAGAATGAGTAAAATACAATGAATATTGTATACAGAGTCGATTGCTGGTTAATTCCACACTTGGAACATTAGATTTACCGCGCTTTGTATTCTTGCACACTTCGTGTGCTAATTAATAGGCAATTTTGTAAGTGGTGTCGGAACGTTTAGTTAAGCTTTATTTTCTATTTTCTTAGGTAAGCAATGTTACATGTAATGTTTCAATATTTTAAATCTAGTACGGACAACAACGGACAAGCTGATATGGTCAATTATTGTAATTTCTAGGCATTCAGAATAGTTTCGTTACCGTATTCTCGGAGTAACGTAAATAATTACATTGTATCTACTACCACTTCGAACACAACTACGTTAGGAACATAAGGAAATATGTTAGGATAAATTGTAATCTAACCGGAAGTCATATTGCATCCTTTTTTCTTTATGGAACCTCGCATAATAAATCAATATTATTGCATGTACAATTCTAAGGTTGTCTATCAATGGTAAAGGAACACTATGAAAATATGGAACTAAAAAAAACATAGGATACTGACCTAAACAGTACCTTAATAAAAAGATCCGCAACTACTACATCCAAATATCATTAAGGTTAACATGAAACAGCAATAAAAACATACGACCAAGTTGAAATAAGTCAAGGACATTGAACTAGAACCGACAACTGTGAACCATAACCCCCAGGAAACATACCTGGTATAGGACAGGGTACCCGGACGGCTACTTGTATCATTGAAATAATGACTTCATGATATCAATTTGTGATATTATGGCAAATTTCTATAGATAAATGCCTAGTGTAGAATTATCTTGATGATTCAAACACGGAACATCTAAATAAGGATTATTATCTGTAAAACGTAACGCTAGTATCATTTTTATCAATTGACTGCTTATGTGTACAGTAGCTGTGTATTTTAACATTTAATTCTACTTCATTTATATTCTACAAATGAAATATGTATTGTTGTTGTGGTTTAGTTAATACCTTCTTGCTAAACTTGCTAAAGTATAAAATAATGTCCCCAAATATAGGTAACATGCAGAAATTATCATTGTCTTGCTAATTTATCTGGTCACAAAGCTTATGAAAAGACATTATGAAAAAATCCCAAACATAATTTTGGGTTTCATGTGACTTTGGTCTTATGTGAATGGAAATTTTGTCGATGCTAGGTCATTAAACTACATTTGTTTTACAGTTTCGTAAACGTTTAAAAAAACAGCCATATTTTGTCTTTAAGAAACCAAATTATCTTGAGAATTTACAAAATGGACCAGTATTAGATATTTATAAATATTTATGTTTAAGGCACCGGAGAATGTTATTGGAAAGTTTTCTTAATAAACTTATCTTATAGTCTAGACTCGTATATTGTAATAAAAAGTATATATTAAGGTCTGAAAGCTTCTCAACTGTGTCCATACTGTTAAATTAGCAAAACAACTCAATCCATTTGACTCGAACTCGTACTACTGCTACACATACATGTGGCTACATTGTCATGATCTGCACTGTGGTCAGCAACCATCATAAAACCGTCATAATTAGAACTTCCTGCCAAGACTGGTCAGAATAAAAAAAAGACATTAAAATACCTTCATCATCAGACATATTGCCATAGATACTTTGGTTGAGGCAGGAATTTCAACTTGGTACAGGATTTCCAGTTTGTGGTAAGTATCAAAATAACTCAATATCACATTTACATATTCGGAACGGAAGCGTACAAATGGTCAGGGGCTGCTCTGGCTTCCAAAATTCTGTCGCCAGAAAAATAGCCAGCTGCCATTTTTTGTCACCAATTTTCAGAAATTAGCGCCAGAGGATGCCAAAAAAAAAATTATACTTATAAAATAAAATTTGACAGTATTAAGTCCACTGATGAATCATCTTTGTCAATTCGTCAAAATAACCTCTCCATTCATGACATGCATGTACCCAAGATTCACTCTTGATGCATGTATAAAGCAGGTGTTTAGCTCTAGTCTGTCACTTTCATATGTATAGAATAATAAAGTACTACTCCAGAAACAAGTATTTTACTTCTATCAAAGACTTTATATTACTATTTTCATATAGTCCCTGATTTTAAAACACGTTCACCTTTGTCCTTTATAGTCTAATTTATTTAATACAATATAATTTGATATTTTTAACAAACTTAATTATTTTTTTCAAGTGATAAAATTTCTAGCAAACTACATTTTGTACCATGGACCATTAATCGTGTCCCTGTTTAATTATCTTGATATCTGAATAGCTTTTCCTTAATTAGATTTTGGGAATCCCATTCTATTTGTTTTACCGATTTTCCCGCCAAAATGTCACATGGCAAGAGTGTAAACAAATGTCATCCATTTTCTTTTATCGATTCTTTCATTTCGAAGTATTTAGACACTTTCTGATGGGATAATCATCGTTAATTGGATTTAATTTATTCGGTTATTAGGTAAGTCTGTTTCTGAATGTATCACACGGTTAAACAGGGCTGTGAAGCTTATGTGTAGCCACGTGCACATGGCCTTAATTGTGCTTACCTTAGTCAAGATGATAAGTTTTGATTGGCTCTGTCCCTGGATTACATTCTTTTGAATACCGCTATAACCTTGGTTCCCTTGATTCCCTTGATAATATATTTACATTTGATTGACACCCCCATAAGGATATTATCAGTCACGGTCACCTGGTCTTACCTTCAGTCGTAAATTGGTCTTAGTCGATTAATTCTGACCAGGTGTCAACACAATTGTTTAATCAGAGAAAATATCCGTTGCTGATAAACTTTCTGTCAATTCTAATATGCAAAACCTAGGCGCCAAGAAAATCGCCAACTGGCTTTTTTGTCGCCAGATATTGGTACTTCAGGTGACCACCTTCCGAATTGAAGAACGTAGTAAAAGGGCAGACAACCCAACGGCAAAGTTCGACTAAATTTGCTGATTCTGCGGGGTGTTGCTTCACGTGGATACCTAAATTGTTATTTATTCGTTATACGCACTAGACAAGGTAAGTTAGTTGTTTCTATTTTATTTTATTTATAGTTTATAAGTATTACTTATAATTGTAAACGGTTGACAATCTTTAAATATTTTAAAATTATGATTTTGTGGTAAAAGTGTTTGCCGCATTTATCATGCTTCTTAGCAAATGAAAAATGAAATAGTGAACGGCACCCATTGGCACTTTTTCTGAAGCGATGAAATTGAGTTTTATAGTTAATAATGATTTAGTTTAAGCGCTATTTTATTGCAATTCACATAAATTTGTCATTTTTACTATTATTCATGATATCAGTTGTCTCCCTTCGATAAAGTCTTGTTCATATAATACACATAACTCAGCTTATTTTAAATTGCAATATAAGATATATATATTTGTACTGAATATTCAATACAAACATTTTACTATTTGTGTGTTAGTATTTTATGTAGATTTTCAAACTCATCATTAAAGAAGAGGGTG
The DNA here is from genome assembly GCA_037379345.1 of Perna viridis. NCBI lineage: Eukaryota > Metazoa > Mollusca > Bivalvia > Mytilida > Mytilidae > Perna > Perna viridis. Next base: position 23,908,166 of record CM074515.1, read on the forward strand.
GTAACCAAAGCTAAGTTTTAATTATCTGTCCATCCTATAGCATATGAAAGTTTGTGGATAATGCAAAACACCATTACAATAAATGCCAATTACAGTGTGACCAAGCTTCGGAAGATAATTTTTCAAATAATTTTCCAAAAAAAAAAAACATTATAATAAATTATTGAATGCACATAAAAGTAAATTATTAGAAAAAAATAAGCAGTTTATTCTGGATGTTGTCTTCCCCCTAAAATGTGAACTAAAATACTATTTTATAATACAAACCTATACCGTGTTCATGTAATACACATTTCATTTATATGATTTATCTTTTGCAGCATATTTGTACTTTCTGTTAGAAAGAAGTTAGACCTACCTGCTGCATAGGAATACAAAGTTAACTGTTTCATCTCATTTAATGGTATGTATGGTAGCTTCTATTTTGCATTTTGACATTAGCATGGGGCGGATCTATACAATTTGAAAATGTTGGAAGCAAGCTTTGGTTCCTCAGAAAAAGGGATGATATTATGACATGATTTAATTTGTATAGTAAAAAAGAGGGGTACTAACCCCTTGCACACCCCCAGGTCCGCCACTGAATTAGTTAACTCTATTAAATGATTTGGATTGATATATATTTAAATGCATATTGAAAACAAAATCTTATTTGGATGCTTGTTAAGATGTACTTTGTTGTAGTAACCTAACTATAAGGAAAGGGTTGTATTTTATTAATTCAGCAGGATCGTAAGAATGAAACGTGCATATTCTGTGCTTTTACAGAAAATGGCTAGAAGTGGTCTTATTAAAAGATTTTGGATGGAATTTCCAAAAGGTGATGATGCTAATGCAGCATTAATGTACAGATTTATCTTTGGTGAATATTTTGGAGTTCTCCAAGATAAAAATATAGCTGAGGAAATTCATGATGCCTGCACATATCCAGGAGACTGTAATTGCCGTACATGTGGGGAGAAGGCAAGCATAATTGCTGCTGTTGATGATGATGATTTTTTTGATTTAGATTTTGTAGAGACATCATCAAATGAGTCTTCATCAGAAAACGGTCAGCTGATTGATGTCATAGGGTTTTCATCTGATGATACCCTATCTGATTCTGATACAAAATTACTTTTAAAACATTCTGAAAATGATTTTGAAAGTCAACTGTTGTCAGAGTCAGAGTACGCCAATGACAATGCAGGTGAACCAGTCAGTGCAAGTTTCATTGATTCAGATGAAACACAACCTCCAATTTGTTTTCGAACCAGTTTCTATGACTCAATGATTCTTACACAGACTGATTCTCCTTTGCCTTCACCTGAATCAGAATGTACATTTGGCAGTGATGATGAAACTCAGCCTCCTATTGGCTATGAGGTTAGTTGTAGAGGCACTGCTCTAAATTTACAATCTGATTCCAGTGATGAATTAGAATTTCACCTTCCTCCCTTGATTATTCCTGAAGATAGTAATGAGCAAAGTGATAGAGATTCTTCACCTCGTAATATCTTCAGCTATATCAAGCGTAGAAAGCGAAACCAGTAAATTCATCTTTAAATATTAATGCTACTATATTGAGAATAAGTTTTATTATCTCCCTTTCTTACTATTTTGAGAAAAAGAGTTTTATTATCTCCCTTTCTTACAATAACTTAATAAATAAAAAAAATTAAGTTATATATTAACAATCTGATTCAAGTGAGGAATAAGAATTTCACATCAAAACTTTTGATTATTCTAATTTTTTTTTAAAAGCCAGCTATAATTAAAATGGATTTTTATTCAACATGTTACATGTACATGTATGTTAATGTCTCCATATGTATATAGCAATTACTGTAATAAGAAGTATAGTGTAAATTTTATTTTTTATTTGAACATAAAGTCTCTTTGGTTTTGTATGGTATTATGTAAGAACCAATGAAGAATAATACGTCTATAAAGTGTCATCATTAATTGGAAATCCAAAACAAAATATTAGTGTGTGATAAAGGTGAGATAGCTAGCTTTGCAAAGCCTTAACTGTATTTCATTAAATGCATCTCTAAAAATCACACTGCTTATCATTTTATCCTTAGCTTCTTTAAATGAGGTAATGCAATACTAACATGGAACACATTCCACCTTTACCCATCCCTATTATTCGTTTTACCAATGGAAATGCTATCCAGTTACTTAACTTTGCAAAGAGATATAAGGGATGTGGTTCTAGAAATATCCTACATCATTGGGTATGTTTAGCCACAAAAATAAATAAACAGTAGGTAGTTCCTTCAAGTATTGAGAAGAAAGTAAAAGCTGTGGCACATAGAGTGCGATTGTTAAGGGCGGCAAAAAAACTCATGAACTATTTTCCTATGAACTTGAGGAGTTTAATTTTCCCAGGAAGTATAGGACAACAAGATACATAAACACCCATATTAACACCATTAGTATTTTGAAGAAAAGGGTACAAGAGAAAAACATTAAAATCGGAAATGAGAAGAAGGTTATTAGAAGAAAAAAAATTATTAACGATTTGAAAAGTGAAATATCCTTCTTAAAGACTGTGAAAATTGAAGATAAGTGTGTAAATGTTGAGGACAAAACTACCCAGTGTAATATGTTTAGACAGGACACTCATTTATTGAAAGAAGAAATCATATATTGGCAAAATAAATGTATACAGGAACAAGAGAATAGAAATTGTACTTCAGATACTGGTAACAATGATACATTTACATGTATTGAAAGTAAAGACTCAGAAAGAGGTAATCCTTATTCTTACAAAACGAGGCAAAGTGTATTTAGCTGTTTAGGAAATAATGTTCCTATTCAAAACATTTCGTCTGTTATAAGCAGTATCATTAAATTTTTTACTGACGAGGAAATTCTACAACTGCCATCAATTTCAACAATTCATAACATGATTAGGGAAGGTCGGTCAGTATGCAATAAACAGTTGGAAGAAGTCATCAATGATAATAAAGATATCACACTGATGAAGGATGCAACTACAAAGAAAGGCAGACATTTTTATGGTAACAAAATTGTTACTAAAGATGGAGAATATACATTAGGTAAAGACAATACATGTATGATTAATTTCACCCCATTTATGAGATATTTAGTAAAGTTCCAAATGAATTAATAAAGGTGGGTGGCACATGATGGTTTAACATTGTTAATTTGAAATAAATTAAAATTTTGTAACCAAATATTTATCAATTTTCTCCCTTCGTAACATTGTTCTCCAGTGCAAATTCTGCATTAATTAATTTGTGTTTTTTCATAGTTTCTTCTACACAAAAAATTTTTTGTATAGAATTTTACATTATCACATGAGTTAGCTCCCTTACTTATAGTACATTCTAATCAAAGCAAACTGATATCAGAAAGAGCATCATAAAGTTTTTAGAGGTGAGGAAATTCAATAATATGGAATAAATTCATATCGTGTGCCATACAATTTAATTAATAGTGTTGTATTTTGGTTAATAAATATAAATTATCTCCCTTTGCATCATCGTGTTTATGTATATATATAGTTTCACATAGATGTGTTCCAAACTTTTTGTCTAAAGTAGGCTTTTAAAAAAATTTTAAAGCTGAAATAACTATTACAGGCATTAAGGAAATATCAAGTGGTACTGCTGAACATTATGTTGATGCTACAATGGACATGGTTACTGATGTTACTGATCAAACATTATTTTAAGAAAAATTGAAAAACACAATGACGGATAGAAGTGCTACAGAATTAAAAGCAAATAGGTTACTCAGAAAACTTAAAGATAATGATGATAATGATAGTAATTTTGAATTTAACGAATTTAAATGCAGTGTGCATCATTTAACTCAGTTTGCGAGTGAAGCAGAAAATTAAACTTATTGAACAGGAGGAGGGAGTTAAATTTAAAAAAAAACTTTTTAGAAATAAAGGTGAATCTTATACAGGAAACCTGCTAAGGTGTACATCTAAGCTTTTATACAATGACAAAGTTGGTGAACCAGTAAGTTTTAAAAAATATTCAGAATCTTGTGAAATAGAAGATGTGCCTATTATGAATTATAAAGGAAATCGTTTTAATGTATTTTTTCATAATTCGTCTGGTTCACTCTATTTAAGAAATTTCATCAAATCTTTCATTACATCATGCTCTTCAGGACCATCACCAAATTTAATGAAATCATCTATTGTTCAACTATTGGAAAATACAACTATTTCATCAATTCTGTTTGCACTTACCATGATCAACATTCACATCACAACTCCATATTTCAGTTTGGCATCACAGGATCTACCGATTTTAGAAATGTCTCCATTTTTTAATACTTTTTGTCAACAATTGGAACAGATAACATTGAAACCTTCTTTAATTTTGGACCAAAGATATAGACTTTTTTCAAGTTGACATTTCTGAATTCGCTGCTATGGACCTATATTTAGACATTAGAGTTTATTTTTAGTTTTACTGTCCAATGGTTACCTGTGCAGAAGAAGTTGTAGGTGAAGGTCATATAAATTGAATTAAACAAAGAAAGAGGATTTCCGAGTAGATTGATTTTTTTTCCTGAAGTCCCTACCAGATAAAATACAAAAATCGCAAATTGCGACACTGGCGAAGCCCAGCGCGACCCCTGGATGGTAGAATACACAAACAAAAACAAAATGATAGGCAACCTTTAAATTGTAAGTGTAAAAGAGATTATATTCGTACTAGAAAATAAAGCACAATTATCTTGAAGTCAAAAAATTACGTTGTTTGCTTAAAATGGAAGATGAAGATTATTATTCGAATACAATAGAATGAAAATCTATGGTTATTCAATTATTTATACTTCTACTCCACATACTCAGTTGAAATTTCGAATAAAAAACATAATGCATAGTTGTTACTACAAAAAAATGGTACATCTATATACAAATATGTAGTTTTTGATAGAGATTCCTCATACTTTCTATAAAATTATATAAATCGAAATTATCTTCCAATTATACCGAAGATGTTTTGAAAATGCTATTTTTTTTAAATGTTTGTTTGTTTGTTTGTTGGGATTTAACGTCCGAGCAGCAATATTTCAGCTATATTCAGACGATGAACATGAAATTGATGATAAAATGAACATAAAATGATGATGAAATGAAAAAAAAGGATGGGACACAAGGACAATGTGGTCGACAAATTTTGATTGCCACTGGAAATTGGGAGATATGGGTAGGGTCAGGCAATTTAGCCTCCTGCGGCGGAGCCTTATGGTTCCTACTCAGGGAGAATACCACAGTAGGGTTCTTTAACGTGCGAGGAACGTGGCATCTTTCCCAACACGGTGCACCACTATGGTTTGCGGTCAGGTTTTCCGTATTATAGCCTGACAACCCCAGCTTGTAACACGCCAGGGGTACCCCATTCCACCACCTGGGGCACACATCCCAGTTGCTCTGTGGGCGGAGCGCCTAGCCCCCGGCTAGGTTTCTGAGCACTATTTAGTCGCCTTACACAACAAGCTTAGCGCTGCTGCAGGCCTATTCTTTTAACACCCGGACCTGCACGGGGCCCCATGACGAATTGAGAATCACTGCACATCATAAGTCTTACAATAAGGATACAACCCATTTCATGCCAAAACCTGCTTTAAATTCAGTATTCTTGTTTCTATGTAAAGATACTATGAGCGAATTAATGTTAATACAAAGAATGCTATCCTTAACGATTTGACAATATCAAACCAAATCCCTTATGAATGGGTGTTTTCAGTGGTTAAGGCATATTTTATTTTAAAAATATTCAGTAATATCCGAAATCCACATGACCATTAAGTGTTTCCAGATCCTACTAAAATTAAAATCCATTAAAATTAGAAATTAGAATTCAAATTTGCTATAGGAAGATTTCGGATCCTACTGGATTCCTATTTGCCACGTTGCATATACGATTAATGTATTCCTTGTTGACTTTTTATCTAAAAACAAAATAAAGAGCTTCACGGACGAGTGCAGTATGATACGACTGCAGTGGTCACACCCTGAACAGTTCGGGCAAGTGTTGACTCAATATTCGTTTTGAACAAACTTAAGTATAGTTACTTACAATCCATTTTGGACACAACAACCAGACTAGACACAACAAAAAATTCTGATTTGGCCCATTTGACACCTTATAACGTGACAAACGTTAAATTGATCTGTAATCTGATTTACAAATGTAGGCAGGAATTTTCAAAAGCAAAAGAAAAAAAACGAGATCGGACAACAAATTAAAAAGTCCATTTTGAATGTTTTTTTCTTTGACCTCTTATTACTAGAAACTCGAAAAGCCGCAAGAGATATTTGAGGCAATTTTATATGGAATTTCAACAATAATATAATATAAATTCTCCAAATCGAACCTAAAATAGTTGTATTGACATCGGGAAAATGCATGTTTCTGCCCCCTTTTGGTTCCTTATTTCTGAAAAAGTTAAGGTTTTGACCCCCTGAAACAATCTATTATGGTATAGAATATTACGAAACAATATCATTGGCATTCAAAGGCTGATTTTATTGGAGATTTATAGTTGAATTTTATGAAAGTATAATCAAGGGAACCAAGCTTATGGCGGTAATCAAGAGAATGCAATAACAATATACTACCGTATAAATATTTTTGCGGTCGAATAAAAAGCGACTGTTATTTTTTTTAATAGATAAAATTGTTAAGCAACACTCAACTGTATAAAGGGAAAAGAAGGCGCTGACTATAGATCATGTTTAAGAAAACATTTTAAGTAGCAGTAAAATATTACAAATGAGGGAATACTTTTTGATATAAAGAATTAAACATTTATCTCGTTTACAAGTCTGAAAAAACTCGATAGTCGGAAAAAAATACATAACAATAGATAGTGCCTGTTCAATAAAATCGAATAGGGGAATATTGTCTAACTGTATAGAAACAATATGTTTCAACTAGATTGAATGGTTACTTACTTACATTAACACCTATTGTTAAGAGCAAATCAATGAACAGCAGCATAGAGCGAGCAAGACTAGGTAACAACTCATGTCCAATATGTGAGAAGTCATTGGAATCAACATTGCAATCCATGTAGCGTTTGTCAGTTACTCTTCTGTACAGAATGTACAAAATAGCTACAGTTATACTTGAAACTCTTACGGATGTCACATTACAAAATTCAAATGGACCTGCAATTGAAAAAAAAACAGAACTTTCCTTGCATGACTAGGCTAACTAACCAACTCAAGTATATAAAGGAACAAACAAACTCCAGAATGTCGGACATGGGAAAAAGAGTTAATAACCTCGACAAAGGTCTAGGAAAGGGTTAAAAAAGTACTACAAATGAAACAAGATATACTGGATGAGATAAAATCAGAAACCAGTTCGCCACTTTAAGATGATATGAGAAAAGATAATATAAGGCAAGAAAATTATGGGCTTTAAACGTAATAGTCTTCAATCTACATTAATGTAAAAGAAGAAACTTTGATGAAATAAAAACCTTCTTACTTTACATTGTTGTGTGAACAAATTACTGTAAGCCAACAGAAATCATATGGAAATGAACAAAAAATAGAAGCAACAACAATAAAAAGGGAGAAAAAAAAGCGGCAACCACAACAAATTCCACGACAATTATTACAACGTAAAAAAACATGTATAGCAATCCATCGCAGTTTGCAGGGGTTGCAACCATAGAAAACATAAATTTCAGAAGTGAATTCGAAATTGCTGGAGACCAATCTCTGTCCTTACCAAGCGACATGTAAGTACCCCAACGGGATCATGCAGCCCTCAAAGTATCAGAGTTAACTCAATAAAACCTTGAATCCCCAAGCATCAATTAATGATGTCACGTATGCACATGAGGTCAGAGGCATGACAGTCCTGTGGCTTCACCACAAACGGAACTTCAGCCATGGATAAGTCTGAAGCACATCACTCAAACAAGTAGATGTTTTTTTTCTGCTTTTATATGCAGCAGCACTGAACTAAGCGCACAGCTGTCATTCATATACACAAATGTTGGTAGTCTTTTTAATAGAACAAACAAATTCATAGCAGTGGTCACAGAGAATACGACATCATAGCAATAACAGAAATTCTCCCTAAGAACAAAAGTCTAGAATACAATGAAAACTATTGGAACAAACCCCTTGTTGCACAATCCACAGATCTACTATAAGTCATCACTAGAAGAGAGTACATAATTTAACAAAAAAAAAAAAAAAAAAAAAAAAAAAAGTTTCGACAAACAATACGTCTGTTGGAAGGATCATCTAGCTACCCAATTCCTTAATATGGTTATGGATACCTTTCTCACACAAAATGTAATCAAATCAACCAAATACAGAGAAGAAAACATCCCTAGTTACTAGACTTAGTCTCCACAAATGTAGAAGACATAGTTGGTGATACAGATCACTGTGCATCAATTGGTAACAGCGACCATGATGTTTTAGAGTTCGATCTTGTGTATACATGTTAAAAAATATATATAAAATTAAATACAGATGATAAAAGTAACCAAAGTAAAGGGGACTACGACTAAAACCAGAAAACATAAATTTGGCGGAACTATATATTATATTTGACGATGGAATTTCAAATGTTTGCAAAGTACGACTCAAAGGCCCTAAGGCCTTTTGGAAATATGCCCAGTCCAAGACGAAAGGCAAAAAAAAGTATACACTGTCGAATTGACGAAGACGATAACCTTCATTCAGAACATAGAGTATAAGCCTAAATACTAAACAATTTTCTTCCAAATTGTATTCATAAATGAAACCAATGCAAAAGAAATTCCCAACCTTAATCAACGTTGTGAACAAGAGCTAAAAATATTGAGTTCAAGGTTGAGACAGTACAAAACATCTGAATATGGTAAAGCAATCAAAATCACAAGGCTCAGACGCCATCCCTACTAAACTGAGTAAAGATATAGTCATATAGATTGCTGAACCATTAACCCACATATTTGACAAAACAATGGAAAACAATGAATAAGAACAAGTACGGGAAATAGCCAACATCACCCCTATTCACAAAAAGGGGCCAACATAGGAAGCTTCAATATACCGACTAATCAGCCTCACATCGATCATGGATGTGATTATGGAAAAATGATCACAGATAAAATAATGGATTAGATCGAAGCAAAAGAATTATTTAGCATGCGTCAAAATGGAACGTTCATGTGAGACACAACTAAAAGAGGTTATGGAAAAATGGTTAGATGAATTCGATTACTGCAACTCAGTTGACTGTATATAATTATATTCCCAAAAGGCCTTTGTCACCGTGCCACATTGGCGCCTTATTATAAAAAAATCAAAAATTATAACAGGCAATATGCTTTAATGGATTAAAAACGTCTTTCATGAGAGGAAGCAAAGAGTAGATCTTATTAGAGTACACACAACATTGACTACTATTTCCAGTGGAACACCTCAATTCTGTTTTTTTGCAATTTACGTAAGCGATTTACTAGATGTTGTTGAGAAAATAGTCAAACTTTTTTGCAGATATTACCAAGATATTTGCAAAATTAAACAATGGCAACGATCAAAACAGCCTCCAAATTGATATGGATAGCCTGATGAATGGCTTATAATAATTAAATGCCAAATTATATATAACACATCAACATTGGTCCAGTAGCAAATCCACCTACCAGGTGAATATTGAAGAAATAGCAATAACTACAGCAACAGAAAAAAAAGTCCATAGGAATAATCATCGGTAACTAAACTTCCAACTCTATTTAAATAGCTAAGACAAAAAGCTAACCAAAACTGGGACTAATCAACAGAACCTTTAAATACCTGGACAAGGATATATTTCTGACATTATACATAGCTTAGTGATACCCCATCTTGAGTACGGTAGAAAAGTCAGGTCAGGTACAAATAAGAGAGAAGCTATATTGATTTTAAACATTCGAAGACAAAGAACAAGACTGCTAAGAGATTTTCAAACCTCAGGTACTGAAAAAGACTTGCATATCTTGGGTTAACCTCACTCCAATACTGAAGATTTAGGGAAGACCTTGCTGAAACATACAAAACCATAAACGGCATAAGAAGACGAATGTACGAGGCCACAAATTCACATTTTTCCAAAACGATGTAGAAAAAAACAAAAGAAAAAAATATAGAACATAGTAGACGATTGGAATAATCTGCCAGACAAAGTTGTAGAGGCCACTTTAGTGTTAAAAACGCTCTTCACAATCAGAAGAATAACCAAGTGAAATTTGTCCTGACCTCCGTGTACCAGAAGCAGGCATTATATCACACTTAATCGAAATCGATCAAAGACAATGAGTATAGACGATCGGGAACTCAAGGTAAACTCGAGGATTGAACTTACATGTCTACATATTGAAATAATGTAACATGTATATCAAATGCTGACCAACAAGTACAAAAAATACTCAGTGACTGTGAACATGAAATGATGATGAAATGAAAAATGGGATGGGACACAAGGACAGTAGAGTCGACAAATTTTGATTGCCACTAGAAAAAGGGAGGGATGGATAAGGTCGGGCAATTTAGCCTCCTGTGGCGGAGCGCAAAGGTTCCTACTGCTATCGAATACCACAGCAGGGTTCTTTAACGTGCGAGGAACGTGGCATCTTTCCCAACACGGTGCACCACTATGGTTTGCGGTCAGGTTTTCTGTATTATAGCCTGGCAACCCCAGCATGTAACATGCCAGGGGTACCCCACTCCACCACCTGGGGCACACATCCCAGTTGCTCTGTGGCTAGGTTTCTGAGCACTATTTAGTCGCCTTTTACGACAAGCTTAGCGCTGCTGCAGGCCTATTCTTTCGACACCCGGACCTGCACGGGGCGCCTACAGTACAAAACATGTACATATACATCATTACAAATGTACACAAGTATAACACCAAACACTAAGGGACAGATGCATATATTTGTAAAAACAAGGAACCCAAATACATTATCATATTCTTTTAATCATTTGTTCACAATGCTGAATAATTTTAATATGTCACTACCGTTTTTGCTTTTGTTTTGTTTTGTTTTGTTTTATTTTTTTTGGAATTCATATTGTCAGTGCTTTTTTTTTTATGTGTAATCTTTTTTTATTCGGTTCGCTATATTTTGTATGCATATCTTCTCTGTTCACATTTACGCAATGTTTTAGTCGACATCATTACTGAAATGGATTATTTTGTGAGTATTTTTTGCAATGTACAACAAGTTCCAATTAACATGAAACTCAACAAAAATCAATTTCATATGGGGGTTTGAAAACGGTCCGCCTTTGCAACATGAGAGTTCATGACTTTATTGTTTTGTTTTACATGCAACACCGTGTATTAACATAACAGCAATCTATAAAAATCTTCAGCAATGCACAAGATTTGCAAAATCTTAGATAATTTGTAAAAAATAGATTGCAACGAATCAGTTTATAATACCTACTGCTGAATATGTGTTGGTTTAAGTCCGTAAGGGCACTCTGCTTGGTTAGCGGCTGTGCTACTATCGTTTCCGGTGGCGTCCATTTACTATTATTCTGTTGGTTTTAGAGCTCCATTAATATACGACATCAAAAAATTTCAAATACGTCTGTTTACAACTACGCCAATCAGGGCCTGTCATAATGAACACGTAAACCTATTTCATGAATGGACGACGCATGACGACAAAATTCCAAAAGACCACACCATGACCAAATAAGTATATTTGTGTACACGTAACTATGCGTCAAGTTGAGCACGTGAGCATAAGGACAAATGTTTAGGTGCTGAAATTACTATTAATAATTTGGATTGGCTTATGTACCAACTGCGTAAAAAAAAATATCAGTGGATTTTCCTTTACGATGAGGTAACTATGTTACATGTAATATTAAACGACGTTATTATGACACGAAAAGTACAGTTAAGTGAAACTCGTTTATAAACACATGACCTTTCCAATCAAATTTCAAAGTGAAATTAGAAATTAACTTAATTACATTGCATGATTATGGGTCGATGTAACATTTATCAATTCAATAATTTGATAAAAAATGAAACTTTCAAAAAGGGAAATTATTAAAACTATACCTTTTGGTAGCTTAAAACTTTATATTCAAAAATCTATTTTTTTTTAAATGTTGAATTGTTAAGTGTTACACGTACCAATATGTCATGCAAGAAATAAAAAAACCCTCAATAATAAAGTAATTATATTATCAATTTTCTTTTTAGATGCTTGTCCCGAACTAAATATGTGGAAAGATAAAAAGATAACGAACACTGCAACAACGTACCTTTGCGATTGTATTTTTCAAGTGACACACTGTGATGATTCAAAGTTCTAAAAGTTTTCTTTTGTGCTAAAATCGTAATAAGTAAAGTTTATGATGTTTATTTTTATTTTTATTTGCTATTTTCAAACCTATGGCATCTGGTTTTGTGTAATACTTATAAGCTATTTCTAAGAAATGTTCGTAGTAAAATACTACAGGTAATTTTATACTGGTGGAACTGAATAGTATAAATCATGTTTGGTAAATAATAATTAAATCTTATGGTTTAGGAGTTTCGGACATCTTGGGTTGACACTGATATTCATTATGAATAGTGGGTTTGGCAGTTACAAACAAGTATTCGAGTTTGTACGACTGGTTCTTTATTTGGCCGCTAAATTTTGAAAACGCTTTGGTAGTTCAAATCAAAAGCTTTGTCAAGCTCAGCATGATACGACTGTAGCCAGTTGAACTCATTTCAGTGTAGGCAAGTGTGGAAACAATGTCAGATTTTTAATCACTATATATTGGGACTTGCAGCTCATTTGGCCACAATATTACACAATATTATGCAATTCAATTTAGGTATAAATGTCTGCTTTAGGGTGCACTCTTGGATCACTTTATACCAGATTCTCTAAAAAACCAGTTAATTATAGGTCTATTTGGTAAGCATAATTCTTAGAACTCTTATATTTGTGCTTGGATTTTCATATGGAATCGAATAGAAAATTAAAATCGCACAACTTTTTTTTAAAGTCAATTTTTTGGTGCGTGGTTCCACTTGACCCCTTATAACTCGAAAACCAGAAAAGATATCTGAAATCTGATTGAAAAATACAGGAAAGATGTTTCATGAGGAATCGAGAAAAAAAACAATTTCCAAATTGCACCAAAATTTAAAAAGACGATTTTGGGGCATGACCCACTTTGGCCGCTTATGTTCCTCTGTTGGACCAGGTCAAAATCCCAAAAATCAAAATCTGTCTTCCTTTTTTAGTATGACACCTTGTAATACAATTTCAAAAAGATGTATTCACTTATATTTAAGTTATTGTCTGAACAACAGGAAAATGGAGGTTTCTTGTATCCCTATTTGAACCCTAATTTCTTAAAAGTAAGTCTTTACACAAAAAAAAATTTATCAATTTCTGACTATTGTGGTAAAGAATACTGTGGAGCAATATCATAGTCATTCATATGATTTTATTGGAGATTTTTGGTTAAATTCCATGTTTAAGACCCCTTTTTGCCCCCTAATTAAAAAAAGGTTTTGTCAATAACCCTAAAATACAATAAAAAACTTCCTTTTGTGGTTTTAAACCTTTTTATAAAATTTTATAAAGGTCAACCGACTAATACTCATACTATCTCACGAAAACTAAGTGTCTATAGGCGACGATGACGACGACAGCGCCAAATCATTATACGACAGCAATTTGTTTGCGGTTGTTGGAAAACAACGGCGGGAAAAATACCTAGTCGAATCAGGTTCCGCCAGATTTTCATGTTACATGTAGTATTTACAGTGATGGATTTATGTCATTTATTCCATGTGCAGTATAAGATTTGTTACCAGTGTAAATTGATTTTTATATAAATACTGAATACATAATTTTGGAACGATAATTTGTACCATGTCAACCGTATTTCCTATATCGACTTCCTTGATCTGTTCAAAGTAATTTTTTGTTATTTTTTTTTATCTTGCACTGATAAAATGAATATTGTTACAAGAGTTATAAAGTTATTATGATTAATATCTGATGTTAAACGTTGACAGTACTTCTGCAGTTTTTGTTTCTTTATTTTTTGTTTTTGTTTTGCTAACATGGGTTTGTAACTATAACATAGACATTTAGAATTTGACAAACAATTTATGGGCTCATTTTGGGAATTCATTAGAAAAGGGTGTTGCTTTTGTGTTTAATTCAATTTACTCATATAAAGTTTTAGAGTTTGTGCTTAGAGAGGAAAAAAAACCTTTGTAATTCAATGTTATGCTTAATTAATCATTGAAGTTGGATAATTTAAATTAGTGAAATTTGACTAGTTTCTATCTTGTTTGTTTGTTTGTTGGGGTTTAACGTCCGAGCAGCAATATTTCAGCTATATTCAGACTATGAACATGAAATGTATGATAAAATGAACATGAAATGGATGATAAAATGAACATGAAATGATGATAAAATGAAAAAGGGATGGGACACAAGGACAATGGGGTCGACAAATTTTAATTGCCACTGCAAATAAGGAGAGGTGGGTAGGGTCGGGTAATTTAGCCTCCTGTGGCGGAGCCCTATGGTTCCTACTCCGGAAGAATACCACAGTACGGTTTTTTTAACGTACGAGGAACGTGGCATCTTTCCCAACACGGTGCACCACTGGTTTGCGGTCAGGTTTTCCGTATTATAGCCTGACAACCCCAGCATGTAACACGCCAGGGGCACCCCATTCAACCACCTGGGGCACACATCCCAGTTGCCCTGTGGGCAGAGCGCCCTAGCCCCCCCCCGGCTAGGGTTCTGAGCACTATTAAGTCGCCTTTTACGACAAGCTTACCGCTGCTACAGGCCTATTCTTTTAACACCCGGACCTGCACGGGGAGTTTCTATTTTGTAACCGTGCAGCTAGCATTTGTTTGCCATAATTTAAACTATCGTAACAAAGTTACTTGAAGAGCTATTCTCATAACTCGTATAATGCCTGAGTAATCTGCCTGTCAATGTTTCAAGGGTGATCGGTATCATGCTACTACAATTTATTTCGATATAGTTCCGCTTTTTACCCTATGACCTTAAAGACGCTCTTCCATTTAACGCAAGTCACCTGATCGTAATTCCGTTTCCCGATTGGCCAAAACTTCGAAAAATGATATTGCGTGCCATGTGTTATTTCCTGAATGAAATGTAGAAATAACAAATTTTACTGCGTCGGCTATCGTTTTTTAGAGATAGAACTTTTTTACTTTTTATGGAATTTGATTTTTTTTAATGCAAAACAACGCGTATTTTACTGACAAATATTTGTATTACAGGAAATATACTACATTTCTGGCGTTCCTTAAATATTCATACACATTCATATTTTTTTCTCGTTCATTGGGATTGCATTTCGAACCTCTTATTTGTAAATACGATGTCGGGATTGAATCGTTTGGTAGTATTCTTGATGTCAGCTCGTTTATATCATTCATTTTTCATTTTGAGATGGATTTAGATTACTTAACTGCAATTTCCTTTATCTGATTTTGTTCAACTCGTATTATCTTTTAAAATGTCAATATGTTTTCAATTTAAACAAAATATAATAATGCACTTCAACTAAAACATCTGTTACAATTACAATAAAGAGTATAAAAATAATTGTCGGCGTACGGTTATGGCTCTTAATACTTTCAACACAGAAAATATGCAACATAAGTTTTTATTTGTTCGAAAAGCGGTAAATACAGATAATGTGGTTTGTTTTCAAATTAAACATCAAAATATAAAAGTAATAAAATTCGCAGAGCGCAGAATGATACGACCTAAATGGTTGAACTCTGAACAATTTGGGCAAGTGTGGACACAAGATTAGTTTTTGATACACTTAAGCACTAAGAGACTTACAATTCATTATGGGCATAACAACTGCTTTGTACACTTTATTGCAGAAAATTTGAAATTAGAATAAACATTTTCAGAATCAATGTGGTCTCTTTGAACCCTTATAACTCGAAAACAATAAATGATATCTGAAATGAGTTTGAAAAAGACAGGCGTGTATTTTCAATCAATAAAACATTTTGAAATCAGACCAAAATTAAATAAATTTTAAAATATTCATTACCTCACATATATCATAAATAAATACATCATTACATTAAAAAATATCCAAAACATACTGTGAAATGATCTTGATGACTTGTCATAACCTTGCTAAAATCAATCAGTCGATAAATATGAAGTTAAGTAGATGTATATAATGACAATTCAAAGGATAACTCCACTTCACAATGAGAAACTTAATTTTTATTTTTATTTTTGGCAATTGCCTTTTCTTTCAAATAATAAAGATAAAATCTAAAAACATAAATAACGAATTCACTTTCATCTTTAATGTTGTCTTCAAACTCCCCAAAAAAATCAATCCCTCATGAAAATGTTGTTTCTGACCCCTTATTGTCCCCAATTCCTAAACGGTTCAGGCCACATCCCAAACAAATCTATACAGTAAAAGTTAATATTCATTGGAACCCGGATTGTCTATGGGCGACGATGACGACGCTGCCGACTATGACGACATCGCAATACCATTGTACGACCGCAAAAAAAAAAAAAACATATGTTGCAAATCTATCTGTGTATGCTTATGCAATTTAAACGTCTTTCATCGATCATAAATTGTGAAACCGCTATTTCAATTTAAAGGTGTATAATTGAACCTGTTTCTACTCCAATGCCAGCATAAGCTAGAATATACATCACCCTTTCTTACAGCAAAAATTAGTCCTAAGGTCCGTAAAACTAACAAGATCCATTGTTCTTCCCATTAATTTAAGTAAAGCAATTATTTCGTTAAGAATGAAGACAGATAACAAAAAGAAAATCTGCAATCTACTCCACCCGTCGACTGTTTTTAACTGTTTTGTAATAAACATGACGTCATGAGAGTTTCATACGACGCCCGTAAGTATTGTGATTTTGTGTCCCATCATTGAAAACACTTTGTTGTGGAAGGAGTTACAGAAGTCACAGATGTTTTTCCGACAAGTGTAACATCTGTAAATAGCGGTGCTTTCATCAACACACATTTCACAGCGTCTTGTATTAGATACTTCTGGTAATGTTACCATTCGACGTCGTTTCATTTCTGTCAAAATTTGACAGCCTTTTCCTGAAAAAAGATTTAATATTAAAGGCAAATTTTAACTATTGAAGTAGACCCTTACTTTAAAAAAAAAGAAACTAACTGATATAAATTTTACTAAATTTATTACTGTCTTGAAGTATTTTCGTAAGAATAAGACTGAAAATCGATTTCAAATTTGTTTTTTTGTTTTTTTTGGCATTTTTACATAAAAGATATATAAATAAATATATATATATATAACTCTTACAAATGTTAGCATTTGTGAGACGCAGAAAGGACATTAGGAATTGATGATAATGAAAAATGCAAATGTCACAGTATGCGGAAAACAGGAACAAAGATAAAAACAAAAAAAATTAAGTAAAGGGTGGATAAGAAACACAAAGAAAACCAACAAAATTTCAGAACAATGAAATGCTTTTACCGAACACCTGAAACAAAATAATCATTTGATTGAAATGAAACGACATAGCATTTTCTAAGTTACAGTTTGTTTGCTATTCAATCGCCACTTGTTTTTAGTTCAAATATTATGTACAACTAGGTTCAAGGTTCAACAACGTGTGCCCCAGGTGGTGGAATGGGGTACCCCTGGTGTGTTACATGCTGGGTTGTCAGGCTATAATACGGAAAACCTGTCCGCAAACCACAGTGGTGCACCGTGTTGGGAAAGATGCCACGTTTCTTGCACGTTAAAAAACCCTACTGTGGTATTCTCCCGGAGTAGGAACCATAGGGCCCCGCCACAGGAGGCTAAATTGCCCGACCCTACCCACCTCTCCCTATTTCCAGTGGCAATCCAAATTTGTCGACCCCATTATCTTTGTGTCCCATCCCATTTTCTTTTTATCATCATTTCATGTTCATTATATCATTCATTTCATGTTCATCGCCTGAATATAGATGAAATATTGCTGCTCGGGCGTTAAACCCCAACAAACAAACAAAACAAAATGTTTTATAGAGATTTTTGTAAGAGGACCAAAAGGCATCATAGAATTGGTTTACATTACGTTATTACTTTTTCAGATTCAGCCTGATTCATTGTATTAAATTTAGAGTTAGAAATACTAAACTATTTATCTACGTGCTCTAAAGGATAAGCATTATAAACATGTTTTTGAATTATATATGAATATGAAAGACAAAACAATACATGGTGTTCATATAAAAATGTGCATTGCCTGCAAAAGGTAGCGTACAATAAACGCTAAATTCATTTTAAAGGAAACTTTTTCTCATCCTTTTCCAACAATGTTTTTTTAAAGAGATTGAAAATGGTTTAGTTATAAAAATTACTACAGAAGAATAACATGGCTTTGTTAAATAATGAACTTGATATAACTTGATAATTTGGTTCCCAACTATTTTGCTGTTACCCTAATATTGTCATGTGTTATAATAACTTATCTTTTGGTAATTCCTTTTGACAACTGCCTAGGTTTTATCATTTTATTTTGTAATTTGTTATTACCCTTCATTAGGTTGTCAGCAAATCCAGAGGAGTATAAGGGGATTGATATACCTTTCAAACAAAATTCACTTTAAAGTTTGAAATAATTTCTTCCAATAAACAATTGCTACTTTTGTACTTATTTATTAATAAAGCCAAACGTTATTTTTCAATTATTCATTAAAAATATTGTTAATTAAAAGTTTAAGAAACATATCTGAATTCGTCAACTTACTTTTTGATATTGTCATATTTTGGTCATCTAATATCCTTTTATACCGAATATGTGTATGAAGTTAAATATCTCTCCACTTTTATATATATGCCGTTATCACACTTGTGGTGTATATATCAATTTGTGTACAAATGAATAGTTGTCTAAAATCGACCTCCACCTAGAAAAAAAGATTTTCTGAAAATTTTCAGCGTCATAGACGACCTATGTCAACGTTTTGAAAAATCCCAAAATGAACGTTTACACAGATCTATATGTAGAATGTGTGGATTTTCTAGTCTAAAAATAGAAGAGAACTTTCAAAATTTGAACAGATAATGCTTTTGAGTTTAGTCTACAAATGAATTCATACATGCACAGGTAAGCAAGGTTTTTCTTCTTGAGAAACTTATTCTACTTGAAAGTTGAATTTTTAGCTATTTTAACTGATGAAACTTATTCTACTTGAAAAAAAGTTAGAAAAACGTTATCACCGGCTAGATTATATACAAATTGTACAAATGTACCAACAAAAACGGATGATAATCCGCCTCAGCACTTTTGAGGTAAAACGACAGACAATTGTTTAAATAATCATCTTTGGAAATACTGTGACCGCATCTAATTTGACCATTGGTTCAATAATAATCTTTGTCGAACAACAGTTTTGAACAACTAATATTATCCTTACAAATACATTTGAATGCATGGCCCTTAAGTCAGTTTTGGCCTCTTTTAATATATAAATCCCTTTATAATCGACAAATTTTGCCAGGCGAAGAATTAATTTACTTAAAGAAAACAAAAGTTTAAGGAAAAGAATGTCACAATCGGGACTAGTCTTAACCACAAACTCGCATCTCTGTTACTGTAAATTTGATAATTTGGAATGACAACAAGCTTAGGCACTTAATAACGATTTTTTTTTATGTAAACGGAAAACTTAAAACAATAATAAACTACAACTACTTTACAATCTAACCTAAACCCGTGCAGGTCCGGGTGTTAAAAGAATAGGCCTGCAGCAGCGCTAAGCTTGTCGTATAAGGCGACTTAATAGTGCTCAGAAACCTAGCCGGGGGCTAGGCGCTCTGCCCACAGAGCAACTGAGATGTGTGCCCCAGGTGGTGGAATGGGGTACCCCTGGCGTGTTGCATGCTGGGGTTGTCAGGCTATAATACGGAAAACCTGACCGCAAACCATAGTGGTGCACCGTGTTGGGAAAGATGCCACGTTCCTTGCACGTTAAAGAACCCTGCTGTGGTATTCGATAGGTGTAGGAACAACCTTTGCGCTCCGCTACAGGAGGCTACATTGCCCGACCTTACCCGTCCCCCTTTTTCCAGTGGCAATCAAAATTTGTCGACCCTTTTATCCTTGTGACCCATCCTTTTTTTTTCATTTCATGTTCATTTTATCATCCATTTCATGTTCATTGTCTAAATATAGATGAAATATTGCTGCTCGGACGTTAAACCCAAACAAACAAAGAAACAATCTAACTAATTTCTCTTTCAAAACAAACTCTGTATGGTCTGTTTATTTAAATGTCTATAAAAAGACCACGTAAGTTTGTGAGATAAAATTAAAACTGGTAAAACGGAAAATCCAAATATTGATATTTATATTTAGAAATGAGGAAATTGTTCCTATTTTTAATCGTTGTGGTTTTTTTCTTTATTCGAATACACGATAGTTCGAACTAAATTCAGTCGAAGTTAAGACTTTCACGAGGTTGGTACATGTAACATTGCCTGATGCAATGCTTAAAAATGTGTTGGTCAGTTGTGTTGTGGGCAACCATTTTAGCTCAATAGGACGCATGAAAGTGGGGTTCAATTTAAGTATCGGAGTTTTTCAACAAGTTTTAAACTGAGGAGTTAAAATATGATCATATTCCCTGTTTGAATAAAACAGATTAATAATTATAGGGTTCTAACAATTATACAGTGACCAACCGAAACTTGAAGGTAATTTAAGATTATTTCTTTGAATCACCGTTAATTAAGAATTTTGTGCGTGCAATTAGTATTGCGATTTACCGCAATTTTTGCGAATCGATGTTTTTTTCGGTAAAAAACCTCGAATCAACAAATTGAAGTTTTGTTATTGCGATTTTTTAAGTCATTTGCACAATAATATGTTTAATTACAATGATTTTGTTTTCATGTTTTCATTAACGGATTTACGGACCCCCTTTCAATAAAAAGAGGCATATTTCGGAAAGTTAACCATTACTTTTCTGCTAATGGACTAGTGAATGTGTGTATTGTCGTGTTTTAGTTGGTTTTGGAGGTTGTTTGTATAAGCGGTTACGGAACATACACAACAACATTTCTTCATTTCAAATCATACAAACATATTAAATTTCATGTTCAAATGAAACTTTAATTTACAATGTAGCCCCGTGCAGGTCCGGGTGTCTAAAGAAAAGGCCTACAGCAGCGCTAAGCTTGTCGTAAAAGGCGACTAAATAGTGCTCAGAACCCGGGGCTAGGGCCCTCTGCCCACAGAGCAACTGGGATGTGTGCCCCAGGTGGTGGAATGGGGTACTCCTGGCGTGTTACATGCTGGGGTTGTCAGGCTATAATACGGAAAACCAAATCGCAAACCATAGTGGTGCACCGTGTTGGGAAAGATGCCACGTGCCTCACACGTTAAAGAAACATACTGTGGTATTCTCCAGGAGTAGGAACCATAGGGCTCCGCCACAGCAGGCTAAATTGCCCGACTCTACCCACCTCTCCCTATTTCCAGTGGCAATCAAAATTTGTCGACCCCATTGCCCTTGTATCCCATCTTTTTTCATTTCATCATTTCATGTTCATTGTCTGAATATAGCTGAAATATTGCTGCTCGGACGTACAACCCCAACAAACAAACAAACAAACAAACAAATTACAATGTAAGAACTGCAGAACTCCCTTTAAGAATCAAAAGATCCCTTTATGGTTGTCGTTTGCTTTTTTGTTAGAAACTGAAACCAATAATAAAAGAAAATGCATAGAAATAATTTTTCCGTATTTATTTTGTAGGCATGCATGTATATATCGGTATTTGAAAGATGACAAAGATCGTGAATTTGTTGATTTAAATATAGAATTTTGTTTTAATAGTGAAACAAATAGAAACGTTCAAGAGGGAAATGTGTCTATGGTTAACTTAAATCAATGGCAATAGTTCAAAACAATTGGCTAGAAAAAATTGTCCATTGCTACAGCTATTGTCTGGACTACATATACCATCATGTAAGCGTCTGTAGACACGAAGAAAAGAATTGTCTATGTACAAACTTTTCCGAAGTCATATCGAGTCACCTTGACTTTTCATCCAGTGCCCAGCCGTTCGTATGCCAAAAATGTAATGAAGGCGGGAAAGTTATTGCGTACTGTAATGAATGTAGACTCTTTTTGGATGAACATTGTGTAAGATATCATAAGAAAATAAAACTATTATTGAAGCATAGGATAATACAGCTGAAAGATCACGACACCGAACAGAATTTCAAATGTCAATTCTGCGTCGATGGTGGAAATGTAACAGCATTTTGCAGACATTGTGGATTATACATAGACGAGGCCTGTGTACATTATCACAGCAAAATAAAAACATTGATTGGACATAATATCATCGATTTGCGTGGCAAAAAAATTGCTGATATTAAACTTTCAGCTCTATCTCCAGTTAAATACTGTTTAAACTCCCAACACAAGAATGAATTATCTTTGTTTTGTTCAGATCGAGGTGAATTCGTGTGTCTTGAGTGTGATGATATTTGTCAATACAACAATTTAACAACTGTACAGTTGTATTACGAGTTAATCGATATAATAAATGACTCAAGGCTTTTCTTAACTGAATTATTGCTATACATTCCAAAAGAAGAATCTATTCTAAAAGATGTACTGACTGATCTTCTTGTACTGATTGTGCTTCGACCGTCGGTCAGTCTTGATGCGTCTGTTTATTCACCAAAAGTTCAACAGATTCTTTCAACAAAATTGGAATCACATTTCCCAGATTTGGCAAAAAAGCCATACACCAAGATTTCATGTGATCTCTTAAAGAGTACACTAAAGCCGCTGGTACGAGACCTGGAGAATGTCTGGACAAAATATAGAGAAATACATGAACAGAGTACACAGAATGCAGATGGTAAATATGATAAGTATTCTGACATTTTTTATACAAATTACGCCGATCGTTTGAAAGGAATCAATTTGTACTGTTTATCTAATAAACTGCACATGACAATGGTATGAATTATAATATATTTATTGGTTACTTATGCATATTATTGACGCTTACCCTACCAGTGCACCTGGTCCATGGTCCCAGTTTTTAGTGGAGTCCGAGTTGCTCATTTGCTTTTGTTACTTTGTATGTATTATTTTGGTTACTTTGTGTTCTTTGTTGTGTACGTCTTTGTCCCTGGATTGCATTCTTTTGATTACCGCTATAACCTTGGTTCCCTTGATTACTCATTGATTTGGCAACGATGATACCTCTAAAATAGTACAAAATATATACCACATTTAATAATACCATATACTGTAAACATATTTATTTTCGAGGTGTACTGATTTTTGCTATTTTTGCGATAGACTAAACAGCGCAAAAAACAGTATCAGCAAAATTATTTTTTAACATTATGAAACATGTTGATTGATTGATTGTTGGGGTTTAACGTGCGAGCAGCAATATTTCAGCTATATTCAGACGATAAACATGAAATGGGTGATAAAATGAGCATGAAATGATGTTGAAATGAAAAAGAAGGGATGGGACACAAGGAAAATAGAGTCGACAAATTTTGATTGCCACTAGAAAAAGGGAGGGTTGGGTAAGATCGGGCAATTTAGCCTCCTGTAGCGGAGTGCAAAGGTTCCTACTCCCATCAAATATCCCAGCAGGGTTCTTTAACGTGCAAGGAACGTGGCATCTTTCCTAACACGGTGCACCACTATGGTTAGCCGTCAGGTTTTCCGTACAACCTATTATTTTAAACCGCGAAAATTGATACCCATGAATACGTTCACTTTTTCTAAACAAATTTCCAAACAGTAGCGAGAATATAGGTGCATGGATCTTGATTTAATTGTACCATAATGTTACATGCAACAAGAGGAAGTTTTTGAACGATTTTTGGCCTATGTTTCCCTTGTTGTGTAGAAATTGGAATTATTAAAGAGACCAAAAGCAGGCATTTCTTTAAACTGAACTATCTTATTTACTTTTATATGAGAGGTGTGTCTTTGATATTATATCATAAGGTTCAAAGCCAGTTAGTCTCGGATTTATTTACTGGTTCATTATTGTATCCAAGAAGGGTCCAAAAACAAACTATCTCTGCAAAATTTCTTGAGAAACATATTGTAAGAGACTATGGAACTGTACTTCTAGATTCAAAGCCATATAAACTTTGATTGATTTATATGGTTATTTACCTAACCGTGTTGAACCAGGTACAGAACTGATCAGAAATAGACATTGACTCTTCAACTTCGTATAAATTGATTATTTCTAACATCTAGCTCCAAAGTTGAAATATTTACTCTTTTTCTCTGGTCAGAGCATTTCATCAAAACAAAAGTGAAATCTGTTGCAAGTTTACACGTTGTATCCACAAATGTCACAACTGTTCAAATTCGACATTCCTTTCGTATCTGCGAAACATAATGAAGTAGTACATGAAATTGGAGAAGCATCAAATAAAATAGTTTTTATAATTTATAAAATTTAAAAATAAAATCAGGTTCATGTACGAAGGTTATTCCACTGCATTGCACAGCTGGCATTAAGCCCATGCTCATTCTACCTATGCATAAGACTTTGACGGCTTGAATTTATTTGAAGAGTTAGTTTATATTTTAAAGATTTTCTTTGATCAATTTGAAGAGGTCAAATTGGTCTTTAAAATTAGTTACAAATATCTTATCTTAATTCACATCGTAACAAAAATGTCTACGTCATTCTCATAAATGCTGAAGGCAATGTCAGGTACACGTTTTGTAGTTGCATGAAATCAATGATAAGAAATGGTTTAAATGTCGTGGTCTAGTAGTTTCTATAAAATAAAAAAACACCCATTTTTTTCTTCAAATCTGCTGTGATAATCTCACAAGACACGACATAACAGTGTTTTTGGTAAAATAAGGTGTTATTGTTGGTGAATTTGAATTTAAAAAAAAATCAACAAAAGGTCATTTCAATTATTTGTAACTTGTCTTTTTCAGTGGACACCGCACGAAAACATTTGACTGAGGAATTGTGAGTATACAGGCTTACTTGCTTATTTCCGCTTAATCCTCACCTACAATAATAATAATAATAATAATAATAATAATAAGAATAATAATAAAAATAATCTCCTTTATTTAAACAGGATAACATATTTAGTTGTTTTAGTTACATAACTAGTTTACAATATGATCCTGCATTATACAGCATAAATTATAAAAATTACAATATAACAGTAAAATATTAACAATGTTTGATTAGCAATAAAAATAAACTTATGACCATAATATTGTTGTACATACATTTTTTTTTAAGATTCTATCGTTGTACACTTGTTAAAAGTTTCATTCAAATCATTCCATAGATAACTACCAGAAATAATAAAGGATTGTTTATAATATCTGTTTTTGACTTCGGAACATACAATAAATTTTGGGTACTTTGTCTTGTTGATCTTGAACTAACTTGGTTAACATATTAAAATACGTTTAAATAATCTGGAACCATTTGATTTATTGGTTTAAAAACAAGAATTGCCTTTCTATAAACAAAATTATCTGGCAATGGCATCCATTTTAACTTGTTCAAAAGTACAGCAGATTGTGTCATAAAATGTTGCAAGTTCAAAATAGTCCGAGCAGCCCTTTTTTGTAGTTAAAGCCCCGTGCAGGTCCGGGTGTTAAAAGAATAGGCCTGCAGCAGCACTAAGCTTGTCGTATAAGGCGACTAAATAGTGCTCAGAAACCTAGCCGGGGGCTAGGCGCTCTGCCCACAGAGCAACTGGGATGTGTGCCCAAGGTGGTGGAATGGGGTACCCCTGGCGTGTTACATGCTGGGGTTGTCAGGCTATAATACGGAAAACCTGACCGCAAACCATAGTGGTGCATCGTGTTGGGAAAGATGCCACGTTCCTCGCACGTTAAAGAACCCTGCTGTGGTATTCGATAGGAGTAGGAACCTTTGCGCTCCGCCACAGGAGGCTAAATTGCCCGACCTTACCCATCCCCCCTTTTTCCAGTGGCAATAAAAATTTGTCGACCCTATTATCGTTGTGACCCATCCTTTCTCTTTTTCATTTCATGTTCATTTTATCATCCATTTCATGTTCATTGTCTGAATATAGCTGAAATATTGCTGCTCGGACGTTAAACCCCAACAAACAAACAAAATTTGTAGTTTAAAAAATTTATTAATATTGGAAGCATTTTTTGCACCTGACCAAATCGTGTAGCAATAATTGAAATGTGGGAAAATTACAGTGTTATAACCCTTTAGTAATGCAGAACTAGACATAACATATATCAAACGTCTTAAAACCCCTATTTTCTTGGATATATTTTAATTAAACAATCAAATATGATATGACCAAGACAATGAACAAGCAATGTTTACTCTTTACAGTTTAGCTACATCAACAGTTTCAATAACAATGTTATTAACTTCAATATTCATTTTGCTGCATTTTGACAGTCGTTGTTTTGTACCTATTAATATACCCTATTTTCTTAAGATTGTTAATTTATTGTCTTTCATCCACTGCATTGAATTATAAAGATCTGCTTTTAATTTATTCTCAATCGTATCAATCGACTTATCTGAAACATCCAGCGAAGTGTCATCCGCATAAATAGTAGCATATGAAAATTTTAAACAATTTGGATAATCATTTACAGACAATATGAAAAATAGTGGCCCAATATGGAATCTTGAGGAACACATAATAGATGTACTCCTAGGCTTTGAAAAACTACCTTTAAAGCCAACACATTGTTCTCTATTAGAGAGATATGACTTAAACCACAACATAGAATTTTCACAAACACCTTTCAATTTAT
The DNA here is from genome assembly GCA_037379345.1 of Perna viridis. Taxonomy (NCBI): domain Eukaryota; kingdom Metazoa; phylum Mollusca; class Bivalvia; order Mytilida; family Mytilidae; genus Perna; species Perna viridis. The sequence goes on from CM074515.1 coordinate 23,935,003, forward strand.
ACAATAAAACATCATGGTTTTAAAACTGCCATGTTAGGGAAGGAAAAAAAACGACAATCGGCAGGCATAGTGATGATTTGCCGAAAGTAAATGGGCCCACATTTTCGCCACAAACAATACTGAAATATTTTTTTTGTAATGACTAAACTCGCCTGATTGGGTTTATTTGTATGTGTATAGAAGTAATAGAAGCAAAAAATGGTTTTTTTTAAAAAGTGTTTATAAATATCTCTATCTTTTGACTTTTGAATAGATATGATATTACTGTGTTAAATCGTGATTTTATAGCATTGAGTAAAACAAAGTTACCTTTGGAATTACTTTGAAAATATGACGATGTAAATTATTATTTAGTTTCTCTTCCAGATTGGTTATTCAAAGACCTTTAATGGAAGGCAGTGGTTACCCTGAAACGGAACATTATATGGATGGTGCCATCGGTGATACTTTAGGTAGTTTAAATTCCCTGGAGCTTTTTGGGGAGGTATGTCTTTGAAAGATATTTAAATTTTTAAATACATGATGTGGTATTTAACACACAGTAAAGGATGCTTAAAATCGAGTTTTATTCATGATATATCTTAGAAATTACCAGAGGTGTTAGATACAGTATATAGGGGTGGTAAATAAACAATGAAGTTACAAATAACTACAGATCAATGTAAATTTCAGGCATGTCGAAAAGTAACAAATGCATAGACACGTGATAGAACTGACCAATATAGTTAAAATAGAATCAGTCGTAAGGTAGTTGAGATGCGCTACAAAATTTGTAATTTTTAATTCCTCAAAAATTAAAAAAAAACATTTTCTTTACCACAAAACTTTTTCAACACTACTTTTTGCAATGATTGTATGAACAGTTCCCCATTAAGATTAGTTGTACTACCAGACTGGCATTTAAATAGATATGTACCAAATAAACAAAGAAAGTAACTATTATTACAACACATGCAATACATTGTACGTAATTATTTATCATCCATCAATGTGCATGCTCTTAAGTTATTACAAAGGATTAAATACAGAAACTTCATATGGAACAAAAATCAAAACTGTTTTACGATTTGGTTATTCTCCTGATCTTTTGAATTCTTTTCTTAAAACCATTATTTGTTTTGCAATAAAGTTATTTAGATAACAATTTTTATTTAATCATATACTTTACTTGTATCATTTGTTTTGTCCAAATTAGGAAGACATGCTTGGAGTATGAAAGAATCTTCCTGTCTGTCTTCCTAGTTTTACGGATGTCTGCCCATGGCCACTTATCTCGTAAGCGCACCTCCCCTAAATCACTCGAGAAATTATTATGAAAACGTTATGGGAAGGTGAAGGACTACAAATTATGAGCAATTTGGCACATGATTGTTGTTGGATAAACTGAAGGGAAAAGTTATCAATTTAAGTGTTGCTTGTTTGCATAGTGCAAGGTACAACTTATCCTGAACGTATAATCTTATTAAAGAGGTTTTCTTATTCATATCTATAATAAATAATTACCGCTTAATGACTTGATCTCACATAACGTATTACGTTGTTACTTAATCGAAAAGAATATTTTTACGGTAAAAGAGAGATAATCCTGATCTAATTCACTGTAGACAAATTGCGTCTATAACTGGTTACGCAGTTCTTTAACTGGAAGATGAATATCCTAAGGACGTAAGGTATTATATGAAGATATACTTGAAGAAGATTATTGTTCGATCCCTGCATGCGGGTACTCAAATGTAATGTTTTTCCATGTTCACGACTCCTAAATCCAAATTAATGCTTGATGGTTTATGGTTCAATTAAAGAAGGTTATATATCATATATAGATGTGCATTATGGAAGCCATTATGATTATTTAATTCATGAGTTTTACATATTCAGTTATGGTGAGATAAATTCCTCATTAACTTTTTGATATTTCGGACACTATATAGAAAAGGTTATATAGTATAGATATGAACAGGGAAAATGTTTTATGCCTTAGCCCTGAAAGGACAGATAATAAAATTAAGGAATGTATGTTTCCTGCTGGACGTTAATAACATGAGAAGATTTAGTATTTTATATAGCTATGCATGGTATGAATAAAGATAAGTATTGTAAGATGCATGCAAGGGTTATAATGGTTGAAAAATAAGACCATATTGTATTGTATTATACAAAACTTATACTATTGACTAACAATCGAATAAAAGCCTAAATATAACAAAAACTGCCAATACAATAGAAGGTACAAAGGTGTTCCAATACGTCACATTGGCCTGGTTTAATTCCACATTGGTCTAGGCCAATATGACGTTTTGAACTAGTTATATTCAATAAAGGTATAATTGTGTAATGTTTTCCATATTTGCTGAGTAATTGGTCCTCAGCCAATATGAAAAACCTTACGCAATAATACTATGATATTAAGCCTGGAGTATTGTTTTATGCTAGCTCACAGTATTTTTAATTGTAATATATGGCCTTCTACTTGCAATCAGATTATATATTTCAGGGAAATAAGACTGGAGCAGAGGAAAGTACCTTTAGTCCGTGCCACCAAAAAAATGTAGACGAACAAATAAATGAATTACGTAAACATGTTGCTTACGGGGCGGCTGGCTACAATCATGACAGTTTTAATGATATCCATGCATGAAAAAATCCGTGATGGATACAGTATCTATAAAGTACTGAAAGCCGAACCGTGCTTGAACATGCAGTTATAGGAATTTCTACTTTCAGTCAAAAAACCTATATGCAAAGATGAAGTTTAAAGTATGTTAAAGAATAAAACCTTCTCTTTGGAAATTATAAAGCAATGTAAATAATCAAAGAAAAGTAACGCCCTCTACACAAGGAGGGCCTTTCAAACCGTTCAGGATTTGAACATAGGGATTAAAGTGGAATTGCTGAATGGGTAAGAGGAAACAAATGAATGTATTGCCAAAGAGATCTCGAGAAAACGTTTACGACTAAAACACAATCGCAATGAGAAATAAACAATGACAGTTGTAAAAGAATAGGCCTGCAGCAGCGCTAAGCTTGTCGTAAAAGGCGACTAAATAGTGCTCAGAAACCTAGCCGGGGGGGGGGGGGGTAGGGTGCTCTGCCCACAGAGCAACTGGGATGTGTGCCCAAGGTGGTGGAATGGAGTACCCCTGGCATGTTACATGCTGGGGTTGTCAGGCTATAATACGGAAAACCTGACTGCAAACCATAGTGGTGCACCGTGTTGGGAAAGATGCCACTTTCCTCGCACGTTAAAGAACCCTGCTGTGGTATTCGATACGAGTAGGAACCTTTGCGCTCCGCCACAGGAGGTTAAATTGCTCAACCTTACCCATCCCTCCCTTTTGCTAGTGGCAATCAAAATTTGTCGACCCTACTGTCCTTGTGTCCCATCCCGTTTTTCATTTCATCATCATTTCATGTTCATTGTATCATCCGTTTCATGTTCATCGTCTGAATATAGCTGTAATATTGCTGCTCGGACGTTAAACCCCAACAATCAATCAATCAATCATTTATCAAGATTTGTGTTTCAAAGCGTTTCATGCGAGATGAAACTAATTTCTGTACCGACTGTACATATTATTATAAGACTTGAGTACTAAATCAAACTACTTAATGTAGCGTGATCCTATTCTCTGAGGTAGATATTTTTAATGATGAGAACTAACTACATGGGGTTGGCTAGTCTGTGAATGGGAAAGATAAAAATAATTCTTTTCATGGGAATGAATTTTGTTTTCTATTTAATGACTGGGTAGTAAGAATTTACAAAGAGCTAGTGATAGTTAAGAAGTTTTATATGAGCGTATATATTTGGAAGGGAGAGAAAAAGCTGAAAAAAAGTTTTAAAAAATTAAGCAAAAAAATGTATGATGGAGATAATATGCTCATCAATAGATTAGTTCATGACGAAACAAATGTGAATGGGTATGAGTACGAGAACAAATAAAAGCCAAAATGGTTTTTGCTTTTTACTGTAGTTGCTAACTGTATAAGCACTTCTGTGATTAATTTTTTTTCACAGCTTTTTTTATATTTGCGACTGACGTAAAATAAACACAATAGACGTTCGTGTATTGATTAGTTTATGAACCATCGATTGCCTACCATTATTTTGCTTTTGGAGTTATGCATACTTAAAAGTAGTCACAACCGCTGTAAATAGCTTAATTAAAAAAACCTGCATTAAATTTCAACTGAAGAATATTAACAATATTATATAATTGCAATTGTGTGTGCTTCATCAATAATATAGTTCATGGTGAACAATCTGTTTATATTGAAATGGCTGGTTCAATAAGCGCTTCTGTGATTAAAGTAAGGTAATTGTTGTTGCATTGACTATTTGTGGCATCTCTAGAAAAACCCACTGATTTGCTGGGCAGCATTTTATTGCTAGTGGTGATCAATGCTTCAATGTGGTTACTGCTGTTATCAGTTGAGAGACAATATACCTTTACAAAAAATTTTAAACACCTACATTGGTTTTAACTCTTACTTGAAGTTTTCCAGAGAATATCATGTCATCAAAAAATGAAAATAAAGATGTTTTATATCAATTTTGTTTTCAATTAGAGAAACCCGATTGTTCATCTTTCTTTTTCGTATAAAGAGGTGTGGCCAATGAAACTGTCAGAAGTACGGCTATTTTAATCAGTCTTCGAACGAAAATAAATAAAACAAGTAAATGTTTTAGCTGTTATAGTTTTAGTTTTGAACACCTCCTTTGGTGGATGACTGTCTTATTGGCAATCATACCACATCGCCTGTTTTATTGAATCTCTAACGACGTGATCGATATATTACGTTATTTCCAGCTAATTTACTTTTACGGAATAGTCATAATTAGATAAGACACAGATAGATAGATAGATAGATAGATAGAAGTGTAAATTTATTTTGGTCAAATATCAACTTATTTGCATGACATACGATTACATATATATAGTATAATGTTATATAGTTTTACATATCACTATATAAAAATAACTTTACTTCTTGTATATAATAAATGCATGTTACAAGCAATTTGAGTATACAAAAAATGTAAAACAAATCAAATCTAATGGCCCACAGAGCAACTGGGTTGTGTGCCGCAGGTGGTGGAATGGGGTACCCCTGGCGTGTTACATGCTGGGGTTGTCAGGCTATAATACGGAAAACCTGACTGCAAACCATAGTGGTGCACCGTGTTGGGAAAGATGCCACGTTCGCTGCGGTTGTCAGGCTATAGTACAGAAAACCTGATTGATTGCAAACCATAGTGCTGTGGTATTCGATAGAAGTAGGAACCTTTGCGCTTCGCCACAGGAGGCTAAATTACCCAATCGTCTGAATATAGCTGAAATATTGCTGCTCGGACGTTAAACCCCAACAAACAACTAAATTACCCGACCCTACCCATCCCCCTCTTTTTCCAGTGGCAATAAAAAATTGTCGACCCTATTATCCTTGTGCCCCATCCCTGTTTTGTTTCATCATTATCGTCATCATCATCAATTCATGCTCATTTTATCATCCATTTCATGTTCATCGCCTGAATATAGCTGCTCGGGACCCCAATAACCAATCAATCATCCCATCATACCACGATGAGTATAAGAGCAATGCTCCTTTTTTTATCTGAAATTTTCTGGTAGACTTCAAACAAGCATTTGCTTTCTGTAAACTATTTTTGACAATTATGTCACTAAAAAGGAATTTATCTATATTCAACCCCATATCTTTCAAATTATTTTGAGACAAAATAGTTATGTTCATTACATTCAAAGGAGACGTGACACAAACATTATTTTAAAAAAAATTTGGGTTTATTTGATTTATTACACCTAGTATATAGAAAATAAATTGATTCGACGATGATCCAAGCCATACGAATTCTAATTAGCCAAGTGGTTACATGACCGTGTTATGTCATTGGTTCTTCATAGATCGAGTGGTTGAAATGCGTGGGGCTTCTGCATTCGTTGGTTTTGGTTTGGCAGGGAATACATACTTACAGTATTATCAATTGAAACAACTTCGAGAAGAAAATGATAAACATTGTGAGAAATATTATGTATGAAGACTAGACTATCCACAGTGAAACGTCCCCGTGCAGGTCCGGGTGTTAAAAGAATAGGCCTGCAGCAGCGCTAAGATTGTCGTAAAAGGCGACTAAATAGTGCTCAGAAGCCTAGCCGGGGGCTAGGGCGCTCTGCCCACAGAGCAACTGGGATGTGTGCCCCAGGTGGTGGAATGGGGTACCCCTGGCGTGTTACATGCTGGGGTTGTCAGACTATTATACGGAAAACCTGACCGCAAACCATAGTGGTGCACCGTGTTGGGAAAGATGCTACGTTCCTCGCACGTTAAAGAACCCTACAGTGGTATTCTCCCGGAGTAGGAACCATAGGGCTCCGCCACAGGAGGCTAAATTGCCCGACCCTACCCACCTCTCCCTATTTCCAGTGGCAATCAAAATTTGTCGACCCCATTGTCCTTGTGTCCCATCCCTTTTTCATTTCATCATTTCATGTTCATTTTATCATCTATTCCATGTTCATCCTCTGATATAGCTGAAATATTGCTGTTCGGACGTTAAACCCCAACAAACAAACAAACAAACACAGTGAAACGACATCACTTCTGTTAGAAGATTACATAGAAATATTTCATTATGTTCTGTCATGTAAGGTCGAACTTTTTACATAAGATAAATTAATTCATATTCTAAGAATTGTTCCGTTCTCTATCTTCATTTATCACTTGATAAGTGTACCAGTTCTAGGGAGTGTAATATAGATAAAGTCCCTGCAAGTACAGGGGATAAAACTAAAATGTCTTGATAATTGCATTTGATAACTGATAAGGGTTTCGTGCTGAAGCTTTCTCGTGTTCTGATATTTTTTGCTAGCATTAAATATTTTAACTGACCTATAAAAATATTGTCCGTACCATAAAAGCTCCCTTAAACTCACCTAGGGTCACCTATTACATACTGTTCATTGTGTCAAATTCTCCATGTATCTATCTATTTCAAAATCTGTAAGCCAAAAGAAATTACAATATACTTTAATTATTATCGAAGTCATACACCATGTAAAGATAAAAGAAGCCATCTCGTTATCTCTTGGTCATAACTAAGTCTACCGGGCTTGTTCATTAACATAACCTAGCGGCAAAGACAGAACGATACACAGGGTGTATTTTAGTTGTAGCCTCCTGGTCAAGTCCTAAAAACAGTGTGTTCACCACGCGAGGATGCATGCCTAAGGAAAATAAAAAGCTGATAGAAAACGAGAAGAACTTTAGTCATCTTACTTTCTAAACACGATAATTCCACCCATACACAGATCAGTTGACCACTCTGCATCATATCAAAAACTATTTTCGAAGATGTATTATTTTTATAATACGTGTATTATTATTCAATGTACACAAATGGAGTTTAAGAACCAATGACGTACCATTTCCATATATGATAATTGAGCGTTACTTGAGCGTCTATAACCTTGGTTCCCTTGATTACTCTTCCGATTTTCATTTATGCATATTAATTAGGTCGTCGTGAAAACACAAATTAATCATTCTAACTTTATTAAGCGCTAACCTGATGAGAAAACGTTTGTTACCCTCGAATCAAAACATACTATAGTTTTATAAAATAAGCGTATAAACGTTTATAAAATTATATTTTTTGTGTCACATCTCCTTCAATTTTGAACTCCTTCATTTTTGGAGTTTCCTTTTGGAACCAAATAAGTAACACTCCGTCTTTTCCAACTAGCCAATTACTACACGATTGAAGTTCTTTTCCAAGTTTTTTTTTTAAGAAATAATTTCTGGGTTTTTGTGCGAAAAAGTATACAACTATCGTCAGCATAATGAAGCCGTTAACAATCAGACCCTGTACTGGTTGACATATCATTACCGTAACAAAGAAATGATATGGGACCGATAATTTTGCCCTCTGGGACTCCGAAATTGACTTAGCCAAAATGCCATTAGCAGTGACCATTTGGTGACGACCTGATAAATATGACATAAACCACTAGACATTAACAACTCCAATGGTCTCAACTCTATTGTTACACAGTGTCAACTGCTTTTTGAAGATCCAGCATTATTTAACCAGTATAAAGTCCGAGTGCATTCTGCGACTTTTTGTGATCTAACAAATATACAAGACAAGTGTCAGTAGAATATATTTACTTTTTAATCAAGACTGTAAAGTATATAAAGATGTTTGTTCTTGTTTAAATAATTCTGAAGTTGAGTATATATAGGTCCTTCAAATATCTTAGAGATAATTGCAAGAATACTGACAGGTCTATTGTAATTAACATCTAGTCAACTATTTTGTTGGGTAAATAGAATATACCCTGGCCTGTTTCATATCTTCAGACATCAATAGATACCAATAGATATAGATACATTTATAATATATGTAATAGGCTTTACTAAGACTGTTGCTCCATCTTTAAGAACCCTTGGTGGAGAACCATCTAATCCAGTACTTTACAGACATCGACATTGAGAAGTTGTTTAAGGAGCTAGTTGTAGATATAAATTATAATAATTCACTTTTCTATAAGACGGTCCGAATATGTCAAAACCTAGTGTCATAAATATGTCTAGCAGCAAGGAATTATGAGGCTAAAGTTTCTGCTACACTTTTGAAAACTTATTGAAATAATTCACAATTTTCTAAGAGTTATGAAACATATTTTGATCAGTATTAAGTACAATATATGTTGTCACTTTTTGTTTATTACTATAACCCAGGTGTCAATTTCACAAAAAGTCGTAAGTATGAAATTGATCGTCAATTATGACTTCACAATGCTATTTTAGGTTGTTACGTCATTACTTACGATCAACTTTACACATACTTTTGTGAAATCGACGCCTGGTTCTTAAGCTGGTCCCATATTTTTGGACCTTTAATTTCATTTACTTTATTTTCTTTTTCTTATCTGATCTTTCTTTGTGTTTTTTTTCGTGTTTAATAATACTACTTGTAATGTAATTCTTCTCCTGTTTTCCTGAATAAATTAAACACATTGTCTCTTTTTTCTAATAAGTCCTAATATCTCACTAGTCTTCCGTGGTCCTGTGTTACATTTTATTTTTATTCCTTTAAAATGAGCAATTTCATTTAAAATGGACATCAAAGTATTCTTAAAAATATTCAAAGCAGAATCAATTTGTCTACATAAATATAATTTTGACCATCATAAACAATTTAGCTTTTCCAAAATATCTTGTTTGTCATAGTTTTTAGCTGAACTGATTTTGATTTCATTTGACAAATTATTGTTTCCCTTTCTTTCAACTTTTCTTATGATCACGCAATCCAGCTGGCAATGCACCGTAATTGTTTATCTTAGTTTCAGACAACTACATGAATATTATAGTTTTGAAAGAAAGTTATTCTCGTTGACTCATTGATGATTTGCTTACGATTAAACATTTTTTATTGTCAAAGACAATTGGATTAGACACAAGTTGTAAAACTTATCAATGCCTTCTCCTAATATATACATTTGAATAATACATACTTATGACATTTACAATAAATAGTGTTATTTACGAAGTTACTATAGAGACAAACAAATATGTAGTGACCCATAAACATAGATGCATGCATTGGGGATTAAGCATGGTTAAAATTAGACAGGGATATCGAAAAATATTTACTCAAATTGAATGTATTATGTTTAAATAAGTTATAAGTTGAATTTTTTAAGATACACATGCATCAATGTTGCAGTGGAACATGATAAAAATAAACACAAGTAGTGTTCCCGATATACCCTACGAGCTGAATGTAACGACATTATATTACTCACGTGAAAACCGCCTTTTAGCTTCAATGAACGTTTGAACATAACTAAAAATCAATGAGTAAAACTCATAACTCATATTATCATCTCCAAAAAGCAGAGTGTTGAGACAAATATTTGTTCCTAGACCAGTCAAATTTTGAAAAAGCATATTTCGTTGCTCAGTAAAATTTGGACAGACGAGAAAAAAATGTTCTGCGTCTTCTGTCAAAGCTCCACAAGAACAGCTTTTATCAAAAATAATATGTGCTCTAAATAAGTCGTTTTTCAAAGCACTACACTTTCAAATTCACGAATCGTTTACCAATAAGGTAAAACGGTGGTGGCCTACTAATAGCATTTTTATTACGATATTTTAATTTTAAACGTAATTTAAATATATCAGAAGGTGATTCTCGTAAGGAGAGATCCAAATTGTTCCACAAGCTCAATGTTGCTGGCAAAAATGACTGTTGATACAATGAAAGTCTAGTTGGAGGGACGCTATAATTTCGGTTATTGCGTAAGTTATACACTGATATCTCAGATACTAATGGGGCAAATAGATCTGATAAATATTCAGGACAATGCCCATTAATCACATTATACAGCAAAAGAAGCTTCTTTTGTTCTCTTCTATTCTTTAATGTTTCCCAACCAGCCTCTTGATAAAAGTGAATCTCTACTAGCATATGATGTTAAACCCGTAACTATTCTGGCTGCTTCAAGTTAGATTTTCTCAATTCTATCTGAATTGACTAATCCACAATTATCCCAAACTTCGCTAGAGTATTCTAGAATCGGTCTTATGAATGTAAAGTAAATCCTCTCGAGGAATTCTCGATCCAGCTTAAATTTTAATTTACGTAATACACTGAGTTGCTTAGAAGCTCTCTCAATTAGAATATCTATATAATTTGTCCATTTGCAATCAGAGCTAAATACCAAGCCGAGATGGTTATGCGATTCGACTGGTTTGTATGATAGAATTATCAAATGTAAAAACAATATTAGTAGCTCTGTTGCAAGAACTAAATAACACAATGTCAGTTTACCAGGATTTAGCTTTACCAGCCATTCACTACACCATATAGAAATATTTTCCATATTAGTCATATTGACCAGTGTCTCCTCATCATTGGCTACATGACCAATAGAAGTGTCATCTGCAAATAATCTACAAAGCCCAAACAAACTATCAGGTACGTCATTGACATATACAAGAAAAAGAAGGGGTCCTAATACAGATCCTTGTGGTACACCAGCATACAATGAGCCTATGGTTGATTTTCCATCCATGAGAACAACCCTTTGTCTTCTCGATTCTAAATAACTATAAAGCCACTTTAATAAATTACCCTTGATACCATATCGTTCTAATTTAAAAATAAATCCCTTAATCCAAACACGGTCAAAAGCCTTACAAGTTTTTTTTACCAGAATCTAAAGACATCAAAATCTCATATGAAGTTCAATCAATTGATGTACTGTGGAAAAACTAGGCAAGAATCCCGACTGAAATTTATAGATAAGTTTATTGAAAAATAAATGGTTAAAAATAGTTTATAAGAGTAATCAAGGGAACCAAGGTTATAGCGGAAATCAAAAGAATGTAATCCGGGGACAAAGACAAGACATGGAAAACAGACACACACAACAAAATACATAAAAAAAACTAAAATCATACATACACAGTAACAAAAGTAAATTCGCAACTGGGAGCATGGACCAGGTGCACTGGTAGGGTGAGCGTCCTCTGCTTTTCTAGAAAAACCCGCCCAGTTGCTCATAAACTACCTTTTCTAAGATTTTACTTGTGCAACTTAACAAAGCAACTAGTCTATAATTTGATACCTTTGATTTGTCTCCCTTATTATACAGGGCAATAACATGTGCCAATTTCCAATATGATGGAAACGTATGAAATCTTAATGATTTGTTGAAGAGCACGAATAGGGGTCTTGCTATTTCATTTTGACAGCAATAAGCATTCTGCTACTTATAGAATCTGGGCCAACTGCTTTGTTAGGATTTAAATTTGACAACACGTTAATAACATCTTGTTCGAAAATTACAATATCAGAGATGACCTCTCTTCCCTTAAATATATTTAATGAGTCAACAAAGTTTTTTTTTATACAAATGCCCTTTTGTGCAGTAAACAAATGTTAAAGTCACCAAATATGTAGGTTTTACTTTTAGGGGTCAATTTACTCACTTGCTTCGCATTTGTTCAGAAACTCATTTTTGGTGGACGATATTTGATTCCAGTAAGAATGGGATTGGTTTTGGGCAAAACAAGTCGACTCCAGATCTTTAGCAGGGAGATCGTTGCGTGGAGAATATTTGTTTGTTTGTTGGGGTTTAACGTCCGAGCAGCAATATTTCAGCTATATTCAGACAATGAACATGAAATGAAAAAAAAGGATGGGTCACAAGGATAATAGGGTCGACAAAGTTTGATTGCCACTGGAAAAAGGGGGATGGGTAAGGTCGGGCAATTTAGCCTCCTGTGGCGAAGCGCAAAGGTTCCTACTCCTATCGAATACCACAGCAGGGTTCTTTAGCGTGTGAGGAACGTGGCATCTTTCCCAACACGGTGCACCACTATGATTTGCGGTCAGGTTTTCCGTATTATAGCCTGACAACCCCAGCATGTAACACGCCAGGGGTACCCCATTCCACCACCTGGGGCACACATCCCAGTTGCTCTGTGGGCAGAGCGCCTAGCCCCCGGCTAGGTTTCTGAGCACTATTTAGTCGCTTTTACGACAAGCTTAGCGCTGCTGCAGGCCTATTCTTTTAACACCCGGACCTGCACGGGGCGCGTGGAGAATAAATAATGTAACCATTTATACTAACTTCTGAGTTGGTTATAGGCTTTCACTGCTGTTTTGCTGTTTGCTGCCAGTAGTTTAAATTCCGATATTTTAAGCAAGATTGATCGACTGTTACAATGAATGAAGTGTTGCCCCTTTTGGTAGAATGGTTTGAAAAGCGCACCCTCACTAAATGATGATTGGATACTTGAAATCACGTGTGCCAGATCGACTGTATCTTATTTTATAAAAAAAAATATATAATTTAAGACAAGCAGCTGGCGATGGTAAATCTGGTTTGTTCGCGTTTAAGAAAATGTACAGCAAAGATGAAATATACATTAAAAAAGTAAATAGAAATGCTTATTTATTTTTAACTTAGATTTCAGATCAGCACAATTGGTACGAACGATAATAGTATACTTCTGTCTGAAGTTCTGTGTTTCCCCGACTGTCCGCTTCACACATGGTCATGTCTTAAAATAAAATAAAGTCGGATATATTGCTCGATCTACTAGTTGAGCTGAATAACTTCGACTTTTTTAAAGAGTCATTGTCCATAGATATTGCCTTTTTCACAAAATACCAATTTTAGATATGTTTGTAATTGGTTTGAGATACTGACTTGATTTGTTTATTGTGAAATAAAACATTTGTTCAATTTCCGATTGTTTTAAAATTACGGCTTGAACATTGGAAAGTTTCGCAAAACTAAAATAATTCTGATTTTTGGGCTATCACATTGTTAGTCTGTCCGTCAGTTACACATTTCGGTAACAGATTCGCAGCTTCCACAAAAGGAAATGTTTAGATATTGCCTTTGCATGATGACATGCTGTACCTTGCCTCCACTTTCCACATAGGTCACTTCTCCACTTCATGTTTGACGTATGACTTAATTATTTAGGTGACACACAATTCAAATTTTTGTAGCAGATTTCTTACCTTCTATTAGAGGGAATATTTTAGATATTTGGTATATTGCTTTTGCATAATGGCTTGAACAGTGCCTCACATTTTCACACTCATCGCTTATCCACTTACTTTTCACCGCACGACTTGGTAATCATTCAGATGATGTATAAGGGAAACTTAAATAAAACAATTCTCCAGAGCATGGTACCGGTGCACCTGGTCCAGCTCCCAGTTTTTAGTGGAGTCCGAGTTGCTCATTTACTTTTGTTACTTTGTATGTATGATTTTAGTTACTTTTATGTTATTTGTTGTTTATGTCCGTTTTCCATGTCAGGTGTTTGTCCCTGGATTACATTCTTTTCATTACCGCTATAACCTTGGTTCCCTTGGTTACTCTTTATATTAAAGTAAATGCTTAGCTATTTAGTGTATTGCTTGAACGCTACTCACCTTTCCAGGTCTGTTGCCTTTCTATTTCCTGTTTACTGTAGATGATTGCGTAGGGGCATTCGTAACTCGACGAAGGGTGTGATATCTTGTGTTCTTGTATATTTCAGACTCATTTTAACTATACGTTTTTGTTACTGAACGCAACATTTACATATTCTAGTAGTGTCTTTTGTTTTGTGTGTTTGTTTGTTTGATATTTTGTGTGTATGTGCATATGTTTGTAAGTATTTTGCTTTTATCTTAAGCGTGAAATACGAAAAATTGATTCCTTTTTTTTTGTACAAACCATTAAGCCATAAATAAATTGAACACATATGCATATATTACATTATAAAAAGCATTTGTTTGTTGGGGTTTAACGCCCGAGCAGCAATATTTCAGCTATGTTCAGGCAATGAACATGAAATGGATGATCAAATGAACATGAAATGATGAAATGAAAAATGGGATGGAACATAAGGATAATAGGGTCGACAAATTTTGATTGCCACTGGAAATAGGGAGAGGTGGGTAGGGTCGGGCAGTTTAGCGTCCTGTGGCGGAGCCCTATGGTTCCTACTCCGGGAGAATACCACAGTAGTGTTCTTTAACGTACGAGGAACGTGGCATCTTTCCCAACACGGTGCACCACTATGGTTTGCAGTCAGGTTTTCCGTATTTTAGCCTGACAACCCCAGCCTGTAACACGCCAGACGTATCCCATTCCACCTCCTGGGGCACACAACCCAGTTGCGCTTTGGGCAGAGCGCCCTAGCCCCCGGCTAGGGTTCTGAGCACTATTTAGTCGCCGTTTACGACAAACTTAGCGCTGCTGCAAGCCTTTTCTGTTAACACCCGGACCTGCACGGGGCTATAAAAAGCATAAAAACGAAATTAGGGCAATCCTTGATATAGAAAAATACGGGATATGATAACAAGAACAAAAAGAAACAAGGTGTACCTTTCATTTACATATTTTGCTAATGTTCATGAAATCGGTTTCATTATTAATAGATTAATTTAAACCGAGAAGATATACGTATGCACAATTGCTTTATATACTGCCATTATCATGTAGTATTTGGCATACGTGAATGGAGGATTTTAGGGGTACTGACCTTGGGCATACTGTTTTGGAATTATGGGTAAAAAGGGGGCAAATTTTATCAATATAACTACGAGTAAATGCAAAACGTTTTCTATGATATCGTTCCACAATACTATATTTCTCAAGGTCAGACTTGGATTGACTACAAGGGGGATAGGCTTGAACTTTTTAGGAATCATTGTATTATATCCAGGTAATAACTTGAAAATAAATAAAACAAGCATTTTTTTTATTTCTGAAAAGTTGCGTACATGTACAAGAGGACTGATCTCATTGAAATTGTACTACGAAATGCTTTTCAACTGAAGAAATCTGGGATTTGGGTGTGTGATTTGAACTGATTAGGAATTAGGGGCCAGAAACAACCGTTGTCGTGATATGTGACTAATAATTTGATTAAAGGGGGAAGATGAATTTTTACAACAATGTGCCACATACCAAAAGGAATGTTGGACTGAATTTTGGGGGGGTATGACCGAACCATTTAGGAATAACTTCGATTTTGTTTAATATTTTTTTCTGTGGCAAATGTATTATCTCAATCAAAATTAAAGTTTGTTTGTTGAGGTTTAACGTCCGAGCAGCAATATTTCAGCTATATTCAGACAATGAACATGAAATGGATGATAAAATGA
Organism: Perna viridis; assembly: GCA_037379345.1. Taxonomy (NCBI): domain Eukaryota; kingdom Metazoa; phylum Mollusca; class Bivalvia; order Mytilida; family Mytilidae; genus Perna; species Perna viridis. The sequence continues at coordinate 23,950,709 of CM074515.1, forward strand.
ACATGAAGTGAAGAAAAAAAAGAATGGGTCACAAGGATAATAGGGTCGACAAATTTTGATTGCCACTAGAAAAGGGGGGGATGGGTAAGGTAGGGCAATTTAGCCTCCTGTGGCGGAGCGCAAAGGTTCCTACTCCGATCGAATACCACAGCAGGGTTCTTTAACGTGCGAGGAACGTGGCAACTTTCCCAACACGGTGCACCACTATGGTTTGCGGTCAGGTTTTCCGTATTATAGCCTGACAACCCCAGCATGTAACATGCCAGGGGTACCCCATTCCACCACCTGGGTTTGTTTGTTTGTTTGTTTGTTGGGGTTTAACGTCCGAGCAGCAATATTTCAGCTATATTCAGACAATGAACATGAAATAGATGATAAAATGAACATGAAATGATAAAAAAAGGATGGGTCACAAGGACAACAGGGTCGACAAATTTTGATTGCCACTAGAAAAAGGGGCACACATCCCAGTTGCTCTGTGGGCACAGCGCCTAGCCCCCGGCTAGGTTTCTGAGCACTATTTAGTCGCCTTTTACGACAAGCTTAGCGCTGCTGCAGGCCTATTCTTTTAACACCCGGACCTGCACGCGGCCAATCAAAATTAAAAGCTGTAAAAAGCTTGAATAGTGTGACCATACTTTTCCAAACTGTTTTTTCTTCTCTCGCTCATTTGCTTTCTTTAATTAAATATCGTTACGATTGTACTGTATTCTTTGCTTGAGATTTAGATCTTCCCTTGGTTACTCATTGAAACACGTGTACATCATATCATATAAGTAATTTTGTATTTGAGTTCATACTTTTGCGAAAACACCACAATTTGGATTTAGTTATTAACGAATTTGCATGTAGTGATAAAGATTCACAACAAAACACAATTACAATGTAGTTGTAATCCTTTGGTAACAAACTGAATATGTAAGCATCACTTCTCATCAACAAAATCAAGGGTATCAATATTCTAATGGAAATCAATAGAATGTAATCAAAGGACAAATACTAAACAGGAAAAACATACACACGACAAAGAATATGACGTAACCAAAATAACACATGCAAAGATACAAAAATGTATGAGCAACTCAGACTCTACTAACAGTTTGGAGCATGGACAAGACCAGACGCATCGGTAAGTTTAGTGTCCTTTGCTTTTCTAGGAACACCCAACGAATTGTTCATACAGTTTGTTTGTTTGTTGGGGTTTAACTTCCGAGCAGCAATATTTCAGCTATATTCAGCCAATGAACATGAAATGGATGATGAAATGAACATGAAATGAAAAAAAAAGGATGGGTCACAAGGATAATAGGGTCGACAAATTTTGATTGCCACTGGAAAAAGGGGGTATGGGTAAGGTCGGGCAATTTAGCCTCCTGTGGCGGAGCGCAAAGATTCCTACTCCTATCGAATACCACAGCAGTGTTCTTTAACGTGCGAGGAACGTGGCATCTTTCCCAACACGGTGCACCACTATGGTTTGCGGTCAGGTTTTCCGTATTATAGCCTGACAACCCCAGCATGTAACACGCCAGGGGTACCCCATCCCAGTTGCTCTGTGGGCAGAGCGCCCTAGCCCCTGGCTAGGGTTCTGAGCACTATTTAGTCGCCTTTTACGACAAGCTTAGCGCTGCTGCAGGCCTATTCTTTTAACACCCGCACCTGCACGGGGCAATTGTTCATACAAAGTCAAGTCCGAGGTAGACGAAAGAAGAAAGGAAAACTATGACACCGGTAACAAATCGGTTTTAATTGTGCAGATGGATACACAGTATCGATCCACGAGTTCATGACTTCTGTAGGTACCGGTCTATTGTTTGTTTGTTGGGGTTTAACGTCCGAGCAGCAATATTTCAGCTATATTCAGACGATGAACATGAAATTGATGACAAAATGAACATGAAACGATGATGAAATGACAAAGGGATGGGACACTAGGACAATGGGGTCGACAAATTTTGATTGCCACTGGAAATAGGGAGAGGTGGATAGGGTCGGGCAATTTAGCCTCCTGTGGCGGAGCCTTATGGTTCCTACACCGAGAGAATACCACAGTAGTGTTCTTTAATGTACGAGGAACGTGGCATCTTTCAAAACACGGTGCACCACTATGGTTTGCGGTCAGGTTTTCCGTATTATAGCCTGATCACGCCAGGGGTACCCTATTCCACCTCCTGGGGCACACATCCCAGTTGCTCTGTGAGCAGAGCGCCCTAGCCCCCGGCTAGGGTTCTGAGCACTATTAAGTCGCCTTTTACGACAAGCTCAGCGCTGCTGCAGGCCTATTCTTTTAACACCGGACCTGCACGGGGCGGTACCGATCTAGCATGGCCAATCCCTGAGCGGGTAAACGTACATGGAGTGTATGAAAATATAGTGCGTTTCCTTTTCGTTTTTTCACAAACTAATGTTTTGTCAAAATATATGAACACCGACTTGTAAAATAGAGCAAACGTAACACTATAAGATGACAAACTTTTCGTTAAGAACACTCAACATTTTAACACATAAATGTTCCTCTGAAAAGGTTGGTTTGATGAGTGCAAAACAAAAGTGAAAGTAGAAAAATGTTTATTTATAGTTCAAGACTAATTTTCTGCCCGATCTTCGTGGACTCACCTTACTTTTTTGTGGGAATAAGTTTTTCACATGTCCTTAGGAACGCAAAACAAGTGAAGGTTTTATTGAATCAATTGACATATATATTTTTTTTAATTCTAAAAATATGCACTTTACTATAGGAGTCTGTTGGAATATTAATACAAAACTGAGACTTGTAGTAATTACTGCAATCTTGTAGCAACATAACCCTCTACAGAAACCTTATTGTAAGAAGTCTACTGCTGTACAAAAAAGCTGCGTAGTTAGACAAGCTAGGCATAACGTATGAGTTGTGATATGGAAACTCCATACGCTGGTGCTGAAAGGATGTTGCCACAAAATGAAAGACGATTTGCAATCGTTTTTACAACGTACGAGAAATCTATCCAGTATTACGCACACATGTATTTGTATTTTGGTATACCGTCTTTTCTGGAGTAACAAGGATGTATAATATTTTTGAGTCGGAATTTTAAATGAGCATGGGGAAAAGGAGTATAAGGGGTTGAATATTCTTAATAATTCTGACAATAATCTTGAATTGAAGGCTCCTTTCATCTGTGGCAACATCCCTTCGGCTCCTGCGTATGGAGTGTTCATATCCGAACTCATACGTTATGCCAGAGCTTGCCAAAACTACGCAGACTTTTTGTATCGCGCTAGAACTCTAACAAATAGGCTTCTGCAACAGGGTTATGTTGCTACAAGATTGAAGTCATCACTACAGAAGTTTTATGGTCGTCATCATGAACTCGTGGATCGTTATGGTGTATCCATCAGCACCATGAAAACTGATTTATTCAACGGGTCATAGTTTTCCTTTCCGCGTTTCTCTATCCCGGACTTGACTTGTTATGAGCAACTCGGCGGGTGTTTCTAGAAAAGCAGAGAACGCTTACCCTACCGGTGCACCTGGTCCATGCTCCCAGTTTTTAGTGGAGTCCGAGTTGCTCATTTACTTTTGTTACTTTGTATGTGTGATTTTAGTTGCTTTATGTTCTTTGTTGTGTATGTCTGTTTTCCGTGTCTGGTCTTTGTCCCTGGATTACATTCTTTTGATTACCGCTATAACCTTGGCTCCCTTGATTACTCTTCCAGAAGATCTTTCGAATTTTTCACGACTCTGATTGAGTTAATAGCACTACTGGATAACAAGTGTCATGGTAAGACAGGAGACCATTTTTAACAGCTATGAGTGTAGCAGTTAAAACTTTTGATGTTTGTTTGTTTGTTTGTTTGTTGGGGTTTAACGTCCGAGCAGCAATATTTCAGCTATATTCAGACAATGAACATGAAATGAAAAAAAAGGATGGGTAACAAGGATAATAGGGTCGACAAATTTTGATTTCCACTGGAAAAAGGGGGGGTGGGTAAGGTCGGGCAATTTAGCCTCCTGTGGCGGAGCGCAAAGGTTCCTACTCCTATCGAATACCACAGCAGGGTTTTTTAACGTGCGAGGAACGTGGCATCTTTCCCAACACGGTGCACCATTATGGTTTGCGGTCAGGTTTTCCGTATTATAGCCTGACAACCCCAGCATGCAACACGCCAGGGGTACCCCATTCCACCACCTGGGGCACACATCTCAGTTGCTCTGTGGGCAGAGCGCCTAGCCCCTGGCTAGGTTTCTGAGCACTATTTAGTCGCCTTGTACGACAAGCTTAGCGCTGCTGCAGGCCTATTCTTTTAACACCCCGACCTGCACGGGGCTAAAAACTTTTGAAAGAGATTTGGTGGTTCATTTTGTAGATCCAGCTTTGAAGTGTTGTTTGTATAGATTATTTTGAGTATTGGAATACAGTACGTAGATGGGTGATTACATCATTGTCTGTAGTTGAGAGACCAAAAACACACAGGTTTTGAATCAGTACGTAATTATTAACAATTTAGTCTTATTTTTTATTTACACAATATTTTATACAAAGACGACATTTTCTTGATAATTGGCTAAGGAATAGTACCCCGTTCCGCATTATCAATGTTGAAAGCAATATGACTTTCTAAGGTAATTATATTTCGATAATGCCCTCTTAATCAAGAACTATTGTTTTATCGAAGGATTTGAATCGGGCTACTCGGTATTGCTGTGTGTGTTCATTTCCTCTTGACATATTAGCAGACAATAATGAATATCATATGACCATGTTTTAACCAATAGGAATAACTCATTCTTCTCTGATGTTGAATGATATTTGATATTGAATATAGTCTTTAAAAAATAAGTTTGAAACTGAACTGAAATAAAATTGATGTAGTAATGTTAAAACTGCAAAAAATGAAGAACACTGAGTGAAACTCATGCAGATTTAATAAAGGCCGAGACAGTGGTGTACGTCTCTTATGGATATAGGACTAAGTAATTATGTGTTAAATAAATTTATATCGATTGTTTGAAGATAAGCGAAAGAGTGAGGTAGAATTAAAACATAAAAAGAAATCGTGATGTTGTTAACTGATAACTTTTAACTCTTTAATCTAAATTTCCCAGTTTAATTAAACAGGATATTCAACTTATCTTAAACAAATCATACAAAAAACACACGTATTTAATAAGATACCGGTATCCAAAAACGTGTCTGCTCTGGTTCGTTCCAAAAATAAGAAGCTCCGCTCATTCTCGTTTTAGGCAACTTAATATGTATTTACGATTCAAAGTGTCATCAAAACAGGGTTTCTCAAGTAAAATGATCAAAATGAATTTTTGTAACAAATATGGCACACAGGGAAATGATTACGGAATCTTAACTAGGAAGGTGTGACATACTCAGTAGTTAGAAGCGTTTGGAGTTCGATATTCCGCGGTACCGCTTAATTCCAAACGGTTCCTACTCCGGAAGAACACAACAGTAGGGTTCTTTAACATGCGAGGAACGTGGCATCTTTCCCAACACGGTGCACCATATGGTTTGCGGTCAGGTTTTCCGTATTATAGCCTGACAACCCCAGCATGTAACACGCCAGGGGTACTCCATTCCACCACCTGGGGCACACATCCTAGTTGCTCTGTGGGCAGAGCGCCCTAGCCCCCGACTAGAGTTCTGAGCACTATTTAGTCGCCTTTTACGACAAGCTTAGCGCTACTGCTGCTGTGATATCAATATCCAAATAAAAAGAGGAGAGTTGAATGGTCAGAAGAAAATCGGACTAGGTTTTCATGAACAGTGAAACGCTTTACATATAAAAAGAAAGACAACTCGACATCAATAATAGAACGATTGAAAAAAAATTATGGCCAAGTCAGTTATAGACTTGAATTCACGTCGAGTATACTTCCAAATACACAAATTAACATATGAAACGCCGTAGTCTTAGAATCATATCTGATGAAGGAACTTTTACCTTCCTAGAGAACCGACAAATCTATCATCACATATATTATCAAAAACAGAATTTCGAATTTATTTTTTATGTGTTTAGTTTTAAAGACATTCTCAATAATGAGAAATTAAAACAAAACTTTCAATTCCGTTTTTGTAACTTATTAAATGTGAATATATTTTATAAATTCTTTATTTACATTTACATTTGATTCTTTTTGTTATTTGTTTTATAAATGTCAAACAATTTATAAAATCAAGTGTGGTAAAGAAGAAAAAATGATGTATTATGATTAGGGTGTCCATTGTAGATGTACGCCTCCTTTTCAAGTAAAAACCAAAGAACTGACTAGAGTTAATCCTTTTCCACCATTTCCGTTGCTGCAATATAGTGTTTTGCCTGTTATGATACCAGAGGGAATAGAGATTGTTTTATATCAAATGTGGATGACTCCGAAGAAGTTTTCAAAGTTCCATGACTAATAAATTATGAACAAATCAATGAGATTTCTTTAAATTTTCAAGTTTCTAGAGTTGTTTTTTTTTTTAATTTATTTCATTTTCACAATTTACTGAATTACAATCGAACATATTTTTTAGATAATATGAGAAGGTAATCAAAGGAACCAAGATTCTAGTGAAAATTGAAAGAATGCAAACCAGGGACAAAGGCCAGACATGGAAAACAGACAACCACAACAAAGAACATTAAGTAAATAAATAATACATTAAAAGAAACAAAAGTAAATAAGGAATTCGGACTCAACTAAAAACTGGGAGCAATAGACCAGGTGCACCGGTAGAGTAAGCGTCCTCTGTTTTTCTCATAAAAAGTAAATCCGGGGTAGAGGAAAGGAAAACTATGACACGTTGAACAAATCAGTTTTCATGGTGCAGATGGATAATGATGACAACCATAAACTAATACAATGTATTAAACTTCTGTAGTGTTGAATTCAATCTTGTAGCAACATAGCCCTGTTCCAGAGGCCTAATTGTGAGAAGTCTAGCGCGCGATACAAAAAGTCTGCATAGTTACGGGAAGCTCAGGCATAACGTATGAATTGTGATATAAAAACTTTATACGCAGGTGCTGGAGGAATGCTGCCACAGATTCATTTTGGATCTCAAATGAATTGAAAATGTTTTGAAACAAATTTGGCATGTGCCTTGAACTGTTAAATGGACACTTTCCTAAGCGTTTGATTTGCATATGCACTGAGCCATCATTACATTACATTCTTCGTGCATTTTTAAAAAGTAAATAACAGCCTTATATAAAGGTACTCTTGCACTTCATCGAATTGATCAACGAACTACATTTTTTAAAACGTCAAGGAAAAACACATTTGTTCAGAGTTCGTCTCTTGAGTTCGTTTTTAGTCGTTGTTATTCATTCGAGATCGTTGCAATTAGTTCTGAACATTATAATTTTTTTGTGCCAAGCTCTGAACTGCGTCCGACGTTCGAAATTCACTCAAGACGCTGCAACCATCCCTCCCAGAAAATGCAAGAATTTTGCAAAATCAGAAAAAAGCGAATGATTTTACGCGACGTTATCCGATGTCAAACGAAGTTTTATTAGAATGATGTCTGAAAGTCTGCAGCGCTAGTAAGATTGGAAACGAACATATGTCTCAATTGTTTATTACCGCTATTTTGTTAAAAATCCATTTTATCTTCCTATACGATGATTTTCGATCTCACGAGTCGAGTGAGAATGAAAAGTATCGCTAGTTTATATGTCTTCGCGTGACATACAAGCAAAAATAGTCCCAAAACGAAACTTTGCAGCGCTTATATATAAAAATTACTTATTTAGGTCAGGAATATGACAATAAAAGAAAACTAATACCTTACGCTTCAGCAAAACAGCGATAAACAGATTATTTAATATTTTTTCGTTGAAAAATATTAAATAATCTAATATTCTCGACGAACGCCTATGAATTACTAAAAACGATTTGGGATTGTTTTGCTCGTTATCAAAGCGTTTTCTATTCGGTAGGTACTCGTTATCCGAAAATTTAACAGGACGTTTTTAACACGTTTAAGTTGTTTCCATTTTTGTTAGAAAAAAAATGATTTAAGAAATATGTATTAATTTCAATATTTCAACACTTTATACGGATGAAAGGGGCTTTTTCCGTTCAGGTTTCCCTTGTAGAGTTAATATTTTACAAAGTTCCATAGAAGTAATTGCATATTTGTTTTGTATGTTAACTACTTTTATTTGAATACACTACCAAGGAATTTACGTAATTTGTGGTTATTTAGTTATCTGCAGATCTCTAATGATATTATTAGAAATTATAAGTTTTGATAAAAGCATGCGTTACGGTAAACAATTAGCGCTTTGGTGAGACTGAAAGCAAAATTAGATTCGTATACCACATGATTACTATAAGTACCCCCGTGCAGGTCCGGGTGTAGATATAGAATAGGCCTGCAGCAGCGCTAAGCTTGTCGTAAAAGGCGACTAAATAGTGCTCAGAACCCTAGCCGGAGGCTAGGGCGCTCTGCCCACCGAGGAACTGTGACTGGTGCCCCAGGTGGTGGAATGGGGTACCCCTGGCGTGTTACATGCTGGGGTTGTCAGGCTATAATACGGAAAACCTGACCGCAAACCATAGTAGTGCACTGTGTTGGGAAAGATGCCACGTTCCTCGCACGTTAAGGAACCCTACTGTGGTATTCTCCCGGAGTAGGACCCTACCCATGTCTCCCTATTTCCAGTGGCAATCAAAATATGTCGACCCCATTGTCCTTATGTCCCATCCCTTTTTCATTTCATCATCATTTCATGTTCATTTTATCATCAATTTCATGTTCATCGTCTGAATATAGCTGAAATATTGCTGCTCGGACGTTAAACCCCAACAAACAAACAAACTATAATAAGTAAACGTAGTAAACGAAGCTGTGAAGAACACATTCATGCTTTGTACTCTATTTTGAACGATCGGAAAATAGCTAGAAAATCATCGTTTGTATGCTTTGTTGATATGCGCAAAGCATTGACAGTGTTGAACATTATTTGCTATGGTATTAACTCAAACGTATTGGAGTACGTGGAAAATTTTTTACAGCAATATACAATCACGCTATACAGAATTGAAATGTTCGATTCGAGTTAACAGTGACTTAACCCCGTGGTTCGACGTAGAAGCTGGCGTTAAAGTAAGCTGTACAATATCCTACACTATTCTCTGTTTACATAAGTGATTTAGCAGACCGATTAAACGCATTAAACTGTGGTGTCACTATATACGATTTTCAGCTGAGCATTCTTCCATACGCTGACGATATTGCGTTAATTGCACCAGATGAAAATAGTTTACAATGTATAATAAACACTGTAACCGACTGGTGTACAAATTGGAAACTTTCGATTAACAATACAAAGACTAAAGTCGTTCACTTTCGAACTCAGTCAACTGTGAAATCAGAATACATGTTCCGTTGCTCTGATAATATTGATTGATTGATTGTTGGGGTTTAACGCCCGAGCAGCAATATTTTAGCTATATATAGACGATGAACATCTAATCATGCTCTAATCATATCGAAAATTTTAACATTTTATACAATGATGAACATTTTTTCAAGTATAATGAAGTGGAATGATATTCAGAGGGTACTTTGCAATCTTCTAAACAGATTTTATGTTCGTAGAATACTGTTTTTGCATTAATAATTTATAAATATCTGTTTTATGGGTTAATATTCTCCCTACTGTTACCATAATTTCTAGTATATATGCGGGTGGTGTGTCGAAATGTGATGGTGTGAGGGATGTTACGATTATGGTCAATTATGTCTGTTACGATGACGATTGTGTTGGTGGTGAGGATGCCTGTGTTTTAGTGCCGTATGTGTGAATGTTATTGTATTCAGATGTGAGTTGTGCGGAGGTACATACTAATTTCGGTGAGGGAATTCCTCTTTGATCACATGGTATCATAATGATTCATAACATTTTGGCATAAAACTCGTTATTTACTTAAAAATGCATTTATATGTTATGAGTACTTTCTTTATATTGGCAGTTTTATTCTAACCATAGTATCTTTGTGCGTTTCGAAAACTGTAATTACATATTTGCGTATTACATTGTATTAACGTTTTCATTATTGATTTCATTTGGCTTATTCAAGATATATTCATACACAAGAATGAGAAATTCACATGCCGTATTTTAAATCTATCCATTTTTTACATTTATTTTACAAAGTATAATTTAGAGTACTTTTTATTTTTAGTTTTAATAATTATATCAAGTTTGATTTTAAGTATTTCATCTTTAGTTTTAATAACGTATTAATTGGCTTTTCAATTGGTATTATTGAATTTTTTATGAAATGATAAATTTATATATATTTTGTTTAATCATTCAAGGTGGATTTTTTTTGCTCAAAATGTAGTGTATTATTACAATGTTTTATATATGTAGATGTATATAATAGTGTCTCATAAGTCTAATAAGGCTGGATATTGATCTTTAATTTTATGTAATTATATATGTTGTAAGATCAATGCGTGGCACTCTAATAAATAAATTTATTATTATTATTACTTCTTAAACGAACCTTATTAACTTCAAATTGAAATTTTAATATTTTTTATTCTAAATACGTTCCATTGTTAGTAAAGCCGGTTTACGTTGATTTCATGTTTCATTCTAAAATTTGCAAGTCTATAAAGGTGAAAAGGTAAAATTTTCAAAAATAAGTGGTATAACGTGTACCCGAGCGTGGCGTACACGAATTAATTCCCCTTATAAAAAAACCTGGGTTCGTACTAGTTTTCTGGATTCGTCAATCTAAAGAAACTGTTTATATGGAACCTTATTTAAATGTACAGATTGATTACAATTTTTTGTTTATTTGGAACTTAACTTAAATGTACAGATTTTGAATAAACCTACACGTTCCTATTATTTTGACAATATGAAAAACGGAAACCAAACTCGTACAACAGCTTAAAATAAACTTAATGTCTGTGACAAGGTATGGTATGACAGGAAACACTCACTACAGTAGTGTGTGAACCCTGATTTCACCCAAGCCTGTACAGTCCTAATTTATAAAAAAAAACTGTTTCAACCCAAACTGTTTCAGACAATGTTTCAAACCTGACTCGGACAGTTTGTTTCAAACCCTTTTGTTGTGACCAATGCAATACTGGTACACCACATCAGGCTTAGAGTCCTTGAATTATTTATTCAACTTTTGTAAATATGTCGAGCCCCGTGCAGGTCCGGATGTTAAAAAAATAGGCCTGCAGCAGCGCTAAGCTTGTCGTATAAGGCGACTAAATGGATGTGTGCCCCAGGTGGTGGAATGGTGTACCCCTGGCGTGTTACATGTTGGGGTTGTCAGGCTATAATACGGAAAACCTGACCGCAAACCATAGTGGTGCACCGTGTTGGGAAAGATGCCACGTTCCTCGTACGTTAAAGAACCCTGCTGTGGTATTCGATAGGAGTAGGAACCTTTGCGCTCCGCCACAGGAGGCTAAATTGCCCGACCTTACCCATCCCCCCTTTTTCCAGTGGCAATCAAAATTTGTCGACCCTGTTATCCTTGTGACCCATCCTTTTTTTTCATTTCATGTTCATTTTATCATCCATTTCATGTTCATTGTCTGAATATAGCTGAAATATTGCTGCTCGGACGTTAAACCCCAACAAACAAACAAACATGTAAATATGTCGACATAACTATCACGACAAGTCAACTTCAACATCTCGAAATATCGACTTAACGACATTTTATGTCGACTTAACACTAAAATTATATAGTCATGTCGACATAGCATATCTTATTGCTCACTACTGCCGTCGTGAAATCAGGTTGTTGAGATCCTTATGTTAAGCGACTCATCCTTTCTGAAAGCTGAAATAAAACATAGTAACCCATGTAGCCCATTGGCTGGACGGATCCACCGTGCACACGCCCCCTCCACTACTCACTTTCATGTTCATAGTTAGGTACCTATATACCCCCAATGTCCGAATCAATTTGTCGCGAGAGAATAATCTTTGATTCTTTTTCAGTATAAGCCTATATTTATATAATCCACTGAGTCAAAAAGCTAAGATGTTTGTGACTCAATTGTTTGAGCGTCTAAGCCTTTTCATGGGACAACATGTGTAATCAAACTAAACAAATTGAGATAGCATCATGTAGCCCAATGTCTCAACTTTACAATGTTTCCAAAAATATTGCGATAGCACTTAGAGGCCTGGGGTAAAATGAAAAAAATCTACCCCTAGCCTACCGAAAAATCCCTTAATTTGACATATATTTCCATGCCAAAACCCCCTGTGTATTTATGATTCAGTAAAAAATGACATTTGGTATTTTTTGTTTAATATTATTTATTATTACAATTCAAACTTCTGGTTCTTTTTCGATAGATATGGGCGATTTCGTAGTCGGAATTTATATAAAAAAAAGCACAAAATGGGATTTTCGATTTTGTCCTTAAAAGTCACATATATTCGTCTTTACATGTTATTACTCAACTCAAACGTGTCAAATATGGTATCATATTTTCTACATATATAAAACACTAAAAAACCTAATTATTAAGAGATTTTCAAAAAATGTGAAAAATGATACTCCTACCTTTAGAAAACTGGTCTCTGTATCAAACAGAATTCTCATCCACAGCATACCGACACGATAACCTCATGTTTTAAGCATTCATACTTAAGGTAATGATGTACCCAACATTTGGTATCAATTTAGGCGCTTATATGTTTTATATCACTCGTTGTTGTCATATTTTTAAGAATATCTTTATTCAAACACGCTTTTCTGTGATACGGTACATAGTGACACCATCAATATGACGATAAGGAGTTTTTTTTTTTTTCAAAAGAGGAATTTTCGGAATTTCGTATTTTCTTCGTAGATGACATATTGACATAATTATCTTGACAGCTCAACTTGTCAATGGCAGACATAAACCTCCTTAGAAGCTTATTAATAACACTATCCACTGTACTTACCAACTTTCATGTAATTTATAAATTGTAGAAATTAAATGTAACTTTCCGTATCCATGATATACATGTCCTTAGTAAACATCAGCAAAGGGTTAACTATTTAGGTCGAGCAACATAGATCGGGGTATTTTATATAATTATAAAACCTATTTCTTGCAGGTGTTCGTTTACAACCCGTTTCAACGCGTTTAGATCGTAAGCAGTGCGTCCACTGAAAGTTGTGGTTCGATTGCTTGTCCGTTCGTCAATTATTAAAAAATGGCTCCGAATGCGCTTTACTCGTTACATATTCGTTTTTAGCTCGTTAAAAACATCAACTCTTCATTTGACAGGTCACTTTCTACGTTTTTTTGAACGAGCCAAAAAAACAAATATGTAACGAGCAACCAAGGAGTCCATTTAAACAAAAATGGAATAACTAAAGGTCTATCATGTTGTTGAATAGACTATTTGCGCTTTCAGTCTCAACAAGCGTTGGTGAAATTTCTCTGGTACATGTAACCCATGATTTTGTTTTGTTTTGTTCTGTTTTTTTTTCCATTCGTTTGATAAAATATTAAAACTTATTATCTCTTGTAATATCATAAAAGATATACGATAATAAAACATGGACAAAATGAGCATTTACTTGAACCCGTGGTTGCTTTATACAAATAAAAATACTAAACATGCAAAACATGTAAGAACTTGCATCGAGGTTTGAACAAGTCTTACTCTTTAAGTAAAACCTGCCGCGTGCAGGTCCGGGTGTCAAAAGAATAGGCATGCAGCAGCCCTAAGCTTGTCGTAAAAGGCGATTAAATAGTGCCCAGGAACCTGGTCGGGGCTAGGCGCTCTGCCTACAGAGCAACTGGGATGTGTGTCCCAGGTGGTGGAATAGGGTACCCCTGGCGTGTTACATGCTGGCGTTGTCAGGCTATAATACGGAAAACCTGACCGCAAACCATAGTGGTGCAACGTATCGGGAAAGATGCTACGTTCCTCGCACTTTAAAGAACCCTGCTGTGGTATTCGATAGGAGTGGGAACCTTTGCGCTCCGCCACAGGAGGCTAAGTTGTCCAACCTTACCCATCCCTCCCTTTTTTTCTAGTGGAAATCAAAATTTGTCGACCCTATTCTCCTTGAATCCCGTCCCATTTTTCTTTCCATGTTCATATTATCATCGCCCCGTGCAGGTCGGGGTGTTAAAAGAATAGGCCTGCAGCAGCACTAAGCTTGTCGCAATAGGCGACTAAATAGTGCTCAGAACCCTAGGCGGGGGCTAGGGCGCTCTGCCCACAGAGCAACTGGGATGTGTGCCCCAGGTGGTGGAATGGGGTACCCCTGGCGTTTTACATGCTGGGGTTGTCAGGCTATAATACGGAAAACCTGACCGCAAACCATAGTGGTGCACCGTGTTGGGAAAGATGCCACGTTCCTCGCACGTTAAAGAACCCTGCTGTGGTATTCGATAGGAGTAGGAACCATAGGGCTCCGCCACAGGAGGCTAAATTGCCCGACCCTACCCACCTCTCCCTATTTCCAGTGGCAATGAAAATATGTCGACCCCATTGTGCTTGTGTCCCATACCTTTTTCATTTCATCATCATTTCATGTTCATTTTATCATCAATTTCATGTTCATCGTATGAATATAGCTGAAATACTGTTGCTCTTACGTTAAACCACAACAAACATATCATCCATTTCATGTTAATCGTCTGAATATAGCTGAGATATTGCTGCTCGGACTTTAAACCCCAACAAACAAACAAACATTTTATCATCCTTTTCATGTTCATCGTCTGAATATAGCTGAAATATTGCTGCTCGGATGTTAAACCCCAACAAACAAACAAATCGGAAAGTGCACTGATATTGAAATGCTGCTGAAACTGACCCGTTTATTTCCAGTTTTCCACAAGTTGGTGAAAAGATTTTTTTTTAACCTGTTACTGATATCTTTTTCTGTTGCATTTGCCTTGATGAATAGGCTTCCCAGGTATGTAAAATCGTAAACTTCTTCTAAATTATCATAATCTTGCTTCATTTGTGCTTGTGCAGAAATAAACTGGATGGTTTTTGTTATTGATGGCAAGGCCGATCTGTTTGGCGTTTCTATTAAGGTCATCTGTTTTATTTTGTGGATGGTGTGCAGAAGACGACAGTAATGCGATATCAGCAAAATATATGTTCTCCAGCATCGATGTTAAAGTCCATCTTATTCTTCTGCGTTTGTTTCCAACAGTTCCCGTTGACAAGCATCGGTGACAAAATGCACCCCTGTCAATGCCCACTTGTTACATTAGACCAGGTTGTCATTAAGTTACTATGTATGACACTACATAAAAAGTTGTCAAATCTTTTAATAATGTCAATAAATTTATTTGGACATCCATACACTTTGGGTATTTTCCATAGGTTTATCTATGGATGCTATCAAAAACTTTTTCGAAGTCGAATTTGTATGGACTTTGCAACTTCAGCCAGTGCACTGCTCTGTTTTCTTAAGATAAATATATGATCAATACAACCTACATAGAAAATCCAGTCTGCTCTTTCCTGAAGACGTCAAGTATAGCATCACCAAGTCTCAAACATATTATTTTGCAGGAGACTTTACTCGACACAGAAAACAGGTAACATCACGCTATTTTTGGAAGATTGACAATAATACCCTTCAAAAAGTCAGCAGGTAGTACTTCATTGGCTCACATCTTATTGAAAAGTTTGTTCATCAGGTATTATGTTGGTTTGTTTGTTTGTTGGGGTTTAACGGTCCGAGCAGCAATAGTTCAGCTATATTCAGACGATAAACATGAAATTGATGATAAAATGAACATGAAATGATGATGAAATGAAAAAGGGACGGGACACAAGGACATCGGGGTCGACAAATTTTGATTGCCACTGGAAATAGGGAGAGATGGGTAGAGTTTGGCAATTTAGCCTCCTGTGGCGGAGCCCTATGGTTCATACTCCTTGAAAATACCACAGTAGGGTTCTGTAACGTGCGAGGAACGTTTTGTTTGTTTGTTTGGGTTTAACATCCGAGCAGCAATATTTCAGCAATATTCAGACAACGAACATGAAATGGATGATAAAATGAACATGAAATGAAAAAAAAAAGGATGGGTCACAAGGATAATAGAGTCGACAAATTTTGATTGCCACTTGAAAAAGGGGGATGGGTAAGGTCGGGCAATTTAGCCTCCTGTGGCGGAGCGCAAAGGTTCCTACTCCTATCGAATACCACAGAAGGGTTCTTTAACGTGCGAGGAACGTGGCATCTTTCCCAACATGGTGCACCACTATGGTTTGCGGTCCGGTTTTCCGTATTATAGCCTGACAACCCCAGAATGTAACACGCCAGGGGTACCCCATTCCACCACCTGGGGCACACAACCCAGTTGCTCTGTGGGCAGAGGCCCTAGCTGCCGGCTAGGGTTCTGAACACTATGTAGTCGCTTTATACGACAAGCTTAGCGCTGTTGCAGGCCTATTCTTTTAACACCCGGACCTGCTCGGGGCGGTATTATGTTGGGATGTGTTTTTAACATTTTTGCACTGATATTGTAAATACCTGGAGCTTTGTTGTTCTGGAAAATTTTTATTAATTTAAGATTTCATCTTTGGTTGTTGTTTCTGAATTTGTTGCGAATGTTTCACCGATATCTGAAAAAAAAACTGAGGACATTGGTCTATTGAGAACACCAGTTAAGTGTGCCCTATAGCTATTTTTCATCTGGTGTTATTTCATTCGCATTTTTATCTTTTACTATGGAGCTTCTGCTGTTGTATTTTCCAGACAGTGTTTTTGTTATTATGTAGATTTCTCCTTGTTGATCATTTTAGCGGTCTCCCCTGCTTTGATTGCTGTTGTTTCAAAGTACTTCCTTTTATCTCTCTTTAGTTTTCGTTTGGTCTCTTTGTTGCATTAGGGGTACTCTTGGCTATTACTCTTTCTGATATTGCGTTGTTTTTTTGGTTTTTTTTTTTGTATTTTTGTTTTTGTTTTAGAAGTCTTCGCATCCATGTATCCAGCTGTATCAAATCATTGTCTGACCTTGTCTTTGTACCAAGCACATCTGCACTTGTTTGTATGATGCTGTGTCGAAATGTACTTAGAAATTTTCTCAGGTAAATTCTAATTTTAATTTTTGCAACTATTAGGTGGTGGTCACTACAACCGTCTGAACCACGTCGAACGATGACATTTTCTAACGAGGGCCTCTATTTCCCGTTTATGATGGTGAGGTCAATTTAATTTAATTCTAGCATTTGGTGATATCTATGGCATTTTGTGTATTTCTCTGTGTAATAAAAATAGTGCACCTATCACACAGTTGTTTATTTCACAGAAATCACCCCGTTTTTCACAACTGTCGTTTATAGTCTCACATCTAAGTTTTTCCATTGATTTCTCTCCTCCTTTATTTAAGTTTCCAACTTTGGCATTCAGGCCTCCGATTATCAGGAGCATGTCATGTGCTGGTACTTTGTCTATTGCCTTCTGCAGTTGTTGGTAGAATAATTCGTTTTAGTGTAAGAGTACAAATATACCTTAACAAACAACAGAAAAAAAACCTTTTGATAGCGTGCAAAACGATTACTGGATGTTCTGGGAACGTTTTCGGTAATTTCGAGAGTTTTTTATGCTTACACATAGATGTTTAATGTATGGACATAATTGCAACGTTTTAAAACGAATACATGTTACAACGATTGAGAACGAACTCAAAACGAATGCTAGAAGAACTCTGAACAAACTTGTTTATTCCCTTGGTGTTTCCGAAGCGTTTCGAGAAACTGCAGTGTGTTCCCAGTTCGTTCGCCGATTCGTTATAGTGTAACAGTTTCCTACTCAAATTCACCTCACAAAGAAAGTATACTATTTTTACGAAATGGGTGTATTCAAAGAAGAGAAAACTAATACACCCATACATAAAGAAAAAGACTAACTATATGTTGTTGGTTTGTTGATAACATATATATATATATATATATATATATATATATATATATATTATGTAAATATATATTCCTGCTGCACCTGCTTTATTTGATCAGTCAAAAACTTTGACCGTATATCTACCACTGACAGATTACATTACATTGTTTTGAAGTTGTCAGGGTTGTCGGTCTATGATAAAAAACGGGTTTTCTATCCTTGCGTGAAACGTCATTTTTCTTTTCTAATTTGCTGCGGTATACGAACAATAACATTGCACTGATTAGACAAAAACTTTGATTTATGAATCTAGCTCAAACCGGCGGAAATGTTCGGCACAGCCTCATATGTATATCCTTTTAATGTCAAGTCAGTGCGCAGTTATTGTCTATATAATATTCACGTTATTGTTAACAGCCTGGCACATCATATAGCAATGACATCATTTCATTGTTGGTGATGCTACTTTAAAAATTGTACTATTGTGCTGTCAGTGTAAAATAATCATGCATGATAAACTTTGATGTGAACTTTTGCTTTCTTGCCCGACCCTACCCACCTCTCCCTATTTCGAGTGGCAATCAAATTTTGTCGATCCCATTGTCCTTGTGTCCCATCCCTTTTTCATTTCATCATCATTTCATGTTCATTTTGTCATCAATTTCATGTTCATCGTCTGAATATAGCTGAAATATTGCTGCTCTGACGTTAAACCCCAACAAACAAACAAACTTGACTTTATTATCTGGTTTTAGTGGCGGATATAGGGTCACGCCTTCGGGGACGTGGATTCACCCTTTTTGTAAGAAAATTGTGTGTATTTTGTGTAGCACTGAATGAAAATTATAAATAATATATTTGGAACCCCCTGTTATACATGACCCGTCGGGCCCTGCATGGTTATCCATGTACCCTCTCCAGATGTAACAAGATACAAGTTAATCTTTTATGTAAAGCGTGAAAAGGAATATGCGTATTAAACTTGATGTTTATCGTAAACAATTATTCTCTATTTTTAGTCCTAGGTATGTTAATCATACACATCTTTGTCTACGTAATTGGTCACTCTAACCGTTTAGACTTCCGTTTGCCTTCCTTCTTATCCTCCAATACTGTACTCGGAAACGACATTTTACCAATTAACTTTTAACCTTCCGTTATCAATAACAAAAATATTTTGTAATAGTGTTGATGATAAATGTACAAACCTACAAACGAGAAAAAACAATCGAACTCCGGAATTTAATCATAAAATTTCAACCAGTAGGAACAGACTATAAAGGGGAAAAGTTCCCATTCGGGAAGCAATGGAGCTATATAAAACACACACACAGCCTTTATTACCATGCATTAGCTGGTGTTTAGTTGACAAGACTGGACCTTGTAAGAAAATAAAGTAAGTATTTGTTGTATACATTTTTTAGATTTTATTTCATTTTTTTATCAATCATTATCAAACATCAATTTTCTCAAAAGGAAGTTTTTGTCCTTACAATACACATATGCGTTTATACTGATTTGTATTTCGCACCATCGAATAGAAATGTATACTTTTTTTCTGTGAATTCCTTACAAAAATACACTGTTTGTTGGGGCAGCAATATTTCAGCTGTATTCAGACAGTGAAAATGAAATGGATGATAAAATGAACATGAAATGAAAAAAAAAGGATGGGTCACAAGGATAATAGGGTCGACAAATTTTGATTGCCACCGGAAAAAGGGGAAATCGGTAAGGTCGGGCAATTTAGCCTGCAGTGGCGGAGCGCAAAGGTTCCTACTCCTATCGAATACCACAGCAGGGTTCTTTAACATGCGAGGAACGTGGCATCTTTCCCAACATGGTGCACCACTATGGTTTGCGGTCAGGTTTTCCGTATTATAACCTGACAACCCCAGCATGCAACACGCCAGGGGTACCCCACTCCACCACCCGGGGCACACATCCCAGTTGCTGTGGACAGAGCGCCTAGCCCCCGGCTAGGTTTCTGAGCACTATCTAATCGCCTTTTACGACAAGCTTAGACACCCGGACCTGCACGGGGCAAAAATACACTGTAAATATTATTTGGCAATCATTTATGGCTATGAAAACACAATTCAGATTTCAAATGTGATGTGCGTAAATAAATATAGTATTACTTCTATATCTATATTCTAGTAACCATGGCATCAGAAGAGATAAACTTAATGGAGGCACAAGTAAAGCATGTCACAACAGTAAAGAAAGAGAGAGCAAAATTTGGAGGAGCAATTTTTTTGCCTAATGGCGACCTACTAGTTGCAGATCAGAATGAAGACCGCTTACTACTGTTTGCAGACGACTTCTTTTACCTTCAAGAGTTCAAGCTTCCCAACAGACCATATGATATTACTGTTGGTCCAGACGGGAAAATTTTTATCCCCATGCATAAACATAAGCTTCTGATATGTGAAATTAGTGGAGATGATTTGAACATTATCGATACGGTCGATGCAGCGGCGTCGACATACCACAGCGACAACTATAAAGAACAGATAATCACATCAAGTCAGGAGTACTTCAAAATTTTGGATACAAACGGAAAAGAAGTGAATTCATTTCGAAAACCTGGCGGTGAGACAGTCGTAGTGGCATCTCAAAACCTTGGAAGATTTTACCATGTTAATAAGCATGATGAAGTAGTCGGCAGGAAAATATCAGACGGCAATGAAGTATTTAACTTCAAGGATAGCTCTTTGAGTGGTATAACTGGAATTGCATTAGACAGCCAAGATAATGTCTATGCTACCGGATACAGTTCCAAAAACCTTGTCCAGATATCAAAGAACCGACGGAAGCACAGAGTTCTGTTAGAAAAGTTTGAAAAGATTGCTAAGCCCTCTAATATATTGTTCCACCCCAAGAAGAATTTGTTCATTATTTTCGCTGATTCCGAAGATTTTGAGGTTTACGAGTTTTGATTTCATCTAACAGCAGAAAATGCTATGAATATTTTTTATCCAAGATGACTTTACATTATCAATTTGTACTACAATTCATCATGAATAAAATCAAACTATATTTAAATTTAATGTTGTTCTACCTGATAATCCCCAAAGATATAAAAGTTAACGTTAACATATAAGCAAACCAATTATCCTGAATATCACGGATAAAAAAAAATATATCTTATACATAGTAATACGCTATATCTATTTAGACTGTCCCGAATCGCAATATTCAGAACGCTACACGAATACCAATAAAAACTATGAAACAATAAATAAATAATAATAACCGGAATGTGGTCATGGAAACAAGGATAGTACTAAGTTATTTCTTGATTTAACAAGTATGCAATTTCATTTAAAGTACTGCTAAAGAATGGTATTCACATATACTACGAAAATCTGCTGTAACGTAAATATACCCGTCCGATACATCCTTTCGAAAACATCCACCAATTTAAAACAAATTATGTATGGGTAGGCACTGCCTAAATCAGCGAGCACCGTCAGCTTTGCCATACATGTACCGTCTGTGTGAGACTCGTAAAAATAAAAGACATTACAAAGAGCTCGAGGGGGGCGACCTGGTTGAAAGTTTTTGCTTTGCAAGTACAATATTTTCATTTATATTTATGCAGGAAGCAAAATTAATATTTCTATTTGAAAACCTGTCTTGTTAATTAATGGGGGAGTTTTTTCAGCAAAATGAATAACTTGAACAATCCCCCCCCAAAAAAAAACACCCCATACGCCCTTTCTCCTCTCTCTCAAAATGGTCAATAACTTTATAGCACTTCGCAATACTTTAAATTTTTTATCCCCTAAGGGCATTTCTAGCAACATCCATTTCAGTTTAGGCCCGTCAGATCAATCTGTACAGATACCGGAAATATTACAGTTCTCCACGGATGGTGGGAATATTTTACATATATCATGAGACGTAAACAAAATTCAGACGACAGCTGCAAATTCAAAACAAGATTGATTGTTGGGGTTTAACGTCCGAGCAGCAATATTTCAGCTATATTCAGACGATGAACATGAAATGATGATGAAATGAAAAATGGGATGGGACACAAGGACAAGAGGGTCGACAAATTTTGATTGCCACTAGAAAAAGGAAGGGATGGGTAAGATCTCACTAACCACTTCCGGGTCAAATGGCCACAACCGCCCCCCCCCCCCTATGTAGTACCAAAAACACACTGAACCTAGACATATGCATTGTAAGTGCATTATTTGTGTGTATTATGATTAAAAGTAGTCAAAATGAAGCTGAGAATGTGTACTTTAAAATCATATATGTAATTAACTACAAAAGTGTATGAATATTGTTTACATGTGTGAGTAATTTGCCTCCATGCTGTCAGTTAGCAGAACAGGTAAAAATGTGGATTTTCAGTATTATTTATTCAAGTAAATTTTGTGAAGAATTTCTACTATCATCGTACCATTAGCATAATGATTTTGGAAGCCTTATTTTCCAAGCTTCGCAACGGTATGCAACTTTAAGATGTCGTTTGTCCTGGGAATTCACAGTGAGACTTTGAAAATTACTTTTTTAACATGTAAAGTAATGGAAACGTTAGAAGTTGTTAGTGAGACCATAAATTAAATTATGGCATATTTCAGAGAAATGCATAATTTGATGAAAATTGCCTTTCCTGGTCATTATTTCCATTTTCCCATAAACTCAGTATAGTGATATTGGTAATCTGGCTATATTTTAAGAGGTGCATTGTGCAAGGTATTTTAAAAAACAACATAGCAACAAGATTTTTATCAGTAACAGTGACTCAAAACTTGACGTCATCCATGAAATACACAACGTCACTGCTTGGGATATTCAAATTACTGAAATAGTCACACAGCACAGACTTAGAATCACACAGTAATAAAATAGGTATGATATAAATTGTTGAAATATGTTCTTTTTTCATAATGATAAATGATATTTGCTATTACAACTTCTTGAATTATCATAGGTATCACTTTGGTGTGACAAGTTAGTTAAAATTGTAATTTTTTAGTAATTTAGGGAAAATATCACTGAGGGGCATGATATAAAAATGACCATTTCTTTGTAGTCCTATGTCTGATTTTGATAGTTTTGGTCTTATTAGACTCACAATACCACAACCTTTCATAAAATGTAAAAAAAGAAAAAAACATAAAAACTCATAAAATGTTTTTACGGTCTCACTAACCACTTCCGGGTCAAATGGCCACCACCCCCCCTATGTAGTACCAAAAACACACTGAACCTAGACATATGCATTGTAAGTGCATTATTTGTGTGTATTATGATTAAAAGTAGTCAAAATGAAGCTGAGAATGTGTACTTTAAAATCATATATGTAATTAACTACAAAAGTGTATGAATATTGTTTACATGTGTGAGTAATTTGCCTCCATGCTGTCAGTTAGCAGAACAGGTAAAAATGTGGATTTTCAGTATTATTTATTCAAGTAAATTTTGTGAAGAATTTCTACTATCATCGTACCATTAGCATAATGATTTTGGAAGCCTTATTTTCCAAGCTTCGCAACGGTATGCAACTTTAAGATGTCATTTGTCATGGGAATTCACATTGAGACTTTGAAAATTACTTTTTTAACATGTAAAGTAATGGTAACGTTAGAAGTGGTTAGTGAGACCTAAGGTCGGGCAATTTAGCCTCCTGTGGCGGAGGGCAGTGGTTCCTACTCCTATCGAATACCACTACAGGGTTCTTTAACGTGCGAGGAACGTGGCATCTTTCCCAACACGGTGCACCACTGTGGTTTGCGGTCAGGTTTTCCGTATTATAGCCTCACAACCCCAGCATGTAACATGCCAGGGGTACCCCATTCCACCACCTGGGGCACACATCCCAGTTGCTCTGTTGGCAGAGCGCCTAGCGTCCGGCTAGGTTTCTGAGCACTATTTAGTCGCCTTATACGACAAGCTTAGCGCTGCTGCAGGCCTATTCTTTTAACACTCCAACCTGCACGGGGCTCAAAACAAGAAAATTATTGCCTTTCCTATTTTAGAGAAGCTATGCTTCGATTTTGATAATATAATCGGAGTTACATTTATTCAAGGCGGGTTAGTTTCTTCACAAGAACAACTGGAACAGCGGGGATACACGTGCGAACTTCCACGTGTTTCCCGAAGTTTTAAAAAATATAACATTTACTTCTTTAAATAAGTAAAACAAATTAGAAAAAAGACTTGGAAACTATCAGATAAGATGAATTTATTTTTACTGAAACTTTATCTTTACCTAGATATTTTATTTGTTTGATTGAAGGTAATGATGAATTTTCTCCGAAAGGACACAGTTCACTAGTACTTTTTGTTACTTCCGGAACATGACTTTTTTTTCGTTAGTATATTAGGGAACCTCAAGGGAAATTTAGAAAGTACACGTAATAACCGTAGATCTCACGCCGGTTGGCGGCGCTCGCTATAATTACATTCATGACAAAATATTATGACAATGTTTCAACTTGATACGAAGTAATAACATTTGATATGAGATATCCATGTACCATTTGACCATGAATTTAAAAAATGAAGGCAGTGAACATTTCTTAGAGATTAAAGGAAACAAGTTCCGAAAACAAAAACGACAAGAAATATGTGTGTGAGATACAGTTTACTAGTGATGCACCCGCTCAAAATTTGTTTGTTTGTTTGTTGGGGTTTAACGTCCGAGCAGCAATATTTCAGCTATATTCAGACAATGAACATAAAATGGGTGATAAAATGAACATGAAATGAAAAGGATGGGTCACAAGGATAATAGGGTCGACAAATTTTGATTGCCACTGGAAATAGGGAGAAGTGGGTAGGGTCGGGCAATTTAGCCTCCTGTGGCGGAGCTCTATGGTTCCTACTCCGGGAGAATACCACAGTAAGGTTTTTTAACGTACGAGGAACGTGGCATCTTTCCCAACACGGTGCACCACTATGGTTTGTGGTCAGGTTTTCCGTATTATAGCCTGACAACCCCAGCATGTAACACGCCAGGGGTACCCCATTCCACCACCTGGCGCACACATCCCAGTTGCTCCGTGGGCAGAGCGTCCTAGCCCCTGGCTAGGGTTCTGAGCACTATTTAGTCGCCTTTTACGACAAGCTTAGCACTACTGCAGGCTTATTCTTTTAACACCCGGACCTGCACGGGGCCTCACAACCGTAATCCCTTAGTAATGCTACAAATGCACGCAGTGTCAGGTTGCTTAACTTTATTACATATTTTATTGTCATTTCCTTGCACTTCCATGAAACGTCTGCTGTTTTGTTTTGTCCGTATACTAGAAACTATAATAATACAACAGAGTTCATTTAAGGTCTCCAAATGTTTACTAGCTCTGCGGCACGAGTGCAATTTCCACCATCCTGTCAAAAGCGTGTGTGTTTTACAAAGAAAAAGTAAATAGTTTAAATTCTGCACCACATCCTACCAATATAAAGAACGTGGATAAACATATTA
Organism: Perna viridis; assembly: GCA_037379345.1. Classification (NCBI taxonomy): domain Eukaryota; kingdom Metazoa; phylum Mollusca; class Bivalvia; order Mytilida; family Mytilidae; genus Perna; species Perna viridis. The sequence continues at coordinate 23,976,019 of CM074515.1, forward strand.
TTGTTTATTTCAGACTATAAATTACTGCTTGTCAAATCCATGTTCTACGAGACAAAAGTGCATTGAAAGAAAACACGAAAACAATATATGTATACTAACAAGAAGATATTATGTCTGGTCTGGTTTTGTTTTGTTTTACAACGCTTTTTTGTTTCTATGTTTTACTTACCAGATGCATATATTTTTTTTAATCTTAATAATGTAAGTTCAGAATAATAAAAGAAATTTGTGTTTGTTCTATATGCGGGAAGTTGATACTGAGTTCATCCTACTCTACCGGTACACCTGGTCCATGCTCCCAGTTTTTAGTGGAGTTGTTCATTTAGTTTTGTTTTTTATGTATTATTTTGGTTATTTTATGTTCTGTGTCTGTTTTCCCTGTCTGATCTTTGTCCCAGGATTACATTCTTTTGATATCCGCTAGAGTCTTGGTTCCCTTGATTACTTTTTCAAAGGTATTTAATCATAAGCGATTTACACTACACAATTTTGTCAATTATTGTTTTATTTTTACATTATTTAACGTCTTAAAGAATGTAATAAGTTTTAGTTTTTTTCACAGTGTATAATCCGCGCAGTGCAAATCAGCAAAATTTCATTTTGCACCAAAATATTAAATTCATTTTTATATACCTAACTGATCAGTTTCTATATTCGTATGAAATTAAATTTAAAAAGGACTAATATGAGAGAAATAGAAGTGACTAACCCTCTCCTTCAAGATTTGTCACATAGATGAGGTATTAAATCTTAATATTCTAATAAACTTGATCTACACAAATGAGTTTGAAATTAAATAGACGACCGACACATTTTGTTCTGCTCCAAACCTATATATAGATAAAACAGGACATTTGATATCAAAACTTTACGCCAAGTGAAGATTTAGACTCTCAAATTGTAAAATTTCCTTAATGGCAATATACCAACATCTCAAGCCCATTTAGTATTCATTTCACAGGTGATCCATTACTGTCGTGCACGAGATTTGTCTACTAAGTAGAGCGATGATACTGTTATGTAAGCTTCTTAAATTCTGCCTTTGTCCACATTACCCCTTCAGTTGTTTCGTGGTCGTCACCACGGTTAGTTTGACCAATATGAAGTCTCAATCTCCCATATGGGACAAGATATTTTCAGTTAGATTTCACATCATATCGGATTGACAACCCTTCAATTTTGAGGCATACGTTAATACCCATACAGAGTAACTGGTGTCTGTAGTGGAGCAAAGCGCTTCAGGAACTCCTGATATCACCCCCTTTTAGCTCATCTGGCCCAAGGTCATGTGATCGAGCTACTGCCATCATTTGGCGATTGTCGTCCGTCGTTAACAATTTTTCAAAACTCTCTTTCTCTGACACTTCTTGACCAATTGGAAATTTCATGTTCATCGTCTGAATATAGCTGAAATATTGCTACTCGGACGTTAAACCCCAACAAACAAAAAAACAAATTTCACACACAATCTATATATTTTTTTTCAAAAGTGCAACAACTAATGAAAAGCTATGACTGTTTCTATGGAACGTTATTGTTTTTTTTAATGAAATAAAGTTAATTCCAATGATTTTGACATCCATGAATAATTACCGATGTCTGATTTTTGATTGATTGATTGATTGATTGTTGGGGTTTAACGTCCGAGCAGCAATATTTGTTGGCCTTGATGTCAAATATGCAGGTTTAATATTGGGGCCCCGTACAGGTCCGGGTGTTAAAAGAATAGGCCTGCAGCAGCGCTACGATTGTCGTAAAAGGCGACTTAATAGTGCTCAGAACCTTTACCGCAGGCTAGCCCCGTGCAGGTCCGGTGTTAAAAGAATAGGCCTGAAGCAGCCCTTAGCTTGTAAAAGGCGACTAAATAGTGCTTAGAACCCTAGCCGGGGGCTATGGCGCTCTGCCCACAGAGCAACTGGGATGTGTGTCCCAGGTGGTGGAATGGGGTACCCCTGGCGTGTTACATGCTGGGGTTGTCAGGCTATAATACGGAAAACCTGACCGCAAACCATAGTGGTGCATCATGTTGGGAAAGATGCCACGTTCCTTGCACGTTAAAGAACCCTACTGTGGTATTCTCTCGGAGCAGGCACCATGGAACATGAAATGATGATGAAATGAAAAAGGGACGGGACAGAAGGACAATGGGGTCGATAAATTTCGATTGCCACTGGCAATAGGGAGATATGGGTAGGGTCGGGCAATTTAGCCTCCTGTTGCGGAGCCCTATGGTTCCTTCTCCGGGAGAATACCACAGTAGGGTTCTTTAATGTGCGAGGAACGTGGCATCTTTCCCAACACGGTGTACCACTATGGTTTGCGGTCAGGTTTTCCGTATTATAGCCTGACAACCCCAGCATATAACACGCCAGGGGTATCCCATTCCACCACCTGGGGCACACATCCCAGTTGCTCTGTGGGCAGAGCGCCCTAGCCCCCAGCTAGGGTTCTGAGCACTATTTAGTCGCTTTCTACGACAAGCTTAGCGCTGCTGCAGGCCTATTTTAACACCCGGACCTGCACGGGGCTCAATAATGTAACTCCCCGAATACTTTGTTAAAGTGGAGTCACAAAAACACCATTTTATTCTTTTTTTTTATTTTTGTGATATGAAAAATTCTTACAACATGGTTTCTGACAAGAATGTATCGAGAGACCAGTGAAGATTGTCAAAACATTAAAAGAGAAAAGCTTCAGAGGAGTAACCTCTTACCTAAAGGCGCCTTGTTTGTTTGTTTGTAGGTGTTAAACTTGTGTTATTATCTCCCAAATAATACGTATGACATCGTTATATGAAGGTTATATTTGTGATTCGTCTTTCTCAATGTTTAAACTTTTGGACGCTACACCAGCATATTCTACTGGTGTTAATGTTTAAAGTCGATACTGCATCACCTATCCAGTTTCTGTCACTGTACAACGGTGTATTTTGGTGAAATAGTATCATTTACTATGAATTAGATCAATGTCAGATTTTCAAGGAATGGATCAATAGCTTCTTTCAGTAGAACAGCTACATGTAAAGTATAAAAATTACATTCAGAAAGATTGAAGATGCAATTTTTCTGGACAGGACTTTTCACATATTGTCTTTATGATAAATTCATTTTTTCTGTTGGGAATAACATGAAAAAGAGAGTATATGGGACATCTAGTGTGATAACTGTGTTTGCCAATACAGGCTTGAAAATGTGTGAAATAAATTGCATGAAATACTTTGACTGTACGGCAGTTATCTTTAAACGCAAAGATTTATACTGTGAACTACTGAAGATAACACCATCATCACAGTTTATCGACAGTGAAAAGTTTATTTTTTCCGAGAAAACAAATTTCAATTCAGTAAGTGAAAACTTTTTTTTGAGTTACAATATTTATAAATAATACTGTTAAAATAATGAGAACATTATAACATTCTCATCACCTTCAGTGATTGTTTACAAGTTGCCCACTTCTATATTCTTCTTAGGCACCGACCATTTTTGTACCGGGGGGAGGGGGCTGGGATTTTCAATGTTGCTAAATAATTTTTTTCGACTCTTCTTAAAGTTATTTAATTTTTTTTTAAACAGCAATTGAATCATATTTTTTATCAGGAATATGGCAGAGGAATTTCAAAATCAGGATTTTTTCACTTTAGTTTTCACTTTAGTTTCTTGTATTTAGGGCCCCGTGCAGGATGGTGAGAGTGTTGAATTGTAGATGACTTGGCAATTAGTGTTTTTGTAGAGTCGTTGGATAATTTTAACAATTTGACAAAGATTCCAAAGTGTCTTAGTACCTTCCAAAGCGCATTTCTGTTAACTATGGTGAGGCCTTCTTGAAGTGCTATCTATTTAGTCCTCGATAATGAAACGTAATGTGGCAATTTGGTCAATACATGATCGACCGTATCGCATTCTGGAGAATAGCTGAATTCCTCTCCAGTTATTGAAAGTTGCCCAGGTCGCCCTTCTTTGGAAACATAATGATGAGGCATAAACTCCATTCCTCAGGGATTTCGACTGTTTCTCAGATGTTATCAAACATGTCATGCAAGGTGATGTACGGTCCCTGCAGGTCCGAGTGTCAACAGAACAGGTGAAATATTGCTGCTCGGGCGTTAAATTTGTTGAGGTTTAACGTCCCAGCAGCAATATTTCAGCTTTATTCAGACGATGAACATGAAATTGATGATAAAATGTACATGAGATGAAAAAGGGATGGGACACAAGGACAATGGGGTCGACAAATTTTTGATTGCCACTGGAAATAGGGAGAGGTGGGTAGGGTCGGGCAATTTAGCCTCCTGTGGCGGAGTCGGGCGTTAATCCCCAACAATCAATCAATCAAGATGTTGTAGTTTTTTTTTCGGGTAGATCTTCAACACTCCAGGGCCCCGTGCATGTACGGGTGTCAAAAGAATAGGCTTGCAGCTGCGCTAAGCTTGTCGTAAAAGGCGATTAAATAGTGCTCAGAAACCTAGCGGGGGCTAGGCGCTCTGCCCACAGAGCAACTGGGGTGTGTACCCCTGGCGTGTTACATGCTGGGGTTGTCAGGCTATAATAGGTAAAACTGTCCGTAAACCATAGTGGCGCACCGTGGTGGTAAAGATGCCACGTTCCTCGCACGTTAAAGAACCCTGCTGTGGTATTCGATAGGAGTAGGAACTTTCGCGCTCCGCCACAGGAGGCTAAATTGCCCGACTTTGCCCATCCCTCCCTTTTTTCTAGTGGAGAATATCAGTATGACCCAAAACGTTATATAATTGCTTAAATATTGAATAAAATTCGTCCATAAAATGATTTTTTTTTTCACTACAAAGATGATTTTCTGTATTATTTATTGTAGTAAATAATTTAGGTTTCAAGTATCAGAAACAAATCTTTAAAACATGAAAGTTAACAGAGTTATCAATTTCTATAATAATGAACTGATAGAACAATACATTTATCAATATTGAAACAATGCATTTCCCGTTATAAATCATATGAGTTTCTTTTCATACAGCAAACTAGATTGATTATTGTTTTTTTTTAATATTACAATTCAGCTGTATTACATTTTATTTCCAGTGGCAATCAAAATTTGTCGACCCCATTGTTCTTGTGTCCCATCCCTTTTTCATTTCATCATCATTTCATGTTCATTTTATCATCAATTTCATGTTCATCGTCTGAATATAGCTGAAATATTGCTGTTCGGACGTTAAACCCCAACAAACATTTTAACTTTAAATACTGAACGCACTTTTAGACTATCGAAATGATATAACCAACGTCTGCTGTTTCTTTTTTTTTTTCTTTTTTTTGTTTCTTTTGTTTTTTTGTTTTTGTTTTTTTTGTTTTTGTTTTGTTTTTGTTTTGTTTTTTGTTTTTGTTTTTTTGTTTTTGTTTTTTTGGGATTTTTTGTGTCTGTATAATTAAAAACTATAATAATATAGTTCATTTAGGGTCTCCAAATGTTTAGAAGCCCTGCAACACGAGTGTGATTTGCAACATCCTGTAAAAATTTGTTGTTTTTACAAAGGAAAAGTGAATTCTGCACAACATTCTACCTATGTAAAGGCCGTGGATGAACATATTTTTGTTCATTTCAGAGTACAAATGACTGCTCGCCAAATCCATGTTCTACGAGACAAAAGTGCATTGAAACAAGAAACAAAAACAATATATGTATACTAATAAGTAAGTATTACGTATTACGTCCGGTATGGTTTTGTTTTGTTTTACAACGCTCTCATAACTGCTTTTGGAATTCGTTTTACTACCAAGACGCATATTTTTTTTTATCTTAAAGGCTGGAAGGGTTCACCGTGCACCCTCCACTCATCAACTTCATGGTGATTTCTAGGTACTTTTATACTTCCCATTACGGAATCAATTTGTCGTCGAAGAATATTCTCGGATCCTTTTTTGGTATAAGCTTGGGAAAAATGGGATGAGACACAAGGATAATGGGGTCGACAAATTTTGATTCCCACTGGAAATAGGGAGATGTGGGTAGAGTCGGGTAATTTAGCCTCCTGTGGCGGAGCCCTATGGTTCCTACTCCGGAAGAATACCACAATAAGGTTTTTTAACGTGCGAGGAACGTGGCATCTTTCCCAACACGGTGTACCACGTTCTTCGCACGTTAAAGAACCTCACTTTGGTATTCTCCCGGAGTAGGAACCATAGGGCTCCGCCACAGGAGGCTAAATTGCCCGACCTAACCCACCTCTTCCTATTTCCAGTGGCAATCATAATTTCTCGACCCCATTGTCCTTGTGTCCCGTCCCATTTTTCATTTCATCGTCATTTCATGTTCATTTTATCATCCACTTCAAGTTCATTGCCTGAAGATAGCTGAAATATTGCTGCTCGGGCGTTAAACCCCCCCCCCCACCCCGTGCAGGTCCGGGTGTTAAAAGAATAGGCCTGCAGCAGCGCTAAGCTTGTCGTAAAAGGCGACTAAATAGTGCTCAGAAACCTAGCCGGGGGCTAGGCGCTCTGCCCACAGAGCAACTGGGATGTGTGCCCCAGGTGGTGGAATGGGGTACCCCTGGCGTGTTACATGCTGGGGTTGTCAGGCTATAATACGGAAAACCTGACCGCAAACCATAGTGGTGCACCGTGTTGGGAAAGATGCCACGTTCCTCGCACGTTAAAGAACCCTGCTGTGGTATTCGATAGGAGTAGGAACCTTTGCGCTCCGCCACAGGAGGCTAAATTGCCCGACCTTACCCATCCCCCTTTTTCCAGTGGCAATCAAAATTTGTCGACCCTATTATCCTTGTGACCCATCCTTTTTTTTCATTTCATGTTCATTTTATCATCCATTTCATGTTCATTGTCTGAATATAGCTGAAATATTGCTGCTCGGACGTTAAACCCCAACAAACAAACAAACAAAAGCGTTAAACCCCAACAAACAAACAAACTCTGTGGGCAGAGCGCCCTAGCCCCCGGCTAGGTCCAGAGCACTATTTAGTCGCCTTTTACGTCAAGTTTAGCGCTGCTGCAGGCCTATTCTTTTGACAACCGGACCTGCACGGGGCTACTAAGATCTGCATGAGCTGACATTCCAGTTGTGGATCATACTTTTGAACAGGTTGATTTTCATCTGAGCACGGATCTCGTCATGCAGCTTATTCCATAGTTTGGATCCAGTATACCTTAATGAATGGAGAACAAAATCCATCATCTTTGTCATTTTTTGTTTCAACATTGAACCAAACGGCAGCATTGTGAATAGTTTGCGCGGACAAATATTTTTCTATGTGCACTAAATTTCTTAAAATATGATCACAAGTATTATTTTTACAATTTATTATTGACAACAGTGCGTAAATGCACAAACATATATTTGCTGGCATTTAAAAATTAATAATGAAAATAGCTTTTAGAAGAATTTCCGCCAAATCGATACTAAACCGACTTTACATATTAGTTCTCAAAGGGTGGAGAGTAGTAATATGATAAAAAGTTTATCTGTTTCTGTGTGTGGGTGGTGGAGCATGCTAAGACGAAGGGCTTTTCCTTTGAACTGTCATTCTCTATCCTTGGATTTACAGAACAAGAAGAGACATGCCATGACTAAACGCCGTGGTAGTGGTCATTTCTAAAAGTTTAAAGTAGAATAACTTTTATGTTCACATTCATAAACATAAGATACATTCAAACTTTTTTACTTAAAATCAATATGCCCTACCGCACTGAATGCTGCAAAAATATGAAAATATCTCTTATAGTAAAATGAGTCAATCAATGCCCATTCTGTTAGTTGTTTCCACTATCACGATGATTAGTGATGATATATCTCTTTTGTAATGTATGTTATTTTTTTAAAGTAGTAAACAATGAACTTAATCAATATCGTTGAACCCCATTGGTTCTTTTATTTTTATTCCTCGTCCAGAAAATTGTGGTAAACGTTTTCTCCTCGACGTAAAACAGTAATTAATTAATTATTAGGATTAATAAAGAATAAAACTGAAATTACTTAGACACAAAAAGTAATACTTGTTTATTGTTTATCCTCTTAAATATTCTTAGTATGGACATATCAGATTTGATTATGTAACTTCATATCATAGCTTCAATTCAAACATTAATTTTGTTTTACAGTTCTAAACAACTGGGCATGTACATTTAAATAGACTAGAGATCATGGTATTCACAAAATGATATCATTTCGGGTATTTTGATGTTGCAGACATCTAAACTTGCTGTGATCGCTTATATTGTATAATTCATTCGCATTTTCGTTTTTGTTTTTGTTTAGACGTTTTTCATTTTACTTTGATACAACTATTTTAAAAATTAACGTTTAAAATGTAAGTGACAAATTACTATTAAAGAAGAGAGAAGTTTCTTACCGACGCCCGACGTATCCATCCTGGGCTGTGGGAAAATTAAGTACCCAAAAACCGCTACAGCTAAGTTAGAAGTCAACGATACAGTCTCTAGTTTTCTGCATTTTTAAACGATTATTGGGTTTCTAATGAAAAAGATATTTGCAGGGGAACAGTTTACAGACTTTGAAATGAACCTGATATCTTCCAATAGGGGTAAGTATAAGTGTAAATTTGTGATCATGGAACTTTCACTAGCGGTATCTAACTTCCATCTGCATGAAATATTACGATACCCCTACCAAGAGCAAGGAGTTTTTTTTTTCGGAATGTTTTAAGTACTTTCAGATGGGAGTGACTGATAAATTAGCATCCGCATCAATACATTTCTTATATTAAAACAAATAAGTGCAAATAATTCAAGTTCCGTTCCGTTCCGGTTATTGTTTTGTTTTGTTTTTCAGGAGAGTATTAATTTTGCTGTCTCAATTATTAATGAAAATTAGTATTTTCAGTATTACACAACGTTGCACTTGGAAAACCTGCATATACAAGTCCTGATGTTCCGAATAGAAGTGGACGTTTTGCAAATTTAACCAACGACGGAGATAGATCGACGTATTCTCACACATCAGAATTTAACCCGAAGTTGCATGACGAAATATATTGGATGGTAGATCTCACTGATACTTACTTTGTATTGAAGGTTGACTTGATCAATAGAGGAGATGGTGTTGGTAAGATTCGTTACAGTAACTCTAAAGCACCGACCATTTTATTATTGATTGATTGATTGTTGAGGTTTAATGTCCGAACAGCAATATTTCAGCTATACTCAGACAATGAACATGAAATGATGAAATAAAAAAAAAGGAATGGAACACAAGGATAATAGGGTTGGAAAATTTTGATTGCCACTAGAAAAAGGGAGGGATGGGTATGGTCGGGCAATTTAGCCTCCTGTGGCGGAGCCCTATGGTTCCTACTCCGGAAGAATACCACAGCAGGGTTCTTTAACGTGCGAGGAACGTGACATCTTTCCCAACACGGTGCACCACTGGTTTGCTGTCAGGTTTTCCGTATTATAGCCTGACAACCCCAGCATGCAACACCCCAGGGGTACGCCATTCCACCACCTGGGGCACACATCCCAGTTGCTCTGTGGGCAGAGCGCCTAGCCCCTGGCTAGGGTTCTGAGCACTATTTAGTCGCCTTTTACGACAAGCTTAGCGCTGCTGCAGGCCTATTCTTTTAACACCCGGACCTGCACGGGGCCATAATTAATACTTCTGGGTTTCTTACGATAAGGTTTGGAAATTTTCGTAGTATTATTACATACGGGGACAAAGGTGAAGAATAAAAATGATGTAATTATTTTATTTGCAGGTTACAGATTGCATGATGTGGAAGTTCTGCTAGGATTGACGCATGAACCTGATATCTTATGTGGTCATTTTGTTGGACCGGGGACAGACAGACAACATATTAATATAACATGTCCTACCCTCTTAATTGGCCGATTCATCAAGCTGTCAATGAAGCAACCGGTCTCAGATTCGTTCATGCATATTGCAGAAGTGGAAGTTTATGCATACGTTTGAAAAACAAGACCTATCCATCAACTACAAATCTTATCATAAAACTTGAATCTTAGTAATCAATAGTCTTATGAAACTGATTTCTTTTACAGGACAAACTTACGGGCCGTTACGTGTTAACGGCATGTTTACAGATACGTGACATCCACCGAAACACAATATGACCAAAAGAAGTCAATATTTATAGCGTTATGTTTGTACTTTAGTTTAATTTTTGATATCTTTTTCATTGTACTCATATTGTGTCGAACTTGAGACTTTGTTTTACACTACCACCCCCCCCCCCCCACACCAAAAACAAAAACAACACAAAAACAAAACCTTTCGTGCAAATTAGAGGGGAGAGGTAAAAAGTATTTTTTACATTGAGTATCATGGTAGATTGTACGTCCGGCTAGATTATGATATTTGTCAAATTTATCAAACCAATTCGAACTGCTTGAAAATCAGGAATAAAGTGTAATAAATTACATGTACTTGACAAACAGTTTAGTAAACTACTATGATTAGATATAATGATTTTCTCCTCGCATGTGTTTCATTTCTGGATTGTCAGATCTGTGGCTGGGCATAAAGAAATGAAGCGTTCACAAAAATAGTTATCCAAATTTTAAAACTTATATATATGTAATTTCTAAAATTCTGCAGTAAAAAAACTTGTTAGGAAACAATTGAACTGGCAGAGGATGTCCAAACTATATAGCATCTGTGTCTGTGATGTTAAGTCCCGGTTATTTGTCAAACCCAATATCGTCGCCTCGAGTCCGTTCAAATACGGAACAAAATCTAAATACTAATGTTTTATTATAAATATATATGTTTTATGTATCAAGTTTCCTAAAAATATATTATATAATGGTCTTTTTAGCAACTTCCTGTGGTTGCCTTTTAGTGTCAACAGGTATTTCGATTTCTGTTTATCATAAACATTATTATACTTAAACAGATGAATTCAAGTTTCCTAAAAATATATCATATAATAGTCTTTTCCATTCCACCGCCTGGGGCCCCGTGCACGTCCGGGCGTCAAAGGAATAGGCCTGCAGCAGCGCTAAGCTTGTCGTAAAAGGCGACTAAATAGTGCTCAGGAACCTAGCCGGGGGCTAGGCGCTCTGCCCATAGCAACTGGGATGTGTGTCCCAGGTGGTTGAATGGGGTACCCCTGGCGTGTAACACTATTTAGTCGTCTTTTACAAGCTTAGCGCTGCTGCAGTTTGATCAATTTGGCCTGAACTGTTAGTGGTCACACTATAAGAGGTTTAAAAACTACTACTTGTGCACTAAATTGGATTTGTAGTGCTATTGAACACAAGATCAATACTTGGGTTTGTAGTATATTGTATACTTTGTGTAAAAGTATGATTTCTATTTATATCTGAATTCAATCATGGGACTATTGAAAGGATTTAAAGTTGGATTACATATGGTATAGTACTCTTTGTGTAAGTATTGGATGAATGGTAAGGTACTATGTGTACTGGATTTAAATAATCTGCATACTAAGTATACTTATACTATATATTACTCAAGTGTAATTAAATTAGTAGAAGTCGAAGTCTATTTAATTTCTCACCACTTGTATAATACATCTCCGATTGCAATTGCAAATCTTTTACCCAAAAATGCTTATTATCAGTTATATATTGAATAGAAGAGCCCATGTCGAGAACTAATTTTAATCCAAATATCCTTATATGAACATAAAATTATACACTAAACACATGCAAGTACACATATTATTTCTATCTAAGTACAACTCATCAAATATTAAGTTAGCTCTATTTCCTTGTGAATTCGTCCAAGTAATTAAAATAATTTATCTCCATTTGATATCAACACAATAATGAACAAGAAAACAAAACTAATATTTTTTTCTGTTTTATTTTCCTCATGCGTATGTAACTGATTTATATCGCAATTTTCAACTCTCGAAAATTGCGATATAAATCATTCACATGTGCATGAGGAAAATAAAACATAAAATAACATTAGATTTGTTTTCTTGTTCACTGAAAATTGTGATATAAATCAGTTACATACGTATGAGGAAAATCAAGAGTTATTGCCCCGTGCAGGTCCGGGTGTCAAAAGAATAGCCTGCAGCAGCGCTAAGCGTAAAAGTGACTAAATAGTAATCAGAGACCTGCCCACAGAGCAACTGGGTTGTGTGAACAGGTGGTGGAATAAGGTACCCCTGACTTTGTGCAGGCGGCGTTGCCATAGATGTTACAGCAGTACGAGTTCCGAGTCCCGCGGAGGGAACGACCAAAAAATTGCATCGCAAATTTTACAGTTCTAACATCGTTGGGAATTTTTCAGACCTATATATATATATACACTTATATTGGGAATGTGTAACAGGTTTAGGGGTGTGGTATAAGGTATGCGATATAGATCTAGAGGTGTGATATAAGGCAGACGATATAGATCTAGAGGTGTGATATAGGGCAGACGATATAGATCTAGAGGTGTGATATCGGGCAGACGATATAGGGTTTAAACAAACAATTATAATGCATATACGGGAAGTTATTTTTTTAATCTAATTATATGATATAACAGTTTTATGTGTTTGTTTTCTTTTTGTTCGTGTGTTTGTTTATTCTAGTCATGTTCTCTATGTTTGTTTGATGTGGAGCTTTCTTTTTACTTTAAATCTGTATTCCTTTAATTATTGAAACTTTGATCTTGCACTTTGTAATTGTGCATTTCTGCAAATGGAAGAGTGATTGTGGAAACCGAGATTCGAGCGGAAATCTAATGTCCGCGTAGAGTTTCGGCAAGATCTGACATAACGAATGAGTTGTTATATGAAAAATCCATACGCAGGATCTGAAGGGATGTTGCTACAGATGTAAGGAAAGTTGACAATACGGAATAAGAAGTCATCAAGTTTGTCGTATAGAATGGTCATGAGTTTTCCCTTCTTTTGGATCAGATAAGCTATAATGAGGGTAGCCCCAGCCAATAGTTTTATATGATAAATGTTTTCCCATTTTTGTTGATGATAAATATAGCCTTGGATTTTAGCTCCTGCATTAATGGGCACGGAACGATGAGCTGGCACAGAATACCATGCTAAGGGAAAACGGAACCCAATTTATGGTACCTTTAGTAAATCTCATTATCTGCTACTTGTAGGTTCGTGTGCTTCCAGTACTGTATCAACTATGAATTGCCTTAGTCAGCGTTTGAAGCGTTTTAGCTTACCTGGCCGTTGGCCTGGTGAGCTATTGCCTTCACTTGGCGCCCATCGTTGTCGTCGTTAACAATTTCTTAAAACATTTTCTCCTATGAAACCACAAAAATGGATTTGGAAGAAACTTTAGATGATTGTTCCTTATACTATCCTGCACAAAATGACCGTTTGGATTTTTGATCTGTTAAAAATCATGACCGTCGTTACTAAAATAGGACATATGGTCAGACAGCAGATTTTTACATGTATCTCAAAAACGCTAGGTTTAACCAAATTTTGACATGGATAAAAGTATTCAGCATGATGAGATTTATCTATGGTCAAATTTTGGTGAACATCTGTTATCCGTGTTGGAATAATTGCCCTTTTTGGACGTTTTTTGCTGTTACTTTCAAAAATCTTTTTTTCAGAAACTACTATACAGAATTCAATGAAAGTTGGTATATTTGTTTTTAGGGTATCAATAACAAAATGGCCGTTTGGATTTTTGATCAGTTAAAAAACAGACCGCCGTTACTAAAAATTGAACATAGGGGTCAGACAACATTTTTTTTTGCATATATTTCCAAAAACCGTTGAATTTAGCGAAAAGTCCCTTTATTGCAGAATAGATGTTAGTTAAGGTATCCGACCCATAATAAAAACTTCCGGTCAATTTTCCGACGTTTACCGAGGTGTCTCATTTCTTTTAAAGTAGCGACAGAATAACGGCGAATTGAATTGATACCCTGTAACAAAAATGAGTTGGTGTACAGTTTTAAATATATCACCCTTTCAACTAGAAAGTAACCAGCTCACATGTCCTATCACATAAGGCCCCGTGCAGGTCCGGGTGTTAAAAGAATAGGCATGCAGCATCGCTAAGCTTGTCGTAAAAGGCGACTAAATAGTGCTCAGAAACCTAGCCGGGGGCTAGGACGCTCTGCCCACAGAGCAACTGGGATGTGTGCCCCAGGTGGTGGAATGGGGTACCCCTGGCGTGTTATATGCTGGGGTTGTCAGGCTATAATACGGAAAACCTAACCGCAAATCATAGTGGTGCACCGTGTGAGAAAAGATGCCACGTTCCTCGCACGTTACAGAACCCTACTGTGGTATTCTCCCGGAGTAGGAACCATAGGGCTCCGCCACAGGAGGCTAAATTGCCCGACCCTACCCACCTCTCCCTATTTCCAGTGGCAATCAAAATCTATCGACCCTTTTGTCCTTGTGTCCCATCCCTTTTTCATTTCATCATCATTGCATGTTCATTTTATCATCAATTTCATGTTCATCGTCTGAATATCGCTGAAATATTGCTGCTCGGACGTTAAACCCCAACAAACAACCTATCACATAAGTATACATTGACATTTTTTATCTACAAAGCCATAAAACAGAGAGGGAAGTTTGCTTACAAATACCTTATTTTTACCTGTAAAATTATCATACGCAGTAGTGTCCCCTGGGCGTTACTCTGTTTTTATCTATAAATGATAAAATATCTTTGTCAACCATGTTAAATAGTTGTTCATGAAATCAACATGGATTAAAAATTCTACATTTTAGGTATGTACTTCTACTTTTACAATTAGTATTGCCAATTAGCAAATTTGCAAATATTCAACGACACGTTGATTGTTTTACATCTAGCGTTGAAGCCAATATAACACTATACGCATTATTGTAACATTTTAATAGTGTTGTAAAGGTGTCAAGTGCGTCCCGAAATTCAACAAAACAATGAAAAATGACCAGTTTATATTCTGTGCGTTGCATAATCTGACATGACGTGTACACATCAAAGAAAAAAACTTGAAATTGACATCGATGGAACATGATTGCTTGAAGGAATATTCGTGTCTTTTTTTCAAAATAAACTTCTTGGGGCAAAATATAACAACGTATACAGATTTTACTTTTAAAAGATAAAAAGTGTTCATAAATCACTGAAAAACATGGGAAGTACTTTTCTCAAGTACTTTTAAAATCATCGATAGGTTTCAAAGCTTTCCATAGTTACATTGTTGTTATAAACAGTAACGATATAAATTAATTTACGCCGACTTCGATAATTTGAAACACAAGTCAAATATTTCCTTTAGGTTATGAATCCCCTATGTCAAATCGCTGGAAAACCTAGGAGGGTCGCGCTCCTGCTCTTGTTTCTACTTGCATACGTGGTAGCGAGAGCGTGACCGTCCGTGAGTTTCCGCATTGTATTTTTCTCTCAATAAAAATCGAGTGTGATGCATCAATTCTAATACATGTATATATGTACATGGGAAGTGCTTTTCTCAAATACGGAATGTGAAGTTGATACTCTTTGACTTATGCCAAAAGTTTGAAATTGTTTTCACTGTTCAGAAATTTAAAATATTTTAAGAGATTTAGAACACATTGAATTATAAGTTAAACTTCGATTTTAACTGTGTTTAATAGTTTCGTGATTAAATTAACAAATTAATTATTTACTGCTGTATTATTAATGGGAAAACAAAAACAAATTAATATCCGAAACAAATGAGGACCCAGTAACATTGTAGAAAATAAAAAAAAAATATTAGATGCAACACCAGAACCTCGAAATATTTATCACTACTAGGAGATTTAACTTGACTCTAAATCGATTAAATTTCCGATATGATCCTGCATTTGTCATGTCTAAATTTCAGTGAATAATTTGTAAGTTTGCCAATACCTTGTTTACCCCTTCTCTTATATCTATCTGAACCAATGGTAAACGCTCGTCATTGTTATTTTCTTCGACTTGTAGATAAGTACAGAATAAGGAAGTTCTCTTGGTCATGTATTTTAATGCAGTTCGATTTCAGTTCTAAAAAACTGTTGAAAAAATTTAGCAGGTAAAGATACATTTTGACACGTCTTGATTTTGTACATGTTTCAGGCTTTAACTCTACTGTGTATACTCTTACAACGTAATTCTAACCGATATGTTGTCATCAATACTTTTTTTTTTAATTTTGTGCATGCACGAGATTACTTATCTTGTAAGCCTTCTGTGTTGAAAGATTATATTGAACATTTTTTTTCAAAGATAAACATCAAAGTAAAATTAAGATGACATTCTTAATCGCGGAATGACATTGTTCTAATCTGTACTAAGTACTATGAATCTCGCCAACAGACGTGCTAATAAATTTACAAAATGTCGAAATCACCATATGTAAATAAATGTATGATAGGAATAAACTGATAAAATCGGGTAGTGATTCACTCTTCATTGTGGTTATACATATATTTGAAGCGAAACCAACGTCTCAGTATCATATTTTCAGAACGAGGAAGGTATGTCCAATGTGTTTATAACTAGGAGTGTATGACCGAGGTTTACAGCGTTAATGTTTTAGCACCTACAAGGTTTTGGTCTTCGTCGTTAATCGGTAGATCTATATAAAGAAACTTCTTGTGAGATCATTTATATTGTCAACCTAAGCCATTTCAAGTGGGTTCTGTTCAGCTAGCGTAAAAACAGGGCCTTTATAATATACACCGGTCCCTACAAAAGGCAAAAAAAAATGTACCTTCAGGTAGCATTTTGTCATGTTTAAGTGTTTATTTTGCTGTTTTATAGATGGGCAATATGGTGTACATTTACAAAATGTTTACATGTACTGAAATATTACTGTTTCTCTTTCTATGCAAAGTAAAATCCTTTTATTCTGTCCTTCATATCACCCGCCCCCCCCCAAAAAAAAAAAATAAACAAATAAACAAACAAACGAAAAGACAGAAACATGAACTGATAACTCTATTTCTAATTATATAAAAAAAAATCATTTTAGTTGATTCGGTTTTGCCTATTTCAATCCTGCCCACCTCTCTATTTCCAGTGGCAATCAAAATTTGTCAAGTCTGTTGTCCTTGTGTCCCATCCCATTTTTCATTTCATTATCATTTCATGTTCGTAATATCATCCATTTCATATTCATCGCCTGAATATAGCTAAAATATGCTGCTCGTGCATTAAACCCCAACAATCAATCAATCAATCAATCATAGATTCTCCATGCCATATACTGATTAAACTTTGTGTCAGTGTTCATAATTCTGTCTATTTCAGGAAGACAGTACCTAACAGTTTGAATCATGGGTGCCTGTAAATCATGTTCCCGACTTGTACTCGTTCTTATCAATATATTGTTTTCGGTAGGTACTTCCTGGTGAAGTAAGAATTTATTGTCATTTTTTATGTTTGAAACGTTTTCACCCTTAGTCTATACCGTTCAATAAATTTTACTAGGTCAATGTATAGATTATTCATAACATTATGAAACGGAGTGCTTCTGTGAAATCTCTTGTAATGTTTGTCCCACGCCGAAAAGCGGAGCGGGGACATAGAAATGCCGGACATCTGTCAAACAATGCTAGCGCTTTCGGTTTTCATATCTTTCCAAATTTTCCTAAGATTTATGCTTAAATTTGTTACCACCAACAGTTTGAAACAAGTACTATCTTTTAAAAAAAGATAGCCGACGCAGTAAAATTTTACTTAGTTTCTACATTTCTTCCAAGAAAATAAATCGGGCATGCGTATAACATGTACGTATCTTAATAAATTTTCGTAATTAAGATCTATACTGAAGATTGTAACCACCAATAGCTTGGACTAGTTCAAAAGAGTATGCTGAATGTTATGCATTTTCATAAGAGTTATTGCCCTTTAATCTTATAGAATCACTGAATTTTGTGGTAGTTATATCCTTTTGAACTTTGGAACGGGGGTTCAAATGTTTTTCAAGCCTAAACCAATCTATAATTTTCATTTGTACGACGTTATGAGCGCACTGATGTCTTCATACCTCTTTATAGAACGCGACGTGGACATAGGAACACAGTTCTCTATTACTTAAGCACCGTTTCAAAGATAAAAAAAATTAATCATAGGTATAGGATTCAACCTGTTATTCTCGCTCACCATTGGTTGGATAGGACCTCGAGCAAGGTTATAAAAAGCAGTATTTTTGGATGTGTTCTGAAAACAACTTTTAATTGACAAGGTTAATAAACTAATCAGAATAAGAATAAAGTAACTGAAATAAACTGATTAAAAGTAGGGCTTGATTATAAACACAGCCTGTTCTAACTTGGCATTGCAAGAAATGTTTACGAAAATTGTTCTGAGGTAATCCTGTCGACTAATTCCATACCTCTGCATAATTATACTAATATAAATTTACGAAACAAAACTTAGAGGAGCAATAGCTGTACAGGAAAACTACATAAACAGTCGGATTTTTTTTTATATTATTTTTATGCACTGTGCACATCATTTCTTGATTTGTGTATGACCGGATAATCCTTTCTGGAAAATAGGTCAACGGCAAAGTTCGAACTTTTCAAAGCCATGTCAGACACTTGAGTTTCATGTACGTGTTAAGCGGTCAGGGCGGATTCATAACTTTATAAAGATGGTGGTTCGATCTAAAAACAAATAGTGTGTTTTAGACTACTATTTGAAGGGGGCGGAGTCCAACTTTCGAAACCATCTTTTAGCATTCGCCACTGTATGTGAAAGTAACCTTTTCCGCTTTAGGAAAAAAAATTGTCTAATTCTAATGTTTCCACTTGACTATATTTACAGGTTATTGGTCTTGCTATGTTGATAATAGGCGGTATAGTAAGATGGGGCACAGAACTTATGAACCAATATCTAGGAGATATATACTCTGAATTCCAAGAAGTATTGAGAAAGCACGGAGATGTTGACATTTCTAATTTCGATATAGGAGATTTGCTTAGTAATGCCACGTTGAGTTTCATTGTGATTGGATCATTCTTTTTCGTCATTGGCATTCTTGGGTGTGTTGGTGCTTGTTGCACTGTCAGGCCTATGCTTATTCTGGTATGTGTAAAACTAACACTGTTTTATATGTTCGGTATTAATCACGTAGTCATTACAAGAATAAAGGTATTAATTCGAATAATCAATAAGTATAACCAGTAATAAAAAGTTCTGTAAATATGATACACTTTAAAAAAGACTACATATTTTTCTTTTTGTTATTAAGTTGCTGTATACGTCTAAATGATGAAATGTATAATTATTCATTAAAATCTGCCTGCTCTTAGGAAATAATCAACATTGAAAATCACACAGTTTCTATTATATTTTAGTGTCATTTACAGAGTTATATCCCTAAATTTTGAAATCTACAGTGCATTCTATATAATTTTTATCGCATTAGAGCGAGCCATAAGAAAAGCCACATCTTAATTTCTGTTTTCTATAATATTTTAAACAAAATGTCAAAAATAAAAATATGTAGGCTTTTCACCTATGAATCACATTTTGCATGATTCTTATCTGGAGTGCTACTTAAATGAAAAAAAAATGTTCAATATAAGAGATATAAAATCTAGTAGATAAGTATACTATTTAACAACGCGTTCGTGAGCAAGTATGAAACACTTTTCAATAGTCTTGCAAATCTGTTTAAAAAATGACCATCTGGAGAAGACACTAAAGATTTTCAGTAGCAAAGTTGGTTCAACTACAAACAATATAGAAAGCATCACATTGACATTTTGACAATTTTCAAATTTTCATACAATGGGCAATATTGTTTCAATAAAATGTACAAAATGATGGTAATAAGAGTCCACGCTGAATTATTAGTTGCAAAGCTTGTACACCAAGTTACATCAAAATCTTATCAATATCCTTTTTTTTCAAAACGAGTACTGTTATTTCGAAGTTTTATTTATTTATTATTATTTTTTTTGCAAAGGTTAATTAGCAATTATAATATAAAACGAGTTCAGGTATTAAGAAGATGCTTTAAACCTTATATTTTTTATTTCAGTATATTGTTATTTTGACCATATTGGTGATAGCTGAGGTCGCTTTTGTTGTTGTATTATTTGTTGCCCAGAAAAAGGTAGGTTTTACTATTATAGCTCAACCAAGTTAAACCTGAAAAACCTTTACAACATCCAATACCCATTTTAGAATTTCTGAATATTGTAGAAGATACTTGTAGTTCAACTTTGGATTTATAATCAATCTAATGCCGTTTGTATTTGTCAAATTGAGCATCATGCTTCATTGATTACTGTCAACGTCGAAAAAAAAGTATTTGTATACTTTAGTCTGTTTTATTCTATATTAAACGTATATTAGAGTAATTAAGGGAACCAAGATTGTAGCGGTAATCAAAAGAATGTAATCCAGGGACAAAGACCCGCGACATGGAAAACAGACATACCCAACAAAGAACATAATTTAACTAAAATCATACATACAAAGTAACAAAAACAAATGAGCAACTCGGACTCCACTAAAAACTGGGAGCATGGACCAGGTGCACCGGTAGGGTAAGCGTACTCTGCTTTTCTAGAAACGCCCGCCGAGTTGCTAATAAAAAGTCAAGTCCAGTTTACAGGTAAATATGACGAGAGAGGTGGTGTGTTTGTTAGTTTGAGTACCAGTCCATATAAAATTTAGACGCTGCCCATAGTAATTTGATTTATTGTGTAGAAGAACCCATAGATCAGATGATTTTTTTGCCTATAGATGCTATATTTTTATGTGACAATAGTCGTTTCTGTATTTAGAACTACTTTTCAGAAAACTACACTTTAATCTCCCACTAAAATCAATCCAAATCAAGAACGACATGTTACAGAATATGCAGTTTTCATTAAAGTCAGGAGGATATGTGCTCTGGGATGTCATATTTGTGCCTCTGTGTTGTCTTGGGCCAATACAGAACATTATCCTTGACCAAAGATGACTGTATACGGACAAATCACATTGCCAATATAGAAAAGAAATAAGCTTGTAATATTGGTTATAGGAGTGAATTAATATTTTACTAATTGGTTTGCATGTACAGGATACAAATGTTCTCAAGTGCATATTAAAAAAAAACAAACAAACAAAAACAATTCTTAGTTTCTTATATCATTCTCAGTTCAACTTTCTGGTTTAAATATATCAAGAATAGCATTTCCCGTATTTAAGTAGCTGTCTTTGTAAGAATCATGCAAAATCTGAAAAATGTGATACACCCCAAAAAGGCTACATATTTTTATTTTTGTAATTAAGTTGTTTTATTGGTCTATGTTATGAAATGTGTAATTATTCATTCAAATCTACCTGCTGTTTAAAGATAATCAACATAAAAATCCAATAGATTCTATTGTATTTGAGTGATCCCCCTTAATTTTGAATTCTACAGTGCATTCTATACAATTTTTATCTACTATGAGCCCGGGTTATACGAAAAACCAAATGTTAATTTCTGTTTACTGAAGCATTTTAAACAAAATATCAAAAATAACAATATGTAGGCTTTCCAACCATGTATCACATTTTGCATGATTCTTAGCTGGAATGCTACTTAATTGGTTTTTAATTTATTTTTACTTAAATAATAAACTTTTCCATTTATAGGTAGATGAATGGCTAAAGAACCCGTTTCGTGAAACCTTAAAACAATATACAGGTATCAATGGTACTGATGGTGTTACACTTGGACTTAATTTTATCATGTCGACGGTTAGTAATCTTGTGATCTTAGATAAGTCGAAGAACCATAGTGGTGCAACGTGTTGGAATGATGCCACGTTCCTTGCCCGTTAAAGAACACAGCTGTTGTGTTCTATCGGAGTAGGCTAAATTGCCCGATCCTACCCACCTCTCCCTATTTCCAGTGGTAATTGAAATCCGTCGACCCTATTGTCCTAGTGCCCTATCCCATTATTATCATCCATTTCATGTTCATCGCCTGGATATGGCTGAGACATTGCTGCTCGGGCGTTAAACCCCAACAATCCATCAATCAATCTATTGTACGGATTTAATGTCAGAGTCTCGGCAATAAATTAGTCAAAATTGGCTTTGTTATATTCGTTTTTCAATTAATCGTACCACTTTCACCCGACAAGGCAGACAACCGTTTAAAAGTTGATCATTTCATGACGGAATATTCATATTATAATATAAATTTATCAAACTTTTCATTAAATTTTTACTTATGGGGCCCACTTCTTTTTTTCGGAAATGTCAATAAATTTAGAGAGAACAAAAAACGCATTTAAACCGTAGAACTTCCGTTAGGGATAATACATAGCAATGGCGGATCAAGAAGAAGGATAGGATCCTGGGGGTTGCAACCCCCTTTTGTTGGAAAAGTTTTTAATTATGCACAGAATATTGGCAAAAAAGAGCAAATAGTAGCATGGAATCCCTTTTTTAAATCTCTGGACGGTAAAAATGATTGTCTCGGTTTTACGTTTGAATAATCGGAAGTTGTAACTAAAACTTCGGAAATGGTATACCAAAATTTTATAAATGTAACAAAGTTTAAGGTAATTATATTCAGATTGCAGGTTTTTCGGAAATTATCTGTTTTGTGTTTACTTAGAATTCACAATGTTTTTTTTTAATTTCGTAAAAGATCCGGTTCGATTATTTTGCGTATGCCGATTTTTCAATACTGCACATGTATGATAACCATCCTCATCATTAAACTGACGTGAAGAAATATTTTAAATGTATGATAAAATTTTACTGTCCATTTTTTATTTGTTTACTTATTTATTTAAGAATTGGCAATAATTCGCACATCGCGCAATAAACAATATGCACATGGAAAATTTGTTATTTTTCAATAGATAAAATTTTTATTATTGCCAATTCTTATAAATTTAATTTTAATTTCAATATTTTTTTATCCATTGAGATATAACAGAATTATTTTATCAATCAGATTACAGTATTTCTCTCAAATTAATTTATTTGAAAATAACAGAAATTATATTTTTTCAAGAACTTCATAGATTTTGAATGTAAAAAATCATTAATGTCAATAACACCTCACCACTTAATAAAGAAAGTTATTCCGTCTAAGAATTTTTAAAATAAAGGATTTGAAACAAGTTGGTTGACATTAATTTTCTGCGACGTAGGTGATTTTTAAATGGGAAAAAATCGTTTATATTTTGTTCACTTCTATATTTGTTGTAGTTTGATTGTTGTGGCGTTGAACACTATACAGACTTCAATACGTCGACAAAATGGACGAAAACGTATATAGCAAATGACAGCACAATAAAAATAAAGAATATTCCTGCCATATGCTGTAAAAAGCCCCAAGATGAAGAGTGCTATGAAAATCCTAACGGAAACAACTCCTACTTCGACAAGGTACATTTTGAAACTGGCCTTACATACCACCTTTATATATAAATCTCTCCCTGCATTAAACTGTAGTGATGGTAATCTTTATGAATTTGTTGACAAAGCTTAGGAATATTATGGAATTAGCTATTTTTAGATGTGTTAAAAACTCGCTTGAAGTGCTTGATTGGGATGTGTGCTCCGGGTGGTGGAATGGGATACCCCTGGCATGTTACATGCTGGGGTTGTCAGGCTATAATACGGAAAACCTGACCGCAAATCATAGTGGTGCACCATGTTGGGAAAGATGCCACGTTTCTCGCACGTTATAGAACCCTGCTGTGGTATTCGATAGGAGTAGGAACCATAGGGCTCCGCCACATGAGGCTAAATTGCCCGACCCTACCCACCTCTCCCTATTTCCAGTGACAATCAAAATTTGTCGACCCCATTGTCCTTGTGTCCCATCCCTTTTTCAATTCATCATTTCATGTTCATTTTATCATCAATTTCATGTTCATCGTCTGAATATAGCTGCAATATTGCTGCTCGGACGTTAAACCCCAACAAACAAACAAACAAACTTCTTTCGATAAGTTACATGGTGCACAAATAACATGTTAATTCCTATTCTCATTTACTTTCTTTTAAAAGTGAGCAATAGAATGAAAGTGCACTTTAAAAAAAATTATAGATGTTAAACTTTTGATGTTTTTTAAATTATTTTCAGGGGTGCTATTCAAAAATCAAAGATTTTTTGAATGATAATCTAGAACCGTTTATAGGAACAAGCGCGGGTGTCCTTGTGATTGAGGTGAGTAACAAGTCCTGATATTTTCTACAAGACCAATTGCCCTGATCATACTTGCAGGTAGTGTCAAGCAGGAACTATCTGTAATACTCACAAAATAAAAAATAAAAAACAACGCCGGCGTTTGTTAATGGCGCGGTCGAAACTACATGTAATTATTTTAATTACCGATAAGTTAGAGAATATTCAAGGTGACTATGGATACGTTAACCAAAAATAATGATTACATTAACAAATCAAAGACTGACTTAGAAGTCGCTAATTGTCAAATATTCCATTCTTCTGATTTTGGCATGCTTTCCAAAATATACATCCGAAATGGCACGATTGCGATATGCTGTAACATTGGGTGACATTCGGCGAGAATCTTGGTTCGCTTGATATGTCTACTCTTTCGTAACCGTGATTACCCGATGTTTTTCAAACGAAGCAAATGGTTACCAGGAAGTGCGGGTATTTTTTTCATTCCACAAGTTTCTCTTGAATTTTTAGATTTTGGGTGGCTTGTTCCCTCCGCGGAACTTGTCCTAACATTATTGGGAATTCTTCAGACCCTTCTATATATTTAGACAGTTCTAACATCGTTAGAAATTTAGAACTGTCAAATTTGCGAAGCAAATTTTTGGTCGTTCCCTCTGCGGGACTAGAACTCGTACAGACGTTAACTGTAATGAGCCCTTGTGTCTGAATCAAAAAATGGGTAATGTTCAATGCTAACCAATCATTTCATCTTTTAAATTTAACTTCCTGTTCTCATAGTAGCAAAAACATACGTAGAACACATGTGTATGGTATTTAAGGTATATTTGATCTCGTATGAAGCTAGAAATATGACGCTACGAAGGTAAACACGGCACTGATCAACAGCTTAATGTGGAGTAGTGGTATATAATTATGCAAATTGTATGCGAATGTGAAATACTGCAATTACGAGTGCAAGAAGTTACTACGATATTTTAATTTAAATCACGGTATGCTAGTTACTGCTTCCTCCAAGTCTCATCAGGTTTCTGCACCCAGCGGTGTGTTGTTATTTGTTTTTTCGGGGTTTTTTTGTTTATTTGCTTTGGTAATTTCATATTCTTTGTAGTGTGTGTCTATTTTCTTTGTCTGGAGATCCTTGGAATGTATTCTTTTGAGTATTAATCGAATCTTTGTTCCCTTAATTACAATTCCAATACACAGTGTGCATTTCAAAATTACAGCATTGCACATATTTCCGTTTTTGCAAACAAACTAAACATTTTGATTAATAAAATAAAGTTCTTTAACTGCTTGTCAAAAAGATGATTTTTTAATCAAGAAAAACCATTTCGATTTTTTTTTCAATGAAGCAGTATATTGATAGTGGACGCAAGTCTGTGACAAATTTGAAAAATCAAGTTAACTGCGTGAAAGTTTAGATGGTTAAAAAAGAATCAATTAACCCCGTCTTACATTTTGCAGATTATTTTGGTAATTTTTGCCTGTGTGGCTTGTGTTAGAGACAAAAAGAAAGACGACGATTATAACGACGATTACGATAAACCAGTAATGGACGACAGATCTTACGATGCTATAAGAGCTTACGACCATAGACCGCCACCCGGCCATAGGGACTATGATCATCCAGGTTACCACGGACCTCACCATAACAGACCCCCATACAGAGGAGGTGGTGCACATGAAAACAGAGCTTATAATGACTATCCGAGTGGACGAAGAGACAGACGTTACTAAATTGTTGTTTTAATTTAATTTCTGTTTTTAATTGTTTCTTTATAAACACATATTTAGATGGTCTCTCCACCATTCAGCATAATGTTCATTATTGAAATCCAGGATCAGTGAACTGTCCATTCTCCTTCTGATACGAATGTCGTATACACAAAAATTCGTAATTTTGACGAAAGTTTTAGAAACAAACTGATTGCATTTTTTGTAAATACTGTATATGTTGCATGTCATATTTATCAATGTGTTTCTTAAAGAAAAATCAGAACTATTCAATTGATTTTTTTATCGGTTTTAATTCAATATTGGTAGATATTTTCTGAGAAAGAAAATCATTGAAATCTCATTCATTGCTTGACTGAAAACGATTTCGGATTGCTGTCATTTGTTTATTGTTGTGTTATATGATAAGTTTGGACTACTATACGTGGATGCAATGGAACTCTAAACAATTAATGAAAATAATATATGTAAAGCCGATTGTGATCTTAGGAACAAAAATTAGACTCAGTCTGTCGTTTGACCCCGTAAAACAGCTCACCGATGTAAATCATTTGATTTCTAAGCATGTGTACATCATACCGAGATTTGCATTATATAGGATATTGTATCATTTATTCAATAAAAACTTTGAAACCAGATTTTTCCCTCTGTACCAGTTGCGAATTTCATTAAAAGATTCCTAGTTGTAATTTGTGTAGACTGTCCTCTAGAATTCTTTGTTTTTAGCACACCTGGTCGCAGGCCATGTGAGCTATTGCCACCACTAGGCATACGTAGTGTTTGTCTATCGTCGTCATTAACAATTTTTCAAACATCTTCAACTACTGAATGGATTTGGATGAATCATAGCATGATTGTTCCTTAGGGTATCCTTCACAAAATGATTTTTTCGATTTTAGATGCGACGAAAAACGTTGCCGCCATTATTTAATTTATAACATAGTAGTCAGACAGCAGTATCTCCAAAACCGTTAGGCTTAACCAAATTTTGACATGGGCAAAAGTGTTCAGCATGATAAGATCTATCGGTGATCAAATAGTTTAGATTTAGATATCAGTCCTTGCTGAATACTCAGTTTCTTCTAAAATAATGAGTAATGATTGTTTTTTTGTTTTGTTTTTTTGTTTTGTTTTGTTTTGTTTTTTTTTTTAAATTGTTCTTTGTGCCCATGGGATCGCTGATTAACCAGTTAAGACGCAATAACATGCAAATGCTAAAACAAATTCAACGCCGGTAAATTCGCGCCGCAATGGAAGAGCGAGGTTTAGCGCGCTGTAAAACCTATATTTAATCTACCATTTCTTTAGAAATGTTTGTACCAAGCCAGAGCCGTTGCGGAACCAGCTGCTCCGGTGGTGCAATATCTATTTCGCCAGAATTGTTTTGGACTTGACTTGATTATGGATCGGATTAATGTCGGTAATTTTGTTGTTACAGTTTCTTCCTATTGGTATATCGACTGTCGGTTGAAAACCACAAATGAACGATAGTGTATGACGCCTTTTAAAAACATGTAAATAAGTATTTTGTTTTGTTTTTTGTTTTTTGCGTTTTGTTTTTTTGTTTTTGCCGCCTCTGGTTTGATGTTTCATTTAACATTAACTCAAATGATAAGCAGAGATATTTTCAGGGGATTCCGGGGATGGAACCGATTTCCGGAAAGTTCTGTTAATTTGATTCAACAATAAAACAAACATTAGCAAATAATAGCACAGAAACCCACTTCTTAAAATCTTTAGGTCACTAACATCAATAAGACTTTCAAATGTTTATGCTAAAAAGTTCACCCAATAAAAGGACCGGAAACGCATATAAGCGAGAGTATACTCCCTTTTAAAGTTTTTTTTGTAACGCATCTTGTGTGCATTTTGTCTACTTTCCTTGTCTTTTTATACATTGAATTATTTTGTTTGCGATGTATTTTTATTTAATGAATTATTTCACTTTTTCGTTATAATAGGATAATTAGTTCAGAACTCCGTATAACAAATTTTAACTAGGACAAAACAAAACAAACAAATCAATAAATAACATGAGCTTCTCAAAGAGCCTGAATTGCTCACCTGGGAAACCATGCCCTGAGTAAGTAAAGGTATCGTGCTTTTTTACTGTGAAATGTTGGAAATACCTTCAAAGTGTTTTAGAACCTCCGATAAAAATGGGCAGGGGTCCCCCTATGTCTTGTTGTTCCACCGGTTCTGAGGGGGCATTGTCAAGTATACATTTGCAGAAAAAAAAAAACAAAAGAACATGTAATAAAGTAAAACCATGGCTAACAACATTTTCATCATCACCATTCAACTCGGGAGACCATGTTTACTAAATAAACTAAGTATCGTCGAAATCAAAGCAAGTATAAAAATTAGCGGGAAAATGGCCGCCCAGACAAATTTTTGTCTTCACCATTCAACTTAGAACACAATGTTTCCTGAAGAAACAAAAATCTCAGTAATCCGAGCAACTGGTGAAGATGATCACAAAATGGCCTAAAAATCAAAACTGCCAGTTAACTCAGAATATCATGTTTATCTTAAAAGTCGCTTTTATCTTCATTATTCTTCTATGGTTGAGGAAAAAAGCATTTTGACGCCTATGTTGTATTTTTAGTAACAACGGATTTTAACTTTGCAGAATATCCTAAAAAAAAACAGCTAGGTCAACTTTCATTAAATTTTGTGGCATTGTTTCAAAAGCATAACTTCTACAACGGGCGACGAATCATTTTGTAAATTTCGGTATAAGTCCATCTTCTTTGATGGTGAACAATAGTACCCTCCATCAGAAATTTGCTTAATTCAACGGTTTTTAGTTATTTGCAAAAAAAACTATTTTGACGCCTATATTCTATTTTTTAGTAATAGCGGTTTTGTTTTGCTTTGTTTTTTTTTTCACGGATCAAAAATCTAGACAATCATTTTTAGGATACCCTAAAAAACAATCATACCAACTTTCATTGAATTCAGAACGGACGTTTTTTAGGAGAAGATATTTGAAAGCAGCATAAAAACGTCTAAAAAGGGCAATAACTTCAACATGGGTCAACATACTTTCACCACAATTTGACCACTGATAGTTCTTAGCATGCTGAACACTTTTGCCCATGTCAAAATTTGGTTAAACCTAACGGTTTTGGAGATATAAGAGAAAAACTGCTATCTGACTCCTATGTTAAAAATTTAATAATGGCGGCAACGTTTTTCGTCGCATCAAAAATCGAATGGTCTTGACAATGTTAGTATGGAAAGCGTTAAGAAGAAGAAAAGTCTTTAAGGGGGGGGGGGTGATTTCGGGTCCAGATGAGCAAAACGAAAGATAGGTTACATATTTTTATTTTTGATATGTTTCAGCGGGAAGGTCTTGCTACACATCCATGCATACTGTCACAGGTGGGCGAGTGGTCGTGTATGTTGGCGAGCGATTTGTGAGACCTTAGTTTTTAGGTAAGTGTTGGCTATATTTGATAGTAATATTTCTTTGCTAAGTCGGTGATAAATTCTAGCCAAGTTGTAAATTATCATAGTTTAGTACATATGGTTGATAATATCCAGTTTCCTCGTGTAGCGATAAAATTAACATAAACATATATCAACTTGCGTAAACTTAATAATTAAATAAGATGGATGCTGGCTTTCCATAATAATATTTCACTAGATAAATGTACTGGTTGATATTGCCCCAAAATGCGTCGTGAGCCATATGTCGATTAAAATTGCTATGCTTTATATGGCGGTCTATAGAAAGTCAATGTGGTGGTATATCGTTCCTTAAGTAATATATGCGTTACTTCATTAAGTTAGAAATTAAGTGAAAATAGCATCTTTCCTATTGCTCTCCGTATATTTGTACTATATTTCGTTGAATAATTTCATACGGAGTTAAAACTAAAACTCTGTAATTACTTTTAGCTTTTCCCTATCAATAAATATTCAAGTTCAGTATCATAATGCATCGTACCTAGGTTTTTGCGTTATATCCTTGCTATGATTTGTAACGTCAGTTCATGAAACGCTTGAAACGATAAGACGCCATGAGTGCAGCTGAGCCGTATTTATATGGCCCGATATTCTTATACTCTGGCTCACGATACCTTTTGGGGACATAATATTAAGGTGAAACCTTTTAACGCTCCCGAAGAAACATTAACTAAAAACAACTTTCATAAGTTTTGTCAGCTCTGATTTGGTATTTTATATTTATAACCTTCAAATATGGCAAATTCTGTAATGTATATTTGTCCTAAAGCATTTTACTGATTGTCGTGGTCTGATATGCCTATTGGGCGATATGTCCGGCAGTCGTAAGGTATACAGAACCAAGTTGATAATACAACCATAAACGCTCCCTTCGGGAGCGTATAACTTCATAAATACACAATAAATCCTGGCTCATGATATACCAGAAGATTCAGAATAAAATTTTCTGAATTAAATGATTCCCTTAACGCACCATACTTTAATGATTTAACTAAAAATAGCTTTTGGATGACGTCATGTCGAAAACGAAAGTAGTTAAAGTATGGAGTTATCCGCAATTAAAATGTTCATGAATAGCTCCTTAATTTATAATACAATAGAGATAACTTAAAAAAAAATTGTAAAACTGATCATGAATGACCATAATAATCTTCTCGAAATACTTAGGCATTTAAATACTCTAAATTACGAGATATTTTGCTTCTTGAACAACATCTGCAATGCCGCCAAATATGAAAACAAACATTTTCCACGGAATGAAATTTGGAGATTTCGTATCTGCTTCTTAAAATTAGCAGTTATCAAGGAATTTGCAAAGTACTGCAATGATATTTGAATGAGAAATTATGCCAGAAGGGTTTATAAAGTAGATTAAAGGTAAAAATTCCTTAAAAATATAAATGTACTATCAGCTGACAGTATCACTATCAATATGACATTCTTGATAGAGATATTATGGCTTCAATATTTTAGCTCTCCCATGGAAGATTGAGATAAAGCATCACATGCTAATAATTTTCATGCCAGATCTCAAGTTCCAGCTGTCAGGAATTTTGGAGTATATGAAATAAAAAATTAAAAGATGTAACCATGCTCAGAGGCTCCACCAATATATTAATACATTTGGATAAAATCTCCTTTATAGTGCTGACAAAACGGGTCTGAGCATTAGATATATAAAATTACATTCAAACTGTAATGTTTTGTGATAATTAGGCCATAAATTGGTAGTTGCTAAGGAGTCGTCGTTGTTATGGTAACGCTGAAAATATTTTTTCATTTTTTCATTTTATTTATTGTTTTTCCAATATATCCAACTTATTTAAAGTCAACATGGATAAAATATTTGACATCGATGAATCGCCCACTGCATGATTCATATGCGGACTGCTACTTAAATAGGAGAACGGGTGACCAATCGAATAGATCCTATTTTATAGTAGTCCGACAGGCTGAGCCGGATTGTGCTAACTCACAGAGGCAACATTGCGCAGGTAGGCATGTCACACTACTTGGACACATTATTTTGTATATGAGTCTATTTCGTTTATTACCGCGTGCTTGGTGTAGAAATAGTGACTACCAATTTTAATGTATAATCGATTATCTAAAATACTGACTACATGCTTCGACCATTAAATGTTATGTCTTCATTGTATGTTTGTAGGAGTTTGCAATACTTGTGTTAACCGTCTTGGTGGTCTCGCATAAAGTGCTGGAGGTCGTGGGATCAATTCCCGACCGAGTCACACCAAATACATTAAAATTGGTTTTAATAATTTTTTTGTCTTTTGACCTAGACTTCTAATATTTGGTATGTTGGTATATTCTCTCAGGGCAGAGTGTTGCGTACCAGAGTAGGTGACCATTGACCTTGACCTTTAACCTCAAAGTCAAATCAAATACAAATTTTGGCATAATACCATACATAATTTTGTCAGTGCCATTACATTTTGGTCTTTTTACTTTGATATCTGATCTTTGGCATTTAAGTATATCACACCAAGCCAGAGAGTAATGCTTTAGGGTAGATGACCTTTGACCTTGACCTCTAACCTCAAGGTCAAATAACATAAAACATAAACATTTTGGCAAAATACCATACAAAACTTTGTCATGTCCTTAACGTTTTTTGTCTTTTTTCCCAGATATCTGATATTTAGTGTGTAAGTAAATCACATTAAGGTAGAGTTTAATGTTCTAGAAAGGATGACCTTTTACCTTGACCTCTGACTCCAATGTCAAATGACATACAAAAGTTTGGCCAAATACCATAAAAATTTTGTCTGGGCCATAATTTTTTGTTTTTTTACTTAGACATCTGATATTTGGTATGGGGCTATATTTCATTAAGGCGAGGCGTCACGTACTAGAGTGGTTGACATTTGAACTTGATCTTCGACTTCATGGACAAATAACATACCAAATTTTGACTTAGTGTTAATGAGGACGGATGTCGTATGACTGATACTAATTTTGTTTTATTAATTTCTGTATATTGAGAGAATTCAATTAGACCCCAGAATAACATTTCTTGTTTTTGTTGATCTTCTCTTGACATGATATCCCATTTCCATTTTTTGAGCTCAAATGAAAATGCAATGCACATCTCCTTATCAAAATGTCCCAGGATTACATTCTTTTGATTTCTGCCAGAATCTTGGCTCCCTTGATTACTCTTATAAACATGAACATGTAGATTCTTTTTTATAGAACATTTATTATATATATAGAACTTTATTACAAATACAAGCAAAACAGACCAGTTGTTAATACCGTAGGAGGGTGCTTCGGGAATATCACAGTCTAGGAATGAAAAATAAACAATAGGAAAATCGATATTGTATTGTCTTTTTTTATATATAAGGCCTTAGGGCAGTACTTGTACCCTAATCATATTGAAAAAAAATTCAATAGCATTCAAAAACCATTTCATGTGAGATCATTTATTTCCCATTTAAGGAAACTAGCACAAGAACTGGCTAAAATTGTGCATACATTTTACATGCTGTTTATATAATAAACACACTATAAAGAATCAGGTTATTGTGACCTACATTTTCCGCTTTAGCAACTCTGTTAAGATATTTTGGTTTAGCCTTAATTATAAGGTATCAGAAATGAATTACAATTGACAGTCAATGGATCTTAGGAATCACAACCAGGTTCACTATGAAGTTGACTATCTTCGGATTAGGAAGTTGATGAAGAACTATTGCAAAATCTACGTGTATGTTTATGTCTGTGTTCCAACCTAGTTGAAAAGGTAGAAATATATAGAGGAATATGTCAAAGAAGACAAAAACATAATTTTTTTGGGAAGTTATATACTGATGTATCAGGCATCGTGAATTAGCTTCCAGATAAAAGTGAACTATCTGCAAACTATATTTTACATTTCATTGACTATGTTAGAGATGATTGCAAGAAAATGAAATTTAAAAAGATTTTTGAAATTTTTTTTCAGGCATTACAAAAGATTGTGACAAAATTAAATTTAAAATACATTTTTGAAAATGATTTTTCAGACATTAGAAAAGATTGTGAAAATAAAATTAAAATTTTTTTCAAACTCCAGACTATAATTTCTTGAAGTTTTAATTAATCTAAAATAAAAATCATCGGAGTGCAACTTCTTTGCGTCGGGTATAATTACTGGAGTTCATTAGAGGTCTCCTCCTTTAAAATTTAGAGAACACATTGTCCATAACAGAATGATGTTTAAATGATTATTAACCCTGCTACTTGGCATTAAGCACAATCGGGTGATAAAGGGCGAGTGATTCTTTACATTTATGACATACTACGAGATGAAATATTGCATGAAATGAGTCATTAACTTAAGCCGAAATTTTGTATGTCATTTGACCATAAGGTCAAAGGTCAAGTTCAAAAGTCACGCACATTGGTACAAGACGCTCCGCCTTAGCGTGAAATAGTCACATACTTAATGTCAGATATCTAAATAAAAAGACAAAAAATGTTGTGGCGAAGACAAAACTTTGGGTGGTACTTTGCCAAAGTTTGTATTTTGATTGACCTTGAGGTTACAGGTTGAGCTACTCTGGTACGTGACACTCCACCCTGAGAGGATACCAACATGCCAAATATTAGAAGTCTACGTCAAAAGACAAAACAAATGATATGCTCTGGAAAAATTTTGTATGAAAAGCGTCAAAATTTAGTATGTTATTTGACTATGAGGTCAAAGGTCAAGTTTAAATGTCAACCACTCCTCGAGTACGCCCCGACTTGAGGAGATATAACCCCATACCAAGTATCAGGTGTCTAAGTAAAAAGACAAAAAATATGGCCCAGACAAAATTTTGTATGGTATTTTGCCAAACTTTTGTATGTCATTTGACCTTGGAATCAAAGGTCAAGGTAAAAAAATCATCCTATCTAGAACATTACACTCTATCTTAATGTGATTTACATACATACCAAATACCAGATATCTGGGTAAAAAGACGAAAAAAAACATGGCCGAGACAAAGTTTTGTATGGTATTTTGCCAAAATTTTTGTTATTTGACCTTGGGGTTAAGGTCAAAGGTCATCTACCTAAAACATTACTCTCTGCCTTGGTGTGATATACTTAAATGCCAAAGATAAGATATCAAAGTAAAAAGATCTAAAAGTATTGGCACAGACAAAATTATGTATCGTATTAGGCCAAAATGTGCGTGTGATTTGACCTTGAGGTTAAAGGTCAAGGTCAATGGTCACCTACTCTGGTACGCAACACTCTGCCCTGAGAGGATATACCAGCATACCAAATATTAAAAGTCTAGGTCGAAAGACAAAAATGTTATGAGCTTGACAATATTAATATGAAAATCGTCAAGAAGAAGAAATGTCTTTATAGGTAGTGATTTTGGGTCCAGATGAGCATAAAATAAAGATATTGGTAACATGTTTTTATATTTGATATGTTTCAATGGGGAGATCTTGCCACACATCCATGCATACATTTGGATAATATCTTCTTTCTAGTGCTGGCAAAACGGGTATGAACATAGCCTAATATCACGCTAGAAGTCTAACAAATAGGCTTCTGGAACAGGGTTATGTTGTTATAAGATTGAAGTCATCACTACAGAAGTTTTATGGTCGTCATCATGAACTCGTGGATCGTTATTATGTATCCATCAGCACCATGAAAACTGATTTATTCAACGGGTCATGGTTTGCCTTTCCTCGCTTGTCTACCCCGGACTTGACTTGTTATGAGCAACTCGGCGGGTGTTTCTAGAAAAGCAGAGGTGCACCTGATCCATGCTCCCAGTTTTTAGTGGAGTCCGAGTTGCTCATTTACTTTTGTTACTTTGTATGTATGATTTTAGTTACTTTATGTTCTTTGTTGTGTGTGTCTGTTTTCCATGTCTGATCTTTGTCCCTGGATTACATTCTTTTGATTACCGCTATAACCTTGGTTCCCATGATTACTCTTTCGTATATTTCAAAATGTCAAAAATTAAGAATTTAATTAATTTAATTAATTAATTTAATTAAGAAATTAAGAATTTTGGTTGCTATGGTAAGCAGATCTAACAAGTATGTTCTGATAAATATCATCATAGTTTACCTCAAATTTTATTCATTTATAGTGCATATTAAACCCATTGTTCTTTACTTTTTTAATTTTTTTTTAAATCAAAAAGAATCAAATTAAAGCTTTTTACACTGTGATTTTATTTTTGCACAGAAATCATGAACGGTCGAAGAAGGGAAACTCCATGGCGTTTTGTACGTAGTGGCGCGTGCTCCATGGCCTCTGTGATCCCGCGGTTTCATGCTCGCCCAGAGTGCGGGTGCTGGGTTCGATTCCAGATCGAGTCACACCAAGAACTTATGACTGAAGTTAGAAAAAAAAGGAAATTGTGTATTGTTCCCTTCTAATTGAAATCCTACATTTCGAAACTGTATTTGTAGAACGTTTATTTTATCGGGTTGCTGCATACATGTATATGCACTCTTGTCAATATGAATGGTTTGGATTTGTCACGGCGGGGGGTCTGTCGCTACAACAAATCCCAATACAGACGGTTTTTTTTTTTCAGAACTATATCATGTGTCGTTTATTGTGTTTCCCTTCAAGTTTAACATGCGACTTTAATTTTTAAATATGCCTTTAAATTCGTGCATGGCACTACGAGTACATATGTATACATGCTTAATATCTATGACATAATCTTTTCGTGGTCGTTTTCTGTGTCACTGCGTTTGCAAGGGGAGGGAACTGAACGTTTATAAATGATCGAATAGTCAAAGAAACTCGTATCATGCACACAGTGTGCTCTCTTGAATGGGTGTAGAGTTTACATATCTGTTTAAAAGTTTTTAATGTTTCATAAATCAAATTGTTTAATTGTATTGTGGAAATATTTACCTATGTTAACCCATCTATTTCTAACTTACTGAAGTATTATTTGTCAATACAAGTGCGTTTGAATGATTATATTTTTTTCATTTTCAGTGTATAATACGACTTGATCAAAAACGACACTTCAGCTATTCGGTGTCGAAGGCGATTTTTAAAAATTTCATCTCTAGATACAGGGACTTTATATTACTGTTATTATATAGTTCCTGCTAGATATAAACGTTAAGCGCTGTTTGTAAATGGAATTTTCTACACGATCGTGTTTTAAAGTGATTGTTTGACAAATATTAGATACACGTAAAGACAAATCAATACTGACATTCTATGCAAATAAAGATAAACCTGAGGGGGGCCTTTGTATACAAACCTTTACTGCTGTGTGTGTTTTCTTAGTTTAAACATAAAAAACATAACATTAAAAAATAATCGGGCCACTCAGAACGCCTTGGGTCCGTCTACAAAAAGTTTAAAAAGAAAAAGATATACCGATTCGAAGTACAAAATTATGGGTGAATCTATAGACTTAGTAAGTCATCCAAGACAAAGATAAACAGAATAATACAAAACAATGAATACAGAAACGATCAGCTCCGGTCTCACTGAAAACCGGGGTCCAACTTTGGTGCCTTCGAAAGGCAAGTATTCACTGATTGTAGAAAGGGGGTTGTGTCGGTGTGACTGCTTCGTTTCATCTACAACAAAAAAAATCTATCAAATTATAAATATACATAATTATAGGAGCAGCCATTTGATACCTTAATGACTTATATCAAATTCATACGATCCACACTCCCATTCTGATCTCGTAGAGGACCAAAATTAGCTTTGCGTGATCTCCCTTTTAACATTTTGTACCATATAAACAACCTGGTCCTTTCAGATAAACTGTAAGGTTAAGTTTTTCGATGATCGTTGATTTAAAGACGTGAATATTAACAATCAAATTGAAATACATGCTGCAATGCTGAAAAGGTCAACCGAGTCGTACCTAAGCGTTCAGATGTGAAATGGATATAATACATTACTATAGTTATCACATTTGAATAAATTTAAACATCATTTGAGCAGATCAGTTTGCAGTACTAGTATGTGGTGAATCAAGAAATAAAAGAGATTCTAATCGAACAAAAAAAGGGGGGCAGCTATAGTCGGTCATTTTTCCCATAGTAGCGTTTTAATATAAAATAAATGGTATTAAATTGCGCATCGACAATGTGCCAAGCAAGCAAAGTTAAAAATGCTAATTCATACAAAAAAATGACTCAATGGGTTGAATATTTTATTGATCATAAAAGGTCACTTTGAAGTGGCATATGAATCAGTGATAAGATGCCTCTTGCTTATACATACATGTTAACCTAGCTACATGTACATAATGTAATTTCCGCTTTCGTGTACTGCTTCGATCTCTCCTTTCCTAGATCCTGTCTGTTTTAATTTGCTAGAAGGTTTCCTGTAATAACAAATAATACTTACGGATGTTCTATATATTTTGCATCTCCAAATATCCACAAATAAAGCTATAATCTTAGGAAAAAAACATTTTATGGGTTTTTTTTTTACACACATAACCAATAAGTTTCCGATTTTATTAGAAAAGAAAGGTTGTAAATCACATAACAGTTATTGGAATATTTTTGCTCATATTTGAACATTAGTATGCACTTATTACTTTTGGGTGCAAGTTCTTGCTTTTATTTTGAATGTGATGTAATATAGGTTTTTGTGGTATTAAAATGTGGTTAAGATTTGTAAATATTTATATAAAATGTTTTGAAAACCATTACCGTGTAAACTCTATAATGTGCCTTACCGTACAAAGTGTCATTGTATAATTTTAAATACCATACGTGTGTTGAAATACCTAATGAACTTCAAACCGTCAACATCTGAATATTGTATGGTAAGTTTACAAAGTAAAGCGAATAAGTTACATTGTACAATGAGAAATATATGATGTAAAAAGTGTTGCACTAGGGACGTACCAATGAAATTAAAACTTGCCTACGAAAGGGCCATTCAAGACTAAAAGACTCAATGTCGCGACTAAAACTGAAACAACGCGATTGCATTATTTAAAAAAAAATCAAATGACATTTTGTTCCTGATACAAAGAAAACAGAACCCAAACAGTGGAATATTCAGTAGGAGGATTCCAGGTTTTGGAACCCCATTTTTTAGGGAAAATTTTGATCATTTTGCGCAAAATTCGGGGGAAATGAGCTGATGATAGCTTTATACATCCTTTTTTTTTATAAATTGCTTACTCTAGTGGAATATTTGGTTATTGCATTGGACCTTTTATACTGAATAAGTCGCAACGGGCAGTTATACCTGTGCGAGATGGCGTTGTCTTAGTAATGTGACAATTACCAATCATGACATGTAAAAGAACCGCTAGTATATCAGTCTAAAGGTTTTTCGTTATTTTTTGTTTTATAACAAAACTGTACTTCAAATTCGACTTAGAAAATGCGATGGAATTTTCATCTAATATATATTTTGTATAATGTAAAACACGTAATCATAATGCCTTTGTTGTGCCATCGCGGTGTTGTTGAAATAGCAAACTGTTTTTTTATATGTAAGGTGGTGTTCTTTTTTATTAGAAACTACTTGGAATGGACCACAGAAAATAATACCGAAATGATAGACGTTGTTATTGATAAATGTCAGTTACTAAATGTCAGATCTGCAATATTCCTAATTAAAATTGATCGTACGGTATTTTAAACAATTAAATTTGAGGCTCTACTTTTTAATTTAACTGTTCTTCAAAAACCTGTATAGAAATCTTGAATACCATAATACCATAAAAGGTTGTGTGTGTACTGGTAATTAGTCAAGAAAAAATGCCAAAATGACTTTTTCGAAATTTTAAAACAAAAGGTGGGGTCTAACCGGCGGACCCCCCCCCCCCACCACCGGGGCTGTCCATGAATACTCACCTGTTTCAAAATATTATGTTGATGTAATGTTGGAACGGTATATAATACCTTAGCATACAGTGGCGGATCTATTGGGGACCCTGAGATCCCCTTTTGTTAATAAATGTTGTTAAGTTCCTGTAAATATATGGGACAAATGAGCAAATAATAGCCTGGACACCCCCTTTTTAAATTTCTGGATCCGCCACTCTTGAATTGTCAAAGGCCAAGTATCAAATTTATAAGCTAAGGATTACACTAATTTGTGTCTTCTTCCGTTTTCTGGGTGTGTGCTTGTTCATTTTACAATTTAAAAGCTATGTGACTCCGAGTACTGTATGTAAATTTATTTACACGACCAGGATATTACAAGTCATAAACTTTTAGTAAGTCGTTCTATCAAATCTACTGTACTCTTATGTTTATTATATCTTATGTCATATAGGACTAAACTAATGACTTGTGATAAATAAATAACAATCGCCAGTAAACTACTCAGTCTAACTTCTACAGACGAATCGAGAAAGACAAGGCAGAACATGAATACATTAACACTTTTACTTGAATCATGTAAATCTCCTGCACTTTTCAACACAGACGTACTAACTTGTACATTTATAAAATCAATGCAATTACTTTTAAAACGCTGTTTGCAGAGTTCATATGCACACCAAAAATGGTTGAAATGATGAAATTGAGGAATATACCCTTTAGATGACAGGGTCTTACTATTTCTCCACTTATAACTTTGATACATTGGAAATGCCAATCTGACTTTGTGTTTGTACATTCCATTCCACAAGTTGGTAGACGTACGTTTTGGAACAGGTGAGCCTCCATTGGCGGATCCGACCGGGGTGTTCTGGTGGTAAGACCCCATGCACCTTTTGCTTGGAATTAATTCAACAACAGTCATTAAGACGATTACACACAGTCTTTCATGGTATTCAAGATTGCTACAGGTTACTAGTACATGTTGTATCAATAATTTGGTGAAAAATTGAATAGAAGAGTCTCATAGTCTATTGTTTAAAATGTCATACGATCGATTTTAATTAGGAATATTGCCGATCTGACATTTTGTATTTTGATTATAAACAATCCTTATTAATAAAAAACGTCCATTGTTTCAGCATTATTTTCTGTGGTCCACTCCAAATAGCTTCTAATTACAGAGACCACCCTTCACACACATAAAACAGATGATCATCTCAAAAACTTAGCGATAGTACTACATATGTTTTGCATATCCAAAATTTTAAATATCCAGGGGAAATTTTGTTGCATTTTCTAAACTTGATGTAAGCAGTTTTGTTATAAAACAAAAAAAGTAAAGCATTTAGGCTAGATCTCTAGTGGTTCTTTTACATGTCAGGGTTGGTAAAAGTCCTACTGCTGAGACCGCAATTATAATGAAAGTCAGGTTTAAGTACAAGTCGCCGTTAGAATCATATCTTAAACTAGCGCACCGAAACTTCTTTACTACTAAAAGGCAGCAAAAATAGGGTGATTACCATAAGAATTTTAGCAACCTTACAAAATTTGTTGGCACTTAATACTTTTTGGGGATTTGCATGTCAGAAAATTTATTCAATTTAAGACAAGGCTATTTATTTTTATTTCATTTTACTTTAGAGTCTGGAATGGTGGCCAAAATTTAATTTATTTTCAGTAGGTGTAAGCCAGAATATTCATTTTCAGCTAGGACCATTGGATATGTTTTAAAAAATTGCTAGTCTCCCATCCCAGTCTTGGATACTTGAAGTCGCCCTATAATTTAAATTTCGTTTTCACTGTTATTACATTGCCCCAGCAATGGTAAAAAAAGTAATAAACATATGACCAACATTTCGTGCAACACATAGGCTGTGTCTATTCAAAACTATTAAGATACTAGTCCTATTAGAATCGAAATAAATCACGGAAATCCATTTTATCAGTGTTTTACCACGGGCTGCATGGCCATAAATGTCGTTATAAAAAAAAAATCCGACATAAATGGCCACCCCGTGGTAAGATATCGATAAAATAGAGTTTCCGCGATTTATTTCTTAAATTGACATGTAGGTTTGTTCGATGGGACCATTGTCTGAGCATAATCATGAAGATATATATATATATAGCATATCAACCATGTTGACATACTCTTAAACATAGTGGGGAAACGCTCTCGGACCCATGTAGGGTCTTGGAGTAGGCCAGAACGTCAACAGAGCAGCCCAGCCGCTAGTAGGACACACTCTGAATGAGTTCTTCGGTCATGTATCCCGAAGGCTGGGTTCGGCTACCCCCAACTACTTACAAGCATCTACTAACAAAATCCCCGTAAGGGCCGGTCGTGTGAGATCCGTAAGGATAGTCAAGACCGTAAAAAACCACCATCATCATCATCATCAACCACGGGTCACAATTCCAAAATTATATGAATTACATATGGTGAATCATTCGTGACTTATGTATAAATTCATAATATGTATACATTCAGCAGATTCCGTGTTTCATGTAAAGCAGAACCATATAGTCTGACCTCCAATCATTTTTACAATAAAATCTTCGCTTTATTCAAAATGTGAATTCAGGATTATAATGCACTGAAAAATAAATAATAAAGTTTTATGTCGAAATTGACAATACCTTTCAATCTTCCTTTGTGACCACAGACTATAAGACTATAAGAATCTTACAATTCTCCTATAACAGATAACACTTTAAAGATAAAGCTGGACGCTTAGAAGACATTCATTTCACAAAACAGGTTATTACATGTGTATATGCATTTTTTTGCTCTTTTTGATCTTGTATAAATAGAAACATTGGCATAGTCAGTTACAGCCAACGAAAACAGAAACTCCATATGACTCCCGGTTTTAGATTCTTTATGTTTTAAGTTTATTGTTTTAATTGTGTTGTATAACAACGCATCTAATGTACAGAGCCCGGTCAAGTTTATTTGTCAGATTGGTTTCAGGTGTAAGATTTTTTTTAAAGTTCTTTCTGACTGTTTTTGAAAAGATCGATGTAGTTACCATGGTCACAAACCTGAGCATCTACGCACCTCATTCAAATAAGATCGTTCAAACAGTGTATGTATTGAAATAAAATTGTCATGTAACTGTGATTACATAATCGGTAGACCAATTAGTCGGTCAAACAAGGATAAATCAAAATTAATTTGCACCAAACCTGTAAGTAAAACATTATATGTCAACGTCAGAAGTCACGCTGTCAACTTATGTCAGATTACCTGAGGACGACAAGGACGAGAAATTATACACTGTAGGACATCATAAATGTATTGTAAAAGTTGTTTAAAAGGCCATAAAATATATTTCTTTGGTTTTCAATCCGTGGTGGTAAATAGTTATCGCGCTGAGATCCCACACTACCTTAAAAATGTTTTTCCTTCGCCCAATGATCTAGTAAAATTCAGAGCACACTTATACCTAGTTTTTGCAAGACTTATATAGTGCAAACTCGGGACAAGTCAGCGGAGTTCAGGCTATAATAAAACATCTGAATTTATATTATATAACATTAATGAATAGCAAAGCTATAGCTTAAAAAGCAATACATCCTGTAATTAATTTACAGGTTTCTGCTTGAAGCCATCCCCAAAAAACTTTCTGCAGTAGCAAATTGTGAAACCCCAACAAGGGACCATCTGTTCGACTGCTTTAAACAAGTTCGTGTCGTGGGGGGGGGGGAGAATAAAAAAACTCCCCGAGCAAGGTAAGGTGTTATAAATAATTTTGCGAAAAATCAAATGAAACACGTACTATGTCATACATTTAAAAAAAATAATTTTAGGGGGTATATGACGGGTCTAAGTTAAACCATTGTAAAGTAAGGGTTGCTTTATGTACAACAAAAGTTTCACAAGAATAAATTCTTGCGAAAACCAAAATATGATG
Organism: Perna viridis; assembly: GCA_037379345.1. Lineage (NCBI taxonomy): Eukaryota > Metazoa > Mollusca > Bivalvia > Mytilida > Mytilidae > Perna > Perna viridis. Next base: position 24,018,980 of record CM074515.1, read on the forward strand.
TATTCTGCAAATAGAAATACCGTCTAATCCTATTTTAGATACATGTACATTACAAGATAAATTGGAATTATACTCAAATGAGGTCAAGTTGACTAAAAATATTGTTTTTTGGTAGACTTAATCCTTTGTTGCTTTTTTTTTAACAATAAGCATGGTCATTTTCCCTTAATGTTTTGATGATTATGACTGAAAAGAAATGAAATGATTGTTATATTTGAAGTTTTAGGTTAGACATGGTAAACATTATTTTGATAAGTTAGACATTCAGCGGTGATATAAGACTGTGCAATGTCACCAGGGGTTGTCCACCACTTGTCAATTGTGACATCAAATTACCCAATACATCGTTTATTGTCACATTGATATTCAGATATAATGAAATACATATAACAATTCGATATCAATTTGTATTTGTTGATAAACAATTAAATTATGCAAGGAGACTGCTAAGATAGACTTTGAATCTTTAAATTATTGGACAAGCAATTCTGCATATCAATGAATTACCATTTATCAAGGGGTTTAATATAAAACTATATTTAACGCCTTGGTAAAGTACTCCCCCCTTTTTTCTTTTTTTGGAAAAGTCGAAATGTCCTAAAAATGTTTCCAGAGTCTCTCTGAATGACTAGATATAAATGTGGTCCAGCTAATTTGACATTGTTAAGCTTGTTCGTCAAGGGCAAACGAACGTCCTTTTGCAAATATAATAAATTTCCTTTTTACCTGAGATACCTCGGGCATAAGGAGGCGTGACTATTTTAATTTTTTGGATCACGTGACATGAATTTGTTAGCTGTTTTCGAACTTATAATTCAGAATCTTATTATTTGGTGTCGAATAGGAGGATTATATGTATGAAATATTATTTAAAAATTTCTTAATATTTTTTTAGCTGACATTTTGCAGTTTATTTCGCAATATCCCCATTTCCCAATCTGATCTATGTGATGACGTCAGGGATTTCATAGATTTCATTGGCCCATTTTAGTCAAGCTTTCCACTGTACTGGACGTCGGACACGATGGCGTCGACGAAGGTTTCCAAGTCTCAGGTAAATTTAATGTTTTTCAATCTAAATTTTGACAACTGTTTAAAGTTTTTGGCCAGTTTAATGATTTAGCAACATCATTTACTATTTGTTATGCCAGTTACTACATTAGTTGAGATTTCATAGTATTTTTTCCCCAGACCGGTAGTGTCTTCTCGGAAGCTAAGATGGTTGACATTGAAATTTTCCCATAGCACAATGTTTACGTTTGACATTCGAGTTTACAGAATGTTTGTTATAACAAAACTTCAAATTCTGTAAACTGTTGCACGGTATGCAGTGTCTTTAAGTTGTTTCAGGCATCAATTGTAGATGTAAACCGGGTGACCTACATTTCGAGGCATCCGGATAAAACGATTCTTTAACTGGAATATATTAGTCATATTGCTTCGTGGGTTATATTTTTTAACATTGCTGAACGTAAGTATTGAAATAGTTTAGAGGGTAAGCGTTGTCGTGTGTGTCTTGAGCCATGCATCCTGTTTTATTGATAGATGCTTGTTTGCAGGAAGGTCATCATCCCCATTTGGAGGTCATTTGACAGATTCACTGAACCATTTTCTGTGTGCTAAACAGTTGAAAAATAGAACGGATTTAAATTTTTGTTTGTCATATTGGTGGTATACATTTATCTGTTAATGCCATAACTAAACTTGCCAAACATTGTGCTATTTGGATACAAATAAATTTGATAAGTGGTCAGTATTACTATTGCGAAATATCCCATTTTAGTTATGTTCCATACTAGACTCTTTCCCTGTATCTAATATTGCCAACTCTTACTTAATCTGTGTGAGACGTGCACGTATTGAAGCTGAATGGGCGGCATTTTCTTTTAATCTTTCAAACTTTTGCCTTTGCCAAATATCATACATTTGTCACGTGAAGCACTGTTTGCAGATTTGGATTTAATTAAGAAATCCTGTTTTGGTATACATTTTTTGGCTTAGTTAAGTTTTCTTTTTATGTATTTATTATGGACACGATTGGTTCATAAAATCATGGTCTTGTAAAATTTGTCTAATTTTACAGATGCAACCCGGTCATATACATGTTTGCTTATACATGTATTTGCACATGTATGGAGATTGAAGTATTGATGACATTACTTTCCTTTATTTTGCTTTCTTTCATCTCTGTGTTGCCTTTGTCAGGATGTTGATAAAAACCTGAAACATGTTTCATAACTATTGAACTGATAAACTTCATTTTAATGCATGTTTTGTAAATCAATGATGAATAGAGAAAATAAGAAACATAACTGTTTCAAATTTTATATGAACAGAAATTTGTTAAAGGCAGTGGGATGTTCTATTAGGATTGACTTGGAACAACACTGTTTATTGTAGATCCAGGTTTCAAGTACATTGCACATTATATTGTGAATTATGCTTCATTGTAAATCCTTGATGATAAAAGAAAAAACAGCTCAGACATAACATCCCAAACAAAAAAGTGAATGGCAGAGAAAATATTCTTTGATGTTAACATTTACTTTAAGTCTTACAATTACAGAGGACATGTAAGAATGGGGGAGTATTGTTGATTTGTAGAAAAGTAAAGGTTGGAAACTTTTTCTCCTCAGTCTATAATTCACTGGAATAAACTTACCAGCAAGATGCATTGTAAAAGTTAATTATCAGAAATGTATCAATAAATGTGAGTTTCGGAAGATAAACATTTAGGTAGATTATTGATCTTAGCTGAGTATAAGATTAAACTGGCTGACTTTCAATAAGTTTGATTTACATAGTAGGTAGTATAGATCAATCAGACAAGTTGGAGTTCATTCATTGATTCAGGTTGTATTAAAAGGTTTTAAGACTTGGCTGCACTTGGCATACATGGTTCTGTTCTGTGAAAATAGTAACATGAAAACGACCTCTTTCCTACAAATCTGTCAATTATCATAGTACAATATTGTATATTTAGGCTGTTAAGTTAGTTCATGCCTGAAAATATGTGTGTGGTATTTGGATATATTCAGAACATCATTTGGTGTGTCAGGGATAGTAATTAAATTATGCAGAAAATTACTGTTTAAGTAAATTGGTAATAGTTCTGATATTGAATTGGAATAAACAATGGCTAAATAATAGTACAGTTTTTTTCTCTGACTTAATTGTAGTAATTACCTTGTTTCATTCTATTTGTTAAGATATCATTTACCCAATGAAATATTCATAATAGACTTCAATAGAAATACTGTGATAAACTTAGCTAAATTACATAATGTTTTATCACTTGTACAACCTATGGTCATAATTATATTTCAAAAGGAAAATTGTTACATCATATGATGTAACTATTTATTTAGTTACTTAGCTTTTTGGCCTAAGATTTTCCATTGTTTAGTCAGGCTATTGATTTTTGATTGAACACTTCAATGTATTTTACCTGGGGTGGTTACAAATGATTATCAAATCCATTTGTTAAGATTAGATAAAAAGTCCTGACATTTTTACCTGTTATTGTTGACAATGTTTTTGTAACTGCTTTGGATTGAATTATAGTCTAGCATGTTTTAAGGATGGTTTTAGGGGTTAAGTAACTAATCCTTTGAGCAAAACTGTAATCAATGTGAGAATTGAGCTGACATAGAATTACCTTTTTTTATCCTACCAACACTGAGAATGTGTCTTTTTCTAAAATAAATCATCCCAACAATACATGTATACAATTTATTCAAGATTTATAACTGACTTAAAAAATACAGTTATAGTTCTGGAGTTATCAATGGCTCCCAAATTATTTTTACACATATCTAGATAATTGAGATCAGAATAAGGCCTCTTTGTAAAACATTATCTCTTTAAATAGTATCAATTATGCTAAATTATCCATGTTAATGTATGTGTATGTATAAATGTACATGTATGCAACTACACTTAATGACTTAATTTGACAGTGTGAAGAAAAAATTCCAGTACATGTTCATGATTTTTATCCTCTGTGCTAGTTTTCAAGGTTAACATATGTTAGAAGAACAGATGATATCATCTGACTGGAATATATCATGTTTTTGTTTTATTACTGTAAAACCAGTAATCCATCTATTATGTTAACCAAATAAGAATTTATAATCAATAACAATATGCAATGTTTCAAAATCAGAATGTCTACATGTAAAATAACTCTTTAATATTTGATTAATTCTCACCATTGTGTTCTTTTTACTCCACACATGTAATTCATTGTTCAAGTATATTGTGATGCAGTCATTTTGATAAAATTGAATTTACCAACTACATGTACATATATAAGCCATAACAAGTCATAGGGATTAGAGGAGCGGTCATGTACTAACAGTGATGTCAATAGAAGCCATCAAGTGGCTAAATTTGACAGCTATTAGCTCATCTTTTGACAGCTAATCTCTTTTCAAAAATGGGTGAATTTTAGCAAAATTTTCATCAGTTTACCTTTCTTTTTTTATTCCCTGCTACTTGAAATACTATTGACATGCCTAATTAGGTGTTAATTTTATGTTGAAAATGTCCCAATCAAGTCAGGAATGTTGAAGAAGGATTCTTTTTAAATGGCCCATGATCTTTAAAAAATCTGTCCTATTAAATGTATGATACTGACTCAAATTTTATTATATTCTTCGACAACGATAAAGCTTATGGTTTTTTATCATGTTGTACAGGACAAGAGGGCTGACAGCTACAGATATGCTGTCACACCAGGAGGAGACGATGGAAAAAAGAAAAAGAGCAAGAAGCAGAAGAAGAAGGAAAATCTTGATGAGCTCAAACAAGAACTTGAAATGGACGAGCATAAAGTACCAATTGATGAGTTATATGAAAGACTTGGATCCAATCCAAACACGGTATGCTATTTAAAGTGGACATAGTAACATCATACAAGTAAGAGCCTAAAATGGCTATCTAGCTTATTTTTCATGAAGCAAACTGAATGAGGGCCACAAAATTCTGTATTAGACATTTCTGAAAGAAAACTTTCATTGTGGACTGCTTGGCAGTATATGTGTCACCATGAAGGCCATTTTTCTTCACAGAACATATTCTAAAAATTTTGAAAAGACTGGTGTTGAGCTGAGCATAACTAGCATTGAAAATTCTTAACTAACTTTTAACTTGTTAATTTTTTTTTAATTGATATATTAATAGGGTTTGAGTGTTGAAGAAGCCAGACGTATCCTGGAAAGAGACGGTCCAAATGCCCTAACACCTCCACCCACAACTCCAGAGTGGGTGAAGTTTTGTAAACAGATGTTTACAGGTTTCTCCTTACTATTGTGGATAGGAGCTATTTTATGTTTTATAGCCTACTCAATCCAAGCATCACAAGATGAAAACCCTCCTGGAGACAATGTAAGTTGTTTAAGCATACCAATTTTCTCCCTTTCAGTTACATTATACATTGAAGCAGCATAGTTTGAAAATATAGAACTGCATTATTACCTTGTTAAGTAAAATAAAATAAAGATTAAAAATTTGTATACTTACACTTGCAATGATCCCCACAAATTGGGGATGGAAGAAGTATTTGGACAGACTAGAAATAACACTTTGTATGGAACACCAGATAAACATGATAAAATGTAGTTACTCAAATTTACTTTCATTATTGTGAAAGACTTTGTTCAGTGAAATACTATAACCAAAACCACATAGAAAAGTTTCCAATCGAAAAAGTTAGATATAGAAACTGCTTATACATTTCTGTCCATTTTGCAAGTCTGCAGTAATTATGGTTAAGTACATTGTATCTTGTAAAATCAAATGCTTGTCATATAATCATTTACTTGTTAGTTAATTGAAAATAAGTATTTATGATTTGTTTCTTTTTTCAGTTATATCTAGGTATTGTATTAACAGCTGTTGTGGTAGTAACTGGTTGTTTCTCTTATTACCAAGAAGCCAAAAGTTCTAAAATTATGGATTCCTTCAAAAACATGGTTCCCCAAGTAAGTTAATAATTTTCTGTTTATTTTAGTAACAAAATAACAAAACTGAGGCAGAAAAGAACTAATGGTCTGTTAATTCGCCTGTTCTCTATTTAGCCTATTCCTGTTCTACAACAATTGTAAGTTTAAGTCCTTAATTTAATAATAATATTAATTATATATATTTAGTGTCTTTCCAAGAATTACAAGTTTGCCTTGTTGCTAGAACTGAACCATTGAATTCCTTCCGGACAAGGTCATTTTTGTCATGAAATCTTTTTTGGGAGTCTAAATGTGGGTGGAGGAAGTGTAACTTACATATGCTACATCTTAAAACCCTGTCAAACAGTAAACAAAAACTCTTATGTACTAACAGTGGAAAAAAAAACAACAGGCAAATATTATTGTGAAATACTGCAAAGTTCAGAAGTGTATGTATTCAGTGTACTTACCTTCATACTTGATGTCAATCCTGCTTTCTGTTTTCAGTATGCAACGGTAGTAAGAGGTGGAAGTATATTTGAAGTTAAGGCTGAGGAAATTGCTCTTGGAGATATTGTCAATATCAAGTTTGGAGACAGAGTACCAGCTGATGTCAGAGTTATCACTGCCCATGGATTCAAGGTATTATTTTTACTGATTCCCTTTCTAGAATTCTGATTTTCATACATTTATCCTTTTCTGTGTAAGTATATATTTTTAATGTTGACCCATAAGTATTCTTTAAAGAGCTTTGCCAACTGTCTAATAGTTTGGGAATGAGAAAGTCATGATTATATCTTTTGAAAAACTTATTAAAAAATTCGTAAAAATACATGACCAGATAATACAGCCTTTAAAATTGCTTTGATTCATGACACAGCAATAAATAAGCTTTGTAACTTGGCTTGATGGTATCTTATCTTGCACAGTTGATAAACAATTCATATTTTGTCTTTATTATAGGTTGACAATTCTTCTCTAACTGGAGAATCTGAACCACAGACAAGAACAGCAGATTTTACCAATGAAAACCCACTGGAAACAAGAAATTTAGCTTTTTTCTCAACCAATGCTGTAGAAGGTACATAATAACACCCTTATTGGCTGGAATATGAATTTTAGTGTTTAGATAACTTTTTCCCTTTTTGATTATATTTTCTTTGATTTCATGGAAGTTCAGATAAATATTTTTGTATATTTTCAATAGCTTTTAATTGTATATTGAACACTGTCTGGACAACAGAAGACATAGTATATATCTTGCATTTATTTGAAGAGTTCTGATTCTTGAAATTAATGTTGAACAATGATGACAAAACTATGGTTGTTATTCCAGGTACATGTAAAGGTATTGTTGTGAAGACTGGAGATGCCACTGTGATGGGTCGTATTGCTAACTTGGCCTCTGGACTTGATGTTGGAACCACCCCAATTGCTAAAGAAATTGCTCACTTCATCCATATTATTACTGGTGTAGCTGTTTTCTTAGGAGTCTCCTTCTTCATTATTGCTTTTATCCTTGGATACTTCTGGTTGGATGCTGTCATCTTTTTGATTGGTATCATTGTAGCTAACGTACCTGAAGGTCTCTTGGCCACTGTCACAGTAAGTGAACATACTATGTCTGCTTTTATGATTTCTGTGAACATGGTTTATTTTTAATCAACATTGCTGTTTGTTATTGATCAAACAGTAACAGTCATAATTTAAATAAAATTTTAGCATTGAAAATATCAGTTTGCAATATTTGTGATGCTTCAAGTATCATTAGTTGGTGTTGATTAAATATTTTATGATTTTCATTTCCTTTAGGTGTGTTTGACTTTGACTGCTAAGCGTATGGCAAGTAAAAATTGTTTGGTAAAGAACTTGGAAGCTGTAGAGACCCTTGGATCAACATCAACCATCTGTTCCGATAAAACTGGTACATTGACACAGAACAGAATGACAGTAGCTCATATGTGGTTTGATGGCAGGATCTATGAAGCTGATACAAGTGATGATCAGACCAGTAAGTAGCAGTGATACTATATTTTTAGTGAGTTTTCCCTTCAAGTACAAATTATTTTGTGAATTGGCTTCTTATTTTTCTTGTCTGGTTTCAATGTGCACAAATAAAGTATTGATCCCATTCAAGCATAACACTGAACTAAGTCTTTGTGAGTAAAGTATTAAAAAATTATTGTGATTTTTTTCTTCGAATTTGACAGATGCATTTTGATGAGACTTTGTATGATATTCTCCTAAAACTGACTTCCTTATTACTTGTGTTTTTAGACGCTACATATGGCAAAAATGATGAATCATGGATGGCATTGTCTAGAATCTCTATGTTGTGTAACCGTGCTGAATTCAAAGCTGAACAAGATAATGTTCCTGTATTGAAGAGGTATATATTTTGCTCTTACAATTAATTTGTCAAACATACATTTGTTTTCTAACTATTGGTTTCTGATATCTATCACTTGAAATTCACTGTACTTTCCATAATGATTTGTAAGAAGATGCTTAATTATTGATTTGGTATCTATATTTTAACATTGGCTTAATTGACCCTTTGAATGATTTTAAACAAACAATTATCTATATATTACTATTTTTTTTATTACAGAGAATGTACAGGTGATGCTTCTGAGTCTGCCCTTCTGAAATGTGTTGAGTTGTCTATTGGAAAAGTAACACAATTCAGACAGAAGAACAAGAAAATCTGTGAAATTCCCTTCAACTCAACCAACAAATACCAAGTATCCATTCATGAGACGGACAATCCTAATGATCCTAGATATCTCCTGGTAATGAAGGGAGCTCCAGAAAGAATCCTTGACAGATGTTCAACTGTTCTCTTCCAAGGCAAGGAGATTCCACTTGATGACAACTTCAGGGAACACTTTAACTCTGCTTACATGGAATTAGGAGGTCTTGGAGAACGTGTATTGGGTATGTAACACAAAACATTTAAATATTGAAAATGTAGATGTTTTTTCTTTTAATTTTTTCATTGATCTTCTTTGTAATAAGCCTTGTTTCAAGTTTTATCCAACAAAAGACATACTTTAATAGTAATGTTATAGGATTACTAATATTCATCTCTCCTGAAAAGCAAAGATATGATCAAGTCCCCTATTTATGCAATGTGTAAATACTAAATATATTTTAATAAGTAAGTGTTATTTTCAGGTTTCTGTGACTACTTCTTACCATCTGACCAGTACCCAATTGGATATGCCTTTGATTCTGACGAACAAAACTTCCCCCTGACAGGCCTCAGATTTGTAGGTTTAATGTCCATGATTGATCCTCCAAGAGCAGCTGTACCTGATGCTGTTGGAAAATGCAGGAGTGCTGGTATCAAGGTAGGATTGGTTATTGATGAATTTGTTGTAGTAATTTAATTATGTGCATGTTTATTGGCTTTGCAAGCAGTCTTGATAACTGACCACTATTGGTTAATCATCATTTTTTACTTGAAACTATTTAAATGTATCTTTTCTTTTTGTTGTTGTTGTTTATTTTTTGCCACACTTTAACAATGAGTAATCAATAAGTGGAATATGACCCCACTATTCTATTCGAAAGGTTGAAGTTTCTAATATCCGAAAGGAAAATAGTAAAACACAATGAGTAAAAAGGTACATGTTGCTTATCAAAGAAATTGTTTTCTGTAGGTTATCATGGTTACTGGTGATCATCCTATCACTGCCAAGGCTATCGCTAAAGGTGTAGGAATTATCTCAGAAGGAAGCAAAACTGTTGAAGATATTGCTGCCGAGAGAGGTTGTCCAATTGAGGAAGTTGAGCCATCGTAAGTTCAAATTAATGAATTAGGAAGTCATTAAAGAGATAAGAAAGATATCAGGTACTTGTAGAATTCATGACTTTGAAAATAGTTCAGTTATGACACTGACTGTACAGTCATCTTGATAATGTTAAAGTAAGAACAGTATTCACTTAAAAAATTCTTATTAATGAGTAGGGAAGTTTCTGAAAAAAGAATGTTTAACTATTTAAAATTTTAAACATGACTTGCAAACTTGACACATTAAATGTATACTTTTTAATTAACAGTGAAGCTAATGCTGCTGTTGTCCACGGATCTGACCTTCGTGACATGACCCCTGCCCAAATTGACGAGATCCTCAAAAACCACCCTGAGATAGTGTTTGCCAGAACTTCACCACAACAGAAATTGATCATTGTAGAAGGTTGTCAGAGACAAGGACAAATTGTAGCTGTAACTGGTGATGGTGTCAATGATTCTCCTGCTCTGAAGAAAGCTGATATTGGTAAGAATTCTTCAACAAATTGCTATCTGATCATTTGTTGTACCGTTAAGTGAATTGGGTTGATATTCATTGTTATTTTTTAAAATTAGTTTGATTGACAACCCTCTATGTACAATACTTATAAATCATAGCAAGAATGTGATGGCTGATGGGTTATACAATAGCTCTAAATCTCCTTTTGAATACCTCTTTGACAAGGAGATCTCTATGTAATTTTCTTTTTCTTTTTTAGGTGTTGCTATGGGTATTGCTGGTAGTGATGTAAGTAAACAGGCTGCTGACATGATCTTGTTGGATGACAACTTTGCTTCCATTGTCACTGGTGTAGAAGAAGGCCGTTTGATCTTTGACAACTTGAAGAAGTCTATTGCCTACACTTTGACCTCCAACATTCCTGAGATTTCACCATTCTTGATGTTTATCTTGTTGGACATCCCCTTGCCTCTTGGAACCATCACCATTCTGTGTATTGACTTGGGAACTGACATGGTACCTGCCATCTCACTTGCTTATGAAGGACCCGAATCTGACATCATGAAACGTGAACCCCGTGACCCAGTCAAAGACAAACTTGTAAATGAAAGGTATATAATTATGTATTACAAATGATTTTAATGAATAAATGTTGTTGTTTTTTTTCTTAATCTTTTGGGGCTTTTGTGATTTGATTTCAACAAGAAGTACTAATTTGGCATAACAGTCCATTGTTTCCTGATTATTTTATTATAGTAGAATTAATTTTATGTACAAATATGCATTTATGATATATTAGATGAATGGTTAGATAAGTACAGATAAACAAAAAAATGACAATAAGTATGCTTTTGTAATTAACAGATTGATCAGTATGGCCTATGGACAGATTGGTATGATCCAAGCTTCAGCCGGATTCTTTGTCTACTTTGTCATTATGGTAGAGAATGGATTCTGGGTATCCAGATTGTTAGGTCTCCGTGAAGAATGGGACTCAATGGCAGTAAATGATCTCCAGGATTCATATGGACAAGAATGGGTATATAAATTTTAGTTATGAGTCTAATATGATTATGTTATTTTTTTTGGATAAAAAGAGTTTTTATGAACATTTCATTATAAGGAATAGAGCATATTACCTAAAGAAGGATGTTAGAAAGGTAGCATGACAATGCTTGAAATAAGTTTTGATACAACAATACCAAACATATTCTAGACTGTACTTAAAAAAATGCATAGCTGTAGTGTCAAGTTTTTACCTATCCTTACCATTGACTTGTTTAATTTCAGACATATGGACAAAGAAAAATCCTAGAGTACACATGCCACACAGCTTTCTTTGTGTCTATTGTGGTTGTACAATGGGCTGATTTGTTGATTTGTAAGACCAGAAGATTGTCAATTGTACAACAAGGAATGAAGTATGTACTACTCTATGTTAATATGAATACTTACTTTTGTAATTTATTTAAAAACATTTCTTATTTTTACTAAATGAAATGGTAAAGTATCCCCTTTTTATACAAATGTTATAAAAAAAGGAAAGCTTTTTTAACTGTGATGTGTGAGTGTAAGCAATGTCATACCCTGTTTTATGTATATTATTTTAAAAAGTAATTTAGTTTAAAGAATCATACAAGAAATGTTATTTTTAACTTTCGTGGGTTTATGTTTTGTGTGTTCATCTACTTGTATCGTAAATTGCTCATGAATATGATGTCAGGTGGAGACAGGTTATAGTAGCTTTTAATATTTTTTTCAGGAATCACCACATGACATTTGGTTTATTCTTTGAGACAGCTTTAGCTGCATTCTTAACCTACTGTCCAGGATTAGATAAGGGTCTTCGTATGCAAAACCTCAGGTATGTTGTTATTTTATTTGAATCAAACAGGTATCAGTTAACAGTGGTCTCTTGTTAAGATGCCATATTTCAGTATTTGTATTATGAAGTTTAATTGATTTGAAATATTTTTGTATCCACTGTGCAATTATCAATCCTTAATAGCCTGGTGAATAAGCACTGTAAATGTCGATGGAAAATTAATCAATTATCAGCAAGTTTTGTACAATTTTGAAGAAATTACAGCAATAATTATGTGCAGCATCAGAGGCATCTATATGTTTCTCTCATCCGTTAACTTCGCTCATTGAAAATGAAGAAAAGTGTTCATCGAGTTAGATGAGATGAAATCAATTGTAAATTCTTTGAACAGGGCCAAAAAACTTATTAACTTTGGCTATACATTTAAAAATGCTGCACTGTTACTTACAAGTCATTTTTTTTATTTTTAGGGCCACATGGTGGTTCCCTGCCATGCCATTCAGTTTAGCCATCTTTGTATATGATGAAAGTAGAAAATTTATTTTGCGCCAAAACCCTGGTGGATTTGTGGAGAGGGAAACATATTATTAAACTTAAGAAGACTGTGTCAGGGCATTGGAATTTAGAGTGTGTTAAACTATACAAACTTTGTACTTAGTGTTAAGAAATTTTAGAGGAAGGTCTTTTTTTTTTAAATCATTCAATTAGACATTCTATGAAATCTGCTAAATTTTTATCCAGATGTTTTATTAATTTATTGTCTTGTAGTTATGACACGAAAAAATTGTAAAAGAGTCACATCTTTGCATTTAAAGTTGATGAATGGGTATTAAGATTATATGTGATGAAGTTAACTTGTTTTTTATTTGTTATTTTCTTCATTTTTTTCCCCCAAAGGAAGCATGTGATTTATGCACACTAAGGTTACTTGTCATGTGTCATGTGATAACTCTGCTATCATCATTACACATTGTATGTTGTGTAAATTTTTTGTAAATACATCTTTTTTATTTTTTAGAATCAGATTATTTTTATTCATTCACATTCGACTAGAAAACAACATTTAATTGGATTCTGAAAACTATTTCAGATTTTTATCAATTGGACATTGGATGTTTTGGTTGAATGTGTACCATGTTATTGTAGGAAAAACTTTTATAGATGATAGAAATAGACTTTTACCAATTTTTTGTACAATTGCTCACATATCTGTACATATACCTGGCTAACATTCCATATTGCATGTACTCAAGGTCAAATTACAGGTCAAGCTGCAAACTTTAAAAAAAGGTCATCAATCAACTACTTCAGAATTGACCAAGTTTTGTTATTACGGAGGGAACATAGTCAAAATCACTTTTAAATTTTAGAATCTCATTTTTGCATAGATGTTGTTTCTTAATGCAGCTGAAAAAAATGGTCACTTTGTTGGTATGGAATGCCACAATCCTTGCTATGTTTAAAGGTCCTTTATTACTTGTGTGCAATATCTTGGACAGTATTTCTGGCAAAAATTCACGATAGAGTGTTTGTTCATTTACTCATTAGTAAAGTCTGGGTGAGATTATTTTATATTGCAAGTGATAGATTCACTGTTGATGTAGCATCAGGATTTTAAAATGTGTTTTTAATGTTCAAGAGAAGTTTGGACCTTTGAACATAAAGTACATGTAAGTAAGCAGAATATGTGACATGTTTGAAATATTTCCTATACCTCTCTTATCTGGATTTATCTCCCTTGCTACAGTACACAATCATTATTTCCTCAGAGGTTGTATTGGGATTCAGTTACTACTATTAGTATAGGTAATATTTGAAACACCAGAACCTTGGGCAATACTCCAGAGCAATAATTGGCCTAGAATGAATCTCACTTGTCACATATCATCTGATTCATGTTAACCTGTTTTGTACCTCAGAATTTATTGGATGTATAACAGAATTCAATTCATTAAAACTTGGAATAAATAAAAAATGTAGTTGTTGTTTTTGATTTCTGTGGTCTTTTTTGTCCCCTTTTGGCAAATGCCAAACAGGACTTAGGTTTGCACTCCGTCTGTCCGTCCATCAGTCACACTTGGTTTTCCTGACTATTTTTTGTAATGCCTCATCCAATTGATTTCATATTTGGTATAGTCTTGTCATGACAAGTTACAAGTTAAATTTGAATGATGTTACGGTTGAACGATTTTTACGGAAGTTATGGCCCTTGGACATAGAAAATTTCATGAAATTTTTTGTTTTCCAGACTTTTTTGTGATGCCTCATCCAATTGTTTTCATATTTTGTATATAGTCTTATCATGACAAGTTACGTTGAATGACATTATGGTTGAACGATTTTTACAGAAGTTATGGCCTTTGGACATAGAAAATTTCATGCAATTCTATGTTTTTCGGACTTTTTTTTGTAATGCTTCATCCAATTGATTTCATATTTGGGATATAGTCTTATTATGACAAGTTACAAGTTAAGTTTGAATGACCTAACAGTTGAATGATTTTTACGGAAGTTATGGCCCTTGGACATAGAAAATTTCTTGAAATTTTATGTTTTTTGGACTTTTTTTGTAATGCCTCATCCAATTGATTTCATATTTGTTAGCTAGTCTTATCATGACAAGTTACAAATTAAATTTAAATATTATTGCTGCAAAATGGTTTATATGGAACTTGTGGCCCTTTGACATAAAAAATTACATAAAATTTTGTTTCATCATTTTGATGCAAATTGCTGCTGTCATTCTAGAGATATTTGCCCTTTAATTCATAATAACCAAGTTTTTTTCAACTTTCCAGGTGATAGAAAGATAATGTCTTTATGCAGCTTTCTGTAATGTAAAAATGTTATTGTCTACTGTAAAATAAAGCTCAGGTTTGATTTTGATGGAATATGCTTTTGCTGTTGAAGAGTTTTCTCTTGATTGTTAAAAAATAACACCATCTATTGTTAGTTCACATATATAAAAAAATCTCATAAAGGCAATGAGTTCAAGGGCCGAAAGGGGACACTATTGCATCAGCAATACTGTCAGAATATGTGTTCTTTTTTAGAATATTATGTCCTGCCCAAATAAGTAGTAGATGTATATGCTGTTGATCGCCTGAATATAGCTGAAATATTGCTGCTCGGGCGTTAAATCCCAACAAACAAACAAACATATATGCTATAACCTTTTTTAACATGGTATATTGAAAAGCAAGTTGAGGAGTTTATGCATAGCAGTCTTATCATACTTAAGGTACCAAGTAGATGGGATCTATCATTCTGACACAACTTTTAAAGTTTCAAACATGATGGTTTACCTGTAACAATTGTTTTGAACACATTTAAAATGTGCTCTGTTGTGGAGTTCTCATATGGTGAATTAGTTGGCTGCATTTTGTTGCATTTGTGTAAATGGTATCCAACTAAGTGTATTCACTTGAAAGCAATGCAGCTCCACCAATCGAATTACATAGTTGAACACTTTTATTTAAAAACCTAACAAGCAGTATTGTTTTGTTCAATTTACACAATGCGGTCTTTCACATAGACCTGGCTTGACTTTAGAGAATTGCTCATCTATTATTTAAGTATTCAGTTCAAATTGTTATTTACACATTACATCTGTCAACGTCATTTAGTTACAAAAAAAGAACTTGAAATACTAAACACATTTCAAAATTGTGTTCATTTCGTGGAAACATTGCGCACTGGACACCACCTTTTTAAAACCCTTGCACTATGTAACAAAACAATGAACTAGAACATGCATGCGCTTTGGACACGATACTTAGAGAAGAAATGAAAGTCAACGGAATGAAGAGTTCTAAATTAATCGCATATCAGAACGAAATATACAAAAGCTCAAGGTTAGATATAACAAAGGCTTCATGAAAAATACTGATACAAAACCGTCACCATTCCAAAAGTATTTTACCACGGGGGCATATCGATTGATCGTTTAACGCCTAACCACCAATATTTCAGCTATATCCAGTCGAAGAACATAACATTAAATATGGGATGGGACACAATAATAATTGGGTCGACAAATTTTGATTGCGACTAGAAATAGGGAGAGGTGGGTAGGGTCGGGCAATTTAGCCTCCTGTGGCGGAGCGCAAAGGTTCCTACTCCGATAGAATATCACAGCAGGGATCTTTAACGTGCGGGGAACGTCGCATTTTTCCCAACACGTTGCACCACTATGGTTTGCGGTCAGGTTTTCCGTATTACGGCCTGACGACCACAGCATGTAACATGCCTGAGGTATCCCATTCCACAACCTGGGGCACATAACCCAGTTGCTGTGTGGGCAGAGCGCCCTAGTCCCCGACCACAATTTTGAGCATTATTTAGTCGCCTTTAACGACAGGTTTAATGCTGCTGTGGGCATATGCTTTTGAAAACCAGACCCAAATGGGGTGAGCCTTATCGAACAGCGAATAAGAAGGGACACTATGTATACAAAGTACAAGGTTATTCCCAATAGGAAAACAGCTGAAGCAATCGAGTATTCATGTTTATGAAAAGGTCAATAAAATTGTATACAATGCATGACGAAACATTTTATTTACGAGAGAATAATCGTTAACATCATGATAATTATCTGGATCAAAGAACTATATCATCTAGCATGGTTTGACGTCAAAATGTTTCAAATCAATAGCAAATTAAAATGCTTCAGTGCCATCTAAATTTGAAATTTTATTCGATATTTGCTACGACATTAATCATTTTTCAATCGATTTCCGTCATTTGTAGTACCGTATATCTAAGATGTGGGGATGGTAAATATACGGCACGCAAATGGCAAAATGTAACGTCGAATTAATTGCAAAAATCATCTTAATTGGAATCAATGTTTTGTTCATCGTAAGTTTTTTACTCTATTTTATCGTATACTTGTATATAAAATAAAATATTAAGTCGAGTTTATGATTGTTAGAATCTATAAGAAATTATCTTTAAATTGAAAAAAAAATCGTAGTTGGATTAAAAAAAAAAAAAAAACAAGATCGTGGAATTTATCTTAGCCAGCTCTCTATTATTTTACTAAATTGAACCGATTACCAGAAATTGAAAATAACTGATTATACATGATCAACTGGTAAATATATAGCTTTGGAAGTTAATAGTCTTTGCACTTTCTACACCATTGATATGATTAAAAAAATCTTTACATGTTTTGAGGCTGTACAAATTATTTCGTATTACAGGCAATTGGTTTTGTAATAGCAGCTTTTGGTATTGTTATTGTGGTTGGAAGTAATATATTCGGTGGATACATCGAACCGTTATTTAGAGATTCTGGAAGTTCATCCGTCGGATATTTCTTTACTTATGTCGCCATATCTGCTACCGTTTTAGGTAGTTTGATATTAGTCCTCGCTGTGATTGGATCATGCGGAGCGTGCTGCAAACAGAAATGTGTGTTGTACATAGTGAGTATCACACCCATATGCTGATGTATTCTGTTTTGAATTTTTAAAATCTCATGCAATATAATTCAACAGTTTTAGTGACACGATATCATAAAAAAAACTTTTTTAAGTTAGTGTATGCATCTAGCGTGAACATTAACACTTGTTTTATAACATTTTCAAAAAATAAAATGCAGAACAAATGTATGTAAACAGATTTGTTGAACATTTTCTCCACCATTAGGACAAATTCATTAATTTCGTTGTTAATCCTTGTCCGTATTATACCGTTATGTCCAGGGTACTCATTTATTTATGTTTGTGTGTTTGTGTGTTTTCTCTTGGTTTTTGTTTTAACTTCCTTGTTTTTATTTCTAGCCTTATATTTCTTTGCGACATCTTCACCCTCGTTCTTCGGACTAAAAGCTTTGATTTTTTAACTCTCATGCTGACTATGACTTCAAAATCAGTTAAATAGATGCCGGAACTGTTACTAGTATACCAAACGACTTGCTGAACAACATATTTTCGAATACTAAACTAGAAAATAATCCTTTGAAAAATTTGTATCACATACCGTATCAGACCGAGAAGACTATTTCAGAAAGAGGGCGTCTGGTCCGAGGGCTGATATTAATCGAGGGTAGTACGGTATGTGATACAGATGTTGCCATGTAATATACATTTTTTCGTTTATTTAAATAGGATAGAATATAAGTACATGTATAACAGTATAAACAAACTAACCGAGAAACTCCACAACCAAAATAAAAGAGAATTCCGAGTATGGGTGCGATGAAGGACAGTTGTGTGATAAAGGGTATGACCTGACAATGTCAACATTTAAAACGCTACTTCCGTCTTTACTACAAAATATATAATAAATACTGCATATAACATTCCAAAATAGTATGAATCCGAGACCCTATATTATCCAAAGGCCACTTTGGGGATATTATATACTAAGATTGTTTTTTTACCAGGTTATCAAAAATTAATGACCAACTTTAGGACAGTTTACACTTAATGAACCGCGAAGCGGTTTATGAATTTCTAATCCATTCCAGTCAAATTAACTCATCAAACGGCTTTGTTCGAAATTAATTGAATCACGGATTGCGGACCAATCGATCGATAGTTTGATAGTTTATTGTTTTTATGTTAATGTTACAGTTAGAAATTCGCTAGTCCATTGCCATCAGGGGCAAATAAGGAATTAAAACAATGAAAACAAAGCAACAGGTTATCAAGAGTGCGCCATCAAGCTTCAGCGTTTTCCTTTCGTTTTAACCGATTTTTTAAACAATTGGAGGGCGCGCGCCCTTCGCGTCGTGCCTGCATCCACCTTAATTTGACTATATATAAGGATTTTTGTCCAACTCACTGTAAAATCCAGACAATCTGTTCCGACCCCAATGCCCTGGTTCTGCGGTCCTTTTCACACAAAAACGTAAGTGTGAAATTAGTCGTAACTTGTCTTGTGGCGCCATAATAAATCAAATTACTGTGACTTCATAACTTACGACTATTTTTTTTGTGAAAAAGGCTCGTTTATTATTTTTTTAACAGGACGCTCTGATAAAGAAAAAATATGAAAGCCAAAGAAATGATGGGAGGTTACGATATTTTTGCGACTATTATCGGTGTGTTCACAGGGGCTTGCGCGAATTGCTCCCTCTTTCAAATATGCAGCCCCACTAGTATATATAACCAACAAAAGGTGATCCCAGATTTGGGGGTACCTCGCTTCAGTTAATTTTTTTTCAAATAAAATCGAATTTATCACTATTTACTGCTTAGCAAATCACTTGGCAAATGATGAATCTAATGAATTAACAAAGGTATCACCACCAAGTACTTCTAATTAAATCAACATGATGACTTGAGCATTAAAACACCACATTTCTTCAATCGTACCACTGGGGCTGCATATTTGATAGTGGGAGCAAGCTTCTGTGGTGTACTTTTTTTATTAAGATATTCCCGACATGTTAATATCCAAATAAAAGACAGGGTCAGAGTAATTTCTGACCAAATTGAGTAATTTAAGTACCTGTCAAAACATGTAATAAAGAAAGCTTAAATTCAATACCTCAAATCAGGTAAAAAAATTGCGAAATTTGGAAGCACCGCGAAAATAAATAGCAATACAGTGGATTTATAGAATATATATTTGTTTGGATTAGTCATTGTATCATGCAGATATGTGGACAACCACTGATATGGAACAGAGGCATTGTTCCAAATGTTTTCCCATTATGTCATTTTCGCCTATTTTCAGCAGCTACTAAATGAAAGCTTAATTTTGACGTGTCAACCACGTTTTTAACATTGATGCTTTATTGATTGTTGTAATGATATTTTGTAAACATTCGGCAATATGAATATTTAATAAAGATATAACAAAATCGAACAGTTACCACCTTGAAGAAATATATAATTTCTAAAATAAAATGAAACGAAAGGACTATGCCATAGTCATATAACAAATACAAAGTAGATATTTGGACGACATAGGATATGTATTGGAAAACCCAAGGAAAGGGGGATCCTAACAAAAATCTCTACGTAGGCTTTCCTTTTTCTCATTGATTAAAAAAAAAACAAACACAAAACAAGACAAACAAAAAAAAAAAAACAAAAACACCGCAACGACACAAAACAAAATACAATTTGGTTCTAATGCTGCTAGTGATATATTAATCTTATCACGTGAGAACACGTGTAGAACCAATTACATAGCAAAATTTGTAATAATGATATATAATTGGTATTTTGTATATTTACATTTATATATACGTGCTAACAAAGAAAACAAGCCATACAAAATCGATGAATACTAAGTCCAAAATTATAACATCTGGAAATAAACTCTAAGTAAAACAAAAATTACTTGTATATTGAGACAGAAGTTTAATAATCTAAGATGGCTTTTAGTATTTGTCAATTACATTACTATCCGTCAACACAATAAACATTGAGATGAATTGGTTAAATTGAAACTTCTTTCCATTTACATTCAGTAATCTAGAAAACCAATAAGCCATTCATTTGAAGAAAAAAAAACGAAACAAAAAGCGCGCGTAAAAACTTCTGGGTTCGGGATAAGATCAGAAGAGCTTTGACTGTGATATTTTTCTTATTTAGTTAAAGTCTGAAGTGATTTTGCCTGCTCCTTAATTATGTTGAAATTGTTTCCAACTTAGATTTTTTACGTATTAGAATTTTCCATGCACATCCAGATTTTTTAAAAGAAAAGATTATTTGATAAATGTTAAGTAAAATAACAATACAAATGACACGAGAGCTGAAAACATAGTGCGTCCTTCTCTAAAGGTAAGTCTATATATCGTCTTAATGTCAAATATACAGGAGTTATAAATCGGTAACTCGAGATGAATTTTCAATAAAATTGAAAATTGGATCAGGTGAACTTGGAAGTAGATATTCTGGAAATCTGCTCGTTTGTAATGAGGGTTGTTTAACAGGCTCCATATGGTGATGACGCAGTTTTTTAAAGAAACAATTTCGTCCATTTTTTTTTTATTACAATAATTCAAATTCAACAACAACACATCGCATAAACGCTTTCAAAGGAATATAATTCAACAACACTCAAATGCATGCTATTGAAACGCCATTTCAGACAATATCAACTGATTCTGCATCCTAATACTTAATCCTGGGCTGTAATTTTTCAAAAAAAAAAAAAAATTGATTCGTTCGTTTTAATAACTATTTACAAGATATACTTAAACAATCAGTCGTATCTGAATGTAATTACTTGCTTATCAGTAAACACAAGTATTGTTTGCTTTGTGATATTGTTCCATGGTCCCAAATCCCTATAGATTTCTATTATTAAGACCTTATGTAATAAATACTTTAATTGTAATATTTTAAACTATGAAGGTTGCTGGTTTACGGGCTCTTTGTATTAAAAAACGAATTGCCACTACTCAAACTTCAATGTGATAGAATAAACAAATGTATTTTTTCTCATTTTGAACTACAAAAAGTGGTTGGTTTTTAGATCATAATTTTTTGTATTGGAATTCATTTTTTTTTATCGCCGCACTTTTCTCAAGTCAACACAAGACGTGTCTAAGCGCTGAAACAAACCATGAAAATAGACAAAAGCGCCCTATTCACCCCATCATTGATATATAAAAAAAACGGACAATACTCTTAATTACATATCAACATATATATATATATATATATATATATATATAATATATATATATATAAGTCTAAACTACACCCAAACTCTAGAATCGATGCGAGGTTGCAAATTTGGTCTCTCCCTTAGCGGGATTCGAACCCCCTTCTCTTCTCCAACATCTATGGCAACATCGCCTGCACTAAGTCGAACGTTCTAGACCACTCGGCCAACTAGACTATATAAAAATATAGCTTTCGTTAACCGAGTCATACTTCAGACGGCTTTGCGCCACAAACGAACCAGCCATTTTTTTTCGCTGTCTGACTGATTAAGTATTATGGTAGAGGAAAATATATAATATATTCCGTTTCCGGAGAGTGTCTATATGGACATCTATATTTAGCTTGTTCATATGAAGTCAGTTTATGGTCTATAAACGTGAAAAAGTGCTGTTTAACTTACACTTGAATAGAACAAATGTTCGGTCAGGCCTTTGTTATCTTAACTATTTGAGTAGCCTCTTGAACTTTATTTGCCACAGTTATGATAACGTTATCCTTACTCTTTACACGTTCCGTTAATAGAATAAAATAGAATTTATTTATTCCAAAATAAAGGACCCTTTACTGAGCATATATGATAAAAACATTCAATAATGATAATCATAGCAGAAAAAGCACTGCATGGTAATTCGACTCTTGTTATAGGTACAGTGTAGCAAAATCAAAACAATTCAATTTATAAAGTTAAGGTTTCGCAAAACGTTGGGCAAGTCACCTCCCGTACACATTATTACATCAAAACCTAAACATTTAGATGCGGCACATTATTCTCACCCTAAAAACTAAATTACGCCGACATCGGAGCATTTGGAAGTTTTGGCAGGAATATCAGTCACCATGGCAACAGCGACTTTAACATGGTCTTGAAATCTAAAAAAAAATGATTCAGCATGTCATGTTTACCCAAGAAACCGAATTTCATTCAAATCGGACTAGTTTTAAATTTTAGAAGAAAAAAAATGGTTATCATGGTAACTGCAACTTTCGAATATTCTTGAAAAGTCAAAATTCAAACTCAGCATGCCATTTTCACCCTACATACCAAATTTCTTCCAAATCAGAGCATTTTGAAATTGGCGGGAAACTCCGTTACCATGGCAACAGGGAACATATCGTTTCTGTGTTATTTTTTGCATCATATTGTTTCTGTTTCAATGTACCAAATTTCAAGTTCCGAGGCACCTAGGTTTCTGAGATATTGCAATGTCCTATATTTTGACCGTTTTTCCTTATTTGGCAGTCATTTTAAAACGGCCGATTTTTTTAATGTACAACTCCAATCGGAGCTACTCGGACATTTCCGCTACACTAAAAAGTTTTTCTTTTGTGTAACTTGGAAGTCTGAGGTGTTCTGATTGGTACAACTGCAGATGGTACCGGATGTGTGCTAAGGTGCGTAAGAGTTGGTCAATGCGGTTTCTGAGAATTTCTTCCGAAAAATTTATTGATAGAAAGACGGAAGATGACGGGGAAAAATAATAATAAACGCAGTAAAAAAAATAAGTCACCAACACTTCGTGGTCGGTGGCTTAATTACATATTGTTGGTTGTCATTGACAATCTCTTCGTATTCAAGATTAGATGAAAAGTTTCTGACACATTTTAGACGTACAATATTTTCTTGTACAAAATCTCACTGAAATGGTTGTATAACGCATCATGGCTATGGCAACTTTTATGCTGTATTTGTCAAAATACTTAACAGTAAGTCAAAATGGAGACACGCAAAGATAACAAATATTTCATGTACACTAAAATGTCAACATCTGTGCACAAAATGTTACACGATATGTTTACAATATGATAGGATGTGTGTATGATACGGCGTGATGTGTACAAATATGCGATATATGTTTGTGAACATATTACAAATGTATAATAATTTCGACCTTTTTTCTCCTAAGTTGCAAAAATGGATTCTTCAAGTTTGAACATACCGACACCAATTACGTCTCTGTCAACCCAAATATAAACAGAAATGTATTTAAATAGACCTGGTACATTAATATGGAGTAGGCAATTGCTAAATCAGCGAGCACCGTGAGCTCTACCATACATGTACCGTCTGTGCGAGACTCGTTAAAGTAACAAAGGACATTACAAAGAGGGGGGTTGATCCGGATGAAAAAATTTTGCTTCACAATTGCAACATTTTTATTTATCTTTAAGCAGCAAGCGAAATCAATATTTCTATTTGAAAATATGTCTTGTTAATTAATAGGGAAGTTTTTTTTTAATAAATGAATAAGCTGAAATTTTTTCTCCCCAAAATATTCCAATCCCATACCGCCTTTCCCCTTGCTCTCAAAATGCTCGATAACTTTATAGCAATAATTTACATTTTTTTTATCCTTTAAGGGCTTGTCTAGTAACATCATTTCAGTTTTGGTCGGTCAAATCTATCTGTACAGATACCGGAAATATTACATGTGACCTAAAGAAAATTCAGACGACTGCTGCAAATTCAAAACAAGAAAATGATTGCCTTTCCTATCTTAGAAAGCTATGCTTCGATTTTGATAATGTAATCGGAGTTATTTTTTTCCAAGAAGGGTTAGGTTCTTGGCAACAGCGACAGTGGAACAGCGGAGATACACTTACGTACATCCAGGTGTTTCCCAAAGTTTTTAAAAACATCATATTCACTTCTTTAAATAAATAAAAAAAAATAGAGAAAGAGTTGACAACTATCAGAAAAGATGAATTTATTTTAACTGTAACGTAATATTAACCTATATTTTTTTATTTGTTTGACTGAAGGAAATGATGATTTTTCTCCGTAAGGACAGTCACTTTTTGTTACTTCCGGGACATGACTTTTTTTTTCGTTAGTATATAGGGGAACCTTAAGGGAAATTTAGAAAGTACACGTAATAACCGTAGAGCTAACACCACTTCGCGGTGCTCGCTATTTTCATTTTCATTTTGTTTAACTGGATTCATGAAATCAATTCATCCCATTGTAATTTGCTCGAATGAGTTTCAGATTATTGCATTTTACATTTCAGTACGCTGGATCCATGATTTTTATCTTAATGGTAGAGATTGCGTTTGCTGTCGTTTGTGTTATTAAATGGGATTGGGTAAGTTCACCTTTGAGACATAAACGTAAGGACAGAAAAAAAGCATAAAAAACACCACGTTATAGCAGACCGACTATAAATTGGCAATCGGAACACCTCAGCCTTTCTAGTTACAAAAAAGAAAAACCTCGGGGGGGGGGGGGGGGTTTACTGATCTTGGCTAGTAAATTGAAAATATTCTGACATGCGCAAAACCTTTTAAAAAAACTTGGCTCACTACGCTCGCCATAGTTACATTAATTAGAAAACTATACAAGTTTAAATACTGCACAAGTTTTATACAACACCCTAATAGTCTCCAGTGGCAATACAGTGGATTTCTCTTAATCGTTTACCCAATTTGTCAGAAAAAATGCAATTAACAGGAATATGCTATCACCAAGAATGATGAATTTGGTATGGTGTAATGGTCTTATCCTTCTATACATCTTCCTGTTCCTATATAAACAAGTCTAGGGCACTGATTAAATCAACATAATGCAATAGAAACAAACAAATAAAGTTATATGGCTTTTTGGCTTGTTCCCATTTCGCCTTAGCTCTGAATTCTTATACTAAAAAATATTCTCATTTCGCCTTAGTACAGTTTTGTATAAACTAAGGCGAAATGGGAACCTATGTGAACATCTCATCAAGAGTAATTAGTGTTTATACGACTATATAAACATAGATTTAATTTGTTAATTTGTTGTTTAATACAAATGTAATTGTATATTTTTGTGTAATGTTTATATGTTTTTTAAGTGTTCAAGATTTTATTTATATCACCATATCTTATTCAACTTCATATAGGCACAATAATAAGCATGAAATGTTCATCTGAATAAAACAATATCACAATATGATCACAAAACTCATAAAGTTCATAGCACTAAATTGTCACTAAACTGTTATCTAATCAAGCTTCAAGATGTAAGATGCTGCGTCACCATACTCCACAAAGTTCTTCAAGCGGTGTAGACGGTTTTCTGTGTCACGGTACTTCTTCTCTAGTAATCTTCTTTTGCCACCTGCTGCGTACTTCTCCATCTTGATCTCGTTCGCTGCCTGCTCCTTGAAGGTGTCGATGATCTTGTAGATGCTCGGGTGTGGTGTATTCACTCTCTTCTTAAGTTTGTTGTGCCATCCCTCTAAGTGGTTGTTGGTTCTAGGCCCGTCAGTTTGGTAGTGGTTCCAGGTTGGTAGTGGGAATCTGCCTTCAATCCATGTCTCTGTAACGTAGTCGGTGAGTTTGGTGCAGTCATCTCGGTTTGGTGCATTCTCTAGTGCGTGTAACCAGTAGTCTTCAACCTTGTCGAGTGGTAATAGTGGGAGAGCTGCTGCACGACGGACTAGTCTGTTATCATCTGGTGTCTTTGTAGTCTCTCTGTAGACCACATTCTTGAGTTTTCTTCCATATGGCTTTTGAGTAGTGGAACAAACAACCATTGAGTTCTGCTGCTGGGAAAGTCTCTGTTGTTGCGTTGCGTGATGCACATTCAAAGTCTAGGCTGACTGCAGTTGGAGAGAAGTTCAAGTTGTGGTGCTGGCATACCTCCTTCAGTAGTGTGAAGAGTCTGATGTAGGTGGCTGTGTCCCTCTTGGGTAGTAGTTAGTAAACTAGTGGAAACATCGCTGTCCCGACGAAGGCATGAATGGTGAATATGCTGTCAAACATCGGTGGTGCTGTGTAAAATGTCCCATCACAGAAGATTCTGTCTGCATTGCTGAGATGAGTAATGTTGTCTGCAGTGGCGAAGATAAGTATCTTGTTGACATCTCCGTCTTCAGCTTGTAGGAAGGGCTCTCCACTGGTAGTTTGTCGAAACTTGCCCTCTAAGTTGATGTTAGCCCTTGTAGTTGGGTTTGGTGGTAGTGTCTTCTGTCGAGATCTGTAAAGCGATGACTTTGACGAGTGAAAAGTTGGTAGGTTTGCAGCAATAGCTCTGGTCTGGGCATCCCATGGTGCGTCTCTGAGTTTGGTTATCTCCTCGTCATAAATTGATGGTAGGGTGTGAGTTCTTTTTTGGCCCTGGATCGTATAGAGCTGAGTATTCGTCTTCCTGTGAGCAAAATATAAAAAAAGTTTCATATTTAATTATGTAAAATAAAAAAAAATATGAATATGATTGATTTTTTTCAATTTTACATGATGAATTAAAAGATAAGGTTATAAACAACAATAACAGCATCTTTTGGTTGTGGTTGTTACCATATATATCTCATGTACAATTACTCCATACTCATGTACATAAACTCCATTCTCGTGTTAATTTACTCCATACTCATGTACATTTACTCAATAGCCCTTTATTCTTTATCCTTCATTTTTCATCGTTACAAAAGTTTACTATATTTGTATCTGGATTTATCATACCTTCAATTGCTGCCTGGTTTGGTAGGTGATTGTGTGGTTGACCCATCTTGCCAAGCACGTCATCTCGAGTACACATAGTAGCTCTGCATGTTGCTTGGATACATTTCCATGATATCCATGTGTCTCTCTTATTTCACTGGAAATAAAAATACTTTCTACATAGAAATATTTTTTGTTTTATGCAGAAAAATATGCAAAAAATGTATAAAATCACATTAAAATATACAAAAAAAGTAAAGAAAAATTAAATGTTTTTCTTAATTATGTAGATTTAGTTATCAAAACATGCCATAAATTAATAACTGTTTTTATAATGGATTTATTGTAAATTCCCATTTCGGCTTAGTACTTTTTTTTACCTTTTTTACCTGAAATTCACAGCTAAGGCGAAATGGGAACACACCGGCTTTCTGACTTATTTTACAGTAAAACATAATATCAAACAGCTACGCCTTTTAATTGAGAATAAGTGAATCGAGTTCGATGTCAGTACATATTTCTCTAACTTTGCGTTTTGTTTAATAAGACAATTTATGCATTACTTATGTTTCTAGTGTTTTAGCATGGGAGGGCCCAAGTATGTCACACCCATCCTAAATCCGTCCCTGAGTCAAGCCCCCAGAAACTCCAGCTGCAACAAAAGTGAGCGTCTTCAGAATCAATAATCTATCAAAAGCATTTTTTATAGAAGTGTTATTTAAGACACCCAACTAAATCAATTGACATTTTCTACAAATGTTTCCATGGTTACAATGGAAATTACTATCTTTTCCTTATTTCATTTAATATTCTAATGAATTAATTACTTGCATCTTCATTCCATGTTTACATGTTCGTTTTCAAGGATTGAATTATGCTGCTTTGATGTCGTACCACTTCAAAACATCGCGGATAGAATGTTTCTCCACAATTCATTTTATATGTTTTTGATGAACGGAACTTTCGGGAAATATTACAATAATAATTTTTTATTATATTTTTTTATGTCGTTTGTTTATTATGTGCTAGTCTTTGTAAGAAATTGGCAAATAAATTAAAAGAGAAAATTGCATTAAAAAAAAAACAAAAACAAAAACAAAAATCAACGACAAAAACAAAACATCAACAACCACAACAACAAAAAAGAAAGAAAAAAAGACCTTTTAGTTCAACACATATCTATACAAAAAAGTTCAGCAATTATGGATTTTGACTGTGAATTTGTGTCTTTCTGTATACACATTTTATCTTTACCCGCTACAAAAGTGTAATTTCACAGTCAAAATAATGATTGCTCTGGTTATTTTTACCATTGAAGCTAGCATCCAAGATCTCTGCACAAATCAAAGTCATGTTTATGTTTGTATAGGTTGAATCACAACTGAAGACATCTCTACAATCGTCGATAAATAGTCGTTATGCAGGACCGACAGCAACCGACTCCATCTCTGTCGCTTGGAATTATGCCTTCGTGACAGTACGTTTAAAATACTATTTAGCGGACAATGTTTTTAATAGTAATTTTATAGTAATTTCTTGTTTTCAAAAAATCAAATAAAATCGATACCTTTTATATGTTTATTCACGTTAAACCCAAAAATTCTCAGATGTTTCAGTAATGCATATGTTGAGAAACATGAAACGGAGCCATGGTAGGTACATGCATGGAAACATATTAGTTTATGCGCACATTATAATTGTTAATACACACATGATTTTGTGCACACACCATCTTTTTATTTCTGTATTTATTTTGAGCATGGCCCCTTCAAGGCTTCGTAAAAAGGATATGTTTAAACTTAGAAATAAAGACACGATTTCGTTTTTACTTCTACTGGAATTGAATGGGTATTAGCACATATGCTGTATGTTAAATTCTTTTCTGCAATAGTCTTGCACATATTAAACCCGAACATTCATTCTTGTAAGCAAACTATAACTCTGTCATTATCCTCTCCCAATTTTATAGCATTTAATATATGAATAGTTCAATATCAGTGACTGACGAAAATGTACTAGATTTTGTGTTTCAGTGAGATGTAAATGGGAATACCGAAATTAAAGTTTTAGAACTATCGAATTGGCTATTAAAGCAAGGTTCTTGATTAGGATTTCGGTGTAAATCACAATATCATCTATTGTAGTTCGAATGCTGTGGGGTTAACAATGGAACTGATTTATCTTCGACCGAAAAATGGACCAGTTCGGACAAAATACCAAAAACTTGTTGTATTGTAAATGGTATCTTTCCAGACCACAGTGATCCAGTTTACGCCGACTGTACGACCAATCCTACTACAAGTAATTCTTATCAACATAAAGTGAGTAATCCTAAACCTTTGTCATAAAAGACTTCAATTTAGATTTGAAGTGTATTTGATTCGACTTGTCTTCGTACACATTTATATTTCAAACACCCTGGCAACGCGGAAGAGTGGAATATGAGAATGTGTATAGTCTAAAAAGGTTTGAAGCAGTTCTTTCAATATCAATATATAGTCCGTTACGTATAACATTAAAAAAACATAACCACCAATCATTCACCCTTACCCTAATGGCATATCTAGTCCATGTTTAGAAGGCTGTTACAAATGTATTTCATGTTTTTTTTGTTTCTATGTGTATATTTGTTCTGTCTAAGCGCGTTTCTTGCTTCTTGTTTGCCAGTTAACTCTTGCGTTAAGGATGTGGTCACTATTGAATTAACGTGTTTTCTATGGTACCATACTAGAGACATGCAGCAAAGAAGCATTTAATTTGTTCGTACAAAATAATATATAGAACGAGCGCACAATAAATTATAATTTGCTAACAAAGATATTTTAATGAGTGTGCAATATAACTATTTTGTGAGCATAGTACATGTATAATCTGGTGTGCGCACATATTGCTACATTGTGTATTCCGCTCATGTTTATGTATTTTTTTTACTTTGCATGTCCCTATCAGGGCTCGTTAGATTGACATGCCTGTCCTCTAAGGTTGTACAGGAAGTGTATTACACTACATTTATATATACGTCATATGGCACCGATGATAGCTTTTTCAGCAAGTAATCTATATTGGTTTTAGAGCTTTCAAGTTCTTCGATTGTGCACAATATAATATAAAATATTAAAACATATCATTATAACTATTTATCGAATATTGATAGAACAAAGCAATATCTTACAAAGTGAACATGACATTTCCTTTAATATTGCTCGTCACCGAGTTTAATCGCTGAGAAATGCACCGAAAAACATCAGTAGTGACATTAATTGCAAATGGCATCTCAGGTAACACGAATCCGATAATACAAATCGAAAGATAGATACATTAGTCTATTTGAAATGCAACAAAAACTCGTGGAATAGACGCTAAACTTCATTGTAAATTCACGAAGCTTTATCGTTAAAAGGAATGTAAATTTCATTGGAAAACCTGGGGTTTTTGTGATAATAAGAATACAAAATTACTAAATGATATTTCAAACATGGTTTATTTTCCTTTAACCGGTACGAACCTACTTCCGGTTCGTTGTCTGAGAGAGTAAACAAGGGAACTAAGAATCTAGCGGAAATAATAAGAATGTAAACCAGGAACAAAGATCAGACATGGAAAACAGACACACACATCAATAAACATAAAATAAACCAAAATAATACATACAAAGTAACAAAAGTAAATGAGCAACTCAGACTCCAAGTGAGACAAACCACTTGGTACGAACCTATAATGGAAGACAAATCTGTGGTTCTAGTGGAACGAATTGTATAATGGAAAGCATGCGACGTCCTAATCAATTTAAATGCGTAATCCAAGCCTTCAATTTACTGATTGGTATTTCATACGTAAATTCATCTATTTCAATGTAGTCAATATTAATCCGATTAAAATATCTGATTACAATATTCACTGATAATCGGTTACTGACTAAGGGTTTGTATGATACAAATAAAAGCCACAAGGTTAATTTTTATATTTGTATCAAGTTTCAGGAAAAGTGATTGGCTTCTTTATTAGAACGGAGTCTAAGTAGTGATGAGGTTAAAAGCCCAACAGAGCTTATGTTGTCTGTTATTATTTGTACCGAATCTAAATTAATTTTTCGTATTCGTATTGTTAAGAATATTGATGCATTTTTTTTCAGGGTTGCTATCAGTCCATGTTAGATCTGATTCTAAAGTACAATGACTACATGATAGGCATATCTATTGCCATAGCAACGCTTCAGGTGAGAATGGAATAACCGAGTCAGATGATCACACGAAGTTTCATTATTTTGCTCAAATGAGATGTGTCTTTTTCATTTACAAATAAATCGTCATTTTTACTGATAAAATGTAAAATCATATCAAATTAAGTCCCAATAAATATTTGGATTATACCCAGTGTTATTTATCTATAATTAGATTATTTTAGATTCATTAGCGAAGTTACTTGTTCTTTTCTTTACAGATTTGTACGTTGGTTGCAGCAATTGTAATTGTCAAGACTTCGAATAAGATTGAGCCTCAAAAATAATTTCTCTGGGCGTCTTTGACAATGTTTAATGGAGAAATGTAAATTAGAAAATTAATTTTGTGATAGTTTCTATTTTAATGTCATCTTTACTATGTTATTCAATTGAACACAAAGCCACTGCAGCTTCTATTCACCTAAAAATACTTCAGTAATAGCATGGAACCATTCTCATGAAAAATGTGGGGATGACTAAATTTAAGATGATAAAGGTTATATGACAATTTAATCAACATATTTGACTAATTACTACACCTATTCTGAAACAAAAATGACACTTGGTTCCAGAATTATAAAGTTAGTTGATCTATTGCAAGATATGCTAATAGAAAATAACATAAAACAATTTAAAGCTGATATTACAACTGAAAATACTGGATCTAAGCCTACCAGAAAAAATCCTAAATAGTTCATTGTTTAGAATTGTTGAGCCATTCATCTACTAACAAATTTATAAGTGCATATATCGTTGTTACACTGGTGTTCAATTATGTTGCGGAATTTTCTGGATATGATACAATTAGATAAAACAAAAGTACACCATAGGTCGGTTAACAACATCAATGTAATTTACCATAACGTATGCAATATTTATTCAACAGATAAAGATAATGCAGTGTTGCCGGTAAATTAAATATAGACATCGCATTGTTGTTAAAATGTCAAATGATTTTTCATATAGCGTAGCATGTTTCACTGCTCATCAATGTCAAGCACGGTTGAAGCTTTGTAACAGCATAAAACAAAAAAACAAAAAACAAAAAATATAAATTTTGTTGTTGTTTTATGCTGTTCGTACAATAAAACATGATATATATATCATGTTGTTATTGTACGAATAACCGAAAGGCCTTTTAAAACGATACTTAACACACATTTGCTTAAATTCTGTAAATTCGTAATAATTTTGAAAATGATGAAGTAAGGAAAAAAACAAAATCACTTGACCCATGATAGGAATTCAGAAACAGCATGAACAATTTATCATACGTAGCATCAGTTCACCAATGAATTCAAAGTTTTGGAAGGTTTAAAGCAGACGTCGATCCGTAATTCGACCAAACAAAATTATATACAGCGAGAGGATTTATCGGGTCGTGTTTCCCCTTTTTCAAGTATATTTTTTACGTGGATGTCATAAAGAAGGGACACAAAACTAACCGACGTTTAAAACTACGGTGCAGGTAATGCAGATTCGTTATGTGATAAGAATAATCAACTTATACCAGCTTGCTTTAAAGAGAATACACCGTGAAACAAAGATTTGGGGACAATGCACCGCGTGAAAAAAAAGATGAAAAAATATTACTTGAAATCAGGAGCAAGACCTGGAAGTAAGTGTTATCTGTCCTATTTATTATTTCCATCAATTTGAGTAATAATATCAACTATATCAAAAATAACATCGGGGTGAGACGGACAATTTACCACACTGGGAGAGTTTTGGACCTCGCTGATCATCTAGCAGCGCTATCACATACTGAATACCATATGCAGTGAAGTTAGAAAAAGAGTGCAGTGATTGGATTTATCAATTCTAAGAATGCCAAGTTAAAGTTAAAAGACCAACGGTGTTACTTTAAATGGAAAATGATTTGGAAGGGTAGATTCTTTTAACTGACGATGAAGTAACATAATTTGCATCTGAAAATAAGAATATGTGTGGCAAACGCAGCGTTCTTATGTAATGCAGTACCTAGAAAACAACAGCTTTGTTTAGGAAATTTAAGAAAACCAGGTTAAAAGAAAATAAAAAAAAAACCATTATTTTAGGATAACGACTAGAAAAAACGACACAAACAACAAATAACATGGATTAACTGAAAGAGCACGCATTTCTTAAAAACAAAACTGGAAGCATGAACAGTATGGTAAAAGTCCTCTGCTTTTCTATAAACACCCACCGAGTTGTTCATAAAATGTCGCATTCGAGGTTAAAGAAAGAGTAAAGGAAAACAATAACACGATGAACTAATCGGTTCTCATTGGGGCAGAATGATACACCATTACGATCCACGAGTTCATGGTGATGACTATAAAGCATTTCTAGTATAGTGGTAATTTTAGTCTTGTTGCAACATAATTCGCTTCCAGAAGCCCAATTGTAAGAAGTTAAGTACAATACAAAAAGTCGAAGTAGCTTCGGCAGGCTCTGGCATAACGTATGAGTTGTGATATGCGATATTAAATCTGACAAAATAAATATTACACCAGTTAACTTGGTTCAGGCATTTCAAACGCAATTACGGGTTAAATCTAGGAAGAAGTAAAAGTGTAAACTATGACAAGAGGCTCTAGTGAGCCTGAATTGCTTACCTGGTAGCTTTTTAAAGCTGGACTATAGACCCTGCTATACTATTGTCACAAAAGTAATTTAATTAATAGAGGGCATATTAGTAATTCACCCGGTTTTCATATTATAAAACTTCAAGGGCGACAGATCTTTATGAACATTTCAGCATATGTCTGTTTCATTATGCTGATCCTTATTTTTTAGTTATTGTGACCATGCTCCTCGACATATCAAGAATCTGCACACACAGATTGCTGAGGATATCCTAACAAACATTCAAGCCATGCTTGGTTACAATTTATCTTACTTGTAGTCTCAAAGGAGAAGATTTTCAAATTTGGAAATGTTTATTTTGGGAAAATCCATTTCAGGACCAACAATGTAAACAGATCTTTCTGAAAAATTTCGGAATTGTCCACCTCATCATGCTGCAAATTTTTACTCATTGTCAGATTTTAGCTTAACCCAACTGTTTTTGAGTTATTTTGCAAAATTCTCCAATTTGACCACATATGGTCTATGTTTAATGACGGCGGCCATATGTTTGTCAGACCAAAAATCCCCAAACACACATTTTTAAAGATGTCCCACAAAACATTCTTCCGAAGTTTTGTGTTTCAATCCATCCAGCAGTTTTAGAGTAGAAGATTTTCAAAGTTGGAAGTGTAAAATTCGGGGGAAAAATTCATTTCAGTACTCATAACTCAAACATCTGACTATGGACCATTCTGGAAATTTCGGTATTGATCTACATCATCATGCTGAACAATTTTACACCCTTCCAGATTTTAGCTAAATCGAACTGTTAGTAAGAATTTGCTAAATTCTGAAATCTGGTCACTAGGGTCTATTTTTAGTAATGACAATCATGCTTTTGCAAAATCACAAGGATTGTTAACAACACCATAAGAAACATTCAAGCAAATTTTGTTACAATCAGTTAACGGACGACGGATGCAAAGTGATGACAACAGATGAAAACTGCAAATCAACCAAGATGAAATTCGTACAAATTAAACTTCCGGAATAGACGATGAACAAGTCATACAATGCAAAGCAAAAAACCTACATAATCAAATCATATATGACAAATTATGCCAATTCAGGTGCCCAGAAAGTTGAATATTTCGTTAATGTTGCTTGACTTTCATCATATTTCTTGTTGAAGGTCAGGTCTGATCAAATAGAGAGAGTATCATCGACAGATTGAAGTCTTCAATCCTTGTTTTATTGCAAGCTCTTTGGAATAAGTTTTGGATGAAATCTGCCTCGGCGGGATACTTATTGAAACTCTACAAGACTGAAAAATATGTTGTTAATCAACATGGTAATGATTTAATCAACTGTACATTTGCTGTTGGATTTATTATTTATTTTTGAAAGTTAGATTAAGGTACGTGTACCCGGGTTTACCTTCAATAGTAAAATTAAGCAGCGTTTAATTTAAATTAACATTCTTTGTTTTCGATGCAAATGTGGGAAAAGATAATAAAGAGTAAAAAAATCGAAAAAATATGCTTCTACACAAAGAGGAAATAAAAGGCTTACTGGTCTTGGATATGGTGAACCGCAACAAATGCACCAGTGTATAACATAAATACAAAACAATAAATGCTTTCGGAGATCACCAAAATGCCTTAAACAATTGTAAGCACGCCTTTAAGTAAGCTCTGAAAGGCCCTGACCACGAAAGGGAAAACATCTACCGTAACAGTACAATGACATTTCTTCAAAATAAAACTGAAAAGTAAAAATATAACCTAAAGACACATTAATGACCAACATCTGTTGATTTAGACAGGCACGATGGGGTTAACTAGTTTTATAAGACCGCACCATCCTCTTTAATGTAAGGTCAAAAATGAACTGAAACAAACAATTACACCATAAAATCCACTCAATAATACATCCAATTCTCTCAATGGAATTTCTCAACATACACCATACAGACAAAATGAGATACCCACTTAAAAAAACAAAGAAAAAAAATCACAATACCATAGAAGCTATTAGAAATGCTCGGTCAC
This sequence comes from Perna viridis, assembly GCA_037379345.1. NCBI lineage: Eukaryota > Metazoa > Mollusca > Bivalvia > Mytilida > Mytilidae > Perna > Perna viridis. Next base: position 24,054,882 of record CM074515.1, read on the forward strand.
TACAATCTGATTAGACTGGATTTGGATTAGTAACGACAAGTGCCAATAGGCAAGATTTGATGTAGTGTAACACTAAAAAATAACTTATTTTTACACAGGATTTCAATTAGTGGTTGCATGTCTTTATTTGTGAAAAAAAGTTCAAAGAACAGACAATATTTTGTAAATCGTATCCTTCACGAATACATCTATCAAGGGCTGTATCAAAGATCTGTAATAGTGGAAAACTTAGTAGATGAACTGTATAAGTACTGTCACTTAATTAACAATCTATGACATTGCAATAATAGAGAAAAAAACTTACTGACTCTTTGAGTGTATCCGTTTCCATGGAAACGACAGACTAAGCGTTGATTTTACAACGCCTATCTGAGTGTTGGGGTAGCATTTACAGATAGCTGGCTTTGTAATGCTACTTCAACACTGAGGTTGGCGTAGCATGGAATTCCATCGGCTATAGTATGAGCTAAGCACCAGTAGACAAAGTGAGTTACATCTCCATGTTGTTAACCATCATAAACGTGTGCTGGATTTAATGTTCAGTTGTTTCTTGGTCTATCAGTAAAGTAGATATAATTCTGCTTCTGTGCTGGTGCTTTTATAATAACAATTTCATCACAATAGTTTTTAGCAAGGGGAAAGTATTTGTACTTTGGATGATAAAAATCCCTAATCATTTATTAATCAACTAGTGTATTTTTCATCATGATTGTGGGTGAAATTTATCAGTTTATTGTTTATGAACTCGCCTAAATTCACAGAACTTAATTTTCGGAAAACCATGTAGGAATAAGGTTTTTATTTAAACATATTGTTTACAAATTTTAGCAAAAAGAAATAAAATGAGGATTTTTCAATTTTAAACTTAGTTGTGGATAATAATGACAGTGATAGATTTTTTTTGTCTTCATTATTTACTCTTTCTTTGTCTTTTGTAATGCAATGGTGTGCAATATTCTCCTATCATTGTCGACGAAATTTCTTTTTCATTTTTGAAATTGATCGCAATATATGAGAAAGACGTACTATAATATCCATAACATTTAAACCAGAGGAGATTGAAATTACTACAGATGGACGGACAGAATTAAGACCAATCCAAAATAAAAGTATTATGAATTCGCTGCGCATTTAACAGATAGATATCTAGAACAACCATTCTTGCATTTTAAGTTGAAACTAGAAACAATATTAGAAATGAGGAAGTCCGAACTTAAAAATTCATATAATGATATAACGTCAGTACGTGATAAGATTAAATAAAGTACAGTCACAATATTTCATCCCAGATAAGCTTCGTAGATTAACCGAAAAAAAAAAATGAAACTATCATTCGAGGGGGAATTCGTCATCCTATTGTGCAATTTAAGCTTCAATCGGGAGGACTTTTTAAACGCGGACCTAAGATATGGTTGGCACAGGGTAAATTTTATCCCACTGAATCGTTTGTTCAACTGTAATGTTTACATCATATGTACGTCAAATAGTGAAAATGATTATTTTAAATTAACAATGGATGACTCGGAAAAGGATTTTGAGGTTCCCAAATAAGCAACCAAATTGTGCACAAAAAATAAAGTTATCTCCCTTTTTCAATGAAGTTCTTTGCTTTCTATGATTTTAAATCTCTTTATACCGTTGCAATTAATCAAAAACCAATATTCAACTTTTAGAAAGGATGCACTTGTGATATGAAATGGATGAAAATGTTTTGAAATCAAATTTTGTCATGTGCAGCCCACTGCCAGGTTTTCGCATGGACACACTTATACGCAACTGATTCCTAACATCTTGTTTACCCCCCACCCCCACCCCCAAAAATAATCCATAAATAAACAAATGTTATAGTCATACCGTTGACAATAACTAATAGTATGTACCTTATTACGTTTAACAAGGCAATGCTAGAGGTTGGCTGGCAGCAAGCTATTTTCTGCCAATCTAGCAATAGAGTGTTGAGGAGCGGAACCTCCTGCATTGAAGTACATACACATTAACTTAGACCCACGTCCCTCAAAAATATTTCCCTATAACACTTTAACGATAACGACAAACAAGAAAAAATCGAAAAAGTGAAAACAAACGCATTGGTTATCAAAATTGAAAGAAATTTTACTTGACTTTAGATAAAAAAAAATGTGATGTGACAGCACTCTCTACTGACACAGCATCCACATTACGTTCCTAGACCTTAATCGTGTCATAATAAAGATAAACCTGTCTACAGCGAAATCAAAATTATGGCAACACGGTAGTTCTCATATATGTATTCGCATTTTACATAGAAAACACTACACAGTGAAATCTAAATCGTGATCGTTAAGGCATGTTGGACTGTAACAAATAATTTACTTCTATGTAGATTTCAAGCAAATTAATAATTCGCTGTACTTTTTGATTAACCCGGTCCTTGCTATTACAGCATATAAAGGTCAGTAGTAAAGAGGACAATACAAAAGTGCATTATTCCAGAGCAGACGTTCTTTGCACGTTTCAAATTTCCTCGTATATTGGAATGCAAATATATGCACATTAGAAAAATCAACCTGTACTGATTCTTTTCATCAATTTTAAATATTTCAAAAATACGGAAGTAGGGCAAAGTATGAAGATAATTCAACACAACAACAAAGAAACAGTATAAAGGATTTAGAATTCCTCATTTTGATCTTTTACAATATTAATTGGGATCTACTATTTATCAGTACTGAAAGTTCCATGAACACATGTCCTACATCCTGTTAGTTTCAGAGGAAAATACCAGTCATCCTAATACAATGATTACAAATCAAAAACCCTAAAATTGAATATACCTAAGAAATGAAAACTACATCACATCTTAAATTATGGAATTCCAAAGGAACCTTACAACTCCAAGGTATGACATAACTACCATGACCAGACAAACAAATATCAGTAACAAAATCAATAATAAATCTGTATATATATTTTTATTACAGCTTCAATATACAACCTACCGGTACAATATCATGTGGTGAAATAAATATAAATAAAACCAACCAAATTATAATATTCCATAATTGATACAAGAGAAAAAACACATATTTTGACCACATTATACAAAATAAAGGGAGACAAATCTGTAGCACACCCTCCCAAATAGAGATGCATGGCGAGCAAATTGATTTTTTCCTTTCTAAATATTTTTGTGATGTGAAATACTACTAAAACTAACACTTAAGGTCACAGAAACTGTAAACAGCTATAGTCACACGAGTAGAAAGTAAAAAGAATTAAGATAACAAGATACCAAATTTGCTAGAAAAGACTATTCTGGCCATGCTTTAAAAATGCTTTGTTTGCTGCTAATAGAGTAATTTTTTGATAACATTCATTTTCCAAATTATACTCTTTTAGGTGTCTTTCAGAAAAGCAAGTTCACCCAGTTATCTACCAACATTCAGGTAAACTACACCTAACCATTTAGGATGGTCTCATAAAGCAGGAAAACAAATTACATATAAAGAGCATTTCAATGAAATTCTATCCTTCAAATTTGATTTGAAACATCGGTGGTAAATGATTAAAATACCAGCAGTGATCACTTAGAACTGTGTAAAAATCTCATTAAATACTTATGAAATAAAAAATTGATAAAAATATACTTCAAAAGTGATTGTTCGACCAGCTTTTTACAACCAACAATAATTGAGCTTAACTCAAGTGATATGTTAGACACATCTAAAACAACCGACATTTTAAAAGAGTATATTGTTGTCTAGTAACATTTAAATGTGAAAAATAATATACATTGTACATGTAACATGTTTGCCAATCAATAATCTGGGCAAAGTTAAAAGATCTTCTCTCACTATGAATAATTTAACTTAATGACTTATTCAGTGTTTTAGGTCTCCCTACCTCAGACGACTTTAATGAAACAGTCCTTAGTACACCAAGTTTTCTCAACTGCACATACAGATGTACCTGTCATCACCATTACATTGGATTTACCACACAATATGTTTTTTTCTCGCATTGATGGTGAATATTAAATAATCTTTGTGTCTAGAAGAGGGTATTTTTTCCCAGGAAAAATAATTATTTTAGTAATAACAACCTCATAAAGATGGTTATGAGAGCGACCTTATCATACAATTTTAGACCCATACCAGTAAACTGAACACTGGGCAGTTGATTTGATTTTTAAGACTTGTGTACATGTATATATTCATTGTAGTTACAAAAATCATTTTTCTTACAGTAAAGTCATATGTCTTTTGCATATCAAAAACATTTTAAAAAATCAACCTGGTATTTTACCACAATCATATAATTATAAAATATTCTTAATTCTAATGAACAAAGAAAAGAACATGTCTTAATTCTTTTACATTAAATTTGGGGAAAAAATGCTTACTCGTTTTGCAGTGTGAGGTTATAGAATAATAAATGTATGAAAGGGAAAACCTTTAAATATTTACAGTAAAATCTTAATAAAATCAAGGTCAATTATAAAAAAAATATGGGTTTTCAGACCCCCTCAACCCTTCCTTAACATTTACCCTATTTTGTTGCCATATCAATAAATAAAAAACAAGAAATATCACTTCCTTAATCATCTTCTTGGCTATTAACTTTGTAAAAGACATACTCATCACTTTCTTTGGCAATGAAATTGTAAAAATAAATGTCTCCCTCCATCATTGGTTCTAAAAAACTAATGTCCAGGGAACCAAGAAAGTTACAGGTACCTGAATGGCCCAAAATACAGAATAATAGTTGTTGAATTATTTATGCTGAAAACGACTTGTGTAAGTAAGCAAACATTGAAAACCTAATTAAATTCTATAACTATACATAGAAACTATGTACATTCAAGTTAACAACAATAAAATACGAAAAAAATAAACATTTAAACACTCGCACAATAAAAACCACTTGTTTTTCATATTTGAAACACTACTGTGTACAAAACATTTCATAAAGCCATCTTATTTTTGGCACGATAAAGAATACAGGTAGAAGAAAGCACTGAAAATAGAACAACATAAAAACCTGAGAGATCTCAGCAATAGAATATCTACTGTCCAAAAGTGTAAATAATAACAGAGAAAAATGTACTAAAATATTCCCCCAAAAATGGGGAGAGTTGGTACAAAATTGAACAAGTTAAGAAGATTACTTACAAGTTACTTAGTTAACAGAATTTTTTTTTACCTAAACTTTTCATCTACTAATTAAAAAATATAGATGTAAATTTTGCATCAAAATATTTATGTATCATTTAAAGAATCAAATTTTGTTATAAATATACTATCATTAACCAATCTTACAAAAATACCTTTTCCAGTGTTCTAGGATTTTTCAAAATTTTTGGGCTTCCACATGCAAACTCTAAAAGATTGACTTTCCACACTTGAAGTTTGCTTCTAAACTTAACAAATCCTTTAAAAATTTGAAACTTTCTACTTGCCAAAAGGAAACTGAGGCATAACAATCCACTTTCCTATACCTCATCAACATCTGCTCCAGGTGACACTGGTTTACTGCTGTTAAAGCTATTGCACAAACAAATCTTGGTCTAAAAATAACTGTCCTATAAAAAAAGACATCTCTAGACCATAAGATCTAAGAGAATTCATTTTTGGCAAACTACACTGTATTGCAAAAAAAATAATGCAACCTTGACCAAGAATATCAAATTCATTGCACATGATAATTTGCATCATAAAAGACAGTTCACAAGGTTTGACACTAACTGTACTTACTACAAAAGTGGTTCAAAGGACAAGTATAGAAAAAAATGATAGTCCTTAATGTGGGTGGTACTCCTGAGGACCAAATCTTTTAAAGGAGTTTGGACCATACAAAATCTTGGGAGGAATTTGAGCACTCTAGCAGATATACCATAGAGCTCTTTAGTTTAGATTTTTTTCTAGAATGATGAAGAGGCAGATAGATGAAGAATATTTGGAAGGCCAAATTCATTTCAACGGATTTGAGGGATTTGTCCCCTAGACAGACAACAGGCTTGCACTATTTCAAGGCCTTAGAAAATCTTTCATTGGTTTAACCAAACTTAGCAAAATCTCCTGTAGTCCAAAGAACTATTCCTTACATATTCATGACCCTGATGAATTACAGCAGATGAACTTGATACTACTGTTTAGATACTACAATGTTCATGGTAATAACCATATATAAACCCTTTCAACTCTCTAAAAAAGTAATACCAATTCTAATAACTTCTTACCCTGTTACCTACAAACTAACTACTGTATATGCTTTTGTTATTTTGTAAAAAAAAAACTGGAACAGGTGATGCTGGTAAAACACATAAGAACTCTACTCTTGCCCACTTTTCGTTTTTTTTTTCCAAATTCAAATAATATGACAAGAACGGATATATTGAATTTGTCAAAAGACAACAATCCCAGTGTTCATATGATTAATACTTTATCTTGGTAGCTTTGAAACCAAAATGATTGATATGTAGCCGTTTCTACTTTTTTAGAAGTGTATTTTTATTAGCCCTACTTAGTTTAATAGATATTACAAATAAGAAAAAAAACTAATTAACTGAAATATACTGTTAATCTGAATTCATCAAAATAGATTTAATAATTTTAATACTGGAATTTTCTTTAGAGATACCTGGCAAATCTACCATATTAATGTGCAAAAAAATGGAACAATGCTTTCTCTGTATACTAGTAACTATTTTGTTGGAACCCCTGACAATAGGTACACTAGTGTTTTAAAGCAATTTTCATAGATGCAGCTGACATTCCCAGTACTACAGTGTCCCAAATAACATAAAATTAGGGAGGGGGATGCAATGCCCCTCCTCTTGATATGCCCCTCAGTAGAACATAAAATAATTTCAATAATGGCCTTTGGCTCTTGAACAGTAATATTTAGTAGTTATGTTGAAATGCTATCTTGAACCAAGATATAAATGCATACAACAGCATTTGTCACTAGTTTTACCTAAAATGTAGAAATTTTTTCCTTATGGTTTTGGTTGGGTATGCTCATATGCCCTCTTCTCCAAGATTCCTTCTCTATCCAAATGTTCTAACTGGATCACTGCTTAACATTATATTACAGTGTGTTAATACCTTTTAAAGAGATTACTCTACTTTTTGTACCATTTTATCATGTTTACAATAGTGATTAACATCAAAACTGAAAGCATTCCGTTTAACAAATTTGGATGAATATACAACCTTGATATATAACCGAGATTCTAAACAAAACTGAAAAAGTGTTTTAGTCTATCAAAACTAGAAGTTAATAAAAAATATTTCTACACATACAACATCAACAATAAAGTCACCAGAAAGTCTCTCACTTTAAACCTTTTGCAACTGATTAATTACAAATCTGTAAATTCGGAGAATCTCAGCATTATCTAGAAATTACTGATTAAATTAACATTTAAATAATTTCAAGACTGAATATGGTTTGTAAGCCTTGTTCTAGTTTCATTTTCCTCATCTGAATTTCCAATGAAGAAAGTATTCAGATCTGCATTTTATAGTTTACTCCTGGGATTTCAAAACACTGCATTACAATGCGAAATCAATTTATTGCTGGTATCATGAAAAAATAGATCTTTGTCATTTTTTTTCAACATTTTTACACAAAAAGATGCTTTGCTCTTAATACTGAACTCAAAACTATCTCTATGCATTTGAATGGTAAATTAAAACCCATTTTCTTGAAACCAGAGTCACATGATGAGACTTACGTACCCTACAAGGTTAAATGACATTGCTTCTTTAATATTGGTCTCAACAAATTGACCAAAAAATAAAAATAAAAATAATGCTGCCTGACTATTCTCTGTTCTCAGCAGGTGACAATTAATACAGATGTATGATAATAATATACAAAATACATGTATACATACTGAATAACACTTATGTAAACATACACAAAGATACTGCATGATTCTAAAAAAAAAACCTACATGTACATGTAGCCATCGCAGAAACAATATGAATGAGTATGAAGTATAATTAAGAAGAATAAAAAAACTAGCTAAAAAAATCAACCTCTTGCAGATGTTTGAAAAAAAGAAAATTGTTCATGAGAATTTGTCAAAATAACATTCAAAATGATAAAAAAACTTCAATCATGTTTTATCCTAATTTTAATTTTCGTTGTGAATTTTTTTTTTTAAAAACTGACAATTAGCAATCATCTTTTTTTGCATATCTACACATTTTTCTACACAAGTGGTATGGGGCCAACCCAAAGTGGAAATTGCCAAAATTGGAAATAAATATATGGAAAAAAAAGGATGGGTAACAGTAAATTCTGGATTTTAAAATGAGGAATTCAACATTAAAATGGAAGAAAATTGTGTCTGATTTTTACAACAAACAGGTGATATGTGTAAAAAAACTATATGCAAAAGATTGATTCTTGTGTATTAAATGTGATTTTAACAATACCACAAGATCTATATTTGACAAGTAAATGACTTCTGAACTGAATATAAACTATATGATATAAATGAAAATGTTGCAGTCTTGTTGTATTAAGGTAAGTATTTCTGGCCACAAAGTAAAAAAAAAACGCTGAAAATTTATTTTAAGACGAAACACACTACAACAAGGGTAAATTTTGCAACATCCACGTGCTACAGTGGACATAATTGCAAAAAAATATATTCTATTCCAATCTTTCAAAATATATGTCTTTAAGTACTTCTCTGTCTAAGAATCAGGCAAAATGTGTGGCACGCAAAGAAAAGAAACTCAGAGATTTTATTGCATTTTCGAAGTATTTATACATTATAACATCCAGAAAATGATATCAAAGTGTTCGTAAAGTTTGCCTTTTAATTATATTGATTAGTCAAGTTTAGGTGAAATGCCCTATATAACTAGTAAAAAAAAGATCTACATCACAGATGCTTCAGGATAAATTTAAATAGCTTTTGGTTGCTAACTAGATGCATTGAATATATTTGATGCAAAAAAGACCAAATTGAGAAAAATGATGTGCCACCCATTTCCTGATTTGTACAAGGAATTGTACTTAAAACAGTTTGGAAGAATGTTGCTTGTGTTGTCTTTAAAGTACATCATAAACATATTCCCCATTCCAAATAACTCTGAATTATTTCCTTAAAAGCTATTGATAACAAAACTGAGACATCGCAACTTGTATTATGCCAAATATTCAATAGCATAGAATAATGTATTTAAATGGAGATCTAAAAAAGCAGCACCATTTGGAACATTTATGAGCTCATAATTTTGAAAATCAAAACTAAGTTAAAAGATATTCTGCACAACTCTTCTTGTCACAGAATTCCTTTAACTGAATTAACAACCATAACCCTTAAAATATTTAACAATCATCATAGTTTCTACTGGCATGTCCGACACAGTAGTACAGTACACTAGACAACAAAGCAAATGCTCCAGCACCAACAGCCACCCAAAATCCCCATCCATAAATTAGCTGTTCCCCGGTAGAGCTTTCCTTGGTGAGTACTTCAGCATTGTGATCCAGGTAAGACTTTGCACCGAACACACAAACTGACACGGCAATCAACAGGACTGAAAAAAGCAAACATGAAGTTTATTACATGTACTTAAACTCAGGGATAAAAACTGGCATTAGCCTAGTCCCCCATGGCTACTAGAATTTAAGATGGGCTCCCAAACTTTTGGGTAATATTTACATGTAGTTGAACATATAGCAAGTATTCAACAGAAATGTTATCTGGGATACCAGCTTGAAATTTCAAAGTTTTACCCCTGACTACAAATGTCAAGTATATGACTAAATTGATGATATATTTGAATAACAGCACTACACAAGAACATTGAATTGAAATTATACACTTTTTCAGGTTACATGTGTGCTCTAAAAAAGTCATTGAACTAATATATATACAAATTTATATCCCTAGGCTATTGTCCCTCAGATATATCATATTCATACTATGAAAAGGTTAAAATAAGTCAATTAATCAGTTTAAATAGGCTTCTGATATTACTACTGATATATGGAGATCGATTGATTTATTACGGTTTTATGTCCTATGGTAAATATTTCATACATTTCTGGATGAGAACGGTTGACCAATCAAACAAACCCTGTTACTCTGAAACACTAAGCTGGCTCTTTCCTGTGCTAGCTCACAGAGGCAACAGCCCACAGGAAGCCATGTCACCCAAATGAGACACAAAATTCTGACTACAAACCAACTGGTCATCACTCCATCTCCTTAAAAAATATGTTTGGCAAAGGAGCAGTTACTTCCAATTTTAAAGTCTATGGTGTGACTCGGATGTGGATCAAGCCAACCACCTCTCTCACTCAAGGCAAGATTGCTACACTTAGACTAACTAGACAGTTATGAAGGCCAAGATGATTGAGATGTGTACTTCTGGAAACTTAGTTCCAAGGGACATATCTATTACAAAATTCTAGGGATAAGAATTTCTTGGTAATATGCACTACTACATATTGTGTCCTTGGTACATACCAAGTCAGACGAAATTCTGTTCAGTATTTGATAGGAGTTGGAACGACATAAAGAAAATTGATGGAAAAACATATTCCAGGTTAGGGTGAGGGTTGAGTGCTAAAAAACCTGTTTAACCCTGCCACATACTTTATGTGCCTGTCCCAAGCTAGGAACCTGAGCATAGCCAAGTCTTATGTTCACTTATTTGTTGAATTTTTTTGTACATATTACATGTAGGTCTATTTTCATCTTTTATGAACAGTTTCACTTCATTTATTGTGGGGCCTTTAACAGCTTGCTAATGGTAAATTATCAGATATGAATTATGACAATTCCACTTTAAAACAGAAGAAAATCAGATCTGATGTACAAAATGTTACTATTGTAAGTCCCAACAGAATATATAGATTAAAGGAGAATAGCACTATTGACCTATAATTCTTTTATCAAACTTAATCTGTTTTATTTAAGATTTATTTCCTCTATTTTACAGGGAAGACATGTAAGGTAAATATGAAGATTACAACTCAATTTACACTAAATACAATGTACATTGTACATGTATATACATGCACTGTACACATACATTTGTAAATTTTTTTTATTAGTAGAAAACATTCATTCAAAACATTGTTTGAAAACACACATACAGTATATACATGCAAGAGTAAAAATATGGCTCCATATTATATATATTTTTAATAATATAACCAGATCTGGAGGTTTGATCCCCTTTAAATTAGAAAATTGTGTAAATTTTGCACAAAAATTTGATTAAAAATGAACAAATAACAGCTTCCTTAATTAATAAAGATCTTTGGATCTGCCTGTATACCAGTATATTACTCACAGGTTAAATTAGCAAATGCTCCAGCAGCCTGATGAGCATTACACCCCTTACAGACATTGCACAATGACAACAGACCAATCAGGAGAGCCAACATGGTGGAGGCAATGGCACAGGACATCAGTCCTTGGACTGCTTTGAACCAATCTGAAATAAATGGTGAGAAAATGGTCATTTAGTACACATTTACATCAGCTACATGTTCATGTATGATAATAGCAAAGTTCTGATATCATGTAGCGATACATTATACATGTGTCAATTAAGGCTTTTAAAAATTATGAGTATTATAAAAAAAACCACACAATCAGGGGTTAAAAAATGATGGAGAGAGTAACTATGACAGAAAATTTAAATCAATCTTGAAATGAAAGTCGATACACATGTAGACTTGAGTATTGGCATTTCTAATTAAATTATTACCACATAAAAATACTGAAAAATTAAATTGTGAAAAGAGCAAGTAAATGTACATGTATATAATTTGATGTTGGTGATGTATATTTTTACATGTATTTGAGCAGGGTGATACATTTGTAGAGACATTGTGGCTTGCCCATTTTGACAGCTCATGTCCATTTCCTAGAGGTAACCTCTCTTTGAGTTGTACATGTACATGTATACATTGAAAATGGAAGAAATTCATAGGTCACTGAACAGTCATTATGCATAGAACTGCTTGTACATGTAGTTCTCTGTGTATTGTTAAGTTTTATGCTTGGTTGTTTTGTTCTTTACTTTAATATCGACTTTGGTTCTTTTTTCAATTACAATGTTAATTTCAACCTGTGTTATTGAAATTTGTTACCTACATTTATTTGAGGTAAGGGAAGGGTTGAGCCCGATCAAACTAGATAGTATACAGCTCAACTACCGTCAACCAAAATACATGTGTATCTCTACAGTGGAATCCCTCATGTCCTCCACAAAAGTAAAAACTAGGACAAAATTGCTCCATTTCATTACTTTTTAGTATATTTTTCTGTCCATAACTGAGAAATACTACTAAACTGCTAGAACCATTAAATATACCTTGGTATAAAGACAGGAGTAGTAAACAACATACAATTTTTGAAGTGGTGCACCACCGTGGAGAATTTATACATGTACATTTATGTTGACTGTAGTGTACACACATGTACATGTACATGCAAGTACAAAATAATAACAAAAAGCTGTGGATACATGTACATGTACATTGAAATACATGTATATCATTCTGAATATTTCATAATCTGACCTTTAATAATTGATCATTCTATGCATGTTTTATAGAATACATGTACTTATCTCACAAAGTTTAAGATTAAAGAATCCCTTGGTACAGTACATTATGTAATGTGCCATATGAATGTCATTGCTTTTTATCTTGGCATTTGCACAAAGACATTTTATGATATATTTTCAATAAATCCTTTTTATATTGATACTTTTGTTTGAGTGAACAAGGTTTGCTTATCAGTCGATTTTGGATGTACATGTAGCTTACTGAAAAAAGCAGTACTCTCTCGAGGCAAATACAGCTATTTGTTAAAGTTTTTGTATTCTGTAACGATCTCAAGAGGTACATGTAAATCCAAATTCAACAGATTATTATAGTTTGTTTTATTCAGGGTTCTCCCATATGAAAATTTAACAATGATAAAAAAATTTTATGGCACAATTTTTGCTGACAAGGAAGCATTTAAGAATGAAGATATAACCATGACTAGAAAAAGTAAGGGAAGAATGAAATGACTACATGCTAACAAAACCCATTTTTTGTTTCATTAAGTAAATTCTTCCTATTTTCCTAATTTTTCTATTCCTTTAACTAATACCATATACATTTACATGTATTACTCTGGCCTGAAAAATATGTTTCCAGAACCAATATTCAAGAAGCCATTATAATGAAACCAGTATATAAATGTAGGTGCAAACTAGACATTGCCCCTAAAGGGACTGGACTAATACCCCCGCAGCCAGTTGAACCCTTTAAATTTTAGGACCAATGTGGACATACACTGTATGATTCATATTGGACACAATTTTTACGTTCGGATAGATTATGCAGTTTTGGCACACAATTTGCTGCCATTTCTAAAACATTCAACTTCAAACAGCAATCAGCACTATTTTTTGCTGATAACACTAACAGAATATGACTTATTCCTGACAATATACTCATCTCCATATGGATATCTAACACTACAATTGAGTTTGACAACAATCCCGCAAGTCCTTAAAGTAAGGAAGAGTCGAGAACAATGCATCAGACCAAGTTTTGCCACAAAATGTGTAACTTCCAACAGTCATCATTTCTACATGTACATTTTTTTGTTCCTGATAAAATGCATATCCCAACATGGTAATCTAAGACCCCATTAAGTTTCGTAACAATCCTGCAAATCGTTGAGGAGGAGTTGTGGACAATGCATCAGACCAAGTTTTGCTACAAAATGTGTAACTTCCAACAGTCATCATTTCTACATGTACATTTTTTTGTTCCTGATAAAATGCATATCCCAACATGGTAATCTAAGACCCCATTAAGTTTCGTAACAATCCTGCAAATCGTTGAGGAGGAGTTGTGGACAAGGCAACCAAGTTTTGCTACAAAATGTGTAACTTCCAACAGTCCATGAAAACTGATTTGTTCAACGTATCATAGTTTTCCTTTCCTCTTTTGTCAACAATGAGCAACTTGGCAGGTGTTTCTAGAAAAGCAGCGGATGCTTACCCTACCAGTGCACCTGGTCCATGCTCCCAGTTTTTAGTGGAGTAAGAGTTGCTCATTTACATGTACACTGTCCTTTCGTTACTTTGTACATGTATGTAATATTTTGGTAATTTTATGTTCTTTGTTGTGTATGTCTGTTTTCCTTGTCGGTCTTTGCCCCTGGATTACATTGCACATTCTTTTGATTTCCACTAGAATCTTGGTTCCCTTGATAACTTTTCCAACAGCCGTCATTTCTAAAATTTTTGTTTAAACATAAATTCCTGACAATATGTACATCTCAATATCATAATCTAACACCCCATTAAGTTTCATAACAATCCTGCCAGCCTTTATGGAGGAGTTGTGGACAATGCATGTGACCAAGTTTTGCTGAAAAAATGCCTAAGTTCAACAGCCATCATTTGTACAATTGTCATCCAAACATAAATTCCTGACAGTATGCACATATCCATGTAGTTATATTACATGTACATGTTCATCCCACAAAGTTTTATAACAATGTTTCAAGCTGCTAAGAAAATAGTTCGGACAGACAGTTAGTTTGAAAACTATATACATAATGTACATGTATCCCCAAACTTTGTTTGTAGTGGTGTAAAAACATGTGCATGAATCAAATTAAAGAAGTTTACACAGGGAGGATTATTAATAAGAAGTTCATTCATGACAGAAACCTGATCTACATTCATAAACCAGAACTAATATGGATCCAAAGCATGAGCAAACATTAACTGAACAGTCCAATTTTCTTAATCCCGGCAGACCAGCTATTGGAACATTGTACTACTTGTACATGTACATGTATAATAAGACTTGGGAAATTTTACTTTCTATTTCTTATCTATTTTTCCCACAACAAAACGATAGCATGACAGTGTAAACAAGTCAGCCATATTATTTTCAATTAAAAGTAAATTAGCAAATATCAGATGGAATACATGTAAACAATTTTAGGAGCACTTATATTTTCCTTTATTAGGTACATCAGTTTCTTTATGTTGAAAATGGTTTAATAAATGTATTCCATCTTCATTCAACTCAACGTATAAAAATAGCCACATGCATTTGGCCAAGGTTTTAATTGGCTCACTATGAATATTTTCATCTGATTGACACATCCTACAGATTCAATTCATGGGGTAACTAATTATCAGCAATTACAGAATCATTTTCAAATTGGCTTCAATCATAAATTTGTCATTATTAATTGGTTTACATGTTCTGAGTCAGTATTGGATGGGTTTCTCAAACAAAAAAATAATTAAAGGCTGATAACGGTAAAAGTAAATCATGGCGAACAATAATCTAACAGTGGCCCTGATTCTTTAACCAATGCGGCCTGCCATGGTAAAACAGCTCTTGGAGAACCCAGTTTATTGTTGTAGTTTTTTACCCCACCATCGTCCAAGGTTAGGGTGAGGGTTGAGGGCTCACAAACATGTTTAACCCTGCCACATACTTTATGCGCCTGTCCCAAGCCAAGAACCTGTAGTCTAGTGTTTGTTGTTTTTTTGTATGATAATTGTTATTGGGTATACATGTATGTTTTTTTCTAAATATTAGGTCTTTCTTGTCATTTATGAATAGTTTCACTTCATATATTTTAGGTCCTTTTACAGCATGCTTTATGGTATGAGTTTTGTCCATCATTGAAGACAGTGTGATGACCAGTAGATGTTAAATTGTCCACTGCTTGAATTTTGGTGGATGACTGTCTCACTGGCAATCATACCACATCTCCTATTTTTATACAATACAGAAACTGGAATTTTGGGATTGCTATTATTCAGGACATTCCTTCATGATCAACATGTGCCTTGCAATAGCACAACAATGTTTACAAGGCCAGAATAAGACAAAAATTTCTGAGTTGGTCCCTTGACAAAAAAAAAAGGGTTGCAATAACAGAGGAAAATAAAATAGGACTAAGGCCAAGAAAAAAATGTCTGTTTAGGCTTACAGTCCTCCCAAAAAATAGGTAGGTAGGCATTTTCAATTAATATTTTTCATTTTATTTTTTTTCCACTAAAGTTGCACCTACATTTGTAAAATAGCATCATGTTTAAGTCATGAAAGTGTATAGTTTTAAGTAGAAAGTTTAATTTTTAACATACGCACCTATTAATCATGTCTTTTATTACAATACACTTATTTTTTGTAGGAATTTTGAACAAAATATAAGTACACTGTATTTTTAAATCTTACCTGCAAATATATTCAAACGCCATTGTGACCTGGTTTTAAACATACTTTCGGTTTTACCGGAAATGATCTATATTATACTGGAAATTGGTCGAAATTACCGATTTTGTAAATTTTTGAGAAAAAATGTATTAAGGTCAGGAGAAAAAAATTATGGTCGGTCGGGAAACCTGAAACAGACATATTTTTATTTTTGGCCTAAATAAAATGACACACACTTTTAAGGGAAGATAAAAAAATCCGATATTATTGTACTAATGATAATGTACAAATGTTCATGTACAAATACAATTATGAACCACACCCATTAACACTCAAGCAATTAACAGACCAGTTCTACATTTCACCCCCTTTTGTATGATCAGTACCTGGTAGACTTTTCTCAATAAAAAAGTTATCAGAGAAGAACCATCGACAGTTGTCTAATATTCCTGTAGAAGCAGATCCACCAAGGCAGTTGATCCACAAACCACAATCGCAGTTGTTGTTTTGACACATGCACAAGTTGTCTATTTTGTTTACAAAGTGTAACCAGTTCGGCATCGCAAAACAAACTATAGTGGCTACCGTAGTGATAAGAACACAGAGAACAGCTGTAACAACAAGACAGGATGCCATTATGCTCGTTTAAGGGACAGATAAAGACGAAAATTCCTTAATTTGTTTGTTTTACAACTTTCTTTCTGCTCTGATGCTTCAAGAAACTTCCGGTCTGTACATTATGAATTCCGGTTATAGTCTATTTTTCAAACCCTCAAAGGTAAAGATAAGATATATATTCAATGCAAAATTCTCGTAGGAAAAATAAATTTTGAATTTTTTCAATCTCGGAGGTAAGAACGAAAAATAATTGTATGGGAATCGTAGTACAGAACGACATGAATAAAATGGCAAGTTTTTGAAAGGAACCGTCGAGTAATTACAAAAATAAACGCAAAAAAACGCAAACAATCTGAGGTGACTTGGACTATAGTCTGCTTCATAATTATTGTAATTGAATTTTTTTTTCTATTTGTCAAACAAAATAATGATAAGAATATGATTATCCACCTCGCTTGGACCTTTTATTTAGATTTCTCCACGCCACTTTAAGTTCACTTGTTAAATAATTCATTTTAGACTGTGAGAGACGCAGAATCTATATTTGACTCTAAAGTCATTTTAAAGCTGCTTTGGCTGCTTCGATTCTACTGATTTTTGCTGAATAAGTTTGTAGTAATGCAATTAAAGTAATAAAAGTCGATAATACCTATAAAATATTGTGAAACCATTTTAATCAAAGAAGATAGATAGCTCCAATCTAATTATGTTTTGCCATTACTTCCGAAGATTGCCGACAAGATAACGGATAAACATGTAAGCACATATCTTGTTTTCATTTCATTTTGTCTATTTCTTATTTAGTTTTCAAATAAATAATGACAATTACTGACACATTTGTGCCGTATTATATCACTATACGTAAATTACAAAAGGATCTTTGCGTTATATTCGAATTTTTTTCTTTTACGACTTGAGTCCGTAAAAGAAAAGGGTCGTCCTTGCCGTTGATTAAACACTTTCGCTTTGCAATAAATTTAAAAAAAAAAAAAATCGACCCTTAAGGCACATGCGCGGATTAATGTCACCAGAAGTTACATGTATACGAATTTTCTCGAGGTTGACTTTTTGTTTTTTGCTTGCATAAGAACGGAAAGTTAACATTAAAGATGAAATGATCGGTTAGCATTAATCTAATATTACTCAGTCTCCGACTCGAACACAGGGGCTCGTTACAAGTGACTATAGGCTAGAAACCACTAATTCCACTTCCCATAGGCTTCTATGCTAATTTCACAATATTCAATGGCTTTTCTGGACTTTACCTTAACTTTCACCTGCAAAGGACTACATATCATCATGATTCTACATATGTCAGCTCACAATCCTCAGAATGGCATGTGGGGTTAGCAGACTTGCAGTGCAGTACTGGTCACCGGAAGTGAAGGGTCTATAAATAGCATGGGGAATCCCAGTGTTTTCACAAGATAGGGGTATATTTAGAAATCATTATGGAGATTAGGCTTCACATCACAAGAAGCAAAATGCACCTATAAAATGTACAGAAATGTTTTTTCTTTCAGAAACTGTTTAAATTTTGTAAATAAGATGAGAACTTTTTTCACAGCACTATGAGGAACAGGGGTAATTTCTGCGTAGGACTATTTTCCAAATGCTCATTGGTTGAATTGGTGGTCTGTAACCTATTTAGGTCATAAACATTATCAGGGTCCCGATATCTATATATAGTCATTGCCAGTTTTTAATTTAATTTGGTTCCTAATCTGGTCCCCTGGTCAATATCACAAGCAATCCAAATATTGCTAAAGAATTGAGAAAAACTTGTGGAACGAAAACATTACCCGCACTTCCTTATAACCAGTTGTTTTGATTGAGAAGCATTCTGGCCATCAGGGTTACGAAAGAGTAATTATATCAAGGTTACACTCATATACTGATTTTGTTCACTCGGATAGTAACCTATACAGAGATGGGGACAGTATCAGAGAAAACTTGAAGACCCTGAAAAACCAATATGTTCAATCAAACAGGAAGACATACATCTATTTGAGATCCTTCCATTGTATTACCGTTACATTTTGCATTTTCTACAAGCTTAGATATATATAAAAATCATCGTGCTCATTATTAACAATCTTTTGTTGCTTTAGTACCATATAAAATTCAGACTGTCAATGGTAGAGATCATTCATGATGCAGAAAAACCCACCTAACAAACAATAATTTTGCGTTCAATATAATAATTATACATACACTTTATTTTTATGTAATTATCAAATTCCTGCATATAAATCTGTATTTTGGAGAAAACCGTACATTTATCTCCCTTTTAATCAAACAAATAATACTAAAAAAAACAACTACTCTTTCAAGACTGCCAATTTCAACCTATATACATAAATATATATCAAAAAGCAAAAATACAACGGAATGACAAACTAAGGCTGATCATGAATTAGAAAATATATCATGTGTACGTCGGAGTTGCCATTGAAGTTTCTCATTTGATGTACTGTGAAAGTGTACCCTATTATTTCACAGTGAGCGTCGAAACATATCCAAATACATAAACGGTAAAGGCCATACCAGTGGCTGATTGGGGTGGGGGAGGGGATATTTAAGTGAACCAAGATTCGAAGCGGCATAGAGCCTTACTATACAGATTACAACAATACGGTATAACTTGACGTCTTTTGCGATGGTTTAGTAGTTATATGTATGACCGACATCAGTGAGTTGTTTTAAACGGTTGCTTTTCTAGTTGGAAGCCAGTGAGAGCTGGAGTTCCGCAAGGATCTATACTCGGTCCTTTATTATTTATTGTTTTATTAACGACATCGATGCTTGTATTAAATTATTCGCCGACGACACTAGTCTTTATGTCATAGTAGAGACGCCAGATATTGCAACTCGAACATTGAATAGTGATATGGAAAAAATCCACCAATGGGCTATGGTTGCAATGGTTGGTGCGATTTAATCCTCATAAAACGGAAGCGATGTTGATAACACGTAAAAATGCAAGACAGGACCACACTCTTTTACAGATGAATGATTCTGTTCTTCAAGAGGTCATTAGTCACAAACATCTTGGTATCTACTTCTCTGACACGGTTCCTGGCATGATCATGATTATATCATTAAAAAGGCATACACTAGGATAAATATCCTGTGACGTGTGCGATTGGTTCTTGATCGTTGTACACTAGAAAAAATATATATGTCGTTTATCAGACCGATCTTAGAATACGGAGACGTTGTGTAGGATAACAGTTTACAAATCTTGATTAACAAGATCAAGGGAGTCCAAGTAAAAGCCATGCGAATTGTTACAGGTGGTACCAAATTAGCTTCGTTGGACGAGCTATATCACGAAACCGACTGGGAAAAACTCTCCGTTAGGAAGAAAAATCATAAACTTGTGATGATGAATATGAAGGTTAATGGTGATATCCTCGAGTATTTGAGTACCCTGGTGCAAAATGCGCCGACTAACATCCATGACCACTTTACCCGCCAATCACATGTATCTTAACCGAGTTACGTACTAGGACGTCATTATTCTCTAATTATTTTCTGCCGTCCACTATCAAAATGTGCAACGACCTTGCAGTCACCACTCGTGATTCTAGGTCTTTGAATATATTCAAAACGCGTGTTTAATATTTCGAACGATTGTAAAAAACCTATGAACTATAATATTGGTAGTAGATCCGGTCAGGTCTTGCACGCCAGATTGCACATGGACAGCAACTCCCTCAATGAGCATCTGTACAAGCGAGGTCTGGATTGCTAGTCCGATCTGCATCTACGGACAAAGAGAAACAAACAGCCACTTCTTACTTGAATGTAACAATTGCTCAGAGATTCGACGTAACACTATACATACTTTGAATTTTCATATCGATATTGACATTCTTCTCAAAGGGTGTGATGCTCTAACTTTAGAACAAAATACATTCATTCGTAAAGGTGCAAACTTACATTTTAAAAAGTAAACGTTTTTGTCAATACTTAATTGTATATATACATATATCTCTTTGTATTGTTTGTTATCTTCTGTGCATTTCAACTTCTCAATATCCTTTTTGTATACTTTCCTATCTATCTCTCTTCAATTTAATACACATTCCATATTCAACCCTTACATCTTCAATAGATAGCTGCATCGAAGATACATATATAAGAGCATGCTATTATTGTCTTATGATAGTTCGTTGTTTTTTAGGAGACGGATTAGCATTAGCATCAGCTTGTTTCCGAATCATTGTGTTGTATTATAATATATTGATGTATTCTTTGAAATAAAATATGTTTAAACTAAAAGAATATATACCAAGGATAACGACTTCACAGTCAACAAAGAACATGAAACAACGAAACAACCAAAATTGCATGTACAAAAAAGCAAAAGTAAATGGGCGCCCGGACTCCATTAAAACAGGGGGCACGGACCCGTAGGGTAAGTGTCCTCTGATTTTCTAGAAAAACCCGACTATTGTATTAACGTCCGGGATAGATGGATGAGGAAAATACTATGTACATGTATGACACGATGAACTTGAAATCGGCGCATTTCGATGGATACACCATAACGATCTACGAGTTGATGGTGACCACCATGATGACTCTAATTTTATAGCAACACAACGTTGTTCCAAATGCCTACTTGTGAGAAGTTTAGAACGGTACAAAAAGTCCGCATAGTTTCGGCAGGCTCTTGCATAACGTATGAGTTGCTATTTACTCCATACACAGTTGCTACAGATGAAAAAATAGTTGACAATACGGAATGAGACAAAATCTTCGCGTTTGTCGTACAGTTTAGTGTATTGAGTTTTCCTTTTCAATCGATCCCTATAAGAGTATAGGTCAAGATACGAAGCTGACTTCAAAGTGTCCTTGGTGTCACTTTTCTCGAGTACTTTGGGGCAGATGCGATGTATAAAAATCCCGAAACTAAGATAGTTTAAAGACAACATTTCAACTATATAGCTGAAAACAGATCAAAGGGTCTGACTAAACGATAGTCCTTAAGCTTTTGGATAAGATCAGTGTTATAAAAGTTGAGGAAAAGGTCAGCGAGCAGCTGAGCACAATCAATTTGTTCCCCTAGGAATGCGACCACCTGTTCAAAACACGCCCACCACACTTGAGAACTGTTTTGTTGGAAAATTTAGTATATTTCGTGCAAACATTTGGGAAAATGAACAAATAATACCTTGGAACCTTCCTTATTTTTTGAAACCCATCTGGACCTCGGCCCGTTTTAATATCTCTGTATCCACTACTGCCTATAGCGTGATGTATACAGTTACAAGCCTCGCATTTTGTGCTTTCTCTAAGCCGCATACATGTAAGTAATCAGGTTGTATTTTTCTACAATATCTTAAAGTTGTTTTAAACCCTCGGATTATCAATTTGTGAAGGCATTCTATCTTCCCCAATCCTAATCTTTTCATCTTTTGTCATTTTCGGGAGCTGAATGCGTAAAATATTGTGAGGAAATTGAGTTGCAAGTGTGTAAATCAGGTTTAAGCATGTATTTTCTACCACAAGACAATTAAAGTGTGGTATTTGTAAAAGTCTTAAACTTTATACCATTTTATCATGGGTACTATGAAGAGATTCACTATTCGTAGAGCGTATTGATTATACAGTCAAGTTCCGTAGAAACTAAGATGAAATCGTACGGGTGAACATGTCTGCTAGTATGCTTCATCTATATATGAATAAGAAAAGACGCCCACTTCTGTCTAGAGAGCTACCCGTAGAAGACATTAAACAGTCAGGTGACTGCGGTAAAATATGTTTGGCCAATTTGTTATGTTTTCACATTGATCCTTGACTGATTTGATAAAACGGATATTAAAATGGCTATCACTTTTATGTCATTTAGATTGAAAAACGTATGATCTGTTCATTGTAATAGTCATATAATACTGAAGACTGGACAACTACTATTTAACATAGTGCCATCCATCGAACGTATACCTTGAAAAGTACACTATAGACTATATAAACGTCTCAGAATGTGACGACTCTATTCGCTACACTGGCTCCATCGGATCATATTGATACAGGGCAAATAACGTCAACTTATAGAAGGGTCTGAAAAATTCCCAACGATGTTAGAACTGTCAAATTTGCGATGCAAATTTTTGGTCGTCCCCTCCGTGGGACTCGAGCTCGTACCGTTGTGACATCTATGGCAACACCGCCTGCACTAAGTCCAGCGCCCTAGACCACTCGACCATATAGGCTATATAGCCTAGCAACATTTGTATATATATATTTTTTTTTCCACGGAGGGAACGACAAAATATTTGCATCGCAAATTTGACAGTTCTAATATCGTTGGGAATTTTTCAGAGCCTTATATATATGTGTATATGTATAGATGATAACATTGAATAATAAGACAAATGGCAACTGAGACATTTTATCTCTTTCAAACTGACATTTTCGTACATAATAAATGGTCACTGCATGATATTAAATGACACATCGAAGTTCGCAAAATGGAAAATATAATCACTAATCCAATCTCCAAGATAGAAATTCTAATGTACAAGATAGATATGAATGAGCTACGTGTACATAACCGCTAATTTGAAGCTATTATATGCTGCCTCCTATATTGATTGATTGATTTGTGCCTTTAATGCTTGTCTATTTGTGTGCATGTTTATCGGGCAGATCTAAGTCTTCGTAATTCAGGTACATCTTCAGCTTAAGGCAATAAATCATACGTTTTTAGGCTTTATACGTTTTTTACTCGAACCAGAAAAAAATTGTATGTAGCTGAATTCGTGACCTAGACTCGCCCAGAATGATTCAAAATATGTAATAAATGAAGTGACATTTTTTAAGCACAATTGGCATCATTAAATGTTCGACGGTCTCTGATTCTTGGAATTCGTTCGTAGGTCAAAGAACCACCATCTGTTGTAGATGTTTCCTCCCAAGGATCAACAGGAGGTGGTGGTAGGGGTAGCTGGTCAATCTCCTCCAATGATGTCAAACTCTTCGACTTTGTCACTACTTCCATATCAACATAACGTTTTATCCTGTAACAGTGCAGTAAGAATATGCAACGTAATTGGATAGCAATATAATTCCCCCCCTAGAAAGCAATGCAATGTCAGCGTGCAATAAATTTCCGTATTGCAGTAGTGCAAATGTAAAAAAAATTGCGACGTTATCCGTGACAAAAGTTCATTTAAACAAGACTAAAATATATTGCCATACAATAAAAGGTTTATTGCATGAATACTCCACGGGACTCAAACTCGTACCGCTGTGATATCTATGGCAACGCCGCCTGCACAAAGTCCAGCGCCCTAGACCACTTTCTCTCTATATATATATCCACTTTTGTTATCATATCAAAAGATAAAGGACGCATATCATGTGTTTAATCTGATATTACATGTATGTCTACATCGCTTTTTTAACAAAAAGTAGAACTTGTTGTACGAATTCCAGAAAGATAAAAATAGACAAAGTATATCTGATATATATAGTGATACAGAGTGACTCATAAGGAAAATTTCTAACCAAGATCTAAAAAATGACGCCGAATGTACTGATTTTTTTGTGTACACGTGTCACTGTATAAATATTCAAGTATTTACTTTCAATAACATCATAAACGCACATAAACGTATTACCAATTGAATGCACTTTTCTTTGCCAAAATGTTCTGCTAATATCTTCCAGAAATGTTGCCAACAACCAGAGGATTACTTTGAATGACGTTGTTGTGCCGATTTATTGTTTTTTTTTTTTTATAGTTTATCCCTATTTTTTTCAAATTTGAAATGTAAAATTCAAGTGAAGCGGAAAATAGTGAATCAATTTCAATTTCTTAAACTTCATGCAGGTGCAGATAGGTCTGGAAAACAAATAAATAACTTTGAATAGCCTTCAGTTTATCAATCCATTTATTTCAACTATGTACTCATGGTCAAAGTGTATAACTTGTGCATATTAGGTCTATGCACATCAATCCATTATAATGTCAGAAGAATGGAGGAAAAGAACTTACAATAAAGGTTGACTATACCGATGCGATTGAGGTGGTGATTGTTCTGGAAGTTTTCCTGCAAAAAATACAAAGGAAATTTTTTTGGATTGCTACTCCAGCGTCTTTGTGATGCCGCTGTGAACTCGGAGATCTCAGACATCGTTTTCTAAAATTTTGATACAGGCCAGGCTAACCTCGATGTACTATACACAGTATATCTGTATATGTAATATATATTATCTGTTGTTTTTTTATTGCTTCTACTTAAAATTATAGGTGGCAAGCAAGCAACCGGACTCAAGACCCTTTTAACAAAATTTAAAATATATCTGTATATATGTGCATGTACATACTGCGTATTGTGTTGTCCTACTTCAAGTGTATATGTGTATGTATTGCAGCCAGAAACGAGGCGATTGAAACAATCATGCATTTTAGACAAACAAGGTAAAATACCCAAGCACGTGCAAGATAGCATACAATAAATATATTGTATTGATGCTTAGGGTTTGGAAAGGAACTTATAACGAAAAGTGTCGTTAATTTAGAAATATCTAGATTAAATATTGCTTACTTGGTTGCTTTCGACATTTCAGACAAATAACACAGCAGATTACAGACAAGACAACTACGGCCGCGGAAACCACAATACACACCATCAACAAGTTATCTGTTAATGTTATTTCTGAAAAAAGATAATGTTTAAAATTAATGCCAACCTAGAGCTCCTGTTGCATTTAAGCAATTGCAAACGGTTGTGATCAGGTGGCGTTGAATGGGGGAAAATGCATTCAGTTTCGATCATTCGTTGTGACTCGCTTTTTCAAAATGCTTCGAATATTAATCGTATGTAATTATATTATCACTGGCTGTTCTAACTACCTTTTATAATTGTTTTAAGCTTTTTTATTACGTTAACATTAACATTCAGTGG
Source organism: Perna viridis (assembly GCA_037379345.1). Lineage (NCBI taxonomy): Eukaryota > Metazoa > Mollusca > Bivalvia > Mytilida > Mytilidae > Perna > Perna viridis. Next base: position 24,080,639 of record CM074515.1, read on the forward strand.
CAAAATGAACAGTTTTGGCAGCATAGTGTGAGTTTTGAACCATATTCATTAATGAGCATCTCGTCCATACTTTGATTACATTCATTACATAGGTATATCAATTCCAATTAACCTAATGATGAAAAACAAATTTCCAGTTTAATAGGGCATCAACCATTTTTATACTGAGGGAGTGGGGGTTGGGTACTGAGATTATTTTGAAAAAAATAAGAATTTAGCACAAAAATGATTATTCAATATATCTCTCATTACTTAACAATGTAGATTTTCAAATACTTTTTTTAGCTCCATCTGTAGCTGAAGAAAACAACAATTTTTGCACTTGTACGAAGAACAAATGTTACTCCGCATAAAATCCCAGCCCCCTCCTTTGAGAAGAAAATAAGCTGTACCTAGCTTGCGATAAGTTAACACATGTGCTCAAAAAGAAACCAGAGGATATAAGCAATTTAAATCACCCACCTGGGTCTCACGTATCCATAAATCAATAATGTTAGAACATCAACGCAAACAAAGAAAGGGCAATTTCACCTATACGGACTCATCTTACGACTACGACCAAGTGATGAAAGTTATTGAACACTTGATGCTGCATATAAAACCTCTTCTAGTCATACACATATGCCCAACCACACAGAATTCACACCCAATTTCTACATTGTACTACAGCAGGGGCCTAGAAATTCCGAAAAGTGTCGGCGATGGCAGGAAGAATGGGTCAGCTTCAAAGATTTTCAGTTTTTCTATATAATCAAATATTACGAGCATAAAAGAGGGACGGTGCCTCATGCTCACCTATTTTCTACTTATACATGTAACCATGTCAGCCGTTTTGGTTTGATTACAAATGTGACGATACAACTTTGAACTTTTCAAGGTCAACGCATCAGCATTTATTAAATAAAAAGTTTGATGCAAACTATCATAGTCTACATTCACATTCACACAACCGAACTTTTGTTGTCGGCATAAGAAAAAAGACAACCATATAACATAGATACGTACTTTTGACAGTGACGAACAAGGATGATTTAGTCGGTTCAACTGTATCTGAAACCTCTTTACACTCGTAATTACCGGTATCCGTTGCAGTTACACTATACAACACAAAGTGACCATTCTCAACATTGTCATAAGACATAAAGTTGTGGCGGGCATCGGTCTTGGATATTTCAATGCCGTCTTTATACCACGATATGGCAGACAGGGGATATCCTGTCTCTTTACAATATAAATGGAGTGTTTCACCCTCTGTCACTTTATCCAGCCCTTTCAGTTCCAATTCCGGTCGCGCTGGAATAAAATAATTGCACAAACATATTATATACAATAGAATGTTCATAAATGAATAGCTTAAGTTGACTTATATTCATCCAATGTACTAAATGGCATTTTATCCAGTCACATGTCCCGCGTCTGACAACATGAAATATTAATATCCAAGAATTCGCTTAAATTATAGCAAATATCCGAATCTAGGACAGTAAAATAAATTAATTTACCGTGAACCTCAACTGGAATGGGAAAATGTTGGTGCTGGTTTTTCCCAAACTTTATTAGAATATTGCACTCGTAATGACCTGCCACGGTTTTATCTAAAATGTAAAGGCATAGAAAAATGTTAATTCAAAAATATAATTATTCCACCATTTATTCACCATATAAACCCAACTCTAACCAATACCTCATAGTGCAAGGCGTACAAAATCCAACTCTAACCGACACCTCATAGACACCTTTTCGTCTGGAAAGCGGAGGACACATTTTTATCTTAATCTCCATTTTGAACATTTGTTAATTTAGTATTGCTCCGTCTAAAAGTCATGCAGCGTTTAATATATCACATATTTGATCTTTAATCCTAATTAGGATAGAACTATTTCGATTAAAGCGCTTATATAATCCTTAAATTGAGAGATACTTTTGACCATAGTTATTTTGTAAAAAGTTGTACTAAATTTGTCGGAAAATGTTCTTGCACATTATCCTTGTAGATTTCCATCGGTATGTGCAAAATCCAGCTCTAACCGACACCTCACAGTGGAAAGTGTACAAAACCCAACTCTAACCGACACCTCATAGTGCAAGGTGTGCAAAACCCAACTCTAACCGACACCTATTCAAGGTGTGCAAAACTCAACTCTAACCGACACCTCATAGTGCAAGGCGTGCAAAACCCAACTCTAACCGACACTTCATAGTGGAAGATGTGCAAAACCCAACTCTCAGTGGAATGATCTTCGTTTAATACCAGTAATATGACATCTGAAAGATTTCCAGTCAATAAATATGTACAAGTATGTCTATACTTTTGCATGATTCTTAGATAGAGCAATGATTCAGTCTGTTTCCTTTTTTGAATATCTCTAACCGAAATATCAAATATAAATGGTTTTTTATATAATACAATGTTATAACTGTGAACTGAAAAAAAACCAAAACAAAACAATAACGTCCATAGGCAATCTATTTACCCACTGAGGATATAGACTTGACTATGGACGTAACTATGGACGTGATTTATATAAAAGAAAATTTCATATTTGGGTAACTTACCCAAATATAAAATATAAAATGTTCTTTTATATACTACAATGTTATGACTGATCGATTTTTGACGCTACTCTTTTGGATGTGCAAAGTTATAAACGCACCCGGATCGCTGATGATGACTTTTCTGGAATTCGAACTGTACCGGAATTTCCCTTTCATGGATTCTATTAAACTGAGGGGTTGCTGATTCTTTGTCCAGTATATTTCCAAAAGTGTCTTCCCATCATCGAAGATTTCATCGATGTTACAATGTAGACTTAGCTCTTTGGAATCTCTTTCAAGAGTTTCAATGACTTTTTCCCCTGTGTAACAAGATAAATTTTATAAGATAGAACATAAATTTGCCAATTAAGTACCTTTCTGTATAAGAATCAGGCAATGTGTGGCACATCATATTTCTCAATTTGGTCTTTTTTGCCTCAAATATATTCAATACATCTAGAAAACAACTGAAAATTTATCCTGAAAGAAGGAAAAGTTTACAAACACTTTGATGGTTATTCATAGAGGTAATAGTGTATAAATACTTGGATAATGCAATAAAATCTCGGTGTTTTTTCCCTTCATGTGCCACATCTTATACATATTTTGCCTGATTCTTAGACGGAGAAGTTCTTAATATTATAGAAGCATGTAAGTTTCGAGCTTTACTATTTGTATTTATAGTTTGTACTACTTGGTGAAATTTACGTGTAGTTGATGAAAAAGCCAACAATTTAATTTTGTTTGTAACAAGTTTTCTGAATGCTTGGTTATCTTTGAACATTTATAAGGAATATTTCTATTTTTAACAGGTTATGCAAAATAATATGGTTTGGGCTAGTTTAAATGTAAACTGCAGCTAACCTTGTTATTGGGTATAATCTGTTCCAAATTAAGACACGTTCCTTAAGTTTCTTATTAAAACTTGACCTACAAACCATTCCATTCAGTTATGTGAAGGTTCTAAGAACACTCCATTCTGATTTTCTCTTCAGAATCAACCATTTAGATTACAGTTTTTATGACTGAGGTAACATTTTTTACAGTGTCTGGATCGGTAGCCCCCTTTCATGAATTTCTGGATCTGCCCCTGGACGGTATTCCGCCTCACGTTATAGTTAACCTACCCGTGATTATTTTTAGTTCGGTTTGGCGGGAAAGACTTCCTACAGAACAACTTATATTGATGGAATCTTTAATTGAAACTACATCTTTTCTTAAAGTTGACGTTGTCATGGAAACACCACTCTCTACCCTCTTGTGCATGGAAACATAAAACCCGTTTGTTTGAATGTTGTCTATATTTGCCCATTCTATTTCCTTGTGGTTTGTCCCTCTGTATTCACATGTTAATTCGAAAAGATCGTCTTTCATAATCCACAAATGTGAAAAAGAAGGTATCATGTCCAATTCAGCTGAAAAATAAAGTTCATTGATGTCAGTTAGCAAAGTTTATTCTGAAGGTTTTGTTTCTTATATCAACTATTAAGTCCAAACAAAATAACCCCAAGTAAACTCCTCGAAACTGAGATTATAGCAGAATACAATTTTTTAAGGCTAAGATAACTGACGCAAGCCATATAGATGGAAGTCAAAAGGAAGGCTGAAAGCAATTAGAAGCACACATCCCACTAAGAATTTGGAGCACAGACTAAGTAAACCAATAGGATAAGCATCATCAACTTTTCCAAAACACAGTGATAGTCTTACATATTAGAACCAGAAAGTTTGGAAAAGGTTTTTGATTTATGTTTAAAAATTTTGTTAGAGAATGTGTTGGTCATTTACCTAAGTTGTACTGTGTTTCCTCTCAGTGACACATGTATAGTTACCATGGTGATATCTACTAAGTCTGAAATCAAAACTCAACACTATTGTCACTTACAGAGAGTTTTTTTTAACATACTGCGGTTTTGGTTATTATATTTGTCTTATGAAATTTTTATAGCCTTTTACCTGCTGTAACATCTATAGTCTTGTTTAGTCTCGTAATCGTGTCTTTACATGTATATTTCCCAGAGTCTGCAAACATCGTTGTCATTTTCTTCAATACAGCAATAGTTTCTATTCTGTTTCCATACCATGTCAAGTTGGTTGACTGTATGTATTCCGAACTACCAAGCAATCTGGTGCCATCTTTATACCAGACAATATTTGGTAGTTTGGGACCGGTAACGTTACATGTCAAAAACAGTTGGTCAGGTACAATGATGCCTCGTGATTCGCCATGGGTAGATATTTCTATAAGAATGAATACTGTAAACCAACTAATTTTCGCGACTTTCGCGGACGTAGAATTATCATGAAAATAAAAAGTCGCGAAAAAGCATACATATACGCTATCTGCATATGTTCAAGCAATTATTTAAATTATTAAAAACGCAAAAATAAATCTTCGCGAAATGAGCCAACGACAGCATAACGCGAAAGAAAGTAGTCGCGAAAATAAGTTGGTCTATAGTAGTCAATATTAACCTATTATCTAGGAACTATTATGATAAACATTTTACTCAGTGTTTCTTTCGCTGACGAGAGTAAAACAAATCAAGCCATGAAAATGAAATATTTATAATGATGCAGTAGACTATTTCATTCCCTTCCATGGAACAAATAATTTTAAATCGATCTTAGAAAAAAATGGCGGCGAAAGTTGGAATATTATTTTTTTAAAACATAATCATACAATGAATCTGTACATATACTAACTAGTAGGAAGTGTACATCCTTGTAACTCCAACCTCAAAGATATCTTTCTATGCCAGGTCAGTGGATGGATACGCACGTGCTTAGTCACAATGGGTACAGGAAGCTTTGTGGTCACATACGATTGGGAATCAAAATTCCCTTCAAATATCTGAAATAGGAATTACAGAAATTAGTTGGGCTGTAGAATATACCAGTACTAGCTAGATGGTGAGTACGTATATTGTACTGCCAGCCTTTAAATATTGTTTATAATGGGTCTATTCGTAAAAGAATAGATATAGACAATGTTTGCTTCAAAATCATATAAAAATAAATATTAAAAAAATAATAAGGAAGAAAAAAACGAAAAACAAATAAAATCATGTATTCATAACCCACAAGAGCTGGATAGTTTAAAGAAATTAATAAGTTTCTATTCACAATTATTTGTAGTTTATTTTTTTTATTTTGATACGAACCGTTGCATTTGTATCGTAGCTGCTATATATTCTCCATTTCCGACCATCCTGACTAAACGACAGTGTGTATGACGTCACCCACTCTTCTCTGCCATCACTTACACGACGTCCAGACAAATTGATTTCTCTAATAATTTTCAGTATCGAAAATGAAACCTATCATGAAATCCCAAAATTACTGTTTAGCTAAACCATAAGGCTTATTTGACGAAGCTGATATTTTTATTATTATGTGAGTTTTAGAGTCCGGGTTGCCCATTCACTTTTGTTTCTTTGAACGCGTTATTTTGGTTATTTCATGTACTTTGTTGTGTGTCTATTTTTCCTGTCCAGTCTTTATCCATTGAATATATGTTTCAGATTGCCGTTCAAATTTTTGTTCCCTTGATTACTCTTTGTAAATGGTCATAGCAGTATTGACATTACATTTCTGAAAAGTAGGTGCAATGTTCTTGCAGGGAACGTGGGAAAACTAACCTGTATCCATTGTTGTTTGTCTGATATAACGGGGGACCAGCCACCACAGACTGACTGGTTCCATTTTGCACAATATGGTGAGTCGTCATGGAGAATATCTTTGTAGTATGAGGACGCTGTGACTGATTGATCTGGTACTCCTTCCGGTGCAGATATCAATTTACCATTACAGGAATCTGGGAGTTTTAAATTAAAAGCAATAGTTTGAGTTCTACTGATACTGTAGAGTTTATAAGTTTGTTTCAAAGTCCAACATTTGTTTACGATATTAATGCTTACTGGACGCAAAATCAGGATATAATAACCAAAATTAGAAGAGTAGTTAAAACTACCAACAGACTCACTCATTAAAGAAAGTTTGTAGCTTCATGTTTCATTTTCAGTAAAGAAATCTAAATATTTGTACTATTCATGTACATGGTGTATTTTAAAGCAATAACAAGTTTAAAGAACTGGAACATGACAAACTTTTCATACGTATGACCTGTTAGCCGATATATCAAAATGGAACCGATAGTCTGAACTACATCTTGATTTGGTTATGAATAAGTACGAATTTCTTCTTACTGACGGACTTTTTTTCGAGTTAAGTATGCTTTTGAACTAAAATCATGAAAAAAATATTTTTAATAATTGAAGTATATTAAACCTGTGGAATTCGTTTTTATCGCAGCTTCACTTACATTAACCATAGCCGTTGCTTCTAAGACTTTTTTTTGTCATATCACAATTTTACTCAAATATTTCTAAAACAGATAAGAATAAAAAACATAAACTACACGAACCATTTAAGACATAAAGTGTGAACACATGTAGGAGTGGCCCTGCTTGGCAGTAGTAAATTCCACTATCAGACACGGTCAGTTTGTCTTTCGATGCCTTCAAAATTGTTGTCACAATTCTGTTCTTAACTGTTTGTCTGCGAGAGGTAAAGCCATATTTAGATAAGTGTTCCTCTTTATCTTTCACCCATGAAACCTTCAACTTGATATTTCCTTCGTATTTGCAGAAAAGCATCAGACTGTCTCCTTCAAAAGTTGTAATTGTACCCGCGAAATTAATCGCCAGTTTTCCTGTAAAAAGAGATATTTTTTGATTATCACTGTAAACAAAATGGCCGGTTTTCTTTCAAGAGTATAAGAATACTACACTATTGACAAATACATGTACGTCCATGGGATGTGGTCTAATTTTTTGGTTAAGAATGAGTCTTTCTTTTTTTAAATCTCTTTGTGTTTAATATGTATCGGTCACTTTATGGTATTTATTATTTACTTCACTTTTGGGTCTTGACTTTGGTGTTTCCTTGCTTTCACCACAATTTTATCAAAAAATAAAGGATGTGTATTGGGGAACACAACAGTAGGAGGTAAAACAGATTCAAAAGCACAAAAAGTCAATAAACGATACACGCACTAATGAATGGGAATTTAAAACTTCTGAAAAAAGTAATGCATCCTTCTTGTTAGCTTATTCTCGACAATCGGAACTCTTCAGTCATTTACGCTACGCTGTAGTTTTTTTTCTCCTGTGTAACTCTTCAGTAATTTACGCTACGCTGTAGTTTTTTTCTCCTGTGTAACGAGAAGTCTAAGTTGTGCCGATTGATACTCGAAAAAACGTATGAAAGGAACTTCTCTGTTATTCATATGCATTTCTTTCGTTAAAAGTGACATATCTATTCATTTCTTAATTAAATATGTCTTACTGTTTTACACGAATAAAAGGAACAACTGTTTCGTTACTTGAGCAGCCAGTCACCCTTTTACAAACGTACAAATGAAGAGAACGAACCGTGGTTTTAACATGAAACATTATGAAAACATTTTGTAGTGGTGTCCCCTCGTTCGGTCGGAACAGCGTTGCCCCCAAAACTGATGGACTAAAACAAGCCTAACATAAAAAAAGATAGTTCATGCATGTAAGGACTGAAAACATTGAGTACAAACACTGTTGCATTCTAAAAGAAATAATATTCTAATGCAAATGTGAAACTTCATTTCTCTCATTCTCATTTGCGTGCAACTTTTTGACAACTGGACCATTTTTACAATGTTTATTTATAACATATTCTTCAACAGCAAAGTCTTAATTCGAAAGATTTCTTCACACTCGATAGTAAAATTTTTGATATACTGGCTGAAACTTGCGTGTTGAAAAGTGAAGAAATAATTCAAACATCTGATACCTGAAGGATAATCTAAATGTGTGAGTGTATCACACCAGGAAAGAGTTAGTCCGACCACAATATATCCCAATTTACAGTTTTTGTATAAAGTAACAGACTTTTGTCTAGGGAGAATGAAATTTAACTTAAAAGTTAAAACTTCATTGGTGGTTAGAACAAACCTCGAACAACTTTGACTTTTCTTGTCTTGAAATTATTGCCATCTGAACAGTTATATCTCCCAGAATGGAAAGACTTAGCTTGGTTTATTCTGAGTATAGTCTTGTAGTACTCATTGCCGTTTATAATTGAGGTGTGTTTGCTGATGATGACGTGATCGTCACTGATGACAGGCTTGCTATCTTTGTACCACGTGATATTTCTGTCTCCTGCACATGTAAGCTGCAGTGACTCAGAATCCGTCACCCATATTGGGTTGATGATAGGAGTGATCTGTATTAATGCTAAAAAAGAGAATGATGTCAGCTCTACAAATTTCTTTCACAATTGAAGCAGAAAATTCATACCTATTTCTATAGAAAACATTTATATCTTAATTGTCACCCTATTTCATTTCATAGTTTCGTGCCTGCTACTAACAAGAATTCTAGATTTCATTTTTTTTCTGAACTATTAGAAGTTTCCATTTTTAAAAAGAAATCGAGACCATAAGAAAATATAAACAATCCAAAAAGCAAACGTATTCAAGGCTTTCTTTTACGTGTGTCACAGTATACTCTAGTCATATTCCGTGAGTTTCGGTATGAAATGAACCGAATTCTTATATACGGTATAATCTTAGTGAAAATGTTTACAATGAACCGTGTTTGTTGTTGTTGTTTTTTAATATTTTTGTTTTGAGAATAACGGCTCCTTACCTGTACAGATGGGTATTGAAGCAAACACCACAGATCCCAGCGTCAGAATCATTGTGTAACAACTTTGTTGTCCATCTTTTATCAGTCAATTATTTTTCTTATTAAAGCGACATTAAAAGTCAATCCGACATTAAGGTTTATCTATTGTTTTAGTTAATTATTCTATCGTAACGTCAATCAAATACTAAATGAGGGTCTAAAAGGAAGAGGTTCGGGTATAAGGACTTCTTTTTGTCAATTAAAATAGATTTTTGAGATAGTAATACACACATATCATCTTTGGGCACTTATGGACTCGTGAGTCCGTTCAACTCCCCTCGTCATCTCATCTCCACTGCTTCAGTCCCATCCATTTTTCTTTTTCCCCCTATTCAACTGTTCTTCTCCTAGTACTTTGAGAGAGAAATACCATCCGAGTTTTGGTACCATTGAGCTAGAGTTTGCTAATTTTAAGGAGAGTCATACGAATGATTATAATACATGCATGTAACCTTGTCCCCAATTCCAATTGTACGGGTATCCGCGTGAACACCTGCACTAGTGACTATACAGTTGCACATTGATAAAGGAATAATAAGTCATAAAGAGTTAAAAAAACACTATGATAAGGGGGCTAAGTCGGTGCTTAAGATGACATAGTTGATGATATTGGCAATATTTTGTTAAAGCAAAAGTATCTTCCAAGAATTGATGCATTACATTGATATCTAAGTTACGACCCCTTCATTAATGTTATAAACGCTATGGTGAAATGATTTGTCACTAACGCTTTGTGAACACACCCGTAGTAAAACGACGTTACAGCATGCACAAGTTAGTATACCCCTTCACAGATTGCGATATGTGTAATTCCTTATTGAAAGCTAAATTATGTAATGCATGGGAGGGTGAATTTGTCGCAGTTTGACCACAGGAGCTTGCTCCCACTATCAAATACGCAGCCCCACTACTATATTACACAGGGGCTAGCACTCACTAGTACATGTATATAACCTATACTAGTGGGGCTGCATATTTGATAGTGGGAGCAAGCCTCTGTGGTTTGTAGTCAATTTATGTTAATTTTCTCCTTCCGCTAAGAATAGACGTGCACATGTAGTCAAGTAGGGTCAGTCTCAATCATTATGTTTTTTTTTCTAGACACAAACTTCAACAAAATAAAATTTTTCATCATAGGAAACTAGTGAAATATTTTGAAGAAGATTTTCAGTGTAACTCCAGTAAGACCCTCGAATCAACAGACGTATTAAGTTTCGTTGCTTTATAATCTATAATCAAGTTGTATACAGTGTTAGGTTTTGTTATTTGGGTGACGACAGCAAAACAAAAGGAATACACGAGCGTCGATTTAAATTTTGACCCTTTTCCTAAGTGTGAAATATTTTATACATTTTTGCAAGCATAAATGTATGTTTTGTATTCATGCATAGCATAACTGCATACGAATATTTTCGAAATTTAGGAAAGGCTTGAAAGTTTTTCTTAACAACGCAAGGAAAAGGGTAATGATAAGAGCCAATTACTAGGTATGGTAATTGTCCGTGATAAATATGCCATTGGAAATAAATAGAAATGTATATCAATCCTCTAACGACTTAAAAAGACTAATGCTTAATTAAATTGCGATTTTTTTTTACTGAAATGGTACAAAATGACAAATAAACGATGATAAAATCAAAAGCATATTAAGTATTTACATGATATACATATCCATAGGTTAAGAAAAGACTAGCTTAAAACAAATAGCTATAAAAACGGCATAAAATTGGCATTGAAATGGGTTTTAAAATACCCATTACAAACAAGCAAATTACATACATACATACATACATACATACATGTACACATACAATGTAAAATCTACGATGCAGGCGATGAATGCGAAGAGGGTTGGTAAATGGTAAATATCAATGTAAATAAATAAATATTTATATATTTTTTCTTCTCTTACATAAAGTTAGCGTGGAATCAATAAAATTAATATTCGTTCTACAGTGCGCCTGAAATCAACAAAATGAACGGATCATAACCGTGTAGCCAGAGACATGCACTATCACTTTTTAAACATTATTAGAATATACATCAATGATATATTGACACAAGATATGTTTTTTTTACATTTTTTCCATAATCACATTTTTTTTTCACACACACTCATTACATTAACAATGGAAGTGATTTTGGTTTGAAATAGTAATTAAACAATCAATAGTGAAATTCATTTTCCGGTTTGCACCTAATTAAACACCAATAACAATTAATGGGCTGTGTAATTGTTTCCCCTTCGGCGCACCTGATTGGTTTACAAGGGGAGACAATTTAATTGCAGTAATTACAATTACTTGTGAATGAATAACATTGGTCACACAACGTTAAGATTCCATGGTATAAAATCTCATCATTGTGATATATGATCATTATTACATTTTCCTTTAAAAAAAGACATTTGATCTAGTTTGCATTTTTGCATTGATTTTCACTCAAAGTCAGAAGAATCTCTTATTTGGTAAGGTTTATTATCACTATCTAAAATTTCCCCTTTAAGTAAGATGTTAGACTGCTATTGTGACAGGGACACTTTCGGTACTAAACATAACATATGAAATTATTGGGTTTAAAAGTTAGCTAAAATCCAAACAACTATGTGTTCCCTCGATTATCAAATTTTACAAAATGAAAGTTTACATTTGAAATAATAAGAGTGAAATTAAATATTTATCATTCAAATTGTTTGCTAGATGTACAGTTGTCTGGTATCAGATACAAATCAAATATATTAATCTTTTAAAATTTCATTAAGATCCGACTAACATTTTTGTTTTGTATTCAATGTCATTATAAATTCTTTTATTGCGAGATAATAATCACTGTTTTTTGATTTAAAAATATTAACTCCGTTGTTTGGTCAAGTGGAATGCACGAGTATGAACAAGAACAACGTGTAATCAACAAGAAAGTTTTCATGGCATTTTACACATTTGTTTAGAATTCCTCAAAGGCAAACAAAACAATAGAAGATAAAATCAAGAGCATAGAATTCAACGATTTATTTTCTTTTTTGGTCTCGGAACTGTTAAAAACACAAAATGTGTGATTTACATGGTTATATAAATGGAGTAAGAACATTTTCTTTATCTGCGATCATGTATTCTATTAGGATAATTTATATTACTATATTCTTAGTTTGAATGTAAAATTTTGTTATCTAAAACCATAAAAAAATGTTTTCTTAAAGAGCTTATCTTCTACGCTTGTAAATTTTTAACGTCACGGCATACGTTAGCCATTGTTCCAGTATTCGGTTGCCTATACAAAACATCCTTAATATTTTCAGACCATGATGAATGCGGCACAGTTAACAAGAACAGTATCAGTTGGGACGTTTGTGACATCTTGTTTTGCGACAACTATAGGAGTAATTGTATCTGTCAGTTTCCTGACATTTAATCTCTTCCACAGAGAGAAAAGGTAAATTTTGTCACTAGAACATTGACATTATCGGTTTATCTGCTTAAAGTAAACTTTCGCAATTATTCTTTTGGCTTAGCTTAATTTGATAATCAGCAAAAGGATATGGAGTGGACTGATTCAAATAGGATGACATGTTTAAAACATTTTTAATCACATAACTTCTTAAAGTCCAAATTGGATTCCTGTGAGGAAATAGTAATTCAAGCTTAAGCCTTAAGTAAAGTCACTCGTTGTACGCAAGAATATTGTATAGTGTTATAACGGCCTGCGTTATACTATTTTAAGTTTCATTTTGTTTTTCAGATTCATGAAAATGTCGAGTCCCAACTTAAACGTTCTGATAAGTATCGGGGGTGTAACCTTAAACACGGTATGTCTTCTATATGGAATGGACTACTTCTTCGCAGAGAGATACGATGAAGCCACTGTTACGTGCCAGGTACGAAAGTGTTGTTTTACTATTGTCTTAAACGTTATCACAAATTAACTTTTAAAGGTGATTTTAAAGCTTTTGACTGTGATTCAAGGCTTATTCATTACTCTTACTTTTTTTTATTTATCTATTTCATCCTCGACAATGTTGATTGTTTCCAATCATTTTACGACTTTTAATTTTTCGGTTCCATGGTTCCATTTAATAACAAAATTACTTGGTCAACAGAAACAAGATTTTAATACCAGTTTGACATTACGAATCTTTGTCAGATTTCGAGTCTTCAATTTGAAAGTAGGGTATTTGACGCGTGAAACAATTCATTGAGATATATGCTTGTTTTTTTCATTTTTTTCAGATGAGGTTATGGATGATTTTGCTTGCAATATCACTAATGTTTGGACCCATATTTACAAAAAGTTGGCGTGTATATAAAATATTCCATTACGCAGGCATCAAGAAAGTGGTAAATATTTCTTAACACCATATCTCCCTATGTCGCCTTTTGTATTGGAACTTTGAATGATTTAATTTGTGTTATGATTTTCATGGACCCTTTCTTCTGCAGTGGTTTGATTGTGTTTTTATACGTATATCTTGATAATCTCTATATCGAAATGTTAGTGTAATCCCCTCTCCGATCTGTTCATAGTCAGGTTAAAAAACGGCGAGCATACAAGAACACGACCAATGCGTTGTTTGTTGTTTGCGGTAGGAAGATGATTGCTTTGTTAATGGACTAATTCAGAAATTTAACTTCTGTCCATGAAAACGACGTTGCGCCGTCACAGCGTACCAATCAGGAGTGTCACGAACAATAACAATCCCAGAGTTACATAGAGTTTCTGAATTGGTCCTTTGTGTTGGAAAAAATTTCGTTGGTAACCGGAATACACATTTTCTCATTGTTCATCAATACTTTAAAATAATGATTTTTTTTAAATTTCAGGTCATAAAAGACACACGTCTGTTTCTGATTTGTGGAATCATAATGTGTATTGACGCAGCTTTGTTATTTATCTGGCAAATTGTAGACCTTTTACGATCTCAACAAGTCAGGTTACTGGAAGAGGTAAAACAAATAACATTTTGAAGAGATAAATAGTCAATTCCAATCATTTAATGAAATATGCGTGCACCTAGCATTTAATATGATCGGTCATTTTAATGCCGTACACCAACTTATTTCTGTCAAACTTTCGACTATTATCCAGTTTCTCACGAGTATTGGTCTACGTAATTCCTCTTTACGTTTTCAAAGCTGTACAGTGGTTTTCAAAGGGATTGGCACGACCATGAATTATACAGATTCACCAGATAGCGTCACATTAAAAATATTGTTCTTAATAATTAAAAGAACGACAACACTTCCGGCGCAAGCCATCAATCATCGAATGTAATAATACCTCTGATCTATTTGTATTCATTAAAACCAAAATAATGTTATTCATGCTTTACTTTCTTATCTTCATTAAAGTATGTTTTTATCTACTAAACATTTTATTTTGTTTATTATAGGATGAAGTAACTAACACAACATCCGTACAAAGAAATATCATCCAAGTTCAGACGTGTTCATCCAACAACATCAACGTCTGGATCACCATTATTGTCACATGGAAAACCTTATTCTTTTCCTATGGATTATTTGTGGCATGGAAAACGAGAAATGTTTTACTTCCACCGATGAAAGATTCACCAAGCATAGTTATAAGCGTTATTTTTACCATGTGTTGGACGTCACTGGCTGTTGTGATATCGTCATCACTTCGTCACGACCCGGATGCAGTATATGTTCTTCATATTTTATGTATCACTGTTTGTAGTATTGTTGTACAGATTTCTGTTTTCTTTCCAAAGGTAATTGTTATATTGAAAAGAATCTTCATTTTCTTTAAACATGTATACATGTATTAGTGCATATCTACCGACACCCCAGTCATTGCTATATAATGTCATGTTATCTCCCCTTTCAATCAAATTATACGTGTGAAAATGAGTATCAAAAAAGAAAAGTAGCACGCACTTGCTATATAATGTCTTCTCATTGCTTTTTAGAATGTGTTCCAGACATTTTCAAAATTTTAATTATTCAATATGTATAGCACATACACAATTAGTTCAGGAGGAAGGTTAATGTAAAAAAAAAGCAATGGATCCAGGGGTGGAATGTCGGAGGTTTGACATATTCTTTTGTAATCTCTTGATAATTTTGCAAATGATGGCACTTAACCGACCTACATGTATGTAAATTAATTGAATTTTCCCCTTTTTAATGGTTAATTTCTAAAATCACTCCTGAATATTTAAGTAGCGTGTTTGCTTACATTTATTATTCAAACTTACACATCGAAGACAATTTTACTTAATTTTTCATGTCATTCAATTATACACCATTAAATGTTTCGATTCAGGTTATGTATTGGTGGAAGACGCCTATAGAAAATCCTGTACGGCTATCGACGTCGGTTTACGACTATGGAGGAACGCATACCGAGGAGGAAATGTGTCAGCTCATTGCAGAAAACAGGGTTCTGAAAAAGACACTCAACGAGGTAATCGTTCATCGGGTCTGATTCAACGGATATTATTTCGATGAAAAAAAAAAAGGAATATTTTTTCTTCAAAAATGGATACATAAGCCGTTGCAACCAATACAACCGACTTGTCCGTTCTAACCTCTTGGTTGTTTTAAAAAGTAAAAAATACTGTTAATTATGCGCTATTCAATCAAAAAGAATGCATCTACATCTGTTATGTACGTCAAATTTATAATGATGCCATTACTTCTATTTATTGCAGAAGTCAACTCGTTTATCAAAACTTGAAGCTAATTTACAAACAGCAAAAGACAGATTAAAGATCATATCAATTAAAGACTTCAAACTAGACACGGGTATTGATGTAGATTTAACTGAACTTAAACTTGACAGTGGCTTAGATGTGGATTTGTCGGAGTTATCGAGTACCCATGAACATCCGTCCTTTAAAACTTTCGACAATAGACGTGCAGTCGACAGTTATCTTAACTTCACTTGCACGACGGAAGAACAAAACGTCGAAAGTGGGAAGAACTCGCCGGAAAAGGTTCAAAGGTCTAATTCATTCAGTGGGCGTGATACAGGATTTAGAAAACAAAAATCACGATCAAGCATATGCAGTATACAAAGCTATTTCCGGTCCTCGGAGTATTATGAAGAACTCCGAGAGACAATGAAATCAAAGAATGATATTGTAGGTTCAGTTGCCAAAAGTTATAATTTAGATGACACTGACGATACCCATTCCTATGTCAGTAGCTATATACCTCTCAGAAGTACGCGTCGGAAACTTAGTTATCCAATCAGAGACAGCGAGTTTTATGTACCTTCTGATATCAGTACTACCTTGTCTAATGACCAGCTTTATCCAGACGATTACGATATTAATGAGACAAAAGTATCTAGACCAGAGAACATTGATAAACCAGCTGGGTCAAAGACAAAGCGACAGAAGAAGTACAAAAGACCAAAACCCTCATACGAAAGAACAAAACGAGGTGACAAAATTGTTGTTAGAAAGTGTTATTATTTGTAGATTGTCGTTGTACTTTGTGGTGATGTATAAAATAAAGTTTTGAAATCCTATATATTGCTGTTTTTCTCTGTTAGTCACATCTACAAGCCTTTAGTCGGAACAAATGGATGCATTAATGTGCGGATGAATATTTCTCTTTAATATATAGAAATTGGAGAGAAATATTTTAAAACTTGTGTGTTGGCTATTCGGAAAAGTTTCAGGTATCGTGCTGATATCACCTGGATTCTCTATTTATTGAAAATACTATGACCTAAATTGGGCTGAAATATTCATCTCGGTGGGGTTGTTGTCTCTTTGACATATACACCATACCTATTATCGTTATATGACGTCAAGAAGTTTGGAAGAACGTGGAAAGCTGTGCTAAATTAGAACTTAATTCATGAGTCTGCATTCGTAGGTGGACAAAAAGTTCGGACTAAACGTTATACTGACATAATTCTACATTGAGTCATACCGTATAGCTGATCATTTTCTCCGGTGTAAAATTTCGCGGTAGGTTTATTCAATTTTTGTGGTCTTTATTTTTCGAGTTTTCAGATTTAATGGAATGAAAATTATATGTAAAACATCTGTAATTAAATTCTGCGAGCTTTTATCATCGCGATTCCCCGAACCTTCAAATACTGAAAAACTTAAAACCTCGCGAAAATTTCAGACACACTCGTAATGAACTCAATTTAAACTTCCAAAGAGTGAAACTTGCCATCATGTTAACCAAGAGTCGTAAATGTAATATATGATCAAAGTCAGGGTGTCACACTAAGAATTTTGAAAAAAATACTTTGACTTGATGACGTGCGTTAAGAAAACCGTTCAGAGATTTTATTGCATTGATGTCTTGTAAATACAGTTCGCTCATATTTTACGCACACTTTTTATCAAGTAATGCAATATTGTCTCATACGTATATGTCTCATTAATTTTGCTTTTATCTGTTGTTGGATAGAGTTGGGGACAATTTTTATAGGTTTAAACTGGTCTGCGGCTGGCATGTTAGCTAAACTGTGCGTAGTCGTTAATTTGTACATATGTGTCAGTTACAAATCGGTTTCTTTATTTCCGTTGTAAAAAAGGAACCATACCTTTTTGAACTGATTTCAGGTATGTTTAGTTGTGTAATACTTTTCCACAATGGCCAGATTTTAAAGGGACAGGGAGTGGTCACGTCAAATTACTTTAACGCCGCCGCATTTTTTGTGCATGTTCACAAGTCAGGAGTTTCTAGCCTTTGTATGTCTCGTTTTGTTTTCACCTTCGCTTTATTTTCATGTTACTTGAGTATATAGGGGCAACTCTTTCGTTGTACCTGTGTATAAAGATGTTTTTGGGCCAGCTCCAGCCTGCCCTGTGGTGTAATGGTTTCCTTGAAGACCAATTGGTGGCTTTGCGCTGATATTTTCAACCCGGTGGTGTTGTTGTGTCTTTGATATATTCACCAAACATATTCTCGTTATATAGTATACGAATTTCTAGTAAAAAACTATTTGCAGATTTATATTTATGCAACACAAAAACCAGAGTGCTGTATTTGTATCGATGGGTCGTCACAATTCACCTTATCCAGTGCACATCTACAAAATTGCAGAAATTATTATTGTTGAGGTTGAAAACAGAATTGTATATTGAACGCTGTGCGCAACGTCATAGCATATTACAACTTTGATAAAAAGTTATACACAGTCATTCGGAGAACTTTCAAATTTGTTTTCATGAAAGAGTGCTATCATACTTGCTATCTCAGACTGTACCATACTTTTGAACAAATATTTTTTCTTATGATTTGAAAAGAAACCAAATATATTGTGTATGCCTAACCGCATTACACGTTTGAAACGATTAATAAAACAAAGAAGTTTTCATTCTAATATCAGAAGCAGAATATTGCATTATATCTAGAAAAATAATACAAAAATGCATATCTATATATATATATATACTTATTCAGATACGTCCTTCCATCTGTACCACATACAAGTGCTTTGTCAGCAAGAGAACACGAAACTCTGTCTTTGTTGTCACAGAACAGTTGTTGCATTTGATCACGCGATGGAGTAGGTCCTTGTCTAATTGTTGTTGGTATTGTTGATGGTGAAGGTGTTGTGGTGCTTATGGTAGTTGACTTTTGTTGACTCGTTGATTTTGATGGTTGTGTAGCAATTGATGTTGTCTTGCTCATCACAGTTGTTGTTGGATGACGTGCTAATGTGGATGGCTGCGTGGTAATAGATGGTTTGATACCTAGTGTCGTTGGTTGACGTGCTAATGTGGATGGTTGCGTGGTACTAGATGGTTTCATACCTGGTGTTGTTGATTGCTCTGTGAAATAGTTAGTTGTAACTTGTACTGAAGCCGATGGAATTTTTGTTTTTAAAGATGTCGATTGTTTCATCGATACCACCATTGTTGTAGGGTGTGTTTTGGATATTGTAGAACTCATTGACGATTCAATCATATTTTGCGTTGTTTTTATCTGTGAAGTGGAAGATGAAAGCAGATTCATTATTTTAGAAGATGTAGTGGTTGAAAATGGTGCTTCAGATGTAGAGGAAATTCGTGTTGATGATTTAATTGGTTGCCTTGTAGTAGTTCTGATCTGCGCTGTAGTTTTCGTAAACAATGTGGGTAATCGGGTCGCTGACATTGTAGTTTTTAAGGATAATTCCGTCTTCATGGACAAAGAAGTTTGTGTTGGTGCATTAGTTGTTGAAATTGGTGTTAGTGTTATTGGCTTTAACGATTGTTCTGTTGACGCTACAGTTGATGGCGTCGATGGCATGTCCAAACAACCGAAGTTTGTGTCGAAAATGATGGAACTATCTGCACATTGGGCTTTATCAAAATAACAGCTGAAATGAGGAAAAATAATTGATATGGAAAAAATTCCTTATAACCAGTGATACTGTATTCAAGTTAAAGGGAATGCCTATCACCCTAGTAGTAGTTGAGTATACATAGTTGTAGAACAAAAGAAAAAAAAGAAGCAGACCATCAACACCTGTTTTCTTTCCACGCATAAAATAAAGTAAACATTTGTTGATGTAACGTTATTAAACAAATCATAACGGCGCCACGCGTTAGCAACTGGCAGAGCCTGAGATACACATAAGCTCTTGGGTTGATTTCAGTAACTTCACGATTGTCTTCTTAACTTTGTTATCAACAGTTTGTAGAAGCTTAATTCTGAATGTAGGTTCAATCTCAGGAAATCCACTGCTTATGTCCCGCATGGAAACTTATCCTGTTTGATTATTTGTGATTTTCGTTTTCGAAAAAAAAAACATTTGGTAATTAATTTTGCATTGGAATACATTTAACATGATGTAATTACTTTTATGTCCTGTTATAAATGCAGGTTTTCCAAGTCGGGATGCGTTACGGGTCATTTCTTTTGCAAAAATGGATAGAATTATTACTTATCAAGGAGTTTCGATGTAATTTTGGCATGAGATATGATAACTTACAAATTCGAGTAGACGTGTCCTTGTGTATCGCAAACTCTTTCATCTTTATCAACTGTCATCTTGCTACAGTCTAGATGGACAATCTGGAAACATAATTCATGGAGACTGGTGGTTCCAAATACACCTTGAATCACCATTACTACAATGTAATAACCTTATCTATGATATTTCAATTCTTTGATTAAAATAAATGCAGAGTGAGATACATCAACAGACCAAAACATGTAGTCATATAGATACACGAATATAACACCAGGAAAGGAAATAAAATTTAAATTTTCACTTCAAAGTTTTTTTTAATGAACATACATGGGGATGTTGTGCTCTCAGTTGCTTATTACGCAAAATGGAATGGTCATTTAAAACCTCCTAAATTGCATTTAGTGATTTTATCAATATAAAGTGTAAAATAATTGCAAGGGGTCAAATAATTTATCAATGTATTACTTCAGAGCATTTATCTATGCCCTACAACCCGTGTGGATCATATGGCCACAACAAGTTCCCTCAACCGGGCGTTCAACAGACACCAAATTCTTGGAAGATGGTCAATTGAAGCTTTTCAAACCTCTTTCAATACGTTTAACATCTATACTCACAACCATCAAAGAGGCTCTGCAGTCCTACCACAACACTTGTTACTCCCGTAGTGGTATTAATTCAATGTGGATCCTGAAAAATTCGAAAGATCTTTTGGAGACAATCAGTTCAAGACTATTATCTGAATATAATAGCATTATAACCTATGATTTTTCAACATTGTATACTTCTATTCCCTATACTCAGTTAAAATCCCGACTTAAAAACATTATACATTGTTGTTTTTCCAAAAAAAAGATGGTACACCTAGATACAAATATATAGTTATTGGTAGAGATTCCTCATACTTTGTAATACATAATTCCAAATCATCTTCTAAATAAACAGATGAAGATGTTTACAAAATGCTGGAATTTGTTATCGACAACATATCTGTCCAGTGTGGTGGACGTGTTTTCAACAAACGGTCGGCATTCCAATGGGAACAAATTGTGCTCCTTAACTTGCTTACCTATTCCTTCACTCTTATGAGGCTGACTTTATAGCTGATCTGATCCGAAAGAAAGAATATCGTGTGGCTAGACCCTTTAATCTCAGTCTCAGTTTCCGCTGTATAGATGAAGTATTATCTTTAAACAATTCTAATTTCGGGGATATGATACATCGCATCTACCCCAAAAGAACTTGAGATAAAGGATACTAGAGACACTGTGAAGTCAGCCTCAAATTTTGACCTACACTTAGAAATCTATAATAAAGGAAAACTATTGACCAAACTTTACGACAAACGCGATGACTTTTCATTCAGAATTGTTAACTTTCCTTTTATCTGTGGCAACATCCCTTCAGAACCTGCATGAGGAATGTTCATATCACAAATCATACGTTATGCAGAGCTTGCCGAAACTACGCAGACTTTTTGTATCGCGCTAGAACTCTAACAAATAGGCTTCTGGAACAGGGTTTTGTTGCTACAAGATTGAAGCCATCACTACAGAAGTTTTATGGTCGTCGTCATGGATCCATCTGCACCATGAAAACTGATTTATTTGCTTTTGTTACTTTGTATATATGATTTTAGTTACTTTATGTTCTTAGTTGTGTATGTCTGTTTTCCATGTCTGGTCTTTGTCTCTGGATTTCATTCTTTTGATTACCGCTATAACCTTGGTTCCCTCGATAACTCTTACATAAGTCTATATAGGCTTGGTGTTATTCTTTTATTTTATGTGATTGTATATGCTGATTGTTCTGTAAGATAAATGCGTGACACTTTAAAAAAAAACTAATTATTATCATAATTATTATTTACAGATTGTGACGGAACTACATATTGATGCATTGTACGGTGTCCGTTACCATCTTTACCCTAATTAAAACGAATTACTATTGCCACACATCAAACTATCAAAAAATTGTTTTGATGTCATTTTTGCCAGAAATATTTCATTCAATGTTGTAAAAAAATAAAAGATACTTTTTACCCAATTTTCCAAGAATGTTCTTTACAACAATGTATCTTCATCTTTTACTTCTTAATTTTGAAAATATATATTTTAGAAAAAAATCTCTATGCATGAATACAAATTCGGTAAATAAAGTAATAAGGTATTAGAAGAATTACTTGATTAGTATCATTTGATTGAATGTTGTAAAATTTTAAAAAGTGCATTAATTAATTATTGCAATTTCGATATTTAGTTGAAAATACGATTTTTATTTTCGCAATACTGAGAAAATCACAACCTTACCTTATCTGCAATTATAAATGTTTCAAATATTAGGTTTTTTTATTGCGATTTTAAGCAGTTTTTTTAAGGTCAAATAGAAGATTTCAAATTGAATGTCCTAATTATTCAATGTTATAATATCAGTGAGTACTTTTATATAACTCCTAGGCCTGACTGGTACTATCATGATTATAACATAATGTGAGGTGATTGTCAGCAAAATGAATATGGTGTGTAACATTATGCCAAAGCATTTATTAGCCAGCAGAAGCTTTCTTGTACAACTCTAAGAATTGTTTAACCATGACGGTATCGTAACAAATTTCTCTTTACTGACATTTTGTACAATGTAAACATTTCAATTAACATACCAATAGTAAACACAGCATATGATTCCATTATCCTGAAATTTCTTCCTACACGTGACTGTATCTTATCTTTATTACGTAAGTATTCTTATACTTTAATAATCATATCTTATTATTAAGAACTTGTCTGGCCAATGTTATTGTAAATATATGTAGCAACATTAAGTCTCGTATATAAAATTATACTGAATTGTTAGATTTTCACCTTGTAAAATTGGAGTAAGTCAAGGAGAAAATCTCTTACCTATTTTGTTTTGTTTGTATCTTCTTCAATGATCTAGACTTGATCCTACAAAGTAAAACATTGTTGGGTTCAAACGATATAATTTTTGATATTGAAGAAGAATTAAATACCTTTTAAAGCTGTTCATTGTTTTATATGGTGACAACACTGTATGTATGGCAGAATCGAAAGAATACTTGCAATTGCAATTAGATGCCTTGTACGATTATTTTGGTTGTAGATAAAAGTAAGGTACCTGTTTTTCGCAAGGCAGACTGCAAACGAATCTTTGTTTCAAATATGACGATATTGAATTTGAATTTGTAAATAAATTTATTTATCTCGGAATAACGTTTCCAAAATCAGGGAGCTTCTCAAAGGCAAAGGAAGGAAAAAATAGAAATAGCACAATGTACAAAATTGTAAAGAAAGGTAGACTACATAATCCATCTTTTGACTAAAACCCTCTGACAAGTAATTTAACCTTTTTGTTACATGAATGTGAACTTTGGGAACCAGGAGATAATCGTATTATCGAAATGAAATGGTACATTTGAGATCTGTAAATTATTATTGCATTAAAAGACATACACACCTGTTTTCATGATATATGCGGAATAAGGCAGATAACTACTTGATATATATATTAAATTGAGAGAAATTAATTACTGGTGCAAATAAATTCTTAGAATGCCCGAAAAGCTAACCTTTATTTTATATAATGTAAGAGTAATCAAGGGAACGAGGATTTCAGCGGAATGCTAAAGATTAGATATGGAAAACATACACACATAACAAAGAAAATGAAATTACCGAAATATCACGTACAAAAAATAGAAGTAATTGAGAAGTAATTGAGAACCTCGGGCACTGAAAACTGTGAGCATGGACAAGGTGCACTGATAAGGTATACTTTCCTAGAAATATCCACCGAGTTTCTCATAAAATGTCAAATCCTGGGTAGAATAAAGAGGAAAGGAAAACTATGACACGTTGAAAGAGCAACCAAGGGAGCCAAGGTTATAGCGGCAACGAAAAGAACGCAACCCAAGGACAACGACCAGACATGGAAGACACACACAACAAAGAACTTAAAGTAACTAAAATAATACATACAAATAAACAAAAGCAAATGAGCAACTCCGCTAAAACCTGGGAGCATATGGACCAGGTGCACCAACAGGGTAGCGTCCTAAAAGTTAGTTGAAAAATTCTGAATGAAAAGTCATCACGTAACGTTTGTCGTAAAGTTTGGTCAATAGGTTTACCTTACCGTCGATTTCACAGGCTGACATCACAGTGCCTTTAGTAACCTTTATCTCAAGTTCTTGTGGTAGATGCAATGTATCAAATCCCCCAAACTAGGATTGTTTAAAGATAATACGTTGAACAAATTAATAATACTAATAGCATGGACAAGGTGCACCGATAAGGTAAACTTTTTATAGACATACCGACCGAGTTTCTTATAAAATGTCAAATTCGGGGTAGACTAAAGAGGAAAGGAAGACTATGACACGTTGAAAGAGCAACCAAGGGAACCAAGGTTCTAGTGGCAACCAAAAGAACGCAACCTAGGGACAAAGACCAGACATGGAAAACAGATACACACAACAAAAGAACAAATTGGTTATCATAATGCAGATAGATACACCATAACGATCCACGAGTTCATGATGGTGATCATAGAACTTCTGTAGTGATGACTATAATTTTGTAGCAAAATATCTTTGCCCCGGCAACCCAATTTGTAAGAATTCTAGCATGATTGAAAAATTCTGTGTAGTTTCGACAAGCTCTGGCATAACGTATGAGTTGTAATATGAAAACTCCATACGCAAGTGCTGAAGGGATGTCACCCAGATGAACGGAAAGTTGAAAATACTGAATGAGAAGTATTGTCGTATTGCTTTGTCAATATATATCCTTTACCATCAACCTGTAAGTGTATGTATGATATAAGACTTACTTAACAGTGTCTGTATGGTATTTTTTCTCAGTTTCTTTGAGGTAGGTGCGGTGTATAAAGTACCCGAATCTATAATTTGTTTTTAAATACTTCATTTACACAGCGGGAATTGAGATCAAAGACAAAATAATATACTTTCTTTGGAATCATATCAGCTTTAAAGTCAGTATCATTAGGATAAAGGAATAGGTCAGAAGCGTAGCACAATTTGTTCTCATTGGAATACCAACCGTTTGTTGAAAAACCTGCAAGTGTCAGAACATTCTATAAAATCCATTCTTAATA
Source organism: Perna viridis (assembly GCA_037379345.1). Taxonomy (NCBI): domain Eukaryota; kingdom Metazoa; phylum Mollusca; class Bivalvia; order Mytilida; family Mytilidae; genus Perna; species Perna viridis. The sequence goes on from CM074515.1 coordinate 24,105,922, forward strand.
ATTTGTCATGCAAATGGCATTCACAGCGCGTTGTTAGAGATGCTTTGTTATACAACTCTGAAAAACAAATCGAATTGATCAATTTGTTTAAAGCTTTAATTTGTCTTTACACAATTCGCCAAAAGTTGTTTAATAGTATACTTTAAAAGACAAATTTCAAATAGTTCTAGACAAATATATTAAACGGTTAGTCCTGTATTACATTTTGTAATTAAATAACACTATAACAATAAAGTTGAAAAAGATAGCACTTTCCGTATATCCGTTACATCCTTCACCTCGTGCATTATAAAGCTAGAATATCGTTGGTTTTAGGAGATAATTCGACTGTCTTTTTGGATATAAACCACTATTATTCCCAAAAAATCTTTCGTAACACAGTTTTAACCAATCATTTGCACGATATGAGTGACGCTGACAATCATGCAGCTGACTGTTCCTATACTTGGTTTAATTCATTTTCGTTTTCATGCTAACATGTATACTAAGTACTGTTAGACTCGGTTTGCACTCATATGTGTAATACATAACGGACTAAGGGGTTTCTTAATGTCCTTGGCTATCGTTTGGGGTCTTTCAGGCACAGTGTAAATCATCAGTGTTTACCCAGTCCCCGGGCATGGTCAAACCCGTAAATGCGGGTCATTGTGCATTCGGAGGAAATTCATTGTCATGTGACGACGTTAATTCATTGAATTTATTAAAATCAATGCATTATCATGTGATTTAATGTCGATCCGTGACCTAGTTATCCGATTTGTGATATGCACGCTATATACAGCATTGTATAGCCTACAGGATTTGCTGAATCTTTGACCCCGCAATTTTTTTTTTTGGGGGAGGGATAAAATCAACACTTTCCAGTTCATGTAAGACAGATATTGGTGCATACCAGTCAATGGATGAGCAATTTCCAAGGCCGAAAAAAATAATGTTATATTTACGAGCACTATTGTAAAATTTTGTAGGGTCGGTAGGTAGGGATTTATTTTGACTTGCTTTTTTATAATGAAATAAGTCATAAAGATACAATGAAAACCAAATATGCAAAGACTAAACAAGTAAAAGACTTAGTCCACAGCCTAATCCCTTTTGGGATTCGGCTCTTGAGAGATATTTTTTGTTTTGTTTTGACGGAGGTGGTCAAAACAAAAAAACATTTCATGTACGGAATCCCAAAAAGGTATTATCCGCGACCAGGAGCATGTGTGTTTTCAATTGTCGTCTTTTTTCTGAAGGACGATCGGCAGAATGTTTAGTTATTTACTTTTTCAAGATTTCAAATAAAACTCTTGAGTAGGGGGAAGGAGTGTCAGTAGGGTGACCGGAAACACCTTTTAGGCCTAAACGGATGGTCTATTTATTACTCCAGCAGTGCTAGAGATTGTTTGGCAAGTTTTTTCTTACTTGGCTTGGGGTATGAAGGAATGGAATTCCAACCTCTTATATTGTAGGATTAGTCTATATATACAAATAAAGATTGTAAATAAAAGTTAATGACAGTGTTGTGAAGTGCAGAATGTACATACACGTTGTGTTGGTTCTGAAACCCAAATGATACTGGCAATGCCTCTTGATATAGTTTATACATACAAATCAAGTATACAGTTTTTATGTACAAGGAAACATTTTTCAGACTACAAATGTAAGTGACTTTTTAGAATTAGATAAAATTGTTTGACACAAGATTTAGTTGAAATATATTGATTTTAAAGTGTTAATTGTGAGTCAGTACCGATTGGTTTAGCATTAAAGTCCTTTAGACACAGGTATTGTAATTTTATTTCATACGAATTTCGAATGTTTTTCGTTGAGTACATGACTTTAATGAGAATTTTTTGTGATTAATGTGAAAACAAAGACTGAAAGGGTCTGAAAAATTTCCAACGATGTTAGAAATGTCAGATTTGCATTGGTCGTTCCCTCCGCGGGACTCGAACTCGTACCGCTGTGACATCTATGGCAACACCGCCTGCACCAAGTCCAGCGCCATAGACCACTCGACCAGCTAGGCTATATAAAATATAGCTTCCGCTGGCGGGTCATTCCTCCTCGTATATTTAGTAACACATGTTAATAGATATTTATCAACATGTGCCTGATTCAATTATTGATTTCAGTAAATGGAGTTTTCTAGACGATGCAAACACGTTCACCCTACCGGTGCACCTGGTTCATGCTCCCAGTTTTAAGTGAAGTCCGAGTTCCTCATTTACTTTTGTTACTTTGTATGTATTATTTTAGTTATTTCATGTTCATTGTTGTTTATATGTTTTATATGTCTGGTCTTTGTCCCTGGATAACATTCCTTTGATTTCCGCTAGAATCTTGGTTCCATTAGTACTCTTTCAAGACAAAACGTATGTATGTTTAAATTTGCTCACCGGGCAATACCAGTCTGCGTTCATACTTGCCCCTCGGACAATACCAATCTGTGTCTACACTTGTTTTATAATAAAAATTCTTAATCTACCTATTGAAACAGCACAATTGAGAAATATAGACAGAAATGATCGTTTAGGTAAACTATGTAATATGGAGAACTCGGTGATGAATTTCACTTCTTATTTGATTGCCTTTTTCAATATGAATAAAAATACACACTTGAAATTTTCGTATGAGTTCAATCAAGTACATGTACTCTCAAGATGAAGAAATTGATGTAAACTCGAAATCGTTAAGATCTCATTAACATTTGGAAATTTATTTGAAAGTCTCCGGGCTAGCTTTATTTTATAAATATACTACTTACATATGAAAATGATTCAGAATGCAAGATATTATATCATTTATTTATATTTCATGTATAATTCATGTTTTTTCTTAGTCATTATTTATACTCTATACCTCTGTTATAAATATAGTATGTATAGAACCACTTATGCCCATTTGATTGACTGATTTTGAATCATTACAGTTAAATTTTAGTTCTTTTTAATGTCAAACGATCAGTTGTGTTTTTTTTTTCTACTTTTCTTAGATTACTGAATTAGAATGGCTTATAATTTGAATAAGAATATTTCTCTACACAGACTTTGAATGTAAGAAATACCGTTTATCTTAAGGGATTGAAAATCAAATAACCTACTATTTAATCGAAACCCTTCCACTGACACCATTTTGTCACTAAAGCCATCAGAAGAGATTTTACTTGAAACACACACAAAGAAATGCATAATAAATTGTCATCATTTATAAGATTAAACTATCATATAGTATCTTTAAAAAAATTCATTTTTCATGAAACTATTTTATATAAAAAAATAAACTAGTTATTTAATACACAATCTAGTGTGCTGTATTTGCTGTGGCTCGTCACATTCTCTAGATAGCATCTACAAAATAAACAGATTATAAAATATATGTTTTTGTCCACAAAAGACATGCAGGTATCGTTTACTACTGCTGCGTATGTATACAACTGCAGCAAAACATAAATCACGTAATCAAAAGTTCCGCATAATATAAACTTTCATTAATTGTGAAATCATAACCTAAGTTTTTTAATGTCAGATATACAATCGAAACACGCATAGCCAGCCAAAATACGGGTACGATTGATGTGCTATCATCATGGTAATATTGTTAATACATTAAATGTATTCATATTAGATGCTGCTTACAGAAGATACGAGATAATGTATAAAGAAGTCATTAAATGTGTTGTGCTGGGATGAGTTATTATTTACTGCTGTATAATAAGAAAAGCATTTATTAATTTTATCGTTGCACCTATTTATAAGTGTTTCACTGCTTACCATTTGCAGTTTTAGGTACAGGTGATGAACGAACACAACTAAAACTCGTGTCTAAAATGATGTCGTTATTTGCACATTGTGCCTGATCAAAATAACAACTGAAAATGAAAACAAAATTAATTAGTATAATTAAAAAAAAAAAAAAAAAAAAAAAAAAAAAAAAAAAAAAATAATTTTCAGCTCTTATTACCTTATAACTTTAAATCAACTTTTTGTTATTATAATTTTTTTTATCTTAATGTGTAAGAGACATAGAAGTTCAATATCAGACAGTTATAAGCCAATAGATACGTTTAGAGAGGAAGCAACGACAACGGTCAGAAACCTATACAGCAAAAAACACGTTTTTCTTAACCTATTGAAGAATTTTATTTCAGTTGATTCTAAGATGATTGCACATGTTAAAAGAACTATCTGTCCTGGAATTTTTTGATTTGTATTGCATTTTTCATTGTAATTGTAAATCGTTTTGACAAAAACAGTCATTATTTGACTTCTAGTGAACATGTTTTGAATTTATTCCATTAAAATGAAGGCTTTACTCTTACCATGTTGAACAAGGTCAGATGACGCTTACCTTTCTTGAATTAATTTGTCCTCGATATAATTATTTCATGGAATATAGCCACACCTAATCGACAACATCAGGAGAAAATTTTATATTGTGTTTACCTTAAATGAGCAATCGCTTCAACAACTATTATTACCACTACACAGGAAAAAAATAATTTCCTCTCATCTCTCTAACATTTGAAGGTATAATATATCCTTACGTATTACAAACGTTTACTTTATCTGTTCGTATACCACTGGTGTTTATTTTTCATTGGCCATTCAAGCCCTGTCGTCTTTGAACATATAAGAAAACGCACACACACACACGCGCGTGCGCGCGCGCGCTCGCTATCTCCTCTCTTTCGCTCTGTAAATTGCAACTCATTTCTGTTGCCGAGGTGAACAATGAGATATAAAAGGGTGTCTTACAAATTTGAATACACGTTCCCGCTTGTGTCACAAACTCTTTCATCTATATCAACTGTTAACTGGCTGCAGTCTAGTTTCACAATATCGTGGCAAAGTTCCTCAAAACTGAGCGTTCCCGATACACCACATAGCAATGTTACTGAAATAAAGCTCAGTCATGATATTACATGTAGACAGTTGCTCTTTCTTATTTAATTTGGTTAATTGTTGCTTTATTCATCAAGAATACTAATTCCAAAAATCTAAGAATTGCTGAAAGGGGTGCATTCAAAAAGAAAGGAGAATATTTAGTACTGTTCTATAGTTTAAACTATAGGTCAAGCTTTGTTGAATACCAACTTTGAGGAGAGATGATACAAACTACATGAGTTTAAACTATAGGTCAAGCTATTGTTGAATGCCAACTTTGAGGAAAGATGATATAAACTACATGAGTTTAAATTATAGGTCAAGCTATTGTTAAATGCCAACTAGTATTGGCCAAAAAAGTGAACAACTTCCTTTTCTCATTATGATAAGAAATGAGGTACATTGTATGCACTTGTCTATAAGTGTGTACCGGTACTCAAAAAATATCTTGTTTAAAATGCAATCAGTTATTTCTTTTTTTATTTAGTGAGTTTTTGTTTTACAAGGCGTTAAAACTCCTCATCAAATATCATATGAACAAATATTCGTATAATAATTGATGATATCAACGTAAATACAGGTAATCCAAATGGCAAGCCAGGTAAAGGATCTTGATGTAAAGCGTTTATATACTGGCCACAAAACATGCAGTAGCTTTAATGTGTTTTTTTTAATACTTTTTTCTTGACTCTTCACATCTATGAATGATTTCAACTACTTTTCATGACATTGTTATCTATAAAACTATGAATATCTTAACAAACATACCAAACGTAAACACAGTCAATAATTCCATGATCCTTATGTTTCTTAAAATACAATCACGTGGCAACCTTTCTAATCTGTAACATGCAATGCCCCATCGACTCTCAAAGGTTATCATTGAATCATTTTGAAACAAAGAGGATATTCCATTTTACCAAGGAAAGCTACAATTAAGGTATGTCTATGCTTCAAGAATTCAAGTGTTTCAAGAACGCAGCAACTCGAATTGGCCATTTAAATCTACACAAATGTAAGTGATTGTTAATACAGATATTTGCGCTAATAGATTTCCAAACTTAAAAATAAATTAGAGACCTTAACCCGCTACTGAAAATATGTTTACAATATTGTCAAATTTTTCTTGTTCAAACCGCGGCATTTACACGATGAAATACGGAAGTCGTGGTTAACATTAAGATGTTAAATTGCTCCGTTGGAAAATCACATTTTTGTTTAAGATTTAGAATTGTTTCAATTCCGTCGCTATTCGTTAGTCTTACAATATGATTTAAACATTTATTACACGGTAACAATGGATCTGATTAGGTTATTCATGTTAAAGTGTAAATCATTTGTATTATTTTGCTTGTTTAGGGCACAAAAATATTGCTTAACTTGGTATTAATGTTTTTTTGTTCATTATGCAAACGCCACACACTTTTCGGGGTACGCACGTCTTGTTGTTCAACATGCAAATATCATAAACCTTTGAATAATATAAACGTAATTTTAGCTGGGGCCATTGAGAAAACAGATATTGCGGCAATTTCCATGTAAGTTCAGTAAAATTTGTACTTCTGTGTGCACATGCTTTTCAAAATTACACTGCTTGAAAGCCTGGCGTAAACATATATTGATTCTTAGTTGTAGAAAAAAAGTGCCTCGACTGTCCGGTATATAATATCCGTTAAAAATATAATTTGCAATCTCTAACTTTCGTAGATGTCTTTCACCTCACACCGGACCAAATTCTGAACCCTCTCCTTCAAGGAGAAGCATTCTGGATGCCTTGCAAGAAGTAGAGGCTGTAAACCATGTGGAACACCCATAGTTATAAGTTGATAATCTTTTGTACTTTGTGTTCATTTTAGTTTTTTTTTGTGTCGTGCGGTTTGTTTTTCTTATGCTGTTTTTTTTGTGGTGTTGTCTTGTGGAAGGATTCCCCCTTGTCTTCGCTCTCTGCATTGATACTTCTTCGCACACTTTATCTTTGGTATGAATGAACAACAACAGTTTCTTAAAATATAATTTTACTATCCCAGTATTGATAATAATCGTTGACTGTTTAGCATGACCCGCTGTGAGCAATCTTGATGTATATGTTGTCACATTGGGCTTTGGCAAGCATACAACTAAGGAATGAAAAGAATGAATATTATTAAAAAAATAGCAAAGTAAGCGAAGTGTTAGCTAAGCATACTATTTGACCGAACTTTTGATATCAGAAATGCATTCAAATGCATTAAAACATGGAAAAAACTCTTTAAACAGATAATTGTTCTCAATCATCTTTGTAATCTTCGGGTGTGTATCAATTACATTAAAGTATCAAAAATTCCCCAAAAAGCTTTTTTTACCAAAGAGCTTCCCCTTTCACAATACGAATATTTAATTATGCTTTTATTATCATTTGACCTTTTTTAAAACCATTTCTAGCTTAATTCAGCATGTTTTAATAATTTTATATATTAAAATATAAAAAAACTCTTGAAACAGATAATTGTTCTCAATGACATTTGTCATCTTCTGGGAGTCAAGTTACTCATTTATTTTTGTTACTTTGTATGTATTATTTTAGTTACTATATGTTGTTTTGTTGTGTATGTCTGTTTTTCATGTTTGGTCTTTGTCCTTGGATTACATTCGTTTGATTACCGCTATAACTTTGGTTCCCTTGATTACTCTTCAACAAACATACCAAAAGTAAACACAGTCAATAATTCCATGATCCTTATGTTTCTTAAATACAATCACGTGGCAACCTTTCTAATCTGTAACATGCAATGCCCCATCGACTCTCAAAGGTTATCATTGAATCATTTTGAAACAAAGAGGATATTCCATTTCAACAAGGAAGACTACAATTAAGGTATGTCTATGTTTCAAGAATTCAAGTGTTTCAAGAACGCAGCAACTCGAATTGGCCATTTAAATCTACACAAATGTAAGTGATTGTTAATACAGATATTTGCGCTAATAGATTTCCAAACTTAAAAATAAATTAGAGAACTTAACCCGCTACCGAAAATATGTTTACAATATTGTCAAAGTTTTCTTGTTCAAACCGCGGCATTTACACGATGAAATACGGAAGTCGTGGTTAACATTAATATGTTAAATTGCTCCGTTGGAAAATCACATTTTTGTTTAAGATTTAGAATTGTTTCAATTCCGTCGCTATTCGTTTGTCTTACAATATGATTTAAACATTTATTACACTGTAACAATGGATCAGATTAGGTTATTCATGTTAAAGTGTAAATCATTTGTATTATTTTGCTTGTTTAGGGCACAAAAATATTGCTTAGCTTGGTATTAATGTTTTTTTTTGTTCATTATGCAAACGCCACACACTTTTCGGGGTACGCACGTCTTGTTGTTCAACATGCAAATATCATAAACCTTTGAATAATATAAACGTAATTTTAGCTGGGGGCATTGAGAAAACAGATATTGCGGCAATTTCCATGTAAGTTCAGTAAAATTTGTACTTCTGTGTGCACATGCTTTTCAAAATTACACTGCTTGAAAGCCTGGCGTAAACATATATTGATTCTTAGTTGTAGAATATCAAATATTATCTACCCTTTTTATGAAATTGTGCAGTATTCCAAATTTAAAAATACGTAAAACACCGAAGCTTCATTCCTTGCATTGCATATGGTAGAACCTCTCGGTGATGGATTTGTTTTCCTCTTTCGATAGATTTGGTTACGAGTACTTCTTGTATACAAGTAATATTTTGATTATGATCTTCCTACATATTTGATTTTAATACTGCTGATGAGAGGTTACTCCTTGAAACACGTGTACAGCATATCGAAATTTACAATGCATAAAACTGGTATTGTTTTTGCATTTGATTTCTGCTAGAATCTTGGTTCCTTTGGTTATTCTTTATTACCTATGATCAACTTATTCATTTGAGTAGCAGTCTTTTAAAAATCAGAAAGTGATTAATACATGTCAAAAACCTACCAAATTTGCCTTTATTTATAATTCAGAAACAGTAACAAACCACATATCAGTCTTGTCACTCGGTTATTGCACTTTGAGGTAAGATTCATACAGTTTGTGTATGAAATTTGATCTTTGCACGAGTTAAAGTTCTTGATTTTGTTTTATGTTAGGGTGGGTGTGTGGTTTTTCCAAAAGAGATCTGAATATAGAAAGGACCATCGTCACGTAAGAAAAATGTGAGATGACCGAAAAAAATACCGTTTGTTTGGCGGATTTTCTACACTATTAATCATCTCTACTAAAAGCAGTGGTGTCTGTATGTTAAACTGATTGCTACTTAATAGAAATGATATAGAATGTATTTGTTTACTCTAGATATATATGCGATACATTTCTTCATCATTTTGAACCACTAAAAATTAATAAATAGAATGTAGACTTTTTAGCAACTGTTTTTTATTTAAATTAGGAAGAAAGGATGGATTCTTTTATAATTTTTTTTTATTTTCAATTTCTATTTAAATGTATCTGTGTATACGTTTGTTGAATGGAATGATTTACAGAATTGAAATTAATTACTCCTGATTTGATCTACCTGATAGAAAAGCTACAAAGAAACACTTTTGTTGTGATTAGTTTTTGACACAATGGTTCAAAAGCAAGGTTTTAATTGACAACCAAAATAATTAAGTCGAGAAACAAATTCTAACCTTTACAATCCTAAACCACCAAAAACTAAGATAAACAAAAATAGTAGCCCCATTGAAAAGAATATATACAAAATATGTTAAATAAACAACCTTTCCTTAACCACAATTAAGAAACATGAAATTGTTGTTAGGTAGGTAAGGTAGGCAAAGCAAAATCCAAAATTCAGTTCCCATACTTACTTGTTGGCGTAAGTTATTCCATCCGAACCACACACTTTTTGAGTATCTCCAGTACAGATAACAATATCCTTGTTTTCACAGAATATTTTTTGTATTTCATCTTGAGTTGGCACAGGTGTAGTAGGTTTTCTTGTTGTCGCTGGTTGAGTCAGTTTCATAGTTGTTATTTTGGTTGTCGGTGTTGTTGTTGGTTGTAGGGTTGTTGTTGGTTGTCGGGTTGTTGGCGTTGTTGTTGGTTGTTGGGTAGTTGACATTACCGTTTTTGATGTAACGATAGGTTTGATCGATGATGGACCCTGCGTTGTGGCAACAACTGTGTTTGACATCGACGATTGTTTAGATGTACTCGTTAATGGAGGTATTGTTGTACTTAGTAAACACATGTAAGCTGTATCTAATTGTATACTGTTATCTGCACACTGGGCTTGATCGAAAAAACAGCTGAGAGAAGTAAAAATTTAAACAAGATTCATTTCAATATAGGCAGATCTTTTAAGTTTTCCTAGAATTATATAAGTCCTATGAATGTAAAACTCAGAATAACCCCAGGGGATTGACAGAATCTCTTCATCTTCTAACATTTACTTTATCCGTTTTAGAGTACAAACAATTGAATTTGGCAAAATGGTCATATCCAGCACTAGAACGACACAATAAACCACATTGTCAGCCAACAAAAATGAGTGTTGCTAATGCTTAAGTCAATGACATGAATGGTTCATTATAGGATGTAATCTCTTCATCGCCCATCCTAAAGCAAGTGTGTACCCACTGGTAAGATTAGAATAAAACCATCGTTAATGTTGAAATGATGTCTTCCTGTTTTACCCAAGGCAATGTATAAATATGCGCTCCCTTTGAAATTAACAAAATAGACAAAAAAATTATAGTCAGTTAGATTTATTTATCAAACGAATGGTTCAATAGAGCCTGTTCGCTTTAGACTGAGATCCATGTAATGGAAATTTATAGGCTTTAAGAAAAATGTCACCTCAAGGCCATCCATGGGTTTTTAATGAACACTCCACAGGGCAGGTTGCATCTGATCCCAAAATAACATTATACACCGAAATATTTCCCCTGTATATTCCAGCAACATAAAAGTAAACTGAAAGTGTTAACGAAACAATACAAACATAGGCCAGAATTTCCTGACTTGGGACAGGCCCCTTAAAAAAATTGCTGCGGGGTTTGAGTACTTTGGTATGATCACTACCCTCCCCGTTTTTAAAATATATTTGTTTGTTTGTTTGTTGGGGTTTAACGTCCGAGCAGCAATATTTCAGCTATATTTAGACGATGAACATGAAATTGATGATAAAATGAACATGAAATGATGATGAAATGAAAAAGGGATGGGACACAAGGACAATGGGGTCGACAAATTTTGATTGCCACTGGAAATAGGGAGAGGTGGGTAGGGTCAGGCAATTTAGCCTCCTGTGGCGGAGCCCTATGGTTCCTACTCCGGGAGAATACCACAGTAGGGTTCCTTAACGTGCGAGGAACGTGGCATCTTTCCCAACACGGTGCACCACTATGGTTTGCGGTCAGGTTTTCCGTATTATAGCCTGACAACCCCAGCATGTAACACGCCAGGGGTACCCCATTCCACCACCTGGGGCACACATTCTAGTTGCTCTGTGGGCAGAGCGCCCTAGCCCCCGGCTTAGCACTATTTAGTCGCCTTTTACGACAAGCCGGTTTTAAAATATGGCCACTGTGGAGAACATATTCAGTAACTACATACAGTGACTGAATGGAATCATTGATAGGTCTAATTTTGATGAGACTGACAATTAAACACACCTAAAAATCAGTTAAAAGATATCCGAAACCCTTGATAAACATATATAAAGGAACAGATTATATAGGTTACACGAAGGAACGTTAACTGTAATGCCAGCTCCAGACCATTTTAAACCTACAAGAACTTATGCCCTCACGTATATCTTTCCAAATTCTTCCATTGAGGATTTGAGAACCACTGTACATCATAAGTCATACAATGGGGATACAAATAATGTCATGCCGAAAACTCATTTTAAACGTAGTATTTTATTTCTGTGTAAAGACCCTGTAAGTGAATCAATTTTGATACTAAAAAATTACATCTTTAACGATTTGACAACAATATCATAACAATAACTCTTACGAATAAAATATGGTTACATTTATACATCTTACAAATTTTTGTAAACGTTTCCCTTTGTATCACAGACTCGCTCATCCGAATCCACAGTCATAGTACTACAGTCCAGGTTCACGATTTCTCTACATAAATCTTGATGACTAACGGTAGCGTATACCCCATATAGTATTGTCACACCTGAAAAGACGTTTTTTTTAAAGTTAAAATTAAAAATGTATAATGAAAATGTAATTTCAATTGGACCCAGTGTGGTTTGTAGTACATAAAATAGATGCAGTTAAAGGTAATTCCCTAGCTTCAGTATCGATAAAAGGCAAGAATATAACGTTTTTAATAGTTTCATTGTTTATTTTTTTTTCTAGATATCGATGCATCTATACTTAGCAGTAAAGTTGATTAAAATTAAAGTATTCAAGTGATTTCTACAAAATTCCTTCGATGTGCTTTGTGAATGATATTTTTGTCAAGAACCTATATCGGATCGAGAAGCTATTTAGTCGACTTACCTATTGCATAACAATAAAACGTATCTCAATTTAATATATGAGATTTTATGTCATAATATGTTCAACGATATAACATGTTTACCTAATTATCGATGTCGGGATAATATGTTTTGTTTTGTCTTTGGTATTGAGAACCAGGCTTGCCCCATTAATTTCACGTGACAGGAACCGTGATGAAATTATTATCAAAACAAATGCGAAGTATAACAGAATACAAATGAAATATTTGATGAAATGGCATATGAATATCGGCAAAAAAAAACCAAACAAACAAAAATCAAAAACCAAACAAACTTAAAAACGGGATGTAGGAACTACACCAACAAAAAATAAAAAACAAACAAAAAAAAAAAAAAAACAAAAAAAAAAAACAAAAAAAAAAAACCATGATATTTTGATTATGTCTTTGAGAGAGACCCCAACGTTTATTGTATGTATAACTGACATTAAATTAAGAAATAAATCACGGAAACCTTATGTTATCATTGTTTTACCACGGGCTGACAATTTTTGTTGCATTGTTTTACCCGAGGGCTATTGAAGAATTAAATAACGATATAAATGGCCAGGCCGTGGTAAAATAATGATACAATGATTTATTTCGATTCTGATAGGAGTAGTTTCTTTATATTTTTGGATAGACACAGCCTGTGTGTTTCACGGTATGTTGCTCATTTGTTCATCACTTTTTTACCATGGCTGTGATCTAAAGAGCTTTAAAGCACGTCATATTAGAATTGTTATTCCTTCCCATTCCCTTACATAATGACGTAACATAGTTCTGATTACTTCAACAGGTCAACAGAGTTATCATGTTCCATTTTCATGTAAAATCTATTGATAATCCTAAAAGTGCAACAAACAATGAAGACACTTAAAGAGGCGAAACAAATTGTTAACTATATGTAAAATATATAAATCAACATACCGACTAATATTTCTTTTAGAAGAAACATTCTGCTCGTAACCCTTTTTCAAACTTTAGTAAACTAGTTGACTTCTGCCTTATCTTTGTTATGAAACAAATTTTACCTGTAGCGTAACTATTATTTATTCAAAATCTACACATCACGAAAGTCGGATCCGATTCCATTACAACTTTGATCTATACATCCGAGCGTTGGCCCAGTTTGATAAATAATCAAATGGTATGGTCGAAAGTGTTATAATTGAATAGTCAGACATAAAAAAAACTGATAACTAGACTAAAAACAGCGATTTAAATCAAGATTTCCTCATTATCCTTTTCGTAATAGTGACATCAAAATACTTAATCCTTCATTTAATTATATATAGATCTCAATTCCAAATGTAAACTGCTGCCAAATAAATGTTTAAGTACAACTCCAGCTAAGAATCATGCAAAATGTAATTCATGGGTGAAAAGCCTACATATTTTTATATTTGATATTTTGTTTGAAATGCTACAGAAATTAACATTTGGTTTTTCATATAACCCATGCTCTTAGGAGATAAAAATTATATAGAATGCACTGTAGATTTCAAAATTAAGGGAGATAACTCTGTAAATGACACTCAAATACAATATAATCTATTGGATTTTCTATGTTGATTATCTCCTTAGAGAATTCAGATTTGAATGAATAATTACATATTTCATAATATAGACCCATAAATCAACTTCATATCAAAAATAAAAATATGTAACCTTTTTTGACGTGTATCACATTTTACAGAGTTTGCATGATTCTTAGACTACTACTTAATACAAAGTGCGCTTACAGTATCGTAAGGCATGTAAGTCATAGATACATGTGTTGTGAGTCACTTCGTACATATCAACTATCCCAAAACGTCAGAGTTAATAGATAGCATTTATGATAACCACATTAATTCAAATATTTACTAAAATTTACCGAAATATTGTTTTAATCGATACACAAAAATTAAGAATAATAATAATAAATAAACAAAAATAAAAACCAGAATTATCGATGATCATTGCTAGTCATCATGATTAAGGTTGTCACTTCAAGTTATCATTATTTTTTTCTCATTCTTCAAGAAAAAAAACAATTAATAAACAAACACAAACAGAAATGCACCGAAAATGGAATGACAGACTTGATAAACTGTCATCAGACTGCAAAATATTTCTGAATAGGACACCAGTAAGTTATATGGTACACACTTTCATCATAATAGTGTTTTATTTTTTTTACAGAAAATGCTTCATTCACCCTTTTCGAGCTTAAGTGACCATGTGAAGTAGTTGGAGTGCTCTCATCTGAACTTGATGTACGTTAAATGAAGTTTTCAATACATTTATTTATTTTTAACGTACTTGTATTTTAGAGTGTTTGTAAATGTCATTGTAAAATGAATTAGGTAGTATAAGCCTAAAATGCTGTTTAACAGATGGAATAGGTACCACACTCGTTCAAACACAAAGATACGTAACATCTCAAGGAAAAGTAGGTAGGTTGTCTCAGTATAGGCACATGGCAGTTTCGTCAATAAACAATCCTCTATGGCAATACATCGGGACATTATAGGCGTATATAAACAAACATTTCACATTACCGAGGGTGCGACAAAGTCCTTTGATATAAACATAAGAACCAGTAAAAGGTAAGAACATTTATTGTCGCAGATACGATAATAGTAGACCTTTTATATTGATAAAATTATTACGAAGTCCATATAATACAATTATGTAATCTTGCTAGATTAACAAGGACCATTGTGTAATATTTGGAGACTTTTGTCGTCGCATTTCTTCTTCGTAAATTCACAGCTGAAATATATAGTAATGATGTAAAGCATTGAGGGATTTAAATGTGTTTTTTTTTATATGAATATGATTATCAACAAAAAGTGATAAACAAAAACAAAAGCAAAACAAACACATGAACTAGTTTTCTAAAATAAGCATCTAATTACAAAGCAAAGTTTAGTAAACAAATGAATGGCACATAGAACAAGCAGCTCCCGAAAAATATAAGGTAAAAATTATATGTTATTGTATACACCACGATTAAATAAATATATTCCCAATTTAAAAAAGAGCCCCGTGCAGGTCCGGGTGTTAAAAGAATAGGCCTGCAGCAGCACTAAGCTTGTCGTATAAGGCGACTAAATAGTGCTCAGAAACCTAGCCGGGGGCTATGGCGCTCTGCCCACAGAGCAACTGGGATGTGTGCCCCAGGTGGTGGAATGGGGTACCCCTGGAGTGTTACATGCTGGGGTTGTCAGGCTATAATACGGAAAACTTGACCGCAAACCATAGTGGTGCCCCGTGTTGGGAAAAATGCCACGTTCCTTGCACGTTAAAGAACCCTGCAGGGGTATTCGATAGGAGTAGGAATCTTTGCGCTCCGTCACAGGAGGCTAAATTGCCCGACCTTACCCACCCCCCTTTTTCCAGTGGCAATCAAAGTTTGTCGACCCTATTGTCCTTGTGTCCCATCTTTTTTTTCATTTCATGTTCATTTTATCATCCATTTCATGTTCATTGTCTGAATATAGCTGAAATATTGCTGCTCGGACGTTAAACCCCAACAAACAAACAAACAAACAAATTTAAAAAGACGTTAACATAACCAGGCGTTTTTACTGATTTGATTTATCTTAGGATATGAAAATTATTTGTTTCAAATTCTTTAACGATTTTCCAAAGAGGAACGCTATTACCTATGCCCAAAGAGCTGGTTTACGGTGAACCTCGTCAATACCCATTTACGTGTGTATGAAATTACCGTTTACTTTTAGTCTTATATATGCAGTATTTATGCAGTGTCGGTTCCAAAGATTTGTAAAGGGACAACTAATAAAACAACAAAAAACAGAAAACAAAAACAAAAACAAGAAAAAAAAAACAAAAACAAAAAACAAAAACAAAAACAAAAAAACACATTCATAAAGGCAAGGGCTTTGATCCACGTTTGGTAAGTTTTTCGATTGGTGTCTGTTAGGTATGTTTTGTTATACTTATATCCGTCTCTATCTTGTATAATAAGCTTTGATTACGCTTTAGACTTGTGAACTTGATTTCACTTGATTATTTACAGAATATCATACCTGTTTGGATATGTGACGCCATTACTGTCGCAAACTTGATTAGGATCATGTCGACATATCATAACGTTAAACTGACAAATCATGTCAGGTAGCGCAAAGTTGTCGTCTGTGATAAAACTGTCCATTGTGATGTTGAAGTCGCCAATTCTGTTGTCGACGTTGTTACTTCTATTGATCGAGTAGTCGTTGAGATTTGAGTAGGTTTAGCTGTTGTAGATACATGGTGTTTCATTGTTGAGTTTGTTGACGCTAAGTTGCTCAAACAAGCACGGCTTTCTTCCAATCTGATTGATCCATCTCCACAGTAGGCTTGGTCAAAAGAGCAACTAGAAATATTAAACTGTTTTGTATAAAAATCTGATATTCATGAATCCTAGATATTATAAATGTAAACATCATGATAGTACATGTACAAATGTGTAAAGATCGATGTCTTCAGAGAACCAGAGCTGATAATTTGATATTGTTTATGAATATTTATTTATTTTCCGCTTAGTTTATTTTGTTGGTTTTGTTGATTTACATTTTAAACTTTGGCAACCGCCATATTGTCGCTGCAGACAACATTACCAGACTTACTATGTATCACTTTGCTATAGGACGTTTTTTTTAAGGAGACATGAACATTGCTCATTACAAACGCGTGAAGCGATTTCAGTATTATAGTTCAAATAAAGAATCGCGGGTTGGAGTGTAGTTAAAGCTTTGAAATAGCATATACTTTTGAATGAATACGCTTTTAGCAGTTTATAACCTTTGTTTATAACCTTTCTTTTTCGATTTTTCCAAACAAAAAAGGAAAACAGTGAAAAATGAAAGACAGTTGCATTCTTTCAAGGATACAAGCATTGTACAAAAATATTCTATTGACCATTCAAATGAACTATCGCAAAACATGTGGACGTGCGGAGTATTATCAATTCATTTTAAGCACAAGGCTATCGTAATCTTACAAATTCTGATACAGATTTCAATTTTGATCACACAGCCTCTGGTCACTATCATAGTGGAATTCTAAACATTTAAATCCTAATATTACTTCACATGATAGACTGCTAAAGAAAGCGGAGGACAATGCTGGCACAATACAGGATGGTGTAACTGGACAAAAACAGATTAAATATACTGATCAATGGCGTTCGATGATAAACTGATACAGTTTATCTTTAATATACTCCTCACAATGCTTATTCATGGGAGAACTTTAAAAGCAATCAGGAAAATAGATCTGGACCCTGTTTCATAAAAAAACTCGCTGAGATTTCCCTCAAATCATTTCTCAACTCAAATATCGACCAATCAAATCAATTGGAATCAATTGAAATCAAAGATTTGTGCACAAGCTCAGGGATTTGAAGAAAATCTCAGTTTGAGATTTTTTTTTATAAAACCACGGCCAGAGGTTTTTGCTCACAAATTAAATTGTCTGATCAATTCTTTGAAATGGTGGTAGATGTTAGAACCAAAAATCTAGTGGTCAAAAGTCCTGTAAATGTATTATTTTTTTGTTTGATTTCGACGAATAAACGGAAAAAGTACCTATAAAATGGATTTATAACACTATGAAAATGGTATATTTCTTTTCAAAGCATTGGGTTGATTCGCACAATTATGTGCACTTGACAGAATCCGCATAAAAATTTCATGGTTACAGTCGATAAAGACATTAAGAAAAGCATTGTTTGTTAAAGCCGTCTGTCTCTAAATTAAAGTATTGTATGTTTTGTTCGTGTGTACAAGTGAGATAACTGTGAAGTATTTGAAAATTGAAGGCGCCAATCATCGATTCAAGTCAAGTTTACTGGAGACACTTGGAAAAGCCAGTAATGGATATTTGCAATCGCTAAATCAAGATTGACGACGACAAATCTGTACTTACAGCTGTCTCCATTCAAATGCAACTACATTCTGATCCCAGAAAAATGGATTTAATCTTGAAATTAATACCACAAAAATATCTAATGAAATCGAACGTTGGACAAATAGGGCATTATATTTTTTTTAATTGATATGTTCAGACTTACCATTCATTATAAAGACAATAGTTCGTGTGCCTAGTTTGTGCATGTGCTTACTTTCATAAGTAGTATTGAATGCTTATTATTGGACACCTTATTTTGGTTTTGGGAAAGCGCCATAAATTTGTCAAGGAAACTGACTTTTTCCCATACATTTCATTGGCCATATGGGACACGAAAAATCAATAACTGCATTTTCATCATAAAATTTCAAAATGTGTTTATCGATTCTGTTCATTCTTACGATATACAGATTTTGAATATATATTCTTTAAATGCATAGGAAACAGACATGTTTACGACATTATTTCATCAAATTGTCATGGAATTATCTAGTGTGGATTATTTATTGAGTATAATGTAAGGGTTAATATGTATCAGTTATTTGGTTGTATCTACTTCCAGTAATGCACGCCACTTCCTGTTAAATAAAAATTAAAGTTAGAATGGTAAATTAAATCTTTTAGATCTTAGATATGAAATTATATTTTAAATATGTTTGTTCGTACCAGGCAAAGTTCTGCTAATAAACAATTCAAGTTATTATTATTATTATTATTATTATTATTATTACATAAGCATTTATAAAGCGCTTATTTAATAACTACATTACACTAAGCGCTTTGCATTACAAATATAATATAACATTGTTATAAAATTCAAAATGAAAATGAATCATTATTCAGATAATAATGATATATGAAAGTTCCTAAAGTGACCTTCAAAGTAGAACTTATTCGAATCCCAAGATTGTGTGCTACTGCAACAACTAACATTAGTTTTGAATAAAGAGAAAATTGTAATTTTTTAATTCTTCATTTGCTGCGGCAATGTGTTTTAATTCGTTGTTTTATTGTTTTAGTCTTTTGTCTTTTTTCTTCTACCTAAACGTGAATTTTAATTTTATAGTAAGAATTTACTATCATTCTCGTTATCAATACGGTAGGCATCATCGTGGCCATCCCTCCATTCTTTCGCACCATATTTTTTACAGTTTTCCTTGAAATTATATATTTTTATCATGGCCACTCTGCAAGACCTGGAGAGAAACAGAAAACACCATGAAATCTATACAAGTCTTTGTTAACAAGTGCCTAAGAAATATACTGAATATCAGAGGGCCAGAAAAAATAACAAACAAAGAAACTCTGGCAAAGAACAAAACAACAACCAATAGAAAACACCATTCGAACCCGAAAATGGAAATGGATTGGTCATACTTAAAGGAAGAACAATAAAAACACTACAAAGCAAGCTTTAGATTGGAATCCCCAAGGGCAAAGAAAAAGAGGAAGACCAAAGAACACCTGGAGGAGGGGTTTGAACTCTGAACTGAAGAGAGTAGGACTAACGTGGAAGAATTGTAACACCATCGCCCAAAACCGAAGCGAATGGAGAGGAACTGTAGTCGCCCTATGTCCACCCATGGACAAAATGGAATAAATCATCATCACTCTGCAAATACTTATCAAAGCCATTTGTATTTGGAAAGAAGATTAATATCCTGGTGTTCAGTTTCAGACTCGAGCAAATTTAACTTCCGGTTTGACTATTTTGTTTATATTTTGACAGCATGATTTCCAGAGAGGGGGTTAGAGCTAATCTTTAGTGAGCTTTGCACGCAGGTTTTTTTTAGTTTGATTGAATTTTAACTTAGGCATAACGGAAACTAAACAACCAATACCAAGTTTATTTTTAAAATATGATAATTTCCTGACATTTCATAAAAATGTCATCGACATACACCATTATATTGTATTGCCAAATCAGGTCTATCACATCGTTCTTTGGCAAATTCACAGCTGAAATTGGATAACATAATAGGTTTTATAGCAATATGTAACTACATCATCGACTCGCGTTTTGATATGTTATGTTATATAAGCAAATTTTTCTACAAGAGCAGAGAATGTTTACCCTACCGATATATTTAGTCCACAATCTCAGTTTTTCATGGAGTCTGGGTAGTCATTTGTTCGTTAGTTTTTTTTTTATGTGTATCTTTTATTTAACTTATCATAAAACATCAGCATAACAAACATACGGGCGAGAAAACAGTTCCATCATAAAGACATATACTAATCTACATCAATGCATGTTTAAATATATCCCAAAAGTGGTTGATAAGTCCGAAGAATAGTAAAATAAAAATGAAAAATGCTCTGGACCAAAAACAAATCTGCAAGACGGTGAGAAAATGATTTCCGGTACATGAAATTTATGTATCATGACGTCACCACGAATTGTGTGAAAAAGAGGAGAATGATGCGATCCGACCGAGAAGCTACGGCACTGATTGGGAGTATGCTACAGGAACGTTTGAGATCGCACCGATCTTATATTGTCACTTTAGACTTAACCAAAATTTAATGTTGGGCATAAATTAACTGTATTATGATTGTATTCATAAAGAAGGCAATATTATGAAAGTCGAAATCTCGTGACATAGTACCTGGATCAGTCCCTTGAACCAGTATAAAACCAATCCGTCTGGCAATAATCACAACTTCAACGAAGGTGCGTTGTGACGTTTCCGATCCAATCTTTATGCTCTTAAATTATTCCATACCAAATATCATAAATTTGCAGAGAAAATGCATACATATGTCGCCTCTAAAATGCTACAAAACTTGTAGCATAATTTGTGTCAGTATGATTTTGTGAAATAAACAGACAAAAACGAAACAAAAGGAATAAAAAGTATATACTTTGTACTTACTTATTAGCATACGTGATATTGTCAGTCCCACACACTTTTTGTGGATCTTGTCTACATATTACAATGTCTTTATAATCACAAAACGCTTGTTCATGCGGCGAACGAGTTGTTGATTGGAGAATACTTAGTACGGTCGTATGGCTTGTTGATATTGTAGTAGGCGCTACTGTCGGTGATGTTATTGTTGATTCTGTTGATTTTGTAGGCATTTTTGTGGTTGAAGACGTTATTTTTGTTGATGTTGATGAAGTTGGTGAAAATGTTGTTGACGTGGATACAGTTTCTGTTACTGTTGATGTCTTAGCGGATGTAGTTGTTGGTGATGTTGTTGTTGACAATGTTGTAGTTGGTGTCGTTGGATTTTGAGGATTTATTAAGCATGCATAGGTATAGTCCACTTCTAAAGTGTTATCTCTGCACCATGCCTGGTTAAAATAACAACTGAAGAAAGAAACATAAAAAAGAAGGCAATATAAGTATTATGAAAATATTAAACTTGAAAAAAGCTTATTTTTGTAAATTTAATTATGTTCAGAAATTGATCACCGAAAAAATCTTGGATTGACATCATACTCCTAAATATTTCATTGTTTTGATCACAATTGGATGTAAAATTCAAAGTTAATAATAACCAAATGCCGTGAATTCAGGAAGACCCCACCAATGAAAGAAACAGCAATTAACAAAATTTTGTTCGTCAAAGGGAGCTAAAAACAATACATTAACAACTTGTACAGATAGATAGTTCTTGTTAATACGTAATTAGTACAACTTCCCTTCATCAAAGGTCTCGTAAGTCTTGTTCTCGGTTTATATTTGAATTTACGTTATTTACTTTTGAAAGAATTAAAAACCGAAGATCACTTTTGGGCACATCATGAACGGAAATTGACTCACTGGCTCTTGTATAGGTATCCATACTGATCACATGTTCTTTCGTCACTATCAACGAAAAAGCCGGCACAGTTAAACGTCAGCACGGTTTCACAAGGTATCCCATACGTCAGAAATGAAACGGATTCTTTAACTATTGCTGAAATAACTTTAAATATGAATTTATGAAAAAAATCAAAGCTTCTTTTGTATTTGGTTTTATTACTTTGTATGTATTTTTGGACTTTATGTTCTGCTTAGTGAATCTTAAAACTTTTTATGAGCAACTCGGTGGGTGTTTCTAGAAAAGTAGAGGACGCTTACCCTACCGGTGCACTCGATCCATGCTCCCAGTTTTTAGTGGAGTCCAAGTTGCTCATTTGCTTTTGTTACTTTGTATGTATGATTTTAGTTACTTTATGTTCTTCGTTGTATATGTCTGTTTTCCGTGTCTGGTCTTTGTCCCTGGATTGCATTCTTTTGATTACCGCTATAACCTTGGTTCCCTTGATTACTCTTTTAAAATACCTCTTTTGAGTGTCAAATCCATGATGATGCAGTCAGTGTTAGTAATAACAGTGGTCTACAGAACATACTTTGTCAGTCAGATACTTAACACACTTATTTTGCCAGGTACTTAACATTATGTGTATTAAATTTAAAACTTGTTTTAATAGAAAAGGTATTTCTATCACCGTTACTTTACGTTTTCCGCATGTTTGCTTTCTATTCGTTGATGGTTGTTTCTGTCTTCTTTATCTTCACTTACTCGTTGTATAAAAACATGATGATTTATATATTGCTTTTTTTGCTGTAGTTGCTATTGGTTTCACTATTTTGTGGTTTAGTCCAAAGATTGTCCTTTGTAGAGGACCAGGTCATAACAGTAAAGATATAACATTATAGATGCACTGGCAGCCTGATTTCAGTCTAATGGATGTTATATATATTGAAACTTTCCGGGATTTAAGGATTTATTGCAGGCAAAAGAATGAGAAAAAAACTAAATTTAAAGAGAGATAGTTTAGTATCTGAACATAGTGTAAGAACTCAGCTACAGACAAGTCGTCATAAGTCTATTAGACTAAGCCACTCTAGCTAAAAACTTCGTCCTCTTAAAGGTTAAATTTGCCTTACACGTGTGAATCATGCATTAACCTTTACAGAATTTACTTGCATGTTAATCGGGTAAAAGAAAAATAATACAATCTATTTTCTCTGAACGATTGTCAGATTTGACTTTTTATGAGCAACTCGGCGGGTGTTTCAAGAAAAGCAGAGGACGCTTATCCTACCGGTGCACCTGGTCCATGCTCCCAGTTATTAGTGGAGTCCGAGTTGCTCATTTGCATTTGTTACTTTGTATGTATGATTTTAGTTACTGTATGTTCTTTGTTGTGTATGTCTGTTTTCCATGTCGGGTCTTTGTCCCTGGATTACATTCTTTTGATTACCGCTATAACCTTGGTTACCTGGAATACTCTTTGATTACCGCTATAACCATGGTTACCTAGATTACTCTTCCAGATTTAGAAAACAAACAATTGTATCAGTATGGATAATACCATTTAAGGCTTTCGAGAACTTTTATAAAAGTCAAAGGTCAAGCTTATCAAATTAAAATGTTTACCACAAGTTAGAGCTATATTTTATTTATTGGTTATTTTCTATAGGCACAAAAAAATACTTACCGAGAAAGATAATCCAGTACATTGGTCCGTACTTCCGTAGTTGCAAAAACCATATAAAGAGGAGAAATTATGCTTTTGGACAATCCTGAATCTTATCGCGGGTCATAGGTTATGCAACATAGATCACAAATGGACGTACTGTTGGAAATTTTGATAACGTTACAATTGATCTATCGACCGTAATGGCACATGAACTTTACGTAAAAAATGCGTTGACTTCCTAGTTGTCCCACATTTGAAATTTACGCATGGAAAAAGGTAAGTTAGAGTTATTTCGGACAGTGGGGAATGGGTATGTGGGACAATCAGGAATTTCCAAAAAGGAATTGTTTATATGGTATATTTGTTGTGTAAACACATATTTACTTATAACAAGTTGACTCAACGTTGAATAGGCTAATTCATGAGGAATATAGTTATGATAGTGATGCCAAATCGCAAAAGATTTTTTTTTTGTATCAATATTGATTCTCATATAGGATCTTTAAAAGAAAGTAAAACACTAGATTGAAAAGTAGTTTTCGGCATGACATGGGTACTACGGTTCTCAATTCCGCGTGTGAAGAATTTGGATTGATATTACATACAATGATGACATAACTTTTGTGGGTATAGTCTGGAACTGGCATGTCAGTTAAATGCTAGTAGTCATTACCAGTGCATTTAACATACATGAATCAGTTTGCACTGATTTTTAGGTATTTTTAATAGTGTAGTATTTTTCCACAGTTGCCAGCTTTAAAAGAGGAGGGTTGTGATCACGTCAAAGTACTTGAACCTCGTTGCATATTTTGCGCCTGTCCCATGTCAGGAACTTCTGGTATCTGTATGTCTTGCTTCGTTTTCGGTTTCAGTTGCTGGATTATATAGAGCCTTTTATATATCGCTGTACATGTGTATAATTTTGTTTTGGGGCCATCTGTCGCCTGCCCAATGATGTAAAGGTTTCTTCGTCGTTCATTGAAGACCCATGTGTGGCCTTAATCTGACATATTTCATCCCGGTTGGGTTGTTGTCTCTTTGGCATAC
The DNA here is from genome assembly GCA_037379345.1 of Perna viridis. Lineage (NCBI taxonomy): Eukaryota > Metazoa > Mollusca > Bivalvia > Mytilida > Mytilidae > Perna > Perna viridis. The sequence goes on from CM074515.1 coordinate 24,130,657, forward strand.
TCACCTTATCCATTCATCTGACATGATCTCAATGTATGTTATGATGTATATAGCAATAGATGAGCCACTAAAATAAAACACCATAACAACACATGGATTCCCAGAATAATAATGATTGATTGTTGGGGTTTAACGCCCGAGCAGTTATTCGAATCGCTGCATAGCTTAAAAGTATTTAAACACAAGATTTGAATATTTGAAGGGATAATATTTCTCGCAAAGCTCTTTCACAAGCTACAAGACACAATTAAAAGAAAGTGACAGATTGTACAATGCCAGTCCGCTATTATTTCAGGAAAATCCGGCAGAATTATTTCAACTCGCGTATTCACAGCCTCGCAAACGAAGTCTGATGTTGTATTACAGGGTCTGTCCGCCCACTCTCCATGATAAATACGGTATAACTTTACGCAGTTTGCACTTGTACCATCATCTGGTTGACCCACATGAAAACCACTAACGTTGATTGGTTGTTGTGTTGACGAATAAATCCACCAGTCTTCCTCTATTATATCCGATACTCCAATCCAAAAGTTTAAAAATATCAAAGAACAGTTTGATGTAAGAACAAAAAATCAAGAGATAAAATTTAAGATTAACTCCGCTCTCCCGAAACGTCCTTCATCATCTGTTTTTTCAATAGATTTTGGTTGCTTGCTCTTGTCATAAAGAAGAAACCCATGATGAAAGATGGTTTTCTTAATGGATATTATGTCGCTTTTCTGAACGATCACTTTGTATGTATGAATAAAACACGAAAGGTACGGATTTTTAGTAATGACAAAATATATATGATTTTCTTTTGCCAGGTCCTTTCTGGAAACAGGAAACTTTAAGCTATCTTCATTTTGAAAAAGTCAAGAGTTCTGTTCAGGCATATACTCTATGTACGAGAAGGGTATTGGTCGATTCATGACCAGAATTTCATTAATTGCTTCCTGTTATAAATATATTTACTTAGTTTCTGTGCATGGCCTATGAGGAACGCTGATTCGTCTTGCGTAATCGGTTCCGCCAACTTTGAAAAGAATCCAAGGCACATCGCCTGAGATAAAGTAGTAAAACTTCTGTGCAGTTTTTTTTCTCACTTTGTTGGGTGTGAAACTTATTCACGCAAGCGCAAAAATATAAATCATTTTATGAGCAGCCGGAGTTATTTGTTTTATTTTAAACATTACACTGTTTGGTAATGGAAACATATTGAAACGGAATCTTGAAACGGAATCCTTTTTTGTCTGTAATTGAGTAAAACATTTTTTCTAGTTGCTATTCTGAAAAATAACCCCTACAAAGTCCCCTCGCGAAGAAAATTGTTAGTGCCCAAGAGCTTGCCATTTAGCTTTCAGAAGCCGACGATCGTGTTGCTCGCTTATTGGAAGTAATAAATTGTCGTCAATCCCCAATCTCCCAATTAAAACCTTGATTAGGTGATAGACTCTAATGCTATGTGGCTTAGATGCGTCTGATGTTGGCGGTAAGGTATGTACTTGTACAAGTGTATTTCCAAGTCAAACTTGTGAGTTGATTATTTTATAGCCCAGCACATGTGATTTTGTTTTGCAACTTCTTTTTACGAAATTTACCAAAGATTTGTTCACCCGTTTCTAGAATCCTCGCAAAAGCCTGCTGTATGGTTTTGTTAATGAGTATTTTTACTAATTTTCTTGAGGACTATACCCTTGCCTTGGTCTTGCTGCACTGATACTAACTTAAAATAAACACCGGTACCCCTTTTTATTGCGTTATAAGTTCCATATTTTTTGTAAGAATAATTGTTTTCCTCTTCTTGAGGCTTCAGGAAATTTTAAAAAGGAGGGCTAATGAGTAGGAGCCAAAATTTTCCGCATGAAATATGTGAAATATGCATGATATTCACTTGTGTTGTATAACAAAATGAAAGATTGCAAATTTGCCTGATTGTTTAATTACACTATATTGCTTTCTGAAAATCTTTCAATGTGTATAAACATATTAATATAACGTTTTGACAAATCTCCAACTTCACAAGGGGCCCGGGTGTTCTGCTCCCTTCCCATGTACATGACTGGCGTATAAACTTGTTTCATATCACCTGAGCCTCTCCCCAAGAGGCATGCTGATGTCGACTAAACATGTAGCATTTGTCATTTAATCGCAGCCATCCCACCATACAACCTGAAAACATACCAAAAAAAAGAAAAAAAATGCGTAACTGCATTATATAACTATGAGTAAAAATAGTGTTATTTTCTAAATAGATATTTCAAACAAGAACTTATACCTTTTCTTGCATTTCAAATTTAAAAATATGTAAAACACCGAGGCTCAATCTCTTGCATTGCATATGGTAGAACCTTTCGGTGATGGATTTGGCTTCATCTTTAGATAGATGTGGTTATGAGTACTTCTTGTATACAACTAATATTTTAATTATTATCTTCCTACATATTTGATTTGAATGCTGCTGTTGAGAGTTACTCCTTGAAACACGTGTACAGCATATCAAAATTTACAATATATGTATTTTTGGTATTTCGTAACTATCTAGATATTTCTCACAAGTACCTAGATACTATGCATAACTGTCTAGATACTTCTTACAAGTATCTAGATTCTTAGCACATCTATCTCGATACTCAAAAACTCTCGCCCCTTGCAGGTCCGGGTGTTAAAAGAATAGGCCTGCAGCAGCGCTAAGCTTGTCGTAAATGGCGACTGAATAGTGCTCAGAAACCTAGCCGGGGGCTAGGCGCTCTGCCCACGGAGCATCTGTTCGTTCCCTTTTCTGCAGAAGTTTCAGAAGTATACTGGTACAAATTCTTTGAACTGAAAAAATACAAATATTGTCCAAAATAACTTTGCGTCGTTTCCTTTGTTGACTATAGTATATTTTATACAGGGTCAACTGCAAATTATTTTTTTGTCAATACTTCGTGAAGACGTCGTTACTGTGCCTCTCGCTGTCTGGGAACCACATTTTAACTAATCGACAGTTTATATAGTTCACGTTCCTTCGTATTACATCCAGTTCGTTTAACTTGATCATTGACTCTGATTAAGTAAGTCTCTGTTTAAGAATCAGGCAAAATGCGTATATGGTGTGGCACATGAAGAGAAAAAAACGCATAGATTTTATAGTATTATCCAAGATTTATTCCTAGTGATCTCCAGAAACAACCATCTAAGGGTTCTTTAAGTTTGCCTTTTTAAGATATTGATAGGGCAAATTTAGTTAAAATGTACTATTGAAAAAAATCGGGAAAATTTGCTAGCAATTTTGCCCTATGTAGATGCATAAATGACCAAATTGAGAAAAATGATTTGGCATCCGTTGCCAGATTCTTACACAGAATGATATTAATTCTATTTGGTTTTCTTTAGGGGAACCTACTTTACCAAATACACGCAGGATAACCACGATGATAAGATATGTGATTACCTTATTTACAAAACAGAGACAATCTAAGTAAACAATGTAGACAACAGAATAAAATACAACTACATATTAAAACTGAAGATACAGAAAACAAGACAATTACACTAAGGAAAAAAAACGGGACTGACAGCAGGTGTCCAGGCCTTGCTCCTCCATTGACACGAACCTGACCATTTCATGTGATCATGAGTACGTGGGGTTGTCAACCAGGTAAAACGTGGCATCTGACTGAAGATAAATTGTCACTTGTGGGATATGAACTTCATATAGGTCAATCAAATTGTAATAACGATCGACCATTAAACTTATGTAGTGATGATATCAGATAAGACTGGTCATACCTCTGTCTTAAAAATCAGTGAATACAAATCACAAGGACGACAATCATGGATCAACAATGAAAGGTACACTGTGTAATAATATATAAGTAGGAGATGTTGGTTTATTGCCACTAAGAAAGGGGAAGTTCAGGGGCGGTTCCAGGATTTAAGATTAGGGGTGCACAGTTTAAGGAGGTCAAATTTGTGAAATATTCTTCTAGAGTGGGTGCATTGTTGATATCTTTTGTTGTAAAATTAGCGAGAAATTAAAGTTTCAACCAAAATTCGCCTAAATCTACCCCTGACAACCCATGCTTTGCAAATTTTAGGTGGGGCGCACACCCGCCACGCTCTCGCCTAATTCCGCCCCTGAAGTTTACGATTGGGAAGTTAAAATCAGCACGTTTATCATTTCAAACGTCCTGCATCATCTGTGTATAGGTTAAGTTCTAGGTATGAAACAGAAAAAAAGATGAATCAGCTGTCTCTTTAGGATAGGCGGATCCTAGGACTGAGGCCGCCCCTTTTTACTAGAAATGGGCTCATTAAAAAAAGGAAAAACAAGTGAAAATTGCTGGAGTAGGCCCTCTCTGAATCCAGTCAGCGGAGAAAAGAAGTTAGGAATAGACCAACGTAACTAATGATGATTCTCCAATAAAAATTCTGAAATTTTGTATGGTACCAGTGAAGTACATTTTTTGTATATTAACACATCAAAGCAGTGCTCTTCGTAAAAAAAAAACCATAAATGTCGTACATGATTTACGATTTTTTATGCCCTATTGAAAGACAGAATAAGCATCTTTACCAGAAAAAAAAAGACAATTTATATCAGACCTAAAAAAAAGCAATGCTGAAACGATATGTTGTGTATGATAATCCTTCACCAATACTTGAAATATTATGTGATAATTTTGTTAAATAACACAATAAACAATAAAGTTGAAAACGATAGCACTTTCCGTATATCCGTTACACCCTTCATTTCGTGCATTGTAAAGCTAGGACGTTGCTTCTGGCAGATAATTGAGTCGATAATTCGACTGTCTTTGTGGCTATAAACCACTAAAAACCCTGAAAAATCTTTCGTTTCGCAGTTTTATCCAATCATTTGCACGACATATACGTAAGTCAACTTATTCGTGCATGCCAGTCAATTGAAGAGAAATCTCCAAGGTCGAAAAAAAATGAAGTTATGTTTCCAATCATCATTCTGAAATTTTGTAGGGTCGGTTGGTAGGAATTTATTTTTATTTAAAACTTTTGAAATGAAATAAGTCATTATGGTGACACCAAACTCAGAATACAATGAAAACCAAATCACAGTCGCTTGGGGACAATTTGTGGTTTCTCAGTATTTTTCCTCGAAACCCGCGTATTTTATAGTGTTCCCTCATATTTGGCCATTATACGCATGTCTGACCTGTTTTTAATATATTAGAGATAGAGAGAAAATGTCAGAGATTGTAAAACAAGCTAAAAACAGGTTAGACATGCGTATAATGGCCAAATATGAGGGAACACTATCAAATACGCGGGTTTCGAGTAAAAATACCGAGAAACCACAAATTGTCCTCAAGCCCTGTGAACCAAATATGCAAGACTAATCAACATGTCATTTAAGACATAGTCCACGGCCAAATCTCGTTTGGGATTCGGCGCTTGAGAGATTTTTTTTTGTTTGATGGCGGTGGTCAAAACAAAAAAATATCTCAAGTGCCGAATCCCAAAAGAGATTATCCACGACCAAGAGCACACTCGCGTCTAGTATTGATGTGTGTGTTTACAATCGACTCTAAATGTAAACAACCAGTATTTCTAACTCCTGATTTTTCCATCTAGGATAGAAAAAAACACATCTTAGGCTTTATTTTCTACTTTTTCTGAAAAGACAATCGGCAGAATTTTTAATTTTTTTTTTCAATATCACAAATAAAAACTTTTGGGTAGAGGATCTGAAGAAGGGTCGGTATGTGACCGGGTACATTTTTAGGCCTAAACGCATGGTCTATTTATAACTCCAGCAGTGCTAGAGGTTGTCTGGCAAGCTATTTTTTTTACTTGGGTTGGGGTATGGAGGAACGGAGTTACAACCTCTTACATTGTAGTAGTAGTCTATATAGATACAGATATACAGATAATATGAGGTTTGGGTTTTTGTGTTTTCAAAAGCGGTTCTGAAAATCGATTTTTTTTTAAAATTGTTAAATATTTTTCCAATGGAAAAATGCTCATAAAGCAGTCCAGGAGGTAGGTATAGATTCTTCAAATTGCATTTTATTAAGAACACAATATTTCCTCACATTTTGCTGGAAAAAAACTTAGGTACCAAGGTTAAATAGAACCTTCCTTTTACATATCTATTAACATTTCATGTTCTTTACACGTACGTGTATATCATGTATATGAACTTTTCGACGTTTTGTTGCAAAACACATTGCATTGAAAGAGTAATCGAGGGAACCAAGGTTATAGCGGTAATCAAAAGAATGTTATCCAGTGACAAAGACCAGACATGGAAAACAGACATACACAACAAAGAACATAAAGTAACTAAAATCATTCATACACAGTAACAAAAGCAAATGAGCAACTCGGACTCCACTAAAAACTGGGAGCATGGACCAGGTGCACCGGTAGGGTAAGCGTCCTCTGCTTTTCTAGAAACACCCGCCGAGTTTCTCATAAAAAGTCAAGTCCGGGGTAGACAAACGAGGAAAGGAAAACTATGACACGTTGAATAAATCAGTTTTCATGGTGCAGATGGATACACCATAACGATCCACGAGTTCATGATGACGACCATAAAACTTCTGTAGTGATGACTTAAATCTTGTAGCAACATAACCCTGTTGCAGAAGCCTATTTGTTAGAGTTCTAGCGCGATACAAAACGTCTGCGTAGTTTCGGCAAGCTCTGGCATAACGTATGAGTTGTGATATGAACACTCCACATGCAGGTGCTGAAGGGATGTTGCCACAGATGATAGGAAAGTTGACAATTCTGAATGAAAAGTCATCACGTTTGTCGTAAAGTTTGGTCAATATTTTTCCCTTACCATCGATTTCTAAGTGTAGGTCAAGATCTGAGGCTGACTTCACAGTGTCTGTAGTATCCTTTATCTCAGGTCCTTTCGGTAGATGCGATGTATCAAATCCCCGAAATTAGGATTGTTTAAAGATAATACGTCATCTATATAGCGGAAACTGAGATTGAAGGATCTAGCCAAACGATATTCTTTCTTTCTGATCAGATCAGCTATAAAGTCAGCTTCATAAGAGTGAAGGAATAGGTCAGCAAGTAAAGGAGCACAATTTGTTCCCATTGGGATGCCGACCGTTTGTTGAAAAACACGTCCACCATACTGGACAAATATGTTGTCGATTAAAAATTCCAGCATTTTGTAAACATCTTCCTCTGTATGTTTAGAAGATGATTTGGAATTATTTCTTACAAAGTATGAGGAATTTCTACCAAGAACTATACATTTGGATCTAGGTGTACCATCTTTTTTGGAAAAACAACGATGTATTATGTTTTTAAGTCGGGATTTTAACTAAGTATGGGGAATAGAAGTATACAGTGTTGAAAAATCATAAGTTTTAATGCTATTATATTCAGATAATAGTCTTGAACAGATTGTCTCCAAAAGATCTTTCGAATTTTTTAGGATCCACATTGAATTAATACCACTACGGGAATAACAAGTGTTGTGGTAGGACTGTAGACCCTCTTTGACAGTTGTGAGTATAGAAGTTAAAAGTTTTGAAAGAGGTTTGGTGGTACATTTTGCAGATCCAGCTATGAAACTTTGTTTGTATGGATTCTTGTGGAGTTTAGGAATCTGTTAAGTTGAGGTAGTCCAATTAGCTGCCCATTACTGTAACATGAAGTTTCGGGGTCTCTACATTATACAAATAGAGGTTATCTGGACATAAAACTACTGTTTACATGTAAGTACATTCCCGAGGAGCTAGCTCCAACGATTTTTAGTTTTGCTATATATGTATATGTCAGACTGCATGTACTGACAACTCATAAAATGATTTTTAATTTAACCATTTTTTTTTGTTTATAACTTCGTGCAAATAAAGTAATGTTTGTACATGTACATAAAAATATAATTTTAATCACCTTCATACTTAAACATTGTACATGTAAGTATTACTCTTTTTAAGATGTCTACCACATAAAATCTTTTTTAATACTTAAAGTTTACTTATCATTTTTTGTTAAATTTCCGATTTATAGAAAAACCGTCACATTATGACTTTATGTACATGTTATTGTATGTAAATAAATTATGAACTGTACAAGTACGACGGGTTCGTCAAGTCTACATTGGTTAAATCAAGTATGTTTTATACATGTACAAAAGTACATTAAAGGTAACCCGGTTAACTGCCTCTTGAAATCAAAACACTTAAATACATGTATTAACACGAACAAAATCGTAACTTGGCAAACCTTTGATTATTTTTCAGGTTTCTGCATATACGTGCATGTATTTTTATTACTCACTATTCTCCCTCAGTATTATTTCTCCATTGAGAATGGTAAAATTTGATTTTCAACATTTGAGCTTTAGCATAATAAGTGGAGAAATAGTTTAGGAAATTGAAATGAGGTTGTAATTATAATCTCCTTTTCTGAGCTCATTTTATTATGATATTGTACACACATGTGCATGCAAGTTAAAATACATTGCACATGCAATGTTCTTTAAAAATGTTTAAGAGCCATCGTGATGTCTGATGATGTTTTCCTTAGAATATTCAATAGACATTGTTTTTTGAATTACACAGATTTACTGTATATGATTATAGATGTAGAGCAACACCATACACTCAATCAACAAATGCAGGCATTGATATACAACTACATGTATGTAAAAAAACAACATTTTTGTAAAGTATTAAAAATAAATGTCAACTCTTTTTCTTATATTTACAGATAGACAAATATGGATGAATCGCTTCTCTGTTAAAAGGATGAGGGTTTTGTTTAGTATCAAGACATTAATACTACACACGTAAAAGTAATTAAGTTTTATTAAATTGTGAAGATTTACAGGATGTAATGAAATGGAGATTCTAAAGAAAAGTCAATGACAGTGTTTTGAAATACTGGATGTACATACACCTTACATTGGTTCTGAAACCAAACGATTCTTGGCAGTGCCTCTGGATATATTTTATACATCTGCAAAACAAGTACTGTAGTTTTTGTCCAAGGAAACATTTTTTTCAGGCTACAAATGTATAAAGCTATTTAGAAGTCGATTATAATTGTTTGATACAAGATTTAGTTGAAATATTGATTTTGAAGTGTTAACTATGAGCCAGTATCGATGGATTTAGCCTTTAAAGTCCTTCATATACGGTATAGTAATTTTGTTTCATAAGAATTTCGAATGTTATAGCCGTTGAGTACATGACTGTAAGTGGGGATTTTTTCCCATTATGCAGTTTTATTCTCTTTTCTTAGAGAACTGTTTAACTAGGACTAATGTAAAAACAAATACCTTATAGATGTAAATTCTTTGCAAATCACACACTACTAAGTTGGTTTCCTAAGGAAGAGTAATTTACAGGCTTTTTAGGGAATTGAAAATGGAACATTATTAAAATATAATAGTGTCACCTCAAAACATTGTACATTGGTATGGTGCTGACAGCGGAGTCCGAGTCGTCGTCCATATTCACTTGGTTTTCGTGCGATGACTTTATAGTTATGGTTGATCAATTGTTATGAAATTTTAATATTATTTTATAAACTACTAAAGAAATGCTCATATTTCATTTTGAGTGTATGAACCCTACCATTTTAAAATAAAGCCCATCCATGTAACTGACAGATACCACACTGTAGCTTCCTGTTAATCTAAAACAAAATTGACAGTCCAGAATTTTGTCAAGCTAACCTATATAAAGTGAAATGGCCAATCCTTAACATGACATAGAAAGTTCAACACATCCACGCAAGTACAGCTTCAAGGAAGAAGCATTGTAATATGTAAATGACTTGTCCTATGGCAATCCATAGTGGAATTTGTTCCGCATTTAAATGTTTAGTAACACATCCTAATGGTACTCCTACAATATTAACGTAAGAGGTTGGAATTCCGTTCCTCCATACCCCAACCTGTTACTTCCGAACGCCATATTGCATAACGCTGGTTTCGACGTTCTTTGAAATCGGCAGAACTATTTGCCATTTAAAACGTGTTATATAGTTTCTATACTAGAACACGGGAGAAGGTGACTAAACTGAAGAAAAACAAATGACCTACCTGACGAGAAAATCCAGCAATTCTACAAATCCTTTGTAAAAGCAGTCAAAATAAACTTCATATTTAGTTTTTAGCTTTTTGCGTGTGTAATTCCGGTTGATAAAATTGCGGATTTTAAATTTTGCGAAACGAACATATCAAATTAACCAACGAATTGCCTTTACCAACTTTAAGTTCGTTTTGTCAAAAACATATTGTATTCCGTAAAATTAGTGACCTAATTCAAAATAGCTGGTCATTTTGACAACTGTCTTCATTGCAAATGTTTTCTAGGTATTTAACAAATATTTAGGATTTTATCCCTCGATTTCCGGTAGGTTAAACTTCTTTTATGTAAATAAAAAACTTATAATATTTTAAAACACATGTTTAGCAAATTCACATTGGCGGTGGCTTTCAATATGTCAGATGCTAGAGGTTAGGATGGCACCAAGTCAGAAAATAGCTTGCCAGACAACCTCTAGCATTGCTGGAGTAATCTTAATTGGATATTTATCAACATGTGCATTATTCAATTATTGATATCAATAAATGGAGAAGTTTTCTAGACAATGCAAACACGTTCAAGAAAAAACGTATGTATATTCAAATTTGCTCTTCGGACAATACCAGTCTGCGTCCATACTTGCCCCTCGGGCAATACCAGTCTGTCTCCATACTTGTTTATATACTAATAGTGGCAAGTTTCTATTGTATTGTATGTTTTCCCACTGCTCTATGGTTTTAATTTATTCAGGGAACTTTTTTATGGAATGTAAATGAAATATGTGTTTAATTCTGTTGTTTATTCTGGAGAATAGCAAAAGGTATGTTCACGCTCTTTCTTGACTTCTCAGGACAGCTGTCATTTTTTTTTAAACGACTAAAGCCAGACTTCAAGTTATAAAACACGTTTAGTTTTATTTGTTTTCGTTTTTAAAAATGCGAGTTATATTAACAGACTAAAAAACAATCTTCCGTCTGATTTTGATTGTAAGTTGTGATATGTGATGACCTATAACGCATCTAACTCTAACTTCCGGTTCGCTCAATGTTGCATTAAAGTTTAACCCGAACCTTGTATACCATCTACACAACTCATTCTCTGGAAGTCGTCGTTCAGCTGAAAATAGAATTATAAGCATAATTTTTTTAACATTTCGGGTGGTTATAACCCTTCTTTTCGAAGATCTTTATTTTTTTTAACAAAATGATTGCCTCCTTTTCATTGAGAACTCTAAAACCGCCCCTGATAATCGAGTTGTATACACAACACGCATCTTTAACCACAATGGCTTGGTCAAATTTGTAACCCGTATTTTATATTATAAATTATATTTATATTATGTGCTTTAGCTGTAAAGGGAATCACTTAAGCCTTTATGTAAAATAAAGCACTGAAACATCACGAGATAAGTAAAAGAGTTCCAGAATTAGTAAAACACACTGTAATATGATCTTTTCAAGAACCATTTTTCCTCCTTAGTGGCCGGAAAAATATAAAGAAAATTCAAAAATAAAAAGATAAATAACTGGTGTTTATGGTTTTAAAAAAAAACCAGCCATTTATTTTATACACTCGTTCAAGGTAAAAACAAACATAGACCTCCCACTAATGAATTAAAATTGCCCCTCCTTTAAAGCACCTTCTAAAAAGGTCTTCATTCCAACACTACTCCACTGACCTCTGGTAATTAAATCCTGCTCCAACAGATATTTATGTGAGGAAGTGTTGTATTTAAACCAAAACATAGGCTGTGGAGGCTTCCCGACATGAGCGTCACATTCCACTTTCACGAAAGATCCTTCAGTGACATGATTCTCTGTCATTGAAGCCACAAAGACACCATTAATGCTGATAGATGGAGGTTCGGGATGAGCTGGAATTGTGAAAGAATTTTAAGAGAGCCAGTTGAATACTGTCTTTTAAATATCGAATAAAACCATGCATTTACAAATGTAACCGACGCAGGAAGCCCTTACAAAATGTTACATGTATTGTCGACATTTTTGTCATGCTAGTAAGAAATAATCGCACCAGGTCAAATAGGCGACATTCGGCGTCAACCCGAAAAACGAAATGATAAACTTGAGTCTCTGTGAATGAGTTCGATTCTGACACACAGCCAAATGTGCCACATATGATAATCATATGGTAATGATATGAAAATCATATGATATTTATCATGTGGTAATCATATGATTATCATATGATTCTCATATGATCATATGGGCTTAAAAACATATGATAATCATATGTTTGCGAAAAACATGTGATTATCATGTTAACTTAAACATATGATTATCATATGGTGCTCGATTCATATGATAATCATATGATGCAAGCCATATGATTCTCATGTGTGGCACATTTGCCTGTGTATAATACTAAGTTGGAATTTTTGAATAACACTATTCGTCACAGCTATTACAAACCACCACTGTGACGTCGATTCATGGGAAACACCTGCCTTGGGTTTTTCATTTATTTTACCACGACATGGGTTCAAAACCGTACCTTATTAGAGACAAATAAATGGTAACTATGCATTGTTTACTTACACAATACCTCCAATGCATTCGAATCCTGAAACTGCACAAGACCACCTTGATCAGTAAACCCACCAGCGTCACATTCATAATGAGCCTCGTCCAGACAATCCATGGTCTTAAAGAGAATGTTCACACGCTTTTCCATAATACTTCCGGAAATAGTCATCCGAGAGCTGTAATTAGAACTAGTGAACATCTTTCCTACAATTGGCGGGTTACCAGGAGTCATGGTAATTATTTTTTGTTTTCCAAACCATCCATTTCTTGTAATAGTCATCCAGATAGGACTTTTTACGGTTTGGGAGTTAAACACACAAGTTACAAACACATCCGTAGTATCCAAGTAGACGGTATCCGGTGCAATTTTAACATATAATTCTGAAAGAAGTATGAACTAAAGTGTACCTAGGATGATTCCACAACAGACATAAATAGTTGTAGCTTATTTCTAATTAGATTTGTATTAACTGGGCAATTCTATCTATTCTAAAATTATGTAAATGTAAAATGAATGATTCTTTCTTGAAACAAACTTTTACTTAGTAGGGTTAATGGTATGATTTTTATAACTGAATATGCTAATCATTTATCACTATACCTATTTGTGTTTATTTGAAAGCTTTTCACTATGCAAACTACCATACAAATACGTGCTATTGTGCGATAATACCTGTTTTTTATAAGCTATCAAATGAATGAATGAATAACGCTTTCATAGGTCACTCCGGTTAAAAATTTACACCTTAACACTATGAAAGTTGGATTCATTATGAAACCAAATTTATTTAAAAGAAGCCAAGATAAAAAATTTAAAAGAATGAATTATAGTTTTCAAATACCTCCTGAGAATTTGAGATAAAATAAAGATATATCGTATTTAGGTACACGCTCTCGGTTTTGTAGACTTGCTACAAGTCTCTCTGTTTTGTTGCCACGGTATATGATGACTAAAACTAGAGGCTCTATAAGAGTAAAAAATTGGCCAATCAGAGGCTTAAATGGCTTCTGGCAGCCAACATGTTTAATCAATCAGGATCAAATTTTTCAGAAGTTAATCTTGTCCCTTAATTAATGTTATTATTTCAGTCGTGTTTGGTCACTGTTGGCTTAGTAAAACCAAAGATATAGGCCAAAATATGTTTACTTCCCCATAGGGTTTCAATGGATCGTTTGTAGATGGTATTGAGGTCATTAACCCTATTAAGTTTCAAAACATTGGCACATGTGATTTCAAATGAGTTGATTTTTGAACATTGGTCAATCAGAAGCTTATATGGCTTATGGTCGCCATTGTTTTTAATCAAGCGGAACCAAAGTGGATCTTTTTGTTGAGGCTTTTACAACATTTCTGCAAAGTTAAGTTAAAATTGGTCAAGGCGTTTTCATATAATTAAACAAAAAAAGTTTACGGACGACGGGTGCAAAGTGATGGTACAAGCTCACTTGGATCTTTGATCCAGGTAATCTAAAAAGAAAAGGGTAACTTTCAGATTTTCGTGAACCATCCAACTTCACAATTACAAGGGTCCTGTGTTCGCTTGTGTTCATCCCACGGAAGGAAATGGACATATACAGTAGCCTTGACATAACCAGGCAAAAAAACACTATACGCTTTTAACATGAGTGTTAATAAGCCGGCGACCTATTCACATCATAACGATATAGCTGTCTTATTGCACGGCACTATATCCAACCTACTAATCTCATCTGTAAACAGTATTGACGCTTAATAGTTGTGCGAGACAAAACATAAGCAAGCTGAAGGGAAGAAACCAATTTGTTTTATCCATTGAGAATCGCGACGACTTTAGAGCAAACGCCAGTACTAATAAGACAACATTTCTAAACTCAAAATACTTAATACTTAATGAACTTCAACTTTTTTTTTAGAATATCAAGAGTCAGCCATATATTGTTCCGATAAGAAGTCGTATACATACAAATATGTCTATTTTTACTGTTCAAATTGAACTACACATGAAAGGTCAAAAATAAGAGTATGATCTATATAGAAGTTAAACTAGAGAATCTAGTATTTACCTCTTGTGGACACAACGCCCAAAATAGATATTATAAAGATTCCTTTAAGACACAACAATTTCATGGCCGCCCAATGCATTTGTGTTTGGCCTACTATTGATTACTGTGTTTGAACATGATTTTTTTTAAACCCTTTAACATTGTGAAGTTGGCAAGAAGTCTTCGGTACATAGATTCCGATGCTGTCAAGAAGTTTGAAAATAAGTACATATACAACAGGTGTAAATGTACTACTAATGCTTGTAGGAACCGGTGAGTCTGAATCGGTGTATCCTGATCAATTTATACGGTCAAGAAACGTCGCTAATTGGTATAAATCACAGAAAACAAACACGCGAGTCTTGACACCTGATTAATTCTAATATCTTTTTTTATTCACTAGTAATAATTTGAAACTTAAGATGACATTTCTAAAAGCAAAGAAAATTGAAGAAAAAATGTTTTCAGCTAAACAGGGTCAAGTTACATTAATTGAAGTTGACAATGTGCTTATTTTCATAAGCCAAAGCAGGAAAAATAACCGACCTGCAACCATATTCGACATTTCGCAAGCTATATTTCAGATTTGGGCTAGTAATAAACTGATTCCAGACAGCAAATCGGAAAAGCTCGATTTGTCTATTGGACCAGATGAACCCCCCCCCCCAAAAAAAAAAAAAAAAAAAAAACATGTTGACTCAGTCCCCCATATGACAAACTGAATAACCCGAACATCATTCTCTCAACCCAAAAGAAATACACAAGTTTAGCAATGGGGTAATCTCATCATATTAAGTCACTATTAGGACAAGTAAACTTGTATTCAAATCAACGTAGTTTATTGAAAAGAGAACAAAAGTGGCATGATCCAATTAACAATACAAAATTTAACAAAACAAAGCAAAGTTCTATCAATTAATTTCAGAAATAATTCTGCTTACTTGATATTTCATCAAAAGGCACATTAACTACCAAATACGGAAATAGAAACATTTACGTTGCAGCCTTAATAAAAATCAGAGAGGGGTGATTCGTGCATGTCAAAAACCCTCCAAATTAACTTTCAGACTTATCAGAAACAATTGTAGACCACATAACAAGTCTAGTTTGTCACTCGGTTTTTGCACTTTAAAGATAATAATTACATAGATTGTGCATGAAATTGGGTCTCACTAACCACTTCTAAAGTTTCCACTACTTTACATGTTAAACAAGTAATTTTCAGTGTTTCACTGTGAATTCCTAGGACAAGTGGCACCTTAAAGTTGCATACCGTTGCAAAGCTTAGAAAATAAGTCTTTCAAAATCATTATTCTAATAGTACGATGTCCATAGAAGTTCTTCACAAAATTTACTTGAATGAAAAATACTGAAATCAACCTTTTTTTTACCTTTTCTGCTGACAGCATGGAGGCAAATTACTCACAAATGTAAATAATATTCAAACACTTTAGTAGTAAATTACAAATACGATTTTAAAGTGCACATTCTCAGCATTATTTTGACTACTTTTTATCAGAATACACACAAATAATGCACTTACTATGCATAGGTCTAGGTTCAGTGTGTTTTTGGTACTACATAGGAGGGTCGGGGAGGGGGGGGGGCATTTGACCCGGAAGTGGTTAGTGAGACCTTGGCACTTTTTAAGAGTTCTCGTTCTTCATTTGGTTTGATTTTGTTAATTTCAGTGGAAGAAAAATGTACAGATTTCTCAAAAATACAAATCTAAATACGGAAAGGGCTACCATTAAGTGTAAATATAGCATATGTAGACTGAAAAAATCATCATTTGTTCTATGGGTTAATCTACACTGTGATTCACCTCCATGCTAGCAGGGTGTGAATTTCATATGGTCAACTCAGCAAATATAAGAAAAAGGATTTTTCCGACACAGTCGATATATTTTCGCTTTTTACCCTTTGACCTTAAGGACGCTCTTCTATGGAAATGCAAGTCACCTGGTCGCAATTCTGTTTCCCGATTGGCCAAATACTGATAACTTACCAGCATTAAAAAAATGTATCGAAAATTTGTAATTGCATGCCATGTGTTATTTTCTTGAAAGAAATGTGGAAACTTAGAAATAAAAAGAAGAAAATTTTACTGTGTCTGCAATCTTTTTTAAAGACATGATGAATACCCCAAACAGGCTTACAAGACCATGAATACCTCAGAGAAAGGACTTATTTGTTTCAAATACAGTGAAAATGAATGTCAAGATTTCTCTAGACAGAAAAAAAACTTTACATTACTTGGTATCAATGAGAAATTTAAATTATTAATTTCTATTTGAATATTTTTTATTTATAATAACACACAGGACTGGTCAGACTTGACAAAGAGAATTTTATTTTAAAATTTAAAAGAAGTTTTTAAAATTTGATTATGTAAGAGATATAAGTAGATTGATTCAGAATAAAACTACTGATATACAGGAAATAAAGGGAGATAACTAATTATAAAATCAAAAGTGCCATGTCA
The DNA here is from genome assembly GCA_037379345.1 of Perna viridis. Classification (NCBI taxonomy): domain Eukaryota; kingdom Metazoa; phylum Mollusca; class Bivalvia; order Mytilida; family Mytilidae; genus Perna; species Perna viridis. The sequence goes on from CM074515.1 coordinate 24,147,720, forward strand.
AAAGGCTTTATTGCAATAAAGACTATATTTGTTGGCAGGTCCAAAGATTAGCAATGAGAGGAGTCACATATGGAAACATACTTAAACTTTGAATTTACAATGGAAAAAAAGGAAATTTGCACCAAAAATCAAGCAAAAGCACAAAATCAGAAATTCATGCACATCTTTTATACAACATATGCACACATAAAACTTTTAAGAAAACCTACTAAGTGATGTTTCAACAATACAGGAGCCAAAGAAAATGGTGTTTTAAAAGAAAATTTTACAGGTACATTATAGTTCAATTTAAAATACAGGAAAATTTCTCACCCAAACTCTAATGTCAGTTTACACTTCTAATGGAAATTATGAAATTTCCTGTAAAAAAAGAAAACAACACATAACATAACTTTAAGATCAAAGCGATATTTTTAAAATTTTTGTTATAAATATGGAATATGATTGCAAAAATAAAAACTAACATTCATAATTAATTTAAAATTTTTGAAGTTTGATTATTATTAAATTTTCAAAAATTTATATAAGTACCTTGGTCTATAAGTACAAAAGCACAATTATAAATGTACACCAAGATTTCAGGAATTACATCTTAGAACATAGTATTATTTGAAATTGGATTTAAAAGTGTACATGTACAACATTCTCTTACATTATTATGTATGATATTATGTATTATAAAAGATTATGACATGTCTAGAAATTTCTTGTGCCTACCTATTTAAAAAATTATCTATGCAGATATATGCAGAAATTAAAGAGAATAGTACACTTAGCAACTTGTCAGACCTTAATAGTACACTCAGGAACTTATCAATACTTAGTAGTACACTCAAGTACTTGTAAAAACTTAGTAGTACACTCGGGTACTTGTCAAACCTTAGTAGTACACTCAGCTACTTGTCAAAACTTAGTAGTACACTCAGCTACTTGTCAAACCTTAGCAGTACACTCAGGTACTTGTCAAAAATTAGTAGTACACTCAATCACTTGTCAAACCTTAGTAGTACACCCAGCTACTTGTCAAACCTTAGTAGTACACTCAGCTACTTGTCAAACCTTAGCAGTACACTCAGGTACTTGTCAAAAATTAGTAGTACACTTGTCAAACCTTGGCAAAATGGTTTACACTTTGCCATGCATTGAAAGTTGGCATACATTTAAAAGTAACATTGCAAATTTGGGTTCAAGTTTCAGTTATGCCAAATACAGACTCCCTGCTACATCAGGCTATATTCTATAATACCAAATTATAACAAACATAATGCAGTAAAATCTGTGTAAACCAAACTCTGAATGAATTGAAAACTTGTTTTAACCAGACTCCTTACATCAATATCAACGTATTTTGAACCAGTGTTTTCAATGAACCAATCATTCAGACTGATAGAAGTTTGTTTGGACAGGATTCAACAGAGATAACTTAAGAACAGAATAATTTACATGTAAGGAATAGCTGACAATATAAATCATTCAAGGTAGATCATACCTAATATTTCTAGTAGAAAGATTTCCCTAGTTCTTCATGACGATGACAGAAAAGAATGCACTGCGTAATAGGTATGACCTACCTTAAATTGTTCTTGCACTTTTGAAAAGATTTTTTAATTACTAAAGTGCTAATCTTTGTAAGAATAAAGTGAATGTCAAAAAATATATAAAACATGCAAGTCAAACACTGAATCCATAACATCTTTCTCCTTCAACTAATCTTTATTTTTCAAGGTGACCAACATTTTTTTATATATGTTGACAGAAAATTGTTGACTTCGAAAGATTTAACTCCTCTTTAATTGTTCATTAACCATGTATTTCAATGAAATAATACCTTATTTTAACAAATCAATAACCAAATATCTGTATTACTAAGTTTAAATGATGAATTCATACTGTCATAGTAATGTTTTTCTCTTCTCTTATTTTACTTCCTGTTGAACTGAAGAGAAATTCTTGTATGCTAGGACTACATGATTGTTAGACTATAAATTATAAGGAATTAATTGTGTACAAAAATTAGTCCAGTCATTGTTTGTGTAAAATAGTCTTCTTTAACATGTTGAATTAATTTAAAAATGAGTAAAATTTGAACTCTTGGAAACATGAGATTTCTAATGCATATAAAACAATCAATAATGCTGAAAGACTAAAATGTAAATACATTTCTTTAAAAAATTATACAGAAAGCATAGGTGTTTTAAAAATTACGTATACAAAAGTAACAGGTTTACATATACATTATGATCATTTATAAATTGATAATAAAATCAAACATATAAAGTTATCTACCATTTACAAGAGTTATCTTTCATTAACACAGATGTCTTGTACTTAAGTAGAAAATTTACCCCGTCATGAATAGCGCATGAATTTAAAATCCTGTGTTATTAAAAAATTGAAAGTCAAATAAACTGATCCTAGGGCATTTATTTTTTTTTTTACAAAACAAACCAAAAATATGTATGTCTTTTGTAGGAGGAGACAACTCTATGATTGGGAGACTGATCCAGTAGACTAAAAAAAAAATATTTACACTCCAGTTAATGTTTCTTTCTTTTCAAGTTCCCAGAATGAAAGGGGCGGTGATACTCATAAGTGATCCTTCATTGTAGTTAACATAATTCATGTCAAGTAATATTTATTTAAATAGTAGAAACATATGAATTACAGTAAACATAAGGTCTGGAAAGCTTTTGAAGCCGAAGTAACCAATTACTTAATAACCATTTCCACCCTAGTAGACAGGAAATGGTCAGTAAACATTTAAACACTGAGTAGATACCATTTAAAATAGATAGTTGTTTTTAATGCTCACTGAATGATAATAAATTAAATACATGTTTATAAGATGATGGACCCAACCAAACCAGTTGGCTGTATCAAACAAAAATGTAAAAAAAAAAACCAATGCAATATACATCTAAGAAAGACTTTGATCAACAACAAAACTATGGTAAACAAATAAAATAGAAATATCTAATTCATATTGGTCCAAAGAAATTGAAAAATTATGTTTTCTAAAATATAAACATTGAAAAGTCTTTATGATAATACAAAAAAGCAACAATGGTTGTAAAAAAAGCTACATTTCCATGTACACATACATTTTGTATGTATCAAAAATATTTATAAATGATGAAACAATGGTGTCAAACTTTTTCCAGTAAAAGAAAACCTATAATTTCTCCAAAATTGAACCTAAAACCTTCCACAGGTGCCTTCTATATCTCAAGGATATTACGTAGTGATCTATTAAAATTCACAGACAAATAAAATATGCATGATAAAAAATAATCAACAAAAACAAAGATGAACTACAGCTTAACAAAATACACCTATATTAAAGCCAACCAAACTACCCAAGAACAGCCATGATTTTACTGACACATATATCTGAAGCGAGCCTAGCTTCTTTGCTAACAAGCGAGAAGTTCAGGAACCCATGCGGCAGATCATCTATCAGGTGTAAATCAACAGATTTCTTTAGATCTCTCAGCTTCTTGGCAAACATTACAGAATCATCTAACAAAGGATCCAAATGACAGGCCTGAAAAAGTTGACAAAATCAAAATATAGCCATCACAGTAACAAGTAATGTAAAAGGTAGTACGTGTAGCTCATTACATAATTAACATGTTATTTAAGTATTTCTCTGTCCAAGAAATAGGCAAATGTGTATAAGGTGTGGCACATTAAAAAAAATCTAGGAGATTTTATTTCCTTATTGAAGTAGTAATACCTCATAACCACCAGAAATAACCATAAAATTTGCCTTTTTAAGGTAAAATTTAGTTGAAATGCACTATGAAAAAATTGCCAGAAATTTTCACTTTTTCCCTGTATAAGCAGTAAAAAAAAACTATGTCACAAATGCTTCAGGATGAATATAAATAGTTTTTTGTTTGTTTTCTAGATTTATTCAATTTATTAGTGGCAAAGAAGACAAAAACAAGAAAATGATTTGTAAGCCATTGGCTGACCCTTCCACTTAATTCAGTGTTCTAGGATTCCACTTTCCCGTTACCCTGGGCAAGTCAAATTTTGATGTGGGAAAGTTGGTTATTATATTCTATTTTCTCTTGGGCAGTAGAAATCTTGTATTTTTGGAAGGACTTTAAATATTTGGAAAGTAGACTTTAATATATCAGTGGGAAAGTTAATCTTTATCTAGATTTTTCTCGTGGAAACCTAAAATTTTGAAAAATCCTAGAATGCTGATTAATACAATTTGCAATATCATACAATTGTACCCTTGTTTCTGCTACATATATTTTGTCTTAAGTTAAAATTCAACTTTTTTCCTTTATTAAAGAACTAATAATTTCAACATTTTAATTCTTAATCATGGGATTTTATTCTCTTCATTGAAAATTGTACTGCAAATTCTGAAATTCTGATTCAAATTTTTATTCATAATAAACTTTGATGCATCATAGAAGCCGAAGAATTCTCATGTCTTTATTGGCCTCTGTAACAAAATAGTTGTTAAAGACACAACTAGAGGTTCTAAAGAGCCTGAATTGGTCACCTGTCTCTATAAACAACATTCTATTTTTGTAATTTTAAGCAGTCATGTTTTTTCTTGGATACAAATTCCTAACCCTCATATCTATGGAAGAATCATATCAATTTTCAATGAATTCTGTCCAGCAGTTTCTGAGAGGAAAATTTTTAAAGTAATTACATTTACACAGCAAAAAAATCCCCACATCAGTCCTATGAAGAATGACCTAAGAAACATTCATACCAAGTTTGGTTGTATTTGGACAGGTAGCATCAGAGGAGAAAATTTTTGAAAGAAATAACATTGAAAATAGTTAAAAACCATGGAAAAGGGCAATAATTCAAACAAAGCTTAATAGATTTAAAGGAAAATTTAACCACTGATAGGTGTCATCATTCTGAAGACTTTTACTCTACATGTACATTATATGTCAGAATTCGACTAAATCTAATTGTTTTGGAGATATATGTTAAAAACTTCTGTCTGACTGCAATGTTCTATTTTTAAGTAACAGTGGCCATGTTTGTCGACAGATAACAAATCCCCACACCAGTTCTATGCTGAGTACCCTAAGGAACATTCATACCAAGTTTGATTCTAATTGGTCCCGTAGTTTCAGAGGAGAAGAGTTAGGGAAAATTGTTAACGATGATGGACGCTAACTGATGGCAATAGCTTTTGGCCAGGTGAGCTAAAAAAGGTATCCCAGATATTTTACATGTACATATATGTTATTAATTCATTCCTCCTATGATTCTACCATCTGCCTGCTTCTTGTACATTGTAAATAGCTTTACTGTAATAGAAGATTCTGATTAGTACATATAGAATTTATGCAACAAAAAATGTCAAACAAGGAGTATTCTTAATTAACAACTTACAACGAGGTACACAGGAGGCAAGTCTTTCAATAACTCATCAGATGCAAGCAAAGGAGACATATACGGATTCTTGACAATTGGCAAGTGTCTGAATGCTGTTAAAGGGCTGTGATCTATGTGGTGCTTTGCAGCTTTTATGGGTTCAAAGTTTAATGCACCAATACCATTTTGAAAAAAGCTTAAATCATTACTACTGCTACTTTCTGATATACAAGACATTGACATTTGTTTTGTCAGAGCACTTGGAATACTACCACTATGGGTCATTGATTGACACATCTGAGGAGGCAAATCCAAAGATACATGACTCGATAAGCCTTTACTGACCCTCGAGAGTTTCTTATGTTTTTTAGCATTGCCAGAATCACAAGCAGGATGGAGTACAAGTGACTGGGCACTATCTATTGTAGCACTAGCACCTGTCTGAACTGTGTCGATTACAGCTGTTTCCTGATGATTGTTTACAATGTGATTCTCTGGTGTAATGACCATTGTTTCTACATTGTTTTCTACATCTAAGGCAACCTCTTCTCCAACTTCGAGTCCATCAGAATCCCCGTTTTTTAAAGTAGTTTCCTGAACATCCTCCTTTTCAGATTCTGGATCAAAATCTTCTAGAGTAAACAAAGAGGAGTTTGAATCCCCATTGCCAGATACAACCTCAAAGTCTTCATCACTTTTAATTTCCTCTTTTTCTATTGTAAGATTTTCAAAACTTGGGTCTTTCCCATTGTCTATAGAGATATCTTCGAATAAAGACTCATCTTCATTGTGACTTCCTGTTTCTGAGCTGGATGTTAAAGCATCCATTGCGGAATTATCTTCCTTTTTTTGTTCTGTTTCATTAGAATTATCTCCCTTGTTGGTGTCAACAGAATCTGGAGGTGGAGGATAAGTTGATTTCTTGTATTCAACAATAACCCACTTATCATCTTTCGGTAAAAAACTTGTTGAAACACCAGCATATGCTAAAATATACACATACAACTAATTAAATACTTATGATTATAGTGGACATTGCTACTTCCATAAATATCTCTGTATCAAAAGCAAGAACTTGAAACAAAAGTATTAACCTAACAAAAAATACTGGCATGTTAAACAAAATTTTACTGATAGATTATTTAAGAGGCAAAAGGCTGTACATTTAAAAAAGGCTGAACATAAAAAAAAAAAAAAACTTGTTTCAGCATTTTATTGTCGGATACATTTCTAAAGTCTCTGACACATACAAGATACTGAATTTAAATTTGCTGTGTAATGTTCGCATGTGTAACTGTAACCAAGGTGCTGTTGTTTTTTGTTTTTTTGTTTTTCCTTTTACATTTCATACTTGAAGCTACGCTTAAACCATCTATGAAGAAAGCTGTTCTATTATAGCATATCCCTTCTTCAGATCAATATCTGAAAACAGCATTAGGGTTATTTTTTTTTTTTGCTTTAATATCTTGATCAAAACCTGCTATAGAATTTCTTGGTTTTTTCTAACATGAATAACCACCTGTTCGGTTCTATAAATAGTTCTTAGAACATGTTAATAAGCATATAAACACACTTATGTAGGTCCATGCAAAGTTTTAAATAAGAGGAGCACAAACCACTACAACCCATTACAGATAGTTGAAATCGACCAGTTCCAATTCCAATAAAAATGAGGCTAGTCAGCAAGTTAAATAGCTCTCTAGTTAGAAGTCTGCCCTACATTATACCAATGTGCCCTACTTAACTACTACAGAATACCTGTGTGATCTTTTAGACACTGTCTTTTAACTTTAAATAGCTGTCAATTATGATGACCTTAACATTTAAATTTGCCATCCACCATCATAACTGGCAGCTATTCAAATTTAAAAGACAGTGTCTCACAGATGTGCTGTGGTAGATAAGTAGGACACATTGGTAGAATGTAGGGCAGATTTCTACCTAGAGAGCTATTAAAATTACTCACTAGCCTAGCTAGATTTGTACTGAACTTGGAACTGGTCTATGTCAATTAGCTGTAAAAAGATTTGACAGTACCATCTGGACCTTTGATTTAGGATTTTTTAAAAAATATATGTACCTGCCAAACATCTAGTCAATATTCCAACAGGCAGTAATGGATCCATCAATCCCATAAGTCTAGAAGGTGAAGGTGTATATCTGACTAGGAAAGGTGTATAGGCTGCCATTATTCCATCTGGTACCCTTATTTGGAAAGAAGCTGCCCGAATAGCAGTAGCAACCATCAAATTACCCCCAGCACTATCACCAGCAAAACAGATTTTCTCTCCAGTCCAGCCTGTCAAAATTATGTAAGACAACCAGTGAGTTATGCTATCATATTCAAATGATAGTATTCGTTTTTCAAGTTATAAAAGATTACAAGATGCAGAAGTAACTTTTAATGTACCGTAAACTACCGTCAACCAAAGTTTTATTTTCTCCACTCTTCACAGTGACTCACTCATGTCTTCCACTGTGACTCCACCGAAGTAAAAACTAGGATAAAATTGCTCCATTTCATTACTTTTCAGTATATTTTTCTGTCCATAACTGAGAAATACTACTAAACTGCTAGAACCATTAAATATACCTTGGTATAAAGACAGGAGTAGTAAACTACAAACATGTTATGAAATAGTGACTCCAGTGTAAAGAGTGAAGACTTTGTGACTTTACTAATATCTCCACTGTGAAGACTAAAGAAATTAAAATTTGCGTTGACAGTAGTGTATGTCAGGTTATTTTGGCAGAGTGTTAATTTAGCGTATTTCAATGATCTGTCTAAAAACTCAAATAAATCCACAAAATACTTTTACCAGGTTGAAGTACTGAGAGTACCACTCATTAGCCGCCATATTAGAAACAAATTTTTTTTCCTATATCTCTTTGCCCTAAAGTTGCCAAATTTTACACTCACCAAAATAATCTGCCATATGGTATTAACAGATTGCAGATTATTTTTAGCTAAAGTAACTAGTACATGTAGAAGGAGGTGTATCTAAAAAGTGTTTTCTTAGTGTTTTTCTTAAATTTTATTCAGTACTTACCCAGCTTCTCAGCATTTTGTAATGCCCAGGCATAAGCATAAAAACATTCCTCTAATGCTCTTGGGAAGGGAAACTCAGGAGCCAGTGAATAGTCTATAGACAATATTGGTACATCTAATATCTTAGCCCACTGCCTCAAATAAACCTACAAAAATTAGATAATATTCATTTATCGCTATTTTGTTTAAAATCTCTTTGATCTGGCAATACAATAATTTTCAATTTCATGTCAGTTGAGTGAGAATGAAAATTATCGTATACATATAGCTGCACAACATGTGATGTCATGTAGCACTCTGCTGCAAAATAGACCAAATGGAATCTTTGCAGCCTTTACAAAACTTACATATTTAGGTTAGGAAAACTGAAAATAAAAGAAAACTAATACCTTACACTTCAGCAAAACAGCAAAAAACAGATTATTTAATAATTTGCAACTCGATGAGAACAGCATGAAAAACTCCCTCTCATTAAATATCAAATAATCTAATACGATCACAGTATTTGTATTTTGCTACAGCTATTTAATCATGAATAATTTTATTTTATTTTCATGTATTATTATAACGACAGATTTTTCTAGATATATCTTCTGTGCAAAACTTCACAAGTTGATAACAAAGGAATTTTAATGTCATAGTAGATGTTTCATGGCTGCACAGAATGGCAACATAATGTACTGAAACTAATGTTGATATTGAGGATGCTAATTTGTAGTCTCTATGATTTTGTGTAAACCATACTTTTTGGTGCAAGAATTGGGCAAAGTGTGCTCTTTTTGGTGGTTAAAATCATAAGTCATGTTTACTTCCCTCATGCTACCTTGACCAACAGTCAATAATTTTTTTCAAAGGCAGTGAATTACCCAATGTAAACTTTATTGCTACAGTAATTTTCTTCTCCATTGCAGTGAGTTTTCCTTATTCAACTTGGATGCCTAGCAACAGTACAGTACCCCATGTGGGAGAACTCACCTTAAACGACCTTGATGATTGGACAGCAAACCCTCTCACCGTATATGACCTTAACTACTGGCCACAAATCTCTCCCACCTCAGATTTCTCACCTAAAGTGATTTCCGTGACTGCAGGAGCAACAAATCTCTCCCATCTCATATTACTCACCTCAAGTGATCTCCAGGATTGCATGAGCAACAAATCTCTCCCACCTCAGGTTACTCACCACAAGTAATTTCCATGACTGCATGAGGAAAAAATCTCTCCTATCTCAGATTACATACTTCAGGTGATCTCCATGACAGCATGAGCAACAAATCTCATCCATCTCAGATTACATACTTCAGGTGTTCTCTATGACGGCATGAGCAACAAATCTCATCCATCTCAGATTACTAACCTCAAGTGATCTCCATGACTGCATGAATAACAAATCTCTCCTGCGTCAGAGCACTCACCTCATGTGACCTTGATGATTGGGCAACAAACCCTCCTCCATGACAGTGCAGTACAAGTCCCGATGACATTGGATGTGATTTACTGGTCATCTTTGTCTTAGATACTTTCTAAATAATTAAAATAGTTTAACTGCAATTTTGTTCAAGTGTGTCTCCCTTTTGGAGATTTTTAAGTTCATTCTCAAACTTTTGCACTGAAATTTTCATTTCTTGCAGAATACTTTTAGTAGATGATGATTATTTTTACCACTCATATAATAACCACATACTTTTCATGATCTAAAGAAATCTAGTAATCAAAAATGTTAAAAGTATTGAGATAATAATGCATGATCATAAAATATAAAAGCTCTTTTGCAGCAGTTTCAGTTTATAAAGATAACTTGTAGTTCAAAAAGTTCTATACCTGCCCAGATCGCCAGTGATTTGACAATAGTCGTAATTTGATATCAGAAGGTCCAGTATGAGCACATGGAGGAGTAATCACCACAGTTTCTAAACTATTTTGACAGTTCATCTCAAATGGTCCTGGCTTCAAAGTAATCACCTCATTTACATAAATTTGAGGACAGGCAAGATGGGAGAGCTATAAAGAATAAAATAGATAAACAGTATTGCTTAAGCACATGATATGCTCGCCTGTTTAAAGTCCAATAGTCTCTAATAAAAAATTGGGAAACAACCAAAATCAAAAGAAATATTTCTTTAATAAAGACAAACACTATACCAATCAATTACTAGCATAAGAATTAAGTATGTAGATGGATGGACATTAAATGAGCAACTCAAGACTCCACTAAAAACTTGGAGCATGGACCAGGTGCACTGGTAATGTAAGCATCCTCTGCTTTTCTAGAAAGACCCGCTGAGTTGCTTATAAAAAGTCAAGTCCAGGGTAGATGAAAGAGGAAAGGAAAACTATGACATGTTGAACAAATCAGTTGTTAAAAGATGGCAAAAAAAAAGGACAAGGTTCACACAATTCCTTTTGTTATTTTGTTACAGCTTAATTAGTATGCCTATGATATAATTTTCCAATTCCCTCCCCCCCAAAAAAAAGATTGAACGGTATAGTGCTGTGTACAAAGGAGAACCGTACAGGGCCAAGAAATTGTTACATTTATAGTGTTTTAGTATAATGGATAGATACATGTAACTATATGTAGCACTTTAACTCACTTTTGTTCATATTTTTTTACTGTAAATGTTTTTAAAAATCCAAATACATGTATAGTGTTAATATTCTTACTTGATTAAACAAAGTAAATCAAACACATGTACATATACATGCATTATGTACAACATATAATACATGTACATCGTTTTTCCAAAGAAAATTTCGATCTTGAATTGATAGCATCAGGCAGTAATACATGTACTGGTCTACATTTTTAAGAATTGATATGGCACCAATATTTTTTTTCTATAGTAATAATAGTTACCTGCATAACATCAGATTCTGTGATGGACCAGAATGATTTACAAAAACTTATGTCAGCTGTTCTGGTAACATCAACAACCTGGTAATTGTCAACACACATTTTTCAAAAAACAGATTAGTCACTTTAGCAAAAAATAAGAATAACAATTTTCTACCAGCAAAAATATCCTTTAAAAGTATATTAAATGTGTATAATTTCAATGGTTTCCTTGGAAACACAACTTTTTCAATTTGTGATGTACTGTACATTTATAAATACATATAATCTTGAATTAGCTACGTGTTATCAAATGCCAGTTTTAGTTAATGAGCACAACTTTTAAAAAATCTTGAACTATGTACAGGTACAAAGCCATAAAACTGAAGCAAGAAATATCAACATAGACAGAAAGTACTGTACACAATGTATGTACATGTACTTTGTAGGCTAATACATGTGTACTTTCTTAATTTTTCTGTGTGGATACAAAGGCTATTTTGATATATTAAGTCATTCCCATTTCACTCTTTGGGACATTTCAGCTCGTAATTGAGACTTTTCAATTTGTTTTCACTAAAATTTAAAGTCATTTACATTTTCTGTTCTACCCAACATGGAAGATTTCTATGGATGAGTCTATTTTTTTCTTGGCACATAGAACATACATGCATATAACAGTTCCAAAGCAGCTTACCTAATTATAATGCATACATGTACAATGTACCAGTAATTAAGATTATGAATGAAAACATTCTGATAAGAAATGTCCCAGATTTTGACTTCAGTGCAATATAAAAAACTAAATGTACATGTATGTATTATTAGCTTTTTAACAGGCTAGTTAGTTTAGTGCTACATATAACTGTAAAGTATAAAATTATACATACTTTCTGGGCTCTAAGATCAGGATCTAACATATATTTGCCAAAATTAAGTACAGATGAAGTCAGTTGAAATAACTGCGATTCATTCTTATAGCTTTCACTGAAAGATGCCATGGCAGTCCCAACACCTAACAATGGCTTCACCATTGACTCACAAAACTGAAAAAAAAAGTAAAAATATATGGATCATGATGTACATGTTTACACATACTACAGTGATGCACTTTTAAACATTAAAGACTAAATGTATGTATATGTGGGAGGTAAAGGGTTATTTTCGGTTTTTCACCATTCTTCAGTGCATCTACATGTAGCTCCCTTTATCACCCTCTTATATATTCAGTAACAATTTCAAACATAACAATTTATCACATCAACTTTAAATATACTGACAAGCTGACAACACATTTTCTGTATTAATGTATACTAGGTCGTACAATTAAACTATTTGAAACTGTACAAATGTATACCGTACAGAAAGAGACATACCATGACTGAACACCGACATAGTGGTGTACCACTCTTACAGTAATACTAAAGAACTTTTGCCTATATGAAAGTTTTTGTTATTTTGTATTTTGAATTTTGTATTAAGAGTTGTGAGCCCTACCCTTTCAATACCGAAAAAAATCTTAAAAGACAAAAGAGTATTTACTGTCACTCTAAGAGGAGTACATTTGTACACCACTACATTGTATGTTGGTGACTTCTGTACTGTATGCAGTTTCCAACAGTTTAATGGTACAATATAGTGTACATTAATACAGAGATTTATTTTTTTATTTTCTGTAAATTAACATGTATGAAATGTACTTTACATGTACATTTTTGTACAATATATTCATACCATACATACAATGATTTCACCACCATATTGTACAATGTACAAAAATAAACAAATTATGTAAAATATGTACATATTTCATGATGTTTTTTTGTGGTCATCATTGAAATGTATATGTTAGAGGACAAAGTGATAGCCTCTGAAGCACTGAGAACCTGATTTCAGTCTGACAGGAAATTATGTAGAACTTTTCATAAAGAGCAAGATACAGTGATTTACATACATGTATGTAGCTAGAGCTAGTCACTTTCATTTCATTGACTAATAAAATTGTCAAGTGGCCAATCCATTTGGTCCAAAAAGATACAAAACTATTAACTTTTTATATGATTTTCATTAATCTAGCAAAAGTGAATAATGGTTTCAAAATCCTGACTTAACCACTGAAGATATATACATACACAATGTACATGTAGTTCTGTATATTCTTCACAAAAATTTGTTTATTACATGTACATGTATATGGTCTTCAATAATTATTTGAATTTAGATTCTTTTTGTTTCCCATATGCCATACAATGTAAGTAAAGGGTTTAGCCGGAAAAGCTGAAGTAAAAACACTAAAAAAATACCAGTCTCACTACATGAAAGTAGCAAAAGAAGTGTCAAGAAGCATCAAGAAGTGACAAGAGCCATCAAGATGTCTAGATAAAGCTACAAGAAGATTTAAAAAACATTTTACAAGTATACCTATACATTGTACATGTATGTATATGTCTGATACCTGAAAACCAAGACTTCTTCCATAAAAACAATCTTGACTTAAGCATTCTACTTCCTTTAGGATACTCTCTGCAAAATCATTATCTAAGTACTCCTCATTAGCAAATAAATTTCCATGGTCACAAAACGGCATAAGTTTCAAGGCATAATGCAGACCTGCCCGCAACTGTCCTAAAACTGACACATAGGCTTCAAGCTCTTTTGAATAATGATGGCCTCTAAAAAACATAGATGTTTTGTTATTTGTGATGTGCCTACAAAGCTGTAGAAGATGAAGACAGCATTTGTGCACTACTTTCACTAGACTTCGATAACCATTAGCTTGGATATCTGTGGAAAGATCATATTCTGATAAACGAGGCATGATTTCTTCAATGGATGGTTGTATTCCTCGATCGAGATGCTCATGCAGGAGACTGAAGGATTTGTAAAATAACGAAGTTGTTCGTGTTTTCCCATTCTGATAGTATTCAATATTACATATAGCATGTGATCGCAGATCCCGTAAAAGTGTCGAAAACATTTTGAAGACGATCGGAGACCGATCTGGTGATGATTCAAATCCAAAGTTCAGCTTTGTTTTGACAAGTTGTTCTGACAGATGACAGGTGGTTCCATTATACAGGTCCGCACTTTGTTTTGATAAAGAAATTAAAATCAATTGATTAAATTCAATTGACACACAAAATTAAATAATTAATTATTTTTCCCTTCATTAACAAATAACATTTATTATTGAAATTATAAAATAATTAAAAAATGAAAATTGACCAATCAGATGCGATAATATTCTTCGGTTTAGTGAAGGATAGAAAGAAAAACACAGCTGACTGCAGGAAGAGAAAACATTGACAGCCGAAATGTACGTCGCAGTTTCTCAAAGGAAGACAATATCTCATTTTTTTCCTGTTTTGATTTCTTAACATTAATTTATTGAGGCACTGTTTCTTTCTCCTTATACTGGCTTGACATGTCTTGATCGTGTTTTGTTTATGACTTATGTTGACTTTGTTACGACTCGATTTTTTTTTATCTCGTCGATGTTGTAATATTAAGTTGTGCTTAAGAATTGTTTGAATCTCTCTGTGTTTTATAGGCAAGCATGCTGCTTGAACTGTCAAAAGGTTTAACCCAAATTTCATTTAGAGTGAAAAACATGTCACTAGTTTCATGACTGATGTACATTGTAAGTTAACAACAAAAAAGCAGTCTGCATTTGAATTTACAGCATTTTGACTTTCTGGCAAAATCTCATGTTTTTGATATTGGTTTAGCTCTTATGTCCCAGCTTGTTAGGCAAAATCAGCCATTGGATGTCGGAGCAATCTTGGACTAATTAAGGAATGGGCTACTAATATGACAATATAGTCAAAATCTTATCCTGTGTCAGGCATTTTACTGCAGAACTGTGTTGTGAATTGAGCTGAATATCAACATTGCTTTTCACGGCTCTGCCACTTTACTTGTGACGTAATTTATGATATATGTAACATTTACTGGAAAAATTAGAATATTGCGATGGAAAACGCTTATTGTAACGCCCTGCTATAAAGTCGCATAATGTCTTGATTACAACACAAGCTGTGTCAGTCTTGAATGGTATGTTCATATTTGTCCCAACTGTTTTGAGTGTGACCTCAGGGTTTGAATTAAGTTGCATCATGCAAAGCAGGTTATTTGTGTGCTTGATTTTATTTACAGACTTTTTGAAATACAAGTGTAGAGCCAATTGATTATCTTGGGATTCTCCTAAAAAAAAAAATAAAGCCCTGCCTTTTTAGCTCACTTGGCTCAAAGGGCTAAGTGAGCTATTACCGTCCCTTGGCATGTGTTGTCAACAATTTTTCCAAATTGTTCTTCTCTGTACTTCTGGATTAATTAGAACAAAACTTAGTATGAGTATTCTTTAGGGTATTCTGCCGATATTGGGATGTGGGATTTTTTATCCTTTGTAAAACATCGTCGCTTTTACTAAAAATAGAACATATGGGTCAGTCAGAAAGTTTTTCTCCAAAATTGTTAAGTTTCGCCACATTGTGACAAGGTAAAAAGAGATGATTTGTGAAACCATGATGGAGTTATTGCCCTTCTTCTTTGGCTTTTATATTTTTTTGTTGCTATTTTTATTGTTATCACTTCAAAAAACATTGTCCTCAGAAACTACTGGACAAAATTCAATGAAAACTGATACAAATGTTCTCTAGGTTTGAGTGTTGAATAAAAAGAAGAAAATGACAAGTAATAAACAGCTAATCAGTGTAATTTTAAACTACCATACTCATATAAATGTCCTGTGTAAATAAATTTAAAAATAGAGGGGGCACTACAACTCATCTTCAAAATACAATGTACCAGCACTTCTCTGCCACTCCGAGTGCCCCTGTGCCCTAAAAATTTTGATAAACATTGTCACCTCTATTTTCAGATCCTAGGTAGAACATTGCATGTCTGAAATACAATTTGGAATTAAAATTGTCTTAAATGAGATAATAATTGAGCCTCTTTTTGTACTACGTGTAATTAGGAAATTTTCTTAAGGAGAAACAACCTTATTCAAGAGGTAACTTAAGACAAACAGTATCATTGGTTGATTGATTGATTGTTGGGGTTTAATGCCTGATCAGCAATATTTCAGCTATATTCAAGCGAGTAGTATCATTGGTGATTCAGGGGAAGGCACATGACTACAAATGTACATGTACTGTATTATATAATATACATAATGCATGTCACTGAATGATTATAGAAGCTGTACAATCTTTGAAATCTGTATTAAAAGCAAAGCTTGAAGGTATATGTACATTGTATATATACATTTAACTCAACTTCCTGCATCTTAGATGGCCTCAGACTATAACATGTACAAATGTACATAGTACATGGCTTTCAATTGAAAGATTCAGCATAATCAGAACTGAGAACAGTTGGACATACATGTACAGCAGTTGTATATAGATGAATTTTTGCTATACTGTAGCCTTTTGGTTCTTTATTTTATATATGTACATGTATATGTACTTGACTGAGTCCAAATTTTCTCATACCCTGCACTGACATGTTTTGTAAGTTCAGTAGTCCACATCTGTGTAAGCCTAAGTGTTAAAATGTACATTTTTGTATTTCTGTTTACAGAATGTAACAATCACGCAGTAGTTGGCTTCACACCAAAATGGCAGAATTAACTAATACCAGTGAAGAGCCTATTGGTAGCTTCAGTAGCAAGACTAAAATCTCAATGAATGAATCAGGGATCGGCCATGATGCAAGTATAGTAGTTGATATCAACCATTCAGTTGGTGATGAATCAGGAATAGGTAAAGATTTGTGCTGCAACAGTTTCTGCGAAGATTCTAATCATTTGAAGACCTGCGAGGACTCATCAGAAAACTTTCAAAATAATGGAAATTCTAATAGTATATGTGAAATGGTGGAAAATTCTGAATGCAGTAAAAATGGTGTCATAAAAGAAACTGGGTTTGAACATTCTGGTAATACTGAAAATGGAGTGGGTACAAGTGAGCAGAATATTAAGAACGACGGTTATGTTGCCATGGGGATGAAGAAGGAAGACAGTGGTATAGATATCCAAAGGTCCCCTGGTAAAGATGGTGCATCAGATCTGGATATAAGTGAATCTCAAAGTGAAAGTGGTGCAATGTCTGTTAAAACAGATTCTGGTGTTGCTTTAAGTTCTCAGTCAAAACTTTCAGAGAATGATGATTCGTCTCGTGAGTTGAATGATAGTGGCCAAGTTTTGGATGAAAATGGCTCCTGTGATGTAACAATGCCATCTGTTGATGAGATTAGAGAAATTGAGAGTGATAGTTCCAGTGAGGAAGATGATGAAGTTGTGTTGGTGAGAACAAAGAAGACAAGACGAAGGAGACGATCTAACAGAGTTGATTCTAGTACTGAGGAAAATAGTGATGAAAATGAAGATACTACTGGAGTTGTGAGAAACCAGAATGTCTCAGACTCAGATTCTGAATTTGAGGTGGATTCCAAAAAAAGTGAAGAATCAGAATCGTCAGAAGAGGAAGTTGATGAGAGTAAAAATTTGAATGAAACATTTAAACCAATAAAAGAACTACGTGACAGAGAATATGGCTATTCTAAACGACGTCCACTTCTTTATTTCCGTGAAAAAGTCCAAGCTAGTGCAACCATGGTAAAACGATTCAAACTCGAGTCCAAGTTAGACTATCACGATGGTTGTGTGAATGCTTTACACTTTAATAGGATTGGTATGTCAAGTTTTTGTTTGAAATGTATTCTGTTCAGATTTTGTTGGAGTGTCATTGGGTCAACTTTTTTTCAATCCCAGTCTATCTAGAACAAAACTGAAAGTTGGTATCAAATATGTCATGAAATAGTGACCCATTTTAAAGAAAGTTTTACTGCTAAAATTCAGTACCTTGTATCAAAAGCTCTGAACTGAATTTACACACCAGTTATGAATACATTGTAGTATGTACATGTATTGAAAAAGAAGATACAAAATGCTACATGTATTGATCCAGACCGTATACTGCTTGCATTTTTGTTTTCAATACTGGTAGTTGTTGTTAGTGTTGAAGAAAAAAGTAAAATTATAGGACATGCAGTATTTTTTTGTACAACAAAACAAACTTATTTTAAGAGTTACTTGCATGTACAATGTACTGTACATTTGTATTCTTGTTACATGTATTTATAGGGACTCTTTTGGCCAGTGGGTCAGATGATTTGAACATTGTACTGTGGAACTGGATCCAACAGAGACCAGCTTTGTATTATGATAGTGGTCACAGGAGTAATGTCTTTCAGGTACAATATCATGAATGTAATGACAAAAAAATACATTATCATTGTACATATACATATTAAAGTGTGAAGAAAACCTATTGGGTCTAGATTTGCATCAAATTAAGAAATTTAAAAGTTACTCTTCCTGAATGTTGCAGCCCAATGCTTGAAAATTATACTGCTCCCTATGAGAAGGGCAATTATAATCTGTTGAGAAGAATATTGCACTTTCTGTTCATTGTTTTCACTTACATGTAAGTTAGAAATATATACGACAATCAACCAAAATCTTAATTTTTCCACTCTTCATAGTGGAGTCACTCATTTTCAATGATTTTTTTTTTGTCTGTAACTGAGAAATGTTATTAAACATCTAGAATCATTAAATATTCCTTAGTACATGTATATAGAAAGTAGTAAACTACAAACAATTTTTGAAATGGTGACTTTACTGTGGAGAGTGGAGACACTGTGACTCCATTCATATCTCCTCTGTGGAGAGTAGAGAAATTAATATTTATGTTGACAGTATTGTACAATTTACTTTATGTTGCTGGAGTATATAGAGGCAACTATTTCGCTGTACCTGTGTATAATGCTGTTTTGCAGCCTGCCCAGTGATGTGAGGGTTTCCTCATCATTCATTGAAGACCCGCAGGTGGCCTTGAGCTGGTATTTTTTTTTATCTTTGTGGGAGTGTTGCCTCTTTGATATATTCACCATATCCATTCTCCTTATATGTACATGTACATATATGTGTATGTAGAATCAGACTATGATAGACATTTAGTTGTGTGAAAGTCATGGATTACTAGAAGATCTCATTACTAGCATTAAAACCTATGATTTTTCAACACTGCATACTTCTATTCCCCATACTCAGTTAAAATCCTGACTTAAAAACATACATCATTGTTTTTCCAAAAAAAGATGGTACACCTAGATACAAATATATAGTTCTTGGTAGAGATTCCTCATACTTTGTAAGTAATAATTCCAAATCATCTTCCAAATATACAGAAGATGTTTACAAAATGCTGGAATTTTTAATTGACAACATATTTGTCCAGTGTGGTGGACGTGTTTTTCAACAAACAGTGGGCATTCCAATGGGAACAAATTGTGCTCCTCTACTTGTTGACCTATTCCTTTACTCTTATGAGGCTGACTTTATAGCTCATCTGATCAGAAAAAAAGAATATCGTGTAGCTAGATCCTTTAATCTCAGTTTCCGCTATATAGATGACGTATTATCTTTAAACAATCCTAATTTTCGGGATTTGATACATTGCATCTACCCCAAAGCACTTGAGATAAAGGATGCTACAGACACTGTGAGGTCAGCCTCATACCTTGATCTATACTTAGAAATCGATGGTAAAGGAAAACTATTGTCCAAACTTTATGACAAACATGATAACTTATCATTCAGAATTGTCAACTTTCCTTTCATCTATGGCAATATCCCTTTAGCACCTGCATATGAAGTGTTCATATCACAACTCATACGTTATGCCAGAGCTTGCCAAAACTATGCAGACTTTTTGTATCCCACTAGAATTCTAACAAATAGGCTTCTGCAACAGAGTTGTGTTGCTACAAGACAGAAGTTTTATGGTCGTCATCATGAACTCATGGATCGTTTACTGTGTATCCATCTGCGCCATGAAAACTGATTTGTTCATGGTGTCATAGTTTTCCTAACATGGACTTTACATTTTTATGAGCAACTCGGCGGGTGTTTCTAGAAAAACAGAGGATGCTTACCATACCGGTGCACCTGGTCCATGCTCCCAGTTTTTTGTGGAGTCAGAGTTGCTCATTTACTTTTGTTACTTTGTATGTATGATTTTAGTTACTTTATGTTCTTTGTTGTGTATGTCTGTTTTCCATGTCTGGTCTTTGTCCCTGGATTATATTCTTTTGTTTACTGCTATAACCTTGGTTCCCTTAATTACTCCCTGAAACAAATATTGTCATTTGCTTTTCTTAAAATCCGACTTATTAATTTCTTTGAGTTCACTGCCTAGTACCGGTATGTGTACTATCAATTTTTAATGTTAACATTGTTATGTTTTGTTCCCTATTGTCAATTTACATATATTAACAGGCTAAGTTCATGCCATTCAGTGGGGATTGTCATGTAGTTAGTTGTGCTAGAGATGGTCAGATTAGGTTAGCAGAGCTCTCCTTAACTGGTGTATGTAAAGGAACCAAGAAACTAGCTCAGCATAAAGGAGCTGCTCATAAGGTCAGTTGTTCAATGAAAAATTATTTACAGTAAAAGAATTCATTTACGTTTTTAAGTCATCATTTTAACTTCGTTTAGAATACTGTCTGTAGCCATTATTATACCAGGGATGATTTTTTTCCGCTGTTTAGTGGAATTCTGCTATTTCAAATCTGGATTTTACCGTTACGATTCTTTTTTTTTTACTATATATTTACTTCTGATTTTGCCAATATCTGCTTTGTTTAGACCCTGTAAAATCATTTCTGATTATACAATGTAGCTTTTGAATTGTGTTGTCAGTGAAATTCTATCTTGTCCTTAATTGTGTGTGACATTGCTGAGTTGATGAAAGATTTGAAAAAAAAACTTAACTGATCTTTATGATGAGCTATGTTATGATGTACTGTATTTCTACTTGTATGGGGACTTTGTTATTGTAATTTCAGTTAGCTTTAGAGTTGGATTCCCCTCATGTGTTCCTTAGCTGTGGAGAAGATGCTTTGGTATATGGTATAGACCTCAGACAGGATAAACCCAATAAGTAAATGAAATAGATAAACAGAGATTTTGATGGAAGCATGGAATTTGCAACAAATACTGTATTGAAATATAGAAAGTCAGTCACAAAATGAATGCTGAACTATCCAAAAACAACTCTATAAACCACTATTAAATATATGTACTTGCACAATACAGTACTGGTACTTTTGCAGTTTCTTTTTTTATCTTTTCAAAGAAATATGAAATTTCATGCATCAAATGTTGTAAAAATAGAGGTTTGATTTTTTTCTAAAAGGACTAAAAATAATAGTTCCATTGTTTTTTCCATTCATACAAGTCATTAAACCTTTCATACAGTGTAAATTACACAAATGAAGAATCTTCACTATGTTTTAAGTAAGATATGACAAAATACTTCTTATTTATAGGTTGACAATAACGAAAGAAGATGATAAGAAGATACCATTGTATTCCATCCACTCAAACCCAGCCAATTCATATGAGTTCTGTGTTGGAGGCAGAGATCACTTCATCAGGTATGTTTTTGTAGTACAAAAATATATATATATATGGTCATATTGCTACAGACAAAATCTGCCCTAGAATGTAACCAAATATGTATGAAAGACTGAAAACCTTCGGAATTCTTTTTGATCAGATCAGATCATTTGTGCAGATTTTGATATGAACTTCATTTAGATTGATTGAAATCCTTCTTCATCTTTTGAGGTGGCCTTTCCAAGAAATGGCAACATATTTGGTGATACCTTCCAAAAGTATTGCAGTTGAGTGTCCCTCCCCCAACAGTTTCCAGATGATAAGTTTAGAAGATATCAAAGGATCTTTTTCAAACTTTGATCAATCATTTTGTATCATAAATACAGATCAAGCTCGAATTTCAGATTGTTTAGACAAAAGTTGCGACTATTTTTACTCCCTAATTTTTTTTTTGAAGAATTGCAGTTATCTTTGAATGCTAAGATTTGTGAAAGTTAGTTCTGTATGGAATTTAGATAAAGTTTAATTTTCATTTTCAGTTATTTTTACCCGCAATTTTTTTTCCTGATGAATTAGAGTTATCTTTCTTGGAATTTTAATAGTTTAAATTACTTTTGTTTTTTTTTTTGATAATTTGGAGTTGTCTTTCTAGGAATGCTGAAAAAAGGTGAAAGTAATTGTTTTTGAGATCATGTAGTCTAAGGCTTTTATTTGAGTTTGGTCTGTTATTCCTATGTAATAATATATAATTTAGCATGTGTCCATAGATGTTAAATGCAACACAACATGACAGGGTTTCATGTAATGTCCCGTAAGATTTCCTATTTTTAGCCCTTGCCATTAGACTTCAGGTGCCAGGTATAGGTATAATACATGTATGTACATATATCTGTACCATAATTTTTTTTTGTCAGCCACAACTTTGAAACTATTCATAGGAATAATTTCAAATTTAGTCTTTTGCTTCAGCATCATAAGTAAAACCATAATCTTTTTGCAAAATTGCAAAAAAATTAATGCAAGATTAAATAACTGAGATTGCAGTCAAGTAATATTTAAATATATTTAAAGTTTACCTTTCATTTATGATTTATTAATTTATTGACAGGATATATGATAAAAGAAAGATAGACCAGGTATGATTGTATAAAAAGTACATTGACATACAGGTTTGGACCCAAGTGTGGGAGGTAGTAAGTTATGTCCCCAGCACAGTAACAGCAAAGACTGTAAAATTGGTAGTCACTGCTTCTTTGCCAAGCGCATTGTAATTTAGAAGATAGTGATGACTATTGGTTGGCTCCAAGTTAGAATAATTTGCTCAAGTGAGGTGGCATGCCTACCTGCAGTCTTTTGCTTCTGTGAGCAAGCACAATAAAAATCTGGCTGAGCGTGTCGTACCAGTACAATGCAGAGTCTGTTCAAGTGGTGAATTGTTCTTGTCCTGAAATGCATGAAATATCTGCCTTTGGTAGTTAAACAATAATCAATCTATCTCGTTATAGAACTGTGAATTTGATTTTACATCAAACTGACTAGTATTTCTAATGAAACAGACAATTCCAGTTTATAAAAGAGTCTTGCCAAAAACATTGCATATTAAATATGACATTACTCCTCTAACTCTCCACAAAAAATGATAATTTCCTATTTAAGCCATTAACGCTAACATTAGGTAAAGGTTTTGAAAGCAATACAAACACCAAGAATTTGAAAAAATAAATGTATGTGATAACATAATTTCTAATCATAATCTGTATAGAAAATCCAGACCCTCGAATGTAGGTGTTCAGTTTCATTAACATACTTCCTCAAATCCTTCCTCAACTCTGAATTTAACAGATCAGTTCACTTAAAATTATTGATTTTAGGAAATTTTGGTCTTAGATTACCAGTGATTCTGAGGCCTATCTTACATAAAACTTCATGAATCCATCGATGTTTTTCTTAATTATATATTTTAATGATTCGATAATGATACGGTTAATGTTAATAGATATTAACCATGATATAGGATGAATAATCTGGTGGATAAGAATTGAGCACGACTACGAGGTTGGTACATATCCATTCTCTTGAACTTCCTAAAGGATCTGGTTCAAATGATGCAAATGGTAAGTTGCTCCTTGAAACATGTACAGTTGACTGAAATTTTCAATATTTATATGATCTGAATTTCTGTACTTCACTAACTTGTTTTTTTTTGGGGTTTTTTTTTCAGGATGATATTCACTCAGGTTTATTGAAAAAGTTTTGTCCACATGGCTTGGTGAGTAAATATGGTATGAAGGGATTAAGATCAAATAAGGTTAAATACAGACCTGGCGAAATCATTTTTCAACCTTTCAGACATTTGGTCTGGCAACCTAACAAAATCTGCTGGACTGAACAATTATCTGCCAGACCAGAATCATTTCTCTGATCCAATTCGAAGGCCATCTTTAAACGGGAAGTTTTGGATGAAGCGTGTCTAATAAAAAAACGTACCGGAAATCACACAAATTTTACCAGGCGGGCGGCTAAAAGTACCGGTCATGTCCGACGGCCCCACAAATTTCGCCATGATTGTAAATATGATATTTCTATGTAGTATCACATAGATTAGTTGAAACCATTGTATGCGAAATACTCTCTTATAATTCACATGTAAACTTTGACTTTGTTTGACTTAATTCTACAGGATATACACCAATATGCATGTAGTTTTTCTGCAAAATGAAAATTACTATGAAATTTGACTCGAACTTGGGTCAAATTGAACAGAAAAAAAGTTTACAAAAAATCTTTTAAACTTTCCAGTGCTATTTTATTTACATGCATATCGCTTATCAAACCATGCATTCATTATTTAAATGAATGAGTGTATTGCTAACTTCTACAGTTCAGTTTGTTAACTCCGATGCATAGTTTTTTTTTGGCATCATCATAGGGGATTGAAATGCAGATGCAGAGGTTACATATCATCTTATGATACAGTTATTCCAAAGCTCAGTCTGCTTGATCAAACTGAAGTTATTGTACAATGGATGTAAGCAGATTGCCAATTTGTGTTAGAAAATAATCAGTCTATTAATCTGTTGTTTATTTTTACAGGTGAACAGTGATGTCAAGGCTAATGTTACCTGTGCAGTGTACAATTATAATGGAACAGGTATACACTGTTGAAATAATACTTTGATAGACAGATAAATAGTGGCTTAATCCTGGTTTGCATACATTTAATTATAGGTTTAAATAAACAAAGACGAAATTGTTGTTTTAATCATTATAGTCTGTTCTTTATTGGTCACCTTAATTGCACCTGTATTTTACCTGAAGAATTGTACTTAAAATCTTAAGATATTGTTATGAGAATATCAAAATAAACTTGATGATGTTTTAAATGAAATATTTCATGATTTAATATTTTATTTTAGTACATGTTGTCAATATTGGGATTATAGTACAAAAATACAATTATTTACATAATAAATTATGAACTTGAAAAAAATTAAAACTGTAAAGTTAGTTTTATAGTTTATCCTTAATTAATGTCTGTTGAAATTTATTACATTCCTTAATGTTAAGCTTCCAAGTAAAAATGGCATTGGCACAACTACGAGCACTTGAATTTGTTAAAAACAGTTTGGCAAAGACAGCTTAGTCTTAGATGGGTATCGCTACAGCATCAGAAGTCAACGCAACACATGCATATATTGGCAATGTGTCATCAACACATGTCCTGCTACAGTCAACACGCATGATGGCCATCTGGTCAAACGTGGATACCAACACAACCACCCAAGCAACCAATCCAAAATTGATGTCATGAGGGTAATACAGACAATGAAAGACTGATCTAAATCCGAGGTCACACCAGTACCAACAATCTACGAGGAGGAAGCAGTGAAATTACGCACACCAGAGTGGAACGACGATACCAGGCAGATGGTAGAACAGCTACCTACATATTACTCAATTAAAACTTCACTTTACCACCAGAGATCACTGACCAGACCCGCATTACCAAAAACTACCATAGACATCAACCTCCAAGACAAATGGTGTACAACTACTGCTGGGGAACAATTTCTACTGCCTGATGACAACATTCACCAACGCATGCTTATATTTTCAACTACCAGGATTAAACCATACTGTTTATCAACTATACACTAGCCATGCTATGATCGACGGTTCCATGTTTCCACTAGTATTTGGCTTACTACCAGACAAAGACAACCTACATCAGATTCTACAGCCACATCAAAGAGATATCTCGCCAACTCAACATTGTACTTCAACCTCAGACTGTATTCATGGACTACGAGATTGCCACCAATAATGCCGCCACTACTGTATTTCCAGGTGTGACCATCAAAGGATGTTTCTTCCACTACACCAGTTTACCAACACATCAACACACAACTACAGCAACTCAAAGACAGATATCAGCAGCGGATTATGACTGTGATAGACTACGCAGATGCCGCTTCTCACTTACTACATCTTAATTAGTGAACTTTTATACAATACAAACATTGTAATATATTTCATGCTTTGTCATTTCTGATAATTTAACCTGATTTTATATTTATTTTAATGCTGCAACTGATACAATGGGTCTTAAATGTTGTATATGTATTCTTAGTATATGCAAATTATTTATTTTATTTGTTGTGATTCAAGCTATCTGAAAATGAATTGTCTTGTCCCTTATCTTGTGTTGTTGATTTTGTTATTAAAATATTTATTGAAAAATGATGTTTTACTTATTTTTTATAGGACTATTAGAAATGAGGGACAAATGTACACATTAAATAAAACACGCAATCAATGCTAAAACAAAACTCAACAGAATGCCAACATATATTTTCTGCAGGTAAAAAAAAATATTATGCATTTCATTGTACATATTTAAAACAAACTATAGGTCCTCAAGGTGTATGAACCCATTGTCTTTTTTGTTTATTTAACTATTTAATTAGTATGGTAATTAAATGTATGCAAACCAGGATGACACCTAAATAGTGTAGTTATAGTAAATTGAGAAGATGAAAAACAAGCAACAAAAAATACTAAACTCACACGTATATTTTGATTACATATTGAATAAAAAATTATAACTGATAAGTTTTTATTTTTGTTAAAAAAAATATGATACCATATAAATCTTTTGTGTTAGGATACTTTATCTAATTATACTTAAAATTGTTGTAGCGAGAAATGGTAATACAATGTACCTTTATCTTTATCTCTTCCAATTTTGTAATGTATGCCTTTGTTTATTATCAATTAACAAATACTTTCATTTACAAATTGGTGTAATGTGCTTTTTTCCAGAGATTATTGGATCATACAATGATGAGGATATTTACATGTTTAACAATTACCACACAGATGGAGCAGAGTACATCAAAAGATATTCAGGACATCGAAATAACCATACAGGTACTATTGAAAGTCCAATGTTAGAAATTTCTCAAATCATATCATACATGTGCATGCATACCTCAGACCTTTATGCTCCTGGCTTTGAGCATGTTGGTCATTAAGTTTTA
This sequence comes from Perna viridis, assembly GCA_037379345.1. Classification (NCBI taxonomy): domain Eukaryota; kingdom Metazoa; phylum Mollusca; class Bivalvia; order Mytilida; family Mytilidae; genus Perna; species Perna viridis. Next base: position 24,174,977 of record CM074515.1, read on the forward strand.
CTGGTTTCTGTATGTTTTTTTTTGATGTTTTAAATTTCTGTCAACTAAACTTGAGAACAATTCAAAGGAATGATTTGAAATTTGATTTAAGTAGCTGTCTTTGTAAGAATCATGCAAAATCTGGAAAAAAGTGATACACTCCAAAAAAGGCTACATATTTTTATTTTTGTAATCAAGTTGCTTTATGGATCTATATTATGAAATGTGTAATTATTCATTCAAGTCTGCCTGCTCTTAGGAGATAATCAATATTGAAAATCCAATAGATTCTATTGTATTTGAGTGTCATTGACAGAGTTATCTCCCTTAATTTTGAATTATACAGTGTATTCTATAAATTTTTTATCTTCTATGAGCACAAGTTATATGAAAAACCAAATGTTAATTTTTGTTTACTAAGGCATTTTAAACAAAATATCAAAAATAAAAATATGTAGGCTTTCCAACCATGTATCACATATTGCATGATCCTTTTCTGAGTGCTGCTTAAAGATTCAGCATATTGTTTGATTCAACAGAGTTTTGAAAAATTGCTATGGCAGGGTATACTGCATACTTTAATTATAATCTTTAAAGAGGTCTTAATCTCATATGAAATAGGAATCAATTTGAATTTAACCTATGACCTTTGAATTGCTGAGAGACTGATTTTCAATCAGGTGTGAAATTAATAAAAATCTGTGTGTATGTGAAAATAAGCATCCTGGTCATTCTAGACATTGAACCAGCAAGACTATACTGGTCACATGTTCAAATAGACGTATTTACACTTATGGATGCCATTGACAAAAATAATATATTTTGCCGTTGTTTTCTTGCTGAATTCTCCTTCAAATTAAAGATTAGGGATGTCACAATTTAAAATTGCATTGTTTCATTGACGTCACAAGGAAATTCTGAGACAAATCTGGGTTCATTCAGAGCAAAATAACAAGTGTGAATTCATGTATTGCTACTGGGTAAAATGGAGTAATACCGAATGCCAGCAGTTTTGAAATTGAGACAGTCAATATCACAGTGAACCCTATAAAGTGGGATGTGTTGTTCAATGGAAACATTCAAAATTCTTGTATTCTATTTATCTGTGATGTCATAGACAATTTGACCTTATGTTGTCATTGGATATTACCAATCTTTCAGTATCACTACAGTAGCCTGAGATATATCAGACAGTGAGAACAATGTAAAAAAATGAAGTTTCCGAAAAAAAATAGATCAAGATATCTGGACACTACCTCATTCATGACAATCACTTTTGATATCAGGATTAAAATCCACAAGTTGTTCTGCATGATCTGAAATCAGTTGATGACTGATAAATAATAAAAAAAAAACCCAACATTTTTTTTCATTTCATTTCATCAGTGTCATATTTGGGATTCTTTGCTTTATGACCTAGTCTTCATACAGTTTACTCTTGCGTCATATTGGAAGATAATTGTTCTTTCTCCTTTTATTAACAGTGAAAGGAGTTAACTTTTATGGTCCTAAGAGTGAGTTTGTTGTCAGTGGTAGTGATTGTGGCCATATATTCTTGTGGGATAAAGACTCTCAAGATATTGTACAGTATTTGAAGGGAGATGATAATGGAGCGGTATGTACTATAAATAAAATAGTTACATCATAAATCAAATGATATCCATAACTTTGTTATCTTTCCAACAAAGTTGTATTCGGAACATTGCAGCAATAATTATTATGTCTCCCTCTTTCATGTATTATCCATCAATAATTAAGATCCTTTAAGAATGTTTACAAATTGTTTACACATAAGTTTGAAAGATTCTGTATCTTTAATTGTTAAGTTCCTGTGATGCTTGTTATCTATGAGCTACTAAAAAGTTGTTTCAAAGGTATTTCAATGAATGATGAAATTGAAAAGTGACCTAGTATATGTGTGCACAAATAACTCTCCAAAGTTATTTTTCATTGAGAAAATCTGGAACTTTTGAAAAAAAAAGAAAATTTCTTATCAACAAAATATTGGCCAAATACAGAAAATTGTATAACAAGAACTAATTGTAGATCAATGTACTGGAGCCTCATCCTACCTTGCCAATTTTGGCCACAAGTGGATTAGATCATGAGGTCAAGGTTTGGTTACCATTGGCTGAAGAACCTACAGAGCTGAAAGGAATGAAGAAAGTATGTTGTATTTACAATCTAATTACATGTACATGTAGACCTTCTAATTGTTCCATTCAGCCACTACATGTAGAATCTATCAACACTCTCTCTTCTATAATAGAACAAGTCACCTTTCTAGAATCCTTTCCTCTCTAATGTACCATTCTCACTTAAATTATATATATTAGTAGTCAAAATCATTTCAACACCATTTCAGAAACTGATGATGGTTCAATAAAAAATGTAAAGGCACATCTCGATCAATTGAAAATATCTTGTATACATCATTGATTATAAAAGTGTAAGGTATTGATCTCGTCATTTTTTTTAAGTACCAGTCTCTATTAAAATCAGCAGGAGGTGATTCATGCATGTAAAAAACTCACCGATTTCACTTTTATTTCTAATTCAGAAACACCTACAGACCACATCATAACTTGTCTTAGTTTGTCATCTGGATTTTGCAATTTTGAGATAAAAACTATATAGATTGTGTATGACATTAGCACTTTACAAGTTATCATTCTTGATTTTGTTGGATTTGGTAAATTTTAGTGGGTGGATAAAGTATGGTTTTCTCAAAAGTACAGATCTAAATACAGAAAGGACTATTGTCACATAAAAAAGTATAGCATTTGTAGACCAAAAAAGAACCCTTTGTTTGGTGTTTTTTTTTTCTTTACCATGAAACACTTTACCATAGGCAGTGTCTGAAATTAAAATGGACTGGTACTTAAAAGGGCACTCAGAATAAAAATCTTGTATTTCAAGACAAATTGCAATAGGCAAAGAATGTATTGAATAATTATGATCAATACATTTTTATTCTTTCACTATTTTTTGCATTTTCTACTCTTTGCAGAAAAAAATCTGCATGAAATATGTTATTCTTTGAATTGGTTAGTTGAAATTATTTTCGTCAGAAGTATAAAACTGTCATTGGATGTTGCATTAAAAATCTCTTAACTTAAAATAAATAATAAACAATAGTTCACTTTATCTTAGACTGATAAATTGAGCCGAACTACTCTTTAAACCTACCGACAATCTCCTTCTTGTGAATTTATTTGAAACAATATTAAGCCTTGTTTATATCTATTATATTTTTTCTGTGATATTTTTTTCTGAACAAAAGTCAGGGCATTATAAGCCTTATTGGCTGAATATTATTTCATGTTCTATATTTATGTAATATTATTTATACAGGTTACATTAATTATAATAAATCATTCATTAATTCATGTCATAAACAATGAATAATAAAGACTAAACAAAAACCTTAAAATGTAAAGAATCTTAGAAATGAAAACAAATTTTATTATACAATTAATTAAGGTATTTCTACAACCTATGAAGTTTTAGGTGCAAGTTTTTGTCGTGACAAACAATTAAAGAAAACTATTTCTAAGCTTAATCCTGAAATTTGTAAATAGGGCTATTGTTTGCTCCATTTTTGACAAAATTTTGCACAAACGTCACTACATTTTATAAAAAACAAAATAGGAGGTTCTAATTCTAAACACCCTTTATCAACACCAAACTGTTTCCACTGCACAAATACTATAATCAGCTGATTTAGAAATAGTTCCATAGATGAAAAAATATAGAAAGTTTATGAAAATAGATATCAAATGTTGTCATCTTCATTGTTGAATACCATACTGCCTCGATGGTCTCAAGGTAGTGCGCTCTTCTGAGTGTGGTAAGTTGTAGATTCCCTATCGTTGCATGCCAACCGGCAAGGCTGTTAGTTCAGTAAGCTAGCATAACAAATAATCCTGCTTAGTGAGTCGGTCTTTGTCCAAAGCATGGTCTGATTGGTTGGTTAATTATTCTAATCTTGAAATGCATCAAATATCTGACATAGGATTTTAAACCATAATCAACCAATCAATATTAAATACCCTATGATTTGCTATATACCATCTGCATTCAAACATGTCCAGCCACTTTCTGTTGAGAACACAAAAGATCTTTGTAACTTGGGAAAATACTTATATGAGATATTTCATATTAGAAATATATTGTAACTCAATAATATCTGATGTTTCATGGTTTATATTTCAAATTGTATCTTACTGCTGTAAAAGTGCATTATTGTTTATACTGATGAACTGTATTAGTTTGAGGTAACAAAGAATTGAATTGAGAATTGATTTGAATATTACAGGTAATGAAGAGAAATTTAAAGCAGAGAGAAGATGAAAGAGTCCATGATGTAGATATGATTGATGGACAAATGTTATGGTATATCATGCATCATATGCCTAGAGCAAGGAGAAGGGTATGTCTAGTGATATTACTTTTATTGGCATATTTAATATATGATGCAACTTTAAAGAATTTATTATTGTTGGCACCACCTAAAACATATTATATCACACTCCAACTTGGTAGAGTGACTACACTGTATTTGCCTTTTTAGTTCCCTATCAGCTTTAGCCATAGGGGACTTGAGATTTGCACTTCTTCTGTCCGTCTGTCAGTGTGGAAAAAAATTGAAGTTTTCCGTCCTTTTTCTCTAAATGCTTGCAGATATTGAGCTGATTTTTGGTATAGAGTCAACCTTGATAAGTAACAAATCAAGTTTACTTTACATTCCGCTTCCCTGATTTTTGTCGGAGTTATGGCCCATGAACTGTGAAAAATTTACTGAAATTTAAGTTTTCCACACTTTTTTTCTAAGTGCCTGCAGATATTGAGCTGATTTTTAGTATGTGAGTCTACCATGGTGAGTTTCAGATCAAGTATTCATTATGTTCTGCTTTGCTGATTTTTCCAAAGTTGCCAACTTTCAGTTTTATGTACCATACCAAAATTTAAGTTTTACATGTTTTTTTCCAAAGACTTAAGATATTGATTTGTTTACAAATCAATCAACTGTTATTTGAAACCCAATCTGTCCAATTATCTGTGCATAAAACTTTGCAAATCTGCATCTGTTAAATGGATTTGAACATCTTCCTTGTCTTTGTCCATATCCCTTTTTCTGTTAAAAATAAAAGTCATTTCCTCAATACAAAGCAGACAGAGTGGTTGTCTATGAGTTAGAATTATTTGTGAGAGTTGGATGACATGCCTATCTGCAGGATACTTACTTATGTGAGCTAGCACAGTAAAAACCCGGCTCAGTACGTAAGCAGAGTTCTGTTTGATTGTCAAAGTTTCTCGTCCTGAAAAGCACGAAATATATGACCTACAATGCAGAACGAAAATCTGCCAGCCAATCTATTGAGTTTTTTGACTTGAAAGGTGTTGTTAAAACTTATTGACCTTTAGGCCAGTGCAGTCTGTACCTTTGGCTTCTGCACTCAGAGGAAAAAACAAATTGTCAGCAGTAAAGCACACTAAAGACATACATTGACTGTACAGACGATTAATACAGTATACATGTTTAGTCAATAAAACTTTTGAAAATACAGATCATTATAATTCTGCAAAACAAATTTGAGGGTCTATGGGAATCAAATAGTTGGTCTGTTTTTGCTGCTTGTTTGCACAACTCTTAAACTGTAAATTGAAAGATATGTAAAAGGGAAACAGTCCACCTAAAGGGTTTTATTTGTTGCAGAAGGGTTGGTTCTTGGCCTTAGTGTTAACTGTAGTATATAAAAAGAAGTTAATAGAAGAAAATCATTTCTGTTATAGCGAGAAAGAGAAGCTGAAGACAGAGACACCTCCAGTCTAGAAAGTGACAATGATACATCAGACTCTGATGATATTCCCAGAATTCCTTGTGCTCCATCATAGTCGATAAAATATCAAATCATCCTAACTCATGTTTTCTGGTACTGAACATGTATTTTTATTTGGTGGGTACCAGTTTTCAGTGGATATTTGTTTTCTTAAAATCCACTAATGCATTATCATCATTGTAAATTACCAGATTGGAATCATGTTAGAATCAAATTCAATTCCATGTTCTGGATAAAAAAAACTTCAAAACCTTAAAAGTTGTACCCACCAGTAAAAGTAATGTTACAGTAAACTGCCATTGTTTTCATAATGAAATTGTTCTCATCTTTGCATAGTCACTAGAAAATAGTTTTTATAGATTGTGATAATGATCCGTATTATTACTGTACAAATATTTTTGTCACAGTCAGCTATAAACTGACAAAGCAGAGTTAAAGTCGAGTTTGCCTGTCAAATTGTCTCTCTGTCTGTTAACCTATGTGATTGGATCTCTTTTAAAAGCTTGTTTGATTTGCTTTGTAGTTTTGGAGTATTGGTTGTTACAATGTAAAGATAAGCCTGTATTCAGCCATATTGAAACAAAACAAAGCATGTTAAGATTTTTTCAACAATTTTTGTTCTTTTTTTTCATAAAATGTATTTAATTATTTGAAAAAGTGGACTGTATATAGCATTTGGTATGTTCATGGAACTATTTTAGCATTTTGTTTTCTGCCTTAAGGCCATCCCTATATACAACACTATAAAGGTCATAACTTCAATGATTATGAAATTATCCAGATTTTTCCCATTTGATCATGTATACATTCATAAAAATATTTCCCTTGTTTTAGATGACTGTGATAAGTTTGTGTGCTAGTCTTCGTATTATATGTTTGCAATGTGTGCATGTTTGTTCTACAAGTACAGAATTGATCATTTTGAAGTGTATTTTGTTTCTTTTTATACTTAGGTGGACATGTCATGGTATACTTTTGTCCCTCCATCTGCTCACACTTAAAAAAAACCTCTTTTGATAATACATATATTTTGGTGCAATGTTTTCATAGATGTTAACTCCCTTTCGTTATTCATTGTTTTCCTATTTAAATGGGACTGTAAACACTGAAAAAAGGGAGGAGATGAATATGGTATCACATGCATTAGTGCAACTGTTTATTGATGGGCCACAATTTTTTTGTTTGTTAATTTACATATTTTAGCTGGAACTATAGGGGATAGGAGTGTCAAAACAAAAATAAAAATAAAGAGAAGAATTTAAGACAGGTGTGGTGTAAGATGTTCATTTCTCACTGGATTTTTTATTTTTATTTTTTCCAATGTTAAAGTTAAAGTGACAGGAGCCCTCTGATCACATTTTTGTAGTAAATTGCTGTTTGAAACATTTTAGGCCAGTTTAAAATAATAAAATAAAATATATATATAAAAAAAAAAATAGAAAATATACTACATGGTATTTAAACAATAAAATTGGTTGTTTCTGTAAACCAACTGTAGCTTCTTAGAAAAGCATCTTTCAATGTAAAGATAAACTTGTTTTTTTATGCTTGTGTTATTTCCTTGCTAGACCGTGTATAAGGCCAACTGAGAATGATTTCATGACACCCCTTGTCTCTTTTCAGGGCTCCTCATTACCTGTTTGTTTTTGCCATATCAATGAAATAAACATATAGTATCTCTTTTCATGTAAAAAGTACCTTAATTATTTGTTCGAACAATAAAAAGGCATTAACTGGTACTGCCTCAATTTAGAAAAATGGTATGATAACCAAGAAATTAACTTTGAAAGGCCTTATTTTAATGCAAACATACCATTCCCCTAAAGAATCTTGCAGAGAAAAATGTTTCATCAGATATCATTTTTTGTCTCTATATACAGGTACCTTGTACTGCTTTGTGAAATTTTCTTTATCACCATGAACACAAACTAGTTTTCAGTTTATAAGATTATTTTTGTTACTATGAATGTATTTGATAAAATAGTGTTTGATAAAAGAGCAATGCTTTATATTTATTGTGAACAATTAAGGCCATGTTTAAAGAAAATGTTTGTTAGTCCTAACTTGACTTGTCCATGAGGTAATTCAAAGATCAATAGATAAATTCTATGATAAAATGGAATTCTTAAAATGGTATCACAAGGTTATATGAAGGCAGGGATTGAATTTTGGCCTTGGCCTTGTGATTGAAAATTCTTATCCTTTGTCAAATATTTTATTTTAATCATTATTTGGAGCTGTATCAAGCTTGAATGGTTTGTCCATACTTGCTCTATTTAGTCACGGTTTGACCTCTGGTGGTATCATGCTGCATCTTGAGTGCTGTCTTTTTGTTAATTTTTTTGTAACATGGCCTTAATATCTTGTGTGGCAAGATATAATTCAAAATATTTCTCTGACTGATCTAAAACATAAGTTCTTTTGACATGAAAGTACCTCCATGTTAATGTTTACTTGTCAAATCATGAGTAAATTTTATTCTGAAACATGTATACAAATTGTTTCCAATTTAAACCTCCATCAATGTGGGCCATTTTACATTCATGTGTATTTCTTTAGACAAATAAATGAACATTTTGGGTTCATGCAAACACAAATTATAGCATGGATGATATTTCTCCTTTTCAGAACATATTAACAGGTGCTAATATAGTTTTACACATGAAAATTTACATCATGTATTCATTATGTACATGTGCATGCATTTATTTACAAAGAGTTTAACCTTGGTTCCCTTGATTACTCTTACACATGAAATACACATACTTACATGTGCGTTAAACACAGTGCGTGTAAATTTGGCCATACTCATTGTTTTGAGTAAACAAGTTCTTTACAATTTTAGTGGTTGTTGGCTTTATTTCAATGGAAGGTGACTTGCTTAGTTTCATTGTAATGGTGTCAACAATCAGAAAAGTAACCACTTGTCGTATTTTGAATAAGTGAGCCTTGTATTGTTTAGTTGGCATTGATTAAGCATTACTTGTACGCATAGGCACTTTCCTGTTCAGTGTAATGGAACCAGAATGACAGTTCAACATGGAAATTCCTTCAAAATGCTTTCACAAGTGATCATGATTACTTTTCATTACATGGTTGAGTAAGTTCAATATTTGGTTGCTTTTCTTTATATTTGAAGACGTGCGTGACAACAAAGTTATGAAATTTTGGTTGCTATTCTTTATATTTGAAGACGTGTGTGACAACAGACAGAGTTATGAAATGTAATATATTGTAAAAAGAATTTTTGACAATGGAGTGCTAATTATATTTTGTTCAATGATAATAAAAACCATAGTTCTTAAATAAAATCTCATTTATTTGAGAAATCAAAATGGTGTTTTGTAATCTGTTAATTAGGAAATTATTTGATGCACTTTAGTGGCTTAGTGACACACTGTGCTTTTTTAAATTACCAGTACGTAATTTTCTTGACATTTCAATATCTAAAACACCATTTGATCAACACTGACGGTGATAATAAATGCAAGCACTGTTTTCTGAATTAATACAGTGACACCCCTTCAAACCTCATCCTTTTTTGGGTTGAATGGGTACTTCATACTTTAGAGTGAATTATTAATAGCAAAACAATCTTGGAATTGAATTTCATTGTAATCGGTCAAGGGAGACCACCTTTTTTTTGGGAGAGGTTAAAAACTGAAATCAGTTTGTCGCCAGGATTGCACCCCATTTTTTTTTTTAAATTTCATTCCAAGTTTGGTGAATTATAAGTAGTAAGAAAGACTTGGATAGGATTTTCACAAAAATCGATAAAGAAAGGTTACATTTTTGAAGGATGACTAGTGAGGGTAGCGTCACTTTTTTTGTCCTGATGGTTTTCATTCAAAAACTGATGAGATGCGCTATCAAGGCGACAATTAAAACTTGGATTGGTTTAATACACAAAAATAAAAACTTGAATTGGTTAAATTCATATAAATCCGTTAAGGGGACACCTTATTTGGATATAGAGTGAAGTTTTTCTAAATATTGTAGCCCCGTGCGGGTCCGGGTGTCAAAAGAATAGGCCTGCAGCAGCGCTAAACTTGTAAAAGGCGACTAAATATTGCTCACAACCCTGGCCGGGGGCTAGTGTGCTCTGCCCACAGAGCAATTGGGTTGTGTGCCCCAGGTGGTGGAATGGGGTAACCCTGGCATATTACATGCTGGGGTCGTCAGGCTATAATACGGCAAACGATAGTGGTGCAACGTGTTCGGAAAGATGTCACGTTCCTCGCACGTTAAAGAACCCTTCTGTGGTATTTACCCGGAGTAGGAACCATAGGGCTCCACCACAGGAGGTTAAATTGCCCAACCCTACCAATCCCTTCCTATTTCCAGTGGCAATCAAAATTTGTCGACCCCCATTTTCCCTGTGTCCCATCCCATTTTTCATTTCATAATTTCATGTTCATTTTATCATCCATTTTTTGTTCATCTCCTGAATATAGCTGAAATATTGCTGCTCGGGCGTTAAACCCCAACAATCAATCAATCTAACTATTGTAAATGTTTGCACGTGGGGGTATTATGAGCGAGCTCACAAGGTTCTTTAATTTCAGTTTAATTCAGTGTTCGTTTTCGACGGATTTTTAACTATTGTTGTTAATAAAACCAACTAGGTGTGTGCTAGAGGAACTGTATGGTATACACTTTTGTTACAGCAATGGTATGGAATACAAGCTACTCAGTTTTCTTTTTTGCATAATGAAAAAAAAATGTCGAAGAGTATTTTCGATTGCCGTAGCTTGGAATACCTGCCCATTTAGCAACACGATCCCCCGTAAGTAATATCAATAGTAAATCTAAAAAGTTATATTTATGTATGAATAGAGCACTGTTGTGATTCTATCAAGGACAGGCTTCAACTTTTATAGTGTTAATTGTTGTAATGTTTTTTACGCTTCTGTCTGCATGCCAGTGTTTAGTTTGTAAACTTAACAGAATTTCACAAAGCTTGGTATGTATATTCGCAAGAACTCAACATGAAATATTGATTCGGGAAAATTAGTGGCAGTTATACTCCTTTGCATATTGTTTTCAGAAATGAACTGCTGTAACATCCTCTTATCGTTGTCAAGGGTGGCTACATTTTTTATGTGCATTCTCAATTTTTGAAAAGCTGTAATCATAAACTGACTACTTCTTCAATGGAGATACGACAGGTAGACGTTAAATTCTCTCATCCTACCTGCATGTTGCTGGTTTGTTAATGCGACCATTCACCACATGATGTTACTAGTTTTACCGGATATGTAGAAAATAGCACGGCACTGACTCAATGAGACAAAACAGCAGGAAAAAACGAGATTATGTCGAGCATACGCGCATGTACATTTCCAAATTCACGAAACATCGGCTCACTACTATTGTCTTGATACTGCCCATTTCAGAGAAATGCCGTTTTGAAGAAAAGAAAATTGACATGTATTGTTTGATTTGTCATAGTAAAAAAATATATATAAAGTGACTGTATACCACTTCTAAATATAAATATTGTTACATTAAGCTACTTTTTAAAAAACTGCTGCAGTATAATCTTTTTTGCTTTGATTTTGTGTATTTGATCCATTGAAAATTTGAGTTCTTCAGAATTAGATTGTAGCCGTGCGATATGTAATAAGTTCAAATTTGTAATATATTTCTAGTAATAATTGCACGGGTGCTATTACCATTATTTTGTAGATTATGAAATATATGAAAGATTTTATGACTCGAATCTTTAATTGCCGGCAAAATACCAACTGACTACAAAAATAACACGAATAACTATTTCAGAAGTTTGCATGAGGAAACCATAATATATTTCAAATACATATTTAAAAAAAAATATTTCCTCATCCTATTTACCCTTTCAGGTTTCCATACTCCACAATGCTCTACACTGTCTTCTCATAATAGTAACTGTACCATGTGACTAATTGTTTTAGCTCAATCTTTATAATTATAAAAAATTAGTATAATTTGAGTGAGCTTATACTTTTATCAAGCGTCCACCCTCCCGACATTTAACTTTTGGTCACCATCTTTGAAATCACTTTTGCTCAGTGTAATCAGCATTTGCACAAGGAATAATGAATGCATATTTTCAACCTATATGAACAACTGTTCTTGAATATCGAATACTAAGATATATCATCTTTCGATTCATGACGAAACCACAAAAGTACCGGCGGTTCTTTTTTTCTTGCTAATAGATTAATAACGTGACCTACAGTTGTTGCGGAACTATGCTGTACTCAATAACTGTGTACGTTTATGTGTTGATATCATCTCACGCCATAAAATGCCGAAACAGCAGTGACGTTTTTTACACCGAAGCTCAATACCACTTGTATTTCCATCGCAATATCCTGCTGTGTATACCGGTTTTGGTTTAAACAATAGAGTTATCACGATTTAGATTCGTAGTTAACGTTCTCTTATTAGAAGTACTTCTAAAACTACGCTTTTTCTTCAGATTTCGTCGGTACAAGTCGAGTACTCGCTTATTGCAAATGTACGAAAGGAATATAAGTACCCCTTGTAATGCGTTTAATATAGCTACTATCGTTGAAAAGGCTGATTCTGGAACGAACGAATCAACTATCTGAAATATCCAAGTTGTTCCGGTTAAAGCAAATAATTTAATATAGACAATAAATTGAATATGATTTGCTTTCATGTTAGAATCATCCTTGAGCTTAGGTCTTTGTGCAATTGCTCTAGAAACAAAGACGAAGAATGTTATATTTAGAATGCAAATAACACTTACTGGGACAATAAACGTTATCAGAAACGCCAACTTTTGGTCCAGGAAACATATGGTGTCTCCGTATCCTATTAAACCACTGGTTACTATGGAAGTAATTGCAACATTTAATATAATAATCAAAGCTGGCGCTCCAAACGAATAAAGAACGTACATCACAAACGTTCTCCGTTCAGAAAGACGAGGACCTGTGATGCTAGTGAAAACTCGGAACATATGGAATGAGCATACATTCAGGCATGTAAATGTTGCCAACCAGAAAAAGTGAACACAAATCCCAATGATCTGACATCCTACGTGGGATTTAGCACCAAGAACCATCAGTAAAAAAGTGACATTACTGACAAACATAGCAAATACCAAGCACATGTTGTTCTTTCCAGGAAGTGTTCTGAGACTTCTGAACAAACAATATGTGACGAATGTAACAAGCAAACATAGAAGTGATATAATAATACAAACAAATGTTATGGTATTCCATATACCATTGACAGAGTCTTTAGAACTAGGTACTTTAGTTTCGAACGTTTTTGTATAGTTTACACAAAGTCTTGCTTTCAAAGGTGCTACCAGAAGAAAATTTTCTGATGCGACCTCAGTGTCAATATAATCAATTGTTATTGATGACTTTCTTTCATCCAAAATAAACTCATCCGCGGATATTTCAACCTGTTCACATAACAGTAATTCATTAACATGGGAATGGTAATACTTATCTATAATCGGTACGTTTTTGGCCTGGTGCATATTTATGTAATTGCACCTTCCTGTAAACCCGTGCTTATTTATAATGCTTGTAGTACCTACATGGTTGCTATAGAGGACAGATGTTGTATTGGGGAAAGTAACATTAAAGTTGTCCTGTTTCAGTTCAAGCAAACGCCTTTCTACCATTGAACGATTCACGCGATCTTCAATGAAAAACTTATATTGTAGGTCGAAAATAACACCCCTATTTTCAATTCTATGTTGTCGATTATCTGGACAATTCAGATTAAATTGAAGGATAGACGATTCGAAACGAATGGTTGTTATATTCAAACTGTGCAGAATTAATTGTTGGAAAGTGGAATCAACCTGGTGGTGAAATAAGTCAACGTCGTTAACGTGTTGTGTCAGCGTCGTCTGAAAACTTGTTGACAAAAGGTACCCAAGGTTTGATGTGATTTGTAGTAGGGGAACACATCCTGAGTCGACGTGGATTTTACCAGGATAGCATACAATCTCCCGACACTTGCCCTGCGAAAGTAAAAGACAAATTACATACATTTTACTATCAATTTACGGGTACAATCTGTGTTATCTACATAAAGCAAATTTAAAGATGAATATGGGACACGATATTGCTCCTGTACATCAAAACATGGATACTGTGCATACAGCATAGTACAAATGTATACAAGAATAATGAAATGCCAATTTGATTTGTAAAAAAAAAACAAAACAAATAAAACAGACGTAACAAAACAAAAACAAAAACAAACAAACAAAAGCAACATCAACAAAAAAAAACCAAACAAACAAACAAACAAAAGGAACAAAATACAAAAAAAACCCCAAAAAGCATTTTGATTACGAACCAATTATCTTTATTTGTAGGACGAACAAAAGTTATCAGGACGGTTCAAACTACTGGGTCAAATTCATATTGTATAATTGAGCGACTTAAAAAGGGGTGATTTGAAGATTTGATGTTTAATGTTGTACGTAGGATATTTCATGTCTTTCAGGACGAAACGTTTTGACAGAATGTACCGTATTCATGATGTTCAAGACGACACAATAATCGACCCATAGGAAGGTTTGTCACCCAAATAGGCACATTATTATGACTTCGAGCCAACCATCCGTCACTCTAGCTAATACAATATGTGCATGAAACACAAACGGTGGTTATCAATGTTATATTCCGGTTTGACCCGACCTCTTGCACTCAGGGCGGGCGCATATCACGTAACCACCGAAGCGAAGCGGTTCTGATATTCAAACAAATCCAGATGTTTGCTCTACCCCTCTATATTTACACTAGTAAAACAAAATTATAAAAATAAAAAAATATTTTCCCTTGTCAAACAGAAAGTCTATCGTTTTAAAACCTACCAGTGTGAACATTTGATTAACGTCACATTTTTCAAATAAGATGGTACCATCTGTCTTTCTGTAGTTAGAAAAGGCAAATATTGTTCTATATGAAACGTCTTCTGGATTAATAATAACATTTACAAAATGTGCATTTGTCGAGCGCCATTGCATATCAATATTTTCAAGGCGATTACAAACTTTACAGTAGAAGTTCTTGTATGGCACCATCGTTTCTACATACGGTAGATTTGCACAGTAACTTTCTACATATTTATCGTATACGTCCCATTTTCCAGTTTGATTACAACTTGTAAAAATGATTTCTTCTCTTTTTACAGGATTGCACATTTCGCAAAAGATTGATGTTTGCTCTGTTTGTGGTATGTTTCTGCAAGCATAATCTACATCCTTGTCATATATTTGCAAACTGCCTGTCATGTTGCATTTCGTGCTTTTCGATTCACATACACCATCAGAAGAAATAGGCAAATAACCAATTAAGCAGTCGTTTTCTACAGAAAATTCTAGATAGCTGTCCAGTGAGTTGAAATAATAAGGAGATGTGTACACTGGACAAGAAAGGCGCAATTTCAAAAGCTGTAAATTATTTTTGTTGTTAGGTTCTCGTGTTACATTGTTACACATTGCACAGTAAATATTACTATAAATAACATTACTATTTTTTAGGTTTAGCTTTACCGGCTGTGTGCTTAAAAAATGGTCTTTATAATCCAAATTACACAAAATTTTCAGGAAAGACAGCTCTGGATTCGGACATGAATTAATCACCAAATATCCTTTACCATCGATGGAATTATCAGTACATTTTACTTGTTTTTCGAAGTACTTCTCAATACAACAAGTTGAACTGAAGAAGCAAGTGTTGGAGTTATCACAAGGTTGCCTTATATTATTCACAAATGAGTAATTTCTGTTGAAGTTTGCTTTACCAGTTGACGCGACATATTTCAACATTAGTTTTTCCATGTCCAGGCTTGTAGGAACTGTAGCTACTTGGTAAGGTTTATTGCTGTTAAAAAGGTTTATTTCGTCTTTATTGGTTGACTCAAGAAATTGCTTGCCCCCTTTTATTATCTCAGTGATATTCAAACGAGAAAATGTCAAAGTAACAGTAAAATTTAACGCATGTGCTAATGTGTCGATTTGAAAGTGCTCCTCCATTTCATAATGGTTAAAAAACAGACTACGGGTCCTTCGTCTGCTACCTACATTGCACAGAAAACAATAGTGATTTTTGAATGGATGTGTAACCGTGCTTCCCCCTACTGTTTCACATCCTTCTTCGGTTTGTTGGTCATATAGCTCCCAAAGGCCACTGACATTACATACTCCTATAGGTATTTCCGTTATTATTGGTGGGTTACACATGTAACAAAATATATTTTTGAAGACCCGAAATTTGTTATCGTACATTTTACACATATATTCGATATCCGGATCAAACACGTTCCATGTTCCTGTGACATTACATTTGTTTATTACTTTGGATGTATCACTATTATTTAATTTCGGACTTCCGTAACAAACATCATCCCATAACGAGTTAACAGCGATGGAAGAATACGAAATATTACACCTTCCCCTTTCTGCTTGTTCTATAATTTCTTCGTATGAAGACAGAAAGTTGAAGTCGGCAAATTCTTGACATTGTATTTCAATATCCCACGGCTCTATTTTCACACCCGATTCCTCATTGCAGCGTAAACAGTGGATGTTTCTATACGTTAACCCTGTTTTCCGTGACGTCACTGGTACATTTTGTAACTTATTTTTCATATCTTCTACTGAAAACGCACACTTGCTATTAACCGCCTGTACCACATTCAATGGACATGTTTCGATCATTGCAACGTGAGGTGTATCAACGTCTAACCCTTCATGATTCCAGATACTTGTTTTAACACATACAAAAGGCAATTTCAGGAACAGATCAGGACAGCAGTTTCTCGTCTTGAAACAGGTTTCGTTACAACTGCAAGCTGGACAGAAATGTTTGTTTGTAAGTGTACCGTTTTGTCTATGAAATTTCAGTTCTGTTGTTTCACACACCATACCTCCGCATACTGCCTCATATGCATGCATTAAAGAAGAAATATCGACACATGTAATAATATCAATTTGTAATAGCAAATGAGTATAAATTAGAACCACTGGTTGGATAATTCCCATTTTTTTATATATTTATAGCCTCATCGTTTTCATCGTAAACACAAATTAAAAAGTCAACATCAAAGATATCTAGACACTATTGCTCTGTTGTATTGAACTTTGGTGGAATTGCCGGCATTTATATCTAACATCTGAAGCATAATCACAAAAACAATACTGGAAATAGATTACAGATGAACTTCGAAATTATGAATGCTAATTCAAATGTCATTCCTATAACAAACCAAACCGGCCTATAGAGCTGGTGTTAAGTTGAAATTTCCTTCCTATAATTGACGTGTACTCATGAGGGTATTATAATCTTCTGCAACATTAAATACATAAACTTGTTACCATAAACATGTATGTAAAAATGGTTAAACCATGAATAATTCGTAGCCTGAAGTTGAATTATTGCATTTGTAACATATTGTCGTTCAGACGTACAAAAATTATGCCTCGCCGTATATAAATGTGCACTACAATGTATGCGGGATATTTCCGATGTATCTAAATCCATTACATCGCGATAATACAATTTGAATATGACAGATATGATCTTTTAATAGACTTTTGTTTCCGCGACGTTGTCGAATTCTGCAACGAGTTTAATTTATGATAGTCAATATCCCGTTTTTGCTCTTTAACTACAGCTTATCATCCACAGCGTCATTAATTATTTGCCTGTATTACTATGGCAGTGCACCTGGCATTTGAAACAGTCTATTGTATCAAATACACTATAGTTATAATGTTAAAAAAGATTTCACGAATTATCAATTTTTAAAATTGCTACAATAATCTCCACGTTATGTTTTATCCTGCGAAGAAGTTAATACCTGTCAAAAACTGAAGAAGCAAACATGGAAAGGTGTGTAGATGTCTTCACACTGACAGAAGCATAAAGAAACCATGGCTTTATAAAAAAAAATGATAGCGTTGACGAGTTACTTACTGGTTCACTTTAGAACTATGCATAATTAAGGTGAAAATCTGTCAAAATTCTAATAATGTATAAACTTTTTACATTTGTCTATGAAACACAATCAATGAAATGAGAGAGGTTTTGGAAAATTGAGATAGAAACTGACGGTTTATAAGAGTCTGTAATGCATTAATGACTGGAGAACGTTTTTAACTGAATTTACCTAAAATGCATTGACTAATTTCATTTCAGACAACGGATTTGGTTTCATCACTAATTACCTGATCAATATTATATCATCCTGAAAAGCGTTTAGGCTGTTGACAAAATTAGACTTAACACAGTTTGCATGATTTGTACTTATACTGGTAGGTTAACCGCTGCACCTGCCAAACAAAACAAAACAAAATTCACCAGTTAAATAAGTTCTTGTTATGTCAGTCATTTTTCTAAATAAATTCAATCGTCGTTGGATCATTCAGTCAAAAACCACCGAATTCAGATAATTGTTCAATTAAAAGCAAGAATAAAGTTTAAGGACCAGGAAAAAAAAATAAAATAAATTGTTCCTCAATTTATCATATCACTAAATATGATTTTTAAAGGAAAACTCTTGATTAGAGGAAATATCTATTGAGTTCTTCCATGACATCGAACTTGATTCTATGTCGTATCTGTGTGGCTCGTTCATTTGTCTTGGTAATCTTCATTTTTTAATATGCAAGTTCATGTATTTTGTGGAGATTTACGGCTAGAATAGGATAATATAAGTTTGGTCCAATGTTTTCCACATTTTTAATACTACAAATATTGTCAACAATCAATAAACATTAATTTTAATATTCTGCCATTAATCTTGTTTTCGTCTGGTTCAACCACTCAGTTTAAACCAATAATGGAACATGAATCTGTGGTTCAAGTGGAACGAAACGTATAATGGAAAAAACCCTAAGTCTTGTGATAAATATTATTTCGTAACATATGATCATTTATCCTGCAATGAGTCCATTAAAGGACAAATAATGGGTGTCAAATGTTTTTTTGCTTTATTTGGATAGTAGCGAATAAAGCAATTAAGCTCCGCCCACCACCACAATCACACGTCCCGTCGAATCTCCTCTGTCAGTCTGTCAGTCACAGCGTTCCGAAGACATTGTGCCATCCTTCTCCCAAACAAACATGTCTAGCCGTGTAGATTCAATGTTTTACGGCGCAACTTTGAACATTGGCACTTTGAATATGTACACACACAATCCAACAAATCAATAACTTTGTCAAAAGTGAAAGTAGGTCACGGAATTTATTTCACATCAGAAAAACATGTCAAATGACGGACGTTAAGCGAAATAACCATCTATGTTATAGTTTACACTTCATGAACCCCGAAGTGTAAACTGTCACAAAGTTGGTCATGCAAGCATGACTTGTCCAAAAAATAAAAACGAACTTCGTGATTTGATTTCTAATCTAATCCAGTCAAATCTAAAACTAAGATTTTTCCCTTCACTAATCCGTAATTTAGTTTGGAATAATTTGAAATGCGGACATATTGCTGTTAATGACGTCACATTACCGAGTAATTTTCTGAATAATATCTTGCATAGAAGAAAAATAAAATTATTAGTTGATAGAGTAAAATAATTCTTCTAATGAAAGTATTTTAGTGCTGTATATCAATTTATAAGTGTCATATCTTTTAAATCAAACTTTTGAGTGTTACTTTAAAGTAAGTCTGTTGTAAAATGGGATATTTAGAGGATTGAATACAGTATAGCCTGAGGAAATGCCATACTATACTTCTTTCGACATAAAATTTATAAGTAGACTGCATAAAAAGAGCTGCTTTAAAAAAATATTTAAATAGCTACAGAAATGCACTAAAATTTTCTCATTCACACTAGTAATTGAAACCCTTTTTTGTCATTATAATGCAAACAGGGAAGGATCAGCGCAAGCGTAATGACAGTACTTATGCATGTATTGTGGTTTGTTTTTTTATCTTTTTTATGAAATCTCACATTTGTGTTATTTTATGTACTTTGTTGTATATTCCTGTTTTCCCTGTCCAGTCTTTGTCCCTAAAACGAGTTCTTTTGATATCCGCTAGAATATTGGTTCGTTTGATTATTCATTAAAGTCCTTTATTTGCACTACGATATCAATTTAGGGTATTTTTCCTGAATGAATCAGGAACTATGCTATCAGGCATAAACTAATATTACAAAACTTGAGTACGTTTACTAGAGTACTTTAAGTAATATTACTCTATACGAATTTAACCTTTTACCACAAACCACTGATAGAACCCATTTTACTTTATATTGGTATATATTTAGATAAACCAGTGTTGATGTATTTTGAGGTTAAAAACGTTAATCTGATCATGCATCGTCAGTCTAGTTGGCAAAGGTCCAAACCATTACACGATGTAACAATTTAACAGATATCAATTTATAAAAAAAATTGCTATTTTGTAATTTTCATTTGCCGATGACAATATAATTCTACAGATATCATTTCAGTTGAATATAAAGATAAACGATACAATGGAAATCCATATGAAATCTAAAGCGTGTGTTACTTGAATGATAATATACATCCGCTCTTCACAAATAGAGATACATCATCAGTAATAACCTTTAGGAAAGTAACCCTTTTATCAATGTGACAGGATGCCTTCGGGAGGTATTATATAAATATCACTCTAAAATAACTTCTTGCACTCCACCAGCTTACATACTGACTGCTTCAAGTCAAACATCTTTCTCATGTATAATCTATCTAATACAGCGCATTAATAACCTTATATACCAACAAGTTTTTTGAATTTTTAAACATTAAAATGTAAAATACTAAAGACAAAATGGTAAATTAAAATTTGAAATTATATAATTTTTTGTATTTCACATATCATGTACTGGGTGTACCTTCAATATTCCATGATATCGGTATCAAAACCCGCATGATATTGCCATGGTATATTAGCACTCGCCAGCGTATATCACAAAACAAATTTTCTTACAGGGACACACTTATAACACACAGAAGCGAATGACATTGACTAAATATTTTACAACTAGTAAATATTTTTGAAATAATATAAATTACTCACAGATTTGCCAAAAGATATGCACTAATTAGAAAAAAAAAGATCATTCAACACTAAAATTGAATGAATCGGTAGGAACATATCTATAACACAAGCTGAATCTGTTAAAAAAACCGAAATATTTGGAGAATTCCAAAGAGTTCAGAGCTGCAATGACACTGTATAGCGATACATTTTTTGTTTGTATATAATTGAGTACATATTTAGAATTATCAACATGCTTGTTCCGCACATGAAATAAACATAAAATGAATAGAACATTCAAACTATCAGTTAGATAAGGGAAATATGTAAGTTTCGAAATTAATACTATTATATACTTCGACTTTGGAAGAAATGTGAAAATAAGGGTAGCAAAAAAATTACCAAACACATATCCGATGCATTATCAAGTCGTCCGAAATGAAATTGGCAAAAACGTCAGGATTTTACACATCGGAGCAGCTGGTACAGTAATTGTTCTGATATGGTACAGGCAATTCAAACGAAATGGTGGTTAAATTTAGGTTTTACAGCGCTATACCTCCCTCTCCCACTGCAGTGTGACTATACCAGTGGTGATTAAAAAAACATCTGCATGTTATTAGAACAACTTACAAAAAAAAATCATTATTTATTAATTTAAATGAAACTGTATTTTTTCAACCAATGACTGTACCTCTAATTAAAGAGTTGTCACGCAGATATTTATGGCGTTCAGGGTAGTTAGTACTTGCTCTAGCGTAGCGTAGTGCAATATAAACACCATATGCGGGAGATGAAGGTATATTGCAGCTCAGGTGAGGAAAACTTATGATATGAACATTAAAGTCGTCTCTTTTTTCATAAATCCTAGTGCTAAGATGACCACTGTTGTCAAATTCGAGATGTAGGACCAAACATAGATGCAGAAACCAGCTGTTTTTAGTAGCCTTCTTTATCTTTACCTTGGGTGGATATATTGAAGGAAACCATTTACCAAAAGAAGGGTTGTCAATGGACAATATATTATCAATATATCTGTATGTTAAGTAAAATGATTTAGCACCTGTTATATTTTTATTTTTTTTACAAGACTGAAGAAAAATAAATAGGCTAGGAGAAGATCACCGTTAGTGCCCATTAGAATGCCAATTTTGTTTTGAAATGTCTCCTCAAAATCTGACAAATATGTTATCAACGAGAAGCGCACATAGCCCTTCTGCGATGTTTTAGCAAAATATGTGGATATGTAACCAAAAACAACACGATTTTTCGAAACAACAAAAGATTTAGGAATAAGTCCTTTCAAACAAGATTCCAATTTAAAATGTTGCAACGTAGTGTAAAGAGTCAATAAGTCGTAAGTTTCCGAAAAGCTGCGAGATTTTAGGTTTTGAAGAAACTCTATACGATGTTTTAGTATCCACAAATGATTAATGTCACTACGAGAGTAGGTACGCCTCCAATCTGACCATTTCTTGGTACTTTTCTCATTTTACCTATGACCTGGCATAATCTTCAACAGCATCCATTAAGATTTTAAAATTAGGTTTCCAAGAGACAATAGGAACAGATTGATTTTTGAAATATGGTGGAAATTTGGAAACTACCTCTTTACGAAGAATATTGCTGATATTAATAGCATCTATCCCTTTGTTGGAAAATGAAATGTAGATAGATTTCTAATTCTCATTGTGAAGAGGCTTAGATTTAACATGTTTAAAATTACATTGTTCGGCCAAGTCGGATATTATGCTGGACAATCTGTATTTCATCAAAAAGATCGATAACTCTTTTGTCGAGTCCAAAATCTCTAAGATCTTTCAGAAGGGTGACTGGTAGGTAGTGAAAACAGATTTGTTATAATGTAATGAAGACATAAATGTGGATTTTTGTAAACTAGACAAAAGGTTGTTATATCTGCATAAAGTGAATATGTTGTAACAGGATCGGGGGCATCTTTTTCCCTAGGCCTCGCTTGTCTTTGGATATGACTACGTTTATTTTTGGGATAGGTGTGAAACAAATTTATTACATTGATTTCAAGGGATGTTAGTATGATAGTAAATTTCTCGATGAATATACGGATAACAAGAAAATTACCGAACATTAATCCAATTCATAATCAAGTCAAGTCCAAAATAAATTTGGCAAAATAAATTATATCACCGGAGCAGCTGGTGTTGCAATGGTCTTGTCGACATTTACTACCTGTACATCAATGCAAGTTAGATGGTGTCTCGTCTCAAAAACGAAAATCGTGATCAGTTCCTAAATCTCTTAAATTACCTTGAAGGTTTCTGATATCTCAATTATATTAATTTGTTATGTACATGCCTACAAGTGCATGATCTGCAGATACACAATCAAAACTATATATGCTGATTATGACTGTCATAATGTATCCCTGAACACATTGATCTTTTAAAGGTTGTCCACGAAACCCTTTGCTAACAATTTAAATCTTAATTACATCTTAATGAATGTTAAGTGTAAATTTAGTTTTACTAGTTAGACGATAGCCGAAGGTGATATAATGACCAATGATAAACTGGCCAAGTCCGTCGATACCTACAATATGAAGTAAGAAATTATATAACAAAGCTGATGTGCTACATCTCTATAGTATTGATATAGGACTTTATTTGAGCTACTACTGCAAATTTCCGTCTATCAATATCGTCATCACATTCGTTTCAAATTTCCTACAACTTAGATGAATGACGCGAAACTAAACTGACAGCACTTTTAATGATATGAATGAACAATGCTTGTATATTCATAAGCAGATATTCATTCTAAAATTTTCGTTATAAATGTAGTATGTGCGAAAATGAAATTAAGGCTTTTCGTCTTAGCATCTCTTTTGAAGTTTTTATTTAATAAATGTTTTGCAACCACTTATCATTTTTACGATTCCCCTTGTAAACTTAAATTAATAAATTTTGCTGTTTTGACAAATAAAAGGACAATTCTTAAGGAAAGAGATAAGAAATTTCAATGTATAGAATGTCATGTGCCAACCGATGGTGAAATTCTTTTAATTAAACAAAATATCACTAACATTAAATTATTTTTAATGTATTATTATATTGTATTTGTTATGCTTGATAGCTCGAAGCCGACACAAGATTAAGAAGTTGCCCCCCCCCCCACACTGATGATGTAATGATATGCATCTTATGCCAAAAGTAAACGATTTGTTTATATTTTCAGAAGTTATTGTCGTTTCAGAGGTAAAATTGATTACTTTCAGTATTCATTTACAAAATGATAAACGATGGTAATAAACTTTCATCAGGTGAAAACTACATATCGGCAAATATGATACCGAAACGTCAGCATTTGAAAGATTCAAACCATCAACATCCACAGACATGGCCTAAACGTAAACACATGAAACAGAAACGATCTACATATATATGTAACAAACCGTATAAAAAGATTACCTATAACAACTGATGAAAAGGGAAACAAGATGTCACACACAAAAAAAACTAAAGCACTAGCAAAATGAACTCTCATAAAAAAACAACAACAAAAAACAAACACACAGACAATATTGATAAACGATGGTAAGAAACTTTCATAAAAGAGTGATAATATTTGATGGACTGGTTGTTTAGACTGTGAAAATTTCAATAAAATATTAAAACCAGTCCTGCAGAAGATATCATAAGTTAAATCTATACAGTTATACCAAACATAAAAGTGGTTTTACTGAGTCTGACAGGGCGATTAAGGCTTAATAGGGTATCTAAGTTGATATTCTGGTAATGATATCATCATGATGATACTACTAACCTAAAAAAAAACATAACCTTCATTAGTAAACGAACAATATTTCGTCACTTTATTTCCAAGTTGGCAGCATTTTCCAAATAAAATTTGTACACGAATCTGTTACCTTGATTTTTCTTTAAACCAAACTTGCATTTTTTTTAACAACTGTGTTGATCTTTTGTACAGCACGTTTCAAACGACTACAAGGAAAAGCTGACATACCCTTATTATACTATATTGAATTGGATTTTAAATGCGCAAATTAACAACATATTGCAGTGGTTAATATATGAAAGAGTAATCAAGGGAACCAAGGTTATAACGGTAATCAAAATAATGTAATCCCGGGACAAAAACCAGACATGGAAAACAGACATACACAACAAAGAACATAAAGTAACTAAAATCATACATAAAAAGTAACAAAAGTAAATGAGCAACTCGGACTCCACTAAAAACTGGGAGCATGGACCAGGTGCACCGGTAGGGTAAGCGTCCTCTGCTTTTCTAGAAACACCAGCCGAGTTGCTCATAAAAAGTCAAGTCCGGGGTAGACAAACGAGAAAAGGAAAACTATGACCCGTTGAATACATCAGTTTTCATGGTGCTGATGGATACACCATAACGATCCACGAGTTCATGATGACGACCATAAAACTTCTGTAGTGATGACTTCAATCTTGTAGCAACATAACCCTGTTCCAGAAGCCTATTTGTTAGAGTTCTAGCGCGATACAAAAAGTCTGCGTACTTTCGGCAAGCTCTGGCATAACGTATGAGTTGTGATATGAAAACTCCATACGCAGGAGCCGAAGGGATATTGCCACAGATGAAAGGAAAGTTGACAATTCTGAATGAAAAGTTATCACGTTTGTCGTCAAAGTTTGGTCAATAGTTTTCCTTTACCATCGATTTCTAAGTGTAGGTCAAGATATGAGGCTGACTTCACAGCGTCTGTAGTATCCTTTATCTCAAGTTCTTGAAAAATGAATTTTATTTGTTTGAAGCCTATGCACGATGCATCAGATCTATCGTCATGTTGTCCCAACTAGTAGAAAATTGACACAATGTTTCCCTATATTTCCATATCTGCAATTTCCTTTAGCACGAATTATTCCAAGTATTTGAATTTCAAGAGTTGTGGAGCTTTTTGTTTCAAAGCTGTGGCTTTGCTGAATTCGGCATTTGAATACTCAACATATAACAAATAGATTTTTTCTTGAAAGTGCAAAATAATTATAACATTTTGATCTGAAATAATTATAGTAGCTTTGTGACAAAAATATTTGAACCCGCATTATTTATTTTGTAAACACAGTTTCGGTATTTTCTTCGAATAGTCAATGACATAACTGTAAGCAATCTTGGATATAGATATGGAATCACCATACATTTATTGACAGGCCAGCTCTTCTTGTTTATCAACGAATGACCTCCTTATACATCTACTTTCAGATCATTAAAGTGTTTTTGATCAGTTTGGCAGGATGCCTATAGAAAGTGCTAAATATTTTATCAATAATGATTAACCCAATATTCTGTTGCCATCGTTTCCCTCCCACCAAGGAAAGATCAAACAATACTTCTGAAGTATAATTTAACGATGTGCCTTAAGGCATATAAAAAGAAATGAGTGGAATTTACTGAGATAAATGTAGTTAACCTTCTCAAATTTACCAATATGCTTAGGCGAGAAAAATACAATGCTTTAAGGCTGCTGTAGTCAAGAACAACAAAGATTTTGAACGGTTGTGAAATCTTTTAAGATCTTTCATGATAAAAGAATATACGAAGACAAAATATATTGGTCAGTGTGCTATTTTTTGAGATATAAGCATTTGAAATTTTGGCAGGAAAAGGATTTCTCTAGCTTTTCCATAGGTTTTGTCGTAGTATGTTTTATCTATTAAAACCACTGAAGAAAAAAAATATGGATTTCATTTTATCAGCATCCTAAATAACAGTTTGACGCGCGTTTAATGAAATTATATAAAGAAAAGTGAGTATCAATGGGCAAAAATTATTAATGCTGTGAAACGAAAAAAATAAAAAACTAATTGGATATAAATGGTCAGTCCTTGGTAAAAAAAAAGATAAAATGGAATTTCATGACTTATTTCTTAATTATCATAGTTCCCCTGTTGCATATCTCTATAAATTAATATCACATAATCATATTGTTAAATTGTACACAACAACCACAATATTACTTGGTTTTCGCTGAAAGGCTGTTAGCTGTTTAGTTGTTACAATATTAAACCATTAAACTAGCACAACCCCCTGTCCCTACAATAATTTTAGTAAACATGATTCATTATTGATGCATTAAATCATATTTCTACCCGTTGGTCTGTATAAATTGTTCAAACTTCAAAGCTGTATATCTATTGAAAGTCCGATATTGAACATTATATTACAAGAACATAGTACAATATACGAAAAGGAAAAATCAACAATGAACACATCGGTGCAAATCAAAACAAGAATAAAAGTACAAAGCATGTTAAAAATAAATATTTAAGACAGTGAGCAGAAAAGAACAAAAATTATAGAAAATTCTAAAAAAAACATGGAGCATACTATAATTGTAACATATCTAAAAAAAAAATTCCCAGCTTCTTGTAAAGCCCATAGGCAATAAAAGAAGTACTAATTCGATTTTCGTGACATCATTTTCACGTTATTATCGCCCTTAGCAGCTCATTTTCAACAAAGCTACCATTTAATAATCTTATGTACAATGAATGATGAAATATGTCATGTTTTACATAATATCGAAATTTATGCCAGTGAATTAAACCAATAAAACCTCCAAAAAGGAAGATTCAAAGGATCGATTCATATCATTGAATACCAAAAATACCAACAATGATGCGATGCAATGTGCCTAGGGTTAGAATACGTCACCGATATTTTACAGTTTGGACCTTCATTTATAGATATAAAATTGTCAAGTGAAACGGATTGTCCTTAATGACAGTTCTTTAATGAAGAACAAAGTATGTCCCAGATAACAATTCTTAATGGGAAATACATCTTTTTTGTCATCATGATAACTTTCAGGAAAAACAAATCATTCATTACGTACTTCGCTAAATGCAAAGGCAATCACAATAATGATTATCAATATATCAAACCATAATTTACTTTTAACATAACAGCACTAATTGTGGATTCTAGTATTATGTCATCAATGAATTACTGTTTGCAATTAGTTGATTTGACCTATTTTAAAAGTGTTTGAAAAAAGTGAGACATTGTAGGAAATTGATTTGTTAATATAAGAGTCGTCCATTAAGACCCTAATTGTGATATCGGATACATTTCAGTATCGGTCTATGTTTCTAGCTTAAATTAAGTGTTCAATCGTGTAGTTCTGTATTTTATTGCGATAGTGAACTGCAGTTATCACTGCATTACCGTCTTATTTTGATATAATCTGACTTAGTGCAATACGTGAATAAAAAGCATGATATTTTTCCATTGATGTATTCTGATAGAAATTATAGGTGCTATACTTGACTTCCTATATCAATATATTTCATTATGAGTTCTTTTTGTATACAATTTAGTTTTGAATCTGAAATTTCCTAAGTATTTTGTTATAATGCTTCTGATTACATTTCTCATTGACAACAAGTGTATAGAGTACCGAAATTTCAATATTTATATGATTGATATTTTTGTATTTTGATATGTCAACAGACTTGTTACAAATTCTCTAAACGATATTTTTTGCTTTAAAATAATATTATTACTGTCAAATTATTTCGCTATCCACCTACAGCCCCATGTACAGATGTTTAACCTTCGTAACCTGATTGTCCGTTAATAATCGTTTATCTTTTACCGACTTGATCCTCAACAAGCAGTACAGATAATGTTTTCCAGGAAACACAGAAAAGTTCTCCCCAGAGAATATTAGTGCATCACGCTTTTTATTTGGAAATTGTATAATCTGTTCTTCGTTTATTACAATTGGGTACTTCCATTAGAGAGCACAAACTAATGTTTTCTTAAAAATGGACATTGTTTTGTAATTTACTGAAAAAAGGAAAAATGAGGAAAATGACATAGAAAGCACTACAAAATTTAAGATAAAGGAAAATAACACTTTGATCAGTTCATCATTTAGTTGATTTGTTAAAGAACTT
This sequence comes from Perna viridis, assembly GCA_037379345.1. NCBI lineage: Eukaryota > Metazoa > Mollusca > Bivalvia > Mytilida > Mytilidae > Perna > Perna viridis. The sequence continues at coordinate 24,203,736 of CM074515.1, forward strand.
TGTTAATATATGCTGAGTCGTTCACTTTTAAAACATAAATTCTCCGAGCTTTATATTTATAATGTTGTTTCAATATAATGACGTCATATTCTTCAAAAGCTGTGTCCGGAATGTCCAAGATAGACTGGAATTGGGTATTTCATGTGTTATACATACTAGTTTTGGCTATCGAGCAAATGCACTTTTCAAAGAGTAATCAAGAAAACCAAGTTTATAGCGGAAATCAAAAGAATGTAATCCAGGGACAAAGACCAGACATGGAAAAGAGACATACACAACAAAGAATATAAAGTAACTAAAATCATACATACAAAGTAACAAAAGCAAATGAGCAACTCGGACCACTAAAAACTGGAAGCATGGACCAAGTGCACCGGTAGGGTAAGCGTCCTCTCTAGAAACAGATGCTCATTAAACGTCAAGTTCGGGGTAGACGAATGAGGGAAGGAAAACTATGACACGTTTAACAAATCAATTTTCATGGCGCAGATGGATACAGCTTAGCGATCCACGAGTTCATGATGACGACCATAAAACTTCTGTAGTGATGACTTCAATCTTGTAGCAACATAACCCTGTTGCCAAGCCTATTTGTTAGAATTCTAGAGCGATAAAAAAGTGCGTAGTTTCGGCAAGCTCTGGCATACGTATGAGTTGTAACACTCCATACGCAAATGCTGAAGGGATGTTGCCACAGATGAAAGGAAAATTGACAATTCTGAATGAAAAATCATCACGTTTGTCATAAAATTTCATAGTTAAATCAAATGACATAATCCCACGTGTCAGTATTTGACACCGTATAATTAAGTAATGATTTACCTTCCTCTTACCGTATGATTAACAGTTCATTACCTTACTATCAAAATACTTTACATTGAGACCTGTTTTAAGCATACCCTGAATTAACTGATGACCTGTCCAAACCAGATATCTTCATAAGTCTCTTTAAACATAGGTCAGAGAATTATAAAAATACCACAAGATACCACATCTAAAATAATTTCAATAAATACCATGTTTCACTATGCCCCATTAAAACACCAGATCCCCGCAGAAAAAAGAATGAACGATGTTCATGCTTGATATTATGTCAGTGTCAGAGAAAATCTATAACTTCTACGTTTAACGTCCAAGAAGATGGGCATGGCACTTCTCAGTTTTGTCCTTTTTATCATAAATCATACATATTTAATGTCTCAGAGATTGACACCAGCTGTTAAATTAAAATCATACAATCTCCAAGTAGGACTGACCATTGGTCAGACAAACTAAGAATTATGGCACGAATTGGTCTATTAGATAAATGACATTCTGCTGTAATGACACGAAGGATAGAAGTTAAGATGGTGATACATATAAAAATTAATTATGCTCAGATAGGATATTATACGTAACAATCAATTTTAATTTCAATGTTACATCCCTAAACAATTAATTGTACTGTGAAGTAATCAAAAGATTATCAACTATCACATCCCAAAAATATCAAACAAGTCTTTCCAAAGAGTATCTTGTTTTTTTCCAAGTTCCCCCAAAAATATGCCGAAAATAAAAAAAATGGTCCCCCCCAAAAAAAATAGATTGTTCTAGCCTACGTATGGCAATGATTCTAGCGAACCTCTGTCCCTGGACTATACATCAATTTCAATATGTTTTGAGTCTGTTAACACTGAAAACCTGTCCAAACCAAAAATTCTTTTACTTCAAAGAAGTCCGATTTAGACAGATTTCATCGTAATATATCTAACCCCTTGAATATCAGAATCTACATTCAGCTTGTCAGTTGAAAGATACACATTGTAGCATTATAGAATCTGGAAGTAAAAATTCTATCAAAGAAGGAAAAAAACGATAATTGTACTGTTCAGAATTCCGAATATAATTGATTTATCGAACGTCATTAACATTAGCATAACTTAATGGTGAGCATATTAACATTGACGATAGATTACTGCAGGTGAAAAACCGGCTACGTATAAGTTGTTATGGTTTATCTTGTTACTCATATACATTTAACAGTTAAAACAGTTTAAATCTTCACACACAAATGTTAACCCTAAGGTAGCATGAAGATAAGATCATGATGACGATCATAAAACTTCTATAGTAATGACTTCAATCTTGTAGTAACATTAAAACATGTTTTTAATTCTTGTTTTCATCAATCTTTTGATATTCAGGGCAGCAAATGTAAATAATGATAGAATCTGATGATTAATAATAATTAAACGCATCCTTCCCATCTTTTCAAAGATCAAGTAAGTAATATTTCAATTAATATGGTTTACTTTAACAAGATTTTTGTTCGTGTTATCTGTTAAATATAACAGAGATTCCATCATTCTACTTTTGTTATGCATTAATCAATAGTTTTTACCTTTATTATTGCCACGTTCATTCACCCTGCATTCGCATTTGATACGGTGTACCCATCTGCATCATGAGAACGAATTTGCTCACCACGCCATAGTTTTTCTTTCGTCTACCGAGGACTTCAATATTTAGAAGCAACTTGGTAGGTGTTTCTAGAAATGCAGAGAACGCTTACCCTACCGGTACACCTGGTCGCTCCCACTTTTGCAGAGGTCGAGTCGCTAAGCTACTTTGGTTTTTTTGCATGTGCTATTTTTGTGTGTGTCTGTCTCCCTGTCTAGTCTGTATCCTTGTATTGCATTCTGTTGATTTCTACTAGAAACTTGATTACTCTTGCCAATATGAAACATGATCTTTAAATATCAATGCATAAACAAAGGGATACGGAAACCAAAATGAAGCAAAACAATTGTGAAGAACTCCACCAGAAGTAATTTTGTATTCATCCACCGAGATGAAAATGTCAGTCCAATGTCAACCATTGGTCTTCAATGAACGAAACTATCATACCACAGGACAGGACCCAACACATCATTATCCATAAGCAGAAAGAAAGAACTGCTCCTATGTACTCAATTAACATACACGTATAAATATACTAAAGGTGAGAATGAAACAAGAGATCAGAAATTTCTGATCTGGGACAGATGCAAAAATGCAGTCGGGTTAAAGGACTTTGACGTAATCACAGTCATTCCCATTTAAAATTTGGCCAATGAGGAAAAATATCAACAATCAAACACACCTTAATTTCATTTTAAAAAGGCCGGAGTCCCTTGTTCTAACGGAAATAAAAAAACAAACTGAATGAACACAAATGTACAAACCAAGGATTACAAGCAGTTAACTGACATGCCAGCTCCAGAACAGTTTAAACCTATAAAATGTTGTGTCCCCATTTTATGTAAAATCAATCGCAATTCCTTTCGTGCGGGGTTCATAACCACAGTACATCATAAGTCATACAATAATGGCACAACCCATGACATGCCAAATACTGTTTTTAAATACTGTTTTTTATTTTTATATAATGACCATACGAGTGAATCAATGTTAATACCAAAAATGCTATCATTAACGTTTTGACAACAGTTTCATAATTGTATCAGTACATTATATAAGTACATCTGTACTTAAGAGTAATTTCTGTGCATCGGTTAATTGTTTTTGAATGTTTTTGCAGCTTGTGATATCGAAAACTTTGATGTATTCATTTTGGCTACATTTTAGCCAATGCCATGTATCAAACGACTCAAACTAATCCAAAATGTTGTTCATTATCTATTTGGGTACAAAGGCAATTCCGTGCACATAGCTAGTCTTCCATCTTTAGTGTTAATTGTGTTGTGTATATATGTAGAAAATTGAAATAATTTACTTTTCTCTGATGTAAGTGAAAAATTTCTTCAGTTTTCAACTGTCGAAAATGACACATGTTTGTGTATCAAGTATATTAGATATTGAAAGTTGTCTTAAATTTGAGTCATCAAACAGTGATTTTGATTTTTACCGAATGGAAATTTCTGAACATTTTTCAATTGAGTCAGGGTTGTTGGGCTTTGTATAACCACTTATTCTCATACCATTTACTGTTAGAACGCTGATTATTGATTCTCCCCGGCAAGACAATATGCATACTCAATCAGTTGACTAACCATAGCAATCTCACCGAACAAAAACAAAATATATGTTTACTTAGCTAGACGCGACTACTCTCGACGAATATTTTATGAACATTTTTCACAGTAAATCGTAACAGACCCAAATTCTAGAAGTGTACAAAATAACAGTTATGTGAAAAGACAACATCGACATGCAACAGTAAGATTGTCGGTAAAATGAGAATTTAAAAAAACTATATCTACAGTAAGACAGAGGTTGTCTCTCTTTTATAGCGATCAGCTACACACACCTCATGATCAGGATTGATAACGGAAGGCTAAAATGATGTAATCTACGTTTCACAGTGATATCAAACGCCAATTGTTAGGACGTCTTTTTTTTTATTTTTCTTTTGAAAATCAAAGTTTGTTTTCAGATCAGTGAAGATGGAACCAGTAATAAAAGTGAATTGAAAGAGTAGCTAGAGAAGAGTATAGTGTAGATTATAATTGTTTTTTTCGCTTGTGGCTTTGCATATTTGCAGAGTTTATATCTTTTCCGTCGATGTACTTAGTTTTTGTAGTTTCTTTTTCTAAAACCAGACAATATTATGTCTGTTTCTCTAGCTGTCTGTTCTATGCGTGTGCTCGTATGATAGATCCTCTAGTTTTTTATGTATAATTTCTCCAAATTTTGTATTTACCGACCTCTTTTAAATCAAACTCATTGTCTCGATGAGCCTTTCAGAGTTTAATGTCTATATCCCTTTGATTTTAAGGAGTTACTTTCCCTTGCCTAAATTTGATTGAGATTTTGAGGAAACTGATTCAATATCACAGCATGCGAGTAATAATATACGAATTTTAAATAGTTTTATTAGTGCGCAACCAAGAAAAAAAATTTACAGATGCCCGGACTTTCGTTGTTGAATTCACTGCCTGTAAGAGTCAACATGATTTTACTTTACCTGTAAGCAAATTTTGAAGATAGTTCATATTTATATTTTCTTCTACAAAAAATCTCCTTTTATCCGTATTTTTCTTTTTTCTCTCCACATGCTCGATGAGCCATATTCATCAAGAAAATCAAAGAGTTTTCAATATACGCTTATGGCAGATTGGGCAAAGAGCCGCACATTTTTATCCAGACTAGAATTAAAGATGTGTTAAAAACACCCATTTGAATCAAGTTTTTTTAAATACTGTTCAAAGGTTTTACTTTTCCAATCTGCTGGATCTGCTCTTTTTTGTCAGGGCGTAGTAATTAACTAATATGAATTATACACAGTATTTTCAATACATGATATCTATCATTATCATCAGTAATTTTCTGAATTGAATTTTAATCGAACTACTTGTTGACTCCCATTTATTTGTGACATTCACATGAGCCTAAAGTTATCTCATTCATATACATTATTCCATTTATCTTCAATTCTTGATAATCTTCTGATGAAGATTTCATTTTTATTGAAAGCAAATTCATTTTTTATTTACTATCACAGGAATAGGTCGACGTTTATATAGTTGTATAAACTAAAATCAAAGTACAGTTTATTAGCATTCAAATATTGCATAGTCACTTGATATCATTTCGTCAACAATGATTAAAATATGTCTAAGTAAGTGCATGTAAGTAACTTGAGCTGATCATAAGAGAAGTATCATTACTAATTATACATTAAGAAATATTAACCAGACCGCAGTTTTTATTAAGTACTTGAAATGTACTCTCAGAAGGTAGTTACACGTCAACAAGTATTATTCATAAGATGAAACGTACTCTGATTTATTATCAGACATTGCAGATAAATAAATTGACAGTTGTGAATCCAGATGTATTTACACAGTTGCTGAATATGGTTTATTATGTAAAGGGAAATTAAAATGCATTTTTGTCGATGCTCAAACAGGCATTCATTCAAAAGAAGTATAAGAAAACCTCTGTAAAAACAGGAAATAGTTGCTCTTCTTATTAAAATACCATGTTTATTGCAAGCAGATTTGTTTATATTCAGAAATGCATACGTTAATGTTAAACATTTTTTATCGATAAATATGTGTGTAATATATGTATGATGGGCATTTCCCTTTCCGATACCCTGACGTTTCCACCTTGATGAAATGAATGTATTGAAATGGAAATAAAACATATTTTGAATTAATAACAGGCGATAAATTATTGAATTATTATGAAAAACGAAACAAAACACAATCAAATTGTCTGGGTCCTTACAAAGAAAAAATACGCTGATACCTAACAAGGTCTCCTTATTACACGACAAAAGAGCGTTACGTTGACAACTTAGTTTATGTCGACAATACATATTCATAATTTCCTATAAGTGAACTTTGGTTGTTACCGCACATTTCGATTAAAAAACATTTAAACTATTTGGTTCATATCGGCTTAAAAAGTTGCCAAATGCGTTTTATTACTAGTCGAAAAAAAAATGTTGGGACCAAAGCCTGAGAGAAAGAACATAAACAAATATATGTGGAAAATTCTTATTCAAACATATGCTTTTCACTGAAGACACATTCTGATAATTAAATGTCATGTTTCAAATTCTATTAAAAAAAATCGTACTTAAATATCAAACGGAGTAGTTACATTTAGCTTCACATCTTATTCAATTTCAATCATACCTTTTTCGCTTATGTCTTACTTTGGTTCTTGTTTGGTGATGCTACCAACTTCGCGTATGTGTCTCATAGGAGTTAAATGAAACATGTCTCAGACAGCATTTGTAGATTGTAAGGGTACATTCAGCGACAAAAGTGTAAGTGTTATCAATTGATGTCAACGGAAAAACGGTAAAATATTTTGTTTTTACCCCTGCCCATGTTATTTCTGGCTCAATCTGTTAGAATAGGAAAAATAATTAAAAAGATATTATATCTGATTTAGATAGTGTGTACATATAAAAGCATTTCAAAGGTGAGTTTGTTTCGCTTTGAAAATGTCACTAACATCGAATTTCCTGCACATTATTGTAATTGCGAATATGGGATGACTCAAACCAATATCTTGCCTTCATTTCCGCCTTTTTTTCAGAATGAGAAATCAAACATAAACATATATGGTTTGTATAATAAAGTACGTAACACAAGAGTCTCATATGTATTTAGGACCATAAAGGTCGACGGAAGAAGACACTTATTAAAACAAACGCGTTGACGTTGCATATTTTCATGTATTTGTTTTGTCATGCCAATTATTGATAAAATTTGTGCTCCAGTATATTGACTTTGTATATCTTTAAACAAGTTAAATATTGATTTTATGATTTTTAACATTTTCAAAAAATACGGGTTTTCAGTTCATTACTTTCAGTGAAAGTTTTACAACCTTGACCAATTCATGCGGATTTTTTTAAAACGTAGTTATATTATCGAAACCTCCAACACATTAATCAATGCCTATAAGATTGTAAGTTGCTGAATGAAAATGCACTCGTTTATTTTCAAGAATTAACTAGCTTTTATAAACCAACCAGTTCTTCATATTCACGTTAAGAAAAAATTGCACTGATCAAACCACTTGTGTTCTAATCATTGCAGATGGAGAAAGGCGTTTCGATAAAGCTGTTGCAACTCTTTGTGAAAGTTAACCTGTTGAAAATTGAGTATACAAAAATTACCAATCATATATATTGCAAATTTCAACATGTTGTACATGTGATTCAAATGACTTTATTGTTTTAACCAGGAATGTTAAAACTAAAATTTTTAGAAGTGCTTCCAAATATTCTTAACTGCTAATATTTTTCATTTTGGTTAACACTGTGCATCTTTAGTTGTTATTTGCATACACTTTTAACTGTTATCTGCATGCATTTTTACCGTAACGATTTTTTAAAGTGTCCATGCTCCAAGTTTTTAGTGGAGTCCGAGTTGCTCATTTCCTTTTGTTACTTTGTATGTATAATTTTAGTTACTTTATGTTCTTTGTTGTGTGTGTCTGTTTTCCATGTCTGTCCCTGGATTACATTCTTTTGATTACCGCTATAACTTTGGTTCCCTTGATTACTCTTTTAAATAAATGCTTATTATGATTAAAGTTTATATCTTTGAACTGCGTTTTTTTACATGACTCTACTCCATATTTTAATAATTTTATTTTGTCAATATTTTAGATTTTGATAAATGTGAAATATCTATTTAATCATGTATTTGATTTGTTAATGTTGAGCTTGTTAATTTCGTTTTTCTTATAAATTTTCCATTAAATGCTGAGATGAACAGCATGAAACATATAATAAAACGGGTTAAGTAAAGCTTTTACAAACTAAGAACCCGCTTAGTTCTTTCGTTTTCGTTTATTAGAAGGGGAAAACATATACAGATATTATCAACATAATATAGGACATGGAACAAGAGACTCGTATGCATTTGGTCAATGAAAGTCGATGGAAGAGATAACTTATTTTAAACAAAAACAATTATGACAAACGCATTGACGTTTCACAACTAAAACATATCATGCGTTATTCTTAGCTGTTTGTATGCTCAAATGTGTCATGATTTTTCAGAATCATGTGTTAGTTGTATATATACTATGTTTATTGGTGATTATTCACTTTTCCCTTATATAGAGACATACTCTATTTAGCATTTACAGTCAACAGAATGTGATGATTAGGTTGCAGACTGAATTTGCACAAAAATAATCAAAAATGCATCAAGGACTATGATTTCTATCCCTTCATTACTACTATTTCCAACTTATTTGAAATCCTTACCCAAAACATTATACATTGTAGTTACTCCAATAAATCAGCTACATCTAGATACAAATATGTAGTACTTGGTTGAGATTTCTCACACTTTGTAAAAATCTATAAAAAATCATCTTCAACTTTACCAAGGATGTCGAAATGCTGAATTTTTTTGACAACATATCTGTCCAATGTGGTGGAGGCGTTTTTCAACAATTGGCATTCCGATGGGAACAAATTGTGTTCCCTAAACATACATATTTCTTCACTCTAATTAAGCTGACTTTATAGCTTATCTGATCCAAAAAAGGAACATCGGTCCAAGCTCCTAGTCATTTACCTTTGTTACTTTGTATGTATTATTTTGGTTATTTTACGTTCTTTTGGTGTGCGTCTGTTTTCCATATGTGGTCTTTGTCCCTTGATTTTATTTTTTCGATTTCCGCCAGAATATTGGTTCCCTTGATTACTCTTTAGCCAGATCATTTGATCTAAGTATGGAAGTATCCACTATATAGATGACGCATTGTCTTTAACAATCCTATTTTCGGGGATAGGTGGGCAGAAGACATTAGAGACATTATAGTCAAAGTCATATTTTGACCTACACTTTGGTGGAAAAGGACACTTCATGACCAAACTATACCACACACGCGATGATTTTCATTCCACATTGTCAACTTTCTTTCATCTGTTGCGAAATCCAAGCAGCACATGCTTTTGGAGTTTTCATATCACAACTCATTTGTTATGTCAGAGATTGCCGTAACTACGCAGAATTTTTATCTTTCGTTCACTCTAGACGTGACATCTAATGAGCAACTCTATGGATGTTTCTAGGATAGCCCAGTACGCTTACTTTCCTGGTGCACCTGGTCCATGCTCCCAGTGTTAGTGAGGTGTGGGTTGCTCATTTGTTTTGTTGTGTATTTTTGTTTTGCCTGTCTATTCTTTTTCCTTAAAATATATTTCTTTGTTTTATTTCCGCTCGTATTTTGATTTCCTTGATAACTCTTACCATGTATAATTCTGTAAGCCATTCTCCTCCGCTGATCTAATTACAGCTTCCTGGCTTATCAGGTATCTATCTGCTAACCGATTCCTCCATAGACTTAATTACTTGTTCACGAATTACCACGTATATTTCATCCAGCGAATCTCCATCTCTTACCTAATAAATGCTTTCCTGATTAACAACGTACCAGTTTATTTTGGCTAATCTATCCAGAATGTGGCTTTTCCACAAGTAAAAAGCGCTGCAAATTTTGGATTCGTGGAACTCTTTGCTATGTTCAGTAATAATTTGCATAAAGAAGCAGAGTTTAGTATTACCAGAGGTGTAAATTTAAGCTTTGTTCAAAGTAGCCTAAGGTGATTAGATGTTAAAATATCATAAATGTTGTCGAAGTAGTACATATATGTGTAGAAGCCTGATTTGACAAGTGTCTGGTTTAGACAAGTTTTCGGATTATTTTGTATTTATCGCTCACGATGGAATTTGGTATGCTTATTATTAATTTTGATTTTGCGATTAACCTTGAACAAAGGAAAATTTGGGAAGACTGACCATAACGAAATCATAATTTAAGGACGGTCCAACATTCTTAAATAATTTTGATAATAAATAAGGCTATGTTTTCTGGTTTATGTGTGATTGTTTTTATTTAATTATCTCGTTAGTTTGTACGTTATATAATACCGTAAAATCTGCCTTAACAAAATCTTGAATAATCCGAAAACTTGTCTAAACCACACCCTTGTCAATTTCCAAGATATCAATATAATACCTTAAGCAAACCGAACATCTGTCTAAACCGAAAGAAATGGAAGTTCAAAAGGAGTCCCGTTTATACAAAACAGGTCTAACTGTAATAGTAGGCTCACGAATAGTTTTAGCTGCTGAAATCAAACTACATTTCATCAACATTATCCAAATATTATTTAAAGGAATCGACTGTAAACATTTAATGCAACTTCATCAACAATGATGTGTTTTAAGGAGGTAGACCTAGGTTAAGGGACACAACTCTTAGAAATCATTGGAACGTTTGTATTCAGCATTTTACATCAAACTCATGTAAGCATCAAAGTAACTTAGACTGATTTCATTCTGTTTCAATTTAAAGCTTAGGCTTTGGGGAAATTAATATGTTAAAAACGTATCACTGAGTTACGTCACATACCCTAGATCTACCTCCTTAAACTGATTAGAAGAGATGTAACAATAGTTTTAGTTATAAATAAAGATTAATCAGACCAAGATCATTAAATACTTCAAATGTACTTACACAAGGTAGCTACGCTTCAAAGAAGAAATGATTTAAATGATTTAAACACATTTTTATACAAATCAAATACAAATATTCAGTGAAAAACTTGTCTCTCTTGGCATACCAATCGCTCTGATATAAAATAAAAATGATGAGAAAAAACATTTAACAATTTATTTGAAACGTCACAAATAATATAAAATGTAACAATATTCTTGAATAAAGTTTGAATTAGCCTCGACAACTCATGCAAGCTCAATCTTTGGGAAAGTGCAATTTGGTCATTAAGCACAACCTTTTAAAATAAACACCCAATAATTCTGAGTAGGGGTATAATTCTTTATGAATATTAAAGTCGATGTCACAAGTTTTCTCGAAGTAAAACATCTCCAGATTATTTTTTTCAAAGCTCAGTGCTAATCCCCGCCGATTTAAGCAAACAATTACAATGCGTAGGAGCTTTGCAGATTGAAATCATAATTCGTGATTTTCACACGGTTTGTGAAATAAATTGACAGTGATGAATAAATCTGGAAGTTATTGTCATGTATACATAGGAGATTGCTAAGATCCTGATGTTGCACTTACAGGAGGAAATTTAATAACTAAAACAAGAAGTTTTTAGTGAATAATGATCAAGCAGCTGAGACAATTAACAAAAGGATAATAAAACTTTTTTTAAGCCGTCTCCTATGGACAATACCCAGAAAGCATAGTAATAACAAATCACTAAATCTGTCTTAACCAAACTCTATGGCTTGTTCTTCTTCTTTCATGAGTTTTTGTTTGCTAGACTGAGTATATCTGGTTGACATGCATACAAATACTAGTACACAGACAATAATAAAGGGATCAGATTATCATAAATTATTTCTCATCAGCTAGGTTAAGACATGATTATTGTTTCATAAAGCGCAAGGGTGCAAAAATAACATTCTGATTTGTGCGGGCAATGAACACTGGGGGCTACATTATGCTTTGACAGTTATTCAGGTAAATCCCTAAGTGTTCTGAAAGTTATTAAATTGACACAACACACTAATGCATCTAAGTGCAACAACAACTAGTATCTTATAATAAAGCTAAAAGTCAACGCGTACTAACTTTGAATCTGAGTTAATATATAGAAGGGTCTGAAAAACTCCAAAATATGTTATCATTCTGAGACGTTATATATATAACTACTTGTTATATAACAAAACAATAGTTGTAATAATGAAATGTCTTCTGTTCCTTGAAATAAACAGATTCATCCTGATTTTCAGACTCACGGCATCTAGTTTCTTATTTGATGAAATTAGTTAGTCGCAAATCGTGTGCATATATTCAACCCTTTTGATCTCCGAAATGCTTGCACACAAATTGTCTTGTCTTCCAACATTGCTCATTGTCCCATCTAAACCCCCTACTTTTCCACATTTGAACACAGTCTTGTTGTGCTGTACCGTCGACAGTTTGAGACGGTTTGCCTGTTGCCCAGTCAGAAAAATTTAATGATTTAGGCTCTAAATCCGGTCCATACTGCCATTTGAAGTTTGTGCTGTTTTTACCTTTTCCGCCTATCCAAATATCTTCCCCTAAAAAGTTAAACATATTTAGTTTTAAGAAGTGCTAATTAGATGCGATCGTACGATGAAATAAAACAACAAAAAAGAAACTACAAACAAGCAATGTATTTTAAGGTCAAACTGATACAACTAACCCACTCTACGAACACTCTTTGAAGCTGACCCAGTTACTGAACTTCCTATGAAGGTTTGCGTTATTATATTCCCTTTTATAGCTTTGCCTATGACGCAGTGTGTCCATCATTCATTTTTCATTCTATTTTTTCAAAATTGTAAAAATATGACCCTTCTTTCCATTAGATGTCTATTCATTGTCACCATGATTATAATTCAAATACTAGTTGCAAAAAAATGTAATCCTTTTTATGCCATTTTTATGATTCAAATATTGTTATTACAGATGAGGCGATACATGAAGCGTATATTTCATTTGATTTGAAGACGAGGTCAGGAAAATAGGTTAAGAAAATAATAAAAACATACAAGCAACCGGTATTCCCAAATAATAGGAACACACATTAGGTGTTCCGATAGAGAACTCCTCAACTTTTATTCGTGTTTTAGAAACAACCAAACGTGTTGCTCCTTTCAATTGATAACTAATCTAATAAAAGTTATCTTATAATGCAGTATTTAACCCTTGAACATTTCTCTGAACATGAAAGAGCGATAGAGCGAGGGACAAGAAACCAACGACAACATATGAAACTTACCAAAAACAACGACGTAGACAGGAAAATCACAGACTAAATATATATAACTTACCAATTATTTTGGTAATGATCCATGTATACTCTTCCTGGTTCTGAATATCAGTTAGATGTGAGTTCATACTTAAACACGTTTCCTGCAAAAATTAGAAGAGTATGTTGCTTGATTTTGTACATCTTCTACACAAGATTCGATGTATATTCAAGTTGTGGCTAGTTATATTCTTGATTTTACCGATATAGAACCTCATAACCATGTGCGCATATTTCATACTACAGTTTATTCACAATAAAGAGAGACTTATTGAAAATATTTTGACCCTAAGGCTCTTAATCCACAAATTACAATTAAAAACATTTTTTAAAGTTATTTTTAACAAATGTACAGACGCATAAAATATACATACGCATTACGACAGTGCATTAGTTTTAAATGAATACTATAACATTTTGAATTGAAAAACATACTTAAAATCTATATTTAAAAAATTCATGTTTATTTTTTCAAAACGCGAAATTGCAAGGTTAATGGTAAAGGAGAGAATAATTTGATGCAAATCCTCGAGCAGTTTTGTGTGTTTGTACTCCGTGGATAAAATATGTAGTTTTCAGCAGCAATACCTGCGCTTGTTTCCAAGTCGCATTAAATGATGAGAAATAGTAACAGTTCCCATGGTATGCTATCCAAGCATCTGGACGTACTGAGCTGTTCCCTGAAATTTTAAAACAATACAAATTTATTTTTCTAATTTTTGCTCAATTTTCTCTTCTCCTGACTGGTGTGAGATGCAGATATTTTGTTTTTGTTATCGGTATACGATTAATTTGAATGTTCCGATTGTGAAATGAAAGTATTTATGCACATGTTGAAGCTCGTCCTCAGCAAAAATCCGGTGATTGCAGAAATCGTATAATCGTAGAATATTTTAATTATAATTATCAAATTTAATATATGCACAAGTGGTAATTTAATGTGGGAGAGTAATCAATGGATTCAAGGTTAAAGCGGTAATCAAAAGAATGTAATCCAGGGACAAGGGCCAGACATGGAAAACAGACATACACAACAAAGAACATAAAGTAACTAAAATCATACATACAACGTAACAAAAGCAAATGAGCAACTCGGACTCCACTAAAAACTGGGAGCATGGACCAGGTGTACCTGTAGGGTAAGCGTCCTCTGATTTTCTAGAAACACCCGCCGAGTTGCTCAGAAAAAGTCAAGTCCGGGGTAGACAAACGAGGAAAGGAAAACTATGACCCGTTGAATAAATCAGTTTTCATGGTGCTGATTGATACACCATAACGATTCACGAGCTCTTCCTCTTTTACAACTGTTTCCGATGCATTTCTTTTGAAAGTCATGAAGTAATTGCAAAAACCTGAACTACAAACATGCATTAAACTATAACGAATTGTCAAACCAGAATTAAACTATCTCAAAGGTTGTTAAATAATAATAAAAAAAAAAACAATATATAAAGATTGACCTCTGATTGTCATTACAATAAAGATAATTATGTAAATCATTTTTTTTAAATATCGTATGTTCATAATGCTTCCGTTATATATTCATTATTTTCTCCTTATTGCCTCTTATGGCAAAGTTGTTTCGGGTGTCTCTATTTTGCCTCGTATCAATTTATCACATGAAGATTTTGTCATTGAAAAACCTCGCACATTCTCAGCAATTGACATAATTATGCACGATTTAATTATCCGCAATTTCATATTGTTCGATTTTTTACCATTTTTATTTGTGAAACTCGTCGCATTATTTTTATTAGAGAAACCGCATTCAGTTTTGTTTCTTAGTAGTAAATTTCAGACTTTAATATGCTCGTTGGACCTAAAATTTTGAAAATCTGAATTTTACAATCGGTTGGAGTTTTCTTCCAAGAGGTAAAGGTTGTAACTACGCGGTAGGCGTTGAAGTTGTGACACTGCCTTGGGTTCAAGCTCACACGTTTCAAGGTTTTTAGGTACATTCAAATACCCGGCCGGGTTTTACCGATTTATTAGCAAATAATGACGAGCCACCAAAAAGCTCGTGCTAGCCAAACAGTCCTATATCAAGCCGTCGGCAAAAAAGTCTCTAAGGCGTTTATGTTAATTGCTGACTTTAAGACACGAACTTTGGACTTCAATTTGTTTTGTGAGTGAATGGTCCAATTTTACACATCGATTATTTATAGAAAACAGTAACGGTGCATGCAAACCACAAAACGAAAAAAAAAACATTAAAAATGAAAGTGTCTAATGGTCCATATGGACAACAGTTGGAGAAAAACGCAAATAAAAATTACATTCTGTACAGTTCACAAAAGGAAAAAATCCTCATGCTGAACTTCAGCTATAAGGTCGAATTCTTTGTTAATGGAAAACTGCAAATATAGCTAAAAGCGTTTGCAAATAGCCAGCAAAGCTTGTGGCTAAAATGCCCTTCGACCTAATAAATAACCATTACGCATGTGTAAAAGGCATGCAAACAAGCCTATTAGCATGGTCACATAAGCAAATATTTAACAAGGTTAAACATAGATAAATTGACTGACCGATCATTGCCTGAAGTATTTGTTTTTTCAAAAAAGCAATCCTGTTTGTAGTCCGAAAACCAACCTGTTAAAAAAATCATTGAACTCTATTAGTTCATTTATATATTGCCTTCTTACCATTACTGGAAATTATATCATTCAGTCTGTTACTTGCATAATATATGGAAGCCCCTATTAATCCTATGACTGACGAAAAGCCGAAAATGAAACCACAAATATAGCAGCAACATAAATGGCGTTTTCGTATCTGTTTTGTCTTCTTTTCTTTCGCAGTTTCCGATTTAGACTTTGTCATTTTGATTTTATCGATAGGGAAACTTGTGTACCGTATAATAAATAGAGTCTTGTATGTAGTAGATGATGTATTATATATACACGCATATAATTATGACTCAACCCTTTCTCATCGAATGTTGTTCTCCATCCTATTACCATATATAACCTAAAATATTAGCACGTCAATAAAGTGTGTTTCACAAAAATAACTAGGATCAGTGTTTGAAGACTTCCAAACTTACAAACTTACATCCGTTATTGCCAGGTTTGCTTCTTTTTGTGCCACAATTGTAATTGACACAAAAAGAAGATTCCATTATTGTTTCTTTGCCAATCTTAAAAAAACAAAAAACAAAAACAAACAATAAAAACAAACAATAAAAACAAACAAACAAACAAACAAAAACAAAAACAAAAACAAAAAAACAAAAATGAAATTGTTTGATGTTCAATTTAAATTAATTATGTTATTACTTTTAATGTTTATAATTTCATGGTAATTTTCATAGTAACATTGTACCCCTTTCTGTCTTCATCATATTTTTGACTTTTTAAAGTACCTGATTTCTTTTTCACCAAGTTCTCCATATAAGCATTATTTTCCTAATTCGAGAAAAAAATCAGTTGGCATATAAAAATATAAATCCATCCCTCCCACCATTTATTTAAAACTCTCTTCCTGGGTGACTTTACAGAAACAGCACTGTAAAACGTGTTTGTTAGATTATACAATAGCTTCAATGTCTAATTAAAAATAACTAAAATATAGTGCCGAGTATTTTAAACTGTTGTTATCCTCTTCCTTTTCTCTTTCGTCTACCTCGGGTGGACGAGTTTTGCGCTTGTTTCCAGACAGAGTACCATTAATCTTCTTGTGCACATGTGCCATGCCTTCAGTTTTTACTGGATCCGAGACACAAAGGTAGACGCGGTATATCAAAGAATTCAAATAATTAAAGCCATTAAATTAAATCCTATCCACTGAAATTGGCCAGGAAAGAAGCCATTAAAAATTTAAGAAAATGTCTTTTTTTCTCCTCATCGGCCTTTAAAAGAAGTGGGACTTCAAACCCCTAAATCAAACCATACCCTCTTTTGTGCATTTTTACGTAGATTTCTTTACACCATACTCTTGTATTATGTTTTGTTGTCTTAGAAGCCGAAAAAAAGTATTACACCCAAAATCAATCTCTTTCTTTTGTTGTGGCATTGAACCTTGCAGTACAATTTCATGGAGGTACATTTACTAATATTTCCAAATATAGATGCCAAACAGAACACTATACATTTCTTAATTTGGATCTTTTTTTTTATCTAATAAACTTTATTTTTTTTAAGAAATGCACCACTTATTTTCAGTTGTTTTATTTTCAAAATTTGAAATCTTGAAGTCAATATACCTAAATTGCGGGGTCATATATATTACATGAATACATTATTGTTAAACAATAAAGCTGATACATTAACTGCATACCAAAAATAATTGACCTAACATAAGTAGTCCATTGTAAACATGATGCTATAATGTATAAATACTTGGTTCAGCAATGAAATCTCTGAGTTTTTGTCTTCATTTGCCACATCTTATACACAATTTGTCTATTTATTAGGCAGAGTAATACTTAAATTTAGAGCGATTTTAACCACTTCAGACAGTGTAGAGTCATTCGTTCTTTTATATGCATTTGTATATATACTTTGTGTAAAGGTGGTTATCCGCTCTCTATTCGCAGTCACAGTATTTGGAAGAATGTTGTATTCAGCGTTTAAAGTCAAGTCAATAGAAAGTGCTGCAGACATGCATTGACACAAAACACTAACAAAGTTTTATTTTTATTTTTATTTTTGTAATTTTTCAGTTTCTATATCAAATATGCAATACTCGAATTTATTTCAAGCATAAAAAATAACTACATTTTTATTTTTGAAAATATCAGAATCGTAAGTGGTGCAACTCTAGTTTGTCCCATATTCAATACATGTATTGCTTTGAAACCCGTGTTTTTTTTAACTTACTGTTTCAACCGATATCAATGTTTAATCTTAAATGTTGCTGGTGGTATGACTATTGTATTTGTTAACATGTAGTCACATAAGATGATATAGGAATTTGTTACAATCATATAAAAAAGTAGAGAAAAACTGCTGACAACCAATAATAAATGAGGCTTAACCAGACTACTGTCAAAATACTTCAGAAAGGAAAGGAATCAAAATGTGTTTATGAAAATATATACGTATTCCTAATTATGAACTTTTCAAGCAAACGTCCTACATTATAAGAATAAAGAATAAAAGTGGAATTATTGCAACACTGCTTATTTGAACATTGTAATAAATCTAGTCTTACATTACAAAAATTATTTTACAAATAATTTAAAAAAAAATGATTTAATTTTTGCATTACTATGATTAAAGAAATTCTTTAATTTTTATTTGATGTCTGAACATTATATCGGAGAAGGTAGAAGTACATTTTAAAAATGAAGCTAAGTTTAGTATTGGGTATTACCAGATATGTAGTTTAACTTGCCTTAAGTCTTGTTAATATTCATCAAGTGTTTGTGAAATATGTACAGAAGCTTAATTTGTACTTTCCTTTCTCGGAGTTTTAAATATAGACTTTTCAATTGCAAACCCTCTTGGACATACTGTAAGTTTAGAAATTATTTCGATGTCGTTATCATTGCAAAAATGCAACTGACTTTAATGGTAATACTATAGTAATTATAGTATCAGTGATAAATAAAGATTAATCAGACCAACATCATTAAATACTTCGAATGTGCTTAAAGTAGGTAATTACACTTCAAACAAGACATAATGTAAGTGGTACTTATATTCTATATCATTATCAAGCATTTTGAGATAAAACGACGGAAAAGTTGCAAATGTTTTTTTTCACTACTTTGGTGGGACAAAAAAAGAAGAAATATATTAAAAAAGCGTAAATAATGAAAATGTACAATACACGTTGGGCTATTTTTTTTAAAGATACAGTAAAGCCTGTCTAACAGAACCCCGGATAAACCTGAAACCTGTGGAAACCATGCATCTTCTGAAATACCCTTAAATCAGTTTCAATGCGTTTCGTACAATAGTAAACTGAACTTCCACCGTAACTGTCCAAAAGAGTTTTGGTTTTGACATAAAAAAATTAAATGTTGTACTTACCCATCTTCAACAGACCATAAAGATCTCATTTTCAATGTTAAGCAACATTCGTTTCAAATCATAAATGGAATACAAAATTTGTGTATATTTAGCCGCTTAAAGTTATGAATTTAACTTCCTGTAGTAATTTGCTATTTCGTAATGAAAATCTGTGCTAAAGCAACCAAAACGCTTGTTCCTCTTATGGGAAAAGGAAAATAAATTAATAAACAGAATGAATAATTATAAAATGACAAACATTGTAACAAAAATATTACAATTTATCCATTAAATCCTCGTTAACTTATCGTACAACCTGTAATCAAACGGACGGACTGACAGATAGTGGTCTAGTATATTTTTTTCGTCAAGGACAAAATATAAATCAATTGTAATCTGTAAAAAGTTTCCTCCTTATCGTTACTCATAAGGTTATATGGTGACGTACTCATTTACAAATGGTACTATTTCTGCATCTGAATCGCACAGTGGTAGGTATATCGGATAGTCTATCGTTCGACGTTATAGTAGGTAATAGTAGAATTATACTATACTTCCTATACAGAGGATAGGATCGTGTTAAATTGACTGCCTACAGGATAGTAATGTAGCCTGAAACGTTGAAAATGCTCTGAGCAGAAGACGAGGGTGTTATCATTGTTTAGGACAATTTCACTTCCCAAGCAACTATTTCGTTCAAGAACCTGAAGCTGGCGTTACCATGTTTAAACAAATAAGAATAGCTCATTCTTTACTGATATCATAAATAAGTTATAGTTCTTAAACAATCAGAATGGTGTATTGCTGTTATTCTGTACACAACGGTGTTCCCACTTTGACTTGTACGACGAAAAAGTTAAAGTCACAGGATCCTGTTGGGCAGAAAAAACACTAAAGATCATTCTAATTGGTAAACTACTGTTT
This sequence comes from Perna viridis, assembly GCA_037379345.1. NCBI lineage: Eukaryota > Metazoa > Mollusca > Bivalvia > Mytilida > Mytilidae > Perna > Perna viridis. The sequence continues at coordinate 24,223,893 of CM074515.1, forward strand.
TAAGACTTGACGTCACAACGGGTCTTTCAGCAAGGATGGCTGGTTTAAATCTTCACATGACAGAAGATATTACCCTTTCCCAAGCACTTGTAAGCGTGGAGCAGGGAAATAACGTGGCAAGAACACCAAACAAGATGAAATATCTCAGGGAACGATTTGTATGGGGGGGGGGTGAAAAAATTAGGTTCCCAGCAAATATAATGTTACGTCGTACATAGTCAAACAAATTTTATTCGTTATCTACCTTTGGACGATTCAGATGGATGCAGGAAAAGTATGTTTTTTTTAGTATATAAGAATAACAATTCATGTTAGGTATATGGTGTCGTACTCATTTACACATTCGTATATTATACCTCGCTTACGCTCAGTATACCGGTACAATTAAGAAATAAATTACTGACACTCTATTTCATCATTGTTAAAAAGACGTAGTCTATGTCTTGCACGAAATGATGGTCATTAATGAATAAAATTATTTTCTGGTGGTTCTCAAACTGTAAGAGTATCGTAGAACACCATTGTCATTACTTAATGGTCGTGTCTATGTACAATTTCGTTTTCATTTTTCTGCTTTCAGCAGCGAAATATTTAATTGCTGCAAAGGAACAAAAATTGACATCAACAAAACGACAAAAATTTGATAAATGAAATCTATAGAAAAAAATATCCAAAGAATTCTTTTTTATTCTAAGCATGTCGCTACTAAGAAAAAACTTATTTGGCTACAACTGAACCAATAAGGCAAAAAAGGGATATTTGATATAGAATGCCACACCTGCCGGTACAACTTATTTCCAATACACACACAATTAAACAGATAAAAAATGCACTGAAGTCACTGCACTCAAGGGCAGTACATTATCCAGATTATAGCTCGGGGACTTCAAAAGAAATACGTTTGCATCATGTGTTAATAATGAGTGAAAACATTGTACAATGTAACTTAAATGTTTATTTCTGCAGATAACTTTAAACTTTAAAACAATTATAATTATTTATGATAATTATTCTTGAATGAAATTTCTTTCGCCTCGGCAACCCATGCAGTCTCAATCTATGGGAAAGTGCATTTACTTATTATGCATAATTTTTAATGTTAGTTTTGTTTTAGTTTATACATATTTTATTTGCAAATAAACAAGTTCAGATTAGACATGAGTTATTCCAACTCACATGGTCTTCTCCATACATGGAATATAACACACAATAAATTGTTGAACAAATAACGACAAGTGTAGTGTACAGAAATTGATAATTTATCCTTTTACAACAGTAGGTCCAAATCACAAAAGGGAAGAAATTCATAATTTGGTGTAAAACGTTAATAAATAATAAAAAAAAATAAGAAAAATGTCAAAAGTATTTAGATCAATTTAAACAGAATTGACACAAGTGCTGAATAAAATGTTGTATTGTTTTAAAGTTGTCAGTATTGCTGGTGTTATCGAGTATTGCGCTACATAATAAAATCATAGTAATTCGATCTTCACCAGTATCCGGAAGATTTTCTATGTATAATCCACGTTGTTCTACATACAAAGGACATTCTAAATAGGCCGGCCACAGGTGCATTTCTGGTCAGGCACAAAACCCAAACAAAGCTTTGAGTGTACTACTAATGTGACATAGTCTTGTATGCAAAATATTAAGCTTTCGAATTCCATCATAATAATATGAGGGTGGTTTGAACACGGGATTCTGATTTCTCAGTAATTGTTTGAAATTATCAAGTTTCAATACGGGTTTGAGGATAAACATAAAATGAAAGACATTACCGGTTTTATTAAATTAGAAAATCTCCAGCACTGAGGTTCATTTCAAAACTCAGCAGTAAACTCGCCTCTAAAATCAATTTTTACAGCTCATTGGAAACAGCTTTGCAGATTTGAAATAGTTATTATATATATAGTAGTGCCCATGCCTTTTAAAAAATCATACCGGAATGAGATATCAATCAGGAAGTTATTGTCATGGATACAAAGGAGATTGCTAAGACCTTGATATTGCACTTACAGCAGGAAATATAATAACTAAAACAAGGAAGTAAGTTTTTGTTTATGTTAGTAAATTAAGCAGCTGAAACAAATTAAAGGACGATAAGAAAAATGGTTTTTGAAATAGTAATCAAGGGAACCAAGGTTGTAGCAGTAATCAAAAGAATGTAATCCAGGGACAAAGACCCGACATGGAAAACAGGCATACACAACAAAGAACATACAGTAACTAAAATCATACATACAAAGTAACAAAAGCAAATGAGCAACTCGGACTCCCCTAAAAACTGGGAGCATGGACCAGGTGCACCGGTTGGGTAAGCGATCTTCTATGCGCAATTCCAAGGAGGAAATATAATAGTTTCTAATTGGCTAGGTTTAGACATGATATTGTTTTGGCATAGAGCGCAAGGAGTTTTTAATTATTCGCTAAAATAACATTTTTAACGACAATTCTTCGGGTAACTTTATCGTGTTCTGAAAGAGTAATCAAGGGAACCAAAGTTCTAGCGGAAATCAAAAGAAAGCAATCCAAGGACAAAGACAGAACATAGAAAACAGATATACACAACAAAGAACACAAAATAACTAAGATAATACATACTAAGTAACAAAGGCAAATGAGCAATTTTGACAATTTTGACAAAATGGGAACATGGACCTGGTGCACCAGTAGGGTAAGCGTCCTCTACTTTTCTAGAAACACCTGCTGAATTGCTTATAAAAAGTCAAGTCCGGGGTAGACGAAAGAGGAAAGGAAAACTGACACGATGAACAAATCCGTTTTCATGGTGCAGATGGATACACCTTTACGATCCACAAGTTCATGATTGTGACCATAAAACTTCTGTAGTGATGACTTCAATCTTGTAGCACCATAGCCCTTCCCAGAAGCCTAATTGTCAGAAGTCTAGCGCGATACAAAAAGTCTGCGTAGTCATGGCAAGCTCTGGCAAAACGTTTGAGTTGTGATATGAAAACTCCACACGCAGGCGCAGAAGGAATGTTGCAAATATGAAAGGAAAGTTGACAATTCTGAGTGAAAAGTCATCACGTTTTTCGTAAAGTTTGGTCAATAGTTTCCCTTTACCATGGATCTCTTAGTGTAGGTCAAGATATGAGGCTGACTTCACAGTGTCTGTAGTAGTATCCTTTATCTCAAGATCTTTGGGGTAGTTGCGATGTATCAAGTCTCCGAAAATAGGATTGAGGATAGTACGTCATCTATATAGCGGAAACTGTGATAACAGGATCTAGCTAAACGATTTTTTTCAGATCATATAAGTCAGCCTCATCAAAAGTATAGAATTGGTATGTCGACCGTTTGTTGAAAAACGCGTCCACCACTGGACATGTATGCTGTCGATCAAAAATTCTAGCATTTTGAAAACATCTTCTGAAAGTTATTAAGTAATAAAACAACAGTAATTAGTATCTTACAATCAATATGTTAGTCTAAAATTCGTGGTGTTTAGTAAACGTTGACACGTTTTATTCTGAGTTAATGTACATGTACAATCACACATTTGATAGACATATATCTACTTTTTTCAATTACAAATTAATACGTTTAATAATATCTTTTTCTTCGGTTCCTTAAAATAAACAGAATTACCCTGATTTTAATCGTGTTTCTGATATGACGAAATTTTTTGGTCACAATTCGTTTGGAAAGTATTCAGCCTTTTTTATCTCCTAACTGTTTACACACAAACTTTCGTGTTTTCCAGCAGTGTTCATTGTCCCATTTAAATCCCCTGCTTTTCCACATTTGAACACAGTCTTGTTGAGCTGTATCTACGCCGACAGTAACTGATGGCTGGTCTTTTGCCCAGTCAGTAAAATTTAATGATTTTGGCTCTAAATCCGGTCCATACTGCCATTTGAAATTTGTGCTATTTTTACCTTTTCCGCCTATCCAAATATTCTCACCTAAAATTTTGATGTTAAACATAGTTAATAAAAATAATCATAAAACCCAATTTGAAGCTATCATACGCTAAAATAAGAAAACAATAACAACAAAAAAAGAAACAAATCTTTCACAACTAACCCACTTTACAGCTGCAGTAATGACGTCACAACCTAAAATAGCACTGTGACGTTATAATTTACGATCAATTTTACACTAACAACTTTTTGCGACATCGACGCCTGACCCACATCATAATATTTCCGTAATTTAAGCTTGTGTGCATACCATACTCCCATTTTGAAGCTTATCTTTTGTTGCGGTTTTCTTCTTATTATTTTATTTTTATTCATTAGCACTGTAACTATAATTCAAATATTCACAACTGATTATTGCTTCCATGTCTTAAATCCAGTCGGTTGTATCTAAAGAATATATGTGGTTTGAAGACAAAGTCAGGAAAACAGAGACAGGAACCAATCAAAATAAACAGAATCCAAATAACACGCTACCAAATAATGAGGACATGGAGCACCGGTTGGGAATTCATCACGTGCTAAACAATTTTTTTTTTTCAATTGACTTAACAAAATAATAATATAAACAGGAAAACCACAGACTAAATATATAACTTACCAATTTCAGTCATTTGGGTAATTAGCCATGTATTCTCTTCCTGGTTCTGAATATCCGCTAGATGTGAGCTCACACTTAAACACGTTTCCTACAACAATATGACCAGTATGTTGCTTCAGCTTATGCACCTTCCTTACGAGATTCAAAATATATACAAATTGGGGTTAGTTAAATTTTTGTTGTTTTTTAATAGAACCTCATGCCACTGAAGTTTTCAAATAATGAGAAACTAATTGAAGATGCTTCGACCTCGAGGCGTTTGATGCAAAAATCACGATTTTAAAGCATTTTTTTTTAAGTTATGAGTAACAAGAAAACAGACGCATAAAATATAAATATGCATTTATGGTCAATTTAACACTTTGCTAAATACCTGTTTTTTTTTCAAAACGCCTGATTACGAATTGAGTATCGAGATGCTTATGAAGTAAAATATATTGCAAGGTAAATGTTAAAGGAATACATATTAGGTTTGACATACTCCAACATTTTTGTGTGTACGTCTTTGATGGTTAATGTAAATGATTTTCAGCTACAATACCTGTGCTTCTTCCCACGACACATTGTTTGGTGAGAAATAGTAACAGCTTCCATTGTATGTCCTCCAATTATCTTGACATACTTGGCTATCTCCTAAAATTTTAAAAACAATAAGAATTTATTTCTCCTAATTACTGCTTAATTTTTACATCACCTGACTGGTATGGGATGTAGAGATTTGATTTTGTTTGTACTTGGTGGATGATTGGTTGGGGGGGGGACTATGTTCAAATTTTCTATCCTACCTTTTTATTTTGAAAAAAAAATTAGATCCTGCTTTTTTTTTAATTTTATTTTATAAAAAATATTTGGACAATAATATATCCTGCCTTGATATATTTTTTGCCTGTCCTGGCTTTTTCAAACTTGAAAATATCAACCCGGTTCTTCTATTTGATCCAACCTCTACCACCAATAAAAATTAAATGCTAGTTATCCATAGTTCGTCAAAAAAAAATAAAACAAAAAAAAACAAAACAAAAACAAAAAAAAAAAAAAACAAAAACAAAAAAAAAAAAACAAAAAAAAACAAAAACAAAACAAAACAAACAAATAAACAAGCAAAAACGTCTATTGGAGAAATCAACTACACTAAGTACTACACACAGGTGGCTATTTTATATGGAAACTTACACTAATTTTTTTTTACATATTTTTCGAGGCATTTCTCTTGAAATTTATTGTACTGGTTTAACTCAATTCCAAACAACAGATGTGGATCTTCATTCAAAGGTAGTCAAACTTGAAAAGCAATAATATGAAAATTGACCACTGATTGTCATAACACATAGCTATATATATGTTAATCGGTTTCTTTTCAGATGACGAACTTTACTTCTGGGTTGATATCAAAAGCGTTCCACAAATACAAGACTGAAAATGAAACACATATTGTCTAACCAAAATGCCACTATGATTGATATTTTCTTGAAAGCCAATCGAAAAATTCACCTAGGAGTTCGTGATTCAGAATAAGATTTTCCATATCACCTCCATAACATCAAGGTCGGATCCAGAAATTTATAAAAGGGTAAGGAGGTTCCGATTCAGAGATTTTGAAAAGAGGTAGGAGTACCTTGGCTCTAAAGTTTGCTTATTTTTTCCAATAAACTGCCTTTGGTATTCTAAAGACAATTAAATAGCTTTCAATGACATTGCACGTCTATGTATAAACTATGTCCAGTGACAAAATTACACCTAAACCTACCGTGTGTGATATTTGTTACGTAAGGTATGATAAAAAAGTGAGCTGAAAGGAATCCTGCCGAGGTGAATAAAACACCAATGAAGAAACCGAGAAAACACCAAGCATGTCTTCTCAATGGACGTTCCTCAATTATGTCGTAATGGTCATGGTGTAGTTCTTTAAATTGGTAACGTTTTCCAGTCAGTTGACGGTTTTCCCCTTCATCTTGCAATTGGCGTTGTTGCTTATTCAGGCCTTTTTCATCGTCAGTAATATCATTGTTAATGATATTGATGGCGGATTCTCGATAATCCACTTGCAGGGGTTCAACGTCTCGGTTTCTCCGTAAAGCTTCCTGGTTTTCATACAGAGAATCTAAGCTTCCATTACCTCCAAGTTGATTCTCGTATATCTCATCTTGATCCAACCAATAATTACCGTAGTTGTTCATTTGTGTTAACTACATTTAGGTTCACCTTGTGTATGACTTGAACAATATTAAATGCTATATCTACACATATAGTATGTCACAGAGGGAACACATTTCATATTTGGTTTCCGGAGATCAAATTCTCTGAATGCATCAGAAAAGTACAGTTTTCCGTAATTCAAGTATCCATGATTCAAACAATAGTTCGCTTTTCTATGTATGTGTTTTATTATACATGTAAAGTATCCCCCTATTACTCACAATGAAAAAACCAAAGCGCAGTTATTAGTAGAATTATTTTGTATGCATTGCAGATGTCACAGAATGGGTCATGACGTCACGAACACATATAGTCAGATTAACATCTATGTTACCATAAACGGCACACATTACTGGTTTCCAGTTCTTTCTTTCGTTATTTGTAAGTGGGTATGAATTCTATGCGCAGACCACATATATGCTTGCCATGCAGTAGTGCTGTTTCATATTTCGTCTTTCTTTTATTCCATGCAGATGGATCCTGAAGGTTAATCATGGAAAGAGTATGGGCAGATATTACATCGGACTACAGGGATCATCCTTAAGAAACCCCAAATAGAAATAGTTTTGCATCCCATTCATCTTCAGAGGGAATTACAACAACAAATATTATGCTAAAGCAAAATTCGCATCTGGTTTCTTGAAAGTGGCCACAATTTTCTTCGGGTGTAAGTACGATTTTCATATTCTTGATTGAAGTCGAGTCGCATGGTGATGATGTCTATTGACAGATCTGGAGGGTTCCAGGGGTTGTAACCTTTCTTCCCGGCAAAAGATTTGGTAAAAATGAGCAAATAATAGCCTGGACACCTCCTTTTCAAAGTCTGGGTGTCTGTCCCTATCTTATTCACACTTTAATTCCTACTATAAATATGTTTTGGTGGAAATTTAAGCTTAAAAGAATATTACAAAACGCTTCTTTTAATACGGAAGCGTATGAGGGAAATATGAAAATATGCTAAACTTTGAGTTAAAACTCGAAATGTCGTAATTTTAAATTCCAAATTTCGACTTTGAAAAATCGTATGTACCTTATGTACTCCAGTATTTTCATTCTAATGTTCAGCGTTTTCATTATAAATATTTTATCATTTCCGATTATTTCTGAATCTTATGGCAAAATTGTTTCGTTGGTCTCTTCTCTACCTGTTATCACTTTGTTATACCTGTATGTTTTCCATAGAATAATCATTGAATTAGAAAAATCTCCTCCATTCTCAGCAATTGAAATAAATATTCGCGAGCAACTCACGTACTAGGAATAAAAACAATCTTTTCTTGATCTGGTACTAATAGACTGGTACCTAAGTAGATCTTTTTATTAGATAGTGGTACTTTACATTCCTTTGTGATATTTTAAATGAACGGGTGTAGAAACTGGCAAAATTACTATTTTGACCAAATTAATGATTCCGACCGAAATAATGGTTCCCGGGTAAAAAGAGGTAGTGATCGGAACCATGCATGCCCCAAGTGCCTGTGCTTCCGAGAGGTTAAGGCGCTGGATTAGTAACTACGAGGTATTCGTCGGAGTTACAACCACGCATTTTCAGGTTTTCATGCACCTTAACCATTTTCCATGCAACCAAGAAACTCATTTTTCCCCGTAAGCCATTGAGCAAGATCGAAGCTCACATTAGCCAAACGGTCGTACATCAAGCTGTCGTTCAAAAATCTCTACAATGCCTATGTTACTTGTTGACTTTTACGCGCATGTACCTTGAATTTATGTTTTTAGTGTTTATTCCTATAATGGTAAATGCAAATTACGACAAGATAAACAATATAAAATATGGAAATGCCTATATGCATTACAGTTAAGGGGAAAAATTCTATGTGTAGAAACGCCCGTGTAAATAACAAGCCTGCTGAACTTAACTTACAGCACAAAATCATTTGTGAAAAGCAAGCCGCGAATCTAGCTCGAAAGCGGAATGGCCCGTCGACCTATAATAAAATAGCTCGAACGCATTTATAAGGCCTATTAGCATAAACGCCTATGCAAACATCTATCAAGGGTTGTAGCTAAATTGCCTGTTATATACTTATCATTGCTACAGAATTTTGTTTCCCTTTTATAGCAATCTTGTCTCGTAGTCCGAAAACTAACATGAAACAAAAATCATTGAATTATAAATCATATTAAAGTTGTATTCGTGTAAGTGCATCCTTACCATATTTGGAACCTATATCATTCGTCGTATTATATACAAAAGCCCAAATGATTCCTACGACTGACGAAAAGAAATATAAATATTGCTTTCTTCCCATATTTGGAAATTACATCATTCAGCCTGTTACTTGTATAATACATCGTAGCCCCTAAGAATCCTATGACTGACGAAAAGCCGAAATTGAAACCACAAACACAGCAGCAGCATACATGGCGTTTTCGTATCTTTTGTCTGCTTTGCTTTCGATGCTTTTCATTTAGACTTGGACATTCTAATTTTATTGATAGAAAAACCTATATGAATTGTAATTTAAAATGTGTCCTCCGTTTAATATATATACAAGCACATACTTATGACTCAAACAATCCAATCGCGTATACATGTACCACTATATATAACTTGTTTCAGCATATTAGTCTGTCGTAATAAAAGATTAAAAATGCATATGGGATTCGGAAACAAGATAACTGGTAACATTTCCAAATAAGGACGTTATGAATTTCAATAAACCAAAAATTCACCATTAGTACAATTAAACAACGTAATTATTTATAATCGTCTACAATAACACTAGGTGCCTGAAGATAAAGTTAAAAAAATCTAAATACGAGGTTCGACTCCGCATAGCAAAGAATTACAAAAGTTAAAACCAGTAAATTCATGAAATTATAACCCATTGAAATTGGCCAAGAAATATAAAGCCGTTAAAAAAGATACTTTTTTTCTCCTCGGTAGTCCATAACTTCAATTAGGGAGGGCTGCAACACCCTAAATTAAACAGTACCTTCTTTTTGTAGCATACTTCGTATAGTTCCATACCCCCATACACTTGTACTCAAGTTCACAGAAACCAGAAAAAAAATTATTCGGGCCACTTCTCCCCCAAAACCATACAATCCCTATCTTCCTTTTGTGTATAAACTTGTAGTACAATTTCATTAGAGATATATCTACTTATACTTCCAAATAAAAATGCCAAACGGAACACCGTATCATCTCTTAATTTGGATTTTGGTAAACTATAAGTTTTAAAATATACTAAGCAGCAGGAGAAACATACAATTCTTTACAGCTGTACACAATTTTCACAATTTCAAATATTTTATAAATTTTTAAAAAATCTTCTGTTTAACATTAACGCGTAGAAATTGAAGGAATTCGCGCCTATGTTGTGGTAATAAGGAGTTTTTTTCAAACAAGTCGAAAAATCAAATTGAATTTATAAAAAAGAAAGAAAGAAAAAAAACAAAAAAAAACACAGCCAATTTCAGAATTTGAGGTCTGGTTTGCATATCCTTTTTCTTCAGCTGTTGTATTATCTACAGTGTTTTGTAGGTGTTTTCTTGGTTTATCAATATCCTGTCCTTCATTGTTATCATGGACTCCCATCTAATTCTACTAAACTAGCTCGTGTAATGTGTGAACTATGTTCCCACATTCAATGCATGTAATGTGTGAACTATGTTCCCACATTCAATGTGTAATGTGTGAACTATGTTCCCACATTCAATGTGTAATGTGGGAATGTAGTGAACTATGTTCCCACATTCAATGTGTGTAATGTGGGAATGTAGTGGACTAATTACAAGAGCTAGTTTGTCTCTTTGCTTTTACCTCAACTATTTGAATCTCAAAACAAACTCTCGAAGCTTGTTGATTTCAGTTGAAGTGTATTGGATGAAGGTTTGCATTTCACATAAAATAGAACGACCAATGGGTTTATAATTTACTGGGCATTATTTAGACTGGTGACAAAGAGAGAATAGTTATATCATTGTAGATGTGCGAGTGATACAAAATGTAACAAATCATAACTTTTTTTAAAGAATTGATGTTGTCCAAAAACATCTTAAATTTCTAACAAAATAGACTATGTATTATTAAGACATGAACATACAGCATGTACAAACAAACAAAAAATAACAGAAAATTATTTTGACTGAAATAAAAAATAATGCAGTGGCAAGTACAGATGGGGCTGGGGTGGAAGGGGCATCCTCACCTTACAATGTACAAAGATTTGATTTTTTTGCTAGAAAGTTTGTTTTTTTATGTTATTTCTGATAATCAATTTTCATTTTTCTGCTTATGAATTGTTCATGATGTTTTTCCCTTTTTTTTTTTTAAATATGATGATTAATCCCCTCTTTTTGGACACTTATATAGTAGTTTACACTTTTACTATATGAAACTGTTTACATTTATAAATTGGCTGGTTCTATAATCAATACTTCATCAAAATATATGAAACCTAACAAGAACTTGTTAAGCCAAACTAGTGTAATGTTAAACATATCATTGCAGCTCTTTTATACAAAAATATTTTTTAATAAGTTTCTTAACCTCCAAAATCAGTCTAAACATTTCACTTGCTTTTAAAATTTCACTGGACAAAAATTATTACACCATTTATTAAAGAATTCTGTTTAAATTTCTTTACAACCAAGAACTAATTTGAAGACTACAGAACACAACTCATCAAAATAGATCTACCCATAGATTTTTTATAATAATAATAAATTTCATACAATGCATGCTAGTATTCCTTGGTGGGAACATGACCACCCTTCCTTCATCTTGTCAAATTTCATTTAGGCCCATAAATTAATTCTCATGAGGACCTTCAGTGGTCATTCATGCTTGAATATGTCATGTGATTAGTGGAGAGGCAGTGCCTACCAACTTTAAAGTTCTTTGATATGGTCTGGCTAGGGACCTAACCATAGACAAGCACACTCCCACTGATGCAATTGCTGACTAGTGTATTACTAAAGGGTTCAAACGTTATTTAAATTACATAAACAACTAAAACCCTTTTATCCAAAATTTCAAAACCACAATATAAATGCACCAAATATTTTGTAAGAATTCATTGTCATTTTTTCAGGAAAATATACTGTTCCATTTTCAAATTTTTTAAACAGATGACTTTTGAGATTCCTTTGCATGGTTTATAAATATGAACCAGTTTATTGCTTTTATTCATCACAATATTAAATACTCCATATAACAATATACCAGGAGCTCCTGTCGACTCATCTCGACTACAAATCCTGGACACAGTACTTAGATCTACCACAACATCATAGAAAACACTGAACAATGAGATCTATGTCAAAAAGAACCTCTTAAAGTCAAATGTCAAAAGTGATTCGTTGATGTCTGAACTTGCATGGTGAGAAAAATCTGAAGTCCAACAATTCCTACTGTTGTTGTGAATAAAGCTTTTGCTGCTAAAAGAGTCCATGACCCAAGTCCAACTGCATGTATCAAAATTCTGAGAAAAAAAATAATCATGGTTTACTGATTGTATCAGAAGACAAATGTGAGATATCCCAACTTTACCTGGTAAGTTTTTATACTCAAGAGTTTGACATATCTTAAAGCAAAAATGATTTTTTTACAAATATTATCCATAAAATTGTGTGTCTTACTCCCCCAGGCAATAAATTATGATTAAACCTTGAACCTGAAATGTTGGAACCACTCCTGTGAACTTAAGTGTTATTGTAGGTCGGTACCTATTTTCATTGCTTTCTCAGTACATATATACAAGTAAACTGTTTTACTATGAATATTCAAGACACAAGAAATAGAGTGCAACATATCAGCATCAATAAAAAATATACATAATGCAACAAAAAAATTGTTTAGTGTGGCCCAATTTGAGAGGAATCAATGTGTATGATAGTTGCAATTTACTACATACCCTAGTTAACATCCAGCTGCTTAAAAAGATGCAGATACAATGCATTTCTATTACAAATAACAACCTATCTTCAACTTAAGTTAGAAAACCTTATTTACATTGTATAAGCAAGTACAGAGGATTTAACTGATGAAATACCAATATGATAGAAACTACAGTAAAGCACTGGTAAGTAACTCTATATAATAACTTACTCGACAATGAGAGGCCTGTAACAGCTGAGAGCTAACAAGGACATTACAATAGGAACATATGTCTTCTGAAGATCATTTCTACTGTATAACCATACTAACATAGCTGCACACATATGATGTACCTATAAAATAAGTAAACTTTAAATTTCTACAAAATCTTGTTGATACAAATATACATTTTGTAGTACCTTCTGCAATAAACAGCTCTGCTGTAAAAGCACATTACATGTAAATATATGTATAATATATGTAACCCCTTTTTTTAGTGTTCAAAGTCCAATAACTCAGAATGAAAAAACGAAGAAACTAGAAAACTAAAAGCAAAGCTTAATACTAGTGATACCCCTATTCCAAATCCTCAAAACCGTAGGGACTAAGTTGTCGAGGAGGAAGTTGACAGTACACCTTTAATTGTGAGAATTTGGATCTAATACTACTGACGAGAGATTAAACTACGTAAGAAACCCATACAGTATACCAAAATTTTCAATATTTTACTTAAATTGGTATTATATAAAATTTCTGTCAAAATATCAAGTACCTGTAAAGAAAACCGCTACAAAAAAAGGTGTGGACAGATGAACAGTAGGAATCTGAAACATGATCTTTGTATCTCCTGAATTCAAAGCAAGGTAAAATAACAGGGAGCTTCCTTCCAAGAAGGAAAACATTACACCAAAAAGTCAGTCAAAAGTGTTTTGAGTCATTGTATACCATATAGAGAGATAGACATTTACATTTTGTGGTGGTATGCCACCATAATACATACATAAAAATAAGTGGTACTAGCATAAAATTATCATGTAATAACTAATGATTAAAAAAAAAGAATTAAAAAAGGAGAAAAACCGAAAACATTATTAAATTGCTACCATAATTTTTTAGTTTATACTAATATAATACTTGATACCCGCACATCCCATTTGGTAACATGCACCTTTTGACCTCCAAATTAATTTGAATCAAAATTGAAAATAGCAGGTGCACAATGGAAATATTTAATTCAGATTCTTTGAGCGGTGTATGAATAGTAACGGATAAACAAGAGGCTACCAGGAGCCTGAATCGCTCACCTTCTTGAATTTTGCCTTTCAAAGGCAATAAATTAAACAAGAAGTTGTCCAACAATTTTGTCTAAAGAAGTATTTGGTAGGACTATCATAAGATCTTTTCAACAATTGAAAGTTTCTTTTAATCTATCATAGTTTTCAAGATATTGACTGTAAACTATTAAAAAAAGTCATTTTTCTCCTTTCAAGGGCAATAACTCTTACAAGGAGTCTGAAGACTTTTGTAGTCCTAATAATATGGACCATTTCAGCTATTGAAAGAATTTGGATAACGGTTTAGGAGATATATGTGAAAAACTACTGCCTGACCTCCATGTTCTACTTTTAGTAAAGGCGGCAATGTTTTTCGAGGAATCAAAAATCCCCACATCAGTTCTATGCAGTATACCCCAAGGAACATTCATACCAAGTTTGGTTTCAATTGGTCAAGTAGTGTCAAAGGAGAAGATTTTGGAAAGAAATAACATTAAAAATAGCAAAAATCGTTGAAAAAGGGCAACAACTCCAACATGGCTTAACGGATTAAAACCATAATTTGACCAGAGATAGATCTCATCATGCTGAACACTTTTACACTGTCAGAATTTGGCTAAACCTAACACTTTTGGAGATATATGCGAAAAACTACTGTCTGACCCCTATCTTCTATTTTTAGTAATGGCGGCCATGTTTTTTGACGAATTGAAAATCCCCACATCAGTTCTATGCAGTATACCCCAAGGAACATTCATACCAAGTTTGGTTTCAATTGGTCAAGTAGTGTCAGAAGAAAAGATTTTGGAAAGAAATAACATTAAAAATAGCAAAAATCGTTGAAAAAGGGCAATAACTCCAACATGGCTTAACGGATTAAAACCATAATTTGACCAGAGATAGATCTCATCATGCTGAACACTTTTACCCCCATCAGAATTTGGCTAAACCTAATGGTTTTGGAGCTATATGTGAAAAACTACTGTCTGACCCCTATGTTCTATTTTTAGTAACAGCGGCCATGTTTTTTGACGAATCAAAAATCCCCACAACAGTTCTATGCAAGATACCCAAAGGAACATTCATACCAAGTTTGTTTCTAATTAGTCAAGTAGTTTCAGAGGAAAAAAGTTTTGTATATAATTGTTAACGATGACGACATACTACAACGACGACAGACACCAAATGATGGCAAAAGCTCACCTGGCCAAAGGCCAGGTGAGCTAAAAATGGGTATCCCTCAGTGTAATGGAAGAAAGTAAAGACAGAAGGAAGGACAGATACCCACATCACTCCAACTGAGAGAAGGGGGTATAATAAAACAGTAATTGCCCTTCAAAATTACAACAGCCGATAAATATACAATATTAGGTTCTTGTCCCAAAATATAGCCTGTAAGTGTATAAGGCTTAGAGACAGGGGCAAAATGCAAATCATTCAGGCTGTATTTTTCTACGATATCCTTATATTGTTTTTATCCTGTAATAAAAAGGTGATATATTTTTTTTTAATATAGGTAGAATTTGTTTAAGTATAGTTTATCTCTATTGTGCCCAATCCAATTGTTTCTTTAATACAGGTAGAATTTGTTTAATTATAAGTTATCTCTATTGCATCCAACCGATTTGATTTCATACTGTCTTTACCAAATGCTTTGGGAATCCTTGCCTTCATAAATTTACCCCGTCATAAGCTAACATAATAATACAGGCACAAATGTTCATGTACACATCACCATTTATTAGAATAAGAAATCAAAAGGCGATGATTGAAGGATAACTGCTACAAAAACTAACATATATGCAGATTTGTCATAAGACTGGTCTATAGAGGCAGGGATTATAAGCTAAAGCTGTATGTAAATGCAATGCTGCTGAAAATATTTTGGAGACCTATAAAAAAAATGCTTTACAGTAAAGTGTTATTTGTTCAACACAGAAAATTAATTTGTTGAAAGTTCAGCCTATAAAGGAGAAATTTAAAGTTTTTCTTCTTCTCCTGATGAAAAAGTATTATTTGAAATTTTTTCAAAAATAAAATGTTTCCATTGAAAAAATCAATAAAACCTGGGTAGAATTGGGTGGTAAATTATACTTACTAAATTAATATTGGACTCAAAACACATCTGTATGTATTTCCAATCAAATTCTACTCCTCTTGCTCCAACCCATAAAGGTAATAACCTGCAAGTCAAAGACATTATGAAATAATCAGCACAATTTCCAAGGAGGAAAGGCCTTAATAGATAACAGCAATAGACGAAAGCATGAAATGTTCATATGCTAATAAAAATCAGTTTTGATGTTCTTAAACTCTTATCTTTTGAAACAAAATCTCCTTTTTTTCAAGTAGCCTCAAGCATTTCAGATATTTAATGTTGTAAAGGGAGATAATGAAATACATATGAAATATACATCAATACAGTTATTAAATAGAAGTACATGTCTATTGAAATCTGTAAGATCGATTTCATCAATTATGACAATAGAATTACGTTTGCCCAACAAGATGTGCTTTTGTTAACTCAGGAGTGCAGTAAGGAAAGAGGCATACCATGACAAACATTGACATAGTTGTGTACTACTTCTCGAGTGGCAGTCAATATTTTTTTTAGTCTTTGATGATATTTTTATATTTTTTTTTCTGCATTTAAAGTGGTAGAGCTTACCCCCTCTCAAAAGAAGAGAAAGAAGCAAAAAATCTCTTTATAGAAAAACTTATTGAGAACCATTCGAAAAAGTGGCACACCATTATGTTGGTGTTCAGTCACGGTGTGTCTCTTTCTCTATTATACAATATTTAAAAAAAATAAATAAAAAATTCAACAGTTCAATACTTGACCAGTAACAGTTTCATCATACGACAAGTAATGCCTCTCACCTAGTTACCAGAAGCTCAGCTGTTGCCCAGCCTAAACCAGCTACCATAAATTTCAGTTGACCTTTGCCTGCTATTCTTGACATGACAAAATATATTCCAACCAAATCTGCAAGATCTACTGTGGACTTCATGAACTCCTAAAACAAAGATATAAAAAGTTGATTTTAAAGTTAAGGTTACCAAAATTGTAAATATCAAAATTTGTCTAGTACTTATTTTAACAAATTATACTACAATTTACTAAATCTACCATAAAATGAATACCACATTCCTAGTTCATTTTTGTTTCCATCTTCCCTCTGTTTAATGTCAGTTAAACAGTGTAATGAGAAGTATAGCTTTAATTATTGGTAGGCTTAGTCACATGTTTTTAATCCTAGCTCATTTTTTTTACTTACCCCTATGACATCAAGCCCAGTTGGAACTTCTGTGGCAGGAAAAAATGTGGCTAACACCAGCATTTTACATAACTGTGTAAATAAGTAAGTACCTCCAGCTTGCACACACTTCCAAAATGCCCCATATTCTGCCCTGCAAAAAGACAGTCGAGAAATCTCATAAATAACATAACGCTAAGAGGGTGATAGAGCATTTTTTACCCCCAAGAAAATTATTGTCATCCAAAGGTGTAGAAATGAATTTTGTAATATTTTGACAGTGATTCAGCTGGCTTGTCATATTTGTCATTAGCGAATCATATTTAGAAAGGACGAACATTTTTTCAACCAAATTCACCACTAGTTTTTCAAACACCATATTTTCAAGGTGTCAAACAAAGGACAGGTAAACAATTATTACTGAAGCCAATTAGAGGTAATTTTGACACTTATTGTCAGTTGCCTATATATTGGTAGGTAAATACAATTTATCCATTTGATTACTAATTAAGAAATGAATCACAGAAACTCCATTTTATCATGACCTGGCCATTTATGTTGCATTTTTTACCCTGAGCAATAGCAAGGGGTTAAATAACAACATAAATGGCCAGCCCGTGGTAAAACAATAATAAAATAGAGTTTTTTCGATTCTAATAGGACTAGATTCTTCATATTTTTTAACAGACACTGCCTATATGTTGCACAAAATGTTGGTCATGTGTTTTATCGCTTTTTTACCATGGTTGTGGTCTAAAGAGCTTTAAAGCACCTCAAATTAGAATTAGTCATCCAACAAATAAATTTCAGCAGAAGGTGTCATCAGACGTAAATATCTATTGAACCAATCAAAATTGACAATGGTCAGCTGTAACTCTACCCTGTCATATGCAGTTGTGTATATGGTTAAAATGCAAAGTTGAAGACCTCGCAGTCTGAATAAGTCAGATCTGATTTCAGACACTGATTTACTCTGGATAAAAGAATGTTTTCTATTCATAATTAATGTTTATTTCCATCAGGTAGTGTCTAAAACACTTTGAAAAATTAAAAGTGACAAAAGAAAATGGCTGTTTACACTTACATGTACATTGTACCTTATTAGCATTCAACTTTTTTGTTGGGAAAATCAGTATATAAGAAGGGAAAATTCCCCTTGTCTATGAAAATGACATGATGGAGTAAAATATTTTAAGACTGAAAAGACTCACTCAATACAAATGAGTACTTATATCTTGATATCAAGCAGGGAGTTAGTAATAAAATAAAATAGTAATTCAAATATTTTTAATTTTCCAGTCAAGGACCCTCACAAGTTGCAGTTTTCAATAATTATTGTAATTTTCTGACTTACATGTATATAAAAATATACTTGAAACCAAAAGATAGCAATGTAACAAAATGCTACATGGTTCATGTAGTTTGCTAGAAATTTAATTTGGTTTTTAATCACTTGAATGAAGAGAATGCTGATTCAAAATTAATATTCTTAATTTGTACATGTACATCAAAATCATATTTTTTTTCATCAAAAGTAAATACCAAATGTAGGACAAGTAAAATCACTCACAATAGGTCAAAATGTATAAGTGTCTTTGTCGTCTGAAGTAGTTAAGGATAAAATAATTCATAGTGGTGTCGATGTATCACAATACTTTTAGTCACAATATGAAATGACACAGGTCAACATTCCAACTTTTTTTTTCAAACAGTTAATGAAATTACTTTACAAATAGTAAAGTAGGACATGTCTTGTGAGGAAAAATCAATTAATCTTTGGTCAGATTAAAGTTATAGACTTTAAGAATGAAACCTGGCTTCAAAAAAATTCATCAATTTTAAATCTGCTGAACATTTTTTAATCCAAAATGAAGAAAACATATAGGACAACATGCTGCTGTTGTGTATCGTATCATCACCCTTGTATCACGGTACATATCGTATCTTAGGTAAGTGTATCATTTCAGCCCTAGAAGTAGTTCTCTTCAGTGTTCTCCCCAGGCCCTTAAAGCACGGTGCTTTAAAGCAATATCGAGTTTGAGCGTTGTGCTAATAAGTTTAATGTGAAGATAAGAATTCAATATGACAGGAAATGTGTAAATGCTCACCGCTTACACCAATTTTAAGTCCAAATAAACAAACGTCAAGTTATTTTAAAAACTACTTTTGAAATGGATTTCCAGGATTGCTGGATTATCTCATCAGAAATAAGGGAGGTGCTCATTTGTTTTTCTTCAGTGAGTTAAGGCACCTTATCCCATAAGAGGGTACAGGAACTAAATCAAAACCTATAAATGGAAATTCTTTTTACTAAAATTCTTTCTATTTCAAAGAACCTCAGAACATGCAGTTTGCAATATGGCACCCAACCTCTTCCGATTTTCTGTGTGATGTCCCACGTTTGTCTACCCTGGATTTGACTTTTTATGAGCAACTCGGCGGGTGTTTCTAGAAAAGCAGAGGACGCTTACCCTACCGGTGCACCTGGTCCATGCTCCCAGTTTTTAGTGGAGTCCGAGTTGCTCATTTACTTTTGTTACTTTGTATGTATGATTTTAGTTACTTTATGTTCTTTGTTGTGGGTGTCTATTTTCCATGTCTGGTCTTTGTCCCTGGATTACATTCTTTTGATTACCGCTACAACCTTGGTTCCCTTGATTACTATTTAATTTGATTGGATAATGAAGGAATTAATAAATGCCTGGAAGCCATTCAGAACTATCCCATCCCTTTTTGCTGAGATGGAAAAATTATTATTTTTCAATTGTAAAGATCTTCATATATACTATAGAAATCAATATTTAAAATGCTCTGGATAATCTATTCTAAAGACTGTTAAAATGAGAATTTTTTATTAGTAAAGAATACAATAAGAATAAATAAGCTTTAGGGCTTCTACATACATTAACCAAAGGCACCTAGGAAAAGTCACCACGCTACACCTCTAATACATGCACCTAAAAGTGTCTAGTTATTTTCGGAAAAGACACTTGTGTTGTACATTGAACATGTACATGTAGGAGTAATTCACTAATTTTCACAACAGTCATACATAAATGGTTGTACTATCAACTGGGTCCTGCATACGTGTGGGCTGAAATAGCATCAATATCCGGTGTGTGCATGTAAAATCGGGAGCTTAAAAACAGTAAACTGGCAGCTTCATTTTTTGTATATTTGAATACGACTGAAGACCCCACCAGTCTAACATTTGCGAAAAGTAAACTAGCTTTGATAATAAATGCAAATTGAACCTGAGCTTTTTTTAAGATAAGGATGGTCAAAACATGGCAACCAAAAGTTAAAAAAAATGAGGTAATCAATACCGGACAATTTGACCCTAAGTCAGACATTTCCGACCATGAAAACCCACAGTTCCTCACCAAAGGCAAAGCTGGACATTTCGATCCATACATTTTTCAGAACATGACAATAGAAGAATGCATAAGGAAAAAAAAAACAATGTATCATGACAGTTTGACCAATTTGAAAGTTAGGGCTAACAAAAATTATGAAAGGACTTACGTGTTTAAATTCATATGTTTCTATAGGAGCGTTTTAAGGTTTCACTTTTCATCATATTATAATACAGACACTTTAAAAAATTATTTGTAGCCTCTGAACATTGGCCTGGAACCCCACCATTTATATTGTGAGTAATTTAAAAGATAATTTAAAAAAAAAACAGGCTGAGGTGAATTCGAGTATATAGTCCAAGTCACCTCAGATTGTTTGCGGTTTTTTGCGTTTATTTTTGTAATTACTCGACGGTTCCTTTCAAAAACTTGCCATTTTATTGTGTCGTTCTGTACTACAATTCCCTTACAATTATTTTTCGTTCTTACCTCCGTAATCGAATATGTCCATTTTATTTTTTTAAACGGCGATTTCACAGTATATCCGCCATCTTGTTATGCGTATCCTTGGAGAATTTCAAAACATTTTTGACAGTCACTGGTAACCTGCCAATTGAGTACTACACACGCTACGACCGACTTCGGATACCAGTTGTGACGTTTCACTCGGAATTTCGGATGTTTTCTTCAAACATACAAGGTAAATATAGAGAAATAGCAGACGACAATATTCTGAACATAAACAAAGCTAAAAAAAAAGTTAACCATGCCAAATTATAGACTTAAAAACGTTGTAAAGAGAATTGAGGTATAAAAAAATGGTTCAAAGACTTCCCTTTTCTCTCTGTACATATACCATAAATTTTGTGGCTTCTTCATGTGTTTCAAAAACCCAAATTTTTGACAAGTACAGTTCAGTACATCCACAAGTCATAGTATTCATACTTATAAGCATGCAAGTGAACACAAATAATATAAAAAAAATGCCCAAAGATGACAAAGAGTCAATCATGTGTCATGGAAAATTGTGTACAAGGTCAACACTCAAGTTAAAGAAGATATTCAATTCTCTTGTTTGTCTTCACAAGCCCAACTGGACAAAAAGCCCTACTTTTTTTATATTTTAAAATTATTTTCTAATATTAAAAAAATAATTTATAATATTAAAAAAAACAATTTCTAAGATTTTCTTAATATAAAGAGTTCTACTATCGTGTTTAATATTAAAAAAAAACAATTTTTCAATATTAAAAATTCAATTTTTTATATAAGAAATTCATTTTCTAAAATTAAAAATTTCTTTATCTGTCTGATGCTTGTACACATTTTTAATATTAAAAAATCAGATAATTTTTAATATCAGAAATTTACTTTTTGATATTAGAAATTTAATTTTCAATATTAGAAAATGAATTTCTTATATTTAGCAAATAATTTATGATGCTAAGGGTCATATGGCATGTATATGGACCAATCAATCCCCCAAAAAAATTATTTAGACCGAAGCTTACCTGAGGTCTATTGAATTTGTGGGGGTGACCAATCGGTCCATATATTGCCAATATTCCACGAGATTCTAATATTAGAAAAGAATTTCTTGATATTAAAAAAGAATTTCTTAATATAAGAAATTAATTTTCTGAAATAAAACAATTCTATTTTTAATATTAACACATCAATCTCAAATATTAAAATCATTTTTTTAATATTAAAAAGTACAGCATTTTGTCCACTTGTGTTCGCCAGATCTCCAACACCTCCCCCCCCCCCCTCCAGTGCATGTATTTTATTTTCGTTTTTTAATTTTTTGGCTTAAATCTGTGTACTCTGAATTCACTTTGCAATAAGCACTGTTGAGTCAAAATGTCAATTAAACAGTTATTGTAAATTTAGAATAAGTGATTAGCGATTCCCCCCTTAACAGCACATGCTGCTTATGAGAGTGGCCAGGCAAGTTTCTTTTTGAATGTTAAGGAAAATGTCCATTAACAGCTTTCACAACTAATTTTCCAGTTCACATGCCCAAAATACATCTTTTTCAGAATTTTTAATATAATATAATAAATTGTCATCTTTTATATTAAACAGAATACTTTGATTCCTTTTTACAGACAAAAGAACTACTAAGAAAATTTTTTGATTTTCTTAACCTTGAAAAGAGAAGGAAGGTTGCCTGGAACCTTAATAACCCAGTAAGAAGACTTAGTAGAGCAACAGGTATAAACCTAAAGATAATCATGACATTATGATAAACATAGGGTACATGAATAAAAGAAGAAATTGAGGCATAAATATTTTTGGTGAAAAAAGAATCAAACATTTCAGATTTCAGCAGGGTAAACCACTGCAAGCAAAAAAAGAAACTTCCAACTCAACATAAACCCCATCCCCCCTTTTTCTAGAAGAAAATGGTCTGTGCCTAATTTTTGATCTTAAATAATTTAATACATTTTTTTCTTATATTATTAGGAATCAGAGAGCATACGTTAAAGAGGTACTTAAAGGAGAGAGATCCAGTACAAGATGTGGTGGAGGCAGTCCACAAGGCAAATGTCAAGAAACCTGTTACTAGGTCCCAGAAGCTGGATGATTTCGACAAGGGAGTGGTGAGAAGTACCATTTATGAAATGCACAGGAAGAAAGCAGCTGTGACCATGCCAAAACTTCACAAAGCCCTGATGGAGAAAGATATTGCTGTTTCACTTTCAACAGTGGCAAGAACAGTGAAAGCATTGGGGTTTCGGTAATTAACCTCCTAAGTTATTAAAGTATTAAATCTACAAAGAATGTAGGGCATGCTTGTACATGTATAAATGAAATGAAATTATTGACTATTACACATGATGTAAACCTGTCTCATTGACAAAATATGTTTCCTGTAAAAAACAGATGGCATGCTAATTAGGACAAAAACACAGAACCTGGCAAATCTGCTCTGACAAAATTTGAGTGTGAAATGTCCAGCTTAACATTTTTATATTTCAAGACTTATTCATTACAGGGTAATGATATCTTGCATCTAAATATGTATACATTTAAAAAAAAATTATTACAAAATATGTCACAAAAATCTTTTTGTATTCTGGTAAACTATAATTGAAAAAGATTCATTTTTCATAATATCATATTTTAATAGGTCTTCCTTTTATTTTTATTTTTTAGGTTCTCCAAGAATGCATCAGACCGAAGATTTGTCTCTGAACGTGCAGATATTGTACAGATGAGGCATGCATATCTTCGCAAGATACGTAAGTTTAGGCAACAAGGTCGCCATATTGTATACTTAGATGAGACTTGGTTGAACACCAATCATGTGGTCAAGGGAGATTGGCTGGATATCCCCAGTACATCCATGTCAGTTTTTGAGCCACACTGTAAAGGTAGCCATCGTGATGTACCTTCCGGGAAGGGTACAAGATTGATAATCTTAGATGTTGGTTCAGCTCAAGTTGGCCTCATTCCTGGATGTGGTCTTATATTTGAGTCAAAAACTAACAGCTCTGATTATCATGACCAGATGAACAAGGAGCACTTTACAGAATGGTTCAAAGACACCCTCCTTCCCAGATTGCCTCCTCAGTCTGTGGTTGTAATGGATAATGCTCCTTATCACAGTCACTTGGATCCTGACTCTAGAGTTCCTAACACGAACTCCAAGAAGTCAGATATCACGGCATGGCTGGATAGGAGCATTATTCAGTATGACAAGAAAATGAAAAAGGCTGAATTACTTGATTTGGTGAATCAAAACAAGCCTCCTAAAAAGTATGTAATTGATGACCTTGCATCAGCTCACGGCCATGAAATTTTACGACTACCTCCTTACCATTGTGAGCTTAATCCCATTGAAATGGTCTGGTCTGACTTGAAAGGCTATGTTGCTGGAAGAAATTCTTCCTACAAGAAATCTGATGTTATTCAGCCTTTCAAGGAGGCCAGGGCTAATTTCAATGCGGAGTGCTGGGCTAAATTTGAGACTCATGTGGTGAGGGAGTATGAGGAAAAGCTCTGGCTGATTGATGGTCTCAGAGATGAGGACGTATCACCTCTTAATAATGCTATTGTTCAACTGTAATTGTTTTGTTGATGGTTGTTATTTTATAGAAGGCTCAGAAATTATCATACTAATTATAATATATATTATAGCATTTTTTGTCATGTATTTACTTTCATCTCTTTGAGGTCTAATAAATGCTTTAAGACCAGTTTAAATCTCTGACAAGAAATTATTTCCAATTCAATCTACTAGGAAAAAAAACAAAAACAAAAAAAAAACGAAACAGAAAAGAAAAGAAAGACCTTAATGCTGGCTGAACATGTTCTGTACTGTAATAATGAAAGTTTAAGGTCAAAGCTACTAGAATAGAAAAAAGTTGTACTTAAACATTCACACAACAATTGCGACATTTCTTTTAAATCAGCAATGCATCTTTCCCTGATCTACGACACAAACTGATATGTTCTTCAACTCACCATATTTCTAGCAGTTTTCACCTTTTAATTCCAAGTTCTACTAAATTAGACTTAGCCAATGTAGAAAAAATCAATGCAGCACAAGCACTAATTTTTTAGTGCTACCTAAGAGCTAAGGTAGCAACCACTTGATTTCTAAAGGGCAATGGGGCCTAGGATCAAATTTTCTATCCTACATTTTTTATTATGTCAAAATTGTTAGCCTTTCTTTTAACATAAACAAAAAATATGATTGTAGCACCACCCCCCCCCCTTTAAGGAAATCGTCAGACGGAAGTTCCCTAACCTTGTTGCCACATATATACTATTTGAATGGGCATATCTTAAATATTTATTTAAAACTTCAGAGAGTAAAAACTATCCTTTGTAGTAAATAAATTTGCCCAAATTTCATCACATAATTGACAATATGATGTTCCTAACTCGAAAAATCCTAGCATGTTTACGTAAATGCAGTCTAGTAATAAATGCTTCTGATAAACTATACATTTACTACGAGACGTACACTGTTCTTGTCCTGATCAACATTCTATTATTTTCGTTTATTCGGATCTTCTCGATAAAACTCTTTGTTTATATCGACACACAATCATTAACATGAATATGGCGGGGAAATATGGTACACAGACGCTCTTCAATTGTGAGGTAGTAGGGAATGTCTCAAAAAAAAAAAAATACAAACAAGATGGCGGATATACAGTGAAATCGCAGTTTAAAAAAATAAAATGGACATAATTCGATTATGGAGGTAAGAACGAAAAATAATTGTAAGGGAATTGTAGTACAGAACGACATGAATAAAATGGCAAGTTTTTGAAAGGAACCGTTGAGTAATTACAAAAATAAACGCAAAAAACAGCAAACAATCTGAGGTGACTTGGACTATAGATGGAGAAGCCGGGAGATAACGGGATTATGCAGCTCAGCTTCAGGGACTTACATATACACATTTTTCATGAAATAAAAAAGCCGGAAACTTACAAGCCTGAAAATTTATAAACAATCATGTATGGAACATAAGCTAATGCTACACAATTGCCAAAGTGAAATAATGTCATGCTTTCGGCTTCCACGAGCTTCTTATTTCAACCGGAAGTGTCTGTTGTTGAAACATTGACTTCCGGTACGATCAGCAGAGAAATATTTATTTCACAAAATAAAAAAATGGAAGTGAAAATTAAAGCTAAATAATTATCGACGGTGAACCTTACAAACCACTGATATTTGTTGAAAGATTTCTTTATTTAAATAATATTAGTTTCCCGTTGCCTAGGGTAACGAAGTTGTATTGTTATGGCGAACACCACCAAGTGCAAAAGAAATTAACAAAAACTGCTGTTTATCTGGTCATACAAGGGCAATTGGCAGACTGAATAACGGTTTATAGCCAGTGATTAAGCTGTCATTATGTCTCTACATTTTAGTGCTAACCAGGTTTGTTCCTTAGTAAAAATATGCAGTGAGTTGTTCGATTTTTAACAACTTACAACTTAAGTGAAGACTTACGCAATGCCAAACTCAATAATTGAAGATAGTTAGTTGTTAGCCAAGAGTAGTTCAAGTAATAGTCGCTATGAATCATGATTAAACTGTGACTTTTAATTAGGTGAATAAAATAGCTTGCTGGTTCATTCAGTTACACCTGGATGGAGGTAAACAGGGGGTTGTTGTTGCTTGTTTTTTTTTCTGAATAACTTAAATTTTGTACCTTGTAAAGCATTAGATAATAAAGAACTTATTGTTTTATGAGGTAGACCTGTTATGTGATAAGGTACATAAATCAGAGGTGGATACAGACACTTTGAAAGGAAGAGGTGCCAGCTGGGGTTCCTCAGAAAAAGGGGGTGTTTGCCAAATATTACTATATAAAGAGCCGAGGCAATGGATAGTAAAGAATGTTTTTTATCCATATAGTATATGTGTACAGTACTGGAGGACGGAAAAACTTTGTCCGGGCCTCAAGTACCTATATGAGCCTTTTAGGACAAAAGGTTTGAAAAATATTCCAAGTCCAAGAATTAAAAAAATAGTTTTTCAATATGGAACCATGACCATACAACAAGTACAAAGAATTCAGGAATTTATTTTTAATTCCATCAATATAACAAAAACTATTTGTTGAGAGCATATTTCTATGTTTAGAAAATTATAAATAAGGTTATGTTGAATTCATACTATGAATATATTTGTATGCGTACATGTATTTGAAAAAAAAACAAAACAAAACAAATAATCTAGCTACAGTATATGTTATGGGGATTTAGTATAATTTTTCTCTTTACCAGTGGTACTTGTACAAGAGTTGGGGGACAAAGGATCCTGTGTTCCTGACCTATTTCAGAGTTCTTCAAAGGTTATAAATATGTTTTATTGCCATTATGTACAGTGTATATCAATCATGTCCTGAGCTTAGGTAATTATAGGGTACACTTATTATCTATCATTTATAAATTTATAAATAGAATAGGTATGGTGAATATGTCAAAGAGGAAACAACCCCACCAGGCTGAAAATGTCAGTCCAAGGCCACCCATTGGTCTTCAGTGAACGTCTAGGAAACCCTTACACCACAGTGCAGGCTGCAGCTGGTCCCAAAAAATCATTATACACATGCAGATATAAAGAATGTTGTTTTGTCTCTTATTTCAGTATACCAATGCATTTGATTCCAAGAAGTTACAGAATTGGCAAATAGCTAGTGAATATAGAGAGGTATGTTATTCAATGTATGCTAGATGGATGTTTAATTTTGGCTACATACATTTGTAGATGTATAAAGGGAGAAACTGTTTTTTAGGGGTGATGATAATTTTTAAAAGCATAAAATAGGATGCTTTACTATATGATGTATCTAGAAGATGAAAGTTTCTTGTCCCTGTGAATTCTGGTTCTGCATTTCATTTTATCCTAGCTTTCCATAAAAGCAATTGACAGTGTACAATGTTAAATTCCAATGCTGAATGACTAGCTACCATCTCCTCTTTCACTGGTTTTAACCTTCAATAAGCTTATCCTTCTGGAGCACCTATTGCTCCCATGCTTGTTAATTGGATATTTACACTTGGTGTTTATGTTTGTACTTTGAAGTTCTTTGTGTTGCAAGACTTTTTTGTCTGTAGTAATTTTTGGTGTTCTAGGCATAAAATCCTTTTTTCCGGGTTCTCATTTATACCATCAGTATTACTATGTACCATACCTGCTATCCCTTCTGGGCATACATGTAACTACTGGTACTTTACCAGTTGTAAGATAACTTCATGTTTAGCATGTTTATTGTGCAGTATTGTGTCAAGGATATAAATTATAATTGTATTGACTTAATACCTAGAAAGGTATATGTAGATGTAATAAAGTAAACCAGGTATTTAACTCTTGAAGTTGATGTATATAATGATTTTTTTGTGAAAAAAAAAAACATATCTTCATTTTTTAAACCTACACACTCAAATTAAAAATAAATTTACAACCATGACCTGATGATAGCACAATAGACCTCTTTTTATTTTCTCACCTGATTCTTACCTTTAATGTTGACATAGGAAAGCAACAGTGATTTAAGTGAAAGAATTTTTAGTTCAACCTTTAACAAAGCACATTGACAGTTTAATTTAAATATTGCTGTACAAAAGGATTTATCATAAAAATTTACAACAATAACTTTCCCACAGTGTATTTATTTTAATGGATTGAATTTTTCTGTGTGAATATTGAGTAGCTTTGAACTACAGATTTTTTTTACATTGTTTGAAAAATGAAGAGAAAAGTGCATTTTGTAAAGGAAAGTTTTCTTTATTCATACAGATATTATTACTTATTAACTGTTTTTTTTTTCATGGATCATACAAGAGGCAGTATTATATTTGGCATGTGAGTTAGTCTAGACTTTTTCATTTGCATGTAAATTAATTGATTATCATTATATTATTATAGAGACCAAGAGCTTTTGATGGATTCACACAGATTGTTGCCACAAACAGAGGACATTTACTTCCAGGGGTAAAAAGATCAAGAGACTCACCATGGGGCACATTTGTTGGCACATGGGACATGCCCTTAAAAATTCCAGGTATTTTACACACACACACACACACATACATGTAACAGATTTTCTTGATTTTCTGAATTTTGAGAAACTTTCTTTTTCTGTCATATTTAAAAAAAAAAATGTGTGTCCAAAAAGGCAATTTTTGGTTCTTAGAAACAAATTTAAGTCATCTTCCACCTTTATTGAATACCCCATCTGACCAGAGTTCACATTGTCTTTTTTGAAGTTATATTTTGGTATATTGTTATTTTTTAATTTATGGTATATCTGTAGTGATATTAATTGTTTGGGCTTTAATCAAAACTACCCCATCCTCTGTAACAGAACTTAAAATATGGAAATTTAGAATAATTAAGTTAATGTACAAAATCTTTCAGTTTGTTTTTAATTCATAATGGTTTTAATGATAAGGAGGAAAAGACAATTCATAAACAGTTAATCAGTCATGGACTACACATATTTACCAATTGGAAACTTAATTATTAATCTTATTTGGAAAAAAATTATGCCATTTTTAGCATTACATGTATTAGAAAAGAACACTGCTCAGCCTGAAAGTTTTATTTGTTTTGTACAATTTTGCATACTTACCACAAGAAAATACTTTGTGATAATTTCTAATACCCCTACAAAGCCTGGGATGCAAAATTTATGGAACTACAGCCTTTGATTCAATTAGTAGTGACATTTTTAGGACAGAAATTAATTAGTTATATTTTGGTCACTACAGTTACAACTTTCCACTTCCTTGCTTGCATCATGTATGTCTACATTCCTAACTTTCTTAAATATTATATTTACTTTGTAAAGTGTCAGTCCCTGTAAGAATCAGGCAGTAGGTGAAACATGGTATGGAAAAAACCCATCGTTCTGACAGTATAATTTGACTATTTGCACCATTAGAACCAAGGAAAACAGACAAGATTTTCCATGTCATGCTGAACCATTGAGTTACAATTTCATTGAAATGCACTGAAAATTAACATTTCAAGGGCAGATAACTCTGTCAAAAATATCATTTTTCTAAGATTCTATTGAAAAATTTCTGCACAAAGCCTGTGATGTAGAAATGAAATAATGGTCTTTTCAAATAGAGAAAGTATCCTTCAGTGATATTACATTGTGAGATGGGTGGGGTTTTGACATGCATGTTTCTGATTTTTCCCATTTTTGCCTGAATTTTACAAACACACTTAAGAACAAATTGCACATCTTAAACCTACTTAACAATTTTTGACACATGTAATTAATTTACTGCAAGTCTTATAACAATGAAACTGATTCAACACATTTCAAATATTACTGTAGAGCAATTTCTTTTTATTTCATTTGATTTTCAGGTAATACAAATCCAACAGCTAGAACTGGGGACTCAGTTGAAAGGTTACTGCGCTCCAAGACAGATGGAGATATTGTTCTAAGAGGAAAGCTTAAAAGATGTAAAGTAAGTTTACAAGCTTAGAAAGTTTCCTCTGGGAATGAAATACATGAACTAATTTGAGTAGATATTTTCATGACTGGTTTCTAAACTGCAGATATTGTGTAAAAACACTCTGTCCAATCTTATTTGACTGCTATAGTGTGCTTCACCCTGTAAACTTTATCAAATATGACCCTCTTTACATTTTTAAATCCTCTTTTTTTTTATACCCCTACTCAAGGAGTGGGTGAGTGGGTTGTATTGGAGTCACCTTGTCTGTTCCTCTGAATTTTTTCACAATTATCTCAGCTTTTAATGGATGGACTAATGTCAAACTTGAGTGTGACTTTATATATATGGGGCATACATTGTAAGTAATTTTGGAGTACTGTCTGATTAACTTCCTGTACAAGTGGGGTTAATCCTAGCATGACATTTAAGTTAGGCTTAATTTGCCATTTGAAGAACACAATTTCAGCCAATTGTTTTTTTGGGTTTTTTTTGTATAATTTTCTTATATGCAAACCTACACAGGAAAGGATGTATTTGTGAAAATAAAACCAAAATTCAAGACCAAACTTCGTGTTCAAGCAAGCATGGTCAGATTCATGAACACGAGTAAGTGAATACCTCCATTTTTGATTTGTTGATGTTATTTTGCCAACATTTTCAATAGTGGAAAATTTCATTTATTGTTTCTAGCATTAATTTCTCTTCCTTATCTTTACTGAGCATAGTTGTCAATCTGTATATAAAAAAAAATGCAAAAGTAACTAAGTGCCAATGAAAGGGTGGGTATCAAAGAAGGAAACCACGCTTGGGAACTCATTAAGTTAAACCAATGATGTATATTTCTTTCTTCTTGCAGGTACCAGATCCTCTACCAGTAAAAGAAGATGTTAAAGCTGATAATGGAATGGACAACTTACTTGCACCATTTGAAACAATTGTGGCTGGGGCTGATGGGTCATTGGCCAGATCTGGTGCTAGAAATCCTGAACCTTTATCAACAAGTCCTAAAGTTGCAGGATCCAAACAAGGAACACCAAAAGTAGGATCTAGAGTACCTACTCCTTTGGGTTCTAAACCAGTCACTCCAGCTCTTAACTGGCCTGACCCTAGGTCACCACCGAGGTCAGGAGGCTCTAGGAGGAGAACACCCCAACAGAATGTCACTACAAATGCTATAGATGCTATTGAACCTGAGCTACAAAGGCTGTCTGTTAGAACTCCTATCAACTGGCCATCTCCTAAATCTCCAGTAGTACAGAATGCATAGACTCAATACAACTGATCGTAAACTAACTTAGAAGAAGGAAATGTTAACAATTTCAGTTGACTTATAGAGATATACATGAGCTTTTTGTTGAATATTAGTGAGTTTTAATTGAATTTGAGTACCAAATCATGCAATAAATACATGTGAATAATAAGCCATAGAAATAGAATATGTTGTTACTTTTGAAGATTATTAATAATGTTAAGTGTTATACACTGCCTAGAGTTGTGAGATTGATATGCATTTGACAAAATAGATTTTTTTTAACCCAGTTGGACTTCATTTAATATGCTGTGTTTACACACTGGATACCCCTTTTTTTGTTCTAAGTATATACAATTAGGAATATAATAATTTATCATCTGTTCTTTAGTGGTGCTTTTTCTAATAGTTTTTCTATAGTTCTTTTTTACTGGGGAGTCATTTACAAAAAAAAATGTTGCATGTACTAATTAAATGGTGGTGGACATATGGTTTCTGGGGTTTGGATGAAGATTTTAATGGAACTTAATTGTGTGAGTACCATCTTGGAGAATCATGAAGTCATAATTTTTTAACAACTGGTTGTTGACCATTAATTTTTTACTTGATCTGTGATATTAAATGTTCTGTGTTTTTATGTAATTTTATGTCTACAATGGTTTAAGTTTTTTCCTTCCACCTCACTGTGCAATTGGTAGCCTTCACATATTTAAATATCTTTATATTAGATATTGGATTTGTTGTTTTGCTCACAATTAAACAATTTGAATAATAATTTCGTCAATAATAAAAAAAAACCCAGTTTTTTTGTGCATTCAACAATAGTAGAAAGGAATTCTAATTTTCAAAATTTACCAATTATACAATGTAAATGCTACATACATAACTAGAAAACTGATAAAATGAATAAAAATGTTGTTAATGTGCTGAACAGTAAATTTTTCTGAGGATTTATGAAAGTTTATTACAATAAAATTATTATTTAATTTTGTTTTGTTGTCAGTGTCTTATTCCAACATGTCAATATTCTGGACTACACTGCAAGTTGATTAGCATTAAATTTCAAAAGTCTTAGGGGTCAATGAAAACACATATTATATAGTAAGATTGTTAAAACCCCGTAGTGGTATTTTGATTGATAAATGGATGGCAGTACCATGTGTCCATTAAAAGATGTTTGTATGAAAAATAAACATGCATGAAAACCAGACTGACTGTAAGGGTTATGCAATAAAAAAACAACAAGTATTTGTTTGCTACATAAGGTTTATGTACATAAACACTTCAATATACTGTAAACGTACTAATTTTTGCTATTTTCGTGGACAGGAAACCACAAAAAATAGTATATGTGAAATTTGTTTTTAACACTATTTAATGCTAATAACACATTTGAAACTGCAGAAATTGTTACCAGCAAACATGTTCACTTGACAAGATCTACGAAAATTAGTAACCAGTGAAAATTAATATGTTTATAGTATTCATCTTAAACATCTGAGCACTTTCTTGACTGGTGGCATATGTCTTTGATCAGCGTTCAGTTACAAAGATCACCATTGGTTGATGTTTACTAACAGTAACTCAAGATCTGCACATGTACTAACATTCTCTATCTCTCAAATGTCCTCTTACATATACAATTCATGATCAAATTACAAAATGGTAGCATAATACTGAACTAACCGCAGTTTGGTCTTTCAGCAGGAAACTGCCTCAGGTCAATCTTAAAATATTGGTACAGCTATTGTAAGGTATAGCTATTAATAACAAAACACTTTCCAAAATCATCACCTTAGAATTACAGGTTGTAGATTTCAATACTGAAATAGAACAGAATATTTACTTCATGAGTTTTTGTACACAGGAATGAGACATGATGTCACTTTCAATAAATATGTATACATGTACTAACCATGTTAATAGGGAAGAGTAATCAAGGGAACCAAGGTAATAGCGGTAATCAAAAGATTGTAGTCCAGAGACAAAGACCACACATGGAAAACCGACATACACAACAAAGATCATAAAGTAACTAAAATCATAAATACAAAGTAACAAAAGCAAATGAGCAACTCGGACTCCACTAAAAACTGGGAGCATGGACCAGGTGTACCGGTAGGGTAAGCGTCCTCTGCTTTTCTAGAAACATCCACCTAGTAGCTCATAAAAAGTCAAGTCGGGGGTAGACAAATGAGGAAAGGAAAACTGACCCATTGAATAAATCAGTTTTAATGGTGCAGATGGATACACCATAACGATCCACAAGTTCATGATGATGACCATAAAACTTCTGTGGTGATGACTTCAATCTTGTAGCAACATAACTCTGTTCCAGAAGCCTATTTGTTAGAGATCTAGTATGATACAAAAAGTCTGCATAGTTTCGACAAGCTCTGGCATAACATATGAGTGGTGATATGAACACTTTAATACGCAGGTGCTGAAGGGATGTTGCCACAAATTAAAGGAAAGTTGACAATTCTGAATAAAAAGTCATCATGTTTGTCATAAAGTTTGGTCAATAGTTTTCCTTTAACATCGATTTCTAAGTGTAACAACATAGGATATACGAAAGTAGGGTGTACACTTTATACATGTATATAGTTAAGTTCAACTTTGTATCTTGCTTCCACAGTGGTAAAAACTGGATTGTGAGTATAAATTTTTTCCTGAATACATGGGAAAGGTTTTGCATGCATTTTTTTTAGAAAGTTAATATCATGTCAAAACAGAAACTGTCCTAAATTCTAGACTACTGAATAAAATTATAGTTTCGTGACCACAATTTGCAATTTAAAATGGGAAACTTAGTCAAGGTTAAAGTAGAAATGAAAAGCAGAGAGACCATAATTAGAATAAGGGACAGATTATTCATGATCAAAGGGACATAATCTAAACCAAGAAAATAGACATAACACTATAAAAACTCAAATTAACTAAAAGAATACACATGAGACACTATAAAAGAATAAAAGAGCAACCCAGAATACACATAAAACTCAGAGTATGAACCAGGTGAACCCGTAGAGCTAGTATCCTCGTTTCTCTACAAACACCCGATGAGTTGCTCATATGCCCTCAAATCGCGTTTGAAACAAAAGAAGGTAACTATAACATTGTGAACAAGTCTGTTCTCATGGCAAAGATGTCTGCACCAAGATGAGTAAGAGTTGATGATGTAAATCATAAAACTAAAATTGAATACTGTAGTCTTGGGGCAACATAATCTTCTTTCAATAGCTTGGGAGTTAAGCATGCTACAGAAAATCTGTTTTGAAGACCAAGAGACTATAATATCTACTCACCTCATCTCTGTATTTATGCTTAGATTTTTCTGACTTTGATGGTTTTCCTTGCTTTGTTCTACTGACTTTCTTCTGTTGATTTTTGTCGGTAGGTTTTTTCACATTAAGAAGCGGATGGATTTCTAAAAGAAAATGCAAAATAAAGTTTCAAATACAAATAAAGGACAGATTTGGGCTGAAGCCAAACCGAACTGACTTCTCCCTGTCATTGAAATACACTAAGAAAGACTTCCCCCTCTTAATAAGATATAAAGCAAACCTCCTCCTAAATGTACATGTAGGTCATGTGAAGGTGTAAGGGTTAGTTCATAAACTTTTTTTTCCATTCAATTTGCAACTACTATCAAGCAAAGAACAAAACAAGAAAACCTGTCTTCAGTGACCTACCATTGTACGCCACATGTTCACAACATACAGGTGGTCCTTATATACTGTGAACTATAACAGGATTTTACATACAATGCTCTATAAAGGGATATTATAATTATGGTCTTTTAAAGACAGGTTTTTGCTCAATAAAGGTGGTTGCTATGATAGGTTTTACTGCATTAGGAATCAAAAATGAATTTTTGTAGAAACAATATCTATTGGAGATAGAGTGCAATGTTATCTCCTCTTGTGAAGACAACATTACCCTGTCATTTCATACCACTGTTTTTCTCTTGGAAGTTAATGGATATATAGTATTCTCCATTTTTTCCTAAATTTGTCAAATATCCTTATCGATATATTTCCTAAAATATTCAACAACCTTATTTTGGTGAGTAGCAATTTACCATTTTGCATTATTGTGCATAATGCAATATCCTGTTCTTAATTATTTACATTAATTCCTATCATTGTTTGTACAAGTTCAGTGATTCTGTGACAAATAAATTATTTAAAATTTCAAAGAGCAATTGTTTCCTTTTTCTTATCCCAATAATGCAATTATTCTCAGATTTTACCATTTTGTAGCAAATCTTATATCACATGAATATACTATAATGTGTGAATTGATCTAATGCGTTTTTTTGAATAATGTACAACATGTATGAGTATCGTGTGAGCACATTGTATGCATGGCAATGGATTTGGAAGGTGTAGACCATAACATTACAATTGAATAAACTCTCGCCCAATTTTTTTAAGATTAAATTGCATTTTAACACAACTAATGAACACTGTATGAAATAACGTTTCAATTGAATTCAATTATTTAAGGAGGTAGACCTAGGGTAAGGGACACAACTATTAAAAATCATTGGAACGTTTGTATTCTGACAGCATTTTACATCAATATTATGTAAGCATCTATTTAACTTAGATTGGTTTCATTCTGCTTCAAAAGAAAGCTTGAGAGGCTTTGGTGACATTGAATGTGATACAAACATATCAGTGATTTCAAGAGTTGTATCCCTTACCCTAGGCCTACCTTCTTAATACAATTGTATAATTGTGATCTTTTAAGAATAAATGTTATTTTAATAATATCAAAACCGATGAGTATTGATATATTATATCATTTTACAGAAAAAAAGTTCTGCTTGCTCGTTAAATCTCTGCATACTTCCGAACTAGTGAGTATATTTAAGATATTCACTCTTTCCAATTAATTGTCCTATTTATGTCTTCACATCCACTTTCAGAGATATCTACATTGATTAAGGCACACTAAGTGAAAAAATGATTTTTCAAAATCTGCTGACATATTAAGTGAGGCATTGTAATTACCATCTAAGGGAGCACTGGGTAAACTGACATTGACTTCTTGACTTTTAGTTCTCTTTTTCTTTGGAGACGGGGCATTGGCTGAGTCTCCTTTACCTCTTTTCTTTTCTGTTTGAATTTGGTCTTCGGTTGTCTAAAATTAGTAAGAAAGCACTATAAATTTATACAGATTGTCATATCAATTTTTCGATAATACAAAAGTCTACCAATTATCATCAAACCTCACGGACAACAAGATCTGGTTTCAATTTCACAAAAAAAAGTCTTTCAACCATAAATTTGATGTGAGTTTTGAGTTTTGTCATCAAAATGCTATTTTCAAATGTGAGGTTATTACTACAGAGCAACTTTACACTTTGGTCTTAATGAGAAATCTACTCCTGAGACTAATTAGGTCAGAATAAACAGAAAAGGATCCCCTCCCCTTTGATGGAACTAGTGCCAGACTTACAGTTCCTTCTGTTGGCATCCACCCTTCCTCAGGTTCATCAAACTCTGGAATCACTTGTAAATACAGCAGAGCATCATCATCTTCATTTTCTTCATCACTGAAGAAATAATAGCAAGCTTCAGGTAAATTACAAAATATTGTAATATAAACAACATGTGATATACTGGTACATGCAGTATATTTTTAGAATATTTTTCCAAAATTCAAAAAAGTATTTTTTTTAAACCTATTGAAAATGTTACAGAATAATAATAATAATAACCCAAGACATTCACACGATCATAGAAAAATTAAAACCACACCTTACCAATCTTCATTTTCCAGAACACAAAATTGCCTGACATATTGAAATCTTTGAATTAGAAATGATACTTTCTCCTAATTGCAGTTAACCTTATTCCAATATTTCTAGCCATGACATATCATCTAAGCTTCATATCATGATAATGTTTTCTTTTATCAACAAATACTTCTTAACCAGGGCATACAGTACCATTCGTTCTTTCTTTTGTCAATTAATGGCTTTTTGAAGTTGTCTCCCTTGAATTTTAGAGCAAATCATAAGTTTATGTCATCTAACTAACCTACTGACAAACGCCTGAATTGGGTCTATACTTGTAACATCTACTTCTAAGTCTTCATCATCAGGTCCTGTGAAAAAAAAATTACTCCACTTAAGAATCAAGCATATGTGATTCTTGCAATTTTTTTTTTGGCATAAGGAACCTTTACTATGCATTTAAAAAATGAAAGTGTCAGTAACATTTTGAACCCTAATAGAGAGTAGGCAGAGCTTGTTACCTTTGGAATGGAATGGAGAAGAAACCATTTTTAAAACCGAAATCTAACAGAATATTTCAAAATTCCGCTGAAAAATTACGTGCCCAGTACCCTTCCGTTCCAAAAGTAACAAGCTCAGCCTACTCTCTATTATGGTTTAAAATGTCAACAAAACAAGTAATTTTTGTAGCAAATTTGGTATCAGCATGCAGGAAAATGATTATCGAACTAGGTAGGTGTGACATGCACAATTTCAACTTGAAAGTCGTTACAAGCAGTTGAAGGGCAATACTCTGCGGTACCGCTATATCTCCAACATTTTGTATGGCACATCGTTCTGACCCCAACCTGACATATCAATATCCAAATAAAAAAGAGGAGGGTTGCAGGGTCAGAGGAAATTCGGACTACATTTTACGCTGTTACCAGTGAATACGGGTCTATTATACTACTCTGTTCTTAAGGAAACAGAGATACAATGTAGCACAAAGAACATATAAAACACATAAAGGCTTTTACATAGATTAAAGGCAAAGCAAGGCAATGTAATGGGGAATTGCTGTATGATAAATTGACCTCTGTATGATTTATAGCCATCTGGGGTGATATCTTTCATGTGATCCCATGTATATCTAACAATATAGGGTTTAATTTTGTGAATTTTTCTTGCTTTATGGAGTTTGTGAGTTGACAAACAAAAATTGAAAGAAATATTTTCAGCTATCTGACCCAAAATTCAAACCTGTTCTTTATACACTAAATTTATTATTAGAATTCTGCATTACCTTTTGTCTCTTCTTTTTCTTTATCTTCATCTTCAATATCAAATTCTGATTCTCTTTCTTCATATTCAACATTCTCATCTAATTCTTTAAAATCAGGAGCAAATGCACTCCAGTTTTCCTATAATTTATTTCAAGTAATTATATATAAATAACAAGAGATTTTTAGAGACAGGAACCCTCAAGACATTTAGTGAAAAAAAACTAATACAATTTTAGGCTTTGGCTGTGAGGGATGTAGCTATTTGTCCTCAAATAACCTTAGACTTTGTTGATAGTATGCACTGCTATGTTGTCATATTGCCAATTCTATGGAAGAACTATAGTAAAATATGATGTGCATCTGTGTTAAGTAGCACTCCAGCTAAGGATCATGCAAAATGTGATTCATGGGTAAAAAAGCCTACAAATTTTTATTTTTGATATTTTGTTTGAAATGCCATAGTAAACAGAAATTAACATGTGGTTTTTCATATAATCCATGCTCTTAAGAGATAAAAATTGTATAGAATGCACTGTAGATTTCAAAATTAAGGGAGATAACTCTGTAAATGACACTCAAATACAATAGAATCTACTGGATTTTCAATGTTGATTATCTTCTAAGAGCAGGCAGAATTGAATGAATAATTACATATTTCACAGTATAGATCCATAAAACAACTTAATTACAAAAATAAAAACATGTAGCCTTTTTTAGGGTGTATAACATTTTTCAGATTTTGCATAATTCTTACAAAGGCAGCTACTTAAAAGTTCAAACAATCACTTATTTGCTGCATACATCATTACTGTAATATGTCATTTAAGTAATAAATTTAGAGCCATCAACATTTTACAGCATCTGCATAAAGATCATCCCTGCAATTGAAGGACAAAAGCGTTCTTTTGAAATATGGCAAAAACATAAATAAACCACAATTTTTTCTATTAAAAAAGGTCTCCTACAGAGTACATAGTCCTTATTGGTAATCTGTCAGTAACATATTTAGCCAATACATGCACTATAAAACCACAGAGCATGCTTATTTAGAAGACTAGAAAACTGGTTAATAATATATTATTATTGCATAAGATTTTCCATATTGGCTTAAAATCTTTGTTCCATGGCCTGCCAAAGTGAACGAGGCGTAGCAGAAGTCCAATATGGTTAGTCAAGGACCAATAAATCAGCTAATACGGAAAACCTTACGCAATTATACCTGTATTGACTAACTAGTCAAATACATCATACTGGCCTTCACCAATGTGGATTTTAACCAGACAAATATGACATATTGGACAGCTAAGTCCCATATTGGACAGCTTAACCCTGTATCAGCGTACTTTAGTATTTTGAATTGTATTGGCAGTTTTGATCATTTTAAGGCTAATAATCGAATGTAGGTCAATAATTTAGTTTATTCCTTGATTTATGATGCAATTTTGTGATATAAATGTTAATATCATTTGCTTTTCATTAATAAAAAATAAGTTATGACAGTCAATAGTGTAATTTCTCTCATTCTTGCTGTTATTTCTCACGGATGATTTTACCAGGTCGTCAAACAAAGCAGAAATTGGTAAAATTAGAGATAAATAAACAGTAAAAAAAAGAATTGTAATGGTAGAATCCAAATTTCAATTAGCGCAATTCCACTAAAAAGCAAAAAAAATCCCTGATTGCTATTCAATCTCATTGTAGAATTATATTTTAACCCAAAGGCAAATGTCTATTCAACAGAGCCTTTATTGGCCAAATCTGAATGCTAAAAAATCTACAACCTAGATAGCTTACAGTCAAAATGATAAAAATTTATAAATTAATCTGTCCTCTGAAGTAGAAATACAAAAAAAACAACTGCAGGCTTAGAAAAACACTAAAAAATATTTACACTGTTTTCTGAAATTATAAGCTCAAAATATGTAGTTTCAAACTTACCACTTGATTCTGAGCCCAAATAGAGACCAAACCACTGGATATTGAAGCTAATATTGGTCTGACAGGATGCCACTATAATAAAGATAATTTTAATTATCCCTCAGGCTAACATGTAGGAGAAATACATTTCAAAGAATTTTTAATGAACCATGCATGAAATATACTTATGTTGACAATTTTCCTTCACAAATATTCATATGCAAGTTAGAATCAGGTTGAAAGGAAAAAAATCTAATTACTAACAGTAGAAAAACGAAGACAGGAATTGAATCATAAAATTCTTACTACCACTTTTCAAGTATTTTTCATCTATGAAAGAACACAATGATAGACAAAGGATGGACTGACTGATAGCTGAGTAGTATATACCTATAATAAAGACCAACATATAAAAAGTTATCAATACAAACCACTACATCCAGTAACAATTCTCCCTTGGTACCATGTAATATTTTGACCAAATTGCCCACACTTTTCTCCCATATATACAGTGAATGTTGTCTGGCTGACCCAGCAACAATATACTCTCCATCTCCAGAGAAACAACACTTCTTCCATAAAGTTCTAAAAATATATTATATACATATTATTTTAGTGTTTTTTATTGGGTAGTACAGAGAAACCTGTCTGAAATGAATCTGATTCAGACTGAACTAGATATCATTGAGAAAGAATCCACCTCTGTGGCCCACTGAGGTAAAAATTCTGTACATCAGCCTTGCTTAACAAATTCAATTAATCATGCAAAACTCACTACAGTCGAGACACAAAGAGCTGCGCAAAAATCAATAGTTAAGGTTCAAGGTCACCAACTATGGTACGTGACAAATCAGTTTAAAGTCATCTACCAACATGCCAAATATCAAAAGCCTAAATTATAAGACAAAAAAGTTACAGCCTGGACAAGAGCTTGTCAATGAAAAAAAACAGGAATTTGACCTTAAAGTCAAAGCTCAAGGTCATATGACACTATTTATGGTACTCAATATATATCGTCTATAGGGGATCTATCCACATGCAAAATATCAGCAGCCTACATCAAAAGACAAAATAGTTACAGCCTGGATACGAGTTTGTCACCCCAAAACAAGAATTTGACCTTAAGGGTCAAAGTTCAAGGTCATAGGCATTATTCATCTTTAGGTGATCTACCCATATGCAAAATATCAAAAGCCTACATTGAAAGTTAAAAGAGTTATAGCCTGGACACAATTTTGTAACGGACAGAAGGACAGATGGATAGAGTGATCAATCTTGGGTGATTGCAACTTTTTTTGATGGGACCCTAATAATGGATTGGTCAAGACCTAAAACTAAATAAAAAAAACCTTTCATGTTTCCTATTACACTTTTGACAAAAAAAGGGGTAAAAAGATTAATTGATTGTTTGGGTTTAATGCCCGAGCAGCAACTAGGGTAGAAAGGAAGGGATTATTATTTTATTTTACAATTTTTTTTACATTGAATCTATAGGGGAGAAAACTCTAGTTTTATCAGTGCTCATTTAAAAATGACAACAACAAAAAACCTAAGGGTTCACTATTCAAGCTGAACAAATTGGGGTGGGTATGGTAATATAAAACACATTTAATTTGGCCTAAATATGCTATAATTATATAATGTATGTCAATTTGTGAGGACAGTTTTAACATACTTGTTAACAAGGTCTTGTAGTTTTTGTATAGGTTCTGGTTCACCATCTTTACCGCAGGCTAGCACTTCACCACATTCATACACCCTTATAATTCTGTCGGCTGAATTCACTAGAAAGCAACTGTAACGATAAAAATTATCTTACATTTATGAAGGT
The DNA here is from genome assembly GCA_037379345.1 of Perna viridis. Lineage (NCBI taxonomy): Eukaryota > Metazoa > Mollusca > Bivalvia > Mytilida > Mytilidae > Perna > Perna viridis. Next base: position 24,266,327 of record CM074515.1, read on the forward strand.
TCTTTTGTCTGCCATCTCTTGGAATTTTCACTTTTTTTCTTTATCAACATACCAGTAGGAACCTTTACCTGTCCATAAATATGATTTGCTATGATTTTATTATACTATATAGTCTATTATGTTTCCTGTTTTTTACATTCAAATTAATGTATCAGACAACAGGCTTTCATATTCATGGCAGAAAACTGGATTTTGCCCAGATTGAAATTAGAACTGTAAATGATAATTAGTGGCATCTCAAACATGACAACAATTAAAGTCTCTGTTATTGTAGCAAAAATGGTGGTCACTTGAGAACAATATAAGCAATACTTGTAAAAATCAATCTTCCCCTTCAGTTCCTCACATAAAACAACATATTTAAATTAGGAAAGAATATATCAAAGACTTTTCAATTAAATAAAACGACAAAGGAAAAAGTTTCCATTTTTCCAACAAAAATGGCCACCCTTAGAAATGACATCACCAATATTAGTAAAAATAAAATTTTACCTTTACTTTGCCACATGAAACAATATATCCAAGTTTGAAAAGGATCTGGCTTATACTTTTCAAGTTATTGCACAGACAAGAGTCAAAGTCTATTTTTGCAACAAAAACTGCAGCCACTAGGAAACAACTACAGCAATATTTGAAAAAAATCAAACAAAACCTTCAATTTTTCAGAGGCAATGACATACCCAAATTTGAAAAGATTCTGCCAAACACTTTTCAAGTTATTACATGGACAAAGTTTTGTAGCTGCAAGGCTGTTCTCCCCCCGCTGTACTTCCCCAAACTAAATCAAATACCAACATTCAACTACAAGATAGGATGGATTTAGTATGTAATGGATGAAAAAAGGTTTGATAATGTAATTTGCCATGTGCCACCTGGTTTTTGTATAGACACCCTCCTAATAGATTCACCATAACCATGATAACCTTTCAACAAACTTGAGAGTCCAAGGAAACTCTCAAGGTCCTACATTATGTAAACTGAGATTGTCTTTTCCTAAATTTGTCTTATGTTCTTTTCTTTAATAAAAATAATAGTAATTGGTTTTTTACAACTGCGTAAACTTTTTGATAGAGGTCAATGATTTTACTGTTACATGTAAGTGCAAACTTTTTTGGTGTTGAAGGTTAGAGAGTGCATTTTTTATTTTGTTATATAATTTGTATACATGTACGTAACTACTTTGAGTGGTTATCCCCTGGACTTCCCCCCTCAATCTTTGATCATAAACTTGTACATTACCTTCCCCATCATAGACTTCCCCCTCCATCTTTGATCATAAATTGTATATTACCTTCCCCGTCTAGCAAACTCTATTGATTTTATTGCTGTAGTGTTTAGTGTTCCAGTTGTTACTCTGAAGGAGGCCAATAACTGCAGGTCATTTACAGAAAATACAAGGATCTGCAATGTCAAACAAAAAAAAAAAATGAATACTGGTACTAAGACAAACGTGAAAAATGAAATGAAAATTCATAGCACTGAATGCCACTAAATACAAGATTTATCCATATTAAACATTTGCTTGGACAATCATCAATATGATGAGTTTTTCCTATAAGGTAAGTGATTTTAAGTTTTATCATCAAAGCAGATACATTGTAGTACTTATATAATTATAAAAATACATTACTGGTGTTTAAACACTGACTGAGATGACCTTATCAGGACATGCTAATGAATACTTTAGTACTGGTAATTAACAGTCTATGTATTTCCTTTAAATTGTTCAACTTACCCTTCCTTTTGCATTTCCAGTGTAGATATTAATTCCTCTTCTATCATAAGATGCTACTATATTCAAATCCGACTGAAAATACGAAACATAGGAATGATTACAACTAAAACAATGTGTTTGGTATACTAGATTTCTAATTCATTTGATGTAAAATTTGAGCAATAAATGACCCATGTCAAGTAACTCAACGTCAGTAATTATTGTGTGTATTTAATATAGTGACTATCAGACTTGCATTGATCAAAATATCATAAAAAAAAACCATGAAATAATTTCTGAATATAATGTACAGCTATAGCAAAAAAACCTTCTCTCACATCAGGCAATCGGTGAAACATGGTATGAAAAAAAACCATCATTTTGATAGATTATTTGACTATTTGCACCATCTAAATCAAGGAAAACAGACAAGATTTTCCATATCATGCTGGACCACTGAGTTACAATTTCATTGAAATGCACTGAAATTGAACATTTCAACTCTGTCAAAAACCTCATTTTTCTAAGATTCAATTGAAAAATTTCTGTGCAAAGCCAATGATGCAGAGATCAAATAATGGTCTTTTCAAACAGAGAAAAGATCCTTGAGTGAAATTATATTGTCAGAATGATGGGATTTGACATGCATGTTTCTGATATTTCCCATTTTGCCTGATTCTTACAAACACTTACAATTAAGAATTAATGATTCCCACATATATGTACACATATATGTACATGTATCTTAATGCCTATAAATACTGAAATTACAAGTACATTACATGTGCATGTACTTGCAACAATTCTTTTTGTGAATTCTTTTTATTACTATTACACATTTGAGTATTAATTTGAGGAAATTTACTTCCACATAACCTATAAAAAAAACAAAATGCAGAGAAACAAAAGCAGCAAAAAGAATTTCGAAATACTAGCCTGATCAGTCTAAACAGGTAGGCTGGCTAAAATTTAGGAAAATATATAATCATTTATAAATGCAAAATATATAAAACTTGAGTTAAAGGCTGATTTTAACACACAAGTGTAAGTACATTACAATGGAAACTTACATCATCATCTAGTGGAATGTTTGAATGTTTTCCATCAACTTCCATCTTTACTGCTGGATGCTTCATAGGACATACCAAAAATTGATTTCTAAAAGCAAAAGTTGTGTACTGAACAAATAGTTTAACCAAGCCTAAAGGACAGATATAAGTTGTTATTTTAATAATACATGTATGGATACATACATTATTATCCTGTCTTATAAGAACTTGGATAAATTGTTCATTATCTTAAACACTATATCTTGTAATTTGATTGGACCAAGAAATGAGATGTAATTCTGCTGGACACCTGACCTAAACAGAATTCTCTAATTTTTTGAAAACTACATAGAAAGAAGGATAACTCAAGTACACAAAAATTCTGACAGTTCAATGTTTTCAAGAAAAAAAAACTGTTGGCAGACAGATAGACAGTAAAAACCAGCATTCTTGATGCAGGATGGCTAAAATACCATTTGTATGATTATCAAATATAAAGTGAATACCCTGTTCTTGGATGGAACTGTACTTTGAGTATGGGTGAAGGAAATCTGTATGTTTTGTCACATTCACCCTCAATCACATCCCAAATAGATACTGTATTATCTGTGGCTGCACTCAGAAGTTTGTGTCCATCTCTACTCCAACTGTAACAAAATCTTTCAAAAATTAAAACTGAAATGCTTCTTATAAATAGTCTGATGAAGAAGCTTGGTTTGCATAATTCCACTTAGAAATCTAAAGAAAAATATAGTACATGTTAAACAAACAATAAAAAAAACATGTAAAAAATCTCAATAATAATGTAGCATGACATAACATGCTGTATCCTTTCTAATATTGACCACATGTGTCAAGGTAGTCAGAATTTCCCTAAAAGTTATTGTTGCAATGAATAAAAAGGTCTTTAATATAGGAACACAGTGAGCCTTTTTAGACTCTACTGTGAATTGAATGATATATTGTACTGTGAAAGTACTATTGTTTGTGGGGAACCAATTTCATGGTTTTTGTGGGAACACCAATCAAACAAATTTGGTTTCCTTCAAAAAGGAGATTTCCACTGATGTGTATACTGAAAATCTCAAAACCATAAATTCAAGAATCCACGAACTTGCATTTCTTCCCTAATTCACGAAAGTTGGTATCCACGTATTAAAATACTTTCGTAGTATATCAATGTAAGTAATTGTTGGAAAAAAATTAATATACCGTAATTAAGTTTAAATACTGTCCATACAGTATTTGAATTTACCATTAAAATAATGAACATATCACTGCTTACCACAGAGAACAAACAGGATGCACATGGGCACTAATAATTTTTGCTATACCCCTAGTTAAAAAGTCCCAAATAACAATTCTTCCATCATTACATCCAACGGCTAGCAGAGTACCTTGTCTGTTGAATGCACATGTTATGGCAATACTAACACAGTCTAATGCACCATCAAACTCCTAAAGCAATTTAGGTAAAAAATAGAGGTCTAACATAACTAACATAAATAATAATATAAGCACATATACATCATTTCTTATAAAGAATACACAATGTATTTGACATTGCCAAGAATTTTCATTAGAAATTATAAAATCAATTATGTAAGTGTTCATGAACATTAAAAATAAACATAAATTCAATGAATAAATCACAAAATATTCAACACAAGCTTTAAACACGGACTGAATATCTCCAAATAACCATTGTATGCACAATTTAAAAATGTACATATAGACACATGTAGACCGAGAGGGCAAGATATGGAGTTATTGTTTGAAACAATGTACTTTACTTTACATACTGATGATGATACATATATATAGAAGACAGTTTAAAACACTAAACTTAAGAAATGAATTTATAGATATACTGAAATTTTCAGAAAATTTTGTGTTCTTACCTCTGGGTAATTCTGACCAAATGATTCTACAACAGACAAACAAATATTTAATTTTTGAGAGTCATGCATCATTGTCAATATCATTTTTTGTGAAAATTATCGTTCAGCAATTTCAAACAAAATGTTAGTTGAAACAGCAATAAAATCTGAGATTGTGAATGGCAATTATGTTGTTACAAAGTGAAGCCACAGATTACAAGTGCAATAGGCAGTGTCCCAAAGGGAAATAATTTGATTCGTCTCATTCATGACGCAAGTGTGCCTAATTGTGCATTAATAGGTTTGTGAAAGAAAAATCATGCTCCTAGATGGATTTACGTCATGCCTGCAAGCTCATTCAACCTAATTCTTTTCTGTGAAAAGTAGATTTAAAGAATGCTTATCGCAGTGTCAAGATTCATGAGTCTAATTACAAGCTTACAGGCCTTCAATGGAAATTCGAGGGAGATTCAGAATCTACTTATTTTTTCGATACAAAACTACCTTTTGGGGCCGCCAAATCTCCGAGCATATTTCAGTCTTTATCTAGCGCTGTTTGTAGAATTATGAAATGACAAAATTTTACTGTGATAGCATATTTGGATGATTTTCTTATCATTGAGAGTTCTTATGAAAAATGTAAAAGAGCACTTGATAACTTATTGGGTGTATTTTGATTGTTAGGCTTTCATATTAATTACAGTAAAATTGAAGGACCATCACAAAAACTAGTATTTCTTGGTATTTTGATTGATACTACTGACCTGTCTCTGTCTTTGCCACAAGATAAGCTGGAGGACTTTCAGTCATTATTACAAACTTTCAACAAGAAGCGCCGTGCTACTAAGAGACAGCTAGAATCCTTAATTGGAAGTTTGAATTGGGCATCACAAGTTATTCAAGTGGGATGACCCTTCCTTAAGAGCATCATTGATTTATAAAACTCTCTAACAGCAAATTCGGACAAGATCTTATTGATTGACAATTTTTTTGCTGATCTGAAATGATGGTTGATTTTCATGAAACAATTTAATGGTAAAACAAAAATCCTGGATGATAAGCCCATTACAAACATTCAGTATGACGCTTGTACGGAAAGGGGTGGTGCTTATTTTTCTGGAGACTATTTGTACATCAATTGGAATATTGATATGCCAGATATTTACCCCTGCATAATAACTGTAAAGAAATGATTATTATGGTGTTGGCAATTTTTAGATGGTCAATTACCTTGCAAAATAAAAGGGTAATAATGTACACTGACAACATGACAGCTAAAAGCACAATCAATAAGATGTCAAGTAAAAATTCAATTGTTATGACATATCTGAGACTTCTATTCTTCGTTCAAGCATATTATAACTTTTGTATTACTGCCATCTTTATTCCGGATAAGAGGAACGTCCTGGCGGACAGCATTTCAAGGCTCCACCAGGATAACAAACTGAGTAAAGTATATGAGTTGTTACCTATGAGTTTACAATGTGTTACTAATAGCTTTTGTATTTTTGATTTGTTATTTCATATGTCATATAAATTTGTACATTGTAGATGGTGGTGTAGGTCCAAACACCCTCGAAAAGGCTGTGGATAAGTTCAGAAGCCAAGGATGGGCAGAGAGTACAAAATGTGTTTATACGTCACATTTAAAGTGTATATGGCTTTTTGCAAACAGAATGCGTTGGCTCCAGTACCTATGTCCCATCTTGCTTTTCTTGCCAATGTTAAAGGTTTTGCTTATAGGACTATTGAAAACTATTTAAGCATTTACACAAATCATGTGGTATAGCAGATGTGGTGAAGGACCAGTGGCATGTTCAGCATGTACTACAGGGAGTAAAACGCGCCTTTGGAGATGCACAAACCGATGCTACTTTATTGACTCCTGATATGCTACTTGATATAAAGAAGCAGTTAAATCTTTTTAGACTCTTTGATCTATCAGTTTGATGCGCTTGTTTGATAGGCTTTTATGGTACGTTAAGACCTGGGAATTTTCTTATTTGCGATCCAAATGTTTCGGTTTTGCACATTTGTCAAATTTTGTGTCATGATATGGACTACATTATCATGTTTGACTACACAAAGACCATCCAGTTTCATGAGAAAAATTTACGTGTTGTAATGCCATTGAGTCAAGGACACCCTCTCTGCCCAGTCTCAGCCATTTTCCGTTTACTTAGCTTACATGTTATGTTAGGATCTAATGAACAATCACCGTTATTATGTGAAAGTGTTGTGAAAGCATTACCTTACAACAAATTTCTTGATCATGTGAATCCTATTTTATTGAAGTCAGGAAATAAGCCTCTGTTGACAGGACATTCTTTTTGTAGAGGAGGCGCTACATGGGCGTTCCAGGCTGGTTTGCCTGGTGAAGCGATTCAGGACATCGGTAAGTGGAAAAGCGAGGCTTACCTTAGATACATTGAACCCTCCTTGAACACTAAAATTGGTATCTTGCGTAAGTTTGGACAGAAGCTCCCTAGCAATTAGTTTCGTATTACTGTACACCTGTACGTGCATAGAAGACCTATTGAGTCTTTTACTATTGGTCTCATCATTAGCAACTTTGAAATGTACATTTTCATTATCATTTTTTTTTCTTATCAATTTACTTTATTTCCACATCACTCCTTGGGTCTGGGGTGTTCATACTTTATTAGTTTAAGTCTGCCTAGTATGTTAATCATGTGTTCGTGCAATAAAAAATTGCACCCAGTACCATGTTATTGTTAATTATTGAGAAAAGAAGTAAATAAATTCATGTTTTTACCAATTTCATGGTGAGTGTAGTTGTTTATTTACGAGTGATTAACTATTATTCTCCATTTGGGGCAAGAAGCCTTTTCAATAAACACAGAACTATAACTAATTAACGACAGAAAACAATAGTTTACAAACCTAGCAGTTCCAAATTCATTTTCGCCGCTTTCCGGAAGTACGAAATAGCATATAATATCGGGCTACATTTCCGACAGGAACAACGTTTGTTCCGGACATAACCAATTTCATTTTTACTGTCGACAACGGTCAATGACAGTTGTTCACTTTTACTTTCGGAAAATACCGGCATTATCTAACCAATGGCTGTTTTGTTCTTTCTTGATATCAATTACATACATGCATAGCCGTAATGATATTTTTAAAGCAATAAAAATATATTCTCCTAGAAGTTAACATTCATGACGTGTCATATGCAAATTTTATTAATTTTAACACGTTTTTCAGCGAGCATGTTAAGATCTGGAATATCAAGAGTAACTGTTGGAATTTTTTTTTAACTCGATCATGCCTATAGTCACTCTATTGGTTAACGAAAACTCCCCCAAAAATGTCTAGAAACGGTGGTGAAATAGTTGCATGAATTGAACATATTTTTTTTTATGGCTGTCTTCCTTTCTATTCAGTTCTTATGCTGCTGATGAAATGCAACTAGTCAGACCTATCTGGCTTGAATCACACTATAGACAGTTTACAGTTTTATTTAATATTAAAAACCTAAAATACCATCTAGGATGAAATGTACGTCAGTTTTTGATATTTCAAAGGAACAAAGGTTAATTTCCAACGTTGGATTCGACCATGTTTCAATAGTTCAATAGAATATATGTACTTTGAAAAGTTCCCCGTTGTGAACTCGACCATAACTAGACTCACAACCTGAGCAGTGTTCATATTGTTTTGAGTCGGTCGAGAGGTGAACAACTGTAATGGCGATGTGAGTGGGGTTTATTGCTTGTAAGTACAAAATGCATATGAATCTAAACAGTCCACGTTCAAAATATTTGTAATCTTTATAATTCTAGCTAGAAACCTTAAACTATATCAAGAAAATTTTCATGGTGATTTAGGATGCACTCGATTTCCTTCGCATATTTAATCTATGCAGGTAAATTATATCTTTTTTTGTTAACTGTGAAATTATAAACAAATAAAGCATAAACCTTTTCAATCGATGTATATTTCAGTAATATTGGTCGATTAGATTGTAGTTCTAAAGTCATCTTTGTGGTCAAGTTAGTATTTGAATTTCTTTCTTTTATGTAAAAGTGGTTGATCACACATTTCCAAAACCATGGCAAAGGGCTACAGAAGTTTTACCAGAATAAGCCTTCTAATTCTGAACTGCTTGTTATTGGTAAGTAAATTATTGTCAGATTTTATTTCGGGGTTGTGAGATGGTGTGTGGAGAGTTCACGCCCTTCTTTACACATCTTTAGACACTTCAATATCCTTGTCACATCAGGACGGAAAAAAATGTGTTCACGGTTAAAATTAGTCACGATATTTTATACATGTATTAGTATAAATATATATGGACTTCCTTAACGTATACATTGGGTCTCACCTTTACTAACCTGGCATTAGATGTCCCGAAATACTTTAAAGGTTATAAGGACATTTGTTCAGTCTTGATTTTTCAAATCTGTTGCCAATTTGAAAAATAAAGAAATAGTTGCTAATCGGAAGTTATTTATAATACAAAAATACATGCAATGAAAAATGTAATAAAAATTCCTTTGTAGACTTCCATGTCAGTACGAACAGTTACAATGCTACTAGCATTATTCCTATTTGTTTTTTTCCAGCTATTAGCAGTCGGTATGTTGGCAATATCTGCAGTTCTCTACCAGTCCGGTGACATGGTTTCAAACAACTATGTTGTTCCCCTGTTGGAGAAGTTAGAGGTCTCTTATCAAATTACAGTGGCTACAGTCATCACGAAGATTACCATTGCTTTCATAGTAGTCGGCGCTATTTTGTTACTGACCTCAGCCGTGGGTTTTTTCGGAGCACTTTTCAGGCTAATGCCCCTACTTATATTGGTTAGTGGATAATTATGGATTTATTTGTTCTTAGCTTTTAGTGCAGTATGTTTAAGTGCACACATGTTTACACTAGTATAAAGACATAATTATACCTTTTAGATTGCAGTTGTGCCCATTTCCGTATACAGTATACATAGACATAGATCATGCACTCATGCACCTTGTGTTTTCCTTAGCTGTCATAAATTTGGAATAAAATATAAGTTTCCGTATCAGGTCATAATTATTGCTACCGAAAATTTTCATTGCACCCTTCATACCCACAACGCAGATCTCAAAACACACACACACACATATACAAACGTCTCAGAATGTGACGACTCTATTCACTACACTGCTCCATCGGATCAAATTGATACAGGGAAGATATGTAAACGTATAGAAAGGTCTGAAAAATTTCCAGCGATGTTAGAACTGTCAAATTTGCGATGCAAATTTTTGGTCGTTCCCTCCGCGGGACTCGAACTCGTACCGCCGTGACATCTGTGGCAACACCGCCTGCACTAAGTCCAACGCTCTAGACCACTCTGCTACCTAGTCTATAGGCTTTATTAAATATAGTTTTCTTTAACCGAGTGATATTTCCTCGTAAGTAAATATAGAGCACGAACATTAGCACAAGAAAAACGGATAACCTCTGATGTTATCGGGTAAGGTATTTATATATATATAATTTGATGTTTATAAACTATATACATATATTGTACTTACTTTATTTTTCAGTATGGGGTCCTTGTTATTTTGACCTGTGGATTCCATATATTTGTCATTTATCTTTGGTTTAGAATGAGAGATCAAGTAAGTCTAAATGTTGCAAGTTTTTTACGATCTTTCCACCAAGTTTTTTACGTTCTTTCCACCAAGTTTTTTTTTCATTTCTAAAGGTTTTTGAAACTAAGACTACAATTTGTTAAATGCAGCCTAATTGTTTTGGAAGTCAAAACACCGGATTACTGGGCAAATTTGTTTATAATGGGTATATGTTTTGTTAATTTACCATCCAGAACATCCATGATGTCACTTCCGGTTTCTAGAGGGAGTTTATATTGCAGTGCTTTAAATAGCTATGTCTGTTTTTCCTTATCATTTTTTATGTCATTGTACTTCATTTTGTTTGATGCATTGTGTTTGCAGATCATCTCTGTTTCCCGTTTTCACGTTTACGTCTTATGCTTGGATTATGATGTTTGTGAATTGTCCCACTATTTTTTTACCTTTATGGCAAGCCAAAGTGGACAAAAATCAATATTTTGTAATATTAGAAAATATTTTTTTTAATGTTAGAAAATACTTCTTAATATTAGAATTTCATTTTCTAATATTACAAATTCCTGATTTAGTAATGTTACAAAATATCACACATTTAGTAATATTAGAAAATGAATTTGTAATATTAGAAAATGAATTCGTAATATTAAAAAATCACGTTGCAATATTGCAAATTCAGTCACATTTTTGATATAACAGAATGATTTTCTAATATTAAAAAAATCGTAACTGAATACAAGAAATCCATTTTCTAGTATTAGAAAATCAGTTTCTAATATTAACAAAATCATTTTTTAATATTAGAAATTCAATTGAATTTTTATATCAAAAAATTATTTTTTTAATATTAAAAAAGGGTTTTGTAATACAAGAAATCAAATTTGTTAAATTAAATAATGAATTTGTATTATTAAAAAATCATTTTTTAATATTAGAAAACACGTATTTTGTCCACTTTGTCCAGCCATATACCTTTGTTTTCTTTTTCGTCGATAACCAAAGATTATGGAAATTTTGCACCTCTAAAAATTTTGAATGCGGGTATCTGTAGTCGGCCGATCAATTGCCCCAGTTTGTAGCATTTATTGAAAGTACACCAATGTATTGTTATTAATATACATCCATTTTAGAGTAAGGTGGATGCCGAAAATGTTAAAACTGTTTATTAATCTAAATAATACGTTAATTACACCTGCACAAATAATAATCCTGAAATTATGTGCAGAATTCGAAGTGAAAAATGTTTTTTATAACGAAGGTGAAATTTTTCAATGCATTAACAAAAATGTTCAGCATTATAGATTTCTTTGATGTATATTACTTTTACTATTGAAACTGCCTGGTTCGTACATTGATCTGTACGTAAGTTACTATGAAATGGAAATCAACATGAATTGCAGGTAATAAGCAGTTCGGCTAAGGCCAAATTGAAGGCCAATTTGATGTTTTATGATGGCAGTGGAGGAAAAACTATAACAAAAGCATGGAACTACATGTTCTTATGGGTAAGACATCTAAGAAATAAGATATTGAATATTCACATATATGTATATTTCTATAATTCTGAATATATTACTATGATAAAGTTTCGATCTCATTCTCGCCAAGTTTTTTTTTATTTAAGTAGCAGTTTTTATAAACATCAGACAGGAGATGATTCATGCATGTCAAAAACCCACAAAATTCAATTTTATTTCTAGTTTAGAAACAGTAACGGATCACATAACCAGTCTTAGTTTTTCATTTGGATGTTGCACATTTGAGATAAAATTTATAGATAGATGTATGATTTTCTCGAAAGTGCAGATCTGAATACAGAAATAATTATTGTTATGTGAAAATATAGCATATGTAGACTGAAAAAGCATTGTTTGTTTGGTGGGTTTTTCTACACCATGAATCACTTGACCATTGCATGGTAGTTTCTGAATTTTATGTGAACTGATACTTTTAAAATTTGAGGGTTATGGATATGTAGATCTTTCAAAGGAAAACGTTTGTGCTTATGTGAACCGCCTAGTTTAGTTGTATGAAGAACCATGCGAAATCTGAGCACATCGTAAGAGGCTTGAATTCTGTTTTTTTTTTAATACGCAATAGCTAGTGGCCAGTCTATGTCTGTTACATCTTATATATGTTTCTGAGTAACAGATTACATAGGCTATACTTGAATTTTACTAGTTTTGTCACCAATAAGGAACATTATGCCTTTTTTTATTTTCTGTTGTTCTAGTTATTAACCCAGCCGAAGTTAATGTTAATAATTCTTATATGTCGTACTTCAAATCTCTTTAGACAACAACCCAATGTTAAAAAAGGATAAACACTTGATCAACATTTCGTGCAACACACATAGGTTGCGTCTATTCAAATATGAAGAAACTAGTCCTATTAGAATCGAAATAAATGAAGAAAACTCCATTATATCCTTGTTTTACCACGGGCTAGTCATTTATGTCGTTATGGTATCAATGCGACATAAATTACCAGCCCGTGGTAAACAATGATAAAATGGAGTTTCCGTGGTTTATTTATTAAATATTCTTTGGTAAACCATTTCTGCACAATAATAGCTGTTCGATACAAAATGTTTGGTTCCTGATGCTCCGGTTCCAAAATTTTTCATGGGATTTATTTATTTATTTGTAATTTTAGTTAGACTGTTGTGGCGTTGATCCTAATCTTGATTTTATTCATAATTTAAGTTAGACTGTTGTGGTATTGATCCTCAATCTGACGTAGATGATTTCGAAACCTCTGCATGGAATAGAACAACTAGAGGTACCAACAGGATTCCTGCATATTGCTGTAAAGATGCCACTAGTGAAACAGCTTCAACATATCTTGGAAAATCGTGCACAGTATCACCGACTGAAGAAAATGCATGGATTAGCAAGGTCTGTTACGATTGATAAATCTTTTGCCTTGTTGGGTTATTTGTGTAAAGTATTCCTTATTTGTGGTGCTAGCTAAGATATCCTCTTTAACTATTTCAACCGTACTTGAAATACTGGAAACAATCCCAGTTTCTATAATACATATAAAAGATAGGTCACACCATGCAATAAGACTTGTCCCTACCATCAAACAATGCAGGAGCTGGACTGCATATCGGATGGAACAGGAAAGTCCCGGTGTCGAGTCAGAATTTACTTTACAATTGGAACACACTCCTCCACTTAGAATGCAGTACACGGAATTTTAAGTCTTAGTATCAAAAACTTATATTGTCGAACCGAAACCTTCAATTATATCTGTGGTTCCGCTAGGTCTAGTTGTTGAGGGCAACCTTCGAGTGAGGGAAACCAAGGATTTGTTCTGTACTGTTATCCCAAAGACTGTTATTACAATCTGTTCATCGCTGCTTCTCCGCCAAAGGGTCTATACTATTATGGTAATGTTGTATAACATCTTTCAGGGCTGTTATGCTGCATTGAGTGATTATATACGACAGTACAGCGATGGATTCTTGGCAATAGCATTCCTGGTATTATTTATTGGCGTATGTATATTTCTCAAATTTATTCAGTTTATTCAGCAATTTCATAGTAATTCTTAAAGACACTGAATCCATTTGTGATAAATCCCAATTAAGCTCTTGCGGACGGAATGCTCTTTTCATACCGTTGATTTCGGAATATTTTCTTACTATTGTAGTCTATTGCTGGTTTACGCAGATGCAGTGCATGTGGTGTCAATCTTTGCTCAGTTTGTGATATTTTAAAGAGATGCACTTTGCTGTATTTGCCATAGGCAACGCAGGTCTGTCTGCAACAGACCCATGAGCTAAATTAACCTACATTGTACCCTCAAGCACATATTTCAGTAAACGTCTATATTTTGAATCATTGGCGTTTTTGTTTTATTTCGGTAAAAGCTATAATGTTAAAAAAAACTTATCCTTTAGATACTGGCAGTGATATTTGCATTGGTCTACGCCTATATGATAAGTACTAAGTCAAAAGGACGTCTTGACAAAAGATCAATAAGCGAAGAGGCTTTGACATGTCAGGCAGACTGCGCCCCTTGTGACATACATGATCCTCCCTGTATTCATAACCAGGATTGGTGGTGCCCAAGATATACAATACGTGATCCATGTACACACTCGTCACACTGTCACAAACCAGATAACTATAGGAAAATGAAGGTTACGTCCTGCAGGAAACATATGCCTCGTGTGTGCTGCCACGGAAGGCTACAAAGAATTCCACAATGCCAAACCCACAAAACATGCCATAGTATCCGCCGCCGCCCTAATAGGTGTTTGCCTAGAACATGTGACCATTTCACCGACCCTCCATACTGGATACCGTACGACCGCATGGTGTATCCACCCTATGATTGGGAGTACTGGAAGAAGAAAAAGGATCGGGGTTACTACACTGATCCGTATGGACCCCAAGATTACTATGCTGAAGACACTCGGGACATTCCTATGTTGACATGGAGATCAAAACAATAAACTAAACCTACTGAATTAGTATTGTCTATTTTTTTTCAAAACTCAATGCTCATTAAAAATGCTTGTAATTTTGTTAAATTATCGAAGTTTGTAGTTGCATTTGTGTTTCTATTGTATTCTATTTAAAAAAAAACATAAACCGCCCTAGAGTGTCTAATATGGATTCTTTTTATTGGGACAGAATTCCGAGCAATTTGAGTCCATTTGAAATTGATATTTTGGAAACAGAGGAATGTACAGAAATCACGTATTGTAAAAAAAAATCGGGTTATAGAAACTTCAAGAGTTATGAAATTGTTGCGACAAAGATATTTCATAAGTTCAGCCCAGTGAAGCTGAACTAGTTTTTTTTCAGTATATCGAATTTTTTTTATAGAAATAATATTTTCCTGACGCCTACGAAACTTTACAATACTTTATCAGTGTTACAAATTCCAATGATCTTCTACACCTTACAAGAAATACACTTTGGCTTTACTTGTCTTTATTGCTGTCATGTCCTTAAAAACTGTGTTGTACCCCATAGGGTCACAATTCGTTGATGATATAGACGAAATATGATGTCAATGAAAATGTATTTCAGAACAGTCAGAAGTACAAATACATCGAATTGGTAGAATACTGCAACTAAGAAGCACGAATGCATACTTTCTCGAATTATATATGTTAGTATTAATCTGAACCGTATAAAATGCAATTTAATTTTTATATATTGCACTATTGACCTTAGTAGAACTAATAATGCTATAATGTTATTCTATTTATCCGACCAAATTTCAACTACGTTACAGTTTTCTAAAAGTAAAATATGTACAGAAACAATTGAAGTATCATCGAATTTGCATCGTTAAATTGATCATAGTTGTGTGATAGATACAACCACGTACAAGTAGAGAATAACCCGCCTAATGCAAAGTAAGAATCTCTGTACTTCTTTTTAATTAAGGTTAATTTATTTTTTTTCTGATTCTGATTTGAATTATGATTAAGTGTGAAAACATACAGTCCCGGCATACACCCATACTTATTTACTGACACACGGGTTTTCAATATAAATTCTTTCGTATTCTATGATTTCGTTCGATTTTTCTCTTTAACATATTCAAGATTATTGCCGTTCTAGTGAAATGACTTCTTTGTAGAAAAAATCAATTTAACCTGGTTTCAAACGGTAATAAAAAAATATCAAAGTCCAGAGATGACGACGAGAAAAAAATAAGCATAACCGTCATAACCCACAAATAAAATGCACATAGAAACCTAAGTAAATTCTGTCGAAAAACATGACAGCCTTTACTAAAATAGAACATAGGGATCAGACAGTAGTTTTTCGTATATTATATCTCCAAAACCGCCACGGTTAGCCAAATTTTCCATTGCTGAAATGATCCTTATTATCAGGCCTAGAAAAGTCTTCAGGGATAAAAGTTGTCGGACGACTCCTTGTAAGAGTTGTTGTCCTTGAAATTTGAACAATAACGGTTTTTAACAGTTTTCAGCCAGTATCATGAAAACTATGATAGACAGAAAGAAACTTCAAATTGCTGAAATGATCCTTATGATAAGTCCTACCAAAGTCTTCTTGAGTCAAAATTGTTGGACAACATCTTGCAGAACTTATTACCCTTGAAAAACAAACTTTAACCAGATGAGCGATTCAGGCTCATGAGAGCCTCTTGTTTTAATATCGCTTTTGCATTTACTCCATGACATACGTGCCTCTTATAGTGAGATCATTGCTTTCATCATAATCAATCGAAAGGGAAAGTGTTGGGCATTTGATCATTCAAATATCACAAAGTAAATGCATTAACATCTGAGGTTCGCTTTATGTGAAGAAGTCTTTATGGGTCATCTCATAAGCCAAATATAAAGAGTTAATTTACAACGATTTTATTGATTTCATATCAGAGGAAAACCTTCCCGCCTCGTTAGAAAGACTAATCCCTTACAAAATATATTCAACATCTGTTACAAAATAAGTCCATTTCAGACAAAAACAATTATCCTGATTCCTCGAAATATCTGATCTTTAACAAACTGATTATTATATCCCAATTTATCATCTTTCCCGCTCCTCTTTGACTCGATCCGAACAAAATATAGCTGAATAAATGGACATAAAAATACACCAAAAGGTATGTTTTAATAATTGTACGTTATTTTGTAGCAGTAACGGTTATATTTTCTCTCCATTGAAAGTTATTAGATTCATAAGTATGCCGAGAAATGAGCATATGGAGTTTGTATTCATAAAACTCTTTTTTATGGATTTGTAACGCGATGATAACCGTCCATAACATCAGGATTCCATGTACCTCCTGTAAAGTCTCACATTCTCGATTAGAGAGAAACTATCTGATTTTTCACTGAAGGACTAGGCTCTATATATTTACTATATGCATGTGTTGGGTTAGCATATGTCCATTTAAAAAAAAACCTTTTAGTGAAAGCACAAGACTGATTAACCTGGATTTTATCATGTATTTCAGACATGCTTTTATAATGTTATGATTTGATCAAAGCCCAACATAGAAAAGTCCAGGAGTGGTCCCCGATACAAACTCCTGTATACACATGTAAAATCTGACGTGTCTGATTTCTTTCAAGTACAAACATGTAGTTATAAGTCAAAGTACTATTGAATAGAAATGGTTTCAAACGAGAGTAGTACGGCATTTCTGGAGAAGTAACATTTATGTATTAAAGTATCAGCGCCTTACATGAATTTTAAACCACAGAAAGAATTTGAATTTTAAATATAAATGCATATCTTTTTATATTACTTCTTTTTAATTAAAGGTATATGCTACTTGTATTATAGTCAAGTGTTTCGATTAAGGTTCAACTGAAGTCAATATTTAGGACATTCCTTAATGAAATGTTTTTTTTTAGTTTTAATGATACATTTAATTTAGCGAAATGCATCTTTATTTGAATTTAACATTCAAGCACAAGTCAAACTTAGAAACAAATGCATTGCAACGTCTATATAACATTAACAACAAAAGTGGAAGCAGCATCCTTTATCTAATGATAAATCCACGGCTGTCAAAAACCTGAATTTTTTTTTAAATCTGAAATTCATATAGACAGTTTTTTAAATTTAGATGAATTGAGATATTTAATGCCACATGCCACAATCCAGCTAAATACCAATACCTATGAAAATAAAATATTAAAATTTTCATTCAAATCTGGCAATTTGTCACAAATTATTGTTTGCTTGAACTGAAATAAATAATTAGGAACAGCATATTTGCATTTCCGGACAAAAATCTGTTCTGGTAAATCGTACATTTATTTTAAAATTTGATGTTTACATTTCTGTTGTTAGCAAAATATGGCTGTAGCTCAACATGTTTTGTGAAGGAAAGAAACATGCATATATGAGAATACTGTATACAAAAGTATTAAGTAAAATTTTCAGGAACATAATAATTGTATTCTTAACATTTTGATTAAATTAATCTTGACAGTAATGTCCTAGGTTTTGACTTTAGCGGAATCTTACATCGACAGACTCAGTCGTGTAGGTCTAATACGGTTAAGTGTTGATAATGTGCCGATTAGTTCAGAATGTATGCAAGGAAAGGAAAATAAAATAAAATGAATGAATGAAAAAATAAATAAAAATAAAAGCAATCCATTTTGCTACTTGAGTACGTAAATATTATGATTGAATGAACCTTCACAGATATAGTACAAAATTACAATATTGCACATTTCGATTGATTTTCTAACAGTTCGACAATACATATGTTGTGATTTAAGAAGCTTATATGACATAGAAAATTAAGCTGTATATAATGAAGTGTACATGTACACTATGTATGTGGTTTCGGTATATAGCCATATTATGGTACACCTTTTTTAATTTGATACAGCAAAAAAAATGCTTTATATCATTTTTTCCCTTTTTTTGTAATATACATTGCTGGTTTTCGATTTGTAATGTTGGTCATAAATGTGTCGTTTGTGTGATTATATTACTTTTTAGTTTAATTTATAAGATGTTATTACCTTTGTTATTGGAGCATTTCAGAGCTTACTTAAAGGTGTGTGTACACTTGTTGAAGACCTTTGGTGATCTCTGAAATACACGTAGTATAGAGGTTATGCGGTTATACGTCAATACAATTTTGCTCCTTTAATGAGTATTTCATTCAACTCAAACTTCTTGTGTGCACGTAGAAAGATAGTTTTAGGACAAACAGATAATAATTCTATATCGATCTGTACTGAATATTACATGTCAAAATCTGTATCACATGCTGCATCAAACCAAGACTCCTGTATCACTCCAAAGGCCAGCGGCCCGCGGGATGATATAGGTCGAGGGTTGATACAGCATGTGATACAGATTTTAACATGTCATGATCATTATGTCATACATTTTAACCATACTTCAAGTATGATATATGAAGGGATGGGATATAGGGTATGTGTTATAGGGTAGACGATATAGGGTTTAAACAAACACTTATAATGCATATACCAAAAAGTTATATTTTAATCAAATATATAATATAAACGAATAACAACACGGTTTGTAGTTTCGTTAACTCATGAATAAATGAATAAATCGTTCAAAGAAAAGGCAACAGATAAACAGTATAGAAAAATAAGCATTTCAATTTAACGTTTTCGAAAAGTATTATTTACGATTCGAGACACCTTATACAATTCAATACATATATGTGTCATTTGGGTAAAGTTTTATGGAGGTTTAATTTGAATTATAGATTTTACAAGGTGGAAACTATCAGCCTGCAATAAAAGTTTATCATATTCCCATGCAAATATACTTTATTGCATCTTAGTGTCAAGACATGTTTATAATCTATTAAGATTTATTAGACAGCCACGTTTGAACTTCGGAATTATAAACAGTATGGGATAAGAGAAATTCAATGGGATAAGACTAATTCAATTATTGTTACGTGGTAAAGTATTTATATTTATTTTTGCAAAAATGTATAGACACAAAAATAATGATATATTCTTGACATAGCAGAATCGGTCACTAGCATTTCTTGCCTTAAGTACAAACTCGCATTTTTCTTAAAAGGATAATAAAAATAAATGACCGAAAGGCAAACTTCTTTCTTTTTTTCAAATTTTGGTGATTTGGTAATGGCTTTAGATTCTGCTGCCTTTCAATTAGTGCTTTAATATATTTTTGCCGATATTTAGTCCTACTAAGTTGGCATCTCTGCAAGGTGGATTCGTCCCCGAGAATACTAGCAGCATAGTAGCCCTTTAAGCCACAAAGCACAAAACATAAAAAATCAAAGCCTGACACAGACATTCTTCCAGGGTAAAAAAAATTGACCTGGTGACTGAACACAAGACACAGTATCGCCTTGTATGTCAGGTGTTCAACACTCAATATCAACAAACGAACGAGACACAAGTCAGACAAGACATCTGGTAGTTCTGTAGTCTTCTCACAATTTTCGGTTATCTTCAATTATATTGGGCGACGTTTTAAGTTGACAGATGACCACTTACAAGGGTACGACAACTCAATAGATGGTATAATGTCGAACACGAATCAAAAACTGCGTATTCGTTGCATTCGTACAAAAACCATACGCCTTTCCTCTTTAAATGTTAAGTATATCTTAAAATAAATGTTTGCATGGAATTACCTGCCACTGTCCCACGTATATTTATTCATAAAGGACGCTTACTCTACCGGTGCACCTGCCCCATCCTCCCAGTTTTCATTGGAGTCAGAATTGCTCATTTACTTTTGTAACTTTTTATGTATTAAGTTGTGCGAGCTGCTCTCTATCACGATAACATTACACGTATCACAGAATATTGTACTTTAAAGACTGAATTCGTTTACCTTTTGATAATAATGACATTTGATTGAACGGTTACCAAAACGGCTTTTTTTGTAAACACAATGTAAAGAAATTCATTTTCCGGACATACCTGTAGATCGAAGAATCACAAATGCATTGACAGTCAAGTAGTCTCAAAGAAAAAGAATAATTTAAATACATTAAACCATTTTTTCAAAACATTTGTAGGGTTCAAATAATCCTATAATTTTTAAGGAAAGATCACAATTGAGTTAAGGAGGTAGACCTAAGGTAAGGGACACAACTCTTTAAAAATCATTGGTACGTTTGTATTCAGCATTTTATATCAATGTTGTGTAAGCATCAAAGGATCTTTGATTTCATTCTGTGTGAATTGAAAACTTGATAGGTTTTGGTGAAATTGAATGTGATACAAACATGTAACTGATTTTATGAGTTATGTCCCTTACCCTAGGTCTACCTCCTTAAATAATAAAAACATAACGCATGCATTCCATTTGCTATGTTTGGAGAGGTCGCAATACATCTGAAAACCAACTATTTATATATTTATGTAGACCTTTTATAAACATTTCAGACATTCGACAATTCAGCAGTTGCACGACTAAATATTTGATTATTCAAATTTTTGTTCTATAATTTGGCCCTCTTTCAATGCCGATGCTTTTACACAGTGCAAATCATGACGAAAGTTTCGTAAATTGAAACAATATAATTTCACCATAAAAGAGGTTTAAGGACTAACGGACCAAGGAAAATCGTTAATTTTTAATTTTAATTTACGATGCTTTTTTGTCATGTCGTCATTTATATATTGTTTATTTGAAATGATGGTTTGTAAACTGATATATTTAACTTTTGCTATTATAATTATTATGGAGCTCGAGGAATCTTATGAATCAATTATTACCAATGGATAATATTTTTCCGTGGAAAGGGTGATTTCAATGTCGGCTGATTATTCTTTAAATGGAAGAAGGTATGTGCATGTATATGCAATTACTGTGTCCTATTGTTTTGTTTTGTTATTCATTAAGTCAGTACATTACATTACCGATTTAAATTTATAATTTTAAAATTAGATAGACAAAAAGACAGTTTGTCTTTTTCTCTTTTCCAAATTTAATATATATCTTGGATGGTAAAAATGTTACAATCACAATAGGACATATTGCATTGATTTGTACTGTCAGTCCATGTAACATTTGAATGTTATTTAAGGTATTTAACACTAAAAGTGTGTGTGTGTGTTGAAAGGAGAGGGTATGATGCTTTAGCGCAACTGTGTGCATATTGTTTGGACTACAATTCATATTTAAAGTCTTACAAGAAATCAATAATTTTCTGCGATCATTGCACGACTGATTATTTACGGGCACGTAGTATTCAAAATTTCATTTCCTCTTTTCTCCTATATGCAATTTTATATTTATGACATTGAATGGAAAACAAATTATAAAATTTGCATTTTTCAAACTTGTCATTTGAATATTAAAAATGGCAAAAGAGTTTTGAATGGCCAACTTGTTTTTTAGACCTATCTATTACGAAGTTAACTTTTGATACAACCCAGTATGAAAAAGATAAAAAAAATACTAATACTGGGCAACTTTGAAATACATGCACATATATATGTAGATGCATCACATTAGCTATTTATTCATGAACAAATTGCCTAACGAGTGTAATTTATGTTAATTTCCGATTACTGTATAAAAGCTATCGGGATTCCATAGTAAATGAACATCGATTATATATCGTTTAACACGTTGCTTTTCCCTTTAATCATAATTTCTATTTCACACATTGTAGTAACTGTCAACAGTATATTTGGCATGTTATGAAATTTACTTTTAAGTTTCAATCCTTCTTATCTGTGCTGGATATTTGACTTCCTATATAGATATTTGCCGTGAAGGTGCTTCTTGTTCACAATTTGGTTTTGAATCTTGTAGTAGTTCTTGATTCTGATGAGAGGTCACTTTTTGCATCATGTGTATATCATACCGAAATTTGCAATATCTTTATGAATTTGGTATTTTCAAATTGCACTACACATGCGTACTGCTTGCCGTAAACACTCTCAGTTATACGAAATACAATGTACATGTGTCTGAAGAAGAAAATGTCAAATGGCAATTTAACCATAATGGGACAATAGGAGTTTAATAGCCATATCAGCAGTCTATTTTACTGGAACGAACAACATACACTCGATGTAAACGGACAAAGATTAGTCAATAATATGTCATAGTGAAAAGCAATTTGAAAATTACTTATGCAAAAGATACGGAAACTATGAACATATGGTAAGGCTCATTTATAGTATACAGATTTTTCATATTCATAACCGTTGAGCAAAAATCCTTACTCCCATTTTTCGATGAAGCGGTCTTAAAAAAAGTCGACCTGCTGAAGATGCTGAACAACGAAAAGAAATTATTATATTAAGGAAACGAATTGATATTTTGAAACATAGGAAATACACCAGCGTATAACCTAAATGCAAACTAGCAAATACTTTTAGAGATAATCAAAGTCTTCAACGAGTGTAAACACACCTTAGAGTTATCCATTAAGGGTCTCGACAACAGAAATGATTACATCGACGGTAAAAAAACGAAGACAGTTCTTGAAGATCAAACTAAAAAGTAATACTAGTATAACGACACATGGACACACAAATGACCAACATATGTTGTAGACAGGAGCATGAAACCTGCGGTGGGGATAAATAGTTACAAGGCCTTTAAAAATTCCCCCTAAATATACGGTAAAAAATGAACTGAAATACGTCATAAAACTCATTCAATAATACATCATGCATGTACCTCAACATACACCATGGCGACAAAATGAGATATCACATGAAACCCGTTTTCAAAATGTTAAAGGATTTGTGAATTATTTAATAGAGATATTTCAAGTAAAATTGTAATCAGTGCCATGAAAATTTTTTTCTTTTTTAAACAAATAAATTGTTTGACTAGATCTCGTCTTCTTTAGTGCATACTGTGTACAAACTCCTGAAAATATTATCAGATTCATTTTTCCTTTAGAAATTCCCGTTAGGCTTAATGTAATCTTAGAAATAGTTGAATATCAACAAAATTCCTTGTGGCCAGACTACATAAAGCTATTTGTGACCTCAAAATTTTTGAATATCTGCTGATGTCCATATGACATGTATATTTTGTTATTTTGTACCTTGTCATTCCTGTATGGAAAAAAATCATTCTAGTAATTTCTTGCATAAAAGACATTCCTGTAAGTTAATCCTGTACAAAATCAGTTGTGTATAAAACCATGGTTACTGCTAGTGCGGGTTTATGATGCAAACACAAATTGTCCTAGGGCTAAAATATTGATATTATTTTAGTATGATAACACCATGAAAATAGATTTAACTTCCTCTAGAAATCAAAATGTCGGTGATTTAAGTATTTGTTAGTATTTTGAAGCTGAACAAAAATCAATGCCAAGTAAGAGGTTTGATGTTTTCAATGTAATAAATATTCCTCGACGTCCCACCTGGCAGGACCTTGTCTTTGAAGACGACAAGGTATTAAATTGCTGTTATGTCTAGCTGGTCAGCTGTTAACACTATTCGCTGTTATAAGTGAAGTGCCTTTTTAAGAAGCAAAATACCCATTAGTTGATAAGTAACCTTTAAGATAATTTTTGTGGTCAATGACTTACGAATGCAAAATAAGGAAGAGGTCTTCATAGTGAATCACCCATGAGATGGTTAACGAGGTCAACCTGGCAACTAATATAATTGGTTTACTACTAACTTTAACATTCGTAGTAAATACATGCACTGAACAACTTACATACACATATATAATATACGATAGATACAAGTATATTTTACCTTGTTTATGAAATCGTGCAGCATTCCAAATTGTAAAAAATATTTAAAACACTGAGGCTTCATGCCTTGCATTGCATATCATAGAACCTCTCGATGATAGATTTGGCTTCCTATTTCGATAGTTTGGGTTTTGGGTACTTCTTGTATACAACTAATATTTTGATTATGACCTTCCTACATATTTGATTTTAATGCTGATGATGTGAGGTTACTCATTGAAACACGTGTACAGCATATCGAAATTTACAATATATAAACTGGTATACGTTTTTTTTTATTTAAAGTCTTTGTGAAATCCCTTAATTAGCCGTTTTAGTTATTTTTATGTCTTTTTATCTCTTTCTACAAGTAACTTTATATGTGGGGAATGTTCAAAATACATGTACCTGGTTGTGCGGACCATTCATTTTATCAAGTCGTTCAACAAGCTGTCTTATAAAACACGGCTTTCCCAATTTTTAAAATAGTTATATTAGGAAAATCATGACGATTTTATTCGTGGTTGATTACTTTCAATGAGATTCCTGCTGTTTCATCGTTTATTTGATCAGATCTGTAGATAGAGATAACTGGTTGTCTTAAAAGTCACATAAATAAAAGACGTGTAATCCGATGTTAATGCTTAACAACATATTCAAAATACTAATTTAAAAATCTTTACACAAATTTCCAAAATAAATTGTAGAGCATAGATGGCAACATATTGAGTAATCTTTATAATTTGTTTAAAAACTGAAACGACTATCTATTTTAATACTGAAAACTGGCATCATTTAAGCAATGTAATCTAAACTTAGAAGTAAAACATTTTCTGATTGGATAAAAAAAACCCGTCTGATATCTTATGGAAAGCGATGTGTTGAAAATTCATCACTTTTAAATTTAATGTTTTCCTATTAATATTCCTTTTTATGACTTTTGTCTATGTTACCCGTTACTGTCATGTTTTCAAAATATCATAGTTCAAACAAGTTTTTGCATGATGCAATGCATTTAAATGCATTTAAGCTTAAAATTAAGCTAACGAATTAAGTAATAAATGCTTTATTTTTTCCATTTAGGTGAAATATTGTCACCCCTACTTATGAAAAAAAAATACCTGGAGGGGTGACCGGTGGACCCTCCTAAGACATGGACTATATGTAGTTCTATAGTTGTAGAGTTGAATTTCTGTTTGATGAGGTAGAAACTGGAAAAAGCTTACTAGTGGTTTACAGTTCAATTATTAAGACGAACAGTTTTACGTTTATTCATCTCGGTGTTTCATGTATGTAAACTGATGTACTACTATGGTGTCACGTGCATTTTGGGGAGATTTTCAATTGTAATATCATTTGTAAATGAATGTTGAATATTGTTGGGTATGCACTAGTTAACATCAACACGTTTAACTACGTTTGAAGTTGCTCCATTTTATAGTTTTAGACATATTTCGCATGTTTTATTTAGAAAATGTGACCGCATGATAAAACAATACATGGATATAACTGAAAACAAACCCCAATATTTTTATACTCGCTTCGAAACAGCCAGATTAACTTGGTGGACAATACCTAATCTATAGCTGTAGAGTTGACTTTCTGCTTGATAAGGTGTACCCTCACGATCTGACTGTTTCTGGTGCTCCACAATTAAATTTGATATTTTTCGATAGTAATTATACGTGTACAAGTCTGTAATTGATCTTAAGCTTAACTTATATGCCCAAAGAGGTTAATGTGTATTAACTTTTCATCTCTTTAATGTCCCCTTGATTAAGCTTCCAATTATTGGACATATTCTTTATAACAATTTAAGAAAATGTTTATTAAAATTAACTATTCCCCTGACAATACAATTCCTTGCACAAATTTTAAAATGTTTACCGAAACAAGTCAGTTCATGAAAAACTTAGCATTACGGAATTTAGTATGATGCAAGAGTAATCAAGGGAACCAAGGTTATAGCGGTAATCAAAAGAATGTCATTCCTCTTGTTAAAACCATTAATTTTAAAAATTATATTACTGGGTTGATGATACCCTCGGGGACCAAATCCGCCAGCAGAAGTATCGACCCAGTGGTGTGAAAGAGTAATCAAGGGAAGTAAATACTTTGATTTTACATGTACAAACTAATAACATACAAAGGTCTGGAAATCATGTGTTATTGTTAGGTAGCAACACTATGTAACGTGTCTATATTTTGTAGTTTATATTCAAATAATTTTTTTCTGTACCGTGATAACCTTTGTCAGTTTCAAATATAAAATCAACAATTATAAATAAATATAATCTTTTTATAAAGAATTCTGATCAAATTTAATTTTCAAAATGTGAAAATGACAAATACAAATATTATAGAAAACAAGCGTCATGTATTGACGAAAATAAGAGCCAGTCAAATTGACAAACAATTGAAAGCCTTATTACTTAACCGGTGTACCTGGTCCATGCTATTAGTTTTAGTGAAGTCCGGGTTGTTCATTTTCATTCACATTCGTTTCTGTGTTATTTTGATTATTTCGTGTTGGTACGTCTGTTTTCCCTGTCTGGTCTATATCATTGGTATATATTCATTTTATTACCACACAAATCTTGGTTCCCTTGTTACTCTTTTACTCTCAAACAGAATTGAACCCCAGTTTGTAAAAATCAAGACAACATTACCAGCACAAAATACACCAACTCCACCGTTAGTACTACTAGACCATTAAATTTCAGAAATACAGTTTGTGGGAAACAGCTTTGTAAAAATGAGAAATGAGTCGCAAAAACAAAACCCCCCAAACAAATAAACGGTTCTCCCTGGTTGCATTTTCTTATGTATTTACTCTTACATTTTTACTTCGATTGTTTATAGTTATCATCATATATATGTATAGGTAAACAGCGGATCCGTCTAAAATGAAAATTTGAACCTGGTACTCAGATGCAAATGAATCGAATGTGTTTTTCTTTAATTTCGATGTTATGGAGTAATGCAAGTAGTTTATCTGCCATATAGAAACACTATTAATATTTAATTAGAGTACGGGATGCGAAAAAGAATATTGTTTTTTTTTGTTTTTTTTTTTATTTTATTGCTTGAATGCCACAAAAGCCAAGAATATTGTGGTACCACCGAATTTTAAACCACTGAAACACTGAGGCTTCATTATTTGTATTGCATGTGGTATAATTTTGAAGTGCTTGAAATGGCCTTCTGTTTGCATTTTTGCGCTTACAGTTTTTAGTGGAGTCCGAGTTGCTCATTTGCGTTTGTTACTTTGCATGTATGATTTCAGTTACTTCATGTTCTTTGATGTGTATGTCTGTTCTCCATATCTTTGTCCTTGGATTACATTCTTTTAATTACCGCTATAACCTTGGTTCCTTTTATTATTCTTTCCGGTTTTGAGTACTTCTTGTTTACGATTTATCTCGGATTAAGATCTTTTTATGTATTCTGTTGTAATGTTGCAGATGAGATACTTCTCCTCGAAGCATGTGAACAGCATACTGTATTTGCAAGATTTGATTTATATATATATATATATGTTGGTATTGTATTAAATGAGGAAACGGTAGCCCTAAAATTGAGTCTTTCTTCTATTATCATGGGGAGACATCTTCCAGACTCATTAGGGGCAACCCCGGCTGAATCAAGAGCAATATGTTGTACAATTATAGGTATTTTTGATAATTAAATGCTAATTATTTGTTTATTTGTATTGTAATATATATTCCTTATTCCCGAGCTCCGATGATAAAAATAATGCAATTTGTGTAAAAGTCTTTCTAACACAATTATTTGCCTACTCTATGACAGCCTTACAGTAAAATACTGTTTCAAATTTGCCTTTATATGATCTTTGATACCTACCATTACTTTGTTCTTATTAAGAAAGTGATTTTTTTTCAAAACGAGTTAATCAAATTTGTTCTGATTTTGAATTATAGATGATATCATGATACAATGAGTGGCAGCACGGAAGGAAATCATGCGAAAAGGGAAGACCGTCGTCATATTGGGAATCGTTGCATGCATGCTTGTCTACAAAACTATCCCAAATACAAGTAAGAATTCCAATGGGATAATTTTCCCGAAATGTCTTTCCGAATTAAGTTTTAATCAATCAGAACTCTACAAATCAGGGTAAATAGAATCACATGTTTTGTAACTTAAGATCTGTTTGAAATATCTATTATCAAGTTCACTTCTTTATCTTTTGATCCTTGAAACACGTTTATACGGCATACGGGGTTAAAAGTTCGCAGTTCCTTAAGTATACTTTGGTAGGTGCTTGATTTGGATCCCAATTTCGATACTTGTTTTGTTCTGAGTTTCTTGTATATTATTTTCATTTTTAAAATATTGAAAGTCTTAAGTATAAGACTTATGCTGCCGAGGAGAGATTATTCATTGAAACAATTTTAGTGCATACAAAAAATTGCATATCTATATGATTGGTGCCTTTGTGTTTACAGATGATTATTTCTTCGAAAACGCAAGTGTAGAGAAAAAAGATTTAGGCAAGATATTTACAACAGGTAAGTTAGTTGGCATAGCTCATTACTGCCTCATCAAATTTAAACATCATAACTAATAGCAGAGTCTTTATCATCATACATTACCGCGACCCTATTTTTACAGGTAAGTATGGATATCGATCATTACCGCAACATTTATCTTTTTTAGAAATTAGAAAGATTAGAAATCGTATGGAAATGCAAATGCCCAATGCTAGAATTACCGCATTTGAATACTCTGTACGTGTATACAATGTACATGTATCTATACGTTTAGCCGGCCTGTCAACATGGACAGTATAAGAAATGGCAGTACATAGAAATACATAACGACAGGCAATCACAACAAAAGCATGAAGGAAACAGAAATAACAATAACAGAAAACAATGAAATGCACAACCTGGACTCACTGAAGACTGGGAGCATACATGTAGACCAGGTACAGAGTCATCTGCTTTTCTAGATACACCCGCCGTGTTGCTTATAAAATTTAATATAGCTACGTATACGTAAGTTTGATCATTTAGAAAAGGCCATTACTTTAATAGGAGAACGTTATGTTTAAATGTTAGTTCTTGAAAAAATAAAAAATTGTTGTACTGCAGCCATATTATATTGCTAGTATCTCTCTTTCACTCCCAGTTCCTATCAACAAAGTACGGACGTCACCCACACCAATTATCATTTTGACCTATATGCGGAGTGGGTCTTCCTTTGTTGGAGATTTACTACAACAGAGTAATGAGGTGTTTTATCTGTTTGAACCACTCCGACTACCACAGTTTGCAATGAGACAAAACAAAACATACCACAGCTTAAAGGGTGATTATAGGTATAGTATAATATTATTATACAATGTAGTTTAATGGCATAATATCAGTTAAATTAATTATCGGTTCAATGTATGCAACCGGCAGGCGGTATTTCATCCTATTTTTCATGGACCTCTGTTGCCGATATGCATTTAAATCTCAAAAAATAGTTTGGGTTTTTCGTACTAGATTTTACTTTATAGCTGGTCTTTATGTGTATTGTAGTACAAGCTTATTATTCGGGTTGAAGTATAGTCTGTATATCTGGTTTTTGTCCCTGGATTACATTCTTTTGATTACCACTATAATCTTGGTACCCTTGATTACTCTTATCAATAAAATACTGTAAACGTATTTCATGCATTCTAAATTTGTCAAATTTTGATTACACATTTTGTGATGTTTATTTTTTACGGTTTGGAAAAACTTTAAGTATACACAGTGTGATAAATCACTTTCGCGGTTACTTATCTTTCGCGTTTACTTGTTACTCCCGAAAAAAATTAGCTAACCGCACA
The DNA here is from genome assembly GCA_037379345.1 of Perna viridis. Lineage (NCBI taxonomy): Eukaryota > Metazoa > Mollusca > Bivalvia > Mytilida > Mytilidae > Perna > Perna viridis. The sequence continues at coordinate 24,296,566 of CM074515.1, forward strand.
AAATATTCCCCGTTTAGACTAGTTGTACTCGGCAAGGCGATGAAATAAAAATCACCAGAACTTGTAAGGAATCAAATATTCAACAAGGCAAAAAAAAAAAAAAAAAAAAAAAAGCAAATAAGCGTTTGTTATTTTTTGCCGAGCTATATTGTAAGGTCTGGATCCACATTTGAATCATCTTTACGAGTTAGGCAATACATCGTAAGGAAACTAAATTATATGGAAATACAAAACAATAATTAAACACCACTGGGTCAATTATATGCCACTGTAGGTGGGTCAAGTATTTACCAGCCCAGTGGTCAGACTTGTCGAACCCGAACTTTAAACCGTTGGTCATTAACCGAAATTTGCTGTAGAATAAAATTCGAAAACTGTAATATACAAACTCTTCATTCTATATACTAAACGGGATAGTTACAATAACGTCGATTTTTTTACTTACATTGATATATTATCGGTACTGGTTTGGCTTCCTACTTCGAAGTTATTGGTTTTGAGTAGTTCTAATATACAACTTATTTTTGGATTTTTGTACTTCCAAAATGGTTGGTTCCAATGCTGCTGATGAGAGGTCATTCTTTGAAGAACGTGTACATTCATCGAACCTTCCAATATATATTTTTATACAAAATTTATGTTCACATTAAATAATATTTTCCTGTTACAGGTATTATTCAAGTTTCCTTGATGCAAGCAGGGATTTGATAAGAAACTGGACTACATGTAAACTTTTAGATTTGCCAAGAAAAGTGTGGAATGATGCATTTTTGCCAAAAAGCAAAAAAGCAAAACTTTTCAAAGCTTGTAAAGTGTTCCAAGAAAACGTTTTATCTTCCAACGATACTCTTTATAGTTGTGTCAAAATGCTACGAGATATTTGTTTACAGTCAAAATATGTTTTGTTTAAACTTATTCGAACGCCATTAGATCAACTAGAGCCGTTAATGATAGAGTTTCCAGAAATGAAAATTATACATTTGATAAGAGACCCACGTGCTACAGTGTTATCTCAAGTCAAGTTCGGTAAAGTTCGGGTAAAAACGTTTGTTCCAGATGTTACCGAGTACTGTACACGTGTTTTCAGGGATTTAGTATCCGCTGATCTTCTAAAATCTAGATTCCCAAAAAGAATTAATACGATATTTTATGAAGATATTGCCTATGACCCAAAGGGTATGGCACAAACATTATATGACTTTATTGGCACAACATTTACCGCTACAGCAGAGCAATACATCTTTAACATAACAATGGCAGGTAAACAATCGAACTGCAACTTATGTACTGTCAAATCTAATTCAACTAAACAAGCGAACGCTTGGCGCTTAAAAATACCGTACAAGCGAGCGATGGAAATTGACGGGGTATGCAAATACATCTACGACCGTTTAGGTATAAAAACCATATCAAATGAACACATGCTTCGGAATATTGATATTCCATTACGGACAAATACATCAAAAATAGATGATTATAGATATGCATAAAAAAAGAACGGAGATGTTTTATGTGAGTTTGAAAAAGTACTTTTGTCCATTCAATTTACGTGCACGCTTCTTGACGTTATGTTTCAAGTAAGTTGTATATCAAAACAAGGATGTTATAAAAATATAGTGCATTTTCTTTTTGCCTCTCTGCAAACTAATTAAAAGATCAAAAGATATGAACAATGACTTATTAAATAGGATAATCATCACACTATAAGATGACAAACTGTTTTTAAAAGAAAATCTAACATAATAACATAAAAATGATCCACTAAAAAGGTTGGTTTGATGAGTGCAAAACGAAAGTGAAAGTAGAGAAAATGGCTATTCATAGTTCAAGACTACTTTTCTGTCCGATGTTCGTGGACTCACCCTATTTTCATTGCGGGAAATTATTTTTTCAAATGTCCTTAGAAATGCTAGTTTTATTGAATCAATTCACATTTTAAAAAAAAATCCTAAATATATGCACTCTACTATAGAAGTCTATGGGAAAATTAATACGATGCTGAGACCTAGTAAGCCAGTTTTTCTAGAAAAGTTTGATATTTAGCAAGTGGTCTTAACCAGCTGAAAAAAGTAGTACCCCAATGCAGGTAACACTGTTAAGAAGAATTAACCAACTTTTTGAACCTTTATGGTAGCTCTGTTTTTTTTTGCATTTATGGTTAAACTTGACAAAACTTGGAAATGCATTTTGTTTTCATGAATTTGTATGATATCAGTTCAATAAAATTATTATCTTGAGTATTTATGATGCGCATATCTATATTTAAGTAACCTGAAGAAAGTAATACTCTTGCATAAAGGATAGTTTTCAATTTACAACACATTTTAAGTATGTGGTTAGGATTTGAAATTATTCATTTTACATGTATTGCCTCTTATACATGAAAGATAAATCAAGGGAACCATGGTTATAGCGGTAATCAAATTAATGTAATCCAGGGACAAAACCCAGACATGGAAAACAGACATACACAACAAAGAACATAAAGTAACTAAAATCATACATCCAAAATAACAAAAGCATATGAGCAACTCAGACTCCACTAAAAACTGGGAGCATGGACCAGGTGCACCGGTAGGGTAAGCGTCCTCTGCTTTTCTAGAAACACCAGCCGAGTTGCTCATAAAAAGTCAAGTCTGGGATAGACAAACGAGGAAAGGAAAACCATGACCCGTTGAATAAATCAGTTTTCATGGTGCAGATGGATACACCATAACGATCCACAAATTCATGATGACGACCATAAAACTTCTGTAGTGATGACTTCAATCTTGTAGCAACATAACCCTGTTCCAGAAGCCTATTTGTTAGAGTTCTAGCGCGATACATAAAGTCTGTGTAGTTTCGGCAAGCTCTGGCATAATGCTTGAGTTGTGATATGAACACTCCATACGCAGGTTCTGAAGGGATGTTGCCACAGGTGAAGGGAAAGTTGACAATTCTGAATGAAAAGTCATCACCTTTGTCGTAAAGTTTGGTCAATAGTTTTCCTTAACCATCGATTTCTAAGTGTAGATCAAGATATGAGGCTGACTTCACAGTGTCTGTAGTATCCTTTATCTTAAGTTCTTTGTGGTAGATACGATGAATCAAATCCACGAAATTAGGATTGTTTAAAGATAATACGTCATCTATGTACCGGAAACTGAGCTTAAGCAATTTGGCCAAACAATATTCTTTCTTTCGGATCAGATCATCTATAAAGTCAGCCTCATAAGACTGAAGGAATAGGTCAGCAAGTAAAGCAGCACAATTTGTTCCCATTGGAATGCCGACCGTTTGTTAAAAAACACGTCCACCACACTGGACAAGTATGTTGTCGATTAAAACTTCCAGCATTTTGCAAATATCCTCCTCTGTATATTTTGGAAGATGATTTGGAATTATTTCTTACAAAGCATGAGGAATCTCTACCAAGAACTATATATTTGTATCTAGGTGTACCATCTTGTTTTGGAAAAACAACGATGGATAATGTTTTTAAGTGGGGATTTTAAGTGAGTATGGGGAATAGAAGTATACAGTGTTGACAAATCATAGGTTTTAATGCTATTATATTCAGATAATAGTCTTGAACTGATTGTCTCCAAAAGATCTTTCGAATTTTTCAGGATCCACATTGAATTAATACCACTACGGAAGTAACAAGTGTTGTGGCAGGACTGCAGACCCTCTTTGACAGTTGTGAGTATAGAAGTTAAAACATTTGAAAGAGGTTTGATGGTACATTTTGCAGATCCAGCTATGAAACGTTGTATGTATGGATTCTAGTGGAGTTTAGAAATCCAGTACATAGACAGTAAATCACAATCATCGTCCATGGTAGAGAGACCAAAAGAGGATAGCACAGATATATGGTTTTCCACAATCTCTTCTTGGGAGAGTGTGGTAGCAGTATAGGTCTCATCACTGCTATTATTTTCCACGTCTGCCTTGATAATAAACATTGGATGTAAAACGTTTTGCAGACAAAAACAATGTTGTTTTGGGCTTTGTCTGCTGGTACGACAACATACTTGTCATATATAGTAGGCAATGGTTTTGCTACATCGGGGTCTTTGAAAACTGATGTAGACTTGGCACTCATTGACCTACTTAAAACTTTCATTCGTTTCAAAAGTAAAGACCTCACGGCCTTTAACCACTCCGACAGAGAATCAATGTCTTCTTGTTTTCGTTTTATCCATTTTCTTGCATAGTCCTCGACGGCATCCATAAGAACTTTAAAGTTATAATTCCAATTTATGGAGCGTGGTTCACGGTACTTGGGACCTTACGCAGAGATTCATTTTCGATAATGGTTAAATCTCCCATAATGACGTGACCAGAAGGACAATATTTGAATGGTGAGTTTGTACAACAACAGTCAGGTGGTTTAGCCTTAAGTCCTCAATCTCGAGGCTCTGCAAGGTCTTTTATAATTGAAAATGTTGGATGCAATGGTTGGAGTATAGGAATATGAAATAAATGGTATGGATTTGTCTTTGAAATATGAGGGAATTTTGTTGGTAACGTTTTTGTGATGGAGGATGTTAGCCAAATTAATTGCATCTATACCTTTGTTGACAAACGGTAGTGGAAGAAATGATCGTTTTTCTTCATCTTGACTTTTCCCACAAACTGGTTTAAAAAGTCTGTGGAAACCAATATCCAAAATGATGGCAACAAGTCTGTAAAATGATGAGGTGGGGTCAGACACAGGAGTGTCAAGACTTGTTTTGTAAAGGGAGTGTAGTAGAGTGAGAGGTATAGAAAAAAATGAAAAAAAAAATGAATATTTTTTTTTTATTTTTTGTTTTTCTTTCAAATAGCTAAAATGAGCTGCCATTTTTTTTAGTGGACTATTTTTTTTGGTTCTAATGGACATATTCTAGTGCGGCGAGAAAAATAATGGTGTTTTTTCATATAAAAACTGAATTTTTTCAAAAAGTATCTAAAGCAGACAAATGTTATTATGGTATTTATACCAGTAAACTATTTTTCTTGCATTTTAGCCATCTGTTTTAAAGAATAAAATCCTTGTCCTGTTATATTGTGGTCCATTTGTATCTACCTGGGGTACCAAAATGGCTGAAAATCTGTATTTTCTGCATATGAAAGGCTATATTTTTTTTAAAACTATGATATTGGTATCATTTTTTCATGCCCATAGCTATAGTTTAGAACAGTTGGTTGTACCGGTACATATACTTTACTTTAAACAAGAGGCACCCTTGTGTTAAAGACAAAAAAGGATGTTCGGATATTAATATTTTCATATATGGAACTCACCAGTGGGGATTAAATAATGAATTGGAACTCATTGTACAGCTAATGCATCTACCATGTCAGAATAAACCACAGATTTGCTAAGTTTGACTAATGCAGCAGCTTTTTATCAAAAGTAATATTTTCTGGCAAAAACTGAGATATTAGTCTTATGCCTGGAATAGGGTACCTATATAAAAAATTGAATAGAAAAACTCATGTTTGTAGCAGGGCAATGATATTCTGGATTTTCAGTATGAAAATGAACACTGTAGCAAAAAAACAGCAACTTTTATTATTATACTGAAATGTTTATTAGTAATAGGTACCAATATCGCATTGCATATCCCTGAGCGGGTGTACATCAAAACATGGATGCTATAAAAATATAGTGCATTTTCTTTTTGCCTCTCTACAAACTAATATTTTGTCAAAAAATATGAACGACTTATAAAATAGAGCAAACATCACACTATAAGATGACAAACGTTTTTAAAAGAAAATCTAACATAATAACATAAAAATGTTCCACTGAAACGGTTGGTTTGATGAGTGCAAAACGGAAGTGAAAGTAGAGAAAATGGCTATTTATAGTTCAAGACTACTTTTCTGTCCGATCTTCGTTTACTCACCCTATTTTCTTTGCGGGAAATTATTTTTTCACATGTCCTTAGAAATGCTACATAAATGCAAGTTTTACTGAATCAATTTACATATTTAAAAAAAATCATAAAAATATGCACTTCAATATAGAAGTCTATGTAAAAATTAATACGATACTGAGACCAAAAATTGGACTTGAATGTAAAGGGCTTATTGGATTATCTCTCCTTGGACTCATTCAACTGTAATAATATTCCCTTCATGCACATCAGTTTATGATGCCCAACCTTGCTATAAAGATTAATCCAAAATTCAGGAGCAGTTGCGATTAACAGGTTTTAACATGTAAATTCCTTGATTTGGAATATCTACTTTCCGAATCCTTCGACAGTAATTACATTCCTTTATGCACATCTACATATGATACCCGACCTTCCTATGAAATACCTCAAAATCCTTCGCGTGGTCTATGAGGAGTTGCGCTTTCGAGATTTTAATATGCAAAACCTTTAATTTAGATTATCTCCCTTCGGAGTCCTCGGACAATTAGTGTACCCCTTTATATATATGTACATATGATACCAAACATTCCTATAAAACTGCATCAAAATCCCTCAAGCCACCTAGGATGATGCGCTTACGGTATTATCCTTAATTAGAATTATCTCCCTTTTGGAGTCCTCAGACAGTAATCATATTAGCACATGATACCCAACCTGCCTATACAATTTCATCAAAATCCTTTGAGCGGTTTAAAAGGAGAAATGTGGATAGATGAACAGATGGGGTGATTCTTATATAGCGCTTAAGGTCAAAGGGTAAAAGCTAAACTATACCGACTTCGTCGGAAAAAAATCTCACGTGTCTTTTTAGTTTACAAAAAACATTTCTACGAAGTGGATAACAAATTAAAAAGAAAACAAAGATATAATACATTATATAAATGTTTTTCTCTTTCATCCGTTAAATCTGCTCATTACTATAACGATACTGATAAATAAGGTTGCTTGGACAGTAAATTGTCCTGAAAATAAAACAAACGTACATAAATCTAATCGTCACACGTCATTTGAATTGAAAGAAAGATCTCAATGTTATATTTGCACAATGATCATAGAACTTTAATGAATGAGTAATGAACTAAGCAGGAGTACGTATAGTGCTGTAATAAGTCCGACTCCGGTGTCAGAAAAGTTGAAAAATACTTAAGTTTGAGACTTCTTTACTTCCATGGAAACTTAAATCAATCTTCGAAATTGATGACGTCACAAACAGTTTTTTTTTTTCATTGGCGCTGGGCCTAGAAGCGGTTATAGACATGAGTAAGCTAGCTCGTCATCATGATAAATTTTAAGAGTAATTTATGAGGTCAACCTAACATGCACTAGACAATGTATAGCACTGCGGGATTTGTATGAAGTCACGTGTCTATCCAATACCATGATTAATACAATGTGTATATTAACGCGGTATCTAATGCTAAATTTTCCTATAGCTGAAAGTATTAAATATATTGGATTTAGGTTACACGCTGGTGCATTTGTTGCGTTTCACCAAATTCGTTCTTTTTTTCCACTGGTAATACAGCAATTTTTTTTACAAAAGCTTAAGGTTTCATGGGTTCCAAATTTTATAAGCGAAATGACTACTGCTTCATAGTTTGCCATGTATAAATAACAAAATATTCACAAAGTATTTATAGATGAACGCAAAAACAATGTGTGGAAAGCCACGGATATTTCTACGAAAAAAGTGTTGATACAAGCCCTAATAAAGTTGATGTAATCTACCCCATTTACCTATATGAATCCCTGATGCACCGCTGGCGTCGCCCTGGCCTATTATGAATAAAAAATGTAATATATTTAATTGAGTATTTCTTGAATGCAATTTATTTTTGGATTTAAATATTCATTAAAATTTGAAATGTAATAATTGTGCATAACGTAATGACGACGGTGTTGGAAGTCGTGAGTAAAAGCAAGAAAACGATGGTTACACCGAAGAACTGGATTTTCTTAATCACGAGACAAGATCACGAAAACATACTCAACATCATAAATAATAGAAATTCACGTAGGAAGAATAAAGAATAAATGAGCAACCCCAACCCGCCATGTTGTTTAAATGACGCCAGATTTAAACCAAAACGAAAAAAAAACCAAACAAACAAGCAAAAAAAAAAAAAACATCAATTCATCAATTTTAACCTTTTAAAATAAAAACAATTTAAATCTAAAATCGTCCTATATTAACATACTAACCTATGCCGTTTACTTTGAACACAGACAATGTACTGCTCACGGTACCTACTGCTATCAGTATGCCATATCCTGTTGGACTCTTTTCAGGAGGTATGAATCTGCAATTCAATTGTTAAACAACATTTATGGAACGAATTTGCTTATTATGCCAAAAAAAACCCCCAAAAAACAAAGATTTATAAGCAAAGGTCAAATTTCAAACAATAAGTCTTAAAAAAACCAAACCTATATGTTCAATGTATATCTATAAATACCTACACAAATCCCTTAAATTTAACCATAAAATGTCATTGGAGTACGAATCGTATAATGAGTATATTATTAACAAATTTTGCATGTGTGTAAATTGTTTATGTGCACATAAAAGCAAAATTGCTAAGCATTTATAGGAGTTTCTGAAGGGTGCATGTGTATTTTAATATTTTTAAATCAAGCAGTCAGTCAAAATTTAGTCTTCTGTTGATACATTGTATATCCTCGCAATGAATGGTAATCTTGCCTTTAAAAGACTAAAAAGAAGATACATATCCTTTGATTTTAGAATACATTGTTCTTTTCAGTTACAATGATCATTTTGATGTTTCTTCTATATCTGATAAAGTAAGATATTTTTTTCACTTAATCTTTCAAAAAATATTTTTTTTTAAATGTTCATCTTATCAATCAGTACAATTAACAAAAATAATTGTTTTAATGTTGTAATTAAGTACCAGTCCGCATAAAATTCAGACACTGCCAATGGTAAAGTGATTCATGGTCAAGAAAAACCAACCAAAACAAACGATGCTTTTTTTAGTCTACATAGGCTATATTTTCACACAAAACAACCTTTTCTGCATTGCACTTTTTAGAAAATCATACATTAATCTCCCACTTAAGCAACCAAATGAAGCCAAATCAAGAAAGATAGCTTTTACAAAGTGCGAATGTCACGTACAATCTGTATAATTTTTATCTCAAAAGCGCAACTACCAAATGAAAAACTAAGACATGTTATGTGATCAGTTAATGTGTCTGAATAAGAAATAAAACTGAATTTGGTGGTTTTTTGACATGCATGAATCACCTTCTGTCTGATTTTTAAAAAGACTGCTACTTAAGTCATAAATATGATAGGTGTGAAATAATGCCTCAGGTTATATCGGAGAGATATTGTGGTTTGAAACTTAATTTAAGAAAGGGCTTAATTAAGTCTACATATACATCTACCCTCAGGCCCAATTTGTTGGAACTTTGTAAATTGAGAGATATTATACAATTTCAGTGGGGAAAAAATATTTGTTTTGTAACTGTCCTAACTAGCTTTATAGTATTAAATATCAACACACAGTTCTTGGTATATTTTGCTTAAAATCATTATGAATCTTTGTGTTTGAGACTTTTTTGTTTAAACCTTATTTTATACAAATGTAACTGACTATTTGAGATATTCAGACTGACTTTTATTTCAGTTTGTTTTATGATATTTAGACCAAATTTCACCTATTTGTTTAAAATAATTTCAATAGGACATGGATAAAGTAAAGATAACAAAAATAAATTACAGATTTTTTACAAGCTGTAATCGATTAAATAGCGATTGCAAGTAATTAAAATTAATGTCAATTACAGATTACTTTCGATAACTCACTATGTTGTAATGGATTACAATCAATTACAATAACTAATTACGATTACCCCAACCATGACTGGAATCATCCTAGGTTAAATTCAGAAAAGATTGACATGGGCTCTGTTTGGTACAAGAAACATTTATTAAACAACACTTGTTTAAGTCCAAATTTCCTTTGACCCTACAACCCTTCTCTTTTATATGTAAATATCAAAAACGATTGCACGATCAGGGAAAATTCAGACTTATTGAAAGGTAGGTGGATATGCCTACAGAAACGACTAGACGTGCGTGTTGAGCTTGTCTTGTTTCAACGTGATTACTTCTTCTAGACAAATTAATATACATATCATGAGCAAATGTTTTTCATTTACTTTTTTGTTCGAGAGATAAAAAGTAATATCACATTTGATATAGTGGCAAATTGTTAAGTCCTACTTTTGAAACCAATCCGTTCTAAGGAAGCAGAGATTTTTGTGATTATGTGAAGAAAATTTTCTCTTGCATACAATACAGTGAAAATGTGCAAATTATACAAAACAGGAAGTTTTTTTTATTGTTATTAATCTATCCATTAGGAATAGAGATAATGGCGACGGAATTCGGCGGGACAGAATAACGGACATGATGATTTTGATGTACCATTTACACAAAGAGTTGGACTTACATGTAATAATATTGTTGGGACAGAATAACGGACATGATGATTTCGATGTACCATTTACACAAAGAGTTGGACTTACATGTAATAATATCGTTCGGACAGAACAACGGACATGATGATTTCGATGTACCATTTACACAGAGAGTTGGACTGACATGTAATAATATTGTTCGGACAGAATAATGGACATGATGATTTCGATATACCATTTATACAAAGAGTTGGAGTGACATGTAATAATATCTTTGGGACAGAATAACGGACACGATGATTTCGATATACCATTTATACAAGAGAAGGTCTTAACAAATCCCTTTTTATTCAAATACATTACTTTATGTCCTCTGGATCGATTTCACTGACTTTACGTTTATTGTACAACTCTTCCCATGTCCCGTTGAATGAACTAACTCCATGCCACATACTTTGGAACTCTGGTTGCCTCACGTCATTTCTTATTTTATATATAAATATACTTCCAGGTCGTTCAGTCCCTATAAACAGTATTACTTCATCACCAATGTGCGCAACTTCAAGGCTTTCTGTCTCAACTCCCTGAAATTAGACAATATTAAGTAATATTATGTTCATGCCAATCCATCTAAGTACAAGCATTACATTTTGTAAAAATCCGGCAAAATGGTAAATATCAAAAACATGCATGTCAAAACCCCATCGATCTGACAATATAATTTTATTCAAGAATACTTTTTCTATTTGAAAAGACCATTATTTGACCTCTGCATCACTGGATTTGCTCCTAAATTTTTCAATATAATGTAAGAAAAATGAAGTTTTCTACAGAGTTATCTGCCCTTTATATGTTAATTTACAATGCATTTCAATGAAATTATATCTCAATTGCACCAACATGATGTGGAAAATCTTATTTTTCCCTTGATACTGATCGTGCAAATATTCAAATTTCACTATTAAAATGATGTTTTTTTTCTACCATGTTTAACCCGCTGCCTGATTCTTACAAAGACTGACACTTAATGAAAAATGATTGAAAGAGTAATCAAGGGAACCAAGATTACAGCAATAATCAAAAGAATGTAATCCAGGGACAAAGACCAGACATGGAAAACAGACATACACAACAAAGAACATAAAGTAACTAAAATCATACATACAAAGTAACAAAAGCAAATGAGCAACTTGGACTCAAATAAAAACTGAGAGCATGGACCAGGTGCATCGGTAGGGTAAGGTCCTCTGCTTTACAAGAAACACCTGCCGAGTTGTTCTTAAAAAGTCATGTTCAGTGTAGACGAAAGAGGAAAGGAAAATTATGACACGTTGAACAAATCAGTTTCTTACCTTATCATCCGATCTTGAATCTTTAGACTGACTAACTGTCTCACTCCCTACTCCGCCATTACTGTTAAACAGCGTCGGCACGTGTTCTTCATAATACCGCGACATACTGTCACCGCTGTCGTATACTAATTTCATGGTATCTAGATTACGAATTGAAAAACTTCTGCCGCCAAATGTATATAATGCATCAAACTTTCCATCTTCTCCTTTTCCATTCATTGTTGTTATTTTCAGTCTGCCTGTAACAGCAAATGAAAGTTGCAATTTATATTGGTCAGTATTTTGACTGAATATCAAATCAAAATTGTAAAAAGGGTTGTTTCAAAGTATGATTGGCGGGAAAAGTGGATATCTGAAATGGAAAACAAACTGCACACTTGTGTATGATAAGATAAATGACCTCAGTCGATATGTTCCAATATCGAATTGAAAAGACAGAGAAATACAAAATGTTATTTCCCAGACTCGCCATCTGTCAGGATTTTAATAACAATGTGAGCCGTATTACAAGTTAAAAACCAGATTTACTTCTATTTTAACAAGGGACTCGGACCTTTTCGAACGTGTTTAATCGTTTTATAATTTTACACAATAGCCAGTTTTAAAAAGGGGGAGGGTCATGATCATACCAAAGTACTTAATCCCGCCCGCCTGTCCCTGTAAGGAACTTCTTGCCTCTATACGTATTGTTTTGTTATCACTTTCAGTATATTTTTATGTTGCTAGAGTATATAGGGACAACTATTTCGCTGCACATGTGTATATAATGTTGTTTTGGGACCAACTGCAGCCTGCCCAGTGGTATGAGGGTTTTCTCATTGTTCATTGAAGACAGGCCCACGGGGTGCCTTGAGCTGCCATTTTTTCATCCCGGTGCTATTGGTGTCTCTTTGACATATTCACCATCTCCAATATCGTCATATTAAGTAACCTTCTAGAAAAGTATTTTAAAGTTTTCTGTCAAGAAGATAAAAAATTGGCCACTACATATTGTTCAATCGCCCGTCTTGGCTATAGGCAGAGCTTTGTGCCAGGTTCGACCAAATAATAGGTGTTTTTGCAAGGCAGAATAATTACATGTAAGTGTAAGTGTTTGTAAGAATCAGGCAAAATGGGAAAAATCAGAAACATGCATGTCAAAACCCACCGATCTGACAATAAAATATTACTTAAGGATGCTTTCTGTATTTGAAAAGACAATTATTTGATTTCTGCATCATTGGTTTTGCTCAGAAATTTTCAATAGAATCTTAGAAAAATGAGGTTTTTGACAGATATATCTTCCCTTGAAATGTTTATTTTCAGTGCATTTCAATCAAATTGTAACTCAATGGGCCAGTATAATATGGAAAAATTTGTCTGTTTCCTTGATTGTGATGGCCAAAATGGGCAAATTACACTATCAAAAAGATGGTTTATTTCATACCATGTTGCACCTCTTGCCTGATTCTTACAGGGAATGACACTGAATTCGCTACGACAATCAAATTGCACAGCTATTTCGCTTAGAAAGAGTAGCGATACATTCACATTTTTTATCGGGTGGTGATAAAAATCAAACGGCAGATCTGGTTATTATCGGGAGTATTGTATCTTGAAATTACTTGCCTAGCATAGCGTCTTGTTTTATATCAGATATGTTTAATTCCTTCACCTGTTTCGTCACATCTGACGTTTCTGAAATAATTTAAGTACCATGGTTACCATTAAATGATCTGTATCGTAAGTATCTGTGGAAGGACTGAACCAGAAATTTATAAACGTGAGAACAATGAACACCATTCGACCAGTTATGCTGGATCCACCACTGCTGTGGAAGATTGTAATATATAACAGAATGACCAATTAGTTACTGGTAAGATAGGAAATGATTTGGTATTGCAACTTCATAAATTAATTAAATTTTACAAATTTACAATCATTGCAAGAAAAGGCAGAGGTCTTCATGTAAAAAACTAAATAAACAGAATCGAGTACGATACATGAAATGAGTAAAATCGTCGACTTGACTTTTTATGAGCAACTCGGCGGGTGTTTCTAGAAAAGCAAAGGATGCTTACCCTACCGGTGCACCGGGTCCATGCTCCCAGGTTTTAGTGGAGTTTGGGTTATTCATTTGCTTTTGTTACTTTGTATGTATTATTTTAATTACTATATGTCCTTTGTTGTGTATGTTTTCCAAGTCTGGCCTTTGTTCCAACAACAACCTTGAATTGATTGCACCTTTAATACCTAATCAGTTTCCATCCAGGCCTCATAGGCATTTCCCAACAACAACACATACGCACACACACACAATGCCAATTTACATTTTGTAGTTTTACCTGATAAAGATATATACTTTATTCGTGTTTCTTCATTAAATCCTCCCCATTTAGAGTAATCTTTTGAATCCCCTTCATTTGCTGTGACCAGAAAGTTTTTGCCTCCAACAGTAATAACTTGAATGGTATCCGGCTGATACATACCAAGTAATGGCCATCTTTTCATATTTATTCCACCTGTAATACCCAATGTTATATTTCTGTCGCACATCCGGTATAAACACATACATAAGTGAAACCTGTCTCAACTGAACCCTTTTAGACTGTAGAATTTGTTCACTTGGGACAGGTGTTCGGTTTACCCAAGTTCAATATACATGTACATTTAAAGTGATACGAAGGAACTTCACAAAGAGGCCGGTTTAGACAAGTTTCAATGTACATTTTCTGGACAGATTTAGACCAATAAGGCCTTACGTCAAATGCTTGTCGTACTACAGAATTGTTAAGAAGATCAGGGAAAAGACCAAAACATAACAAACAAAAACAAACAAACAAACAAACACAAATTACCGTCCTTGTCGCTTACGTCCATGGAAACATTCCACCAATTTTTGAATCCTAGAGGCTGAATGCTATCTATTGTTTCTGTTTCTAGGTCTACCACAGCTATTCCATTATTCTCCTAAATAGTAAACATTGCACCAAAGAGTAATCAAGGGAACCAGTATTAGGACGGTAAGCAAAATATTATAATTCAAAGATAACGAATAGAAATGGAAAGTAGTCACACACAACAAAGAATACGAAATACCAAAATTACACACATAAAGAAACAAAAGTTAATGAGCAACATGAACTCCACTAAAAACTGGGACATGAAATCATGGACCAGGTGCACCGGTGGAGTAAGCGTCCGCCGTTTTTCTAGAAACTCCTGCCGAGCTAAGTAGCTAAGTAAACATTTCACATAACCATTTTTCATATCTTATAAATGGTACGATTTCTACCGGTTTAGATATTTCTTTAGGTTGGTTGGATTAGGATGCATGCGTGCAATGTTTTTTTTTTACATCATCCACACATATTTGGTGACATTTTGGTAACTCAGTAATTGAATTCGATATATGTTAGTAATAATTTGCTTTACAACAACTGGATGTACCTGCAAACATATGTAGGCTTTCTTTTCATCGTCACTTAAGGCAATATACTCAGGCTCCACATCATTGGCAAATGTGCTGTTTTCTCTGTGAATGAATCTTAGTCCTTGGGGTTCTAACTCAGACCACCTAAATTGATTTGAACTGAGCATTATTCCGTTTTAAAACAAATGCATAGGACTGAAAGACCAACACACAAGAAACAACACCAATACCATTGTTCAACGAACAAAAGCAATTTATCATAGCAAGTGTGTGTAAATTGTCTAAGCTTACTTACTGTTAGCATATATTTTTTTTGTCTTTGTGTATTGGTTGCTTTAAATTACTATATTGGGCACATGCATGTATGGGTCATTGTGATTTCATAACATTTTCATTCTTGAATGTTTTATAACATAGCAAACAAAAAACTATATTTGCGTCAAAATGCATAAGTAACTGTTGTACTGAATCTAATACTGTTCATTATCAAGTGATGGGCAGTGGAAATAAAAAATTTACCTACTTTCTTATCCAATCGGAAACGTGATTAATTTTCTACATTTCTATTGCAACATCTTTTAGACATCGTTAACTGAAAATTAAAATGGGCACTGATTTATAATCATTCAGACCGACCTTACTTTCGTGTCATTTCAAAATAATATAGATCATAAATACAGTGAACCCTATCCAAACTGAACCCCTTTTAGACTTTAGAATTTGTTCACTTTAGACAGGTGTTCGGTTTACCCATGTTCAATATACAAAAAGTGGCTGGTAAAGTCAGGTTTTCGGTTTAGACAAGTTTCACCGTTTACGCATTGATTGCTTACTTGTCATTAAATGACCTAAAGTCTAATGTTTTAAAAGAAGTTGTCCCGTCCATGATTTTTATTATACCAATACCACCCTCTGGGTCAATTATTAGTCCCGAAGATTCATACGCCTCTGCCTCAATAGCAACTATAACAGTTTTGCAGTCTTTGGTCGGCATAATCATGTCAGGCAGTGATCCAACTAAAAAGATAATTAATTTGCATTATATCAGTCATGGAAATAGAGCATTTGGTTTATAATGGTTGCTAAGATTGAATTTATGTTACCTGTGAACAATCTCTTCATGTATCTAATTGAAAAGACTCTAGTAGCGCAAATATATTAGGAAAAATTTCCACAATACAACAGCCGAAGCATTGACATTAGAAAGCAGATATAAACAGATGTCCTCTAGTCAACCCCCAAAGCAGTAAAATACCAATGTCTGCGAGACAACCGCCAAACCAGGCATATACAGATATCAACAATCAACCACAAAAACAGCCATATTCAAAAAGATAGACAACGAGAGCAAAACAATGCAGTTGGCGGTCTATACCTGATGAGGGATTTAAAACAAGTTCAGAGATATATGTTAAAATTTGAATAAAAATATTTTCTACGACTTTATTGACACCAACCTCGTTTAAATTGTCTTAAATGACTTGCTCATTCGTTTAGCCAAACGGCTTCTCCCTAAACAAGTCGCTTATTAGTTTAAATCATGCGTAACAAATCCTTACGGAAAATCCCATACTAATATCCGCCATGTTGGTTTTTACGGGACGATTTGTTTACAAACGAAGTTCGTAAGTTCCCGTCGAACTCCGGTAACAATCGTCTGCTTGATCAAGTTCTCGGTATTGTACGTTGTTCGCGTAAAATAAATCCTAGATATCCGAAATAACGCCCAAATGCATTCTGAGTTCTTCGGTTTTTGGACAAACCATTTAAATGTAAACAACATCTCCTAGCAACCCGATCACTGTAAACACGGCCGACTTTTTACAATGTAAATATTGGCACCGAGAATTAAAATCTGACCGGAATTTAACGATTCAATCTTTAAGGAGAAGCCGTTCGGCTAAACAAATGAGCAAGTAATTTAAGACAATTTAAACGAGGTAGGTGTCAATAAAGTCGTAGAAAATATTTTTATTCAAATTTTAACAGTATGTTATTTATGTGACGCCGAGTATAGAATGCTCTCCATCATCCATATACCTAGGAAGCACTGTAACATCTAACGGTCGTGGTGACAAAAATATCCAATCCAGAATAGGAAAGGCAAGAGGTACATTTGTTAAACTGCGGAACATCTAGAAATCATCAGGTACCAGTAGGGCAAACAAAATCATTCATTCATGTCTTCAATTCCTCAATAATGAGATTACAATGAACATAGATATTACAAAATCAGCATAACAAACAATAAACAAACAAAAAACAAAAACAAAAACAAAAAACAAAAAAAACAAAAAAAAATGTCAGATATACATGTAATAGAAATTGTATATATATTAATTTATTTGGTGTATTGCTATATCATGAATTGGCAGTAAGCCGACTATATCTGACGGAGCACTGAACAATGTGGGAATGACAAAGTTTCGTAAACGACGTGATTTCCCAGTTTTGTAGATCAGATTGCGGCCGTTTTCCTAATAAAATTGTGTACAAATCTTCATCATCATAACCCAAGAGTTTCTGGTAAACTGTCAGAGGAAAGTTTTCAATTAATATGTCTGACCAGATATCACACAATACGTTAGTGCATGGGCAACTGCAGAAAACATGTATGAACAAATCTCTATATATTCGACCACAAACGGAGCAATATTTCTCTGAAAGTTCAGGAATGTCACATAATAATTTCGTAATAAAATACGAGGTGCGAATTTCGCTGAAAGTTTTTGCTTCAGACCAGAATTTCGCAAAAGTCACAGATGTATGAATATTTCGGAATCTAGAAAAGTTACAATTATTGTTTATACGATATTTCCAATTGTCAGTTTGAATTGAAGAGACATGTTGATCGACTATTTCCTTCCAAACTTGTTTAGGTGGAAAATGTCTATCGCTTGTAATAGTAGCGAGATAACCTTCCAGTTTGTAACGGTGAAGTACATTGATAATATCGGGTATAAATCCTAATTGTTTTCTTGACGGTTCGTTTAAAAAGAGGAACAGTCTCGCAAGAAAGATGTTCTTTGATAGATTGTAATGATTAAGGCAACATAGTTTCTGCAAAAAGAACAGCTTCCTTTTATCTA
Source organism: Perna viridis (assembly GCA_037379345.1). Taxonomy (NCBI): domain Eukaryota; kingdom Metazoa; phylum Mollusca; class Bivalvia; order Mytilida; family Mytilidae; genus Perna; species Perna viridis. The sequence goes on from CM074515.1 coordinate 24,314,780, forward strand.
TCTGACTAGTGATAGGATGAAATCCAAGAATGCTTTCACAAATATCAGAGCGAGTGTCACGTTTTAAACGTAGAATGTCTTTTGCAATTAAGTGTTGGAACACATTCAACATTGACAAATCTTTAGTTTTCAAATTAGTCCACATTTCGCAGCCATAAAGTAACGACGGTAAGATAGCAGAATAATAAAGTTTTAACATTACATTTGGGCTAGTACCATCGGATGAGATTCCCTTTAAAGCATAGTAGCAGTTTCTACCTTTATGACAAGAATTTGAAGTTCTGTCATATGATTTGAATTGTGAGTTCTATTCAATACCTAAATGAGTTAGACTTTCGACCACGGGTACAATGTCTCCACCTATTTTCCATATGTTGTCTACAAGGGTAGGTCTCATATTCAATGAAAAACGAACAATAGAAGACTTGTTTGCATTGAATCGTAAGTGCCACTTCCTTGAATAATCGAAGCAGGCATCCAGCATACGTTGGACAGTAGCCGGGTTATTACCGATGCATGATATATCATCTGCTAGGGATGGGGCACAGCTAATAATGTTAATAATACCAGTATTAGGATTTGAACGTTCAATATCATACAATAAATCGTTAATAAAAACTAAGTAAAACAAACCTGACAAAACCCCACCCTGTCTCACACCTTCAAATACTTTGAAAAAACGTGACTGGTGTTAATTTACTACAATAACACTATGCGTATCAATGTGACAATCGTCGACGATTTGCCACAATTTACCTTTAACTCCTAACTGACTAAGTTTATACATTAAACCCTTGCGCCATACTGTGTCGAATGCTTTCCTACTATCTAAGACAGCAACATATACACTGTTCGACAATTCTAAATTATAATATAGAGTTTCATTCAAATTAAAGGAAGCCGTAAGGCAACTGAGACCTTTTTGAAACCCTTGCTGCTGAAGGTTCGGGAAAATGCCGTTTTCAGATAATACACCTTCCATTCGTGACTTAACTATTTGTTCAAACAATTTTAAAGTGCATGAAAGTAAGTTTATTGGGCGATAACTGTCCGGAGAGTTCTTCGGTTTTCCGTTTCCCTTGTATAAAGGAACGATAAGTTCTTTTTTCCACGTCTCCGGGATGTGTCCACAAGAAACTACAAAGTTAAATAAAAAAGTCAGAAATCGTACAATCGGACCTCCACCATAAATAAAATGTTCGTACTGAATACGGTCACACCCACTAGCTTTCCGACGCTTCAAGTCTTTAATAAAGTTACTGACTTCGTCATCCATTATAGCAACACAAGTCAATGTCCCGCTTTCTAATGCCAAGTTTTTAAGTTCAAGATATGACGATTCTACTCTATGTTTTACATCTACGTCATAATTGTCATTTGATGTTTCGTTGTACAGGTCAGCACAGTATTCCCTAAAGGAATCAGCAACTTCTACCGGAGAATTACTAACTTTCTGGTTGTAAATAATTTCGGGATATAGTGTACTTTGAGATTGTTTTTTACGCTTCACAAGTTTCCAGAAAAAGCGGATATCGCACTCAGTAGCTTTATTAATGTCATCGTATGTTTTGCGAATATATTCATCAGCGGCTGCCTGTTGGACCCTTCTAAAGTCACTTTTAGCGTGTTTATAGTTTTTGTAAGTTTCAAAAGTCATACCTCTAGGTCGCCCACTAGCTATCCAAATCTGACGCATATGCCTTTCTCTATCATCAGCGACTTTGATTTTAGAAGACCAGTACGGTTTTGTTCTCGGACTGTAACCACACTTAGGTATCGAGCGTTTACAACAAGAATGTATGATCTCTGTGAAGTCATTATACAGCTTATCGGCATCATTACATGGAATGGCAGTTTCATCATTTGACAACTCATCAGTTTAAGCTGCACAACTATAATTGGTACTACAGTACATTATAGTTTACTATTCATGGCTATGTTTATTGTAACTTTCATTTTCATTTGAACCGTACCACTCTCGATTACTTATCCATCTTCTGCTAAAGACACCGTTTTGCCAGAAATTTTCGGCTTCTACAACAGATTCACTGTCCAGCGCGACATTTAATTTAGCAGACATAACAATACTATAATCGTTTCTTGGATTAAACAGCCTCAATTAAGTTACATTAACGCAGCATTTGGAGAGGTAGTTCCAGATACCGTTCCGGGTAGTTCTGCTATCAATACCTGAAAGATAGAATCTGGCAGTACGTCTTCTTTGCATAACTCAATGAAAATATTCATCATCTGCCGGTTTTGTTTGTGCAGTAACACCACTAGTTCGCGTTGGAATAGCATATGTAATTTCTGTGTTATTCATTGCGGTATGGAGAGCGACTGTATTTCAGTTCACAACTTGACTGTTATCTGTTTTTGTACGTTCAGTCACATGTTGATTACTTGTCTCGGACGGAACGTTAACCCATTCGATGTGCTACCACGTTGTTGTGTATTATACTCTCCCGAGCTTGTATTTACAATTGGGATAGGACTCACACGGCCATCACCGCTTGGGGGGAGCGAAATTTGAATTCGCGGAAGTTTTGATTTCAAATCACTCATATTTTTCTGAATGTTTACAAAAAGTTTGTCGTGACGACTGAGCTCTGTATTGATTTTTTTAGGGGTCATTAATAACAAGATCAAGTTCATGATTTATTGATTTTGTTGGCTGATTCAAAACTTTGTAGTTAGATTCGTGCTGAGTAAACTTTCTGTCATAAGTACGAACAAGTCCGTCCATTTTTATCGTCAGTTCCGACAACTCAAATTTAAGTTTCGTATTCTCAGATACAAGTTTATCTATAGTTTACTGGTTCGCTTTCTCACGTTGTTCTAATTCACAAATTCTCTGCAGCGCTGTCTGCATGGTAACTCTAGTTTCAACTGTGGGGAGGGTAGACATAATAAGAGGAATCTCGATCGGTGTTTTAGTATCATCTTTTCGAAAAACATCGTCTATACTAGATTTCTCCCCATTTATGAATGCATGAAGACAGAAACCATCCCGAGCATACTTTTGCGTAGCCGTACTTCTAACAGTTGTTTTTCGATTAATCAAAGACCCTTCCGGACACCCCTCATGTCCCCTAGCTCGACACTAGGACATGTCAACACTTCTAAAAAGAAAAAGATGGAGGTGGATTGGTTACGTTTAAGAAGACCTGCTGATAACTTGGCAAGAGAATCACTAAGATGGACACCAGAAAGGAAGGAAAAAACAGGGACGTCCAAAAACATGGAGACGGCCGGTAGAATCAGAGATGAATGAGCTTTGTTACAGCTGGGGAAAGTTGAAAAAGAAAGCACAAAAGAGAAATGAATGGAGACTACTCATCCTTGCCCTGTGTGGGTAAATTCATTTGAAACGAACCTTCGATTGCCCCCCCCCCCCCAACTCCCCTCTCCACGTTAAGCAACATGCGCAAATTGATTTAACTGCTTACCAGTAATGTTGAATTTCTCCTGAAGTTCATAGCTAGAGGAATTCCATCTGAAAACAACAACTCGTCCGTCTTCTTTATACAACAAATTATCCATGGAAATAAAGACATCCCCTCCACAAAACTCTATGTCTGTGAGATCCACCGAACCAAATTTAATATGATGAAGAATTTTCGGAGATATTACATTTGTTATGTCAATTACATGCATCATATTTCCACCTTTAAATGAAAAAAAAAGAAGTATTCATTTCTATGCGTTTAAACAATGTTACGAGTTAACTGATGGCTTCAAAGCAAGACTGAGTTCGAGCGTAAGTCCTCTCTCTAGATCGGTAAATTAAAAAAAAACAAAACAAAACAAAACAAAACAAAACAAAACAAATCATATAATTATTGCAAATTTCGTTAGGCTGTATTTTAAGGAGTAACCTCTCAACAGCAGCATTATATACAAAAAGTTCTGTCAGTTTGTCAAAGGAGCGTCATCATTGTAGCTCCATGATTATTCCGACGCACTCGGCGTAGTTTCGCTTTTTACCCTTTGATCTTAAAGACGCTCTTTCATGGAAACGCAAGTCACCTGATCGCAATTCTGTTACCCGATTGGCCAAATACTGATAAGTTAGTGGCGTTCAAAAACTGTATCGAAAATTGAAATTGCGTGCCATTTGATATTTCCTACGGGGCACCGAATGGGACTTGATCTTTTTGTGATCAAAATCAATTTTGTGTACACAAAATTGAATTCCGTCACAACAAAATCATTTTTGTCTCACAAAACCATTTTACACAGACTTGTTTTATGATCACTTCAATTTTGTAATGACGAAATTCATTTTTGATACATAATTCAATTCTGTGTCACAAAAATCAATTTTGTGAGACAAAATTCAATTCTGTGTCACAAAGTTCAATTCTGTGAGACAAGGTTCAATTTTGTGATTACAAAAGTCAATTTTGTATGCAAATTAGTTTACACAATCTTTTGGATATGCAAATGAATTCAAAATGTGCAGCATCATGTACACGTGTATTACAAACTTAAAGCATTCACTGCAATACAGTGGATATGGTTCGAATGTACACGGTTATAATAAAGCACATAAGTGAAAGAAATATCGAATATCGTAATCGTATAACCCACGGTGTCACTTAATCTTGAATCTAAAGATAGAGCTTATAAATTTTGGGACAAATACATTAATACAAAGTATCTTGTCAAATTTTAACAAATTTGGTTGCGATTAACAGGTCGGGCAAAGCATTTTATAGTTGAGTTGAAAGATGTCAGGAAATGATCATGTGATTCACCAGGAGAAATTCCAATAAATCGAAAGTTGAAAAATCAGTGGTCCTTTTCACAAAAAATCGTAAGTGTAAAATTAGTCGTAAGTTATAATGTCATAATAGAGTTAAGTATTGTGACGTCACAACTTACGACTAATTTTATTCTCACGATTTTTTGTGAAAAGGGTCACAGGGGCGGATCCAGGATTTGAGTTAGGGGGCATTAATTGAATTAAATGCCGTGCAAAGCAAGGCACAATTATTATGGGGTGAAACTTGTGGTGAATTTTTCTTTCTTACCGATTTTTTTTTGGGGAAGGAGCGTACGCCCGGTACGCCAGTCCTTGGATCAACGCCTGAAAATCGCGTATTTAAAAATCTGTATTATCAAGCAAATCTCATAGAAAACGTATAATAGCAATTTTAGTCATTTCAAAACAGTAAACCTACTGTAGAATGCAACGTAAAAGATTTTTTCAATTACACAGCTCGTCAAAATTTACCGGTAATCTCATTAATTGTAATTAGTAACGTTATGTATAACCTTTATCCTGTTCGCTCATCATTATATCAACTTCGTTGATAGGAATAATTTACTTTATAATTGTCCCTGACAAGTTGTAATTTTACACGGGGTTCTGTACTCAGACGAAACGGAAATAAAAGTAGGACAGGGCAAAACTGATTTTTATCAGTAATATTATCAAGTTGATAAAAAGTTTGATTGTTACAGATGAAAAAAGAATGACAGTGACAAATTAGCAATACTATGGTAAACTATATTTGTACTTTTTGTGACAGTTATGATCGCTGGTATTAGTTATAATGATGTTTTCTGTTGTCATTTTGGCATGGGATAAATAAGGTCACATTAACAACATAAATCAACAATAGTGACCACCCCCTTTTTGTCAAATGAAAAGATGAATTTGTTTTCTATTTGAATTACCCTTAACGAAAACATGGTTTGGTTTTCGTTCCAATTCTATAAGAATATGTACGTGAGGTTACTTTTAAAGAATCTGGACCAGTTTTCCATGGATTCTGACCACGAGTAGGTCCAGTTTAAAAAAATGTTCATAAGTCAAAAAATTTCTTTATAACCAGTAAAAAATCCCTTATTTTTCCAAATAATTGCAAATTAGTGAAAATTCATAGACAATAATTAGAAATTATTCAGTTTCAATAATCAATCAGTGCATAATTGATTCGTGACGTATTGTTATGCCTAATTTTAGCACTCGGGAGTACTCATAGTAAACGAAATACCGGTTACTTATATCTATGGATGCCAATGTGCATTTTACACAATGTACACCATAACTTTACTAAAACAATAAAATATAATCATACTTTACACGTACCTATGACAAAGACAATGTTGTTGTCGGGGTCATATGCGGTCTGTTCAGCTATGCCTTTATTGTATCCATATTCTGGCTCTTTTTGTGCTCCATAATGATAAGGTAAATACACTGTTGACAGTTTTTCCAAATGTACTTTGTCGTCAAAAGACGCAGGTAAACTTATAACTAAATGTATGTCACAATATGTAAAAATAACAAGAGCCGTTAAAAGTAGTGTCATTATTTTAACAAGTATCGAACCACTTACATGTGTGGAGAATGAAAATAAGTGCAATGAAAATTTAATCTTTAATACCTGCTGACATGCGTACCATAAGATGTTTTACGGAGTAGGGCGGAGTTGAACTTCAGATTTGCATATTTCATTGAATAATTTTGTGAACAGCTGATCACCGAATGTGATCTTATTTTATTTTTTTAGATTCAACCTTGTAAGTTTCTTCCCTTTTAACAAATATGGGCTAAACTATAGCAACTGAGCAATTTGTACGTGGTACAGTGATATAAATATGGCTGAAAAAGAGAATTATTTTGCGGTTGAACAAAGGGCATATTGTAGAATATGTGCGGCGTTAGGAAGTTCGGTCACCAAAACAGAAAAATGATTTGGATAAAGTTGACGGCACGTCTGCCCTGTCTTATTCCAGAGTTTTACTTTGGGTTTATCGTCTTAAGGGTGCACTTCAGAGTTACGTGAAGGTGCACTGTTTCGCACACCAAGTTACCACCGAAATTTTGTAAAACTTAAAATTAAAATATGAAATTTGGTGGATACATTGTTTAAATGCTGTTAAGCATTTATACATAGACAGATGTAATATATGTAATGGTAAACAGGTGTAATTTAAATGAAAAATGGTATACGAAACGTTTCAGTCCCCTGCCGTATTAGGTTCTCTCATTAGCATCAAATGGCTGATTTTCAAAATACACATGTATCTTATTTCACACGAACTTTTGGAACTAAAATTGTGAGAGAATGAATTGAAAAGGGTCTTATTATTTTTTACCTTTTTTCCACCTACTCCATGCATGCTTTCATCCTGCGGTAGTTTCTAAGTGCCTGATATTTTATAAAACATAGTATTTGGCTGTTAGTTTTGAAAAGGCACCCCTGATTTGTACTAAAACTCAGTAATATATTTTTCAGTATGTTATCACGGCTACTGGATTTTATAACAATAATCACTAAATTACTTAGAAATGACTTGAACCTCCATATACCAAGGATTTCTAAAATATGCACTTTTCTATGACAAAACACTAGAAATTTCTGTGTGGACTGCCTGAAAACAGCTTTATTTTAACAAAATGAGACCAAATTTTCAGAAATGACCTAACTGTATTGTACTACCTTAGTCAGGACGCGAGGCAATAGAAGACGACCCAAGAACGGGACGGCCACTTTCCGCTTTTAGTGAAAAAAGATGTGGATACTGTGATAGAACTAATAGCTCAAGATGCAAGATATATGGTTGAAGAATTAGCCTCACATTCAGGGATAAATTCGTGAGTAGTTTTTACAATTTAAAAAAAAGCTGAAGTTACGCAAGGTTTGTGCCAGATGGTTACCCCATTTACTGACTAATGAACAAAAACAGAACAGGATAGATGTGCCAAAACACTATAAAAAAAAAAAAAAAACAAAAACAAAAAAACGAACGCTGCGATCTTCGTAGACTTAATGAAATCATAACAGGAGATGAAACTTGGATTTATTGTTTTTAACCGGATTCAAAAGTAGATAACAAGGTATGGATCGGAGAAAATGGTGAACGGCCCCAAGTTCCAAGAAGAACTAAGACGATTAAGACTAATGTATGCCCTTTTGTATGCAAAAGGAGCGGTAGCATGTATGAAGATATGAACATAGATCGATACATTAATTATATGTACAATTTAATCAGAAAACGAACCTGACTTTATTGTGCATTTGTCCAAATCTTGTGAAGATGACAAAAATAACAATCATCTGAGTATTACTTAAGACGGTCCACTCATTTACACAGTTAAATCACTTCATATCTACAGTTATCAGCTTGACAATTTGAAAAGATCTCAAGCATCTTGAAGTTTCTTCAACTTAGCTTAGTTTTGCACTTTTTGCAGAATTGGCATAATCATGTTCATAGCAAAATCAAGTTAAGACTTAAATATTCCTATACAGAAAAAAACATTTAAAATTTAATTATTTAAGTCTAACCGTGTTTAACATCTCCCAAAGTGCACAGTCAGGGTTATCTATAGTCATTTGAATTAAGCTCATATTTGTCAACAGTAATGGTGAACCTGAACAGTATATATACATGTAAAAGTGCGGAGGGACACAAATTCGGTAACCATCATTATCTGATAGTGATTAAAATGGGTAGAAATTACATTACATCTAGATATTTATCAAAAGGGAGTTAAAATTTATACATTTAAAACAGGTATTAATTCCAGGCTATTATTTCCTTTTTTTGTCATATTTTTCACAACTCGGGTAACAAAACCCAATATTGTTTCAGGGTGTCATGGTATGCAACTATTACATATCTCCGCTGTGAATAGAAATATTTGTACATCAAAACTCAAGAGATTCGAAGGTATTTAAAGGGACTTTTTTAAAGAAAATTAATCCTATCTTATTACAGCGCACACAATAATTCACATTATCATTTATTCAATGGGTCATAGTTTTCCTTCCCTCGTTTGTCTACCCCGGACTTGACTTTTTATGAGCAACTCGGCGGGTATTTCTAGAAAAGCAGAGGACGCTTACCCTACCGGTGCACCTGGTCCATGCTCCCAGTTTTTAGTGGAGTCCGAGTTGCTCATTTACTTTTGTTACTTTGTATGTATGATTTTAGTTACTTTATGTTCTTTGTTGTGTATATCTGTTTTCCAAGTCTGGTCTTTGTCCCTGGATTACATTCTTTTGATTACCGCTATAACCTTGGTTCCCTTGATTACTCTATCATATTACATAATATTACAATTCTTGGCTACCACTTCTTAGTTCATTTTAATCATTTTAATGGCGGTCATGGACTTTGAACATGCCCAAACAGACGGCCCAATGGCATACCAGTAGGTATCAAGCATGTTTAAAATATTACGAATCGCATAATTTGTTTTAAATGTTCACTGTATTATTTCAGTTGACAATGATTTTATACACTCATGATTCTTTCGCTTTTGGGTCATGTTAAGTGATAACTTGCTTTGTCATAAATGTTTTATGGAGGTTCAAGAGTTTATGTTCTTTGCAGTAAGAACTGGTTTAAACTTTACCTATCCTATCAATATGTTCAATTTAACTGGATAACCTTGAGTGATCATTATGTTTAAATTATGTAATTATGAAAGTAGAGGTATAACGACTGTGATTTAGATTAAAAAAGTTTGAGGTACTCTTTATTTTATGAGTTTGCAATCTCATGATAAAGGTATTTTTGAACCTCCCGGAAGATATGTTGTCATAGTAACATAATTGAACAAAAAAACCGAACTATGATTCTCTTCAAAGATATTTTTCCTGTAAAATACCTTTAGTTTTGTGCATTTTATTTCATTTTTATGTTGATCATTTCAATATTCCTAATCCTGGTGTATTCATAATATTGATAAATACATATTATTACTACTGTAAGAGTTTAAACGGGCCTTCACCACCTTAACAATCCCCCAACTATCGAAATTCTTTTTGCAATTTATTAAATATAGTTATTGGTTGATTTTGAGTTCGACATCAGTAGTAGTTGAAAGACGAACCCAAAGGGGCATACCCTACGAGCAACCCCACTGCAGGTTGTACTCTACAAGGTTCTGGTCTACAAGCAGAACCCTTTTGACTCGGAAAGCTTTTCGTGATTTTTACAGTCTTGAAGTTATACTGACTGAAATATCAGTACATGTTGTTGCTGTTAATCAAACAGGTAAAAACATTGCAATTCTTTTTATTATCTTGTTTCTGAATTCTCTTTTATAGTTGCCATTTGCATATTACAGTAACAGTATAAAATTGAATATAATGAATATCTTTAAGATGTTTAATCTAATAAGCATACCAATGCTTGAGTAAAACGTCTGAAAACTAATGTCTTTACCCTAAGCATTTAATGCTAACAGTTGTTTGCTGTATTCAAAAAATTATATTTCAGAAAAAAATATGAAAAAATGCATGGACCCCATTAGCTTATAAAAAACGAGATCCTGACAATTCGATTTTTACCATTCCGGTGCACCTGGTCCATGCTCCCAGTTTTGAGTGGAGTCCAAGTTGCTCATTTACTTTTGTTACTTTGTATGTATGATTTTACTAGTTACTTTATGTTCTTTGTTGTGTATGTGTTTTTTGCATGTCTTGTCTTTTATATTTTCACCAGAACCTTGGTTCTCTTGATTACTCTCGCCATTTCTGATGGAGTACGGGGTACTCGTTTACAGTTTTTATATATTCATTTGGTTTTCATAAGTTATACTCTTCTTTATCTTGGGTATTTTAATGTTAAAATAATTCTTATAGTGGGTTTTGACGATTTCACCTAAAAACCGCCATTTAGAAACAAATGTGTATCTATACATTGGCCTGAAAATTTTAGAAATGTGCAGATGTAACTGTTGACATTAGTAATTTTTACCCATCGTATGATATATTTCCTTAAATGTTATCCTTAACTTAGATAGGATCTATCATTTCATAAACTGCTTAACCACATGTATACCGCATGAATACAATGTAGCTCGAGTTCTTTGTCGATTGAACTAAATCTGACATAAAAGGTGACCTTTAAAGTCTAGTTTTACACCAAAGAGAAAGGTGCACCAATTTAATCAGATAAAAATAAAATATAGCTGTATTCCTTACTTGAACTATGTCTGATATTTACAGCAAGGTAATATTTATTTCAAATATATAATGTCCTAAATAAGTAACGTCTGGAAATGACGAGAAAAGGTAAATACAGAATTATGTAACGTCCATTGACTTAGATTTTAGGATGAGATCAAATTAAGCTCGACACTGTATATCCAAGATGTCGCTAGTCAAAAGTTGTTGTACATATTTTGTACAATACACGAAAATAATATATTCATCCCTATCGTCCAGTGCGGGTTTACAGTACAATATGACCACGCACAATAGACCCTTTTGTGCTAACAGTGGGGTAGTCGATGAGCATTCGTAGAGCATGCTCAATGTACACTTTCGCGAGGAAAATTCTTTTGTTCTACCCAAGCTCTACCTCGCGGAAGTGTATATTGAGCATGCTCACCAACCTACCACAAGGGTCTATAACAGTTTTTTCGTGCAGCATGCACTAGAATACAGTACAGCTACCATAAATATGATATGGAGTGGATGCCTAGTCTCGATAACACCTGTTTCAGGCTAGCCAAATACTATTCAAGCACTATGGACTGCGACCATTCCCTATAAAAATAACAAGTTTCTGAGCAACCGGAAAATAAAATTGCAGTTAATCTTATGAGTTTAAGAAGAGTAACACTTAATGACCCACATGTTTTACAGGTTCCTGTATCTCTTGTGCATGTGTTACTATTTGGTAAAATTTTATCATGTATTGATGCTAATAACTTTATCATCGAAAAAGTACAATAGTAAATAAAAATTATGAACGGATGACTTGCAATTGGTAATACGTTTTATGAATTACTCAAGATATAGCAGTATTATAAAATTGTTTGATGCCCACACTACCCAAGTCGCAATGGTACAAGAATGTACAGAAATCTAAAACTGATATTTGCAATAAATATTTTGTGCCTGCATCGGCCTAGTGCACCGGAAAGGCAACTTTGAACATCTGTTATACATAACTGATTCCATTTTCAAAAGGGAATTTTTTTTCTTTTCCCTTTTAGTAGTTGTTAGCAATGAACCATATAAAACTGCATAAAACTGTAATTAAATGAAGTCTTGTCTTTCTTGATATGATTTCGGTTGCAGGCTGGAGATGAGATGCAATATTTTTCTCAATCTAAGGATTAATTTGGTCTGAAGACCAACTAGAAAGTAAATTATTTCGTTTCAAAACACTGAAAATTACAATTAACCCGACGATATAAACTGGTCTGTAGGCCAATAATACATTTTTATAGATGACATTTCTTCGTAACAAATAAAAAAAAACATTTTATGGTCTTTAGACCAGAACCGGTTTTATCATACACGAAATTCGACAGATTCTTGGTAAAAGCCAGAGACACAGAAATTGGTCTTAAGACCAGAAATGTAGACATAAATGTTATCAAAAAAGTTTTATTTACACGAAGGTTTTGGTCTATGGACCAAAATTTTCATCATAGTGATATTCAATAATATAAATTTTACGATAAAAGGATGACATCCCGTAGTGTAGACATGGATCGCTATTCTGAATTTTTCGCTGAAAACCAGGCTGATCTGATTTTCCCTAGTCATTCCAATCCCGTCCCGATTCTCAAGAGACCCACCTCCACACCCTCGTCCAAGACTGTCACCTTCGCGGACGAACCATCCGTCAAGATTTTTGAGAAAGATGAAATTATCAAGTCAGCAAGAAGTGCTGCAATGCCCCCAACGTGATGCAGATGGATGAGCATACCCAGCAGTGTCAAAATTGCGGTGCGCAACCGATGAGGCCGCAATTTGAGCATCAACCAGGGGAGCAGAAGACCACCTGCGGCATCGAACTCAAGAGGAAGAAGGGACAGTTCTGCAAGAGCAAGCCCGGGAAGGATGGTCTCTGCTGGAGACAGAGCAGGCAACCACGTCAGCAGGAGGAGGAGGAGGTTAGAAGGGATTGAAGGTGAACTTAGTACTTCTAGCAGAGCTGGTGAGGACCAATCCCGCCACTGGAAAAAATACGTACGTCATCTACTTTCGATCATCTCTTGCTACCCTCACCCAGTCATCTGACCTCGAATTGGAGATCGCTTTCATGATCGCGAAGGTCAATGAAAGTATGGCAAGATACATGCGAGAAGGGAGTGGGTAGACTTTCAGCCGCGTCGAGAAGCTAGAAATTCACCTCAACCAATTCAAACCACTCAAGGGGGCTCCTTCATTCCAACCCCATCGGCTCTGGCAAAAAAGAAGGCGATCATCAATGTGAACAATGAGGATGATCGCTGCTTCAAGTGGGCGATCCTCTCGGCCCTCCATCACGAGGCGGTGGATCAGAAGCAGACCAGCCGAGTCAAGCAGTACGAAAAGTGGGCGGACGAGCTCAACTTCGAAGGCATCCATTCGAGGGAGGGAAGATCACCTGCATCCCCAATACGGACGAAAAATATATCAGCTTCTCGAAGCAACTAGAAGATGGCCTGGAAATGAGATTCATCGACTCGTGCAGATTCATGCTCAGCTCTCTGGAAAATCTGGTGAAGAATCTCACGCCCGATAAATTCAAGGCGGTTCGGGAATGCTTTGGCGAAAGGTACGAGCTGATGGTTAGGAAGGGGGTCTATCCCTACGATTACGCCGACGGGCCTGCCAAGCTGTTGGAGACCCAGCTCCCACCAAAGGAAGCCTTCTACAGCACACTTTACGGTGAGGGCATCAGCGACGAGGACTACGCGCACGCCCAGAGAGTCTGGGAGGCCTTCGAGTGCAAAACCCTGCGGGACTACCATAATCTCTACATGGAAAGCGACGTGGCCATGCTGGAGGATATCTTCGAAGATTTCAGGGATATCTGCATGAGACACTATGGGCTTGATCCCGCCCACTACTTCACACCCCCGGGCTATCCTACGACGCCGCTCTCAAATCCACCGGGGTCAGATTGGAGCTGCTCTCCGATTCGGATATGCTCATGATGTTCGAGAATGGAACCAGGGGAGGGGTAGCCATGATCTCCCACCGCTACGGCAAGGCTAATAATCCCTACATGGTTGACTACGATCAGTCCCAGCCCACCAAGTATCTCATCTACCTCGACGCCAATAATTTCTACGGGTGAGCGATGGCACTTCCCACGGGAGACTTCGAGTGGATGGAGCCGGAGGAGATCGAGAAGATCCTGGAATATCCCGACGACCACGAGTACGGCGCCATGGCGGAATGTGATCTGGAATATCCTCAAGATCTTCACGACGCCCACAATGACTACCATCTCGCGCCCGAGAACGTGGAGATCGGCAAAGTGCGCAAGCTTGTGCCTCACCTGGGCAAGCGTGAGAAATATACCCTTCACTCGAAATCTCAAGATGTATCTGGAGAGGGGAATGAAGCTCGCCAAATCCATCGCATCATCGGATTCAGCCAATCTCCATGGCTCAAGAAATACATCGATCTGAATACCACTCTTCGCGCGCAGGCCAAGACCGACTCCGAGAAGGACTTCTTCAAGCTGATGAATAATTCGGTCTTCGGCAAGACCATGGAGAATATCCGGAAGCGCGGAACCTGCTGGGGATCATTGCAAGTCGGACTCCTTGATCCAGGAATTGAATTCTTTGGGGTAGCCTCTCCACTTGACGTAGATTTCCTTCGTCCCTCCTCGGGTCCGCCGGCGCCAGACTTTCTCGATGCGATAGATATCCTGGTCGGTGTGCTGGAGCTTGGGCTCATAAAAGGATCCCTTGATTTCCTCACCCTCATAGTCTTTGAGGCGATAGGTGGGCGGCTGTGTCGCTAGGGTCTGGGCGATGGTGAAGACTTCCTCCGTCCTGCGCGGAGTATATCCCTTCTCGAAGATGCCCTTCTTCCTGGTGATCCGGACCTTATCGCCGACGTTGAATCGCTGAGGCTGCACTGGTGGGAGGTCTCCGTAGAGATTCCAGAAGACCTTGGGCTCGTGCTCTTTCTGGCTGGCGGCGGTAGGGGTCATCTTGATGGTATTATACTGGCAGACGAGATCGTCCAGGAACGGAAGGTAGTCCCGCGTGGAATTGGCCGAGAAGTATTTGAACATATTTTCCTTCATGGTACGATTCCACGCTCGATTTTTCCTCGTTCTCGGTGGAGTAGAGATCGACGTCGTGCTTCCGGAGCAGATCCTTCACCTCACGATTGTAAAATTCCATGCCCTTATTGGTCCATAGCTTCTCGGGCGTGCGATCCTTGAAGACGGTCCGGAAGGCATCTCGTATCGTGGCGCCTTTCTTATCCTTGAGCGGTACCAACCAGCCGTACTTGGAAAAGACGTCGATGATGCTCAGTAGATACTTAAAGCCTCGCTTATCGCGGGAGAAGGCGCTCATATCTACGAGATCGGCAGCCCAGGTCACATCCACCCCACCTACCACCACGCGACGCTTCTGAAATTTGCGTCGGACTGGCTTATGCAGCTCTTTGGCTAGTTCGTCCGACCATCGTACTTTTTTTTTCACGCCCAGCCCAAATCGTGCTTTGGTGCCGATGATGGATTTTACGATGCCACGCTCGAGGCGCCCGCGTGCGGTTGGATTGGGGATCGCTTCAAGGGAGGCTAGCATCGTCTTATCGCAGATCGAATTGCGTGCGGTCGTATCCTTATGCTTTGCATAGCATAGATCGTGACGATAGGCAGCCTGATCCACTCGATTGATGGGCATTGACCAAGGTTTTGGAGTACCATCTGCATTCAAGCGCTTTTTGAGGTTGGTCCCGGGGCCGGTGAAATTATGCCCATGAAGATGCATCTCGACGGGCATCCGATTGATTATCTTATTCATGAGTCCGGCGCCGGAAGCAGCCACGAACTGAGACTTCCTAGACCCGCAAACGGCGCATAGCCCAACAATTCGCCACCTCCCATTGCTGGTGGTGGTCTCATAGCGACTTTCTGTCTCGGTCGGCCGCTTGCACTTCAAGCAATACATTCCCATTTTATATAGATAAATGGACGTTGAAGACCTTACCTACGATGAGCCCATCGCGAGTCGTCGGCATAACCACTTTCTCCTCCCGCAGCGATCCATCCGAGGTCTGATCATCGGGAAGTCGGACCGTGGCAAGACGACGCTGCTGAATAAACTCCTCCTGCGCGATGGATGGCTCGAATACGATCGCCTCTACGTCTTCGGAAAATCGCTCCACCAGCCCATCTATCAGCTGCTGTGGCAGGCGCTGGGAAAGGGGTTTTCGAAAGACGCTATCCGCGACCTTCTCTCCATCAAGGATCGCTACCCCCACTCTTTGGTCGACGTGGTGCAGATGATGAAGCCACCGACCAAGCCTAGCGGTATCGAACCTTTCTTCTTCGAGCAGGCGAGTGATGTGCCGGATCCTCGAGAGCTCGATCCTACCCGCAAGAACCTCATGGTCTTCGACGACTTGATGCTGAGCAAGCAGAGCAAGTGCGAAGACTACTACGTGCGCGGTCGCTATAATAACGTGGACTGCTTCTACCTCTGCCAAAATTACTTCAAGCTCCCGCGGCAATCGATCCGGGAGAATGCCAACTTCATCTGCCTATTTGAGCAGGATGCCAAAAATCGTGATCATATCCGCCGAGACCATTGCGGCGATCTCACCCCGGCTCAATTTGATGCCCTATGCGATAACTGCTGGGTCAAGCCTCACGGATTTATGACCATCGATCTCACAAGCCCCAAGACGGCTGGGAAATATCAATGCAATCTAGACAATTTCTATCGAGTCTAAGATAAAGAATGGATCACTTGAAGGAATTTTTCCTGGAGAATCAACGGGACTTGGATCGGGAAAATGCCACAGAGCTCCCACGACCACCCCGTGAATGTAAGCACCAGTGGGAGCGCGTGCTTATTAATGGCGATATCCCGGGGTATTGCTGCAGTAGATGTGGAGATGAAAGGTACGCTCACCGCATCGATGATCAGGATTTCGAAGAAAGGACCTATAATTCTCACTCCCGCCGCAAACCTAAGCAGCCGCCCGGACCCTCGTGCTGCATCAAGACCGTCCGCGGCCATCAGTGCACGTATCCCTCCATATCGGGCAATGATAAGTGCAAGAGGCATTCGAAGCTTTTCCCCGAGGTGTGGCGCTAAGATTGCCCGCGGTAAGGTCTTGCACCGTATCCACAAGGGGACTATATACGTACCCAAATTTACCACCCTCTGTTCGGGCGTAAAAGTGAGGATTGTGGGAGAGTACGATCTCCGCAAAGCCCAGAGGAGGATCGGCCACGAGCCTTTCTGCTCCTCCAAATGCATGGAAAGTGCGTAGGATCCGCTATCACTTCGGGAATCCACGGTTTTAGCATCCCGCTGAGTCAGGAGGCACAAAGCATGAGAGAATGATTGATCCAACGCTATGGGGCGTTCGGCTGAACGCTATGGGGCGATGGGAGGCGATGGGCTGAACGCTATGAGGTGATGGAAGGCGATGGGCCGAACGCTATGGGGCGATAGGCGGCGATGGTGAAACTATAAATAAATGACGTTTATCAAGATCACCGATCCCAAACAGCGTGAGGCGCTTGCTAGGGACTTGCAGGAGACCAAGCGTAGCATCCAGGCTAGCGATATGCAGCGTCGCCTAGATAAGATCGGACTCAGCCGCGATTTCTCCAAGATATTCAAGCCCGTGGTCGAGGCGCAAAAGGAGACCGCCTCCCAGATCACCAAAAAGATCGAAGATATCCCACTTGCTCTACCCGCCCCGATGCCTGCCCTTCCCCCTCCTACCTCTACCGCTGAGGACGACGACCCACTAGCTATCGAGCAAGCATTGAGTACCAGCCTCGGTCCGCGAGCGACGCATTATTTCCAGCTCAGTATGACTCCGAAGGCCGACCATACCTTTGGATTGCGAGTGGAAAACGGCTCCATTATGATCGGAAGTCTGCCCGTCACCTTCGACGGAGAAGATATCTTCGTCGATGGCGAGCGCTATAAGGGTACCCCCGGCCTGTGGGAGCTTATGGTCCTGCAGCACCCCAAAGATTTCGACGTGGAAGACCTGAATACCTATGGTGATATCCTTTGAGTGTCGACTGCCATGTATCAAGGAAACTCCGTCCTATCGAGGACCCCAAAGGCCAACAGAAGCCGCAAATGGAAGGAGATCGTATCCTACCTTTATAAGCAAGATAAGTATGGCAGCGGGGTGCCGACCGTCTTCCTCCCCACATGCTTCGACCAGCTGCTGGATTCTCTCGATCTTTGCGCCGCCGCCTACCAGGCTGGAAATAATGGGGTGCGCAACGAAATCGTGGCCATCCTCGACGCCATGAGGAAGTCCGGTCATATCAGCAGGGAGGAGTACGAGAAGCTGCATTGGGGGCTCCTCTAGATAAATTTACGATGCCTTTAGTAGTGAATCACGGTTATCGTCAGAAGTATGCAGTCGGCGGACGAGGCCTTTTCGATACCATCGCCAATCTTGCCGGACGGGTGCTTACCTCCTCCACCGCCAAGACGTTGGGTAGCAAGGCATTGAGTGCCGCTTCCAATGCACCCCGGAAAAGTGTGGAGAAAGGTGCGGTCAAGGCCGTTGACCACGTCGTCCATCGAGTGACTCGCAAGAAAAATGCTCCCCAAGCACCATTCTCCAAGATCAAAAGGACCTCACAGCAACAGGTCCGTCTCAATAATCTAATCTCGGGTGGGGGCATCGCCACCATCCATGACTTCGTCCAGCGCTATAGATAAATATATGATGGCCGATATGCTCACTATCACCGAAGGACTTGACTTTCGATGAAAGTCTCCAGGAGTATCAGGTTCATGAATACGAACCTCAAGCCGGGGCACAGCTGAATAATGCCGGCGCAGAGATACGCATCAATATCGAGACTCAAGATCTCTTCCTCCACCCCGCCGAAAGCTATCTCTTGATCGAAGGCCGACTTCAGAAGAACGATGGCACCGCGTATGCTGACGGTGATCTGGTATCGCTCGCCCATAATGGTGCTATGTATCTCTTTCGCAGCATCAGCAACCGACTTTCCGGGCAGCAGATCGAGCACCTCAACGATCCCGGCGTTGCCACCACCATGCTGGGTATGCTGAAGTACCCCGACGACTTCTCCAAATCCCAAGGCCTCAACCAGCTATGGTTCAAGGATTTCACCACCAATGCCGAGGCAGAAAACGTCGGATTCGCAGCACGTCACGGATATATCATCACCAAGCCAGCCAATAAGGGATCATTTTCTTTCGCCATCCCGCTCAAGCACGTCTTTGGCTTTGCCGAGGACTACAATAAGATCGTCTACGGATTCAAGCACGAGCTCTCCCTGGTGCGCGATTCGGATGCAAATGCCGTCAATGACGTGGCCAAGGTAATCCTGAGCAAGGCCTCCTGGTTCGTCCCCCACGTCATCCCCTCCGACGAAAAGAAGCTGCGGCTCTATAAGACCATCCACAGCAAGACCAAGATCGATTGCGGATTTCGCATGAGGCAGTGCGACTCCATCGCCGTGCCCCAAACCTCACAATTCCACTGGCGTCTGACCGCTAAAAGCGGACGTGAGAAACCGCGATGGATCATCGTCGCCTTCCAGACCGATAGGGGTAATAACCAGCTGAATAATGCCGCCGTCTTCGACCACTGTCGATTGCGAAATATCTACGCGACCCTCAATGCGGAGCGATATCCCGCCGTGGATTTCAATGCCAGCTTCACCCAGTGCAGGGTCGCTAGGGTCTATAAGGAGGCCGCCGAATTCTGCAAGAAGTTCTACAGCATGGAAAGTCTGCTGAGCAATGATGGTATCAATCCCTCCGACTTCATCGATCTCTTTCCCCTATTCGTCATCGACGTGAGCCATCAGTCTAAGCGGCTGAAAGAGTCGACGGTGGATATCCAGATCCGAGCCGATTTCGAGCGTAACGTCTCTGCCAATACCCAAGCCTTCGCCCTGGTCATCTCCGATCGAATCCTCCAATTCGAATCCGACGGTCAGAAGATGAACGTCGTCTTCTGAGGAAGGATAGATAAATGGACGCTTCACTTTTGCGGAAAATCGCCACCAATACCGAACCCAAGCATGGGTTCTCCTTCATCGTCTCTGGGAACGATAGCCAGATCTTTACCCGCTTCAATCCACCCCTCCAATTGCGCGAGGAGAAATCTTACGAGATGGCCCTAGTGAATCTGGAGACCTACTACTCCATCCCCAATATTCATGCAGGTAATAATTCCTTCCGCTACTCTCCCGATGACGGAGCTAACTGGTTTTCCGTCGAGCTGAGCACCGGCTCTTACGGTATTGACGATATCAACGATGAGATCCAGCGGCAACTGCGGCTGCATAGGCACAAGGCTAAGGTCCTTCTCGATGCCAATCGTGCGACGCTGAGAGCAACCCTCACTCTCGCCAGAAATTATCGAGTGGATTTCGATGCACCAACGGCTACGCGGAGGGTGAGAATATTGTCAATATCATCAGCATCAATAGCATCCTGGTGAATAGTGATATCATTCACGGAAGCTACGTCAACGGCACGCAGCAGTCCACCATCTATAGCTTCTTTCCCGCTGTCGATCCGGGTATGTAGATCATCCAGACCTCTAAGAATCTCGTCTACTTACCCGTGACCCTGAGGACCATCTACCGCATGCAGACGTATCTGACCGATCAAAACGGTCGCCCCATCGATCTGCGAGGAGAGAATCTCACCATCCGCTTCCTTATGCGTGAGGTATAAATAAATGGATTATCAAGAGTACGGTCTCAACTTGACGAAAGGTCAGGCGGAGAAGATCCAGCGTGCGGCAAAGAAGGGTTGCCCCGTGAGCGTCCGATTGCTGCATGCAAACATATCCGGTTAGCATAAGATGCTCCTCACTCACCGCCAGATCCAGCGCATCACCAAGCTCTTACGGAGTGGGAAGGGTGGTATGGTCTTGGAGATGAGTCCGAAGCAGGTGAGGCATAATGTGCAGAAAGAAGGTGGATTCCTCCCCATGCTAGCAGGTCTTGCCTCTGCTGCGCTACCCATGCTGGTCAAAACCGTGCTACCTGCTTTGGGCGTGGGTGCATTGAGCGGTTTGGGTAGTGCAGCCATCCAGAGGGCTGTGGGATCCGGATTATATCTCAAGAAGGGTGGGAAAGTATGCTGCGTGAAACCTAGTGGTCGTGGTCTGTATTTGAGTCCAGGCACTTTGCCCAATACATACGGTGATGGGCTATACTTGAAGAGCGGATGTCAGATCTACGATGGAAGTGGACTGATCCTTGGTCCCAATAGCCCCTTCAAAAGGATCCCCATATTGGGCATGCTTCTCTAGATATAGATAAATGGACGACGTAGATTTGAGGAAGCAATCCTACCGAGAAGCTAGAATCGAGTCGATCGAGAAAGAGCTTGAATCCGAAAAGCATAAGTATGCTCGACTGTCGAGGAACTATAAACGAGTGGAAAAAGCGGTGTCTTTTGCTCTGGGTACCTGTGCAGTACTCAACGTAGTTTGCACCACTGGCACACTCAGCACCGCCGCAACGGGGATAGGCGCCGTGGCATGCATTCCGTTGAGCTCACTAGCCGTCGTGAATTCCATCACGATGGCGGGGTTGGCGGTGTTAGCCAAGCACATCCGCCAAAAGCGTAAAAAGCATGAAGATACCGTGCACATCGTCAGATCCTACCAATCCAAGATCGAAGATGCAGTGAGCAAAGGCCTGGGGGATGATGATATCGATAAATCTGAATTTGCAGGGGTTGTAAAATGTCTTAGCTTCTACTACGACGAAAAGCAGCAGCTGCGAAAACCTTCCACGGCCACCACTTTTAGTGAAGACCTTACTGCGCATGCGCCATAGGGAGGATTCTTCCAACGCGCGCCTCGCTCGGCTACGCCTCGCTCCCCACGCTTATTCCAGAATCCTCCAGATCAAAGTTCCAAGTGACAAAAAAAAAATTTCCCAATCCAGTAATTTGGATTGGGAAATTTCGAACCCCTTACCCATAGCCCTCGATTATTTTTTTTATTATTTCCTCACCATATCATAGGAGAGGCACTGCTGCTGAGATGTCTTGCTCACCTTGAATCCAGTGCACCGAACGAAAGCTCCTTGCAAAGACCCTTCTCTTTGTTGAGCAAGGGGCAGGCCCATACTTTGATGCTCTCTCCCTGTCTGTCCTTCAAGGTGAGGATCTTTGACTTACCGTATTTTCCATCCACCTCTATCACCTCCATGATTTTGTAGATTGCCCCGATGGGTAAGTCCTTCCATTTCAGAGCTTCCTGACTCTGCTCCTCCACCTTTTCCTGAAAGACATCTTCACTGATGAAGTCGTCTCCACTTGGTACGAAAGACATAATTCTTGTATTTACCCTATGCTCAATAGGAATGCCGTCCGTTTGCATTTGGCCGTCCGGGTCGGGGGTCCTATGCAGGATTTCTGCTTTTGTCGCAGAATTGGCAATTTGACACTACTTACATGTACTCTTCTTTGCTGATTATCTGATTGATAACAATACATTAATTGTACTTCGAATTGCAAGTCTTAAGGAGGACTATTTTACTTTTCCAATCAATAGGTTAGAACGGAAGTACTATTATACCAAAAAGAATGCTACCAAAAAAAAAACCTTACCTTCTCATTATATGAGCTTGATAATTAATGGGATGGGTCAGTTTAAGTTTTTTTTATAGATGGTTTACTGCATTGTACATGTATTAGTCATAAGAGTCATAAGTCACATGGCTATTTTCTTTAGACTTTTAAATGATACTTTCAAAAAGCTGTTAAAGCAGAGTCAATTTCTTATCTCTTCTTAAACTGGTTTCTTAGTTTTATTACTGGATGTATGCTATTTCATGTAATAGACAGTTCATTTCTATCTAAATACAAGAAAAAGACGTTCTTGGTTACCGAGGGTGCCACCGTCGCCTACTGTGTACTACTGCATCTACTTTTCTCCGTTTTAGCTTCGGGCACGCTGATTGACATCATCACATTTTTGTAATGGGTATTTCTTATATATAAAAAAAATACAAATTCTCTTTTTAATTATGGTTTTATTTATCCCTTGTCTCTTAAGTGGACAGATTTTTAATTACTATCTTAAACTGTTTTCTTTATTTTATTTTAAGTAAAACTAACATTCCTCATTTTATTGGACGAATGGCAATTTATTATATGCAGATATATGTAAAAAAAAAAACTAGATAAAACACGAGCCATTCTAGATCTCAAGGGATTATAAATAAAAACATATTAATTTTAAAATCTAGCAGGATGCATTTTAAAGCCCCACCATCTAGTAGTGTGGTAAAACTAATTTCATGAGATTCGATTCATATCCTGACACGAAGTCTAAGTAAAAATAAAAAATTCATGCAGACAAGTTTAACCACATCAATTTGAAATTGTAAAAAAATAACTCATAGGTTCTGTTTTCGTTTGCTCTCTCAACGTTAATGGTATCGTTTTTTTTTCTCCACCAAGCCTTTTTCTTTACGAAATTTGACAGTGGCAATTAATATGCTAGGGACCAAGCATGTCTGGAGAGTTCACAGACTTCAAGGACATACCATTTTTCTGTTGGACGTTGTCAAAGCTCTGGACCTTCTTGCAATACATGTAACAGGAGTTTTAGCCCGCGGTCAGAACGGATTACATGTAATATGGCTGATATAAAACTCTTCGCACCAATGTTCTATGTTTGTATAGTTCAGATACAGCTTAATGTCATTAAAGTAAAGAAGAAAATTTCAAAATTTGATTTAAGTAATTTTCATCGTCGACTGAATGCATAAGGTAAAAGTCTTTTTCTTTTTTTCAGACAAAACAATATCAAAGAAAATTAGAAGCAACAACAGTAATCGACAGATTTATTCGTCATATGTTAATATATTCCAACCTTAAAATACTGTACCAAACACATGACATTTTATCTATTTTATCTTTTGCTTGAGTCCTTGTTATGTACTTTTATCTTACAAAATTTACTCAACTAGTAGTAAGGACAAGCCTACAGACATTTTGCTATATATATGGAAAATTATGATTGCATGCCATTAGTATCACGCTAATGCAGAATTTTCAATTCCTGAAAAAGTAGAACTTTCAAATACTGGATTATATATCTTAAAATTTTTTGCCCATTTTGCTGAATGCAAGATGCCACCAGGGCTAGACATATATAGGAGTAATACCATAAGATTTCTGGTCTATAGACCAAATTCATTAGCAACATACAGTGTATGATATATTTGTATCAATTTTCTTATAATACATGTATGAAGGTTCTGGTCTTTAGACCAAATTATAGAAATAATAGTATTCGTTGTACATGTTTTTTTTGGTCTTTAGACCAAGTCTATAATTCAAGTTCCTTTACCTACATTAAAACCAAGTGTCTCGCTCAATGATTTTACTGCTTGAAAAAAATCTGGTCTAAAGGCCAACAATTGTATCAGAGGAATACACACATTAAGAGTCTGAATACTTCGTTTCTGGTCTAAAGACCAATTTAGATCACTCGATTTCATTGTAATCATATTTTAAGTCATATACAATAGAGATGTACATTTAACAGTAAAAATAAAATTAAAATGATCAATTATGTTATATTTTATTTGGTTTTTAGACCAAATTAGTCCTGTGATTGACAAAAATAATAGAATACGTCGCTACTCTGTTACCGAAATCACATAATGTATTACAAAACACTATTTAACTGCATTTTAATGCAGTTATATGTAGTTCGCTGATAACAATTAGTAAAAGGGAAAAGAAAATATATTCCTTTTTGAAAATGGAATCAGTTACATGCATTAGTACTTCATTTTTCATCTTTATACCTGGCTTATCGCCAAAGTTAAAGCTTTGTAGTATGTGAACATACATGTATTTGAAAAGCATCAATTTATGAATAACTGGTCAAAGTAATATGAACTATACACGTGTATTAAGTGTCAGTCTCTGTAAGAATCAGGCAGTGGGTAAAACATGGTATGAAAAAAAACCCATCATTTTGATGGTGTAATTTGACTATTTGCACCATCAGAATCATGGAAAAAGACAGTATTTTCCATATCATGGTGGTGCATTGAGCGATAATTTCATTGAAATGCACCGAAAATGAACATTTCAAGGGCAGTTAACTCTGACAAAAACCTCAATTTTCTAATATTCGGTTGAAAAAATTTCTGAGCAAAGCCAGTGATGCAGAGATCAAATAATGGTCTTTTCAAATAGAGAAAGCATCCTTGAGTGATATTTTGTTGTCAGATAATTGTGGAGTTTTGACATGCATGTTTAAGATTTTTCCCATTTTGCCTGATTCTTACAAACACTTACATTTAATTATGCATTGATCGTATACTGATTTTAATTTCAAATGCAAAAATGATTATAGTCAATGTAGAAATTTCGAATCGGTTTCAAATGTTTTTAATGTAAACCTTTCGATATTCTCTGCAGTTATTGATCTTCATTAATCAATCAAACATGAAGATTTTATTTTCATCCTCCGAAATGGTGTCGAAAAACGAATTCGAGCTATGAATAATAAATAAGAAGCAACCATATATATGAATGATAATAATAACACTTTATACAAATAAAATACAGGTACAATCTAATGAATATGTAAGCGCTCATCATATTACTGGGGGGAGGGGGGGGGGTGGTGGGGAGTCGATGAGGTCGTCGGACTAGTTAAGTGGGCAAGATGGATGGCAAACATTTGCGGTCAGGGGTCAATAACACCGGATAAGGAAAAGGAGGAATCCCCTCTATGCTTGACAAAACAGTCAACAAAAAAGATTGTGTTATCTCGCTTGTTATGCAATGATTTAATTTCAGCGGTACCTTAGTTATTCAAAGGGAATTAAGTCAAAAATGGTTTCAAAACTACATATTATGAAAAAAGCAGAGCCATGTTCTTGGGTTTGGGACTTTTTTTGTTAAGAAAATCACCCAAACGAAAACATGTGTTATAACAGCAAACATTGCACTTAAACTATCCATAAGGAGTTTTTTTGATACATGGGAGTCGACTGGTATATTTGACCTTGACGAAGCCTATATTACCAGATGTTCGAAAATAAGGGTTCCATTTCTTCGTTCAAAATACATTTTATCTGTATGTACTTTATATTTACTTTTTAATGTGGCTACTTCTTTACCTATCCATTATCCATATTTGTGGTGAACTAACTATTATATTGTTATTTCGTTAAATCCCTTGATAAAAGGAAAATGTAACGAGAATCGATATGGCAAACATGTCAGAGAAAATAATCCCACAGGGATGAAAAAAATGTCCCTCATTTTTGAAAACAATAGGAAAAAATACTCATTATGATCTTGTTGAATTGAAAATAATCTTGTTAGATTGCACGTCTCCGATCTAGTATTGTATAGTAAAGCTGCATTAGAGTGTAATTATGTTCTAGTTATGACTTTGGTTTCACATTAAACTGCATCTGGTAAAGTAGCAATCGAAAATGTTTCGTTTGCTTGAACCCGATCAGAACATTTTATAAAAGAATAGAGCCCTAGTTAAAGTTAGCTCATTCGAAAAAAAAAAGCATACATATTTTGTAGCTATACTGCTCCCTTCGAAATAAGAAGTATAGCTTTGATAGGTATACTAGTAGTCAATCCTCAGTTGTACAACACTGATTGGACCAGTGGATTTTTTGTATTGAAGTCTTGTGCAACCTATGAGTACCTGATCGCAAACAATGGCATGAATCTACATTTTTAAAATAAATTTCTGGATCGGAAGCCCTCATTTTTAATTCTGTATAATATACAAGTATAAAAAGCACAGGAAGTGTAAAAGAATTAAACCAATTTTATTTTTTTTTCTTTTTGTACGGACAAAACAGATTCCGTTTTCCCAGTCTCTATTGTTGCCTTTAGATTTCAATGTGAAGATGATTGCCATTTCTTATTCTTTAATCTATTTTAGGAGTTCCGTAATTTAACGTAACAAGTTTATTTCAAGAGACCAATTATATCATTATACATGTAAAAGAGATATTCAGCTTTCTGCAGGATTGTCTTCTACAGCACATTATTGATTAACAAATGTCACTTTCAGTACATAGCTGTCTTGGTTAATCTTTAAAGCAAATTAAGAAAAGATGGATCTGTTAATGGTCCCCCAAAAAGGCATAGGTTGCATAAAACATATCAAATTGATCTTCTGTAGAAAACATTTTTAATTTTTTGTGCATCATTGTTTCAATTGTTTATACCTTTATCCGTCTGCTGTCGGAAAGACCGAAACTCCAAACCGCATACTTAATGTGCTAAAGTACGGAAAACAATACTGCATGTCGTCTCTCTTTCCCTAATTAGTGGTGTTCTTGACAGAAAATCAACAACTTCCATTTGTAAATAATTCAGTATTCGGTTGGGAATCAATTCTAAGTCAGAGCCAAGTTCTAGACAACCGAATTGAAATCATTTAAAGGAATGCATTTAAGTGGATACAGCAAAATTTTGTTTTTTTTCTCCTCAGCTCGGAACAATACTATCCATAATATTCCTGATGAATGAATTATTTCTATCACAGAAATACTGGAAGTACAAGATGTCAAATAAATAACCTAATTAATGTACTTGTATGGATAAGAAATTTATTGTAAATTATTAACAGTCTACGGGACGAATTTGTCACCCGGAAACTTTATTTTTTATTATTTGACCAAATCATGACTTCATTACCAAAAAAAGGCCACAGGTATAGCGCTTGTTCATAATCGTCTCGCGATCCATTATAATTCACAAACTACCCCAAAAAAACCTGATTATTTCGCACAACTCGTTCAAAACTTGAAAGAAAGCAATTCGTTATAATTTGACATTAAAATACGAGTATAACAAGTTTTCTGAGTGTTCGTTTTCCTTGGTCGAATTTTATTTCTTTGTGTAAGTATTGTCATGGTGCTCTAAAATCTGAAACGTCAATTTGTCTGACGCATCCGATTGAGGTAATAGGTAACCCTACACAAATTATCGTTTTTATTTAGGTTTAGATTCCTAATTTGGAGAAGGTGTGGATTTGAAATTTAGTTGTAGGGATTATTTTGAATTTTTCAAAAGTAAAGAATTTTTTCGCATCTCTATGGGCTCCTTTTATTTCTTCAAGAACTTGGTTGAAATTGACTATATAAATAGTTTATGGATTTCAGGAGAAGAACAAGAAGGCCTGGTCATTCAGACGAACCCTGATTTGTGTACAACGCAAGCACAATGAAATCGATTTTTAACAGCTTGCCATTAAACAAATCAATTTCAGTATGCTTGCGTTGTACACATACGTAGGTGGCAACCTATAGAAAGACGTACATGTATTATCTTCCTAGTACATTTTCGCGGCTCTAAACTGAACACCCGTTTATTTATTCCCTAATTACAACTGACCTTTCGGATCAGCAATAGGTATCAAATGAAAGTCTTAATGTGTTGCTCTTCTTTAAATCGAATTCATAGTTTTTCATACTGTTTCAATGTTTTTAGGTGGCTTAATATATTTTTCGTTTTTATCCTGCAACTGTATACGTGGTAAAAATTTTTGAAACACACGCTTAAAATAGAGACTTACCATATCATTAACGCCATCCCATGAACACGAACGAATAGGAAGAAACCTGAACTATTTACCAAAAACTGGAACAGAAGACGATATCACTTACAGGAATAGTAGATTCGACGCATAGCAGAGAGCCCAATTGCAGTATAAAATGTCCTATTTTGGCAATTTGATATTGAAATACAAATACTTAAATGTGAGTACAAGTCAAAGAGCATATTCTTTAATTTAAAAGTAATATTATTGCTATATGCACATTCATATTAAATGGGTCACATCACTTATGACAATGACAACATGCGATCTTATTTTAGAATTTATAATGAACAATTCAAAAATGTCATATTTGCTTTATTTATCATACAACCATTTCCATTATATTTGTATTTCATTATTGTAAATAGTACATCGACTATTTAAACAAATCGAAAATAATTTATAGGCTCAAGTGAATTTGTCTTTAATAACATACGAAAGCTCAAATGTTAAGTATAATAACATACATATATAGTCTAGACTATCTTAATTAAAACCCGAAACGCTATGAAAAAGGTTTTTTTCAGGAGCATCTATTAAATATTTGATATCACGACTGAGTTTATTCGAACGGCAAAAGTTGTAGCGAAAGATTGTTCTGAGCTGATTGTGACGGTCAATTTTGTTTTCAAGACTTCCTACAAGACCTTTCTTGTTCGCAATTGAAGAGATGGTTTAAGACTTTAAAGCTTCATAAGGAAACGTAGTAAATTAAATACAGAAGTTATAAACGAAGAAAAACATTTTGACAAAACAACGCCAGGTAGATCACTACACATGCAACACATAAGAACAAAAAAGTGCATTCATGACGAATTAAGATAAGTATATTTAAGTAACAATCTTTATATATACCAACCTGGAACTACTACATTTGTTTCTGTAGATCAAAACCTTACACTATACACTTTCATATCTAATTCAGAATCAGTTGTATAGATCATATAACTTGTCGTCGTTTGTCATTGGATTTTTAGAACTATGTATTTCTTATATGAAATCGGCACTTTTTATTAGCTATCGTTCTTAATTTTATGAGACGAATTGAATACATGTATAGCTTTTCTCCTAACTACAGAAAACACCATACAGATGTAATTATGTTGAAACTATCAGTATTTTGGCACCATGTAATTTTTTATTTCTATGTTATAGCAAGTTCAAGATCAAATCTTGGCATTTTGAATATATTGTTGGTATTTTCCAAAGGGATAATTTCTGCAATATTACTTTATTTTCATTATGATACTTTATTGAATGATACCTCTTAAGTCTGAATTGTTTTTGACGGAACTCTTTTACGACTCGGAGCTACATTATTGTTGATAGATTATACCGAATTATACTCACTTGCAACATGGCGGGTGCCTCTAGTGGAATAGGACATGATTTCACATCCATTCTTTGTGGGGATCATATTGCCAGTGCTTTATAGCGAGCGCCACGAAGCGGTGTGAGCTCTACGGTTATAACGTTTGCTTTCTAAATTTCCCTTAAGGATCCCCAATATACTAACGAAAAGAAAGTCATTTCCCGGAAGTAACAAAAAGCAAAAAGTGACTGTCCTTACGGAGAAAATTCATCATTTCCTTCAATCAAACAAATAAAAAAAACATAGGTTAAGATTACGTTTCAGTAAAAATAAATTCATCTTATCTGATAGTTTTCAAGTCATTTCCTAATTTGTTTTACTTATTTAAAATAGTGAATCTTATGTTTTTAAAAAACTTCGGGAAACACGTGGATGTACGTACGTATTACACTGTTGCTGTTGTAAAGAACCTAACCCGCCTTGGAAAAAAATATAACCCGATTATATTATCAAAATCGAAGCATAGCTTTGAATTTTGTTTATGTCACATGATATGTGTAATATATTCCCACCATCCGTGGAGAACAATAATATTTCCGGTATCTGTACATGTACAGTTTGATCTGACATGCCATTACTGAAATGGATGTTGCTAGAGATGCCCTGAAGGGATAAAAAATGTAAACTATTGCGAGGTGCTATAAAGGTATTGACCATTTTGAGAGCGAGGAGAAAAGGGGGGGGGGGTATGGGGTTGGAATTTTTGGTGTGAGGGAAATTGTTCAAGTTATTCAATTATTGAAAAAAACTTCCCCATTAATTAAAAAGACAGACTTTCAAATAGAAATACTGATTTTACTTGCTGCTTAAATATAAATGAAAATATTGCAGTTGCAAAGCAAACATTTTCAACCGGGTCGCCCCCTTTTTGTAATGTCATTTATTATTTTTTACGAGTCTCGCACAGACGGTACATGTATGGTAAAGCTCACGGTGCTCGCTGATTTAGGCAATGCCTACCCCATAATATTTTGTAGACGATCTTCGGTTTATATGTAATCTATTTCATTCGGTTTGTAGATAATCTTTGTTCCCTTTTTTAACGTTCAGGCCATGTTTTTGTTTCATTTTTTTATTATGACGTATTTTAAGTATCTAACGGTTTATGCTTTCGTATTTTTTTCCGATATTACGTAAATATTGCGTATGTAGACCGAAAAAGCACCTATTGCTCGATGTTTTCTTTTTTCTGCGCCTTGTAACAGCTCTACCGTTTTATATTTGATATATATTGCTATTAGTGATGATTTGATTGATCGGATTTGAATGATTTGATACGAATTTTAATTCTGATAGAACATATTTAAGTTGAGAAAATAATATTGGAAAACATTACTTCTTGAAATTCTTGCCAAGTTTCAGTGCTTTACCTTCAAGACATTCGTTGAAATTCTAACAGTTTAAAACAAATTGAAATAAGCATGTGACATCTTTCCCAGGCAGCTTTTTAAGTGAAAAAAAAAAGTAACACTTGAAAAAGACATGTTAATTTCAAACCGGAGACGTAAGGTAAAGCGGTTATTTCGTCTGTAGAAACACATTTTTTCTTAATTATTATATTGAATAGTTTCCAACTGGATAAAGATGTCACTTATGTTGATAATTTACTTTACAAATTAAAAACAAGTGTGTAAAATAATTAAATAAAGACTGAAACGTATAGTATGTGAAGACTTTGTGATGGTTTGAAATAACTAGTCCTATGAAATGTTTTCTTTAGTTTGTTTAGTATTTAACTTCGTTGTGGTTGAACAATGCTTAACATTACTGTTATCTATATGAAAGTGTGATCAGTAGGTAAACTTGCTGCAAGCCCTCGCTAAGAATGTATATATATATTAAATTGAAGTAGTTCAGTTTCGATATGAAAGAATGACTCTATCACACATCTCTCTCATTACAACCCTTTAATAAGAAAATTAAATTAAAAAAAAACAAAACAAAACAAAACAAATTAGCTAACAAACAAAAATGCTCCCAGTTTTTGGCGTTGCTCATTTGCTTTTGTTACTTTGTATGTATGATTTTACTAGTTACTTAATGTTCTTTGTTGTGCATGTATGTTTTCCATGTCTGGTCTTCGTCCCTTGATTACATTCTTTTGATTACCGCTATAACCTTGGTTTCCTTGATTATTCTTTGAAATTAAAATTCGTATTTGTTTATTCTAAAGCTGGGTGAATGTACCAAAGAATAACACATTGTTTATTGATTGTACAAGTATGACATTGTAGCATCCAAATTTACATTATTGACATGTTTAACATTCTCTCATGACACTACATCAACTGTTACTAATTTACCGATAGTATTTGGATAAGGATTTCCTTAATTAACTAATATAACAATGATGTAAACAATGTGAACAGTAACAGATGGAACTTAATTAAAAATGAATGAATTAAGAATAATTTAGCCCCACTGTATGTCAGTGAACTCGAAAAGATCCATTTGAATGTTATGATTTGGAGGTTACATGTACTTTTGAGCGTCTTATAATGTAATGATAATGTAAAGACAAAAAGAATAAAAATAAAAAAAAACAGCCGTGAAACAAAATGATATAAGGAAAATGTTGAAAAAATTATAAAAATATAATAATGAAAAAATATGTATAAATCAGCCATGAAAAAAAATAAGGAAACACAATTAATTGAAAAAAAAAAAGAATTAAATAAAATTTGCCTTGTGTAATTTGCTTACGGTCACTGTAATTTAATTTTCAAAAAGTTGTTTGTATTGTTTTTGTTCTTTTTCAAAGATTTATTCGTTGCAACATTTTTTTCTACAACAAGCCTTTTTGAAATAGAAAATATTTAGGTAGTCATAATTAGTTAAATTTTCGTATTTATAGATGAATAATTTTACACTAGGGCTATCAATAGTTAGTATTTTAGCTTTTGCGAGATGACAAGAACCGACAGGTGTCTTTTTGGTATAATTTGGTTTATCATGTTTTTATGTGTCCTTATTTAAAATTGCATTTCCCTGACATTTCATTAAGAATAAAGTTATTACAAGTGATTATTGCAAAACGCAGTATTCAGCAGATCTCCAGTTGATTAGAAAGAAATACAATACATGGGAATAAACATAAAAATTGAGAGATCCTAAGCCTTTCAAACAAGGAAAATACGACAGAAATCAATCCTCAATGACACAATACAAAATTAATACAAGACATTAGAGTAAAAATAATTTAATTTTAAGTATTTTACCATATCAATTTTCTATAATTCCTAAGACGGAATTAAATTATCTGGTCAATTCAATGAAACATTCAAAGTTTGTCCTCATCAAATCTTAAATACAGAGTGCATTAGAATTTTGTTTACATCGCAGTTCCATTCTGAACTACCGGCCTTGGTAAGAATAAGGCAGTAAGTTCAACTCGTAAATTACACCATAACTTTAACATGAAAGTGTCACAATAAGTACAATTACCAAGAAGCACTAAAATGACTGGAACTGCGATATCTTTTTGGCTAACTTGCTTTAATTTCATCAGACTTTATTATTAATGTACATTATTGAAAGGCTTTGCTGGAAATTGCCTCCCTGACATCTTTGTCTTGAAAGGGCTCTACCGCCTACGCGAAATTACTGAGAAAGGGATATTCTGAATATAGAATAAGTTATCGTCGTTCCAAATGTTTTACAGTAGTCCCCGTCAACTGACTGCCCGCTAAGGATTGTTTAGGTCAAGTATGACTGGCGAATGCAATCTCGTTCTGCCAAATATAGTCTTCCAATTTATGTGGGCGCCTGAGCGAACAGAAAAAACAGAAAACCTAATTTTTTATGTTCTTGTACTTATCGTTTTTTTCTGTTTGTTTCCATTCATTACTCTGTACTGACATCTTTTTTTTCTAGTTTTGTTAACAGGTTACTCCTTGTTTGTTACTTCGGTACCGTCACTTATTCTCTTGGGCAAATTACAATGTCAAAACCTATGTTGTCTGGAAAAACTTTCGCCAATGACTTAAACGATGTTTCTATCAAATAGTACTAAATGCGAATGGGAATAGTGAAGTCCAAGTGAATTTTACGTAATATTGTTTGGCGTTTAAAATGTATTTGACCACGATTTGAAAATATTTTGCCTGATTCTCTTTATGAATAGCATTTAGTAATGGAGTGTTTGAAGACGTGACCTAGATATCAATTTGTTATGAAATGCTTTCGAAGAATTAACTTGCATTTTCAGTTATAAATTTTTATAGATAAAATTGTTATGTTGTCATATGAAAATTATCTATTATTTAAAAAAAAATCTTTTAATATGACATTAAATTTTAAAATAATTCACTCTGCATGTCTGCATGCGCTAAGTGGTTTGTTAGCAGAATTTAAAGTTGAATTGGAAACTGTATTTAGAAACTATTCTTTCTTGCTGACAATTATAAACTTTGACTGATAGGACACATTGACTCCACACCTTTTATAAATATTTGATTCTTTGTTCGATCACACATTGTCCTTTGTTAATGAACATTTTAAATGTCACTGATACATGAAACCTTTACAAGTGTGCGTATGTTAAATTCATACCTTGATATCAGTAAAATACATTAGCGTCAATGAATAGACAATTCAAATGCATAACAATTCAAAAGCCCGCACGTGGGAAAAGGAAAAAAGGCGATATACATACACAAGTAAGTATAATCCAGTTACAGTCTAGCTACAATAATGCAGTTTCCAACATGCCCTCAAGTCAAGTCATAATGAGGTCCTATCAATTTATACATGGTGATATAATTTACTTTTACAAAGTTTAATGATGAAAACAACGTAGATCATATAGAAATGGTGAAAAATTATCGGAAATGGACAAATCATAGTAACAATTATACAACTGATCTTGAACACATAGCAACAAATCATGCGAAAATCAAGAGCGTCAAGAAGGAGTAATCAAGGGAACCAAGGTTATAGCGGTAATCAAAAGAATGTAATCCAGGTACAAAGACCAGACATGGAAAACAGACATACACAACAAAGAACATAAAGTAATTAAAATCATACATACAAAGTAACAAAAGCAAATGAGCAACTCGGACTCCACTAAAAACTGGGAGCATGGACCAGGTGCACCGGTAGGGTAAGCGTCCTCTGCTTTCCTAGAACCAGCCGCCGAGTTACTCATAAATAGTCAAGTCCGGGGTAGACGAGAGAGGAAAGGAAATCTATGACATGTTGAACAAATCAGTTTTCATAGCACAGATAGATACACCGTAACGATCCACGAGTTCATGATGACGACCATAAAACTTCTGTGGTGATGACTTCAATCTTGTAGCCAGTATCCAGTAGCCTATTTGTTAGAATTATAGCGCGATACAAAAAGTATGTGTAGTTTCGACAATCTCTGGCATAACGTATGAGTTGGGATATGAATACTCCATACGCAGGTGCTGAAGGGATATTGCCACAGATGAAAGGAAAGTTGACAATTCTGAATGGAAAGTCATCACGTTTGTCGTAAAGTTTGGTCAATAGTTTTTCTTTACCGTCGATTTCTAAGTATAGGTCAAGATATGAGGCTGACTTCACAGTGTCTATAGTATCTTTTATCTCAAGTTCTTTGGGGGTAGATACGATGTATCAAATCCCCAAAATTAGGATTGTTTAAAGATACTACGTCATCTATATAGCGGAAACTGAGATTAAAGGATCTAGCTAAACGATATTCTTTCTTTCGGATCAGATCAGTTATAAAGTCAGCCTCATAAGAGTGAAGGAAAAGGTCAGCAAGTAGAGGAGCTCAATTTGTTTCCATTGGAATGCGACCGTTTGTTGATAAACGCGTCCACCACATTGGACAAATATGTTGTCGATTAACCATTCCAGCAATTGGAAAACGTTTTCTTCTGTATATTTTGAAGATGATTTGGAATTATTTCTTACAAAGTTTGAGGAATCTGTACCAAGACCTATATATTTGTATCTAGGTGTACCATCTTTTTTTTTGAAAAAAAACGATGTATAATGTTTTTAAGTCGGGATATTAACTGAGTATTGGGAATAGAAGTTTACAGTGTTGAAAAATCATAGGTTTTAATGCTATTATATTCTGATAATAGTCTGGAGCTGATTGACTCCAAAAGATCCTTCGAATTATTCAGGATCCATATTGAATTAATACCACTATGGGAGTAACAAGTGTTGTGGTAGGACTGCAAACCCTTTTTGACAGCTGTGAGTATAGAAGTTAAAAGTTTTGAAAGAGGTTTGGTGATACATTTTGCAGATCCATCTATGTAACTTGTTTGAATGGATTCTTGTGGAGTTTAGGAATCCAGTACAAAGACGCTAAGGTAAATCACAATCATTGTCCTTGGTAGAGAGACCAAAAGAGGATAGCACAGATTTATCTCTTCTTTGGACAATGTGTTAGCAGTGTAGGTCTTATCAATGCTATTATTTTCTACGTCTACCTCTGATAATAAACATTGGATGTAAAACGTTTTGTAGACAAAAACAATGTAGTTTTGGGCTTTTTCTGCTGGTACGACAACATATTTGTTATGTATAGTAGACAATGTTTTTGCTACATCGGATCTTTGAAAACTGATGTAGTATTGACAAACATTGACCTACTTAAAATTTTCATTCATTTCAAAATTAAAGACCTCACGGCCTTTAACCACTCTGACAAAGAACCAATGTCTTCTTCTTGTTTTATCCATTTTCTTGCATAGTTCTCCACAGTATCCATAATAATTTTAAAGTTATAATTCCAATTTATGGAGCGTGGATCATGGTACTTGGGACCTTTAGAAAGGATATTACGTAGAGATTCGTTTTCGATGATGGACAAATCTTCCGTAACGACGTGTCCGGAAGGACCATATTTGAATGAAGAGTTTTTGCAAGTACCGTCAGTTGGTTTAGCCTTGAAGTCCTCAATCTTGAGGTTCTGGAATAGCATTTTATAATTGAAAATTTTGGATGCAATGGGTGAAGTATAGGAATGTGATATAATTGTTATGGATTTGTCTTTGAAATATGGGGAAATTTTTTTGGTAACGTTTTTGTGATGGAGAATGTTAGCAAAATAATTTGCATATATACCTTTGTTGCAAAACGGTAGTGGAAGAAATGTTCATTTTTCTTCATATTGACTTTGTTGAAAAACGATAGTGGAAAAATGATCGTTTTTCTTCATATTGACTTCTGACACAAACTGGTTTAAAGAGTCTGTGGAAACCAATATCTAAAATGAAGGAAACAAGTCTGTATAATGATGAGGTAGGGTCAGAAACAGGAGTGTCATGACTTGTTTTGTAAAAGGAGTGTAGTAGAATGAGAGGTATGGAATAGAGTTTGATTCTAATGTGATGAAGTCATAGAGGTTTTTGTATGAAAGGAAATAGACCATCTATGGAGACATCATGTAACTTAGGTGAGGTATAGTGGCGATGGGCATGA
This sequence comes from Perna viridis, assembly GCA_037379345.1. Lineage (NCBI taxonomy): Eukaryota > Metazoa > Mollusca > Bivalvia > Mytilida > Mytilidae > Perna > Perna viridis. The sequence continues at coordinate 24,352,133 of CM074515.1, forward strand.
CTCCTTTCCCGTCTTGGATTTTTTTCAAATAAATTCATCACATTTATGCTTTTGCCTTGAAAGGTATCTTTTACTATTGATGTTGCCATTGTATCCGTAAGGTTTTGCTGTACCTAGTCTGCGTACCCAGTACTCCTCTCTTTCCCTATGATAGTTTTTACTTAGAACGGGACTGTTTTTAGCATGGTATTTTTTTTTCTAAAATACGAACTTTCATAGAGAGAGTTGAATGATCTTGTTGATTTAAGTGTTGAAAAACTGTCGCAAATTTGGTGGTATTTATTCCCCAACCTATTTTTTATTTTATAAGATATTATCATTTTCAGATATTCAGATTTCAGTATTAGGAAATACTCTCTGACCCAAGTCAGTCTTAAATTTAACACATTTTAAAATGCAAACATTTTGAACACCTAAAGGCCTTCATTAACATCCCGACTTTGGAACGTTCGTTTGAATAAAAGATGATACATATTGTACATTAACTCGTGTCGATGATCAAGGAACTATTTTTATTATATGTTTAAGGATATAAAACAAAATTTGTAGACGCAAAAAAACCTCTTCTAGTTATTAATACTAGGGTAAAAATACAAATCTTTATAAATATTTGTGCAATCTTTCTGCCCTTGTAATGACGAGACCTTTAAGATATTTTTAAACTTATCAATTTCCGAAATCTTTACACTATTCCATTTTATGAAGGTAATTAATGAAAAGACATTTTCAAAACTCTTTAATCATTGTATAAAAGATTGCATAACAATGAATTAAAGCTACATGCAAACATTCATTAAAGTGCATCATATTGGGAAACACATGCAAGAGCAAATTGGTCTTATAATTGACACAGCAGATGCGTATGGATACAATCGATAACGAAATCTGCACAATTGGGAAGGCTACTGAAAAGAACGGCAGACTCTGGAATGACAGAAACGTTTGGTACACGTGAACTGAAGGGCTAAGGGTTCTTTATCTATGAATGTGCAAATAGCTTCTCTCAAACGCAGGATTTAGTGGCGAATGAAACCACTTAACGAAAAGAAAAGACAAATCAAGAATAAAAGAGAAAACCAACCATCGAACAAACAAACAAAAAGATTTGTTCACTTTTATAACTTATATTGTTCTGTTTCAGCCTTCTCTGCCGTTCTATGCAGTCCGATCGGTATACCGAGAAAGAGTTGGATGCCTTATGATGTTTAATTATTATGGCAAATTCATGATGGCATTCAGAAAATGTGGTGATTGGAAAGGGGCAAGATACGTGAAGGTTCTATGTTAAGAAAATAGTTACTTTCGTTTTGGATACTGACTATACATCACTTATTGTGGACCTCTCTCTGTACTATTAAGAATCACAATTTATGGCCAGAATTAATAAAGACCCTTCCAAAAAAAAATTTATGAAACCTTTAGTTATTTGGACGATATTTTGGCTCTAAACAACGATGACTTCAATATCTATACTAAAGATATATATCCTTTAGAACTGTCTTTGAATAAAGCAAATAATGATAATACAGACTGTCGGTTTCTTGGTCTTAGTATTCATATCGCATTTTTTGCGCCTCTCCCAAGTCACCTTTAGTTTATTATTTTTTTTTTATCTTACTTGAGTATATAGGAACAACTCTTTCGCTGGATCTGTGTATAAGGTATGTTTTGGGTCGAGCTGTAGAGTGACCTGCGGTATGAAAATTTCCCTGACGTCGATTGAAGACCAGTGAGAGGCGTTTGTCTGACATTTTCATCACGTTTTTTTTTTGTTTTTTTTGTGTTTTTTTTTTGTCTCTTTGACATAATCATTATACCTATTCTCGTTATATATGATGCATATATCTAAAGCGAGCCCCAGGGTTTAGTTTACAATGATATATCACATGATATAGTTTAAGATGACTACCACATGGTATAGTTCAAGATGATATATCACATGATATATAGTTTACGAGGATATATCACATGATATAGTTTGAAATGGTGTACCACAGTTTCCAAAACAAAAAAAAATGTTCTAGCTGTTTATTGGCATTCGTGTACGTTTTTTATCGAACAAACAGTGGTGACGATTTCAAAACTATCAGGTAGAAACATCAATTGAAAAATGGATACATAAAAAACGAAAATTTCGAGCAGTAAAAATGTGCCGCTTAGCTCATTATGACATGAAGGCATTTTTGTATCGAGGGTCCTTCTACCTAATTAAAATAAAATATTAATGAGCTGTGTACTTGATAAGGTGGAGGACGTATTGAACATTTGCGGTGTACATACATACATACATACATACATACATACGACAATAAGCAATGATTAACATTTTTTTCAAATAATCTTTGTTGGATGACACTCTCGAATGTTACCTGCACTGGAAAGGTCTTGGAAATAACGTTCATTTCCTTGCCATTTGCACAAAGTTTTTGTGGATTGTGCCTGCTCGTACTTCTCATAAACTTCATTGGAAAAAAGAGAACGGCTGCGCATGCGTTAAAATTGAGGCAGTCAGTTGTAGAATTCGATATCCCCGAAATTTTAGATGTTATTTAATGCGATAACGAATCAAATGATATATTTGGACTGGAATCGATTAGAAAATTGAATTAAAGCATTGCTTTAAATTTTAAAATAAAATAATCAAGACAATTATTACAAAATAATAATACCTTTTAAATAATTATTATTATCATCTTGTTATAAAATAAATGAATTCGCATGGGAAACAAAGGTAAATATATTGATCAAGGACATTAAAGAAGCAAAAGATCTCTAACCTTACCCGCATATGTCTAAATATTTACATACAAAGATAAAAACAAATGCATTATTTTCTCCAAAAATATCCATCAGCATCAAATTTGCGTGGTGGGATTAAACGTCTTAAGCCCACTCTATTAACGATATATTGATTCGAACAGGTGGATTCTTACCTTGAATTATTACGCATTCGAAAATGATCGTCAAGTGATAATTGCTAACAATAACAACTTAACGTTAATCTGTCATCATAAGCCATGATAAACATTTTTTTTTTATTAAAATACGGGATGAATGTCATGAATGCAGAACAAACGATTGCAAAACAAAAGAAAACGTCATAATGAATAAAGTATTTTTCCGAACTTGAATAAATATTTACCGAAGAACAACCTTCACAGCACTGCATTTTTATTTACTATCTCCAATGTTTCATAATTACAGGAGATTTGATAACTTAATTGAATCGTTTTCTTTCAAGAGATTTCCTGATTTCGGAAAAATATCTTGAATTGTTTTAGAGTATATTCGGTTTTGTTATATGTGCTACAGCCTTCATCACAATTTTGTCGATTCTTTGTGCCAGATATAATTTTGAAAACAAGTATGGTAAAATACATGAAATTTAATACTAGAGTGTCCGGTTATGACACTCGCGGGTACTCGAGTACTCAAATAAGACTTCACAACTCGTTGCAAAATGTCGTTATTGTTGGGAGTCAATAATTTTCTTATTACCTTTTATACCAATTTAAATTATGAGTTCATCACTTGACATCTTAACGGAATATAGAAATTATAACAGAACTCATATTCTTGTCTAGTGTATCGTTCTACATGTCCATTGTTTATACAAAATATCTATTATATTATGTACCAAATGAGAGACGTACATAAATCATCGAAAATTTAATTAACTCCGACTTGTTAGATACAATGTGTATCTTATAATTATGTGAAGTTTGACGGTGTAGCTGCTTTTTTCGGGTGTAAATTTGACTATTTTGATATGTTTACTGCTCTGACAACACGTTGTTTGATCAATTTAAAAGCAAAAGGCGTCACAACAATCCCCTTGAAGAACAGATTGTCACGACATGTTGCTTCTGGGACTGAAAAATACATTTCTAAAAACTTTTTAACTGAAAGATTTTATTTTTCCATTTCAAGATATGCCAGTTCTCTGTTTTGAATTTCATTTTTTTCACAGCGAAGGGGGGTTTCATAATCACTTTGGCTTGTGAACCATAGAAAGCAACACGTTAAACCTTTTAGTTTGTGAAATTTCATTCACAATACGGTATAAAATGGGATCGCATTGAAAAAAAATTGAGTTTTTTTTTCTTAATTTGCTCCTGTGAATTTACACCATCAACAATCTTTCTTCAGAGAACTGCTTATTGCTACAGTTTTGTGGCACACTTATCCGCTTATGTTTTGATGCATTTATCTATTATGTAACAATGAGAAAAAAATATTAAGCATATTCTATTTATGACGAAAAAAAGCAAGCGTGAAAATGTGCTCAAATTGTTTCGAAATGCTAGAAAAGCAATAGCAGGAAATTTTCAATTAAAATAATTATACTGCACACACATATATAAGTTTTAATTCTACGTATGCACTTATTAATCAACAAATCTTAAAATGGGTAAAATTTAATCAGATATATGAACCAGTAATTAAACACTACGAAGAAGTACAGTGGTCAATGTATTATGCTGATCGAACTTGATGGACATTCTTAACGGAAACGTAGGTGCACAGACAGTCCTATGAGACATGATATTGTTGATTCTAAACACTGACGGGACTGACCATTGGACAGTTGTTTTTAATCATCATGGGTTAAATCAGATTGGATTTTTGAGGGACTATGTGAAGGATAAAATTGATAGAGGAATAAAACATTTTATTAAGAGCGCGTCAATGCAAAAACAAGGTAGTCTTTGACACGTGACAAATTTTGTTTTTGTCAAAAACTCATTCATTTCATATCGCACGTGCATCTTTCTCAAAGTTTAATGCTAGTTTTCGGTTAACTGCAACTATTAAAGAGAAATAAATGACATAGAAAGCATTAAAATTCATTGACAAAATTGAGATAACTCTTTATCTTGAGCAAAAGTTTGTTTCTCTGTTAGGTTACTTTAAAGTAATTTTTCTTTACCCCAGGTGGTGGAATGGGGTACCCCTGGCGTGTTACATGCTAGGGTTGTCAGGCGTTAATACGGAAAACCTGACCGCAAACCATAGTGGTGCATCGTGTTGGGAAAGATGCCACGTTCCTTGCACATTAAAGAACCCTACTGTGGTATTCTCCCGGAGTAGGAACCATAGGGCTCCGCCACAGGAGGCTAAATTCCCCGACCCTACCCACCTCTCTCTATTTCCAGTGGCAATCAAAATTTGTCGACCCCGTTATTCTTGTGTCCCATCCCTTTTTCATTTCATCATTATTTCATGTTCATTTTATCATCTATTTCATGTTCATCGTCTGAATATAGCTGAAATATCGCTGCTCCGACGTTAAACCCCAACAAACAAACAAACAAACAAACAAACTTTGCCATCCATTGTCGATTTAAACACATCTGCGAAATGCATGTATTTTGTGTGATATAAACAAAACCTTTCAGCAAAGTATGCAGTGGGACTAATATGTTGTTCCACCCATATCATATGATTTGAATGATGCTTACATGAACACCTTCTTACCAATTCTGAACGTTTCAATATATATAACCTAGCTAACCGAGTGGTCTAGCTAGGGCGCTCGACTTCGTGCAGGCGATGTTGCCATAGATTTCATAGAGTCCGGCGTAGGGAACAACAAAAAATTTGCTAGGCAAATTTGACAGTTCTATCATCGTTTGGAATTTTTCAGACCCCTCTATACTTACATTACCTTCCATGTATCAATTTGATCCGATAGAGCGGTGTAACGAATAGAGTCGTCACATTCTACCATACATCGTGTAAAGTCCTAGATTAATCCTACGAGGAGGAATGACCCGGCCAGCAAAATCTATATTTCGATATTTTGACAAAAGTACTTCTAAGTAATTTTTTTACGTTATTAAAATTATTTCACTCGCTTAATTTAAAAAAAAAATCACTTTATGATGGTGTATTTTCAAATGGCATTCTCCCAATTATCCAATAAATATGAGACACTTTTTCAAGATTCAGGACAAGAGCATACATTAATATTTAAATCCCAATAGATTTCTTAAACACGTGAGTGTATTTTTATGCTTTGTATCGTTTATAGAATCTCAAAAACTACTTTATCGCCATAGAAATGTCGACATGGTGCTATTCCATCAATCACTCAGCGTTTAATATTTCATAATTTACATTGTATAAAAAATGACACAATGATAACGTTTTTAATTCCATGAATTAATGAGTCATGTCTGTCTAATATTATAAAAGCATATCATTTCCTGGCATATGGACTGTTATAGTTCATTTTAACGGTTCTGTGCTCATCAGAATAAATTGACCAGAAGTTTGACCTTGGCCATTCCATGAACTCTTTAATCTGAAATGTAACTATATATATCAAAGACATTTGTTTTTTTTCCAGCGCCATATCTGTTTTGTCGTATAATGAGATCTGTAGAAATAATTCGTTTCTTTACACCAATTTACATCGCTTTATTTAAGTAAAAACTTTAACGAACTAAGTTGAGAATTAAGAAACTTTAAAGAATAAAGAAATACTTACCAATTACGGGAGGTTAATGAATACCAATGGCTTGTTATAGTGTAAGTTCAAAAATAATGATTAGTATTTATTACTGCGACCGCTCGATTTTAGTCACAATTGCAGTTTAAACTTTTGATATTTCGAGAAAAAACACTTAAGCAGTACTATATATTTTAAATATTGGGATTTTAAGTCAGTCACATTTTTTGTATAATAATAAAAACATTGCATGAAATGTTCAATTTCTGGTCCAGTATACAGAGATGACGTCGGATACATATCAAAAATACGTTGTAAGCTCAGTTTCAAGGACAATTCATTACATACCTCTTTATTGGTTAAGAGGTAATTAACTCACTCTGCTGGAGGTTTCGAAAATATCGCTTACCTTGTCGATGTACACTAACATTCGTAGGCTAATATTTTGAACAATGGCTTGGTCGCTTGTGGTTTAAAGTTCTATGGCAGATATTCTATGCATTTTAGGACGAAAAAAGTTGTTGGCTATTCATAGAGACCCTGGTCTGTACTGGTCCGACAAGATGAGACAAATCTTGGTTGTGCAAGGTTATAGAAGCAACAACCCGGATTTAGAATGATCTTTGCTTTTGAAAACACGTACTTTCAGTTGATAAAAGGGTGACTTTTGACTCCCTATTTTGGTGTGTTCTGAGAATAGAAAATAGAAAATAGAATAGAAAAAATCCTTTGAACTTATAAGATCAATTCTGTGATAACTATTTAAAAACTCATAATAGGTTTCTTCGTGATGTCATCAACGTAAGTTAGACAAGTACTGTCTTTATAAAAAAGATGGCCGACTCGCAGTATAATTTTACTTCTAAGTTTCTACATTTCTTTCAAGAAAATTACACATGGCACGCAATTTAAAAATTTCCGATACAGTTTTTTTTTCGAACGCAATTTCAAATTTTCGATACCGCTTTTTTTAACGCCACTAAGTTATCAGCATTTGGCCAATTGTGAAACAATTGCGATCAGGTGACTTGCGTTTCCACAGAAGAGCGCCCTTTAGGTCAAAGGGTAAAAAGCGAAACATTTATTCAATTTTCTCAAAAAGTTACAACGGTTTAAAAAGGAAGTCAAATATTACCTAACACGACTAAAATGTTAAAAATAAACAAATTGTATGTCAATCAATTCATATTTAGATTAATCTACGACAGACAATGATTAAATATAATGATAATGATTTAGTGTTCAAATTATTTATAAAGTGGGGAAAACTGTCCTTTAAACATGTAATCTGAATATCGCTTTTGTTTAAAAAAAAATAGAAGATTTTACAGCCGTATTATGAAGATGATACATTTTATTCTGTTATCTACAATTGCAGAGGTATACATAATTCAGGTTAGAATCAATCACAAATGTGTCAGCAGGAAATCGAACATTTTTATAAGTGTAACGTACAGTAATTGCATAAGGAAAACCATCCTGTGATATATGAGGTATGGAGAATGAGAATAGTAAAGAGGATTTTGAATGGCGGGAATTAGTTTTTAAAGTATTTTTTAATGTATCAAATTTAATTAAAAATAAGTTTTAATATTGAAGAATTAAAAACATATAAACTTGAATTTGATAATAGAAATATTTGAGTCAGTAAAATGCATGGGAATTTTATGGGGAATGCTTTATGGTGTAAATGGGAAGTTTTACCATTCAAGAGCAGTGTTTCCTATTGTGAGCTATGTTTTCAGTATAAATTGCTGTGTAAATAGTAAACAGAAGATCAGGTATGACTAAGAAAAGTAATTTGCAACACTGTCACGATAATTATCAAGTGCCATGAAAATTGAGGATATCAATGAGCGTGAATGCATGTGCAAAAACTTATTTAAGAACGTACAAACTGTAAAGTAAAGAAATCAAGAAAGACAAAAAAAAAAGATATACACAGAGACGATAAATATCATGTTAGAGGGAAAAGGAAATAAATCTTTGACAAATGACTGTACTTTTTGTTTTTATACTTGTGTAGTCTAGCAACCCGGCTTCTGCGATATTATTGTCTGCTTTAGCTCGGTGCATGGAAAGATGCCTAAATGATTAATAATGTGGAGAAATACTAACTTCCAAAATGTACAAGAAAGCTTCATAAATACAATTTCATAACATCAATTATAAAATTTCTCATTGCAATAACTATCTTTGCCTGTATTCTATGAGAATTTTTGTTCATTTTATATATCGAATATACTATGACCCCCCCATAAAAAAAGAAGAAAAGAAAGACTATTCTCTTAAGAAAAATAAGAAACCCTTTGGTCATTTCTGGTAGCCACAGACACAGCTATTGTTATTCTTTTAAAGATCGCTAATATTGAAAAAATATTCTTATAGACAGGGTTACAGAAAAAAAATATTGTCTTTGTCGAATGACCCATTTCAACAATTTCTTAAACAAGTGCTTTAAAATGTAAATAAGTTGTGTCCCAGGATAAGAACCATGGACTATGTATTTAAAAAAAATATATATTATAATTAAATCTTTATATTGTGTATTTGTTTCTGTATTTATAATATCATTCAAATCGACCTTTGCTTTGGCATCAGAGAAACTTAGGCAGCATAACGTAACAGTTGATTGGAAAAACAAAATGTGATATAGATTATACAAACCGGTTCACAGTCAGTCAATAAAATGGCAGACATATTAGACTCACGCGTCTTTATCAACTTATTAATTTATAAACGAAACGTCAAATATGAAAACCTTGTCTCGTCAGTTGATACAATTTAGGATTATATCAAGACTTAAGAAAAAACATATGGGGAAAGTACACTAAAACATCAAGGGAAGGGATGTTTGTGATTACTTAATGAAGGCTATCGATCTCAAGACTTAAATCGTATTCGACAGGTTATATAGTTCGTTTTATTTTTTGCATTTCCCCACCACTGTCCCAGATTAGAGAAGCAATGAGCCCTTACAAACATGTTTAACACCGCCACATACTTTATGTGGATGTCCCAAGCCAGGACCCTGAAGTACAGTGCACGTGGTTGTCGCTGATCTTTATGTTCATTGTTGTTTGTTTATCGTTATTTTTTTTTATAGAATATGTCGATTTTCGTCTGATATGAAGAATATCACATTATTTATTTTGGGCCCTTTTTACAACATGCTTTATGGAATGGGTTATGCCAATCACTAAAAACCGTGTCGTGACCAGTAGAAGTTTAATTGTTCGTTGCTTGGCATTTGGTGGATGACTGTCTCATTAGGAACATACCACACCTACTATTTTTAAAGTTTTAAGTCTTAAAAATCGATTAATTTTACATCTGCTAATAAATCAAACGGTATTTTTGTTAAGCTAATAAAGTCTCCATCGATATTATCAATCATGCAAATGACCAAACCCTCCATTTACAGATGCTTATTCCTCTTCCGTCTTCAAGAAAAAATGAGATTGTTACCTATTCCAAAAATAAAAGGTCAAATGGATACGGTACATCGACATCGAATTAGAAATTCTGAGAAAATATGTTTCAAACAACATATCTTTGGAACGCAAACAATCTAATTGTATCACTATTAGGTTATCTTTTACAACTTCCTCATTTTTCACTTCGACAATTCGGTAATGAAATAATTTAGAACATTCCGTTTGCAATTAAAAAAAAAACTATCAATATTCAAACATGAGTTACGAAGCTGCATTAACAGAACAATTGTCACATCTTACTTGGGTAATAGAATTATAATAAACGTGAGCTCGTGCCGTCCTAAACATTAACCGACCTTCAAAAAATGTAAAAAAGAGAATAAACTATGTGTACTTGTACGAAAAGAGTTTAGAATGGCATATACAGTGGAACCTGTGGCAAATGACCTTCCAAGGGAAGGTAAATACTGCTTACAGAGGACAGATTCTCTTTGTATACTGGTTAATTTTACATAGAATTGCTTACATGCGGATATTTTTATCACAGTCATTTTAAACAGGTAGTTGTTTGTTACAAGTGGTCGCTAAGACACAGGTTCGAAACGTAGTGCAAATAAATTATGATATTAAAAATGTTTAAACAATTCACGAAACGGACTAGACCATATTGTGTATAACAAGGTTACGTAAATTGGTTATTGTTTTTTTTATAATCAGATACATTTGCAAAAACACATTTAAGATCATACAAACTGCAAAGTAAAGACATCAAGAAAGACAAAAAATAGAAATATATACAGAGACGATAAAGATCATGTCCGGAAAACGGAGAGAAATCGTTGACAAATGACCATTCTTTGTTTTTTTTAACTTGTGTATTTTAACAACCTGGCAACTTCAACATTATTGTCTGCTTTAGGGCAGTGCACGGAATGATGCATATTACATTTTGTATTAGTGTTTCTTATACAAAGATAACAAATACGAACATAAAGACTCAAACACCATAAACCTGTATAAACTGATTATATTGGAGTAAATGTATAGTTTACAAAGGTAAACATTTGTTGACCGGTCAGAATTTCAGGATACACCGTGCATAGAAAGGTCTCAGATTTTGTCAGTGTAAAAGTAACAAGTATTGGCTTAAAAAACTTTGGAATGTACCGCTGCATTATAATCATTGTTCAAATGTTTTTTTTTGAATTTTACTTAAATAATGAGTATCAAAAACCTTTAATAATAATAATAAATGACGCTCCTCATAATGGTAATCAATACAAATTTAACATTTAACATCAGAAGCAATGAAAGCCTGATTTCAGCCTGACAGGAAGTTAAAATTATCCTGAGCATGTAAACTAAATAAATAATATTATTATATGTACTGAATGTATGTTCGGCAACAAGTAATATGGGGAAAGGATCTTACTCGTTTCATATCTTTAACAAAAACAAATTGTTTATAACTCAAACATCAAAGATTATTACGAGGCTGACTTTATAGCTGATCTGATCAGAAAAAAAGAATATCGTTTGGCTAGATCCTTCAATCTCAGTTTCCGCTATATAGATGACGTATTATCTTTAAACAATCCTAATTTCGGGGATTTGATACATCGCATCTACCCAAAAGAACTTGAGATAAAGGATACTACAGACACTGTGAAGTCAGCCTCATATCTTGACCTACACTTAGAAATCGATGGTAAAGGAAAACTATTGACCAAACTTTACAACAAACGTGATGACTTTTCATTCAGAATTGTCAACTTTCCTTTCATCTGTGGCAACATCCCTTCGGCTCCTGCGTATGGAGTGTTCATATCACAACTCATACGTTATGTCAGAGCTTGCCGAAACTACGCAGACTTTTTGTATCGCGCTAGAACTCTAACAAATAGGCTTCTGGAACAGAGTTATGTTGCTATAAGATTGAACTCATCACTACAGAAGTTTTATGGCCGTTATCATGAACTCGTGGATCGTTATGGTGTATCCATCAGCACCACGAAAACTGATTTATTCAACGGGTCATAGTTTTCCTTTCCTCGTTCCTTACCCCGGACTTGACTTTTTATGAGCAACTCGGCGGGTGTTTCTAGAAAAGCAGAGGACGCTTACTCTACCGGTGCACCTGGTCCATGCTCCCAGTTTTTAGTGGAGTCCGAGTTGCTCATTTACTTTTGTTACTTTGTATGTATGATTTTAGTTACTTTATGTTCTTTGTTGTGTATGTCTGTTTTCCATGTCTGGTCTTTGTCCCTGGATTACATTCTTTTGATTACCGCTATAACCTTGGTTCCCTTGATTACTCTTACGTAAAATTAATTTTAGTGAATGTAAAACTGTAGAATAAATAAATATTCTATATATATATAGTTTTCTAGCTCTAGTTAGTAATGTCTACGTCGGAAACAGTTAATACGCACTCGAATATTTGGTATTGCAAAAAGCGTTACACTAATAAAGATCTGTCTGGCGGGAGTGCAATGGAAGAGTAATCAAGCCGAGATTGGAACAGAAATCGAAAGAATATAACCCAAATATAAAGACTAAACAGGGCATATATATTAGCACAACTAATACAAACAAACAAACAGACGAACAAAAACAAATAATAACCCCCCCCCAAATGAAAAGAAATAAAATAATAAAAAAATTCAAAGAAAGAAAGAAAACAAAACAATGTAATCATGGACCAGATTCTCTGGTTTCCTATACAATGTCACGTCCGGGGTAAACGGAAGAGAAAAGAAAACTATTACATGGTGAAAAAATTGGTTATCATTGTGCAAATGGAAACGCCATTCACGATGATGTAGTGATGCCTTTCATCTTGTAACATGATAACTCTTTAGGTCTAATTGTAAGAGGTCAAGCGCGGTACAAAAAGTCAGTGTAGTTGCGGCAAGCTCTGGCATAATGTATGAGTTATTAAACAATGACAAAACAATTATTCTAGTCGAAAGAAAAGTTTCCTCTTAAAAAAACTGACTTCAGTTAAACTTTATTTTTTTAAGCTAAATATCGCTGATAAAAATTGAAAATGATAAACCACGGTCATTTTTTTAAGGTAATAAAGAGATTGGTTTGAAGTAGTCCTGTTTTTACTTTCATACCAATTTTCATAAAGTTATAAACATTTTTTACCATTGCGGCTTTTTGTCGACAACTTTATGGCATCAACGTGAAAATAAGTTCCAATTTTTCTACACGTAAACGTGATATGACAATACTATCAAACAGAATTGTCGTTTACAAATTATTTCTTGGTCCGGATTACCACATAAGTTCATTAGATTTACTGATCCAAATGAGGATCATTCCGAAATCGACTTAACAGTGACGATGTGTCAATTTTCGACCAATGCAAGGCTTTATTTGTATTGGCATTCTTATTGTATTCCAATGAAACATTGCCTTCACAATACTGTCAGAATTAAACTGGGTCATCGAGCCAGCATTGTAATCGTTGATGATACGAATCCGATGCTTGATGTTAACAGTTTATAAAATTTCTATTTCGTACTCTTCGCCAATCTATAACTCATTATGGCTGTTAATGACAGATCTTTTGAAGTTTAAAAAATAAAAGTAAACTAAGGATTTTAAACTCAGATAAATGTCTGTCTGTTTCCAATCTTTCAAGCAAACTTAATCAATTTTTGACAATTGTAATTACACTGAGAAACATTTGAAATGGCACAAAGTATTTTCAGTTTAACATTTTGCCAACATAAATACGTTGTTGGCCACTGTTTTACAAAAAAGATTATAGATTCAAGAGTGCAATTGACAGTACTTTTAATAAAATTAATACCTGAAATGATTTGAAAGAGTAATCATGGGAGCCAAGGTTATAGCGGTAATCAAAAGAATGTAGTCCAGGTACAAAGACCAGACATGGAAAACAGACATACACAACAAAGAACATAAAGTAACTAAAATCATACATACAAAGTAACAAAAGTAAATGAGCAACTCGGACTCCACTAAAAACTGGGAGCATGGACCAGGTGCACCGGTAGGGTAAGCGTCCTCTGCTTTTCTAGAAACACCAGCCGAGTTGCTCATAAAAAGTCAAGCCCGGGGTAGACAAACGAGGAAAGGAAAACTATGACCCATTGAATAAATCAGTTTTCATGGTGTTGATGGATACACCATAATAATCCACGAGTTCATGATGACGACCATAAAACTTCTGTAGTGAAGAATATTCATAAATCAATAACAATTAGGGTTTCAACACAATTGTTTCATAACAGGTTCGTCGACCTATTGTATTTGGCGACAGTGCTATAAAGAAACAGACATAAGAAGGACTCAGTGCTGTAAGGAACCATCACCAATGCAATATCACACCTCACCGATACTGTCTTTCAACATTTATTGCATTTTACAATAGCATACGATGTATTCCGCCAAATCTAAGGGGACCACTGCAGGAATTAAAAGGGAACTTAAATATTTTTCTTATGGTGGAGAACTCACCATACCTGTTACATTATGATAGATTTTTCAATATTTACGTTCTGCAAGTTCTAAGAAAGGCTAATTATATGAAAAAAAAAGAGTAACAACAAAAATAATTTTATTGGTCTGTTTGTGTTCAATTGGTAGGAAATCGTAGATATGTCAGAAACATCAGCACTTTCTTACGAAATTGTTTGCGTCAAATAACAATATAAACATTCTAATTATATGTGCCATAGTTCTCCTTGGCATGATGCTATTGCCATTTCCAATTCATTTCTTGCAAATAATTAGTGTCAAAAATAATTAAACGGGTTGAAAAAAATAATAGGTAAGCAGTCGTATTGAAATGGCGTCACTACCTTACGTTTTTATCGAAAATTTCAACTCAAGACCGACTGCTTGAAACAAAAATACAATTCATAAATTATAGAAAGCTACACAAAATCGAATGTATTTTAACTTACAAATCGAAATGATGTATTTGTCAATTATAAGATCTTTGGAATGTGAATATGGAAATCATGTAGAATAATAAACTTCTTGTCAATATACAAAACCAACCAAGCTGAAGTTATTAACCAATAAATCAATAATTCTTATATCGTATATGACATTACACATGATTATATATTTATTTTCAACAAATAATCATAGTATACTTGTATGCCGTTTGTCTCAAGTTCGATGTGATGTCTATTATACCAATGGTCACAATGTGTGTTTTAAAAACATTTGACCACATTTATATCACATTCAACTTTAACAAACCGAATGACTATGCTGATTTTGCCATCATGTTTGAGTTTTTCGTCAGTACATTTGAGATATAACTCCAAAGCGTGTACTTGGTTTTCTAAATATCTGATAATCTTAGGTCTTATATTCGTACACACATGTTTTTAATTACATAGCTAAGCCAAGTACCCTAATTGTTCAATTTTGACGTTCCTGAGGCATACCCGGTCCCTCTGAACAATTAAAATGGGCCAAAACGTGAAGAGGTATATCTAATTGAGACTTTAATATTATAACAAAACTTGTTCAGATGTAGGTCTACATTTACCTGTCTAGATCCGCCTTTGACTTAAAGTACTTTCTTTGTAGGAATTACACAACATGTTTATAATGAGTTTCATATGGAGAAAAAAATGCTGACTTCATATTGCATTTTCCAAGTATTTATACTTCATAACGTCCGGAAATAACCATCAAAATCTTTGTGATTTTGCCTTTTTGAGATGTTGATAGGTAAAAATTAAGTGAAATGTAGGCAGGCAAAATCAAAACATATTTTCGTTACAAATGTTTCAGCATACATTTAAGCAATATTTCGGTTTTTATAGATGTATATGATATATTTGAGGCAAACACAGAAAAAAAGCAAAAAAAACAAACAAACAAACAACCCCCTAAAAAAAACAAAAACAAAAACAAACAAACAAACAAACAAACAAAACAAAAACAAAAACAAAACAAAACCAAAAACAAAAAGCAAAAAGCAAACAAATACAAGAATTAAACAAACTAAAAAACAAAAACAAATTTACAAAAATGTCAAAGGTCAAAATATCATTGCAGTCTTCTTTCTTCAACGAATGTAAACAATAACGCAATTAGTTGGTATTTGACTATCGCACATATGGCTTGATATGTCTACATGCCGGAGATACATAGTACAAAATCCAAAACTAGAAGATAACTATGTAGTTTACCGAGGTAGATGTGTCCTTTAACAGTGAAACGGTGTTACTTTTACTGAACAAACTTTACTCATCACAGGAATAAAAAAAACACGTACACAACAGTACTCATAATGAATTTGAGTACTTACGTTTTAATAATCTTTCTGGAATCGGTGTATTCATTTTAATCAATGTCATTTCTATCAAATATCCATTTACTATTCATTTAAAATACATGTACAGCAGATGGATTGTGAATAAATGATATCGAGATGTATACAGTTTGTAAACTATTTACTAAGAGAGACTCTTAACAAGTCTAGTATTGCAAATACACATGGTAAATGTTATATTTAAATTATATTTAAAGTATGTTCTTCAATTCCAGATCGATTAAAGGTAGCATAAAATTCGATTCATATCAATAAAAATGCATAGTTTATTACTTTAAGGTAGTAGAACTAGGGTGAGGGACACAACTCTTACAAGCTTACAAGTCATTGGAACGTATATATTCACCATTTTACATCAATCTTATGGAAGCGTCTAAGTAACTTGGACTGATTTCATTCCGTTTCAAATGAAAGCTTGAAAGGCTTTGGTGAAATTGAATGTGATATAAAAATATCACTGATTTCAAGAGTTATATCTCTTACCCTAGGTCTACCTCCTTAAGCCTTACATCTGCACTGATAATGAAAGGAAACAAAGTTGCTTTTCAGAAGGAAAGGCTAGCTTCAAACATTAGAAATACGATTGATATATTTAAGATATGCAAAACAGTTTACTTTCTGATATATAAATATAAGTGTTACAGTAGAACCTGTCTAAACCGTTCCCACATTGGACTTTAAAGTAGTTCAATTAGACAGATATTCGGTATGAAAGTTTAAAATTTATTTATGTAGTTCTCCAGATAAGAATCATGCCAAAATGTGATTCATGGTTGGAAAGCCTTCATATATATAAAGGCTACATACTAGTAAAATACTACAGAAACTATTGAAATTTCAATGTTGATTATATACTAAAAGCAGGCAGATTGGAATGAATAAGTAAACATTTCATAATGCAGGCCTAGAAAACAACTTGACTACAATAATAAAAATGCCTTTTGGGGGTGTGTCACATATTACAAAATTGCGTGATTCTTACAAAGACTGCAATTTATTAATTATTATTGAGCAACTTTAAAGAAGAGTTTAATCAGGTTTTTCCTTGAACATAGATCACAGATAGGCAAGATATTTCTCATATTATTTATGAAAAAAAAAAACATCGAAAATGATCAAATAATTTTTTCGGTAAAAATCGTCTTGTCGTTACAAATTCTAATATCTCAATCAAGGTATAAGTTATATGTGATTTTTATAATGTAACAATGTATCTAGGACTTTTAAAACTCGATATAGCTTTGTATTTACATTTATTAACATTTTGTTAATATACATGTTTTGCATGAACATGTTTCTATATTTCATTAACATCGTGGTGAATGAAAACATGCTGTTCACAAATAAACAGGATATCCAAAAGAATTTTCAGGCTCAGTGTTTAACATAACACACACACTTAATTGTAATGAAACAGGTACTCAATATACAATGTATCAAAACAGAACAAGACATTGAGAGTAAACAGTTGGGGGTCAGTAAATGTGTTATAAAATGTTGAATGAAAACCTCTAAATACCAAATGTCTTCACTTTAATTTTCAACTACAAACTGTTTGAAGTAAAATACACTTACAGCTATATTATTGATAAATGTTAAAGTACAAAGACATGCTATAGTTTTTTTTAAATTATCGAAAATGCCAAAACTAGTAAGAAGAGTATTATTTTCATTCTATTGCCTTTTGAATTTTAACTTTTTTGAGTGTTATCTAAACTTCTCATTAAAAGTGATGCTCCAAAGCTTAGAATTAAAGCAAGTGACTGTGGCGTTAAGATTAACGTTAATGGCGAAAAGGCGTTTTGTCACATCATTTGATATTTTTAATGGTTATAAAAACACAAACTGCTTTATGCTGAATTGTATAACGCACTAATTTGTATTCGCAGTCTGAATTAATTTTATATCGTCTCGGTGATTTCCTTTGAAAGCAATTCTCACTTTGGGAACATTTATTCTAGTATATGTTTAGTTTTAATTAATACAAAAACAAATATTTTACTCAACATTCAAAGATATTATTTATAATCGGCTTAAAATAGTGTGCCATTTATGGCAAAGGTTCATACATGGACTTTGATATTGATCGTTTTATTGTGTGTATGTTATGTTATATCTTTCAGCAATTAAGTTTAACTTAACTTCCAAATGACAAGACAATATTTGTTATACCTCGCATTGATTGTTTTAGTATGATAAGTTTCTTTTTCCCGGTATATTTGAGTAATGCAATATTTTATTGTTTTACATTATTTGCATCACTTTTAGATATACATTTCTTTGTGTTCTTTTTGTATGTTCTCATTGCTACAAAGTCCATGTTCCTCTTTGTAGATTTCTTTACTAAACTTGCGTCATTCTTATTTTGCGTCTATGGGTGTTATTCATAAATAACTTTATTTTTTATTTAACAAATTTACAGTGCTTCTTTGTTTTCTCATCGATGTCAATGGGGATTAGTATCAATAAGTCACAATTTATGAATATAATATGATGAAGGTGAAACCTTTCAATGTTCTCGAAGAAACAATAATTAAAAACTCCTTTGATAATTTTTGTGAGCTCTGATATGATATATTATACTTATAACCTTCCAAATTGGTAATTTTTGTCGGCTCTGATATGATATATTATACTTATAACTTCCAAGTTGGTAAATTTTGAAATGATATATGGTTTTAATTGTCCTAAAGCATAATACAAATTATTTTGGTCTGATATGTCTTTTGGCTGAAATATCCGACATTCGTAAGGAATTATGGGTTGTCGTGTACGGGAATGTTTTTAGGTCGAACTGTCCGGCACAGGTAAACATTATGTTTCCTATCAACTGCGAAACGTCATAAAATTTCTTTTATTCGATTTAGTTTCGTTTCATATTGTTTCGATTTGTATCGTTTAATTTTGTTTTTATTTCGTTTTAATTTTTTTTCGAATGGTTTTGTTTCGTTTTTTGTCATTTTGTTTTGTTCTTTATCTTTTCGCAATGTTTAAATATCTACGAATTGTGGGTAATACTGATTACGTAATTTTCGTAAACATCTGGGCGCCATATTGCAGACTGTTTTCACCAACCCTATCTTGGAAAAGCTATGATTCTCATTTGTAATCATCGAAACTAGCGAATATTTTCCGAGACTGGTTTGGTTCTAAATCGTATTTACAAGTATACGCAAATGCAGCTGCCATGATGCTGTTTTTCAGCTCGTGAAAATGAAGGTACAAACCGTACATTGATGCTTTTTCTTGCCATAAGTATGCAGAACCAAGTTGATAATACAACCATATACACTCCCTGCGGGGGAGTATTAAGTTCTGGTATGTTAAAACAGTTTTTGAACTTTATTATCCAATATTAAAAATATATGACAATTGGATGGTGTTTCTAAGAAAAACAAATGGTGTTCAACTAATACCATTATAACATTCATACACTCCAGATCCATGCATGTCATTGATTAGGATTGCATATGATATTGTACCTTTGTTTCAGATGTTTGATATGTAGAAAAAACGAACTAATACCGACTAAAACATATCAGAAATAGCTAGAGGAATCTCATGACGGAAAGTTGACAATTGATCCTTACACTACTGATTACATTTATTAACTTTTTATGTACTCTTAATATTTCCATGGACATTTTGATTTTTATGTTATCTGAAAGAAGTCACAAGAAAGGAAAAGTTACAATGGTTGCTAGGAAAAAAGTCACATGAAATATATTGATGTGTTACAATACTTGAAATCATACATTATTCTTAAAAACATCCTACATCCTAGTAGGAATGGTTTAATGCACATGTAAATTATATATATATACAGAAAAACATAGCATTTTTTAAATACATAAACAATATACATTGGTAAGGTTGTTGAGGAACGAATATCTCTTATTAAGCAAAGAAATTAAAAGGATATGTTGAATTATTAAAAAGAATTCGGGTTGTCATTTACTAGCCTTATCGACCGACACAGTTTTTGAAGTTTTGAGTGTTTTGTTTGGTTCATTATCGCTCTAAACGTTATAGAATTATGATTTCTGGTAAATTTTCGTCTGTTTGAAAAGCAATACATTCCATTATATAGTGGTATTCGTCTCCTGTATCGTTTCTACACAAAGGACACAGTCGCAGTTTTCTTCGTATATCATTCCATCTACCGTTTTCGATTAGGAGTTTATGATTAGTTGTTCTGACTGTTACTATTGTTAGTATATCCTTGTTTGATAGTATATCAAAATAGTCCTCGAACTTTAGTGAATCTTTGAATAGGCGATAATTAATTGTTTTTGGTGATTCGTGGCCAACCATGCCCGCTTGAATTTTAGTCTTTTAGTCTACGTTTTTTCACACTATTAATGTTAAAGGTAGTGTTTTGGTACATCCAAAGAAACGATAGTCCACATTTATCAAAAATACTTTTGACCATGCTTAACCAGGGAGATCTAAATGTTGTTTTACGGTTCATCGCCAATAAATATTTTAATAAAAAAAACAGAGAGTTTGCTTTCTATTTCAAGTTAATGTAGTTATATGCACCAAAGACAGATAAGTATAAAAGCATAACACTAGAATTGACGTTAGGAAAGACATTTTATAGATTTCGACGCAATGATCTAAAGGAAAAATAAAAGGTGCTTTAAAATCATGGAATTGCAGTCCAAATGTAATAGGTGCTTTTGTAAGAGGTTAAGGCATACACAAAGATAGAACAAATATATAGATGTAATACTTCACTTCATTTTAGCCTTTAGATATTAGGAACTGCTAATGTTCTTTACCTTAAACTGCTCATGGGAAATATGCACTCTGTATACTCATAATTTTTATCTCTTTCTTTTAAATATGTATCATTTCCTCAATTTCGAAAATCATCTACAATATGAAATCGTGCTGCTTAAAATTCAATCGATGCATTATTTCAAACATAATTAGAAAGTTTTACTTATAAGAACTCACATGAAACCAAATTCATTTATTCTGAAGACAAATACATAGTTTATGATTATACGACAACCAATTGCACTGATGATAAATAGATTCAATGGTATTTTTCAAGATTAGAAATTCTGGTAACAGACCAAAGTAATATGCTTGATGAATTGTATTTAAACAGATTTACTCTCTCAGTTATAATCGGCCAAAAAAGTGAACGATTTTCCTAAAAACGAAGGTTTAAATGTTATTTTCATTTCAAAATTCTATTTTGAGTTATGTAACCATTTCGAGAGAAAATTTATTACTTCGAAATTTTCAAAATTTGTTCGATTTTGATGAAAGTTGATATCTAGGTTCTTTGATCCGTCCCGATTAATAATCTGCGGCTCAATTGGCAACTTGAGCTACTTATCGGCCGCCATATTTTAAATGACCGCCACCTCGGCAAAAAATTCTGATTTGTCCTATCTTAATGGAAATTAATAGTTATGTTCTTTAAGTCGTCCCGAGTAAGAATCTGCAGTCGTATTGATAATTTGAACTACGAATCGACCGCTATTTTCAAAATGGCTGCCACCTTTATATTTAAAATTTAAAAATATGCGGTTCAATTAATGATATTTTTCTCAAAAAAAAAAAAAAAAAAATAGATCCGAAAAGTAATCTGAATTAACATAACGTTCTAGTTAGGTATAGATATGTAATCAATTTCCAGTTAAGTTATAAATGTTAATACTACATTGCTTATCAATTATGGTTAACACTTCTTTACATCTTGATTTAATTTTTTTCAAGTCATTCAACGGTAAAAACAACAAGGTTTTTTGGATAGTCAGCGAATAATGTTTTGTTCATGTTTAAAGCTACTAAGAACAATTTATCATGCATTATTGAAATGAAACAATTTATTCCATCAAAGGTCGAATCAAATGTCTAAACACTAATGAAATTTTACTATTAAGTCTCCTATGCAATCTTAATGAGCTACGGAACATCCTTCATAATAGGTTGTAGTGGATAACATAATCATTTTAGCTGTAGTGCTGCAAGTAAAGTAACATGATATATGATTTAAGTAAGACTTTAAAGACATGATTTGAATCCGGGGGATAGAAAAACGGACGTGAGACGTTGTTACTATATTACTCCAATTATTCCAACATGTTAACTTGTCATGTTTCTTTAAGATTGATGTTTAAAGACCTAGACTAAAACAACTTTAGTTAAGTTTTTTGGTGCAAGTCAAAGTCGTACTTACTTTCATCTTAAGAGCTGCAAAGTGATTTTAGTAAGAGTTTTTAATCACCATTTTGCGTTCGTCGTCTAGTTCTTTCTGATCATTTCTATCTTGTTGACATCTATCTTGAAGTATATCTATACAGAATTACTTTTTGTGACCTATTGTATGTTTTTCTTGTTTAAATCCCACAGTTAACAATCTTAACTCCCATTACTTTCTCAGTTGCTGTCATTCATGTAACTGTAGCTTTAACTGTTAAAAGGTGTTTTCATTAAAAAATGAGTTTCGATAAAAAATGATAAGATCAGATGATCATTATTACTGCTGGTTTGATTTACACTAAAAATTCGTCATAAATATCAGTTTAACGATTATTATGTTTTCTTTATGCTATGCATATTTCACAAGGCATTTTGTCATATATGCTGTCTATATGACTACTTCTGGTCCATTCATCGATTTATGTTTACTGTACCGCAATCAATTTCAACATGCCATGTTCTTCATTTTACTGTTTTATGTTCTAACACAGGGAGATCTTAATTAAAATATTAATAGTATACAATAAGTACTCAAAACCGAAACTGCCAAATCAACCAACAAGACGTTCGACCATGTGCAATACAAAGAATGAAGTCTTAGTCTTCTATGTTTGTGAATGTCCCCATGGAACCTTTGTTTCACAAGCAGTGCCGTCCATATTCGGGCGGCTTTAAACTCATTGTTTCTTTATACTTTCAATATTGTTATTTCTTGTGTTAATTGTATTACGGTCAAATTGAGACTAATATCGTATTTATTGTATCGGTAAAGTTTTCCCATTACTTTGATTTCGTTGCAGATTTTCCAGACTTTGTGTATCAACATTGGAAAACCAATTTTTACTTTAGGAATTTCAATCTTGTGTACTTTGAACTTTTGAATCTTTTTTGAATTTTGAAGCTGATGAGGGTTTTTCCTGAAACAAGTGTATAGCAAACCGAAATTTGCCACATTTATTGGATAGGTATTTTTCTATTTATAACAAGATTTATTTAAATTTACCTAGTTTATTTGCTTTTGATAAGTGTTTGTTTGTTTGTTGGGGTTTTACGTCCGAGCAGCAATATTTCAGCTATATTCAGACGATGAACATGAAATTGATGACAAAATGAACATGAAACGATGATGAAATGAAAAAGGGATGGGACACAAGGACAATGGGGTCGACAAATTTTGATTGCCACTGGAAATAGGGAGAGTTGGGTAGGATCGGGCAATTTAGCCTCCTGTGGCAGAGCCCTATGGTTCCTACTCCGGGAGAATACCACAGTAGGGTTCTTTAATGTGCGAGGAACGTGGCATCTTTCCCAACACGGTGCACCACTATGGTTTGCGGTCAGGTTTTCCGTATTATAGCCTGAGAACCCCAGCATGTAACACGCCAGGGATACCCCATTCCACCACCTGGGGTACACATCCCAGATGCTCTGTGGGCAAAGCGCCCTAGCACCCGACTAGGATTCTGAGCACTATTTAGTCGCCTTTTACGACAAGCTTAGCGCTGCTGCAGGCCTATTCTTTTGACACCCGGACCTGCACGGGGCTTTTGATAGGTGTAATACAAGTATAATAAAAACGTCCATCCCCAACCTCATGTACATGCCTATCATGGTATGTAATAGACATAAGCATAGTTATGTTTTCTTCGCAGACAATGTTTTAAACATATTTGATATGTACATTGTACCGTAGCGAATAAGAATAATATTCATTTAATTGTTGTATTCAAATTACTGAAAGAAAATAAAAAATAGTAAACATATTTCTAAATACAGTAACTGACATTGTTTATTATAGGCAACTTTATGAATCAGAAGAAGTTGCCATGAGGTTGGATCAGATAAACAAATCTAATTACAAGCATAAAAGAATTGAACGGTTTGCCCATTAATCATTCTGCATAAATAAAATTCTCTTACAAAAATACTGTTCTAGTTGGTTGAATTCGTTTCACCTTAAATAAACGCCATTAAAGCTATTTTTTTCATCAGACGCACTTCATAATCTGAGTCCTATTTAAAAAAAAAGTCATAAAGTTAAAGCAGACCCCTTTAACACAAACCCTCTTGTCAATAATGGCTATTTTCCCACTACAGTCAACTCTGTCTTTGCAACTACATGTAGTTCAGTAATACCCTGTCCTAATTATAATATACCTATGAAGTGCATTCTTTGTAAAATTAATCTGTATATTAGGATGATTTGACTTTTGTTATCGTGAATTTGATCTCCCTTGAAATACACAGAAATCTATTTCCTTGATTCATTTAAATGTTAGATGTTTTCCTCACAACTAGTGCTCATGCCAGTAATCTGTACAAATTCAACCTTAGATCTTAGAACCATTGTGGTCTGATTTCAGTCTGACTGGAAGTGAAAGTCTGCAAATCATATGGTGCAAATTCGTAAACTTAACGTATGGTATTCGGTCTGCAGACACGTCACCTCCAGTCTATACTGGGACATTGGACGTCACACCTAACTCATAACTAGTGACACAAATATCGTTCAGGCCTTTCTAGCTTATAACGTCATCCTCTCTCTCCAAAAAAAAAAAAAAAAAAAAAAAAAGAAACGCGAAACTTCAGTTTTAATTATAATCAGAAATATTACTTCCCTGTCTAAGTATTAGACACGTTACAGAACCAACTTCTACGATATTTTTTGTAGTGTATTGATTAGACCAGCGTAACATTATACTAAAGTGCTTGTCAATTTGATATAGCTTACACGAAAAGAAAGTTGTATTAGATTCCCATAGGATATTTTTCAGTATTGAAACAATCACTATTTCAATATTTTCTTAGATTTGCCTGGGGTTATTTGTCTCTTCAGTTTCCTAACAACTTATATAGCTGTAAGGCCAATATAATCGGGGAAAATATCTCACTATTGAAATGTCGGAGAAATCTTTGATGTTGTATTTGAGTACAATTACATCCGCGCTATCTGAATGATAGCTCATTTGTATGATAAATTAACTGTTTTGTACCTTTAGAAAGTATAACTCTCGGCTCTATACACTACAATGATTGATTCTGATTGAGCAGATGCATTGAACGTATATTTACATGTGATATATGGTCACTAAATATAACTTTTTTGTTGTGACATCACAAACTTTATATTATTTTTTAAGTTGCCAGGATGCCTTCCGCTTCGAATAAGAGTAATCAAGGGAACGTAGATTCTAGCCGAAATCAAAAGAATTTAATCCAGGGACAAAGACTAGACAAAGTACATAAACTAACAAAAATAATACATACAAAGCAACAAAAGCAAACGAGCAACTCGTACTCCACATAACACTGGGAGCATGGATAAGATGTACTGGTAGGGTAAGCGCCCTCTGCTTTTCTAGAACCTCCCGCCGAAAAAGGAAAAGAAAACTATGACACGTTGAATGAATCGGTTTTCATGCTGCAGATGGATACACCGTAACGATCCACGAGTTCATTTATGACTACCATAAAACTTCTGTAGTGATGACTTCAACTTTGTAGCTATATAACCCGATACATATGAAAAGAAAGTTGACAATACGAAATGAAAATTCATGACGTGTGTCGCATAGTTTGGTCAATAAAGTGTAGGTCAAGATATGAGGTTGATTTCACAGTGTCTGTAGTATCCTTTATCTCAAATTCTTTGGGTTAGATGCGATGTATAAAATCCCTGAACCTGGGATTTTTTAACCATAATACGTCATCTATATTGCGGAAACTGAGATTAAAGGTTCTAGCTAAACGATGTTCCTTTTTTGGATCAGATCAGTTATAAAGTCAACTTCATAAGAGTGAAATAGTAGATCGACAAGAAGAGGATCACAATTTGTTCCCATTTGAATGCCGACCTTTTGTTGCAAACGCTTCCAACACACTGGATTAAAATGTATTCAATTAAAAAC
The DNA here is from genome assembly GCA_037379345.1 of Perna viridis. Taxonomy (NCBI): domain Eukaryota; kingdom Metazoa; phylum Mollusca; class Bivalvia; order Mytilida; family Mytilidae; genus Perna; species Perna viridis. The sequence continues at coordinate 24,378,488 of CM074515.1, forward strand.
TTAAGTATTTTGAGAACATTTTCTTCTGTATGTTTGGAAGATGATTTGGAATTATTTTTACAAAGCATGAGAAATCTCTACCAAGAACTACATATTTGTATCTAGATGTATCGTCTTTTTTGGAGTAACAATTATGTATAATGTTTTTAAGTCGGGATTTTAACTGAGTATGGGGAATAGAAGAATAAATAGTTGAAAAATCATAGGTTTTAATGCTATTGTATTCTAATAATAATCTTGAATTGAGTGTTTCCACAAGATCGTTCGAATTTTTCAGGATCCACATTGAATTAACACCACTACGGCAGTAACACGTGTTGTGGTAAGACTTGGGACCATCTTTGACAACTGTGAGTATAGAATTTAGGAAGAGGTTTAGTGGTACATTCCGCATATCCAGTTATATAGCGTGGTTTGCATGGATTCTTGTGAAGTTTATGAATTCAGTACATAGACGGTAGATCACAATCATCGTCTTCGGTAGAGAGACCAAAAGAGGATAAAACAAATTTATGGTTGTCCACAATCTCTTTTCTGGAGAGTGTAGTGGCAATATAAGTCTTATTACTGCTATTATTTTCTGCGTCTACCGCTGATAATAAACATTGGATGTAATACGTTTTGCGGTCAAAAACAATGTTGTTTTGGGCTTTGTTTGCTGGTGCGACAACATATTTGCCATGTATAGTAGGCAATACTTTTGCTACATCGGGGTCTTTGCAAAATGAGGTAGCATTGACACTTATTGATCTACTTAAAAAATGTTTTCCTTACATTTTTCGATTACAACTTTGTTTCAATATAATGACAATAACAGCGCACTGATTTAACAAAAAAATAATATACGAATTCGGCTCAAACAGGCGGAAATGCTCGGGTCTAAGCCCCATCCGTATATCGATTTTATGTCAAGTCAGAGTACTGTAATTGTCTATATGCGTACATGAAAAATAAAAAAAAATCGGGATTTAGAATTTTATTAAAAGGTAGGAAAGAAAAGCTTTGTCTTTCTTTCAGTGACTCAGTCACAACTCAGACAGCAGAAAAGAATGACAGTAAAAATAGTCCCATTACAGGTGTACAAATACATTGAATATGTCATTTATTTTGTTTTCAATTTTAGGGTATTTTCTCAGCACTTTAAACAGTGGTGGATGTTGGGGTCAAAAGTTTTCACTTTTATGGAATGAAATATTTAATGTCTTTTCTAAGTACTATTGCAGTTGTTTTAGTGTATTGTCATTTTTTTCTCACAACATATGCGTTTTTCTAAACGTTTAAGTCGTTACATCGACTTTCTACATGCAGGTAGGGCTCATCAGGTTTTATATAAGATACTTTAACAATAATTTGTAAGAAATAGTTAAAGGTCGTCTTTACCAAAGATAAACGACACTCACCAATACCCCAAGGACCAACATGGATTGTCAGTTTCCAACAAGACAAAATACCTATGTTAGTCATAAATTGTCATCGTATTTGAACTTACTGTCAACGAACAGCACTTAGTTGTTGTCAAACTACCAGAAACTTCTCACCAATTTCGCTTCTAGTTTTAGAGGTGTTTTACTGCTCCTTTTGTTTTGTTTTGTTTTTTGTTTTTCGTTTTTCGTTTTTTTTTGTATCATCTTTTGTTCGATTGTTCATCTGTAGAATTTTTAATTGTCCTTTTCTTCTTCTTTTCGAATTTCCTCACGTAAGGCATAATAAAATTCTTGCTTGTCTGTGTCTTTTGCTCCAATCTCTAGGTTTCCTTTTCTCGAGGATAAAACCAAGGGGCAACTTAATTAATGATAATTAGTTTTGCGTGGTAAACCTTTGAACTATGTAAAAAATGTTCAGGGTTAATGATTTAAGAGCAAAAGCATGTAAATGACTGCGGTTACCTTGATTTATTTCAGTTCGAGTCTGCTGTTCGTATAATGATATTGGAGTCCTAACAAACACTTTTGGTATTCTGTTGACACTAGAATAATAAATCTAATATTATTCCATTATTCAAGAATTTTTAACAACATATTCTTGCTACAAACAACTTTAAATAAGTGTACAAAAGCTGATTTAAACTCTTATCACATAAAAATGGTCGCAAAAAAACCAAAATAGTTTAAAAACAAGATTTTTTATATTTTCATTTCAAAAATATATTTCTTAATCAATACTTGTCTTGTATCTTTGTTCTTTATTTTGGGTTACCGCTGCCTGTTTTTACTTTAAAACTTGAACAATTATGTTGGATGACTTACTCTTTGGTTCCATCACGAACTTATTATGTCAACTATTCACAGCTCGGCCTTAAAACCACACAGAAGCTGATGATAAGTGAATCATGCATATCTTAATCTCAACTTTTTTTTAGAATTGGGAATCCTTTAGTAGGCGAAGAAGAAACTATTCTAGACAATAATAGTCGCTGGACATATCAACATTTAAAATTTGGTTTCGCGTTCTGCTACAGAAAAGTACAGAAAAAATATGTTTCCTGAAAATATTGTTACACTATAACCAGTCAAAACAAAATTCATGATACATTCCAGTAGCCCTTTTCACAAAAAATCGTAAGAGTAAAATTAGTCTTTAGTTTTGACGTCACAATACTTAACTCTACAATGACATCATAACTTACGACTAATTTCACACTTATGATTTTTTGTGAAAATGACTGCAGATACAAGGAAATGACCACTGTAAGAGGCAAATTAATTGGAACAGTTTGATTATATTGAGATATCATGAATCACTTCCTGCTGTTTTAAAACAGATCTAGATTTATTCCCCTTTGCTTATACCCTCTAAATCACTATTTCTTTTATAGTACTTGTTGTTGCGATATTCCTAATTCATGTAGAATGGTAAATGAATAAGATGTCTTTATGACCGTGTTACTTATCAGATCTCTAATTGCAGCTGACATTGTGCATTATTCTCAAAGTGAAAAAAATCAAACAGTCTGAATTTGATTTTTTAATTTCAGTTTCATATCAATGATGTTTTAAACGTTGTATACAAAACCATTGATATATGATAGAATGTAATGTAATGGATGGAATATAACAGAGAAAAATGTAGTAATATATATAAAAAATCTACTTACCCTATACAAGAAATCAAAACCAAAAACTATCGAAATAGGAAGCAAAATCCACACCAAGAGGTTCTACCACATACAAAACAAGGATTGAAAAGTCAATGTTTAGGTATTTTGAAATTTGCAATCTTGCATTTTTTTAAATAATTATGAGAAATAAAATCAAATCTGATTTTAGAAAAGCCAGTATTTCACTTTTTTGTTCTTAATGCTTATGGTTTGTTACTTTATTTGGTATTTTATGTTTATATTCTGATTAAACTGGTTTGATATAGTTATATACGTCTCTATAATGCTTCATATATATTTAATTTTAGTTTATAAATATTTAATATAACTGTCGTCCGTAACTAATAGATTATTAAATGAAACAAATATCAGTTCGTTTGAATATTAGGTGAAACGTTAAAAATGATGAATAATTGTTGAAAGAAAAATTATAATGCAGAAATTATTGCATTCGTACGTTATTGCGATTTTTTCTTTTTGGTAAAAAATGCCGTTTTAGTTTTGGGGATTTTGAGGTAAAAAAATTCCACATCTTCAGGCGTTTTATTTATTGCGATTTAAAGTCTGTTCTGTTTTTTTTTTCGCAATAATTTCCTCTTTTACATTTCATATTCCAAGATCACATTAAAACGCCCGTCCGTTTAGTTAATTGAAGAAAAAAAATGGTCCAACAAAGAACTATAATTCATGTATATGTAAAACAAATATAAATTTCTTACACAGGCTTTGAATATTACAATTATAATCAAGTATTTACAAGAGATTTAGATGTGACTCGAAGCCGAACGTAAATCAAAAGATGTATAGGTGAATGGATGAAAAAGTGTTAAATCAAATTATAGAAAATGATTTTTTTTTCAGGTTAGACAGGTGAAGTATTCCAAACTAACATATTGTGATCTTAGAGTGATTTATTGACATAATTTGAGTTTTATGATAATTGCATCTAATCCGCGTATTTCAAGAAAGAAAAGAGAGATAATCAAAATACCCAGAGAAAAAAAGCTAATTATATTAAGTAGCTGTATTTGTAAGAATCGTGCAAAATCTGAAATTTGTGATACACCCTAAAAAAGGCTACATATTTTTATTTTTGTAATTAAGTTGTTTTATGGGTCTGTATTATGAAATGTGTAATTATTCATTCAAATCTACCTGCTCTTAGGAGATAATCAACATTGAAAATCCAGTAGATTCTATTGTATTTGAGCGTCAGTTATCTCCCGTAATTTTAAAATCTACAGTGCATTCTATACAATTTTTATCTCCTAAGAGCACGGGCTATATGAAAAACACATGTTAATTTCTGTTTACTATGGCATTTCAAACAAATATCAAAAATAAAAATATGCAGGCTTTTTACCCATGAATTACATTTTGCATGATTCTTAGCTGGAGTGCTATTTAAACTCTAAGTTTTGATCATTGCTATTGCAACACAGTTGCTTCAGAAATACTATGCATGTACATGTCAGTAATGCAGTATTGCCTTTTTCGTTTTTATAAATCTCAATTCTATGATAGTGAAATATCAATTGCCCTCTTATTAACCATTCTATCACCGACATTCAAAATAACGTGTCACGTTTCCCGGGCATCTGTCATGATCACACCGCTGCCCGGAGATTCAACTTAAGCATGAGATTTATATATTTTAAATAAAAAAAACATTTTGAAAAAATGAAACATTAGGTTTTTCACCTCCATTAAGTTACTTTATCCGACCTGTTTTCTTTAATGAAAACATTCTGGTGTGATTGCTATTGATAAGAACCGCAATAAAAGAACAACTAAATCTTTTTAGCTTTTTTTCATTCTCCTATATCATACATATAGAGATAGCGTGCGTGTCATTCAACCAAAACGTTATACGAAAAGTGTTTTCCAAGCTAATTCATCATCCAAAAATCCTAAAGCGTAATATCTAATGGAAGGTTAATCCGATAGATCGGTTGTAATTATCAATATATCTTCATAGTAATTGTTCATATTAAACCTATCACGGTGGCAGTGCCAATCAATTTTACGTCTTTCTATTCTGAAAGAAAGAATATTGGAAATATTTACAATGTGTATATTGTTAACCAATCGATCAATGCAAAGCGTGAAATCAACAACAAATTTCATAATGTGAGTCTCATAGTTCGTCAACCAATAAAATGCCGAGTAAAAATCTATAAGATTGTATCAGGATCATGTTTTATCAGTTTTATTGAAATCTGCTATGAACGCGATTCAGCCAATGATTGAGTTGTATAAATGAAGAATTTTGAACTAATAAATTCACTGTAGGATAATTACAACCAAATATGGAGCATTATTAAAGGATTATTGTATCAATCTCGAGTATTTGACAATGCATTACAATTTACAAGAAGTCGAAGAAGGAAAGTTAATGTATTTTGACAAGATGACAAAACGTGTTCCTGGCCCGTTACTTGGAGAACATATTTGTGGCATGGTGGCAAATAACTTAAATGTTTCTCCGAGACCAAGAGCTAGGTCGACTTCGATGAAGAAAGTCAAGAACAGGACGTTTGAAAATTACGAGCTTGAAGATATGCGTCCAAGAACAAGTAGCTTACCAACGAAAAATAGTTACAAGAGGCCTTTTATCAAAAACTTACGTACTGCAGCCGAACAGCATGATCATGATTTGTACAGGCTTCGAACATTTGATTTGACCCCCAAAGGAATTGTTAACAGGGGAGATTCTATCAAATCAAGGAGCACCAACAGTATCGTCTCGTCTGAAGGGGATGGAAATGCCTTATCTATTGGTAGTAGTTCCTGCTCACAAAACAGTTTAGCTAACAGTGACCTTTCGTTACATACAACAAAGCCTTATAGAATTGTGATTCTTGGTGCTGTAGGAGTTGGAAAGTCTACTATTGCTCAACAATTTCTTACATCAGAGTACCTCTTTAACTCTAGCATAGGTAAGTCTTTCTGTTATATTTATTGAATCCTTTCTAAACATTTATTTTTGAATAAAAACCTCTGATGGCGTTTGATGATAAGATGTCAAACCAATCAGCAGTGAATTATTAATTCTGTAATCCGTTCAGGCTTATTAATAGATATGAGATTATAATTTATATATATATATATTACTTTTATATGATAACAATGAAAGGCTGTTTCAGTAAGCGTTCATTTATTAAATTTGTGATTAATATTTCTGTCACATTCTAGTAGCATTTGTGCTGCGGAAAGAACATTATGCCGACAGGTTTTATTCAATTCAGTGTATAGCATAACGTAAAACGAGGGGTACATAAAAGATAAAAAGATTGATGCACGTTTTACTTCGAATTAGCAACCGTAGAACCGGCGAAAACTGCATGTATAAAGCATTGTTTGGAATTATTTGTGTATAATTAAAGTGTCTATGCAAACAATTACACTGTGTTACATAAATAGAACAAAAGGAAATTGGTAGCTAAGATCTTCAAATCTAAAAATCTGAAAAAAAGTTCTTACGTACATATTTAATTGTTTCTTTCTGATGTGACTGCATATCAAATGCTAAATATATATGAATTAAATATCATTTAAAATTAGACAAATGTTTTAAAAGACATAGAACTTAAAATATCGCGTACTACAAGGCAATCAAGGGGCGTTTGAAATATTCGCAAGATCTTTACATTTTCTTATAAGGGCTTTTGCGAAATTGATTAAAATATAATTGGGTTTTTATATAAGGCATATTTTAATTCAATGCTTGCATTATATTAAGCTTTTATCATTTCCTACTTTTTTCTAGAGTAGCACGCATTCACTTACGAATGTTTTTTGTTGTGCAACATACGTATCCTCAAGTTATAATAGTACATAACGTATATGTTAGACCTACAATTTTACAGAAACACAACCACAGTTATGGTATATTTGAATTGCTTTTTAGTTAATAGACTTGCAAGTTTTCAAGAAAAAAAGTAAATTGATTGTCTTTGATCTAATATACAGATAAAGATAAATTGTTCGTCTTCTGTTCAATTCCTCTTGCAAGCTAAAAAGCAGAAGACGCTTACCCTAACGGCACATCTGGTCCATGCTCCAGGTTTTAAATGGAGTCCGGGTTGCTTATTTACTTTTATTCTTATGCTTTTGTTTGTTGTTTTATATTTTTTGTTGTGGGTTTCTGTTTTCCTTATTTAGTCTTTGTCTCTAGGATATATTCTTCTGATATCTGCTCGAATCTTGGTTCCCTTGGTTACTCTTTATTGCCATGTATGTAACTTGTCTATTACACCAAATGCCATCCTTGAAAAGAATAAATATCCATTTCATGATCGTTAAAAGAAGTTCCATTATAATAAGCATTGTAATTTTAATAGCAAGAGACAAATTTACCTGATTGTATTGGGAAATAATGAAATGTTTGATATAGCGGAAACAATGGAACGTTAAATTTCTTTAACTAAATTCCAATAGTAGGAAATGGAACAAGATAAAAGCAGTGAATGATGCCGTTTCTAATAATAAATCGAAATCAGTATCCTGTTTTCTTGATATGACCGACTTCACGTGTTAAATAATCTTAGATCAACGACGTCAGAACTTACGTAGCAGATAGACATCCAAATATTTCATAACATACGAAGATTATATGGAATAAGTTTAATAACCTACATGTAAAACACTGTTATAAAACATAAATTTAATCGTCGATATTTTTTTTCATTTGTATTAGCTTTATAACTATTTTTGTCACGAATTAGCTCATAAAGTTTTATTTGTTGCTATATATAGATAAACCGTTGGCATTATTATGGTAAACGAGTAGGAGTATCACCGTGTCGTAAGTCGTGTGAAAACGCGTCTTATAACATTGAATGAAAGTTACAGTAAAACGAATGAACATAAAAAAAGAATTGAAGAACACCCTAGCAGACAATGAACCGATTCCTTCGTGTAGGAAGAAGTCAAACTGATACCAGTACCATCCTACAGGTAACCAAGGCAACCACAAACAACAAGTATATGGATAGAAAATATCTTGCCTCGAAAAAGGGCCACAATACAAGCGTAAACTCCCTAATTAAAACTACCGAATCACAATAATATTCATGGTCGGAAGTTATTGCAAGCTTATAATGGCATGAAGCATAGTTAGTTTCCGTTTTGCAACTAAGAAAAACAAGCGCGTAAAAATCAACCATTTATAAACTGGAATGTTCATCATATAATTGTTTGGATTCCAGCTCCTCAATTCACCTGTTATTTTACATGAAATATTCACAACATCGTTGTTTCCTGTTGCTTACCTTTAATGTAATTATAATACCATGTAACATAGTTTTGTAATGTAATTACATAAGATATTTCTAGCAACACAACTAAGTAATAAAAACCAAAAGTCCTCTTTAATTATTTAAAATGACATTATTTGCATTTACCCTATATTTTATATAATTGATTTTAAAGTTAAATACTCGACCATTAGTTGTTTCAACTGAAGATACATATTTCTAAATGTCAGCAGATAGATGCTGCTGGGTTGTACGCAAAACATGCCACAATTAGTTTCAATTAACGACAATCTAACATGTATAGGTCTGTTCGAACTGGACTCTTTAAAACTTTGTCCTTAGTTTAAGTGCGATTCATTTCCATTTCAATTACTGAAAGAAGTGTGAAAAAGATGACGTCCATTGTTGGTCTTCTGAATGATAAAGGAATAAACATTTTAACAATAGCCTAAAATGGCCATGATGATACAGTGGTTGGACTATGTTTAGGGTACCAGTTGTAGTGTTGTATATTTTTGTTCAGTAAAATCAAAACGTTATTCCAATTTGTAAAATGTAACTTAGACCAAATCATACATTTAGATTTAAGGTATAAGAGACCACTCACATCGACATGTATACATCTAGGACACTCCGATTGAAATATCAGGGGATGAAATGTGATTCATTTTCCCGCTAATCTCCAAACCACGAGGTAATGCCGAAATGTCCTCCAAAACGTCAAAAATAATTCTTGAAACTGGCACTTGGTTTGCATTTATGATAATTCTTTTGAGTTTATATTTTATTTTATCCATCTCTTTGTCGGACATTCCAAAAAAATCAATGTCTCTAATACACCTCACTCTGAGTAACTAATGTAACTGATATTCTTGCACGAATTTCACGTGTACATGTATATCACACGGCATTTTCCGTTATTTTATTGAAATCTATTTCCGTTCATTCCACGTAAATAATATTTGCCTATGTACAAAGAGCATAATTAATTATTATCAAGTTAATGGATAACAATAACACACAATAAAACCAGAACGCTGTTCAACTCCTTGTATAGTGCTTGTTGTTGCGGTATTCCCAATTCATGTTGAATAAGTTGTCTTTATGACCGTGATACTTATCAGATCTCTGATTGCAGCTGACATTGTGCTTTATTCTCAAAGTGAAAAAGAAAAAGTCAAATAGTCTAAATTTGATTTTTAAATTTCAGTTTCATATCAATGCTGTTTTAAACGTTGTATATAAAACCATTGATATATGATAAAATGTAATGTAATGGATGGAATGAGCATTTTTTTCATTGCGAAATGTAGAAAAAGTAATATTTGTACAATCTCGAAGGTTACAAATAGAATGGAAGTTAATTTTCTACATTCCTCTCGTTTCATTCCGGTGATTCTAGCATGATCAAAGAATTTCTAAAAAGTTATTTTCAATAAAAAGCAAAGGTAATATCCTGTTGTTTATGTTGAGTTACATCAAACATACAGTGATTATTGTTTACCGAAGTCTAAGATTATGGAATTTAAATTGCAAAATTTTATCGTTATGATGATGTATGCATCATGAAGCGGCGTGGCTACTTAAGTATGCCATGGCTTAATATTATGTCTCCAAAGTTCTTTGCCGCCACTTAGATCTTGTTTGTAAAGGCTTTGGCATTACCTTTTTGTAAGCTGGAAATGCAAGTCGTTCAAGAATTATAATTTTGATGTATATCAATATACACTGTATGTTAAAACAACGCGTGCGTGTTAACAGTCATGACTATTTCTTTTAAGAGTATTCAAAGTTTCTATTTCCGAGCTATTTTACGCGTGCACATGTATTCTTGAGTATATTTGAAAGATTTGAAATTTGAAGCTAAGTTGCAGTCAATGATAAGAAAAATCATGGATGGTGCTTTATGAAATCCGTTTTAAAGTCATTTATTGTATTCATACTAAAAGCATATATAAGCTTTTTGTGAAACGCTACCATCAAAAGAATGTTAATACAATTCAAAATTGAAAGTAAATCCGAGTAGAGTAAAGCAAGGGATCTGCGATCTGTATATCAGTATATAAAAAGATCTATCTTGTATGACTCCTCCTTGTTTTTCCTCATTGAAGTATAATTATTTGAAGTCATACGGATAACCATTTATTACAAAACTAAAATGTTGAAAAAAAGATGTAAAGAAGGAAAATAAAGAAAAGATATAATGTCGGCTTGTTATTTGTTTGACTAGAGAGTTTGATTTTTAGACTTTGATAAATATGAGTTCTCAATTTTACTTTTGCATTTGGATTTTGCATATTTCGTTCGACTTGTTTTCTTCTTTTCCTTACAAAATTTGTGAGAAAAAAGGTGATATGTTTTTTTTTTATTTATTAAGTATGATTGGATAAAACATACATTAAAAAAAGCTGAAAACAAAAGAAAAAAAAATGTATACATGGAGATATTTTTAACTTAAATTTGTATCCTCAAATGTATTACAAGTTATTATGCAAGAGTAATCAAAGGAACCAAGGTTATAGCGGTAATCAAAAGAATGTAATCCAGGGACAAAGACCAGACATGGAAAACAGACATTCACAACAAAGAACATAAAGTAACTAAAATCATACATACAAAGTAACAAAAGTAAATGAGCAAATGCAAACATTTATTGAAATTGTATCCATCAAGTAGATGTATACAATTGCACCATACAAAGATTATTTCCATCATTAAGCAATCTTGATATTTGAACTTGATTGAGTTTGAATCAGAAGGCGTGTTATTACATTTTTTGGCTAATCAGTATATCACAATAACGTGAATAATGTTAATTATATTATTAACCCGTATTAAACTATTTATGACATCTGTATCAATAACATATGTTGGCGGTAATAGTGTCCTCTTTCTAAAATAACACCAATATTCAATTATAACGGTCAAATAGTATTTGCGTACTGTACACGATCTGTTCGCCCCTATTGAGAACTCTTAGTAAGCGCACAGAGTAAAACCCTAACTTGCAGTATGTTAAACCCGTAAGATAAGATTTTCTTTATTTTTATAGCAATTATGTTTTTTTTTCATGCACATCTACATAAAATGTCATCATTCCTTTCATAGAGGATCAAATTTCATTTTAAGATGTTCATAGACGGAAGGTCAATTTGATTTGTGTATACATTGCACATTTTTGCAATAAGTAAACTTGATTAAAACTTTAAGGGAAGATGATGTTTATAATTGCATTGATTAGTTTCCTCTTGTTTCTTCATATTATTAATCGAACACAAAGCCCGCCCATTCTTGTTCAATGATATGACCTTTCCATGTAATGCTTCATCATTTATAGTATTTTCGTACAATTTGGTGGCAAAGAAATATTAATTATATCATTCAAGTTGTGAAAAGGCGAAAGTATAAAGATATTCAACGAATCATAGGATATAATTATATCGTATAATTCACCACCAAATATATTTTTTCCTTCCTCTTTCCCTCTAATGTTATAGCATTTTTATATTATCACAATGCTATTCCATATGATTTAAAAAAATGAAAATTATAATCCAGAACATCTTGCCTAGATTTATTATACAAACTAAAAACCGAAGACTCTTTAAACATCAAAACTGCTCCACGATTGAAATGTCACCTTTGTTAGCTTGTGTTTATACTATTTAAACCCAAGGGGCACATATTACTACAGAAATTGTTTTATGCAAATAAATTGCTGGAGGAATACAACAGCACATGCAATTATGTCCTTAATCAAGAAATCAATAAAATCTGTCACTGTTTAAACATAGGAAGATAACATCAAGTGCTTCTTTTCTCATCCTTTTTTTTTGTTTTTTTTTATCCCTGTAATGTGTTAATGGGAGTAAATTAAAGTCGACACATTAAGACATAAGCTATTTAATTTTTAAGTAACGACGAGGAACATTGCAATAAATCTATTATAAAATCAGTTATTTAAGAAAAATGTTGCGAAAAGTATCAGCTAGAAAACGTCGTCTTACATCGTCTATGGAAATAAATATCTCAAATGGATCGATATATGCTTCTGTAATCCAAATTTATTTGGCATCAGTATAGTCTGACCGTCCTTGAAGGTCTTTGTTATTGCCACGTTTTAAGAAGCCAGTAATCTCATTGTTATTATAGTACCATACTATAAATCAAACAAATGATAATATATTTTCTCTTTTGTCTACCATGTGTGATAGTTTGTGAGCAAATTGGCGGTGCTTCTAGAAAAGTAGTGAACCCCTACCCTACCGGAGCACCTGATCAATGCTAGAAGTCTTTTTTTGGGATCGTGGTCTCTCATTATGTATCTGTGTAAGAGTTATTATGGTTATTTCTTTTTCTTTGTTCTGATGTTTTCTGTCCTTGATTTTGTTATCTATCGTTTTTATGTAGAGTATATTCAGTAAATTACCGTTCGAATCCTGGTTCCATTGATTTCCATTGTATAAGTAAAAACAAAAAAAGTTAATCATAAAGCAGAGAGAGAGAAGAAAGAGCAAAACCTAAAGAACGTATGATAGAATAGAAGAATACCGTTGACAACACAAGACGAAGAAAAAGCCTCACGATAGAAATGAAGTTGAAACAAAAACATAATATTTTCACAATGTATCTGCAATGTATATATACTGCAGATTTGTGAAAACAATATTGTTTTCTCTTCATGAAGAAAATTTGTGTTTGAATTTATAAGAAAAAATAAAAAAAGAAATTAAAACCGTATAAATTATTTAGTTACTGTTGTCTAATTTTACTTTCCCGGTTTTTTTTTACGTAACAATGTGTATTTGTATGTTTCTCAGACGTCGAAAGTTTTTTTGGAGACACATCTGGGGCCATTAGGAGCAAGGCGACAGGTGCCATTTCATTTATTGGAAAAAAAAAAAAAAACATATATATTGAATTGATTTTCAATTTGGCACTTAAAAATATAACACTTGTGTCCCATTTTGAGTATACCTTACATTTTATCACCGGTTTGACGTAATTTGTATAACATTAGATTGTTGTCAATAGCACGTACTTATTTACTTTAGCGCCTCCTACGTACAGTACAATAATAAGACCATCTGCGAGTTTTCAAAGTAATTACCAGCATGGGAAATTAAGCTTTGGTAAACCACAGCATGTGTTCCCGTGCTAATAGTTTTTACATATGTCAAAGCTGGTGTGCCGTGTTTAGAGCATTATCACACGTCACAATCAGGCGTAAAACAAAGCCAATAAAACCCGAAGACTAGACTCATTGGATGCAACCAGTATCTTTTAATATGAACTCTTAAATTGGACAAACAGTTAAATATGACAATTAACTATAACAAACCGCCTCTCCCACATCTTGTTGTCAGTCTTCTCCGGATTTTAGCACATGCGAACTATAACTTCTTTATCTAAATATACACGAGGATATGTAACAAATCAAATGCATAAGCTTGTGACGTTGCCAATGGTGATAGATTGACCATAGGTTGACTTGCTTTTGAGCACATGTGGAATGCACAAGTATCAAAAGTGTGGTATGATTAAATTAAATACTTGGCATAGTACCGCAAAAAATGATATATATATATTTTAAATAACTAATGTCATTTATAATTGAATTATCATATCCTTTTTTTCGATTTTAGTACTGTAATTATTCCACCACGAAATAAAAAGTACTCGTTAATTTTTTTGTTTTTTTTTCTTTTTTTTTCTTTCTTTTGTATGGCTTTTTTATTGCTTAGCATGAAATCATTGAATCGTACTGAATATCTCTAAAACAAATCGGTCAAAAGGCTTAGTCAGTGACAAAACAGGCATTACTACATAACTACGGTCTCAAGTATTTGTTCAGTACTTCTCAGTAAAAAAAAAACACAAAAAAAAACGCAGTTGTTTTTACATTATCTAAATATGTATGCGTCATTACCTCCAGACATAACCAGAAGTGTTTGTAACGTTCGTCTTTTATGAGATATTGACAGGTAAAATTAACCCAAAATGCACTATGGGAAATTGGCGGGAAAATTATCTCGTATTTTCCCCGAAATATGCAGTAAAAATATCTACGTCACCGATGATTCAAGATAAACTAAATAGCGTTCATGAATATATCTGAGGAAAAAAAAATAATGACCCCCCCAAAAAAAACAAAAACAAAAAAAAACAAAAAAAAACGTTTACTCCATGTACATCTTGAATTAAAAACAAACGATTTCCCAAGAAACATTTATGACCCTAGCTTCAATGGAGTCCAAGTTAATCATAAAATATTATCTGAATCAGTGTTTTAATTTTGTCTTAAATTCGTTACATCTTTCTTTGAAACTATAACCATAAGACTGGCTCAAAGGAAATAACAGAACATAGTCAAAATTGGAAAAAAAAACATACATGCAGGAGGCATAATCAGGAAAACATTGAAAAAATAAACGTAGTGTTATTTTGAAGTTTTAGTTTTTATTGAGATATATCTAACAGGGTTTGAAAAGAAATTAAAAATTCAAGAACACAGAGAGATAAATTAGAACAAAGGTTATATTAATTATCTTAAATGTTTTACGGAAAGGATCTGCATCGAATGTTTTATGATTTTCAAATATTGTATTTAAAATAAGTAAAAATGCCACTGAATAAATAAATTCGAATAGATGTAATAGTTGAACGATATGGTTAATACATGAACACATGCATTGATATTTGGAAAAGTAGGCTTGATTATGTTCGATGTTTGTATGCATGTCGCTTCACATAAAAGCATATATTGTTATAAATACACATGGGAGTTGACTCCTTATCATGACATATTGTTCCCGTTTGATTAAGCCCATCGTATTTAACCTTTAAAACTGAAATGTATACAACAGTTTGATCAATTTACATCATTGATCAAATTTACAAATAACAATTTAATTTATAAAAAAATGTCATGTTCTAAACTTTCAAACAAATATTTTGTTAAACAATTTTATACAACATTGCATTTATTATCATATTGGTCCTATTTATGGTAAAAATAATTGATTTCAAGTAAATCACTAAGAAGGTTAACCCTATACATGATAAGAGAACCTGTTTGTTTTGTTTAAATTAATCAACTGCTACATTACCAACGGACACATTCAGTAATGATAATCAAATTTCAGATTGTAGTGCAATTAAGTCGACCCGATATATTTATTGTTGTAAATTTAAAAAAAAACAGTCACATAAGTATACCTGTATAAAAGTTCAACAAGCCGAACGCCAGGTATCTATTTCACAAAAAGTCGTAAGTGTGAAATTGTTCGTAAGTTATGACGTCACAGAGCTATTATTGGTTGTGAAGTCATTACTTACGATCTACTTTACACTTACAACTTTTTGTGAAATTGACACCAGAATAATAAAAGCAAACTTTGATAAATATTACATGGAAGAAATATCTTTTTGAATGAGGTAGCAAAATCTGACACACTATAATTCCAATTAAATGTTAGAATTGAAAGTTCCAGTATGCCAGTTTAAAAGGTAATCTCTAAACAGTGGCATTAAAATTATATACAAAGAAATATACGTACATAAAAAATAAATGGTCAACAAGTAGCACTCATTCACAAAAAAGTCGAAAAAGGAAGCCAAATTCAGTGCATCAAAGTTATATCATGTGCAAAACAAGGATAAAGAACCTCAGTGCTGAAAGGGCTTTGAATTTTGTGTTACTTCTAATTTTGATGAACAATCAACTATATAATTCAATACAATCAAATCTGCCTACCAATGTATTAATATTCATATTGTTTATAAAAAGAAAGTCAAAAAGTCAAATAAATCAAATAAAATTAAATTAAGTAAGGGTAGATGGAAGAACAAAAAAGTAAACGTGTATTGACAAGCTCCACACAGAGGTAGCCATTCGTTTCCTCTCTTACTTACCGCTGCAGACAGGCTTTCAAAATTTTGCAAATGCAAAACAAACGTCGTTTTACCATCTGATGACGTCGTGTAAAATCCCCAACTTTTTCCCGACTTTGCAAGTTTCTTGCTTTTTCTGAGGGGCTGAACGTCTTTATTGATACAAAACACGCGAGGCGCAAGTATTCTCTGCACTTGCAGACAACCCTGTGATGCGTATGCCATGTCTACTGGAATACTTCTTTTACCTACTAACTTAGTTTGTATGTTACACCAGGCAACTTCTGAACTTATATTTTTTTTTTCTTTGATGAAATAAATTACATTTTCTAAACCCATTAAGGAATTGTCACGGAAGACACACCCATTAAAACCAGAAGTTCTTTCATTTAATGTTTTCCTTATATAGACAAGTTAATTTATTAGTGGGGAAAAAGAAATCAAAATAAGTACAGAATGTATCATTATACTGATTCAAACAAATAACCAATAACACTTAAAACAAATTGAAGAAGTACTGAGTAAATAAAGCTTTTTTACAACTAGCAGCACTTTTCCAGTTAACAGGAAAGTAAAACTTCTATCACATTTTGAATCATCCTACCTATTTTATAATCAGTAATAGAAACTAAGAATATAATCCGATGTTTGTAAATTTTATACGAGGAATAATATTCTAGGGATTATCATATTCCTATTATCAATTATCTCTTCCTTGTTTGTTTATTTAATATATGTATCAATACTGATTTGTTAAAAGCTGCGTTATCCGTTATATCTAAAACAAAGGATATGAATTGGGTCATTAAGCCTACATTCTAAACGATCAATGATTAAATTGACATTTTTTAACCAAACAATAAATAACTTCAGTTTTATTGAATATAGTCAATTTATGACATTTAAATGTCAGTAGGACAGTCCGAGACAATGCATAGATGGCGGTTACAGTGTTTTGATTTTTTACATGCCTTCTATAAAACCTCAGTCAAATAATTTTTTGGGTTTACATTATAATGAAATGGGTCCTTGCATTAAGTGTAAGTGTTTGTAAGAACACAAATAGGAAAAATCAGAAACATGCATGTCAAAACCTCACCGATCTGACAATATGATTTCACACAAAGATGATTCCTTTATTTGAGCCATTATTTGATCTCTGCATCATTGGCTTTGCGCAGAAATTTTTTAATAGAATCTTAGAAAAATGAGATTTTGACAGAGTAATCTGCCCTTGAAAGATTCAATTCACTGATACTGATAATGCAAATAAACAAAATTACACTATCAAAATTATGTTTTTTTTTTCAATCCATGTTTCACCCACTGCCTGATTCTAACTGTGACTGACACTTAAAAAATCTATATTTTAAATTAATCTTTTTACAAATCAAAAAAGTAAACGGCAATATTCAGTGATCAAATGCACCACTAATCTTTCACCTAAATGTAAATAAATGATCAACCTGTTAACTACGGAACATGTGCATTACCCAACAATCTATCGGCCCTTTCTATTTCCACCAATCAGTGCCTGGTAAATCGATAATCTCTAGATACAAGAACTATCGTTTCACACCGGTTAGAAGGTTTGAAAATCGATTCAAAATGGGAGAATCAGCTTTTGCACACATGTGAGTAAGTAAGTATAAGTCTGCTCTTTCTAAATTGACTCAATAATATAAAGAAAGCGATGGCCTTCAGTCCGAGCGATGTCCAAAGCAAAATTATCAGGTTCCCTTTTCAACAAATTAGACTTCATGCCATTTATCATTTTGCCAGGCTTAAGGTTGTTGAGTAATTTTTCATCAGTAATAATTACAGAAGTCTTTTAAACGTTTTGAGTAGCTTGCATTTTAAATAATTCTAAAGCTCCAATGTACCCTGATGCAGTGCTCTACCTCGACGAAAGTTTTTCAAGTGTCAGTATGATGAATTTTTAGACGATTGTATATACATTTAACAGGGAGCTATGCTCGCTTATTACCAAATGCGTATGCCAGAAAGCGATATATTTGTAAATTAACTTTGGCTTGGCATTCATAATGTATTCCGAGTTCAGGAAATTATCATATTGTGTAATTGGATCTAATTCGGTATTATGTGTGAGATTATTAATTGTACTTACGGAGCCTTGTTATTCCTTTGAATATGCCAATTGTTTCGTCCTTTTCATTTTCTCATATTTACTTTGACTGCTGAATGTGAAATTAATATTTGTTTTGTTAATTCTCGTCAAGGATTATCAGTGTATCAAATATGTACGACGTTTAATGATGTGTATCTCTGTTTGCTTACTCCTATTTCCCTATTTAAACAACTAAAATTAAAAATAATGATCTGCCAATAGCAATGTGATATGTTTCACACAGGTAAGATAACACTGACAATCGATAAAGCAATTGTAATTTAGTGAAAATTTGCACAAGTTCATTAGGGTTAAATTTCTAATACCATACCAACGGAGCTGGAAAATATGGCTGGGTTAACAAAAGTTGTATTACTGGTGCTATCAGAAAAACATTAAGCCTGTATTGTTTCCCAATGTACCATGAAATATCTCGGAAATTCGCGATGGTCACATAAACAAAAAAAACGGGATTACTCGGCAACACATTTTTTACTCCAATAAGACTTAAAAACCTGGCGTCTCATTTTATAGTAAGAACGTCATATATCACCAAAATATTAACATTTTTTAATAAATACAATTCTCCTTTATTATATATTTTGATAATTTTCCGAATGAAAAAGATATTGTTTTGAGTTTTTCTAATGAAGTTTCTTTTGATTTACATATACATTACATATGTTGCATCAGGAAATGTCACAGTCAGTGCTGAGAGGAGTCCATTAACATTAATTTCTGTAGTGTGTTCGTAATTGTTTCTTCATGGAAGACTGATTCTTGTGACTAAGTACTTAAGTTTGATCCAAAACTGCTGCAAACCTCATTTGTTAGCTCAACGTGCAAAATAAAAAGGGAAGTGCAAATGTATCATTTAGCTATGAACTGTATTTTTTGTTAGCTTTTTTCCAACTCTCGTCTGATCATTTACGATTGTCAGCTCCAGATTTATGCTTCCAGTGTCGATTAATTAAAGATTACTTTTGAAGTTTAGTTTATGTGCCATGTTATATAGTTTAGGAAGTTTCAAGCACTGCTCATACACATGTTATCTTGTATAATTTATTCTTTTGAACTTATCAGGATAGGTTTTGTTAAGGCACAGCTGAATTAAACGTTTCATTTGCATGGTGTTCTTCTCATTTTTTTTTCGTTTTTTCGTTCATGACTAATGAAGTAGGTTAAGGGTATTGGGTAGTAACTGAATATAAAAGTATGTGTACCTTATCAGTAAATGTAATGCAGGTAATTTTGCTATATCAGAAAAAAAACATTTAGATCGTTGAAATCAAATGATACAATAAAAACGTCCAAGAACATTTCTTATTATGAATAGAGTTTATAGTGCTGACGTGGCAATGTGGCTTATATATATATTGAGATCCCACTTTAAAATCCTGTGGCTATCATCAGAGACTGCTTATGGATTGTCAAGCATGATGAATATCTTTTTTTTTCTCACACAGCAATTCGTAATTTGTTGTTTGACGGATGTCTACCAAAAATTAGGAACTGTTATCCCTAATGGCGTTCGTCCCGGTTCAACGTTGTTCGTTTTGGGTTTAACTTAAGGGGGGATCTATTTCCATATTTGTCGTATGTGTTCAAGGAATCGATAGAATATTAAATAAAACCAATGTCCAATGTGTGTAATTTAGAAATAAAGTGAATTGGGACTCAAACATAACCGGAAAACTTTAAAGAGTTTCCTAATAATTTCTGGTTATCTGTCAATACCGGACATCTCGACATCTTGAGTCGTGACCACTCGGCCCGTAATCCAGACTACTTGGCCTTTGAATAAAATTTTATCGAACTTGTTTAACTCAAAAATTTGTGAATTCAACGTATGAATAGTATATGAAAACAAGTTCAGAAATAAGTTTGCCGTAAGTTTTAGTGATTTAATCATAACCTTAGGATGTCAGAGACGGTCACTGATTTTCACCC
This sequence comes from Perna viridis, assembly GCA_037379345.1. Classification (NCBI taxonomy): domain Eukaryota; kingdom Metazoa; phylum Mollusca; class Bivalvia; order Mytilida; family Mytilidae; genus Perna; species Perna viridis. The sequence goes on from CM074515.1 coordinate 24,398,814, forward strand.
AGTTAATGCCACAGCTGCATTAAGAAATGAATTACAAACTTTTTAAACTATATATACTTTAATGACACCAATATTTAAAAAAGCTTAGAAATTCTATCAATTTGAACATTCTGATTATGGGCTAAGTTGTCCACGTTCCGAGATGTCCGGATCCCCGTTGTAATAGTTGACAGTAGTAATTGGAGCGATTGGTCATATGGCAACATGTGAATGAAGCCTCTTATTTTGCTACGCGAATGGAGCGTAGTATTTTTTTCCTTCTATGGTCTCAGAGGCGTGACTTTATTTTGTACGTAAGAATTTTTGGTGGTGGTGACCTGATAAAACGGATGTTTCGTCATTGTTATTGTGTGTCTTAGTATAATTCGCTGATTATTATCTCTTGAAATTTTGATTAATGTGCATTTTAGTCTGTGTAATTGGATTGTGTCAAATTAGCTTTAGTAATTTGCAAGTATCAAATTTCCTTTAGACAGTACAATACATAATTTACAGTCATGTGAAATGCAGATTGTAAGAAAACACAGAGAACCTAACGACATTGATCTTGAAAAAGTATGTTCCGTGTCAATTTCCATTATGTTTTATTTACAGTTTATGGTACAGATTTTATTCTTTAACATTCTGTTCTTTAAGATTCCCGATGTTGATGTCAAGACATTTATTTTACGACGTAAATGTCAAGGCTTTAATCTATAGAAATCGGAATTAACATAGTAATGAACATTAAAACCATTAATCCTATGACGAAAGAAAACATAACATTTCTATTCGAAGGATAAATTGAAAGATATTAAAAGAACTATATTGTCTCAACATTCTCATCTGGAGTATTTTCCTTTATATCAGGTTTCGACTGGGATTTATAGGTCGCTGAACAGACTGAACTAGGATTGTAGAATGAAGTAAAGTACACATTTTTTTCTGTTGAGGTTTTTTTGTTCTTCTGAAGATTAGTGTAATACAAAAACAGTTTTACCACTTTAAGTTGTCTTTTCAAATTACCAAACGTTCCTCAGAAATATCAGCTTATCCAATTTGTTATTTTGAAACAAATGGCAAAAGTGTTTAATACAAACATGAAAAAAAATGAAGTTTAAGGATATTTCTAATCGATGCTTTATACCAAAATCCAAACAATCGTACTAATTACAATGTACGTTATAATAACCGATAATTATGGACTATTGAAAACTATGTTTCAATTCAAGGTGACGCAAAATATAAAACTAGTTTCATTTTATCCTTATAGAAAATTTGTCTTGAAATGAATGTTTTTAATTGGAAAATGTCAGCAAACGGAGTGAAAATATGGAATATATATGTTTTTGTGTGTCATAGCGATTGCTTTTACATTTTATCTGTTTTTTTCCCTTTTCATCGACTTTTGATTGCAATCAATAATGAATGTAAGTTTCTCTCTTTTTCCAAGTTTATAAATTGTATGTTTCTGTATTTCTATAACTATTTTATTCATTTTAATACTAAAAGCAATATCATACCGTTTATACATTTTCATTGTATAAATCACATCAGAAATGCCTCATTGGAAATTAAATTACATTTTAATCATCTTGCCTTAATGAGGAACAACACGCCATCAGATTGATGGAATGCTGATATAAGTACTGAGCAAAAATAAGGTTCACATTGATTTTTCATTTATTGCACAAAATAATTTCCGCTTTCGTTTTCAGATGTTTAATAAATGTAGATATACGGTGGATGTTTTTCGACCTTCGCATTCTACTGTCGCATTTTTTTGTATACCCCGAACGTGACATTTTATGAGCAACTCGTAAGACGCTTACACTACCGATGCATCAGATCTATTCTACCAGTTTTCTCATTTCCTTTTGTTTCTTCGTACCTGTGATTTTGGTGTGTTTACTTCACATTCTTTGTTGTGTTTGTCTATTTTCGTTGTCTAGTCATTAATTATTATAGGACTACATACTGTCCAAGTCTAGTTTCTTCAATTTCCCGTCATAAAATTAGCAATTGTAGTAGTTTTCTTTTCATCATGTACATGAAACACTAAACTATCTGTTGAGTTTAGATCTTGTATCACAAGTGTATGATTATAACGATTACTGTGATTTTTAAGATAGGGATCGAAAGCTTACACGAAAACCATCGGTAAAGGGATATGTTACGTATACATCATAGTCGTTTTTATGACCTGATACACTGTTATAAAGTGTCCGTTATCAGTATGACCAACGGTCCTCTTTTTTTTAAAGATATTCCTCCTCTTTCATTTAAATTGACATTCAAACATTAGCATGGTAGACGACAAGCTAGAAGCAGGAACTGTTCAACTTTCGAATGCCACTGAGTTCAATGTGTAGCTTTTAGATTGTGTTTTGTATTTATATTCTTCGATTGTTGTCATTTTGTTTTCCGCTTCTTGTTTTGTCCACAACTTTCCGTTCGTTGTTATTTTGAGGATGGCTTATGTTAATAAAATTTTATTCTGCGCGAGTGAATCATCCAACAAAAGTATCGTATCATTTTTCGTGTCAATAGAAACGAAATACATGGTTAGCTTTGTGTTTTCTAACGTAGTCAATGATGTTTCCTGGTGTTTGTTTTAAAATGATTATCAATTGTGTCAAATGCTTCAGTATGTATGATTATGTGGCGTATTATTCACAGAAGTAAGGCAATTTTACACTTGACATTTACCCATAGTAAGTTCATAAGTCTTAAAACAGGAAGACACTTAAAACCTATTGTACAATCCTAAATATTAGCATATACTTTTCATAAAAATGATGATACTTCATCTTGAAAATATTGATATCAACTTGGGATGCCTTCTACGGTTTTATCAAGGCACATGCTCAACAATGTCATGTTGTAGATGCACGTACCTTCTCAAACAAATCACTATGGCATGTAAAATCAAATAACACAACCAAAGAAAACAATTCTGCAGTAAATTATTAATACCAGTATCTTGGGATATTAAATCGATGTATCAGTTACAGTACCGTATGAAGCATACATTTAAGCTAAGTTGTGTAAAAATCACAAATTCTTAGTGACATTGAATTATCAAGTGAATAAATAATATATCTCTGTCTGGAAGTCAAGCCTTTATTTGTTCAAAGATCTAATCGTAATATAACAAGATGATTCAGAGTAAATTACACTGCATTGGTTGCATATAAAATATAAAAAAGTCTAAATTCTAAAAGTTCTGAATATTCTTTTGTTTATATGACATTTAAAACAATCCTTTATGTTTTAGTAACTGTGGAAGCAATTTTTGTTATTTAAGTTTTGTATCGTTAATTTTTCACATTTTTCCTAAAAAGTATCATAATGAAATCTTGTGATAAAATAACTTTTCATTATCCCAAAATGTAGTGACTTTCTAGGAAATGTGTTGCTAATTTTGTAAAAATAAAGTAAAGTGCATTGAATAAGAACCTGAATCTATAAGAAACTGTCCATTTAGAAACCAGCCAATTCCTATAATATGGGTGACACATAGTAAATTCTATGCAACAATTTTTTGGTTCCAATGTACTAGTTATAATAATATATATTTTAAAAGATCGACAATAGATGGCTCAGAATATGATTATACAGTTTCCTAAGAAAGCAACTAAATTTTGCACAACATGAAATACCTTTTTCAATTAATTCCAATGGTTTCTATGCAATTTACTTCTCTTTGATCGTTGCAGTTACTGGTAATCAAAAACATTTTTGCTGCAGCTTGTGTTAACAGCTTTGACATCAGGTGTTGGCTGAAATGCGTTCGCAAAGTTTATCGTACATCAAGGTTCATCATAACCTTTCGACATATGTAGCCTCAATTTCATTGCTTATTTTCTCTGACTACAAGCAAACCTGTTTATCTAAAATAATTTAAAGGCTTAGCATACCCTAGGTACGAGAAAGTTGCATTCAATTTATGTAAAATAATATGAAAAACCGGTCTGACTTTTGCTGATTCAATTTTATCAATTCTGCATAGAGGGCAACAATGAACTATGTCTGGGTAATGTTTTAAGATGTTCCTTGTGTATTAAATGAAAACTCAATTCACATTGACATATTGGTCAATAGAAAGATTATAGCCACCTATACACAATAGGTGCTTAAAGCTATGTAAATGAGTGGACCAAATAAGTGAATCTCATGTGTTTGTCTATTGTTGCCCTCTCTGCAGAATTGAAAAATATAACACTGCAAAAGTCTGATCAGTGTTTGATATAATATTACATAAATATTATGTAACTGTTTCATATCTAAGGGATGTTATGCCTTTACCAAATTCTATACACACAGGTTTGTCTGTTGTCAGAAGGAAATTAGTGGTAAAATTGAGGCAATATGTGTCGAAAGGTAAGGAGTAACATTAAGTATAAAGGACAGCCTCATGTAAATTATGATGCGACTATTGGTCTGAAAATTGTAATTTATTGAGGATTTTTCATATTATCCCGGACACAAAAAATATGTATATTACACCTTGCGTATTCCATCCCTAATTTAATCGGAATCAGAATATATATAGGTACTTTCATTGTAACTATATAACTATATGACCAAAAAAATAAATATGCATTTTTTTTATTTTATTACTAAATACAATGTTTGCATTGCATTTCGTATAAAATGCTTATATTTCAATTGTAATGCAAAATAGATAGTTCATATTTATTCAAAATGTATGACAATTGCTGGAAGATAAAAATAAAAAAAAACATCAACTTGTTAGATGACAAAAGCACATGACTGCACAAGACATGTCAATATTTACGTTGCCGATTTGATATATTGAATAATATTCCCGTAGGAAAAGCTGTGTCACGAATTGGATAATTGAGAACAGAAACGTGATAACTAGGTGATTTTGGTAGCCATTTTCTTTGGCAAGAATTATAAATTCTGTTTTGTTTAGGGTAATAACACCGTCGCTTTGCCAATTGAAAGGGTAATCAAGGGAACCAAGGTCATAAGGTAATCAAAAGAATGTAATCCAGGGAAAATGACCAGACATGGAAAATAGACATACACAACAAAAAACATACAGTAACTAAAATTATACATACAAAGTAACAAAAGTAAATGAGCAACTCGGACTCCACTAAAAACTGGGAGCATGGACCAGGTGCACCGGTAGGGTAAGCGTCCTCTGCTTTTCTAGAAACACACGCCGAGTTGTTAAAAAAAAGTCAAGTCCGGGGTAGACCAACGAGGGAAGGAAAACTATGACCGGTTGAATAAATCAGTTTTCATGGTGCTGATGGATACAACATAACGATCCACGAGTTCATGATAACGACCATAAAACTTCGGTCGTAAAGACGTCAATCTCATAGCAACATAATCCTGTTCCAGAAGCCTATTTGTTAAGAGTTATAGCGCGATACGAAAAGTCTGCGTAGTTTCGGCAAGCTCTGGATAACGTATGAGTTGTGATATGAACACTCCATACGCAGGAGCCGAAGGGATGTTGCCACAGATGAAAGGAAAGACAATACTGAATGAAAAGTCATCACGTTTGTCGTAAAGTTTGGTCAATAGTTTTCCTTTACCATCGATATCTAAGTGTAGGTCAAGATATGAGGCTGACTTCACAGTGTCTGTAGTATCCTTAATCTCAAGTTCTTTTGGGTAGATACGATGTATCAAATCCCCGAAATTAGGATTGTTTAAAGATAATACGTCATCTATATGTTACAGACCACCAATTCAACCAATGAGCATTTGGTACGTACGCAAAAATAGTCCTACGCAGAAATTACCCCTGTTCCTCATAGTGCTGTGAAAAAAGTTCTCATCTTATTTAAAAAATTTAAACAGTTTCTGAAAGGAAAAACATTTCTGTACATTTTATAGGTGCATTTTGCTTCTTGTGATGTGAAGCCTAATCTCCATAATGATTTTTAAATATACCCATATCTTGTGAAAACACTGGTATTTCCCATGCTATTTATAGACCCTTCACTTCCGGTGACCAGTACTGCACTGCAAGTCTGCTAACCCCACATGCCATTCTGAGGATTGTGAGCTGACATATGTAGAATCATGCTGATATATAGTCCTCTGCAGGTTAAAGTTAAGGTAAAGTCCAGAGAAGCCATTCAATATTGTGAAATTAGCATAGAAGCCTATGGGAAGTTGAATTAGTGGTTTTTAGCCTTAAGTTGAAGCCATGGCAAAATGAAAAGTTTCTTGAAATAGCTTTAAACTACTTGAAGATCTTGTTAACTTTGCCATGAGAAGAATACACTACAAAAATCCTTCAAAATATGCATTTTTTTAAGTTATAGGTCCAAATTATGGAAAATTGGTCTTTTTGGCTGATTTTCATGTCCTATCTTGTAAAAAGTGTAGAAAATTTAGTAAAAATATCAAATATTAAACTTTGAGGGCTATATTTACCTAAATATGGTGGTAATAAGCACTATAAGCATTCCCCTATGGCAACATGGAAAATCCATTATTGAGCACTTTTTTTGCTTTAGGTGCCCTTTACTGGTCATGTTTTAATGTGAAAATACTGTATTTACAAATTTAAAGCCAAATATATTACCTTTTGTGAAAATTTAAAGATTTAGGATTTTTGACGTGATCAAGAAAAAGGGTGAGGCATGTCAGAAATAAATTTTTAAAAATAGACCAATTTCTCAGAAAATGATTACTTTTAAAACTATTTCTTCATTAATATTGTTAAAAAACAAGGTGTGATTGATATTTTTTATTTGAAAAGTCATAAAAAGTTCTTTGCAAATATTTAATGCATTTAAGTATGGTAGAATATTGTCACTTTTTTGCTCGCACAACTTGGTTACCCTATATTTAAAAATCAAATATTTAAAAAAGTGCTTGTCACATTTCACTGAAACTTTGCAAATGCATTCAGTATGTGTGTAGGTAGATACCTGTATAGTTATTTATTTTTTCTAAGACAAAAAATGACTCTTTAGGTTACAGACCACCAATTCAACCAATGAGCATTTGGAACGTACGCAAAAATAGTCCTACGCAGAATTTACCCCTGTTCCTCATATTGCTGTGAAAAACGTTCTCATCTTATTTAAAAAATTTAAACAGTTTCTGAAAGGAAAAACATTTCTGTACATTTTATAGGTGCATTTTGCTTCTTGTGATGTGAAGCCTAATCTCCATAATGATTTTTTAATATACCCATATCTTGTGAAAACACTGGTATTTCCCATGCTATTTATAGACCCTTCACTTCCGGTGACCAGTACTGCACTGCAAGTCTGCTAACCCCACATGCCATTCTGAGGATTGTGAGCTGACATATGTAGAATCATGCTGATATATAGTCCTCTGCAGGTTAAAGTTAAGGTAAAGTCCAGAGAAGCCATTCAATATTGTGAAATTAGCATAGAAGCCTATGGGAAGTTGAATTAGTGGTTTTTAGCCTATATAGCGGAAACTTAGATTGAAGGATTTAGCCAAACGATATTCTTTCTTTCTGATCAGATCAGCTATAAAGTCAGCCTCATAAGAGTGAAGGATTAGGTCAGCAACATATTCTCATAGCCACTAGACGTTATTAAATGTAAATGTTCAGTCGTCCTGTTTTTCTCTAAATTTAAAATAATGTCCAGGATACGTGTAAGAAATGATAGAAACTAGTGCCAAACCGATATGTCTCTAAGAAAAGCTCTGTTTTATTTAGATTTGACGCAACGATCATTTCAGTAAAATCACTTAAGCATATTTGTTATTTTCCAATATAATCGAACAAATAAACAAACATGGGAGAAAATAACCGGAAAAGTCGAAACTTTAAATGATTATACGTATAAACGAAAGCTTTTTTTGTTAGGGCAATGAACCATTTTAGACTAAAAGTTTTGTCATGTTAACTTGAATATAAAATGTTTTAATACAAAAATAATTTATCAGTGAAAAAAATTATGTCTTATCCTAAGGTTTCACAAATCATTTTGTTCGATTAGTTTGCACCGACCATTTTTATCCCGAAAGGTGGAAGGGGCTAGCACTTGATGTCTGATAAGAATTGTTTTGGTGCAAGCGCATACTTTTTAATTTATATATCAGCAGCAAACGAAATCATTATATCCGTATTTGAAAATCTGCATTTAAAGTAGTGGGGTTAATAAAGAATCATTATTTTTATTATTTTCAATGGAATAGTAAAATTAATTCCCAAAAGTTTTTAACATTTATTTATTTTTTTTTAAATCCAAACACCACATCCATCCCATGTACTACCCCCTCACTTATAAAATGGTCGGTTCCATATGTTTGTGCATGTATATAGAATCTCAATTATTTTTCATTTTTCTATAACTGCGCTATATCTTCGATCAAAATATTTGTGGAAGTATTTGTAATTGTGACTTTTCCCTTAAGCTTCAGTTCTCGTGCATGTAAAATACATACTGTATACTGCTAAGGTTTAAAAATCATAAATCATTTTTGCGCGGAAAAATGAAGCCTTAATAAAAATAAAACTTTAGTTTTATTACTGATTTAAGGTCTCCCTTACCTCATATAAAATGAATGAAGACGTGCCTTTATCGTACTTTAGCTACTATAAAAAAGGTGAAAATGATGACTTTCAAAGATGATACTTTGGAAGGAATATAGTGACCAAAAGTAATAAATATATATTATGATGCATGGACATTAATTTGATCATTTGCATGTAAAATGTGTTTGTATGATAAATGCCGTACTTAAAACTCCTAAGTTGCAAGCTAATTGTTCACATTTCAATGGCGGGTAATCAAGAAAACAATGATTCGAACGTGTTTAAGTTTGTTTGTTTGTTTGTTGGGGTTTAACGTCCGAGCAGCAATATTTCAGCTATATTCAGACGATGAACATGAAATTGATGATAAAATGAACATGAAATGATGATGAAATGAAAAAGGGATGGGACACAAAGACAATGGGGTCGACAAATTTAGATTGCCACTGAAAATAGGGAGAGGTGGGTAGGGTCGGGCAATGTAGCCTCCTGTGGCGGAGCCCTATGTTTTCTACTCCGGGAGAATACCACAGAAAGTATCTTTAACGTGCGAGGAACGTGGCATCTTTCCCAACACGGTGCACCACTATGGTTTGCGGTCAGGTTTTCCGTATCATAGCCTGACAACCCCATCATGTAACACGCCAGGGGTACCCCATTCCACCACCTGAGGCACACATCCCAGTTGCTCTGTGGGCAGAGCGCCCTAGCCCCTGGCTAGGGTTCTGAGCACTATTTAGTCGTCTTTTACGACAAGCTTAGCGCTGCTGCAGGCCTATTCTTTTAACACCCGGACCTGCACGGGGCTCGAACGTGTTTAAGAAATATTTATATATCTTAAACACGTTCGAAATATAATCCAAGGAAAGCGACTAGAAAGAATGAATTGCAATACTATTTGATGAATGTTCATAGTACTTATGAATTAGAATAGTATTTCCTAAAATCTCATGATTTTGTGCTATATTTCTTTTCATTCACAATGAACAACATATGCTCAAACTTTAAAAGTAAAACTTGATTTTTGTCAATGCTATTCTGTACTACACAAATAACATCTTCTTATCTGAAGTTCATAATCGTAATATTCGCAAAATACATTTTGAATAAAGAACGTATTTTGCATTTAGAAAGTATATTACTTTGACTTTATATGAATGATATATCTTTTGAAGTAACATGGTTTTAGTGTTAAAGTGATACTGTCTATAAAAAAACTCAGATATTGACCAACGCGACCGTTTTTGCTAACAAAATGACATTTATATCTAATTTATTACAGACAGCGACCAGGAGAAGAGAGTTTCAGTGCTTTTAGATGCTGAAGAATCCATACTGGAATTCGTTGACCTTGAATGCGATTTGGTAAGACACTTATTTGTCTAGAATAATTGAGAAAGTGGACAAGTATATCCATCCAATAAATCTTAGGAAAGCTTCCTAGACAGATAGTATTATCTAATTAACGTGTGATAAGATAAAACAGACGGTACAGATAATTCTATTCAGAAATAAAGTGGACAAGGTTTATAAACTCTTGTTTATATCATATCTTGTAAACGTGTGTAGTTTGACTGTTTAGAAGAGAATTTACTTCAAATAACTAAATACACAATGGTATATTGCTACTCTTTACAAGACATCAACCGTTAATTGTGAATATTTCATTCTTATTTTTTTTTCAGGTGTAATATTATAGCTACTATATGATTTATTTAAGAATTGACTGTGATAAAAATTTTGTCTATTGAAAAATAATATAAATTTTCCATGTGCATATTGTTTATTGCGCGAAGTGCCACTGAAAATAGGGAGAGGTGGGTAGGGTCGGGCAATGTAGCCTCCTGTGGCGGAGCCCTATAGTTTCTACTCCGGGAGAATACCACAGAAAGTATCTTTAACGTGCCAATTATTATAAATTAATTTTAAAACATATTTTTATCTTTAAACGTGAAAAAGTAGCCCTGACTTTAATGAATAGGGGCGTGTCAATATTTGTTCATCCACTGAGATATAACAAAATTATTTTAACAAATCAGATTACAGTATTTATCACAAATTAATCTATGGCTTATTGTTCACTTACAAGGAGTACTTGTTTTATTTGTCGTTACTGTTTTTAAAGTTATTTTGTTCCCTCGTCAAAATATGATTCAATTGTAATGTATACAAAAATATTTATGAAATCAACTATATAAATAAGCACGTAATCTTAGTAAGCTACAAGATTTGCATGCATGCATCCCTCTGTTTGCTCTAACTATTATCTTCTCTTGCATTGCAAATGCGGTTAGGTTTTATGGTCATTTAACGGTTTTTACAGCTTTTTATGACAATAATTTTATGCTCTGAGGTCGTTATTAAATCAATTATGATACTTCAGGATGGAGAACTTGTTTAGGCATTAAAGAATTTAACCGCTCACTCTATTCACGACTTGTGAATATTTGTGATTTGACCTAAATCATTTAAATACTTCTTTAGTCAGCACTCTTTCTATATATGAACAATGACTTCCGCTAAGTTATGAAAAAGAAATATCAGTATTTCAACAAGACCAGAAGTGAAATACCTAATTAACCTTCCTATCAGCCATTAAGAGACCACATTAACCCTATAAATGCTATGGTTCCTTATCATGATGTACTTGAATGAAACATATTGATTCGAACCAAAGAAAATATCTTAGCGTTACATCACGAAACCAATATTAGCTTCCAATCCATTTTCCTATCAATATTGGGAGTTCAGAGAGGAGATCACTACATAATAATCCTCCAATCATTCTTTTATGTTTTCCGAAAACGTCTTATTAGACTTGAAGCCTTATTTCAAAGCAATTTGTCTTCTGTATTAAGTTCGTACCACAAGGTCGTTGGTCTCATTGATAACACACCGGAAAGGTAAACATTTATTACGACACACTTTGCTTTTAAGAGGAATTAATACGAAAACAATATAAAAAGAAGTACTATTATGATTATTCTTAAACCTGATAATCATCTCTTGTTTTGTGGCTTATCAAACACATATTGACATGCAAGTATAGCGGACTAAGAACGTCAAGAGCTTTTTAAAAAGTCATATTATCGAAATTAACTGAAGATTTTAATGGCTTTGGCAGCTGCGCAATTTGTAGATTTTGATTTTGATGCAGAATCTAAATGATAAAATAATTATGATGATATAATAAAAAGTGATAGCTCCTTATGTAACTGAAGTAATAACATGATATTTTAAAAATTTATATGAAAACAATAAAGAATATATATACAAAAGACATATTAAAAATTTGATTTGATATCAGTGAGAAAATATTAAGCTTTAATTGTGAATGTTTTTAATTTTGTGTGAATTTTGTGTACATTTTTTTTCTGCTTTAGGAGCAACGCAAGGAAGAGCATATGTTTGACTGTTATGTTGTTGTATATTCAATTGATGACCGGCAAACATTCGATAGAGCTGTAGATATTCTCTACCATCTCCGGAAAGAGAGACATATTTCTTCAGCAATGATTCTTGTTGGTAACAAAAGTGACCTTGTGCGCACAAGACATATCATGACAGAGGGTGCGTAACACTTTCTGTGAAAGTACTATTGTTCGTGGGGTACCAATTATTCACGGTTTTCACAGTTAGGCCAAACCACGAAATTTGGATCCCAACGATAAGGAGGTTTTCATTGATGTGTCTACTGAAAATCTCAAAACCACGAATTCAAGAACCCACGAACTTGCGTTTCTTCCCTAATCCACAAAAATTCGTATCCACGAATTAAAGTACTTTCACAGTAATAAGGTTTGTACTAAGGTGTCATCAAAAGTTTTTTCGCTGGATGACAGTATTTAAGTATTAGATATGTTTTCTTTAAATGTATAACGGAGAATATTAAAACAAACTAATTGATAAATGATGTTTAAGAAATGAAAATCATTTCACTTTCATACAATATACAATATATTACCTTTTACAGAAATTTAAAATATGTGTAAAGAAGCATTTAATACATACATTTTACTTATTTCGGCTTTTAATTTATTTCGAAAAATTTCAATCATCACGTTTGTACTCTAATTAAATGTTATTAAAGACTTCATTTCTAATAAAAATACATATAAATTTATCTGGATATGCTATGTAATAAATCATGCAACTAAATAAACCATAATAATATCGACGTATATTGCTTTCTACTACTGCGTTACCATGGTAACTTCATTCTGTAATCTATTGTTAATTCGTCATTTTATTCAATATTTTAACACGTGCTGCTTCTAACATTAAGACAATATACCAATATTTTTTTGTGAATTTTCCTTCAATTGTGTTTCTTCCTTTAATTAAACATTCAAATATAGACATATAATATCTTTCATTTCAGAGGCAAAGCCAGTGGCAGTCCAGTATGATTGTAAATTTATAGAAACTTCAACAGTTTTAAACATCAACATAGATGAACTCTTAGTTGGCATTCTGAAACAGATTCGACTGAAAGATAAACTGGAGAAAAAAGTAAAGTCAAACGGCTCAGACATTGGGTGTATCAACAAAAGTAAACATTTGCTCACAAAATTGTTTGGAAGAGACAACTTATCCAAATCATGTGAAAACTTGTATGTCCTATGATTTATTGTCTGTTTGTCTGTTCTCAAAACTGTTATCAATGTCAAAAAGTGCAATTCATTTCTGGACGATCTTCGCATAATCTCTTTTTTAACCTTTGGTTAATTTATGATATATTACTGTAACAATACGACCGATTTACAACCCCAAGCAGGTAAAATTTTACAACAATAATTTCAACCTACAAATTTTTCACTATAACAGTGCATTTCGATTTTGCATGTAAACAACGATATTGTTTCCAAACTAAGTGCCAAATACAAGACGTCTTTTTCATCTTTCGCAAAATATTACTCTTAGATAATTAAAATTTTCCACCAGTACATACATTTTGTAGTTTGGAAAAAGGCACCTTGAATATGTTTATACTTACGCCTTACATTAAATATCCTAATCGAAATTTATAGTGTATATCTTAAAAAGCGGACATTCGCAGCTGTACAAAATTTAGACAAATTTTGCTTATAGCTTAGATTCAACGGATAATTTCATAATTGATTTTTCAACGTAATATTTATACATTACAGAACCATGAAGTGACGAATGTCGATTCTACTTGAAATGTTTTTTTTAATGCACTGTATATTTTTACAATTAACCGTCGTATAACTTACATTATTAAAGTACTGTTTCACTTTTAGTCATTACTATGAACATTGAGCAAATAATAAGCCTTTTGCAAAATGACCTATTTTTGTTACATACAAACAACTCTGCTGGTTGTCCAATTTTATAAGCATAGTATGATATAGTCTATGTCGGTTGGCTGTCTATGTTATTTCATCCAGCTAAGTGAGAGTTGTCTTTCTTGTCGTTTAGAATTTGTAAACCGATTACAATAACCCGATTAATATTTACGGTACATTTGTATAGCTAAACACCACTAAAGTATTTCTAACCTGATAACCCGCTTGTAAACTCTCCGCTATCTTTGTTTCATATGGGATATTTTTATAGAAATTAAAGATTAGAAATTTGTTGGTGTTAACAAAATTCCAAAACACTTTAGGGACGTTTAAATGCAGCTGAAGTCGAGTTATTCGATATTTTGTCGACGGTTGTTTGAAATTCAAAACAGAAAATTTATGTCCCTCTGTCTTAAATGATGAGTTCAACATCTCTTTCAACCACATTTCCATAAACATGAAAGTGTGTCTTTTTGTTGAAAAGAAAACATAAAGAAAGTTATATTTAAATGTCGTTATGTTCAACATGTTGTTTTAAATTGCCTGTTGCTTTTAAATGAAACATGATCTCAAAGAATAAGTCCCAAATCAAGTTTTGAGTCCCTATTAACATACATGTCTACATATGAGAATATGTTGTTTCCTTTTAAATGTTCCGAAAGTATTAATTTCAGACAAACTGCAGTGCCTTTTAAAAGTTGTGAAATAAAGTATTGTGCTATATAACCGCTATTTAATTAAATATGCTGTTTGACATTAAAGGTATAATTATCGTTAACATGTCAATTGTTGTACAGATATCAGTTATTCTCATTAAAATAAAATGTTTGTCATCGAGACATAATATCTTGATGTAACTAAGGTTTCTGGTCTTTGTTTTACATTCATTTAACGGAGGAATAAATTATAGTATTATTTTGACATGATGCGCTGGAGAACGTCTAACACACACACAAACACACGCACACACAATAATGCTATGCGTTTATATGTTGCAATCACACACACGTGATAGTGTTGCTTGTCAAGTTAAAGCAATAAGACTAGATAAAAATGAGGTTTAGGAAATAGATGATCCTTGGACAAAGAATAGACTGAAAACAACTTAATTCAACGAATACACTCTGAACCAAAGAGAAAATGAGGAACCCAACCTCCATTAAAAATAGGGTAAGGATAAGGGTAAGGACCGTGTCAACTGGCAGGATACGTGTTTTTGAAATGCTTTACACGATTTAATCATTTATTAGACTTCATTTGTTTTTTTTTCTTGGTGCATTCTGATTTGTTCTTGATGAGCAGATATCATATAAAACAAAAATGTTCTTTTCATTCATCTGTTACTACCTGTTTAAGCTTAAGACTTGTTACGCCAAAACAAGTCATGATCATCACCTCAACGGCTTTCCAGTCGTCCTCGTAAGCTTATCGGCCTATATGTGTTCATGTACACCATTATAACATATAGTTAACATAGTTTTCTTCCTCAGTAAAGTTGTTGTCGTTTTTAGAAAATAAAAGAATCTACATACAAATGGCCACATTTTTTTAATGGATTTCTTATTCAATTTATAACATTTCCTTGCAGCTTCGGTATACTTTTTGTGTTCTGTAGTTCTGTCACCAAGTTTTTTTTTTATCCTTCTTATCAACGTAGAAACTGATTTGGTTGCCATAGTTGCCTACGATTCCGACGTATAAATTGGTATTTTAGAACAGAGCTGTGTCCTAAACAGTTATATCATAGCTTAACTGTAGTTTTAGATAAAAATATAATAGAGAACGAAGTCCTCATAACGGTTTTAAAAGCAATGTCAGCCTAATTTCAGTTTAAAACAGGAACTATTCATACAGAGCAAGAGAGATTCATCTTCACTAAATTGAGTTTATTATATGGCATTCATTAAAAACTTGAATTAAGAAACATTTTTTTACGATATGCCATAAGGGTAGGCCTGATAGGTCGAAGGTACGAACACTAATTATATTTATCTCACTAATTAGCAACAAGAAGTGACAAGAAACATCGAGAAATCCAAAGAAAACGAGAGGGGGGGGGGGTAGAATAGCGACAAGAAAAATTTTTTAATCTATCGATATATTCAACTTCAACCAATCACAGGTTAAACTAACTTGATATTAAGAAAGCCGTTCTTTAACTGTCAAAGGAAAATAAAAATCTTTTTAACACGTAATTAGGTTTTTAGAAAGTTGCAACTCGAGAAAGTCCGATCCAGAAAATCTTCTCATGAATATAACTCTTGAACAATGCAGAATTTTTTCTATTTGGAACATGTCTAGTCATGTCCCATTTGTTTGTCTATTTTTAGAAAAAGGAAAATTTGAAATGCATCTTGCACTACATTATATTCCAATATAATACAATGGTAACAGCTTTACCTCACAGAACGAAAACATAATTGATACATTCCAGAGGATGTCTTTATTTATTTAAAAAAATAAATTATTACATCCTATCGTTTTTGTTTGCTTTAAAAAATATCCCTCTCGGAACCCTCTGCGTTTACATCTCAAATTACAACAACCTGTACTTTTTAAGCTCTTTATCAATTTGTCTCGGAAAGATACAAATTTGAGTAGTTTATCCCAACCACAGTCATATGCTTGCCACAGTCAGGGGATGAGGGTAATTCATTTGTCTCTGTAGAGTTTTCATTACTTTTTAGTTTTATTTTGAAGAAGTTACCGTGGATTTTATTACTTTTGTTGTTGAGTGTGTGGCCCTTTCGGAGCTTAATTAATGGTGTTCTTAGACTAGTCGAATATCATTGGTGACCTCTGAAATTATTTACAATTTTGTATTTAGATTATACGCTGATGCAGTTGTTTACACGCCCGTTCTTTTTTCTACTGTATATGTTGAAAATGATAAGGTTAACAAGTTTGTTTCACAATGAGGCCTAAACTGACATTCAACAACAAAATAATACTGAAAAAAGGGAATAAAAACATAGACTAATTATCTAGACATCATGAAATTGATACAAGAGAAATGACAAATTAAACTATAAAAAGATGTATCACTCTTTTATATAATATATAATACCAGATACCGTACAAGATAAAACTGTATAGCAAGCGCCTTTTGACTTATGAAGAAGAGTATGACAGTAAAGATGATTACGTTCTCATGATAAAATGTGCCACAAAATATATGATATGATTATGCTAGATGATTAAATGTATACTTTGTATTAACAGTATTGATGGTAAAATATATGAAGTTTAACACTAGTGTGCTCTGTCATGACACTGGGTTACTTGGATAAATTTTCAACGTTCGCTGATACATACTCACTGTTTTTGGGATGCGGTATTTTTGTTCTTACTTTTTATATTTTACAAGTTCAAGGTGATGACATCGCCCTATATCTTATTATGAATCATACAAAGTTATCCCAGCTCTCAAATTCAAGGACTAAAACCTTTGCATGTTATCTCTTTATCTTAAACAATAATCAACTGAACACAATTTCGACAAATAACCTTTCATAATGACAATTTTTCGTTAAGTTAATGACCATAACGTATGTTTACAAGCAATGATGATTACAGCTTGTCCTACAGTGTGTCAGCAAAATATTTGACTTTAAACAACATTTTATCATATACATGTTTTAGAAAAAAAATCACATTGATAAACTTTACAGCTTCTAAGCAGACGATTCTTGTAAGTGTTGTTCGGTGTACATACACCTTTACAAAAAAATCTAATCATTGGAGTGAACTATTTGTACGTTGTTTTAAAATCTGTTGCGACCCGAGGTTGGCCTGATGGGACATTCACTACCTCATTAAAATTGGGAAATTACTTTTTTAGCATGAAATCATATTTTTTTATAGAAATTCCTCCCTCATTTTTTTTTATTCTTTTCACTCCCCCCTTGCATGAAATTCTGGATCCGTCCCTATAAATTGATATTGATCTTTACAAAGAAGCATTTTACGCATTTGGAACTTAATTCGAGAACTGTATCAAGATATTGAAAACGTGAACAATTATCCGTGTACTTAAATTGTACTCGCGAACTCGTGTACTCGTGTATTCATTGCCATCGCTAATTGATATAATGATGAGAATGGATGTTACTATGAAATTCGAAAAAAAGGGATAATTATCAGTTCACAAATACAGCATATTTGGTTCGACGGGCAATAAAACAGCAAGAGAATTTGTTGATCTGAAAGATATTCGGTGCATTACAAGTTTTTTTTTTGTTTTTTTTGTACCAAAGTATTTTGTTACCTAACCATGTGTACCACTTAACATGATGGTACAAGATATCAATATGTAAATTAAGGAATCAAGGTTACGGTAAAACAAGGTCGAACTTTAAGATATATTCTCAATATGCTGTGTTTGAACTTGTATAGCGGATGTTAAAAATTTTCCAATACCCACATCCAGTTCGAACTCCTAAACTGAATATTTATGACAAGAATTGTACACCCTGCTAATTGTGTTTATTAAGAACATCCACTATATGTTAATAATATTTATAGCTCATGAATTTCTAATTATCTTTTTCTTAAATATATGAATTTTAAGTCTTTGTTGTTAAAAAAATAATATGACATTTTATCAATCACTTCCTTTCTGGTGCATAAATGATCTGGTGATGTGAAATGTTTACGAAATATTTATTTACAATATGCATTTATTATTCTCTAAAAGTTACTTTACGCGAAAAAAAAAAGAAACAGGATACTATCATCAAATACTTATCATGCCTAGTATATGATGTCTCATTCTAATTAACTTCTGAAATAAAGTCATGTCCGATCTACTAAAACTAACGAATAAAAATGGGATTGATAAATAATGATGAATTTGTTGACATGCAAAACGGTACCATGCATGTATCATTGTACTTGATTGTCATGGTTACACTCCACGATTCTTTTTTCAAAACACCTCCCTATTAGTTTTCTGATGATCAGTTTATTGTTTTGGCGAATATTTGACAAATGAAAATTTTAAAAACTATATACATATTTGCCTATCTTTGTTCATAGCCATGCAGAGTCCCAAAACAGCCAGACGATCATTTTATTAGTAAAGTAAATAGTCATTGTAGAGCTGTCAACTTAAGGTCAGTGAAACAAAACCATTATGGTTTACAAAGCTTTGCAAACAACTTTTTCATAAAATAATACTGCATTACATATTTGAAATATTTTATTACATTATTTGTAAAGACGATATTTCGGAATCCTCTCGAAATTAATCTATACGATTGAACAACGTTGGAAATGCGTAGTTACAAATACATTCGAGAGGCCAAAGCAAATGGTATATTTATTTATTTATAGTTTAAATTGTTTTTTCTAGAAAGGCAATGCTTTTGCCAATCCATTTAAGCGTCTAAACTTTATGCTATAAATTTAATAATGAAACTAACACCAAGGTCGTGAAACGGTTTTAAGAGACTCAGTTTATTCGAACACTATTTTATAATTTGTGGTGAAAGATTAATACCATTATACTAATGCTTTTGGTCTTAAATTTAGAAAGAAAAACGAGATATAGGAAAAGTTTTTGGTTTTTGACAATAAATAATGGGGTTAGAAAGTAAACTTGTTTTATAATGATTGGAAAAATTTGTTCATTTTCCTCGAGGCATATTTTCAAGTTAAGCTTAGTAATGAAATATCCTGTATTGAAATATGTTGAAAAGCTCCTGTCTGTCATTATATTAACGTGAATTAAACGATATTCAAAACCACGTTGACTGAACACTTCCAAACGCAATATTCAACACAACAGTATGTACATTTTGAATACTACAGCAAAATTAAAGTAGTGACAACCACATTTTAAAGTTCCAAACAATAAAATGTTACGGCATTATGTTATTCCGTACTGTTTCTGTGTCTTTCCTTGTATTTTTGTCACATGTTGCTTTTTAAAATGATCACAGCTTTTCAACTTAAGCTATTGTGAATCATGGTATCAACATGTTGATAAAGTGTAATTTAATCTGGATACTTTTTTCCATTATATCAGAACTGAACAAGCAATCAACAAAACGAACATTGCAGTATGGATCTGAATAGTTTCATATGTTGATCTTTGTGTTACATAATATACCTACTCTAGTTTCAGTTTCCATAATTGGTTAAATTGTTATTAAAAATCTTAAATCATTTTAGAATTTAATATTAATATTTTTCTACAATATGTTTTTCTAATTGCAGTACGTGTCACTTATTTAAGTTAATGTCAGATATGACACATTGAGTAAAATTCTATATTATGTACCACGTTTTTAATAATGATTTGATTGCAGAAATCCATAAATTGTAAGTCATCGACATGGAATCGATCAGTTGTACAGAATTCGTAAATATCAAATATTAACTCTTCATGGATTGTTCTTTTACAGGTATTTTTTGTGGTAGATTAAGGTGAAGCGAGCAAACAATTGTAATAATGACCATTGTGTTTGTAATCATAAGTGTTAATTGCTTTAACACTTATGCTTATATCATACACGAGTACCCCAATATCAAAAATATCAATATCGATATCAATACCAAAACACCGAGGTTTCATTGCGTGTATTGCAAATGGCAGAGCTTCTTGGTGATGGCTTATTTCTATTTCCATAGATTTGGGTTTGAGCACTTCTTGTATACGATTTATTTTTGGATAATGATCCAAAATTAATCTTTGGATAAGGTTCTTCCTTTATAGTTGATTCTAAAGCTGCTAATGAGAGGTTACTCCTTGAAATACGTGTTCAGCATATCACAATTGGCAAAACATATTATTATATATATTTTTTTTAAAAAAATTTAGAATAGAAAGTGTAGTAACGTATTTGTTTCTCTTCATTCAAATAAATACTAAATGAAGTAACGGTTTAACCATGGGGGCTTGGACATGACGAATACGGACATGGTTAAAAGATAACTGATTATAGGAAATGGGGAACGCAATTAATTAGGTACTCATTGAATACGAAAGAAAAATGTTATACTTTGTAATACAAGTAAAACCTGTAGAAAATGTATTAAATAAAAAATATATAATCCGCAAAATTTGGTATAGGCTAAAAATGACATGAGGAATGGGCATACCAAAGGGGTAAATAAGGAATGGGTCACGAAAACATTTAGAAATTTGTCCCATAGAAGAGCTGTTTCCAAGACAAATAGAACCACCGGAAAATCGTAAACTGAAACATAACATCAATTTTAATGAACATAACTTTCAATCATAATCCCCTTCTGTAAAGTACGGTTTTTCCTTTAGTTCAAATACAATCAAATCCTGTATATTGAACTTTCACAGTGGGTTTCTTTTCATAAAGGAAATACTAAATTGATAAACATATGCATCAACACTTCAAACAGATGTTTCTGTCTCTCTTCGCAGTTGGTTTACAGTTCCAACTTGATTAAGTTTGTACAAAAAAAGAAATGGAACACTATCTACTCGCCAGCATTAGCTTAATAGGCTTTTCAAGACACTATCAACTTGTAAAACTTGTAAAATGACTAAACTAAATTATCAGGTATTCCCGTCTTTATTATATGATCCTTTTAGCTAAAAAAATAATAAAGGACGAAGTCTTTTTAGTAGTGTTTATTGCGAAATAATGAGAGGGATTTGAATCACTGACAGCCTGATTTCAGTATGTCAGGAAGTCAGATCTGTCGGAGCTTCGTGTACAAAGTCTTTCATAATTTTTGAAATAGTCGTTTTTCATACTTACGGAATACAAGCCATTTTAAGGGGTGTAACCCATCAACAGACGACTACCTGGTTGGCGGTCTCATTTAAGAAGGATGAACCCTAAACATTTGTCTTTATGACTTAAACTATTTTCATGTCTGAAAGGACATGTAGCTAAATTGTTTAAAATAATTCATTTAAAAGTATCCAAGTAATAACCGCAGCTCCAACAAGTCAAATATAGGTTTTTGAAGTATACTGCTGTCCAATACTCTATTTGGATGTTACTGCCTTCAAAAATTTATAAACACGAAGTCAAATTCTGGGATATGAACAAAATCTATTGAGATAATTTTGTCGTTTTCGTGTAGAAAGAGTAATCAAGGGAACCAAGGTTCTAGCAGAAATCAAAAGACTAAGTAATACCAGTCTCACCATTCAGCGAAAAGAAGTGTCAAGAAGCGTCAAAAAGTAAAAAAAAAATATAAAGATGTGTCAAAAAGCGACAAGATGGGGAAATTACAAAAAAAAGAAGATTTTTAAATATATTTAATTATTCACCTTATCCTCTTACAAGTTACTTGAATATTAAAAATAAAACGTATTTTTTAAATCCCGCAGGTTCGCACATTAAGAAATACTAATTTAAGGGCTTGGTGTGTTTGTGCATATCTTACCTCCATTGTTTTTTGTCTAACTATGCAAATAAAATTACTACATGGAAATGATATGTAGATTGCTTGTGCTTTAAAAAACCACATAGACATGCTATGTTAAATGCACACCAAGATTTCCTGAGCTTCAATCTTACAATATGATTCTTGGTAAAGTTTAATGCCTCCCATGTCACAGGTGATTATTACATTATTTAACTACATGTGGATATAGAAATGTTTATAGATACACACAAATGGCGTAGAAAATGAAGTTATCAACGTCATTGACAACGTAAAACCAAGGTAAATGCGTAGCATCATTACACTACACGTTTTTACGAGTTTGACCATGTGAACTGATATGCGACCTTTGGCCTGGACATATCATAAAGGTTCTATGATTTGATTTTTTAATTTTGTACTAAGTTTGTTCAATACCATTTGATGGATGATTCTAGGTTACTATTAATGTCGTTATAAAATGACATAAATGCAACCGGATCTCTGTTACAATATCAACGTGGTAGCATTGTTATCTGGAAATAAAAATACTTAGTATATTACGTAGCATAAAAATCATGCAAAATGTGATTCATGGTTGAAAAGCCTACATATTTTTATTTTTGACATTTTGTTTAACATGTCATAGTAAACAAAAAGTAACATGTGGTTTTACATATAACCCATGTTCATAGGAGATAAAAATTATATAGAATGCACTGCAGATTTTAAAATTAAGGGAGATAACTCTGTAAATGATACTCAAATACAATAGAATCTATTGGATTTTCAATGTTGATTATCTTCTAAGAGCAGGCATATATGAATGAATAATTACAAATTGTACAATATAGACCCATAAAACAACTTAATAACAAAAATAAAAATATGTAGCCTTTTTTGGCGTGTATCACATTTTTCAGATTTTGCCTGATTCTTACAAAGAGAGCTACTTTAAAAAACGTTGATGAATCAACGTAAAAGAATAAAGTTTAATAATCCGTTGATTCGTGAAAACTTCCCTTTTATATCTCTTGATTCAAAGGGATGCTTGCTAGAGAAATTCTAAAAAATTATAATGACTACAAAATTAATTTCATTCTTATTTAAAGAAACCTTGAGTTTTTGTTTTCAATTTATATTTCTTCACCGTCAACAGTTCAAGGTCTGTTTGTTTGTACGTTGTAATTGAATTTTGTTTTAATCACATCTTCCTTGCTGTTTTTGTCAGAAAAGAAAATTACCAATTGTTTGTTTTTCAGTGACAGATGATTAAAAAGTAACATAAATTCGCTTTCCGTGGAGGGTTATGATTATACTTTTTTTTTTAAATTTAGTTGCATTTGCCGTATATCGGGTAATTTTTGCGGGTGAAATAATTGGTGATTGTTTCTGAACATGAGAACTTATTTCTTAAAAGTGTTAGATATTTGCATGCCAGATATTTGAATATGTATAGGTAAATGTTACTTTACAAATTGCATTATGAACGATTATGAAAAGGTATGTTACTGTATCTTGACAACGTGACGCATCATGAGTAAAACTATGTATTTACCAACCTCGAATATCCTTTGTTTACACATTTCTAATGCAATAATCAATTTTATTGTGATAACCATGACTCTGTTATTTGTATACATGCCGAGACAGTAGTCATATAGGTAATATGGTAGTGCCAAAACAAAACTCATTATAATGTATTACCGAAAATTGGATTTATATCACCTGCAATCATGAGATTGATATATAACGTAGTAACTGAATGATGAATAAATATGTAAAAACATTATACGGTATTCGTTTTATTTGATTTATGGATCGTTATAACTGTTTAAACCCTTACAAATCAGTTCTGGCTCATGGTTTTCTGTAAATGTATGGTACAAATCTGTGCTGTTTAAACACCGTAATCCGCTTCTTAAATTTTATTTCGTCATAAAATTCGTAAGATAAATGATATATTGGATTCTCTCCGACGTTCCACCTACATTTGTTTTTTTTTTGTTTTTGTTGTTGTCGTTGTTGTTGTTTGTTGTTGTTTGTTGTTGTTGTTTTTTTTTATTATTATCTTCTTCCTATTATTTCATTATTTTAACTTGTGTATTCATATTGAATAAGATGTTTAATCCCTCCTCGTCAACTTGTACAAATAAAAATGTTTTGATGTAATTTGTATTTCTGCATACCTTTGTACCTACATCGGTTTATCAGAATAAAGATATATATATAGTATAACAAAATTTAGAAATTTCTTAACAGTAACAACAAAAGCGATTTTTATTTTTCAAATAAACAATCAGTTATCAGAAGGTTTTTTCTGTTTGAAGTAGGCATGTTTGTTTCCAGAGTTATTTATTGGGTATCATTGTTTTTTGCCCAATCAAATTACAAGATAAATTCGTTTACAACTATGTATAACTCTGGGTTAAGTAAAATCATCTAAACAAAATATACAGTATGTTTGTAAATGGAGATATCACCACATCTGGATGTACCACACATAAATATCTGAAACTATGATCTGTTATAACATTACAGTTCATTGCCAAGGACAGAAACATAGAAGTAGCATAGAGAAAACTATTTCTATATAAAGCATTGTTTAATCAAGGATACCATCTAAAACGTTAAGATTTCAACCTTCACCTTTAATGGGCAAGCATGAATTTGAAATGCATTAACCTTACAATCATCTGAGTTGATTTGACGCTTCATCCCTACCTTTGCGATTTCAAAATTTCTTTCGGAAAGATGAACATTAATATGTTATAAGTAGTTTATCAGAGTGAACAAATTGATGCCTTTGTTGTGTTGAATACCTTCTGATTGGCTGAGTAAAGAGATAACATAACATAAAAAAAGATATGGATAGGGGAAAATATGTATACTAAACTAATAGTAAACACAAACAAAGTAGAATGTAAAGAGTAAACTATACTCCTAAAATTGCAGTTTGCACAAAATTAAAAGTTTGGAATAGTTTCATATATATATATATATATATATATATATATATATATATATATATATATATATATATATATATATATATATATATATATATATATATATGAAAAGTCCACAAAGTCTAGCGCCCTAGACTCTGTATAAATTTGTTCCGATTGAGTAATGTAGCGAATAGAGTCGTCACATTCTGAGATGTTTGTATAATATTGATTTTTTGTGACATGCATCATTAATTTGATCCTCTATCCTACATAATAACATCTAACTGAGCTGTCCCGTACTAACATACATCGTGTACTTAGTTACATCCCTGGAATAATCCTACGAGGAGGAATGACCCGGCCAGGGAAAGCTATAATTTTTATATAGCCTAGCTGGCCGAGTGGTCTAGGGCGCTGGACTTTGTGCAGGCGGTTTTGCCATAGATGTCACAGCGGTATGAGTTTGAGTCCCGCGATATAATCGCAATATATTTCATAAGAATTGTAATCATTATGAATATAGTATTAATGTATTGCCTTTTCCATATTGGCCCTGTAAAATGCCCGAGGTATCAATGATGGCTGTAATGATCCGAGGCAACGCCGAGGATCATTAGACTCATCCGAGGCCATTATTAATATCAAGGGCATATTACAGGGTCAATATGGGAAATGCCTTGCGTTGATACTTTTATTAACCAATTTTATTTTTGGACATAGTCAGAGTTAAACATTAATACATATGATTTCACCAATTTATAAAATTAAAACATATCTCGATGAATGAAATATTGATGAATATATATCATGACTGTTTTGTTGTCTTTTCCAACAATCCCCAAAAAAACTCGTAAATTTATAGTTCAAGATTAAAAATACCTAATAATTCAATATACTCAGTCGTAGTACCATTTTCCAGCAACTTTAAATCTCCTAATCTGATTAATAAAATTATTAGGTCACTCATAATTAAAGTTGTCACTTATTGTAAGAAATGCACGCCATTTTGATTTAGTCCATAATGGTCCCTTATTGATGCCCCGTTTTGCGATCACTCCCCACTTTAGTTAAGTTTCGCTCTTTCGGCTAGGGATGAAACATGACATTAACGGAAACTGGTGGTTGCTATAGTGATTAAAAATGAAGATTCTATTGTAGATAAAACATTTCCCCAAAAGGGGACTTTCAAAAGTATTTTGCAATGTTTCATATATTTTCAATGTTCTAGGAGCTTTTTCAATGACAATTTGACTTCATTGTGAAAGTAAAAATAAGTAATTTTTTTACCATGCTAAATTTGAAAAGTGGATTACAAAGTGAAAAGGCTAAAAATCTAACTGCCGATATCAGGAAGGGGTTTTCCAGGAAAATGTTTTGACAGTTTCAGGGCATGAAACAAAAAGTTAAGATATTTTGCGGGAAATTTGACATTTTTAAACCTGATTTTATCAACTTTTTTGCATTTTTAGCATAGTTTAGTATGGTTTCTATGGTAACCCTATTTGTTGTGGGTAAATTTGTTTTTCAGAAATGTTTTACTGCATTCTGAAGGCCTTGGCTTGATCTATATTTAGATATTTAGATTTGCAGATGTTTGAAATTTTTAAAGTAATAAATGTTACAAAGCATCATATTACAATACCAAAATCAGGCAGCGCTACAATACTGTGGAGGTTGACTTTAAGCTGTGATTTCGTAATGACCTGCTGTAGGAATGTCAGGTTCGTAATGACCAGTTGTCTAAATTTTCGGTTCTTAAAGGACGAGCATTTCTATACATAGTGTAGTAAGTTGGTTTATAATGATCTTTAAAGACGTACAAAAATGATTGATTTATTGATTTCCGGTTTCAATCTGTATTATTGCCAATCTATTTTGTTTTTGATAGTGTTTATTCAGTAGCACGAATAAATGCATATAAGGTAAACCTAGAGCGATTCTCAAAAAATATCTTTCAAACCGTGGATATATATTCTATTTACATGTATCACATTTTGCGAAATCATATAATATTTTTCCCTAGGAAGGATTTATCTTTGAAACAGTTTGATTGTCTGCTAATTTCCAATAAAAGTTCTCATTTGTTTTATTCGCGAGGTCAATTTCCGACTAATCATAGACAAACGATTGATTAAGATTTCTACCAGGAACTACCAGAAATAATCTATCAAATCAAAAACATTTCTAGACTAGAATACCACAGAAATAGCTATGAAAACGATTTTGATAGATTTGCTGGAATAAATCATATCTTTTGCGTCTCTGACTTGTGGACTATGAACGACCCATCGTGTTCATGCGTTTAGAATTTTAAATTGTTTGTCTGTTGAATAGACACAATCTTAAAGAATGATTCTTAAAGGCTTATTAACCTTCACTGAATAATTGAAATTATAGATATTAAGTCTGTTATATCTATAAAGTATTTATCAACTCCGAGCATCAAAATTAAAGGCAATATTCTCAAAGACATCAATACCCAAGTACAATGCCAAAAGTGAAAACAGGGACGATCTACATACACAATGAAGATAAAAATATTCCAATTTTAGTCAGCCAAAAACTTGACATTCCTTTTCGAATATTGAAATGGAATATTTAAAAACTCGTCATCTAATGACATGGCACGCCCCTACCGGTTATTGTAAGGAATATTCCACTTATGTTCATATCAAACTCTATTCAAATTGACCCCTGGATAGAGGATGAAAAAAGCAACCTATAAAGAATAGGTGATTAGAACTGTGAAAATGAGTGGAGGTTTTCAAGTGAATATTAGGTGTTTTCTTATCTTCTGCAGAAATAATAAAAAAGCACTGCGAGAAGTCAGGACAGTTTTTTTTTTATGTAATATGACATAGAGTCAATGTAACTTTCTTCCATCAAGGGCATGATTTGCCTGATTTTTGTTATAGATACAAAGGTATGTTTGTAGCCAAAGGATAATTTGTGGTGAAAATCAGCTCATATCGGTCAAAATGATGTAAGGAATCTTAACTCGACAATTCATAGCTATAATATTTATGAATTAAGGCAGTTGTTTTTTCACGATTCGCAAATGATCTCGCTCAAAACAAGTCTGAAAGAATAAGAAAAACAACTTCATACAATAATGAATAATAGTACATGTCAATGATTAATATCATGTCATGTTTAACTACAACTTTTGCCATTTTCCTCAGTTTTACTTAAAAATTGAAAAGTATCAGAATGAAGAAACTTATATCCATATAAAACTGTCAACAGTTGTGTCGATTATGAGCCAACTTTTACTAAAATCATTTCTTACACCACTTGCAGCGTGTAACGTTGGCAACCCCACGAACACGAAATTCTTACACGAAACACTTTGCACTATACACGCCGGAAGTATTCATCTCTATTATTGAAATATTTCGGAATTTAATTTGGGAATCGAAACTAATATTACAGACTGTGTTTGTCTGCTCTAAATCATCGTTTGCATGACTGGATCTTGTTTTGTCCTTTGCCATAAGTTGTTATTGCTGATTTTATTTGGCCACTTTATTCCGAGGATGTTTCTTAGGCACCTGTTTATGAACACTTGTACTATTTTGGTGGATGCAACAGTTGATCGCCATGTCTCTGATCCATATAAAAGCACTGATTTAACATGAGAGTTGAAAATTCGGATCTTTGTAGATGTTCTTTGCTCCTCCAGATCGGCTTGAGGATAGCAAAAGCTTGTGCTTTCTTTTTCTTTGCTAGTATGTCTTCATCTGTCTCTCCAGTTGTACTAATGACACTTCCAGGATAGGTAAATTGTACCACATCTTCTATTTCAGAACCTCTTATCCGGGGTATAATAATGCGATACCATTTTATTTATCTTACAATGAAATATTGAATTTTTGATATGAAAAGTATTCATTTATTGTTCATTGCAAAACCATTCTCATTCTCATTTATACGTGTACTTTACTTTTAGGAATGTTAAAAATATATTACACGTTTAATTATGTCTTATCAATTTGGTAATGCTGAATTTAATCTGGCAAAAACAATTTCGAGTAGATACGGTAATATCAATTTTACATACGACAAAAATAATAGTTCGTTAAACTGATGTCCCGACCATCTTGGAGGGCCATATAAAAGTTTTGCAGTATTCCATTATATTTACAATGTACAAAAGTCTGAAACCAATTATTTTCATTACGTATTAATTCCTGACGATATTTTTTCCAATATTAAAGAGGAACACTGATTTTTGCATTGAAAACAAAATTACAACCGTAATCCGTAAAACTGATTTAACCATAGAAACTATTTTTACCATCCAATCAGATGACAGAACCGTTGCACGAATCACGCTGCACGATACACGAAGAAATAAGCAACAAGTGCGCACGAAAAAGGTACATGCACACGAATCCCACATTGCACGTTACATAATCCCACAAAACACGCTAAAATGGGAATGTTACACGTTTCAAAAATATATATCATGACCACCTAGACCTGCTAAACACTTTGTCGTCATAGGGAAGCTTGGTATGTGCATAAGATTTATATTAAGTTCAAGCCAATAATCAAATAGGATTGATCATAGAGTTAATTTTAGATATTACTGCTTTTTTTTATAAAAAAAAGACACAAATTTATAAAAACGATTAAAATTTTATACTGCTTCATAATTTTAAACTCATTTAATTGGTTTCACATCTCCTTTCTTTGAGCAATGATTAAAACTGTTTGATGTAAAAGATTCTGGATATTACGTTTTGTCTCAATAATTGGTTCATTGATTATAAGTTCTACCTGTTAAGATAATGCTTTTACACGGAATAGTAAAATTACAATTACACATGAATTTTTTATCAAGATGAGGATTTGTTGTTATTTTACTAGGAATTCAAGGTATTTTATATCATAAGTTAGAGTCGAGTTTTGGGTACTTCTTATATACAACTAATTTTTGGATTTATATCAACCTGAAATGATTCTAATGCTGCTGATGAGAGGTTATACCTTGAAATGTAATTACTATTATTGTATTCATTTGACTCAGATTAAATAATAATATTATATAACAATAATGTTCTAATAGTAACAATTTTAATGAATTTTACTATTTTTCTTGCCATGTTAGTGATTTTGTAAATGTGCTTATCGTCGATCTTAAACCTTATGAAGTTATATCTGAAACAATAGTTCTAATGTCCAATATAATGTCATCTATGTAAAGTTGGTTTCCACATCATGTTTAATGCCTGTTACTACAAAAATGTGATAAATGACAGTGATTTCTAAAAAAAAAAAAACCATTACTTCTTCAGAAGTATTATGTCCTTTCAACAAATACTTCAGGACCTTGTTTGGGTGAAAATGTTACAATTTCAACTTATGATAATTGTCTACTTATATGCTTTATTCAACGGGTCATAGTTTTCTTTTCCTCATTTGTCTACCACGGGCTTGACTTTTTATGAGCAAGTCGGCGGGTGTTTCTAGAAAAGCAAAGGACGCTTACCCTACCGGTGCACCTGGTCCCTGCTCCCAGTTTTTAGTGGAGGCCGCTTTGCTCATTTGCTTTTGTTACTTTGTATTTATGATTTTAGTTACTTTATGTTCTTTGTTGTGTATGTCTGTTTTCCATGTCTGGTCTTGCATTCTTTTGATTACCGCTATAACCTTGGTTCCCTTGATTACTCTTTCGTATGTTGGTTTAACAATGATGTAGATGGCTTATCATACCACTTATAGGGCCAACAAACTCTTTTAAGATTTCCTTATTAGCATCTTGATTTCATACTTGTTTCTCCTTATTTCTGTCTGGAAAAACGGAAAATCAAATTGACATCAGGTGATTAAATTATGTCTGAAAAAGATTTGCTGTCGTTTTAACAGATTCCTAGTCTATTAAAAACTCACATGATCATCCGGTTTTAGAAATGTTCATAGTTAATTTTGTAATAAAAAAACAATATTTTATCAAGTTTTTTTAAAAACATTTCTAAACAATCTTACTGAATAAAACATCTAGAATGTTTCGGGATTAACGTGAAAGGTAATTTAACAACCAACATGTGACCATAGACAATATAAAATACTTTCGGAATATTTTATTACATTAGATATTGCCGGTCGTCTTAAGACTGGGGAAGCCTAATGAGTTTGTAAAAACAATTTCTGTATTGAATTCTCCAAATATCAGTTTTGTTGATATAGGGCTGCTAATATAATAAAAAGTATCGTGCTAAATCATAAAAGTTTCATTTATAAATCTTTAGGGAATTGTTCTTTTATACGACAGAATGAAGTTGGCAGTGGCATTTTGTTTCATTGAAAGAATGTACTTTGTTTTTCTTATAAGGAATATAAAGTTTTTATGATATGTAGTCTTGAAAACGGATGAATCATGTTAAAATAGTAAGAAAAATAAGAACTCATTGTTTTATTTAAAAATATACATAAAATATATCGTAAACAGAGATAAAAGTTTTACAAATGTACTAAGGCTGCTTACTAAAGAAGTGTAAGTTGGGTTTGACTTGAAGCCCTTTCAAAGTGTACACTAACAAATAAAGTGCACATGGACTGAGCTTCAATGGAATTTTGGATGAATATATCAATTACAAAACAAAGAATACATGTAACACAATAATATATTATGCAAGAAACTGTAAGTTTGAGGATGAATATTTTCTACCTTTGTTTAAATATGTGTCTTCGGTTTCAGTGCCATATATGCATTAACAGCAATGGCACTTTGTTCTTAATAAAGGCACGTATCAAACTTTGAAGTTTATTTGAAACACATACGTTGTTAGATTATTTGGATCTTTCCTTAAGATCCACCTGTAAAAGTATTATTCATTTATCTCTTATTGAGAAATACTTACAAAGTCTTATGTATGGGTAGAAATAATTAGAGCAACGAGAAACATACAATAAAACAAAAACAAACAAATAATAACAAACAATTATATGGTTTCACGTCAATTTTGTTTGGATATCGTTACAAGATCTGCCACAATGCTAAATCAACAACAAATTACTTCAGTGTCATAAGATTGACAACAAGAATGCTGATCGTGTTTAAAAAACATACACACAAATAATTAAAATATCATTAAAACAAATATATGGTTAAGTTTTAAAGAGCTTTGTCTTCTATTTTTTTTTATTTGGAAAATATTGGAATATTCTCCCAATGTTTTTTTTTCTGTACGCTAAGTTAATGTAATTAAGATGTATCTTCATTTAAGGAGAATTGAAGATACAAGGCACAAGACAACAAATTTTATTAAATCCGACAGTCTGAAGAAGAATTTGCACTTAGGATTGTGAAAAACATGATATTTGTTGACCACAAGGGAATGATATTGCAGTATTCATAACTCTACTGATCCGACACAAAGGAAAGTGAAACATATTTATTTAAACATGCAGATGGATCTCTTTTCAGTTAGATTAACATTCAATTGTTATCAACATGAGAAAGTTATAGTGTTCCTATAACGGCTGTCATTAAAATTTATCCAAGAAGGCGCGATCAATCTGACTACTCTCCGAGTCCATAAAAAGAGACTGAGCTTTTACAAAACTTTTCACATCGATTTATCTATATCTGAGCAATTTAAATTGTAAATTTCGAGTTAATCAGCACACACATAAAAAAGGAAGTATGTCTAAGAATATATACTGAATACGTTTGCACTTCTAAGGGACAAAAGTGAGTTTCTGTGATTTCACATTACTTATGATGAAAATAATGTTTTTCATCAGATGACAAGGATGTGCATTCCGACCATTTAACATATTCTGTGTAAAACTTCAATTAGCAATCGTTTGGTAACTCGTCATATATTAAAAAGCAGATATATTTTACTATTTTCGGAGTTTTCGAGTCTAAAATCGCAAAAAAGAATTCCGTGAAATCTTATTGTGGGCTCAAATACTTTGTGCAACACTTACCATCCGCCAAAATAAGAAACGGTAAATATTTTCATTTACCTTTTTGCCTAAAAGTCGCCACATTTTACACATCCAAAAATAATTTGCCATACGATATGTGGTTATTCTTGAGATTATTGATGGAGTAATAGAAATGGAGTACAAATTAGACAAAACTCTCAATCCCACGGAAATATTATGTATTGTAAAAAGAATCTTGTTGAGACAATTGATTTCTTGCATTTAACGATTGGATTTAGAAAAATGCGGAAGTTGAGAATAATAGCAACTACAAATTGATGAACTTCGGTTTAAATATATATAAATGGCAAGATCAATGTCAATTCTAAAGATCAATTTGTATCGAAGACAGATTGCAAACAGTAAATAGAGGTCACATAGGCACAATAAATCACCGTGAAAATAGAAATTAGATCATTGATGTGCAATTAAGCGTGCGAGAAATCAAAATATCCACTCATTTTCTTTTCTCAAATGTGCAATGTGACGATCGTTTATTATAGATCACAACAACGTGCTTAAAAAAAATTAATTGGTAGTTATTTTTTTTTCATAAAACATAAAACTTAAACTATTGGAATTATGCATTGCCAAAATTAAAACAGAAGTTTTGGATCCGTTTAATACAAATTAAGAAAAAAAATCAAATATAATATTGAACTAACGAGAAGTGCAGGAATGGTAAGTATATGCAATTTCTTGATAACATAAAAACAAGATATTTACTCTTCTTGATTTGCTTTCGGTAATAATTAAATGGAGGCTTTTTTTCATTTGTAGCAACTCATTCTTTGTTCATACTTCATTATTGCTAAACAAATTGTGATCAGTTTGTCAATTTTTGTAGAACATTCAATAGAAAAAAGCTTTTCGTATTTAGATAATGACAGAAATTTAAGTTTCGTGAAAAAATCCAAAACAAAAAAAAAAAAAACAAAATCTCAAATTACTTATTAACTAGAACTTGATCAAGCAGAAACCTATAAATATTTATTTTGTGTTATATGTAATTCATTTCAAATGACACATCCTGGAGACTAGTGGTTTAAGTTGAAACAAATCAGGCAGTTAAATGTAAGGGATACGACCGTTACCCAATCAGTAACCAAAAAGAAAACTTTCACGAAACTGTCACGTTCCACAGTATTTGCTTTTCCATTTCACTTGATACTTTTTTAATGTTTAATTGTGTGTGATGAAGGTTTATAGAAATTTTAAGTAGCTGTCTTTGTAAGAATCATGCAAAATCTGAAAAATGTGATACACCCTAAAAAAAGGCTACATATTTTTATTTTTGTAATTAAGTTGCTTTATGGGTCTATATCATGAAATATGTAATTATTCATTTAAATATGCCTGCTCTTAGGAGATAATCAACATCGAAAATCCAGTTGATTCTATTGTATTTGAGGGTCATTTACAGAGTTATCTCCCTTAATTTGGAAATCGACAGTGCATTCTATACAATTTTTATCTCCTAAGAGCACGGGTTATATGAAAAACCACATGTTAATTTCTGTTTACTATGACATTTCAAACAAAATATCAAAACAAAACATGTAGGCTTTTTACCCATGAATCACATTTTGCATGATTCTTAGCTGGAGTTCTACTTAATATCGAAATATTTTGTTGCAAATTCATAATAACTGCGCAAAAGTAAATTGATGGTAGAAATTGCAATTAACAACAACGGCGGCACAAAACCCACTTACTGATAGTAAAACTTCATGCAAAACATCGCATGTCTTTGGATAACAATTGGAATGAATATTTATCATATTGGCATTGTGGCATGTAACAAATGAAACCCTCGTCTCAGTTGTAAAGACCACGGAAAAAAATCTGGACTATTTTATGTATAGCGTCTATACATTTTTAACTAAATAAAAGACAATCTCTAGCGCAGGTGTTGCAATGGAAATAAGGTGGAATGTGTGTCATGTCGAAAACAAAACAGATGTGATATAATGGAAATACAAGATTCAAATTATTATTTTGTTATGAATCGTGTATAAATCCATACATTTAAATCACCGGGTAACATTGCTAATTTATAGTGACAAATCAGAATCATTTTTGTATTTGCTGTGAATTGGTTTGGTTTTCATTATGAATCGTGATTTAGTTTGTATTATATCAAGTTAATCAACAGAGTCACTTAATCACACATATTAATATTTATTTGTAGGTAGAAGGCAATGTGTTTATTCAGTTTAAATATGTAAAGGATTCTTAAAATGATGAATAACGATGAAAAGTTTTATGATCAGTCAAAAAAAAAAAAAGAAACAAAAAAAATCATTTATAATGTGTTTAATCACACCATATTGAACGTATTAAGATCAGTTCAATGGCATCTCTGGTTTAACGAGTTTAATGATGAGTCCACCGTAGCCATAAGGAAACCGCCGTTTCATTTATCATTTTTCTTTTCAGTTGACCATCAGACTGAGAGCTAGAAGTTTGTTCAGAAAACACATACAGTTCGCGCTTCTAGAAATTCCTGATCCGTTTAATGATTACATTTGTTTTTGTTTCTGTTGCAGAATACTCTTTACATGTAGCAATAATGTGATATACGTTAACTGTTCTACTAAAGAACCGTTCGTTTGAATGTCTGTTGAGCAAATTTTGTTGCAATGTCTGTATTAGTATCCTATTTCAGATTCAATGTTCAGAAACGAACAACTGAAAATTGAATATAAATATTGATATGTCGTCTAGTGCTTGTCATGTTCAAAATATCTAATTGTTCAGCATTACGGCGTTGAAGAAAAGCAAATGCTGGTGTTTTAAATATCTTGTGTAATTATTTCTTTATTAAGGTGTGGGTGGTAGTATTAAACGCGAGTAATTTTTTCATCGTTGCATTGAAATGCATTTTAAGGAGGTAGACCTGGGGAATGGGACATAACTCTTGAAATCAGAGATCTGTTTGTATTATATACAATTTCACCAAAGCCTGTCAAGCTTTCATTTGAAACAATGAAATCAATTCAAGTTACTTCAATGCTTACTTGGGCTTGGTGTCAAATGCTGAATACAAACATTCCAATGATTTGTAAGAGTTGTGTCCCTTACCCTAGGTCTACCTCCTTAAATTAAATAAATGTAGCCATGACACATACTTATTAGACATGTAAGGTGAATAATTATGGTGAATTTGTCAACGAGGCAACAAGCTCATTGGGATGAAAAATGTCGCAAATGTATTTAAAAGAAAATAAATACTACAAATCATGATAGTTCAAGTTAATTATTCAATAAAGTGTCCTTAATTTATACCTAAATATTTTTAGAATTACCTCAGCTTTCACCTATCTGTTATTATCAATATTACCAGAGTAGTCAAATGCACCTGCTAAATGTTCACTACAACACAAACTTGAGACTAAAAGAGCTTGATTTGCATACCTGGTAAAAACGTCCGTTTAAGTGCAATGACTTTACATAGGAATCGTCATACAAATGTACAACTTAAGGCGGTATACCTAGGGTATGGGACACAACTGTTGAAATCGGTTATACGTTTGTAACATAGTAATTTCACCACAGCCTATCAAGCCTTCAATTGAAACAGAATGAAATCAGTCCAAGTTACTTTGATGCTTACATGAGATAAATGAAAAATGCTGAACACAAACGTTTCAATGATTTCTAAGAGTTGTGTCCCTTACCCTAGGTCAACCTCCTAATAAGGCCTTCAGTAGACCTTCCAATGAGGACATATCACACAAAACTCTATCGTAGGCCCTGTCGTAATGATCATGTCAACAATTGAAAATTTCTTTCTTTCTCTTATGGTCTTCAAGTTATAACCTTAAAACCACAATCGTTACTTTTATTTTTTGAATTACACTAATAAAGAATTCACGTACGACTTTGATCCTGAAAGACAATTGATAGTTTCTTATTTTCTATAACGGCGTTCAAGTTATAAGCTAAACACCATTAATGACGAAAATTGGTGACTTGGTCCCTGTGTTCTTAAAATAGCAACGGTCAGGCTTTTTCCTTAAACCACATAATTGATATAATTTGTAAAGTTATTCTCTCTAAGATACCAATGAAAAAATTGGGAAAAAATCCACTAAACAGTTGCACCGGAAAATATGTTTGAAAAACATATTTTTGTCGACAGAAGACGACGACAGATGACAAAAAGTCGCAGACTGATGATAATAGCTCATATTGACTTTTAATGACCTAAAAACTAAAAAGTATAAACACCCTTTTTACTGCTAGAGAAATAAACCGAACGTAATGGAAAAACAGAAATTGCTTGATATCATCTTTTATAATTCAATATCATAACCGAAAACATTCACTGGGGTTCGATTAACATTTAGCCGAAATTAGATAACAGTGATAAACAATTATTTTCTCATTAAAAAAAAACAACATATATTTGTCTGGTCTGGTCACGTTATTTCACAAGCATCCGTAGAAAATTCGTTATGTGATGTTTTTATTATCAAATATTATTCAATAATTCATTTAAACCTCCTGCATTGTTCTGTTAATAAAGTAATTTCTGGTATGAAACCCAAATTTCCTGTTGTCATCGAGTTCGCTTTACTGCTCAGAAAGGATTAAAATACGCTTCAAATGGTACGTTTGTTTGTGTAAATCCTCTTGTTAAAATATAAACTTGATACCTAACAAGTACGGTACATTTGTAAAAGGAGTTTGATCAAAGCGCAATAACTCAATTTAAATTAGGAATTATTTAATCATTTAATAATATTGATTATTGCACTATTTTACCTATAGTTTTTTTATGTCGATGAGTTCATGCAAGAGTACCATTTTATTATTATTTTTTTTTTAATCTAGAACCATTTTTTGTTCAAACATCTTTAGATATTTTATCTTGCAAGATATTTTCTGAAATATGTTTTCTTCCGGGCTACTACAGCGGATGCCTGCCTAAGCTCTGCCGGGGACAAGACCGGGAAAATTTTCCGAGTTGTGCCAAGTTACTGCAGTGAAGACTGTACGAGTCATGTCGACCTACATGGGAGAAAACTGCATTTTTTTTTTAGATTGTCAAAACCGATCCTGCCGCAAGACTTTTTTTAAAATAGCATTTGGGAGATACATGTATTTGGGATATTCATACATGATAAAAAAAACTTGATAATCTTGTCCTTTAAGATATCATAATTTTACCACTTTTGTGCCAAATTCGCTTGTTTACCTAGTTGCAAATATATCTTAGGTAACTGTTGACTTGTTCCTTCTGTTGTGGTTGATACATGATCAAGTAACTGTTACTTTTCTTACAATTATAAACACTAGAATAAGAAGGGGGAAAACGTTC
Organism: Perna viridis; assembly: GCA_037379345.1. Taxonomy (NCBI): domain Eukaryota; kingdom Metazoa; phylum Mollusca; class Bivalvia; order Mytilida; family Mytilidae; genus Perna; species Perna viridis. The sequence continues at coordinate 24,437,199 of CM074515.1, forward strand.
AAAAATAGAGATCAAGGAGCGGATCCAGAAATTTGTTAAAAGGGAGGGGTTCAAGGGAAGCATTTTCTTATTCAAGCAAAAATGATGCTAAAAAATAATAAATAAATTTGCCTAAACAAGGGCGAGGGTTTCAAACTCCAGAACCTTAACCTGGATACACCATACGTGAACATGTTATAACACATTTGAAAACTGTTTTACAGCTGTAGCATTGAAAAGGCAATTAAACATAATTTTCTCTCCATTTAAGAAAATGTTATGAATAAAAGGACACTAATTCTCCTATTCACAGTCAAGTAGTTCTCAATTCTATATCTGATCCTACTATTGATTAAAATGTTTTTTGTTTGGTTGCAGAAAGCAATGGTATGAATACTCTTTATATCTAGCAATAATGTGATATACGTAAACTGATCTACTAAAGAAGCGTTCGTTTGAATGTCTATATAAGTCTAAAGAATTGCACAACCATACCGATAAAGATGTTAATACAATATAATAAAACGTATAATGAGCAAAATTTTCGGTCAACTAATGACCGTCTTCAGTGCCTTAAATAAACTGAGTGTGTACGAAAGTAAATTGTCTGTAAACACAACTCATTTCCTAATCAGGTGAATACCTGTAACGTATTAAAAGTTTATTGACAGTTAACAAAGATCTTGAACATTGTGTTAATTTAAGGCACTGAAGTTGATCATTAGTTGACCGAAAATTTGGCTCAATATATATTTTATTGTAGTATATTAACATCTTTATCTGTGTCGTAGTGCAATCCTTTAGACTTCTATATATTTTTTATTTGTGCTGCATCGTCATGATCCGATACCCATTAAATTTGCAAGTTGGCAGATTCCTTTAGAATAAACGTCTCAGAATGTGCCAAATCTATTCGCTACACTGCTCTATCGGATCAAATTGATACAGGGAAGATAATGTAAACTTACAGAGGGGTCTGAAAAATTCCAAACGATGTTAGAACTGCGATGCAAATTTTGGCCGTTCCCTCCGCTGGACTCGAACTCGTACCGCTGCGATATCTATGGCAAATCCTACGATGAGGAATGACCCGGCCAGCGAAAGCTATATTTTAATATAGCCTAGCTGGCCGAGTGGTCTAGTGCGCTGGACTTCGTGCAGGCGGTGTTGCCCCTAGATGTCACAGCGGTACGAGTTCGAGTCCCGCAGAGGAAACGACCAAAAATTTGCATCGCAGATTTGATAGTTCTAACATCGTTGGGAGTTTTCCAGACCCATATATATATATATACAAAGCTTGACATGGATATTGAATAATCCTAGATAGAAAGATAAATGCAGAAACGTTGGTCATTTCAGAATCCATATCAAGATTTTTTTTTTGTATATATAAAGTTTCAGCATCTTTCTTTCTATGATAAATGTCATTCCTTCTGTCTTTGAAGATTAACGTTACTCAATAACATGTTATGTATCAAGATATGTGATAAATAATGCATTTTCTCTTAAGATTGTATTTTAAAAATCCAACAGCTGCAACCTAAGGCACGTAAATAGTTATAGTTGTTTGTTTATTTCATCCAGGAGAACAGATCGAGCGATTCCTTGATCTTAGTGAGAACCGATTAACCACGAAAGCTGTATTTTCCTTGAGAAATAATGTACGATACAGTTACTACCGGTGCATATGAACTACAGTTTCTGTTTGTGTTTTAATTAAAGACGCCTGCTATTTTCGTTTATTGTACTTTTACATGTATTTTGTTTTGGCTTTCACTGAATACTTAATATCATATATATGAAATAAGCTTCAACACGCACTGCAATGTACTTCTTAGTTTTACACTTCTCCTTGTTTATAATACATATTTGAATTTCATACTTTTTTGGTGTCCTTTGGTATTTTTTTTATCGTAAACGGAGAAGGAATAATAAACTATTTCAGCTCATTGTTTTAATAATAAAAAAAATTGTTACTTAAACATCATAACTTCAGTACCGAACAATATTTAAAAAAGAAATAAATAATTCAACTATATGAGGGAAATGTTTATGAGCTATTATTCGATAACTGCTCATGGCATGAATGAATTAAAGAAATAAATATAGTAGTGCTTCATGAATTGGAGAAATACTGGGATTTGCAATAATGACAAATTGATTCACAGAAGCAGAAAATAATTTTAAAAAAAGTCTAAGCTGATATGTGAGCAGTTACATGATTGCAAGACGCAAATATTGTAAGAGATAATATCATTTCAATTGTCATTAATACTTTAAATAAAAAGTTTATGCAGCCTAAAATATAAATGTAAAGCACGTAATTATATGTAGATTAAAAATTTTAACTTTTTTCCTAATATACGTTTTGTATACAATTATATAGTTCTTGGTAGAGAATCCTCATACATTGTAAAAAATAAAATTCCAAATCATCTTCCCAATATACAGAAGAAGATGTTTACAAATGCTGGAATTTTTTATTGACAACATATTTGTTCAGTGTGGTAGATGCGTTTTTCAACAAATGGTTGGCATTCCAATGGGAACAATTGTGCTCCTCTACTTGCTGACCTATTCCGTCACTTTTATGAGGCTGACTTTATAGCTGATCTGATCCGACAGAAAGAATATCGTTTAGCTAGATCCTTTAATCTCATTTTCCGCTATATAGATGACGTACTATCTTTAAACAATCCTAATTTTGGGGATTTGATACATCGCATCTACCCCAAAGTACGTAATACTACAGACACTGTGCAGTCAGCCTCATATCTTGACCTACACTTAGAAATCGATGATAAGGGAAAACTATTGACCAAACTTCACGACAAACGTGATGACTTTACATTAAGAATTGTCAACTTTCTTTTCATCTGTGACAACATCCCTTCGGCACCTGCGTATGAAGTGTTCATATCACAACTTATACGTTATGCCAGAGCTTGCCGAAACTACGCAGACCTATTGTGTCCCTGCTAGAATTCTAACAAATAGGCTTCTGGAACAGGGTTATGTTGCTACAAGATCGAAGTCATCACTACAGAAGTTTTATGGTCGTCACCATGAACTCGTGGATTGTCACGGTGCATCCATCTGCGCCATGAAAACTAATTTGTTCAACGTGTCATAATTTTTCCTTTCCTCATTTGTCTACTCTGGACTTGACTTTTTTTAGCAACTCGGTGGGTGTTTCTAGAAAAGCAGAGGACGCTTACACTACCGGTGCACCTGGTCCATGCTCCAAGTTTTTAGTGGTCTGACTTGCTCATTTGCTTTTGTTGCTTGATCTGTATGATTTTAGTTACTTTGTGTTCTTTGTTGTGCAAGTCTGTTTTCCATGTGTGATCTTTGTCCTTGGATTGCATTCTTTTAATTACCGCTATAACCTTGGTTCCCTTGATTACTCTTTGTACAAAATGTTATTTTACTATTTTAATGGGGACCAATCGTTGAATATCAACAATAAAAATAATGAGAAATTTGGCATTTCAGGAGCACTATTGAATACATTTCATTAGTAGATTGTCTATAAAAGTAAAATACATCTTCCATCAACGATATGTAAACCGGTATTAAAAATTAAAGTTCCATTATGTCTGTATTGACTGAGTGTATGACATGGCCAGTATATTATAAACCCTATCATATAAATACAATAAATGCATTTTGGTCATGAGTCACTCTGTTCTTATAATAAAATTAAAAACCTTATGTGTATGTATGTACTTGGCAGTAATTCAATATCAGCTTCGTTAAGGACGTCACATAGATGTGTGTACTCTATTGTTTATGATAAAAAAAATCATGCTCTTGATTCCCGAGATTGTCCACTTTGTACATTGTCCTGTTGTGGTCTGTCAGTGAAGCACATTTCACACTTTTTCTTTCTAAACAGATTAACATACGTACATAGGCCACATTTCCAAGCTACAAAACATATACAAAAATATACACCTAAAGGTGAAGCAGAGCAGGCGTCGGTTTCACAAAAATATATACCTAAAGGTGAAGCAGAACAGGCGTCGGTTTCACAAAAATATATACCTAAAGGTGAAGCAGAGCAGGCGTCGGTTTCACAAAAATATATTCCTAAAGGTGAAGCAGAGCAGGCGTCGGTTTCACAAAAATATATACCTAAAGGTGAAGCAGAGCAGGCGTCGGTTTCACAAAAATATATTCCTAAAGGTGAAGCAGAACAGGCGTCGGTTTCACAAAAAGTCGTACGTATGAAATTGATCGTAAATCATGACGTCAGAATGATATTTTAGTTTATGAAGTCATTACTTACGATCAACTTTACACTTACGACTTTTCGTGAAATTGAGACCAGGAGACCACCTTCTGATATCAATCATTCTTACTTCTTTACAATGTTTCTATCCTTTATTATGTAAATTTTCCTGACAATTTTGGGTTGGGCATAGCAATTAAAAAGTATCATTACCAATAATTGTTTTTTAAGATGTCCAAAAACCGAAATTCAATGCATTTCGAACGAGAATAATAATATATTAAATCAACCAAGTGAACATCGCATTTTATCACTTTTCAGCCTGCTCCTTAACATCAGGACAAAACACACAAAAACATTTATCACAGTTTCTGTTCTTGTTTTCATCCTGTTCCAGATTTGACTGTTGCTTTATTGGCCCTAGAACATGTAGTTGCAATTTTGCAAGGAAAAGCTTTTTATATTGACATATTTCTTTCAAAATAGTCCTGTCTACATCACTGTCCACTAACACCATCTTGCCTATAAGCTACAAAGTGTAATTGATAAAAGCCATTCTTATTTTAATTATTGAATTAAAGACTCACCAATACATGCATCACAGAAGCTGCTAGTATCATTATTATGTAATGTACAGAAAGGACATTCCCAAAAACTTTTTGTTTCATGAAATTTCAACACTGAAAAAGAAACAAAATTAAATAAACAGAATATTTGTAAATTGTGATTTATACCTTGTGTTTTACTCGATAAAAAACAATCCAATTTCGAGCTCAATAGTAGTTTTTTTCTAGTTCAATAGTAAATGAATGTTACATGCTCGGCATAGAGAGGTCGCTAACAATTTAAATTGAATTCCCTTATTAAACGACAAAATTTCATCAAATATGACAGCTTATCACTGTTTTTATTTGACCCATATACTAGTAATCTGATATTGATTAATTGATAGTAATTTTTCTTTATATGCCAGATATCCCATATTCTTACAGGAAGAATACGTTTGATCCATCGAAAAAACTCTGCTTTAAAGTAGACCGATACGTTAAATTGAATTTTAAATGTGCTTGCTCACCAAGGCAACGTTACATTTCATCCCACTTGGAAAAATTATTCTCACTCCAAACAGACCAACACTGACTGACTATATGCTGCATGCTTGGCGATTCATTGCCTCCACATTTATCACATTTATTTTGGTTGGGGGTGGGGGTTGGGTTGCGGGAGTTGGTGACTTGGTTGTGAAATAATTAAACCATCAACTGCATGAAATACCGGGAGGATATCGCCAGACGAACGAGATATCTGCATATTTTTCAAAGGTTTCTACTATGCGGAGTTTAATAAAGATATATCTATTTTTTTCAAGGCACATAACACAAATATAGGTACTATGTAAATTACTTTGATAGATTGTCAAATAGAGTAAAACTATACAGTAACTTGATAAAAAATGTAAAATAACATTCCAGTGTAAAATGATACTATTTGTATTATTGAACCAAAAAATATGTCAGCAAAATTAATATACAAACACATTATACACAGTACCTTCTTGAAAGTTTTCAGCTAGAACGTCTCCAGTAGGTACAATTTCTTCCGGTTTTGAAGGCTGTTCCGTACTATCAGGAGTAATCCCTTCACAGTCGTTTGTATCATTTAATTTTGATTCTGGAATCATTTTTATATCCGGAATCCGAATAGACTTGTCTACATCAGACTCAAAGTTTCTGTAGGACGCATCAAAAGCTATAACGGAATTTGAAGACATAGTCTCGTCAGAAGTAGGGGTAACAAGTAGATCAGTAGTCACTGGCGTTAGATTTAAAGATTCAGAAGGTATTCCTAGCGTACCATCTGGATTATCAAATGGTTGCATAGCAGTCGATTTACAATCGGCAGCAGACTCATAATTATCCTTGTGGCGAGGTAAGACTCTACGCTTGTCAGTACTATCAATATCTTCTTCAGATACCCCTGGACTATTTGTAGGCGCAATGAATTTCTGTACGTCGTTCATGGAGCGTCTCTCGAATGGTTCTTCTTCTTCACTAGATGATTCATTTGTTGGGTTACTTATACATTTAATTTTATCATTTTCTTTATCCACAAGTAACAACTGCTCGCTACAAAAATATGAATGGATATTATAAGCATTTACGTCTAAATGTTCTTTAACAACGTCAGGTAAGAAATACAAAACGTATGAAGTTGAATTAAATTTCCTTGACGGTTGATTTGAATAGACGAAATTAATATAATGAATGAATTAATGTTTATTAAATGTCAGTTCCTATAAAAATCAGGCAGTGAGTGGAACACGGTTCGAAAAAAAAACACCATTTGGTAAGGTTAATGTGACTATTCACACCATCAAAATAAAGGAAAAAAGACAAGATTTCCCTTATCACTTTGGTAAATTGAGTTATAATTTCATTGAAATGCACCGAAAATGAACATTTAAAGGACAATTAACTGTATCAACAACCTCAATTTTTCTATCATTCTAATGAACAAATTATGAGCAAATCTAGAGATGCAGAGATCAAATAATCGTCTTTTCAAATAGGGAAAGCATCCTTGAGTGAAATCATATTGTCAGATCGGTTGATTTTTGACATGTATGTTTCTGATTTTTTTCCTATTTTGCCTGATTCTTACAAAAACTTAGACTAAAAATATGTTAATTCATGCATAAACTCGAAAATGTTGTAAGCAAAACTTAATTAATCAACACATTGGTAACCTAGAAAACAATTATATTTCAACAATTAACAGTATACCTAGCTGAAATCAGTTCTGCCTCGTACTCCAGAAGTTCCTGACGGCGACAGTAAAGAGAACACAGTTTTCTTTGTAATTCCGGTTTATCTTCAACTCGTGCTTAAAGGTAAATTAAAAATTTGAATTATGCCTGTTTCTTAACATACATAATGCTCCCATAATGATGCATTTTGTTTGAAATTAAGTACATTGTATTCAGAAGGAATGACTTGAGGTCTGGAGGTTAATAATCATACCAAAAAGCATCCTCTTTCACCACATGACAACTTGGTCATCTTATCCTCAATGGAAATACGTAGGATAATTATATAAAACTGATAAATCTTGTTTTTAAAAGTAAGACTAAATATCTATATGTCTGATTTTGTGATCGGCGGTCGGAAATGTGAATCAATATTTTAATTAAAGCCTTAATTGGACACAAATATTTTGTCGTCCAACATGTCTGGATGCTTATAACCAACATTGGATAGAACAATGTCGCAATAATTCGATATCAAAAGCAGGTTCTTACTGTAATGACAAAATCCATATATTAATTTCCATCATTTATTTAACTGATACCTACTTTCTGTACTTTCTTTCAGTGCCTTTTCCACATCTACTCCCTCTTTCTCCACTTCTAATAAAGCTTGTTCTGCTTCTTCTAACTGCCTCTTTAATTCTTGTACCATGTACATTTTGTCTTGGCGCCGCTGAATAGCAAGTTTTCTAGCAGCCATTTGTACCCTTTGAGCATGTCTAATATCAGATTCATCAGAATCACATCTTCTAAGCTGCAATAAGTTTATTTCTCAATTATTTGTCAATTAAGAAGTGCTGTTTTTCTGACTTGATTGTCTAAAGAGGTCATATAGTATGCAAGAATAATTTTCTATTATTTAATTATTTAACGCTTTTCCAGAAGTAGTTACTGCCATTAACCTACAATCCTACCAACAACTAAGAATTCAAATATTGTCATGAATACTTACCTTTGGTCTTCGTAGCTGTACATTGTCTCCCTTGTTAGTATTATCTAAATTGACAAAATACCGTTAGACATTATATATCATTGTTCGCTGAAGTTAAAGTATAAAAAATGTAGTATTTTATGTCAATATTAGGAGGAGTAAATCCTATTTTACAAACATAACAAAATATTCATATTCTGAAACCATATTTAAGGTTTAATGCTTATCAATTATTTTATATAAATTTGTTAATTTAGTTATATGAAATATGAACTGTGAAAGTACAATGGTTCGTTGGGTACCAATTTTTTGTGGTTTCCGTTGGTAGGCCAAACCACGTAAATTGCTTCCCAACGAAAATGAGATTCCCCTTGATCTATTTCATTGAAAACCTGAAAACCAAAGATTTGAGAATCCACAAATTTGTGTTTCTTCCTTAATCCACAAAAATTGGTATCCACGAATTAAAATATTTTCACGGTACCTGTTTAATCCCGATGAAAGTTTCGACACCCAAAACTTCGCTCATAGTGTATCATATTAATCAAGCGCGTAGCTGCCGTTAGGCAAAAAAGCTTTTGCCACCACTTAATTTTCCCAATTTTTTTTACGGGGGGGGGGGGGGGCTTCGCACCCCTGGACCCCCTGCCGTAATTTTGCCTACACTTCAATTTGGCCTCAGCTACGCGCCTGTTAATCTACTTTTTATTTTTATTCTAAGGAAAAAAACTGATTATATTTCACATAGCTAACCGTGATTTATCTGTTTTCTGTTTGGTCGGTAGCAGGTTGCAGAGAAGTTACTATATCTTTTATCCGAAAGTTCTTGAGATTCTCTGTTCAGATCTTTAACTGCTTGTTCAAAGCGTACATTACCCTCCAATCCTTGAGATAGCTTGCGAAAATCTACAGTCGGTTTTTCTGATAAGTCTTTTTCTTTCGTAAGGTCTCCACTTTTTATTGTCTGGTTCATATCCTTTTAAAATTATTTCAGACGTATATAATGGCTTGTTTAATGGTATTATATATCTAATATTCTGATATTGGTTATGTTAAATATATAGTAGGTTTCTTTAAAATATTCCTTCACTTCGGAGATACTATTATTAAAGTTGAATATGACAGATCATAATGATAAAACATCAAAAATATTACAAATTTGTTTGTTATTTTTCTCAATCTTTAAGACAGGAGTAACAACTATAATTCTAATGTAATATGGGCATGCATACATAGAAATAAATACAGAGCATAACAGGAGGAAGATATCATACAAAATTATGTAATTTAGTAAATATCTATAATGCATTATAAATCCTACTAATATACAAGTTAAGGACATTAAACTAACACTGTATTTAAAGTATTAAACGGTTTTTCGAACACTGATTCTGTGAAAGTTTCATTAAATGTTGGAAGGGTAACGAAAGGAAGGAATTGTGGACGGTCCTCATTCACAATATACCAAGTGGGGGTATAGTAAAACAAAATATGATGTTTCACAGATAAATACTATTTTTCCGTTTAATATAACTCTAAATCTGTAGATTCCCAAATGTTTAAATATAAGAAAAATACATCGGGATTTAAAATGTCAGCTCAAGGCTACACATGATTGTTCAATGAACGACGAGGAAATCCTTACACCACAGAGCAGACTGCAGCTAGCTCAAAAAACATTATACAGGTACAGCGAAATATTTGCCCCGTTATACCTGAATTGCTTCTTCCTGTTCCTCTGCAATAACTGCATATTCCGCTATTGATGTACCGGTATCATTTTCTTCTTCGTCGTTATCTGATTGAACAAAATCTATTTATTTGATACTTCAAATAAGGTATACGGATTGTATCAGTTTTTGTTTTAATTTAAAAAAAATGTTGACATTTTCAATTTAAAATTCCATTTGTATATGTAAGGCAGACCACAAAAAATGACGATTTTTGCATTTGCATTAATGATATCCAAAATTATAAGTGCTGGCAATGCACTACATTGAAACGTTTTTGGCAATGAACATTTTAGGTTCTGGCACAAGTTTGAAATAAACAATAAATTGGTACACATCCGTATACGACAACGCATTCAGTTTAACAGAATTTTAAGGAGTTTTGTACAATATTGGCATCTCAAACACAAATCTATCCATGACAGATATACATGATATTTTCACCAATCAGCAAAATATAGAAGGCACAACCTCTGTCTTCAGTTGCAAATAAAAAATGCCAACGGATACAAAAGGAAAACAATTTAACGTCATAACTGCGTATCAATGGCACAAATAAAATTCAGACCACAAATTTTCCAGAGTTTAAAAAAAATGACTGACACTGAACTTCAAAAAATAATTCACTCTAATAAATTTAACAATTTCCCGACATTTAAGCCTTCTTTTTGCGTATTGCAACTATTGCGACTATCTAGTTCTTCTGTACATAGCAGATTCCAGAAAAAATAGGGTTTGCAACAATAAAGAAATCCTCTTTTCATTTTTTAATGTTTTTATTGTTCTCTCATTCTTTGTTTATAGGGACAAACCATAAAAGTAAGATCACATCTGACTGGAAACAAGTTAAATATTTAAAGATTTTCATTTTTATAGGACTGTAATAAAATTGCGATGCATAATGTTGGAGCACAGTCGTCATCGTCTGTGGACACTTCGCTTCCGTGCAATAACTTAAATTGAGGTTGGCCAAATGGCTATGAAATTTTTGTATGATTTTACTAACCATTATAGAAATGTTCCTATCTAATTTGGAGTTTTAGAATAAAGGGACAAAAAGTGTAGATGGGTATTTTATTAAAACCCACGTAGAATGTGTTTTCTTCGGATTTTGATTATTATTTTTCTCATAAAAAATCCCTGCCTGCCTTTCATTCTGATTTCAGATATTAATTACGGTTTTCGAGTCGTAAGTGGTCAAGGAGGCCACACCCTAAAAAGTTTACTTTTTTTAATTTTTGGTGCGATTTTGATTTTTTTTATTGAACTCCTTATGAATTTTTCATTCAGATCTCAGATATCTCTTAAGATTTTAGTGTTAAAAAGGGTCAAAGGGCCCACACACCTTTCTGGTTTAATTTTGAAAGAGTAATCAAGGGAACCAAGGTTATAGCGGTAATCAAAAGAATGTAATCCAGGGACAAAGACCAGACATGGAAAACAGACATACACAACAAAGAACATAAAGTAACTAAAATCATACATACAAAGTAACAAAAGTAAATGAGCAACTGGGACTCCACTAAAACTTGGGAGCATGGAGTAGGTGCATCGGTAGGGTAAGCGTCCTCTGCTTTTCTAGAAACACCCGCCGAGTTGCTCATAAAAAGTCAAGTCCGGGGTAGACAAACGAGAAAGGAAAACTATGACCCGTTGAATAAATGATGCTGATGGATACACCATAACGATGGTGTGAAAGTTTTTAATTGAATTTCAAATGTCGTGCAAAATAGTGTCCAAACCGTTTCTTGTGTCCATAGTGAATGTTGAAGTGTGTAAAAATACAGCATTACATCCACACTTTCCCCAACAGTTCAGGGTTCGACACTACGGTCGTACCATGCTGTGCTCCACGAAGCTTGTTATTTATCATAATGAGTAGAAAATAGTGAACAGCAACTTTTATTCGTTTTTTTGTACGAAAATATGAGTTTACCTACCTTCATCTCCAGACTTCTCTGTTAAATGTCTAATGACATTCGTCTGGATGGCTGTCGACCGCTTCAGAGTCTGCCAAAGACTTTTTGCATCTTTTATAGTAAGATTTTTACTTAAGTCCACATCCATGTGCATGCCCATATCAACTACTGTTTCAAGTTTTTCTCCAATATTCTCATTGGAATCACTGTCACTAAAATGTATTTTCACGATTCCTTAGAATATTCGCTCGTCATTTTAGGTATTTCTGACAATTAAACACTTATCTTGGGAAGTTTTAGTAAATATAAAATGTTGATGATGTGAAAATAAAACAGTAATACATATGTAAAAACAACAATATAAAAATATCATTTGAACTAATATATTTGTCTCTCACAAGCAGATACCCGTAACTCCAATACGTTCTGACACCTTCTTTTATTACCTAATTATAAAGTTTTATCTTGTTTATTAAATATACACATATTTTTTTTTCTCTATTTTCAAAATTTATTCAGGACAAGGCGATCTATTGCACTGTCGATGTACTATTGCACGGTGCAATAGTCTCCTTGAGGAGTCTGTTGCACTGACCCCATAATGACCTTTATCTAAGCCTTTTGATTTGGTTGAACGTTTTTTAAACGCTTCATTGAATTGGAATTTTCACACAAAAAACTCGTGTGTAAAAAAGTAGATGTGACTCTTGTCTGCCAATTCGTAAACGTTGGCCTCGTGCAATAGAACACTTGATCCTTCTCAGTACCTAAGGACAAATATTCTGGTCTATTGCGTCCAACCCATTTAATAACTGTATAATATGACACGTATTCGTTATGACAGTCACGATGTGATATTGTTCTCCTTATCTCAGCACAATGATGTGTTGTACATCACTATTAGCAACCCTTATTCATCAAAGTTGCATGTCATTTTCGTAAGTTTCGTTTATCCACACTTCCAAAAACAGAAATAATAGAAATGAATAAAAAAAAACATTACAATTGCAATCTTAGAGCACATGCATATAAAAACTTCATAAATGAATGAGCAACTATAGTACCCCTCAAAATTGATCATTATGCAAACTAGAGTACTGTACGTAGTTTTTTGTATAGTTTAAAGCATCAACAAGATTGTTTAAGTCGTGATATAGACTTGTGTATAGTTACAGATTTATAATTATGTCTATTCGAATATAGTGGAAAACAAAAAAAATGAATTACAAAAACCAAAACTATTGTTTCATGTATAGCTAAGTTATATATGTATACCTTGACGGTTGGTTTTCTTCATCTGAATCAAGTGTGTACACGCTAAAGGCGCCAAGTCCTTTTCTTATAGATGCTCCGAAATTATGTTCAAAAATTTTGTCCTCAGTTTCTGATTCCTTATCGTCATCCGCTGTATTATAGAACTCCGTTCTTCGTATTGATCCAGGTGTAACTCTTCGTGCAAGGAAATCGGGTCTTGGAGGAATGATTGGCTTCTCTATCAGGAAAAAAAATATTACTTCAATTCGGTATCTTTATACAGTATTCATGGAATCTTATAAAAGCTTTGAAATGACACAAAACTATTCGAAACCACAAGAAAGTAAGACAAAGGACAATGGAGGTTAAAGCAAATATGAAGTCACCGCACTTTGCCAAATGTTCTTTCGAGTTAAATCATATATCTCGCTTGCTCCCCCTATTGGTAAGTCGACATAATGAGACATATCAGTAAATTTGAGAGAAAGTGCGTGATCTAATTTTCACAAGATTGCCAAAAACTGAGGAAATGGATCATGTGGACCAGTATGTTTAGTATCGTCTATCTTTCTAAAAACACGAAGTTGCTCCGGTCATGCTGATAGAAATTGCCTGTATTACTGTAATACGAATATACCGTATCAAAACTTGAAATACAGTTTGCTTAAGGAAGTAAAACATTTTTTTTTTCAAATTAAGCATTAGACATGCTAACACTTTCAATGTTTCAACGCTAACCTCGTTCTTGATTTGTTGCTGCCTTTCCCATATTGAATTCAACCTTACGGTACTGGTGTTGGGCATTCAGCTGCATAAAAAGAACATGACGTAAAATTTATAAGTAGTAATCGTAAAATAACCTTTTAAATAATCAGTAAATCAAATTTCAAGTGAATTTCTGAATACTGTATGACAGGCTGTTATAAGTACGCACTACACGTTTCGTCTTTAAATTGTAAATCAGGTGAGAGTACTTGTTTCAGTTACCACGCTAAAATATAACATATAGTGTATATGCAGGGTAGGAAACTCATAGACCACAGGGCTGGTTACATGAAAAAGTTACCTGCCCTGATTAAAATTTACCAACCCTGAAATGCATATGTAATTTAGACACTACTGGTGACTTTAAAGAGCATTTCATTTTTAGCAGGTAGATTTTTGGTCTACAATTAATTCAGTATGCAATCTGAAAAGTTCGGCTGTAAGTAAATAAAAATAAAATTTTGATTTCATTTATTGTTACTGACCCCAAACCATAGTGGTGCACCGTTGGGAAAGATGCCACTTCCTCGCACGTCATAGAACCCTGCTGTGGTATTCGATAATGTAAGAACCTACGCACTCCGCCACAGGAGGCTTAAGTGTCCGATCTTACCCATCCCTCCCCTTTTTCTAGTGGCAATCAAAATTTGTCGACCTTATATCTTTGTGTCCAATCCCATCATCATTTCATGTTCATTTTATCATCCATTTCATGTTCATCGTCTGAATATAGCTGAAATATTGCTGCTTAGACGTTAAACCCCAACAATCAATCAATCAATCCATTCTGAATGAGATAATACCGAGAACTCGTTACAAAAATTGAAAAGGGTAATCTCAATCACCTGCAAAAATAGCCCGACCACTGTTGGAATTTAATATTTGGCCGCCCGATCGTAAAACAGGCAGTCTCGGGCGGTCGGGCGGGATATAGTTTGCAACTCTGGTATATGTTATCGTTATTACATATGAATAAATGTATGAAACCTACAAAAATACAAGCAAAAAGGTAATCAAGGGAACCAAGGTTCTAGCGGAAATCAAAAGAACGTAATCCAACACAAAGATCAAACATGAAAAACAGACATATACAACAAAGAGCATAAAGTAACTAAAATAATACATACGAAGTAACAAAAGAGAAGTTTCAAATCAAATCATTATGCCAAAGCATTCGTTCTATAATTAGTGAACATTCTAAGGGGAAATAGTATTAAATCATGAGTATGTTCACATTATAGAGCTTTCAATTCCCTTCTTTTGCCTAGATAAAAAAACTTCTAAAAATACATTCATTTCAAACTTCAAAAAATACATTCATTTCATTCATTGCGCTAGTCATTATATAGATACTCATACATACCTTTTGCATTCCGAATCCAGTAGGTCTCTTTTTAATAGATTGCGTAAATCTAGACCTTGGCCCAGCATGCTTTGGACAGTAGAATATTTCTAAAGAGATAAAGACATTATTAAATAACTTCGAGTCTTGTTAAACTTACAAAATGTCTGATGTTATCGCTGATTATTTTTACAATTATTATTTCCATGTACGATATTAGAATTATTATGATAATACTTAAGGATAACAAAATTATATAACAATTCTACCCGATTTATAACCGATTTGTTCAATGTGTCATATAGTTCTCCGTTCCTCTTTTGTTTACTCCGGACTTGGCTCTTTATGAACAACTCGGTGGGTGTTTCTGAAGGAGCAGAGAACGCTTACTCTAACGGCGCACCTGGTCCATGCTCCCAGGTTTAGCGGAGCCCGAGTTGTTCATTTACTTTTGTTATTTTTAATGAACTATTTTGGTTGTTTTATGTTCTTTGTTGTATGTGTCTGTTTTCCATATCTGGTCTTGGTCCCTGGATTTACATTCTTTTGATTTCCGCTACAATCTTGATTCTTTTGATTACCTTTTCTATGTTAAAAATAATAATCAAGAGAACCAAGATTCTAACGGAAATTAAAAGAATGTGTTCTAAGGATAGAAAGGGAAAACAGACATACAACAAAGAAGATGAAATAACTACAATAACACGTACAAAGTAACAAAAGTAAATAAGCAACCTGAACTCCACTAAAAACTGGGAGTACGGACCAGGTGCTTATATCACTAAGTTACAATCAATAAAGGATAATGAAAACATTGTATTTGCTGATTGTTTAAATTTTATTTCGCAGTTCTACATTCACCGAATCATATGAACTGTCGTTATAAAAGTGTTATAGCATTGTGCAGCCAAGATACATATCTCCCCTGCTTTTATATACTTTTCTAATACTCAATAAAATACAATACATAAAACATTATGTTAAGGGATAAAACATTACCCAAATATAAACTTGAACTACTGCAAAAAACCCTTATAATTATGATTTAGTTGGTTTTGTGTACTGATTGTTTTTTCGTGTGTGCGTTTTAGTTCTTTTATTTTGTGTGATTTGTTTTTCGTCTTGTGTCATTTGTGGCATAGTTTTGTCCATAGATATTCCCTCCTTTGATATCCGTCCTCTCTCTCGAATACTTACTTTCCCCTCTGGAAGACTTTTGCAATCTATAATCATTAAGATTAAGATGACAGTAACACTGTGTACATCTAAGACATGAACGATGACAAAAAACATCCTCCACGTTAATCTTCTCCAAAGCAAAAACAATCTCTTTACAGATGTAACAGTGGTCACTGCGGTTCTCTTTTTCTTGCTGTTCATATACAAAATACAAAACAAAATCAGAGATCCGCTAGATTCCTTATCATTATTTTATCACAGTTACGGTTACATTTAAAAAAACATCTTTTCATGAAGTCATTAATCAAGTATTGAAATATGGTTAGCTTTTTAAACATAGAAGTTGTTAGTCCGCACATGATAAAATAAAGAGGTAAGGTTACACATCGACAGCACCAGAAAAAAAAGAAAAAAACATTAAAATGCAGGACCCCAAGACGAACACCTGAGAAGTCATATCCAAAGGCACGACGATGACACCAAATTGTCACGACTCGCGCAAAATGGTAAGCCAATAATCAATGTTTTAACAATCTGATATTGAGAAAGTAAGACGTGGCATACAAAGGCGTTGTCGTATATGTCGTGAAGCATTATGTATAGTATTTGTATGCATTCACCTTTACTGGTAAAGAAACTCTGGATACTCTTGGTTTTGTCACGGGGACATTTCTCTTTTCTAAATCCTTTCCTGTGTTAGTAGTGTTCCTAGTGTCCTTTTTTGCAGATATAACAACTTCCATTGCATTTTCTCTGGTTTTACTAGTATCATCATTTTCGTCTGTCATTCGAGATCTAGTGGAATCGATAGCATCAATGTCTACACAAGGTTTTTGTTCATCCAATGCCCTTGTCACATCTGCCAAAGGGGTACGGCCACCAGCATCTATCTCTACGTCGTTGCCAACATGTCCATTTTCATCTGTTTGACAAGGTTCTTTGGGTTGGTCATTAATGCTTGGAATTGGAAGGTTTTTATAGAATACGTAAAATTGTGTCAGATACATGGCCATTGTATCTTCCCGTTTCGTTGAACAATTCACCATCTCTGAGACGGTCATAATCGGATATATTCCAAGTTGGGATTGTGCTACGCCTACAACTATGTTGGTTGTTCTTATTGGGTCTGTTGGATTCAAATCAACAATATTTCTATAAATAATAACATTGGACAAGTATATAGATTCATATGTATACAAAAAACAACTATCAAAAAAGTAATATAACATTCAAATATTGAAACACGATTCCAGTATCCGGCAAAAGGAAGCATATCATACAATGTATTAACATACATTTATACCTAATGACTTAGAAAAAGGGTTATTGTAGACCGTTTATTTCTTCATACACAAAGTGTACAAAATTATTTAAATACAAGTCCACATAATGTTCTGACACTGCCAATGGTAAGGTTAAGTGATTTGTGGTGTTGAAGAACCCACCAAACAAGCAATGCTTTTTTTAGTCTATGTATGCTATATTTCAACATAATTTATTATGTATAATTGTTTTTGAACGAGAAAAAAAGGTGAATTCAGTAGGTTTTTAACGTGCACAAATCGCCTCTCCAGTCTGACTTTTATAAAGACTGATACTTAAAGGAATCAAACAAAACAAAATAATATTTGTTTGTTTGTTGGGGTTTAACGTCCGAGCAGCAATATTTCAGCTATATTCAGACAAAACGAAATAATAAATCTTGCTTTGAAAATAACAATACTTTTAAAAACTGTTCTTAAAACAGAGATGATATCTACATACACAATGTACCAAACCGATACCAATATTTCTATTGGTGCAAAAGATTTCATTCTATGAATTTATTACTATTCCAAATTACTACGATATTGATATCTGAAACATTAAAAAAAAATCGGGACATTTACATAATGCTGTCTTTTCCCAACATGTGTTATATTTCTTTTGTTGTCGGTCCTACCATAGCTTATTAAAGGTGTGCTTAGACATATTGAAAATATTTTGGTGATCCATGAAAGTGTTAACTATTCTGCAATTAGGTTATTTTCTGGTGCATTTGTTGCGTTTTACCAAATCCGTTTCTTATTCTATTTTAATTGTTCGGTTGTAGAACTTTTCAGATATACTAAAGTTCTAACTTACTTAACCGAACATTTATTATGACTTATCTTGACTTTTCTTCAACCTATTGGTACGAAAATCGAAATTACAATGTCAGGGTAGTGAAGCCTACTTCAAACTGAGACACGTTATAAACTTACATAATATCAGGTTGAAATGTATGAATCAACATCCCCAACTCACAACCACTTCTCCATGACGTGCTTAAATTTACTATTTCAAACTCTTTATAGTTACTCAAAACCTTCTGACACCAAAGTAAGACATCATCCAAGTCGATTGCATCTTCACCTATGATTAAAGTGTATGTTAACTTCATTTATTAGATATATTGTCTTCCATTGCACCTTAATATATCTATGATCAGTTTTATAATAATCCTTTTTTATCCTGGGTGTCCATTATTAAACTTAATTGGGTATTTTTATATTGAAAATCAAACATTATGAGCCAAGGGGTAATCAAGGGAACCAAGGTTATAGCGGTAATCAAAAGAATGCAATCCAGGGACAAAGACCAGACATGGAAAACAGACATACACAACAAAGAACATAAAGTAACTAAAATCATACATACAAAGTAACAAAAGCAAATGAGCAACTCGGACTCCACTAAAAACTGGGAGCATGGACCAGGGGAACCGGTAGGGTAAGCGTCCTCTGCTTTTCTAGAAACACCCGCCGAGTTGCTCATAAAAAGTCAAGTCCGGGGTAGACAAACGAGGAAAGGAAAACCATAACCCGTTGAATAAATCAGTTTTCATGGTGCAGATGGATACACCATAAAGATCCACGAGTTCATGATGACGACCATAAAACTTCTGTAGTGATGTCTTCAATCTTGTAGCAACATAACCCTGTTCCAGAAGCCTATTTGTTAGAGTTCTAGCGCGATACAAAAAGACTGCGCAGTTTCTGGCAAGCTATGGCATAACGTATGAGTTGCGATATGAACACTCCATACACAGGTGCCGAAGGGATGTTGCCACAGATGAAAGGGAAGTTGACAATTTTGAATGAAAAGTCATCATGTTTGTCGTAAAAGATTGTCAATAGTTCTCCTTTACCACCGATTTCTAAGTGTAGGTCAAGATTTGAGGCTGACTTCACAGTGTCTGTAGTATCCTTCTTCTAAAGTTCTTTGGGGTAGATGCGATGTATCAAATCCCCGAAATTAGGACTGTTTAAAGATAATGCGTCATCTATATAGCGGAAACTGTGATTAAAGGATATAGCCAAACTATGTTCTTTCTTTCGGATCAGATCAGCTATAAAGTCAGCCTCATAAGAGTGAAGGCCAAAAATCGCCATTATTCGTCGATGATTGTTTTTAATAGTTCATATTATATTACATTAATGAGGTAGGTGAAACCTGAAACGCTCCCAAAGAAAGATAATTCACCACCTTTTTAGCGGCGTGGGCCGAAATGCTCGCCCATTCGGAAAGAATTATGGGTCTGACTAATTCTATTGAAATTTTGACAATTTTTATCTTGGGGAAATGGTTTGATTCCATTGTATTTAGTTATCAAAGCAAGAGAATGTTTTCCGTAACTGGTTTTGCTTCAAATAGCATTTGAAAGTATACGAAACAAAATGCGTTGATGCTATTTTTAAGCTCCTGAATGAAGTTGTAAAGCGGATATCAATACAAACCAAACTATAAAAAACGGTCAGGTAATTGTCCTATGCTTTTCTAGGAACATCCACCGTAATGCCAAAGTCATGTCCGGTAAATTACAAAAAAGAACGAGTTTTGCAAGTTGATAAATGTAGACATTCATACAATATGCTATCGTCAAGTTCATGATGGCGGTCATTGATAACTTAAGTTTAATAGGTGATACATTTAATTCCGGGGAAATGTGACCCTTTGTAAAGAAAGTCCAGCATGATACAAAACGACTTACTATGATCAAAGTACATTTCGACATATGGGAGTGCCTTCATTTGATGAAATAAAATATGATTTTAAAGCTCACTTTGTTTGAGTTTCTTCCTAGGTGACGCTTCCATGGCATCCACAAAAAGTTCATCATCGTCTAATATGTCAAAGAACTTCACAGCGTCTTTGGGAAGTATAGCCTTCATATTAATTGATTTATACCTAAATAAGGTAAGAAAATTAAAGACTGCGTTTTGTTTTTCTAAAGCGACATGCATGCACATTTGTATCAAGTTTGATAGATGAACTGAACTGAGCTAAAAATTGCATGTTCTGAACATATGACAAATAAATCCAGATCCGATCAAGAAATTTGTAAAAGGAGGTTCTAGGCTTTCATTTTGTGCATTTCTATCAAAATAATGGTCAAAACTAAATATTCTAACAAAGGGGTTTCCAACCATGCAAACAACTCCCTGGATCCCCAATACAGACCTGCAGACCACAAACCAAGCGGGCATACTGCAGAAATTTTATTTCTATGTATTGCCCACGCACTCGCAATTAACGTGTAAGTAATAGCAATTGAATTGGCAGAATCAGTCAATCAAAGGTTACACTGGTCTGACTTCCTAGTTAAGTGCTCCATTTTTCTTCCTAATTGCATACGTTTTTGTGACTACATGTGCAAGCATATTTCAAGTCATATCTTATGGTATATCTTAACTGGTGATGATGTTACTTTATAACCAAGGCAAACCCGAGTTATAAATGTGCTGTATAAACAAACAGAATTTTTAGTTGAATTTTATGTGTTTGGGAATGCTAGTATGATACAAATAATAAAAATGAATATTGGTCTATAAGGAAGTTATTTTAGAGTCGGTATACCTGGTGTAAAAGAATTTGCATAAATATGTAATACTATGCTTTTTCCGTTTTAAGCTGTGTGACCCTGTAAATAATGGATGTTTGCTGTCTATTGTTGCTTCAAACGTCATACAGTGAATTGAATTCCATTAACAATTTTGTTTTACAAGTAATTTTTTTTCTTCTTTTTTTTTCTATTGTTTGGCTTCCATTAATATGATCCCGATAAAAAAAAAATTAGGTCAACAGATGTTATAAAGTCAATGTATACATGTATATAAAACATCTCAAGAAAATACACATTTCTTAACATTATTATCATGGGGAAATAAATATTTGTCATTTTATTGGTATTTTACACGAAAATATGTTCGGCTTTTATATACTGAATCCAACGCTCTGAAAATGACAAATCTCTATGCATTTGAATGGTAGACTAGGACCCATATTCGTGAAACCAAGGAGTCACATGACGAGACTTACAAACCCTATATTCTGTGTACTATAAATGAACATTCAAAAGCAACTTTCTTTTTAACGTCAACACTTTCATATGCAAATAAAATTACGAGCTGACGATTCTCTTTGAAATCATCTGAAATCGCTGTCAAATAAGTTTGTGGAATAAATATACAATACATGTATACTGTCGGAAAATATCAAATTTATTCGACGAGCTTTAAAAAAGAGTAATCAAGGGAACCAAGGTTATAGCGATAACCAAAAGAATGCAATCCAGGGAAAAAGACCAGACACGGAAAACAGACATACACAACGAAGAACACAAGGTAAATAAAATCATACATACAAAGCAACAAAAGCAAATGCGCAACTCGGATTTCACTAAAAACTGTGAGCATGGACCAGGTGCACCGGTAGGGTAAGCGTCCTCTGCCTTTCTAGAAACACCCGCCGAGTTGCTCATAAAAAGTCTTGTCCGGGGTAGTCGAAAGAAGAAAAGGAAAACTATGACACGTTGAACAAATTAGTTTTCATAGCGCAGATGGATACACCGTAACGATCCACGAGTTCATGATGACGACCATAAAACTTCTGTAGTGATGACTTCATTAACCCTGTTCTAGAAGCCTATTTGTTAAAGCTCTAGCGCGAAAAAAAAAAGTCTGCGTAGTTTCGGCAAGCTCTGGCATAACGGATGAGCTGTGATATGAACACTCCATACGCAGGTGCTGAAGGGATGTTGCCACAGATGAAAGGAAAGTTGACAATTCTGAATTAAAAGTCATCACGTTTGTCCTAAAGTTTGGTCAAGATATAATGCTGACTTCACAGTGTCTGTAGTATCCTTTATCTCAAGTTCTTTGGGGTAGATGCGATGTATCAAAGAATACGTCGTCAGATCGCGAGGGTTCCCCGAGCTAATCTGAGTGTTTCTAAACGTGTATAAATAAATATATTGATATTTTCGGCAATGTTCATGTATTGTGTAATGGCACCTTTTAACTTGTAACCTGTTTCCTGTTTTTGTTGCTGACAACTGAAAAGGTACCAGGAAACAATATTATGTAGTGGAGGAATAAAGCTTTGCGTTATTCGACACCCTTTATTTGTATAGTAAGAAGGTTTGTTGCAGGATAAAAATACTAAGATTGGACCTTATATAAATTGTCCTTAATTCAGTCAACGTAAAGATATGAATAATACCTGAAAATGGATCAAAATTTATTAAATCTATGAACTCCTAAAATCAATTTTTATTTGTTTTTTTCTTAAATTATATATCTCCTTATTCTGACAAGATTTTTTAATAGGGCAACACAAATTTATAAACAGGTGTGGCAACAGGTTCCTAAATTTTGAGAAAATAAAACATATCACACCGACGTCATTAAATATACTTATGAGGACCAACGCCCAGTAATAAAATCTCAAATTAAGGTTTTCCTTCATTAACCCCTTACCTCAATTTTAGATCAATCAAACTACTTGTAATTGAAGATTTTTTGAAAACTAAATGACTTGAGTAAAATCTCAATTAGAGGTCGCTTTGAATTAAAGGACAGTTCACAGAAACTGATATACCACTTGTACAATACATACAAAAAGCATCCAGGGAAACTTCAATTTATAGCATGCTCGGGACGTTTTTGACTACTATATGCAACGTATTCAGTATTAAAATGGATAGGTGTCAGGGTATAGCACGAACCTGGTCTTTGGGTCGATGGTAAATTTACTGTACTCTTTTCTAATGTTGTCTGATGTTGTCGTTGATAGTATTTTGTAAACGCTTTCACGCTCTGCAATAACATCTAAAGCCTTCCTTTTGTTTATCTTTAAATTCTTTATCATCCAAGCTGCATCGAATGCACCAAGAAATCCCCGAGCACACCCTGTTCCCTGAGGCCAAAAGGGCTGAAATGGACATATTTTATTGTTTATCAACCGTATTTTCCTCTAATGAAATTTGGTTGTTATAAATCTTACAAACTGTTTTGAAATATAGCAGGTTTTTCATTTGATTTTAATGGTGAGTACTTTCACATTGAAAAATTTGACCTTGATTCATGATCACGAGATTGACGTTGTCGATATTCTATAACCTCATATGAACCGCGGTTTTTAAGTGAACTAGAGTAAATTTTCCAAAAAATTGTCATACAAGTATAATTTGATTAAAACTAAAAATGAACCTTTCTTATATTTAATTTTCGATCCAAGTCAAAATTATGAATCAATCCTTGAAAAAGTTCTTATTACATATATACGATTTTGATTATTTGAATCACGGACTGAGGACAAAATTAGTTTATACAAAACCTATCCATTTTTTCTAGGAAGAGAAATCAACTATCAGATTCCATTTGCTTAAAACAAAACATACCAAAGCCTACGAATTTGAATGGCATCATGTATTAACTTACACTACTTGGTTCATACATTTTACTCACTTCAATTAGACTGTCTCCGACGAGACAAAGAAGAAGCTGTTTACCATTTCTTTCTATGACTCTAGAGGAGTTGACAGACTCTAATTTGGATGAAAAATCGAACATGGTAACATCATCGCGGCCCTGGGAGTTTTTTGCGAACTGAATATTTGCCATTCCATTGTTTGTGCAATGATTAGCAGCATCCCTAGTATAATCAAGTAAAGCTTGGAGATTGACGTTTGTTCTGTCCAACAAAGTAGTAGGATCTTCAAGATTGCCATTTATCAAAACTCCTCTCTTAAGTAAACTTTCTTTTTTAGCAGTCATAACAAAGTAATGGGTTTCGTCTCGAAAATATACAATGTTTTCTAGGTGAATACCATATTTTACTTTAAGATCTGTAAAGAGTTTCTGGTGAAAATGAGAAGCAATTCCTCCTAGTTCCTTTATTTTCATCTCTGATTTTGTATTGGAATTCACAAAATTTGCTGTTATAGCAATCGATAGCTTTCCTTTAAATTCTTTCCTTTCAAATCCTTGTCTCGTAGTGACTAATTTTTCATCGTTGTACATTTCGTATTCTAGAACACAAATATATATATTTATATTGTTAGCTGGTTTTTTTTCAGTAACCAAGAATACTGTGAAAGTCCTGTTATTCGTTGGGTACCAATTTTCGTGATTTCGTGGGTAGTCTCAACCACGAAATTTGGTTCTCATCGAAAAGAAGATTCCCATTGATGTGTATACTGAAAAACTCAAAACCACGAGTTCAAGAACCCACGAACTTGACGAAATATGAAAAAGCACAAAATGTGTTTCCTTAAGTTGTCTTAAATAACCAAGAAAAATTGCTGATAATGAGAAGACTGACAATAATACTTTTTTTAGAAACATCACTTTTTCTAGTAGTATCTATCATACTTACCAATAAGAACATCACGTGACCCAGTTGCTGCTACAAGAACATCGAAGTTGTACATATTCACGATATGATTTGGTGGATCACATGAACATCCCCAATTACTACCTGTAAAACATAAAACATTGGAATTATTATACAAACGAAAAACGACTGAATTACAGTCATTTAAGTAAAAGGGTTAAGATATTAAAAATAATACTCATCATTGTATAAATCCCAATAATTTGACGGGTGCAAAGCATGGGTTAAAATTCGTGCGTTTCAGGACCGACACTCTCTGAATAACTGTACTGTTCATCAATTATTTCCAAAATTAGGAAATTCGTTATTTCAATTCTTTTATTTATTTATTGTGTCAGAATGCAACATAAATTATAAACGTCTTGGACGGAGATTCTGAACAT
This sequence comes from Perna viridis, assembly GCA_037379345.1. Taxonomy (NCBI): domain Eukaryota; kingdom Metazoa; phylum Mollusca; class Bivalvia; order Mytilida; family Mytilidae; genus Perna; species Perna viridis. The sequence goes on from CM074515.1 coordinate 24,462,418, forward strand.
GTTGGTAAAAAACAAATGTTATACTTAATTCATTGAAATATCAGTTTTATTTCACATTCGGAATATATATAAATTGGCAATATATCTATGGAAAGTTTTGTCGGGGTATTATTAAAAAAAAAGGAAAATTTAATTTAATTTTTTTTCAAACAAATATACATTTGGCCAATAGGCTGCTTTTAATTATTTTTGTACTGCATATATATTTGATAGGGTAATTCTCTTTTTGTTTTTGACACATTCCACCATTTTCACTGACTCTTCTACTTATTACAAAAAAAATATCAACAGTTATCACTCGCTTTATTTCGAAAGCTTTAATTCCATAAGAACAAGCATTTCGAGAATATTCCATGTCAATGCAAAGTCCTCTACCGGAAGAAATATCTGTTGAAGAGAACAGTATGCTAACTTCATGAATAATTTGTTAAATAGAAAAGTACAGGAAACTGAATCAGCATTACTTTGTTAAGTTCTAAGGCTAGAACTCATCAAAAACTCAATAGACCAGAACAAAATTCGACCTTGATATGGTAAAAAAATGCACCTAATATCAAATGTATATCTGCAAGCACGACGAACAAAGTGCGGAAAATAGATTACTTCAATGATGGACGGAAGGAAGAAGGGTATATTAAAGTCCACTTCGTCGAATGTCGTCAGAAGGAAACTGATAACAAGTTCCAACGTTGTCTGTTTTTGAGTGAAGCTTAAATTGGTGTTTTTATACCTACATTACCTAATGGTGTTTTTGGCAATCTTAATCCTTTGTAGGTCACACCTAATTGCACATCGACGCCAACGGTCAGTGCTACCTTTAATAAACAGAGCTGCAGTCGACGGATACCTGTAAACATATTGTAAGAAAAGTATTGTACAAAGCATTGTATTCAGACATTTACTGCTAGTCTTTATGTGGTCTTTCTTGGTTTCTCAGCTTTACTATTTAAAAGTAACGTTGAGACGTTTAGGTTTCCCGCACGCACGATACCCAAGCGCACGCGAATCGCTCACCAAATGCACGATAAACGAACACTACTTGCGTGCGTTTAAACGCACGATAGACGAACGCTCATATCGTGCGTTATTAGAGAGGATGCTATATTGCAATCGCATCGTTCGTCTGTTAGTCTGTCCGTTACGCTTTTCTTGAACAGGTTTTTTCAGCTTCTTATAATGGATATACTTAGATACATGTTATACTGATTTAGCATAATGACTTGTATCGTGTTCACTTTTCCAGTGTATTAAATATCCTTAATAATTCATCCCATCTAAAAGTATTTTATTTTTGTTCTTGACAAAGAGAAAATCGTGCGCGAAAATAAGTTGGTTTTGTACTCACTTATATGGTCTAGCTCTCCACAGCAGAATTGCGCAAAGAAAAACTTAATACCAATATTTTTCAGGTCTGTCACGGTGAATGGCCATAGATGCAGGACATTGTTACGTGTAAATGATGTTCTTTTGTCCACAACAACAACTTTACAGCCAAGAAAGGCTGCTTCTATGGCAATCCGTAGACCACAGGGACCAGCACCGACAACTAAGACCTACAATGCATACAAAATAAATTAATCTAAAAATGCTAGAAAAACATCCCTTACTTCTAAATATCAAATGTGTTTTTTCTTGAGAAACGACATCAATTAAATTGTACGTTTTTTTTTTCATTAAACAAATACACATTATACATACTATCAAATCTGGTGCATGCTCCAACTTTGATGGTGGAATTACTATTTTTTTTTAAACTGTCTTTCTTTCTTTTTTAATTTCTGAGTGCTATACATGTATTGATAAATGTGCTAAAATATTTGCATAGCGGTGATATCGTTTGTCTAGAAATAACCTCAAAATAATTTAAAAACTGTTTCCTTCGGTAAAAAATTCCCAAATGGTCCACGAAAAATCTGATAAATATTCCCAAATATGATAAACTATTTCCAATCAATAGTCTAACAACAAATTTTTCATCATGATTTTTCCTTGTTATCTGTTGTTGAATGAATAGTTTAAGTATGAATTTTAGATATTGTACAATTTACTTTAATGTTATAAAATTTCCAATTAAAACAAATTACATATATACAAACAAGAAACCACACGAATTAACGAAAAAAAAAAGCCAACCAAAAAATAAAACAAAACAAAACAAAAACCTGTATAGTGATCATTAATAACATAAAAAATGTAACATTCCTTAAACTGACTTCAGACGTGCTTCGCTGTCGATCAATGTCTGTCGCTTTGACATGACTTATACTGACGAAGATCTGTTTAACAATGAAATACTGTGTAACATATTCTACATTAAATACAATGTATATACTTATACAAATGCGCTAATTATATAACACATAAGTGATTAAGTGATCATGATTTAATTAATAAATAAAACAAGGGGATGCAGAACTTTTAACAATGGGGTTCAGAGGGTAGTACCAGGCTATAATTTGTTCATTTTTACCAATTTTTTGCTCAAAATAAATATGTAATTCCAACAAAACTGGGGTGCAACCCCACGACAAATCTCATGGATACGTCAAAGTGTACAACCAGAAGCTATGTATGTCAAACAATGAGAGATGCTAACGGTCAATGAAGAAGCAACTGACACACAGTTGTATACATGTTACTGCACGTGCATTTCGGAATTGTCAAAATAATATAAATCATGCAATAATGTTCACGGCCTAAATTTACCTACGAAAATGTTTCACATGGTCAACGAAAACATGCTTTAGTTTGTAACCTAAAATTGGCTGAGTGGTCTGATCTCGGTGTTTCCACTGATGCCGCGACAGAAGGAATTGAGGGATGAATGTTCAAATTTGGCACCACAAAAAAAAAGGATTCTTATTAAAGTTCTTATGTTACTACACTTCTCGTCACGTGACTTCAAATGACTTCGCCGCGCTCTGATACATTTAATTATATTATTCGATCAGTCTCAGGTCTTCAATGCAGGGAACATTTTAATCAGATTGGCAAAATTACAGTTTCGTTACTTCGTATCTGTATCTAAGTTGCTTAAGTGGACCATTGGACTTCTATATTGTAAAAGTTGGGAAAAATACTAAAATATCAAAACAGGAGCCCTTAGGACATATCAGGGACATCAGAATTAAATGACATTTGGCCTAAATGTAAAATCACAAAGATCTACGTACATAATGTCGACACAAGAAAAAAGTTATTAAGTCTGTGGTATGTTGCAAATAACAGACAATATCATCTTTATTCACAAAAACTATTAAATATATTGAAGTACAAAACATAAATAGAAAACAAAGCACATACATCACTATACAAAGCACATACAATGTACATCACTACACAAAGTACATTTGTAGTTAAGCAGAGATACAGAAAATAAACTTGAAATCTGAGTGAAGGCCTAGAGAAAAAAAACTGCATGAAAGCTTAGAGACAATTGGAAAAAAGCTTACAGAAAACTTTATTGTTTATAACTCTTAAATACATCTCCATCTAAGGATCAGGCAAAATGTGTATAAGGTGTGGCACATTAAGTAAGCATAGACAAGAGATTTCATTGCATTATCCAAGTATTTATACCTCATTACCTCAAGAAATTACTGTCAGAGTTCGTTAAGTTTGCCTTTTTAAGATACTGATAGTTCAAATTTGTTGAAATGCACTATATATTTGAGGCAAAAAGACCAAATTGAGAAAAATGATACATGTGTGCCACTAATTGCCTGATTCTTAATCAGAATGGTACTTAATAAGTGAACTCTTTGTAATTCAATTTGCCTAAACAGTTATATGTTTGCACTGCCTGTTATAATGTTTCCAATACTTACCTTGGTCTTGTGGTCTTTGTTAGTATTCTTGAATTCTTGAGCAGTAAATCTTTTCTTCAGACCTTCAAGAAATTGTTTGACCTTCCAGACATTTAACTTACAGAGTCCATAACAAAGTTGTTCGAAGAACTGTTTGTGAGGTGTGCTGTCTGTAAGCCCAAACTGCGCTTTGACATCGTTGAAGGCTTTCATTGTATTTTTACAAGTGTGCGCATCTTTGAAGTTATTGAATGCCTCCATCTCGGAATTCTAAAAAAAAAAGAATATATCATAGTAATGAACACGCAAAATTGTCAATATGTAATATGAACTGCATGTGCCAGTTATCGACTAGCAGACAGTTTAATGAAATAATACTCGTATTCTTAAAGTTATATTGCAAGTAGATAAAATCAATGTCTCTTTAGTTTAAAGTTTTATAAATTCTGCATTTAGTTGGTCGTTTGAAGATTTCCATGAATAGCTTTTTGTAGCTTCACAGTACTGTTACCAAATCAATTCACACTTTTAACCTCCGGTGTCCGGTATTCACCTTTTAAAGAAATAAACGTGAAGAAGAAATTAACGCTTGAAATTAAAGAATCTGTAAGTGATAGAAAAAAAAACACCAAAGATGTAAACCTCGCCGAGATAACTGATGTTTAAACTGAACCAATTAATGTGGTTATATGCTATGTTTACAAATGGATTTGCATTTATAATTCTGTTTCGATAGGTATAAGTATTTAATTTCCGGCGTACTTAGATGACTGGTACATCATTCCGCTCGCCATATGTGTTCAATGATTCATCAGGTACATTGTACACGAAGTACCGAACTAACCTTTTTTTATTATTTGAAGCAGATATTTGTTTATGTGTTCATGTACACATACCGACGTCTTAAAGGCTTTATTTTCCTACATGGCATGATATATTGTACGTACATCAAGTTGGTTTTTACAGAAAATGTATCTTTCAAACTATATATAGCACAGTGGAAAAGTTTATTTAAATTAAACAATGAGGGTAAATAACATTTTCATGAATTTTGATTTGTTTATTAACAAGTTTGACCTTAACAAATACTATTTTACCTTTTATATACACTGTTTATCAAACATATAAATTTCTCACAAACTACCGAGTTAATGCTAATACATAATACAATTAGTTTGATATGATCTGCCTTCTATGCAAGCGTACGGAAATCGACACGAAGTATTATAGGTTTAACTACATGAAGATGTAGGACGTTGCATTATTATATAACTGCCTAGAACAGTGTTTGTTTCTACGATTGCGTTTATTTTTCAATCGTGGCAAGACTAGACAAAATGATCGCAAATGAGAGCATATTTTTTCGACTTACCTTTACTTCGAACTTCGGTCAGATGCAATATTAACTAAGCTATGTCATCGTGGTGTTTTCCCGTATCTAAATATAGACATTCTACGTAAATATACAGGTAATAAAAATGATATCACATCCAAAGGTAGTAAATTTCATGATCGATTTCACCTGTTACAGATAAACAGCTGACAATGACATCTTAGTTTACTGGGTGACCTTTGAATATATATTTTTAATCTATTTGTTTGGTCTTATTCCTTATCAGGAATTAAATCCGGGGCTACGAATGTTCCAACACGTTACAATTTTCAAACTTAATTATTTTTCTCGGTAAACTTTAATTCCAAGATATTGGAAAAATAACATACACTTAGTATATCAGATTTATACCACTGTTGCACCATGGTCATAAATTTAGTTTTTTTTATGTAATGTATATTACATTGTACTGTTATTGTTAATGCCATAACCATTTACTGTAAATTTGTTAGTGCAAATTAATTGTCTTTTGTCTATTGCGATACCCTCTACTGTTTTAGTATGATGTGCATCAACAATAAAAGAAAGAGTACACAAGCTGTTCTGGTGTATTATTTTTACGGAGGAAACTAACAAAATAAATAAAATCCCCCCCCCGGCGCAACCGATGAAATATTAAAGGTTACAGACCACCAATTCAACCAATGAGCATTTGGAACGTATGCAAAAATAGTCCTACGCAGAAATTACCCCTGGTCCTCATGGTGCTGTGAAAAAAGTTCTCATCTTATTTAAAAAATTTAAACAGTTTCTGAAAGGAAAAACATTTCTGTACATTTTATAGGTGCATTTTGCTTCTTGTGATGTGAAGCCTAATCTCCATAATGATTTTTAAATATACCCCTATCTTGTGAAGACACTGGGATTTCCCGTGCTATTTATAGACCCTTCACTTCCGGTGACCAGTACTGCACTGCAAGTCTGCTAACCCCACATGCCATTCTGAGGATTGTGAGCTGACATATGTAGAATCATGCTGATATATAGTCCTCTGCAGGTTAAAGTTAAGGTAAAGTCAAGAGAAGCCATTGAATATTGTGAAATTAGCATAGAAGCCTATGGGAAGTGGAATTAGTGGTTTTTAGCCTAAACAGCTTATCTGTTTGTGTCTTTAAAAAAATGTGATATGTTTAGAATGAAAATGTATTAGACACTGGGTATACTTACTTTGGGCCAATTTCAAATTTTCTCCCTGTTGGTGCAATATTTAAGGCAGGCTAGCCCGGTATGCACCCTAAGCTTACTACAGTAACTGTTCAATTTGCGATTCAGTTGGTACATATACTATTGAAGTGACAGAACAAATTCATTCCTCCACACGATAATAGTATTATTCTCATACTGATGTCTCCTTTCTTCGCTTGGGGTTAAGGGACCGATCATCACATGTATTTATCTCCAGGAGTGGGAGATTTTTTATTTATTTATATACTTACATTGGACAAACAGAACTGACCCGCCCCTTTCAAAATACGGGAAAATATTCACCCCTCTTCTGCAACTACAACAAACATGTGACACCCCATTTCTGCCAAAATATAGCTGTATATAAAAAGATATTGAAATATAACTTCAAATTGAATAGGAAACATAGTACAAAAACACATAAATTATTTTTAGACACAAATTCTACAAAGACAAAATTTCTGATTAAGTCCAACCTTACCTTGGAAATCATATCAGACCTCGTAAAGGATTTAGTTTTCTAGATGGCGGGAATTGGAATTCATATAAAAATCAAGAGTATAATCATGCCAGATAATCCAGGAACAAAATTCAGAGTAAGAGTACAGACAACTTCCCTGGAAGCACTGAACCTAATTTCATTAAACTTGGTATGCTGTACATGTAACCAGGTCGTATATAGTCTTGAATTTTATCTTCGTACCAAATTCTGTTGGAGGTAAGCCTTTTTGGACATAGAAAATCTCTCAACGTCTTGTTGTACAGGAGGGAGACATTTGTTTTGTTTTTTTTTTTGTTGTTTTTTTTTTTTGCAATACAATTGTTTGAAATACTTGTTGTTTCTAGACATTTGTTATCAGTTATAACTTTTTGCTTTTATGTTGATGGCCGAATTTGGTGTTATAAAATGCCCTGCTTATGAGCTGAAACTGATGCCATGTAAAGTAACACATAGATATTGCTCATCTAAAATGTATATAGTTTGATTAAAATTACAGTGTTTATAGAATTCCATATAAGATTATCTTTTAAAATTACCTAATGGGGTTTTATTAATTTAAATCGAGTAATTACTCAAACCACATTTAGTTCTGTGTTATGTTTAAGCTTTTAGATTTTAGATGAGCCACAACTTTGGTATTATTTTAGCGCCCAAACCATCTAATGTTTATAAAAATGCATATGAAATAGAACTATTGGGAATGTGTCGAAGAGATAAAAACCAAACAAGTTTCATTAGATCGTATGAAAACACATCATATTGTGTATTTGTATTATAGTGATCGATGTATTGAAATATTAAAGACAAAGGACAAAGGTAAAATATTGTTTGACTTAACTATAACTTGTATCATATAATCATTTATGAATATATTTTTAATTACGGCCCCCGCAATCAATAAAAACACACTATCCATACTTCAAAGACTTATTTTTTCTATGAACCTCCCCCCCTACTTTTTTACCGTTTCAGTCTTGGAGATAAATAAAAATGATTGGTCGCCGTTTCACTTTTACAAGAATAAGATGTGTTAATAGACGCACCATTTTTTACATGGTTAAAATGTTACACTATTTTAGATGTCAAGTAAAAACCTTTCCAAGAGACATTTTAAAACATTGATTTTTCTTTGTATTCTTCTCTTAAAACATGAACATGACAATCAAATTTTGTTTAGGTTGTAATAACTGCATTTGACTGAAAATAGAACACTGATATTATACATATCACATATAAAAAGACAACGCCGAAGTCCCTCTGAAAAAAAATGCTGTTTACCTCATCTGAAAAGGATAATAAAAGCTAACCAAGGATCAGAATTTTTAATAACTAAGTGTAATGAACATAATGGAAGAAAGACTAAGATCTTTTTTAAATCTTGCTCCGAACAGATTCCATTACAAAATATCGCGTTTCGCCTAGTAGTAAAATGTTTTTGCACAGTATTCCGCTCATGCAGAACACGACATTCATGAACCTGAAGTATTGGATTTTTTTTTCACGGAAAGACATTTTGTTTCATTCCGGGAATGAAATACAAGTAGTTAGGGGGTGTCCAATTCCACAAGGATGTCGGGCTACCGTGCATAGTTGATGTTTCATCGGCGTGTAAATGTGTTGACCGGTTACCCATTTTGGACTTGAATAGCGCGCTTTATTGAAATTAATATGCTACGGTCAAAGTTATTTATAATTACAATTCTTTTGTTTTTTTTTTTTTTCAATTTTTATTTCTATTTTATCTTAGATATACATAAAATAATTTATAGGCATGGCACAGTGATCAACAAAAGTAGTCCACTTGTGGGCGCGGCCTAATATTAACAGCTCGAAAACCCATAATAGATCACGCATAAAGTCGAGTCCTAATGAGATTAGCGACTTTCAATGACATGCATCGTAAATGTCATTATTATATGTTGAAACATGAACAACCCAAAAAGAAATATAATTTGGCAATCATGAGAATGTTATTTGAATTTGCCGACGGATTCGATGTCCGTTTGATACCGCAACTGTTTCCGATATTACATCTACTTCCGGTAAAACGAAAACAATTCCAAACTTAGTTGCAAAGTTGCATGAATGTTATCTGTGTAAAATTAACTTGTTTGGGTAATTCAAATAATAGTGTTAAATTGAATCTGAAACGCATAATGGCATTGCAAAATTTATGCACTCCGATCTCACACTATTTCGAAGAAGAAAAAAATCGTTATAATTTAAATTTTCATTTCTGACCTTCTGTTACTAAATTTTGAATTTATGTGTTCTAATGGTGAAGATCTACGCTTCTACTCTGAATACCCAAATTCAGGATTTTCTCTGGGTTTAATAATTTTGTGCCAACATTTTAGCATAACATATTTTTTTTAGCCAACTTAGAATTATGAGACTCAATTACAAAACTCATCATGTATGAATATTATAAAAATGTACACTGTCAGTCTCAGGTCCTTTTGCCTTAGTATTTTGTTTACCCTGATGCCAGCCAGTGAAATATATCATTCTTAATCTGTTTCAAATCATTAAAATATGTTATACCCAAGTGAAATTACTTTGTTGACAATAACTATAAGGTATGAAAAAATCACAAACAACATATAAACATACTCAAATGATACACAGTTTTTTTGGTAATCAGTAATTACTTATTTCAGGAAAATTAGGTGGTTAATCTTTGGTCTTATCTAAAATTGATATTTAGTCAACAGACTTAAACAAAAACTATTTCATCACAATGTCATACAAATTTACAGTATATGAATGAAAGTCAAACTTAACAATTTCAACATATATATTAAATGAAAGAGTTTGCATACAGTATTCAGTTGATGTTGATATTTTCACTATTTTATTACCATGAGTATACTTTCAGGTTTTCACACTTTTTGCAACATCAATAAAAGTTCTATAGATATACAGTGTACATGTATTTTTCTTTCTTGTTTTGTTGCTGTTGTTCAGGAACCTAATAATAAGTGGATTAGATATTCTTACTTAGACCATTTCATTGGAAATGATATACATATATAGTGCAAACAGACTTTGGGCAAAAAGGTAATAGGCCAACAGGCACTAGGGCAAACAGACCTAGATTCAAAAGAACCAACATTTTACTTTGTTATTGTAGGTACATGTACAGGACATTTTATATACATTATAGTCTAAAAAAGATGACATTTGAGTCTTGGATAAGTTGCATTTAACTCAACGAGTTGCTATGGCAACTGATCGAATCATGGAAACTTTAGATATGGCTGGAACCACACCTTCAAAGAGAAGAGAACCTACACCACCTAGGTCATGGGACAAGCTACGTCATGATATTAAACAAAAAAGAAAACTATTGGTAACACTTGCAAGTCGGGTCCCAAGTAACTTTACCTTTAGGACTGTAGAAACCCCATATGGGCCTCACACTAGACTGTATTTCCTTGGGATGCCACAGAATAGTAGGGAAAACACACTACTCTATGTAGATGTACCAAAAACCTCTTCAGATATTGTACCAGGGCTCCAATGGAAAACTCTCTTAGATTCTTTCCAGGTTGGTTTAATTAGAGTTCTCTATGTGGTCTATGTGCATTTACATAGTTAATAACTACAATTAAGCAAATGCAGACAGTAATTCAATACCCTTTCACAAATTTTCCTATTTATGAATATTAACTGGCATCTAGGTTAGATTTTTTTTAAACAGACCCCTATAATATGCCAAGATTAGTACCTGCTATATGGTAGCTTTAATGAGTGCTTTTAGCTGTGATCATATGGCTAATTTAATGTTCAAGCCTTTTGACTGGAAATTTGATCCGTCAAATACAAAAACTTTGTTTCATGAAATCTGTGGAAAACTCAGAAATTATGAATTGGTGAGAAACTTCAAATAGAAATTTAATCACCTTCACATGCTTTTTTATTCACTGACTTGGAATAGGAGAAACAAAAAACTATGTTTCTGTTACATTTTAGAAAGTCTACGAAAATACCAGATGTTAGTTATTTTTTTTGTAAAATTTTATGTCATTTTAGGCCTCACTACAGAATGGTCAGCTATCAAGAGAAGAGCAGTTACTGAGAGAGAGGAAGCGATTAGGGACTTATGGTATCACATCATATGACTTATCCAATGGAAAGTTTGTCTTCCCAGCATGCAACAGTCTATTCTATTGTACTGATGCTAATATTTTGGTAGGTATTTACTGTTCAAATGTATTTGTAAGAAATGAAATGCTGCTCACTTAAGAATCAAGCAGGGGTGATCAGTATAAAGGTCACATATTTTTAGCTCTTCTGGTCGAAAGACCATGTGAGCTATTGCCATTACTATGTGTCCATTGTCGTAGTCCATCGTCATCATCTGTTAACTTTTTCAAACATTTTCTACTCTGAAACTACTAGACAGAATGTAACCAAACTTTGCATGAATGTTCCTTAGGGTATTTGTAACAATCATTGTGTGGGAATTTATCTGGAAAAAAATTTGGCAGCCATTACTAAAAGTGGACCATAAAGGTCAAATTGTAGAATTTTAAAAATAATTCAATAGCAGTTGGGTTTAGCTGAAATCTGGCATGGGGGTAAAATTATGCAGCATGATGGGATGGGCCGATGCCAAAATTTTCAGAAAGATCCATTGACAGTGAATCAGTTATTGGTCATGAAATGGATTTTTTACTGAATTTTACATTTCCAACTTCTCCTCTGAAACAAAACTTAGCATGAATGTTCTGTAGAACATTTTTAACAATCTATGCATGGGGTTAAAATATCATAGCAAAATTTTGGCCTCCCCTATGACATTTTAACCTTTGCGACATTTCGACGTCCTACTGCAAGTTGAATTAAAAAAGGGGTTAAAATATCATAACCAGGGGGATTAAGATATGACAGTAGGGGGGATTTTATCACAGCAGGAGGGTTAAAACATTGCAGTAGTGGGTTAAAATATCATAACAGGAGGGTTAAGATATCACAGTAGGATGGTTGAAATATTGCAGCCGGGTGGGGGAGGGGTTAAAATATCATAATGGGTTAATTTATCGCAGTTGGGGGTTTAATTATCAAATCAGGGGAGTTAAAATATGGTAGCCAGTGGGTTATTACATTGCAATAAGGAGTTAATATATTGCAGCAGAGGGTTAAAGTATCATAACAGGGGTGTTAATTTGTCATAGCATGGGGGTCAATTTATTGCAGCAGGGGGATTAAAATATCATAAGCAGAGAGGTTAAAATATCACAGCAGGAGAATTAAAACTTTGTAGCAGGGGGTTAAAATATCACAACAAGGAGTTTGAAATATTTCAGCAGGGGGTTATTTATCACAACAAGGGGTAAAATATTGCACAAGGGGTCAATTTATTGCAGCAAGGGTGTTAAAATTTCACAAATTGCAGAATTTTACATTTCCAACTTTGAAAAGCTTCTCCTCTTAAACAACTGGATGGACTGAAACAAAACTTAGCTTAAATGTTTCGTAGAAATTCTTTAACAATCTATGTGTTTGGATCTTCGATTTTTCTAAAAACATGACCACCATTACTAAAAATAGACCATAGGGGAAATTGCAGATTCATGCAAATAACTCCAAAACGGTGGGGTTTAGCTAAAATCTGGCAGGTAGATCTTGAGACAGATGAATGAGTTATTGGTCCTGAAATTGTTTTTTTTTACATATTTTACATTTCCAACTTAGAAAATCTTCTCCTCTGAGACTACTAATAGGATGGACTATAACCAAACATTGTATTAATGTGTGTCAGGATATCCTTAATAATCTATGTGAGGAGATTTTTGATCTGTCAAAAAAGCATAGCCACTTTTACTAAAAATTAAGGATTTATGGAAATAACTTGAAAACCAATGGGTTTAGCCAAGTTTTCACAGGGTAAAATTAATCAGCATTGTGAGAAGAGCCTATGCCAAAATTTTCATGAAGATCTGCTGATTGATGTTCGGGATATTGCCAATATTGTCGAAAAAATGACTATGAGAGATTTATTTTGCAATGTGAAAACCTGGTGGATAACTAAGTAAGGTCAAGAGTCCAGCTTTAGAAAGCTAAAGAGACTATCTTTGACCATGTGAGTGATTTAGAGTCATTAGAGCCTGTAGTTATTTTTGATGTTTATTACAATTCTTTAAGCTACTGAAGTTCATTAAATGTTCCCGTCTTTCTTGTATACAGAATTAAAAATAATAAAGTGCACTGAAAATTTTAAGGGCGATAACTCTTATTTTTGCTGGAACATTTTAATAACATTAACTTTGATATCTTTTAGTAGACGATGTCATGTGAAAAAAAAATGCCTCTGATGTCTTGTGGTAGCTTACATGTATTTGTCTTAAAGGAGACCTGACACAAAAATATTTTTTTTTAATTTTTTGTTTAACTCCTTTGTTATACCTTACATATATATGTGTATGAGAAAAAAACACTCCTTAAAGTTTCTTAATTTATTGAAGATGAATTGATTTAAAACCACAGGTGACCTGTACTGTACAAATTTTAATTAGCCTTCTGGTCAGGTGACCATGTTATGTCATTGGTTCTCAGTTTTTAGATCAAGTGGTCGTAGTGCTTAGGGCTATCATTATCTTTGCATGATTTCTACAGCTGAGGTTGGAATTATAGAAAGTTCTGGTTTGCCAGCAAATCTTTACATTCAGTCGTACCAATTTCAACCACTTTCAGAAGAAAATGATTTGGTCAGAAATAAATTATTTTAAAAAGTAGAAAATTTCATTTCTGCTGGTTGAAGATTACTCCATACTAAGTATTTCATTATAAATGTCTATCATGTAAAATGGATACTGTATATATATTCACTTTCAAGTCTTTTCTGTAAAACTATTCAGATCTCAATCCACAATTAAAAAAAATGCATGATGTTCACAGTTTTTTTCCTAAGTATGGGACACAAGTGTACATGTATGTTTGTGCAAGTTTGATACAAACCAATTTTTTCCATTTCATTACTCTATAAAGTCTTTCACTTACAGTTCCTCACATTCTTCATCTTTTCTGCAAAAAATTCCATTTACTGTCCAATCCAAAAAAACTTGTCAGTACCAGAAAAATTTTCGTAAAAACATACCTACCATAGATAATGTGTATTGTGGAATAGTTTCAAGTTTGCAATATTTCATTTAAAATTCCATAAGATAAAAGAAATGCATTTATTTAAATTATATTCTATGTCCTGCAACTGTCTGTCAGTCTTGTGTCATAGATCGCCATACCAGGGAAAGATAAAAGGAACCACCCAGGCTATCTTGGGGTCATGATTAGGTCTACTAGGCCAGCTTATTAACATTTGCTAGTGACAAAGAAAGAATGATACACAGAGTGTCAGTATTTTAGTGGTACCTCCTGTTCAAAAGTCTGAGAAAAGTGTGTGCAAAATAGTTAGCTATTGCTGATTTATGAATGCCTTATGAATGTGAATAGCTGATAGAAAAAAGGAAGAAATTAAGTCCTCTTCTTTTCGTAAACACAATATCATACCTATATAGAGGTCGTTTGATCACCCTGAAGTATTTTTTTTTTCTGACACATATATCTAGTTTCAATGTATTAAAATGGAGATTGAGAACTAATGACATAGCACTTCCATATATGGTAATGGGTTACTTCAGGTTTTCATTTATGCAAATTAATAATGTCATCATAAAAGCGTTAATAAATCCTTGTAACTTACAGTGTAATTAAGCACAAACCTGGTGAAAAAACGTTTGTTACACTTGTAAATAATCTTAATAGGGATTTATTAATATAGATATTCATAAAAAGATAATTGTTGTGTCACGTCTCCTTTAAGTGCAAGAAGTTGTGGGTTTGATCCCTTGCCAGGTTAAGGTTAAATCAGAGACTTTAGAATTGGTAGTCATTACTTTTCTATTTAGCACACAGCATTTAGGATATAGAATGATGAATGCTTGGAGTCGAAATGTACCAAAGTGGGATAACATGCCTTCCTCCAGGCTGTTACTTCTATGTATTAGCTTAAAGATATGACTAATCCTATCAGGTTTACAAGATAATGCATTCTTTGTTATTGCAGATAAAATGTCCTATTTCTGTAAGATATTTTACTAAGAATATTAAAGGTTGGTCCATCCAAAGTTTGATGGCAATTAGATAATGGTTCATTCTCGAAATTGTAATACCTATTTAACTAATGATAGAATGTAATTTGTACATTTTGGTTAATTTTTGTTTTGTTCATAGTCAGAAGAAACAGTATTACCATCATTTATCAACACCAGTACAACAGGAGCTAGACTGGATCCTAAAATATGTCCTAAAAACTCTGATCTTGTGGCATTTGTCCATTGTAATGATATCTGGGTGACAAATGTAGTCACACAACAAGAATGTAGACTAACATTTGCTCATAAAGGTAAGAATGAATTCTAAAATGGACCTTAAAACTGCACATACATTGTAAAAGGCACTTTTCAAGAATAATTCTGCTTAGGTTTTATAGCAGTTTGGTTTGAAATGTAAAGTTTATTCTGTAATTTGAAAAGGGTTCATACTTAACTTATTTTCATCTTTGAAGGAGAGAAGGCTTTTTGATCTAGAAGTAACATTTATAATGAAAGCTTCAGTTAACCTTGTACCTGATTACCTAAAGAGCTTAGGTCCACACCATGCTACAGTCTTGGGATGTCATTAAACTCTGACCATTTACATTTTGAATTCTAGAAGACTTACATGTACATGTAAATAACACAAAAAGTGAAAGAAAGCACATTATTTACACTTTGATTACTACTTATTTTCCATGAAACCTTGGGAAAATGGAACAGCATCTTTTCCTCAGATCTTTTGAAGTATATTGTCACTATACATGCAAATAGAATTAAGTACCAGTCCATAGAAAATTCAGACACTGCCTATAGTAGAGGTGAATTATGGTGTAGGAAAACCCACCAAACAAACACGTTTTTTTTTTAGATCTTATGATTTTAACATTAGTCTTTTCTGTATTCAGATCTGTATTTTTGGGAAAACCATACATTCATCTCACACTATAATCAACTAAATCTAAGCAAATCAGGAAAGATAACTCCTGCGAAGTGACAATTTCATGTACAATCTTAATAAATTTTATCTTTAAAGTGCTATAATCAAATGACAAACTAAGATTGGTTATGTGGTAATTAACTATTTCTGAATACAAAATAAAACTGAATTCAGTGGCTTTTTGACATCCATGAATCACCTACTGTCTGATTTTTATAAAGACTTCTACTTAAAAAAACACTGAAATTATCTGTGCTTTGTGATTTGTAATTGGCAAAAATGATGATGCTAGCTAAATCACTTGTGATTAAGATATACATGTTGTTCTTATGTTCTTTTCCTTTGATGCCAATTTTAAATCTCACACTTAATTTTAACCTGAAGACGAATTGCTTAGAATGCTCATGAATAATCATGAATATTGTTTCATCCATTTCTCAGGTCTGAGCAGTTTGTCAGCTGATCCAATGACAGCTGGTGTTCCATCATTTGTGGTTCAGGAAGAATTTGACAGGTATACAGGCTATTGGTGGGAACCAGTTACAGAGCATTCCAATCATTACAGAATATTATACGAGGAGGTAGACGAATCTGAAGTGGAAATACTCAGCATCTTTTCACCGTCTGATGTGAAAGGTGTTGATGAATACAGATATCCCAGGGCAGGTAAACATGAAACAGATAATACGTAAATACCAATTATAAAAATATTGCAAATTTCAGTAAGCTGTACACATGCTTCAAGGAGTAATCTCTCATCAGCTGCAATGGGACCAAACACAAAAGGGAACTTCATCCAAAAATAAACTATGTACATGTACATGTATAAAAAGAAATCAAAATTTTTCAGCTCCAAAAGTTCAACAATGTGCATCAACTTATGTCAGTTCCAAGTGAATTCATGGACACAGTGTTTACTAAAATTCACTGGTTCAGCCATAAGTTGTATCTTCAAATGAGCCTGAATCGACTCCTTAGTACCCATTGGCATTAAAACATTATGTTTAAGTAAAATGTGATGCCATCATTCTTTTGTTTGTAGATAAGAAAAAAGTGTTTTCATTGTTTCCTGAATGACTTGTATATCTATTGGTTCTGGCCCTGGCAGAATATTTAAAATATTTAAAAATCACTTATGTCAACTTTTAAAGTATTTGCGATGTTGCAGTATACCCAGAGAATTAATTAAGAGTTACCATTGCAGTTGATCATTTTCTCAAATTTCAGTTTTTTTAAGTTTTGCGTTACTTGGTCATAGTATGTTTTTATAGGTTTGATTAATTCTCTTCAACATTGGTCAGCAGCAGAGGTTTAAACTTTTTTTATCCTTTCAGGCACAACAAATGCAAGAAGTTCTCTTAAACTGGTGGAATTTGTAATAGGAGAAGATGACCAGGTTAGATTACATATGTTTGCCTAAAATCTACTTGTACAAAATGTATGTGTCTGTGTACCAAACCATTTATACATTCTCTATGCATTGCCTACATAATACATGTACACAAAAATCTGTCTAATCTGAGACAAGAAATATGTGCTCTGTAAGACAAGACCAAGACAATGTAATTATTATTTTCAGGAGGGAAGAATGATACCAGATTACAGGTGTGGAAGTCTGTCCCTAAAAAACTTTTCTTCTTTTAGTGAAACCAAAATGATTTTAAATCTATATTAAAAAAAAATTTCTTCCCAAAGTCTGCTTCCTTGCCAATTATTGCTTGCCTTGTGCTTTGGTCAAGTTGCTACTGGAACAGACTACAACATGGTTTTTCTATATTGCTGAAGGCTTTGATCCAAATTATATGTTGTTTTTCAGGATGTCCGTTTACATAATTTTGACCAGAGTATTCCCATGACCTTGGTATTTGTGCATTGTCCAGTGTTAACTTTTTATTCCTAAGATTGTTATACCCCAATCAATACTGGGGTTATTCTGCATTCACCTTGTCTGATTTTAACAGTTTCTGTGCTCTATATTTATGAAATAGGTGATGATTTTTACACTAGTTAAAGAAATTTACAAGATTCAATATCAACAAGTATACATGTTTAATTCTGTAATTTAAAGCTTAATGTTTCGCTGTCCTTATGCTCTGTATTCAGTGTAAAAAAAAAATTTTTAAAAATGAATGATGTTCATCAAAGTTTCTTAGGTTTATACCTCATGTACTTGCTAAAATGATTCATATGTATGCTGGTACATAGCTTTGACCAGAATCAAACTTTGAATAAAACTATTGCCATCACTTGGCGTCTGTTGTCGTCGTCTGTCGTCGCCAACAATTTTTCAAAACTCTTCTCCTCTGAAACTACTTGACTAATTTGAACCAAACTTGGTATGAAATGTTCCTTGGGGTAACCTGCATAGATTTGGTGTGGGGATTTTTAATCCGTCAAAAAACATTGCCGCCGTTACTAAAAATAGAACATAGGGGTCAGACAGTAGTTTTTTGCATATATCTCCGAAACCATTAGGTTTAGCCAAATTCTGACTTTGGGGTAAAAAGTGTTCAGCATGATGATATCTATCTGTGGTCAAAATTTGGTGATAATCTGTTGACCCATGTTGGAGTTATTGCCCTTTTTGGATGTTTTTTGCTGTTTTTAATGTTATTATTGTTAGAAATCTTCTCCTAAGAAACTACTTTACAGAATTCAATGAAAGTTGGTATTTTTGTTATAAAGGGCATCTTTAACAAAATGACCATTTGGATATTTGATCTGTTGTAAAGCATGGCTGCTGTTACTAAAAATTGAATATTGGGGTCAGACAGCAGATTTTTGCATATATCTCCAAAACGGTTAGGTTTAACCAAAATCTGACGGGGTAAAATTATTCAGCATGAAGAAATCTATCTGTGGTCAAATTTTGGTGAAAATTTGTTGGCTCATGTTGGAGTTATTGCCCTTTTTGGACATTTTTTTCTGTTTATGATGTTATTATTTGAAAAAATCTTCTCCTCAGAAACTGCTCTACAGAATTCAATGAAATGAAAATGAATTCATTTTTGTTTTATAGGGTATCCTTAACGAAATGACAGATTTTTGATCGCTGAAAAAACATGGCTGCCATTTCTAAAAATAGAACAATGGGGTCAGATAGCAGATTTTTGCATACATCTCCAAATCTGTTAGTTTTAGCCAATAGCTTTCAATTGCTGAATTGATCCGTATATAAGGCTTACAAATGTGTCCAATGAATCAAATGGAGTTAAAATTGTCTGACAACTTCTTGTTAAAAATATTGCCCTTAAAAGGCAAAAATTTAACCAGGTGAGCAATTCAGGCACCTGGGAGCCTCTTGTTTGTTTAGCGTTGATAATGAGATTTTGCAATGAGTGGGGGATATCCTAAGTATGATATTGTAAGCAAAAAAATTTGTTCTTTCATTTTGCATGTACTTAATTTGATTTGTTTGTTAAATCTTTCAATAGTTTAATATGTACGTAGAAATTTCACCTCGCTTTTCAAAATATCTACATGAACCCAGTATATCAAAATTCATTTTTATCAAGACATTTACAAAATTTAATTTACGGATCCATGTACTAATTTAGTATTTAGGGGTACATGTATTCATTATGTAAATTGACTTTGTCGCTGGAAATTCCTTATAAGGATTTCCAAAATGTACAATTTTTTAAAGGCCACTTTGTAAGCTTTTGAATTTAACCAAACTTCAACTACTTGTATTACTAAAAGAACACATCATTCTACATGTAACTCAATCCTATGTCTTCTCTACATAATATGGAATATATGATGGTAAGTGTTATGTTTTTCAACACCAAGGTTATGTTTTTTAGATTCAAGATAACATAATAGAGAAACAGTTGTACGAGCCACTGTCAACATTTTTCCCTTGGATGGAGTATGTAGTCAGAGCAGGATGGACACCTGATTGTAAATAGTATGTACATTCATTTGTAGAAATGTAAATTTGTTGTATCTTAGATTTGAATTTTTCCCTTGGATGGAGTATGCAGTCAGAGCAGGATGGACAACTGATTGTAAATAGTACATATATTCATTTGTAGAGAAGTAAATTTGTCGTATCTTAGATTTGAATTTTTACCTTGGATGGAGTATGTAGTCAGAGCAGGATGGACAACTGATTGTAAATAGTATGTACATTCATTTGTAGAAAAGTAAATTTGTCTTATCTTAGAAGAATCTGAAACTTCACTTGATTTGCCGCAATAGCTTTCATGTTCTTCTTATTGTTGAGTGAGAAAAAATTAAAACTGCAAACTGGACATTTCAATAATCTATCAATTGTTTTCATTGTTTAAACCTTATATTTTCAAATCAGGTCATCAGCATCATATTATCACACTAAATGAATGTTATTAGCAATTCTGATGTATGTAGTATTGGCTGTGATATCACCTACAAAAAGTGAATGTGTTGACAGGAAGTAACACCAATATCATATTTAGTCCAGTCAAGGTTGATGCATTACCTTTTTAGTCATCAATTAGTCATTTTTGTATCAAGTGGTCATGCAGATTGATCCATGCATCAATTATGGTCAACAAGGAGCTTCCATAACAATGTGTTGTTTTTTATAAACTATCTTGTGTTGTATTGTTAATTGCACTTATACTAAAAAGTTTACTGAACAAACTCGAAAAGCACTACATTTTGTAAATCATAACTCCTGTTTTTTCCTTCTGATTTTGTTGTGATGATATATTTTTTTTTTTCATTTCAGTATATATGCACAGCTAATGAATCGCTCACAGATGCGTCTTTCATTAATTCTCATTCCTATGGAATGTTTTGTTCCTGTTGCCATGGATACAGATGTTGAAATGTCAGACTATGATTATAGTGGAAGTTATCCTCCAATACATGTTATATATGAAGATTTCTCTGGTGTTTGGATAAATGTAAGTTTTTAAGTAGCTGTCTTTGTAAGCATCATGCAAAATCTGAAAAATGTGATACACCCTAAAAAAGGCTACATATTTTTATTTTTGTAATTAAGTTGTTTTATGGGTCTATACTATGAAATGCATAATTATTCGTTCAAATCTGCCTGCTCTTAAAAGATAATCAACATTAAAAATCCAATATATTCTGTTGTATTTGAGTGTCACTTACAGAGTTATCTCCCTTACTTTCGAATTCTACAGTGCATTCTGTACAATTTTTATCTCCTATGAGCACAGGTTATATGAAAAACCAAGTGTTAATTTCTGTTAACTAAAGCATTTTAAACAAAATATCAAAAATAAAACTATGTAGGCTTTCCAACCATGTATCACATTTGGCATGATTCTTAGCTGGAATGCTACTTATTTACTCATCTACATCCCTCACTTCAACAAAAATGAGGTATGAACCACCTTATGATGTGCATGAAGCAAGACTATATCCTCTGGATGCTTCTGAAGGTCGATAGTCAAACTTAAGGTTTTTTGTATGTATTATAATTGCAAAAAAGAAAGGGATAACCACTTTTTTAAGTCACTCACAGTTTTAGCAAATGTTTGTCATTTTTGAAATACTGAAGCAAATTTCTACAGAACTACAGTTTACATTTCTTTATCAGTACAAGTAAGTAAATCAATCTCTTGATGATGATGAATAATTATCTTTTAAAAATCAAAATATCATTGAAACAGTGCTCTAGAATTTTAGAAATTTTTGCTTACTTGAGAATTAAGCCCTGAATGTGGTAGCCAGTAGTTAAAACGAGACAGTTATTACTTGTTATCTTTCTGTCCTATTACATATAAATACCAATCCATATTCAGACACTGCCAATGATGTAGATCTTACAAAGTGCAGAAAAACCCTGTAGTCCACAAACACCCTATTTTGTTGTAACTTTGTCCTTATTGAATAAAACTCTATAGTTTAAAGGAAACCCATATGTTCATCTTTCTCTAAAATCAACCGGATCAAGAACAAATCCACTTGTGCCAATTTCATAAACACAATAAAAACTAGAAATAATTGTGAGCACAGCTTACTTCTTGATACCTTTCGTTCCCCTCCAATAAACCCAAAAAAGTTATTCAGATGGAAAGGCAAAATAGGTGCTAAATGGTATCATGAGATAAAGAATGTGTAAAAGTTTCATCAAATTCCAATAAGCAGATTGAAACGAGATGTGGTTAAGAACTGGGAATGCAATCATGGGTGACAACATGATCAATATACTTCCTGCTTTTCAAGGGGGGAGGGGTAAAAAAAGTTAATCTTTCGGTCTTTTGACATGCATGGATCACCACCTTTGTGATGTCTGTAAAGACCAATTTAATTTATTCATCAGTTTTCTTTTTCAGGTTCATGATAACTTATACTTTCTTCCTTCTCAACATGGTTCTGACATAGTATTTATCTGGTCCAGTGAAAGTACAGGGTATAGACATCTGTATAAAGTTACGTCAAAGCTGAAAACCTGTGATAAAATATTTGATAATGAAGAAGGTATACTTGCCAAGTCACTCTGCATACAGAGTGTATAATTTGTATTTATCGTGAATAGAAAGTTTTTTTTTTATGTTGAAAAAATTGAAACAGTACCAGCTTTAGGAGATGAGATTGTAGGAAATGATGCAGGGTAAAAAAAATATCATAAAATAGCCCTGTGTGTTGTGTAATATAGTAGCCTTGTGTGTAGTATTTGCATAAATGCCTTTTCTCTAAATTGTAAGATTTTTTATTTTAAATAATTGGATCCATTTCCCACAACAATCTCCTCTGTATGCTAAATATACTAAATGCATTAGTAAAAGTAAAGTTATCACCTAAAATATGGGCATTTTTTTCTTTACATTTTCATGTCAAACAATTTTGTAGCTGAATGATTGTAGAGTTTACAGATGTGATAATGAAACTTAAAACTTATATGTGTACCTTAAGAAAGTGAAAAGTACACAACCAATGTGAAAATTTGAAAAAGAAATGAAATTTTATCATTTAATGAACGAGATTATTTTGACCTCTATTTTCTCTCTGTCGACTCTGATGGCAATATTAAGAAAGAAAACATGATGCATTCAGTTAATTGTAGCACAGTATTTATGTTTGTGAACCTTTTACATGTATTTTTTGGTCATTAAGACTATATTTCTACCTTAAATTATTTGCGAAAATGTAATCAAAACATTTTATCTATATACTAAGATAACAAGATTTTTTGGGTCCAAAGTAAGACTTTAAAATAATATTTCAAGGCCAAATCAATGATGTTCTTGTCCAGACATTAAAAAATGATTCATTTAAGATGCTATTATGTGGTTTATAATAAAACTTGTTACAAATTTATTGTCCATGTTTAAAATGTGAACATAGTCAATATTAGTCTTTATTTTTATATATTGCTGCTTGGATGTTAAACCCCAACAATCAGTCAATTAATCATTATTTTTATATATTATATATTTAACAAATTTATTTATGGTTGCTATTTTTGGAAGATTTTGTCACATTAAAAAAATTCTGTAATATGTTCATGTATTTTTGCTATTGGTGAACTATAAAAATCCTGACTTTAAGTGTAAAGAATGCATTTCACACTTATCTGTTTTCTGCCAAAATGATGAAAATAAGTACATTACAGTCATTTACTCAATTTTACATTCATCATTGTAAGATAATATTTTAGATGTGTTAGAAGCCAACATTGTAGAGAAGGTGCCATTGACATGTGGTGAATGGGAAGTTATCAGCAAACAGGTTGGTGACTGTAAACATATTAATTTTTGCTTCAGCTAATTTTCGCAGACACTGAAAAGTCAACATGTTCACAGGTATTAATTTTCGCAGTTTTTAAAGTTTTAGAAATAAAGTTTTTCAATAGTATCGGCAGTGTTTGATTTCTCTTTTAATCAGTTATTTCACCGTTAATATTTCAAAAAAAAATAATAAAAGCCTTTATTACGACATTAACAAATGGACAAGTCCACATACATAGTTTTCTATGGCCACTTAAATTTGAGAATGTATTCTTACGTAAATCTTAAAAGAACTCACTTAATTACTATGACCCTTACACAAAACAAAGTTTCTATTCAAAATTGTGGAAACCATGATTATAACTTGGTAATGTGAATGTATTTTCACGGGTACTAATTTTCACATTCTTTAGGCAACCGCAAAAATAGCTAAAATTAGTGTACCACGAAAATTAATACGCTCACAGTAGTACCTGAAACCAAGTAACAACTGAATAAATTTTCTTTTATGATGTGTATTGAAGGTGAATTACTAGGTTTTTTATTGCTATTTGGAAATCACAATGCCAGTAATTAAAATTCACATCATTGTTGATTGTTAATTAGATATATTGGGTGTTTCCTCAATGTCGATAAGTTGTAATTGTGTATTGGAAAAAGCTTATAGAATCTCAAGCTATGATTCTTGAATTTAATACTTATTTTAATATCTGGACCTTGATTTGTATAAGTTGTAATAAATTTGTTTATAAGGAAATGAATATCAACTTTTCAGTCATTATGTATTTTATCTGAATGTTTTATACTCACCTATTGAAAAAAAATAACAATTTATAGCCAAGCTTCAGCTTAATGAATGAATAAATTAATTTAAGATAAATACTGTAATCTGATTGGTTAAAATAATTTTCTTATATCTCAATGGATAAAAAAAATATTGACATGCCCTTATTCAGCTAAATTCAGAGCTACTTTTCTCATGTTTAAAGATAAAAATATGTTTTAAAATTAATTTATAAGAATTGGCTATGACAAAAATTTTTACGCAATAAACAATATGCACATGGAAAATTTATGTTATTTTTCAATAGACAATATTTTTATCCTAGCCAATTCTTAAATGAAATTCTTAACACAATTGCAAGGATTATGCTACAGCAACACAAACACATTTACATGTGCATAATGCCAGTTTTTGTTAAACTTAAGTAAATGACCCCTTATTTTTGACTGTTTTTTTTCCTCTCTTTGTAATTCACATGGTACTGCTTGCCTGTTTTGTTCCTTGAAAATCAGTGTACCTTTGCCTCTATTTCTTTTGGTTATTTATTGCAAAGTAGCTACATAGTCTCTGTCTCTTGTTTTCATGATAATGTTTGTTTCTCCAAATTGTCCTATTTTTGACACTGATATTTTTTTGCTGATGTTTTATAAAATTAATAACAATTTAATTTTTTTGTATAGATATGGGTTGATACAGAAAGAAACTTAGTGTATTTCATGGGACTAAAGGATTCAGTATTAGAAACACATTTGTAAGTGGCATTTAGTGAAAAATTTTAATCACAGTTAATAAAAGGCCTAATTCAGTGAAGACTTGGTAACCTATTGATGAATGGATTATTGATGGGTTTTAATTTTTGTAGTTTTCATGGTTTGTGGTCAAACACAAATTCATTCTCACTACCAAGTATAAAATTTTCATTTGAGAGTATAGAGGAGCTGATTTTCACAAGATATTTCATGGGACTAAAGGATTCAGTATTAGAAACACATTTGTAAGTGGCATTTAGTGAAAATTTTTAATCACAGTTAATAAAAGGCCTAATTCAGTGAAGACTTGGTAACCTATTGATGAATGGATTTTTGATGGGTTTTAATTTTTGTAGTTTTCATGGTTTGTGGTCAAACACAAATTCATTCTCACTACCAAGTATAAAATTTTCATTTGAGAGTATAGAGGAGCTGATTTTCACAAGATATTCCAGTTATCAAATATCAAATTGTATTAATATGGTAAAATATGATATACTGGTATACTGTGGTATCTACGCATAAAGGTATTTATTTTTATGTGAAACTTGTAACAAAATCTAAGCATGCACTTTAGTGTTTTCATGTACATGTATCTATTGTTCGTTTTTTAGCTCACCTGGCCAAAGGCCATGTGAGCTATTTCCATCGCTTGGTGTTTGTCGTCATCGTCATTAACAATTTTTCAAACTCTTCTCCTCTGAAACTACATGACCATTTG
The DNA here is from genome assembly GCA_037379345.1 of Perna viridis. Classification (NCBI taxonomy): domain Eukaryota; kingdom Metazoa; phylum Mollusca; class Bivalvia; order Mytilida; family Mytilidae; genus Perna; species Perna viridis. The sequence goes on from CM074515.1 coordinate 24,488,285, forward strand.
GAACCAAACTTGGTAAGAATGTTTCTTGGGGTATTCTGCATAGAACTGATGTGGGGATTTTCGATCCATTGAAAAACATGGTCGCCATTACTAAAAATAGAAAATAGGGATCAGACAGTAGTTTTTCACACTTATCTCCTAAACAGTTAGGTTTAGCCAAATTCTGACTAGGTAAAAGTTTTCATCATGATGAGATCTATCTGTGGTTTAATTTTCATTTTAATTTATTAAGCCATGTTGGAGTTATTGCCCTTTTTCAACATTTTTTGCTATTTTATAAGTTATTTCTTTCTCCTCTGAAACTACTTGACCAATTAGAACGAAACTTGGTATGAATGTTCCTTGGGGTATCCTGCATAGAACTGATCTGGGGATTTTTTATCTGTGGAAAACATGGCCACCGTTATAACTTAGGGGTCAGACAGTAGTTTTTCGCATATATATCCAAAACAGTTAGGTTAAGCCCAATTTTGTTTGGGTAAAAGTGTTCAGCATGATGAGATCTATCTGTGGTAAAATTTTCATTTTAATCTGTTCAGCCATGTTGGAGTTATTACCCTTTTTCAACGTTTTTTTTTTGTTTTTTTTCCTGGGAGCCTCTTGTTATTGCAATCAAACTGAGATAATTGTATTCAATTCATGACTTACTACTTGAGCTACTTGTATTTTAAACGAAAGTTGTATCACAAATTGTCCATTTTGTAGGTATTGTGTTTCCTTTGATAACCCAAAGGAAGTTGTGCGGTTAACTGAGGAAGGATTCTCACATACTATCACAATCAACTCAGTAAGTATCTACTTCAGTACAGCAAACAGTTTCACAAAAAAATTAAAGTGCAACCTGTTGTTACTCACAATCTGTTTTAAATTGATGTCTTTTGTAAAATTGACCTTTGACCTTATATTGTAATTAAGATGTATCATTGACATTGGTTTATGTTGCTGTTTTATTTAACATGTTTTCTCAATAATACAACTGTCTTATGATAGACATGGTTTTATTAAATAAATGGAAGTGTTTTATCAATTGTTCCCTGTGTAAAAAACTTCTCTAGTTCGTACTCGGAAATAAATTCTGTAATTTCACACTTGGACTTTTTCTCTCCGAAATGTCACATCAGGAATGTTTATCTGCCAATCACAAAATTAAAAAATTATGTTGAAAACAGCAATGAATTATGAAGAAAATTTATGTAATAAATAGAATATTTAATTGGTTATCATGAATAATTAAAATGTAATTACTCATGCCAAGAAGGCTTGAAGATAAAAATAACTTAGTTCTGCACACTGATAAAATTTAGGCATCCTCTTTTGTGATCATATTTTTGTTTTTTCACTCTTTCTATTTAATTATTATACAATACTGTTTATCAGTCTTTTTGACTATTTATTTATATGGATGATATTGTTTAAACTAGCTCATGACAGCAGTGTCTTTTAATCACAATTTTTTGTAGAATACATGACTAAAAATATACATCAAAATATGATTGAGGAGGGAGGGGAAGATTTTATTATACCTCCACTGTGATGGAACTTATTCATGTAGACTAACTGCTATCATCCATTTGTCTGTCTTCAACAAAATGACAAAATTGGTGTAGCATTATTTCGCAGATTTCATAAATCAGAAATATTTGATATTCGTTATATATATATATATATAAATTGATTTAATTTATCAGCAACTTTTTATCTTCAATATTTTATGTTAATCTTTCAGGATTGTACCTATTTTGTGACTGTATACAGTTCAGTCCAGCAGACCTCAATGAGTAAAGTGTTTAAACTTTGTTATGGAAGAAGGGGCATTGTGTATACAGAAACACTGGGTATACTCATGTCCTCTACAGGTAATTTACAGAAGGTCTTGTTTTACCACTGCTTAGAGAGTGGCAATATATTGGAATCACCTTGTCCATGAGTTCGTCATTCTGTTTGGCATTCTATCCATCCAAATTATTCTAAATTATCTGAACCTTCAATGGACGGATTGATTTCAAGTTTGTTATATGGTTTTATATAGAGAGGGCATAGCTTGCAAGTGACTTAGGTTGTTGTTTTAAATCTTCTTGTACGAGCGGGTGTATACCTAGCAGAACAAATGCAAATTCAAGTTTTTCAGTCTTATACTAGTAATTAAATCAGATTTTGTATTATATTACATTGTTTTTATAATACTTAATAAATCAATGTATCTATTTTTACACTTACTTTAGTTCACGATTTATGTTTAACTCCAACCAACATAAATCACTTATTTTTTGACTATTTAACCTTCATTTATGAAGATTTTGATGTTATATGTTAATGCAAGCATTTTATCTTTTTTCTTGTTTTGTTATTGTAAGTCACCAATTTCCTAACAAAGCTTTACACTGTTATTATATTGCCATTTTCAGAAATTCATTAATCGAGGGTCATAAACAATGCTCGGTATACCTACTTATTTCTTCCAATAAACTAGTTTTTGAGTTGTTTACCAGTATACATGTAGTTCCTGTATAAGGGAACCTAATGCGTTTTTTTTTCCAGCATGCCCAGAATATCAGCCACCAAAGTTGTTCAGTTTCGACAGTTCATGTGGATATAAACTACATGGCCTTTATTATGAACCCTATGGTTGTGAACCTGGAGAAAAGAGGCCTACAGTAGTTATGGTATATGGTGGGCCACAAGTTCAGCAAGTCACCAATGCATTTAAAGGAGTTAGGTGAGTTTACTCTCACACAGGACTAACAAACTGAAGAATATATCATAAACTTCAAAGATTCAAACTGCTTAGGCCTCATTAAGTTTTTTTTTTTTGTTCTAAGCCTCTCCCTTTTCCTTATTTCCCTTTTTATTGCCATGTTAATAAACATAAAATGACAAAGTGCCTCCATGGTCATTTCTTTTATGGCTATGAACAATGTAAAAAGTATCATTATCACTTATTTGCACAGTAGAATGGTAAAAAGTAATGCCATTCTTTTTTTTAATGACACAAGAACCAAGAAGTTAACTTTGAAGGGCCTTAACTGAAAAGTAATAACAGTATGGAGAGCTAATCAGTAGGTTCAGTCTTAAAAATTAATCATATAATTTTCTGTGTAATACAAATTCTTGTGTAACAAATACATGATTATAATGCACAATTAATTACTGTCCATGAAAATCTGCAGAGAAGCCTAGGTGTTTATTAAATTGAAAGAGGAAACATTTCCAAACAACAGACACCTTTGCAGGTGGAATATCCTAAATTTATTAATGAAAAAGACATTAAATGACATGTAAAAATTTTTATTGCAGGTTTTTAAGGCACCATACCTTGGCCACACATGGGTACACAGTAGTTGTGATTGATGGTCGAGGGTCATGCCACAGAGGATTGACGTTTGAAAGCTACATTAAGGATAAATTGGTAATATGTAAACCTGATGGTTGTTTAGTCAATCATATAGAAGTCATTTCTTTAGAGATGAAATAGCCTACAGCTTAGTAACAAACAACACTGCTGCAATGAAATCTAAGAGAGGCTACTGTTTCACATTAGATTTATAAGTTTCTTATTTACATGGCTCTGTGAAATAAAGTTTTTCTCAGGTATATATTTAATAGTTTTGGAAGAAAATGTATTGCATAGTGTAAACAAATGTATTTCCTGCTCACTTGTTTACTTAGGTATGGCAAAATTATCGCAATGAAATGTTTTTTCCAGTATTCAGCAATAAGTAAGAATAGAAATTGTTAACTTTGTAGGGTACAGTAGAATTAGAGGACCAGATAGAAGGCCTACGGTACCTAGCTTCCATTGTAGATTTTATAGACCTTGACAGAGTTGCCATACATGGCTGGTCATATGGTAAGTGTTATTGTTTTGTACATTCTCTATACTTGGTAAATTATTTAACTTTCTTTTTCCTTACTTATCAATTTTCATCTATTCAAATAACTAAGGTAACGTTTTCAAATTCTGTTTGCAGCAACAGCTTGGTGGATTGTACATTGTGTGTCTTCTAAGCCTACAATTCTTTAACACATTTTGACAGCAATTACAACATGTACAATTGCTTATTATTTTATCAAAAATATGATTTATAATTGGTATTGATAAATACCCTAATAATATTGCTCATGTGTGAACAAGTTCATGGCCTGATTTCATAAAGATTTTCTTCAACTAAAATTTCTTAAAATAAAAATGCTTTAAATTTAATATTTGATGAAATTTTATAGGATTTGAGGAAAATCTCAAATTGGGATTTTTTTTATGAAAGCCAAACCAGCTCACTTGTTTTCATTCATTGCATTTTCTGTACTGTTGATTACATATTGGTTATTTCCCATTTTCTGTTGATTTAAGTACTGTCTTTAATTTTTGACCAGGTTATGCAAAATAATTTTACCCACCATGTACCACTAAGTGGTTTATTAACAAGTGTAAACTGTCCCAAAGTAGGTTATGCCAGCATAACTTGTTCAAAAAAATTAAAAAGTCCTTTTAAAGTAATTTTTAAAAGTCAAATTTAAGATTTGTCACTTCATCAAAGCAGTATATATATTAAGTTTGAAATTATATTTCAGTTTTTAACTGCAGACTGAAATGATGTTAATGATGTCAAAGTACCAAGTTAGTTTATGGAAAATAACCTATCTCGTCCAGATGAGAAATAAACAACCAAATTAATTTATTATACTATAAGCCTACCCTGCGTTTATAATCTGTTTCAGGTGGCTACCTGTCATTGCTAGGATTAGCTAAACATTCAGATGTTTTCAAGGTAGGTATATACCAGTACAGTAAAACTTTCAAAACTGAATCCTGAAGGATCCAATCTGTCTAAACCAGATTTTTGAAGTTCCTTTATTTCAGTTTAAATGTATTTTGGATCTGTGAAAACCCAAATATGTGTCTAAACTGCACTGATTCTTAAGTCAAAAATAGGTTCAGTCCAGACAAGTTTCACTGTATACATTTATTCACTTTATACATGTACATGTATATACATAATAGTTAACACTTTCTGTAATTAATTCATGTCTTGTAAGGACACCTTATTGTATTCCTTATCAATATTTCTTTAGAGTTTTTATTATTTCTATGCATAATTAGGTTTATGTATTAAATTACATAAATATATTGTTGAATGATAGGTTGTTTAATTGACAATTTTTTTTTTCCATTGTTCTTACTGCCTGATATTTTCTACTCTGATACTAAGAAATATCAGCAATTTCTAATGACAACATCACAACAAATCAACCATGACATCTCAGATAAACGGAACTACTGTGAAGGTATTGTGTGTGTGCCAATTTTCATGGTTCAAGGAAAAATTGTCAGATTGTGGATTCTTGAATTTGTGGATTTGAAACTTGATCTAATAAAAAATGAAAATTTTCCTTTTTGTTGGAAACCAAATTTCATGGTTTACCAGACCCATGAAAACCATGAAAATTGATACCCCACGAACAATAATACTTTCACTGGACAGAAAGTCACATCGCATCCTATAGGCCCACTGTGATATTTTCTGTTCTGACTTCATTACAGTCGTTATTCTGTATATAGTAGTGCCCCTCTGATGAGCTGAAATATAAAATTGTTAAATATGCTGTATTGTTTTACAATAGGTTGCTATAGCGGGTGCCCCAGTAGTGAGCTGGAATCTCTATGATACTGGATATACAGAGAGATATATGAATACACCAGAAAACAATGAAGATAGTTACAGAGACAGTTCTATATTGACTTATGTTGATAGATTCCCTGATCTGTAAGTCTTATAATGATTGGAAGTTATCTTCTTTGATTATTTTTTATCAAGTTAAATTTACTTATTCAAGACGAAAAAAAAAAGATGCAGCAACAAAAAATATCTGGCAAAAAAAATGTGATTACAGGCAATTTTATGCCAATTTTCCAAAAAATTGCCGTAACTTAACAGTATCTTCTAATAGGGTGCAGATCTTGTCTGGGCCCTTATGGAGGTCACTGAAATGCTGTGCTTTTCTTACCATTCTAAACTGAAAGTTGATTTTTGTTAATGACAAATTGATGTACATAACTATCATTGATAATATCTCATCACTAAGTATTTTGTCATTTTGTCAATACAAAGGGGAATTTAAATTATAGAATTTACGACTTAACTTCATGTATTTTGCAGTTCAGTTTCATCAATATTTGTACTGGTTGTTTTATCTTGCTTCAGTAGAGAAAAAAAATGGAATTTTTGCTAAAAATGCATGTCCTGATGTAAACAAGGTGTTATCTGATTCATTGACTAAAATTACAGGATTATGTATCAAAATGGTTGAAAGATAGTAAACAAAAGGGAAATTAATTATGATTGTAAAAACTCTATTTAGTTTTTGTAGAGAATTACTTTATTACTTTTTACAGATTTTTTGTTATAATTCAACTTAAATGATTTCTTTCCTTTAGCCCTAGAACAAGTGCTTGACAAGATATTAAGGAAAGTCATTAGCTTTAAAAAAAACACAATGTTTAATTATTGCAGTAAGAATTTGATAAGTCATTCTAATCTATATGTATTTTATTATCAGAGAGAGCAGACTGTTGATTATACATGGTCTGATTGACGAGAATGTCCACTTCCACCACACCAGTACTTTAATCAGTGCTTTGGTCAAGGCTTGTAAACCATACCAACTTCAAGTAAGTATATCAAGGAGCAATCTCAAGATGATTAAAATACAAGTGACACAATGAGTCTATTGGTTTCTATTCTGACACAATTTTGTCCTTCATGAATATGGGGATGTAGGAGTACCTGTCTGTTATCTGTTACTTCTCATAAACCACTGAATTGGACTGAATAAAACTTTCACAGTAATGGCCGTGTAAAATTGTTTGGATTGACAATTTACTTGATAATCTCATAGTGCACATTCAGATACAAAATTGTGAAAGTTTTATTGAACAGCAAACATCTTTTCCCACAAAAAATAAATACCAAAATAAACATTTCTAAACATATGAACTCCTTGACTGACATGCTTTCTGTTTTTCACTATTTTAGGTTTACCCTAATGAGAGACATGGAATCAGAAACCATGAAGCCAGTGAACACTACAAAACAATGGTTCTTAGCTTCCTCCAAAATAATTTGTAGTTACCATGGTAACACATTATATGATTTTTTGTTGTGTAAGAGTTACAGATGTTTGAGTTTGCTAGGAATACATGTTTTTTTGTGTTAGAGAATTGTGAATTTAGAATAGGCCACTCCAAATTATTTACTTTTTGTATGATATGAACCTGTTAGTCCTTAAAAAAAAGGTTGATAATTTCAAAGAAAGTGTAACTTCACCTTTTCCTTATACATTTCCATTCCTTTTAAATGATCTACTTTTAAAATTAAAAGAGAACGAGCATAGCTAAATATTTGTTTATCAGATCTATAAATCCTGCTGCTGCTTTATAAAACTAGTAACATTGGATGCAGATACTCAGTTGTGCTTCATGTTGTTTGAAGAAGAAATTAATTTTGAGTGGCCTAACTTAGAAATCTCCATGATGCCAACATATCAAACCAAAAAGATGAGTTTAGTGTCAGGTTTATCCCTTGACCTTTGCGATCATCCCCATTGAGATATTGCAAATCCTAATACCAAACACAGGCAAAATATTTTTACTTGAATTTGATGTGACTGTCACCTGAATTGAGGAAATGTTACATCAGACTGACTTGACATGAAATTTGTACAAATTGTGCTTTTACATGAATTTCACATAATGCTCTCACATCAAATCATGTTGCAGTAAATTGCACATGAAAAATCATATGCATTGTCTGTTAAGTAGCAGTCTTTTTAAGAATGATGCAAATTCTGTAAAATGTTATACACTAAAAAAAAGGCTACATATTTTTATTTTTGTTATTAAGTTGCTGTATATGTCTATATGATGAAATTTTTAATTATTCATTCCAATCTCCCTGCTCTTAGGAGATAATATACATGGAAAATTCAATAGTTTCTATTGTATTTTAGTGTCATTTACAGAGTTATCTCCCTTAATTCTGAATTCTACAGTACATTCAATGTAATTTTTTTATCTCCTATGAACAAGGGTTATGTGAAAAACCACATGTTACTTTCTGTTTACTATGACATTTTAAACAAAATATCGAAAATATAAATATGTAAGCTTTCCAACCATGAATCACATATTGCGTGATTCTTATGTGGAGTGCTAATTTACTTCAGGTGAACTTCATATGAAGCTGGATTTTCATGAATTTCACATGAACAGTATTTGCCTGTATATGTTTGGTTAGTTTTATTTAAGAAAATCTTTATTTTCGTTTTTGTAGTTTTTCATAAACTGGAAAAGAGTGTAGTATGGGCACAAAAGCTATAATAATTATAATAAGTTCATTGGAATTTTTATTTATAGTCTATTTTCCCATAAACTCTAAAAACCATTGAACAATGAGAGCTACACAAAATATGATGGTAAAATTTTATTTTTTTAAAAATACACTTGCATGTTATGTGTGTTTCATATTTTAAATGTTAAATGCTACTATTGTATGATATAATCGATTGAAAGTATCTGTGGTGAATAGTTAAAAAAGTGGACATTTCAAGGTAATCTTCATCAATAAAATCACAGTAAAATCTCTCTAAACCAGACATCTTATCAAGGTTTTCTTATTAATTAAAGTTTTAATGAAAATCATGTGGACTGTGATTTTCGCATGTGAAAAACCCACTGAATTCACTTTTATTTCTCATTCAGAAAAAGTTACAGACTACATAACCAATCATAGCTTGTCATTCAGTTGTCGTTCTTTCGAGATAAAAATTATATGCACTAAGACTATCAATTTTCACTTTTCAAGAGTTGTCTTTCTTGATTTGCTTTGATTTGGTTGATTTTAGTGGGACATGAATGTATGGTTTTCTCAAAATGCAGATCTTAGTACAGAAAAGTCTTTGATTACTTCAACTTGTAGCAAATTTAGAATGAAAAAGCAATATTTGTTTGGTAGGTTTTTCTACGCCTTAAAGGCAGTGTCTGAATTTTAAATGCAAAATGAAGCTGTGTGAGCTAAAATGTCCCTTAATTAAAAAAACATTTCTACATGTATTTGAATTGGTTGTGATTTGGACAATTTCTGTGTAATTGGCAAGCAGGTGTCTTTTGTTCTGTATAACCACAGGAAAAATTTTGTTGCAAAGGTGCCATGGGAATAGGATCAGTAAATAGACCTTATACCTTTTTTTTGGTATTCATATGAGTTTTTTAGGGAAATGAAAATTATTGAAACTTTTACAGTAAAAAGTGTAAATGTGTGTCTTTTTCTTTTTTTGTTTTAATTTTTCTGAATGATGATGTTGTTGATTTGGTTTATTTAATGACTCCCATATTTATTTTTTATATATTGAAATTACACTAGAAATTGAACTGCCCTTATTTTTTTCTCAGAAAAAAATATAAATTAGTTACTCTTTATAAAAAAAGGTTCATACAAACAGATATTGAATGCAAGCACTTCCACTTTAAGCTAGTGTGTTTATGATGAAAAAACCTTCTTCCCCTCCAAAAAAAACAGCATGTTGGCCTAATATGTTGAGATTTTTAACAGAATTACATCAGAGTACATGGCATTTTGAAAATTGGTCAAATAAGAAATGTATTCCTTTGGCCTCATTAAGAGCAAGTGATGCATTATAACTCTTGCACTAAGACACCAACCAATTTATAACTTAGGGATGGGAATTAGTATTTCTATTCTTCTTAGAATATTTTTTCTGGTCCAAAAAAAAAAAAAAAGAAAAAACATTCAGTATTAGCAGATTTTCTTTTTCTAAAAATACCAACTCATTTCTTGGGCAATTTTCCAGACTTATTTTTTTCATAGACGTAAGTAACATTTAAAAAAACAATGACCCTATATGATGAAATGGTTGTTTCTTAAAATAGTGAGAATGGCAAATTTAGTGACAAGTGAGATAGTTTACTTTGTGGCGTGGTTGATAGAATGTATTTGAGTGTAACATGTACATACAATATACATAGTGTGTTGTGGTATGATAAAGAAGTGCTGTGATATTTATAATCCCTTCCCTATCTAATTCCACATGTTTTGAAAAAGAAAAAGGAAAATATGCTTGTAACACCTGATAAATTTTATTACTTTTTTGTATCAATATTTGTCCCCTGAACTGAGAAGAGGTTGTGGACAAGGGTTGGTGGCCCAGTTGTTCAAAACTTTATCCACTGGATAATATGAATCAAGTGGATAACTTGTATAGATTGCTCTAGACTAATCCAGTGGTTAACTTTTGTTCTGTGGATAAATCTTTTTATTAACTGGGCCCCGGTAGCACGGGTCTATAATTATACTTCATTTTTAGCTCACCTGGCCCTTAGAGCCAAGTGAGCTATTGCCATCACTTGGCGTGTCATCATCACAGTTAAAAATTTTTCAAACATTTTCTCATCTGCCACTAGTAGACCAATTAGAACCAAACTTAGTATGAATTCCATAGAGTATTCTGCATAGTACTGATCTAGGGATTTTTAATTTGTTGAAAAATATGGCTGCTGTTAATAAAAAATAAATCAGACAAAAGTTTTTTGCATTTATTTCTAAAACCATCAGGTTTATCGAAAATTGATTTGATTGTTCCTTCAGTATGAGCGTTGGGAATTTTTATCCAAGATAAAACAAGGCCCCTTTTACAAAAAAATAGAATTTTTCTTTTTAAGTCAGGTGAGTGATTCATGGTCTTCAGAGCTTCGGATTATAATAATAATTGTCTGTATTCAGGTACTATCCGTGTTAGAAACTTGAAAGTGTGCAGGCTTGCATAAAAATTTTAAAAACCTGCTTTTGTTGGGAAATAAAAAAATCATTTTGTTTAGGTGATTGATTTTCAATTAAGGCCAAATACAAAGGATGTTAAGCCAAATATTTTTCGTCTTAAAGAGGTAGACCTTGGGTAAGGGACACAACTCTTACAAATCATTGGAATGTTTGTATTCTAATTTTACATCAATCTCATGTAAGCATCAAAGTTGTTTGAACTGATTTAATTCTGTTTCAAATTAAAGCTTGATAGGCTTTGGTGAAATTGATATGATACAAACATATTACTGATTTTTAGAGTCTCTTACCCCTGGTCTACCTCCTTAAACTGCTGGAGAAATCGGTCAAACTTTCTTGAATTTTGATATCTTTGATTACATGCAGTTTGAAAGATGCTTAGTACTTTCAATATGTAAATCATTCTGTCAAATAGATTTGTCATTCATAGTCTTTAGTGAAAATAGGTAATTTCAACTTGATATTATGCCCTAATTTTCATGTACTTAGAATTACTCAGCCTTCTTCATTTCAAATAGATGTTATTTTCTAGTGTGGCAGAGAAAACCGTTTAGTTTTGATGGCTTTTCTGGGTGCAGGTGATAATCATATTGAGTTGACCTCTTTCATTATATTTCACAACTTGCCTATTGTCATTTCTGAAAAACAAGTCTTATTGGATAAGGTTGGATTAGTAGGGACATAACAGCTACTGGTAAATATTCAATTATACACATTTTTGAAGTGATTTGGAGTATTTGCTTTTTTGCCAATTCTCTACCTGCTTCCAAACATATTTTCTGAAGAAAAGTTGATTAAATAATTTTGTCCACAAATCTAAGGAAATATGCTTGTTTAGCACATTTTTTTTTATAATCGTGGCATTCACAAGTATTTGCCTCTCTGCCAACACTCACTGACATTAAAATATTGGATTGACTAGTGTACTATTCCCCTTAGGGATCAATATTCATTTAAATCTGATTGAAAGTCAATTTAAAATAAAAACATCTGCGTTGAAGTTTAATTATCTAAAATTTGATTATATTGAATCACAGAAGGAAATCTTTAAGAATTTCATGGTCCTTTGTACCCATATGCCATATACAAGGTGGTCTAATTTTACTGAATCCATGTCCTTCTAAAATACTGTTTTTTTTTGTGTGGTTATTTTGATAATCATTTATACAATTTTTCATGAAGATGTTTAACTTCTGAATATGTACTTTGTACAATTCAGCCATGAAATTTTAGTTGTCCTCTGTTTGCTTACAAACTCAATCATTCAGTAATAGTTATATACATAAATATATTAACATGTACTATCATATTACCTCAGATATCATTGCTGGTAAATTTTTTGTTAACAAATATAAGTTAAGTCATTGTTTTTGTCATGGACATGATTGACTATAATAAAGCAAAAATTATTATTGGTTTTGTTTTGTTTTTTTTTGTCTCTTGTATTTCATTATCCCTACAAAGGTATGAGGTATTGGAAGCACAACTTTTCAAAGGATTTGCATGAAATGAGATAATCATAGGAAAGTAACTGTTGTGTGCTAACAAAGGGGATTAAATCAAACATTTATTTACACCCCAGGAGAGGGGGTTTCAGGGATAGATCAAGGATTTGTTTATGGGGGAGGCTTGCATGACATGTTTTAGGCTTTTATGATGATTTCAAGCATTGTTTTTTTTTCTTTCGATTCTGGGGCTTGTATATTTGGGCATCAGCAGCCTCAGTCTAAATTTAAAAAAAAAAAAACTGTTATAAGCAATATTTTTGCTGGACCTTACTTATTAGTCTTTTTATCTAGACCACTGATATTGAGTATGTGGGTAATCCACGGTAATACATTGTGTTGTGTACCATTTTTGATGGCCTTTGATTTTGATCTTTTCAGTTGATCTTGACTGATATGCAAAAAAAAACAAACAAATTTTCTATAGACATTTTTTGTCCCCACCATAACCTTTTTGTCTTTTGACCTTGGGCATTGATATTTGGTATGTAGATACATGTATATCACAATAATAATACAGTGTGGCATATACCATTTATGATTACTTCTGGCTGTTTATGTGAAGTTCAATTAATTGAAATTTGGGTGCATTTTTAATAGGCTTTAAACTAAAAAATACACATACTGGATGGATTTCCATGTAACTTTGTATGTTGAGGCTTCATCAATAGAACAAGTTAACAAAATTGCAGAGGAAACTTATGATCAGTTGTAGAAGGTTGTAGTGTCGGATTGCTTTGATGTATAGTCATCCAGAAAAAAAAACACTCACTGTAATTAGTATTCAAGTGGTTGAATGGCAATATAACAAGTTTGGCAATAAAGTGACCAAAATCCGGAAGTGAACATTAATATGTTGCATGTTATTTATTTCCTCTCCAACTTAACAATCTTGATATTATGGCACACCTCAATGCCCACAAGTTGTCGGTACTCACAACCCTTACTTGATTAAATGTTCATAGTGCAACAACTTTATATGCACTAGTGGTAATTGTTTACAAATCTTGGAAAGCGATGCATTCGCCACATAGGCACCTGTATCATGCATAGCCTTGTCCCCTAACGCAGGAGGATATTTCTGTCGCTCGACGGTGACCAGATAACAGGAAGTGTATATAAAATCAAAAGTCCCTGCCCCGAAGTACTATCCACACTAAAAAATAATGGTTACTGTTATTTACATTTAACTATCAACGAACGGAGCCTAATGTAAATGTCCTGCATCAGAATATGTTATGTCTCAAGTTCATTTCCTTCATTATGGAAGAGGAGACATCAGTTTCAGTGTGCTACAACAGTTCTTCCTCAATGACATGATTTATGCTTTTTACATAAATTATCCTTACAGAATGCAACAAAGCCATAAATAACTTTTTTCTTTTTCAATTTCTTCTAATTATGTGCTCCTACTTGTAGAATGAGTTCGTACACTACAAGTAAAATTAATAGCGAGTTTCGGTTTTGAAAATATGTTGAATGCTTTAGTACTCTGCTAGTTTCATAAGACACAGGCCATTTTCTTTTCAATGGTGGGCTAGGATTTTATATTGAGTTAGAGTTTTTTTTTCGACAAGCGCAAACAATCATATTTGAAAATCTACTTTGTAGAGTAATTGGGGGAGTACTGAATTGTATTTTTTTTCTGTCCATGATTGAGGAAAAAACTGCCCAAATTTTCAATAATTTCCACAGCCCTCTCTCAGTATAAAATGGTTGGTGCCTAAGCAGTCTGGTGAGTCGAACTTGGAGGGTCAATGTACAATACCAATTGCCGCTCATCAGCGGCCCAATCTAAACATACATTGGTACATGAAGATTGATATTTCTCTTCATCTCGTGGGAGAGTAATCAAGGAAACCAAGGTTATAGCGGTAATCAAAAGAATGTAATCCAGGGACGAAGACCAGACATGGAAAACAGACATACATAACAAAGAACATAAAGTAACTAAAATAATACATACATACATACATACATACATACAAAGTAACAAAAGTAAATGAGCAATCCGGACTCCACTAAAAACTGGGAGCATGGACCAGGTGCACCGGTAGGGTAAGCGTCCTCTGCTTTTCTAGAAACACCCGCCGAGTTGCTCATAAAAAGTCAAGACCGGGGTAGACAAACGACGAAAGGAAAACTATGACCCGTTGAATAAATCAGTTCTCATGGTGCTGATGGATACGCCATAACGATCCACGAGTTCATGATGACGACCATAAAACTTCTGTAGTGATGACTTCAATCTTGTAGCAACATAACCCTGTTCCAGAAGCCTATTTGTTAGAGTTCTAGCGCGATACAAAAAGTCTGCGTAGTTTCGGCAAGCTTTGGCATAACGTATGAGTTGTGATATGAACACTCCATACGCAGGAGCCGAAGGGATGTTGCCACAGATGAAAGGAAAGTTGACAATTCTGAATGAAAAGTCATCACGTTTGTCGTAAAGTTTGGTCTATAGTTTTCCTTTACCATCGATTTCTAAGTGTAGGTCAAGATATGAGGCTGACTTCACAGTGTCTGTAGTATCCTTCATCTCAAGTTCTTTTGGGTAAATGCGATGTATCAAATCCCCGAAATTAGGATTGTTTAAAGATAATACGTCATCTATATAGCGGAAACTGAGATTGAAGGATCTAGCCAAACGATATTCTTTCTTTCTGATCAGATCAGCTATAAAGTCAGCCTCATAAGAGTGAAGGAATAGGTCAGCAAGTAAAGGAGCACAATGTGTTCCCATTGGAATGCCGACCTTTTGTTGAAAAAAACGTCCACCACACTGGACAAATATGTTGTCGATTAAAAATACCAGCATTTTGTAAACATCATCCTCTGTATATTTGGAAGATAATTTGGAATTATTTCTTTTAAAGTATGAGGAATCTCTACCAAGAACTATATATTTGTATCCAGGTGTACCATCTTTTTTGAAAAAAAAACAACGATGTATAATGTTTTTAAGTCGGGATTTTAACTGAGTATGGGGAATAGAAGTATACAGTGTTGAAAAATCATAGGTTTTAATGCTATTATATTCAGATAATAGTCTTGAACTGATTGTCTCCAAAAGATCTTTCGAATTTTTCAGGATCCACATTGAATTAATACCATTATGAGGTTGTCATAAAACTGTTCATGCGGATATATAGCGCCCCTTTTTCGTCATTTGAGAATTTCGCTGTATAACTAGCCATGTTTCTGCTCAACTTAAGTCTTCCTTATGCTTTTTTTTTCAGGTTAGGTCCATTCCTGTCCAGGTTTTGGTCTCGTAGTCATGTAAATCTGTTATTTTCATCAATTTCTAACAAAATCATTTTGCTTCCGCTTTTTAGTACACTTCATACACACACGTTTCCGATTATTTTGTTGTGTTAAATGTGTTTATCCTCAAATTTTCCCATTTTCATTTTTGTTGTTGTTCATTTTAAATTTTATTACACACGAAAACTTTATTTATTTTTGAACGAGGATGAATAATATAGATGCCTATTATAGTAAACAAGTTTAACCATCAACAATTCGTCATAGCCATGTTTACAAAAATTTAAATGGCCATATTTCATAACATTTATACGATTTAATGACCAACACCCGCATCAGTCAAGAAATAAAATCAACAACCATGAACGTCTTTGAAACATTTGCTTTTAAAGTATTTAGTCTACCTGATGGAACCTATTCAAATCACGAACCATGTATAAAACAACTATGTCGAAACTACTACGCGACACATTCGCTATCTTTCGGTCTGAACATAGTTTTCCGATACAATATTAAGGAACATTTTCAAAAAGCTGTCGGTTTCAGTTTGTTTGAAAACGGGGGTCTAGGCTATCACTTGTTCACGGGCGTCTAGGCTATCACTTGTTCACGGGCGTCTAGGCTATTGCTTGCTCACTTATGGTCCAAAAAGGCATTAAATTAACTACAATTATTTGTTCAACTAAGAGAGGGATTGGGGTGTTGCTTCAACACCAGAAATAAACAGAATCCGACACACACTGGAAGGTCCCTGTCGGTATATCATGATGTGTTTACATATAAGAGGGATATCGGGACAAAGATATTGTTTTACACTTTTACTTCGCTTGCCTTTCTTAGTCTGTATAAGAATAGACGGCTCTTGTCTTTTTGTATTGAGATCAAAGTTTTGGTGCTTGGACCAGGCAGTTATGCCGTATCTACGTTAACATCTGTTTTCATAAAATAGTAAACTTCTATTATATGAAACAAGCAAGTCAAGAATATTTACTGGAGTACATACACAAATTAAGCAGAGAAACACGAAACACATACAATGTGCTTGTACAATACATTTTGTGTTAATTGCATGTTGGTAAATGAAACCTGTTTCAGCAATAGTTTTGATATGGAAAACTTTGGTTTAAATCATGGAA
Source organism: Perna viridis (assembly GCA_037379345.1). NCBI lineage: Eukaryota > Metazoa > Mollusca > Bivalvia > Mytilida > Mytilidae > Perna > Perna viridis. The sequence continues at coordinate 24,505,040 of CM074515.1, forward strand.
ATTTTCAAATTTACAAATACATATTGTTAAATTTACAAATTACTGTTTTTTTTTGTCTCATCTATTGCGTATGCGTGCGTGCGCACACGCGCTTAATTAATACGTAGATTGGATATGTAGGCTATATTTTAAGACGTACTGCTTTATAAAAGGATTCCGTAATCTTCATAAAAGTGAGACAGACTGAGTTATTTTATTTCTTGATTGGAAATTATGACGTTTTTCTCACATACTGGATTTTCTGTCGATTTCGAATTTCAGCAAGAGGTTAAATTCTTGTAAATCTTGATTATACATTGTACGTATAAATATAAATAATGTCCTGCCCTAAGTGTACTACATTTTGCTTAATTTGAAGATTACAAACTTTCTGCTCGTGTAAGCGTACTAAAAATGTTATCGTAGAAATCAAAATTTGAAATCTAAACAAACAAATTGCGTCCATTTTTGTTGAATAAACGGAGTACGTGGATTTTAAACCGGATGAGATAGTAAAAATAGATTCAGCTTAATTAAGTTAGTCATGCATATTACGCTTAATAGCAATTTGAGTTTAAACTTAATTGATTCGATAATAACAGAAAAAAAATACCCGTCGGTTTTTACAAATATACGTTGGTTCTATGAGGTCACCAAGTCATCCATGATATAAGTTAATTGACTGGATCGTATATAAGTGAGGAAGATGAAGGTAAGAGTAATTAAGCTGCAGTCAACTCAAGATGATTAGGTAAGTCCAATTGTATTATACAGCTTCAGTCTGATACTAATGTTTGTGACAAATGGCTTCTTACATTTTGAGATAGTCAAATGGCAATATTTTCAGTACATTTTGAGATAGTCAAATGACAGTATTTTCAGTATATTTTGAGATAGTCAAATGACAATATTTTCAGTACGAGCTTTAGCAGCGAGTGCATACAATGCTGTCATGTAAATATCGAGTTTTATCTAAAAAAAAACACGATAATTGCGAGTTATAATGTCAAATTCTTCAAAAGACTTTCTTTAATTTCTTAAAAAATGAAGTTCGAACCTATGAGCATAACATTAATTGTTTTGATGGCGTTAAAAAAATCAAACCACTCATTCTCTGAGGACAATAAAGTCTCTAACCCAGTCACTCCATATAAATACATTATTTCTATCGGAATAAACTAAATTAAAGAAAAGGGCATGTCCCCAGTATTTTTACAACAAGTTGGGCCAACTTAGAAGGCTGCTAAAACTATCGAATTTTTCATTGACACATGTATGTAAAAACATAATTTTTTATCGCCAATGTAAATGTATAAAAATTATACTAGATAAATGTTTAACTATTAACCAATAAAATGGAAGGAAAATCTATGACGTGCTTATTGTATGAGTTTTCAAAATATACAAGCCCATGTTGCACATACGAACATTTTTGAAGCCCACATTTCGACCTTCGAAATGTCAAAAATCTCGAATTGGAACTGAAATTTTCAAGTTAAAAAAGTCGACTTTTCCGACTATTTGTTCAAAATTGGTGAATTTTCGATACGTTTGTAAACGCGAAGTTATTCTTTTTTATTTACACGATTCTTGGCTTTAATGTACTTTGTGACATGGTTATGATTTTTTTCAGGTATATTTTAAGTGCAATTTTTGTACCCACATTAGTTGGAGCAGAATATGATGTTTCAATACTTAAAAGTTCTGTTTGGCCGATCTCGGATAGCACATGGGGATTTGGTGGGAAATGTGTATTCGAAGTGAAACAAACGTACTCAAAAGGAAGCATTCAAGTGGACCTAGTGTTTGATAAATCTATTTCTGACTTAGAGGTATCTTTTTTTTTATTTCTGTACACTGTCCTAGTACTGTTGTGGTGGTACGATTTTGCGTCATATCAAAATTTAGTTTCCTTGGGCATATTGGGGCGAATGATAAGTTTTGAGCTGATAATTTGCAATTTTTTTCAAGGGAAGCATGCTTCATGTTTATGCAGATTGTTGATAACAGCTGTTTTAAGAGATGCATATAGCATTTGTGAAGAACCTAAACAATCTACAGATACATGTAGTACTTACAGTAGAAGCTGTATACATTTTTCACTTCGTTTGTCTTTTCTTCTTGATTCATCAACATGAAAGCTTGATCAGTTCCAAAATAAAATTATCTTAAGTTTAATTTTGCGATTGTTTTCTTTTCCTCTCTTTGATATTATGACGATACTAATAAAGCGTCAAGTTAATCGAATTGACTCTGCATTGACATATTTTTATTTTAAAGTGGCAAATTTGGCACATTTGTTTTTTTTTTTTAATTTTAGATTTGGGTTATGGATATATCAGATAGCCAGGGTAATACATACAAACTAGAAAATAAATACAACGTACACACAGGGTCATTTGAAATTTCATTCAATCTGAAATACAATGGGAACTCTACAACATATCCAAAAGGGACGTGTCAGAGTAATCTTCCGTCTTCTGGTTCTACAACACAAACGACGACCACACCCACTACTTCTACAACAACTTCTGCGACTACTTCCACCTCAACTACCACAACACCTACAACTACAGCAACCACGACCACAGCAACGACTACCACACCAAAACCAACTTCAACCACGACAGTACCAACTCCCTCCACCTCGTCATCCAGTCTTGGTTGTTCTTCTTCAAATACAGGCGTATCTGCGCCAGTAGTTAAGGTACAAGACCCTTGGCAAAGTGGTGATAAATGGGACTTTAAAGGACGTTGTACTTTCGTCATTAGTGGGAGCTGGGCTGTCGGTTCAATACTTGTCGACATGTGCTTAGATCAACCAACAAGTGATATTCAGGTATGATACATAATAAGTTCTCAAAAACTTTTCGTAGTGTATATAAATATATCCTGCATCATACCAGTTAAGAATTATATATTTGCTTTTTCATTCAACGAGGCAACGAATTAATACGAAGAGAAGAATGTCTGTAGAAATAATCTATCTGCATAACCTGGTTAACATATTTCACACAATGTACTAAAACTAAAAAAACATAAAATAGACCAACGTGATAATTTCTAGTTGCCCCGAAAGTTACTATACATTTATCCATGATACCGCATTGTTCTAGTTGTGTTTAGGACACTGATAGCGATGGGCGCCATTTGTCGAATATATAAATATTTTGCATTTTGCACATTTTGTAGATTTGGATAATGAATGTAAACGATAATTTGAACAATGGCGCAAAGTACTTGCTGTCCAACAAATATACCGTCGGTAACCAAGAACTCAGCTTCGAGTTTATCATTAAGTACACAGGCACCGAAGAGAGCTATCCAACTGGCACCTGCTATAGTAATTTACCAACTGGAGCAACAACTGTGTCAACTACATCTCCAACAACATCATCTACGGCATCAACTGCCTCTACTACTGTATCACCTACCTCTACAAAGGAACCAACAACCACATCTTTCGCTTCCCCCACCACTACCGCATCAACAACAACTACATCTTCCGCTCCAACGACCACTACTGCTTCAACAACAACCACATCTGGCGGATCTAATCAAGGCGACTACGACTACTCGTCAGTTATAGAAAAGTCCATTTTGTTCTATGAAGCTCAACGTTCTGGCACCTTGTGGGCAGATAACAGAATAGATTGGCGCGGTGATTCTGCAGTAAGTGACTCTGGAGTTAACGGTGAAGATCTTTCGGGAGGATGGTACGACGGTAAGGAATTCAAAGTTGATTTTTTTTAACCCGAAAGTTTAGTTGGGACTTTCTTACATATACAAAGAACACAACTGTCGAAGTCAGTCATACATACTCTACAAGACATCCGTCATTATTGAATATCTCCGAGTACTACTTTTCTGTGAAAACTAATTTAACATACAGAGGTGCACAGAACCACACGTCATGTAAAATTCTCATCACTGCATTTACATGTATGGAAAATCTTACCACTAAATACCAGATGCGTGTTTGATGATAATTAAGCAAAATTGCTGTCTATATCAGACAGCTTTTAAAGCACATCGATTCCAGTTTGAATTGATTTAGAACTTCATCAGCCAAGATTTTCAGAGCAATAGAGGTTTGGTATAGTCAGATCTACCTGTGTTTGTGTGTCTTTTAACCTGTTGCACGTACACCTTTCGTAATAGTTATGTTAATTTTTTACAGCCGGAGACCATGTGAAATTCAACCTGCCTATGTCAGAGGCTGTAACAGTTCTTGCTTTAGGAGTGTCGCAATGGAAAGACGCTTACGTATCGGCAAATCAACTGGAGCATATGTACGACTCCATAGAATGGCCTCTTGACTATTTTATGAAATGTTGGCCGTCATCACATGACATATATTATGCACAGGTAATCATTTGTCAAGAAATATCACAGGGGCTCTTCAATAATAAAGCATATTTGTATTTTAGATACATAATCATTTTCTCTATGTATTCACACAGAAATAAGAATTATATGATCTATAGATCTCGTTTTACAAAATGTTGATGAATCTGGATGAGTACCTTGCTTGTGGCTTTTACGAGAAAATGCTGACTAAAACCGGGAATATATACAGAAGTTTCGCTTTACAAAGCTACAATATATTTTTGTATATACAATGTATAAACATATAACTTAACAAAACCAGCTCCTTCTACCATGACAGTTACTCATGCAGGTAAAATTTAGAATCACCATCATTAACAAAGAGATAACCAATGAATCTGCAAATTAGTTTTTTTACTGTTTGATAGGTTGGTAATGGTGGCTCTGATCATGCATATTGGGGACGTCCAGAAGACATGACTATGTCAAGACCCGCGTACTATCTACAGGCAGGAGACTCCGGTAGTGACGTCACAGGAGGAACTGCGGGGGCTCTTGCCGCAGGAGTTTTGGCATTTAGAAATGATTGTAAGTAACATATAATGAGTGTATCGTCTCATTGTTCAGTCATTGTAAAATCACTTTCTATTGAAATCAACTTTATTCAGTACGGAGACTAACACAATGTGATAAGCGAACGCATATTATTTTACAAAAGGAATGCAGAAGTAAACATATATTTATAAGCTAGAATTGGCATTAGTATATCTGACAATGTCAGATTCATTTAGCGATGTTCTAAAATTTAATTGTTTGTTTGCTTGTTTTTTTCCTTTGTCAGGGAAATATTTCCTTTGATTTACCTCGATTTAAATTACTGAAGTACACCATGGCCGTTTAACTATCTCATAAATATGTAATACTTCTTTTTGTAGATCCGACGTACGCCCAAAAGCTGTTGACAAATGCAGAGAGTTTGTACACTTTCTCAAAAACGATTCTAGGAACTTATGGAAACAGTTTACCAGATAGCAATACGTACTACCCGTAAGGATAATTACTATAATTATGTTTATCCAAAATATATCAACTCAAACTTGAAATTGTATTACTAGTATGCAATTAAAAAAAACAAACTACATTTCTTTTCTTGATTGGCAAAAGCAAAAAGTTTTTAGGGCGCGATTTTAATCACTAAATTAATATAATCATCTACTCTACATGTTTCTATAGTGAATGTTTTAAAAAAGACCTAACTCAAAGCTCATTTACAAGTTTTCATGGTCTGCAATGATGGACAAAACACATACCATAAAGTAAGCTGTAAAAAGACCCTAAAAATAAATGATGCGAAACCATTCAAAATAGACGAAAAGTCGATCTAAAACTGATGAGGACTCATTTCACAATGTTTCTTGACAGAAAACAATTATTGGGAAGATGTTTGTTTAGTTCGTTGTTTTCATTTAGGTTCCGATTTTTTCATTAATTCGACAATAAAGGTACAAAGAGCGTCCAATAGATCAGAGAGAGAATATTATAAAAAAAAAAAAGGAACTTTGTTGGTCTTACTGCTTGTAATGAAGTCGTTCCTTGTATACAGACTTACAGTCACAAAACTGAAACATACACTTTAAATCAACAATGCATTAATTGGCATTGAAATAAGTGGTCATGTATAAATATTTCTTTCTACTCTACCAGATCGACCAAGCATTACGATGATATGTGTGTCAGTGCTGCTTTATTGTACTTGGCAACCAACAACAACCAGTACAAAACCGAAGCTATCCAGTTTTATAATGACTACAGTCCTGGTACTGCTTGGGCTTTTGACTGGGACGATAAAACGGTACTATGTCAGGTAAATAATTGGTTGTAGAAACTTTTAAAAAAGAGAGCGCGGAATTATCGCAGAGTCAGGGCGCAATTAACACAGAGTCCTGGGACCTCTTCACATGCTTTACACTAAACCGAACTTATTCTTGATTTCAAACATGCAGTGTACCACTCTTACCCCTTTGGAATCCCTTTAAGATATCAAAGCAGAGTCTTTTTTTTTAGCATAAGAAATGAATCGTTCTTGCAATTACAATGTATTAAGGCAATTCGTGTTCTTCATTGGAAATTTATAAATATCGGATTTAGCCTACCCAAGTTATTTAATTGTTTAATATTTTTGAATATTTATTAGCACTAGAGGCTGTTGGTTTTGTGGTTAAAATAATAAAAATCATTTTGAAACCAATTATCAGTCGAAATATATTAGAAATCAACTTAATTATGTACACTATTTCCATCAGGTACTTTTGTACAACATCACAAAAGATAGCACTTACAAGACCAGAGTAGAAGATTTCGTGTCATCTTACATGCCTGGTGGATCTGTATCATATACAGACTGCGGACTTGCTTACAGACTACAATGGGCTCCAAACAGATATTCAGGTACTCTGAATGCTGAACGTCTCAACCACCGTCCATAAATTCTTCAATACATGTTTAATTTTGAGAGGTCTATTCAGTCATACAACCAACTGTCATTAGAGTATATTAATTAGTTATGCAATTGGCTGTACTCTTGGAATTCATTAAGCAATGAAGAAAGAAGTGTTGGTACTTTGTGCTCATGTATGTAAATGCTTCAGGCCAATACACATCAAAATATGTCTTTTACCGGAACAAAAAACCGGTGCGTGTATTTATTTGTTATTGTCAATGAATACATGTATTTGAACTTACCTTGAATATACGTTTGATTTTTTAAAAGTAACATAAAACTCCTAGATGCATATTACAATAGTATATCTATTTGTTCTTCAATTACAGCTAATGCAGCTTTTATCGCCCTATTAGCTGCAGACCTTGGCATTGGTAATCCTACAACATACAAGAGTTGGGCTATGTCACAGATCCATTATATGTTAGGGGACAATAAACTGGATATGAGTTATTTGATCGGATATGGTGATAAATATCCCCAAAATCCCCATCATAGATCCAGGTACATGTATAATGTTATTATTTTCTATTTTGTTTTGCTGTGCCTTATTGAAACATCTTACGAGGCCTTTGAAATCATGCAAGATGTTCAATAATTAATGATTCTTATAACATTTAAAAACTTTTCATCTTAAAAGTTTTTTTTCCAGTCTAGTTCTCTTCGAATTTCTATTCATTTCGTACATGCCACTTGTACCTACACATGTAATCTTTAGCGTTTTCCCCTCTAAATGCGAGTGAGACTTCAGTTTTTAAGGCTTTGTTAATAGATGTTCGCACAACTTGTGCAACATTAAATTCATTTTTTTTGTTTTGTAGCTCATGTCCATATCCTCCTGGCCAATGTGGTTGGGACTTCTATTGGAATGTCTTCCCGAACTCGCATGATCTGATTGGTGCTTTGGTGGGAGGTCCAGACTCTAATGACAACTTTTCTGATAATAGAGATAATCACCAGACCAATGAAGTGGCAGTAGACTATAATGCAGGATTCCAGTCCGCAGTAGCAGGTAAATTATCTAATGTGAATAAAAAAAAACTTTTAATGGAGTTAATACAAAAGTAGTTAAGAAGATGTTTGCTAGGTTAAATGAAATCTTTTTCAATTCTATTAATGGAAAGTCGGTAACAATCTATACCTTTGTAGTGGTACATTGAAACTTACTGGTCCCAAACCAGCATTGAAGCTAGGCCTCGTGACCTTTAGGACTGTGTTTCCTAAAAAGCCAAACTCTGCAGACGATTGATAAATGCCTCTTTTATTATGAACTAAATTTATTTACAATTTCAGTACTGCTGGTCATACTATCGTTCTGAGAAAAAAAAACAAAAAAAAAAAACAAAAAAAAACCAAAAAAAACAAAACAAAACAAAAAAACAATAAATAAACAACCAAAATCAAAACGAAAAATAATTAAAAACAAAAACAATAAGAGGTGCATGTATATCTTTGTCATTAACAATGATTTTCTTCCAAGTCAATTTTGAATATATAATTATTTGGACTTTTCATCTTTAGTGGTGATTTACACATCTGTCTTAAATAGCAGGAGTACATTAATGGTTAGATTTTTAGTTGTTTGATAAGTAAACTTTAATCTCAATTGTCTGAAATTTGTCTTTGTAGCTCTGCTTCACTTTGACAGCAACAATGATCTCCCGCCGGCTCCAACATCAAACTGTGGTAGTAATTCAAGAAAAAAGTGAAACCATCCAAGTTTGCCTAATTATTCTAGAAATATACAAGTATTAAATGATATATACTCTTGGTTTTGGTGTTATCTGTAACCTTTTCATTTTTTTGACAAAAGCTTAGCTTGGACAATATTTATTTTTGAATTTTGTTTTCTTGTATAATTCCCATACTTGCTGATTTTAATTTTTTTATTATTAATTCTGTGTGTATGGAGTATGTTATTCAATTTTTAAACGAAAGTTGAAACACAACTTACCTTTTTTTTTTGCAATTACAGAGCGTTGAATTCGCAGAAACATCGAAGGTGCTATTAAACTAAATGTAGTTGTCCACTTTTTATATTTACCTAAGTATTGTATTGAAGTAATTAAAATATGATTTTTTTTTCATAAATAATTTATTATATGTATAAACGTTGTGTGGCCTTATATCTTGTATTGTGTAGGAACTTTTAACACACATTTTATTTTTACTTCAAACCTACTAATAGATGTAATTGTGACGTACTATTTATCATTTTTATCTTATTTTTAAGTAATCGTTTTTTTAGTTTGTTTTATACTTTTTTGTATGTCAGCATATTTGTGTTGAGATAAAGGAACCGACTATTGTTTTTATATTTTACTACGAGACACGTCACCTACCTTAGGTTTCCTATGTCACTCAAAGGCTCTGTACATATATTTTAATTGTCCATTGCTGATTTAATTCTAGGTGCAATGAATAAATATAAATATATTTTATTTCGTCTAGTCATTTATTTTATCAAAGTTCAATAATGATATAATTTTAGATGTACTCGGTATTTACTTAGTAACATGTATAGTGTAAGCCAAAATAATTCTTTTCTCTTTCAATTGGTGGTTGTCTAAGGTACATCTGCTTTTCAAAACTGATGAGGTGCTTTTGATACGAAGTGTGTCAAATGAAAGACCAAACTCATCTGTCCTGGCAAAGGACCAGAATCTATAATGATGAATTAAATGAAAGGAAAAAAAAACTACTCTAGGTAGAAGCGTTAATAAGGGCTCTCACTGGCCTAGAATACAATTGGTAATTAATCATGAAATGTTGGAAGATGAAGACATGAAACCATAACTAATGAGACTATTTAGGGACAACTATTTGGCTGTACTTGTGTATAATATTGCTTTGGGGCCAACCGCAGCCTGCACTGAGGTGTGAGGGTTTCGTTGTTCATTGACGACACATGGATGGCCTTGACTTGACATTTTCATTCCGGTGGGGTTGTTGTCCCTTTCACGTATTCACCATATCTATTCGCGTTATGCCTTTAATTTGTGCTTTAATTAAAAGGACAAAAAAACTGCTTAAAATTGGCTAAAATCACGGTGTTCTTTCAATATTGTACTGATTGGTCATTTTCCGTTCATATTTTTGGCAAGGAAATGGTGTTCACACCCAAGAAACAACTTAATTTTTAGTGAATATATTTATTATTACAAAATTCAACATATGTGAAAATAAAAAGTTGTTTCTTGGGTGTAGACACGGTATTCTAGTTGTAAGTATGTCCGAAAAAAAACAAACAAACAAAAACAAAAACAAAAAAACAAAAAAACAAAACAAAACAAAACAAAACAAAACAAAAAAAACCCAATATTTACAGTTTTTGGCAGGTTTTGTTTAAAGGACATGCAATTGTTTCTCAATTATGACATCATTACAATGAGCTAATGCCCCCAAAACATTCTTTTTCCTATTATTTATATATTTTAGTATGTTATAGTAATGTTTATTTTATTACAACAATGTTGCAATTTTGGGGCAATATTGATAGCTTTAAACCCCTACACCTTAAGAAAAGAAAAATAAAGAACATGATATTTGTATTTAAAAAAAAACACTTAGAGATGTTATAATGAAATAGCAACGCTTTTAAACAAAAAGTTTAGGTGATTTAGGATATCATTAATCTTGTCTTGAAAAGCAAGCTTTATGGTAAAAATATTTGTAGTATTTAATTCAGAGTTACTCCCCTTTGTATATGAAATACAATTTCGAGAAACAGTAAATCGACCATAAACCTGATCAGACTTGGACGGTGGCCAGTAAGACACAACATGTGTTTGCTAGTTTTAACTGTCTATTCAAGGTGAAAAAGCTAAGCACACAAAGTCCCTTAACTTTATGCATTGTATTTTCACATTTTCGACCATGTGCTTGTACTACCATGTTCCATAATCAGTGACAGAACCGCAATTATTCTGACCTAAACTGTTGATAGTTTTGATGGTATTGTCACCTTAATATATTCTCACAGTAACTGCGAGCGTTTATTTAAGTGGATATCTCATTTTTTCAATATGTTGTATGTAGAGGTTTTCCATGGACAGAATTGGATGTGTATATTATTGAGCGAATTTTATGGTGTTTGTGTGTTTGTGTTTCATTCAATATTTTACCTTAAATTAAGAGTGATAGTTAAGGCCTTAAAACCAGTTTAACATCACCGAAGATGTGCGGGAGATGTTGGTCAATAATCAAATAATCAGTCTAAGTGTCGTTATTGTAATTTTTAAATTTATTTTGAAGAGGTGTCATCATTCTGTTACCGTTGATTTTATATTTTTTGTTGTTGGGACTTTTCTGAGCTTTTACACTCGTTGAAAACCTTTTAGGTTATACGTACATTTGTTGCTTTTTGCCATATCCGTTCTAGTTTCTATTAACTTGTGAATAAACAGACCAAATTTCGGACCACGACAACACCCAGTCATTCTAATAAATTTCAGTAAATCGAATGAAGCTGCTACAGATGGTATTCTGTATTGATTTTTCCTTTAAGTGCAGTTAATAACTCCAGAAAGGCGCCCCATTTCTTTGAATCGGAATAATTTAAATGCAAATGAGTGACTGTGCCATCGCTTGTAAAATTAGATTTTTTTTTATACCCTACACATATTTTCAGCATCAAATAAAATAAAATGAAAATCCAATCATTGGGAAATTTTGCTATACAGTGGAATATATGTCCAGGTTTATTGTCAAATTTGTTGATTTTAACTCGGTGTAAATACATCAAGGTAATTAAATAATTTTTCTAGAGATCAAAATTTCAGTTGATCCATACTTCATAAACCTTAAGACGGTACCAGCGTTAACTTACCCGGTGTGCAGCTGTATATTACCAATGATTTCAGAATGACTGTTTTCATGCATTTTACGCGTTCATGTTGTGAACAGAAATCAGTCGCATGAAGTGGCATTTTATTCAATCTACCCAGAGACCTGTAACCGTTTATGATTTAAAATGACTTTGTATACTCCGCAAACGTATCACCTAAGAAGGAAATTGCACTTCATTACACAAGTTAAAAAAATGGAGGTAACTTAATATGCAGTTTAATCGGATGATTAGTTTATAATATCGACTGTACAACACCTGTTTAAAATAGAAAATATGAATTTAGTATTAAAATCTCAAAAGAAGTTTTACATCTTAAGCGATTGTAACTTTGCACAATTTTTACTGTAACGCATTTTGATCCCAACTTAAAATTGATAAGAATAATCTAACACTAGAGTACGTAAAAAACATCCTCATACTGACGTATACATAAGAAAGTTAAGTCATCATGTTAGCCAGATGTAATCCAAAACGTGTTTCATTGCAGATTCTGGCAACTGTATTACTTAAGTACCAATCCTTATAAAGTTCAGATAATGCCAACATTAAAGTGATTCATGGTGAAGAAAAACCCACTAAACAAATGATACTTGTCCAATCTACATATGATATATTTTTACGTAACAGTTGTCCTTTCCATATTCAGATCTGTACTTTTCAAAAAATCATTTTTGATTTATCTCTCACGAAAATCAACTAAATCGAACAAAACAAGAACAATAACTCTTGCAAGGTGTCAATTTCATCTACAATGTATATAATATTTATCTCAAATTCGCAATGTCCAAATGAAAAATTAAGACTGGTTTATGATCAGTAACTTTTTTTAAACAATAAATAAAAGTGATTCCAATGGTTTTTGAAATGCAAGAATCACCTCCTGTCTGTTTTTTTTTGTAAAGACTGATGCTTAACTTCTTTCTAAGATGCTTACATCAACCGATCTTAGCGGCTGTGAAACCTGGAGTTAAGTTAATATTTACCGAGAAAGGAATGGTATTAATATATAAATATTATTTTGAAAAAAATGTGTACTTCTATCAGTTCACTTCAGTCTATACTGCTTAGACGTATTAAGTAACAGTCATTATAAATACAGTCAGCGATACATGCAAGTGAAAAATCCCGAAATCACTTATTATTATTCAGAAAGAAATAGTTACAAAACAAATTTCTAGTACTGTCACAACTTACCCAAGCCATTTTTGTTACATGTCAATAATTATAAAACAAATATGATGACAAGACATAACGTTATCAAATTTGTTTTGTTTAAAATTTATTACATACATTTTATTATGTAACATTATTTCAAGACAAGACATTCGGTATTTTATATCAGTAACATGAAGAAACATAACAGAACTTCATTTATTCGCTATATAACATTTTTTCGTGAGGAAATTAAAAAAAAACGTCTTGTTAATAAGCGAAAAACATTTAAATAATCATTATTGCGGAAGATCAGATGCATATTTCTCCAAAAAATGTCATGTGGTGTACTATTACTTTAATAACATTGGTTAAAATGAATATATGTAAGTATAAATTGTTCTCGACATATTAAAAGAAAGATCAAATGTGGGAACTATTAATGTAAAGATACATTATAAGTATATAAACCGCCTACGTCTTTAGGTTTTATTTCCTGTATATGTAATCTCCGCCGACGAGATAATGTCTACAAAAGTACGAACGATTTTATCGATTCATTTGTCCAAACACATAGCATTGAAAGTATAGTTTCCATTTATTATGATATCATATTTTACGCTTGCCTTACCGATGCAACAGATACATACTCCCAATTTATAGTGGAGTCGGCATTGTTTCTGAATTGTTTAGTAACTGTGATGTTTTGTCTGTTTTGGTCAGGTCTGATGTTTGTTGGAGGAATGTAAATTTTCAGTTTGTCCTTCTTATCGTGGTTCTCTTACTTTTACTCTCGCCAACTATGTATGAACACTACTGCGTTTATGTATAATAGTAAAGTCAGTGCATAATTAATTGTTTACATTTAACATAGGGTGTGCTGGTTAACTTACGCGGTTTCTTTAGGATTCTTGCTGGAGTCATTTTTTTTATTTTGTTTATTTTAACAGTAGTAAGTTGTATATTGCCAAAAGGTGATCCTAAATTTTGTGCTGAAAAAAAAAAAAAAAAAAGAAAACTAACAAAAATAAAAAAAATATTCAATGGACAATTCTAGGCTCTATTTGCCTGAACACAGATTTATTGTGTTTGAGCAGTTTCTAAAGTAAAAGAGTAATCAAGGGAACCAAAATTTGTGCGGAAATAAAAAAAATGTAATCAAAGGACAAGGACCAGACACGAAAAACAGACAAACACAACAAAGAACATAAAGTAACTAAAATAATTCATACAAAGTAACAAAAGTAAATGAGCAACTCGGACTCCACTAAAAATTAGGAGCATGGACAAGGTGCACCGTTAGGGTAAGCGTCCTCTGTTTTTTCTAGAAACACCCGCCGGGCGCGCTCCCAGTTCGGGGTAGACAGAGGAAAGGAACTATAACGCGTTGAACAAATCAGTTTTCATATGTGTGCAAATATGAATACACCCTAACGATCGACGAGTTTATGATGGTGACTATAAAACTTCTGTAGTGATTACTTCAATCTTGTAGCAACATAACCCTGTTCCAGAAGCCTAATTGTAAAAAGTCCAGGGCGATACAAAAATTCTGCGTAGTAACGGCAAGTTCTGGCATAACGTTGTGATATGAAAACTCCATACGCAGGTGCTCAATGGATGTTGCCATAGATGAAAGGAAAAATGACAATTCTTAATGAAAAGTCATCACGTTTGTCGTTAAGTTTGATCAGAAGTTTTCCTTTACCATCAATCCTTCAGTGTAGGTCAATATATGAGGTTGACTTCACAGTGTCTGTAGTATTCTTTATCTCAAGTTCTTTGGGGCAGATATAATGATTGTATCAAATCCCAAAAACTAGGATTACTTAACGATAATACGGCATCTGTATAACGAAAACTGAAGAATAAAGGATCGAGCTAAACGATGTTTTTCTTCCGGATCAGATCAGCTATGAAGTCAGCCTCATAAGAGTGAAGGAATAGGTTAGCAAGTAAAGGAGCACAATTTGTTCCCATTGGAATGCCGACCGTTTGTTGAAAAAACACGTCCACCACACTGGACAAATATGTTGTCGATTAAAAATTCCAGCATTTTGTAAACATCTTCCTCTGTATATTTGGAAGATGATTTGGAATTATTTGTTACAAAGTATGAGGAATCTCTACCAAGAACTATATATTTGTATCTAGGCGTACCATCTTTTTTTGGAAAAACAACGATGTATAATGTTTTTAAGTCGGGATTTTAACTGAGTATGGGGAATAGAAGTATACAGTGTTGAAAAATCATAGGTTTTAATGCTATTATATTCAGATAATAGTGTTGAACTGATTGTCTCTAAAAGATCTTTCGAATTTTCCAGGATCCACATTGAATTAATACCTCTACGGGAGTAACAAGTGTTGTGGTAGGACTGCAGACCCTCTTTGACAGTTGTGAGTATAGAAGTTAAAAGTTTTGAAAGAGGTTTGGTGGTACAGTTTGCAGATCCAGCTATGAAACGTTGTTTGTATGGATTTTTGTGAAGTTTAGGAATCCAGTACATAGACGGTAAATCACATTCATCGTCCCTGGTAGAGAGACCAAAAGAGGATAGCACAGATTTATGTTTAACTTTAAACTAATCTTTTTAAGGCAGGTTATTGCAATGAACCAGAATTTTAAAATTGAAAATTAAAATTAGGCTTGATCAAAACTACAATTTTCCCTAAAATGTTTGATTTACACATTCAAGAGAATATCACATTTAAACAGCTTGCTTGTGAACTAGCAGGGACCACAATTCAATTTCTTATTGTCTGTCTTAGCGTGATTCTTAGACAGATCAATTCATAAATATATTCTTTCAAAAGGGAAAACTTGGGTTGGTTCTCAGTTTAGGTGAGATTAAAGAATATGTATAACATACAATCTTCCCACAAATGTCAATTTAATTTCGGTTTGATTTGACACTTAATAATCTAGCAACAAGAAATTACAGTGACAATGTGCGAGGTTTAGCACTCCAGAATAATTTTCCAATAGCATCTGGCATTTATCATCATTCTGTCTTCATTATAGAACGTGTTGACTTTTTAGAAAGGAAATACAGTCTAACGACTTTGTACATATTATCACAAAAAATCAAATGACGCCAGTAAGTGTTCCGGGTAAAACCACTATTTCAAGATTGAGACTAAATTTCGCCTTTCCTATGTTTATAATTTCTATCATAACATTAATCTCTGTATGCTTACACATCAATAAACAAAAATATGTATGTCAATGTTAAAAATATCAACAATGAAAATTAAATTATACCATTTATCTCAATGCAAATGAAAGTTTGACATATTTTATGCAACATTGTTGCAAGTAAGCAGTAATACTGTTAAGATTGTATTGAATTTGAAAAATAATAAAAATAAATTTATTGGAATCTACTTAAGCATATATGTTTGTGCCCGCTTCATACCCTTTAACCTTATAAGATACTCTTCTATGGAAACGCACGTGACCTGCTCGTAATTTTGTTTCCCGATTGGCCAAATACTGATAACATAGTTGTGTTAAAAGACATTGAATTTACGTCTAATGTATTATTTTTTTAAATAAAATGATGAAAATAAATTAAAAGTAATAAGAACGTTTTATGTGTCGGATATTATCTATTTTTAGATAGTAATTTATTTATTATCATCTATTTTAATCTTAAAAATAGCCTTTTGAAATTGACAAGATATAACATTCTAAAAACTGTCTTGAAATATCTTTTTTTTACGACGTCAAAATTTCGTAACAAAAATAGGTTTTGCTTCAAATTTTATTCATAAAAATTGAGGAATTTCTGTAAAAGTAACGGAAAACTGGATGCAAAAACGTAAGAAGTGCCTTAGTTTCTGGAACAACATACAATACATTTTTCATTGTTTTAATCATGTGAAAAACGACACCCACGATATATATCGCCAGCTTCATATCATAAATCGGCGTGCACTTTTCATTAAGGGGATACTGTATATCTACTAGAATTTTTTTTGCAGCAATCTCATTTTCGCATTAATATGAGATTGCCAAGAGTTACAGAAAAAATAAAATCGCAAATTATTTTTCCGAGTCATCTTTTCTTTAAAAGTAGCTCAAAATTAATGATGAATTCCAAAATACATGTATCATCATAACATATCAACGAAATCAGTAAAAAAGTAAAAATTTTGGACGTAAAACTGCAAAACATTCGTTCAACTAAAAATGACCAGTTATGCAGTCCGTATCATAGCACTTTAGCAAATGTTGCATGTAGTACATTATACATATGTCCATACGCATGATAAAGGAACATAAATCAATTTTACATAACGTATGATACTTATGGGATCATCTGACGAGACGATTTGTAATGTAATCGCCAGTTTAAAGGAATTCTAAACATAAAAAACCTTATCATTAGAAGCAAAGTGTGTAAATATATGAAATGTCACTTATCCTTTTCGATCTAATCTTCTAATCAGACAGACATGACGGGTTTGTCGTCCCTAAGAGACCAATGTTATTAATGTAATTAAATGATTTTCAAAAAGAAATATACAATGAAGGTAAGATGCATCACCAATAGTTTTTAGAAAAAAAAGGAAATTAATCCGTTCGAAATTACACATTTCATTGATCGTTGACAAATAATTCGAGAAATTAATCTTAGAAAAGAAAACCAGGTCATTCACTGTCTCGTAAATAAATTTGTAGTTCTAAAAGTTACAAGTTGGTTTGATTGTATTGTATTGATGTTACCCGGATTTCATGTTTGTCATCGTTATTGATTGCATTGCTTAAATTGGGATTCTGGCTTTAGTATTTCGGGTCTTATTATGCATAGTATTTAAGTGTTGACGTTGAATTTATTATTGGTATTCTAACTTGTAGTTTGTGCTTACTTTACATAGATTCAAATTTAGCCCATGTAAACTAGTTATCTCTGAGTGGGAAGCTGAATGTAATAGAAAAGATTGCAAATTTTCTACTTCCCCCATTGTATGCTCAATGACATCTCGTACTTGAAACATTTTTTTACTTCTGAATTCCTTAATTCGTATAGCCTAATGAAGAGAGTTTAATGTTACATTCCTATATTTATATTTGTTTTGTTTCTCTTTGTTAATTTAATTCACATTCATTCTGCTTTTGAAATACATAAGTACCACTCGAAATAATATTGCAAAGTTTAGAACACTGCACACGTAACCTCAGCAGCATTATGGCGATATTAATAGAAAGATTTAAATAATCCAAACGTAACTTGATAACACGAACTACTCTGGACCTTAAATATCGAAATTGGAAGCAAGATCCAACAGGGACCACTTCTATTGAGTGAAATACAAGAAAAGAAGCGTTTGTGCTTAAACTATTTTGAAATTAGTATCATCAGTTGCTAAATACCAACAAATACCACTCATATAATTGAAGCAAATGTCCTTTTACTGCGATATGCGTAGCACGTATTTCAAGGAGTGAACCTCTCATCAGCAGCATTAAAACCAAATACATAGGAATATCTAAATTAAAAAATAACTCTGTAAAAATGTAATAAATGATAGCGAATAAAATAAAGGCCTGGATAATATTTAAACTATATCATAATGTATAAATATAGCAATTGTCTACTTTATATGCCCAGCGCCCCTGAAATTAGATGATTTCAATCGTCATTGGCCTTTAATGAGCAGCATAACTGTTGTCTTACTTGTTTTTTCATGTTCTTTTTATTTGCTATTTTGGTGTTGTGTAGTTTGTTTTCTACTGTTTTTGTATAGCCAATGTGGTCTTGTGGTTTACCTTTTTGCCAATCTGGTACTACAATTTCCTCCAATAGAATTAGATTGCTTCAGTAGTTTTAAAGAGAATATGATAAGATGTTTCACCTTTCAACCGTACTTCTACATTAGAACCAGTCAAAAGCTAATCAAAAATTTCCAAATACTAGACATCTTCTGAAATCTTTCTAAAGCAGAATCATTTTGATTCTGTGTAAACCAATCACTTGCGAATAAAGATTTCATTTGTTGAAGAGGGTTAACTTTTAAAGATTTCACTGTATAATATAGATAGAAATAACCATTTTTTCTGATACACAATTTTATTCTCTGTATCCTAATAAAAAGACAATTTATTAAGCAACTTTGTTGTAAAATATCCATGACCTATATATCTTTTCAGAGTTTGCTTGACGTCATATTATCGAGTGATTTATAACACTGACAATAGAACGTACGTCTAGGCTATTTATAAAATCTCAATGTGGATATCTTTTTTACTAAAACTATCCAAAACACAAAAAATCCGTTTGACTTCGCTCATACTAAAATAATAACAAATCAGATATGATGTAAGTCTTCTCAGTGCAGTCGCTTGAGAAAAAAACAAGGGATAATATATTACAATTGTGTATTAAAAAAGATACGAAGTGAAATACTTATTTTAAAATTACATTTCTAACATCTTAGACATGACATAGCGCGGTAAGAATCGAAACACCAGTTCTTAACATCGGGTGTCTGAATTTGTTATGACATACATATTGACTGGAATAATTTCACAAGTTCTCGGTCAATAACCAACCATAACATTTATGCGACGACGACGGGAATAAATCAATGTAATGAGTGTTATTTCATGACTCAGTAATAAATAACTCAATTTCGGAAATACTGTTCTGAGATAATGTACTTGCTTAACAGAAGTGTAACAATCTAAATTTCGTAATTATAAAAAGACATAAACGAAATATCTACGTAAAAACTAAATATACGTTAATAAGCAGTACATCTCCTTAACACCATTTATACTAGAATTTGTAATTGTGAATTAAATAGAAATGAAGATAACATGCTTTAACCATTTTCATTAACATAAGGAATGTCTGCACCCATATCGTTTACGGCTTTACGGTACATCTTTTTTTTACACAAACAGCTAGAGGTTTGGATGGTTGGTATATGAGTTTCTTTACGTGACATACATGTTTCGTCAATTTTATCGTTTACCTAACGTTTTAACGCAACCTAGATGAACTGACTTGTACTATCATAAATAGTGTACTAAGGTATAACCCACGATTAATTCTATGAGAAGGATTCTCCAGGATATGGCATATTCTAAATATATAACTAACTAGTTGCCCAGGGCAGGCGATTTTGTCATAAATGTCACACCAGTACAAGTTTAAGTCAATTCGAAGACAGAAACCAAACTTTGCTCTCCAATTTCAGTTCTAGATGGATTCCGGAACTTTACGTAGATAGGTTTCATAATGAGTGAATCGCAAAGGATCAGCTCGGGTTATTTAATTTCAACATGATAATGATAACAAACGAGGCTCGGCAATTTTGTAATGAATTTAAATAAAGAGAAGAGATATTTTACTATATTCAACTTTCACGAGTTTTTAATCCCTTTTCTCTGTGACTCATTTGGAATATTTGGCCGCTTAACATTCGGTATCTGTCATGGCGGAAATTCTAGAGATCGTTCGTCTATTACTTCACAGTATTTTTGGGAGAACAACGTCGCTTCCGACCAATCAAGCGTTATTAAAGAAATGATACAGAATCACACAACAACCAATCGCCACGTCAAACTTGCGCATCAATAGTTTAGATCAAATCATCCTTGGTGTGATATCGCAAATATCTAACCGTCCATGAAAGGCAGTGCTGTAGTCGTGGTTTAGGTTTATGACGTGGACATAACGTTGATACATGACGAAGAAGAGCTGAACAATTTCATCACCCGAGCACACAACCAACATCCGTCTATCAAGTGTACTCATGAAACATCTACTAAAACCATTTCATTTCTCGATTCCTCCAGTACATTATCAGAGGGTGAACTGTCCACAAACCTATACTTAAAATCAACTGACTCCCACTAATACCTTATGACTAAGAGCTGTCGTCCACCTGACTAAAAGTATACCATTTAGTCAAGCTCTTACGCTAAGGCGTATTTTCAACGATAAATCTTTAAAGAGGCGTTTGGGTCAACTTTAAAACAATTTAAGAAGAAGGGGGTATAAGAATAGCACCATCAAAGAAGGTTTCCGAAAAAAATCATAATATCCCAAGGATTAGTTTGTTACAGTATAAGACAAAGAAAAAAAGTAAAAGAACTTGTGCCCTTACATATCACCATCGTCAACAAACCAGCTACACTACCATTCATGAGCACTAAACCTCTGTCTATAAAAGTTCCACACTATCATAAATTCTTCCTGAGCCACCTATGATTGCTTTCTGACAGCCAGATAGTTTGCGTTATCTGTTAGTTCGGACAGAAAAAAATAGCCCAGCTTATCTCTGGATGCGCTAATCTTCAACATTTACTATCACAGACAGGGGAAAACGTAATAAAATATTTTGTACGTACACTGCAAGAGTACAAATTTTATTTATTTACTTTGCTGTCCCGTCTGTGACCTCCAATATGTTGTCGAATCCAAACAACTTTTTCACGAATGTTTAAATGGCCACAGGAGCGGCCTTACAAAAAAAGCCAACATTTCAGGTTACCAAACCACGATCTCGATGATTTCAATAAACCTCCCTCTGCCATTGCGGCGTGAAGATACCAGTTGTGATTAAAAAGCATATTGCATGCAATGGTTATAATCTGTAAATTAGCGGTCAAATTATCACAAAGAACAGCTTACAAAAAAAAAACCAACCATTACTGATTGTTTTAGAAGAAACTGCATATTTTTAACCAAGGACTGATATCTGTACAGTAATTCGGTAAGAGACAATTTAAGACGCATTTTCTCATACCCCGTATTTAGTCTGTTATGCAGATGTTTATGGAGTTCAAGGAATTCAGAGTAGTTAGTACTTGCTCTGTCGTAGCTAATCAAGTGTGAAATATAAATGTTATACTTTCGACAATAATTTTAACGTCACAGGTATTCACTTGATGATGCTGTGAGATATTTTCACGTTATATACCACCCTACTCAGTTTATGCTTAACACTGAAGGAGGTCATAAGTGGAATGAAAAATATTCTCTTACAACATCTTTATTGGTATCGTTGAACAATCCTTTAGACTTATAACAGGCCCACGCCTTTCTGTCAACAAGATTTTTTTCGTTTTTGTAGATCAGAAACTGAAGCAGTAAACATATTACCGGTTTTGTCATATCGTACAGAGTATTTAATGAGGAAGCTTGTGAAATACAAATGATAATTTCCCATATGTATCTAACATGCGTTTTCTTTTCTTTAGTACATTTGTTGATAGGTTAGAAGATAATGACTTATAAAATAGTTCATTAGCCAACTGTCTGTCTCCGAATCACAAAGAATGTTTCTGTGTATTGAATTAATCATTAGGTAACTGATAATATATAATAATTTAAGAGATGAGAAAGAAATAAGGAAGCAACAGGGAAGTTTCTTAGCGAATTGCTTGATAAAATTTTAATGCTGCAAGATGATATAACTTGCCAGGAAAAGATGTCATCTCCATAATTATGTCTGAGAAGATTATTTTTTAAGAAAAGCTTAGTCCATTTGCTTTGCGTTTTTTACAAAGAAAATTACTGTTCTGAACTATTTGAACCTTATATATATTAAAGGAATTTCTTCCCCTAGTGATATTCTTCATTTGGTTTATGCTCCTCAACCCTTTTGCGTGTGACATAAGTCATTCCTTAACTAAATGATGACGTTTAGTAACTAACGTTTATAATTTATTAAAAGACCGGAAGAATATGGACAAAAACTTTAAACTTACACGGCGTCTTCTTGAAGAGTTACAACAGTTACTAATGCAGAGAGTCATTATCACGATAAATTGGCTGTACAAGGAGCAATGGAATTGCCTGAAAAATTGTTTGTGCCTCGAGCTGTATGCGAGGGCATTATCAAAGTTGAAGACAAAATCACAAAAAAAAAAAAATAATAAAATAATTTATGATATGTTATGTACATTTTAAGACAACGAACATAATGTGGTTTACGAGTATTTTTTTTGTCATTTATTCACGGGCCGCGAACGAAATTCGTTGGTGAAATTTTAAAAAAAATGTTAAGGTGTATATCATTTTATAATATTGCACACGAGGTTACATTCTGTTTTACAAATTCAATATATTTTATCAACCATATGATGCATGTTAGAGAAAATAAAGAACTGCGTTTCCAATATGTTTATCAATATTTAGATATAACCTTGAGAAACCTTTAATATCGGTAATGCATTTTTCTCTTGCTTTCTGTACGACAAATTAATTGAATGTAAGGTTTTCATAGCAGTGAAGGCCCAGAGACATCATACAATAATTCATATAATATACATTTCAAAACGTTATTAAAATTGTTCAAAAAACAATACTCAATTCGGTTAATGCCAATCGAACTACAACTGTCACATGCTTACAAAGCATGACGTGAATGTCAAGGTTATTGTAAGGTTCTTAGATTCGTTTAGTCTGAAGTAAATCAGACGAAAAATGCCCGTTTTCAATTACAGTAATCATAAAAAAAATTGTAAGTCACGAACGTCCCACACATGACTTTCGAGAAATGACGAGAACAACAGCTGATTCTGGGAACATTAGTTCCATACTGAATCCGGGCATCAGAAAGTATATATGAACTTTTTAGTTAATTCTTCGAAAGGGACTCCTAATATGATGGAGAATTGTCTTGTACTTTTATTACCATCATTTCCCAAGTTATAGGTTAATAACCAACCAAAACAAGTTTTGCGACGAAAGGACTAAAACGCTGTGATTGGTGTGATTATGGAAAAGGGGAAATCCAATTAATTTTCTAAAATTTTGTTCCGGGTGATTTTTATGCTGCAAGGAAGTATTATTACATTAAATTGTGCAATTTGAGGAGAAACGCCATTCTGTAAGATTTAAAAAGAATAGTTAACACAGCTATTAAATAGAAGAGCAATCACCTTCTCAAATTGAAGGATTAATTACTGCTAGTACGAAAAAATTACCTTATTTAATCTTTAAGGAATTTAAAATTTAACTATTCCCATTTTACAGTGAAGCTTGATAATGGGTGCTGTTGTTCATTTGCATGAAAACTAATTGATTAATAGGAAACTTGACATATATTGTTTTTTTTATTTTCAATGAAATCACTAAAATAAAATTAGAATTGGAAACTGTAGAGGAGAAGATCATTGGTAAAAGAAATTAAGTAGCTAAGAATTATGCAAAATGTGATACATGGTTGGAAAGCCTACATATTTTTATTTTTGATATTTTGTTTAAAATGCTTTAGTAAACAGAAATTTATATTTGGTTTTTCATATAACCCGTGCTCATAGGAGATACAAATTATATAGAATGCACTGTAGATATAAAAATTAAGGGAGATAACTATGTAAATGACACTCAAATACAATAGAATATCCTGGATTTTCAATGTTGATTATCCCCTAAGAGCAGACAGATCAGAATGAATAAATACACATTTCATAATTTACACCCATAGAATAACTTAATTACAAAAATAAAAATATGTAGCCTTTTTTGAGATGTATCATATTTTTCAGACTTTGCATTATTCTTACAAAGACAGCTACTTAAGAGAACCGAGATTCTAGCAGAAATTAAAAGAATGTAATCCAGGGACAAAGACCAGACAGGGAAACAGACACACATCAAAGAACATATAGCATAAACAAAATAATATGTACAAAGCAACACACGTAAATGAGAAAATCAGACTAAAAACTAGGAGCATGGAACATATGCACCGGAAGAATAAGCGTCCTCTGCTTAACTAGAAATACCTGCCGTAAAACGTGAAAGGCTTATTAAATTGTATGAATGGGTTTCTTTCGTTTGACAAACCTATAATCTCACTTTTCGAAACTTCATGCATAATGTATGTTCGTTTGCGGATGTATTTATTTTACATTGTTCAATAAATTCACCACATTTGACAATAGGGTATCATTTTTGCTAGTTGTGTAGGTTTTTCCAATGACCATATTATCACACTAAGTATGTCTTTGATCGATGATGTACATATATTTGTCAAGTGAATAGAGATGAAAACAGGACATGGAACTAAAACAGCACATCGTACATGTGTTATAATGTAAGTAATTTAACAAAATCATATTATGCATAGGCAACGATACTGTAGTACGTCCCCATTAGTGTACGTTTCTTTCCATTGCCCATGTCTGTCCTGTGTAAGCTATCCATTTAGCTAAAAATCAGAAAATTTCAGTTAAACGGCTTTGAAATCTTTCATATTATATGACATTTTTTTTACCCCATTTACTTTAAATTCGTTTTGATAAACCCAAAACAATTTGAGTTGAAATTGTGAGCTATTTTGTTTGCTCTTAACACATCAAAGTATCTCTGTCAACGCAACCAAGTCCCTTATTGTAATTAAATAAGTAAAAAAAAAAACAAACAAACAAACCAATTCACAAATTCTTCCATTTGAGTTCCCCTAAATATATCTATCAAACATGTCTAAAAATAATGTCATAAAGTGTAACATTAAGTTAACTTTAACATCAGGATCAAAATTATCATCCAGAAAGACAAGTATTATCTTATAGGGTTATATTGATATTAAAAAAGAAGTAACCCATCGTTTATTGCTAACGTCTTTTATGAAACGTATTTGACCCAATGTAAATATTTCATGGAGACGAAGCAATCACAATGCATGACCAAAGGACATGACAGTACGTGTATGGGGTAAACTTTACATTCAGTAGTATATGTGAATGCGGATTTTGTACGGGCGAAATGGAGGAAATAAATTTTGAGTATTAATTAACATGAAAAATGTAACCAAATGTATAAGAACTTACAGTTTAAATGTTGAAGAAGAATTTTAAGATATAAAATTCAATGTGATAATATAAATATTAGATAACAGTTCTATGGAGGACGTGGGATGGTGAATGGTGTGAATGGGAAGTTTATACCATTCAAGGGCTGTGACATGTCTTGACTTGAGTCACCGTGATTATCATATTGTAAGAACATAAATAATTTCCATAAATTTATAAGCACCAATGAGAAAAGCGAATTCATTAAGTTTGGGTACACACCATTTGCTTTAGGTATGTATATTACTGAAAAGAATAAACAGTTACATTGGTAAAAGATTTTATTTGATATTTTACCAAAATTTTACATAATCACTCCACAGAGAATACAAGTACGTTGGTATTGGTTCACAAAGAAGATTCTGCTTCTGAAATGCATATTTTACTGGTAATCTGGAAACCTTAGTCAACATCCTAGGCGACCTTACAGTTGCCTTGCGTATATAGACTCAGGTCACAAGCACTGCAAAGAGCAGGCATTCCTGTCATATTATCTCTTAAGTCATTGCGTGTTGGTAATATTGAATTTAAGATTCAAATACATGTATTTTTATCACTTCTTCAATACAAATGATTAATTTTGATTGAAAATTTGTTTTTCTTTTCCAAGCACCACACATTAAAGGTGATTTTTTTTAGTTTGTGATTATTCATTAAATGATTTCATATCTGTATTTTAGCGTTGTTATTGTAAACAGACCAGAGACCAAAATTTAGGACAAACAATGTAACCATGATGAAATAGTCTTGAACACTTGTAGGGCCTGTGGCAAAAAGTATATATTTGAAGTATCTCTTGGGAGATATCAGATCCAGGGTACTAGGGTAAATTTATTAGTTTCGCAAAATCAGTTGCGCATTCTCTTTGTATATAAACACTGCTAGCTTGAATATTACTCGTTCATTCCTTTTTAGTTACATAATGCAGTTACATATTACACAAAGCGGGGATCATCAAGCGTGACGGACGGTCAAACGGACAGACGGCATCCATTGGCTAGTACACCTGCTTTTTCCGTTGGTTACGCAAGTAAAACATGATTTTTGCAGATACTAGGTATGAACCATTAATTACATTCACACGTATGATTATCACACTATATATAAACAAACCTTTAACTATCTTTTTTAATATATCAAGCAATAGAGTTATGATGTAGACTTTTCGTACCATTTTTTAACCGAAGCCAATCGACTCTTTTGTGACTGAACTATTCATTATGTTGCCATATGGACGATATTGTTTTATCTTCTGAAAGATAATTAATCTTCACTTTCGGTTTATAAATAGTCTGATAATGTGATTATTTTTGATTACTTAATACTGACAACTGTGTGAAATAATTCTTTATCACGAAACTTAACTTTGAATAGAGAATATGTCATAAATAATTAGCGGTAATTATACTAAGTCAATACAGGACTATATATGAATTAAGCTCTATATTTATAATTACTCATCATACTCCTATGGATTCGTACTTAGAGAGCAATACATATATTTTAATCAACATTTAATTTTCAATATTCCACTGATTCCACACTAAACAAATACGTTCGTATTTAGTAACAAATTGATTTACAACGAGTCAAAAATCAAAGTAAATTAGGTCCATGTTAAGTACATCATTTAGTAATAGACCCTGTTGTGCTAACGTTGGGGTAGTCACTGAGCATGCGTAGAGCATGCTCAATATACACTTCCGCGAGGAAAATTCTTTTGTTCTACCCAAGCTCTACCTCGCGGAAGTGTATATTGAGCATGCTCACCAATTTACCACAAAAGGGTCTATAGGAGTCATAATTTTGCAATATTTACCAGAACTCGTATACAAAAGACAACTGTGAAGATCTGGAACATGATTTTCCATGCATTGACTCATTGTCATTCATTTGTGCAATATGCATTTGATTGATTGGATTTTAAATAAATTTATAAATTGTTAATGCATGCTGAAAATATGATTCTTATTCAATGTTGTTTGCATCAGTCTAAAACATTTAACCAAAAAAATCTTACATTTCGATAAAATAAACAGAAATCAAAATACAAAAGCAACTGTGAATATGTGAGTTTTAGAATATGTGACATGTATTACAACTTTTTATTCTTGATGTACAGGCCCCGTGCGGATCCAGATGTGAAAATAACAGGTAGCGCTAATCTTGACGTAAAATGTGACTTAGAAGTACTCAGAACTCTGACCGGGAGTATTATCACTAAGGGAGTTGAATCGAACACCCCTGGGATCTGACATACTAGGGTCGTGAGGCCATTATACGTAAAACTTAATCGCAAACCATAGTCGAACGACGTATTCGGAAAAACACCTCGTTCTTCGTACGGTAAAGAACCTTGCTGTGATAATCTACTGGAGTAAGATCATTAACATTGCTACAGGAGATTAAATTGTCCGACCATACCAACTTCTTCCTATATCCAGTGGCAATCTAAATTCACCAAACATTTTATCATTTTGTCATATTCAGTTTTTCATGTTCATTTTATCATCCATTACATGTGCGTCGCCCGTATATAGTCCGTATATAATGCGTAAAAGAAGTAGTACAGTCCTCTTAAATAATAAAAGTATTTGTTTAAGTAGTGTGCATGTGCAATGGGGTCGAGCATTGTATATGTGGAGGGGACTAGAAAATTTTATGATAAATGAAGGGTAACAAAACTTGCTAACATTATAGTTTTAAAAAATACATTTTATTAAATTGATTATAATTGGAAAACTGATAAATACAGAAGATGTATTTCAATGAATATTGTTTATTTAAATTCGACCAATGAATGAAATTCAACCTTCACTTTTCTTCTCTAGAAAAAAAAAAACATTGAGACGAAATGGAATTTTCATTGGGGGATTTCATATCAGTTTAATTCTAGATACACTAGACCTTTATTTCAAGAATGTATGAAAATGATGAATAGTGACAGGAATATCTTCAAAATTTAGCAAAGCTGAAGATGGTCAATGTTATTGGGTTGATACCTGACACTTGTTACGATGTTTTGCTGAAAATAATATCAAATACTCTAACAGAAGAAAAATACACAAATACATAAACATTTGAAATTGTAAGGAGATTAGCCCTATAATCACAATATATATATATACTCTATTACATAAGTTTAGACAGAATATTTAAAAAAAAAAGAAAAAAGAAAGCCAGAAATACGTGTTCACCGGCAACCGTGATAGGTATACATGAGTTCAGATCACAAGTAACTTGTAACGAGTATCCTGAACTAACGTTAACAAAATAATATACATGTATGTTGTGAAGTGGTTCAAATTAAACGTAAATAAGAATAATGAATAAGTGAACAATAGCCACGTTTAAAAGGTAGAAAGGAACTACATTCAAATAAAATATATATAAAACGTAAAAAAAACAAAATAAAGAAGACGAGCTCAAATTGTCGGCCTTACGGCCTTCATCAGGGGAAAAATGTGTTGAGGAGTAAAGTAACAACTGCCTATCCCTACCACAGAGACAAGGTGCTGCCTATCCCTACCACAGAGACAAGGTGCTGCCTATCCCTACCACAGAGACAAGGTGACCTTCAAAATTGATTTTGATCATTTTGAAAGTTATAAAACTGTTTGTTTTATTTTCCAAATGATGCATCAATCCATTCACCTTTTTTTGCTCTCATCTGAAGCGTCTAAAATTCAATTACTTAAGCGGGTATCGTTTTACTTTTGCAATGGCCATTCATGCTTATTTCGTAAACATTAAATATCATTACGGAATAACGAAACCGAATCATTCTCTTTTATGGCCAATGTGTACCTTTGCTTATATCTTATATTGCACGTACTCAGTTTTTCAGACCAAGATACTTTTCGGGTACCAATATTATACATAAGAACAAAAATATAAATTTTACCAAAAGATAAATGAAATAAAACAAACCTTTAAGACAGAGTTACAAGGGCGGTATTTAGAGGGACAGATTTTAATATTTTTAGTTGAAACATGAACATAACAAAAGTTAATGGTATAATGTCTTGATGAACTACTACAGTATTAGAATAACCTTCAAATATCAATGTCCTGTCATATTGTAGCTGGGAAAGACTTATCTTATCATGGTGATTATGTAAAGAACTAAATATTTTAACTTTCAAAGCACTTTTGACCCGAGAAAAGATGGTACTGGACAGATGCTACCTTCTTATTTCTTTTTGGATGTCGTTAACATATCAAGGCAACTAGTCATTAATCAAATAATGATGTGTATTTGCGATTTTAAAATCTTACGAAAGTAGAACAAAAATTCGACTGTGTGTTTTTATTTCAACATTTATCAGTTGATATATATCGATAGTTGAAATAATGATGAAATATTTATGCTTAATTTTTCCAAATTACTTATTCTGGTCCTATCAATTGTCAATTGCAGTACTCATGTTGATATAATAAATTGAACTATAGAAATTGTTTTATAGTGACAGTGAGCCGTATGACCGATTCAGGACTTATATGAGGTATTTAGTTCATTTGAGCCTATTTTAAACACTAGATTCGACGGAAGTAAAGCCAAACATCTAACTTCATTAATTATCATATTCATTCTTCAAACAAAGAGTAATCAAGGGAACAAAGGCTATAACGGTAATCAAAAGAATGCAATCCAGGGACAAAGACCAGACATGGAAAACAGACACACACAACAAAGAACATAAAGTAACTAAAATCATATATACAAATTAAAAAAAGTAAATGAGCAACTCGGACTCCATTAAAAACTGGGAGCATGGACCAGGTGCACGGGTAGGGTAAGCGTCCTCTGCTTTTCTAGAAACACCCGCCGAGTTGCTCATAAAACGTCAAGTCCCGGATAGACAAACGACGAAAGGAAAACTATGACGCCTTGAATAAATCAGTTTTCATGGTACAAACTCAGTTACATGTTTCAACTATTAAAGCTTGACGAAATAACAATGGATACAATACCACTCCTCCCTCTCTCTATTTTACTATTTATGGAGTATGGAGATTGTGGGATTTCATATCAGTCAATGCCTACGGATACCAGACAAACTTTCTACAAAATAAGAAAATAATAAGAAATTCGTTCAAATTAATTTGTATAGATATCAGGAAAGGTCAAGAGAACGATAACGGACGTTAGAAGTTGCTTAGTGTGCACTTGCACATTACCGTGTACAATTCATTCAGGTCAACATTTTAGTCTTCGGTTTTAACGACGTTTGTTAACGAAATAAAGAGGTTTTCAGTATATTTGTTTTGTCTTAAAGTTGAATATGTGTTTCGCTTATAAATGCTTTTTACAAAAAAAAGATAAAAAAGAAAAAGAAAAATTAACATTCAATACTTGAACTATAATTTGCATGTAGTGTCTGATGTCCTGTAATTCATATTTTCTTTAGTTTTCTGTTAATAACTTCTAATTGATAATGCCACAAGGTAACTGAATCACTGCTAATAGAGTAATCAATTGAGGAATCTTAAATATCGTTCTGATTAATAACCATGAAAGTCTGCTACAACAATGGTGAGAAAAAAGGCCACTCTGAGGATGATCGTCTTTAAATTTATGTAGTTTTAGGTCTGCATTAATACCAAAACGAGAACGAAAGACTTATCAACCAAATCTTGCTTTGTACTAGCCCGACACCCTGAATCAGATTTTCAATGTGCTAACGCACAGAAGCAACAACCCTCAAGTAGACCTATAACTGCACTCAGATGCATGATTCTGACTTCGAGCCTACTAGTCGTCTGTCTATCTTCTGAATGGCGCTTGATTTGCGGAGAAACAATACAAAAAAAAACTAATTATAAAATCTTCAGTGTACCCAGACGGGGATCAAAATAACGATTCAAAGACTCGAACAAGCATTCTACGACGAGACCAACTATGCCGTTTTCACAAAGTTGGTTGAGCGTTACCCCAAAAATATAGTTTTCAAATTAGTCCTCCTACATAAATAATACTGGGGCTTTTTGTTAAAATGAAAGATACACCGAGTATAGAGTACAAAAAGGTATAGCAAAGATTGTGAAGAGAAACGGAGTTTATCACTCTGTTCTGGTTAGCAAGATGATAACTGAGTCTGTCCAGTCTTAAAGAGGTAGACCTAATATAAGGGACACAACTCTTACAAATCATTAGAATGTTTGTACTCAGCATTTTACATCAATCTCATGTAAGCATAAAAATAACTTAGATTGATTTCATTCTGTTTCAAATGAAAGCTTGATAGGCTTTGGTAAAATTGAATATGATACAAACATAACACTGGTTTCAAGAGTTGTGTCCCTTACCCTAGGTCTGCCCGCTTAAAGAGAGATCGACCGCTATTCTGGAATTAGCAGTGTTTTGGGATTCACAAAGAGAGTTGGAAATTTTAAATAATAAAATCAACAATACCGAATTCTGTGAAGACACTTATATTTGACACATGTTTGGTATAAAATATAATACTTCAGTTATAGTTTTTAGTTCTAAGTGCATGCAATTTTAACAGATGGAGAAATGTGAAGGAAGTAATATAAATTATATAATGATCCCAACTAGATTCTATACACAGATACCTGGTTTCAAAAACAACAATCATGTAAAGATACTTTTTATAGACAAAAATAAGGAAATGTTACAAAAACTTTGAGGTCATCAAACATTGTGTGGGGTATAAAGTTATGTAAGTTGAGATGTGGCTAAGCTAGCAGAACATATGAATGGAGAAAGAATAAGAGGAATAAATAGAACAAAACAGAACTAGAACAAGTCAAAACCAATGCAAGTATTTTGTATTTTGGTTTTTTTTTGTTTGAAGTGTGAGTGTACTTGAATGAAACGAGGGATACCTGGATTGATTATCGAAGTGAAATGTAAACATATGAGGATTAAACTTTAATGAGAAAACCAAAGATGATTATGTTAAAAACAGCATAGTGCAAACCCATTAGAGTACTACCCAAACATATTCATTTCAATCAAAGCACTAAATTATTGCTGTTAATTTTGGAAACATTTGATTATAAAAGCCATTTTACTATCATGTTGTCAAATAATACCTTGTTGCTTTCGTGTTTCATTAAATTTAAAAAAATGCCAAACTCGTTGATAATGAACTGATTCAAACGATTTAACAGTCACGACGAAAACGGTTTGGACCAACTTCCCCAGTATTTTGTATAATTATAAAAAAAGTATCCTCTGGAGGTAATGCTATAATAATGCTATAAATAGACAAGAATGGATTATATTTGGCTGTTTGTGGAGCATCGGGAAAATTGGTATTTAAACATAGAATGTTAAGCAATACGAAATCCTTTGACAAAAAAAAAAGACAAATCGAATAAAATACTAAAAGATTAAAACATACCCAGACCAGATTTGAACAAACAAACTTATCATTATCAATGGACGCAGGCTACGACTTCCAATGCATTTGGGCAACGACAACTATTATGAAAAATACCGCACTTTGTTTTGCTTGTAAGGCTGCTTCTTTTGCAATCGCGGAATCAAATGTTCAATATAGAACAAAAATGTCGCAAATGCATTTTTAACTTTTTTGTTGCTAATTTATGTACTTTTTTCTCAGTCTAATATTTCACATATGTAATTTTTTCAAATTCTAATAATAAGTTCGGAAATTTGAAAAAAAAATGTTTTAAATGGCCCTACTTGTGGTCTGAAATCTTGGAAGTAACAAAGCAAATGAGAAACTCGGACTAAAATTTCGTTCAATATCCAGATGCACCAGCAGGCAAGGTAAGCGTCCTCTGTTTTTCTGAAAAAACCAATCGAGTTGCTTACAAAAAGTCGTCCAGGGTAGACGAGAGAGGAAAGGAAATCTATGACACGTTGAACAAATCAGTTTTCATGGAGTAGGTGGATACACTGTAACGTTTCACGAGTTCATGACGTCAGCCATAAAATATCTGTAGCGATTACTTCAATCCAGTAGCAAACATAACCCTGTTCCAGAAACCTAAATGTAAGAAGTCTAGCGTGATACAAATGTCTGCGTAGTTACGGCAACTTTGGCATAACGTAAGGGTTGTGATATGAAAACTCCATACGCAGGTGCTGAAGGGATGTTGCCACAGATGAAAAGAAAGTTGTTAATACGAATGAAAAGTCACCGTGTTTTTCATATAGTTTGGTCAATAGTTTTCCTATACCATTGATTTCTAAGTGTAGGTCAAGATACGGGGCTTTACTTCACAGTGTCTGTAGTATCCTTTATTCCAAATTCCTTGAGGTAGTTGCGATGTATCAAATATCCGAACTAGGATGACGACAATACGTCATATTGAGATTAAAGAATCTAGCTAAACAATGTTTGTTTTTCTTTTATATCAGATCAGCTATAAAGTCAGCCTCATAAGAATAAAGGAATAGGTCAGAAAGTCGAGGAGAACAGTTTGTTTCCATTGGAACGCGTCCACCATACTGAACAAATATTTTGTCGAAAATAAAAATTTCAATATTTTAAACATCTTTGGTATACTTGGAAGATGATTTGGAATTATTGTCTTTACAAAGTATGAGGAATTGTTACCAAGAACTACATATTTGTATCCAGTTGTACCGTCTTCTGTTGGAAAAACAACGATGTAAAATGTTTTTGAGTCGCGATTTTAGCTGAGTTTGGGGGAATAGAAGTATTAAGAGGTTTGATGGTCCATTTTTCAGATCCGGCTATGTAGTGTTGTTTGTATAGATTCTTGTGAAATTTAGGAATCCAGTACATAGACTGTAGATCACAATCGTCGTCTTTAATAGAGAGACCAAACGAGAATAGCGCAGATTGATGGTTTTCCACTACCTCTTCTGAGGAGGATGTGATGGCGATATAGGTCTTATTACTTTTTTATTTTCTACTTTTACCTCTGATAATAAACACTGGATATAATACATTTGGCTGACAAAAACAATGTTGTTTTCACAATATTTTTTTTTCATTAACTTTATTCAATGTATACCTAATTTCGTTCTGTTTTACTTGATGTTTTGTATATGGCTTGTTCTGTTACATGATTGTCCATTGCGTAAAAAAACTCTTATACAACAGACCATTCCGTATGGAATGAAAAAGTACCATTTAAGTAGATTTGTTAAGATTGTTAAGATCTTTTTCATGAATTTTGCCCGAACGACCAAATCTTACATAGTTTGCAATTTTTTCTGAAAGAAATCAGCCTATGAAACATGGGATGATTGATTTTTCACTGCCATTGTTTGTATGGACAATGATTCAACAAAACTATGATATTATGTCATTTACAATTCACTTGGTGTAAACAGGTAGTATCATATTCCATTGTCATGAAATGTTTTGACAGCGTTAACATATAAATGTTCAAATAAAGTTAAGTTATTACCTTTTGCGAAAAGCAGTTTATTGTCTCCATCCGAAATAAAGGAAGTAAAACAAACATTTTGACAAATGACAGATGTTTTAATGTTGGTTATGTGCAGGAAAGTACAGGATAGTTTTTACACTGCACGACATGTAGCAGTTAATCTAACTATATTTATCACTGTTTGTCATGACTCTAGATTTTGATCTTAGTTTGAAAGGATATTGACCAAAGATAACACAAGTGCAAATAGGTTATTCAACCAATATAGGCTCATATTAATCTGACTGAATAAATGATATCTTTTTACGGACATTGTATCAACTTTGAAGATATCAACACTTAGTTGAATTAATGAAGACATATTTGCATAATATAGAGAAGTGGAAGTCAATACAAGGCATTAAAAAAGCAACAGACTTCAACAACAAAAACAAATACCAACCACGCCCCACCAAACTAATAAATTAGACTCACAACGTTTTTAAATTGCATGCTTTAAAAGATACAAAAGATACCATGACAAGATATTGTTTTCTCACACCATTAAATATTGACCTAGTCTCCTCGATACTTTTGATAACTAGACGACTGTTCGAGAATTGGAGTTTTGTTTTTAGTTTAAGGTCAATATGAAGTTCGAATCTGTCCCTTCTCGTTATTAGATACTATAAAAAACAAAAACATATTAGTGAAGTTCATTAAAAACGCATAAACTTTTCCACCATAAACCATATTGTAATGGACGTCTTTAGAGTCAGTCCATATAATATTCAGGCACTGCCTATGGTAAGATGATTCATGGTGAAGACAAACCTACACATCAGATGATGCTTTTATGGTCTACATATGCTATATTTGTATGTGTCAATAGTCCTTTCTTTTGAGGATACTTCACTTTAACCTCCCACTAAAATGAAGAAAAAACAAAAATAAAACAAAAGCAAAAAAATAAACAAAAAACAAGAAACAAAAGCAAAAACAAAAAACAAAAAGCAAGAAAAACAAACAAAAACAAACAAAAACAAACAACCAAACAAACCAAACAAACAAACAATCGAATCAGGAACGATTACTCTTGCAAAGTGCTAATTTCATGTACAGTCAATATAATTTTTTATCTCAAAAGCGAAACCCCTAAATGAAAAACTAAGATTGGTTATGTAATCTGTAACAAGAAATGAAACTAAATTCGATGGGTTTTTAACATACATGATTCACCTCCTGTCCTATTTTTATATAGACTGCTACCTAACATTCTCTAATAATTCATAACAGTATAAAATTTCCGATGATACTGAATGAGTTATTGGACATTTTTATCGATAATATTTATTCTTAAGTGCGAAAAGGACATATAAGAATAATGTAAAAGGCGTTCGCTTAACAGATTGCTTTCAGTAAATGTCGACAACAACGTCAAGTCCCTATTCTGTTGATTGTGATAAAAGATAAGGTACTTATACGTAGACGAATTATAAAATGTTATTAACCGACAAAACCTAAACAAAACAAAATAAAGGAAATTTAAAGTTAAGTTGCGCACATTCATCCACTTTAAATATCGCCTGATGAAAATTACTTTGTGAAAATAAACGCAGTTTAAATACCGACTGTTGAGCCTTACTTTGTGGAAATAAACGCAGTTTGAATACTTGATGTTTGTTACAATTTTTTTGTACTAAAAAGTAATAACAGTCAAGTACCCATAAAAATGGTCAGGGTAAGGCATGATGGGAAAATAAATATAATATATCGTCGGGGCCTAAGACGTTGTATGCTTATATCCAAGAAAAAAAAACCAAAAAAAAAAAAAAAAAGAACAAACAAACAAACAAACAAACAAACAAAAGAAGTCACATACAGTTATAAGGTTTTTTAAACTGTCTTTACATGTTACATAAAATAAAATTTCATATAGATGACAAATTCTCGTTAAAGGGAAAAAACAATAACTGTTGGTTGTATACAAAGCAAATTACAAACAAAAATCCAAGAAAAAACAAAAAACAAAACAAACAAAACAAACCAAAGCAAAACAAAAAGTGAAACAAAAATGACAGCAATAAACTATATTTTAGCAGTCGCTATATATGTTACACTCATGAAAGATATAATATGTAAATAAAAAAAAAAGAATCAAAAACATTTTAAAAATTATTATGATTTGGTTAGGTATTTATACTTTTTGCTCAAGTCTCAAGTACCATTTTGCCAACTAAGGATAATGTAGCTTATGATTGCATACAGGAACCTTATTGTTAGAGTTTTATTGCGAACGTGATAAACATATGATAAAATTTTCAATGTGTATAACAACTCAGTGCCGTTTAATGCTATCACGTTAAATGGTTTATAGACTGGCCTTCATTTAGAGTACGCTAAACTTTATTGCAAACAAAGATAAATTACATTAACCATTATCACTGCGAGTGACCGGACAATATTTTTGAAGATCAATATATGTTTTTAAAGCAAAAGAATTCGGTTAATGTTTTTATTACAATGATTGTGGCGTCTTGGAAAATTTGATTTATTTTATATGAAGAAACCCAACAATAGATTGAAAACTAATGTCCTTAATTCATAGACTTATAAAATGCAAATTCGGGACAGATTGTTATTTAGCTTTAAAATAAGAACAAAATCAAGATAAATAGATAAGGCATGGGCAATGCATATGTCTATATACTCCGAAATTATCAATGCTTGCAGCCATTTTATATTTTAATGAAATAACGTCAAAAATGTATGACACACGTTATTGAATCGAGTTACCGATTCGGGCTTTCACAATTAGGATATTTTCCGTTCTGAAGTTTCCCCGTTATTTTGTAGGTTTATTTTACTGAAAACCAACATGATTCATCGATGAAGTGATTCTGTGTAAAATAAGAGTTACAACAATATTACCGAACACTAATCCGAATTATAATCAAGTCAAGCCCAAAACACATCTGGCAAATTAAAATAGAGTCGTCTCTTTTTTTCATAACTCTTAGTGCTGAGATGACCACTGCTTTCAAATTCGAGATGTAGCCCCCCCCCCCCCCCAAAAAAAAAAAAAAAAAAAAAAAATTAATGCATACAAGGAAAATTAATTTTATAAAATTTTGCGACACTAACAGATAAAGATAATGTAAGGTGACCGTTACACTGCATGCACAGGCAAAATAAATTACAGCATATATTTAAGTATTGGTAAACTTTTTCACTTGTTCAGTGCTGTTTATCCATTAAGAAAACAATATTTCGGTGCGGACGTGTATAATCCCGTTGACCTTAAAAACATAAGCAGAAGTCTTTCCTTATTAAACTCTATAATAATCTACTTTCGAGTTTAATGTCCATAATTGTATGGATTTCAAATTGTAAAAAAAAAATGGGCCCATGTGTAACCTATTTTTTTTAATTAGAAATCTCCACACCTGGTCAGCGCCGAAGCTTTCTTATTTGTTCCTCTCAGTTTTTTTTTGTTTTTGTCTCTTGTGGGGATTACTCCATATGACAGCTGCCTTGTAGTTCTGTTATTCAATTCCCTTTTTTGTCCCTATATTCTACATACCAACTACTAACATAATTGGTCGTATTAAATATCATTCAACTGAAATATTTAAGGTACCAACGCAAACCACACATTTCTCCTCATACTACCAATTAGAACGAACCCTGAAGTTAGTATTGGTATCGCTTTAATAGTATGCACTGACTATTTTCGTCGGAATGTGAGAATATAATGTTAGCAACTTATTTGGTAGGCGTTCAATTATATCATTCCTTTAGGATATAAACAAAAATTGAAAAATATTTTTTTGACGATTTGTTCATAAAATGGAACAGACACGAATGCAGTTTAGACTGTACAAATGCTTAATAAGAAGTGTTAATTTGCTTGCATGCGAAACGCTACTTGATATAAAAGAACGCACTCTGGTTTGCTTATGACCAACATTTTATGACTTTAACTTGATAAATTAAGACGACTTGCTCCAAAGAATATGATTATATATACAACAAAGCAAAGCAGTGCAAAAAATGTTAATGCTAGTGAAACATAGAGTTATCAAATTAAATCAGTATGAATTTAATAGATGGGGCAAAACGAATACTGCTTGAATGAATTTGCAGGGCTTATCTTTCCGTTAGTCGGTCAAGCAACACAACGAAATACGGAATGAATGATTGTTGTACAAATAATTCCTGTGATCGATCATTTACTGGTACAAGTTTACTGGCTCGAATAATGTATTATATTATATAATATTTTCGAAATAATTAAGTACCTGTACCAGTCCATATGAAATTCAGTTAATGTCTATGGTAGAGGTTTGTTTGTTTGTTTGTTGGGGTTTAACGTCCGAGCAGCAATATTTCAGCTATATTCAGACGATGAACATGAAATGGATGATAAAATGAACATGAAATGAAAAAAAAGGATGGGACACAAGGACAATAGGGTCGCCAAATTTTGATTGACACTGGAAAAAGGGGGGATGGGTAAGGTCGGGCAATTTAGCCTCCTGTGGCGGAGCGCAAAGGTTCCTACTCCTATCGAATACCACAGCAGGGGTCTTTAACGTGCAAGGAACGTGGCATCTTTCCCAACACGGTGCACCACTATGGTTTGCGGTCAGGTTTTCCATATTATAGCCTGACAACCCCAGCATGTAACACGCCAGGGGTACCCCATTCTACCTCCTGGGGCACACATCCCAGTTGCTCTGTGGGCAAAGCGCCTAGCCCCCGGCTAGGTTTCTGAGCACCATTTAGTCGCCTTATACGACAAGCTTAGCGCTGCTGCAGGCCTATTTTTTTAACACCCGGACCTGCACGGGGCTCTATGGTAGAGGGCTCATGGTGTAGAAAACACTACAAACAAATGATTTTTTCGGTCTGTATATGCTTTAATTTTATGTACGATAGCTTTTTCTATATTCGAGAAATCCGCACATTAATTTCCAACTACAATCAACCCAAATGAAACCAATCCAAGAACGTTAACTCTTGCTTACTCCCAAATTCATATACATGGCATTTTTTTCCAACGTATAATCTTGGTTCCCTCGGTTACTCTTTCAAAAACTGATTGACAAAAGAATAGCTATGTGGACTGTAACTGTTTCTCAAATAGAATTAGAAGTGATAAGTTACATCAATGATCATAAACATCAACATAACTGAAAAAGATTTAGTACTTGAAAGATTGATCAAGGGAACTAGATTTTAACGGAAATCAAAAGAATGTAATCCAGGGACAAATACCAGACACGAAGAACCATACGTACAACAAAGAACACAAAAGAAACAAAAGTAATAAATACAAAGTAACAAAACTAAATGAGCAACTCGGACTTCACTAAAAACTCGGAGCATGGGCCAAGTGCACCGGTAGGGTAAGCGTTCTCTACTTTTTCTAGAAATGCCCGTCGTGTCGCTGAAAAAGTCAAGTCCATTTAACCATTTTATTGATAAAAAAAACTGTGTTAGAAAGTTTTTTTTAAGCGTATGTTTTTGAGAAAAAAATCATGAAATAATTTGATAGCTAAACTGAGTATTTGTTAAATTATTAGTTAACTTGCATTTCTTTAAATATTTATGCAGGTTTTAAATTCTTTATAAATAATAAAAAAATAAATCGTTAAGCGAGGTCAATTTTGAAAGATGTGAGATCTGTAGACTCTGTCAAAATTTCTTAATAACTTGTACTGTACTTTTTAAAAATGTTTTCCTAAAAAAACAACATTGTAATAATGGTATGATGAATCTAGAGTTCAACCTGACATGCATAGAAAAATTTGAGTGGCCATTGGAATGGAAACTGACAATTTTTTGACAGATACTTCGGATATAAATCAAAATATTTTCACCTTATCCTTTTCCAAATATTGGAGCAAAAATACTTGTTCTCTTTGCAGAGCAAAAACTGCACTTTCTTGAAAAATGAAATGTTTTACCGTCAAAGGTGACAAGTTACTATTGAAATCAAGAGATATCTACTGAAGTTCCGAAAAGGGAACAGATTGGCGGATCGATTTTTTTAATTATAAAATGAAACTAGATCTTTTTTCGTAAGTGTGTACAGTATTAGTTATTATACTAAGCTTATGCTATGACAATATGTTGACGGAGTTATTTTCATCAATTTACGTTGTTACATTTTTAAACAGTACCCACTACCTATTTAAGTCGAAAAGTGTTAAAAAATATTTTTGGATACCTACCAGAAATGGTAATTATACAATGCTTCTGTTATGAGAATGGTAGTCTTTAAACACTGTTAACGTTTATTTTTTGGAGGCGAACTATCGCTTTTTTCTCCATGGACTGTAAAGTGCGAAAAAATATTACCCGCGAAAATGATTTTCACGCAACGTATCACTTATAATTTTATATATTTTATCCATTACGAAAATCGATACCTGCAAAATTGTTCACTCGAAAGAAACCTTGAAAACTAATACGTTTACAGTATTATGTTTGCCAAAATAAGACAAAAAAATTCTCTACAAAAAGTAACTAGAAAATGGTAAAAATATAAAATGAAAATTGTGTGTGTGTATATATATAAACAGAAAAAGGAACAAATCGAATTAGGTTTTCTATATTCAATTTCAACAGTGCAATGTGTATATATCTACCATACGACACCCGGTATTGAAAAAAAAAATGTATGGTTTAAAATAAATATGAAATAAAAATACTTGAAAAATGAATTGTCGACCTCCGCATTTATTTTGGTATTCTATCTACCCTAAGTCGAGAAAACAGTTGTTATTTTACTATTTATGTTGTTATTAGTGTAAAGATGTTAACTTTTATCAATATCTTTAAATTTGGTCACAGTACAAACCTGATGTTATGTTTCCAAATAATATAGACCAGAATGCAAACATATATCATATAATGTAGATACAACACATATTTTTGTCATAGTTTTCCGTAATAAATAAGGCACTGGTTTCATTAACCTGATTTTGATATAACATGTTTGGTAATTAAACTCTTTTCGCTGCAACATTCTCACACGGACCCCTCCGGAACCAACCTTATTTGATTAAACACCTTCACATACTCTACAGTCATATTACAATTTTGAAAAGTAATAACATTTTCTATTTTGGTACGAGTAAAAAAAGTTATCATTCCAGACATCGTCTAAACATTCTTGGGTAGGTGTCCAATTAGATCACTGCCTCGGGTAATTGAAGTTTAAAACCGTATGAATAAGTTGAATTTAGAAACGAGATATACCTTTACAACATGTTTAAGTACACTTAAGACTGCTAAGAAATATTAATCAAATGTCAAAGTTACACATCATATAATTTTACATAATAAAGACAATATTTATTGTAGTTCTTAGCTTTCAATTATTTCATCGTTGGCTCTATTTGTTCAAATTGCAGTTGGACGCAAGTCTTTAATCTGTAACAAGGGTCGTGTTGTTAGTTTTTCAGTGCGTTCGTATTCGGTGTAAAACGTTTCATGTGCTCATTGTTTTATTTTTGTGGTATTTCCAGACTTGTCTGGTCAAAAAATTTCGCTTCGGTTGCACATTTTCTTCTTCCACTTCTTTCTCCTTTGTTTATAATACGATAAATACCATTCAAAGAAGTTTTATCAAAACTGTACAAAAATTAAGATTTTAATGACATGATTTACATACAATGTACTGTTGGTGTTGATTCAATACTTGCGATTGAAAATGTAGTAGTTTTATTTAAACCTTAATAAAGGTATGCATCGATTGTAAAAGGCCATTCATTGACGCTGAGATTTCAAAGTACTAAACACTGAATTAAACAAAAATGAAAAATTACGCATTTTTCAATACGATGATGACATATCAGTAAGTCCTTGATAAAATGATTTGACCAGGCGATACTAGTCAATAATGTGTACATCTCCCTTGAAAATAAGATTCCCCTCTTTGAGGACCCTTTTTCTTTGACACTTCGATATTTTGTTTTCTTGTGTAATGTACCGACCGATTTGTACGTAAACCATAACTGATTGAATAACTTAAAACTAGTGAGAATTAATACCATATTACCACTTTATTCGGACAGACAAGATTCTTCCGCCAAAATACAGGCATGAGAGTGATGGTTATAATGACATTATCACTTAGAATGTTTGTACCATGCAAATTATTGTATGTCAAAACGAAGGGTTATAAAATTGTATACAAAGTATGGTCATTTATCAAGATAATTTCATAATTTTCCGTACAGTATGCAAAGAAGCCAGACAATTGATGTATGTTTTTATTTGTTCTAAATACTCAGAATATGACTGAAGTTGGACTAGCTTTTTTAGATCAGCCATTTAAAATCATTTTGTTTGCACCACCAAAAACTTAGTTTTAACATTTTTAGCGAAAATCAAAATAATGTAATCCAGGGACAGAGTCCAGACATGAAAACAGACATATACAACAAAGAACATAAAATAACCAAAATAATACACACAAAGTAACAAATATAAAAAAAAATGTATAAACAAGTTAATGAGTTGTGTTTAGAAGCACTATATTTAATATAAACATTTATTTCAAAGGAAAATGCTATATCAAAAATAAAGTCTAAAAGAGTAATCAAGGGAACCAAGGTTATAGCTGTAATCAAAAGATTGTAATCCAGGGACAAAGACCAGACATGGAAAACAGACATTCACAACAAAGAACATAAAGTAACTAAAATCATACATACAAAGTAACAAAAGTAAATGAGCAACTCGGACTCCACTAAAAACTGGGAGCATGGAGTAGGTGCACCGGTAGGGTAAACGTTTTAAAACTAGTTTATTACAGAAACTCTCACTTTATCACTCTTTTTAAAACATAGTTTACAATTAAAACACAAGTTTCTTTTTTAATAATTTTGATAACTTGCTTATGTGACCGGTACATAACAATTTGTGGTAAATTTGTTTTTGTTTAATTTAGATGAGGTACGCGTGTTCTTGCTAGTTTTATTTACAAACTAAGAGAGATGACGACCACTTGCTGATTTTATCTAACAATCGTAATGCTTTCTACGAGCCTCTCTCAATAAGCATATGAATTAGTACTCTACATATTGTATGTGCAGTAAAACGTGTAGATCTTTTAAATTACTGTAGAAACTCAAATAGATAACTAACCGTTGCAAATACTTAAAGATACTGTAAACGTATTAATTTCCGCCGATGTTGTCCAGTCAACATACTTACAGGTATAGTGTTAAAAATCAATTTTGCGCGTACTTTTCGCGCTATTCTGTCCGCCGCGATATAAGCGAAAATTAATACACTGCGAAAATTAATACTTTTACTGTAAGTATAAATCTTCAGATTTTGTAAAATACTTTTTGCATCCTATTCTACCTTTATGGCCTTATTTACACCAGATTGCTCTTGGCGTACGCAACATAACACCATCAATGATGGTAACTAACACTTGTCCATAAGGATGTACTAATAAGTTCGTATTCAATTAAATCTACAGAATTAAATACTACCTTCTAAAATGTTCATACCCTAAAGACTTGCAAAGCGTTAATTATAATTTTTGTATTAAAGTAACAAGCATTTTCCATCTTGTATTGTCTAAGGTCAATTTATGCTCTGGTTTAAAGTATACACATTTTTCAAAATAGAGACTTATTGTATTCATCTATAATTATTTTAGATTCCAAAAGCAACTCTGGAGGAGCCTTTTATTTTAAAACAAATTACTGGAATTTTCTCTAAAAAATGTCTGCAAAATATCCTTGAACAATTTCTGTTAGTGTGTCATTAAAAAAAGAATGGTTTACTGGGTATATTGTATGCTGTGTGTTTCCAAATAATGCTGATTTTAGCAACATTTTTCAGGGAATTATTTTAGTTACAGAAATTTTTCCCAATGGTTGTACCCGTTATGTCTGTCAGTCAATGGACTGCTGTATACAATGCCGTGCTCGTTTACAAGTACACTTATTTACTTACTGTA
Source organism: Perna viridis (assembly GCA_037379345.1). Lineage (NCBI taxonomy): Eukaryota > Metazoa > Mollusca > Bivalvia > Mytilida > Mytilidae > Perna > Perna viridis. The sequence continues at coordinate 24,550,002 of CM074515.1, forward strand.
ATTGTCGCTATGTACTTAATTTCACGAATTTCGGGATCAGTTATATTTCGCGTAAATCAGATTCCGCAAATTTGCACATTTAGCGTTAAGCATATGGTAACCTTCAATAAAACGTCAGCTTTATACTCACAGCCAAAGATGTTAAAATAATCATCAGTTGCGAAAGTTTTTTTTTAAGTTTGCATTATGATCAAAAAATAAAAAAATAAATAAATAAGAATAAATAAAAAATAAATAAACGCAACTGTAAAATCATAAATTCAGAACTTAAAGATTCCAACATAAGTTCCTGATAACTAACTGATGAAAGTGCATTTGAGAAAAGGAATCATTTCCTTTATGTTTTATTTTGTACTTCCTGATACTGAATCGAACATGTACATGATAAATAATGTCGTATAGTAATCTTACATTGTATTCTGAAGTTACAATTTCGTTATATCCCATCTACTATTGTAAATACAACGCAAGGGAAACATTTTATTTTTTTTAAACCTGCCGTTTCTGAACTGCATACCATTAACATTTACACGACATTCCGCATATCATAAGCAATTGTACAGTTATTTCAATAGTTATTTGCTTGTTTTTAAACAACTAATTAATTAAGTACAGCTGTGCCTAAAACCAAGGCACAGGTTTTAAATGGGTGATTCATGTATTTCTTAATTCGAAATATTTTTATTGCAAATTCTTTTGTAAGATCCACAGAAACTGTACTGGAAAATACAAATAAAAGCTGTCCACTGGAGATATTAAAACATAAAATTTGGTTATGTTCTACTACTGAAAAAGCACGAGAAAATTTCCCGGCAGAATTTGTACATCAAACCAGTCAAAAACATTTCACGATAAGTAGCAAATCCAAGGATATAATCATAGAAAAGTTGTTTTTTAGGACCTAAAAAATGTTTTATACAATTTTATTCATTATGTTAAGATATGAGAAAACATCCCTGCCTGGTTTTTAGGCAGAACCGTACTTAAGATGTCAATTACATGTATCTGCATTACATATTTATAGTTATATATCGCGCTAATTTTAAAATTCATAGCGTAATGATATAACAAAGAAAGAAGACAAAACGTGAATGAGGACATTTTGAACGCCTTTAAGACAAGTCGCCTATTTCGTATACTTTTGCTTATTGAAAGGCATAGCCTATTACGGTTGCCCTTCTACGATTTTTGTACCCTCCCAGGATGATTTTGAAGGTTTTGTGGGTTTGGTTTCTGCATATATATATGTTAAGTGTCAGTCTTTGTAATAATCAGGCAGTCTCTTGACATTGTATGTTTGTAAGTGCAATTTGGCTATACCCTATGTACCATAAGTTCCATTCGTATGAAAAAAAAACTTACGATGTGCTAAAGAGATTAAATGGTAGTAGTTCATATGGAGATTTAAAGTATATTGTCTAATTAGTTGTTGTATTACATATACGTCTCAGATTTATATCCAGTTTGTCTAAATCTTTCAAATACTTGTACATAAAGCACTGGAACTTTATTTCTTGCAATTACATGGTAGATCTCTTCTTTACCCTGTTTGTATTTATTTGGTTATCAGTACTTCCATACGATCCATTTTCGGATCTCGAACTTCCTTTGTGTTTTGGTTCTAATGTTCCTGTTAGGCAATTTATAGATACACGTGTATAACTTTACCAAAAATTGAATATTTACATCGTATAGGTATTGTTCGAGTTTTTAAGTACTTCCATTACTGATTGAGGCGTGTGGTTGTTTACGGTCGACTGAGGATTTTAAATTGTTAATGCGTAATAATCTACGAAAGATGACATTTCATTCTTATTTCAAATTTATTCTTGGTTTTCATATGTGCACTTCAGCGTTCTGATCTAGGTTTGGAGAGTAAGATATTATATGAATTCCAAAAAGTGGTTTGTTTGCACCAACGGCTATGGTATTTCCTTATAAATACATCGAGATGACTCAATCTGCCACTAGTCGATGCTTCAAACTAATGCACTCAGCAGCTTTGTAATTATGAATACATAGAGTAAAGACTGTAATTTGTATTTTTCTCTTCCGAGGTAATGTCTGATATAAACATATGTCTACCACAACATATTTGTAATTATATGACTTGGATTTTTTTTCATAATTCAATAAGTTATAATTTAATGGGTACAACACTTTATCATTCACAATCTTTCTTTTAATACTGACCTTGGTTTAATCTGTAATTTATACAAGTTGACTGCATGGGAGGGGACAATCTAGTTAAATGTCCCCTGCGAACCAACTTTGGTCTTGGAGGACGCTAAACTAACTACTCCTAGGCATATGTTTAGCATACACAGTAAACATAACTAAGTTCAACTAAGTTAAAAATTAACTTTATTATCATTTTTATGCTTTTGTCCTTTCAGATTCATTAAACAACTCCAGAAACAGCAGGTGTTACCATCCTATTTTAACAATCCAGTAATGCAAACATTTGACTTAAAACAATGCGTTATTTTCTTTTCACTTTCACTCTATTTGGCGCTTTCATTCTGAGTTTTTAAAGATCAAGAAATGGTCGCTTTTGATTGACAATTGACACAACAAAAACAGAAAACTTTCAAATACTTGGCCAGATTGTTACCACGTAAATTACAGACATTGACTAACTACTAAAAGAAGGTTGAAGTTGTATTATTTTATTTGACTTTAAACAAGCTATCTGAATAACAGTATTTCATTTAGCAAACCAGGTTATCTTGTACTGTTAAGTCATGAACATTAATTGGTCTGAAGTATGTGATTTCAGTCTTAAATTTGTACTGGAATTAAATAGAAACTGAAGTTTAAGAAATGTTTACACCTTTTCACCTTTTTCACCCTTTGAACACACTGGCTTTTTCCAGTTTACAAGATTTATAAAACGCTCGGCGGTTTAAAGTGTAAATTACCCGCGAACAATGTTATTTCGAACACACACACATATATATATATAAAGGTCTGAAAAATTCCCAACGATGTTAGAACTGTCAATTTGCGATGAAAATTTATGATCGTTCCCTCCGCGGGACTCGAACTCGTACCGCTGTGACATTTATGGCCTGCACAAAGTCCAGCGCCCTAGACCACTTGGCCAGCTAGGCTATACAAAATATAGCTTTCGCTGGCCGGGTCATTCCTCCTTGTAGGATTAATCTAGGGCTGTAACTTAGTACACGATGTATGGTAGTACGGCACAGTTTATTTATAAGTTATGTAGGATAGAGGATTAAATCAATGATGCATGTCACAAGAAATCAATATTATACAAGATGTCACAGCGGTACGAGTTCGAGTCCCGCGGAGGGAACGACCACAAATTTGCATCGCAAATTTGACAATACTAACATCGTTGGGAATTGTTCAGACCTTCCTATTCGTTCTATATCTTCCCTCTATCGATTTGATCCGATGGAGCAGTGTAACGAATAGGCGTCACATTCTGAGACGTTTATATATATAAATATATATCAAATAACAAAAAAATTGTCATCTTTGAGTCAGGCAGGTTATGAAATACTCTCATATTTTATTTAAGAACTTGAATTGTTCGAGTGCAAATAAGATATTGGCATGAAGATAATGAAACGAAAGTGCATTTTTACTTGTCCACATTTTATAATCACATTTCATAACATATCCTTTCTCATCTTCCGATTTGAGCTCTGTCAGGTTAGCTGTAAAATTCCATAAAACGGACTTTATGTATCAACTTTACTATAGGACTGGGCTGATTCTTATATTGATCAAAATAGTAGCGTGTATGAATGTACACCGATAAACGTGGCGTAAAATCGGGGCATTCATTTTTGAAACGATCGAATTAAATATTTTTGCTCTCTATACGAGAAGCATAAAGACAGTTGCGGAACGGCAACCTTACATTTCTGTCTGGTACAATCTGTGATTTAAATTACAACTCAAACTAAACCACCAACAATAATCCGAAAGGGCGACCGCGCGACTTACAGTTCTTTTTAATACTACCATCAACAATATGATCAATATGGGGCGACCGTACGAAAACAGTAGGAATAGTAAACATGCATCAAACTTAGAAAATAGAAATAATTCTGTCCCTCATTTCACTCTTACTCATTTACAGGTTGATAGATCGATGTCTGGCCACAGAGGTTAAAGGTAACGAACCAAATAAGTACTCAAAGCCATACTATGTATACGGTAATTAGTATTCCAAAAGACAATGGCATTGTTATCAACGTGTCTGTATTTGCATTCAGGAAATATTGCCTCTTGTCTATTGAACTTACTTTACCTTTCTCTAACCACTCTTGCATGTCTGTTGTTAAAGGATGTTTATACTTAATGAACAGGTTTAAAAGAAATAGCTTGGTTTGTGGCATTTTACACTTAAAACTGGATTTCAGATAACCTGTTTATGACTAAGAAAAATTCCTTACTCTACAATTTATTTTCTAATGCATTCCAGAACAAACATTAAGCACAAATTCGTATTCACAACGTTATTCATATTTGGATTATTTGCATTGTGGTCTACGAAACAATTGACGTTAAAAACGCCACAGTACCTAACTAGGTTATATAAAATAACCTTGTTTCCTAAAAGGGATAAACCAATAATAAAATGTCATAAGAAATTAGTTTGTTTTAATATGAAAATGCCTATTAGAAGAGATAGTGAATATGATTTCATATCACTTTTAACAGCGTTGACAATGAAATCACATTATATGGAAATGCCCAGAACAAACACATTTATTTCTGAAGCATCAAGAAAGACTAAGGTTATAACAAATCCTGTAGATTGATAATTTTACCAAAAACAAAAAACAAAAACAAATACAAAAAAACAAAAAACAAAAACAAATACAAAAAACAAAAAACAAAAAAACAAAAAACACAGAAAAAAACATCTACTCCGTTATTGTTTCTACATATAAAGAATAAAGCATTCTTTTAGAGAAAATCGCAAGACTTCTATATTGTGAATTTCGAAGCATTTTGCGAGTTAATTGTATGTTGTGTTGTTTTGTTGTTTCATTTTTTGTTAGTCCATAAATTAAAGAAAGGCGGTTTATGAAACTAGTTTGACTCCACCGCATGCATCATGCAAATCAAATAAATTTTGAAATGCCATACAAGCAAAAATAATAGTTTATGACTCTTGTGAAATTACAGATCTTTGCTCATAGGACGTATTTTTTTGTATAGCAGTCCAGATCGTCTTACAATATCAAATAAGTGTTTTCAAAATTTTAATATTTCCATTGACATTTTGCTTACGTTATTCAATAGGGAGCGTACAAGAAAGATTATTATACTGTTATCTCAATACTTGTATTATCGTTTTCTGAATATAAAGATAATGATATATGTTTCCAGATAAAGACATATAATTTTGTACCTTAAATCTAGGCTCTCGTAAGATTATTATACAAGTAACTTGTTTGTTTTCGTTTTTTTTTATAATTAAGTTACGTTTTCCATTTACCGGATAAACTACCAGTAATTTTCTTGAGCCTTGTATATTTGTATATTCGATGCTGTCAATGTATAATAATTCTAATTAATGAGCAAACATAACATGAATAGATGCCATGGAGTATCTTTGTGCCTGTTACACAAATCCTCGCTAGAGATGTATTCGTAAATACGGACGATCTATATTCACGTATTTAGAATTACATGAAGTCTTTCCAGAACTCAAAGTCAAAAAACATTGAACTCATATTGACCTTGTCACCGTCCTTCTTTAGTCTTTACTGTATGAACCCTGTCAAATGCTTCAATAAAAACCTATAATATTTGCCTGTCAATTTCACATAAACGATTACTCAAAGTTCTTTGATATAAATAAGACAAGGGAAAAAAAGTGTTCTGACGTAAACCATACCATTAACAAGATATCTTTTCAACGATGATAACGTTTCAATAGCTTTTATGAATACGATGTTTATTTTTCTCTTTACATAAAGAAGCCATATGTAAAGTTTCTTCTACTGAATGATGATAATATTCACAACAACATCGATACGTACGATTGTATTCTTCATTTCTTCTTAAATGTTCTAATAATATGCCGACACTCCTGAAATAAGTCTTGAGGACACGACCTTTATAAGAACAAATCAAAACTCAGATGTCCAACGTCGTGGACGAAATGAATAACACAGAGAAAAAAGACAAGAAATAATGTAAAGATTTTTAGGAACTAAAAATAACTCACTCAGAAATGTAAATATTTCTGAATCGAGTAAGTATTATTCAAACTTACTAGTAGAATGTATGTCATAATAGTTTTAAAATTATCGTTGTAGTCGTCAAAATGTATTGAGCATGCATGGCAAACTTGCATGTCGGAGTTATTGAAACACCGTTGATACAGGCACAAGAAAAGAGGATCGTAAAAAAAAAGGTTTTGCAGTGTACCGCAAACTAAATAAGCCGTCTCAATTCGAGACAGAAAATATCACTGTGAGTCTGATAGGGCGACCTCTTTCCCCTATGCCAAGACAGTTAAAAGACAGTTGATTCTGATAATATTCTTAACGTCCATGGTTACTTAAACCAAAATTCTAGGAATTAATGAAATAAAAAAAGAATTTTCTCAGTTCTGTTGCTCTTGGTGTTTATGTTAAGTTGACAAAAACGCTTGTTTGTCGGTGACGACACAGTCAAATTGTCATTATGTTGTCTTTGGAAATTGCCGATATTTCTAGTGTCACTGCAGAAGCCTGAAAAACAAAATAATCATCAGTAAGAATAATAATAAAACGATTAAGTTAACAATGAAAAGACCTAACTTGACCGTCTTCCTCTCAATATTGATACGTGCCATTTTCATGGCAATGGACGTTATAAGGAAAGTTTGTGCAAGAAAAAGTTATACTGATTGACTTCATTGGATCTAATGTGTTGTTTGAACGTTACAGCAAGGAGACAATGAAAAGAACCGAGAACATGGCAATCGTAAAACGGGAACGAAGACTTAATCACAAAAGTGGCCCACATTAACTAAAAATGTACTCACAAATACTAATGAATAAATGAATAACATGTACTGAAAACTTTCCAGGTGTACAAGTAGGGACATCATGATCAATTCTGATCTTACTTTGTAGATGCGTTCATGATGTTGACTGTTATTTGAAGTGATGTCGTAAGTATTGTAACGGATATAAAAAATTCATTTTAAATGCCGGTATTGCAACCTACAATAGGGCAAAACCAAAAGCATGACATAACAATTTTCCAACCAATATATACGCACTACCTGATATACAAATACGATACACCCACGATTTTTAACTTAGAAAAAACAAGATTATTATCCTCTGTGCACCATTAACCATTTGTTATGGCGTTTATAAGCGATATCGAATTTCACAAACAGTACTTCGTTGCAATAACCTCATCGGAAATTTCATAACTACGTCGGAAACGATGCTAAAATGTTTAAAGTAATCAATGCAATTCTTGAACCGTGTTTTTTTTTTTTTTTTGACAGACGGTCGGCATTCCAATGGGAATAAATATTACTCCTCTACTCGCTGACCTATTCCTTTACTCTTACGAGGATGACGTTATAGCTGATTTCTCCAAAAGAAGGAAAATCGTTTAGCCAGTTCCTTTGATCTCAATTAACGCTATAAAGATGACGTTTTGTCTTAAAATACTTATAGATTCTTGGATTTAATACATCGCATTCAACCTCAAAGAACTTGAAATAAAGGACACCACAGATACTATAAAGTCAACCTTATTTCTTAGCTTTTTCTTAGAGATCGATGTAAATGGAAAACTCATGACCAAAATATATAACGCGGTGACTTCGCATTCCGTATCGCCAATTTTCCTTTCATCTGTGACAACATCATTACATCACATGCGGTAATTATGCAAGAGCTTCCTGATAATATACAGACATTTTGTACCGTGTCAGACCTACAAAATAGTCTTCTGGAACACGTTTATATTGCTACACGATTTACAAAGTCATCAATACAAAATGTTATGACCGTGATCATAAACTTACACATCGTTATGGTGTATTCATTTCAGTACGAGAAACGATTTCTGCACTGTGTCCTAGCTGTCCTTTCCTCTTTCGTCTTCCCGGGACTTGATATTTGATGAGCAACTCGGCGGGTGTTTCTAGAAAAGCATTACCCTACTCTCATTTTTTTCTAGTAGAGTCAGAGTTGGTCATTGGCTTTGGTTTCTTTGTACTTTTCATGTTCTTTGCTGCATGTATCTATTCCCCCTGTCTAGTAATCCTTGGATTGCATTATTTTCAATACCATTCGAATCCTGATTATTTTCAGTTCTCCTTCGATCAAAGTCTATCAAAATGACGACGTCACAAATAGTGATAAATTTTAAATTAAAAAAATAAAGATTGTAACGCTGGGGTCAGGTGTTAATTGTGTCACAGGCAACCTGATTGCATGTAAATATAGGTTAAATTATTTCTCCGATCAAGATGGTATATTAAAAACTTTCAACGAGCATGTTTTTTCTTAAGTGAAAAAAATAAATTTAATCATGAATAGGCATAAGGAGAATCGCTTTCTCCCATGAAATCTGTAGAAACCTGGTAAAATGTGAAATAGCGAGAGAACTCCCGCAAAAATTCAATTAACATCCGGTAGTTAAAAAGTGACGTGCACTTTTAATCAACGGTTTAGAACAGGAAAATTCCTTTTATACACGTTCTCATTCCATAACAACAAGCTATGCCTTACTGCGTACTGTATTTTTCTTAAAGATTTTGAAAACCTAGACGTATGACCTTCGAATTCTTTGGCTGAGAATGGTTTCAAGGTATTAAGGCAATCTCGGTTTTATTTCACGGTTATTAAATTAAACGTTAATTTATATAAACGAATACATCGCTTACAAACTTTAACTGTTCCATTTCCTCTCAGTAAACACTATGTAGATATAATATTTACCACGTCATTTATCTGTAATGTTTAATGCATGTACTCACATGGAACGAAGTAGGCCTTGTGTGAAGATTTGTAGTGATTTTTTGCATTATCTTGCTAACATGTTTATCTAACGGAAACAACAACTCTCAAATTATCTTATAATCTTGACAAGTGTAATTGCAAGATAACTACTTCGTAAATGATCCACACAATAAATAACTGTCTGCTCAAGATATGGAACTATCTAAGGCAAATAAATTCAAATTTACCAACAGAAAAGTACGTCATTAGCACTTGGGATTTGTTTTAACATGAAAACTATCAACATCCACTTTTCCAATTCAGTTGAGCAATCCGTCTGGATACTTATGAAAAAAATTCCAATTAAACTTCTGTGATAACTTGAATGGTTTCAAGGTGTTTCAGCTGTGTTTTTTAAATCATTTTGGAGGATGGTGCTAGCTAAAAATGTCAATAAAAAAGCAAACTAACAACCACATTTATAATGAACTTACTCATTGATGTTTTAGATAAAAAGTTTTTACTATAGCCTGTACATGAATGAGATTCAGAGATTTATTCGATGTAATAAAAAGCGTAATTTCAAACCCTTGATATTGTTATTGCTCTTTAATTCTCGTATCACGATGTAAGCTTTAAAATAAAATTTCTTTAATGTATTAACGTGTTCATGGGTGATCTTGCTATCTCAGACTCTAAAGGAAATAACGATGTACGAATGCAAACGGTTTTTCTGATAAACGTTAGTTCATTTAGAATTAGTTGTTTATTTTTAAGTGAAAAGCACCTATGTATAAAATAATTTATAAAAAAAGCTGAACGTAATATTGATCAGTGCATTAAATAAAACACACATTAAACGGTTCCAATACATTTGAAGTGCATACCAAGATTGGTGAAAAAGAAATCATAGTTGACAAATTGGTTGGAATGAACTGCAATTTTTTTTCATTTCATAATCCAAAATTCTGTTTGAAGTATGCTATCCCAGTGGACGTTACGCACGATATTGTACATGTTCGCAAATAAATATAACGAGAATGTACAGAATATAGTAAACATGCCAAGAGACGACCACCACCTCTCGGATGAAAAAGAATGAACAGTATCTTTAAAGAAAATGCATTCGTACATCAACATGAATGTGTATAACCTTCTGCCTGTTTTATCATTTTTAAAGAAATAATACAAGAATGTTTATCATTATTCAATATCTCTTTAATACAAACCGAAAAAAAATAGTATATATCAAAGATAATGTACCTCTCTTGGGTCAAATATTTAAAGAGCTAGTTGTATTCACTGACAAAAAATACATACATGTACGACTAAGGGAAGAGAATGATTTGATTACATTACACCATCCCCAACGAGGATTTAACCTCAGACTGCACAGTAAAAGGCCAATGACGAACCGATTCTGCTAAACAATAAACGTTAAGACATTTCAAGTAACTGGCTATTTAAATCTCACTAACCACTGCAGCACAGGTATACCATTCTGTCACATAAAGAAATGGAACTAAAGTTTATCCAGGTTTATTGGATATATTAAACCGGAAAGTCAAGACAAAATGACAAGGAATGAATACGAAGAAAGATAGGAACAAAGCACAACTTACCGAATCCGAGTAAGAACACAGAAACAATATCAGTCAAATAAATGATATGGTGGATTTTACTAGAAAAACTAACTTACAACGTGGATCAGGTGTACTGGTAGGAAAAAAAAGAAATTCATATTTAGAATAAGAATCACTTTGTAAATTTCAATTTGACATTCTAAAAATAGTTTATTAGAAGTAACAATGATAACAATATAAAAAACATTAAAAACAACAGCTAAAATAACATTATCATTTCAATGAATATGGCCATGGTGGTCACGCGATACAGCGGTTTCTAAGCTATCCATCGGGCTGTCCTCGCTTGATTTAAATCTTATAGTTAATAGCGCATTAGCACCTGCCCGTAAATGCCGCTTACAACAGAGTTTAAGGAATGCTTTTCGAAATCCATTGCTCATAAAGCAATAACAAACAGGATTTACAACAGAATTCGATAGTCCAAGAACTTGTAAGAAAGGGTATATATACGTCGAAACGTACCCAGTTGTTGTGTCGCTTATGTTCATATCAATCCAAATATTTACGATATAATATGGTAGCCAACATATGCAAAAGATGCTGACCACTGCGATGAGCATTTTAACGGTACGTCGGCGTTGTCTTAGAATTCTCTCCGCTTGGTAATTGTTTCCCCTCGATGACTCAACGAAAACTTTTCCTTCGTCTCCCCACAATGTTATGCCGATTCTGGTATATGCAAATATCATTACAATCAAGGGAAAGCAAAATAGTAATACAAAAATAAAAACATTGTACAATTGTTTAAACTGTAAACTTGTCCAACCTTCATTACATGAACGTTTCTTAAAAGATAAGATATCCGTTTCCTGCACATGGTTAACTACTAGCAGTGGAATAAATGCAGAAAAAGACAATACCCATACAGAAGCCAGCATAAAATATATTTTTCTTTTTGAAAATATAATTTTGGCTTTAAGTGGACGATGAATGGCAAAGTACCTGTTTATACCAATAAATAATAGACTAAGAGCACTTACTGCAACAGCAGTTCCTTGTAGAAATGGTGCAAGTTTGCACATAATAGTTCCAAAAACATATTCTTCGTAGATATAATCGCCAAGTGTAATCGGTATACAAATTAGCACCACAAGAAGATCACCGGCTGTTAAATTGACAAGAAAAACGTTGGTAAGCGTTCTCATATGTTTATACTGAGCAACAACAGCTATCACAAAAATATTCCCTGCTATTCCAAGTATAAAAGCAACCAAGTACATCACTAACAATGATATTGTCATAGCACCCCATCGTTTTGTTTCGCTTTCTATGTTTCCAACAAGTCCTGGGAATTCCCTAAGTACGGCTTGTATATCGAAATTACCATTAAATTCATATTGTGAATAATTATCACCATAAAAATCAAACAAATTTTCGGTAGTTGTGTTATTAGCCGAGAGGACCGTAACATCCACCATTCTCTTGTGTTTCTCTGATTTTCTAAAGTTTCACCAACCACTGCTTGATCGATACGCAGTCATTCTTCTTATGTCCGATGATAGCTTTGCAATCTAGATAACACATAATCAGAGCAGAGGCTGATATAGGCACGATTAATCCTTAAACGACAGTGCGTAATCAAAATTTCCTTCGTCATAATCTTTTTCGACTTTAATTGAATTATCGTCAAATTGCATTCTTACTTTATATTAAGACAATACTAGTTCCATCGAGTTAAGTTTGCTTCCGTGACGTCCAATCTTTTGAAATATTTAAAGCGTTAATTGACACGCAGGTTTACGCTCCTGATTGTGATGAGTCAAATTTTGCTATTCTAAAAAGATAAAATATATGCTCATTAAACGAATAGATGAATAATAAACACTTTCAAAATTGTAGGCCGAATAATGTTAAAGCCATTTGTAATTTTTGAAGCAGATTATTAAATGTTATCTGCTGTTAACTGTCTGGCCATGCCAAATACTGTAACCAAATTAACACTAATTGTTTCCTCAAATCATTCAAAGTAAACAATCAACAACTATACAGAACAATAAAGCTGCAATCCAATGTGATGAAATTAAACAAAAGTAGTCGTACATTTTGGTTATTGCTTTCTGTAATTGCATCACATGGTTAATCATAGAAGACAAATCTACTTTAACTACGTAACCATATACTAAAAGCTAGACCAAACAAGCAGAGGACTAAGGACGAAAAGACTTCATTGGACCTTTAAAATTTGGGTCTCTAATTTGAATTTCGTTCATCAAGTTTATTTGTTAATTTAGTATCAGCCAATGTGTCATATTTTTTTGTGCATTGTGTGTTTTTGATGTTTTTTTTTTATATTTAAAGTAATGACGTGGCTTGGGCAACTTGGTAAGTAAAACGAATATCATTATTTGTGCCGGATAACCTAATTTGGTCATGATCCCATGACAAGTATTTTGGTTCAGTATGAGCTGTCAATAATAGTTTAGTTATCTGTTTATATGTTTGCTTTCGTTTGTCTACTGATATTGTTTCTCGTTTAGTGTCTTAATGTAGTTTTTGATTTTTATTCCAAACATGATTGCTCTTCACAGCACTTGGATAAAACCGGGGTTACCAGAAGATCGTATATCTATCACGAACTTAATGAACAGTCTTTGTACGAATAATGCAATTCTGTAAAATGTTTTTTTACCCCATAAAATGGCTACACATTTTGATTTTTGTTGTTGATATGCTTCATAGTTCTATATTACGAAATTTATAATTATTCATTCCAATCTATCTGTTTTAAGAAGATAATTTGCATTGAAAATCCAATAGTTTCTATCGTATTTTAGTGCCATTTATTGAGTTATTTCCCTTCATTTTGAATTCTTCAGTACATTCTTTATAATTTATATCTCTGATGGTAACTAGGAAAAGCTACATGGATTTTTCTGTTTATTTAAGCATTTCCAACAATATGTAAAAAATAAAACAATGCAGGCTTTAAAGCCGTGACTCACATTTTGCATAATTTTTATCTGGAGTGCTACTAAATACTTACGAAACTAAAAAAGCTATTCATTTGTAATAAGAAAAAGACAAAGACTATATTTTTTCCAGGAGTAGCCGGCGGTAGACCCAATTTACTTTACAAAAGGAATTACTCTTATAAAACAGACAATAAACAGCTGATTTTTACAGCACATTCTTTGTTTATCTACAGTTAGGGAACATTTTGATTTTTCGGATATTGGCGGGAGTTAAATCTGATTTATCTACGGGATTTTTCGAAGACAACCGGAAAGAAATATTCAGATTAGTTGTTGCTAGGCGATGAAGTCGGCCATGACAGAAACAAGTTTACAATGGAAATCGCCGTAAGGAATTTTAAGAAGGTGGAGTGGCAGATTTAACTGACCAAAGTCGATGTCAACCCCAAAAAGTCTTTGTTCGATGCATTAATTTGAAATGTTTATCGTCCATAAAGCGAAAGAATTTTTATCAAAATTTAGGCAGGTGACCCAGAGTATAGTGTTGACGACCATCTCTCCCTTCGTTCAGTAAAACAATTTATATCAGTAAGTGTATACAACATAAATATGCCTACGGTGCCAAAACATTCCGGAAATAACGTTTGCAGTGTAAACAATTATCAAAAAAGATAACAATTAAAAACTCTTAAGCATCACTTCTCTGGTTTGATTAAATCGGATTTAGTGAACAAACGTGAACATTTTATTTGTTTTTTATTTTTTATAAAACTGCACTTTTAATCAGTATTTTGACAATGGTTTTAATTAAAATGGATTTGGTAATTCAGAGTCGCAACCGCGATTGTTAAATGGTATAAAAAGAATGGTTGTTATATTTTGTTTAGTCTGTGGAAATATTGACTCATTTATGGTGCACACTAAGTAACTCGCGTAGCGACACGCTTTCAAGCATGCCACACAGGCATTGACGTTATTTCAAAAAGACTGAAGCAAAAGAGAAATTGTTCCTGAAATGAATTTATTTTTTTAATTCAAAATAAAACAAAGTGCGAAAAACAAAGTTTTACGACGTCACAATAACATGATATAACTGAAATCACGTCTATGAGATGACAAGCGAAAAGAACAATCATCCAATCAGAAGACTTTCCATTAAAAATTGAATTATTTGCAAATACAGCTTTGACCCAAATCGCATTTCCAAAATTTCAAGAAACGTGAACCCAATATTTTCTTCATTTGCGAACATCAAAAGTGAGAAAATAATGATAAAACCTTCTAATATTTAAAGATTAAAAGATTATTCGAAATAACCAGATTTGCGGCAATTTTCACTTACATGTATAAGTCGCAAAATGTTTTATAAATAAGAAGTAAACTAGCCCAAACAAGGTCATTGAGTATAGCCTGTTAGAAAATAAGAAAACAAAATTATAATTTAATTTCACATGAATGACAGTCAAACTATTGACAATTGATTTGTGATCAAAACTTTATTTTGTGGAGGATTATTTGAATAAGGGACTGCGGACCAATCGATGTTAATAACGTCATAGTACAAAACAAGGTTATACAAAATAACCTGTCTTGCCGAAAGAAAATCAACTAATCAGAAAGCTTATTACAAATCAAATTAAATTATTGTGAAATGTATTAGATGTTTGAGCAATCCTAAGATACCACACTGAGTTCATTGATGAAACGCGAATGACTGTCTTTAAATCTAAGTGCTTATTATATTAGCCGACGCATTACCGGGATAGGTAAAGGAAACCATATCATAGTTTATAATTGGACATCTTCAATAGTAATATCCTTAAGGCTGTCTACAAAAATAGAATAAAATCAATGACAAATACTTCATCATCTACGAAACGATACGCGCTGTATTCATTCATAAAAACTGTGCATGTTCAGACATGAATTTTAGTAAGACAAAAAAATTTCTGTATCGGGAGTGTTTTGTACTCAGCGATTTTAAACTGGAATGCTTACAACGTACATTATTTTATTTGATACTACCAACTACTATTTCGATGTTCTCAAACAAGCAACCCCCTCGTTAGAGAGAGTAAAAAGTATACTTGATTGTCTAAGGTAACTTTTTATTTGAATACTACAATTTAAATTTTACAAACTAAAATTGCAAAAAGAAACGAATCCTTGAACTCAATATAACCAAGTTTATTACATTCTCTTAAATAATTCTTATGTGCAACCCATAACATATGACAAGAACTAACAGTTTTGATATTGAAACTATCAAGTTGATAAGCTTAGATATTCAACATGACCCGTGTAGTATTTAAAAGTATTATTTAAATCATTATCAGGTAGCAATTAGACAAATAAAGATCTGATGGTCGCAAATTGAATTTACCTGCGAAATATCAAATGTTTGTAATCATGCAAACCTACAAAGACCCTAATATTTAGATTAAGCACCATCATATCCGCGCTAATGTTATTTTGGGCCAATATATATTATTTTATTTCGATTTCGGGACCCCATCGTAAAACATGCATTCGAATAACATTTGTGTCCAAAAAGAACTTATACAAGCTCCTCTAGATTTTTAATATTCCCAATATATTTCAAAATATGACTGACTGATATTCACGCAAAGTAAAATGACAAAAAGTATTGGCTTGACTTACTAAATAAATCAATACAAAATTAACAATAAAAGTAACCATGGACAATCATGCTTTTCAAAGAACTCTAACACAGATTTCCCTGTTCGAGATCATCGAACTCATATCCGAGTTCAATATAGGCGTGTTTTGGTTCTTTTCTTTTCTTAATACCCTTTAATCAGAACATCTGACGAAAATCGTTACTATTGAGATATGAAATAACGGGGCGTCAATTCATCTTCCTGGAATGACTAACGTTACATTTGACTAGAGTATGCATAAGCCCAGGTCATGTTATCATGGGTTTCTCTTTTTTTCATGGACAAATATTACCGGGAAATGCTCTATATACATGTAACCAAAACCAAGAAATTTATGTAATGGAGATACACTTAAATGGTGTAAATTCTTAAAAAGAAAAGTTGAAAAGTTGCTGATACGACAAGACCAGTCATTTTTTTTTTTTAGTTTCCGTTTTTTGTTTATTACCAGTGAAAAGCTAAAAGATTTGTCTCCATTTTTTTTTAATTTAGAAAAAAAACAAGCCTAAAGTAATGTATTTATGCATATGTGGTCATTAAACGTAACTTCGTATTATACAAAATAAAATACTTGTAATACATTTTGATGCATGATTGCATGAAAGTGTCAGTCTCTGTTTATGGATTAGACAATGAGTGTGTAAAACATGTTAAAAAATAACCCACCATTTAGACATATGTTCCATAAGAACCAAGAAAGAAAGACAAGGTTACTAATTTCATTTTGTTAATATAAGTTTAAATTTCAATAATGCTCTCACAAACCTCAATTTTCATTCATATATATATATATATATATATATATATATATATATCGGCATACAAATATCAAAGCGTCAGCATTGGGATGGTATTTTATTTTAATGATGATAAGAGGTTATGTTACTCCCTGAAACACGTGTACGGCATATCGAGATTTGGAATTTATATATGACCGCTTTTTTTTAATTCAAAGATTAACTACCGGGTCTAAATATTATATATTGGAAGTTTGACCTATTTAAATCAGGACAGAAGGCGTTTCAATTCATTATTAATAGCGATTTTCTATGCTATATTAAAACATATCGTATTAACTGATGAACGTGGATCAATAACACCATATGCCTTATGAAAAATATGAACCCATCAACAAAACAAATTATTGAGTTTAACACAAGATCAGTAGAACAGGTTCTTGCGGAAGGCTAAAGAAATCACATGAATAAATTGCTCAAGACAAGACTGGAGAAAATTAAAACGTGAAAATGAAAGCAAGTCACGCATGAGTGAGGCAATAACAGGAAATGTTTGTGTGCATTTATTCCCAGGAAACATGGCATGCTTGACATATTTTCGGAATTGATTGGATTATGCTCGTTTATAAACCCCTCTCTCCAATAAAACAAGTCTGTTCAATTTTGATTGAACAATTAAAATTCTATAATAAATTGTATGCATTTTTTACATTTTATTTTGAACACTTTAGACATTTCCAATCTTACATTTATATTCCTTTTTTTTTCTTTTTATTTGTGGTTTCTAAGCATCTATTCAATGATCGCTTATGTCTTAATTATATTATTTGGTTTATGAAATAGACTGTTATATGTACCTTTTTAACTGCTCCCCTCCAATAAAAAAACTACTAATAAGAATTAGCATTCGGATAAAATGGTATTTCGTCGATAAATTTACTGAGCCGTGTTAGGGGCTTCATACATCCTTACAATGATTTTACAATTTCGAAATTAATAGAAGTCATTTCATTTCACATGCAAAGTAAATGAATATGAATAACTTGCTACTAACATGTAACTCATATCTACAAAATTATGTTAACCCCCCAATAAAAAAGACGCATAACCGAGGTTAAACAATCACAAGAATTTCAAAAAGCAAAGCTTTATAGTTACGTCTGAGTCTGATTTAACCATGTCGACATTAGAAGAACTAACAATTCATTTTCAAGGAATATAGATAATTGTTTGTGTTAAAGAATAATAATGCATCTATATTTTTATAAGAGTTTGAAATAACCTTTACAAATTCCAAATTTCATCTTCATAACTGCAATTAATAATGTCTGCAGATGTTCTATAATATTTTCTGAACATTGTGCAACAAAACCATTTTGATAGATAAGGCAGTGCAGTGGTAATTGCTAAACGATGTTTTAAACTAATAATCTGCACATTTCTATCTGTTCATTGTATTTGCATTTTAATGTTCAACACTTCGAACATTTGATGATTAAACAAACGAAAATCGCATGGCTTATTAAGTATAAATTGTCCATTAATATAATGATAACGACCAAATGCTAGATTTAATTGCCGATTGTGAATAAGATTGCAAGAATAAATTTCAAACGTTTACATAAACCATAACTACCTTTTGATTAATGATACCAATATACATTCATATAGATTATTACATCGCATATATACATATTGGATCCCTTATTAAACCATAGGTTTTTATATCTGTCCAAGAACCACCATGCTCACATTGATTTATGCTCAATGACTGTTTCCAGATGAGATATCAAAATATTTTGACATAAATGGAACAAAGTAAAAATAAATCTGGTAAAAAAGTATGAAAATTGTTGTATGTGTTTCAAATGAACACTGTCTCAGATAGTTCTACTAAATATTTGATCTGCTGTCATATGGCAATTGATAAATATATGTCTTTGATAGTGAAATACCAAGATGTACCATCGTTATCACATAAAGACGATGTCCACTGTCAATGTTTTATATGCAAATACTTTATCTTCATATACGTATGGTATACGTTTAAAATAACTCATATTTAAAACCCGTCTACGCTGTTAATAACAATAAGAATAAGATACAATTTATATCAGCCGTATGTCTGATTAAAAAAATAATAGTTTGAGCTGACATTTTCTGTAATTGTGAGACTAAAAGTCATTCACTATCCTGGGCAACGATAACAATCTCTTCAAGCTGGTAAAACAAAAAGAAAAGTGATATCAAATGATAAAAGGAAAATTATCGGTTGCTCTAATTAGTTTGCTATATTTGAAGGCAAAAATGATGTATTTACAACAAACCGTAAGTGTTCCGAGGCTAAATGAACATATGTTTAGGATCGGTATGGAAAACAATGTTTTTTTTTGTAATATACAACTGCAGTTTAATATATGATTTTTGCAAAACAATATGTCTATTTATTTAATAAAATAATATTTAAACTCCAAGTTTTTTTCTTCTTCATCTCTAGATATATATTTGTTTATGAGATTGATATGATGGTCCGAAATAATATGAAAAACATACGTACTTATCATATGATTTGAAGACACACACAACTATATTCCACATATTTTGTGCATATTTGTTCATGGTGAGCAAAAACTACAATCGTAATGTGACGTTACATAAAAAACTAAAGCACTAGACCATATAAATTCCCCCCAAATAAATGAGTGACATCAATTGCTACTAAAGGGTAAGCATGTCGTTTCCTCCAGCGGCACCCATCATATTGCAAGTGAGTATAATCCGGTAATATTCAATAATAATACAGCTTCCTGACACGGGATACAAGACGACTTGTCAAAAATAATTTAATTTAGGGCGAAATAATTCAACGAGCGTGTTATAAAAATACATCATACTCTTTAGATTAGGGGAATTTTTCAATGAAGATTTGACACATAAATAACAAATTGCTCTTGTGAAAGGTTGAGTAATGCTGACTCTAGGAGTACTAATAATACAATGGTAAAAGGTAAAAGAAATATAACTCAAAATTTTTAAATGTGTCTCGTGGTAATATCAGTAGAGATTTTGTATCTACCATATCGTCATATGTATGTAGTAGCATGTACCAATAGGAAATGAACTCTGTTGTGTTAAAATGTAAATGTAAAATTTACAACTTGCGATATAAACAAACAATTGCCAGAATCAGTCATGTACTATATTATATATACACTATTTCAAAGTTAATTACTTTATCATAGAGGTATTAACCATACACAGTGGGTTCCACCCATTAAAATTGCAAAACACTTTCGTTGCCAATATAATTTATTCTCATGTTGTACAAAACGTATTTTGAGTTTTTGGAACAATAAGGCAAATTAGGATCGCGGGTATGTTAAGGAATTTTCTTGTACATCTTGTTGACGTCTGATCAGGCGCACAAAACGTGACGTTTTAAGTTGGGAGAATTATTTCCGGAAGTAACCAAAATCTTTGTAAATAACACGTAAGAATAGTTTAGTAAACGATTGAATAAACCCTCATCTTTATGAAGAAACACAACATAATAGAACTGACAGCAGCATTTTTTGTATCGATTTTGACGTCACAGAGAAGCTTGAAACGTCAGAGCACCTGTAGTAAACAAATAAGACGTTATGGTTCCATTTACCGAGACGTTATACTTCAATCATCAATAAATTCTGAAGTCATATATGTTACCAGCACAACAATGATCCAAGTCTGGGTAAGTTGTATCTTAAAATCTCTTTGTTTGGGTATATGATGGTTGTAACTATATGCGGGACCGCCAGACCGGGGTTCATTCATTACTGACCTACTCACATACATCGAGCAACTGTCATCAGAGTTTCAAACATCTTCATCTGCCGAAATGTGTATTGAAATGATAAATATATTAACCCGATCGCAAATTTGTAAATTGATACTAGTAACTGTCTGTTTATATCATCTTCTTTTAATAGTTTTAATCAAATTGTAAAGTTCTTCTTTTAAACAAACACTATATAAACAGAAATGTAAATTATTGTTTTTTTTCAATGATATATTCAATGATATGTCGAATTGTTGTATTATGTGTAAAGAATTATATAATTCATTTCTACACATGTGGCCGTATACGTGGCTTTTTTAAATGACTAACCAGTAATTTAATTGAATGAAAGAAATGCTAATTTGAATTTTACTGTCTTTATTTAAAGAGATATTCCCCAACTCCAAGCTGTTTCAAAACCATGGATAGCGGGTTAACTTTTCTTATGGTTGATAGTTCTATAACTTTGGTGATGGAATATCGGGTATAGAATATTATCGAACTTCAACAGTCTTCAACTGAGACTGACAAGAAACTTGACTTATTAATTGTGAATAAATATTCCCTGGAAGTGAATAAATATTCCCTGGAAGTGAATAAATATCCCCTGGAAGTGAATAAATATTCCCTGGAACTTAGATGTAGGATTCAATTTTGATTTCAAAAACTGTTTGCAAAGTTAACAGAAGGAAGCATTTACTTGCCATAACTCATGTGTACATTATACATGTACATTGAAATTTGATGTATTAGTGAAATACAAGAAGTTATGTCTTCAATGGAAAGTTCATTTGACGAAAGGTTTTGTGCCAAATTGTGTTTTAACTGTATTCCAATGACTGGATGGGGGTATTAATTGAATCATATCCTATAGGACAGGTACAGTGATCAATGTGATTAACATAAGTTTCTGTAATTGTGCTAACACTTAATATTGTTCTGTATGTATACATAATTATTTTGAAAATAAAATGTTAAAAAATTTATATCAAAAATATTTTGCAGGGAATTTTGTTTGCAGTGCATGTTCAAAATGTGTTCCTCCATATCTTTTCTTTTGCAATCGTAATCGGAACAAACTTTTAAAGTTGAAAACTCAGAAAATTTGAAGCATGACCATTCCTGTAAATCATACATGTATGTGTTAACTATGAACTATAAAACAGATCTTTAAGTATGTTCATAGCCATATCATATAAGAGAAAATCGTTGAATTATTGCATGAGTTTACATGTACATGTATCAACACTTAGCCCTAGCATATTCAAACAGATATACATATAAAGCTGAATAAAGTTAATTATGTACACCCTTAAAGTAACTGTTATATACATGTATTCCTTGAATAATGATACTTCATTCGCTACTATGGTGAGGTGTATTTGTATATGTGTGTGTGTGTGGTGGTGGTGGTGGGGGGGGGGCTATGAGAGAATCACTATCATTTAAGTATTTTATTTATGTATGGAGCAAAAACACCACAATGTTGTTTATTCTTATTTGGTAAATTGTTCATCAACTTAAAGTATCTGATGATACCTCATATTCCTTATAAAACAAATACTTTAGAGAGTTCAAATTGTACATATACACTCATGCAATGTCTTTTAACAATATTACATTTACACCAAATACTAAGCCGCTACATACTAAGTTATTTAAAAAAAAACTTTCTATATTCATTTATGTAGATTTCGGAGATTGACAAATTTCTAATGTAAGTGTAGTAGTGTCGAATTTTACCCATATATGATGCTATATGTGTATTTATATTGTATTGTAAAATTCTTATATTGTTGTATTTGATAAATTAATAAAAATAAAGCATTAGTAAAGCCTTATTTGAAATAGACTATATTGAAAAGTATACGTAATTATTGATCTTTGGTTTTGATTGGTTTTTGGAAATTCCGTCATCATTTGGAGCAGTTTTTGGTTTTGAGTATGGAGTAGTGCTCGGGGTCGATGTGATTGATACAAGTTGCATTCTACAATTCTAGCATGTTTTTATTTTCATGGACTGATGAACAGTTAATACCCATTACAGACATAATGATAACTATTTGCTGAGATGTTTTAACTAAACTGAGTGTCTGGTACATTCGAGCATAAAATAGCTCTTTCTACAAGTGAACTATGTTATATATATGCTGTATAAAAATAGGAACCTTGACGGTTACCTTTATCAACCGACCCTGTTACATAAAGAAATATTGCCACGAAATTGTTGGATATGGAATATTTTCTACGATACCATACAAAAAGGGGGGAGAGTAACCATGTTTTGTTCAGCAGAAAAAGGAAACATGTTTAACACAGTTATTAACTTTTCTGCAAGTTATATTATAAATAACTACAATATTCAATGAAAAATGTTTTTATTTTTCAAAAAATAAGAAACTTAAAGCGTAGTCTGCTATCGCAACTAAATCGGTTGTTCACACGTATCCGTCACATGTCAACGTGACTGAGGTCGCCAGTGCGTTTGTTTCAATGTCGCCGCTATGTGAAAAAAATATATGGTTTAGAAAATTCAAAAGTGCAGTGGCATGCGCTATGTCGATTTTCCTGATTTATACTTCATTTGAAAGAGCATAATTCATTTTACCAGAAAACTACTGCGGGAAGATCTGTTAGGTAAAAAAAAATAACTGTAATTGTATTTGTAGGATCTTCACTGAAGATTTGAAAAAGAGAAATCAAGGGAACCAGGATTCGAAAGGTAATACAAAGTATGTATTGAAAGGAAAACAACCACACAGGAAAAATAGAAAAAAGCATAACAAAAATAACACGTACAAAAGCACAAAAACAAATGAACAACACAGACTCCATAAAAATCTTGAGGCATGGATCAGATGCCCCGGTAGAGTAAGTGCCCTTTCATTTGGTAGTCACCAAGTTTCCCTTACAATATCATAGTTGGAGTAGGCCAAAAGGACAAAAATATGATACGGAGAACAAAGGTTTATCGTGGTGGAGATGTATATACAATTAACGATCCACGGGTTCATGATGACGTCTATAAAACGTCTACCGAAAAGGACACGATAAATGCCGGAATCATAAGACTCAGAATTATGTCCCGCTACCATAAATATGTCTAATTCCACATAATTCCATATTGCTTCTTCTATTCATGTCTTGGAAATCACGAAATATCTTGCATCCTGTTATGACACGGTCACCCTCACAAATATGTCCGATTTACAAATATCTTATTAAACCGTTCTTTTTATGAACTTGTTGAAGCTTAGAACAGACCACGCTATTTCATTGACATCTTCCCCATATACATGTGTATGTGTGTAATCAGGACGCATAATTCATATTCAACATTCAGCATGTGTTCAAAAGCATAAACCTACCAGAGAACAAACATTCAGAATAGTAAATAGATAACAGAAGCGATTAAACTTTCAAAAGTTTGTCTAGAAAAATTTCAGTTTGACCCTAAAACCTAGGTTATTTTGTATGTGTATGTCTGGCCCGTTGGAATCGTCCTAGCATCAGAGTTTCCATTATCAAACTTTGTCTTCGTAAAACTGGTACACCTTATTCAACGGCGCTCGCTTATTTACTAGTGGATATCCGTGAATGCTTTTAGAATTCATAATTATAATAAATATTTTGCATGTTTGCTAACAGGTTGGTTAATGCCCTTAGAAACGCTGTTCAGGACTGGTTAATAGATGAATTAGGTTGCCCTCTTTCATCTTTATAAGTTATCGCTATAGTGCAGAGATATCTAATTAACCGTGATCTCGTGATAACTTAGTCTTAATACAATAAATATTCCCTCTTTCAAAAAACATATATATAAACAACTGCACAATCAAACATACTGGTTCTTGTTGGGTATAATTCGTGTTAGACTAATCCTCACACCTGACAACTTAATGACAGGGAATGGGTATTCCAATCGCGCGGTCCTGATTAATTATGCGAAATCGTCTCGAACTGTAGTCTCTCCCACCAGTTTTGACATCCAACGTTGTTTGTTTGTAGCTTAATTATTACTGCAACGAATCTACGTTTGTGGGCACAGTCACAGAAGTTCGTGATTGTATGACGAGTCATCGGACAGGTTTGGGAAATCGGACATGTTTGTGACACTGAACACGTTTGTGATTCCCACACATTTACATCAAACCTCATACAAAAATGCACGTGTATTATAATTTGATAATATTGATAATGAAATAGAAATCCTGATAAGTTTAAATGGCTCTCAAGGGAAGAGTTTTGTATTGACTTTCAAATTAAGTATTTTTATACAAAGCCATTTAGCCTTTTAAAGTACAAACTTTATATAACTATACTTGATACCATTTTCATCTAGAAATGAAGGTATGATCTATAATCAAAATTTTACAATTTTTTTCTGATCAAAAGAATTGATTATGAAAGATGACCCATTTCTGTGCCATGAGGTTAAGAGTTCTATTTCTGTGTGAAAGTGTATAGATCGTCTGGATCAATCACTTCATGAGCTATTCATATCGTTTTTACAATATCAGTTTCTGTTTATAATGAAGTCGTGTGTTGTTATCTCAAGAACATGGAAAGGATTTTCATCATCGTATATGTTTTTCTTACAATTTATTGTAAAATTTAAGATAAGTTATTAACAATATTTATAATGAACACATTTTTTTGGTTCAACAAACCAATGTTACCACTTTAACAGCATTTGTATACAAAAAGATAAGGATAATCCCGATAGCAAGCTTTATAAAAAAGCAACAAAAAAACAAATAAAAATAGATTGAATCATCTTTAAAGGTAACGTCATAAATAAAACATGTAAACTTTCCAGAATTTCAAAATATTTAACATTCCATTCATGGCATTCCTATCAGATCCTATATTAGAGTAATAAAGGAAACCAAGGTTATAACGGTAATCAAGGAGTAATCAAGGGAACCAAGGTTATAGCGGTAATCAAAGAGTAATCAAGGGAACCAAGGTAATCAAAAGAATGTAATCCAAGGACAACGACCAGACATGGAAAACAGGCATACACAACAAAGAACATAAAGTAACTAAAATTATACATACAAATTAATAAAAGCAAATGAGCAACTCGGACTCCACTAAAAACTCGGAGCATGGACCAGGTGTACCGGTTGAGTAAGCGTCATCTGCTTTTCTAGAAACACGATATTAAAAAATGAATATATTCCAAAGATAACGACAAGACAAGGAAAAAAGAAACACACAACAAAGGACATTTAATAATCAAAAAGAAACATGCACAGGGGATAACGTACAAGTCACCCAATGCTGAAATTTATTTTTCCGCCACCATACCGACATTTCCTTGAAACAACCATATTATTTATCACAAAAAGGTCTTTTTAACACATGCGGAAGTGGTTTATAGTAGCGTACTTTATCATAGGAGACATATCCTACCCCATGAAAGTCATGACATCTCTCTATATATCAGGTCTGAAAATGAAATCTTATATGGATATTAATAGGATCATCCATAAACGGAAGACACTAATATTGTATATGCCCGAATTAAATTCTTAAACTGCAAAATATAAAAGCAAATGCGAATTTGTAAATATACAAATTTAAGCAGTTGTTTTAGTCTGCTTATATACTTGATTTATCTCTTTCTGAAATTGCACAAAACGAGTTTCATCAATATGACAGAAAAAAAAAGGAAAGAAAAAAAAACTTGCGCATGCACATATTTTAGAGAGATATAAACTGAAATGTAATTCAGGATACAAGTTTAGGTTATTTGCGAATAAATTGATGTATGCAAATATAATGATAAAACTGAGGTAACACCACACCTGAATGGAAAGTATAATTTACAGCGAAACACGTTATAACTACAATCATATTTTGTAAAGTTGTAAGGGTCCATCAGTCTTTTTACGACGTCAAAATAGTACGGGCTAATATTGGATAAATAACAATAGTTAATAAAACTTTCCGTCAAAACAAAACAAAAAGTCTTCAAAATATTTTAGAACTTCACGTTAACAACACTTGATTTCCTTGGACAACATTCTCCTGGATATGTAATTGAAAACAAAAAGGCCAGCGTTATACCGTTTTATCCTGGTCATTACCATTTGCGCACTTAAAAGAAACCTTATAAAAATCTAAAGAACTGGCAAACGACTTTATCTAAAAAAGAATAAAGATCAAGCAGATTTTCTTTCTTTTTTTTTCTTTTTTTTTCTTGATGCTATTGAATGTGTACAGCTATTATTTTAGAAATACATGAACTGCGTTGAATAGATTACAGATCGATGAAAAGGTTTGCATATTTGATGTTGCAAATTACTGATGTTGTAGAGTAAAATACAGTTGTCATGAGTATTATAGACACTGATGGTGTATAGTAAGAGTCTGTATTCTCATTCCTTTAAATTAAACAGCAGAATAAAGACACACAAAATAATCAGACAAGTAAAACATACGAGTTGAGATTACAAATCGGCCACTTATTATACAGTGAAGATTAAAAACACATACCTTATTATATTTGTTTTACTAAACGTTAAGAACTATTAGCAAAGATTAAATTTCAATTAAATTTAAAACACTTGTTTTTCGCTAAACTATAACGAGAATAGGTATTGTGTATATATCAAAGAGACAATTACCCTACCGGGATGAAAATGTCTGCCCAAAGCCATCCATTGGACTTCAATAAAAGACGAGGAAAACCTCATACCACAGAGCAGGCTGTAGCACTACGATAGACCTCTGATAAATAGAAGAAGTTGTATTTATCATGTTTGAACATGAATGACATATTGCTGACTTTTGTAGATATTGAATCGTTATCGGTATATTTTCAATCATTGTTAAGCATTCCTGTCGGCATATCACACATATTTTGATGGTGCTTACATCTTGAAGGAGAACGACATTTTAGTTATTAACTGCATATTAGTGACTTTGTTTTTCAACTGAATTTTATGTAGTTGACAGGTTTTGCTATTGATAACTACATAACGTCTTTGTACTTAAGTTTGAGCTGGAAAAAACATTCAACGTTTATATTAATAGTTGAGATATCATATTGATAAAAACATTTCCCTTAATGTCCTCCCCTGTTTAATGTTCATTTTGTTACGTTAAATGTAAAAGAAGATTTCATAATAACGATAAGACACTGACTGTATCCCATAAAATGAACGGTAAATGCAGGTATTGGCATATTTGCCAATAACACTGCTATCATCTTCCGATCTAATGTATTTCTTTTTTATCTAAGGTTTGGTTTTGAAAGTGCTTTGTCGTTTAACGAATACAATGCTGTTAGAATCTTGCATAATATAGTTTAAAATTAATTACAATAGTTTTTTTGTATACGAGTATAAAGTAATAGGTTACAGAAGAATTAAAAGCAAGGCAAACAATGTCGAATGTACTAAAACAAGTAATCTAAAGCTCATGAGACCCTTTAAAGCGTACATGTGTTAATTTGGATTTTTTACATGTACATATAAATAGAGAAAAGGAAATATTTCACAGAAACTCATAACTAATACCGTTAGTCTTAAGGCAAGGATTTATTCTAACCCCAAAAATATAGTCAATTAGCATCATACAGGATACATTACAACAGGTAATCATATCGAGTATAACATTTGGGGGTTTTGATGCAAAACGTTAACAAAATTTATTTAGGTTTCTTTAGGTGAGTGTTGCAAATATGTAAGCATATTTGGCAGAATATTTTTGCGTTTTAAATAGACAGCTAAGAACGCCAAAATAAGCATACCACAAAACATACCCGCTATACGGTATTTTATATAAGTAAACTAGCGGACATAAATATGAAATCAAAGGATACCCCCGCATCAGTGCACTTGTAGTTTTCTTCTGCGTTATACAGCAAAGTTTTGGTTACCTTTTGGATTTTTTCTGACATGTGTCTGTCTGTCTGTCCGTCCCAGAATTTGACAAAACAAGAATGTATCACTTTTTGTTCTTGATAGACAAAATAGTTGACTCATCCTGGCAGAAAACACTATGTGCAGAAACCTGCTTCCTTATATTTAAATCTTGATAGTTTAACAAATGTCTTCATGATATCATCAAACAAATATTCCGATAAACTCTGATATGCATTTTAATGTGTGTTCTTCTGTAATTTTTAAAGATTTTAGTGTCCCATTACAACTATATCAAGGTCAATATTCTTTTGAATATATATTTAAACATTAGAAGCATTCATGATAAAATGTAAAAATATTCACAATGTAATAGAATATGTTGGTTTATTAGCACATAACAATGGGATTACTGAGATAGTTTCACCCATCAAAAAATGTTGTTATCATATGCTATTTTTATAGGCGTATATGAAATTATGTAGCCTTAGCAGCTATTCTATTTAAGTTAAAACTAATATAGGGTTTTTAAGAATAGTATATGCATATCATATTTGTTAAAACTTTGAATATTCCCATTCAAATGAATGATAATAGTGTTGTTTGAATCTAGATCCTTAGATTACAAATATAGACTTAACTAATAGACTACAAAAATAAACCAATTATATAGATGTCGCAATATATATGCTATATAACTGTTTCAAGAAGTAACCTCTTATCAGCAGTATTTGAGCCAAATACTCGGGAAGTACAAGATTTAAAAAAACAAGTTGTTTCCAAGGAGTACTAAAACCAAATATGTCGAAAAAGAAAGTATTCTAAACATCGAATTACCACAGATTGAGGATTTTTTGTAAAAGAAGCAGTGTCGAGAAGTCTATTATTCTTCCTGCCAGATTTTGAGAAATTGTAGTTTCTAATGGCAGATATTGTCAACGTCCACAGGCACAGAGTGAGAAAACATGGGATAAACCAACCCCCATTACAGAAGACTTGTATGGACATGTGGAAGACCTACAGAAGACGGCCAGATTTGTTTAGGAGACTGGCATTTAAGTGTAATGGCGAACGACAAGAAGAAGTCAACGTCCTGTAGAAATAGTGTACTCTACATGAAAGGGGAGTTGATTCATGTTTTGGTTTGTCGAAATATTTTTTAAATTGATAAAGATAGCTATAGTTCAAACTGATTTGCAATATAATGTCATTAATTTCAATGATTTCGATATATTGTTTACAGCCATTGATACTGTTGGTAAAAATTAAAATTTATATTATATTTATTAACTACAATCTATATATTGATTTGCCATTGCCCTTAACGACACACGAATGATGATTGCATCAGTTTGGTCATCTTTTGTTTCAAATATCACTTGATTGATCGATTAGTCAGTTTTGTTGAGTTGCAACAAAAGTGCATTTATTGACTTACAGCATGTTTATAGAAGTTAGGCCAAATAAATTCAAAGCACGAGATGATGATTCTTTTAAATCGATAAAACCTATATG
The DNA here is from genome assembly GCA_037379345.1 of Perna viridis. NCBI lineage: Eukaryota > Metazoa > Mollusca > Bivalvia > Mytilida > Mytilidae > Perna > Perna viridis. Next base: position 24,580,129 of record CM074515.1, read on the forward strand.
CTTTGATAAAAAGTACAACCGTACTAGATACAATTTTGACAAATATGTTTGTGCAATAGTATGTAACAATAACCTTCTACTTCTGTGATTAGAATTCTTTAGAATTTTCATTATAGATGTATAATATATAGGTCATTCATGTTTCAATTGTAAACAAGGTTGTAAAAGTTCTCAATTCTATTGCTGCAAGTTCGTAAAAAAATGTTTTATTTCCTATGTTCAACTGTTAGGGCTAACATTATAATGCAAGAGTAATCAAGGGAACCAAGGTTATAACGGTAATCAAAAGAATGTTATCCAGGGACAAAATCAGACATGGAAAACAGACATACACAACAAAAAACATAAAGTAACTAGATCACACATACAAAGTAACAAAACCAAATGAGCAACTCGGATTCCACTAAAACCTGGGAGCATGACCAGGTGCATCCGAAGGGTAAGCGTACTCTAGAATCTTTTCTAGAAACACCCACCGAATCGCTCATAAAAAGTCAAGTCCGGGGTAGTCGACAGAGGAAAGGAAAACTATGACACGTTAAACAAATAAGTTTTCATAACGAAGATGGCTACACCGTAACAATCCTTGAGTTCATGATGACGACCATAAAACTTCTGTAGGGATGACTTCAATCTTGCATGAACATTACCCTGTTCCAGAAGCCTATTTGTTAGAATTCTAGCGCGATACAAAAAGTCCACATAGTTTCGGCAAGATATGACATAACGTAGTTGTGATATGAACACTCCATACGCAGATGCTGAAGGAATGTTGCCGCAGATGATAGGAAACAAAAGTCATCACGTTTGTCGCAAAGTTTGGTCAATAGTTTTCCTTTACCGTCGATTTCTAAGTGTAGGTCAAGATATGAGGCTGACTTCATAATATTGTTACCTTATTGCACCTTTATGGAATGGATTTTTAGAAGCTCCTTTTTTTGTTTAAAATCAATAGTTCATTACGTATAACATAACATTAGTTCATGTTTGTATATGTACATTATGTTCTGAAAATGTTTTTTTAATTTTATTTACAATTGATATTCCAATTTAGCTCTGAATCATTCAGACCGTTGCATTTTTTTTTCTATTTGATTATTATCTAACCATCATTCAAGAAAAAATGTAGTGCATTTAAATGTTAAAAGCGTTTGAAAGTTAATTTCATAATTGATTTTAAAACTTTTCTCAGACATATTTCGTGATTAGAGGTTTACGATCCTCTTTAAAGGGATACAAGTCGAGCTTCCATCATAAGTTATAGTTTGAAACGTAGAATATTACACTATGAAACAAACCAAAAATATATGTTTACAATGACACTGGCAGAAAGTTGCAGTACCTTTTTTTACTTTCCATTTTTGACTGTTGTCTAGGTTATCAGTTCGGTAATGTTCTTAATTCCCTTCAGACATGAGTGATGATCAACACAAAACGCAATGTGATTCGCCAGATGTTTCATGAAATAGAAACTTCGATTAAAAAACAAATCTTTTTTGAGAGCATACTTAGTATAGATCAATATTAGACGGTAAAATAGAAATGATAATCGCTTGAGTAAGTTTATGCTGCAATAAATAAAATAGCATTTGGTCTTGTACTTATAATCAACATTTATAGTATTTGTGTTTTATAAGAAACGTAGGAAAACATACAGTAAAAATCAGCTTACCTTTCATATATATACTTATATGACGTCCTTTTATTCTTTTCTGTGTCAATGAAAAATATAAATACGCTGTTTTTATAAAAGCCTAGGCGTGTATCTTGCAACATATTGAGATGAAGATGTGATTTCAAGTCAATATGATATATTGAAATTGCGATTTCTTTTACAATGATAAAAATGAAAACAATTGTATTTTTAGTACATTGATTAAGTCATTGTTGATAACACCGTATTGAGATATTAAGTAGCATTCTTAATAAACATTCAATGGTGTTATTCTAAAAGATGCAAGAAGAGTAAGGCCTGGATTTGTGGTAGTAACTACCTGTCTGTTAAGCATGTCAGAGACTTGTCTGTCTAACTACCAGCACGAAAAAATCCCTTGTTATAAATTTAGAAAAATAAACGGACCGATTGAATGCACATAACCAGATTTCCAGCATTAATTTATTGTGAAATTAAGCATTTATTTTTTTTCAATGACATTACTTTTGTGGATAGCTCATGTATAGTTCGTTTGATGGTATCGTCATCTCTCGCAAATCATATACATTATTTTACCGTCAATAATCTATTTATCTTGAATAAAACGTCATGACGCAGAGGCAATAGGAACTGCAACAAGGGCATCAATCAGCCTGATGTTCTTAATAGAGAAATAATTTACTAATGTTTTTCTATAAATTATTGGCGACATTTCGTTTCTGTGTAAATGAGGAATTCATTATTTACGTCTGGTAAAGCTTTTATCAATAGTGTCCCTTAGCCCGACCAAATGGACTGAAATAAATGAAATGAGACTATGCAGAACTCCGACTATTTCGGAAATAAGATAACTTTAATGCTCTGTGTTGTACTACAATAAAATATATTTATCTCTTTTATTTTAGGAACAAAATCTCATGTATAAAAAATCATGTTCTAAAGAAGGTAAATACATGAAAAACATCAATACATTTGTAAGATTGAATTATCATGCATAGGCAGAAAATAAACATAAAAGTACTATAACAGAGATGTATATTTAATAAAGATCCAATCCCGACAGCCAGTCTATATCACATGTTTTGCATGACGACATTTTAAAACAATAGCCCATTTCGTATGGCTTAATCCGTGTCATAGACTGTATTCTGTGTAGCCAGCTTTATTTTCTTTAACTATTATAGCATTTTTCATTGTATTATAAATTGTGCAACAATTGTGTTAAACACTTATATTTGCGTACCCAAACACTTCTAGACTGCCGAAGAACATACCATAATGCTTTGAGCTATTAAACTGTAACTAAAATAATGTTTCATTCATTTTATAAAAAAAAGATATCACTTTTATAAAAAGTCATATATGTAGAAGTAAATAAAAAAAAAACATACCAGTAAAATCAAGTCTTAACTAGTCTGTAAAATTTAAAAAGCAGCATCGCTCATATCAAAATGAATGTCTATTTAAAGCAGCATAAGCCCTAAAATACAGTGTATTATATATGCTATATTAAGTATCGAATCGTAAGTTTGGGTGCAAAAGGATGCACAATATTTGTTTAACATGCAATCACATTATAAAGAAGTCAGTGAATAATTAGAAGTATAAAAAACAACGCAGAACATTTGTCTTGATTTTATAGTATATGAGTATAATGGGTTATGAAACAAAACGATTATATTCTTTGTTGTGTGTGTCTGTTTTCCATGCCTGGTCTTTATCCCTGGACTACATTTCCGCTAGAAATTTGGTTCACTTCATTACACCTTCAATACACGCATCAGTAGTCATTTACCATGCAATTAGTTAAAATGCCCATACGACTTATCTATGATGTATTTTTTCAAACCCAATGAGATCCTTATCACTGCGATTTAAAATGTATATTAACTTCAAATCTTTATTCTCACAAACCAAAAGTGGTACAGAGAAACATAATATTTGTGAATTATTACAATAAACGTACATATACAAATGTAAGGCAAAGGTACAGTGTACAACAAGAAAAAATAATTAAATTAAAAACAAAGTTGAATAAACATGATTTTTAAACCTCTGGAATGTCATAGATATAACCTGAGAAGAATAACATATTTGCGCCAAAGCTTTCTTATACTCATTTGTTTTAAATTTTTGAAAGAAAATAGTTTGTTTGTTTGTTTGTTTGTTTGTTTGTTGGGGTTTAACGTCCGAGCAGCAATATTTCAGCTATATTCAGACGATGAAAATGAAATTGATGATAAAATGAACATGAAATGATGATGAAATGAAAAAGGGATGGGGCACAAGGACAAAGGGGTCGACAAATTTTGATTGGAACTGGAAATAGGGAGAGGTGGGTAGGGTCGGGCAATTTAGCCTCCTGTGGCGGAGCCCTATGGTTCCTACTCCGGGAGAATACCACAGTAGGGTTCTTTAACGTGCGAGGAATGTGGAATCTTTCCCAACACGGTGCACCACTATGGTTTGCGGTCAGGTTTTCCGTACCATATCCTGACAACCCTAGCATGTAACACGCCAGGAGTACCCCATTCAATCACCTGGGGCACACATCCCAGTTGCTCAGTGGGCTAAGCGCCCTAGCCCCCGGCTAGGGTTCTGAACACTATTTAGTCGCCTTTTACGACAAGCTTAGCGCTGCTGCATGCCTATTTTTTTAACACCCGGACCTGCACGGGGGAAAGAAAATAGAAAGTGGTATTAATCGCCTATTTTCACATTGGCAATGCCCTATAAACAAATTATTATATTGCATTATTTCTTTTCTACCGCGTTCGATGTCTTTGTTATCTTAATTGTCAAATATACATGTCTTAAAATAAAATTCAAAATTCAAATTCAAACTTCAGTTAAATATTCGATAATTTATAGCTTTTGGTGATGTTTGAACATCTGAATGGTAACTAACAATGTTTAATTTGATCTTATAATTGTTGCTACACTTCATCATATAACATTTACATTATGTGTTGTTTATAAAGCTACAACTCTCCTATACATATTTTAATCCACAAACAACACAAATGGACCTTCCATTCAAAATCCAATTGATCTCTTTGTTATATTTATCAGATGTAAGCTGATATAATATACTACAAGGATTTTGTTGCTGTACTAGCTTTGCTCAATAATTGCTCATTCTGAGTTTGCTATTTATATCGAAATGAGAGCAACATGGTTTGCTGTATACTATGAAATTTGGTGAGATTTATTAAAATGAAGTGATGTGTTTTACAAATATAAATGACATATATGAATTCAAAATGTCAAGAATATAGGTTGTTTCATCTATTTTAAATATGGAATTTGACATCTTTCAACAAAGAAAAAAAATCATTTTATTCATACATTGCAAATATTTGATATTATCTACTTGTATTGGCAACATTGGTTAGCTGTTGTTACAAATTTATATTTTATCTGCATATCAAAACCATAGAAATTACTTAATTATTTCTAATTAAAAAAAATAGAGACCACATGACCAGTTTTAGTATGCGTGTCACTTAGTTGTAGAACTTTGTAGAACGGATTTAGCATTTAGTTGTCGTTCTCGAGTGTATATTAATCTAAGTGGGAGTGTGCGAATGTATGTTTTGATATGACGAAATTCAGATCTGCATACACGGAGGAGTATCGTTACGTAAAAATATAGCACATGTAGACCAACAATACATGGTTATGTATCAGGAATCTCTTATACCGTTGCAAGTTCGTTTTTCATATAGATTGGTATTAATTTATTCAAGTTGTATGCAGAAAAAGTAGAGTTCAGGATAGCTGTCTTAATATATGAAATCATCATTGTCATACCAGGATACAGGAGGGTGACAAAAGTTCAATCTTTGTTACACGATTTGTATAATATTTATAAATAAGTAATACTAACCATCAAATGAAAGGATTAAATGGTGCCATAGTGTCTATTTTATCAACACTTATGTAGCTACTAATGCATTTTGTTTTTCGTTTCTTTATTTATGTCGAACTAGAGTTACCTTTTTCTCTACAAAATAAAATGAAATGTTGTCTGTTTTGTAGGTTAACATTTGTATTTTTGTAAAGGCGCGTATTTTAGACATCAAAATGTAGTTTTTGTGCTGGATTTAATAGTATTTTAACCAAAAAGTTTGGAGTAATCATTTACCGCATGGTTACTGGACAAAGATAAAGCGAAAAAGTGCCGTTCGTACATACATGCTATTTACTCGAACTGTAGAGAAAGATTCATCGAAAAAATACTTATGTTTACAGTATCTGAGTTTATCTTTAAACTAAAATGTTTTGTTTTGTTTTATAACTGTAAGACAATAAAAGAACACGAAATTAATCACAAGATATGAAAACCACTATATAGTCGATTTTCTGAACAAAGAGTTTTACAACAATAGCTGCAAAATCACTTGGATCACATGTGCTTTGTCCAATCTTTATATAGTATGTAGTTAAAAAAGTTAACAAAAATGACCAAATAATTAAGGGAACCAAGATTCTAGTGGAAATCATAAGAATGTAATCAAAGGACAAACACCAGACATAAAAAACGGACACATACAACAAAGAACATGATATAACCAAAATAATACATACAAAATAACAAATTTAATGAGCAACTCTGACTTTACTAAAAATGGGGGCATGGACCAGGTGTACCGGTAGGGTAAGCTTTTTCTGCTTTTCTAGAAACAGAGCGGAGGTATTAAGTGTAAAAACATTTTACAAGATTAATAAGAAGATTTGTTGAGATTGTGTAACTAAAAAAAAAGCAATGCCTTTAGACAAACGTACTGAAGAAACTACGACTTCAACATAATACTTCAAAAGAGACGGCGTGTAGACAGAAATAAACGCATGATACAAAACGTTTTCACGTATTACAAGAATATCAGGTGGCTGTCACTTTCTCGTAATCTTGTGAGATGCCTTTACCCGGAAATATATGTACTTCAATCAAATATGATTGGATTTTAGCCTTTGATCTTAAATGTTATTAATTCAGTATTGAGTATCCTTTCTTAAGAACTTTTCGACAAACATAATAAACTGTTTCAAGAAGATACGGTTTTTTTCCCTAATCAAACTTGAATTATATTTATGCAATCAAAATGTACCAAAATGAACATTCGTATATAAATCTTGAAAAATGTAATAAGATAGCCTTTCCAAATATAATAAAATCAAAAATTTATGATGATATGAATTATTATAGTAGTCTCGTCACATAAATATAAAAATTTATAAGGGTGCAAAGTGCTTATATGAATACATGTAATACCATATGTTTTTATGAAAGGTTATAATAACAATCCCAATCCCGACCGCTTTGATCCAAAGCGGGACAACTATTCAAACCTGAGAGCGTAATGGATGGTAAATATTGGCTGAATGCGTTCTTAGATGTGATATAAAAGATATCAAAATCTTCTACCCAAATGTTGTTTATCAGTTAATTCAACAACTATACATTCTGAAGTTCCAATAATTTATTTGTTTTGTTTTATTTATTTTTGGGGGGTAGGGGTATGGGGTTGTTTTCGATTTTTATCGGCCTGATATAAATGTCAAGACTACACATCTGTTATGAACGAAGTTCAGCATACAACATCTATGTACGTTTTGTAAATGTGATGAAAAGCTCTGTTGTAACGATATTGGATACAAAGCCATCGAACGTATTGTATGTTGATTATTTACTCCAATACTTATTGTTCTATGAAACTTAACTAATGGAAGCTTATATATCCACGTGTTGACAAAAGGCCATGAATACTTACTATAAAGTTGACCTGAAACAGAGAGGCGTGCTGGAATTGCAAACTAAAGATTTGTCATTGAGATTTTTTTTATTGGACGAAATCTTATTAATATTGAATTTAGGGTTGTTTTTCAGAAATTGCCTGTCATAAAGCAGCTTTTTTTCCTGTTATGTTCAAAAGAAGCTAATGCTCATCTTCTATAGTGCAAATAAGTTTTAATGTCAGAGTGAAACATTTTTTCTTTGCGTACAACAATCACGTGCCATAATAAATATCTTCTTCTTCGTCTTCTTCTGCAGAAGATGGAGAAACCAACATCTGCTCATTTGTTAACGAACCTAAGGCAAGATCGTTAATTGTACAATTATCAATAATTCATTGCCAAATTAGCGCACACAAAAGATATTGGTTATTGTATTTCAAGAATTAAGATCATGACTTCTGACTTTACTGAAGACAGCTATTAACATGTCTTGTTTAGGTATTGACAAAATGGCTTTATTATACATTGTTTTCGAATTCCATTAAAGTATTTGGCATAATCTATTTATTTTTTTTTATCAATAAGTTCATCATGTCGATAATTTAATGGTTAGTTGATCACCAAATCTGAATCAAGAAATAGAACGTCTGTAATTGTTTACCTTGGTCAGTCAAATGCATTTACCCACGTAGTTATACAATCATATTTGCATAAGACATTATTTATGATATGTACAAGTACCATACATTCTAATTTTTTTATTTGTTTTATTTTATTTTATTTTATTTATTATTTTTTTTTTTAGTGGAGTCCGAGTTGCTCATTTCCTATTGTTACTTTGTATGTATTATTTTAGTTACTTTATGTTGTGGTGTTTGCCTGTTTTCAATGTCTATTCTTTGTCCCTGGATTACATTCTTTTGATTTCCGCTAGAATCTTGGTTCCCTTGATTACTTTTTAGAAATGTTTTTAGATCGACGAATTAAATGAGTATTCATGAGTTTTGATATAGTGTGCGAACGATTTGTTAATTCGATCACAATAACCGCCTGCAGGGCTATTTTGTAAATGAAATAGCATTTTTACACTCTTCTGACACTTATTTTACAGTGAGATGCAGATTAACCAAAAAAAAAGATTGAAACTGAAAGTGTACTTTTATAAATACTTCTACAGAAAAAAAAGATTTTTTGGTTAACGCTGTGTTATCTCTATGTATATTTAACAAAAAGAAAACTTCAAAAATCACGCTTAAAATCGCTTAAAAAATGACTAAATCGTATTTTACCTGTACATGTATCATGTGACCTAGCTATCGTTCACATGATTAAGCACCTGGCCACCCGTGTAATATACACTGAAGTCCTAATTACACTGTAGCAAGTGGAGTAGATGTATTATTAAAGAGCTTTTATCTCACATTTATACCAAAGAATGAAATAAAGTCTGAAATAATCTTTGATCAGGCGTCGATTTTGATATGAACATGCATGCATGTACGTGAATGCACTTATATACTTTGAATCGCGTTACTGTCTTTTACGTGGAATATTTTCTATGGATTTAATATTTGTATCCAATAGTTTTCAATATTTTTTGCTTTAATATCCGTATAAATCTCCTCGATAAATGATTGTTCTACATTATGATTTACTATTACGTGAAACGTAGAACAATAAAATAAGCATTAGTGTATAGAAACCTGTCTAACAATAATTTTGTTTGTAATAAATGCTGCAACGCATTTTATTTCCTTATGCAATCGGGCAAAGTTGAAAACACTGCTATAATATCAAAGCTTTTTACTCTCTTCTGTTTTTATTTTGAAAGAAGAAAAAATAAAAGCCGTTTGCTTTGTTTGCCTGTAAAACAAACCGGCTCTGGTATTTATCTATTGCAATGAATAAGCACAGTTCTATGTAACAAAGTCCTTTCAACTCTCTTTATCCGGGAAAAATCTTTAATGCATATACATGTACAACGAGCACATATCAAACATGTATTCGATATTGCAGCCCCGTGCGGGTCCGAGTGTTAAAAGAATAGGCCTGCAGCAGCTCTAAGCTTGTCGTAAAAGGCGACTAAATGATGCTCAGAAACCTAGCCGGGGACTAGGCGCTCTGCCCACAGAGCAACTGGGATGTGTGCCCCAGGAGGTGGTATGGGATACCCCTGGCGTGTTACATGCTGGGGTTATCAGGCTATAATACGGAAAACCTGACCGCAAACCATAGTGGTGCACCGTGTTGGGAAAGATGTCACGTCCCTCGCACGTTAAAGAATCCTGCCGTGGTATTCGATAGGAGTAGGAACCTTTGCGCTCCGCCACAGGAGGCTAAATTGCCCGACCTTTCCCATCCCTCCCTTTTTCTTTTTCTTTTTCAAAATTTGTCGACCCTATTATCCTTGTGTCCCTTTTTTTTTATTTCATCATCATTTCATGTTCATTTTAACATCCATTTTATGTTCATCGTCTGAATATAGCTGAAATATTGCTGCTCGGACTTTGAACCCCAACAATCAATCAATCAATCAATCAATCGTTATTACATATTTAATATATACAAAATGCTGGTCAATTGTACGGAACTTTTCTTAAACAATTCTTAAACACAATAGTATTTTTTGTAAATATTGCACGGCTAATAAAACCGGCAGGTTTTACTATGCTTAATTTGGGGATAACACAATCAATAATGATTTAAGTAAAACAATGATCTATATGTGGACGAAAGAATGAGAGCACATAAGGCTCTGTAGCACTTACTGGAGAAAATGAAATTCTCTCGCATTAGTACACTCATTTTTTCCAGTTTTTAAATTAAAACAATTTGTTTTATCTTCGTTTTAACTTCTATGGAAAATTCCTGCTTTAACCGAAAAATCCTTTTTCCTGTAGATGCACACTTTCAGTTTCAATTTGTGTTTCTGTTAACTCTGAAGTATGTCGTAAAAGAGTGATAAGATGATGTTTTACATACTGAATAGCCTTCCAGACGGTTTTTGTGCATTTGTTTCTCAATCGTTGCTTTTTAAATTACAAACTTAATGTATAAAATTGAACATTTAAAATATAAATTACATTATTTTTAAGTTTCATCCCGAATTTATGATAATTTTTTACGGATATGTCAGTAGGGCCCTGATCCTTTCATGTTGAATAGAAATAAGAAACCATCCATTATCATATAGCTCAATCATATTTTGTATTTTGAAGAAACAGTGTTTTTGAAAATACTTGATATGACAAATATTATCCCCTCAGCGTGTTTGTTGCTCACACTATGTCAAAAACTTTAATACCGACTCATATGCCGATATTTTCCTATATCAACCAATGCACAAACAAATTTCATTACGTACGTAATCATCATTGTTTCACTCTTAAAGAATAAGAATATCATTTACTACAAAAAAAGTTATAATTAATAGTTATCTTGATCGAACATGACGTTATGGACACAGACATAAAACGACATCTCTTTCTACTTCAATACAGTTTAATGTCATTCATCTGCAACTAAACTAAATCAAACCTTAGTGCTTTTCTAAAAGGAAACATCGAATAAGGAAATACCAGGATAATTCAAGGCAAATCGCTTTCCGGAAATGCTATATAAAAGTCTCTGACAACATTAAAAACTCGTGACGCTTACGATTACGTAATTAATATAACAAAACAGCAACATTTATTTTCGAAATAATAGAAATTCATAAAATGTTAAAGTCATGTATGGTTTTGCGTCATTTTGTTCAGATCATTTATACAATTTATGTACAAAGTATGAATTGCAACTTGGTTGGATTGATATTAAAAGTATTGCAAACCACGGTGTTTACAGTTTTCAACATCTTAAAAATATCACAAAGTCAATGTTACAACAAAACATTTAAAATATTTATAAAAAAAATTAGTACAGAATCCTAAAATATAATATAACAACTAAATGTTCAAAATATTTAAATAATAAAAAAAACTAGGACATATTTATACAAATAACAGCAAAACAAATAGAAACGTCTATGATAAAAAAATAAGGTAATTGGAACCAGCAGTTTAATCGCATGATACCTTTCAAACATTTGCCGTGACCGGTAAGACATGGATGATTAGATATTTAGATGTTATAGAGATAACACGGACTGTTCAATAGCATTGATACATAACAGGTTTTTTTAAATAGTTGTTTCCATGGAACAAAGAACAATATTTGTTTCTATATTTGCGTGCCTAACTGTATGAGTATAATCTTGTCTAAATTTGTCGGGTAAAGAGATTGCTGACCTCATAAATTTATGAATACTTCATAAACCTTAGGAAAGGAATGTTGATTAAATTGAAAGAGGATTGTTCTATGAATTGATCGACAGTGGATATGAAAGAAGGCATATCAACTCAGCTTTAATCTCCATGTGATAATTTAAAAAGGAGCCTGCAAAACGCATACTACATGTACAAGTAACAAAAGGATTACAAATAATTTTTTAAAAAATAAGGATTAGATATAGAATGAAATAAAATATTTGCTAAGAAGCATTTTGTACAACTTGAGCACATTGTGAAGAACGAAATTTGTGAACTTTTTTAGTATGTTTTTGTATACATTCTACTAGTTTTGTTTTTTTTATTGCATTGAAATTTCATTTTTTTATTTGAAATTATGTGTACTGCAGTCGTCTTATTTAAGCAAACAGAGTAGCGTAACATGATATTCGTTAATGATATACAGTAACTGATAGTATGTAACATTTAAGCCTTGTCTTCTTACATACCTTACCTTATCTACCTGTTCAACATATAGTCACTGTCGGGGATCGTGACATTAATATACATTGAACTCAATAAAAATGGTTAGGGTTGCAGTTTAAAGAAAATAATTGTGTATTGACTAGGAATAAAAAGAACTATATACGATATGCACATTTGTCACAGAAAAATTAACCCATATATCTGTATCATATTAGAACCTCAGAGGTTACATCGAAAGTCAGAATACCATATTGGTTATAACAGCCCCAAAGTTCGGCTTTAAGTATTGTTCTTTTTGAGAATCTTGAAGATGACAATAAGGTTTACATGTACATCTTATACACATCAATATTGTACTGAAATCATTTACTTTTCCAAACCCCTAACATACGACGTGTCCAAAAAATTAAATGTGTTTGAGAATAATTTTACATCGGTCGGAATGTTGTTCTTTTTTTTTCGATAAAAAGTACGGGAATATTCCCCAGGCAAATTTATTGAACCAGTCAAAATCTGTCTCATGGTTTAATATTTCAAAAGAAACCAACCTGCAGAAATTATTTTGAAGCAATAACTTTAATGCATTCAGGTGACTTGATATTTAAATCAAATAGGTTATGTATACCTTGTACGAAACCGTACTGAAATCCATCAAACAAATTTGCCAACAAAATTTTTAAATCTTGCATAAAAACATTGAAGTAAAACAACAATCAAGGCAAGAAAAAAAAACGTAAACTACAAACAAAAAATAACAAACAAAAAAGAAATTTTATGATTGTTATATAAAAATTACAGCACGAGTTATTGAAAACGCGTACAACTTGGTTTCAGTTAATTACTAATTTATTATTTTCTAATTGCCAATTTGGTGTCCAATCCAGAAGATTGTTTACGTTACTGTAGTTTGCTTCATTGATCTTTTCATAATTAAAGAATATGAAAACAATAGCCGTAAGCTTATGTAACATTTCCTAGGTGCATAAAATATATCTAAAGTCTCAAACTTCGAGTTAGATCTGTCTTGGATAACTGTGTAATACCAAAATAAAATATATAAATAACAAAAACAAATACGATAGGCTTAGATTGGTTCTTTCGTGTAAAATGCTTAACGGGGTTAAACGGCGTCTGGTTTGAGCTTGCATGTTTGTTAACTGCCAGTAGTCCTTTGTGCATTTGTTGAACATATAATCAGTGTCTTTATGTATGCTTTAACAAAGGACTCAGACCTTTTTGAACTTATTTTTAGGTATGTTTAATTGTGAAATATTTTTCCACAGTTGCCAGTTTAAAAAAAATAGAGGTTGGGATTTCGCCAAAGTACATTAACCCAGTCGCATTTTTCGTGCCTGTCCCATGTCAGAAATTTATGAACTCTTTATGTTTTGTTCCATTTTCACTTTTAATTTACTATTTGTCGCTGAAGTATATAGAGGCCAATATTTTGCTGTATCTTGTTTAGGGGCCAGCTGGAGCCTGCCCAGTAGTATTAGGATCGTCGTTTTTTAAGACCCATGATTGGTCTATAACTGACATTTTTCATTACAAGGGAGTTTACATTGTGTGATATTCAACTTATTTTAGGTATGAATCCTATAAATCTTAAAAGAGGACGAAATCCTCATTACGGTATTTAATGCGAAACAAAGTCATAGTTCGATATTTTCGTATCTCCTTCACTAAAAGCGTTTATTATAACCGTCTTCAATAATTATTTAAATTCAAAAACTGCTTTCTTTCCGACATTTCAAAAGAGTAGACCTTTCTGATTTTAGCCAGAAAGTCAGATGAACGAAAAAAAGGTAATATCGGTTTCACTAATTAGCGACAAGAAGTGTCAAGAAGCGTCATGAAGTGACAAGAACTAACAATATGTCTAGAAAAAAGCGATATGAGGGGGAAAGAACCGCAAGAAGATTTTAAAATACATCATCTTTTATTTTCAACGTCGCCCTGTTACAAGTTACACATGCCTCATATCATCAACATGGATAAGTCATTTTGCCGCCGTTTCCTCTTTCAGAGTAGACTATAACATCCTCATAAGCCATATATCATTTCCGAATACCCATTTCCGGACGTCAATATCATTTATGCAAAGGTTATTATCGTTTATAGTATTTACTTAATCTCATTGCATTATGTTATTTCTTTCCGCCCACGTTAATGTCAACATAGTTGTATTTTAGTTTATTTGTTGTCGAAAATGCATAGTTTTTTTTATAAAATACAAATATCTATTATCGATCATAAGCTTGTGTTCGACCTTTGGCGTCACTTTTTGTAATAAACGTGATTACATTGGATCAAGTATTTACATGTACATTTATCTGTCTCACAAAATTAATGCACATATAAATTGTATAAAAAATAACGAATTTTGTACTAAACAAACAAAACAAAATGACGAAAAGGAATGAAAATGGTTTATGCCAAGCATCAGTCATCACTGTGATTTGCCTAATAAGATTTGTGGAGCCATTTAACTTTTGTTGTTAAGTATCAAGTATGATTTTGGACTAATTTGTATCTAGATGTACATACTAACACTCGTACACATGTTACAGTGACAATGTTCTTAACAAAACACTTTTCCAATAAAGACATTAAGCAGTATTGAAGGGAACCAATTTCTTTTATTTGATTGATTTTCTGGAAACTTCTGACCGATATAGAACATATTCAATCATGCGTAATTAAGTAGTCCCACTTAGACCAGCCGAACGACTATATCAATATCTACAGAAAGCATGAAAACACATCAAAAATGGCATTCTAAAGAAACAAACAAAACAAAAAACGCAAAAGATACAAGTGCAAGATTATCCAAACAAAATTCGATTAAATTTCATTTTAGCATCTTTTCATGATCCCTTTATAATAGTTCAACAAAAACTATCGTTACAATTATAATTAGGTAGCAGTCTATAAGGTGATTCATGCATATGCCAAGAACAGGCTAAATTCGTTTATATGTCTTAAACAGTGGTCGAGTGGTCTAGGGCGCTGGACTTAGTGCAGGCAGTGTTGCCACAGATGTCACAGCGGAGGGAACGACCACAAAGTATATATATATATATATCAATACATTAATCAATACATTTATTAACTATGTATAATATGTAAGAGTAATCAAGGGAACCAAGGTTATAACGGTAATCAAGGAGTAATCAAGGGAACCAAGGTTATAGCGGTAATCAAAGAGTAATCAAGGGAGCCAAGGTTATAGCGGTAATCAAAAGAATGTAATCCAGGGACAAAGACCAGACATGGAAAACAGACATACACAACAAAGAACATACAGTAACTAAAATCATACATACAAAGTAACAAAAGTAAATGAGCAACTCGGACTCCACTAAAAAACTGGGAGCATGGACCAGGTGCACCGGTAGGGTAAGCGTCCTCTGCTTTTCTAGAAACACCCGCCGAAATATCTTTTGTTCCATAGATATTTCTTATCATGAATCACCTCATTTGAATTCTCTGAATTAAATTTATATGGATTAGTAAATAATAAAATCACAGTTCCTGAAGAAATTCATTCTAGTGTGAAATATCTCGACTTCAATAATACTAAGATCTGATAACTGTTTGCACAAAAAAATGTATTACAAAGTAAGTACACATTCCATCTATTTTACATATTATGCACATTAATAGCAAATTCTTTAGCTTCATATGAAAGAACAAAGTTTGAAATTGGAAAATGACTGCAACATTCTGTATTGTATGATTAACAGGGTTACACTTAGGATTGATGAAATTTGAGAATCCCCTTTCAAAATGACTAGGAAAAGTATTATTATGGTCCTTCTGTTCATTTACTCATTTAATGACCTAGTTCAAGCTACCTATTAGCTTAAAGCTTTCTGTGAAAGTTTTTATCAGAGTTTTCATGTTGGGATTTGAATTACCGTTTTAATTGTTTCGATTGAGGATTGATTTCGCTTTTAGAATTTTACTTTTAAACTAATTCAATCTATTTTATTTTTCGTTGAAGATAACATCTCCGAAATTGTACAAGCAGAGATTATATAAAACGACAAATATCAAATCGCTCAGAACCCCGGGGAGATAACTGCTCATCACTTCCGGTCGAAAATAGGAATAAAAACGGGACTAGTTACAAGATAAAATGAAAGACATTTGTGTGCTTGATGTGTTTGATAAATTAAAATGATATTTCCCGTGTTATAAAATGTCATCTTAACTAAGATGATTTCTGTGAATTTCATATTATGTAATGTGACATCAGACAAACTGACTCCATCTTTCGCAAATGGTATTAGAAATCCATAACTTGTGTGTGAATCAGTTCAAGCAAATTCTTAGCTTTAGTTTTTTTCACTGGCATAGATACATACAATAATCATTTAAGTCAGTCAGTCCCTGAGTAGACAAGAATATTTAAGTCACAATTTGTAAAACTAATTACGGGAAATACAGCGGATTTCATTCGATATTATTGTCTGTATTTTGTAAAATACCACTAAGTCAAAGTTAGGTTTAAACTTAGAGAAGTCTCGTTTGTGATACTTTAAATTCTTACCAAAAAATTCATATCTCGAAGTATTTGAAAATACAAAATGGAATAATCTACAAGATCGGTTATTAATTTGATATCAACTTTTACTATGCAAAAGAATGACTATGAATTACATAATTACGCCTACAATGTGCAGTAATTGATGTCCCTATATCTCAATCAATCTAACAGAATTTGTATTGGAAGGTGACGGGTGGTGCAGATTGATTTATATCCGTATGATTTGATTAGAAATGTGCGGAAGAATATACTAAATTTACTTTTATGAAGATAATAAAACTATAGCTGCTGATTTCTTTGTAAACTGTGTTTATTTGGTATATTTTGATATTTCATTTTATATACACAGTATATGTAAAACTTTAAATAATTAGTTTTTATACAGCAAAAAGTAAATCGTTAACGATAAGCCAAAAACAAAAACATGAAAAAAACAAAAAGAAAAAACTATACATCTGATTTGATACGTGTTGTTGTATTGTGCTCAGGCATTTCTTACTATCCCAACCAATTACATAAATATCGACGTCTTTGCATTGCAATTAAAGCATTAGGACTAGTATTATGCAAGATATTCAAATTACAAAACGAAATTGGTTGTCGAAACGGAGACATTTAGACTTGAACATTCTGAGTTCAAAGGTCAACACGCCTTACGTTCAATTACACGAGGTTGCTACATTTGTAATGCATACCCATAACTCATAAACAGATATAAATTATTGACATAAGTTTAACTGTCATATAACCCATGCATGTTCGTGAACATACATTACGGTTTAAAGGAGTTAGATCAAGTTCATTTTTTCAAAGTTTAATTCTTGATTTATTTTTTTAAAACCCGATATGAATAAGTAGACTAAAAACTATATGACATAAAAAGCAAACGATAATAAATGTAACTATAGATATACAATAAATCTTTTTAACCGAACCCTGAAATTTAGGAAAAAAGTGTCTACCCTAAACACTTTTAACAGTTCGTTTTTATCAGTTTAAATGTATTTTTAACCTTAATAATCCGGATACCTATCTTTACTGAACTAATTTTAAAGTCATAACATGAGTCGTATTAGACATGTTTTACTGTATATGGAATACTGCTGAAAATATACATCACAATCGCTTTTCTAAATTTCAAATATACAACATATATCCTGATATACATCACGATTGTTGTTAGTTTATCACAGTATTTATCTTAATATCTTGTTAAGATATGATCGAATGACTATCAAAAAGTGACAGTTTTGTTTAGTAAATTATTCTTTTGCGTCATATTTAGCACTAAGCGGGATTATAATGTCGAACTACCATTAGATTGGAATAGAAACAAATTGAATTCCACTATTGGTAAGACCATGAATTTCAGAATCCAATATACAAAACAACCAGTGTGGGATTTGTAAGGATTTTATAGCAATATTGTCTGCATTTAAATTGTTTCCGTGTATGTTGGTCAACTGGGTCAATTTGTACTGATGTAAACTTGCATAACCAATAAACCAATTTGTTTTCAGTATTTACTGTTATGCTTCCTTTATATAGTAAGTAATAGTAATTTCCCAATTATATCAATAGCATAAGTTTAAATAGGTTGGGCGCAGCCAGTTAGTTTTTTTCTGTTATTAAAATAATTCTTTTTGTTTGATGTAAAAAGGGCTTTGGCTTAGTTTGCCGGTATTTTGTTCATAGAAAAGTATTTTTTAATACGCTACGAATCAATTACATTTTGCTGATCGGGAAACACCATTATAATACGTACTTTAAAACGAAAATTTAAACAATAGGAAAAGGCATTTAAAAAATTAAGACTGGCCGATGAATACTACACTGAAATAACATCATTACAAGTACATTTAAAACACAGTAACAGAAACAACAACCAAAATCCTGGGTCGAAACAAAATGTCATAAACAGCGAATGCTGGCTACAACTGTCAAGTCAGTTGGGCTGTACAATATGTCGTTATAAGCTATTTTAAATAAATGTTACTGTGGGTTTTTTTTAACGTAAAACATATTTTGCGCTATTAGACGATGTATTTTCCTATATCACAAAATGCCAAAACAAAAACAAAACAAAAACAAAAAAAAAACAAAAACAAACAACGCATTGTAACGGTTTCGACAGTCATTCTTTGGAAATTCCTGAATCAAAGTGTTCAATTTAGAGCAAAAAAAAAGTATTGTTGCTAATTTTTGTACTTTTTCTCTATATAAATTTTTGGACATTTGAGCATTTGTTTAATTTAGCCCTTATTGTGGTCAGAATCCTGGGGAAAATTGTTCAGTTCATATGGTACGAGATCGAATAAATTAAGTGTAAGTGATTGTAAGAATCAGACAGAATGGGAAATATCAGAAACATGCATGTCAAAAACCCCGTGATCTTACACTTACATTTTCCTGTAGCCTTTTGAACGTGGTACTTAAACCTCCTTTTGTTTTACCAAATATGATGAACTCATTTACAATTATCGTTGCAAAGTATTGACCTGCTTCGTTCTGCTTAAAGCTAATTTCAATAACTCATTTAACTAATTCCTCTGCACTGACAAAATGTCATTCCAAAACTAATTAGCTAAAGGTCTTTCATATCATCACATTAGATTTAGCTTTCAGCTAACGTGAAATTATCTTTGCATGACAAAATAAATGATAAAATTTATTTCTTGGGTTATTATCAGAGTTTGCGTAGGCCGCTGCAAACTTGCAGATTTGAATAATATAATAACTTGTAAGTCACAAAATGCAATGCATACATTTTTGGGTAGGATACTACTTTGAAGGATAGCCGATTCTGATTTCAAATCTTACGAAAAAAAAAATGGTTATGCATAAGACGGATTGAACTATAAAATTTAAGAACAAATAATTCTGGGTCTGGTATTCTAAAGAATCTAACCGAATCTTACTATGTGTAATCTGCATCATAAGACACATCATATGACCGTATTGTAATTTTTTGTTACATCATAGCGTTTCAACTGATATTATATCAGGCTTATTCTTGTTTAGATTGTCATATTCATTTCATTGTAAAAAATAATTATAATACCCCCTGCTATTGTTTGGAATAGAGCTTGAAATACAAAATAATTGTTATGGGTGAATTCATGCAAAATAAAACAAACAAAAAAAAAACTTGAAAATGTGTACATTTGTTCTACATATACATGATGGGCAGACCGAGACAACACATATAACACTGAAGACGTTTGTATAATATTGATTTGTTGTGACATGCATCATTAATTTGATCATCTATCCTACATAATAACATCTAAATGAACTGTCCCGTACTACCATACATCGTGTACTAAGTTACAGCCCCAGATTAATCCTACGAGGAGGAATCACTCGGCCAGCGAAATGTATATTAGCCTAGCTGGCCGAGTGGTCTAGGGCGCTGGACTTTGTGCAGGCGGTGTTGCCATAGATGTCACAGCGGTACGAGTTCGAGTCCCGTGGAGGGAACGACCAAAAATTTGCATTGCAAATTTGACAGTTCTAACATCGTTGGGAATTTTTCAGACCTTTCTATACGTTTACATATCTTCCCTGTATCAATCTGTTGCCATAGATGTCACAGCAGTACAAGTTCGAGTCCCGCGGAGGGAACGACAAAAATTTGCTTCGCAAATTTGACGGTTCTAACATCGTTGGGAATTTTTCAGACCCTTCTATAAGTTCACGTTATCTTCCCTGTATCAATTTGATCCGATGGAGCAGTGTAGAGAATAGAGTCGTCACATTCTGAGACGTTGTATAATATTGATTTGTTGTGACATGCATCATTAATTTGATCCTCGATCCTACATAATAACACCTAAATGAACTGTCCCGTACCACCATACATCGTGAACTAAGTTACAGCCCTTGATTAATCCTACGAGGAGGAATCACCCGGCCAGCGAAAGCTATATTTTTTATATAGCCCAGCTGGTCGAGTGGTCTAGGGCGCTGGACTTAGTGCAGGCGTTGTTGCCATAGATGTCACAGCGGTACGAGTTCGAGTCCCGCGGAGGGAACGACAAAAATTTGCTTCGCAAATTTGACAGTTCTAACATCGTTGGGAATTTTGCGGACCCTTCTATATATATATATATATGATTGTTGTTATTGTTCTTTGTAGAACTCTAAAAAATCTTATTTTACTTTTTTAACTATTAAAAAACTGAATATTAAACCTGTAAAAGTTCGTGTTTTTTAAGAATTTCTGAAGAGAAATTGGAACATAATGTGTTTTACCGTTTCGTTTTCTAATTAACGAGGTCGAATCGGTATTTATATTGAGGTGATTTATTGATCTTGACAATTTATGTAATAATGAGTTACGTAATGA
Organism: Perna viridis; assembly: GCA_037379345.1. Lineage (NCBI taxonomy): Eukaryota > Metazoa > Mollusca > Bivalvia > Mytilida > Mytilidae > Perna > Perna viridis. The sequence continues at coordinate 24,601,173 of CM074515.1, forward strand.
TTTTACATGACTTGAATGATTTTACGGGTGCACTCTGATACTCAGATTAGCCATTTATAATGTTTTATGCATAATAAAATATTCCATACTTAAAGTGCCAAACATACAATTTGCATTTGGTTCTAGCAGAAAATGTTATTTTGTTTTTGTTTTTGTTTTTTTGCTTTTTGTTTGTTTTTTTAATTGCTTTTATATCTCTTGTCTCAGTTGACACATACTTAAGTAAAACTAAAACATAAAGCCAATACCAAATGACTTACGCAATCGCTAAATCTGTTTATTCCAAAACCAATTTCTGAAATGAAGCATAGAAGATTGCGTTGAGAAGATAACAATATGGTCTGCCTTTTATCAAAGCCTTTTTCATTGAGCTTGGTAAGTTAATCGGTACAATTTCAAGCATTCTGTAAGGGTTAAATGTTATAATAAAAAGTTAAAATAAAGGATTTAATAAATCGAAATCGTTTTCAGAATTAGACATTTTTGGCGGCTCTTAACCGAACAAAAAGTGCTTAAATGTCATCATGTAATTTTAGCGATTATTGTGTAGCTTTAGCGAACTGAATACCGAAGTAGACGCAGCATACTTAAATTCCAGATCACAGGTTTATTATTATTTTTTTTTTCATTTTTTTTTAATTTAGATCAGAACAGTTTGCACAAAAGTAATCATCAGGCTTCCAGATCGAAAGTGTACATTAATTTCCTTTTATTTCCGACCAAGTAACTTTGTCATGGAGAATTTACGGAGAACACTTTTATTAGTGTCTGATGCATTTGAATGTGATTTGAAAAGCCCTATCTACATGCTTGACGATAATTATTTTAAAGCTGTTAATTACTTGTAGCTCAAACAGCTTTAAAAATTTGTCTTCTGTTAACAAAAAGTACCTGGTCGAATAAAGCATGTACGTACTTCACCCAAATTAAAATTAGACCTATCAATTGGACCATTCAGTCACCGCATGTACGATCTAACAACACGTCATTCTACTTTCTGTTTGCATTACCTTTTAGGAAGACTTGGTTTTTTTTCTCTCTTTGAATAATGCTTTTAAAATCTTGACAGACGAACTTTGATTTGCTGATCATAAATGTTATTAGAACAGAAAGTAGAATGGAGTGTTGTTCGATCCTTCATGCAAAGACATTTGATAGGTCATTAAATACCATTAAAATGAATTGTCGTAGGACTAAGTACATTGTTACCACACTTAAAGAAAAATTTCAATGGCAATGATATTCTGCTGAATCCTGATAAATAATAAAAGCTGTCATGAGTAAGCTAATGTCTTTGCTGAATTCATGCACTCTGATTGTCATGCCGAGTACAATCTAAGATAAAGAGTTGTACAAATAGACAAACACAATCTAACTAGAGTTATGCCATGTCAGACAAAGATTTGGATTTGCTATGTATGTAAAATGTATTTTAATCCTAACAAGAAGGTCGCATAACGTAGGATAACATTCGGCACAGCTGAAAAAGAACATACATGTAGACAAGAAAATGAGATGGAAACATCAGAGAAGATACAAGAAAGATTTGTTTTCGCGACCTGTCCATCATTGGTCCTACAATAGACCGTCATGTAGCCTCATGTGATTCCAATATGCACAACTAGCACAAAAAAGACTATGCAGAATCTATTACAACTGTATCCCTAATTAAATCATATAACTTACATTTGTATTACTTCATATATATGATCACTAGATATATGTAATAAGTATCCCAGAGTCATACTTTCTTTCACCTTTATCTTTTAATGATATAGATAACTTAACCATTATTAGGACATTTTCAAAGTCGTAATTGTTGTCCTTAGTCATGTTTTATTGCCTTAACCCAAGTTGTATTAAATTAGGGCAATTAGATAAAGACATGTTATTCAACATAACTTACATGGAAATGCAGCTATTAAAATTGCTGTTAACTAAAGTGTTGATGTCAGTATCACAACTACACTTATAACCTTTGTAGTTACAACAATAGAAATTGATCCTGTTTAATGACAGGATGATAAAATAAACGCTATTAAAGTAATTAAGCGAGGTTTGAAGTATTATACATGATGTTTTTCTCGATGATAGTTTTATAGTTGTATTAAGAGTTTGAGCGTAATTTATTCTTCTTTAACTGATAAGAAATATACTTGTATCTGTTTCACTTTGGAAATGTATGATAGGCATACTTAAAACCATTTCATTTACTCATTTTGGTATTTTTACTTCTAAATTGTGTTTACGTCAAAAATAGAAGGAATGGATATGATGTGTTTCCTTGTTCTTATTCATTCATACTGCATTTTTATTTTTATTCTTTTTGTAAATTGTTTTTAAAAAAACACCCTTTCCTATGAACTTTTCAACTACTCCTTACCAATTACCTTCATGACAACATACACAAATTATCAAAATTGCATAAAACATTATATACTTCTGTCATTAAAATGCATACTCATATTAAGAAAAAAAAACAAGAAGGAATTTAAAATGTATATAAAAAAAGTAAAAGTGTTCTTGCCGAAATGATTTAAGAAAGCATTATTAAAACAGCGCGATACAACTTCCAAATTGGTGATGGTTGTATGTCACTGAGTTTGAAAAGATTGATTGATTGATTGTTGGGGTTAAACGTCCGAGCAGCAATATTTCAGCTATATTCAGACGATGAAAATGAAAGTGGTGATAAAATGAACATGAAATGATGAAATGAAAAATGGATGGGACACAAGAATTGTAGGGTCGACAAATTTTGATTGCCACTGGAAAAAGGAAAGGATGGATAAGGTCGGACAATTTAGCCTCCTGTGGCGGAGCGCAAAGGTTCCTACTCCTATCGAATACCACAGCAGGGTTCTTTAACGTGCGAGGAACGTGGAATCTTTCCCAACACGGTGCACCACTATGGTTTGAGGTCAGATTTTCCGTATTACAGCCAGACAACCCCAGCATATAACATGCCAGGGGTACCCCATTCCACCACTTGGACACACATCCCAGTTGCTCTATGGGCAGAGCGCCTAGCAAGTTTGAAAAGAAACAAAATGTAAGCAGACTTAATAAAAAAGACCGGTTTGACCTAATAATGTATCTTGCCGTCCAACAGCTCTACGGTTTTGTTTCATACACTAGCAAACCTGTTTCTTCAGTTCAACAACGAAATAGTGCCAAATGCAAACAAAAACGGATTTTGTTTATAATGTAATATTTGACTGCTTCACGTAAATTTCATTTGGTGCATCGTAAAGTCTAACAGAATATTCATAAGAAAATCTGTAATTAAGTTTCATTCTCATAAGGCTAAATAAATTTACCTAGTTCAAAAATTATGTTTGTTGTTATGCCATGTTTATAGCAGTTACCCTGAAGATCGCAATATGTCAGTCCCTAATTATGTTAACGTTTAAAGTCATATAATGCTATTATGAGATAAGTTAATTACAGAAAAGGAGCTTTCCCCAATAATGACTTGTATTCTACAAAATTCTTCAAAATTTATGTTTGTTTGTTTGTTTGTTGAGGTTCATCGCTCGAGCAGCAGTATTTCAGCTATATTCAGGCGAGGAACATGAAGTGAATGATAAAATGAACATGAAATGATGATGAAATGAAAAATGGGATGGAACACAAGGGTAATGGGGTAGACAAATTTTGATTGCCACTGGAAATAGGGGGAGGTGGGTAGGGTCGAGCCCTATGGTTCCTAATCCGGGAGAATACCACAGTAGGGTTATTTAAAGTGCGAGAAACGTGGCATCTTTCCCAACACGGTGCACCACTATGGTTTGCAGTCAGGTTTTCTGTATTATAGCCTGACAACCCCAGCATGTAACACGCCAGGAGTACCCCATTCCACCACCTGGGGCACACAACCCAGTTGCTCTGTAGACAGAGCGCCCTAGCCCCCAGGTAAGGTTATGAACACTATTTAGTCGCCTTTTATGACAAGCTTACCGCTGCTGCAGGCCTATTGTTTTGACACCCGGACCTGCACGGGGTTCAAAATTTATGAATGTGTTTTCTAGTTAATGTAAAAGTGTGCACACATTAATGTACAGTTGCATTTTATCATGTCCGTAAAAAGACCAGGTCTCGATTTCACAAAAAGTCGTAAGTGTAAAGTTGATCGTAAGTAATGACGTCATAAACTAATATAGCATTCTGACGTCATGATTTACGATCAATTTCACACTTTTGACTTTTTGTGAAACCGACGGCGGCATATTAAAACTCCTACTTTCTTTAGTCTATATTTTACGAAACGTTTTAATTTTCTTAATCTGTGATTTATACCGGTAATTATGTACCAAGATGTAAATTATAAATTTGATTTGATGCAGTGAATTATTTGTGTACTGTAATCTTGAATGACAGAAAGACATTCATTCCAAGATATGACGTCAACCAAACGCTGTTTGGTGTCTTGCACTAAATAAGATATATTGCGTACAGTAATGTGAGGTATGAAACTAAGTATTTTGTCAACACGCAAAATATTTTTTTACATTCGAAACTTGTCAATTATAAAACGGCAACAAACGGCACCAGGATATTTATGAAAACATTTAATCATAAAAAGATTGGGCATTGGGTTCTGTTTAGATTGATATTTTATTTATTTTCAAAACTATACATCTGGTTTATTTTCATATAGTGAACATATCAAAATTAAAAAAAATAAAACTCAGACGCATTCAACAGATGTATTGTCATATTTGAAATATTTCGAACTGCGCTTTGCACAAAATATCCCTTTGACAAAACTACCATTGAACTAATTAATTATATTACGCTTCTATGTCACCAAGTATTTATTTTTTGTTTTTGTTTTCCAAAAGTCATATGATATTCTCTACATCCAATCGAGATAAGTATTTCATTTTATTCCTTATGTCCGAGTCCGAGTTGCTCATTTGCTTTCGAATAATTCATGTATAATTGTGGTTATTTTATGTTCTTTGTTATATGTGTTCGTTTTCCATGTGTGGTCTTTGTCACGAGAATACATTCTTTTGATTTCTGCTAGAATCTTGGTTCCCTTGATTATTCTTTCTATGATAGACACTCAAAAAAACATATGATTTACGCGCACACTTCTTTAATCCAGAAAATAATGACAAAAATCAGCAAGAAATATGTGGAATAATACAGTTTAAATCAAATATAATAAAAAAAAACACAAATATTTTAGACCGCTGTGAATGAGGTGGCTACTTATGTTTTTGTTTTTTGTATTGTTTTGTTACTTTCTTCTTTTTTTTTTTTGGGAGGGAAGGACAGAAAAAAATGATATTGTGAAAAATGTGTAAAATTGATTAATTTTAATTTTCATTATGTTTCATTGTGTCACTGGTCCTTAATAAAAAAAAAGAGAAATCTTAGTCAAATCTTATTGCAATTATCATTTTATATAAAAAGAGGTTAGTTGAAAACTCTACGCATTAATATTTGAAATTATGAGTAAACAGTAGCTCCACTATTCATATTTTTAAGAAGATTTTTAAATTTACAACTATGAATAATGGATTAGATTGTGTTTTACGTTTAATTTTTGAGATTAATACTGTTTTATATTTCAATATAATTCTAATTTTATTTATTACTGTCGACATCTAAATTTTTAATACATGAACAGAGTATAGTACGTTTAACCGTGTATGTAATGTTCAAGGATTAACTCATGAATAAATAGCTTATCCTTTTACTATGTGACCCTTTGGATTGTATATGGGTTTCGGGGTTACAAAAATACAATACTTTATACTTTTGAGATAAATTTCGTTTATCGGCGTTGAAATTAACTAGTCATCAGATTCAGGATCAACATGACATCTTCGTAAACGGTTTGCTCCATCAGTACATTTCGCGTTAATGATCATTTTATCAATCCTCTTACGGAAGGCATTGATCACAAATCTATTACAAGGTAAACTCCATAAAAGAGGATCACAATAAAATGACATCATAAATGTTACGAAAGACAGCTTACAACATGGTTTTGTGGATTAACATTTTGTGACATTTCAAAATACTTTGTGTGAAAGTATCTGAAACTGCTACTCATTCAAAACATATGTAATTATGCAAGTATATGATTTTTAGATTTAACTCATCAAATTTTAAGTAAATTTCCAACATTCCAACTTATACAATACCTAATGCCTATGTCCATTTGTCAGGAACATACCTCTACTTCCATCGCTCCTTTGTACGTTGCATCATTAGTATAAAGCAAGACTCTTAAAGTCTGAATGCGTTTAAGTATGTTTATTCGTTATTTGGTGTGTTTGTTTCAGTTGTTGACTATTGTTGTTGTTGGCAAATAAACAAAGGACAATGATTTCAATCTTTAATTTAACTTATTTGTATCATACTTTGGACCTGTAAAGTGCTTCCTGTAGATTAAACCTGTCTGTCAATTCATAATCCTATTACTTGATGTAATATAATTTGTCAGTTATTTTAAAATGTAAACGTTTTATTTTCATAAAACATTAGTTTTAGAATTTTATATAGCCTAATCGCTGAATATTTATTTTAAAAATTATGACAAGTCATTTTGCAGTTTAATGAACCAGGATGCTGTTCAGTTAACTTAAAAAATGAACTCATGTCACAGTATGACGTTTTTATCAACGTACAAATATAACCTGTCAGTGATGGCATCATGTAGAGAAATTCTATATGAAAATCATTCCCTGCGTTGACGCCGGAGGTTTTCTGACCATAAAAATGGGTTTTACCCAACATTGCACTTTAAAATGCTTGAACCAAGTCAGGAACACAGTTGCTACTTAAATTTATACGGTTTATTCCTGACAGGCAGTCCATGTATTTATTTAAAATGTCCCTCCGGTTTGTGATTATCAGTTCTGTAGTTTGAATATTACATTTATTTAATATAGTAATGCAGTATTATTTAATGTAATGAACGTTTGTTGTATATCTAACCACAAAAACGGCTAATTTCCCTAAAACTGATTGCGGAATTTATCAATGACAAATTATAGCGCAGACCATAAGAGTTTTGTTTATATATATAGTAACCGTCAGAATGATAAGCTCTTTATAATTCTATGCGTTTGACAAAGAGCAAACTACAAATACTTTTGTCTGCACTCATAATACAATTGCAATCTTTCATACATAATTCTTTCTCGAACTGAGTTTAGGATGATACATAGGGACGTCAGTTGATATCATCTTTCACCTCCGCGTCAAAATAATAACAATAAATTGGCGATATTTGGTAATAAAACTGGCAAGATCTTTTATCAGGTACTACTTGACGTTTCTCATATGATTAATGTCTCGTACAATGTAATCAAAAAATCTTTTCATTGTAGAAGTTAGCAAAAATCAATGTGATGTTCTTTGCTTTGCACAAATTGCTTAGGATGGTATTCGCGATAACTAGAACTAGCATTTTAAATTATACTTATGTACAATATGACTGAAGCAAAAATGCTCTCAATATTTTAAATATTTAATACAAACACTACATTAAACACGAAAAGCAATGTGATTATTTCTAAATATTGCAAATAGGATTTTTTTACGTCGTCTTTGATGTATTTATTTATTTACTTTTTTTTGCTGTTTCTGCGAACATTTTATTATCGCGCAGCTTTAAACTCATGTTTTTTTCAACAAATTGTATAAGAAGGTATTCACGATAGTTGCTTTTTTGCGTTGCAGGTGTGACCACGAAAATGGCGAAAATAAAGAAAACTGCCGCGAAAAATGTCAGGGTATATAGTATACTGTAAACATTCTAATAAGCATTGATCCGGCATTACGGTTATGGTTGTAAATTGACATTGTAAGAAGGATAACGGTGACATAAGACACCAATGTATGTAAATAACCACAGGTATATTAATGCCGCACTGGGAGAGGTGGTTAAGCGCATTGTAAAACCTAGATTTGACCCACCATTTCGTTTTAAAATGTAACAAGTCAGGACCATTACGGTACCAGTTGCCCCGGTGGTGTAATATCTATTTTCCAGTTTTGTTTTGAACTTGGCACGATTATGGATTAGATTAGTGTTCGGTATTTTTTTACCCTTATTGAAAACGTGACGGGAATGAACCAAAATGAGAACGGCTTCATTACACTAAAATAGCTCTAGGCATTGCGAACTTTAAATTGTACTATATTTGTCAGTTTTGATATGTGTTCCAATGCTCGTTCACGTAGTATTTCAATGATAGTTACTCCAAGACATAACTCGGTTGTCTTAATACAAATCATAAATCTGCTCATGCTACTGATCCCTATGCACCTATCGCTCAGAGTTAAAATTATGGTATAACACCCACAAATACGGAGTTCCGATAAAAATTCAGTTATTGTATGGAGTAATAGCCCCATAATTAGTTAATGTATCTTTGTATATAAATAGTTCAAGTAGGAAAACTAATCAAAAAAGGCTAATGTTACAGATGAGACCAGTTCTTAAAAACGACAAGAACAGTCAAATTGAAGTCCTGAAAAGAAATGATGAAGTTAACCATATTATGCTTGTACATTGTATGTAATCTAATTAATCTGATTTTGTATCTTATTCGTGCCCGTAGATAGTACACCAATAGAATTGAGTTATACAGGAAATACGGTTAAATACATAATTTACTAGTTGTTCATAAAAAATTAACGCTACAATATCCGAATGAATTTCAGAGAAATAAGAATAAACTTTTTTTTTTAATTCGTACAATTCAAAGTTGTATTAATATGTGTCGATGTGTGTCTATATCTTTTTACTCTTTGCTTTTACTTTTAAATGTATTATTTAGTGGTCTTAATATGATATAATATTTAATATATTTTTGTTCCTTTTACTACACAATAATATGACACTAACATTAACTACGTTCTTAAAAGAAATGTCAGTAACTAAAAGGACAAATTATACAGAAGTAACTGTTGTATCAGCTTTTTTTTCGTATAAATGCCTTATTAAGTAAATCCAACGTTGCAGAAGTCTATGAAACGTCGCTCTTTCTTGGGAACTGCCAGACAAGCAAGCATTGGTATTGGTAAGCAAAGAATTGGATTAAATAAAACAATTTATATTAGTAAAAGTATTGGCATCTTGTCAATTCTGAAGGATTACTTGCAGATGAATAACCAATTACTACGACGTCAGGCAAATTGCAGTCTGTCCTTTATTTGGGTTATCGTATATTTTAAATTGATGGAACAACTACAAACAAAATCATAGACCAAACTACCAACAGATATTGATAAAGAGTAAATAACGTTTGTTTTGTAACTATTTATAATAAAAAATAAATAAAATACAAATGACATTGAGAGGCGATGAGAAAAATCTAGTAATAACTACAATGGAAAGAACAACAGAGACACGTTGTACTTCTTCTTTACAACTTATCTGTATTCAACAATTATTATATATGTAGTGCCATTCCAAGGTATTGACATTATGTTTTTTACTCATTAACTTAGCGATTTATGCAGACACAGCTAAATTACATACACATACATACACAACTGTTGGTGTAACTACCGCGAGTCGGATGTTTCTAGAAAAGCAGATGGCACTTACCTCAACGGTGCATCTAGTCCATGCTCCAAGTTCTTGTGGATTTTCGTGTTTATTTTTTCAGTAATTTAATTTCATGTTTTTGTTCTTTTCTTTGGTGAAATCTTATCCATGAACTATGTTCTTTGTGATAAGTGTTCAAATTATTTTGGATCCTTTGATTTTCCCTATAAAAGGAAAAAATAACAGCTTCAATTAAATTTATTTTATGGTTACAGTCGACATGTGTATACCCTAATTGCGATGGAATATCTGTTTCTTAAATATATTTCTTTGTTGGCCGTCCAAATCTACGGACTGAATTTATATTGTTTCATCAGCAGCCTTTGTTTTCCTGCTTTGTATGTGTTAAATTGTATGGGGCAGAAGCGCACGCCGTATTGATCCTTCGTCGAAGTACGTATTTTTATCGGTGATTGTGTCATATAAAGAAAGCCGCTAATCAGCTTTCATCATATAGATCTATCTCATATCCGCAAGACCAGAACTAGATTCTGTGATCGCTGATACCATGTTCGAACTATTACAATAAATCTTAATATGTCTGTACTCGAAACTGCTGAGAGTTCAAAATCAACCTTTGATTCCACTCTTCGAACCCAACTTTTGCAGTGCTATATAAAACTATTTAATTTGGATGGTTATTAGCTCCATGTATTTATATTATGTGTGGAATTTCTTATATCATATGTTAAATAATTAAACATTGATTTGTTTCCCTTACTTACAGAGTTATTTCAACCTCGATCCGAGAACTACCATTTTTGATTATTACTTGGTGAAAACCTTCACAATAATAAAAAGAATCATTTGATTTGAATTGTTTAACGATCGTGACATTAACATTATTGACCGATTAGAAATATATTAAAATATGACCGACGACACTCATTTGTTATAGTTAGTGTTCTGTTTCACCGACGTTGAGCTTAAGTAGCACTCCAGCTAAGGATCATACAAAATGTGATTCATATTTTCGTTTTTGATATTTTGTTTGAAATGTCATAGTAAGCAGAAATTAACAGGTGTTTTTTTATATAACCTGTGCCCTTAGGATATAAAAATCATATGTAATGCACTGTAAATTTCAGAATTAAGGGAGATAACTCTGTAAATGACGCTGAAATACAATAGAGTCTACTGGATTTTCAATGTTGATTATCTCCTAAGAGCAGGCAGATTTGTATGAATAACTACACATGTCATAGTAAAGACCCATAAAACAACTTTATTATAAAAATAAAAATATGTAGCCTTTTTTGGGGTATCATATTTTTTCAGATTTTGCATGATTCTTACAAAGACAGCTACTTAAATAATTTTTTGCAAGAGGTGGGAACTGCTCACCCATTATGAAAATTTAGTTTTTATTTGGGTTCATAGGTTTCTTGCTGAGTGTATTTGTTTGGTTTTGCTTTTGTATTGTACCATTTGATCTTTATTTGTTGTCTATTTGTGTTCATAGAATTAAATCAAGCTTTGCTGCATCTTTTCATACTCCCTGTGATAAAAGCAGATACACACAATTGACATTGATACAGGTAGATTAAGCCAAATTAAAGAAACTGAATTAGCATAGATAGATAAAATATATGCATTTAGAATCTGCGTCCATCATCAGATATTTAAAAAAAAAAGGAAAAATTTTCAGCTTTGCAATCTATTTGCTTTAGATATACCATAGTGCATGATCATGTATAATAAAACTGTTAAGATGGATCCTTCATCATCATTTTTTAAATCATTTAATTAAAACTACATATACTATGTGAGCTCTATTCAAATCACTTTGTATTATATCAATCAGTATTGTTAAATGCATCTACGGGAGCATCACAAATGTTTTGTCTAAAAATGCTATCTTAATTTCTTCCCACATAGCAACTACGGAAATGTTATTATAAAGTTTTGGTGTTGCTATTATCTCAAAATTTTAAGGTGTAATTTCATTCCGCTCTTTAGTAATGTACCGATACGAGGATACTGTGGAGAAGAAAAAAAAGCAATGTTTAACGGTTTTGAATATAAGATATTTTTATTGTGTTAGAAGCATGATAATTTTTTTTAAAACTACTCCAAACTAGTAGGATTTTTCATTGAATTATCAAATCAATAAAAATTCCCATACCACTAAGAACAAAGGGCAATTGTTTGTTAAATTTTGCCTAATACATATCAGTATTTATATAATTGTACACATCACACGTAATACTGTTGAATTTATTTTTCAGAAACCAAAGAAAACAAACAACATTAAAATCAGTCAAAACATAAAAAACACACTCTGTGTGTGTGTGTGTGTGTGTGTGTGTGTGTGTGTGTGTGTGTGATTTCACCAGAAATCGTGAAAATGCATGCCAAACATACAACAATGAGTTGGTCACAACGACTGTTTATTGATCACTTAGTCAGAATCACATGCTATATTGTATTAAAAAAAATAAAGATACATACATAACGGTGTTGAAATTTCATTACAGCAGCATCTGTCTAAATATTAACGCACAATCAATATTTAATCAATTTAAGCTAGCTTACAAATGGCTCATCAACTTGTAAACATACCAAAACAAACAAAAAAAAAGATCCGGGAATTTTAATAGCGATTTAAAAAATTGCATATTTGGTCGAGTAATAAACTATTTAACAGGATACATTGCAATTCTAAGTAAGAATTTGTTTAGAAATGTTTGACTAGAATGAGAAAACCATTTATGATATACCTGTTTTGCGAAACAATATGACAGCTCACAAGAACTTTTAGCCATACATCTTTTCTTTAAATAATAAAAAAACTTGTGCTATCTCCAATACAACACATACATTTAGAACGAACAATCACCCTTTCATACAAGTGAAATTAGCTTATCACACGTAAGCGTCGTGTTAACGAAACAATAAATCATAAGTCATAATAAATTTGAAAAAAAGGTTCTTTCATTAAAACTAGTCTAACCCCACCGCAGCTTTTGTGTGCTTGTCCATAAACATGCGATTTTGGTCATCATTGTGTGTTTGTGTCGTTATATTAATTTTAGTTCGATTTACAGGCATTGTCATCCGTGGATTTTATTACATTTGTTGCCATGGCCGTTCAAAGCTTACGTATAGGTGTGTGTAATCTAATATAGAAAAATAATCTCTGATTATACAAAAAGCATGTTTTTAAACGTTTACATAATAAACACTTTTTTTCCGATATATCTAAAATGTATTTCCTCATTCATATATCAGGTAACAAGCACCAACGGCCATTGATTGTAGACACATGTAATTATTTTTTTCTTTTCGATCTACCCGTGAGTGTTGTAGAAATGCGTATTGTCGTCAGTAGAAAATCAAGAAATAGAAAATTATGGAATTTCAGACATTTGTGGACTTGCAGGTTATTATGTATAAATCGTATTTCTGTACTTGTTATGACATTTTACTTTCCATTTTTTAAACGTTTGACTTGCCGAATTAAAAATAACATGAAGCAGAAAAAAAATCAAAGATTGATCTATGAAAAATGCAAATAAAGGAACGTTCAATAAGTTAATATCCTATGTCAACCTAACAGCTATCCTATAAGAAATTCGCACTTTGGTCTAAAATATAAAATTTAAATCTTACTAATTGAGGTCTCGCTATGCTTGCTTAGTACTACAGTTTTGAAATTCAATCATCACATACTAATTTACAAAAGACAATATCAATTTTGTGTACAGTTATAAATGGACTACTTTTATGCACACAATTGACCCCGGAATCAATACAAAAAAATACAGGAAGTGTATGTAATGAACACACATGCTTGGCTTCCAAGAATGTTAAAGTGTGAATACATATGTATTGTTGTAAATCGTACAATGTTGTACCGTGACCATCTCGGATTGACTTCGTTAAACTTACTATTGGTTTGTTTTTTGGTTTCAGCTATAACATTAACCATGTTTTAAAATGATAGAATAAATCTGATTTTAAAAATGTATTGTTAGGGTAATCGGTAATAGTCTCAAATCGGTTGTTCATATTTCTAAATATTTTGTAATCGCAGAAAATAAATAGTAATATGATATGCGGTAGTTGTAACACGAAAGAGGACTAAGTTACTAGATAAAGATGTCTTATGAGGTCGTCCGAATTGTCCGAGGTCCGAGTTGTTACATATATCGAACTTCCGTAGCTACTCGACCATTTTCGATACACAGGTGCCTTTGCACACCAGATAACTTAACAACCGATCAGACCATCAATGGTTCTTTTAAGTCATTCGTTAAATTTATACAAATTAAAAAATCGTTATACTTTGACTGCTTCCTTATAACCGTTTGAATGATAGTAATATATATATAATACATATGGGGCTGGTTTTATATGAAAAAAAAGAATCTTATCTCCAGACTTTCCTCAAATCCTTCCTCAACTCAAATTTTAACCAATCAGATCGCTTGGAATTGCACATTTGAAGAAAACTCAAGGATGTGAGGAAAATCTCAATTTGAGATTAAAAAAAAACTGGACCCTGGACATATTACTACTATTTTCGACTCTTTATATGACAGGAAACAAATATATTTGGATTTTAATAAAACAAATAAGGCCATGTGCGATATATTATAATGTTTTAAACACAGCTCAAAATTTTTATTTAAAACTAATATACCATAAATGACCAATCGCCTTATACAATGATATAGTTCCAGATAACTTGTTGCTGTATTTACCTGTTACATGTATATAAAACTCCAGTCATTTTAAATACTACAGACAATTTATAATGTAACATTATCACTCTTTCAATGAAAATGTTAGCTTTTTCAAGCTATAATATTGCTCATGTAAACATGTCAAAAAATTGGGACGCTTTATTTGTGACTTTAAAAAGTGTTCTACTGAAATAAAGTGCAAGTTTTTTTTTTTATTTTTGAATATTTAGTGGTCACATCGGTTTCTTTCAGTTTCTTTTGTCCTGTTTTATTTAAAATTGTCCTCGAGTCTAAACTGGTAGATGGTAACTGTTTTTCATTGACATTTTTAAGCAATTATTTTGAAAAAAAATGTATGTTTTTCCAATTATCTCTACGAATGTAAGCATTGCATTCATGAACATTAATGAAAACATCTTCAATTTGAAGTGGCATTCATTTAATTAGAATGTTTTAAATGTCAAAAAGCATAATCTTATTAATAAAATCACAAAGGACCAATTATTCAAATCGATTTTTTCTTGCGCTTTTGAAATTCTGGTATATTATGAGTACTTCATTTTGAAATCAATTTTACTTTATCAACTTGATATTATCAGCAGATAATAGCAGTTGAAATGTTTAAATGCAGACATATATTTCTTTGAATAACCAACTCGTTAGATTCCGAATACTAACACGAAATGCTTACATTCATAATGCACTTTATAGTCCTATTACGTAATATTTTGTATCGTCTAGGTGTATAAAAATGAATATAGCAAATTCTGGAAATATCATGATATACTGATATTGTATGTCAAATAAATTTTCTAATGATGATGCAATCTAAATTTCGTAGGCGTTCTTAAGATATGAGATTTGTATGTGATTGATAACTATTCGAAACACATTAAAAACGAATAATATTTTGTTTAGAGAATAGGTCAAGCCAGTTATTATAACTAAATATAGAATGTCACTTTGTCAACTTTGAATGTTAGAAAATCAGAGTGCCAGACTATCTGTCATGTGATCAATCTAAACTTTTAAACTGAGAACAGATGCAGTGATTTACACATAAACCATTGAACACAGATACATTGAAGAAAACCGTTCATTTATGATAATATGCATTTTGTTACACTACGATTTAGCTTAATAAAGATAGAAAAAGTAACAGATAGGCTTTATTTGCTTGCTTAAGTTTGATGTTTTTATTTCAATTCATTCCAATGAAATCTATACAAAAAGGATGCTTGAGAACTATAATTATTTTATGCAGTTATGCTTTAGTTTTCTGTACTCTATTTTAGAGCCAAGAAAAAAAAAGGTTTAATAAAAACTCCTTATGTGTTCTATGTAAGACATAAAATATGCTAAATCCTTTCACATAAATATATTGATAATGTATTGTTGATTAATAACCCTTCTGTTGGTAAATGTACGTTTACCTTCAATATATCTACAAGAGCTCGCAATAAAGGAGACTACAGAAACAGATTTTTCCGCATCATTTCGGAACTATATCCTAAATTCGGCAACATTGGTGGCTCAGTACTACCATTTGTGATAAAAGAGATGATTTTAGTTTGAAGATTATGCTTATTTTCCTTTCATGTGTAGCAATGTATCTTCATCTCTTCCATTCCATTTGATGTTTATATTTCACAATTGATTCAAGGGCAAGTACTGACTACTTTGATTCCTTTGAACGCCATAATTGTCTGCGTAACAGACTCATGAATCAAGGGTTTGAGGAAATGCATCTCAAATAATCTCTTACCAAATTCTTCTCAGATTTCAGTCCTTGGTTGAAAGATCCTCAGCTTGTTTTCTAAAACAATGAGTATTGATTGCTTTTTGTAAATTATCCGTTGTAATGATGTGGTCACTGATTTACCGATTGTGAAGCAACAGCATGTAAATGCTATTTAGTCACCACCGGTACATCACACCACAAAGGAAGAAGGTGGTTTACCACGTTGTAAAACCTAGATTCAACCCACTATTTCGTTTGAAATCCCTGTAGTTTTAATATATATTTTGTCAGATTTGAATTATACTGGACTTTATCATGGATCGCAGTAGTATTCGATAATTCTGTTGTTACCCTTATTTACTTAATATACCCCATCAATTGACAATAGTTCTTGTTCATATTTCCGCATATGACTTTATGTTGTTTGGTTCTTCCGTTCCCCAATGTACCACCAAACAGGTTGTCGTTTGTTGCTGCGTAGCGTCCCTTCGAAAAACTTGCTAGAATGGCTTGCATTCCATAAATATGAAAGAAAGGATAAATACGATTTTTTTCATTATTGAAAAACATGAATGTTGTTTTAATATGTGTGAAGAACTAGATTATTAGCGAGTACTGCAAAGCGGTGTAAGCTCTAATGTTATCACATGCACTATCTTAATTTCATTTTATGATTCTAAATATACTAATGTAAAACAAGTAATGTCCCGGAAGTAACAAAAAGTGACTATCCTTACGCAGCAAATTTTACAATTCCTAAAAACAGTCGAATAAAAATATATAGGTTTAGATTACGTTTCAGTAAAAAAAATCATCTTAAAGGTTTTTTTAATAGTTTTCGAGTCTTTGTTATTGTTTTACTTAACAAAAAGTGAATATAATGTGTTTTTTAAAAGTTCGCAAAAAAAGTGTGGTGTACTTTAGTGTACCCCAGCTGTTCCCTTGTTGTTTTTGTCAAAACCCTTACCCGCTTCGGAAAAAAAAATAGTTCTGATATGCTGCTAGTTGCGTCTGAATTTTGTTTACGAAACGTGGTATGTGTATTCTCATAATCCGTGGAGAACTGAACTATTTCCGTATCTGTACAAATTAATCAGACTCGCTAAAACTAAAAAGGATGTTGCCAAAATAGTAAAGCTAGTATGGTGGTGTGCTACTACGTAATCGAACATTTTGAAAGTGGTGGTGGAGGCTGGGATCTTTACAAATAAATACAACAATCAAATTTTATTTATTCATTCATTGAAAAATTACTTTGTTCAAATTGATTCTGTATTTCCCTCATTATTCAACAAGACAGGTTTTCAAATAAATTACAATTTATTGGAAATAAAATGATTTATTTCGCGAAAGTTTCCCTATGGTGACCTAATGAATGAGGTAATTTTCATTTTGACCAATAAGACTGTTGGAAAAGGGTCACGTGACAGTTACAATTTATCTCCATCAAGTAAAAGTCTAATTTTATTACTGGTGAATTTTTTTTAACCCACCACCACCCCTTTCTACCGGCTAAAAATGTGAACTTATCTCCTAGAACTAGCACAATTTAAAAATACTTTCTACTGAAATTTAAATAAAAAATTTGCGCTTGCGGAAAAAAAAATATCCCATCCAACCCCGAACCCTTCATTTATGCCTAAAGGGTTTTAATATCCTTAACTACAGATGAGATCAGTTCTCGCCCCGTGCGGGTCCGGGTGTTAAAAGAACAGATCCACAGCATCGCTAAGCTTGTCGTAAAAGGCGACTAAATAGTGCTCAGAACCCTGGCCGGGAGCTAAGACGCTCTGCCCACAGAGCAACTGGGTTATGTGCCCCCGTTGGTGGAATAGGGTAACCCTGGCATGGTTCATGCTGGGGTCGTCAGGCCATAATACGGAAAATCTAAGTTGCCCAACCCTACCCACCTCTCCCAATTTGCAGTGTCAATTAAAATTCGTCGACCCCGTTATCCTAGTGTCCCATCCCATTTTCATTTCATCATCATTTCATGTTCATTTTATCCATTTCATGTTCATCGCCTGAATATAGCTGATAAATTGCTGCTCGGGCGTCAAACCCCAACAATCAATCAAAGACAGTTCAGGTATGGTAAAGCTTATGTTGCTAGCTGATACTCCATATTATACACGTTTCGAAAGAGAATATGCTCAATTGCATTTCACTGTGTTTGTAAAATATGTGGAAAATACCCAGGTCGAAATGTAAGTGTACTTGATTACATATAGGGTCCTGATTCGATTCAGATAATTTACCGTAGATATTAAGTGTAATAGTACATATTTTTATTTCTAAACCACTCAAAGCCCGGAAAACGTCGCGACAATTATATAATAGATTATAGGCCCTATTGTTACAAACCGTGCTTACGTTATTTTACAGATTCAATTTAATAATTGTCTGGAAAACCTTCTATCTTGATTAAATTCGCTAACTTCATTTCCTTGTAGTTCGAAGTATCGAAAGGTCAAGGCTGTCAATTTGTGAATCCTATTTTGATTCTGTGATTGTTTGATTACAATTATTATCCTCATTTAAATCTACTTCATTTAGCTTTATTGCGACAAACATGAAACGAATAAAACGATGCATTCCATTGATCTCGTTTGTGCAATTAAATGCATCACCACGACTTACTTATAAGACGCTGTAGTGCACGTAACTTGCGATGAAACTTTGTCTAACCCACGATATAACTTTAGATTCATTGTTATATGTCAGGTGAGCAGTGGTTAACTTCATTTTTACCGGATTTATCCGTGATTTTATGATTTATGATTTATTTTCCTTCCTGGTATATAATGTAATAGTTCGTAACTTTGGTTTACCACAGGTAATTATGTTGTCCATCGGTAAAATGATTAAACACGACATTTTTATCCATATTTTGAATGTTTGTACTGATTCTTGAACAACTTGTAAACAATAAAAGTATGAAATTTAACATTTTTAAAACAAGATTACATATTTTTATACATGATTGTATTTTGGTATACACATACAAATTTTGAATACTGCATTTTTACAGTTTTATTTGATAATTAATTTACATATTTTTAAAGTCCTGGCGTGTGAACGACTTCAACAAAATGTGTCCCGATCTTAAGGGGGTAGACCAAGGGTAAGGGACATTACTCCTACAAATAATTTGAACATTTGTATTCAGCATTTTACATCAATCGCATGTAACCATCAAAGTAACTTGGATTAATTTCATTGCTTCAAATGAAAACTTGATATGCGTTGATGAAATTGAATATGATACAAGATTAATTACTGATTTCAAGAGTTATGTCCTTTACCCTAGGTGTCCACCTCCTTACACGCGATATATTTGATTTTTTTCCATGAACAATAAAGTACGCATTTTTTGCTATCTTAATATTACAAATCTTTTGTTGGTGATGACAATGTTACGTTTATAAAGTAAAAGATAATAATAATCAAATCTGTAGAGAAACGAAATGAAACCGATAGTATGTGATTGTTACAGTATTAAATCTGAAATTTTCTTTTCAAATCTACGCACATGCATAACTGCATTAAATATTTATTTTAGATGTGGTATTATTAATTCTAATAATCGACAAAGAGACCCAACACATGCAATTCAACGTTTTTAAATAATGAATTGCCAAGTAAAATGTATGCCCATGTAGCTTCTTGGCTGCAGTAGCAAAAGGTCCTGTCATTTTTACTCATATCTATAAAAAAAAAAGAACAGATAATCAAAAAGGATATAAAAGTAATATGTGATAAGTGTCCTGCACCAATATGATTAGCATTAATAATTAGAAAAAACTATCTTTAAGGTGCATGATTCATACTGTACCAAAGAAGAGATTGTGGAAAACCATAAATCTGTGCTATCCTCTTTTGGTCTCACTACCAAGGACGATGATTGTGATTTGCCGTCTATGTACTGGATTCCTAAACTCCACAAGAATCCATACAAACAACGTTTCATAACTGGATCTGCAAAAATGTACCACCAAACCTCTTTTAAAACTTTTAACTTCTATACTCACAACTGTCAAAGAGGGTCTGCAGTCTTACCACAACACTTGTTACTCCCGTAGTGGTATTAATTCAATTTGGATCCTGAAAAATTCGAACGATTTTTTTTAGACAATCAGTTCAAGACTATTATCTGAATATAATAGCATTTAAACCTATGATTTTTCAACAATGTATACGTCTTTTCCCCATACTCAGTTAAAATCCCGACTTAAAAACATTACACATCGTTGTTTTTTCTAAAAAAAAAAAGATGGTACACCTTGATACAAATATATAGTTCTTGGTAGAGATTCCTCATACTTTGTAAGAAATAATTCCGAATCATCTTCCAAATATACAGAGGAAGATGTTTACAAAATGCTGGAATTTCTAATCGACAACATATTTGTCCAGTATGGTGGACGTGTTTTTCACAAACGGTCAGCATTCCAATGGGAACAAATTGTGCTCCTTTACTTGCTGACAAATTCTTTCACTCTTATAAGGCTGACTTTATAGCTGATCTAATCCGAAAGAAAGAATATTGTTTGGCTATATCCTTCAATCTCAGTCTCCGCTATATAGATGACGTATTATGTTTAAACAATCCTAATTTCGGGGATTTCATACATCGCATCTACCCCAAAGAACTTGAGATAAAGGATACTACAGACACTGTGATGACAGCCTCATATCTTGACCTACACTTAGACACCGATGTTAAAGGAAAACTATTGACCAAACTTTACGACAAACGTTATGACTTTTCATTCAGAATTGTCAACTTTCCTTTCATCTGTGGCAACATCCCTTCGGCACCTGCGTATGGAGTGTTCATATCACAACTCATACGTTATGCCAGAGCCTGCCAAAACTACGCAGACCTTTTGTATCGCGCTAGAACTCTAACAAATAGGCTTCTGGAACAGAGTTATGTTGCTACAAGATTGAAGTCATCACTACAGAAGTTTTATGGTCGTCATCACGAACTCGTGGATCGTTATGGTGTATCCATCTGCACCATGAAAACTGATCTATTCAACGGGTCATAGTTTTCCTTTCCTCATTTGTCTACCCCGGACTTGACTTTTTATGAGCAACTCGGCGGGTGTTTCTAGAAAAGCAGAGCACGCTTACCCTACCGGTGCACCTGGTCCATGCTCCCAGTTTTTAGTGGAGTCCGAGTTGCTCATTTGCTTTTGTTACTTTGTATGTATGATTTTAGTTACTTTATGTTCTTTATGTCTGTTTTCTATGTCTGGTCTTTGTCCCTGGATTACATTTTTTGATTTCCGCTATAACCTTGGTTACCGTCATTACTCTTTTAAACATAATTATTGTTTGGGTCAATATTATGGACTAATAATACCAAAATTAATGATACTTTAACGTAGTGTGGGCTCTATACTGTCAAACATATCAAACAACAGATTTGTTCCAAAATAATAATAGATTGATTGATTGTTTGGGTTTAACGCCCGAATAGCAATTTATCAGCTTTATTCAGGCGATGAACATGAAATGGATGATAAAATGAACATGAAATGATGATGAAATGAAAAATGGGATGGGACACAAGGGTAATGGGGTCGACAAAATTTGATTGCCACTGGAAATAGGGAGAGGTGGGTAGGGTCGGGCAACTTAGCCTGCTGTTGCGGAGCCCTATGGTTCCTACTCCAGGAGAATATCACAGTAGGGTTTTTTTAACGTGCGAGGAACGTGGCATCTTTCCCAACACGGTGCACCACTATGGTTTGCGGTCAGGTTTTCCGTACTATAACCTGACAACCCCACTTTGTAACACACCAGGGGTACCCCATTCCAACACCTGGGGCACACAACCCAGTTGCTCTTTGGGCAGAGCGCCCTAGCCCCTGGCTAAGGTTCATTGCACTATTTAGTCGCCTTTTACGAAAACTTTAGCGCTGCTGCAGGCCTATTCTTTTGACATCCGGACCTGCACGAGTCGACAAGTGTACTAACACATCTCTTTTTCCTGTTCCCCTTTCTGTTCAAGAACCTAACCCGCCTTGGAAAAGATAGCATCGGCTGTACTATTCGAAGCGATTTTTCATAGAAAGGAAAGGCAATCATATTTGAAATTTCTATAAAACTGTTAGTTTCAGTTTGGTGCGCATTTGTTTACGTCACAGATTATGCTTAAAATATTCCCACCATCCGTACACGGCTTATGTATACTATTTCTTTCTATCCCCTTGCTAGGTTTCATAGTCTTGCACCCTCTGGTATGGTTTTGGATACAACGACAGAAAATAGTTAGAGGGTGTTGAGATGATTTCTCAAATAAAAGTCAAGTCGAAGTTTTAACGTTTTAAACTTGCAATAGGGTCGTCTAACTCTGGAGTACTGGTCAGTACTGGGTACAGATGCTTATATAGTGTTAAACTGTTCTTCGAGAAGAGGTACTGGATATTACTCGTTACTGGCTCTTACCAACGGTAAAATGCTAATTTCATTATAAAAACTCAAAAATATTTAAATCACTAATTACCAAATTGGTACACCAAATCACCCGTGACGTCATTGGACCTTTTACCAACTTAACCAATACCGAAAGTAGTATTTCCAATAATTCGGAAACAATCGCACTTTACTTTAAGTACTTAGAAAACAATAGAGAGTTCCTAAAGTTGAAAAAAAAATGTAAACAAAAACAATGAAATTCACTGCTAAAATATATGAACAGAGAATTAAATAACCATCCTCAATCTAAATAACAATGTTATATATACTAAGGCAATATTATCATAGGTTCACGAATGTTGCATCTCCCAGTGCTTGCCTCTATAGGCAACGTACATACCTTAACCATATTATATTTTCACTTAAGTCTTCACTTTTTTTAATTTAACCACTTTAGATGAATGGATATGTTTTGTTACTTTGATGTTTATATTAGAGCTTTTTTAGAACAAAATATAAGTCACTAAAATATTCATAACTCTGCGTTTCAATTAAATTATTAAACCAAAATTACAACAACACTTTTGAGACGATGAAAAGTAGTGGTCTCGACTATAACAAAGTTTATGTTTATTTTGTGCTTCTGATGGTTCAAATACTCAAATTACACAAATAAAGTGGTGGTTTTTCATATATACGTTCCATGATTCATCCCTTTTTTTAGTGGGGCCTTCATGGTTCAGCACCTGACTAAAAAATGATATTATAATCACTCTGAAATATAACTTAAGAATTTTATTTGTTTTATCACCACAATATACGCTCAGTCTGGACTAGTAACACTGTTTAAGTTCAGCTGTTTCTGTAATTTCGTTTATAGTAATTATATTTGATTTGATTGCTATTAACAATCAAGCGGATTACTTTCTGGTACACTTTTAATGCGACTCACGTATGATGTCAACCAAGCACACTAATGTCAATACTCTTTGATAAAGGCAGCGAAGTGGTCGCAAGTGTAAAACACTTTTACGTCATGTTACCACTGCAGTAAAGAAACAAAGTCTAGAATAAAGTCTAGTAAGTGAAGACCTGTATATTTTGAAAAATTCATTGATTTTGTTTTCCTTAACAGTAAATTCAGTTTAGGTTTAAATTAAGAAAAAAATGTTATTAACAATGAATGATAGTTATAGAATAAATGATCAGTAGTACTTTGTTGTGAATATTATAAATTTATTTTATGTTTTGTCGCGTAGTCTTTGAATGTACATTATGTAATAAATATTAACAAGTAAAATTGTGAAGAACTCTGCCTATGGTCATCAATGTTTTCGGTCTTCAAGAGCAATTTATACGTCGGTATGTACTTTACTTTATAAATAATTTTCAGATATGTTTGCTAAATATATCCTTGTATTTTACTTATCTGTTGTTTTAAACCATTTTGATTGATATGCTCATGCACTTCAAATTTCATTTATATGAATTAAAAATTCAATGCCCTTATGAAATTCCTCATTTTTGTCCACCTTTTGATTACAATATTCCATGTGTGAAATAATGTCGCTTTCTCACGGAGAGGCAAATTGTATCATCCTTGCTCTCCATCGTCTCACAAGTTCAATTGTATTATGTGCCATACAATATTTAAAGGTTTTTGAGTAGAAAACGTTTTATTCTGTACTGCAAGGTTCTATATTATACTGCAAGGTGCAACTAAAAATATCTGACCATTCGGATACCGTACAATGTATTAAATATGTTTCGTCACTTTTTTATTTCTCATGCAATTTATTTCCATTTAATATTTTTACATTTTAAATATAAAATGAAAAGTAAGGACAAAATTATCGATCAGAAAAACTCTAAGCAAAAGTCTAAAATAAAAGTCAAAATAGTAAAGTCTATATAACAAATGGCAATACCATTGAATAAAAACAAAAAAACGGTCCCGACTGTGTGCAGGCATTTCTATGAAAATGTCCGGTTTAACCATGTATTCTAGCACTGCAACCCTCCCATGACACTTAAGTCTTTCCAGTTCTTTTTTTATAGTTCTACATAAACAGCCCTTAATGAATTAGAAGATTGGATGCAACATTCACACGGATTCACAATCAAAATTGCCATCTTAAGACTCTTAAAGTGAAATAGCATAAAGAGTACAAATGTAATCAAGGAAACCAGGATTCTAGCAGAAATCGAAAGAAATAATGTAATCCAAGGACAAAAGACCAGACATGGAACAGGTCATTAAATGAACATTGCATTTGTTGAATTTACTTCTCACGGGGTCCTACAGTACACTTTACTAATTTCTTTTTGTGTTTTGAACACAAATGCATCAAATAAGATCTGAAGGATTTTTTCCGATATATTCTAATCACTTGCATGATTTAAATGGAATTTTAACTGCTCCAACAACTTGCGTTTCATGACTATACAAACAGTGCATTGTAAGTTGCTACTGTATTCTCGACACACGGACAATAGTCATGTTTGATATTTACGAAATACAAGCCGTTTTTCCAAAGGGTCGTAAACCACCAACACGCGGAATTCTGGTTTGCTGTCCAATTGGAGAAAGGAAAAGCTGTAAACATTTTTTCTTCGAAAGTTAAACTGTTTCCGCTTCGGTAAATAGCTAAATGGTTTAAAATAAATTATTTAAAAGTATCCAAGTACTTACAAGTATTTGAAGTCTATTGCTGTTCATTACTCCAATTGGACAGTAAACCAGTTTGTAGGGTTGGAAAGTTGCTTCCCTTTGCTCAAAGTTTAACAAAAATCAATTTAAAATCAGGAATATGAAAAGGTCAACTGTATTCAGCCCTGCATCTGCTGCTATATTTTTTTGTGGAGTATAATTTCGTACCGTCTAAATTAAAGTACATATGGCAACTCTTTAAAATCATAAGCTACATGTAACATCTCACATGGTACAGGGCAGGCAGTTTCACTGGTTCCTGTCTCCAGTGTGCATGATTGAGTATTATATTATTGATAACATATATTACATGTGTTTTGTCACTAATGGTACAATTACTTTCTTATTAACTCCGACTAGGAAAACGCCCCGACAGTGATTGGATTCATTATGAAACATTCGATGTGTATTTACGATATTGAAGATTCACACAATCAATTTATTTGGTGTGTTTTGAATCATACAATCTGTATTGATGGCTCTCCCTTCATTTCTTTCAGATCCGATGTATCGTTATGTCAAGGCCCAAAAAACGTAATTATGACTTGATATTACAATTCGTTTTCAATAACGATCATTAAGCTCATTCCAAGTTTCATTTAGTTCTTATATTAACTCGAGTAGAACGTATTCACTTGATTTGCCCCTTCACTAAAAGCTGAATATCACCAAGGCTAGAACAAATAATTGTGTCGCAACAGAAGATCTGCAACAAAATTTCCATTTACAATTTGTGTGGGTTATTTGAACAATTCGTCCACCACTTTCTCTCTTTCTAGGTTTTGATGGACCTTTTAACATTACTTAGATCAGAAATATGACTTCTTGCTTTGTGAAAAGGTTTTGATGTTAAGAAACTTATCAAGCATTCAAAATGATTGCTAAGAGAAAATGAATAAACAGTTTACTGTAATGTAACAAGAGTCATGTGCTCCACTAATATAGGCTTTTTTGTTATTATTCTTGTATTTCCTGACATATTATGTAATATCACCAATAATACGTTTTACCCACAATCCAGACAAATTGGAATACGCTTACTGATTGGCAAAAAGTGAATAGTATAAAATACTGTGTTATCAAGGCAGTTATACCGATTTTTTTTCCATCTATTTCAGGCAAATTGAGTGTAAGTTTTTGTAAGAATCAGGCAAAATAGGAAACAAATCAGAAACATGCAAGTCGAAACCTTTTCAATCAGACAATATAATTTCACTCAAGGATGCTTTATCTTTTTAAAAAGAATATTATTTGATCTCTTGATCACTGAATTTGCTCTGAAAAATCTCGTCATTTTTCCTTGATTCTGATGCTGCAATTAGTCAAATACAAATTTTCTCGAAATGGATTTGTTCCATCCAAGGTTTCACCAATTGCCTAATTCTGA
Source organism: Perna viridis (assembly GCA_037379345.1). NCBI lineage: Eukaryota > Metazoa > Mollusca > Bivalvia > Mytilida > Mytilidae > Perna > Perna viridis. The sequence continues at coordinate 24,627,708 of CM074515.1, forward strand.
CAGAGACTGCCAATAAAATCTACGAATGAAGAGCCATATTTGTTCAGCTATAGTGTTGTAGATGTATATGAACATACAATGACATCAATGACATAATTATAAGATGTAATCAGCTATACATATAGTACTTAATCCTTATTGTGGGGATTTGTATTTTAAATTTCAGAAACTTGTAAACTTTCATCATCGTATCAAAATAGTAATGCATAAAACCGCGAAATACGAAGAAAACTTGGAAAAAAAAATATAAAAAGTCGACGTCTTTTGTTCAGCTACAAGTCGTTACTTTTCCATATTTCTGCTTTCACTTTTTTCGTAATATAGTTATGTGGAATTCAACGCAGTACAATAAATATTGTCTATTGAAAGACAAATTGGCCTGAAATCAGGAATACTGGCTTCTTTCTATTACATGTACGTGAGGGCGTCGTTCTTTCTGTGCTAGATTACAAGGGTAGCAAGAAAACTTATATATAAGAAAAGTTATATTTTAGATGCATTGTTACAATAATAAAACACTCGAAAAAAACATTTTTCAAATTTCAGTTTCATTTTTTTTTTATTTCAGTTCATATTTTTGTTTAATATGACTTTTACTTTTGACATAACTTCAATTAAGCAAAAGAAAACAACATGTTTGAATACAGACAAGGATTGTTTTTAGGAGAAAAAAGAGCAAAAGAGTATGATATTGCAAAATCCTTAATCTAGCAGGACTATGATTTATTACATTGTTTACATTATTTTAGAATCTGCATGATATTATTATATAAAACGTCTATATTGAAGCACTTCCAGGTTTATTTAGAGAACATGGTAACATTTGACAATTATTCATATGATATCTCTACAAAGAGTGAACATTGGAAAATGCAGTCATGTAGTAAAGAAAAAAATCATTTAGACTCTATAGACGCAAACGTTTATATGAATATAATTATTGTCTAGAACTGAAGATTTATTACGGCAAAAATGTTATAAAACATATCATATGAATTAATATTACTATTATAAATTAGATGAAATTAACAGACTCGTAGCCAAGCTTCAGCATATCAGATTGTCTGAATCTACCACAAATTAACCCAATGTTGTAGCCCATTATCGCAAACTCTTAAATATGAAAGACTGGGACTGGCTTTTAATGATAAAATTAGTATTGCGGAATTATTTGATTACCTGAATCAAATGAGAACACAAAAATCGCATCCAAGTTAGAAACAAAAGTGATCGCAAAAATTGCATTTTAGTGTACATATAAATGCATTGATCGTTGTTATTATATTTTCAGTGTGTAATTAAGAATAGAAATGCATCTTAATTCAATAGATAAACAAGTCAACTATTAAACCCACCATTGAGGAGACAACGAAACTAAACTTCTAACGAAATCACCGCAGCAAACTATTCAAATACAACTTTTGAATCATACATAGACATGTGATTATTCCATTTGGCAAGACAGATTTTCAGATTAAAAAAACACACTTCACTGAATTTTGTCCTGAGATTAACTGTACGATACATAGTTTCTGTGTCTACGGAAAGTTGAATCACTCTGTCCACTCCAAAATTATAATGAAATATCAAACAATTAATTCAATCGTTTGTAGTTGTCCTGCCTATGCAAGTGAAATCAAAGAAAAACCACACTGAAATATACATGTAATAAGGAGTCAAAGACGAAGTAAAGGACGACAGAAAAGTGGAAAAGCCACCCGATCTCAAAGATAATACTTCTAGAATTGACAAGGTGTAACCACAAGGTTATAAACCTTTGCTCTCCTGCTTCATGCTATACGTATATGCAATATATTATTGAAGGTGGATATGATATAACAGACTGAAATATATTCGTAATATGCACATTCGTATTAAGGTTTAGTTTTATGTGTGTTGTTAATTAACTGAAAAATGTTTGTTATGTCAATTTCATTAAATCAGGTCGCTTTGTACGTAAATGTCGTACTGAAAGAGTGTTTAAATTGAACAGTTCATATGAGTAATACAAACAGAGATGTTTAACGATCGGCAAAAAATACATGTTAAGCCTTGTCACAAATTGTAGTATAATAGGACTTTTGATATTAAAAAAAACTATGATACAAGTAATAAATTCTGTTCACTGACATTGAACAATTTGAAGATAAAAAACTGTTTTCGCCAGGCTCCGAACAGCGTCTGACGTTCGAAACTTACTAAAGACGCTGCAGCTAGCACTTTCAGAAAATGCAAGAATCTTGCAAAGTCGGGAAAAATATATGATTTTACCGGACGTTTTCCGATTGTCAAACGACTTACATGTATGATTTGCATAACGCCCGGGAATTTTCAAAGCCAATCTTCAGCGGTTATTAAGAGAGGAAACGAACGTCTGCCGCTGCGTGTTGATTATGTTTTCGCTAGAAGAAAGATAACTCAAAATGTCTGAAAATAAATTATGATATAACATTGTAATTACGAACTTAATCAATACTCCCTTAGTTAATACTACCCGAAATAAAACAATTGTCAAAATGCACGTGACTTTTTAACAACCGGGTAGTGAATGAATTTCTGCGAGAACTTCACAGTCATTTTAATATTTCGCAGACGTCAAACATTCAAATCTTTACCGTCGAAATCGGATTTACAAAAATGACTACACCTACGTCCTCATTTATGCCCGGAAAACGTCACGACAGTCATCAATTTCATTATCAGACTCTCGGTTGGTATTAGCAGTGCTGATAAACCACACAATATGGATTGATATCACTAACTTAATATTTTTGTGATTGGAAGCATGGTGATGACAAGGATGAACTAGAAACAAATCGTACTTTAATGTTTTTTTTTTTTTTTTTATTTTTTTTTTTTTTTTTGGTGGGTGTTTTTGTTTTTATTTTTGATTTTGCTTTGTTTTTGTATTGTTTTTCAAAAGGAGTATACTCCAATATAACTTGATTCAATCGGTTCTGTAAAATTATATATTCTTTAAATAATTATACATGCTTCTTGATCGGTTATTTCATTTCATTTACACTGCTACATACAAACATGCCGGTTTATATCTATATTTCAATATTTATAGCAGGGAATCAGGGTGAAAAGACAAGCCATAAGATATTTATATTACATGGTTCATTTTATACAGAATTGTTATGTTTACTATGCAACTTCATTGGTTAAGTAAACTTACATGAAATGTCATTTGATAAAAGTAAATACTCAAAATGAATTATATTATTTCAAGAAACAAATTCTTCTACATAATCAATGTTACCACCCATTAAATGAGACATTCAAACCGAAAAAGACGGAAAATGCGAAATAATCTCAGGCAAGAATGCATTTTCGTGGCTTACCTTAACAGTGTATCTGGCCCATGCTCCCTGTTTTAGTCCGGATTGCTTATTTAACTTTGTTTCGATGCGCGTGTTATTTTGCGTTGTTTCTATCCCTTGCGTGTGTCCATTCTCCTTGTCTTTTCGTTATCCCTGGATTAAATCTTTATTAATGACCGTTCGAGTCCTGGTTTTTTTTATTTCCCTAAACGAGTATGGCTAACATGTGAGTAAACGACTGAATTAAGGATGAGAGTTATGGTCTTGGGTTTTGTGTCTTTTAAACTGCCCAGGACTTTTAAATAAAGTTATTTGAATGTGTTTATTTGTGCTCTACTCATATTTACTTTCAGGTACAACATCAAAAAACAGTTAAGTGGTGATACTTGAAAAACTTTAAAAAGAAGGTTTAAGTTAGTCATTTACTTGACACAAAATGCATTACGTTGGTTTCAACCTTATTTTAAATAACTCCGCATGCAAATTTAGAGGTACAAATATATAGTAATCGTAATGTTCGTCCGTTTATACATTCATGCGTCAATTTGTCCCCAGTTCTTATTCATAGTTTGAATCCTTGTTGTGACGTCAACCTATTGTTGAAACAAACAATTGACAAAACTTTCTAAAACTAATTCAGCGAGATGTTTTTTGAAAATGTTAGCCGTTATCCAATTTATCACTACACTACTAATTACCACAGTCCAAAAAGAACTAACGAAAAAGTTTAGTCTTTTTATTAGTGTTGACTTCGGAATGCATATCCCTAAATTTTTGTTTGGTTTTCACTAGTCCCTTCCCCAGTTTTTTTTCTTCAGAAACTTGCGTTTGACTGTACTCTCAGTCACAGTTACATGCTATAATACTTCCATATGAAAATGACACACGACACTCACTCGTTAATAAATACCTACTGAAAATGAGTATTAAAACTAAGGATATAATGAAGTACAAGTCTTTGTGAAAGTCACATAAAATGGGAAAGTCTGAAACAAGGAAGTGGAAATCACGCCAATCTGACAATAAGTCACTCAAAGAATTTTCTCTGTTTGAATTGACCACCACTGAATATGTTTGGTCTTAGAACATTGCAGTTTTTGGGAGTGTAACGAGCTCTCTGAATGTTCATTTACAGTGCATTTTAATGATATTCAAATTCATTTCAACGAAATGACATGAAAAATTTTGTCTTGTTTCCAGATTCTGATGGCACAAATTATCAAATTATACTGTCTAAACAGTGGATTATTTTACACTAACATGCTACCATTCATCTATGATGTAACATGTTTTACGTAACATTAGAAAGACATTTTGCCAATTCTTAAATTTTTGTCGCTTTATCATCAAAGTTAATGCGTTTATACAACGGCTGTTTTCTATGCACATATTCGAGTCATTTCACCCACTCATTTACATTAAAATCATAGACAAATGCATTAAATATTGTATAAATTTAAAAGCTTTTTGATTTTGAAATAACATTGGTTGGTGAAAGTAAGTTATACGTGTAATAGTCTTCGTTACTGCTGTAATAAAATTAAATGGGCCATTTAAACAAAACAAAACAAACTGTTATTGCAGTTAAGATGAAGATAGTGATTTAAGAGAGTGATCGAGATTAAACACAATCATTTGATTCAAATTAAAACAGAAATACAGATACAATAACTGTATAATCATAATGGCATGACATCTTAAGAGGTGGATTGGAACGAATGTGTCATGAATAAAATTCAACAACAAACCAATTCCATTACCACTATACTAAAAGGAACTCGGATGCAGATAGAAGACATTCTTCTTGAAATATTCGCCAGTATTGTAGTGATTCGGTAATCAAAGTAGTCCCATACATCAGGTCGCGCTACAAAAAGACATAATTTAAAACAAAGAACAACAATAGAAGTTTTACTGTCGTCATCATGAACTCGTGGATCGATTTGGTGTATCAATCTGCACCATGAAAACTGATTTATTCAATGGGTCATGGTTTTTCTTTCCTCGTTTGTCTACCCCGGACATAACTTTTTATGAGCAACCCGGCTGATGTTTCAAGAAAAGCAAAGGACGCTTCCCCTACCGGTGCACCTGGTCCATGCTCCCAGTTTTTAGTGGAGTCTGAGTTGCTCATTTGCTTTTGTTACTTTGTATGTATGATTTTAGTTACTTTATGTTTTTTGTTGTGTATGTCTTTTTTCCATGTCTGGTCTTTGTCCATGGATTACATTCTTTTGATTACCGCTATAAACTTGGTTCCCTTGATTACTCTTCAAATACCACAACGGGAATAACAAGTATCGTGGTATGACTGGAGATCCTCTTTGACATCTGAGTATAAAAGTTAATAGTTTTAAAAGAGGTTTGGTGTTACATTTTGCAGATCCAGGTATGTAGCGTTGTTTGTATTGATTCTTGTGGAGTTTAGGAATTCAGTACATAGACGGTAGATCACAATCTTCGTCTTTGGTAGAGAGACCAAACGAGGATGACACAGATTGTCACTATATCTTCTGTGGAAAGTGTGGTCGCAGTATAGGTCTTATTACTGCTAAAATTTTGTACGTCTACCTCTGATGATAAATACGTTTTGGAGACAAAACAAATGTTATTTTTGGGCTTTGTCTGTTGGTATGATAAAATGTTGTCATGTATAGTAGACAATGCTATGCTTGTCTTACAGGTGCACTGTTTACCTTTCTCACAGATGCCGGTATCTGATATTCTTGCTGACTGTAGCAGAGTGGACGATGTATCACATAGGACAACAGAAGGGGAGAGTCGATATTACATCGGTGTGACCTTACTGTGCCCTAATTCATTATCAAACCGTTCTTCAAAGATATTTGTTGATTCTTCGCATACTACATTACTGGTATCTCCTTATTTTCTATATAAAGCTTAGTTTCAAAGCATATTAAGCCCTACTTATTGGTTATGTACAATTAACGAACAGCCAATTTCGAACAGTTCATAAATCAAATAACCTTTCCAGTTGTAACAGCATGTAAACAAATCGATAAAGATACGTACAGTTCATGAACATTGAAATGCTAGCACTATATCAAATAAATGACTAATATTTCATTAGCAAAATATTATATTTATACTATGAACTACTATATTGATAACTTTTCTTTCCGAAAACAATTGATGTTTGGGTTGTTATTGTGATATTAAACGTTACAAATGCGCAGATAAGAGCTGAACTTTTTTTCATTTCGATCGTAATAATAATAATTTTTTTCGAAGATTCAGCGGAGAACATTTGGAAGCAGGAAGATCAATAGAGCTGAACGTCATAAATCCTCGTCAGTATTTGTTGTTCCCGGGATATTTCTTGGTATAGCCGTCTTTACAGTGGTGTTTACTTTGTACTCAACACTCAGACAGGATATAACATGTTCCAATAACGGCCCATCAACATTAAGATCTAAGCCATTGTTATTCATAAAATTGGTTCAAATGATTAAAATGTTACCAACAAACCTGTTGTGACCTCTGAGTTATACTGGAAACATTGCATGGCACCTAAGATTAACTTGATCCAAGTAAAGTCATAATTGTAAGACACTACAGCACAAATATCTTTACATGACACTAGAGATAAAGCGAATGATAGCAATAACAATTTTATAACTGTTTTTATATTTTAGTGTTTAATTGAAAACTAATTTATTCAACGGGTCATAGTTTTCCTTTCCTCGTTTGTCTACCCCGGACTTGACTTTTTATGAGCAACTTTAGTTACTTTATGTTCTTTGTTGTGTATGTCTGTTTTTACATTACATTCTTTTGATTACCGCTATATCCTTGGTTCCCTTTATTACTATTTAAAACTACTACTGATTATTAATGAAATAGTTACCAAAGTTTGTATGTACAATCTATTCTAGTAGAGGTTTTTAGAAATAATTTGTAACGTCAAACATTAAGGTTTAGAAAAATGTAGAAAAATCCATCGATATTTAGCGCTTTAGATGCTATATGTTTACATAACAATTTTACTATATTCCGATCTGTATTATGAGAAAACCATACATCATTTCACATTAAAATCAACTAATGCAAAGCAAAGTGCTAATTTTATGTACTAATGTATGAAAATTTTACCTCAAAGTGAAACAACATAATGAAAATCCAAGAGATACTGTGAGGTCTACTGTTTTTCTTTTTTTCTTTTTTGTTTTTGTTTGTTTGTTTGTTTGTTTGTTTGTTTTTTGAATAAGAAATAAAAATCGATTCGGATGGTTTTTGACCTGCATGAATCCCTGACTGATTTTTATGGCGACTGCACACTAATAAATGAAAATAACACTAAAATGTGACACTAAAGAGGCGAGCATTTTTAGCACAATGGCGTTTCTCGGGGAAAATTAAACTGGAGGAAAAAAACGATAAGACAAGTAAACTCAGCTGTACTATTTTCAGAACTGAATCAAGATCTATATTGAATTGAACATGACTTCTGAGTTGCTCATTTACTTTTGTTACTTTGTATGTATGATTTTAGTTACTTTATGTTCTTTGTAACAAAAGCAAATGAGAACACCGCACCTGCAAAATTTCTTAATTCACTAATAGTGTAAAGCAGAATGATATTTATAACCGTTATGAGTAAAACTAATGGCATATGCACAGTTCAAACGTTAACTGAAAGGTAACTAAAGTTCGAACCATCACTTTAAATACACTAAATTTGTCTCAACTTGTGATGTAACTATGTCTATTTATGCTGTCGATCGACTTATTCATGTAGTCAATAATACACAACGATATAAACACAACATGCAAACATCGATACATCGATAAAGGTGCCATGTTGATATACTTACAAACATGAACTATTTCTGATCGTACACCTTACACACGATACTCTAATCGCAAGTATAATTATATTATAGCACTTATTAGCAAATATTGTTTAGTTCAAATATTTTTTTTAATCATTAAAGAGTTTATTGTAGAATTGTCAAAGGAAATAATAATTATTTTGTTCAACGTGTCATAGTTTTCCTTTCCTCTTTCGACTACCCAGGACTTGACTTTATGAGCAACTCGGCGGGTGTTTCTAGAAAAGCAGAGCACGCTTACACTACCGGTGCACCTGGTTCATACTCCCAGTTTTTAGTAGAGTCCGAGTTGCTTATTTAATTTGCCTTTGTTACTTTGTTACCATAACCTTGGTTCCCTTGATTACTCTTTCAATATGAAGTTTTGTTAAACATAAAATACTTTACCTCCGGTGTGAAATGTTAAGAAGTAGTGCCAAAAGGACATGTTTGGCAACAAGACACTGACGTGTAATATGGCGCATGCCGCTGGTGGATCAGGACATGCTTACACTTCCGGGGCACCTGATGTCACTGCCTTTTTATGAAGTTCTTATTGCTACTGCTTAGATTTTTTGTGTCACGTCTTACCTTTCCGATCTTCAGTTTTTTATATAAAATCAATTTAATTTCGTTTGCTACATTGTGCATCGTCTTTGCTTCCTCTTTTAACGTGATTGTTTTTGTCTACAGATCCCGCCTTGCCCACCTCAATTAGCGATTATACTTATAATCTTAGGTTGCAAGGAGTTCCTTTAACAGGGATCCTACCATTCAAAGTAAAAGCATGCTCTAACATTAAGCTCTTTTTTATGGCAAGGATTTTCAGCTTTTGTCAAATGTCAGGATCGGCGAAAATAATGGATTAAAATCAGAGATGTACTTGAAAACAGGATTTCCTAATCCTGACTTGGAAGTCATTCATGATCCGAGTATTACAGACTGTAATGTATTTAAAGCCTTTTGGGTTAGCTGGAATACGTCCGTTCAAGCTGAAAAGGGTTTCACTAAAGACATTGATGTATTTCTTGCATTAACCACAAACAACGCCTTCACCATTGAAGAAGTTTCCGTATCCAATGGTCCTAATATCGCATCATGGATCTTTGGTCAAAAATTAAAGTAGGCTTTTTCACAGCTAAGCGATTTTTATATTTAAAAAAAGTCCATGTTCTGACTGTTCTGAAAATACTAAGATTATTTTACCTGTCATGTTTCATCTCGCATAATATATGGTTGTATTCCGTTTGGATGAGTGAACCCAAATCTGTTCATGTCAGAGTACAAATATGGGGAATTTAGTTGAATCAACCAGATTAATTTTCTCACAGGCAATTGTAATAGCTTATTAATGTTTCTTAAAGTACAAATACCCGCCCAGTTGAAAGGGAAAACAAGATACTGGTTGAATAGTTATGTTTATGGAACTGAACGCGGAAAATATTTTCTTTGATTGATATTTTGGCTAATTGCATTATCTTTCCACCATTTGATGCAAATTGTATTGGTACTAATCATTTGTTTATATCACCAAGGTGTCTTTCTGAAAAAAGTCCCGTTTCTTTATTTGCATGAACCTAAACATAATTTGATGGTTTTGTTTTGTTCCTTGTTTTCTTTTTGTTTTTGTTTTTGTTTGGTTTTTTTAGGGGAGGGTATTTTTTTTTATTTTTTGTTATTGTTAAGAGGAATAAGAAGCAATAATATGTATTCAGTGTTTTGGTTTCATGTTAAAAGGGCATTCATTTCACAAATTCAATGCCATGGTAATAAACAAAAATCAATTCACATTAAGAAAATAAGATTGTGTATTCCACCATAGCATTTTTTTCATCTGAGGCAACATCTCTTCAGTACCTGCGTATGGAGTTTTCATATCACAATTCATACGTTAAGCCAGATTTTTTTTGTGTAGTGCTAGAATTCTTACAATTAGGCTTCTGGTATAGGGTTTTGTGGCTACAAAATTGAAGTCAACAGTACAGAATATTTTTGGTCGTCATCATGAACTCGTAGATCGTTACAGCGTATTCATCTGCACTATGAAAACGGATTTGTTCACCATGTTATAGTCTTCCTTTTCTCTTTCCCAGATTTTACGTTTAATGAGCAGCTCGGTGGTTGTTTTCGGAAAGGCAGAAGACGTTTACCCTACCCTTGTACCAGGTTTATGCTTCCAATGTTTAGTGTTGCTCATTTACTTTTGGTTCTGTGTTGTGTTTGTCCATTATTTCTCTCTTGTTTTCACCCCTAGATTGTACTCTATTGATTTCCTCTAAAATATCTTGGTTCCATTTATTATATATTTAAATCATTGATTCATCAGATGAAATGTTTGTGTAAATCTTATCACGAATGACTGTCTAAGAATGTTGCTTACTTATTCAAATTAGTTTCCCTTTAAACTGTATTTCTTCAATTCCTTACTTTTCATTTTCAGAACACCGAAGGAAATTGTCTGTGATATACAAAGAATAAGTGTTTTACTGAAATCACAATTAACATATTAATTAGAAATGAATAATGTGTATCTTCCCCTTAGAAACTATTGCACTATAGCCGTAAATCATAGATTTTTAAATAAAGTACATGCTTTTTGTATATTTTTCAAAAGCTACATCTCACCCTATTTATATTTATGAGATTTACGAAAGAAATAGGTGTTACTTGCGTTTTTTTTTTTTTTTTTTTTTTTTTGTTTGTTTCAACCACGAAAGAATATTATATCAAGACAAGTCGAAGCATATTTTGATTTATTGTAAAACTATATAAGAACCGCTCATTACTAAAAGAAATCTATGGAGCAATAATTGCTTATACAGTGGACCCTGCCTAAACTGAAACTTGAGAAATCCGAACCCCTGTTTAAACCACACTCTTTTTATTTTATTAGTTATTTTATATGCATTAAAATGTATTTGATAACTTGGAAAAAAACTGTCTAAAACGAACCAAAGTATTCCTGTTTAGACAGGTTCCCTGTAATCCCTGTAATTTCTTACGCGTTAAAGGTATTATATGTAATTGAAACATTTATTATTTCATATAATTTTAAACGCTATTACTAAGATAATTGAAATATATGTCAGAAAGCAAACAGAATGCTCCGTGTAATATGTATTAGCTATTTTAATGTATTTTATGGAGAGGTTTGGATTTTATGTACTTCTTCTATTAGTCATTTCTTACTGTCACTAAGTTTTGTTAGTCATTTATGAGTATCTGGACATGCTGCATGTACTTTTATTTATTTCGGAATAAAACTAATCACGCATGTTAATTATTTTTTGTAAAAAAACGCCTCTCGCCATTTGACCTAATTTTGGAGTATTACTACTTCAATGATATTTTAGATAGGAATCAAGATTAACTTCGAAAATTGTCTATTAACAATTTTTTTTTAATATTATGGCACTATTGCCATGTTGACATTTTCCGTAAATCAGTTTGTTTAAATAATGCATGTGAAATTTAACAGGCTGTGACTAAAGATCATTTCAGTGATATGTAAAAGTAATGTTACCTATAATAATTCATAATTTATAGTTATGAAATGTCAACCTGAAGGAGGCAGCCAAGATGCCGTTGCATAGTAGTATTACTGTATGCATATATTGCCTGCAACAAGCACGCTTAATATGGTCAATTTACGCGAGATAATCAAAATATGTTCGGTAAAAATGTAAAAATAGTGTTTATAGGGATTCGAGGATCCAGAATAAGAACAGAAGAACAGTAATAACAGAACATAATCCAGGGATTACCACTAGAAAATAGGCACATATAAAAAAGAAACGAAATTAACAAATAAACAAGCACAAATAAACAAAACAAAATGAGCAATCTGGACTCCACTAAACACTAGGAGCACATATAAAGTGCACCGGTTGTGAAAGCGTCTTATGCTTTTCTAAATACAAATACAAATAAAATTCATGCTTTGTACTTTTTTTCAAACTTTGAATCTTTAGATTGAAAGTTTGTTTTATAAAATTGAAATTTTAGTTCAAACTTTTTAAGGCGTTATCTTGAAAAGTTGCTGTAACCATCATAGTCATTTTTAACATTTGATCATCAATAAATTACAATTTTCAAGATTGCTTCAAAAATTGTCTGTGAGATACAAAGAATAAGTATTTTACTGAAATCCCAATTAACATATTAATTAGAAATGATAAATGTGTATCTTCCCCTTAAAAACTATTGGACTATAGCCGTAAATCATAGATTTTTAAATAAAGTACATGCTTTTTGTATATTTTTCGAAAGCTACATCTCACCCTATTTATATTTATGAGCTTTCCGAAAGAAATAGGTGCTACTTGTGTGGTTTTTTTTTTTTTTTTTTTTTTTTTTTTTGTTTGTCTTTTTTTTTTTTTTGTCATGCCTGTCAAATATTCATCTGCTTTCAGAATAGCATTTCTTCCACACCTCAGTATATTTAACATTATTTTGTGCTTGTTGCTGGATGTTTCAGCTGAAAGGTGGCTCGTGGTTTGTTGTAATAGACATCCACTTTTGTACTTTTGTACATAGTATATTCTCACGGGGTCATATTTGTAAACCCCGTTTTTTCAACCACGAAAGAATATTATATCAAGACAAGTCGAAGCATATTTTGATTTATTGTAAAACTATATAAGAACCGCTCATTACTAAAAGAAATCTATGGAGCAATAATTGCTTATACAGTGGACCCTGCCTAAACTGAAACCTGAGAAATCCGAACCCCTGTTTAAACCACACTCTTTTTATTTTATTAGTTATTCTATAATAAAATGTATTTGATACCTTGGAAAAACACCTGTCTAAAACGAACCAAAGTATTCCTGTTTAGACAGGTTCCCTGTAATCCCTGTAATTTCTTACGCGTTAAAGGTATTATATGTAATTGAAACATTTATTATTTCATATAATTTTAAACGCTATTACTAAGATAATTGAAATATATGTCAGAAAGCAAACAGAATGCTCCGTGTAATATGTATTAGCTATTTTAATGTATTTTATGGAGAGGTTTGGAGTTTATGTACTTCTTCTATTAGTCATTTCTTACTGTCACTAAGTTTTGTTAGTCATTTATGAGTATCTGAACATGCTGCATGTACTTTTATTTATTTCGGAATAAAACTAATCACGCATGTTAATTATTTTTTTGTAAAAAAAACGCCTCTCGCCTTTTGACCTAATTTTGGAGTATTACTACTTCAATGATATTTTAGATAGGAATCAAGATTAACTTCGAAAATTGTCTATTAACATTTTTTTTTAATATTATGGCACTATTGCCATGTTGACATTTTCCGTAAATCAGTTTGTTTAAATAATGCATGTGAAATTTAACAGGCTGTGACTAAAGATCATTTCAGTGATATGTAAAAGTAATGTTACCTATAATAATTCATAATTTATAGTTATGAAATGTCAACCTGAAGGAGGCAGCCAAGATGCCGTTGCATAGTAGTATTACTGTATGCATATATTGCCTGCAACAAGCACGCTTGATATGGTCAATTTACGCGAGATAATCAAAATATGTTCGGTAAAAATGTACAAACAGTGTTTATAGGGATTTGAGGATCCAGAATAAGAACAGAAGAACAGTAATAACAGAACATAATCCAGGGATTACCAGTAGAAAATAGGCACACATAAAAAAGAAACGAAATTAACAAATAAACAAGCACAAATAAACAAAACAAAATGAGCAATCTGGACTCCACTAAACACTAGGAGCACATATAAAGTGCACCGGTTGTGAAAGCGTCTTATGCTTTTCTAAATACAAATACAAATAAAATTCATGCTTTGTATTTTTTTTCAAACTTTGAATCGTTAGAATGAAAGTTTGTTTTATAAAATTGAAATTTTAGTTCAAACGTTTTAAGGCGTTATCTTGATAAGTTGCTGTTATCATCATAGTCATTTTTAACATTTGATCATTAATAAATTACAATTTTCAAGATTGCTTCAAACATTGTAAAACTCATCATTTAAGTGACTATGATTCCGCTTTTTTCTAATATTGTATAATGTACATGGTCAAAATTCACTTTTGTTTTACTTATATTTGTATATCTGCATCTCATTATATCAAGCGGTCAGAGACATCATTACAGGTGTTTTTAAGTACACGTCAGCGACGTCCTATATATGTAAATGCTCCAAAACATAAAAGGCACAAAATCATTCGGAAATGACGTATGCAGTTAGAAATTGTTTATTTGAATGCTTAACGCAGGCGAAAAACGTGTATGACATGAAGTGTCGTTTATTCCGGTAGGTCGAGACAACAGTGATATAACAATATGGCGGTCAACAGAGTAAAATGTTATTTAGGTAAAAATAGCCCCGTCGCTCACTGGTAAAGCCTTCAATCATATTATTGATATAACAGCATTTTTTTTTAATTTTTCGAATAAATTAAGATTTTTTATAATTTTTATTACGTCTTTCTATCTACAGTGAATTTCGATGAGATGTTCTATACATATATAGTGTTGCATACAAGCCATGTTGACCTCAATTGAAATTAATGTAAGTGTGTCATGTTCCTTTCTATATCACCTCTTCCTCCAAATATAGATAACTTTCGATATATTATCAAATATCTCCTATTCTAAGAATCGTGCGTTGTTTTTGTTTTTGTTTTGTTTTGTTTAGTTTTGTTTTGTTTGGTTTTGTTTTATTTTGTTTTTTGTTTTGTTTTTTGTTTTGTTTTGTTTTGTTTTGTTTTTTTGTTTTTTGTTTTTTTTTTTTTTGTTTTGTTTCTTTTTGTCTTTTTTCGGTTGTTTTTGGTTTTTTCTTTTTTTTCCGTAGTCATGGTCTTGCTTTTCCAAGTAAATTTAAGTTTTTATGTAGCAGTCGTAGATTGCATATGTAGATTGAAAAAAATACCGCTTGTTTGGTGGGTTTTTCTTCACCATGAATCACTTTAATATGGTCAGTGTCTGAATTTTATATGGACTGGTACTTAAGTCAACATTTAAAGATGAGAAAAGTTGAAATTTTATAACAGCTTAAGATTTGACTTTTAGGGTTTCACACTCTAGTTTCGGTTTATTGAGAATCGAAATTATAACTTCACCTCCATGAAATACAACTAAATCCAATCAAAAGATAACATAAGGAGATCTACCTAGTTTCTGTCTAGAATTGTTGTTTATTTGAAATGGGTCGTTGCATAATTTATTAAAAACATTTCAGGTTTATGGAAAATTTATAAACAAAAGTATAGTATTTCCAATCCTTCGTGGCAAAATAAAACCATAAATAATTTTAAACATTAAGTATGTATGATTATGCAGGATGATTTTTATGAGTCAATCGTTCTGCTTGAATATTTACCATCTTTTTGTTTTGTTCGATTGAGGTTGGCACGGTGACAAAAGAGGACAGGAAATGTCTACTGCTTGGAATTTTGCCGTTCTTCTTTTTGAGTTTTGCTACCTTTTGAATTTTGCTCACAGCAAAAACATGACAAAATTTTGTTTAGAGCAAACAAGCAGAATTAAAGAGTCTGAAACTACACTAACTTCAGTAAATGCATTGTCAGCGATTCACTGTGCAGGGCTTTGTAGTTTAGACGAATTATGCCTTTCAGGAAGCTTTGATTCAAACTGGAACCATTGCGTCCTTGACTCCAGTTATAATAAACAGACTGAAGTTTCAACTCAAGCAGTATATTTTGCTAAGATAAAACCACCTGAAGGTGAGCATAATATATATATATTACCGATGCATTGATATTTTTGCTAGGCTTTAATTATTGCTTGATTAGATAAGTTGTAGTAAGAAAAGCAAACAGGTTAGAATGCTGAATTACTTCTGCTTTATACATACATTTCATTAGAACTGATTTGTTCAACGTGTCATAGTTAGTTTTACTTTCCTCTTTTGTCTCACAGGACAACTTTTCATAAGCAACTCGGAGACTATTTACAGAAAAGCGCAGGACGCTTATCCTACCGGTGAACCTGGCATATGCTTCCAGTTTTCAGTGGAATCCTAGTTGCCCATTTACTTTTGTATTTTTTGTATTATTTTTGTTGTTTTATGTTCTATGTTGAGTGTGCCTGTTGTCCATATCTAGTCTTTGTCACTACATTCTTTTGATTTCCACTAGACATTTGGTTCTACACCTCCTGAAACGTGTAATATTCCCATTTAAGCGTGCTTCGTGGGATCATGTAACGTGCAGCGTGTGATTCGTGTGCGTACTTCGTGCTTTGTTCTTCAGGTATTGTTCAACGTCTTTCGTGCAACGGTTCTGTATTCTGATTTGCGATAAAAATAGCTCCTATGATAGATCAATTTTACGGAATACCGCTGTAATTTCGTTTTTTTTATGCCAGAATCAGGGTTCCTTTGGCATTGAAAAAAAATCAGGAAATAATTGATTTCAAACATTTGTACATTATTTGTACATATAATCAGCTGATAATGAAATACTGCAAAGATTTGAAGGGCCTTCCGAAATGGTCTTGGTAAAGTTTCCAGAACTATAGCTTTTTGTTTGTCGTTTGAGAACAAAAACGGAGTATATTTTACCCCAATTTATCAAATTCCCATGCTTCTGCAATATACCATGTAAAATAAAATGGACAATTTTCATATCAACAAAGCAATATTATCTTTTTTTAGACTATTAAGATTGTATCACATTATAATTAGTTAAAATATCTACAGTATTTCAAAATAGAGTACTTTTCACTAATACTTTATGAAATTTTAGTATTCTTATTCTCCTGGAACAAGGAAAATGTGTACCCAATGATCCATATACAACAAACATGGATATTTCCCAAATTAAAATTATTTTCTTTTCATATTTAGAGCAATTAGATGGTATCGCATAAGTCCAAAATACTCTATTATCTAAAAATTGAGTTGAATATATATTATCCTAATTTTATGAAATTTAAATATTTACATACTCCAAGTCCAGTCAAAATGTTTCTGCATTGTACCATGTATATTAAAAATGGACATTTTTTATACCAACAATGTAATATTTTTTTACACAAACAAGTGTGGACATAGACTGGCATTGCCCGAGGGGCGAGTATGGACGCAGACTGGTATTGCCCAGATAGCAAATTTGAACATACATACGTTTTGTCTTAAACGTTAATTGAATTATGTACGTGTTGATAAATATTCATTGACATGTGTTACTAGATATCTACATGGGGAACAAATTCCACTATGGATTCCCATTAGATAAGTCATATACATATTACAATGTTTCTTCCATGACGGTGAACTTGCATGGATGTGTTGAACTTGTTATGTCATGTTAAGTTTGGCCATTTCATATTTATACCGGTTAGCTTGGTGAAATTCTGGACTCTCAGCTTTTTTTTTAGATTAACAGAAACCTACAGTGTCGTATCTGTCAGTACATCCTTTATTTTAAAATGGTAGGGACCATTAACTCTAAATCAAACAAAAGCAATTCTTTAGTAGTTAGTTAAATCATATTAAAATTTAATAACAATTGATCTACCATATTTATAAAGTCATTGCACGAAAACCAAGCGAACATTCACGACGACACGGACGCCGCCGACGGTGACGCCGCTGTCAGCACCATACCAATATACAATGTTTGCGGCGACACTATTATATTAAATATATACATATATACAGGTTAATTCGGGGTTTGGGAATGCTCCATTTTCAATTCCCTAAAAAGTCTGTCAGTTACGCTTCCATAGGACCAACTTATTAGTGTGTGATTTGCCAAGAATTTTACATTAGTCCTAGTTAAACAGTTCTCTAGTAAAAAAGAATAATCTGCATAGTGGAAAAATTTTCCTACTTACAGTCATGTACTCAACAGATAACATTCGAAATTCTTAACAATTCGAAATACAATTGCAATACAGGTATATGAAGAACTTGAAGACTAAATCCATTGATACTGGCTGAAAGTTAAGACTTCAAAATCAATATTTCAACTAAATCTTGTGTTAAACAATTTTAATCAACTTCTGAATAGTTATATGCATTTGTAGCCTGTAAAATGTTTCCTTGGACAAAAATGTATACTATAGTACTTGTTTTGCAGCTATATTATATATCTTTTGGAACTGCCAGTATCGTTTGGTTTTAGAACTAACGTAACGTGTACGTACATTCAGCATTTCAAAACACTGTTATTGACTTTTCTTTAGAATCTCTATCTCATTACGTCCTGTAAATCTTCACAATTTAATCAAACTTTGTCATTTTTACGTGTGTAGTATTAATGTCTTGATACTAAACAAAATCCTCATCCTTTTAACAGAAAAGCGATTCATCCATATTTGTCTTTCTGCAAATATAAGAAAAAGAATAGACATTTATTTTTAATACTTTACAAAATTACACGTAGTTGTATATAAATGCCTCCATTTGTTGATTGAGTGTATGATGTTACTCTACATCTACAATCATATACAGTATATCTAACTGTGTAATTCAACATCAATGTCTATTGATCATTCTACCGAAAACATCATCTGACGTCACTATGGTTGTAAAACATCATCTGACATCACTATGGCTATAAAACACTTTTAATGAACATTGCATGTGCAATGTATTTTAACTTGCATTCACATATGTGTACAATATCATAATAAAATGAGCTCAGAAAAGAAGATTATAATTAAAACCTCATTTCAATTTCCTAAACTATTTCTCCACTTATTATGCTAAAGCTCAAGTGTTGAAAATCACATTTTACCATTCTCAATGGAGAAATAATACCGCGGGAGAAACTTGATTAATACAAATACGTGCACATAACCTGAAAAATAAAGATTTTTTAAGTTAAGATAATACATGCATATATTTAAGTGTTTTGATTTCAAAAGCCAGTTAACGGGTTACCCTTAATGTACTTTTCTATATGTATAAACATACTTAATTTAAAAATGTAGACTTGACGGTCCCGTCGTACTTGTAAAGTTTATAATTAATTTACACACAATAACATGTACATAAAGTCATACTGTGACAGTTTTCTATAAATCGGAAATTTAATTAAAAAATTATAAGTAAACTTTAAGCATTAAAAATGATTTTAGGTTGTAGACACCTTTAAAAAGAGTAATATTTACATGTACAATGTTAAAGTATGAAAGTGATTAAAATTATATTTTTGACTTTACTTTATTTGCACGAAATCATAAACAAAAATAATGGTTAAATTATAAATCATATTAAGAGTTGTCAGTACATGCAATCTGACATGCACATAACCTCTATATGTATAATGTAGAGTCCCCGAAACTGTAAAAGAAAGGTCTTATTTAGCCTTGGTACCCAAGTTTTTTTTTCTCCAGCAAAATGTGAAGAAATATGGACCATAATCAATTTGTGTTCTTAAAAAATGCCGTTTGAAGAATCTATACCTACCTACTGGACTGCTTTATGAGCATTTTTTCATTGCAAAAATATTTAAGAATTTGATATCAGAACCGCTTTTGAGAACACAACCCCCAGACAACCTCTAGCATCGCTGGAGTAATAAATAGACCATCCATTCAGGCCTAAAAATGTTCGCGGTCAACTACCGACCCAATAAAGCCAAAGATTTCTTTTCCTATCTCAGATGGAAAAACAAATAGTTAGAAATACTGCCTGTTTATATTTAGAATTGATTGTAAACATACATGACGTGAGTTGTCGATAATACCTTTTGGGATTCGGCACTTGAGATTTGTTTGTTTTGACCACCGCCATCAAAACAAAAAATATCTCAAGCGCCGAATCCCAAAAGAGATTAGGCCTTGGACTTAGTCTAAAATTATTAGTTGTTTAAACTTTGCATATTTTGGTTTGCATTGTATTCTGAGTTAAGTGTCACTATAATGACTTATCTCATTTCAAAAGTTTTAAATGAAAATAAATCCGTACCTACCTACCGACCCTACAAACTTTCAAATGGTGATCGGAAACATAACTTTATTTTTTTATTTTATTTTATTTTATTTTATTTTTTATTTTTATTATTATTTTTTTCGGCCTTGGATATTTCTCATCAACTGACTGACATGCACCAATAAGTTAACTTACCTATCTATCTTCGTGCACTTGAAACTTGATTTTATCCCGAAAAGTATTTTGCTTTGTCAGAGATTCAGCAAATGCTTTTAGGGTTTACAATATAAGCGTGCAGATCACATGGTAATGCATTTAATGAATTGAATGAATGAACGTGGTCACATGACTACTATAATTTCCTCGAATACACCATGACCTACATTCACGGGTATGACTATACTCGGGACTGTGTAAACGCTTCGATGCTTTACAGCGTCCGTGAGAGAACCCATATAGCCAAGGGCGTTAAGAAACCCCTCAGTCCGTCATAAATAACAAATACCACATATGAGTGAAAATGTGTTCCCAATGATCCATATACAAGATTTATGGACATTTTGTACATACAAATTACTTTCTTTTCATATTTAGAACAATATAATTGTATCATAACAGTCATAAATACTCTAATTTAAAAATGAAGTATATTTTACCCTAATTTTTTGATATTTCAGTATTTTCATACTCGGATAGCAGTGAAAAAGTTTTTAAAATATACCATGTATAATAAAATTGACATTTTTCATGTCACAATGCAATATTATTTTTTTTTGGACCAATAAGATGGTATCGCATTAGTTAAAATACCTAAATTAATTCAAAATAGAGCGCTTTTATCACAATGATCCAAATTCAACAAATATGGACACATAATTTATTTATTTATTTCATATTCAAACAATATGATTGTTGCATGTTAAAAAATTATCAACTATTTGTTTTAGAATTTTTCTTCAATTTTAAGATCTTTCAACATTTTCATATTCCCAGACCAATGACAATGTTTTCGCAATGTACGATGTATAACTAAAATGAACGTGATTTTATATCAAAACATTTATAGACATTTAAAATTGTGTATATTGAATGTATTTATTTAAGCATTATACACATTATTGTAAAATTACATGTAAGATGTTAGCAATCAACATAATACGACGAACACGTACACTGTATATTATCAATTAGAATTAGTTTCGTTTTGCAAGTTAGGTTTCGAAATATACCAATTACTGAGATGAATACTTCAGGCGGACACGATCATTCGTTCATTGTGCTTCGTGCAAAGTATTTCGTGTGGTTTTTGTGTCTCATGTGCTTCGTGTGCTTGTTTCATGGGATCATGTTTCGTGTTTCAAGTGCTTCATGTGCATGGGATTGGAAACGTAACACGTTTCAGGAGATGTATTGATTACCTTTTCACAAAATATCAAGGAGTCATTACTTGTTAAAAAATTAAAAAGTTTCTTATAGAACAATATGCTTCCAACTGTTTGGATACTCTTCATTGTCTTTCGCTTTCGTAGCAAATCTTAAAGATAATTTTAATTAGATAACGAAATTGGCACCTGCAAAATAAAGAGCGTTTAGAACGATCGTTAAGTTTGTTACTCATTCATTATATCTTATACTTTATTTATTTCGAATGTTTTCCATTTCGCTATACGTTCTTAATAATACCTAGACATTTATTTTTATTTTCAACACTCCAACGATGTTTTCGGATACATTTTGTGAATAAGTCATCTACAGACGAAATCTGTAGCATAATTATAAATGCTATAGTAAGCCTGTGCATCTGGTCCATGCTCCCAGTTTTTGGTGGAGTCGGAGATGCTTACTGCTTTTGTATTTTTTATTTTATTTATTTATTTCAATTTTTTGGGGGGGTATGCTATTTGATGTGTGTGTCTGTTTTTCCCGTCTGGTGTCAATATTTGGATTATATTCTTTTGATTTCTGTTCGAAATTACTCAAAAGTGAATCGACAAATGTTCCACCTTTTCTTTTCTTCGTAGTTGGTAGGTGAATTAGCTTCATCAAAATACAAATTTGAGATAAATACTGTAATCTGATTGGTTAAAATAATTGTTATATCTCAATGGATAAAAAATATATTGACACGCCCCTATTCAGTTAAATTCAGAGTTACTTTTCTCATGTTTAAATATAAAAATATGTTTTATAATTAATTTATAAGAATTAGCTGTGAAAAAATTTTGCCTATTGAAAAATAACATAAATTTTCCATGTTCATATTTGTTTATTGTACTTCGCGAAATAAACAATATGTACATGGAAAATTTGTGTTATTTTTCAATAGACAAAAAATTTATCATAGCCAATTCTTTAACAAATACAAAACATTCTTTGTTCCAAGCAAATAAACTATTGTCAAATACTTCAGTGTGAAATAAACTTTGCATCTGTATTTCTGAAGATATCTTATATCATTGGCATGAAATAGACATTACCCCTGTCATGCTGGAACATTTAAAAGGTTAAAAAATTGAATGAATTTAACAAAATTGTTTTTCTTAATAGTATTTTTACTGAATATCTGCAATTACTACTCCTTTCTTATTTATTTTTGTGTTATTCAGAAACCAATGTTTCCGTATCCTATTTTGATACTACATATTTCTGTGCATACCAGACCAACATCTTATTTACTAATTGGAGGACATATTTATATCATGTAAAACAATTAATTCTTTTACAAATACATATAACTTGATTTGAGATAAATACTGTAATCTGATTGGTAAAAATAATTTTGTTATATTTCAATGGATAAAAAAATACTGACACGCCCCTATTCAGTTAAATTCAGAGCTACTTTTCTCATGTTTAAAGATAAATATATGCTATAAAAGTAATTTACAATAATAAAAAAAAATGTCTATTGAAAAATAACATAAATTTTCCATGTGCATATTTTGTTTATTGCACTTCGCTACGTTGGAAATATCATGAATCCAGAAAAGTTTTAGGTAAATACGGTATGCACTTCTTTTATATATTTCTTCATAGCTGATTATGATGACTAAACGATATGTTATCAAGATGAATTATAATGCTTTAGTCATGCTCGCTCTCACCGATGTTAAAGTAGACATTGAGCTTGCCCGCGTATATCGTATGATCATATGTACCAACCGAGAATATGAATGCAATATTTCACCGTGCATTTTACCTTTTGATTATTGACTGCTTTACATTTTGTGTTTTCTTTATATTTGTTTTACTATTATTGTTTTAATTATTTTTTTTTTTTTGCATTTTTTTTTAATTTCTGTAAATAACTTGTTGTTTCTCCCTCGTGGTAATTTTAAACTCGGATTTTGCTTAAACAGTGGTTGTCAGTGATTATACATATCAACAATATTAATTATTATTAACCATTTTCTGATTTCTGTTTTTATTATGTCAACAGATCCTGTATTTCTGACTTCAACTAGCGGTTATTCCTATAATCTTAGGTTGCTTGGAGTCCCTTTAACAGGGTTTCTACCATTCGAAGTGAAAGCATGCTCTAACGTTATACTTGCTTTTTATGACAAGGATGGGATGCTTTTGTCAAATGTGAGGATCGGCGAAGATAACGGCTTAAAATCCGGAATGTACTTGAAAACCGTTTCTCCCAGTCCTAACTTGGAAGTTATTCATGATTCGAGTATAACAGACTGTAATTCATTTGAATTATTTTGGGTCAGCTGGAACACCACTACAGTTCAGGCTGGAAAGGGTTTCACTAACAACATTGATACATTTCTTGCATTAACCACCAACGACGCCTTCATCATTTCTGATGTTTCTGTATTCACTAGTCCTTATGTCGGAGAATGGATATTCGGACAAAAGGTAAAGTAGGATTATCTTTGAAGTTAATGTTTTTTTACAAAATAATTATATGTTCCAACTGTTCAAGAAAGGGCATGTCTAATAATTCATAATTGTGTTCTGTTTGGATGAATGAACCCAAATCTGGGGATGTTAGTTGAGTCTGCCAGATCAAATAGATAAGTTTTCTCGTTTTATTAATGGTGCGCATATTAAGCACATGCTCACCTAAAAATAAATCAATGTATTGTGTCAAGTTCGTTACAGCTTAAAAGCATCTATAAATAGTGATTTTTGAATTGAGAGGGACTGAAAAGTGTAGAAAAAAAGTAGCTGGCTATATAGATATAGGTCGGAAACAATGAATGAAGTAATATTAATTCATTCGTATTCAACATCTACCTAGATTTGATATTTTATTTTTACATTTTCAGAACGCCGATGGGAATTGTCCATGATATACCAATATCATGTATTTTACCGACGACTTTAACATGTTGGAAATAATGCACGGATGTCTTCTCATGAGAACCAATTGTATTATTGTCGTTTATAATAGATTTAGAATGTATTGCGTGCTTTTGTTTTTTTTTTTGTAAATCATTTTAACTCAAGGCTATACATTTTGTAATTCACAACCTTTTATTACATGTCACATTCCTATATTCTGTGTATTCCTAACGAGAATGTTGTATTTTGCGATTTTGTAATGTTTTTGAAATGTCACACTGTTGTTTTTATTTAACAATTGTTCCACATTTCAATATAGTCTTTTTTTTAATGTATGCTATATTTTAACAAAATATGCGAAAGCAATTGTCAAATATCGTTTATGCTTAAATCTCAGTCAGATATTGACCATCTGGTCATAGGTCAACCCGACTAACAATACATAATTTCACATATTATATTTCGTATTTTTAATAAACTATATTTAAGATAATGTGCTATTCTTGTGTATTTTTCAGATCAATTGTACAGGCATAGTATCTATGTGTATGTGTATAATATTGTTTTGTCCAATTGTCAGACAGGCGGAAAATGATTTTTTTTTCTGTGTGTGTGTGTGTGTGTGTTCATATTTGAGTATACATATCACTACATTTTATTCTTATCTTTTCTTTTTGTTTTTTTCCCACCTTCAATGTGTCATAGTTTTCCTTTCGTCTATCTTGAACTTGACTTTTTATGATCAACTCAGTGGGTGTTTCTAGAAAAGCAGAGGACGCTTACCCTACCGGTACACCTGGTCCATGCTCCCAGTTTTAAGTCCTATATGTTCATTTATTTTTGTTACTTTGTATATATTAGTTTGCGTATTTTATGTTCTCTGTTGTGTGTGTCTGTTTTCCATGTCTAGTCTTTTACCATAGATTACATTCTTGTGATTTCCTCTAGAATTAAGGTTCCCTTGATTACTGTTTCAGGTGTCGAAAATTTTGCAAGAATGATTTAAACTATGATATGCATATATACACATGAATTATTTAATGACTATTTTTGCCTTAACGCAACAGTGTCATGAGATGTTTAGTAATACACGTATTCATATTGCAATTGTATAATACATTTGTATGTATAATTCACACTTTATTTTCTAAAACAAGAAAGTAAGAAATATATATGCATCAGCATAATGTTTTAGCTCTTTTTTATGTGCCAGAGGAACTATCAAATATTATTTAAGATTTTTTTTTTTTGTGTGGGGGTGATAATTTGCTAGTGCATTAGTACAAAGATTTCACTCAATATTACATGGCTGATTCTCATTCTTGGCCATAAAATATTAAAGCATTTTATTGAGACTGGAAGACATCAAACATGACTTATGAGAATAATCTGGTACGAAAACATTTTTTTTTGCATGGAAGCTCTAGAGACTATCACATCCATAATATAAATGCGATAATTTTTTAATTGTAGTCACGGGTTTCTGAATACAATTAGAGTATATCTTGAAATAGATTTTTTTTTATTGTTAACGCTTTTAAAGAAAAAGATACGAAATAAAATAACATGCTAAAACCCTAAAAAATAATACTATAACGTAAAAGGTAATGTTTCTAGGAGAACCGATTTTAACGCAAGCTTTACAAGAACTGATCTTTAGCCTAACTTTGTAGGACCGGAGTTAAGACTGACTTTAGTACTGTTCTAAATACAACTTAGAACTATTTTTATTGCCACTTCTTAGACAATTTTGTTGCGGTTAAAATCTCATTGTAGCTTAAATTGTGTTTATTTCTTTGTAATAACTTCATTCATATTACTTTTGCTGAAAAAGTAAACCAGTTGACACATTTAGCCCTCGCTGTACTACATTTGAGTGTAAATCATGTACATATACAGATTTTAATTTCACTTTTGAAGACTGACATTGCCTTTCAATCATTATTTTTCTACACAATGTGCTATGTTGACAACATCTGGAAATCGTTCTATATACATTTAGTAAACGCTTTATTTTCTTTCTGTTTTTAGGTGTTTTGTTTTTGTATTTATTCATTTGATATTGTTTTTGTATACTTTGATTTCATGTTGTTTCTAGTATAATTTGATTAAATCAATATCTCTTTGATCTTCCCCAAAATTATTATTGATAAACAATTTTGTTGTTTACGGATTCAAGTATTACAGTTATATTTTCAGAACAGTACTACGTACAGGAAAGATGTAATGATAGTAAAGACCAATCATATATGGACGGCTTCTTTGTAATACAATGAGTAAATAATTCTTGAAAACTAATAACTAAGTGTAAGTCTGCGTGCCATTGAATGTGGGCCTTTGAGTACAATATGTCAATGAGTTGATAACTGTATGTAAATTTTGAAAACCATATTCGATCAAGTAAAATATTGACGGGTTTTCTATTGTTATGCAATGTTTCGAGGATGCGGTTAAAGATCAATCACCCATATACACTTTGATATGTAATATAAGCAAAGTTGATATATTGTATTAAATATATTACAGCAGTACCGTCAAGATAATTAACCCGCTTATAAATTTGAATTTAAGTAAGTCCCTCAAATTTGAAAGGCTTGAGTATATTTTCATTTATGGAGAAATAATGACGTACCATTTTTTGCTACATAAGAATAAGAATAACGTCGACTTATTCGATTATATCTGCCATGTCAAACTACAAAATGACCTATATATAAAGTTGAAATGCAAATTCATTTAAGCCACACGCACATGTGCTTTAAAATTTGGAATGATACACAATCGAGCTATTTTTTTTATTCATTTCTAGATAGTATTCATGTAGATAAGCAGATGTCAAACACATCGAACAATCAAAAAGTCTAAATTAACAGACGCTGGAATAACAATGAGATTCGTTGTTATCATTTAAAGCTTTTCGTTGTTAAATGTTCATGTGTCAGTGGCGTATTGTTTAATATAACTACGTATTTAGTGATGGCATTTTTGCTTTTTTATGGGCGGAAATACCGAACCGTCAACAGTGGGATGATTCAGATACGTCAAAATCCAAAAACATGACTTTGATGGAACACATGAAACAGAGATGATCTACATACACAATGTAGCAAACCAAACAAAAAAGATTACACCTAAAAACTGAAAATAAAAGAAATAAGACATCACACAAAAACTTTAAGCACTGGCAAAATGAACTCTCTCAATAAACTGAAATTGACATCAGGTGCCTCGAAAATGTAAACATTCCTGCTCCGCCAGCAGCATCCGCCATATTGAAAGTAAGTATTATCCGGTAATAATCTAGTAACAAAAATGCAACACCGCCACACGTGTCAAACATTATTTACACTATGTCGAAGTCATTTATTTCAACTTAGTTCCATGGCGTAAACGAAGTAGATAAATTGGAAAAGGTGGACAAATATCAGAAATTTGCCAAATTAAACTAAAGTAATAAAACGATCCCCATAAAAAATACGCTATCATCAATTATCTTTTGAACCTGGAGAAATTTGATCTCGAACTTGATATCAAAAAGTAATATATCATGGAATGAGCAATAAACATTAACATAATTGGTGTTTAAATAACAAGGTTTTTTTTCATTTATTTAATTTGAATTAGCATGTCAATTTCATCAAATAAAAAAAGCATGCGTTTTCTTTTCATTTTCATTTGTGTTATAAAAATTAAACCAGATTAAAAATTTATTTTGGTCTTACTATCAGAAACAAAAACGTAGAATCGAGTCTTTTGTTAAGTATCATTTTAATGAATGATTTCATCGTAAGATCTTAGGATGCATTTTGTTTATGGTGTTACACTATTGTTTGAATAAAGGAAAGAAACGAAACAGAAGTATCGTAAGGTGTTAATTTTGTATTTTTTTTTTCAATGCACAAACTTTTGTTAACAAATAATATTGTTCATAATTCATCAATCAAGTCCAAGCTGTAGTCCATGGACTGGGAGGGTTCATCGTGCAACCTCTCCTCCCCCCACAAATCATCCACTTCACGATGATGTTCATTTACCTTTATAAATGTACCTCCCATTACCAAATCAATTTTTGCAGAAGAACATTCATGGGTTCTTTTTTGCAGTATAAGCTTATATTCGTATCCAATTGACACAAAAAGTCTAGATTTTTTTGTGACTTAATTGTTCGAGCATGTTAGTTTTCCTAGGATGTCACATGTAAAGTAATTGAATATATATATATTCTTTACAGTTTTTGTTAATGTTTCTATTTGATTTATTTACAAAGTTCAAGATCATTTCAAATTTATATATTACAAGGAAGCCCGATATCGAGGCTTTCTAATGGTACCAATAAAGTTGCGCTAACACTTAGCGGTTAGAAGTAATGAAAAATATGTATCCTATAGTATTCATGCTTTGAGAAATAGCTTATTTGATATTTTCTGTTTAATATTATCACAATTAGTAATCGGTGGTTCTTATGATGACTTTTGACGATTTTTATTTTTCGCAAAATATCGACTCATCAAGCTTTTTCTCTAGGTAAACGTGTCAAATTTGGTATCATTCGATAAATAATTCAATTTTATACATAATAAAAACATGAAAAACTGATTTTCCCCAAAAAAATATATTTGCCTTATCCATCGGAAAATGGCCTCAATATCAACCAAAATCCTCATTCATATCATACCGACACCCTAAAACTGATATTGTAGGTATTTATAATGAATATAACGATGTATTCAGGATATCTATTCAATTAAAGCGCTTAGAGTTCCTTTTTGGGGTTACAATCATAATATAATCGTAGAAAAGGGAAATTTTCTGAATTCCAGATTTCCACTATTTCACCCGTTATAGTAGTTTTTCTAAATATTTAGTTAAAACAATCCATTATCTGATATAGTATACTTACATAGTATCTCAGATTTCAATTGAGCCCAAGTAATAAATATTTGAGTTTATTCAAGCCCAAAAATACCCCTACCTCTGAAAAAAACCTAAACGTGTACAGGAATGTTAGTTTTTAGCGTGAAAACGATCTGAAAATGATATGTTGGGTAGTAATGTATTCATTATATCTATTCATTTCAGGTGTTTATTTCTCAGTTTCAATGTTAAAATAATGACATTTTTTTTATAAAATGAGAGTTTTAAATGTTTGAAGCGAGAAGGGCTTTGGGTGAAAGAACTCATTGCTTTATATCCACACGGAATAAATTAAAACATTAGGTTCTTCGATGCTTGTATAGTTTATTTTCTTTACAGTTTTTGTTAATGTTTCTAGTTGATTCTTTTACAAAGTTCAAGATCATTTCAAATTTTGATTACAATGTTATATTTCGACAATAATTTTAGTACGTCACAGTTATCCACTTGATGATGTAGTGAGGTGTATTCACTTATTTACAACTCTACACAGCTTATTCCTAGCACTGAAGAAGCTCATAAGTTGACTGAACATATTTGATCGTTCCTTCCGTACGAATCAAACTAGTACCGCTGTGACATGTATGGCAATGCTGTCTACAAAAATCCAGCCCCATAAAACTCTCGGATATGTCTGTCTGTCTGTCTGTCTGTCTGTCTGTCTGTCTGTGTGTGTGTGATGTAAAAAAGTAAAATTAAAAACAATATCCGAACGACTACTGAGCCCTCAAATAATTAATTTCAAGTCTACAGGAACACAGGCCAACACCAAAATCAAGATAATCGAGATATTTATAAATATATATACCGTGTCTCAGAATGTGACGACTCTATTCGCTACACTGCTCCATCGGATTATTTGATGCAGAGAAGATAAAGTAGGCATAGAAAGGTCTGACAATTTCCAATGATGTTAGAACAGTCAAATTTGCAAAGCAGTTTTTTTTTTGTCGTTCCCTCCGCAGGATTCGAAGCGGTCTAAGTCACTGGATTTTGTGCTAGCGGTGTTGCCATGTTTGTCACTACCATACATCGTGTACTTAGTTACACCCCTTGATTAATAGTACGAGGAAGAATGACCCGGCCACCGAAAGCTATATTTTGATATAGCCTTGCTGACAGAGTGGATAGGGCGCTGGACTTGGTGCAGGCGGTGTTGCCATAGATTTCGGGTTCGAGTCCCGCGGAGGGAATGACCAAACATTTGACGGTTCTAACATCTTTTGGAATTTTTCAGACCCTTCTGAATGTGTGTATATATAAATATATCGATAGACCCTCTATGGCATATAATTTTGTCCTCTGTTACAACGCCGCGTTTTATGATACAAAAGAAATCAGGTCTAAAAAAACAGGGTTTTTCCATTTTGGTAAATTCAATTCCATACAATAAAACGTGATAAAATTATTTTAACAGAGAGTTTTATTATATGTTTTTCAATAAACTACACAATCTTGCTGGTCTTGGATTGACTGGGTGCTTTCTATCACAGGTGTCGGTTCTTAGTATATACTATGGCTCACATGGCGATAAAAATCATTGAAATGTTGCATAAGCAAGCTTTATAATCATTACTTTACTGAAAGCTCAAGGAAAGAAAGATACTAATAGTGGCTTAGGACATTTCTGGTTTGAAAATCACTTTCTCTGACAAAAGATACGGTTCACCTTTTGTAATAAACATGACACCTAGATCATGAAATGTCAATATACAATTTCTTTATTAGTTGAATCGATCATCATTGTTTATTTCTGATTTTTTTTCGTACAGAATCCACACTCAGTTATATTGTGATTTTCAGTTAAAAAAAAACACATGACATTCTAAAGTGTATCATTATGTTGCAAAATCACTCAGATGAACGGAAAATGTCGTAACCAAAGTAAGTGTTCGAACGTTTCTAAAACCATTTTCCTTTCGATTATAATTGACGACGTGGAGAAGATATCAGAGATCGAAAAAATATTCATGGCTATGAATATTGCTCTTCTTCATTTTGAATTCTACTCTCTTTTAATATCCGTTCACAACAAAAATGTTTCTAAATTTTGTATGGAGCAAACAAAACGAATAAAAGAGTCTGAATCTACACCGAAGTCAGTACATGCATTGTCAGCGATTCACCGTGCAGCCATGTGTAGTTTAGACGTAGTATGCCATTCCGGAAGCTTTGATCTTAATGGGGACACATGTTTGCTTGCTTCCAATTTTTCTCCAACAACTGAGAATTCAACTCAGGCACTACCGTTTGCTAGAAAGAAACTACCTCAAAGTGAGAAAAAATACATAAACGACTTTATTCTATAGCAGAGCATTTGCCTAAGTAAACAGTAGATTACATTATATCAAAGGGGTGAATTACTCCTTTTAATGAAGCTAGCAAATAAAAGTTTTAAAATATATTGTTATTGTTTTAAGCATGACTCATTTATATGACAAAAGTGAAGATTTAAGTAGTAAACTATATAACATTCGGACACTGCAAATGATAGGGCTGATCATGACGCAGAAACGATGTATTATTTGTGTATTCAGATCTGTGTTTGTGAGAAAAGCAAATACATCTGTCTTCCCCTAAAATCAACAATTCCAACCAAGTAAAGAAAACAACACTACGAAAATGACAACTTTATAAACAAGGTATATAATTTATATCTCGAAAGTACAACAACATAATAACAAGCTGGTGATATGGTCTCTGTTTCTGAATTAGAAAATAGTGAATATTCTGGGAATTTTTCACTCACTTGATCACACCTATCTGATTGTTATATAGACTGCTACTTAATTTCTCTATTTTCCATTTTTTACGCATTTGATGATTTCAATTTGCCTTTTACAAAGTTGTTTTAAGTGTACCTTATTTTCAATGAAAAATGCTTCTTTTCTTTATTACCTAACTGTGCGCTGTAATTTCTTTCTTTACTTTCGTTTTAATTTTGACTATAAGTTGATCTTTTCTTTCTTGTTTTCTTTGATAATTGTATTCTTTTTAAGATTTGGGTTTTGTTTTTGTTGCGGTATACCCGTGGTTACTCTTAAATCCTATGTGGATTGACCCTTGACTAACATACTTTCGTTACCAATCTCGTTGACAACTTAGTTGACTGAGGCTATTAGCACATTCAAACTGACCAGTTGCTATTGTAAGATCTAATGAATATGTGACCACTCTCCCGTTATTCAAGAGTTTGTTATATAAGGTATAAAAATAACAAATTAATTATGATAAAGTTATGGTGAAAATACTGAGGAAGAGCATGTTCTCAAAACACTGAAATATAATAAAAATGTCAAAATTTACCTATAAAAATCTATAATGATTCATTATCATGCTCCCAGGGAAAATTAGTGATATTCGACTTCTGACTTTTTATTAAGTATTTCAAACACATTAATATGCAATAAAAAATATATCATTTTATATAGATTTCTTTAATCTTATAGTTGGTAGTAAATTAAACAAGCAGATGGAGGCAATGAATAACAGCATACTGGAATATAGTTTTTTTTTTTAATTGAAAATTTTGATATTTCTCTCTCAAGACAGTTACATTCGTTTAATAATCATTTTATCGTAATTCAAAGCACATTTATTAAAAAATAGCCATTACCATTTAGCAGCTTTTCTTTTTTCATTTGATACTAATTTTATTTTTCAGAGATGCAATAGTTTTCAAAACCATTTAATGACAAATAAACCTTCGTGAACCTTTTCAAAAATGAATTTTGAGGTCATTTGTCTAATAAGACCTACTTATGCGAGCTTCGAACAGCGTCTGACGTTCCAAATTTACCCTAAACGCTGAAGACAGCCCTTTCGAATACGAATATGAATACTTTATTAAATATGTCATCAGATACATAAATGTTGAACATGAGACATAATACATACAACCATTAAAATTCAGTTACATGAATAAACAAAAGAAAAAACTTACAACAATTTGCATTCATTTTTTACAAAGTAAGAAATATTAGTAAAAAATTCAGTATGACAAAGGGATGTCCAACCTTTCATTTGATTTTAAGAGGGAAATCGTTGGTAGTAAAAACGGATATATTTTCCCTCGAAAGTTTAACATTGATATAAAAATAAATACTGAAATTCATCCCCATTACCATTAAACATAATTTACAAAATCTATTCTCCCTATATTTCATTAGGCAATCTTCCATATTGAATGGGTATATTAATATTATTTGTTATTAGTTTACACAGCCAAATTCTTGCAGAATAATTTAATCTTAACAGGTACGACTCAAGTTTAAATTCTGTTTTAAAAAATCCATAAAAGTCTCCTTTAGAACTCTTCTCAGTATCAGAGTACCAAGATTGAATAAATTGATCTTGCAAAGTTTTCTTCAGTTAAATATTTATAAATTCCGAACTTAAGTTGAGTTCATCTGTGTTTAATAAATACTTCATTCCAGTTGAATTGCAAAGGTCTTCAATGTGATTTAAACACTTGAAGGAAATATCCTTTTTACTATTTTTCAGATTCAACAAAATTCTAAATACTTTACTAGATAATTTATTGGATGATTTTATGTTAAGCCAAAATCCGATCATTCTGACAATGATATGATTACTTAGAGAAAAACGGCCCAATTCGCCATCAACCATGTAATTAGGTATGCAACTCTAATTTTCAAAATTTGTTTACAAAAACACACATGAACTCTTTCAATATCGGAATCATTTTCAAAACCCCATACTTCACAAGAATATGTCAGTATCGGTAGAACAAGAGTATCAATTTCAATTGTAAATCAATTGAAAGTGGAAGATTTCAATTTTTCCTTAAAAACAGCAAACATTGCTTTCCAGGCTTCTTGAATGAGTTTAGTCCTTGCAGAAGTGAAACTGTCGTTAAAATAATAGACCAATATACAGAAATTATCACACAAATCTATATTTTCACTTTTGGAATTTAAAAGTGAAATTTGTTCCTACTTTTCGTTTAGGAAATATAACAATTTAAGCTTTCTGTATATTCACATTAAGTTTCCAGTCATCACAATAATTGCTAAAGATATTTATAGCATTTTGTGTTCCTTCACAAGTGTCAGATAATAACACTGCATCGTCATCATGTAACAAAATAAATATTCTGACGTAAAAATCAATGTACAGAATACTTATAGCTTATTTGCCAGATGAAGACTATCAATTTCTTGATTTTCGGGAAAAAATCCAAGTCATTAAGATACAAAGAAAACAACGAAGAAGATACATTTTCACCTTGTCAGACGGCAAATTCATATGCAAAAGAAATCAGAAAATATATTGTTATGAACTACACATGACTTAATTTTAGCATATATATTTTTTATTACACTAAAACACTTTCCACCTAAACCTGATTTAAGTAATTTCTACCACACGCCGGCTCTCCAATGCCCTACTAAAATCAATAAAACAACTTTTGTTTTATCCTGTATGCGTTTATGTTTTTGTTTTGTCTGTGAGTATTTTTGGCTCCGATTTCGTTGTTTATATTTTAGGTTTTCTTTCTTATAAACTGATTTTGTTGACAAAAAGTCGCCCGTTATATAGAATTATCATATACAATTTAGAAAAATCATATACATTATTATATTTTTATAGAACCCGTTTTTTTTTCAACTCAACTAACACCTATATGATCAACCTTAGAGAAAAAGAATTTTCATTAACCTGGTTTCTACCATTTCAAGTGAAAGCATGCAAAGATGTAAACATATTATTTATTGCCTTTGGCAAAGATAGAAACGATTATAAATCGTTAATAGTTCGGACATAACAATGGATTAAAAACCGGAATGGCCATTGAATTAGATCATGCCATCAATATTGGTCATACTTCAAGTATAACAGACTGTAAGCATTTAAAGCCTTTTGGGTAAGCTGGAATACTTACGTTGCTTAGGACCGATATAGATATGAATGTTTTGTGCACACAAAAAGTTATATGAACAATTGGTTTGTTTTTTTTTACAATTAAAGGAAATCTCAACGTAATGTCTTACATGTGTAATAAGTTCTGTTGAAATAACGTCTTTTAGAAATTAAAATATCCATGTGATTTTTCTTTTTAATATATTAGTTCGGCAAGTATGTTTATATATTTTTATGATGGTCCTTTGCAAACAAAATACTTATGACAAACATAGTTTTTCAGGCGATTTACAAATCATATGAAAATAATATCGTGCTATTATTCTGTGTGTGAGTGTAACTGTTGATTAATGTACTCGTTTCGTTGTCGTTTAAAATTGGTTGTAATTGTTTGTTCTTTGTTTGGGTTGCTGTTTGTTTGTTTGTTTGTTTTTAGGGGTTTTTTTTAGGTTTGGGGTGGTTAATCATACACACAAAACACGATAATCTTATCAAGTCAATGAATGTATGAAGTATATTTTTCATATTAGAATGGTCGATGTTAGTGATCGACAAAACGAAACTGGTGTACCAACAACCTTGAATTATTTGGAATCAACCACATCGCGGATACCGTCTCTGGAGAAACGATTGAAAATTGGACCATTTGCTGTTATACCCTACGAAACTATTATAAATGTACGTAAACCTATCAATGTTGGGAGCATTTTCTTGTGGAGATCGGTTGTAAATATATATATCTTTTTGATATTCTTGTCTGTGTGTTCGTATTTTAACCTTGTTTTACTATTATGTAATGTTGTGAAATGTGGAATAAAATGAATGTTTTTTTCCATTAGAATGTTTCGTAATTGATTTCGCAGGAGTGGCATAGATACGTGCTTTTAATTTGAGTCATTTATAATCAAAAACTTACGATGCATATACAAAAAAATATATTTTATTCTGAATATATGATATAAATGTATAAAAAGAGATTCATTGTATTTTAAGAATTAAAAAAACTACACAGTACATAGGGATTTACGGAATACGTCGTATTTTCGCCGTGCATTAGCACAATTTGAAAAATATTGATTTCCCAATTTACCATTAAATGATATCATAATACATCATAGAAATATACATTCCTACAAAAATTGCAAACAAAAATAAAACCAAATACTTTTGTCTAACTTTGATTAATTTGTTTTATTTATCATATGAGATTGTTTTTTTTTTAAATTACTGCTTCGATGGTCCGATTAATTTAGTTGATAGCAATGATACCATGCTGTTGTTATTAATATCGTATATATTAGCATATATTAATCTTGATACCTGCATTCTACATTTATTATAGTATTTCACAATATTTAACAATACACTCAGCCCAGGACTTATTAGCGTTTTTTTTATAACCAGATTTTCCATTAGTCCAGCCGATCTTATTGAAAGTGAGAATTGACATTTATGGTTATGATGAGCGCCTATAAAAGACAGAAGTGGAAAAACATGACACTTATTTTCATATTTACACGAGTTCAGCTAATTGTTTATTTTCCATATCGCCTTGGTACCGGCCCGAGACTAAGCTGAGAGGTATGGAAAAGCCATGATTACAACATTTAGATTCCATGATAGCAACTGATATGATATCTATAGTTTTAATGTATCTTTAATGTGTAGTTATTTCTTTAGTGTGAATATACCCGGTTATCAACTTGTAATCCATGCAACTAATATTAAAGGTTTGTTTTTATGTGACGTCTTGTTTCCCTTGTCTTCAGTTTTTATTTGTAATATTTGTTTTATTCGGTTTCGCTACATCGTTCTGTTTCATGTGTTCACGTTTAGGTCATGTATTCCAATACTGACGCTTCGGTATATTAATTAATAATTTAAAAATTAATTCCTTTAGCCCTTGTCGCAACTGTGTTAATGAAAACACATTTGGAAATCGGACAATATATACGCCTTGTTTTGATTTGGAGACTAAACGGTTGTTCTGGTGTTCTTTACTGTATAGTTATTTGTTTCATTCATTTCTTCCGCTCCCAATAACCAAAACCCTCGCAAAAACAATTTTTTAAGATTCACGTTTTTAATTAAAAGCAAACGGAAGGTCGAAACATAACCACGAAAAGAATGCTGTAATACGACTTGATAGATAGTTGTACCAACATATATTATTTTATTCGATGTTATTTTTAAAACTACCGATCATTAAAGAATTGAATGTTTCTTTGGTTTGTAAATGCGTTGACCGTAATACATTTTCAAAGAAACGCGTCAATAAAATACAGAGTGATCAATAAAAAAGCCCACTAGTTGTGGGCGTGGCCTATATTAATAGTTAGTAAATGTATTTCATCGACTCGTGAAACTTCACGTATAAAACCGATTATCCAATGAAAAATCAGGGTATTTTAATGGTATGCCCAGCAAATGTAATAAGTTACATATATGTTTCAATAAATACCGGTATACGTAGTTGATAAGGCGATCTTATCCCGAATTACGGACATATTAACGGCGCTAGATGGTAGATCATACGACTATATGAATCATTTTATTCTAATCATTATCACAATGTCGTCATGATTATAGTTAAAAGTTGGTCGCTAATGCTAGGGTTGTTTTGATTTGATTTGGTATTACTGCTTTACGCTCAATTTGGATTTTTACTTATTTTAATCACAAATTTTGCCGAAATTGTTTCATATAAAAACGATTTTCAAACAAAACTTATGCGTAAATATGGTACTTATAGCAATTTCAATTGCGTCGAAGTAATAACATTTTGCTAGGTTGAAGTTTCTGAAACAAAGAATTAAAAATTTACATGAATATTACTTTCTGTTTGCGCTTTACCTTAAATTTTATATATGTAATAGGTGATTAAGTGATTCCTTTTTAGATTTTTGCTTTGCTTTGTTGCTTTGTTTTGTGATTTTTTTTTTTTTTTTTTTTTGTTTGTTTGTTTGTTTGTTTGTTTTTTATTTTTGTTGTTGTTTTTTTAACTTTTTTCGCGTTTTCAATATGAACTGGTGCAACTGATCAGTCTCCTCGGAAAACAAAGTGTAATTCATGTTCCCTGATCCTTAATGTTATAAAAACCTCCATGGTTTCACAATTCTTAATTCTACTAGTTTCTTCTGTAAAACAAGAAAAATTATTATATTTTGCATTGAAATATATCATTTACAGTCCTCAAAATGTGGTGTAACATTAATTTGTTACATGAAATCTTATTACAATAAATTTGATTGGAATACGTCAGCAAAAACCTGTCCACTTTTTATTTTAATTATTTCTGAATAACTTGGAATAGAACTTCATATTAACAGATGCAGTCGGTTAAAGATCAATAATTAAGGAACACAGAAAAAAAAAGATTTGATGATCTATGTCTAAACCTATGTATCATCCTTTACGCAGACGACAGTACGATCCTAGTGTAATCATGAAATTATCTTCAAATGCCATTAAATACCTTTAAAATGGATTGCGACACAGTGAAATTTAGCGTTAATATTAATGAAAAAGTATTGTATTTCAAAGGGCAGATTGCCACAAAATCGAATGTATAAGGTGGTAAAAATGGTTCAATGGATTTTAACAAAATTTTATGCAACATTTCGACAATGAGCACTGAGGAAGATTATTATTGTCTGGTGTCTCTAAATATAGATGCATCCAAATTAAGAATTCATAATTTCAAACATTATACGTGCAACAGCTCTCATACTGCACACTACATACATGTATGTAGATTTTTATGAAATTGTGATGAAAGATTATGCAATAAATGAAGTTAATGAATAAAGAAAAGGTTCAAGGGAAGATTATATCCAGCTTAACAGTCTAATACAATATTAGTCATCCAGAAGCATCTGAAAGTTTGCTGAGATATTTCTATGTATTATTTAAGAACACCATTACATTAGACTATTCCAATTTAACAAGGTCAGATACTCCAGTCAACCCGCACTACGTAGATATTCTGTACCTTTTTGTTCATTCACATAAAAGTGGTTTCACATTCGGGGTTATTTTGGAGTCAATATTTACTTCATCGCATCATAAAAAATTGTTATGGGTACAATCGTATAACTCGATTGGGACATTGGTGTAAGAATTTTACAAATACAGTCACTGAAAATCAAGGTTTTCAAAACATTGGCACATGTGGTTTCAGAGGAGTTGCAATTGATCTAAGACAATTGGCCAATCCGAAGCTTAGATAGACTGTGGTGTCATCTTATTTTGATCAAGTGGAATTTAAAATAGATCTTCAGTAGAAGCTTTCTGCTAAGTTTGGTTAAATTTAGTTAAGGAGTTTACATGTACTTGAGCAAAATGTGAAGTTTTCAGACGATAGACAGGTAAGCTAAAAACTTAAAAATAGAAATTTAGAAAATTATAACAATTGTAGAGGGAGCTTTCATCAACTGTTATAATCTATTATGAAAATGGGTGCAACGCCAACACACGGGAAATGATGTTAAAGGTTGTACAATTGCCCAAGACAAGTGAAACTACCGTTTGGACAAGTAAAAGTCAAATAATAGCTGCCCTGAGACAACCAAATCTTATTCATTTTTCAACATGAATTACTAAAGGTCAATCTAAATTTTAATATGGGCAAGTAGAATTATCTGAAAGGGCAAGGTTCATAAAGGTTCCAACTATTTAAAGAACAAAGCCCCTTATCTCTAAATCATAAAATCACAAAAATGTATAAATAAAGTCCTACAACTCAAAAACCATAAATCATATTAACAGAAAGAAACAATAAACAATTCAGAAAGTTTCATAACAATTTGGATTTATTGTGCTATGTGCAAACGATTAACAAATGGCAGTACCGGTATTCCATAGTATCTCCCATCTAAAAAGACAAGTGTATAAAAATCGTAAATTTCCAAAAAATATATAGAGGGTACTATGGCATGAGGAAGAATAATAAAAGATAGTTTCATAGAAATAAAAGGCATTACTAATGAGTTATTGTTTTTTTTTGTTGAATGGTCACGAGGGGAATTGTAAATTTATTAGCCCAAGACACTTACTATTATCTGAGACAAAGCCAAAGGTAATTGTTTGTATTGAGGGGAAATTAATTCACTGCTTTCATAAATGAACAGTCTACAAATGTGTTAATATACAAAACCATATCACCAGAAGGCTCACAGGCGCCTGAATAGCACTTGGTTAAAGTTTTCTTTCAAGGGCAATAAATTTAACAAGGAGTTGTCCAACAACATTTTACTCATGAAGATGTTGGTAGGACTTATCATAAGGATCATTTCAGCAATTGAATTTATTTTTCTATATATTATAGTTTTCAAGATATTGGTTGAACCTGCACAAAAAGGGCAATAACTCTTACAAGGAGTCGCCTGACAACTTTGATCCCTGAAGCCTTTTGAAAGCCTTATAATAAGGATCATCTCAGCAATTGAAAGAATTCGGCTAAATCTAACAGTTTCGGAGATATATTAAAAAAAACTACAGTCTATCCACTTTGTTCCATTTTTAGTAACGGCAGCCATGTTTTTCAACGGATCAAAAAAAAATCCCCACATCAGTTCTATGTAGGATATCCCAAGGAACATGCATATCAAATTTGGTTTCAATTGGTCAAGAAGAGTCAGAGGAGAAGATTTTTGAAAGAAATAACAAAAAAATAGTCAAAAACTGTCGAAAAAGGGCAATAAATCCAACATGGCTTAACAGATTATATGCGAAAAAACTATTGTGTGACCCCTATATTCTATTTTAGTAACGTCGGTCATGTTTTTATGGATCAAAAATCCCCACATCTGTTCTGTGCAGGATACCTTAAGGAACTTTCATAACAAGTTTGGCCCCGATTGGTGAAGTAGTGTTTTTTTTAACAAAGTAAAATAAACAAGAGGCTACCAGAAACCTGAATCGCTCACCTGGTTATTTTTGCCTTTCAATGGCAATAAATTTAACTAGGAGTTGTTTAAAAAAATGACTCAAGACGACGTTGGTAGGACTTATCATAAGGAACATTTCAGCAATTGAAAGTTTCTTTTTATCTTTTATTCATTCAGATTGTCAATTTTCCTTTCATCTGTGGCAACATTCCTTCAGCAAATGCGTATGGAGTTTTCATATCACAACTCATACCTTATGCCAGAGTTTGTCGTAACTACGCAGACTGTATCGCGCTTGACTTATTACAGTTAGGCTTCTAGTACAGGGCTAAGTTGCTACAAGATTGAACTAATCACTACAGAAGTTTTATGGTCGCCATCATGAACTTGTGAACCGTTACGATGTATCCATCTGCACAATGAAAACTAATTTGTTCATCGTGTCATAGTTTCCCTTTCCTCTTTTGGCCAGGTTAGCGAAAATAGCGAAAAAAAACTTCAAAAAGGGAAATAACTCAAAAATGGCTTAACAGATCAAAATGAAACTTTGACAACAGATCATGCTGAATACTTTTACCATTATGTCAGTAATGTCAGAGAAGATTTAAAAAAAAATAACATTAAAAACAGCAAAAAAAAATGCGGAAAGGGGCAATAAGTTCAACATGACTTAACAGCTTTACATGAAAATATCATCATACTGAATTCGTTTACCTTTATGTCAGAATTTGGCTAATCCTAACGGTTTTTGGGGACGTACTATTTATTGCCCTTTCCCGGCATTTTTGCTATTTTCAATGTTAATTCTTCTTAAAAAATTATCTGACACTACTTGACTAATTAAAACCAAACTTTGTATGATTGTTCCTTGGAGTATCCTGCATTAAACTGATATGGGGATTTTTGATTCGTCAAAAAACACGGCCACCGTTACTAAAAATAGAACATAGGGATCAAACAGTAGTTTTTCGATTATATATCCAAAACCGTTAAGTTTAGCTGAATTCCGACTGGATAAAAGTGTTCAGAATGATAATATCTATCTCGGGTCAAAGTTTGGTTTTAATCCGTCAAGGCATGTTGGAGTTATTGCCCTTTTTCAACGATTTTTGCTATTTTTCAAAAATCTTTTCCTCTGACACTAATTGACCAATGGAAACCAAACTTGTTACGAATATTCCTTGGCTTGGGGTATCCTGCATAGACCTGATGTGAGGATTTTTGATGTGTCGAAAACCATGAAAAAGCAATAGAACATAGGGGTCAGACAGTAGTTTTTCGCATATATCTCCACATCCTTTAGGTTTAGCCAATTTTTTCAATAGCTGAAATGATCCTTATTATTAGGACTACAAAGGTCTTCAGGGATTAAAGTTGTCAGATGAGTCCTTGTAAGAGTTATTGCCCTTGAAAGGGGAAAAATGATGGCTTTTTTTGAACAGTTTTCGGTCAATACATTGAAAACTTGGATAGATAAAAATAAA
Organism: Perna viridis; assembly: GCA_037379345.1. Taxonomy (NCBI): domain Eukaryota; kingdom Metazoa; phylum Mollusca; class Bivalvia; order Mytilida; family Mytilidae; genus Perna; species Perna viridis. The sequence continues at coordinate 24,670,202 of CM074515.1, forward strand.
GTTTCAATTGTTGAAATGATCCTTATGTTAAGTCCTACCAAAGACTTCTAGAGTCAAAATTGTTGGTCACCTTGCTAAATTTATTGCCTTTGAAAGACAAAATTCAACCAGGTGAGCGATACAGGGTCCTGGGCGCCTCTTGTTTCAAAATATTTTGGGGGATATCTTAAAGAGTTAAAATTATAGGGATATGGCATATCTGGTACCCCCTTAACAAGCCTCGTTAATGGGATGAAAAGTATGTCAGGCGAAGAGAATTGTTTGTTGAAAGTAAAAGGTGGTGTGAAATTGAAAAGGTCGGCAAGCGAGGAACAAGACGGAAAATGGTGGTATAAAGGGAAGGGAAACAGGGATTACATTCCCAACCCCTTGAAAAATAATAAAAAAAAATAAGTCACTTACGAGAAAAATTTTAGCAGCACTTCCCCTAGGAATTTACTTTTTCATCACACCCTATCATCCACAAGGCAAAACATTTTGGGGAGAAGAAATGTCAGGGATTGTGTTGGACAGGCTCATTTATAATGTAAGACATGAACCATATACCATCTGAGGCCTACATGATAGAAATATAAATTAAATTCATAGAAATTACAAGTTAATCTGACAGCTGTTTCATCAAGTTTTAGAGGGAGTTAGTGTATGGGCAGACTTTCTCATTAGAAAATCAAAAGCATCTCCTACGTTATCATCATTTGCATCACCAGACAGTTCTGCTGCCTGGTGGTGAGGCCCTGGTGATATCAAATTGAACTTATTTGAGTCTTTTTTTATCAATATCATGAACAACCTTTATCTAATTCATGAAAGTCGGACGGAAGGTAACTCTGTTTGAAAGTTTGTCTGAAAGTGACGATGACCTCATCTAACTTGTCGATATTGTGTTCATCATCCATGGTTAGCTGGTATAGCAAATCATGCCAAGTGCATTGTTTTGAAAAACTGTACTGTCTATTAACTACGATTGGAACAACTTTTGATGATTGTAATTGATTCTAACAGTTGCAACAGTGCAATTTTGTCGCCAATCTTTCTAAGTTATACCAATACATTGAATAGATAAATCCTGGTGAATTCTGAAAATAGCTTAAGTAATATCCAAAGCCGTCACAGATCCGACGTGATTTTTTTATTATATATATTATATATTTTATTATATATATATTTATCTTTGGCCTTGGTCCAGTAGTGTCAGAGGAGAAGAGTTTTGAAAAATTGTTTGCAATGACAATAACGAACGCCAAGTAATGGCAGTAGCTCTCTTGGCCTCTGGACAGATGAGCTAATTATAAAGGCACTACTGACCTGTTCAATAGATAAAAAATGTTGACTGGAATAAAAAAGAACTATGAATGTCATTTTTGAGTAATTGGTTGAAATGCTATACTTGATTTACTATACAGAAATGAATACTGAAGTATAATACACCATAATCTGTCTGTCTAGAAAGATGAGGATAAACCAAGTCAAGTGTTATGTAAATCATTACATAGAGAATATAACTATTGGCTGCTCCAATCCATTCAATAAAAAAAACTTTCATATTGTTAAAATTTTATATTTGGAAATTATATTTTAGCATTAAAAAATATATCAATAACAGCTGAAAAAAAAACATGTAGTAGCTAGTAAATTGAAAATCCATACAATACAAAAACCAAAGTTGTGTTAAGTATCCATCAGTATCTTTGAGGCACATTTTTAAAGAAATAACATTAAAAATAGCAAAAAAATGCAGAAAAAGGGCATAACTCCAAGATGACTTAACAGATTAAAATGAAAATTTGATAGATCTATCAACTAGGAGATTAACAAGTTACAAAAAAAATCAGTAACTACAATTTTGTACTGCAGAGATTAAGTGATAACATATAAAATGACATTTATGCTTTTTACTTAACAGAGAATATCAGATATGCCGTGAAATTTTTTCCAACTTGTATGAATGAACTTAAGTTAAATTCAACTATTAAAATGTAGCTCACTTATTCATTCAACAATGATATACATATTAACAGGTCCATGAACACATGAAGTAACATAATGTAATACATATCATTTCCATAAAGAGTAAACTATAGTGTTGATGTACAGTGGATGACAAGTTCTCCTTCATTACAAGGCACTTATTTCTCCGCAGAAGCCAAGGTTTCCAATAAAATTCACACTATCCTTCTTGGAATTTATGTGTACATCCATTCACTATCAATATCCACCTAATTAGGTAGTCAGTTCTTCAGGAGTGAAATCATATTTACAGGACTCAACTCCATAGTTCCATACACTAGTTTTTTAAGTTGTTGTTTCATTTCTTCGGTGGTGGTCTATAAGATAGATAGAAAAAAACTTAAGTAAACCTGAAATGCTTAAATTGGTGTGTATGTCAGAAAATTTAAATTCGTGTATGAGCAAGGTGTAAATCGCATCCCTATCTTTTATCAGCATTCTGTGATAACATGATTTAAATATACTGCAACATAATTAGTTCATTGAAGCAAATTTTTTCTTCAATATAAAGTTAGTGTCACTAATCTATCTAGTTATTAAAATTGTGAATAAATTATTACTTTCATGAATCTAGGAGGATTTTTTTAAACCATAATTTGTAGGATATATAAAATATGTTGAAATTTCCACAATATGACAAATACTTACAAACCCACACAAATATTACCTGTAACATCCAACTACCACAGCATGATCTCTCTCATATGGCTCTAATGTTAACTGTTCTTGAGGCTTAATTTTTTCTTGCTTTAGTTTATTGATTTCTCCTGCAAATACTGCCTCGGGTTCTGCTGTAGAGTCAATGCAGTTAGCCTATAAAAAAGAACTAAGAAATCTGAACTGAAGATAATCTTCTAAGAGATATAGGTTTCAACAAGCTCACAGTTGTTGGTGAAAATGGTTGGTCCTAACTGATAAAATGCATTTTTTTTGTTCAGGACAAGATGTAAATTATTAATTTTGTGATGTTGGATGGGACTGGCAAGATTTATTGAAGGACCACCTAAGGCACAGCAGTTCTTTGCAACCTATGTGATAGAGAATAGATATGCTACCGAATAAAAGGTGTTCAGTTCAATAAACATGTTTTCATATATGAATGATCAATAAAATGATAAAGCAAGAGTTCCTTCAGGCTCATTAAATCAGCATTTTGCCCTCATTTGTAATCAGGCAAAAGATTTTCATCATTAGAAATCTTGATACAGGTTACTTGGGTCTTTTGAAGAAAAACATGTGCTATACAAAAATTAAAGCTATTTGTTCATGGATCAGACAGCTGCCTAAAATAATGTCTTGTAAAGTGAATACTAAATGCAACCATACTGTATCCATAGTTTGAAACAGGAATGTAAACTGAATTGAACAATCCTCCAGTGAACAAAAAAAGATCAAGGAAAAAACAATGTACATGTGTAGCACAAAACAATCAAAATTGTTAAGAATGAAAATCTGTTGCTATATTGTTTGTTTCCTTATCAAAACCTCAAACCCTTTTGTTACAACTTGATCTTGACAAGGCAAGATGAACTTTTCAACTGAAATAGTACCAGATATTTACATACTCACAAAACAGCTCTGCCATCTTCATTCATCTCAAGATTGACAATTCACATTTTAAGCTTATTTTGAGCATATTTGCATTTTTATCAATTTGTTCGCAATTAAATGAAAGCTTATGTTGCTTATCAGTTTTTGTCAGCCTCATTAAATCAGTTTTTGCCCTCATTTAGTTAATGATCAGGCAATGATTATGCTTGCATCATATAAAAACTGACAAGTTGGAATCAAATTCTGAAAAGAGACAATCTGCTAAAATTATAAGAGTGAAATCTCTTCTTTAAAGCTACAGTGTAACCTGTCTAAACAAAATCTTTACTCAAACAGCTAGTTGTCGATGTTAAATGAGGGTTTATGCACACCATATTTCATGCCTTCCAACCAAATCCTGGTTTACTGAGAATTATCCTTACAAAACAAAAGAAAATGATTCACAGGACGCAGCCTGATATGACTGCAGAGGTCCAACCTTGAACAATTGAGACAAGTATGGACACTGCATTCAAACTTTGATTACAATAAGATATTTGAAAAAGGATAAGAATTTGACTGGAATCAAAGTGGTCAATTGTTGGCCCTTTTTCAACCTAATGGTTCCAGTCAAGACCTCAAAAATCAATCCCAACCTTCCCTTTTGGGGTATGGCACCTTGTGGTGTAACTTAAAAGCAATCAATTCCCTTTTACTCAAGTTATTCTCCAGAAATCAGACAAAATACGAATTTTTGGTCCCTTTGTGGTCCCTTATTCTTACTTGGCACATGTCATAACTTCAAAAATCGATCCCAGTCTATGTCAACACCATACCAACACACGACCGTATTTTTTTTTCTGTCGTATAATAAAACATGATATTCTACTCTCTGTTGTGCTAAGTATATCCCTATTTGTACAGGACACTGACATTGAACAGCAACAAAAAAATGCATGCCACATTTATCACATATAACACCAGATTAACTAACTTGAAATCAATCCGTCAATTAGAAGAAGCAATAATAACGACGAAATTCAGAGAAACAGACAGACTAGGTGATTTCAACCTAACACATACTCATATAAAGTGGGAGAAATAAAAACTCCACTGACTAATGTTTTGTTGAAACAAGTTTCACTGTGTTTAACTATAAAGTGCTGTAATAAACACAAACATTTATTGATTCTGTTACATTTTACAAAGACAACCAATTGTCTATAGATAAAAACAAAAGATCTTATTTCACTTAACTCACATTACAATTACCATAAGAACTGCTGATCATTTCTATAGTAACTATACTTTTCAAAATCTTGATATGTGATTGTTTAGGTACCACCTACACGTCTGAACTCTCACCTTGATAGATATAACAATATGGCCAGTGTTTTTGAGGAAATTGTGAGCATTTATAGCTACAATTCTTGCTTGATCTGGCTGTGCTACATCAGCAAATATTGTATCAACCATACCTAAAAAAAATTAACAATTATCACTAAAGTTTGTATAGGACCTTAGTTAGAATACTGTTGATAGAGACTCAGTGATTGGGATTACCGTGCGCCATAGTCGCATTTCCTCTTAGAATGACGCATTGAGTAACTAATGTGTCACGTTATGTGCGCAACATTATCTTCCCATCACTGATGGTGAGGTGTTGTCCACTACTTGTGACAGTAAAAAAGGAATGAACGTGTCTTTTAACAATATTTTTATTAGCTGCAGTCAGGTGTTTTGATCACCACGTTTTCAAGGGGATTTGAAGACCGGGGAATGAAACGATACTTTATCGATTTTTTAGATTATATATTCTTGATCGCTTACATATTTGAAAGAACAATGAACATTGTTTTAAAAAATAAAAATAATTTGATTATATCAAAAAAGCGTGGACTGGCGGTTCCATTTGAAATTGGAAATGCCACCAAAGACATTTTTAAGCTCAACCCAAAACAGAAGAAATTATCTTTTTCAAAGCCTAAAAAATATTGATGATGATAATTACCAGAATCAAACTGCAATTGTTGTAGAAAATAACTTGGCAGCTGGACATGGTTACGAACCCCTTATTTAAAATATTGATAATTGTGGAAACATATTATCTGGTCCTGAAGCACCCAAAAAAATCCAAAATCTGATTGCAGCTAAACAAAAAAATAGACTCTTTCCTATCATTTGTGATAAACTACTTTAATAGCCAAGTTAGGTCTAATTGATGGGGGTCTGTGGGCCATGACAAAGGACTAGACAATACATTAATATAAGAACTCAAACAACAGAAAAGAAAAGTGATTTGATGTGACAATTGTTTGACATGTTTTGAAATTGTTAACTCTTAATAAACATTTGATTTGCAGTGTAAATTAAAGTTTGTTATGTTACAAATGTACCTTTGTCTATCCGGCCTTAGCTGCTATTCCAAATTTTGTCCCATGTCTTTTTTTAGAATGGCCCATTGAAATTGAAAATGTCCCACTGAACTGAAGGGTAAGGAGGCCATAGTCTCATTGGCAAAATTTTAATCCTAATCACTGGAGACACTATGATGAAAACTTTAGTTAGACAATAGCTAGTACACAAGTATTCCTACAATTTTTCTATACAAGAAACAAAGTTCTCTGTACTTACACTAGCACAATTTTCTATGGTTCTTTGTCATAGGGCTAGACACAAGAGACACAGTCTGATCTTTCTATGTATTAAAACAGCTGTGTATACAAATTAGGTTAAGAGACTACCAGACCAATTCTTATATTTTAAACTTTTCTTCTATTTGGCAACTTAAATAAAAAACATTATATTTGACAGGACGGAAGGCCATTTTACCAGACATGTCTGCCGGTCCTGCAGTAATTCTTTTTCATTGAATCAGTGATTGAATTTTGAACATTTTACGTAAACAAATTCATGTGTTAAAGTTCACTTATTGACAGTATCTTCACAGTCTACCCTAGATACTTTTTTTTTCATCAGTGAAGTGCCATTTACAATCAATTAGTTAAGTTTTGCAGCATTCATATGACCATCACAACAATTACTGTTTTCTAAAGAAATTTAATCATCTCCCAAAATACTTTAACAATAGACTAAAAAAGACATCTGATAAGGATTTGAAAGCATGAATTTGTTCTATTTCATTCTACATTAAGTAAACAAAGCAAAATGCAGTTTAATACAAGATTTCTTTCAGGCTCATTAAATCAGTATTTTGCCCTCATCTTGTAAATCAGGCAAGAAGAGATTCATCATTAAGATATCTTGAGATTCTGCATGGTTTGGAAATGCCATTTGTTTTAAATTATAATTTATCTAATCTTCTACTTTAACTATTTAATATTGAGAAGAAAGAAGCATGGTTGAAACCTTAAAGATAAAAGATGAACAAATTGTTCTGATTTTACCAGGTTTTAGATACACTTACAGAGGTAGACCTAGGGTAAGGGACACAACTCTTACAAATCATTGGAATGTTTGCATTCACCATTTGAAAACAATCTCATGTAATCATCAAAGCAACTTGGATGGATTTCATTCTGTTTTAAAAGAAAGCTTGAAAGGCTTTGGTAGTATGAAATATGATATAAACATTTCACGGACGTCAGGAGTTATGTCCCTTACCCTAGGTCTACCTCCTTAATATAAGAGAAACAACAGAAATTCAAATTGAATTTGGGGAAATTAGACATTGGTCATTGTGTTCAAAACTTATTTTAAACATTATTTAACTTTTTAACGACAAATTTGTGGTAATTAGGTAATTCTTGGTTGTCCGATATACAATGTTCTAGTTCAGAGACCATAAATACTTAATTCTGATGTTTCTTCAGTGAAAAAGATTTTACAAGGTCCTCTCAATATCTTGCAACTAAATCAATACTTACCAACTAACATTCTGTATTTATGTGGATGTCTAGCATCTTCGATTATTGGAATGATGTTTGTCCTCTTCTTAGCTACATTAATCAAATCTCTACCACTTCTATGAGAAAATTCTACAGCATAAACTAAACCATCCTACAAAAGATTTTTTATGTTTATAAAATAGTCAGATGTTAATATTTTAACATAAAAAATCATAATTAAGTAATTTAGTTTCATTAAACTCCATTATGTGGTGTAGGAGGAACAAAAGAGGAGATGTATGCTCCCATAATCAAAAATAAATCCATATTTTGCCATGTGAAATCTCTAAATTTAGGACCAAAATCAAAAATGGGAGGCTCATAACAGAAGTTTGTAATTAAGATTCTGTTAAAGTTTCATTAAACTCCATCAAGTGGTGTATGAGGAGTAATAGATTAGAAATAGGTATCCCTCTGTATAATTGAAGTACAGAGAGGAGGACATACACCCTTGTACCACCCACGTTTTTATTGTAATTATAGCCCATTCTCCTGCAAGCACAACATGCATCTATTTAGAAATGGTTTCAGATTCCTACTCACTGGACCAACGATATCTGAGACATGGCTAACTGTAGTTCCTGAGGCTGCACCAAGGTACAACACTTTAGACCCAGGTTTCATATGAATGTTGTCTACTCCACCAAGTATAGCAGCTGCCAATTTAGATCTGAAAGGATTCCATGCTCTGTACTCAATCTTCTTTTCTCCTTCCTAAAATGAATGGGTTATTTTAAGTATTTAAGTAATACCATTAGTACATTTTTTTACACATGTAGATCAATTATCACAAAAACTCAGTACCAAAATTTTTGAACCAGTTTCATCCTCTCAAGAGTGCAGTTTAATCTCAGTTTCATTTGTCTAATTTCAGTATGCATTGTATTACCGTAAGATGAAACTTGAATGTAAACAATAAGATGGAACTTGAATGTAAACAAAGTGTAAAAATCTTAAGCAGACCAATTTTAAATATACAAGGCATTCCAAACACTATTGACCTAAGTAGCATAAGTATGATCAAAACTACCAATACAATACATAATACAAAAAATAGCCAATGTAGGATCTAACTTGTCTGATATGTACATCCACATTGGCCTAGGCCAATATGACATATTGGAGTTAGTCAATAAAGGTATAATTGCGTAAGGTCTTCAATATTGGCTCAGTTATTGCTCCCAGACTAGCCATACTGGACTGAAGCATAACTAAGCCAAGTAGGAAAACCTTATGCAATAATAATATAATATTACACAATAATACCACTATCAGCCACAAAAACAAAATAAGGTTATACATAGAAAATCCTGTGTGATACAGCAATGTAACAGAAATTTTAATTCTGTCAAGCATGAGTCATGTACTGTCCATTAGACACAAGATCAGCCTAAATTTTGCCACTTAGGTGAGCAGTTCAGACAAATTCCAAGACCTCTTCAAATAAATACACTTTATCCAACATTTTGTGTTGAAACTTGACAGCAATGCAGTATTACCAGGGTCAGTTTCAGAACTCTTCATTTCTTTTCTCTTAAAATGATTACATTGCCAATGTTGTTTCCTTTTTTTAAATGAATTTTGAACCTCCACATCGGAGAGCAAGGCGATTTTAGTATAAAATAGATGGGAACAAAAATAATCTGGGATTTTTTTTGGCTTTTTTTTTTACACCATTTCACCATTAAAAAAATTTGGGTCAGCAGAGAAAAAATATTGTCTGTCTGGTTACCAGAAACAAAGAAATTTTTTTAGGCCTCAGTCATTTTCTTAGGCTATTCTACTGAAATAAACAAGCATATACATGTATTACTATAATACCTCAACAGATATTTTTTTCTCTCCATATACTGTATCACCTGGTACAAGATTCAATGTTACCAAGGAATCTTCCTTTCCTCTGGAAATAAATACTCCTAAAAAAAAAGAAGGCTAAATTTTAGAATAAACAACAAGAAGCTATTGAATTTTGTCTATATACTGTGAAAGTACTATATTTCATGGAGTTCCAATTTTCTTGTTTATTTGGTGAACCAGACCACAAAATTTGGTTCTAAACGAAAAAGGGATTCCTAATGATGTGTATACCGAAAACCTCAAAAATCATGAATTCAAGAATCCACAAGCTTGTGTATTTTCCTTAATCCACTAAAACTGGTATCCATGAATTAAGGTACTCTCACGGTATTGTTTATACACTTGCCATATAGTTTAAAAAAGTAAGTTCATACATTGAAATAATTTAAGTAAAGCAAAAATATGATGAAAATGTAGCAAGTCAGAAAAACTCCTATTCTGAGTAGCTACTATTTTTCTAGCACAAAATTCAAGTAGGTCTCCACAGTTATTCCAGGATTGTAAGTGGTTTCCAAAGACAAATACAAACAAAAATGGAGCTATCCCACTGTCTTAAATGATTTCTTTATTTAGATATTCTCTCAACTAGCTAACCCCAATAAACATTCACTATACACAATTACAGATGGAGGACAAGATACAGTCATGCATTTTGTTGTTCTTCTTCTTCATTTTTCATAGGGTCACTGATATGCTTTGAAAAACATGTAAATTCCTTGTTAATCAAAAAAAAAAAAAGAACAAATTAGCTCAAATGTACTTCTGTTTTAAGCAGGAAAATACAGATTTAAATTTACTATTTTCAGTTGGCTGAAAAAAAATTATTTAAAGAGTTGGCGCAAAAACTAGGAAAAGTCAGGTAACCATAAACAAACATATTTTTATAGCCTTAGTGGTAGCAGTATAATAATAATAACAGGACAATTAATTGGGTGAGTGAATAATCAAAGTATTATCTCAAGTGCCAAAGAATGCCTAGATTGAAAAAGTGTGCAGAACTTGTGAGTTAAATCTTCAAATGTTCTCGGCACGAGTGATCATATTTTTGTTATTCACAATAACCAATTGATTATCAAATTTATTATATACAAGTAGATTTTCTTCATAATTTATTGATATTTTCAAAATGAATTTTTAATTCTGCGATTGGCGGACTGATATCAAAGTTATGAAATTTTAGCGGGAGAAAGTCCGAGAGTTACCAATTACCAAAATTACCAAATTAAGGTAATTGTAAATTATCCAAAATTTATTACACTGGGAAAATTATTAAATAATACACTGCTATCTATGCAATAATACTTGTAATACCTTCATGTCTGTGGGGCTCAACAATAACTTTCTTTCCCCCAGCAAATCCTCCTCTACCTCCTACAAAAAATCATATGAACACTTCTTAGTAATATATTTTAAGCACTTTGTTAAACGAAGTCATACAGTGAACACAAATCCACCAATAAAATTTACAAAACTAATGAAATTTAAATAATTGAGAGCCATTAAAATCTTATCCATTTTTTTCTATTGTATGTAAACTAAAATTTGTATCCACTAATAGTGTATATAGTGTAAGGAAATAGAATTTTTTTATAATCAAATATAGGAAATAATTAATAGACCGTAATTGATTATTAATTATAATCGGAACTTCACATGTTCAATGTGAAGTTACACAATAAATCAGGTTTTGGTAAATGATTTCAAAACAGAAATATTTTCATGGAAAGAGCTCAAACATATTTGAAAAAAAAACTTTCCTTAGATTGTAATCACTACATGTATCAAAAAGTTAAAATATTTGGATAGATGAAAAACAGTACCAATTGAGTTTTGGATAACAAACTTCTTGACGTAATGATTTCAAAACAGAAATATTTTCATGGAGAGAGCTCAAACATATTTGAAAAAAACTTTCCTTGGATTGTAATCACTACATGTATCACAAAAGCTAAAATTTTAGATGGATGAAAAACAGTACCAATTAAGTTTCGGATAACAGAAACTTCTTGACATAATTAATTAATGTACTTATATCTTTAAACTGATTATTTTTTATTAATCCATTAAAAATTTTCAAAATTGGTTGTAAGTAATTTTAATTCAATGTTCAATTTTTGGACCTGAGACTTACAGGATTTTAACTACATGATCTAAAACAATAAAACTATTACTTGTATTTAATAAAGTTTTGTAAATGTATTAAGAACAGAAATGTTCTCATGGAAAGAGATCACACATATATTTGAAATTCTTTACTTAGATTGGTATCACTACATGTATCATTTTCAGATAGATGAAAGCAAGATCAAATGAGTTTTGGATAACAGAAGCTTCTCAACATAAGTATTTGAAATATTGTACTTATATCTTGCAACTGATTATTTCCAATTAATTGATAATAAATTCTCAAAATTGATTGCAAGTTATTTCAAATGCATTGTTCAAACTACTGGAAATTTTAAATTCATGTACTAATACAATGAAACTATTATTTCAACATGATTGATCAATTCTTTTAATGTTTTGTTGAATTATTTTTGTAACTAAAGTAGTGCATTAAAAACATAATTTACCTCTGCCTCCTCTTCCTCCACCTCTACCTATTGTGATAAAAAAAAAAACAAATTATAAGGCACAACAAGACAACATTATATCAAGAAAAGAATTAAAACAACCCTTCCTAATAACAAAGCCAAATTTCTTCACCTAACATTCTTTTTCTGCAAAAAAAAAAAAAAAAAAATCACTTATGTGTTTCCATTGAAATTCACCTGCTTCATCATAAATAATTAAAATTAACTACAGTTTATCATTTAATGTTTAAACATAAAAAACTTCAAAATCTTGAACAGATAATTTCAACACAAGAGCATATCAGACATTACCTCCTCTTCCTCCACGACCACCTCTATCACCAAATCCACCTCTACCTCCACCTCTTCCTCTGAATCCTCCACCTCCACGTCCACCTCGATCTCCACCTCCTCGACCACCTCTGAATCCCCCACGCCCACCTCTATCTCCTCCTCTTCCACGGCCACCACCACCTCTTGGAGAGAATGCTTTAAAAATGAATAAACCATGCATATATTGAAAAACATTGAAAAAAATGACATGGACTAACTATGCCATAATGAAAGTAAAATTAATCAACTCCATAAACATGTACGTCCAGTTAGAATGTTGCTGCAGGATTTTAGGATGCCATATTGATGAGCTTTACAGAATAGATTATTCACTAAAAAATGTCTTAGAATTGCTAATATATCAATGTTACTATCTTTTTTGAGTTACTCCTCTTTGAGTTTGGAATGCAATTTAGAAACTTTATTTTCACGTTCTTTCCAAATACCATCTTACCATTACCATTACATTGAATGTATTTCCTTTGTACCAGAGTAAACTAACTGAATCCACTGAAAGGTGTTCTTCACTGAAACTCATAATCAATGCAGCTTTAACATGAACCTCAGAACTTTCAGGTTTCCAGAAAAATTACCAACAGCCAATTTTTATTTTCGGAAATTAGAGGCAACATAGGTGCCATACAAATTAATTCTACTTATTCAATGTGGTAGTTGTTAGGGACAATGGAACTATTTTCAACGGAAGCCTTTGGTTGTAGACTACAAAATGCTCTGCTTAAAAGACAGAAGCCACGTGCACACCACCGGTACCGCGCTCGAAAAATGTTGACATTTAATTAATAAACAGATTAAGTAATTTCGGATAAAATTTAATGGTTAATAACTGAAGCACTTGCAAATGATAGAAATGATGTAGTGTTAGGCGATTTTTTTACCTGGATAACCCATTACTTCGTTCGTCAAGTATGCGACCAAATAGCACGTGTTTCACTTCTTGTTATTTTATCCACAATGCATCACTGACATCCGGTTAGCTATGATAAGTCGCCTCCTAGACATATCGGTACATAATATGATATGATCAGCAGTAAACAGACCATTTATGAATGACATAAAACAAGTCAACTGATGAATTTATTTTCACGTCCGTGTTTTCAATTTCTTAATAATCAAATTTGTGTTGAGTTTATCCACATATCTCAAAATCTATGTGGATGTATTTTTGTGTTCAGCAGAGATCATACACCTTGTCTCTCATCCATATTGGTCAGTAATAACCTTTGTCATTAATATGGAAAAGTAGATGACGATATGCTGAATATTCGAAACGGTTCGTTTTCATTAAATATTTACATATATCAGCAGAGCCCAACTGTGTCTCCTATTCAAAAGAATGAGTTCCAAGGTAATTTAATTTAAGGAAAACGGAGACCAGGACTATACAACTGCAGTTTTTGAATTAAAGAATTAAACATCAATATTTTAAAGCAATTTCCACTCTTAAACATTATAAACAAATCATATCATGTGTACTTTTTATCATTAATCTAAAAAAAGGTCCACCTTGTCCCTTGTCCACATCTGTATAAGTAAAATTTAGTTAAAAATATAGAAAAACTGAGAGGCTTAGGGCAGATGCATAGGGACTTCATGAGCAGTCGTTTTGAAAACATATATATTTTAATTACAAAAACACACATTTCATTTTAAATACTGGTACTTAATTATAAAGATTTATTAACACGTCATGCACCATGAAGGACACATATGAATGGTGACAATGGAATTTATTTTAAAGCCTTATTTCAAGTTATCTTAGATTACAAAAAATATATATATTGTATGTTTTTTTTTTACAAATGTACTACCAAGGCTTATCAGGCTTTTATCAAAATAGAATTAGCGACATTCAATCGTATCATAACAACGTTGTGAAATACTTTCAACCGAACACTAGTTCCATTGATATTTATGAAAATTAAGTATTATACCTATATCTGTGCAAAAATTGTTTCCATACATAAAATGTCAATAGTAAGCTTCACGAGTATGGTTATCAGGCATTGGTTTAAAGGTGCAGACCCCTCGTACCCCCTTAAATTTTCGGATGAAATTGCATAAAATTTTGATTTCTCACATATTCCATTAAAAAAGAATATATGGTGAAAGGCAGCAAATGCACGAATTCACGGTTGGGTGTAGTGCACAATACCAGAATCGTATTTGTATGGGCGAAGTCAGTTCATGTCGAGAAGAACTAGGGTACGAGAAACATAAGAAATTACTTTGAGACTTCTCATGGCAAGGGCCCGCATGACGCCACCAATGTTTTTTTTTAAGAAACAAGCAGATTTTGCCATGCTTCGGGGTAAAACAAATATACAATCAGCTCATCAACTTTGCCAAGAAAAACCTTGAGCGTCCCAAAAGTGGTATTTATGAAAGATGAGCCTTTAAATACGTTAAGCAAGTTCCACGGCTTCAAAATATAAATTTTAAACCGATTGACCAAAATGGAAAAAAATCACCAAATAATTTCGATGCGTTCGGATGTACACCTTTACATTCGGGACTTTTCAAGCTATAATTGTGATGTTTCGATGCATGGAAACATAGTTTGCTGTGAGAAGACATCTTTCATTGGGAATTTTAAAAAGGTAAAAATGGTTCAAAGTAATGGAAAATCTTTGTTTGATACAAATGAAGGATATGTAAATACGAAACAATAGATACTATTGTGGAAAAGGATATGATCATTGCTGTTTTGGCAGATGACCCGAACTTTGAACAATATCGAACAAATTGTTTCTGATGAATGGGGAAGCTCTTTCAACTGCGGTTCCAAAGTTATAATTTTTAAGTCTATATTATGACTGCTTTAAAAATCAACCTTTTCTTTACAAACTTATACCACGTAAAGTTGCAGTTTGTTACTCCGCAGCCATTCGTTTCATTTGCGCCGATCTAGGATGTACCAGTAACAAAACAGTATCAGTGCCTGAAGAGTTGCATGTAGATATATTGCAGAGTTTATAGAAATACAATTATTTTCAGTTGGTATGTTTTAATTGGTTGCTTATTGTTCAGTCACAAATGTCACATGCGTACTCGGTTTAAATATTATAAAAGGACATGTGACAATTCTGTTCAATCCAAATCCAGTTTACAGTTTCTTCTTTCATTTCGACGGATAAAGGTAATGATATGAGTTTTCTTAAACATATAGTATACTAGGCGTATGTCAGTTAAATGATTTTAATCTGTCTGTTTTATTAGTTTCAATTTTTGAAAATATAGATTAATTCATCTTTAACGTCGAAATAAATGAAGTCTGTACCAATATTGGACAAAAAAAACGTCAAATGCTGACGTTACCACTTTGGACGCTATAGCGTGCGTAATGTGGCCTGCCATTCATAACCTAAATCCAAAATATTTTATTCTTTCAGAGATCAAGTTTTCAACAAGTGTGAATGCATCTTTAAGTAAGCCCTGAAAGGCCTCGTCAACAAAAGTAATAAATCCACCGTAACAATTCTTCAAAATAAAGCTCAAAGTAATAAAAAAAAAAGATACCACATTAACTACCAACATCTCCTGCATACTGTGGACATGCGCACGGAATCTGCGATGAGGTTAAACTACATGTAGTTTAATAAACATTAATAACTATTCCCATTGAATCTACATGTAAGGTCATTGAAAATGACCCTTCATAAATCCGCAGCAGTACTTGTATCGTTAACTTTATGTTAAATATGAGTTGTTTCTGTAAGTTTACGAAATATTAACGAATTCCGTTGCAATCATAATCACAAACAGAATAATTTACGAATATGAAACTTTACGTATATGTATATATAGTCACATGAATGTGTGCCCTGCGAATAAAAGGAGTCAAACCTGTAAACAATATCTACTCACGGTACATGTCAATTGTCGAATTATAATACACAATGCACAGTAGTAATTTTAGCAAAGCAAACGCACACACACACACACACACACACACACACACACAGGGGTTCGTAAATACTCATCATCGTAAAGACACGCTTACAGGTCATACTTTTGATAAATCGTAAATTGTTCATCTTCATGTTAACTCGAAATATAATTATTGTATACTTTTGCAAAAAATCACACACAATAACTACCGGTAACCATTTTTAAACTAGTCTTACAAAGGTCCTTATGTTTTGTACTTTTGCGAACATAATGATTAGTGCAAATACGTGTATGTGAAAGTAACATTTTACTGAGCGTACCTAATCTTGTACATTTTGTATAACCAACAGGAGGACGAGTTATTAAATTATTAGCCTATTTGTATATTGTGAAATTTCACTGTCTATACAGTTAACAGAGTCTTCCAATAATAGAAATTTCTTCTATGTTGGAATTAAGATCTCTAGCTCATATAAACTTCAAACAGGAATCAAACCCTATTCAGACCGTTTACAAAGGGATCAGGAAGTCATGATGAAAGTTGATATGATCATTTCGTCTTTAATGAAAATATATCGGACTTTAATATCCTACTCTTTATCGATTTAATGTCTGTCGTCTCTATGAAGACAATCCTTTGATAAAAAAAATAGATGATCCTTTGACCGAGTCAAATGTTATAGGCAGTTAGCTTATTTAGAACCATTGGTGTGAGTGTCCCCATGTGGTATTTTCAGTCTGAATCTTTAATATCATAAACTGAAGAAATTCATTAAGATATCATTGAACAATTAGAGCATTGATAGTGGACTCGGGGTCAGTGTCGGTACAATAGGAAATAACCAGCTGACACAAAAGTCTAATTTTTAAACGTTATAGGAACGTTTCCTTAAAAAGGCTGAAAACATTTTTTTAGAATTCATTTTTCAACATAAAAATGTATGGTTTCAGAATTTTCAATAACCATTCACTATAATGTTGTAATAATGATTTTCAATAACTTTCTTTCAAAATGTTTTCGAAACGAATTTCAGAAACACTTATAAAACGTTTTTAAAAAATGTTATTTTATCATTTTTCAAACAACTTTTTTACTGTTTTCAAATGCTCCACTTAAAAAAGCTCCAACTTGTTTTATTTACTGTTTTGAAACTGCAAATTTAAATCATTTGTATGCGTGTTGAGGACGTTTATTTAGTACAGACTACTTTTTAGTCATGATAATCGTACTAATGAATATTTTAATCCAAAAATCGCATATAAATACAACAGGTTTAATATTAAATAAGCAACACAAGTGTTCTATATTTGTAGATGTAGTCACGAACGCAT
Organism: Perna viridis; assembly: GCA_037379345.1. Taxonomy (NCBI): domain Eukaryota; kingdom Metazoa; phylum Mollusca; class Bivalvia; order Mytilida; family Mytilidae; genus Perna; species Perna viridis. The sequence goes on from CM074515.1 coordinate 24,687,651, forward strand.
TTTCAAAGAGAGTGTTTTTGTCAATTCACTCATCTCAAGCAGCGTCCATATTCTTGTCTTTTGATTTCCTGAAAAAAAATGTACAGGATAAGTGGTCTCGGGGTCAGTGTCTGTACTATAGTAAATATATGACATTGTTATATACGCTTACTGATCGGCGTTCCTGCATACATGTATGTTAGCCACAAGATATCATGTAACACAAACATCCTTTGTATATCAGGGGGCGACCATTTGATTCTAGGGTGGGGACCTGGTAGATTTTGGAAATAAATATTCAGGCCCTGAAAAGGATAAAAATAAATATTTTGGCATACACCCCCTAGACAATTAATCAATTTTCTGACCTCAGTACAGATGCTTCATACAGTGAAATGGAAATCAATAATCTTGTCCCAATATGGTTGAAAATAAATTCTTTGACCCGCAAAAATAAGTATTCTGACCCCACAAAATTTTCCAGGCCCAATCTCCTTAGAATCAAATGGTTGTCACCTTATGACTAATACCAAAAAATGGTGTTTCTTTCGGGTGCTTTTGAATATACATTTCTTTGTTTCTTTATTTCAAAGGTTTCTATTGTTTTCCCTTTCGTGCCAACTATCAAGCATTCCGCGTGTATTTTGAAGCTGATTTGGTAGCATTTTCCTTTAATCTGTGTAGTTCTTCCAATCTTGTGTCAAATCTCAGGCATTTACATCTTGAAAGCTAGGCAGTCCTATAATATCTGAACTTTATGCTGGCCCGTTCTAAAGAATTGTCTGAATATAGCTGAAATATTGCTGCTCGGACGTTAAACCCAACAAACAACAAACAAACAAAGAATTCTTTTTGTCTCTCATTATAATATAAGAGAATCAACAAATTAATATATTGTAGATCATAAAATTATTAGATCATTAAAATGATACTCGGTATAGTTTGATTAGACACGTTGAAATTTATTTTTAGTTAACAATTATGCTTGTGATGTTTGAAAATTTAAGAAATAAAGCACTGAAACTCAATTTTATCATTGTTTTTATCAGGGCTGGTCATTTTATATGTCATTGTTTTACCCCGAGCGATGGCGAGGGGTAAATAACGACATAAATGGACAGCCCGTGGTAAAACAATGATAAAATGGAGTTTCCGTGATTTATTTCGATTCTAATAGGTATAGTTTCTACACTGTTTTTAAATAGATACGACAAATGGAATGTTGGTCATGTATTTATCACTTTTTTACCATGGCTGTGGTCTAAAGAGCTATGAAGCACGTCATATTAGAATTACTCATTTATTGAACTGTCTTACCTAGACATTGATTCCAATGAAATTTTTCTTCCAATTACAGTGTTGTGTTGGTCTAAATTAGATGTCGTTCAAGCCCTTGACTTTTTAATTACCTCTCTTATTACTCTTAAACAAATATGTCTTTTTTTTTATCTCTAGGCAATTAATATTTTTATGAAAAATGAATTTATCTTTAGATTAGATCTAAATCAATATTTTTATCTGCAAAATAAAACCAATCGAGCGCATTGTTAATTTTGCCTCGAAAATTGAATTTTCTTTACAAGCTTTGGTTTTCTGATATATTTAAAGGACAATTTCTGAAGAAAATGAAATTGAAAAGGACGCAATCTTCCGTTGATGATAAATGACTGTTCAATATAACTTTCATCTTATTTCATCTTCATACCAGTGAAGTGAAAAATAGGACCGCAATGAGGTCATGCTCCGCAATCTATCTCTATAATCGAATTCTCCTGGAACACTATCTGTACCGTATTGCAACAGAGAATAACAATAGACTGTTCATGCCAGGCGCGTAGCTGTCGTTAGGCAAAAAAGCTTTTGCCTGCACTTAATTTTGCCAATTTTTTTTTTGAGGTAAAATACATCCAGAAGAGGCATAAATGAATGCTGATGTTGAATTTTTTTATTCAGATACTACCCTGTAATACTGAGACGCAACGCAAGGTGCAATCGAGCAGACCTATTTAAGGTGATAAGACCACTATACCCTTTATCTTTGTGAAAAGTGTGTATGATTTCTGCACTGAGAAAGAAACAATAGTTTGCAAGATCCGTTGGTATAGCTAAAAAGCAGACTATAAATTTTGAAAACCTTTATGAAACCATATTTCACACGATGAAACATTATCCGAAGGGAAAATAAATGGCAAACTCAGCAGAAGATAGAAGTCAGGTAAGTTAGCAAGCATATGTATGATTGGGTATAAGGGGAATAATAAGTTCAATGTCCACGATGTGTGCTGAGACGGGGAGGCAAGCAGAAGTAACCATCATGACGAAAGTGGAATCCCCGAAAACATTACACTTAAAGTATCTCCCCTTAATATTCGATCAGTTCAAATTGATGTACTGTAGCTAGTATGTTACCGGTACGAATATTCATATTTAACATGAGTAATTCGTATTATGTGAATTGATATCTGTAATTGACATGACGGTTTGAAAAAATTCCTATCACAAAAATCTCTCACTATCGAAACCAAAAAAACCTTCATGAAGTATTATATAACTGTATTAGACAACTTCAATTCCTGATCAGTGCTTCTAAAGTCTGTGTTCTCCTCCAAGAATGGCGATTAGAGATTCTTATTACGAATCTTAGTCATAAAGCGAGATTAGAAAACACAAGTTTCCGTTGATCACCTCTTTTGAATAATAGCTTGCCAAGTAGTTATTCTGTTTATATTACATTTTATGTCCATATTAGTTTGTAAATGCCACTTATTGGAAACGTGATGACTTATTAGTCCCTAGATTGGAAGGCATTTCCACAGTTGTTCAAATTGATGACAGAAAATAACAATGTCCCAAACAAATAATGTAGAGGGTAATCGATTTATACAAATATTTCTAGTGCTCTTGGAAAACTTATTAGCTAGAAGCTATTTTATTATCTGGGTTGTAGCGTATCATTTAATATGGCCTAATAACACAACTGTGAAATTCGTGTTGTATTTTGAACAAAATTTATAATAGGACAGCGTGGATTCATTTTTTCACTTTTTCCAAAAAGCTGCCAGTGTAACAGTTGTATACGATATGAAATACGAATTCACGGAAGAATGTTGCGCCTCTTGAGATTTTAGTCAAATAGATTTCATACCCGTCTGTTGGAACTAATTCTGGGACTGTTTTTTAAACGCACACACATACCAAGTTTTCAGTCTAAGTTAAACAATATCGCAAGCATCTTACCTATTTACTGCAGGTTAAATTTAAAACTAACGTTTACGACATATTCATATTAACACTAGAGACTTTTAAGTAGGTATAGATTATTTAAAACAGTTTACTTGTGCACTTCGTAAATCATTTTTTATATTACCACAGGACATGACAAGACATGACCAACAAGCACTTGGAACCCACTTTTGTTAATTTTGTGCAACATGTGGGCAAAATGAGTTCATATTCTGATATATGGCAGAGTTCGTACTCCGCATTTGATATTTGTTTGTGATTTTGTTAGATTACGATACAGTGTAGTGTTGGTGTTTTTGGCCACCGTTTTTATACCTCGTCTTTGAACTTTGGCTTCCATGTTCTGAACTTACTTCTTACTGTGGATTGCTTGTTTTGAGCATCTTGTACTTGGCTTTAATTGAAATGAGACTTTTTAAATACATGCACATGTAGAAGTAAAATTTTACTAAAAGCAAAATAAAACTTCAAATGTCATATCTTATTTCATTTTAATTTTAATTTACGACGGCCATAAAACGTAAATTCTTACATTGAACCCAAGTTATGAGAAAGGTTTTTATTCCAATACCTGGATTATCTGATCAATAAGTTCATGATATGATTTGCTAAATCTTTTTTTTTATAATTTAGTTTATGAAGTCAATATCTTTTTTTAACTCATATGACCCAAAGTGCTATGTGAGCTATTGCCATCAACTTGGCATCCGTCGCCATTAACAATTTTTCAAAACTCTTCTCCTTTGACACTACCGGACTAATTAGAACTAAACTGTTTGTTGTACTCATATTATAACTAACATTTTTATGAATGTGAATAAAAACCCGAACAACAATTTGTTTTTTTGGTTTTTTTTTTTTAACTTTACCAGTCATTTGTAATACCTAACTTTCCCATGCACCTGGTTTTTGATCCGAGTGTTGACAAAGACATGTTTTATTAACCTTGTGGTTAATGATTCCTCATTGTTTATCCATATCAGACATTTACCCAAGCCTACCCAGATACGGTGAAATTTATTTTAATGAATCTCAAGCATAATCTTAAAATATAGTGTTAGCATTTTCATAAATTTTTTTAGGCCATTTAAGTATGGTTGTGCCTGAAAATTAGACTAGGGGTGATTCATCATATCTTTAGATGATCAATCAAACTGTATAAATACAATTGTAATGTCCTACAAACAACTCTTCCTATGTTCATATCATTGGAACTGCTACTTATTGTGAAATATTTTTGGCTGCTTATAGTGTAAAAAAATTGCCTTAAAATTTCCCCGTAGTTTTTCTGTAGTAGACCAAATTTTAAGTTTTAATATTTCCAGTGGATTAGTTTTATTTGCACTTACATTTTCTATTACAGTTTCTATGGGCTGACAGAAGGATTTCCAATAAAAAATTTGCAATTAAGAATGCATGAATTACTTGATATAAGCTTTTGCATGCCTGGTTTTTTTAAACTGAACTCTACTTAATTCTGGACTACTTACATTATGTTGTATAATGAGCTATTTAAAGTAAGTCCAATGACACAGTCAACTTGTTCCTCAATAATGACCTCGTCGACAAATATATTAGTGTCAAAAGAGTAAAAGTTTTTTAATATTTATTTAAGAGCTTAAGAAAGTAATTGATCACGAAGTAACCGCACATTTCAAAATAAAGTTATACTAGGGTCGCTTATGATATTGACGAGGGAATAAGATTTATTGAACGTCTGCTGCAGGGAAATACTTAAAAAGTAAACTTTTTTTAGGAGCTTGAACATACCTGTGATAAAAATACTAAAATAAAAAAAATTATAGTAATGACTAGAATCACACCACTTTTTGTGTTTCGGGTTCTGGTACATAATAATAACAACGAGAATGGTTGGCAGGCTCCAGCTGGCACCAAAACATCATTATACACATGTAAAGCGAAATCGTTGAGCCTATACTCAAGTAACATAAAAAATAGACTGAAGGTGAAAACGAAACAAGAGGCAAGAAATTCGGCGCAAAATCGGGGTTAAAGTACTTTGGCGTAAACACACCCCCTTTAAAACAGAGCCATGCACTGTGGACAAAATAATACACAATTAAACACATCTAAAACTCAGTTCAAGAAGGTCTGAGTCCCTTGTAACAATGGAAAAAAGAAAATCAATACAAAATTACCCAAATGTACAAACCAGAAGGTTATTAGAAAGTGTTTTTTCATAGTTGTCTAGTAATATGTTCAAGGACAGTCGTACATGTACTGGGCTATGATATAGCTGTATTGGGCCGAGGCCCAAGACAGTTACATGTATCCAAGACCCAAATTTGACTCCTCCGAGGACCTAATACAGGACCAATATGAAAAAAAAATTCTGATGACATCTTTATTGATCAGTTGTTGTGTAAAAATATGAAATGCATTACTGTGTTTCCATATACTTTAGTGATTTCACTGTATGAATTTCGTACTAAAGTAATAAAGCTTATATTCTATAGATACACGTATATTACTATTCCCAACTTACAACGAAAACCTACATCATTTTGTTGACTACCTGAAATAGAATACAAATGTATCTATATTGAGCCTGTCCGAATTGGAACTGTCAATCCACATTGAGCCTGTTTCTTCGCATTATGACTGTATTTCCATATTGGTATATAATGGACAATTTTAATCATATTTTACACAATTGGTTCATAGTTGATGATATATAGCACATAACACGGTGTAACCACTCGGATGGTGTAAATTTCCATTTTAACGTGTATTGGGAAACGTTGAACTGGATGTACTGAAATAATTCATAGCTGGTTATCATAAATAATGAACGACAAACGTATTACTTAGTAATTGATTTGAAACATCGTTGAGTTAGATTCATGACGAAAAGATGCGTCAAACTGCATCTGAATTAGTAACTCATGGTTTACATATATATATGTAACTTGAAGTATGTACCTAATGCTAATGTTTGTAATGGGGTTTCTCATTGCTTTGTTAGAAATAAAATAAAACTGGATTTAGGTAGATGGGTGCAATGACCATTCTGGCGAAAGTAAAACGTTTAACCTAACCAAATAAAGTCCATGGACTTTGCAAATTCAACTAGCTCCTAAATCATTTGAGATATCTCAACTTATTTCAACGTTGGTATATGTATATGAACGAAAGGACAAAAAAATCACACAGAAATCCATTTTTTCCACAGAGCTCTCTTGTGGGATAGAAAGGACCGATACTCTGTGGAAGATAATAAAATATTTCAGCAATGCTCTATGCCAAATGGAAAGCTACAGAAATCTCTCCTGTAGTTTAAACTTGCATATCTTTATTGAAATACAAATACATTATAAACAGCTGTTTACAATTAAAGCGAAATTTACCACATAAGTATATCTAAACTACCATTAAATTCTTGTTTAATTATCTAGAGGAACATGTTTATACAAAATATTTTTTTTCTTAAACTCTCTTCGTTGTCTGTGTCATTGTGTCTGAACCACCTCTATATTCTTCTTATGATAGAAGAAACTATTTCCAGATCTTAACATACTCATAGCCGAATTATTTATATCATTGAATCACTCCAGCATACTTATAAATTTTAAATACATCTTAAATTTCGATTTTAGCATAAAACATACAATATGACTTAAAACTACGAAGATCAAAGACCACATTGGCACACGCTTGTAATTTGTTTTCTTTGCTAATCGCATTAAAATGAGATTTACAAAGTTTGCTTAAACATCCTTAATTTTACTATATAATACTTATAATTGGTTTTTAAATTATTTGAACCTCTATATTCATTCGATCATTCTTTTTAAAGCAATTACCTTTTACATACACACGAATTACAATATTTAAACTTGATTTCACTTATGTACAATGGCTATAGAAAGAAAGAATTTTGTGAAATAGTTTTTCGTCAACTGTTCCTTTCTGTTGTGTGTTTTGATGTGCGTTTGGCATTTTTCTACAATAGAAAAAAAAAACAAATATTATGAAACGCAACAAATGCACCATCGTATAACCTTTATAAAAATATTACGTACTTACAAAGATCACCTGAAGGTCTTCACACCTTTAAGTAAGCTCTGAAAAGCTTTGAAAATCCATGGTAACAGAATGATCACACATCTTTAAAATAACCTCAAAACTCCAATAAAGACACTAAAAACAAGGTATTGACTTTGGACAGGCGCTTATCAACGATGGGGTTAAACTTGCTTTATAAGGCCTTTACCATCCCCATTTTATCGTATGTTGAAAATATAAACTTATAAATGACAGCTGTTTATATATTCCCTTTTATTTCAAAGTTTATGTGTTTGTTAGTTTGTTGTTTTTTTTTGCGGGACCTTAAGATATGAATTTAACAAAAATGTGTTAGGCCATTAGTAGTTAAGCAGTATTCCAGTTAAGAATCATGCAAAATGTGATTCATGGTTGGAAGGCCGACATATTTTTATTTTTGATGTTTTCTTTATAACGTTATACTAAACAGAAATTAACATGTGGTTTTTTCATATAACACCTGTTTATAAGAGATAGACATTATATAGAATGTACTGTATAATTCAAAATAAAGGGATATAACTCTGTTATTGACGCTAAAGTACAGCAGAAACTATTGGGTTTTCAATGTTGATTATCTTCTAAGATCAGACAGATTGGAATAAATAATTACACATTTCATAATGCAAACCCATAAAACAACATACTTACAAAAATGAAAATATGTAGCCTTTTTTAGTGTGTATCACATATTACAGAATTTGCATGATTTTTTCAAAGACTGCTACTTAATATTTTAACTGAAATAATTAACAATAATCATAGTAATGTGAATTACGTTGTTATTTCCATTGTTTATTTATTTTTTTTTATATTTTTGTCATTTTTCTTTTATGATGCAGAAAATTCCTATGTAGTCCCGAACCAAATTTTGTCTCCAAAGACTTCAGCGATATTGACAACTGAATCACTATATGACAATTAGTGTCGTTTATTGACTTATAATTCGGGAGTTCAGATGAACCAAGCCATATAATATATAACAATGGCGTTGATTAGAGAGTTGTATCCACTGTCCCTTGGTATAAAACAAGTTAAAAGCAATTATTTCTGACCTTAGGTCTGATCAAAAGCCGAATGTTATGTAAAAACCTCTTATAGCCGTAAAATATCAAAACTATCTCAATACAAAGAGGTCTAATAAAACACTATAACACTTGTAAAATGATTTCAAAATAGGTCTTATTCATAAAGCTCTATTGAAGAAAAATAATTGTCAAAATGTTTGTTTTAAAAAGGCTGAGATTGATTTAAAGTATTTTAAAATAATTGTTTTCTTATCATGACAAGTGGTTTTATTACCAATGTGGCTTAAACGCAGTTATTGAATGCTTTATTAGTGTGAGTATAAGAAATCAATTGCTGATATTATTTCCAAAGTCTTGTCATAAAATTGTCAAATATTTTGATAGAACATTTGTATGATATTTAAAACTTACTTAAATAATGTTGACAAACAAATACATTTAAAATCGTCTACAAAGCAGTTTTAGAACAAAGACACTTTCGATATAGCTCATGAAAGTATACAAGAGTCTTGCTCTATGAAAAGGTAAACTTGTATTTCAATACTTTAATAATTTTCATTCAGAATTGTCAACTTTCCTTTCATCTGTGGCAACACCCCTTCGGCTCCTACGTATGGAGTGTTCATATCACAACTCATACGTTATGCCAGAGCTTGCCGAAACTATGCAGACTTCTTGTATCGCGCTATAACTCTAACAAATAGGCTTCTGGAACAGGGTTATGTTGCTACAAGATTGAAGTCATCACTACAGAAGTTTTATAATCGTCATCATGAACTCGTGGATCGTTATGGTGTGTCCATCAGCACCATGAAAACTGATTTATTCAACGGGTCATAGTTTTCCTTTCCTCGTTTGTCTACCCCGGACTTGACTTTTTATGAGCAACTCGGCGGGTGTTTCTAGAAAAGCAGAGGACGCTTACCCTACCGGTGCACCTGGTCCATGCTCCCAGTTTTTAGTGGAGTCCGAGTTGCTCATTTACTTTTGTTACTTTGTGTGTATGATTTTAGTTACTTTATGTTCTTTGTTGTGTATGATGTCTGTTTTCCATGTCTGGTCTTTGTCCCTGGATTACATTCTTTTGATTACCGCTATAACCTTGGTTCCCTTGATTACTCTTAAAAACGAACGATGAATGCTTCACAAAAAAATGTGAGTACCGTAAGAAACAGATTTCCCAAACAGTTGTAGTATCATGATTTATATTTTGGTGTCAGATTATCAAAATCATATAACAGGTGCATAATTCCCTAATGTATTTTTCTGCCGAATATAAGTAAAAGTTTATCATGTGGTATAATTTGTAGACACAATCGGGTTTGTGAGATGCAATTTGAATTGATTTTGATGGATTTATTATCATTACTACTGTTATTGCTGGAAATGTATCAAACTATTCCCTACTTGCGGAGCTCGGGATGCAGCCATATTTTATCCTGTTTTTGCAGTTACCTCCCGTAAGAGCAGGTGTAATTTCGAAGTCTCTCTAATGGATGTTCGGATTCGGGTGCGGAAAAAAGAGGTAACTCAAATGAAAATGGAATCCCAAGCAGACAAACACAACGGTGTTTCTAAAATTTACAGGGTGTTTCATTTTGTTGGTAGGTTACATAAGGATGATTTTCATTTGTATCTCGGGTAAAGAAAATTTATGGTAGTGTCAGCAGAACGAGAAATTCCCTTTTGACTTTCGAGATTTTCTAAAGTATCGTCGATATCGGATGGAAAACCTTACGTGTTCCGAATAGACACCTGCTCCAAAGGAGATAAATGTTGACAAAATGTTGGTCCGCAAGTCGGGAATAACATATGAGTTTGAATGGTCTTTAATAGGCATTTTTATTTTCAATGTTTGTTTATTGTATTTCCTAATCGATGTGTTTAAATGTTTGACCCAATATAGGGACAGTTTCATTAACAAGAACATTACAAATAAAAACAATCTTAATCTTATCAGAGGGTCTCAGGGGTTATAACAAAAATATCACACTGATAATATCTATAGGAAGTAGTCAAAAGGAATAATCTTAAAGGAAAGACCGTATATGAAATGCAATATCAGGTCAGAAACCGGAAAGTTTGAAAACCAAGGCAATGATCATGACTTGGTACAAGCATTTCAAAAATGGAAAGTTGGTTAAACCAGGTTAAATAGCGCGTGTAAACATGGAAGACCCAGGCATTGGATAGCACATGTTTTCTTAAACATTCATCCAATAGAGATCACAATCTGGTGTTTTCTGAGAGTAATCAAGGGAACCATGGTTTTAGCGGTAATCAAAAGAATGTAATCCAGGGACAAAGACCAGACATGGAAAACAGACACACACAACAAAGAACATAAAGTAACTAAAATAAAACATACAAAGTAACAAAAGTAAATGAGCAACTCGGACTCCACTAACAACTGGGAGCATGGACCAGGTTCATCGGTAGGGCAAGTGTCCTCTGCTTTTTGGAATAAAATATATGGAAAACAGTAGAAACTTTTTAATAATGTGAACAACCTCTGTGAACTGCCATATTTTATTTGATTTTTAGGATGCTGTTTACATATGCTGATATCCCGAGTCATCTATTTTCGATATAGAAAACAACTCCTGTCTGCTATGACATTAGAATGAGTTTGACATTATACTAGAATAAATTATAGCTGATACCGCCCATATCAAAGGATCATCTCTTTCCACATGTTTCTTATGCGTAAATCGAAAAATAGTGTAGGCTGAATGAATGATAAGGTTTATTTGAATTTTTTTTTTATGTTTGTCGACTATTTTTTCAAAATAAAAGAGTTGCAAAATGTCTATATGAACGCGCTCAAACTAAATTACATCATGCAAACAAAAAGAAAGAATTTCTTTGATTGCTATTTTTGTATACTTACGTTTTCTCAAGTTTTACACAGCCTTAATTCCACAACCTTTACCGATCTGTAAAACTTCCTTTTTATAATTGTTTCAAAGAGTGTTTTTATCAATATTTTTGTCTCTGCTTTCTTACATTTGTTTTAGTGTATGCTTGTGCCATAATTCCGTTTAGCAAATGATTTCTTCTTCCTTCTTATATTTGTTATGAAATATATGTCGACAAATCAATCAAGAAAAAACCGAACGCCCAGAAAAAGTCTTACTGAAAGTGTTTCATTATCCGAATAACAATCAACGATTTGAAATAACGACAAAATATACAATAACTGTACACCATAACAACAAAGACAACAATTATAGAAAAAAACAGTATGCATTGCAACATAACCTGTGGTCCGTTTCACAAAAAATCGTAAGTGTAAAATTAGTCGTAAGTTATGACGTCATAGTAGATCAAAGTATTGTGATATCATAACTTACGATTACTTTTACTCATACGATTTTTTTGTGAAAAGGACCACTGACGTACATTCAACAATCTTTACAAAAGGAATCTGCTTTCAATTTAACAATAATGAATTGATTTATTTTGATATTTTGAAACCAAGCAATCTATATTTGTATTAAATTAAATAAAATTAACAACAATCCTAAAGCAACAAAATAATAATAAAAAAAAAGTGTTATTGTTTACCAGTCGTTATATATATACAAACTGTATGTCGAATAATCAGTCTAATTGAGAAAAAAAAACAGATAAACACTCTAAATAAACATAAAAATATTCAAAAACTATAGCATTCATCGTGACTGTAATGTTTAAATGACAGTCTCTGAAAGCATCAGACAGTGCGTGAAACATGCTATGAAAACACCCACTATTTTGAAAGTTTAATTTGACTATTTGCACCATCATAATCAAGGTAAACAATACAAGATTTTCCATATCATTTTGGTAAATTGAGTAATAATTTCAAAGAATATTAAAAATTAAAAGTAACATTCCATGGACAGATAACTCTGTAAAAAAATCTCATTTTTGTAACATTATTTTGAATTCTTAGCAAAACTAGTGATAGAGAGATCAAATAATGGCAATTGCAAGTAGCTAAAACACGATTGAGTGAAATTATATTGTCAGATCGGTCGGTTTTGACATTCATGTTTCTGATTCTTACAAAAAATTGCATTTAATAGCTAAAGAATAAATAAAATAACAAATGATATGTTTGATTGTTAAATATTACAGCACTTTTGATATGCAAAATATTTGATTTATTAAGTATTTGCTTTAATAATCTTTTTTCTTTCAAAACTGAAAAGCACCAATTTTGAAGCTAAAGAGGATGGAATAAAATTCATATAAAAATAATTTAAAATCAATCTAAGAAATACGTACTGAAAAATCACATTTCAATTTAATAAAACAAGAGCTATTTTTCCACAGCCCTGAGATAAACCTTTGCATTCGTTTTAAGTACACACTTTTGCTTAAGCCTTTTACTTGAATTTTACTGCAAAGGGAGACGTACATTAGCAGATTTAATCGGTGTCTACGAAGAGTAATACTCTCTTTTGCGATCTGTAGAAAGTTTCAACATAATAGTTTATGCAAAGAATATTAAATATATCTTTTCGAGTATTTAGGTGATTTCTTCCCCAAAAGTAGAAATTATTTTCTAATTTAACACTTTATGGCACGAGCGGACAAAATTGTCTAGCGTATTATTGTTTAGTACATATATTTACATTACCAGTGCACATTATCATCACATTCTATAAGAAATTTCCCATTTCATTTGTAGACTGGTTTTTGTTCATAATAAATGCCGAGTTGTAACTGACGCCATGCTTGCAAGGTAACCGGAAGTATTCACAAACGCACGAGTTACCATTCTTACAGTGAACAGTTTCATCATTATTTACGTTTTGAATGAAGAAACGATGCAAATCTGGATTCCACACATTGTTGCTGTACCCAAATTTTGGTTTAATTGATTCATGGGGATGGATTTGGAAGCGTTCGATTGGATTTTTGGTCGATTCGTCTATAGAAATGCGATCAGGTCGTTGCCAATTATTACAAATTTCATTACACTGATGTTCTCTAAAGAAATCTTTAATCCCTTTTGCACCTTGGTCTGTACAGCCAAAGTTTCTGTCTTTTGAATGAATAATTGGTACGGTAAAATCGTACTGATTCATGTTCCGAACTCCTTTCAAATTTGTAATGATAGATTCGCCGTTGCTGTCATACCAACTAAAATGTGTAAAAGCTTCGCAAAATGTGGTTTCAAACGATCGTGTTTTGTCAGATTTGAAAAGCTTAAAGTCATTTTCGTAAAATGGTTCCAAGGAAACTACTTCAAGTTCTTTTATTTTCTTATGTGGTTTCCCAATTATTACGGACACGCACATATAGTTGGAGACCTCATCAATTTCAACCATTAACGGTATAACAAATTTCATTTTCACGGACTTTCCTTGAGTTTCAAGCTCCTTTCTAAATCTCTTTGCAATTTGGTTGGCATAATGTGAACGTTCACGCTCAGCGAGCCAATCTTCGTATGTACCACAACCGTTTCTGAATGCCTTTACAATACATTTCTCTCCTTTTCTCGGGCCATCCCCATTTAATACACCTAAGTAGGTTAATTTTCGTTTACCTACTTTGTGAGGATAGGGCTCAAAACTACACCAGTACAGACTTGTCTTGTCCGTATCCCGAGTGGTCAAGGTCTCCACACTAAGTTGTTGCCCCATCCTCTACATTGATCTGCAATATAAAATATGAAAACTTTTAACTGTGAACTAAAATAACTCATATATTTCACCAAAGGTAAAGCCTTAAATGATTTATATTTCACATTGACAAAATCAACAACTGACATTTTATAATTACACATTGATAGTGACATGCCATGAGGTACCTCTACAACTGTACCTCCTATCTTCTCAATGACATACACTGTAGATATCCCATTCCGTATATGTTAATAAAGAGGCTATGGAAACAATTCATTTTCCAACTAGAAAATTCGATTTAAAAATGTTCTGGAATCCCATTAGGGTAAATAATATGTATCACTAAAACAAAGAACATCCTTTGAAATAAATCAAACACTTTTACATAATCTATAAGTCGTTTACCTTTCAATTTATGTAAAGTCTTTTGCAAACAGGAGTGCATTACCGTTACTTGCAACAAATAAAGTTGAAATGTTTTGGAAAGACCAAAGACTCTTCAATATTCGTACCAACTCTTACATTTGGCATGATGTCAATAAGTTATTTTAACAAACCCCAGATTTAATCGTTTACAAAAAAATTAAAGTTAGAAATTGGTACGCATGGATCGTCTTATATTTCAAGTATTCATTCAACAATGGTACCTCATGTAAAAGTGTTTTTGTGTGATATATAAAAATAACGAATGTTTTTCTATTTTTCCGCTATATCAACAAGGTGAAATATGTTTTGTTAAGACCAACCGTGAAATTAAAAACCCTTTACGTCAACGAGTGATGATATGGGACCATAGAAGTGTTTATTACCTATCCATTTTACTTTTTAAAAAGGCATTGTTAATTTTTACTAAAAAAATATTTAGTACCTTCATAATGTTTGTTATTGATATATTTGTCAATAAAAGAGGTCAACTCTTTCATGTCAAAAATGTTTAAAAGTGTATGAATACAATGACACATGTGCAAGTAAAGTAAAACTCAAATCTTTTGAAAGCGATGTATCAGTATCATTATTTTTTAGTAAAGTGCATTTTAAATTAGATGAAAAGATATGTATGCACTTTTGTCATACCTTATGTGTTTTCCGAAACGCAACGTTGAATGCAGTATTATGTAAACATAATTATCAAGGACAAAAGGAGTACAAATGTACAAGTAAATGAATTTTGATATACGCAACGTCTTTATCCTACACTGTTTACACGGGAACTTAACAATTATTTCAGATATTTCACAATTCTGCCCAGTCTTTATCAAATGAGCCAACAGTTGTCTTTGTGCATATTTTGTTTATGGTATGAGTTAACAGTTTATGAAATTCTTACCAGAAACAATTGAAATAAATCATCTTTATGTAAATAGAGATAACCAAAAAGCGATGTTAGAAAATTAAGTTATACAGTTGTGAAACTGTTGCGTACCAAAGGTACTTTAATAGGTAAACTTAACTATCATACGCAGGCTCATAAGTTTTTATATTTTTTTGTTGGTTGAACATAAAACCCTCATTTTTTTCAATAAATGAATTATGACTCTACCGACATCTAAATGTATGCTTTGCATATTTTATAAGACTGGCTTCCATTAATGACATATTCAATTGAGACTGGGTTTTTTGGATAGTATATCGTTTATTCTCTGGTTACATTCTTTACCTTATTCAGGAATAATGAAACATTGTATTGAGTTCTATAACGCTATTGTCACAGAATATAGAATCGTTATAAACAATGAGAGGTCATAAGCAAGAAACAGCTACGCTACAGAAATATTGATATTACTTTTTATTACCACTCAATTCTGTCTGCTTATCTGTTTCACTGTGTTGTAGGATTAATCGTCAATTAGATTCAGTCGTTAAAGGCTTGCTTTATTGATGGTCGTTAAATGCAAAGGAAGTCGAAGCTATGGATTTCGAAACTTTTATATAGCTTTGTGTCAACAATGAAATATTGCTAATGTGTTCAGAAATAGATAGTTCAAACATTTATCTGTGCTACATGGCCTGCTTAGTTTTCTTCATCACTTGCATAGAGAGAAAATTGCGTATAAATATTGTTTTAATAGTAAGCATTTTGAGATACAATCCAAGTAGCATTGACGATTGTGAACAGAACATGATATCCATCATAAATAACAACTTATAAAAATCTGTTCTTTACACTTTACTTTTCCATTTTAAGTAAATATCAAAATAACTTGTTAGTATCCCATATCAAGTATTATAAAATCTTTAACATTATTTTATCACCTTATAAGAGTATACAACAACTATTTGCCCAAATTTGATTGAATCTGTTGTATTGACTAACGGTGTGTCCGTTGTTTTTATCATGTTCTTGCTATGAGAGAGCGTTACTTTTGAATTTAATCAGTTGATAATTGCTCTGAGCTTATGGAATTCTCCCACGGGTTACAGGTTCTTGAGTTTAATGGGTTTTCCAGCCAATTATGCAAGGAGATATATTTCCATTACAATGCATCATAATGTTATATCCAATTAAATTCATTACAAAGCTTTGTGTGTTATGTAATTCTCAGCTGAATTCTATGGAGATAAAATAAAGATTTATTATTGAGCAATAAGAAGCATTTTTTTTAATACTTGTATAATTACCATATAGAGGTTGATACAACTACTGTTATAAACCATACATTTAACATTATGAGAAAGTTTTATGAAATGCACATTGCTACACTAAATTTGTGATTGTGTTGGTGTTCCTCAATATTTAATATTCGCTAATATATGGCGTTTAGAATAGAAGACCATGAAATGAGTTGTCTACCTTCTAACTTAACGAAATCAAAAGATGAATTGGTCAATTTTACATATTAATAGAAATGATATTTTTTGTTGTTGTAATGTAATCTTAAAAATTATATTGATGATTCAATTGCATTTTTTGTGTCCCATTTGTTTTTTCTTCGCATCGATCTTTTTGTTATTTTTTTGTAAATCAATTGTCAAGAAAATGGATAATTATTTTTTTTCTATTTTAAATAGAAATCAAAAGTATACATTTACTTAAAATTTGATACAAAGTCATAATTGTTAGTAAGGTCGGGCGTTAATCAATCAAACAAATAGCCCTTATCGACCGAGTTTTACATGTAAACAGTTGAATTTTCATATTCAATTTAGTTTTTGTTCTAGACTCATCTAAATTACAGTTTTGGCTTCCTAGATAACAACTAGAGAGATCAATCTCCACTAACGTCAAAAAGGATCCATGGAGTTTAAAAGTCAGTCTGCGTTTCTCCATATAAACTGATTTGTTTCTGACATGTTTATTGATAAACTTTATCTAAATTATTGCGAAGTATAACAGTCGTTTCCAAAACAAAGTAAATCCAATATTCCATATCTAATAAAGCATCTCCAATTATGTTTCATACGTTATGTAAAATTTTCATGGTCATTACCGCTTCTAGTCTGAATGTTATCTCTGGTAGATCGACTTGATGAAATTGTTAAAAGGGCATTGAAACTTCTTATGGTAATTGACATTTGCATTGAATAACGATATATTCGCCAACAGTTTCCGTTACGATACCAATCCTCCCTAGTATTGAGATTTATAATTGACAACAGAGAACTAACATCGGTGTTACTATGTAAAGTACTCTGCGGTTGGACTTTCTGAACATTATTTATACACTTCAAATAAATTATTTATCGCTTGTTTTTAGTTTAGTGGATCAAGAAATCAGGAATAGAAATTAAGATTTGTAGGTGCAGACCGTTTTATAAGATATCTTCGACATCACCATACCTACTAGGCTGTTATATATCTAAATTGGATGAAAAACAGATTGAACAATGATACATGTATAGATATCACATGTTTATGAAAAGAATATAAAGAGGATTTCCTGCACGTGAATTCACTATAACTCCACGATAAACGTAGCGTCACGACGAAACACAGAAAAGTTAAACATCGATTTGATCAAACAATAGATATGGAACTTATTTTAAGTATAAACTCGTGTTTCTTGGTCATTGTTTCAGGTTGTCCTGTCAATCAATTAATTTTTGTACTATATGTAAAATTAATACTTCATATAGTGTCGAATTCCCAGATTCAACAACATTTAGGTTAACCTGAATAGTTACAAAGTGATTTCAAACTCTTTTAAATTTGATTAATCACTAAGTGCATGGTGCAAGTGGCTTTATATATATATATATATATATATACATATTGAACAGGATTTTTTTTCAAGTAAGCAAAACGGGTAATGCGTTTTGTAGCTTTTGGATAAACAAGAACTTGAATTTTATGGCATGCTATATCTATTAGTTTAGATACAACAATAATTGCATACACTTAAAGTAAAGTGCCATGTTTTCAATGAAGTTTTGACATCAGTTACATTTCGGAATGATATAATTACATCGTACAGTAGTCACCATTGATGTTCCATGTTGCACTAGGATTGCTTTAATATATTTAAATGTATCATACTTGACTATTGTTAAATTCCATTTTTTCATTGTAGTTATATTATTGCTAGTGCTCGTACTATCATTATTTTATTCCTTAGTCAAGCAATTGCTCAGAAAATTTGATAGAATAATCTGTTTGTTTGTTGGGGTTTAACGTCCGAGCAGCAATATTTCAGCTATATTCAGACAATGAACATGAAATGGATGATAAAATGAACATGAAATGACAAAACAAAGGATGGGTCACAAGGAAAACAGGGTCGACAAATTTTGATTGCCACTAGAAAAAGGGGGGATGGGTAAGGTCGGGCAATTTAGCCTCCTGTGGCGGAGCGCAAAGGTTCCTACTCCTATCGATTACCACAGCAGGGTTCTTTAACGTGCGAGGAACGTGGCATCTTTCCCAACACGGTGCACCACTATGGTTTGCGGTCAGGTTTTCCGTATTATAGCCTAACAACCCCAGCATGTAACATGCCAGGGGTACCCCATTCCACCACCTGGGGCACACATCCCAGTTGCTCTGTGGGCAGAGCGCCTAACCCCCGGCTAGGTTTCTGAGCACTATTTAGTCGCCTTTTACGACAAGCTTAGCGCTGCTTCAGGCCTATTCTTTTAAACACCCGGACCTGCACGGGGAGATAGAATAATCTGAAACCTAATGTATGCATGGATACAAACTTGGGCTTCTTTTAATACAAAATTCAAAATAGCCACTTTTTCCATTGAAATGCCAAAAGTGAATAAAATGACATTGCAGTATCATAAAATATAGGTGACCAGGAAAGATGGAAGTGTAGTTGGAGCACTATAATAAATTGTAACAAAAATGTGAAACGACATGTTGGATGTTACTATGGGAATGGCAATACCGTATTGTCGACTTAATTTGGTGATTTTTGTTTATATGTTTGCTTTCCTTTGTTATGAAAACTATTCAATTGTTCAAGAACCCTTACAAACTTTGCACACATATAGATTTATTTCATGAGGGGGTTATTCGTATTTCGGAATTTCCAAATTGTCAGCATTTCTTCAATGTCGCCATCTAGAATTGAAACTTCATTATGAAAATAAAGTTGACTTGTAGGATCAAATGTTTTGATAACACAAACGTGACCAAAAAAAGCTGTATAGTCAAATGTGCGTTTTTGGCGATATATGTGTTCTTTTAAATATACAATAACATGTTGAAAATATGACTTTCTTTTCTATTACGTTTCACTAACCACTTTCAACTTTTTCATTACTTAACATATTAGAAAAGTAATTTTCAAAGTGTCAATGAATTCCCAGCACCAATGATGTTAACGGTGCTTAAAACAATACAATAATGGTACGATGATTGTAAAATTTTTTGACAAGATTTTCTGGAAAAAAATAACACTGAAAGATCTTATTTTTACTTTTTTTGCTGGCATCATGGAGGCAAGTTACTAACGCATATAAACAATATTCATACTTTCTTATACAATGTTTTTAACGTATATATTCTCAGCTTTATTTCGACTATTTTTATTAGCACACGGGCAGATTGCACTAACAATGTATAGATCTATGTTCAGTGTGTTTTGGTACTAAATAGGGGGAAGGCCACTTGACCTGAGAGCGGAAATTGACACCCTATATGATTTGCGTACGGCATGTGACGCATGCATCATTGAGACCACACGTCTTTCAAAATGTTTGACGACTATCAAGATGGACGTTTTAAGCAAACAATGTAAAACTTGAAGCAATTTGTTACGAATGTTTAGGGCCATTATTATATGTGTCACTGTTTTTTTTTTAAACTTTTATATATGTTTTTTTAAAATTAATTACAAACTTTTTATATGCAAGCTAACTATTATTATCAACATTTTAATAATTGAATTGGAAGCGAACAAAATTCAACCTGTTTGTCATATTTATGAAAGCTATATATTGGTAAAGTAGACGTTCAGAGAAGTGAAGTGATGATTCCATGATGGCACTTCTTTAATGTGTTAATTATGCAGTATACCAGACGCTTAAAAGCTTTATGTTACGTTATTGGATACAGACAAATGCAACATTTATCAACAAACCCATGGTTGCTAAATTTTATATAAAAAAAAAAGTTATGTCATTTAAATGTATTTCCAAATTGTACAACTCCATGTCTGGATCTATATATCAAGTTTTAGTGCATGTTCATAAATAGATACTTAAACATGTCTTTTGGACTGACGAAAAGGGTTCGGTTAATCAATCTTCAAAATGCAATTAGACTGATATGCAGAGACTTAAGAGAGCGTATGGGTTTGGTAGGTTCCGTTAAATCAGGGTTTTGGTTATACATGTCTTACTGTATACAATAAAATTAATTGCTACGATTCTGCCAAATCAGAATTCGTACCAAGTTTTTAATTTGATTGGTCTCTTCTATACTTCCGACCTGAAAGTAATCAGTGTTGTTAAAATGACTTGTGCCTTGACTTATGACTTATTCCACTTCATCCCATTAGGGACATAAGGCGATTATAGTTTTGTTCCATCTTTCCATGCCCGTTGCCATTTGTTTTGCTATTTTCCATGTCTTATTAAATTTATTTAGGTCATTAGTTAGTCCCCTACGCCAGGAGTATTTTCGGCCGCTCCCTTTTTTGTTGTTGTCTCCGTTGGCTGCAATCCAGAGCTTGTTTTGGTGATGTTTTTGTCTTTCTTTCCAAATGTGTGTCCGATCCATTTCAATTTTCTAGATATTTTAAGCTGGGTTACTGTTTTTTATTGTTCACTGTTGGATATTTTGTTGGGCCATCTTATGTTGAAAATGTTTTCTAGGCATTAAGTGACAAAGGTTGTAGAAATTTAAGAGATGCTGCAGTTTCCGACCCATATAGGAGAACAGTTTTGACGTTGGTATTTTTAATATTGTGTTTTTGGGGGAAATTTTGTGGTTTGTGTTGAATTTAATTAATTCATCTTTATTCTTTTCCTGTTTCCATCCCAATTAATGACGGTTAATATTTGTTGGTTAAGTGACAACCTAGTTTTCTTTTAATGTTACGTGATGCATTGAAATTTAATAAATCAATTCTGTTAAGCATAGATGCAATTAATAAACAGAAAGTATGACATCCACAACAACCTTCTTGTTTTTGTTTTTGTTATGTTTTGTTTGCTTGTTTGTTGTGTTTTGTTTGTGTTTTGGTTAGCGACGATCGAGGCATAGACAGAGTATTAATACTTGGCATTCAGTTCATTTATTCCAAATCATGGTTTAAAGGATGCTTTGTTCTTCTTATTTCTGATCAAGACATTTCGCTTCGGTGTCCCTCATTATCTTTCTTTATTATAAGTCAGACATTTTAGCGTTATTTAAAATTGGACTGCTGACAATAGGGATTTGATAATCTACAGTAACAAAACATTGCAATGATGTCACTGTTGAAAATTTAAGGTATGGTCTAGAATTTTTATCAAATTTTGGAATATTATTGTTTCGCTTTGGTATTAAATGAAGCTTCTTGCATTGTTCTATTATAAAACCCCAGCTCAACTACCTTAGGTCAAAAATATTCAGAATATCAAATGCAATAATCTGATCATAAGTTCGTTAAAACTATTACTAATGTATTGATCATTGTTAATCATGTGGAATTTCAGTCGAATCCAGAAATTGTTTTTGCTTACTTTACATAATAAAAAGAGAGTATTGATATATTTTGTTCAGTATCATACAAGAAATCTAGATTTCATGCCTTTCCATATTGATAATTCATTTAGTGCAAGATCGATTTATTTTCTCCAAAATGAATAGCGAGATGAGCGACATCGTGGAATCATGGAGTGCTATTAATTTTGTGCAATATGCAACAAAGCCGATAAAGGAGCGCTCCGTGTCTATTTGTCAGAAGTGGCAATGTTAGAATGAAACATATTAACTATATGTCAATTGAAAAAAAGCAAATATGTAGGATTTGTATCACAGGAATATCATAACGTCTGGGTAAAGCAGTAAATCAATATGCTCTACCCATCTTAAGGAGGTAGGCCTAGGGTAAGGGACATTACTCTTGAAATTAGTGATATGTTAGTATAATATTCAATTTCACCAAAGCCGTTCAAGCTTCCAATTGAAACAGAATGAAATAAATCCATGTTACTATAATGCTAACATATGATAGATGTAAAATGCTGAATACAAACATGCCAACGATTTGTATGAGTTGTGTCCCTTACCTTGGGTCTACCTCTTTAAGTTGGATTCAAATATGATAAAAAAAAAAAAAAGATAAAAAAAATCAAAATTTTGATTTCTCTTATTTTACAATTACTTTCTTTTAAAAAAAATGAGTGTGATACCATGTCCTGTAAGGTGTTTTGTCTTGACGTTAATGTTGATACTCGATATTTTCTGTACTATTTGAATAATGATTTTACAAATCTTTGCCCGGTGTCAATTTTTTATATTTTTTTATATCTTTGTATTGAAATATACTGGAAACTATTAACACATCATAATGGAAACGAGAGATTTGGCTCATTATAAAATCGTGATTAACCCATTTTTTCCATCTGAAATCACTGTACCAGTTCACAGCCATTGCGGTTGCTGCCAATATTTGGGTTCCCCTTGATACTGCTATTAAGTATATGGGTCTTCATCATTTGATCGGCGTACCTCCCGCCTTTATTTTCTATTCCTATTCCAACATTTTGCACCTTCTAATATGTGATCGTTTTTAAAGGTAAGATCACAATAAGATGATATAAAGGCTACCTTTCAACGACAAGCATGTCACTGACCAATAACCTAATCTAAAAATGCAAAGCAATACCTCGTATTTACAAAACAGAACGTGGATGTTGCCGCGAAGGTAAACGGCAGTACACAACAAATATCAAGGTTTGTATTGCACACACGTGTAGTATTTGTATGGGATACACTTGCCTTTCTATTGTATATTGGGAATGGAGATTTCGAATGTGGTGGGATTTTGAATGGTGAGAATGGAGAAATCCGTTTATAAATTATTATTGTTATAAAACCTTATTTCTAATTGAACTCAAAACAATAGTTTGAATGTTGTATCTTTTTAAATTCAATTTAATTACATTATTATTTAAATACATTATTTAATAAAGAAACAAGCAATTGGAATTCTTTAGGGAATAAGATGTTTTTTCTATGGGGAAATATGGCGATGATATATGATGCAAATGGGGCGATTGTGCCATGCAAGAGCATTAGCTCATTGGATGTCTGTTGTTAAAGGAGATAGTACCTTGCCACTTATATCAATCTGCTTAGTTTCTGATAATAATAATAATAATAATTATTATTATTATTATTATTAAAGAAGATATGAGAAACTATTTCAATCAAAGAATGTGTTCTATAGTAACCGAGTAAATAAGTGTTTATACGCATTAATTTTTTGTTGGTTGGCTATTCACGTTTATGTAAAATCATATTACAAGTTTGTTAAAAACCTATCGTATGTTTTTTTTTCTGTTATTACCGCTAGAACGGATGTTACTTATTCCTGATTGAAGTAATGCAGCCACTGAACGATGATATTGGGAAATCGCAAATAAACAGATAATGGGTTCTTACTTCCGGTCTAGATATTGACAGATAGCAATTAGATGACCCATAAACAAGTATCCTAGATACTGTTTCAACAATCTCATCATACATATATATAATTAATTGTTCTGCTTAAACTAACGTAGCAATTAAACATTTAACTTCAATACATGAGCAAATTTCAGCCACTGTTCAATAAAGCATATAACATTCAACATTCGAGGAAGGTATTCGTGAATGTATAGTAGTTGAACTTCTTTTGAATTCCTCTTACTACATATATTGCAATCTCATTGACTATCATTATGAACATTAGCCCACAGATACAGTAAGTGAATATGGTAGTATTAATCTACTAATTATTTGCATTATTGCAGTTCAGGCTGGCAAAATATGTGCGTAAGTAAAAAGAAGTATTGCGGTTGCGACATTGTCTACATATAGTAAAACGACACAATTTAAGTGAACACAGAAAGACAAAAACTACCACGATTTAAAAAAAACTTGAACCAAATGTTATAAAACACAAGTCTGTCTCATAGAAGAGTTGGACACGATTCTGATATTTAATGTCATGTAACATGATATCGTCTGTCTTGTATTTACTTCATTATGATCTACAAAGATTGGTGAGTTCTGCATTTCGGACACAAAGGAAACAATATTTTGGCGAAAATAATGAATGTATCAATTTTTTACAATTTGAAATATAACTACTAAGTTTGAGTTATGTTCGTAACTTAATTATTATTACAAATTAAAGCAAGATTGAATTTAAGAACATTATTATATGATAGAGTATCAATTTCATATGTTTGCCTTATTTCGGTAGGCTAATTTAATTTCAAAACGGACAAACAAAACATATTTTGATCAAGGTTAATATAAACCATAAACGATTGATTGCGTGTCGACGATAAGAGAAATGTGTTCTTCATGCTGCATATGTTTAATGACTCTTAATGAAATTTAATAATTTTGAAAACAATTTATAATTCAATATCATCTAGCCTATCCCATGTTTTGTACAATCAAATACATCAAAGCATGATCAAATTCAGAATATGAATCCTATCCTCAGTCAGTGCGAACAATTTTACAACGATATATCATACTCATTCTGTTTTCTGCCTTCGAAATATCGAATCACTATTTTGTAGTCAAACTTATTCTTTTGATTCCCACACTACATGTATCAAACAAACGGACAAAAGTACGGAAAATATTTTCAGTTCGGGTTAAAGTAATGATCATAAAAATAGAATAAAAGCGTCCATGCCATGCTTAATTTAATAACACGTTTGACTAAATTCATATTTTACGTATTACATTTCTAACATTAATTAAATGCCCATATCAAAACCCCGGCGGATGTTATTTAACGGCCGATATGAACGTTAAGAAAACTTCAATTTGATTTAAAGTTAAGGTTCCACTATACAGATAGATTGTTATTTTTAACAGTAACTTTCGAATTGTGATCCGGTCTCAATATATAGTATGTTATTGCAAGGGACAAAAACGGGTAATAATTCACAATTTGGATAATAAAACTAAGTTACATAGATAGATATGATACCAGGCAAGGTTTTGTTGCACAAATTTCATAACATGCGAAGTTAAAGTGCTAGAATACTATTCCAGCCCGTCATTGTGCATGATTTTATATAAGCATTTGTGTTGTGTTCTCTATGGAGATTTCGCGCGAAGGTTTGAAATGTAAGTAGCGTGGAAATGACCACAAAGACCCCCAGTTGTTTCCCTAGTTTTTAAAACTACTGGATACACTACTTATTTTGGAAGATATGCCTAAGTTCTTGATATTCTGTGTTATGTAGATATTTATATCCTGTTTCAGGTTGTCATAACCCAAAACTTGGACATTTTACGCAATTTTTTTACTCCTTTCTTAATTCAGATTACATTGATTTAAGCATATACTGCTATCACATAATGGATAAGGCACATTGGGTAAGCAGATGTGGCTTGTTATTCATGTTTAGGACCCAATTTTAACTGTGTAGCATATCCGTATATTGGAATCTTACACACGTAATGCATAAAGGATAACAAAATTACCACCAAAAATGATACTCTATTGCTGTATATGTACATTGTTTAGAAGGATTTACTTTGCTTATTCACAACATTGAATCTATGCTTGCTTTAACTTAGTTAAAATATTTCGGTAGTTATTTATGTCAGTCATGTATACCGGTTACCCTGTTTAACAGTAGATGAAAAAAATCAATCAAATATAAAATAAATACACTGTACATTTCCAGCTGAAACAACCTAATCTTTACCTTATTCTCATTCTTGTGAATTTTAATTATATAAAATTGACTTAACATTAGCCATTTAAACTCTTAAGAATAAATTAAAGATCTATAATGTCAGGCTTAATGGCATTCTGGGAATATTATTACAAATGACTTTTGAACAATTAGATATAATTGTTGCTAGAAACTTTTGTCAATAATCGATGCAAAATGCGGTAAACTTAAACAAAATAAATAATATTCATGACATTAGGGGCGTCGAAACTGAGATAAAATAGACATTCGTATAAATAAGAAAGTGTGCACTTAATGGTGTTTAATGCAAACTTTAACTTTGCATTCAACGAAAGACTAAATTTTAAACGAATTATTAAACCGAATCCAAAGACGCATAATGATAGAAAAGATTCAAAACATGTCCCCAAGTTGAACGTATTATATAAACATCATGATAAATAAATCCGAAATACAAAAACATTGCATATGTCGTTAAAGCTAAAAATTATCTCATATTCAGCTGGAATGGATATAACTGTTCTTCATTTAATCTCTTCCTGTAAAGATTTCGACGACTTTACAATTAGAGAGCTAACTGAAGAGTATTTTTGAAACGAATATACTCATTTTGTCAGGGAGTTCATATTCGCATTGAATCATTATGTATCTCACTCGAATGCATGACATGAACTAGTTTTCTATAATGATAAGTGGTTATTTTTGTCTGATGTATCGATTGACTGTGGACAGTTTGTGGTTCAAACAGCAAAGCTGCTGTCAATATTAGTCAATACAATGTGACTTGATTGTTTGTAATGGAAATATGTGCATCGTACTTAATAAGTCTGGAGAACAACCTGTATTTTGTTCAATATCTTCTGTTTGAACAAATTTAACAATCTGAATAAGAACGTGCTAGGTACTGCATCTGTCGGTCAGCAAATTTAAGTTATATTTTTATATTTTTTTTTTAAGTTTCTTTCTAAAATTTGACTTGAATCTTCATGTGACGGTATTATTCTCGTTTTCTCTTTTTTGCTATATTGAATGGAAACAACGTATATTTACTTTTCAAATCATTTTTACAAGTATAATATGTCAAAGTACTTGTTGGTTAGAACATTACACAACTAATACACTGTGGGTAAAAAGAAATTGTAAAAGAAACTGACCATGCATGTAAGTACATGCTGCAGTATTTAAGCCGCTACGGAAAAAAACTGGTAATGTATAGATACATTCCGCCCATAAAAGGTGCCACATTCAGCTTGATTCTTTCAAATCATACTCGTGTATTGATTGTATTAATATCGTGTGTATGCCTTGCGAATTGTGGTTCACAGTTTCAACAAGGGTTTAACCGTGTGTGTAAATGGGCGAGGGACGTGATGGTGTCAATTAATAAATGCTATGACGCTGACATATCATTTACTAATACCAGTAGTGTTACATCATTCTTCTCACACAAAAGATTAAGCAGCACTGGAAGTGTTAAAAGATTTAACAGCTCTGAAAAGGTTAATTCATCTCCGATGTAATGTTTTCTTTTTTAGTCCAAGTTAGACAAAAAACAAATAAATATTCATTGGCATAGAATTATTTATCATATGTAGTTGAATGATTTTCATTTTAAAATAGGCATCGTGGGAGAATTCATTACAATTATTTAAAAAATATATAAATGGTTGTTTTGTTTGATAATTAGTACTTACAGTCATAACTTATAGAACTACATAGAATTTTCATAATGCTTCAAATATATTATTCTAGCCACTGCTGATAAAATGGTGTAAAACGTCAAATGCTTTTGTTTCATCTACAAATTATTCACATCCTTTTTTTTCTTCAACTAATTGTCAATCAATAATTACTAAGTTCAAAATTTCTATGTAGGCAATTTTTGTTTGTTTTTCAATTATACTGAAAAATAAAAGCAGCTATTCATTACCTATCTCCACACACACACACGCACACACACACACACACACATGGATAACACACATGGATACATACATAATTCGCTCAGATATTAAACACTGTATATTATTTTTTGTCAATCTCAGCGGACAAAAAACTTCACACTGGATGTACTCAATATAATTGGGTACTAACAATTA
This sequence comes from Perna viridis, assembly GCA_037379345.1. Classification (NCBI taxonomy): domain Eukaryota; kingdom Metazoa; phylum Mollusca; class Bivalvia; order Mytilida; family Mytilidae; genus Perna; species Perna viridis. The sequence goes on from CM074515.1 coordinate 24,715,992, forward strand.
AGACCCAAAACTGACTATCATGATAACTGCCATAAGAGTCATACAGTGTATTTTAAAGACTTGGACAAGTTAATTATAATGCTTCCAATTATTTTGGTCTTGTAAAGGGTCAACAACTTTACTTTTAAGATAGTATGGGAAACGAACAAAGATCCATTGTAAAAGAATCATGAGCCTCTAATTTGTCTAAATATAATGAAAAAAAAAGAAAGTCAGACCACAAATTTCAACAACAAAGGATAAATGTCACGAACCTTTATTAAACAAACCCTTTTAATCCTTATATCATATGGATGCCCCTTATTAACTTCATAGTTCACCCAATGTAAAGGAGTTCAATATGGTACGGTTTTTTAAATTGGGAAAGTCCATCGAAACAGTGCAACATATGATCTATTTCCAATTCTTTAATTTACTAGTTGTATAAAAATTATTTTAAAACACTTGGTGTCGGTTCTTGGACTTGTTGATAATTCATTGTTTGGCGAATGTCAGTGCGTGAATGTCATTATTTATGTGAATTATTCATCAACCAAAATGATTCATTGGCATCAATTAAAATGAACTGACCAAATAAATTTTAAGCGGTTGCCGTTGTCAATGCGTGATAATTCAATATATGGCCAATTATGCAATTTGGAATTCAAAACTGGGTTTAAATATTTGGCTCTATCTGTTAATATATATATATATTATATATTTATTCAATTATCGACATTATCAATATCATTTCAAAAGTGCACGAACTGACTATCGCAAAAATTATATACATGTAACTTACTCTCACTGCATGAACAATTTAACTTATTTTAAGCAAACTTTTATAATAAATATTCGTCCTTATACATAGGTTATGCTCAGAAGACTTGTTTTGTTATCTCAATACACAACAAAATTAAGGAAACGGCCATAAATAAAAAGCTTTACAATCATGGAAAGACTTCATATTGTCTTATAATTTTTAAATCATTATAATCTTAAATAGTTAATTTAATCAACATTATCTTTCTGATTTCTTTGAACGACATAAATATCTGCGTAACGGACTCCTGAATCAGGGGGTATAAGAAAATGCGTCTTAAAAGGTCTGTTACCAAATTCTTTTTAGATATCAGTCCTTGGGGTGCACTATACAGTTACAATAAGGCGCATTGTTTCGCACACCAAGTTACCCCCGTCAAATTTTGTACTTAAAATTAAAAGTGGAAATTTGGTGGATATATTGTTTAAATGTAGATAAGCATTTATACATAGACAGATGTAATATATGTTATGGTAAACAGGTGTAATTCAAATGAGGAATGGTATCCGGAACGTTTCAATCCCCTGCCGTATTAGGTTCTCTACTCAGCATCAGATAGCTGATTTTCAAAATACCTTATTTCGCACGAACATTTGGGACTAAAATTCTGAGAGAATGAATCGAAAAGGGTCGTATTATATTTATCTTTTTCTACCTACTCCTTGCATGTTTTCATCCTGTGGTAGTGTCTAAGTGCCTGATATTTTATAAAACATAGTATTTGGCTGTTAGTTTTGAAAAGGCATCCCTGATTTGTACTAAAACCCAGTAATATTTTTTCAGTATGTTACCATGGCTACTGGATTTCATAAGAATAATCACCAAATTACTTATAAATGATTTGAACCTCCACATACCACGGATTTGCAATCCTTTATGACAAAGCACTAGAAATTTATGTGTGGACTGCCTCAAAATAGCTTTATTTCAACAAAATGAGACCAAATTTTCAGAAATAACCTAACTGTATTGTACTACCTTTGTTAAAAAATACTCAGTCTGTTCTAAAACAATGAGTAATGATTATTTTTTGTAAATTGTTCTTTGTGATGATGTGACCGATTATTTACCGAATATGACAATAGCATGCAAATGCTTTTTAATCACCATTTGTATAGTCACCCCGCAATGGAAGAGGGATATTTAGCTGTAAAACCTAGATTTAACCCACCATTTTGAAGTTCCTGTACCAAGTCAGGACCATTGTGGTACCAGCTGCTCCGGTGGTGTAATATATATTTTGCAAGATTTATTTTGGACTTGATTATGAAACGGATTAGTGTTCGGTAATTCTGTTGTTACCCTTATTTCATATTTATATAAGGCTGCAATGTAATCATTGAAATATTATACTTCCTTGACATATTTCGATATCACAAAGCATCAAATACATCTAATATTTTAGTGAAATTGCTGAATATTTTTTTTTTTGATATTTGCAAATAACAAGTCTGAATATGTACTACAAGCTGAAAGCAACCATCTTTGTCATTAGATTTGACTTAAGTACATTTGCTTAAATATTTTTTCTAAGATTTTTGCGACTAACAAGTTTGAATATCAACCAACTATTTTTGTAAAAACACAAGTCACCAGTGACCGTGTCTTCACTATTTCTCTTACTGATTCTTGATGGAGGGTAACTGAAAAATTACCGAACAGATAAAATCAAGGCAGTAGTCAAAAGGAGGGTCAAAAAGAATGTCCGTATAACAAACGAAAATATCAGGGTGAAAAAGATGGAAACCATCCCATTTGTCCTGACATGGTACAGGCATTGCACAGACTCTTCTAGATTCATAGAATGAGATGACTGTAAAATTAGTGAATGCGTATCTCACAATGTTAACTTCAATAAAATCTACGGACAGTAAACCAGACTTCAACCCTTTAATGAAATTTGATCAACTGTGTTCAAACATATTAATATTAAAAGAAAAGTAAATATTGAATAATTGCCTACGTCTCCGACAATCTTCAGCCTATCAAAAGAAAATTATCAGAAGTAGCAGACACATTTTGAGACACCCGTCCAGACGAAATTGACATGAAAAGAACAATGTGACACGTCTCAGCTTTAGATTTCTAGGAAAGCATCCTTCATTTTTTTCACAGTCAAACTATAAAGATAACTATAGTTTTCAATCATCTCTTGTATTTTCATATGTCGGAAGATAAAACAGTTTTAAGGAGTCGACCAGGGGTAAGGGACATAACGTTTGAAATCAGTGATATAGTTGTATGATATTCAACTTCACCAAGCCTGTCAAGCTTTCATTTGAAACAGAATGAAATCATCCCATGTTACTATGATGCTTACATAAGATTGATGTAAAATGCTGAATACAAACGTTCCAGCGATTTGTAAGAGTTGTGTTTCTAACCCTAGGTCTACCTGCTAAATTAGTTTAAAAAAAAACAACAACAAAAATCATACGAAACATCTAGCCAACTTTGGTTCAGGCGCACCTGTATCAGACTTGTACGGTATTTAACAATTTGTCTCTAGAAACAGCAATTACTTCTGTTACAAAGAAAGCATGCATTGTCCATTGTCATCTTGATTAAAATTCTTATATATATATTACTGCCTACAAGACATGTTGTTATTTATTTGCGTTTTGTACATTTTTGCGTTTTGATATGGTTACTATCCACCTAAATATTATTCATATTTGCAGTCAATAAAGCCGGGTCAAACTTTTTGGGGAGAAAAGCATATCACTGCGTTTTTCATTATTTCTTTAAAATTTTCGAAATATAAAATGAAAAAAACGGTAATTTATCAAACTAATATTTAAAACAAAATAAATTGTAAAAAACTCAATATGAATGATTGGTCTTACCGTCTCAAAGCAAGCTATATCTTTTATCAGTCGCCTGACAAGAATGAACACTGAATAACTATAGTTTCATGGATAATTATATTTACAATATACTAATGATTTCATGATCACAGTATACAATAATAGGAATACAGATATTTTGATCACATGATAGTATCTATTGACCAAATATACATGCTTTACAATTAATTAACAAATAATTGGGAGTACATTCACAACTACTTATCTAAAACTAAACATTACTTTGTGTACCACATTAAGGCATTGTTCGCCTGATACAAATGCATGAAAAATTAATAAAGAGGATTATGCAAGTACTGCATGTTGATGTTTTTGAAAGAATCAGGCAGGCTTTATTGAAGTTTGATTTTTGAAGAAAACACATGCTGTAATAAAGAAGAGATTTGGTATATTGAGAAAACAATGCGTAGAAAGATGATAAAATATTTCTATGGATGTAAAAGGGGCATGTAAAAGGTACATACCGTATTCGCTTTTTGCGTCGGAGAAAGTTGGTTTTTCGTCCCAATTTGGACCGTTTTGGCCTTTGGACGAGTTTTGGCCGTTTCAGACAATCACGATACCCTTTATGTATTCAGACTGTAAAGAAATATAGAAGCCGGTTTTGCTATAAAGCTAAATGTTCATTTTGTCTGCTTTCAAAATTAATATACTTAAATGTTTCATTCTGCTATGACCCATGAGTAATCATCCAATGGCTGATATTTATGCAATATGCATGAATTTTAGTAAGACTTTGTCTTTAATTAAGAGTGCTATATATCACTATGTTGTGATTATAACTGTTACAACACAGCCTTAAGCTGATCGTAGTAGGTGTTTTTGAAGTCTTAATGTCCAATGACTTTGTGAAAATGTTCTTTATGTCACCCAAGAGTAGCATTACGATTGTTTCAAACAGATAATTCAGGATCACCTAATTTCATGATGGAATTATTGGATTTCTCTTGTTAACGAGAACTAAATTATTGGTCGGAAATTACAAACGATATACATGTATATTAAGGTTTTGCTAATTTTGGTAAACAGCAAAGACTTTGACGTGTGTTATTCACAAAAGGCATAAAACGAAATTAACAATTAGGAAAATATATAATGCAATACTACCCGTCTTAACCGAATCAATTTTGGACTTTTAAAAAAATATTGGTTCTTTTTATTAAAGTTCAAAATACATTTAACCTAACATAAATGGACTCAAAGTGTGTCATTAAGACAAGTTTTGGGTTTTCCATGGTTCGGTACGGACAGGTTTAATTATTATCTTACTGAGTGTTTTTAAAGTCCAATTTAAACTTTCCAAAAAAAGAAGCAAATAAAGTTTTTGGTATCAAGGTATCACGTTCACGCTCAATACAAAAAAATAAATATAGTAAAGATCAACTTGCAATAAACTGCAAAAAGTATCAAGTTCTTACTTGAGTAATAAAAGACTTAGAAAACGTTTGCAATCAACCTTTTGATTGGTTGTTTGTTTCAATTATTGAAATGATATCAAACGGTAAATTAACAAAATCGTTATGAAAGTCAAACACCTTCAATAAATCATAAGTTTAAATCGCTCTAATGAAATTTAATAGTTTTTGGGCAACCCGAACCCCTTAAATCTGACCATTAGGAAGTAGAATTTCATAAAAGAATCATGCAAAATATGATTAATGGTTGGAAAGCCTACATATTTCTATTTTTTATATTTTGTTTAAAATGTTAAACAGAAATTAACATGAGAGATAAAAATTATACAGAATGTTCTGTAGAAATTAAGGGAAATAAATCTGTAAATAACACTTAAATACTACAGAAACTGTAGGATTTTCGATGTGCATTATATTCTAAGAGCAGACAGATTGGAATAAATAATTATATAACACATCATATAGACCTATAAAGCCACTTAATAAGAGAAATAAAAATGTGTAGCGTTTTTGGGGTGTATAACATACACTGTATTACAGAATTTGTATGATTCTTACAAGGACTTAAAATAGTGATCTATCAGTATACAATTATAATCACATTTGGTGGTAATAAAGACAAAAATAATTCTTGAAGTTGCAAAATGAAAATTTGATTCAATATTACAATAGAAAGTCAATGTCACTACATACATTTATAGTATAAACATATTTACCTTAACAGAAATAGTCCAGCTGGTCTCCACTGTCGTTTAAGAAGAAAATTATCTTTGACAAGTTGTCTTCATTAGTTTTGTTAGTCGTATTTTGTTATTGAAATATCAGCCACGTTCGTTTAAAGATGACAGAGTCCCTCACGGGAACTTATAACTCATCACTTTGACCGTTACAGGTTCGTGCAGTTCTTTGGAGGATTGTAAGGATAATTCACTATGCCATTCAATCAACAAAACGGCTAAAGACATAATTAAATCCTCACGATAGTCAGCAGCGATAAAATTGGTTTCAGGTAGTCCGTAAAGTCTTATCGATCTGTTATTCAAATTTCTCTAGGAAAGGATTGCATTGACTTAAATCGAAGCAGCAGTTTCAAGAAAGCGAAAAACATTGTTCAATATTTCATTGGAACAGTATTAGAAGTGCACAGAACATGCATTGTTTTTATTCCTTTTACAGAGCTCTGGCACGATATAAAATCGAAATAGCCTATAAAATCTTCCAAGAATGGGTGTTTTACGACAGCTTTCTGTGTACAAATGTAATTACGCTTTCTAGTCAAAAGCAAAGGGTCGTATTGTGTAGTGATTTTGGATGTTAATGGCAGTATAACTAGAAGGAAAAAGCAAAAATTTAAAGTCATTTTTGTGAACGATGCCTACAATTGTTTTACAATTTACAGTGTACATATATACAAGACACATACTACAAAATGAAATAATCGACATAAAAAACTCCCTACATTTTAAACAGGAATAGAAAGTTAGAAAACCAACACCCAACACTCTTTAAGGGTCAGTTATCTTATTCATTTCAAAAATTTAACAAATGGATGGCACAAAAAACTGACAATAAAAAAAAACATCAAAGTATTTGACAATAACAACAGATAATATGTTCGATTTCATAACTCCCACCAGAACTAATCTTTGTCCAGGTAACTATAGCAAAGTTAAGGCACAACATAAATGCAACATCTGCAGACAACCAAAACATTCATACGATACTTTATCCACCCCACCCCCACCATTTTAGGAGTGAGGGCAGCATAACAATATACTAAAAATATAAGGTATGATCTATCTTATGTAAACCAACAACTATGAAAAAAAGTTTCTTTACCAATATTTAATCGAGTTTTGTTGTTCAATATATCGCAAATTTGACAGTTCTAACATCGTTGGGAATTTTTCAGATCCTTCTATAAGGTTACGTTATCTTCCCTGTATCAATTTGATCCCATGGAGCAGTGTAGCGAATAGAGGCGTCACATGCTACAAAATTGGTTTCTGTCTAAAGAACGGTCAGAGAATATTTTTTTTTTTTTTTTTTTGTCTTACTAAAGTATTTGCCGTCGTTTGCATCTCCAATGGTACCACATCTTTTTTTTATTCAATGGGCATAAAATGAACCTAGTATATATATAAATGCATCAAGCAATATCAATTATTTGTAAAAGTGAGGTGGCTGTCTTCGTAACTATCATGTAAAATCTGAAAAAATGTGATACACCCAAAAAAAAGGCTACATATTTTTATTTTTGTAATTAAGTTGTATTATGGATCTAACAAAATATCAAAAATAAAAATATGTAGGTTTTTTACCCATGAATCATATTTTGCATGATTCTTAGCTGGAGTGCTACTTAATTTGTCTGTAAATAAGTTACGTAAGGGTACAGACAAGTCATATTCGATTCGATGAGTCGAGATGGTTGACTATTGATTCGTCTCAAACAGGATGATAGAGGGGGATTGTCTGCATTGATTACATATTCGGATCTGGTCCGACCTCCCCTTACTGAGATTTTTTAGTTTCCGTTGTTTGTAGTAAACCAACAATGTTTGGTAGTGCAGAACCCAATCTTTGAGTTGGGTCAGAGTATTTCTCACTAATGGCTTGGCTGCTGCGCTTACGTTCTGGTGCACTCTTATCTAAGAAGTATGCCAACTGAATAGGTTATTCATGTCAGTCCATGGATTATTATACAACAAAAATATGGATGTTGTGAGTATGTCAGAAAGACAACAACCCCATCTGGATGAAAAAATTCAGCTAAAGGCCACCCACGGGCCTTCAAAGAATGACGATGAAACCATTGCATCACAGGGCGGGCTACAGCTGGCCCCCCAACAACATTATTCACGGGTATATATTACGGAGAATTATATAATACAGAACAATTAACATTGCGTCATAAATGCAGAAAACTAATGTAACGAAACGAACGTTACTTTCTTTGGTGGGTTGACCTTGCAACAGCTGCAGCCAAAACGATGAAAGCCAATACCCAAGTAAAACCAATAGACTGGTATTTTATTTATAACTCTAATCAGTTCTGGTCGAGTGTCTTATCTTTCTAATGGTATGGCCATAAAAGGTAGCTATTTGATATGACTCGCCTTTGGCAAACACAAACTTTCCATCATTAAGGTTTGAAATTGCAAGCCGGTAAATATAGGTTAGGTCAATTATCTTTAAGATGCTTAAAATGAGTAACTCAATAGTATTTTCCTAATACGCTTGTATAACAACATAATTCTTAAATTGTCAAACTTAAGTTCAAATGGGAAACAAACAAGTACTTTTGGCAATCCAATGTCTGTTTATCATACAATACCTCAAAACGTTTGATTGAAAGACATATCTATATCTTTCTAATTCTTGACGAGAAAATTTGTTTTAGGGAAATAGGTTTTATAAATACTGTTATGACTGCTTCTGTCGAAGTCACAAATTTCCAATATTTTTCATTTTACTGAAATTTACTAAAATAATTTGTATTAACCGGGATCGATCATGTAGCAATACACTATTCTTTTCTTGGTAAAAACTTTGTATATCTTAGATGAATACTTTGTCTATGGAAGTAAAACATTTCTTTTACTTTGGATACAAAATCGTTTAAATGTTTCATTTCGAAGAAGCTAATTTGAAACAGAGAACCTATTTGTATTGGTCATAAAAGCGTCGAGTCACGTATTATCAGATTTACAACTTCATTTTATTACTGAAGCAGATTACAGCAGACCAATTTTCACCTTAAAAGGTTTTTTGTATTGAAAACAACGAATTTGTTCCATACAACTTGTGTCCATCGTTTAATACAAGAAAGAGATGTTCGCAAAAAATAAAATGAATATCCTAGTATATAACGTTTTGATGGATACTAATCTTTTGGAGAGGACTTAACAGCTTGCATTTTACTTTCGCTGATCATGGCTATCCTCCATTACAACGAAAGCTCATGTCCATTGTCAGTTCTACAAAAAAATGTGTGTCCTATCTAATATATAAGAAATTATATTTACAACAGGGATACAATACAGTACTATTGTTTGTAGAACAAATAACTATTTTTTTTTAATTAAAGCTTAAAAAAACGTTTCACAATACATTTGTAATTTTAAAAAAAGATTACTACCCTATCGGATTTAGAAATAAAAAAAATAACATAGAGTCCTTTGAAAGAATGTAAAAAAGGAAAAGGTGTGTCCTATGGTATTTTCCACAGGTGTCATCCCATCAATGTTGACCGGTCCATTAACCGTGATTGCTAGTCCATTTACTTTTGTTGTGTTCCCATTTTGCCTTAGTTGTCAAATAAGAGGTAAAAAAAAGGGAAAAAAAGGTCTAAAGGCGAAATGGGAATTATATAATTTTCCTCTTGTAAAACCAAAGCTGTAAACTAATGAGATGTTTTTATAATGATTAAGGCAAGACAATAATATTCAATTATTTACCAGTTTTATATTATTCTATTTAAGTGTTTCCCCCCAAAAAAATAACCGAAATTGCTAGTTTAATAATAAGTAATAAAGTGATTTTTTTTTCATATTTAAGAAAAATATAAGCAATTACAAAGTGAATAAATGAATATTTCAGAAAATGGGTGTAAATGTATCAATGAATTTTATGCTCTGTTATATGAATTTTCAAAGTAAAAACTGCATAGTACGGGGCGCCGAATGGGACTTGATCTTTTTGTGATCAAAATCAATTTTGTGTACACAAAATTGAATTTCGTCACAACAAAATCATTTTTGTCGTACAAAACTATGTTACACAGACTTGTTTTATGATCATTTCAATTTTGTAATGACGTAATTCATTTTTTGAGACATAATTGAATTTTGTGAGACAAATTCAATTTTGTGTCACAAAAGTCAATTCTGTGTCACAAAATTCAATTCTGTGAGACAAAATTCAATTTTGTGTCACAAAAGTCAATTTTGTATGCAAATTAGTTTACAGAATCCTTTGGATATGCAAATGAAACTTAAAGCATTCACTGCAATACAGTGGATAAGGTACGAATGTGCACGGTTATAATGAGGCACATAAGTGAAAGAAATATTGGATACCGTAATCGTATATTAACCAACTGTGTCGCTTAATCTTGAATCTAAAGATAGATTATTTGAGTGTGTGTAAAACAAAAGGGAAACGGAAGTTAGACACGTACTATGTCAGTTTTTCATCTCGCCCGACCTGTTCCACTCAACAGAATTTCTTGTGTCATACATCAATAGAATCGGAATGATAAAAGAAATATGTCTGTATCTGGCAACAAATCGTGAGGGATAGTGGAACAAAATAATCTTTCGCCGACTTTGACAGATTAACAAATGTCATCGCACATTTCTGATATGATTTTCATGGCTAATCTGACATTTCATTTCTTTTTCCAGCAAAATTTGGGACAAATTCAAATTTTAACAAATTTGGTTGCGATTAACAGGTCGGGCAAAAGCATTTTATAGTTGAGTTGAAAGATGTCGGGAAATGATCACATGATTTACCAGGAGAAATCCCAATAAATCGAAAGTAGAAAAATCGCGTATCTTAAAACATGTTTTATCAAACGAATTTCATAGAAAACGTATAATAGCAATTTTAGTAATTTCGAAACAGTTTTACTATAGAATGCAACCTTAAAGATTTTTTTTCCTAATTTCACTTAAAACGGCCTTAACAGTCCTGCGTTGCTCGAAGTAATCGGAAATCTGCGGTTACTATATCCAATGAGAAACCTCCTTACAAAATTATGATGATAGAATTCATTTGCATATTCAAAGGATTCTGTAAACTAATTTGCATACAAAATTTACTTTTGTGACACAAAATTGACTTTTGAATCACAAATTGATTTTTGGACCCCAATTTGAATTTTGTGCCAAAGAATTGACTTTTGTCTCGCAAAATTGACTTTTGTCTCGCAAAATTGATTTTTGTGACACAAAGTTGAATTTTGTCTCACAAAATTGAATTTGTACCATAGAATTGACTTTAGTGACACAAAATATAAAATTTGTAGTATGTTATAAATTTTGTTAATCTGAATTCATTTTAGTTGAACAAAATTCACTTCTGTCTGTATAAAATTGTGATGGTCCAGTATGCAGCTGGTGGCAGAAAGAGAAAACCCCAGAAGGCCTACCGAGAAATTGAAGACAGACTCCATCAGCTGAAAGCCCAACTAACAACTGAAGCTTGACTGATTATTTAGTGCTGATAAACTCAATGTATTGATGAATTTTGTTGAAATGTTATCTATTTATTTGCTTTAAACATATGTTTGAATAATGTTTCATTACAATTGTGCTAAACTTTGTTACATGCTTACAAATATTTCATTTGGCTCATACTTGTTGAATGCTTTATGTGCTTTTAAATGTGCTTGTTATTACATGTAAATTGTGCTAATCGAGGTTTATTGACAAGTCATATGATATGAATAAAGTTTAAAAATATAATATGTTGAATTTTGTTTTGCTAAGCCAATCAGTCAATTAAAATTGGAAATCTTAAAAAAAAGTCCATGGCATTTTAAATAAATCAGAAAAATAATCTACAATTGAAAAATACAGCAATAAACCAAACAACAATATTAATTTTATTTTAATTGTTATACAAAAGGTTATAGCGGAAAATAAAGAGTAATCAAGGAAACCAAGGTTATAGCGGTAGTCAAGAGAATGTAATCAAGGGACAAAGACCAGGTATGGAAAACAGACACACACAACAAAGAACATAAAGTAACTAAAATCATACATATAAAGTAACAAAGGCAAATGAGCAACTCGGACTCCACTAAAAATTGGGAGCATGGATCTATTTACCGAAATAAAATACCTGCTTTCAAATGAATATTGTAAAAAGTTCTAAAGAGTAATCAAGGGAACCAAGGTCATAGCGGTAATCAAAAGAATATAATCCATGGATAAAGACCAGACATGGAAAACAGACATATACAACAAAGAACATAAAGTAACTAAAATCATACATACAAAGTAACAAAGGCAAATGAGCAACTCGGACTCCACTAAAAACTGGGAGCATGGACCTATTAACCGAAATTAAATACCTGCTTTCAAATTAATATTGTAAAAAGCTCTAAAGAGTAATCAAGGGAACCAAGGTCATAGCGGTAATCAAACGAATATAATCCATGGATAAAGACCAGACATGGAAAACAGACATATACAACAAAGGACATAAAGTAACTAAAATCATACATACAAAATAACAAAGGCAAATGAGCAACTCGGACTCCACTAAAAACTGGGAGCATGGACCTATTAACCGAAATTAAATACCTGCTTTCAAATTAATATTGTAAAAAGTTCTAAAGAGTAATCAAGGGAACCAAGGTTATAGCGGTAATCAAAAGAATATAATCCATGGATAAAGACCAGACATGGAAAACAGACATACACAAAAAAGAACACAAAGTAACTAAAATCATACATACAAACAAACCTTCATAAGTTCTTAACATAAGTTCCCATTTCGCCTTAGATCACTCTAAAATCCACTAAGGCGAAATTGGAATTAATCTAACCTTTTATTCAGGTTGACCTCTGGGGTTAAGCGTGTACAGATCGCTCTCATATTTTTAACAACTGACATATGAAATAAGTACACTCAGTATCAACACCAAGAATGTTATTAAACGAAATAAAAATAAGTCAACAAGAATTTTACCAAAATATTAAAACGAAACAAAACAAAACAAAATCAAAAATATTAAAACACATGCATATTTATTTCCGATGTAAGTAAAATGCCGCTGAAGATAGTTCCAACTATAGATAACAATGTTTGGACCATCTTAATACAGCCAAGACATAATGATTGTGGACGCATTGAATCCAAGCTCAAAATGACTAGTAATTGAAAAGAATTGCGACTCTTAACTTTTTTTTATATGACAAATGTTAACCTTTGTATTCCGATGCAACATCCTACTGCGCAATTCTGCTGATAGTATTAAACATTTTAAGCTGCCGTATTAGTAACAGTGTGGTGGCCGAGTGGTTAAGGCGTTGGACTTAAGTGGGAGGAGTCGAACGCACCCAAGATGTCAGACGTGTTTTGTTACAGTGTTCTTAATGTTTGTGGAATTAGTTAGATTATCAGTTTTGGAATGGATTTTCCAGCCGAAATATAGTGATATGATGGACATAGTTACACAAGTAGTAAGTTTCAGTTGACAAAATACGTATTTATATACAATTGACATTATCGTGATAGCTTCTGCCGTTTTTGATTTGAGGGTCTTGTGGAAAATTGATTTATGAATTCAATGTTGAGAGATTAATTTATGTGAAAATGGATTGTCTACCGAAAACATTAACTTCTTTGTTGAAAATTGTAAATGAACAATATACTGATTTTAGCTGGACATCTACTGAACAAAATGGAAGAATGAAAATATCTTTATTGTGGACAAATGGTGATAAATCAACGAAACGGAAATCTAATGCATCTAGAAAACGTGACCGGAAACGACTGAAGCAATTTGTAGAAAAGAAAAATTCAGAAAATAAAACATCTGAAAGCGAAGATGAATCGTTTATTGAAAGTGATACAGAAAGTGATATTCCATCTGAACCCACCGATGCGTTAATGGACGTGATCGACAGTGTTCCGTGTAGCGCCTCATTGACGGTAAATACTAACAAAGGAAAGCAGTCAAGTGAAGAGAAGAACCAATTGCGAACCGAGAGTGTGAAACATGTTAACGGAAATTTAAATGACGCAGGGAAAATATGTATAAGTGAACATTCGAATACACAGAATATGTTAACTAAATCTCATGACGTTGTGAATACAGAAAATATTTCGAACACTGAAGAGAAATCAAAATCTCGACAGACACCAGTTCTAGATAAAATTGTTATCAAAACTTCGTTGAGTATGTGTAGCGCAACACTATTAACGTTGATCCCAATGATTAATTTAATCATGTCCTACTCATTGGGAAAGGAAGAGGACATTCATTATTTCGGTCCAGGAACAAAGCGGTACACGTACGCTTTGCACAATATTGAAAACGATTTTGATGATGTTAGGAAAACTAAATACATGAATAGTGATATAGCTAGTGCAATTGAGAAAATGGAAATTGTTGCCCGCAGGAAAATAGAGACATGGTTAAACTAGGTCTGATTTGATTTTTAAAATGTATGATAAAGTTTGAATGTATGGAAAATGTTTTGAAATATTTTTTTTTCACATTTTTTGCATGCCAATGTTTTAAAGCAGTATGGAATGGATAGCCAGCCGGAATCTTTAATATTTGGATATGAAATTGTGTAATGTATTTCAATTACCTTTTCACTTGTTTTTACATTTTACCTAAAATTAAAAAAAAAGAAAATAAAAATGTGCATGAATACAGTGAAAGAGTACAACTGTGATATCTCTTGTGCGTACATGATTGTGAATAAAAATATATTAAATGTATGAATATAAAAATTTTGTAGGTATTGCGAAAATGGACAATTGTGGTGACTTTGTTTTCTATGCGTATGTAATTGACATATATGATATAACTAATCAATATGATAATAGTATGTCTATGAGAATATTAATAACAATATCTCTTTGATTTGTAAATGTTTTTCTGTTAATAAAATTTTATCAAGATAAAAAAAAAAAAAAGGCGTTGGACTTAAGTTCCAATGGACGTATGTCCGCGTGGGTTCGAACCCCACCCGCACTAGCTATATTTTTGGTACCTTGAAATCGTATAGTTGTATTCAAAAAACGAATCGTATAGGAGATCGAGTATAATTGATATTTTCGATCAAGAATTGCACAAACCAGTAGAAAAAAATTGTCTGCGGTATTTATCTACAGCAGTTGTGTAGAAAATATGTTGCTGTACATTCGGGTTATAAATTGATCGGCTTTTTTAGTCAAGGAAAATGACCAAAATGCTTTACGAATATAGTTCCATTTAACAAAGTTTGGACCATCTTAATACAACCAAGACATAATGATTGTGGACGCATTGAATCCAAGCTCAAAATGACTAGTAATTGAAAAGAATTGCGACTCTTAACTTTTTTTCATATGACAAATGTTAACCTTTGTATTCCGATGCAACATCCTACTGCGCAATTCTGCTGATAGTTTTAAACATTTTAAGCTGCCGTATTAGTAACAGTGTGGTGGCCGAGTGGTTAAGGCGTTGGACTTAAGTTCCAATGGACGTATGTCCGCGTGGGTTCGAACCCCACCCGCACTAGCTATATTTTTGGTACCTTGAAATCGTATAGTTGTATTCAAAAAACGAATCGTATAGGAGATCGAGTATAATTGATATTTTCGATCAAGAATTGCACAAACCAGTACAAAAAAAAATGTCTGCGGTATTTATCTACAGTAGTTGTGTGGAAAATATGTTGCTGTACATTCGGGTTATAAATTGATCGGCTTTTTTAGTCAAGGAAAATGACCAAAATGCTTTACGAATATAGTTCCATTTAACAAAGTTTGGACCATCTTAATACAGCCAAGACATAATGATTGTGGACGCATTGAATTCAAGCTCAAAATGACTAGTAATTGAAAAGAATTGCGACCCTTAACTTTTTTTCATATGACAAATGTTAACCTTTGTATTCCGATGCAACATCCTACTGCGCAATTCTGCTGATAGTTTTAAACATTTTAAGCTGCCGTATTAGTAACAGTGTGGTGGCCGAGTGGTTAAGGCGTTGGACTTAAGTTCCAATGGACGTATGTCCGCGTGGGTTCGAACCCCACCCGCACTAGCTATATTTTTGGTACCTTGAAATCGTATAGTTGTATTCAAAAAACGAATCGTATAGGAGATCGAGTATAATTGATATTTTCGATCAAGAATTGCACAAAC
Organism: Perna viridis; assembly: GCA_037379345.1. Classification (NCBI taxonomy): domain Eukaryota; kingdom Metazoa; phylum Mollusca; class Bivalvia; order Mytilida; family Mytilidae; genus Perna; species Perna viridis. The sequence continues at coordinate 24,731,961 of CM074515.1, forward strand.
CAGTAGAAAAAAATTGTCTGCGGTATTTATCTACAGCAGTTGTGTAGAAAATATGTTGCTGTACATTCGGGTTATAAATTGATCGGCTTTTTTAGTCAAGGAAAATGACCAAAATGCTTTACGAATATAGTTCCATTTAACAAAGTTTGGACCATCTTAATACAACCAAGACATAATGATTGTGGACGCATTGAATCCAAGCTCAAAATGACTAGTAATTGAAAAGAATTGCGACTCTTAACTTTTTTTCATATGACAAATGTTAACCTTTGTATTCCGATGCAACATCCTACTGCGCAATTCTGCTGATAGTTTTAAACATTTTAAGCTGCCGTATTAGTAACAGTGTGGTGGCCGAGTGGTTAAGGCGTTGGACTTAAGTTCCAATGGACGTATGTCCGCGTGGGTTCGAACCCCACCCGCACTAGCTATATTTTTGGTACCTTGAAATCGTATAGCTGTATTCAAAAAACGAATCGTATAGGAGATCGAGTATAATTGATATTTTCGATCAAGAATTGCACAAACCAGTAGAAAAAAAAATGTCTGCGGTATTTATCTACAGTAGTTGTGTGGAAAATATGTTGCTGTACATTCGGGTTATAAATTGATCGGCTTTTTTAGTCAAGGAAAATGACCAAAATGCTTTACGAATATAGTTCCATTTAACAAAGTTTGGACCATCTTAATACAGCCAAGACATAATGATTGTGGACGCATTGAATTCAAGCTCAAAATGACTAGTAATTGAAAAGAATTGCGACCCTTAACTTTTTTTCATATGACAAATGTTAACCTTTGTATTCCGATGCAACATCCTACTGCGCAATTCTGCTGATAGTTTTAAACATTTTAAGCTGCCGTATTAGTAACAGTGTGGTGGCCGAGTGGTTAAGGCGTTGGACTTAAGTTCCAATGGACGTATGTCCGCGTGGGTTCGAACCCCACCCGCACTAGCTATATTTTTGGTACCTTGAAATCGTATAGTTGTATTCAAAAAACGAATCGTATAGGAGATCGAGTATAATTGATATTTTCGATCAAGAATTGCACAAACCAGTAGAAAAAAATTGTCTGCGGTATTTATCTACAGCAGTTGTGTAGAAAATATGTTGCTGTACATTCGGGTTATAAATTGATCGGCTTTTTTAGTCAAGGAAAATGACCAAAATGCTTTACGAATATAGTTCCATTTAACAAAGTTTGGACCATCTTAATACAACCAAGACATAATGATTATGGACGCATTGAATCCAAGCTCAAAATGACTAGTAATTGAAAAGAATTGCGACTCTTAACTTTTTTTCATATGACAAATGTTAACCTTTGTATTCCGATGCAACATCCTACTGCGCAATTCTGCTGATAGTTTTAAACATTTTAAGCTGCCGTATTAGTAACAGTGTGGTGGCCGAGTGGTTAAGGCGTTGGACTTAAGTTCCAATGGACGTATGTCCGCGTGGGTTCGAACCCCACCCGCACTAGCTATATTTTTGGTACCTTGAAATCGTATAGTTGTATTCAAAAAACGAATCGTATAGGAGATCGAGTATAATTGATATTTTCGATCAAGAATTGCACAAACCAGTAGAAAAAAATTGTCTGCGGTATTTATCTACAGCAGTTGTGTAGAAAATATGTTGCTGTACATTCGGGTTATAAATTGATCGGCTTTTTTAGTCAAGGAAAATGACCAAAATGCTTTACGAATATAGTTCCATTTAACAAAGTTTGGACCATCTTAATACAACCAAGACATAATGATTGTGGACGCATTGAATCCAAGCTCAAAATGACTAGTAATTGAAAAGAATTGCGACCCTTAACTTTTTTTCATATGACAAATGTTAACCTTTGTATTCCGATGCAACATCCTACTGCGCAATTCTGCTGATAGTTTTAAACATTTTAAGCTGCCGTATTAGTAACAGTGTGGTGGCCGAGTGGTTAAGGCGTTGGACTTAAGTTCCAATGGACGTATGTCCGCGTGGGTTCGAACCCCACCCGCACTAGCTATATTTTTGGTACCTTGAAATCGTATAGTTGTATTCAAAAAACGAATCGTATAGGAGATCGAGTATAATTGATATTTTCGATCAAGAATTGCACAAACCAGTAGAAAAAAATTGTCTGCGGTATTTATCTACAGCAGTTGTGTAGAAAATATGTTGCTGTACATTCGGGTTATAAATTGATCGGCTTTTTTAGTCAAGGAAAATGACCAAAATGCTTTACGAATATAGTTCCATTTAACAAAGTTTGGACCATCTTAATACAACCAAGACATAATGATTGTGGACGCATTGAATCCAAGCTCAAAATGACTAGTAATTGAAAAGAATTGCGACCCTTAACTTTTTTTCATATGACAAATGTTAACCTTTGTATTCCGATGCAACATCCTACTGCGCAATTCTGCTGATAGTTTTAAACATTTTAAGCTGCCGTATTAGTAACAGTGTGGTGGCCGAGTGGTTAAGGCGTTGGACTTAAGTTCCAATGGACGTATGTCCGCGTGGGTTCGAACCCCACCCGCACTAGCTATATTTTTGGTACCTTGAAATCGTATAGTTGTATTCAAAAAACGAATCGTATAGGAGATCGAGTATAATTGATATTTTCGATCAAGAATTGCACAAACCAGTAGAAAAAAATTGTCTGCGGTATTTATCTACAGCAGTTGTGTAGAAAATATGTTGCTGTACATTCGGGTTATAAATTGATCGGCTTTTTTAGTCAAGGAAAATGACCAAAATGCTTTACGAATATAGTTCCATTTAACAAAGTTTGGACCATCTTAATACAACCAAGACATAATGATTGTGGACGCATTGAATCCAAGCTCAAAATGACTAGTAATTGAAAAGAATTGCGACCCTTAACTTTTTTTCATATGACAAATGTTAACCTTTGTATTCCGATGCAACATCCTACTGCGCAATTCTGCTGATAGTTTTAAACATTTTAAGCTGCCGTATTAGTAACAGTGTGGTGGCCGAGTGGTTAAGGCGTTGGACTTAAGTTCCAATGGACGTATGTCCGCGTGGGTTCGAACCCCACCCGCACTAGCTATATTTTTGGTACCTTGAAATCGTATAGTTGTATTCAAAAAACGAATCGTATAGGAGATCGAGTATAATTGATATTTTCGATCAAGAATTGCACAAACCAGTAGAAAAAAATTGTCTGCGGTATTTATCTACAGCAGTTGTGTAGAAAATATGTTGCTGTACATTCGGGTTATAAATTGATCGGCTTTTTTAGTCAAGGAAAATGACCAAAATGCTTTACGAATATAGTTCCATTTAACAAAGTTTGGACCATCTTAATACAACCAAGACATAATGATTATGGACGCATTGAATCCAAGCTCAAAATGACTAGTAATTGAAAAGAATTGCGACTCTTAACTTTTTTTCATATGACAAATGTTAACCTTTGTATTCCGATGCAACATCCTACTGCGCAATTCTGCTGATAGTTTTAAACATTTTAAGCTGCCGTATTAGTAACAGTGTGGTGGCCGAGTGGTTAAGGCGTTGGACTTAAGTTCCAATGGACGTATGTCCGCGTGGGTTCGAACCCCACCCGCACTAGCTATATTTTTGGTACCTTGAAATCGTATAGTAGTATTCAAAAAACGAATCGTATAGGAGATCGAGTATAATTGATATTTTCGATCAAGAATTGCACAAACCAGTAGAAAAAAATTGTCTGCGGTATTTATCTACAGCAGTTGTGTAGAAAATATGTTGCTGTACATTCGGGTTATAAATTGATCGGCTTTTTTAGTCAAGGAAAATGACCAAAATGCTTTACGAATATAGTTCCATTTAACAAAGTTTGGACCATCTTAATACAACCAAGACATAATGATTGTGGACGCATTGAATCCAAGCTCAAAATGACTAGTAATTGAAAAGAATTGCGACCCTTAACTTTTTTTCATATGACAAATGTTAACCTTTGTATTCCGATGCAACATCCTACTGCGCAATTCTGCTGATAGTTTTAAACATTTTAAGCTGCCGTATTAGTAACAGTGTGGTGGCCGAGTGGTTAAGGCGTTGGACTTAAGTTCCAATGGACGTATGTCCGCGTGGGTTCGAACCCCACCCGCACTAGCTATATTTTTGGTACCTTGAAATCGTATAGTTGTATTCAAAAAACGAATCGTATAGGAGATCGAGTATAATTGATATTTTCGATCAAGAATTGCACAAACCAGTAGAAAAAAATTGTCTGCGGTATTTATCTACAGCAGTTGTGTAGAAAATATGTTGCTGTACATTCGGGTTATAAATTGATCGGCTTTTTTAGTCAAGGAAAATGACCAAAATGCTTTACGAATATAGTTCCATTTAACAAAGTTTGGACCATCTTAATACAACCAAGACATAATGATTGTGGACGCATTGAATCCAAGCTCAAAATGACTAGTAATTGAAAAGAATTGCGACCCTTAACTTTTTTTCATATGACAAATGTTAACCTTTGTATTCCGATGCAACATCCTACTGCGCAATTCTGCTGATAGTTTTAAACATTTTAAGCTGCCGTATTAGTAACAGTGTGGTGGCCGAGTGGTTAAGGCGTTGGACTTAAGTTCCAATGGACGTATGTCCGCGTGGGTTCGAACCCCACCCGCACTAGCTATATTTTTGGTACCTTGAAATCGTATAGTTGTATTCAAAAAACGAATCGTATAGGAGATCGAGTATAATTGATATTTTCGATCAAGAATTGCACAAACCAGTAGAAAAAAATTGTCTGCGGTATTTATCTACAGCAGTTGTGTAGAAAATATGTTGCTGTACATTCGGGTTATAAATTGATCGGCTTTTTTAGTCAAGGAAAATGACCAAAATGCTTTACGAATATAGTTCCATTTAACAAAGTTTGGACCATCTTAATACAACCAAGACATAATGATTATGGACGCATTGAATCCAAGCTCAAAATGACTAGTAATTGAAAAGAATTGCGACTCTTAACTTTTTTTCATATGACAAATGTTAACCTTTGTATTCCGATGCAACATCCTACTGCGCAATTCTGCTGATAGTTTTAAACATTTTAAGCTGCCGTATTAGTAACAGTGTGGTGGCCGAGTGGTTAAGGCGTTGGACTTAAGTTCCAATGGACGTATGTCCGCGTGGGTTCGAACCCCACCCGCACTAGCTATATTTTTGGTACCTTGAAATCGTATAGTTGTATTCAAAAAACGAATCGTATAGGAGATCGAGTATAATTGATATTTTCGATCAAGAATTGCACAAACCAGTAGAAAAAAATTGTCTGCGGTATTTATCTACAGCAGTTGTGTAGAAAATATGTTGCTGTACATTCGGGTTATAAATTGATCGGCTTTTTTAGTCAAGGAAAATGACCAAAATGCTTTACGAATATAGTTCCATTTAACAAAGTTTGGACCATCTTAATACAACCAAGACATAATGATTATGGACGCATTGAATCCAAGCTCAAAATGACTAGTAATTGAAAAGAATTGCGACTCTTAACTTTTTTTCATATGACAAATGTTAACCTTTGTATTCCGATGCAACATCCTACTGCGCAATTCTGCTGATAGTTTTAAACATTTTAAGCTGCCGTATTAGTAACAGTGTGGTGGCCGAGTGGTTAAGGCGTTGGACTTAAGTTCCAATGGACGTATGTCCGCGTGGGTTCGAACCCCACCCGCACTAGCTATATTTTTGGTACCTTGAAATCGTATAGTTGTATTCAAAAAACGAATCGTATAGGAGATCGAGTATAATTGATATTTTCGATCAAGAATTGCACAAACCAGTAGAAAAAAATTGTCTGCGGTATTTATCTACAGCAGTTGTGTAGAAAATATGTTGCTGTACATTCGGGTTATAAATTGATCGGCTTTTTTAGTCAAGGAAAATGACCAAAATGCTTTACGAATATAGTTCCATTTAACAAAGTTTGGACCATCTTAATACAACCAAGACATAATGATTGTGGACGCATTGAATCCAAGCTCAAAATGACTAGTAATTGAAAAGAATTGCGACCCTTAACTTTTTTTCATATGACAAATGTTAACCTTTGTATTCCGATGCAACATCCTACTGCGCAATTCTGCTGATAGTTTTAAACATTTTAAGCTGCCGTATTAGTAACAGTGTGGTGGCCGAGTGGTTAAGGCGTTGGACTTAAGTTCCAATGGACGTATGTCCGCGTGGGTTCGAACCCCACCCGCACTAGCTATATTTTTGGTACCTTGAAATCGTATAGTTGTATTCAAAAAACGAATCGTATAGGAGATCGAGTATAATTGATATTTTCGATCAAGAATTGCACAAACCAGTAGAAAAAAATTGTCTGCGGTATTTATCTACAGCAGTTGTGTAGAAAATATGTTGCTGTACATTCGGGTTATAAATTGATCGGCTTTTTTAGTCAAGGAAAATGACCAAAATGCTTTACGAATATAGTTCCATTTAACAAAGTTTGGACCATCTTAATACAACCAAGACATAATGATTGTGGACGCATTGAATCCAAGCTCAAAATGACTAGTAATTGAAAAGAATTGCGACCCTTAACTTTTTTTCATATGACAAATGTTAACCTTTGTATTCCGATGCAACATCCTACTGCGCAATTCTGCTGATAGTTTTAAACATTTTAAGCTGCCGTATTAGTAACAGTGTGGTGGCCGAGTGGTTAAGGCGTTGGACTTAAGTTCCAATGGACGTATGTCCGCGTGGGTTCGAACCCCACCCGCACTAGCTATATTTTTGGTACCTTGAAATCGTATAGTTGTATTCAAAAAACGAATCGTATAGGAGATCGAGTATAATTGATATTTTCGATCAAGAATTGCACAAACCAGTAGAAAAAAATTGTCTGCGGTATTTATCTACAGCAGTTGTGTAGAAAATATGTTGCTGTACATTCGGGTTATAAATTGATCGGCTTTTTTAGTCAAGGAAAATGACCAAAATGCTTTACGAATATAGTTCCATTTAACAAAGTTTGGACCATCTTAATACAACCAAGACATAATGATTGTGGACGCATTGAATCCAAGCTCAAAATGACTAGTAATTAAAAAGAATTGCGACCCTTAACTTTTTTTCATATGACAAATGTTAACCTTTGTATTCCGATGCAACATCCTACTGCGCAATTCTGCTGATAGTTTTAAACATTTTAAGCTGCCGTATTAGTAACAGTGTGGTGGCCGAGTGGTTAAGGCGTTGGACTTAAGTTCCAATGGACGTATGTCCGCGTGGGTTCGAACCCCACCCGCACTAGCTATATTTTTGGTACCTTGAAATCGTATAGTTGTATTCAAAAAACGAATCGTATAGGAGATCGAGTATAATTGATATTTTCGATCAAGAATTGCACAAACCAGTAGAAAAAAATTGTCTGCGGTATTTATCTACAGCAGTTGTGTAGAAAATATGTTGCTGTACATTCGGGTTATAAATTGATCGGCTTTTTTAGTCAAGGAAAATGACCAAAATGCTTTACGAATATAGTTCCATTTAACAAAGTTTGGACCATCTTAATACAACCAAGACATAATGATTGTGGACGCAATGAATCCAAGCTCAAAATGACTAGTAATTGAAAAGAATTGCGACCCTTAACTTTTTTTCATATGACAAATGTTAACCTTTGTATTCCGATGCAACATCCTACTGCGCAATTCTGCTGATAGTTTTAAACATTTTAAGCTGCCGTATTAGTAACAGTGTGGTGGCCGAGTGGTTAAGGCGTTGGACTTAAGTTCCAATGGACGTATGTCCGCGTGGGTTCGAACCCCACCCGCACTAGCTATATTTTTGGTACCTTGAAATCGTATAGTTGTATTCAAAAAACGAATCGTATAGGAGATCGAGTATAATTGATATTTTCGATCAAGAATTGCACAAACCAGTAGAAAAAAATTGTCTGCGGTATTTATCTACAGCAGTTGTGTAGAAAATATGTTGCTGTACATTCGGGTTATAAATTGATCGGCTTTTTTAGTCAAGGAAAATGACCAAAATGCTTTACGAATATAGTTCCATTTAACAAAGTTTGGACCATCTTAATACAACCAAGACATAATGATTGTGGACGCATTGAATCCAAGCTCAAAATGACTAGTAATTGAAAAGAATTGCGACCCTTAACTTTTTTTCATATGACAAATGTTAACCTTTGTATTCCGATGCAACATCCTACTGCGCAATTCTGCTGATAGTTTTAAACATTTTAAGCTGCCGTATTAGTAACAGTGTGGTGGCCGAGTGGTTAAGGCGTTGGACTTAAGTTCCAATGGACGTATGTCCGCGTGGGTTCGAACCCCACCCGCACTAGCTATATTTTTGGTACCTTGAAATCGTATAGTTGTATTCAAAAAACGAATCGTATAGGAGATCGAGTATAATTGATATTTTCGATCAAGAATTGCACAAACCAGTAGAAAAAAATTGTCTGCGGTATTTATCTACAGCAGTTGTGTAGAAAATATGTTGCTGTACATTCGGGTTATAAATTGATCGGCTTTTTTAGTCAAGGAAAATGACCAAAATGCTTTACGAATATAGTTCCATTTAACAAAGTTTGGACCATCTTAATACAACCAAGACATAATGATTGTGGACGCATTGAATCCAAGCTCAAAATGACTAGTAATTGAAAAGAATTGCGACCCTTAACTTTTTTTCATATGACAAATGTTAACCTTTGTATTCCGATGCAACATCCTACTGCGCAATTCTGCTGATAGTTTTAAACATTTTAAGCTGCCGTATTAGTAACAGTGTGGTGGCCGAGTGGTTAAGGCGTTGGACTTAAGTTCCAATGGACGTATGTCCGCGTGGGTTCGAACCCCACCCGCACTAGCTATATTTTTGGTACCTTGAAATCGTATAGTTGTATTCAAAAAACGAATCGTATAGGAGATCGAGTATAATTGATATTTTCGATCAAGAATTGCACAAACCAGTAGAAAAAAATTGTCTGCGGTATTTATCTACAGCAGTTGTGTAGAAAATATGTTGCTGTACATTCGGGTTATAAATTGATCGGCTTTTTTAGTCAAGGAAAATGACCAAAATGCTTTACGAATATAGTTCCATTTAACAAAGTTTGGACCATCTTAATACAACCAAGACATAATGATTATGGACGCATTGAATCCAAGCTCAAAATGACTAGTAATTGAAAAGAATTGCGACTCTTAACTTTTTTTCATATGACAAATGTTAACCTTTGTATTCCGATGCAACATCCTACTGCGCAATTCTGCTGATAGTTTTAAACATTTTAAGCTGCCGTATTAGTAACAGTGTGGTGGCCGAGTGGTTAAGGCGTTGGACTTAAGTTCCAATGGACGTATGTCCGCGTGGGTTCGAACCCCACCCGCACTAGCTATATTTTTGGTACCTTGAAATCGTATAGTTGTATTCAAAAAACGAATCGTATAGGAGATCGAGTATAATTGATATTTTCGATCAAGAATTGCACAAACCAGTAGAAAAAAATTGTCTGCGGTATTTATCTACAGCAGTTGTGTAGAAAATATGTTGCTGTACATTCGGGTTATAAATTGATCGGCTTTTTTAGTCAAGGAAAATGACCAAAATGCTTTACGAATATAGTTCCATTTAACAAAGTTTGGACCATCTTAATACAACCAAGACATAATGATTGTGGACGCATTGAATCCAAGCTCAAAATGACTAGTAATTGAAAAGAATTGCGACCCTTAACTTTTTTTCATATGACAAATGTTAACCTTTGTATTCCGATGCAACATCCTACTGCGCAATTCTGCTGATAGTTTTAAACATTTTAAGCTGCCGTATTAGTAACAGTGTGGTGGCCGAGTGGTTAAGGCGTTGGACTTAAGTTCCAATGGACGTATGTCCGCGTGGGTTCGAACCCCACCCGCACTAGCTATATTTTTGGTACCTTGAAATCGTATAGTTGTATTCAAAAAACGAATCGTATAGGAGATCGAGTATAATTGATATTTTCGATCAAGAATTGCACAAACCAGTAGAAAAAAATTGTCTGCGGTATTTATCTACAGCAGTTGTGTAGAAAATATGTTGCTGTACATTCGGGTTATAAATTGATCGGCTTTTTTAGTCAAGGAAAATGACCAAAATGCTTTACGAATATAGTTCCATTTAACAAAGTTTGGACCATCTTAATACAACCAAGACATAATGATTGTGGACGCATTGAATCCAAGCTCAAAATGACTAGTAATTGAAAAGAATTGCGACCCTTAACTTTTTTTCATATGACAAATGTTAACCTTTGTATTCCGATGCAACATCCTACTGCGCAATTCTGCTGATAGTTTTAAACATTTTAAGCTGCCGTATTAGTAACAGTGTGGTGGCCGAGTGGTTAAGGCGTTGGACTTAAGTTCCAATGGACGTATGTCCGCGTGGGTTCGAACCCCACCCGCACTAGCTATATTTTTGGTACCTTGAAATCGTATAGTTGTATTCAAAAAACGAATCGTATAGGAGATCGAGTATAATTGATATTTTCGATCAAGAATTGCACAAACCAGTAGAAAAAAATTGTCTGCGGTATTTATCTACAGCAGTTGTGTAGAAAATATGTTGCTGTACATTCGGGTTATAAATTGATCGGCTTTTTTAGTCAAGGAAAATGACCAAAATGCTTTACGAATATAGTTCCATTTAACAAAGTTTGGACCATCTTAATACAACCAAGACATAATGATTGTGGACGCATTGAATCCAAGCTCAAAATGACTAGTAATTGAAAAGAATTGCGACCCTTAATTTTTTTTCATATGACAAATGTTAACCTTTGTATTCCGATGCAACATCCTACTGCGCAATTCTGCTGATAGTTTTAAACATTTTAAGCTGCCGTATTAGTAACAGTGTGGTGGCCGAGTGGTTAAGGCGTTGGACTTAAGTTCCAATGGACGTATGTCCGCGTGGGTTCGAACCCCACCCGCACTAGCTATATTTTTGGTACCTTGAAATCGTATAGTTGTATTCAAAAAACGAATCGTATAGGAGATCGAGTATAATTGATATTTTCGATCAAGAATTGCACAAACCAGTAGAAAAAAATTGTCTGCGGTATTTATCTACAGCAGTTGTGTAGAAAATATGTTGCTGTACATTCGGGTTATAAATTGATCGGCTTTTTTAGTCAAGGAAAATGACCAAAATGCTTTACGAATATAGTTCCATTTAACAAAGTTTGGACCATCTTAATACAACCAAGACATAATGATTGTGGACGCATTGAATCCAAGCTCAAAATGACTAGTAATTGAAAAGAATTGCGACCCTTAACTTTTTTTCATATGACAAATGTTAACCTTTGTATTCCGATGCAACATCCTACTGCGCAATTCTGCTGATAGTTTTAAACATTTTAAGCTGCCGTATTAGTAACAGTGTGGTGGCCGAGTGGTTAAGGCGTTGGACTTAAGTTCCAATGGACGTATGTCCGCGTGGGTTCGAACCCCACCCGCACTAGCTATATTTTTGGTACCTTGAAATCGTATAGTTGTATTCAAAAAACGAATCGTATAGGAGATCGAGTATAATTGATATTTTCGATCAAGAATTGCACAAACCAGTAGAAAAAAATTGTCTGCGGTATTTATCTACAGCAGTTGTGTAGAAAATATGTTGCTGTACATTCGGGTTATAAATTGATCGGCTTTTTTAGTCAAGGAAAATGACCAAAATGCTTTACGAATATAGTTCCATTTAACAAAGTTTGGACCATCTTAATACAACCAAGACATAATGATTATGGACGCATTGAATCCAAGCTCAAAATGACTAGTAATTGAAAAGAATTGCCACTCTTAACTTTTTTTCATATGACAAATGTTAACCTTTGTATTCCGATGCAACATCCTACTGCGCAATTCTGCTGATAGTTTTAAACATTTTAAGCTGCCGTATTAGTAACAGTGTGGTGGCCGAGTGGTTAAGGCGTTGGACTTAAGTTCCAATGGACGTGGTGGTCGGTTTTTGGATGCATCATCTGTAGGATGTAAACATTGTGTCGTCCGAGAATTTTTCTTTGTTTGGTGAGTTCTTCGCCGTATTTTTGTGTGTAAATATTTCCTGAACATTGTTAGATGATATTTGCTTTAAAGTGATAATAGTTTCCATATAAATATTCGTTTTATATCCCCTTTTCCTGCTTTTTCGTAGCAGGAAAAAGGGGGAGGAAAGGTGCGCTCGATTCGTTTCTTGAGATCCATCTAAGAACTAATGGCGAACTTTGAAAGAAGTGGACCAGAAAGGTCCAATAGAAAGTCTTTTAATGTTGAAAATGAATTTTCAAAGGAGAAAACTGTTTTAATTTCATGTGTACTTGAAGGTTCTGGGAAAGTTGAACCTGATTCAGTAATTGATGAAATTGAATTGAAATGTGGTAGAGGAAGTGTTATAGCATGTGTGCCAAAGACCGGCAGTGGGTATGAAGTTGTATTTAGAGAGAGGCAGATGATGGAACCAATTCTTGGTGATTTATCAGTCAGTGGTAAAACATTTAAAGTGACTGAATTAGAATCCAGCTTCAGATATGTTTCAATACTCAACTTGAGTATGTATGTAACTGATGCTGAAATCATTGAAAGATTTTCAAAAATTGGAGTTGAAGTGGTGTCACCAATTAAAAAACATAAGATGAAGTCGAAAAACTATATTTATGATGGAACAAGAGTATTTAAGGCAAAACTTCCACCTAATATGAAATCCATCCCCTACTCGATGAAGTTCTCAGTGAATGAAAAAGAAACTGCATACTATCGTGTGATCCACAATCATCAAGTTAGAGTGTGTCATGGGTGTTTTAGCCCGGACCACATATATAAAGATTGTCCTGATTTTAAGTGTTTTGAGTGTGGCGAGCAAGGTCATATTAGTAGGAAATGCTTGAAAAATAAGTGTTCTTTCTGCTTTTACAAGAAGGAGAACTGTAAGTGTGAAACCTTGAGGAAGACAGGCGTGGGTAATTCATGTACAGAATTCCAAACTGATTCCTACTCGGGCATTTTTAAGGATCATGACATTCAACATTCAAGTGACAGAATGTTTCATACAGAAAATGATGATTCAAGTGATGTTTCTGAAGATGACGAATGGGCACAGAACACCAGAAGACGTGAAAATGTTGTCAGTAGTGTTCATTCCCGTTGTCGTGATGATGTCAGTCATGTTGACATTAATGGCGATGCTACCCATACAACTGTGGAGGCGGTTGTTGAGCCGATAGCGAATGGTGATAATGGTGTTGCTAGCCATATCACAGATGATGTTCCGAATGGTGTTGCTAGCCAGTGTATTGATGAATGTGACGGTGCTAGTCACGATGGAGCGAATCATGAAGTGGATGGTGATGACGTTTCTGAGGTGTTAGATGATGTTTGTGACATGATTCATGGTGTTGAAGATATTGTAAGTGGTGAAGATAAAGAAAAAGTAGAATCAGAAATCGATCATGACAATCTTACTAATAATGTAGATGTTAGCCATGTTAATTTGGTTGAATTTAATGATGTCTCTGGTGTATCTGAGAATAATGTTAAAGATATTGATCATATATCTAATATAGAAAATACTGTCTCCTCTCAGGATAAAATCAAAAGCCAGGGAGAAGTCAGCCATAGTACTTGTGATACTTTGGATGATTTTGAAATGGACACTCATTCATTGACAAGTGATTGTCAGTTGGCGAGTGGTGATGAGTTTACTGTTGTGGGTAAGAAAAAATCCTACTTGGGTATCAAAAGGCGAAATAAATTTCAGATTAAGCCTAATTTAAAGGCAGCTAGATTGTCAAATGTTAAAAATAAGTTAATGAAGTAACAATGGAGTGGAATGTGTCATTAGTTATGAACTTTTGTTTTGTGATGGCTACTTTTAACTTCATTAGCCTTAATTGTAATGGTTTGTGTGACAAAAATAAAAGGGATTGTATTTTTGCATTATGTATTGAAAGAAAATATGACATTGTTTGTTTACAGGAAACATTTTGGACTGATAAATTGTATGAGGATATTCAAATTGATAAAACTGTATGGGATGGTGAGATTTTTGCCAGTAATAGCATTTGTAATAGGAAAGGGGTTGCCATTCTTGTAAGTAAAAGGTTGAAAAATGTTTTTAAAGTTTGTGAGAGTGTATGTGGAAGATTAGTTCATATACAAGGTAAAATTCTTGACAAAAGTTTGGACATAATTAATGTGTATGCTCCAAATAATGTTAGTGAAAAGTGTAATTTTTTCAATGATTGTAAAAGTAAAATATATGGAGATGAATTTATTATAATAGCAGGTGATTATAATACCACTCTTTCCCCTTTAGACAAAAGTGGGAAAACTGTTTTTTATGCTGACAGATCTTTAAAATGTCTGACTGAATTGATAAATGAAAATGGTTTATCTGATGTATGGAGAGATAGAAATGTAGGTGTTAAAATGTTTTCAAGAAAACAAGTTGTACAAAGTTTTTTAACTCAAAGTAGAATTGATTATTTTTTAGTTTCTTGTAATTTAAAACCATTTATAAAGAATGTTTTTTACAATGATACATCTTTCAGTGATCATTCTATTGTTAGTATGAAATTAGATTTTTCTGAAGTTGAAAAAGGACCTGGTGTTTGGATATTTAACAAGTCCTTATTGAGTGATGATTTTTTTGTTGAAAAAATTAGAAATATCTTACTTGATGAAATTGGTTCAGATTTTTATTTTTCACATCCATTAATTTGGTGGGATAATTTGAAATATAAAATCAAGAAAACAAGTCAACTCTATGGTAAAGAAAAACAGAGAGAGTTATATAGAGATTATTATAGAATACAGAATAAGTTACAAGAATTGTCAATAAAGGCTGCTTGTGGTAATGATATAGATCATGTCAAATATTTAGAGTTGAAAGAGGAACTTGAAGGTTTAGAAAAACATAGATGTAATGGTGCTGTTATTAGATCCAAATGTCAATATTCATTAGAAAGTGATAAAAATACAACCTATTTTTTGAATTTAGAGAAACATAGACAGAATAGAAATATGATAAATGGTTTAAAAAATTGTGATGGTAATGTTGTCAGTGAAACTGCTGAAATTTTAGATGTTATTTATAGTTTTTATAAAAGGCTATTTTCTTGTGTACAAACTGATTATGAAGCAATTGATAAAATGTTAGATTGTATTAATGTCAATGTTGACGTTTGTGATGTTGAAAAATGTGATGAGGAAATTAATATTGAAGAAATAAAAACCTCTATAAAAGGTATGAAACAAGGAAAAACACCTGGTCCTGATGGACTCACGGTGGAGTTTTATTTATATTTTTTTAATGAGTTGAAAGATGTTTTGAAATATATTTATGATACAGTTGAAGAGAATAAAGTTTTATCTAGGTCTATGAGGTATGGAATGATTAACCTAATTTATAAAAATAGAGGTGACAAAACTGACTTGAAAAATTTTAGACCTATCAGTTTATTGAATGTAGATTATAAAATATTAGCAAGAGTCATGGCAAATAGGTTTAAATTTGTACTTCCAAAGATTATTTCACCAACTCAGAGTTGTTGTATAATAGGTAAAGACATCTCTGATACTACTGTTACTGTAAGAGACATAATTGACTTGGTTGAAATGGATAATCTAGAATGTTATTTGTTAAAGTTAGATCAGGAAAAGGCTTTTGACAGGGTTGGGCATGAATATCTTTTTTCGGTTTTACAAAAATTTGGTTTTGGGGAGAGATTTATATCTTGGATAAAAATTTTTTATACAGATATTTTTAGTACTGTCAAGTGCAATGGTTTCCTATCCAAATATTTTCCATTGGCAAACTCTGTTAAACAAGGTTGCCCAATATCTGCTTTATTGTATGTTTTAGTTGCTGAACCTTTAAGTATAATGATCAAAAGGAATGATAGGATTCAAGGTATTAACATTCCTGTTGTGAATATTGAAGAAAAAATATTTTCACATGCTGATGACACTACATTGATATTGTCTGACAAAAATTCAGTAACTGAATCATTTAATGTTTTACAATTGTATGAACAAGCATCTGGGGCAAAATTAAATAAAGATAAATCTGAAATTTTGGCATTGGGTACTGGAAAAATATCAAAAAATGATTTAGATGCTTGGAAAATTAAAGAGTGTGATGGGGTTTTACAGCTTTTAGGCATATGGATTGGCAAGGATAAAAAGTTATGTGATAGTCTGAATTGGGAATGCAAAGTGCAGTCTATTTCAAAAATACTGAATCTTTGGAAAATGAGACAATTGTCAATACATGGTAGAGTAACTGTGATAAATACTCTTTTAATGAGCAAACTTTGGTATACTCTGATGGTAGTTAATATACCAGAAAAATACTATTTAGATATAAAGAAATTGTGCATCGGGTTTTTGTGGAATGATAAACCATCTTTGGTTGCTTATGATGTTGTTATTAATAGAATACTAGATGGAGGTTTGAACTTTCCAGAAATTTTACATAAGATGTATGCTTTTAGACTTAAATTTTTAAGTCGTTTGTTAGATGTAGAGTATTGTGCTGTTTGGAAGCATCTTTGTACTTATTTCTTTACCAAAGTACAAGATATGAAACTTGGTATTGAGATTTTGTTCTGTCAATTTAAGCAGAGACAGTTGGGGAGTTTACCTGATTTTTATAAATGTATGCTGTTTGCTTGGGGAAAGATACGTGATTATATTGAAATTGATATCAATTTGAATAATGTATTTGACCTGCCTCTGTTCAATAATCCTTTGATTACTAATAATGGTAATATGCTGTATATCAAGACTTTTATAGATGCAGGCATTATTAAAGTGAAAGATTTAGCATTTGAATGTAAAAAGGGATTCATGAGAGATGAGTTTGTTCAAGATATTGTTTCTGAAAAGTTTCCACAGGTATCTGCTGCTAAGATTATTAAGGTAGTACAATGTATAAAACAATGTATTCCTGATGAATGTAAAATTTTAGTAGAAAATAATGAAAATGTTCGTAGAAATCTCAGTTTGAATATAGAATGTAATGTTAATAATAGAAAGTACTCTTTTCCTAGTACAACAAAGTTTTTTTATTCTATGTTGTTGAAATCATTATCAAAGGAACCAAATGCTGTCAAATATTGGTGTGAGATGTGTTCTGATTTTGATACTCAAAAAGTCCAAACAATTTTGAACTTTCCATTTTTACCAAGTGATTGGATTGAGTTATCATTTAAAATATTTCATAGAGTTTTATTTACTAAGGAGAGGTTATTGAGATGTCGCATTACTGATGATTCATTGTGTCCAGTTTGTGATGATATGCATGAGGACTTAGAACATCTTATAATTTCGTGTAGATGTTTGACTCGATTCAATGA
The DNA here is from genome assembly GCA_037379345.1 of Perna viridis. NCBI lineage: Eukaryota > Metazoa > Mollusca > Bivalvia > Mytilida > Mytilidae > Perna > Perna viridis. The sequence goes on from CM074515.1 coordinate 24,749,370, forward strand.
CTTTTTTAAAGACTTTTTACATAATATATTGTGTAATAGTTCAGCTAGCTTTATCAATATGTTAGACTTTAATTTTCTATGTTATTTCGGTCTACTCAAGAAAGATAAAAAAGTAAACTTTTATTTTGTTAATACTGCTTTATCTGTTAGAAGGTTTTGTGTTGTAAAGAGAAGAAATTTAGTCATGAAAGATGAGAAATATTTGCACATTATTTCTTATTTTAAATCTGTTCTTCAAAAGCATGTTAATTATGCTTACATATATTATATACAGAAAAAGAACTTTTCTTTGTTTCAAAAATATTACTTGAATGACAATCCTATTCTGCGCATCTCTGATGATAATGTTGTGATAGACTTTTAAATATACTTATTCATATATATACTGTCAATGTAATTTAAGGACAATTTGTGATCTGTGATATGTGAATTATTGGGAGACTAGCCCAATAATTCTTTTATATGATGTTTTACTGTGAATAAAATTTTATCAAGATAAAAAAAAAAAGGCGTTGGACTTAAGTTCCAATGGACGTATGTCCGCGTGGGTTCGAACCCCACCCGCACTAGCTATATTTTTGGTACCTTGAAATCGTATAGTTGTATTCAAAAAACGAATCGTATAGGAGATCGAGTATAATTGATATTTTCGATCAAGAATTGCACAAACCAGTAGAAAAAAATTGTCTGCGGTATTTATCTACAGCAGTTGTGTAGAAAATATGTTGCTGTACATTCGGGTTATAAATTGATCGGCTTTTTTAGTCAAGGAAAATGACCAAAATGCTTTACGAATATAGTTCCATTTAACAAAGTTTGGACCATCTTAATACAACCAAGACATAATGATTGTGGACGCATTGAATCCAAGCTCAAAATGACTAGTAATTGAAAAGAATTGCGACCCTTAACTTTTTTTCATATGACAAATGTTAACCTTTGTATTCCGATGCAACATCCTACTGCGCAATTCTGCTGATAGTTTTAAACATTTTAAGCTGCCGTATTAGTAACAGTGTGGTGGCCGAGTGGTTAAGGCGTTGGACTTAAGTTCCAATGGACGTATGTCCGCGTGGGTTCGAACCCCACCCGCACTAGCTATATTTTTGGTACCTTGAAATCGTATAGTTGTATTCAAAAAACGAATCGTATAGGAGATCGAGTATAATTGATATTTTCGATCAAGAATTGCACAAACCAGTAGAAAAAAATTGTCTGCGGTATTTATCTACAGCAGTTGTGTAGAAAATATGTTGCTGTACATTCGGGTTATAAATTGATCGGCTTTTTTAGTCAAGGAAAATGACCAAAATGCTTTACGAATATAGTTCCATTTAACAAAGTTTGGACCATCTTAATACAACCAAGACATAATGATTGTGGACGCATTGAATCCAAGCTCAAAATGACTAGTAATTGAAAAGAATTGCGACCCTTAACTTTTTTTCATATGACAAATGTTAACCTTTGTATTCCGATGCAACATCCTACTGCGCAATTCTGCTGATAGTTTTAAACATTTTAAGCTGCCGTATTAGTAACAGTGTGGTGGCCGAGTGGTTAAGGCGTTGGACTTAAGTTCCAATGGACGTATGTCCGCGTGGGTTCGAACCCCACCCGCACTAGCTATATTTTTGGTACCTTGAAATCGTATAGTTGTATTCAAAAAACGAATCGTATAGGAGATCGAGTATAATTGATATTTTCGATCAAGAATTGCACAAACCAGTAGAAAAAAATTGTCTGCGGTATTTATCTACAGCAGTTGTGTAGAAAATATGTTGCTGTACATTCGGGTTATAAATTGATCGGCTTTTTTAGTCAAGGAAAATGACCAAAATGCTTTACGAATATAGTTCCATTTAACAAAGTTTGGACCATCTTAATACAACCAAGACATAATGATTATGGACGCATTGAATCCAAGCTCAAAATGACTAGTAATTGAAAAGAATTGCCACTCTTAACTTTTTTTCATATGACAAATGTTAACCTTTGTATTCCGATGCAACATCCTACTGCGCAATTCTGCTGATAGTTTTAAACATTTTAAGCTGCCGTATTAGTAACAGTGTGGTGGCCGAGTGGTTAAGGCGTTGGACTTAAGTTCCAATGGACGTATGTCCGCGTGGGTTCGAACCCCACCCGCACTAGCTATATTTTTGGTACCTTGAAATCGTATAGTTGTATTCAAAAAACGAATCGTATAGGAGATCGAGTATAATTGATATTTTCGATCAAGAATTGCACAAACCAGTAGAAAAAAATTGTCTGCGGTATTTATCTACAGCAGTTGTGTAGAAAATATGTTGCTGTACATTCGGGTTATAAATTGATCGGCTTTTTTAGTCAAGGAAAATGACCAAAATGCTTTACGAATATAGTTCCATTTAACAAAGTTTGGACCATCTTAATACAACCAAGACATAATGATTATGGACGCATTGAATCCAAGCTCAAAATGACTAGTAATTGAAAAGAATTGCGACTCTTAACTTTTTTTCATATGACAAATGTTAACCTTTGTATTCCGATGCAACATCCTACTGCGCAATTCTGCTGATAGTTTTAAACATTTTAAGCTGCCGTATTAGTAACAGTGTGGTGGCCGAGTGGTTAAGGCGTTGGACTTAAGTTCCAATGGACGTATGTCCGCGTGGGTTCGAACCCCACCCGCACTAGCTATATTTTTGGTACCTTGAAATCGTATAGTTGTATTCAAAAAACGAATCGTATAGGAGATCGAGTATAATTGATATTTTCGATCAAGAATTGCACAAACCAGTAGAAAAAAATTGTCTGCGGTATTTATCTACAGCAGTTGTGTAGAAAATATGTTGCTGTACATTCGGGTTATAAATTGATCGGCTTTTTTAGTCAAGGAAAATGACCAAAATGCTTTACGAATATAGTTCCATTTAACAAAGTTTGGACCATCTTAATACAACCAAGACATAATGATTGTGGACGCATTGAATCCAAGCTCAAAATGACTAGTAATTGAAAAGAATTGCGACCCTTAACTTTTTTTCATATGACAAATGTTAACCTTTGTATTCCGATGCAACATCCTACTGCGCAATTCTGCTGATAGTTTTAAACATTTTAAGCTGCCGTATTAGTAACAGTGTGGTGGCCGAGTGGTTAAGGCGTTGGACTTAAGTTCCAATGGACGTATGTCCGCGTGGGTTCGAACCCCACCCGCACTAGCTATATTTTTGGTACCTTGAAATCGTATAGTTGTATTCAAAAAACGAATCGTATAGGAGATCGAGTATAATTGATATTTTCGATCAAGAATTGCACAAACCAGTAGAAAAAAATTGTCTGCGGTATTTATCTACAGCAGTTGTGTAGAAAATATGTTGCTGTACATTCGGGTTATAAATTGATCGGCTTTTTTAGTCAAGGAAAATGACCAAAATGCTTTACGAATATAGTTCCATTTAACAAAGTTTGGACCATCTTAATACAACCAAGACATAATGATTGTGGACGCATTGAATCCAAGCTCAAAATGACTAGTAATTGAAAAGAATTGCGACCCTTAACTTTTTTTCATATGACAAATGTTAACCTTTGTATTCCGATGCAACATCCTACTGCGCAATTCTGCTGATAGTTTTAAACATTTTAAGCTGCCGTATTAGTAACAGTGTGGTGGCCGAGTGGTTAAGGCGTTGGACTTAAGTTCCAATGGACGTATGTCCGCGTGGGTTCGAACCCCACCCGCACTAGTTATATTTTTGGTACCTTGAAATCGTATAGTTGTATTCAAAAAACGAATCGTATAGGAGATCGAGTATAATTGATATTTTCGATCAAGAATTGCACAAACCAGTAGAAAAAAATTGTCTGCGGTATTTATCTACAGCAGTTGTGTAGAAAATATGTTGCTGTACATTCGGGTTATAAATTGATCGGCTTTTTTAGTCAAGGAAAATGACCAAAATGCTTTATGAATATAGTTCCATTTAACAAAGTTTGGACCATCTTAATACAACCAAGACATAATGATTGTGGACGCATTGAATCCAAGCTCAAAATGACTAGTAATTGAAAAGAATTGCGACCCTTAACTTTTTTTCATATGACAAATGTTAACCTTTGTATTCCGATGCAACATCCTACTGCGCAATTCTGCTGATAGTTTTAAACATTTTAAGCTGCCGTATTAGTAACAGTGTGGTGGCCGAGTGGTTAAGGCGTTGGACTTAAGTTCCAATGGACGTATGTCCGCGTGGGTTCGAACCCCACCCGCACTAGCTATATTTTTGGTACCTTGAAATCGTATAGTTGTATTCAAAAAACGAATCGTATAGGAGATCGAGTATAATTGATATTTTCGATCAAGAATTGCACAAACCAGTAGAAAAAAATTGTCTGCGGTATTTATCTACAGCAGTTGTGTAGAAAATATGTTGCTGTACATTCGGGTTATAAATTGATCGGCTTTTTTAGTCAAGGAAAATGACCAAAATGCTTTACGAATATAGTTCCATTTAACAAAGTTTGGACCATCTTAATACAACCAAGACATAATGATTATGGACGCATTGAATCCAAGCTCAAAATGACTAGTAATTGAAAAGAATTGCGACTCTTAACTTTTTTTCATATGACAAATGTTAACCTTTGTATTCCGATGCAACATCCTACTGCGCAATTCTGCTGATAGTTTTAAACATTTTAAGCTGCCGTATTAGTAACAGTGTGGTGGCCGAGTGGTTAAGGCGTTGGACTTAAGTTCCAATGGACGTATGTCCGCGTGGGTTCGAACCCCACCCGCACTAGCTATATTTTTGGTACCTTGAAATCGTATAGTTGTATTCAAAAAACGAATCGTATAGGAGATCGAGTATAATTGATATTTTCGATCAAGAATTGCACAAACCAGTAGAAAAAAATTGTCTGCCGTATTTATCTACAGCAGTTGTGTAGAAAATATGTTGCTGTACATTCGGGTTATAAATTGATCGGCTTTTTTAGTCAAGGAAAATGACCAAAATGCTTTACGAATATAGTTCCATTTAACAAAGTTTGGACCATCTTAATACAACCAAGACATAATGATTGTGGACGCATTGAATCCAAGCTCAAAATGACTAGTAATTGAAAAGAATTGCGACTCTTAACTTTTTTTCATATGACAAATGTTAACCTTTGTATTCCGATGCAACATCCTACTGCGCAATTCTGCTGATAGTTTTAAACATTTTAAGCTGCCGTATTAGTAACAGTGTGGTGGCCGAGTGGTTAAGGCGTTGGACTTAAGTTCCAATGGACGTATGTCCGCGTGGGTTCGAACCCCACCCGCACTAGCTATATTTTTGGTACCTTGAAATCGTATAGTTGTATTCAAAAAACGAATCGTATAGGAGATCGAGTATAATTGATATTTTCGATCAAGAATTGCACAAACCAGTAGAAAAAAATTGTCTGCCGTATTTATCTACAGCAGTTGTGTAGAAAATATGTTGCTGTACATTCGGGTTATAAATTGATCGGCTTTTTTAGTCAAGGAAAATGACCAAAATGCTTTACGAATATAGTTCCATTTAACAAAGTTTGGACCATCTTAATACAACCAAGACATAATGATTGTGGACGCATTGAATCCAAGCTCAAAATGACTAGTAATTGAAAAGAATTGCGACTCTTAACTTTTTTTCATATGACAAATGTTAACCTTTGTATTCCGATGCAACATCCTACTGCGCAATTCTGCTGATAGTTTTAAACATTTTAAGCTGCCGTATTAGTAACAGTGTGGTGGCCGAGTGGTTAAGGCGTTGGACTTAAGTTCCAATGGACGTATGTCCGCGTGGGTTCGAACCCCACCCGCACTAGCTATATTTTTGGTACCTTGAAATCGTATAGTTGTATTCAAAAAACGAATCGTATAGGAGATCGAGTATAATTGATATTTTCGATCAAGAATTGCACAAACCAGTAGAAAAAAATTGTCTGCGGTATTTATCTACAGCAGTTGTGTAGAAAATATGTTGCTGTACATTCGGGTTATAAATTGATCGGCTTTTTTAGTCAAGGAAAATGACCAAAATGCTTTACGAATATAGTTCCATTTAACAAAGTTTGGACCATCTTAATACAACCAAGACATAATGATTGTGGACGCATTGAATCCAAGCTCAAAATGACTAGTAATTGAAAAGAATTGCGACCCTTAACTTTTTTTCATATGACAAATGTTAACCTTTGTATTCCGATGCAACATCCTACTGCGCAATTCTGCTGATAGTTTTAAACATTTTAAGCTGCCGTATTAGTAACAGTGTGGTGGCCGAGTGGTTAAGGCGTTGGACTTAAGTTCCAATGGACGTATGTCCGCGTGGGTTCGAACCCCACCCGCACTAGTTATATTTTTGGTACCTTGAAATCGTATAGTTGTATTCAAAAAACGAATCGTATAGGAGATCGAGTATAATTGATATTTTCGATCAAGAATTGCACAAACCAGTAGAAAAAAATTGTCTGCGGTATTTATCTACAGCAGTTGTGTAGAAAATATGTTGCTGTACATTCGGGTTATAAATTGATCGGCTTTTTTAGTCAAGGAAAATGACCAAAATGCTTTATGAATATAGTTCCATTTAACAAAGTTTGGACCATCTTAATACAACCAAGACATAATGATTGTGGACGCATTGAATCCAAGCTCAAAATGACTAGTAATTGAAAAGAATTGCGACCCTTAACTTTTTTTCATATGACAAATGTTAACCTTTGTATTCCGATGCAACATCCTACTGCGCAATTCTGCTGATAGTTTTAAACATTTTAAGCTGCCGTATTAGTAACAGTGTGGTGGCCGAGTGGTTAAGGCGTTGGACTTAAGTTCCAATGGACGTATGTCCGCGTGGGTTCGAACCCCACCCGCACTAGCTATATTTTTGGTACCTTGAAATCGTATAGTTGTATTCAAAAAACGAATCGTATAGGAGATCGAGTATAATTGATATTTTCGATCAAGAATTGCACAAACCAGTAGAAAAAAATTGTCTGCGGTATTTATCTACAGCAGTTGTGTAGAAAATATGTTGCTGTACATTCGGGTTATAAATTGATCGGCTTTTTTAGTCAAGGAAAATGACCAAAATGCTTTACGAATATAGTTCCATTTAACAAAGTTTGGACCATCTTAATACAACCAAGACATAATGATTATGGACGCATTGAATCCAAGCTCAAAATGACTAGTAATTGAAAAGAATTGCGACTCTTAACTTTTTTTCATATGACAAATGTTAACCTTTGTATTCCGATGCAACATCCTACTGCGCAATTCTGCTGATAGTTTTAAACATTTTAAGCTGCCGTATTAGTAACAGTGTGGTGGCCGAGTGGTTAAGGCGTTGGACTTAAGTTCCAATGGACGTATGTCCGCGTGGGTTCGAACCCCACCCGCACTAGCTATATTTTTGGTACCTTGAAATCGTATAGTTGTATTCAAAAAACGAATCGTATAGGAGATCGAGTATAATTGATATTTTCGATCAAGAATTGCACAAACCAGTAGAAAAAAATTGTCTGCCGTATTTATCTACAGCAGTTGTGTAGAAAATATGTTGCTGTACATTCGGGTTATAAATTGATCGGCTTTTTTAGTCAAGGAAAATGACCAAAATGCTTTACGAATATAGTTCCATTTAACAAAGTTTGGACCATCTTAATACAACCAAGACATAATGATTGTGGACGCATTGAATCCAAGCTCAAAATGACTAGTAATTGAAAAGAATTGCGACTCTTAACTTTTTTTCATATGACAAATGTTAACCTTTGTATTCCGATGCAACATCCTACTGCGCAATTCTGCTGATAGTTTTAAACATTTTAAGCTGCCGTATTAGTAACAGTGTGGTGGCCGAGTGGTTAAGGCGTTGGACTTAAGTTCCAATGGACGTATGTCCGCGTGGGTTCGAACCCCACCCGCACTAGCTATATTTTTGGTACCTTGAAATCGTATAGTTGTATTCAAAAAACGAATCGTATAGGAGATCGAGTATAATTGATATTTTCGATCAAGAATTGCACAAACCAGTAGAAAAAAATTGTCTGCCGTATTTATCTACAGCAGTTGTGTAGAAAATATGTTGCTGTACATTCGGGTTATAAATTGATCGGCTTTTTTAGTCAAGGAAAATGACCAAAATGCTTTACGAATATAGTTCCATTTAACAAAGTTTGGACCATCTTAATACAACCAAGACATAATGATTGTGGACGCATTGAATCCAAGCTCAAAATGACTAGTAATTGAAAAGAATTGCGACTCTTAACTTTTTTTCATATGACAAATGTTAACCTTTGTATTCCGATGCAACATCCTACTGCGCAATTCTGCTGATAGTTTTAAACATTTTAAGCTGCCGTATTAGTAACAGTGTGGTGGCCGAGTGGTTAAGGCGTTGGACTTAAGTTCCAATGGACGTATGTCCGCGTGGGTTCGAACCCCACCCGCACTAGCTATATTTTTGGTACCTTGAAATCGTATAGTTGTATTCAAAAAACGAATCGTATAGGAGATCGAGTATAATTGATATTTTCGATCAAGAATTGCACAAACCAGTAGAAAAAAATTGTCTGCGGTATTTATCTACAGCAGTTGTGTAGAAAATATGTTGCTGTACATTCGGGTTATAAATTGATCGGCTTTTTTAGTCAAGGAAAATGACCAAAATGCTTTACGAATATAGTTCCATTTAACAAAGTTTGGACCATCTTAATACAACCAAGACATAATGATTGTGGACGCATTGAATCCAAGCTCAAAATGACTAGTAATTGAAAAGAATTGCGACCCTTAACTTTTTTTCATATGACAAATGTTAACCTTTGTATTCCGATGCAACATCCTACTGCGCAATTCTGCTGATAGTTTTAAACATTTTAAGCTGCCGTATTAGTAACAGTGTGGTGGCCGAGTGGTTAAGGCGTTGGACTTAAGTTCCAATGGACGTATGTCCGCGTGGGTTCGAACCCCACCCGCACTAGCTATATTTTTGGTACCTTGAAATCGTATAGTTGTATTCAAAAAACGAATCGTATAGGAGATCGAGTATAATTGATATTTTCGATCAAGAATTGCACAAACCAGTAGAAAAAAATTGTCTGCGGTATTTATCTACAGCAGTTGTGTAGAAAATATGTTGCTGTACATTCGGGTTATAAATTGATCGGCTTTTTTAGTCAAGGAAAATGACCAAAATGCTTTACGAATATAGTTCCATTTAACAAAGTTTGGACCATCTTAATACAACCAAGACATAATGATTATGGACGCATTGAATCCAAGCTCAAAATGACTAGTAATTGAAAAGAATTGCGACTCTTAACTTTTTTTCATATGACAAATGTTAACCTTTGTATTCCGATGCAACATCCTACTGCGCAATTCTGCTGATAGTTTTAAACATTTTAAGCTGCCGTATTAGTAACAGTGTGGTGGCCGAGTGGTTAAGGCGTTGGACTTAAGTTCCAATGGACGTATGTCCGCGTGGGTTCGAACCCCACCCGCACTAGCTATATTTTTGGTACCTTGAAATCGTATAGTTGTATTCAAAAAACGAATCGTATAGGAGATCGAGTATAATTGATATTTTCGATCAAGAATTGCACAAACCAGTAGAAAAAAATTGTCTGCGGTATTTATCTACAGCAGTTGTGTAGAAAATATGTTGCTGTACATTCGGGTTATAAATTGATCGGCTTTTTTAGTCAAGGAAAATGACCAAAATGCTTTACGAATATAGTTCCATTTAACAAAGTTTGGACCATCTTAATACAACCAAGACATAATGATTGTGGACGCATTGAATCCAAGCTCAAAATGACTAGTAATTGAAAAGAATTGCGACCCTTAACTTTTTTTCATATGACAAATGTTAACCTTTGTATTCCGATGCAACATCCTACTGCGCAATTCTGCTGATAGTTTTAAACATTTTAAGCTGCCGTATTAGTAACAGTGTGGTGGCCGAGTGGTTAAGGCGTTGGACTTAAGTTCCAATGGACGTATGTCCGCGTGGGTTCGAACCCCACCCGCACTAGCTATATTTTTGGTACCTTGAAATCGTATAGTTGTATTCAAAAAACGAATCGTATAGGAGATCGAGTATAATTGATATTTTCGATCAAGAATTGCACAAACCAGTAGAAAAAAATTGTCTGCGGTATTTATCTACAGCAGTTGTGTAGAAAATATGTTGCTGTACATTCGGGTTATAAATTGATCGGCTTTTTTAGTCAAGGAAAGTGACCAAAATGCTTTACGAATATAGTTCCATTTAACAAAGTTTGGACCATCTTAATACAACCAAGACATAATGATTGTGGACGCATTGAATCCAAGCTCAAAATGACTAGTAATTGAAAAGAATTGCGACCCTTAACTTTTTTTCATATGACAAATGTTAACCTTTGTATTCCGATGCAACATCCTACTGCGCAATTCTGCTGATAGTTTTAAACATTTTAAGCTGCCGTATTAGTAACAGTGTGGTGGCCGAGTGGTTAAGGCGTTGGACTTAAGTTCCAATGGACGTATGTCCGCGTGGGTTCGAACCCCACCCGCACTAGCTATATTTTTGGTACCTTGAAATCGTATAGTTGTATTCAAAAAACGAATCGTATAGGAGATCGAGTATAATTGATATTTTCGATCAAGAATTGCACAAACCAGTAGAAAAAAATTGTCTGCGGTATTTATCTACAGCAGTTGTGTAGAAAATATGTTGCTGTACATTCGGGTTATAAATTGATCGGCTTTTTTAGTCAAGGAAAATGACCAAAATGCTTTACGAATATAGTTCCATTTAACAAAGTTTGGACCATCTTAATACAACCAAGACATAATGATTGTGGACGCATTGAATCCAAGCTCAAAATGACTAGTAATTGAAAAGAATTGCGACCCTTAACTTTTTTTCATATGACAAATGTTAACCTTTGTATTCCGATGCAACATCCTACTGCGCAATTCTGCTGATAGTTTTAAACATTTTAAGCTGCCGTATTAGTAACAGTGTGGTGGCCGAGTGGTTAAGGCGTTGGACTTAAGTTCCAATGGACGTATGTCCGCGTGGGTTCGAACCCCACCCGCACTAGTTATATTTTTGGTACCTTGAAATCGTATAGTTGTATTCAAAAAACGAATCGTATAGGAGATCGAGTATAATTGATATTTTCGATCAAGAATTGCACAAACCAGTAGAAAAAAATTGTCTGCGGTATTTATCTACAGCAGTTGTGTAGAAAATATGTTGCTGTACATTCGGGTTATAAATTGATCGGCTTTTTTAGTCAAGGAAAATGACCAAAATGCTTTATGAATATAGTTCCATTTAACAAAGTTTGGACCATCTTAATACAACCAAGACATAATGATTGTGGACGCATTGAATCCAAGCTCAAAATGACTAGTAATTGAAAAGAATTGCGACCCTTAACTTTTTTTCATATGACAAATGTTAACCTTTGTATTCCGATGCAACATCCTACTGCGCAATTCTGCTGATAGTTTTAAACATTTTAAGCTGCCGTATTAGTAACAGTGTGGTGGCCGAGTGGTTAAGGCGTTGGACTTAAGTTCCAATGGACGTATGTCCGCGTGGGTTCGAACCCCACCCGCACTAGCTATATTTTTGGTACCTTGAAATCGTATAGTTGTATTCAAAAAACGAATCGTATAGGAGATCGAGTATAATTGATATTTTCGATCAAGAATTGCACAAACCAGTAGAAAAAAATTGTCTGCGGTATTTATCTACAGCAGTTGTGTAGAAAATATGTTGCTGTACATTCGGGTTATAAATTGATCGGCTTTTTTAGTCAAGGAAAATGACCAAAATGCTTTACGAATATAGTTCCATTTAACAAAGTTTGGACCATCTTAATACAACCAAGACATAATGATTATGGACGCATTGAATCCAAGCTCAAAATGACTAGTAATTGAAAAGAATTGCGACTCTTAACTTTTTTTCATATGACAAATGTTAACCTTTGTATTCCGATGCAACATCCTACTGCGCAATTCTGCTGATAGTTTTAAACATTTTAAGCTGCCGTATTAGTAACAGTGTGGTGGCCGAGTGGTTAAGGCGTTGGACTTAAGTTCCAATGGACGTATGTCCGCGTGGGTTCGAACCCCACCCGCACTAGCTATATTTTTGGTACCTTGAAATCGTATAGTTGTATTCAAAAAACGAATCGTATAGGAGATCGAGTATAATTGATATTTTCGATCAAGAATTGCACAAACCAGTAGAAAAAAATTGTCTGCCGTATTTATCTACAGCAGTTGTGTAGAAAATATGTTGCTGTACATTCGGGTTATAAATTGATCGGCTTTTTTAGTCAAGGAAAATGACCAAAATGCTTTACGAATATAGTTCCATTTAACAAAGTTTGGACCATCTTAATACAACCAAGACATAATGATTGTGGACGCATTGAATCCAAGCTCAAAATGACTAGTAATTGAAAAGAATTGCGACTCTTAACTTTTTTTCATATGACAAATGTTAACCTTTGTATTCCGATGCAACATCCTACTGCGCAATTCTGCTGATAGTTTTAAACATTTTAAGCTGCCGTATTAGTAACAGTGTGGTGGCCGAGTGGTTAAGGCGTTGGACTTAAGTTCCAATGGACGTATGTCCGCGTGGGTTCGAACCCCACCCGCACTAGCTATATTTTTGGTACCTTGAAATCGTATAGTTGTATTCAAAAAACGAATCGTATAGGAGATCGAGTATAATTGATATTTTCGATCAAGAATTGCACAAACCAGTAGAAAAAAATTGTCTGCGGTATTTATCTACAGCAGTTGTGTAGAAAATATGTTGCTGTACATTCGGGTTATAAATTGATCGGCTTTTTTAGTCAAGGAAAATGACCAAAATGCTTTACGAATATAGTTCCATTTAACAAAGTTTGGACCATCTTAATACAACCAAGACATAATGATTGTGGACGCATTGAATCCAAGCTCAAAATGACTAGTAATTGAAAAGAATTGCGACCCTTAACTTTTTTTCATATGACAAATGTTAACCTTTGTATTCCGATGCAACATCCTACTGCGCAATTCTGCTGATAGTTTTAAACATTTTAAGCTGCCGTATTAGTAACAGTGTGGTGGCCGAGTGGTTAAGGCGTTGGACTTAAGTTCCAATGGACGTATGTCCGCGTGGGTTCGAACCCCACCCGCACTAGCTATATTTTTGGTACCTTGAAATCGTATAGTTGTATTCAAAAAACGAATCGTATAGGAGATCGAGTATAATTGATATTTTCGATCAAGAATTGCACAAACCAGTAGAAAAAAATTGTCTGCGGTATTTATCTACAGCAGTTGTGTAGAAAATATGTTGCTGTACATTCGGGTTATAAATTGATCGGCTTTTTTAGTCAAGGAAAATGACCAAAATGCTTTACGAATATAGTTCCATTTAACAAAGTTTGGACCATCTTAATACAACCAAGACATAATGATTATGGACGCATTGAATCCAAGCTCAAAATGACTAGTAATTGAAAAGAATTGCGACTCTTAACTTTTTTTCATATGACAAATGTTAACCTTTGTATTCCGATGCAACATCCTACTGCGCAATTCTGCTGATAGTTTTAAACATTTTAAGCTGCCGTATTAGTAACAGTGTGGTGGCCGAGTGGTTAAGGCGTTGGACTTAAGTTCCAATGGACGTATGTCCGCGTGGGTTCGAACCCCACCCGCACTAGCTATATTTTTGGTACCTTGAAATCGTATAGTTGTATTCAAAAAACGAATCGTATAGGAGATCGAGTATAATTGATATTTTCGATCAAGAATTGCACAAACCAGTAGAAAAAAATTGTCTGCGGTATTTATCTACAGCAGTTGTGTAGAAAATATGTTGCTGTACATTCGGGTTATAAATTGATCGGCTTTTTTAGTCAAGGAAAATGACCAAAATGCTTTACGAATATAGTTCCATTTAACAAAGTTTGGACCATCTTAATACAACCAAGACATAATGATTGTGGACGCATTGAATCCAAGCTCAAAATGACTAGTAATTGAAAAGAATTGCGACCCTTAACTTTTTTTCATATGACAAATGTTAACCTTTGTATTCCGATGCAACATCCTACTGCGCAATTCTGCTGATAGTTTTAAACATTTTAAGCTGCCGTATTAGTAACAGTGTGGTGGCCGAGTGGTTAAGGCGTTGGACTTAAGTTCCAATGGACGTATGTCCGCGTGGGTTCGAACCCCACCCGCACTAGCTATATTTTTGGTACCTTGAAATCGTATAGTTGTATTCAAAAAACGAATCGTATAGGAGATCGAGTATAATTGATATTTTCGATCAAGAATTGCACAAACCAGTAGAAAAAAATTGTCTGCGGTATTTATCTACAGCAGTTGTGTAGAAAATATGTTGCTGTACATTCGGGTTATAAATTGATCGGCTTTTTTAGTCAAGGAAAGTGACCAAAATGCTTTACGAATATAGTTCCATTTAACAAAGTTTGGACCATCTTAATACAACCAAGACATAATGATTGTGGACGCATTGAATCCAAGCTCAAAATGACTAGTAATTGAAAAGAATTGCGACCCTTAACTTTTTTTCATATGACAAATGTTAACCTTTGTATTCCGATGCAACATCCTACTGCGCAATTCTGCTGATAGTTTTAAACATTTTAAGCTGCCGTATTAGTAACAGTGTGGTGGCCGAGTGGTTAAGGCGTTGGACTTAAGTTCCAATGGACGTATGTCCGCGTGGGTTCGAACCCCACCCGCACTAGCTATATTTTTGGTACCTTGAAATCGTATAGTTGTATTCAAAAAACGAATCGTATAGGAGATCGAGTATAATTGATATTTTCGATCAAGAATTGCACAAACCAGTAGAAAAAAATTGTCTGCGGTATTTATCTACAGCAGTTGTGTAGAAAATATGTTGCTGTACATTCGGGTTATAAATTGATCGGCTTTTTTAGTCAAGGAAAATGACCAAAATGCTTTACGAATATAGTTCCATTTAACAAAGTTTGGACCATCTTAATACAACCAAGACATAATGATTATGGACGCATTGAATCCAAGCTCAAAATGACTAGTAATTGAAAAGAATTGCCACTCTTAACTTTTTTTCATATGACAAATGTTAACCTTTGTATTCCGATGCAACATCCTACTGCGCAATTCTGCTGATAGTTTTAAACATTTTAAGCTGCCGTATTAGTAACAGTGTGGTGGCCGAGTGGTTAAGGCGTTGGACTTAAGTTCCAATGGACGTATGTCCGCGTGGGTTCGAACCCCACCCGCACTAGCTATATTTTTGGTACCTTGAAATCGTATAGTTGTATTCAAAAAACGAATCGTATAGGAGATCGAGTATAATTGATATTTTCGATCAAGAATTGCACAAACCAGTAGAAAAAAATTGTCTGCGGTATTTATCTACAGCAGTTGTGTAGAAAATATGTTGCTGTACATTCGGGTTATAAATTGATCGGCTTTTTTAGTCAAGGAAAATGACCAAAATGCTTTACGAATATAGTTCCATTTAACAAAGTTTGGACCATCTTAATACAACCAAGACATAATGATTATAGACGCATTGAATCCAAGCTCAAAATGACTAGTAATTAAAAAGAATTGCGACTCTTAACTTTTTTTCATATGACAAATGTTAACCTTTGTATTCCGATGCAACATCCTACTGCGCAATTCTGCTGATAGTTTTAAACATTTTAAGCTGCCGTATTAGTAACAGTGTGGTGGCCGAGTGGTTAAGGCGTTGGACTTAAGTTCCAATGGACGTATGTCCGCGTGGGTTCGAACCCCACCCGCACTAGCTATATTTTTGGTACCTTGAAATCGTATAGTTGTATTCAAAAAACGAATCGTATAGGAGATCGAGTATAATTGATATTTTCGATCAAGAATTGCACAAACCAGTAGAAAAAAATTGTCTGCGGTATTTATCTACAGCAGTTGTGTAGAAAATATGTTGCTGTACATTCGGGTTATAAATTGATCGGCTTTTTTAGTCAAGGAAAATGACCAAAATGCTTTACGAATATAGTTCCATTTAACAAAGTTTGGACCATCTTAATACAACCAAGACATAATGATTGTGGACGCATTGAATCCAAGCTCAAAATGACTAGTAATTGAAAAGAATTGCGACCCTTAACTTTTTTTCATATGACAAATGTTAACCTTTGTATTCCGATGCAACATCCTACTGCGCAATTCTGCTGATAGTTTTAAACATTTTAAGCTGCCGTATTAGTAACAGTGTGGTGGCCGAGTCGTTAAGGCGTTGGACTTAAGTTCCAATGGACGTATGTCCGCGTGGGTTCGAACCCCACCCGCACTAGCTATATTTTTGGTACCTTGAAATCGTATAGTTGTATTCAAAAAACGAATCGTATAGGAGATCGAGTATAATTGATATTTTCGATCAAGAATTGCACAAACCAGTAGAAAAAAATTGTCTGCGGTATTTATCTACAGCAGTTGTGTAGAAAATATGTTGCTGTACATTCGGGTTATAAATTGATCGGCTTTTTTAGTCAAGGAAAATGACCAAAATGCTTTACGAATATAGTTCCATTTAACAAAGTTTGGACCATCTTAATACAACCAAGACATAATGATTATGGACGCATTGAATCCAAGCTCAAAATGACTAGTAATTGAAAAGAATTGCGACTCTTAACTTTTTTTCATATGACAAATGTTAACCTTTGTATTCCGATGCAACATCCTACTGCGCAATTCTGCTGATAGTTTTAAACATTTTAAGCTGCCGTATTAGTAACAGTGTGGTGGCCGAGTGGTTAAGGCGTTGGACTTAAGTTCCAATGGACGTATGTCCGCGTGGGTTCGAACCCCACCCGCACTAGCTATATTTTTGGTACCTTGAAATCGTATAGTTGTATTCAAAAAACGAATCGTATAGGAGATCGAGTATAATTGATATTTTCGATCAAGAATTGCACAAACCAGTAGAAAAAAATTGTCTGCGGTATTTATCTACAGCAGTTGTGTAGAAAATATGTTGCTGTACATTCGGGTTATAAATTGATCGGCTTTTTTAGTCAAGGAAAATGACCAAAATGCTTTACGAATATAGTTCCATTTAACAAAGTTTGGACCATCTTAATACAACCAAGACATAATGATTGTGGACGCATTGAATCCAAGCTCAAAATGACTAGTAATTGAAAAGAATTGCGACCCTTAACTTTTTTTCATATGACAAATGTTAACCTTTGTATTCCGATGCAACATCCTACTGCGCAATTCTGCTGATAGTTTTAAACATTTTAAGCTGCCGTATTAGTAACAGTGTGGTGGCCGAGTGGTTAAGGCGTTGGACTTAAGTTCCAATGGACGTATGTCCGCGTGGGTTCGAACCCCACCCGCACTAGCTATATTTTTGGTACCTTGAAATCGTATAGTTGTATTCAAAAAACGAATCGTATAGGAGATCGAGTATAATTGATATTTTCGATCAAGAATTGCACAAACCAGTAGAAAAAAATTGTCTGCGGTATTTATCTACAGCAGTTGTGTAGAAAATATGTTGCTGTACATTCGGGTTATAAATTGATCGGCTTTTTTAGTCAAGGAAAATGACCAAAATGCTTTACGAATATAGTTCCATTTAACAAAGTTTGGACCATCTTAATACAACCAAGACATAATGATTGTGGACGCATTGAATCCAAGCTCAAAATGACTAGTAATTGAAAAGAATTGCGACCCTTAACTTTTTTTCATATGACAAATGTTAACCTTTGTATTCCGATGCAACATCCTACTGCGCAATTCTGCTGATAGTTTTAAACATTTTAAGCTGCCGTATTAGTAACAGTGTGGTGGCCGAGTGGTTAAGGCGTTGGACTTAAGTTCCAATGGACGTATGTCCGCGTGGGTTCGAACCCCACCCGCACTAGCTATATTTTTGGTACCTTGAAATCGTATAGTTGTATTCAAAAAACGAATCGTATAGGAGATCGAGTATAATTGATATTTTCGATCAAGAATTGCACAAACCAGTAGAAAAAAATTGTCTGCGGTATTTATCTACAGCAGTTGTGTAGAAAATATGTTGCTGTACATTCGGGTTATAAATTGATCGGCTTTTTTAGTCAAGGAAAATGACCAAAATGCTTTACGAATATAGTTCCATTTAACAAAGTTTGGACCATCTTAATACAACCAAGACATAATGATTGTGGACGCATTGAATCCAAGCTCAAAATGACTAGTAATTGAAAAGAATTGCGACCCTTAACTTTTTTTCATATGACAAATGTTAACCTTTGTATTCCGATGCAACATCCTACTGCGCAATTCTGCTGATAGTTTTAAACATTTTAAGCTGCCGTATTAGTAACAGTGTGGTGGCCGAGTGGTTAAGGCGTTGGACTTAAGTTCCAATGGACGTATGTCCGCGTGGGTTCGAACCCCACCCGCACTAGCTATATTTTTGGTACCTTGAAATCGTATAGTTGTATTCAAAAAACGAATCGTATAGGAGATCGAGTATAATTGATATTTTCGATCAAGAATTGCACAAACCAGTAGAAAAAAATTGTCTGCGGTATTTATCTACAGCAGTTGTGTAGAAAATATGTTGCTGTACATTCGGGTTATAAATTGATCGGCTTTTTTAGTCAAGGAAAATGACCAAAATGCTTTACGAATATAGTTCCATTTAACAAAGTTTGGACCATCTTAATACAACCAAGACATAATGATTATGGACGCATTGAATCCAAGCTCAAAATGACTAGTAATTGAAAAGAATTGCGACCCTTAACTTTTTTTCATATGACAAATGTTAACCTTTGTATTCCGATGCAACATCCTACTGCGCAATTCTGCTGATAGTTTTAAACATTTTAAGCTGCCGTATTAGTAACAGTGTGGTGGCCGAGTGGTTAAGGCGTTGGACTTAAGTTCCAATGGACGTATGTCCGCGTGGGTTCGAACCCCACCCGCACTAGCTATATTTTTGGTACCTTGAAATCGTATAGTTGTATTCAAAAAACGAATCGTATAGGAGATCGAGTATAATTGATATTTTCGATCAAGAATTGCACAAACCAGTAGTAAAAAATTGTCTGCGGTATTTATCTACAGCAGTTGTGTAGAAAATATGTTGCTGTACATTCGGGTTATAAATTGATCGGCTTTTTTAGTCAAGGAAAATGACCAAAATGCTTTACGAATATAGTTCCATTTAACAAAGTTTGGACCATCTTAATACAACCAAGACATAATGATTGTGGACGCATTGAATCCAAGCTCAAAATGACTAGTAATTGAAAAGAATTGCGACCCTTAACTTTTTTTCATATGACAAATGTTAACCTTTGTATTCCGATGCAACATCCTACTGCGCAATTCTGCTGATAGTTTTAAACATTTTAAGCTGCCGTATTAGTAACAGTGTGGTGGCCGAGTCGTTAAGGCGTTGGACTTAAGTTCCAATGGACGTATGTCCGCGTGGGTTCGAACCCCACCCGCACTAGCTATATTTTTGGTACCTTGAAATCGTATAGTTGTATTCAAAAAACGAATCGTATAGGAGATCGAGTATAATTGATATTTTCGATCAAGAATTGCACAAACCAGTAGAAAAAAATTGTCTGCGGTATTTATCTACAGCAGTTGTGTAGAAAATATGTTGCTGTACATTCGGGTTATAAATTGATCGGCTTTTTTAGTCAAGGAAAATGACCAAAATGCTTTACGAATATAGTTCCATTTAACAAAGTTTGGACCATCTTAATACAACCAAGACATAATGATTATGGACGCATTGAATCCAAGCTCAAAATGACTAGTAATTGAAAAGAATTGCGACTCTTAACTTTTTTTCATATGACAAATGTTAACCTTTGTATTCCGATGCAACATCCTACTGCGCAATTCTGCTGATAGTTTTAAACATTTTAAGCTGCCGTATTAGTAACAGTGTGGTGGCCGAGTGGTTAAGGCGTTGGACTTAAGTTCCAATGGACGTATGTCCGCGTGGGTTCGAACCCCACCCGCACTAGCTATATTTTTGGTACCTTGAAATCGTATAGTTGTATTCAAAAAACGAATCGTATAGGAGATCGAGTATAATTGATATTTTCGATCAAGAATTGCACAAACCAGTAGAAAAAAATTGTCTGCGGTATTTATCTACAGCAGTTGTGTAGAAAATATGTTGCTGTACATTCGGGTTATAAATTGATCGGCTTTTTTAGTCAAGGAAAATGACCAAAATGCTTTACGAATATAGTTCCATTTAACAAAGTTTGGACCATCTTAATACAACCAAGACATAATGATTGTGGACGCATTGAATCCAAGCTCAAAATGACTAGTAATTGAAAAGAATTGCGACCCTTAACTTTTTTTCATATGACAAATGTTAACCTTTGTATTCCGATGCAACATCCTACTGCGCAATTCTGCTGATAGTTTTAAACATTTTAAGCTGCCGTATTAGTAACAGTGTGGTGGCCGAGTGGTTAAGGCGTTGGACTTAAGTTCCAATGGACGTATGTCCGCGTGGGTTCGAACCCCACCCGCACTAGCTATATTTTTGGTACCTTGAAATCGTATAGTTGTATTCAAAAAACGAATCGTATAGGAGATCGAGTATAATTGATATTTTCGATCAAGAATTGCACAAACCAGTAGAAAAAAATTGTCTGCGGTATTTATCTACAGCAGTTGTGTAGAAAATATGTTGCTGTACATTCGGGTTATAAATTGATCGGCTTTTTTAGTCAAGGAAAATGACCAAAATGCTTTACGAATATAGTTCCATTTAACAAAGTTTGGACCATCTTAATACAACCAAGACATAATGATTGTGGACGCATTGAATCCAAGCTCAAAATGACTAGTAATTGAAAAGAATTGCGACCCTTAACTTTTTTTCATATGACAAATGTTAACCTTTGTATTCCGATGCAACATCCTACTGCGCAATTCTGCTGATAGTTTTAAACATTTTAAGCTGCCGTATTAGTAACAGTGTGGTGGCCGAGTGGTTAAGGCGTTGGACTTAAGTTCCAATGGACGTATGTCCGCGTGGGTTCGAACCCCACCCGCACTAGCTATATTTTTGGTACCTTGAAATCGTATAGTTGTATTCAAAAAACGAATCGTATAGGAGATCGAGTATAATTGATATTTTCGATCAAGAATTGCACAAACCAGTAGAAAAAAATTGTCTGCGGTATTTATCTACAGCAGTTGTGTAGAAAATATGTTGCTGTACATTCGGGTTATAAATTGATCGGCTTTTTTAGTCAAGGAAAATGACCAAAATGCTTTACGAATATAGTTCCATTTAACAAAGTTTGGACCATCTTAATACAACCAAGACATAATGATTGTGGACGCATTGAATCCAAGCTCAAAATGACTAGTAATTGAAAAGAATTGCGACCCTTAACTTTTTTTCATATGACAAATGTTAACCTTTGTATTCCGATGCAACATCCTACTGCGCAATTCTGCTGATAGTTTTAAACATTTTAAGCTGCCGTATTAGTAACAGTGTGGTGGCCGAGTCGTTAAGGCGTTGGACTTAAGTTCCAATGGACGTATGTCCGCGTGGGTTCGAACCCCACCCGCACTAGCTATATTTTTGGTACCTTGAAATCGTATAGTTGTATTCAAAAAACGAATCGTATAGGAGATCGAGTATAATTGATATTTTCGATCAAGAATTGCACAAACCAGTAGAAAAAAATTGTCTGCGGTATTTATCTACAGCAGTTGTGTAGAAAATATGTTGCTGTACATTCGGGTTATAAATTGATCGGCTTTTTTAGTCAAGGAAAATGACCAAAATGCTTTACGAATATAGTTCCATTTAACAAAGTTTGGACCATCTTAATACAACCAAGACATAATGATTATGGACGCATTGAATCCAAGCTCAAAATGACTAGTAATTGAAAAGAATTGCGACCCTTAACTTTTTTTCATATGACAAATGTTAACCTTTGTATTCCGATGCAACATCCTACTGCGCAATTCTGCTGATAGTTTTAAACATTTTAAGCTGCCGTATTAGTAACAGTGTGGTGGCCGAGTGGTTAAGGCGTTGGACTTAAGTTCCAATGGACGTATGTCCGCGTGGGTTCGAACCCCACCCGCACTAGCTATATTTTTGGTACCTTGAAATCGTATAGTTGTATTCAAAAAACGAATCGTATAGGAGATCGAGTATAATTGATATTTTCGATCAAGAATTGCACAAACCAGTAGAAAAAAATTGTCTGCGGTATTTATCTACAGCAGTTGTGTAGAAAATATGTTGCTGTACATTCGGGTTATAAATTGATCGGCTTTTTTAGTCAAGGAAAATGACCAAAATGCTTTACGAATATAGTTCCATTTAACAAAGTTTGGACCATCTTAATACAACCAAGACATAATGATTATGGACGCATTGAATCCAAGCTCAAAATGACTAGTAATTGAAAAGAATTGCCACTCTTAACTTTTTTTCATATGACAAATGTTAACCTTTGTATTCCGATGCAACATCCTACTGCGCAATTCTGCTGATAGTTTTAAACATTTTAAGCTGCCGTATTAGTAACAGTGTGGTGGCCGAGTGGTTAAGGCGTTGGACTTAAGTTCCAATGGACGTATGTCCGCGTGGGTTCGAACCCCACCCACACTAGCTATATTTTTGGTACCTTGAAATCGTATAGTTGTATTCAAAAAACGAATCGTATAGGAGATCGAGTATAATTGATATTTTCGATCAAGAATTGCACAAACCAGTAGAAAAAAATTGTCTGCGGTATTTATCTACAGCAGTTGTGTAGAAAATATGTTGCTGTACATTCGGGTTATAAATTGATCGGCTTTTTTAGTCAAGGAAAATGACCAAAATGCTTTACGAATATAGTTCCATTTAACAAAGTTTGGACCATCTTAATACAACCAAGACATAATGATTGTGGACGCATTGAATCCAAGCTCAAAATGACTAGTAATTGAAAAGAATTGCGACCCTTAACTTTTTTTCATATGACAAATGTTAACCTTTGTATTCCGATGCAACATCCTACTGCGCAATTCTGCTGATAGTTTTAAACATTTTAAGCTGCCGTATTAGTAACAGTGTGGTGGCCGAGTGGTTAAGGCGTTGGACTTAAGTTCCAATGGACGTATGTCCGCGTGGGTTCGAACCCCACCCGCACTAGCTATATTTTTGGTACCTTGAAATCGTATAGTTGTATTCAAAAAACGAATCGTATAGGAGATCGAGTATAATTGATATTTTCGATCAAGAATTGCACAAACCAGTAGAAAAAAATTGTCTGCGGTATTTATCTACAGCAGTTGTGTAGAAAATATGTTGCTGTACATTCGGGTTATAAATTGATCGGCTTTTTTAGTCAAGGAAAATGACCAAAATGCTTTACGAATATAGTTCCATTTAACAAAGTTTGGACCATCTTAATACAACCAAGACATAATGATTATGGACGCATTGAATCCAAGCTCAAAATGACTAGTAATTGAAAAGAATTGCGACTCTTAACTTTTTTTCATATGACAAATGTTAACCTTTGTATTCCGATGCAACATCCTACTGCGCAATTCTGCTGATAGTTTTAAACATTTTAAGCTGCCGTATTAGTAACAGTGTGGTGGCCGAGTGGTTAAGGCGTTGGACTTAAGTTCCAATGGACGTATGTCCGCGTGGGTTCGAACCCCACCCGCACTAGCTATATTTTTGGTACCTTGAAATCGTATAGTTGTATTCAAAAAACGAATCGTATAGGAGATCGAGTATAATTGATATTTTCGATCAAGAATTGCACAAACCAGTAGAAAAAAATTGTCTGCGGTATTTATCTACAGCAGTTGTGTAGAAAATATGTTGCTGTACATTCGGGTTATAAATTGATCGGCTTTTTTAGTCAAGGAAAATGACCAAAATGCTTTACGAATATAGTTCCATTTAACAAAGTTTGGACCATCTTAATACAACCAAGACATAATGATTGTGGACGCATTGAATCCAAGCTCAAAATGACTAGTAATTGAAAAGAATTGCGACCCTTAACTTTTTTTCATATGACAAATGTTAACCTTTGTATTCCGATGCAACATCCTACTGCGCAATTCTGCTGATAGTTTTAAACATTTTAAGCTGCCGTATTAGTAACAGTGTGGTGGCCGAGTCGTTAAGGCGTTGGACTTAAGTTCCAATGGACGTATGTCCGCGTGGGTTCGAACCCCACCCGTACTAGCTATATTTTTGGTACCTTGAAATCGTATAGTTGTATTCAAAAAACGAATCGTATAGGAGATCGAGTATAATTGATATTTTCGATCAAGAATTGCACAAACCAGTAGAAAAAAATTGTCTGCGGTATTTATCTACAGCAGTTGTGTAGAAAATATGTTGCTGTACATTCGGGTTATAAATTGATCGGCTTTTTTAGTCAAGGAAAATGACCAAAATGCTTTACGAATATAGTTCCATTTAACAAAGTTTGGACCATCTTAATACAACCAAGACATAATGATTGTGGACGCATTGAATCCAAGCTCAAAATGACTAGTAATTGAAAAGAATTGCGACCCTTAACTTTTTTTCATATGACAAATGTTAACCTTTGTATTCCGATGCAACATCCTACTGCGCAATTCTGCTGATAGTTTTAAACATTTTAAGCTGCCGTATTAGTAACAGTGTGGTGGCCGAGTGGTTAAGGCGTTGGACTTAAGTTCCAATGGACGTATGTCCGCGTGGGTTCGAACCCCACCCGCACTAGCTATATTTTTGGTACCTTGAAATCGTATAGTTGTATTCAAAAAACGAATCGTATAGGAGATCGAGTATAATTGATATTTTCGATCAAGAATTGCACAAACCAGTAGAAAAAAATTGTCTGCGGTATTTATCTACAGCAGTTGTGTAGAAAATATGTTGCTGTACATTCGGGTTATAAATTGATCGGCTTTTTTAGTCAAGGAAAATGACCAAAATGCTTTACGAATATAGTTCCATTTAACAAAGTTTGGACCATCTTAATACAACCAAGACATAATGATTATGGACGCATTGAATCCAAGCTCAAAATGACTAGTAATTGAAAAGAATTGCGACTCTTAACTTTTTTTCATATGACAAATGTTAACCTTTGTATTCCGATGCAACATCCTACTGCGCAATTCTGCTGATAGTTTTAAACATTTTAAGCTGCCGTATTAGTAACAGTGTGGTGGCCGAGTGGTTAAGGCGTTGGACTTAAGTTCCAATGGACGTATGTCCGCGTGGGTTCGAACCCCACCCGCACTAGCTATATTTTTGGTACCTTGAAATCGTATAGTTGTATTCAAAAAACGAATCGTATAGGAGATCGAGTATAATTGATATTTTCGATCAAGAATTGCACAAACCAGTAGAAAAAAATTGTCTGCGGTATTTATCTACAGCAGTTGTGTAGAAAATATGTTGCTGTACATTCGGGTTATAAATTGATCGGCTTTTTTAGTCAAGGAAAATGACCAAAATGCTTTACGAATATAGTTCCATTTAACAAAGTTTGGACCATCTTAATACAACCAAGACATAATGATTGTGGACGCATTGAATCCAAGCTCAAAATGACTAGTAATTGAAAAGAATTGCGACTCTTAACTTTTTTTCATATGACAAATGTTAACCTTTGTATTCCGATGCAACATCCTACTGCGCAATTCTGCTGATAGTTTTAAACATTTTAAGCTGCCGTATTAGTAACAGTGTGGTGGCCGAGTGGTTAAGGCGTTGGACTTAAGTTCCAATGGACGTATGTCCGCGTGGGTTCGAACCCCACCCGCACTAGCTATATTTTTGGTACCTTGAAATCGTATAGTTGTATTCAAAAAACGAATCGTATAGGAGATCGAGTATAATTGATATTTTCGATCAAGAATTGCACAAACCAGTAGAAAAAAATTGTCTGCGGTATTTATCTACAGCAGTTGTGTAGAAAATATGTTGCTGTACATTCGGGTTATAAATTGATCGGCTTTTTTAGTCAAGGAAAATGACCAAAATGCTTTACGAATATAGTTCCATTTAACAAAGTTTGGACCATCTTAATACAACCAAGACATAATGATTATGGACGCATTGAATCCAAGCTCAAAATGACTAGTAATTGAAAAGAATTGCGACTCTTAACTTTTTTTCATATGACAAATGTTAACCTTTGTATTCCGATGCAACATCCTACTGCGCAATTCTGCTGATAGTTTTAAACATTTTAAGCTGCCGTATTAGTAACAGTGTGGTGGCCGAGTGGTTAAGGCGTTGGACTTAAGTTCCAATGGACGTATGTCCGCGTGGGTTCGAACCCCACCCGCACTAGCTATATTTTTGGTACCTTGAAATCGTATAGTTGTATTCAAAAAACGAATCGTATAGGAGATCGAGTATAATTGATATTTTCGATCAAGAATTGCACAAACCAGTAGAAAAAAATTGTCTGCGGTATTTATCTACAGCAGTTGTGTAGAAAATATGTTGCTGTACATTCGGGTTATAAATTGATCGGCTTTTTTAGTCAAGGAAAATGACCAAAATGCTTTACGAATATAGTTCCATTTAACAAAGTTTGGACCATCTTAATACAACCAAGACATAATGATTGTGGACGCATTGAATCCAAGCTCAAAATGACTAGTAATTGAAAAGAATTGCGACCCTTAACTTTTTTTCATATGACAAATGTTAACCTTTGTATTCCGATGCAACATCCTACTGCGCAATTCTGCTGATAGTTTTAAACATTTTAAGCTGCCGTATTAGTAACAGTGTGGTGGCCGAGTGGTTAAGGCGTTGGACTTAAGTTCCAATGGACGTATGTCCGCGTGGGTTCGAACCCCACCCGCACTAGCTATATTTTTGGTACCTTGAAATCGTATAGTTGTATTCAAAAAACGAATCGTATAGGAGATCGAGTATAATTGATATTTTCGATCAAGAATTGCACAAACCAGTAGAAAAAAATTGTCTGCGGTATTTATCTACAGCAGTTGTGTAGAAAATATGTTGCTGTACATTCGGGTTATAAATTGATCGGCTTTTTTAGTCAAGGAAAATGACCAAAATGCTTTACGAATATAGTTCCATTTAACAAAGTTTGGACCATCTTAATACAACCAAGACATAATGATTGTGGACGCATTGAATCCAAGCTCAAAATGACTAGTAATTGAAAAGAATTGCGACTCTTAACTTTTTTTCATATGACAAATGTTAACCTTTGTATTCCGATGCAACATCCTACTGCGCAATTCTGCTGATAGTTTTAAACATTTTAAGCTGCCGTATTAGTAACAGTGTGGTGGCCGAGTGGTTAAGGCGTTGGACTTAAGTTCCAATGGACGTATGTCCGCGTGGGTTCGAACCCCACCCGCACTAGCTATATTTTTGGTACCTTGAAATCGTATAGTTGTATTCAAAAAACGAATCGTATAGGAGATCGAGTATAATTGATATTTTCGATCAAGAATTGCACAAACCAGTAGAAAAAAATTGTCTGCGGTATTTATCTACAGCAGTTGTGTAGAAAATATGTTGCTGTACATTCGGGTTATAAATTGATCGGCTTTTTTAGTCAAGGAAAATGACCAAAATGCTTTACGAATATAGTTCCATTTAACAAAGTTTGGACCATCTTAATACAACCAAGACATAATGATTGTGGACGCATTGAATCCAAGCTCAAAATGACTAGTAATTGAAAAGAATTGCGACCCTTAACTTTTTTTCATATGACAAATGTTAACCTTTGTATTCCGATGCAACATCCTACTGCGCAATTCTGCTGATAGTTTTAAACATTTTAAGCTGCCGTATTAGTAACAGTGTGGTGGCCGAGTGGTTAAGGCGTTGGGCTTAAGTTCCAATGGACGTATGTCCGCGTGGGTTCGAACCCCACCCGCACTAGCTATATTTTTGGTACCTTGAAATCGTATAGTTGTATTCAAAAAACGAATCGTATAGGAGATCGAGTATAATTGATATTTTCGATCAAGAATTGCACAAACCAGTAGAAAAAAAAATGTCTGCGGTATTTATCTACAGTAGTTGTGTGGAAAATATGTTGCTGTACATTCGGGTTATAAATTGATCGGCTTTTTTAGTCAAGGAAAATGACCAAAATGCTTTACGAATATAGTTCCATTTAACAAAGTTTGGACCATCTTAATACAACCAAGACATAATGATTGTGGACGCATTGAATCCAAGCTCAAAATGACTAGTAATTGAAAAGAATTGCGACTCTTAACTTTTTTTCATATGACAAATGTTAACCTTTGTATTCCGATGCAACATCCTACTGCGCAATTCTGCTGATAGTTTTAAACATTTTAAGCTGCCGTATTAGTAACAGTGTGGTGGCCGAGTGGTTAAGGCGTTGGACTTAAGTTCCAATGGACGTATGTCCGCGTGGGTTCGAACCCCACCCGCACTAGCTATATTTTTGGTACCTTGAAATCGTATAGTTGTATTCAAAAAACGAATCGTATAGGAGATCGAGTATAATTGATATTTTCGATCAAGAATTGCACAAACCAGTAGAAAAAAATTGTCTGCGGTATTTATCTACAGCAGTTGTGTAGAAAATATGTTGCTGTACATTCGGGTTATAAATTGATCGGCTTTTTTAGTCAAGGAAAATGACCAAAATGCTTTACGAATATAGTTCCATTTAACAAAGTTTGGACCATCTTAATACAACCAAGACATAATGATTGTGGACGCATTGAATCCAAGCTCAAAATGACTAGTAATTGAAAAGAATTGCGACCCTTAACTTTTTTTCATATGACAAATGTTAACCTTTGTATTCCGATGCAACATCCTACTGCGCAATTCTGCTGATAGTTTTAAACATTTTAAGCTGCCGTATTAGTAACAGTGTGGTGGCCGAGTGGTTAAGGCGTTGGACTTAAGTTCCAATGGACGTATGTCCGCGTGGGTTCGAACCCCACCCGCACTAGCTATATTTTTGGTACCTTGAAATCGTATAGTTGTATTCAAAAAACGAATCGTATAGGAGATCGAGTATAATTGATATTTTCGATCAAGAATTGCACAAACCAGTAGAAAAAAAAATGTCTGCGGTATTTATCTACAGTAGTTGTGTGGAAAATATGTTGCTGTACATTCGGGTTATAAATTGATCGGCTTTTTTAGTCAAGGAAAATGACCAAAATGCTTTACGAATATAGTTCCATTTAACAAAGTTTGGACCATCTTAATACAACCAAGACATAATGATTGTGGACGCATTGAATCCAAGCTCAAAATGACTAGTAATTGAAAAGAATTGCGACTCTTAACTTTTTTTCATATGACAAATGTTAACCTTTGTATTCCGATGCAACATCCTACTGCGCAATTCTGCTGATAGTTTTAAACATTTTAAGCTGCCGTATTAGTAACAGTGTGGTGGCCGAGTGGTTAAGGCGTTGGACTTAAGTTCCAATGGACGTATGTCCGCGTGGGTTCGAACCCCACCCGCACTAGCTATATTTTTGGTACCTTGAAATCGTATAGTTGTATTCAAAAAACGAATCGTATAGGAGATCGAGTATAATTGATATTTTCGATCAAGAATTGCACAAACCAGTAGAAAAAAATTGTCTGCGGTATTTATCTACAGCAGTTGTGTAGAAAATATGTTGCTGTACATTCGGGTTATAAATTGATCGGCTTTTTTAGTCAAGGAAAATGACCAAAATGCTTTACGAATATAGTTCCATTTAACAAAGTTTGGACCATCTTAATACAACCAAGACATAATGATTGTGGACGCATTGAATCCAAGCTCAAAATGACTAGTAATTGAAAAGAATTGCGACCCTTAACTTTTTTTCATATGACAAATGTTAACCTTTGTATTCCGATGCAACATCCTACTGCGCAATTCTGCTGATAGTTTTAAACATTTTAAGCTGCCGTATTAGTAACAGTGTGGTGGCCGAGTGGTTAAGGCGTTGGACTTAAGTTCCAATGGACGTATGTCCGCGTGGGTTCGAACCCCACCCGCACTAGCTATATTTTTGGTACCTTGAAATCGTATAGTTGTATTCAAAAAACGAATCGTATAGGAGATCGAGTATAATTGATATTTTCGATCAAGAATTGCACAAACCAGTAGAAAAAAAAATGTCTGCGGTATTTATCTACAGTAGTTGTGTGGAAAATATGTTGCTGTACATTCGGGTTATAAATTGATCGGCTTTTTTAGTCAAGGAAAATGACCAAAATGCTTTACGAATATAGTTCCATTTAACAAAGTTTGGACCATCTTAATACAACCAAGACATAATGATTGTGGACGCATTGAATCCAAGCTCAAAATGACTAGTAATTGAAAAGAATTGCGACTCTTAACTTTTTTTCATATGACAAATGTTAACCTTTGTATTCCGATGCAACATCCTACTGCGCAATTCTGCTGATAGTTTTAAACATTTTAAGCTGCCGTATTAGTAACAGTGTGGTGGCCGAGTGGTTAAGGCGTTGGACTTAAGTTCCAATGGACGTATGTCCGCGTGGGTTCGAACCCCACCCGCACTAGCTATATTTTTGGTACCTTGAAATCGTATAGTTGTATTCAAAAAACGAATCGTATAGGAGATCGAGTATAATTGATATTTTCGATCAAGAATTGCACAAACCAGTAGAAAAAAATTGTCTGCGGTATTTATCTACAGCAGTTGTGTAGAAAATATGTTGCTGTACATTCGGGTTATAAATTGATCGGCTTTTTTAGTCAAGGAAAATGACCAAAATGCTTTACGAATATAGTTCCATTTAACAAAGTTTGGACCATCTTAATACAACCAAGACATAATGATTGTGGACGCATTGAATCCAAGCTCAAAATGACTAGTAATTGAAAAGAATTGCGACCCTTAACTTTTTTTCATATGACAAATGTTAACCTTTGTATTCCGATGCAACATCCTACTGCGCAATTCTGCTGATAGTTTTAAACATTTTAAGCTGCCGTATTAGTAACAGTGTGGTGGCCGAGTGGTTAAGGCGTTGGACTTAAGTTCCAATGGACGTATGTCCGCGTGGGTTCGAACCCCACCCGCACTAGCTATATTTTTGGTACCTTGAAATCGTATAGTTGTATTCAAAAAACGAATCGTATAGGAGATCGAGTATAATTGATATTTTCGATCAAGAATTGCACAAACCAGTAGAAAAAAATTGTCTGCGGTATTTATCTACAGCAGTTGTGTAGAAAATATGTTGCTGTACATTCGGGTTATAAATTGATCGGCTTTTTTAGTCAAGGAAAATGACCAAAATGCTTTACGAATATAGTTCCATTTAACAAAGTTTGGACCATCTTAATACAACCAAGACATAATGATTGTGGACGCATTGAATCCAAGCTCAAAATGACTAGTAATTGAAAAGAATTGCGACCCTTAACTTTTTTTCATATGACAAATGTTAACCTTTGTATTCCGATGCAACATCCTACTGCGCAATTCTGCTGATAGTTTTAAACATTTTAAGCTGCCGTATTAGTAACAGTGTGGTGGCCGAGTGGTTAAGGCGTTGGACTTAAGTTCCAATGGACGTATGTCCGCGTGGGTTCGAACCCCACCCGCACTAGCTATATTTTTGGTACCTTGAAATCGTATAGTTGTATTCAAAAAACGAATCGTATAGGAGATCGAGTATAATTGATATTTTCGATCAAGAATTGCACAAACCAGTAGAAAAAAATTGTCTGCGGTATTTATCTACAGCAGTTGTGTAGAAAATATGTTGCTGTACATTCGGGTTATAAATTGATCGGCTTTTTTAGTCAAGGAAAATGACCAAAATGCTTTACGAATATAGTTCCATTTAACAAAGTTTGGACCATCTTAATACAACCAAGACATAATGATTGTGGACGCATTGAATCCAAGCTCAAAATGACTAGTAATTGAAAAGAATTGCGACCCTTAACTTTTTTTCATATGACAAATGTTAACCTTTGTATTCCGATGCAACATCCTACTGCGCAATTCTGCTGATAGTTTTAAACATTTTAAGCTGCCGTATTAGTAACAGTGTGGTGGCCGAGTGGTTAAGGCGTTGGACTTAAGTTCCAATGGACGTATGTCCGCGTGGGTTCGAACCCCACCCGCACTAGCTATATTTTTGGTACCTTGAAATCGTATAGTTGTATTCAAAAAACGAATCGTATAGGAGATCGAGTATAATTGATATTTTCGATCAAGAATTGCACAAACCAGTAGAAAAAAATTGTCTGCGGTATTTATCTACAGCAGTTGTGTAGAAAATATGTTGCTGTACATTCGGGTTATAAATTGATCGGCTTTTTTAGTCAAGGAAAATGACCAAAATGCTTTACGAATATAGTTCCATTTAACAAAGTTTGGACCATCTTAATACAACCAAGACATAATGATTGTGGACGCATTGAATCCAAGCTCAAAATGACTAGTAATTGAAAAGAATTGCGACCCTTAACTTTTTTTCATATGACAAATGTTAACCTTTGTATTCCGATGCAACATCCTACTGCGCAATTCTGCTGATAGTTTTAAACATTTTAAGCTGCCGTATTAGTAACAGTGTGGTGGCCGAGTGGTTAAGGCGTTGGACTTAAGTTCCAATGGACGTATGTCCGCGTGGGTTCGAACCCCACCCGCACTAGCTATATTTTTGGTACCTTGAAATCGTATAGTTGTATTCAAAAAACGAATCGTATAGGAGATCGAGTATAATTGATATTTTCGATCAAGAATTGCACAAACCAGTAGAAAAAAATTGTCTGCGGTATTTATCTACAGCAGTTGTGTAGAAAATATGTTGCTGTACATTCGGGTTATAAATTGATCGGCTTTTTTAGTCAAGGAAAATGACCAAAATGCTTTACGAATATAGTTCCATTTAACAAAGTTTGGACCATCTTAATACAACCAAGACATAATGATTGTGGACGCATTGAATCCAAGCTCAAAATGACTAGTAATTGAAAAGAATTGCGACCCTTAACTTTTTTTCATATGACAAATGTTAACCTTTGTATTCCGATGCAACATCCTACTGCGCAATTCTGCTGATAGTTTTAAACATTTTAAGCTGCCGTATTAGTAACAGTGTGGTGGCCGAGTGGTTAAGGCGTTGGACTTAAGTTCCAATGGACGTATGTCCGCGTGGGTTCGAACCCCACCCGCACTAGCTATATTTTTGGTACCTTGAAATCGTATAGTTGTATTCAAAAAACGAATCGTATAGGAGATCGAGTATAATTGATATTTTCGATCAAGAATTGCACAAACCAGTAGAAAAAAATTGTCTGCGGTATTTATCTACAGCAGTTGTGTAGAAAATATGTTGCTGTACATTCGGGTTATAAATTGATCGGCTTTTTTAGTCAAGGAAAATGACCAAAATGCTTTACGAATATAGTTCCATTTAACAAAGTTTGGACCATCTTAATACAACCAAGACATAATGATTGTGGACGCATTGAATCCAAGCTCAAAATGACTAGTAATTGAAAAGAATTGCGACCCTTAACTTTTTTTCATATGACAAATGTTAACCTTTGTATTCCGATGCAACATCCTACTGCGCAATTCTGCTGATAGTTTTAAACATTTTAAGCTGCCGTATTAGTAACAGTGTGGTGGCCGAGTGGTTAAGGCGTTGGACTTAAGTTCCAATGGACGTATGTCCGCGTGGGTTCGAACCCCACCCGCACTAGCTATATTTTTGGTACCTTGAAATCGTATAGTTGTATTCAAAAAACGAATCGTATAGGAGATCGAGTATAATTGATATTTTCGATCAAGAATTGCACAAACCAGTAGAAAAAAATTGTCTGCGGTATTTATCTACAGCAGTTGTGTAGAAAATATGTTGCTGTACATTCGGGTTATAAATTGATCGGCTTTTTTAGTCAAGGAAAATGACCAAAATGCTTTACGAATATAGTTCCATTTAACAAAGTTTGGACCATCTTAATACAACCAAGACATAATGATTGTGGACGCATTGAATCCAAGCTCAAAATGACTAGTAATTGAAAAGAATTGCGACCCTTAACTTTTTTTCATATGACAAATGTTAACCTTTGTATTCCGATGCAACATCCTACTGCGCAATTCTGCTGATAGTTTTAAACATTTTAAGCTGCCGTATTAGTAACAGTGTGGTGGCCGAGTGGTTAAGGCGTTGGACTTAAGTTCCAATGGACGTATGTCCGCGTGGGTTCGAACCCCACCCGCACTAGCTATATTTTTGGTACCTTGAAATCGTATAGTTGTATTCAAAAAACGAATCGTATAGGAGATCGAGTATAATTGATATTTTCGATCAAGAATTGCACAAACCAGTAGAAAAAAATTGTCTGCGGTATTTATCTACAGCAGTTGTGTAGAAAATATGTTGCTGTACATTCGGGTTATAAATTGATCGGCTTTTTTAGTCAAGGAAAATGACCAAAATGCTTTACGAATATAGTTCCATTTAACAAAGTTTGGACCATCTTAATACAACCAAGACATAATGATTGTGGACGCATTGAATCCAAGCTCAAAATGACTAGTAATTGAAAAGAATTGCGACCCTTAACTTTTTTTCATATGACAAATGTTAACCTTTGTATTCCGATGCAACATCCTACTGCGCAATTCTGCTGATAGTTTTAAACATTTTAAGCTGCCGTATTAGTAACAGTGTGGTGGCCGAGTGGTTAAGGCGTTGGACTTAAGTTCCAATGGACGTATGTCCGCGTGGGTTCGAACCCCACCCGCACTAGCTATATTTTTGGTACCTTGAAATCGTATAGTTGTATTCAAAAAACGAATCGTATAGGAGATCGAGTATAATTGATATTTTCGATCAAGAATTGCACAAACCAGTAGAAAAAAAAATGTCTGCGGTATTTATCTACAGTAGTTGTGTGGAAAATATGTTGCTGTACATTCGGGTTATAAATTGATCGGCTTTTTTAGTCAAGGAAAATGACCAAAATGCTTTACGAATATAGTTCCATTTAACAAAGTTTGGACCATCTTAATACAACCAAGACATAATGATTGTGGACGCATTGAATCCAAGCTCAAAATGACTAGTAATTGAAAAGAATTGCGACTCTTAACTTTTTTTCATATGACAAATGTTAACCTTTGTATTCCGATGCAACATCCTACTGCGCAATTCTGCTGATAGTTTTAAACATTTTAAGCTGCCGTATTAGTAACAGTGTGGTGGCCGAGTGGTTAAGGCGTTGGACTTAAGTTCCAATGGACGTATGTCCGCGTGGGTTCGAACCCCACCCGCACTAGCTATATTTTTGGTACCTTGAAATCGTATAGTTGTATTCAAAAAACGAATCGTATAGGAGATCGAGTATAATTGATATTTTCGATCAAGAATTGCACAAACCAGTAGAAAAAAATTGTCTGCGGTATTTATCTACAGCAGTTGTGTAGAAAATATGTTGCTGTACATTCGGGTTATAAATTGATCGGCTTTTTTAGTCAAGGAAAATGACCAAAATGCTTTACGAATATAGTTCCATTTAACAAAGTTTGGACCATCTTAATACAACCAAGACATAATGATTGTGGACGCATTGAATCCAAGCTCAAAATGACTAGTAATTGAAAAGAATTGCGACCCTTAACTTTTTTTCATATGACAAATGTTAACCTTTGTATTCCGATGCAACATCCTACTGCGCAATTCTGCTGATAGTTTTAAACATTTTAAGCTGCCGTATTAGTAACAGTGTGGTGGCCGAGTGGTTAAGGCGTTGGACTTAAGTTCCAATGGACGTATGTCCGCGTGGGTTCGAACCCCACCCGCACTAGCTATATTTTTGGTACCTTGAAATCGTATAGTTGTATTCAAAAAACGAATCGTATAGGAGATCGAGTATAATTGATATTTTCGATCAAGAATTGCACAAACCAGTAGAAAAAAAAATGTCTGCGGTATTTATCTACAGTAGTTGTGTGGAAAATATGTTGCTGTACATTCGGGTTATAAATTGATCGGCTTTTTTAGTCAAGGAAAATGACCAAAATGCTTTACGAATATAGTTCCATTTAACAAAGTTTGGACCATCTTAATACAACCAAGACATAATGATTGTGGACGCATTGAATCCAAGCTCAAAATGACTAGTAATTGAAAAGAATTGCGACCCTTAACTTTTTTTCATATGACAAATGTTAACCTTTGTATTCCGATGCAACATCCTACTGCGCAATTCTGCTGATAGTTTTAAACATTTTAAGCTGCCGTATTAGTAACAGTGTGGTGGCCGAGTGGTTAAGGCGTTGGACTTAAGTTCCAATGGACGTATGTCCGCGTGGGTTCGAACCCCACCCGCACTAGCTATATTTTTGGTACCTTGAAATCGTATAGTTGTATTCAAAAAACGAATCGTATAGGAGATCGAGTATAATTGATATTTTCGATCAAGAATTGCACAAACCAGTAGAAAAAAATTGTCTGCGGTATTTATCTACAGCAGTTGTGTAGAAAATATGTTGCTGTACATTCGGGTTATAAATTGATCGGCTTTTTTAGTCAAGGAAAATGACCAAAATGCTTTACGAATATAGTTCCATTTAACAAAGTTTGGACCATCTTAATACAACCAAGACATAATGATTGTGGACGCATTGAATCCAAGCTCAAAATGACTAGTAATTGAAAAGAATTGCGACCCTTAACTTTTTTTCATATGACAAATGTTAACCTTTGTATTCCGATGCAACATCCTACTGCGCAATTCTGCTGATAGTTTTAAACATTTTAAGCTGCCGTATTAGTAACAGTGTGGTGGCCGAGTGGTTAAGGCGTTGGACTTAAGTTCCAATGGACGTATGTCCGCGTGGGTTCGAACCCCACCCGCACTAGCTATATTTTTGGTACCTTGAAATCGTATAGTTGTATTCAAAAAACGAATCGTATAGGAGATCGAGTATAATTGATATTTTCGATCAAGAATTGCACAAACCAGTAGAAAAAAATTGTCTGCGGTATTTATCTACAGCAGTTGTGTAGAAAATATGTTGCTGTACATTCGGGTTATAAATTGATCGGCTTTTTTAGTCAAGGAAAATGACCAAAATGCTTTACGAATATAGTTCCATTTAACAAAGTTTGGACCATCTTAATACAACCAAGACATAATGATTATGGACGCATTGAATCCAAGCTCAAAATGACTAGTAATTGAAAAGAATTGCGACTCTTAACTTTTTTTCATATGACAAATGTTAACCTTTGTATTCCGATGCAACATCCTACTGCGCAATTCTGCTGATAGTTTTAAACATTTTAAGCTGCCGTATTAGTAACAGTGTGGTGGCCGAGTGGTTAAGGCGTTGGACTTAAGTTCCAATGGACGTATGTCCGCGTGGGTTCGAACCCCACCCGCACTAGCTATATTTTTGGTACCTTGAAATCGTATAGTTGTATTCAAAAAACGAATCGTATAGGAGATCGAGTATAATTGATATTTTCGATCAAGAATTGCACAAACCAGTAGAAAAAAATTGTCTGCGGTATTTATCTACAGCAGTTGTGTAGAAAATATGTTGCTGTACATTCGGGTTATAAATTGATCGGCTTTTTTAGTCAAGGAAAATGACCAAAATGCTTTACGAATATAGTTCCATTTAACAAAGTTTGGACCATCTTAATACAACCAAGACATAATGATTGTGGACGCATTGAATCCAAGCTCAAAATGACTAGTAATTGAAAAGAATTGCGACCCTTAACTTTTTTTCATATGACAAATGTTAACCTTTGTATTCCGATGCAACATCCTACTGCGCAATTCTGCTGATAGTTTTAAACATTTTAAGCTGCCGTATTAGTAACAGTGTGGTGGCCGAGTGGTTAAGGCGTTGGACTTAAGTTCCAATGGACGTATGTCCGCGTGGGTTCGAACCCCACCCGCACTAGCTATATTTTTGGTACCTTGAAATCGTATAGTTGTATTCAAAAAACGAATCGTATAGGAGATCGAGTATAATTGATATTTTCGATCAAGAATTGCACAAACCAGTAGAAAAAAAAATGTCTGCGGTATTTATCTACAGTAGTTGTGTGGAAAATATGTTGCTGTACATTCGGGTTATAAATTGATCGGCTTTTTTAGTCAAGGAAAATGACCAAAATGCTTTACGAATATAGTTCCATTTAACAAAGTTTGGACCATCTTAATACAACCAAGACATAATGATTGTGGACGCATTGAATCCAAGCTCAAAATGACTAGTAATTGAAAAGAATTGCGACTCTTAACTTTTTTTCATATGACAAATGTTAACCTTTGTATTCCGATGCAACATCCTACTGCGCAATTCTGCTGATAGTTTTAAACATTTTAAGCTGCCGTATTAGTAACAGTGTGGTGGCCGAGTGGTTAAGGCGTTGGACTTAAGTTCCAATGGACGTATGTCCGCGTGGGTTCGAACCCCACCCGCACTAGCTATATTTTTGGTACCTTGAAATCGTATAGTTGTATTCAAAAAACGAATCGTATAGGAGATCGAGTATAATTGATATTTTCGATCAAGAATTGCACAAACCAGTAGAAAAAAATTGTCTGCGGTATTTATCTACAGCAGTTGTGTAGAAAATATGTTGCTGTACATTCGGGTTATAAATTGATCGGCTTTTTTAGTCAAGGAAAATGACCAAAATGCTTTACGAATATAGTTCCATTTAACAAAGTTTGGACCATCTTAATACAACCAAGACATAATGATTGTGGACGCATTGAATCCAAGCTCAAAATGACTAGTAATTGAAAAGAATTGCGACCCTTAACTTTTTTTCATATGACAAATGTTAACCTTTGTATTCCGATGCAACATCCTACTGCGCAATTCTGCTGATAGTTTTAAACATTTTAAGCTGCCGTATTAGTAACAGTGTGGTGGCCGAGTGGTTAAGGCGTTGGACTTAAGTTCCAATGGACGTATGTCCGCGTGGGTTCGAACCCCACCCGCACTAGCTATATTTTTGGTACCTTGAAATCGTATAGTTGTATTCAAAAAACGAATCGTATAGGAGATCGAGTATAATTGATATTTTCGATCAAGAATTGCACAAACCAGTAGAAAAAAATTGTCTGCGGTATTTATCTACAGCAGTTGTGTAGAAAATATGTTGCTGTACATTCGGGTTATAAATTGATCGGCTTTTTTAGTCAAGGAAAATGACCAAAATGCTTTACGAATATAGTTCCATTTAACAAAGTTTGGACCATCTTAATACAACCAAGACATAATGATTGTGGACGCATTGAATCCAAGCTCAAAATGACTAGTAATTGAAAAGAATTGCGACCCTTAACTTTTTTTCATATGACAAATGTTAACCTTTGTATTCCGATGCAACATCCTACTGCGCAATTCTGCTGATAGTTTTAAACATTTTAAGCTGCCGTATTAGTAACAGTGTGGTGGCCGAGTGGTTAAGGCGTTGGACTTAAGTTCCAATGGACGTATGTCCGCGTGGGTTCGAACCCCACCCGCACTAGCTATATTTTTGGTACCTTGAAATCGTATAGTTGTATTCAAAAAACGAATCGTATAGGAGATCGAGTATAATTGATATTTTCGATCAAGAATTGCACAAACCAGTAGAAAAAAATTGTCTGCGGTATTTATCTACAGCAGTTGTGTAGAAAATATGTTGCTGTACATTCGGGTTATAAATTGATCGGCTTTTTTAGTCAAGGAAAATGACCAAAATGCTTTACGAATATAGTTCCATTTAACAAAGTTTGGACCATCTTAATACAACCAAGACATAATGATTGTGGACGCATTGAATCCAAGCTCAAAATGACTAGTAATTGAAAAGAATTGCGACCCTTAACTTTTTTTCATATGACAAATGTTAACCTTTGTATTCCGATGCAACATCCTACTGCGCAATTCTGCTGATAGTTTTAAACATTTTAAGCTGCCGTATTAGTAACAGTGTGGTGGCCGAGTGGTTAAGGCGTTGGACTTAAGTTCCAATGGACGTATGTCCGCGTGGGTTCGAACCCCACCCGCACTAGCTATATTTTTGGTACCTTGAAATCGTATAGTTGTATTCAAAAAACGAATCGTATAGGAGATCGAGTATAATTGATATTTTCGATCAAGAATTGCACAAACCAGTAGAAAAAAATTGTCTGCGGTATTTATCTACAGCAGTTGTGTAGAAAATATGTTGCTGTACATTCGGGTTATAAATTGATCGGCTTTTTTAGTCAAGGAAAATGACCAAAATGCTTTACGAATATAGTTCCATTTAACAAAGTTTGGACCATCTTAATACAACCAAGACATAATGATTGTGGACGCATTGAATCCAAGCTCAAAATGACTAGTAATTGAAAAGAATTGCGACCCTTAACTTTTTTTCATATGACAAATGTTAACCTTTGTATTCCGATGCAACATCCTACTGCGCAATTCTGCTGATAGTTTTAAACATTTTAAGCTGCCGTATTAGTAACAGTGTGGTGGCCGAGTGGTTAAGGCGTTGGACTTAAGTTCCAATGGACGTATGTCCGCGTGGGTTCGAACCCCACCCGCACTAGCTATATTTTTGGTACCTTGAAATCGTATAGTTGTATTCAAAAAACGAATCGTATAGGAGATCGAGTATAATTGATATTTTCGATCAAGAATTGCACAAACCAGTAGAAAAAAATTGTCTGCGGTATTTATCTACAGCAGTTGTGTAGAAAATATGTTGCTGTACATTCGGGTTATAAATTGATCGGCTTTTTTAGTCAAGGAAAATGACCAAAATGCTTTACGAATATAGTTCCATTTAACAAAGTTTGGACCATCTTAATACAACCAAGACATAATGATTGTGGACGCATTGAATCCAAGCTCAAAATGACTAGTAATTGAAAAGAATTGCGACCCTTAACTTTTTTTCATATGACAAATGTTAACCTTTGTATTCCGATGCAACATCCTACTGCGCAATTCTGCTGATAGTTTTAAACATTTTAAGCTGCCGTATTAGTAACAGTGTGGTGGCCGAGTGGTTAAGGCGTTGGACTTAAGTTCCAATGGACGTATGTCCGCGTGGGTTCGAACCCCACCCGCACTAGCTATATTTTTGGTACCTTGAAATCGTATAGTTGTATTCAAAAAACGAATCGTATAGGAGATCGAGTATAATTGATATTTTCGATCAAGAATTGCACAAACCAGTAGAAAAAAATTGTCTGCGGTATTTATCTACAGCAGTTGTGTAGAAAATATGTTGCTGTACATTCGGGTTATAAATTGATCGGCTTTTTTAGTCAAGGAAAATGACCAAAATGCTTTACGAATATAGTTCCATTTAACAAAGTTTGGACCATCTTAATACAACCAAGACATAATGATTGTGGACGCATTGAATCCAAGCTCAAAATGACTAGTAATTGAAAAGAATTGCGACCCTTAACTTTTTTTCATATGACAAATGTTAACCTTTGTATTCCGATGCAACATCCTACTGCGCAATTCTGCTGATAGTTTTAAACATTTTAAGCTGCCGTATTAGTAACAGTGTGGTGGCCGAGTGGTTAAGGCGTTGGACTTAAGTTCCAATGGACGTATGTCCGCGTGGGTTCGAACCCCACCCGCACTAGCTATATTTTTGGTACCTTGAAATCGTATAGTTGTATTCAAAAAACGA
This sequence comes from Perna viridis, assembly GCA_037379345.1. Lineage (NCBI taxonomy): Eukaryota > Metazoa > Mollusca > Bivalvia > Mytilida > Mytilidae > Perna > Perna viridis. The sequence continues at coordinate 24,791,177 of CM074515.1, forward strand.
ATCGTATAGGAGATCGAGTATAATTGATATTTTCGATCAAGAATTGCACAAACCAGTAGAAAAAAATTGTCTGCGGTATTTATCTACAGCAGTTGTGTAGAAAATATGTTGCTGTACATTCGGGTTATAAATTGATCGGCTTTTTTAGTCAAGGAAAATGACCAAAATGCTTTACGAATATAGTTCCATTTAACAAAGTTTGGACCATCTTAATACAACCAAGACATAATGATTGTGGACGCATTGAATCCAAGCTCAAAATGACTAGTAATTGAAAAGAATTGCGACCCTTAACTTTTTTTCATATGACAAATGTTAACCTTTGTATTCCGATGCAACATCCTACTGCGCAATTCTGCTGATAGTTTTAAACATTTTAAGCTGCCGTATTAGTAACAGTGTGGTGGCCGAGTGGTTAAGGCGTTGGACTTAAGTTCCAATGGACGTATGTCCGCGTGGGTTCGAACCCCACCCGCACTAGCTATATTTTTGGTACCTTGAAATCGTATAGTTGTATTCAAAAAACGAATCGTATAGGAGATCGAGTATAATTGATATTTTCGATCAAGAATTGCACAAACCAGTAGAAAAAAATTGTCTGCGGTATTTATCTACAGCAGTTGTGTAGAAAATATGTTGCTGTACATTCGGGTTATAAATTGATCGGCTTTTTTAGTCAAGGAAAATGACCAAAATGCTTTACGAATATAGTTCCATTTAACAAAGTTTGGACCATCTTAATACAACCAAGACATAATGATTGTGGACGCATTGAATCCAAGCTCAAAATGACTAGTAATTGAAAAGAATTGCGACCCTTAACTTTTTTTCATATGACAAATGTTAACCTTTGTATTCCGATGCAACATCCTACTGCGCAATTCTGCTGATAGTTTTAAACATTTTAAGCTGCCGTATTAGTAACAGTGTGGTGGCCGAGTGGTTAAGGCGTTGGACTTAAGTTCCAATGGACGTATGTCCGCGTGGGTTCGAACCCCACCCGCACTAGCTATATTTTTGGTACCTTGAAATCGTATAGTTGTATTCAAAAAACGAATCGTATAGGAGATCGAGTATAATTGATATTTTCGATCAAGAATTGCACAAACCAGTAGAAAAAAAAATGTCTGCGGTATTTATCTACAGTAGTTGTGTGGAAAATATGTTGCTGTACATTCGGGTTATAAATTGATCGGCTTTTTTAGTCAAGGAAAATGACCAAAATGCTTTACGAATATAGTTCCATTTAACAAAGTTTGGACCATCTTAATACAACCAAGACATAATGATTGTGGACGCATTGAATCCAAGCTCAAAATGACTAGTAATTGAAAAGAATTGCGACTCTTAACTTTTTTTCATATGACAAATGTTAACCTTTGTATTCCGATGCAACATCCTACTGCGCAATTCTGCTGATAGTTTTAAACATTTTAAGCTGCCGTATTAGTAACAGTGTGGTGGCCGAGTGGTTAAGGCGTTGGACTTAAGTTCCAATGGACGTATGTCCGCGTGGGTTCGAACCCCACCCGCACTAGCTATATTTTTGGTACCTTGAAATCGTATAGTTGTATTCAAAAAACGAATCGTATAGGAGATCGAGTATAATTGATATTTTCGATCAAGAATTGCACAAACCAGTAGAAAAAAATTGTCTGCGGTATTTATCTACAGCAGTTGTGTAGAAAATATGTTGCTGTACATTCGGGTTATAAATTGATCGGCTTTTTTAGTCAAGGAAAATGACCAAAATGCTTTACGAATATAGTTCCATTTAACAAAGTTTGGACCATCTTAATACAACCAAGACATAATGATTGTGGACGCATTGAATCCAAGCTCAAAATGACTAGTAATTGAAAAGAATTGCGACCCTTAACTTTTTTTCATATGACAAATGTTAACCTTTGTATTCCGATGCAACATCCTACTGCGCAATTCTGCTGATAGTTTTAAACATTTTAAGCTGCCGTATTAGTAACAGTGTGGTGGCCGAGTGGTTAAGGCGTTGGACTTAAGTTCCAATGGACGTATGTCCGCGTGGGTTCGAACCCCACCCGCACTAGCTATATTTTTGGTACCTTGAAATCGTATAGTTGTATTCAAAAAACGAATCGTATAGGAGATCGAGTATAATTGATATTTTCGATCAAGAATTGCACAAACCAGTAGAAAAAAAAATGTCTGCGGTATTTATCTACAGTAGTTGTGTGGAAAATATGTTGCTGTACATTCGGGTTATAAATTGATCGGCTTTTTTAGTCAAGGAAAATGACCAAAATGCTTTACGAATATAGTTCCATTTAACAAAGTTTGGACCATCTTAATACAACCAAGACATAATGATTATGGACGCATTGAATCCAAGCTCAAAATGACTAGTAATTGAAAAGAATTGCGACTCTTAATTTTTTTTATATGACAAATGTTAACCTTTGTATTCCGATGCAACATCCTACTGCGCAATTCTGCTGATAGTTTTAAACATTTTAAGCTGCCGTATTAGTAACAGTGTGGTGGCCGAGTGGTTAAGGCGTTGGACTTAAGTTCCAATGGACGTATGTCCGCGTGGGTTCGAACCCCACCCGCACTAGCTATATTTTTGGTACCTTGAAATCGTATAGTTGTATTCAAAAAACGAATCGTATAGGAGATCGAGTATAATTGATATTTTCGATCAAGAATTGCACAAACCAGTAGAAAAAAATTGTCTGCGGTATTTATCTACAGCAGTTGTGTAGAAAATATGTTGCTGTACATTCGGGTTATAAATTGATCGGCTTTTTTAGTCAAGGAAAATGACCAAAATGCTTTACGAATATAGTTCCATTTAACAAAGTTTGGACCATCTTAATACAACCAAGACATAATGATTGTGGACGCATTGAATTCAAGCTCAAAATGACTAGTAATTGAAAAGAATTGCGACCTTAACTTTTTTTCATATGACAAATGTTAACCTTTGTATTCCGATGCAACATCCTACTGCGCAATTCTGCTGATAGTTTTAAACATTTTAAGCTGCCGTATTAGTAACAGTGTGGTGGCCGAGTGGTTAAGGCGTTGGACTTAAGTTCCAATGGACGTATGTCCGCGTGGGTTCGAACCCCACCCGCACTAGCTATATTTTTGGTACCTTGAAATCGTATAGTTGTATTCAAAAAACGAATCGTATAGGAGATCGAGTATAATTGATATTTTCGATCAAGAATTGCACAAACCAGTAGAAAAAAATTGTCTGCGGTATTTATCTACAGCAGTTGTGTAGAAAATATGTTGCTGTACATTCGGGTTATAAATTGATCGGCTTTTTTAGTCAAGGAAAATGACCAAAATGCTTTACGAATATAGTTCCATTTAACAAAGTTTGGACCATCTTAATACAACCAAGACATAATGATTGTGGACGCATTGAATCCAAGCTCAAAATGACTAGTAATTGAAAAGAATTGCGACTCTTAACTTTTTTTCATATGACAAATGTTAACCTTTGTATTCCGATGCAACATCCTACTGCGCAATTCTGCTGATAGTTTTAAACATTTTAAGCTGCCGTATTAGTAACAGTGTGGTGGCCGAGTGGTTAAGGCGTTGGACTTAAGTTCCAATGGACGTATGTCCGCGTGGGTTCGAACCCCACCCGCACTAGCTATATTTTTGGTACCTTGAAATCGTATAGTTGTATTCAAAAAACGAATCGTATAGGAGATCGAGTATAATTGATATTTTCGATCAAGAATTGCACAAACCAGTAGAAAAAAATTGTCTGCGGTATTTATCTACAGCAGTTGTGTAGAAAATATGTTGCTGTACATTCGGGTTATAAATTGATCGGCTTTTTTAGTCAAGGAAAATGACCAAAATGCTTTACGAATATAGTTCCATTTAACAAAGTTTGGACCATCTTAATACAACCAAGACATAATGATTGTGGACGCATTGAATCCAAGCTCAAAATGACTAGTAATTGAAAAGAATTGCGACCCTTAACTTTTCTTCATATGACAAATGTTAACCTTTGTATTCCGATGCAACATCCTACTGCGCAATTCTGCTGATAGTTTTAAACATTTTAAGCTGCCGTATTAGTAACAGTGTGGTGGCCGAGTGGTTAAGGCGTTGGACTTAAGTTCCAATGGACGTATGTCCGCGTGGGTTCGAACCCCACCCGCACTAGCTATATTTTTGGTACCTTGAAATCGTATAGTTGTATTCAAAAAACGAATCGTATAGGAGATCGAGTATAATTGATATTTTCGATCAAGAATTGCACAAACCAGTAGAAAAAAATTGTCTGCGGTATTTATCTACAGCAGTTGTGTAGAAAATATGTTGCTGTACATTCGGGTTATAAATTGATCGGCTTTTTTAGTCAAGGAAAATGACCAAAATGCTTTACGAATATAGTTCCATTTAACAAAGTTTGGACCATCTTAATACAACCAAGACATAATGATTGTGGACGCATTGAATCCAAGCTCAAAATGACTAGTAATTGAAAAGAATTGCGACCCTTAACTTTTTTTCATATGACAAATGTTAACCTTTGTATTCCGATGCAACATCCTACTGCGCAATTCTGCTGATAGTTTTAAACATTTTAAGCTGCCGTATTAGTAACAGTGTGGTGGCCGAGTGGTTAAGGCGTTGGACTTAAGTTCCAATGGACGTATGTCCGCGTGGGTTCGAACCCCACCCGCACTAGCTATATTTTTGGTACCTTGAAATCGTATAGTTGTATTCAAAAAACGAATCGTATAGGAGATCGAGTATAATTGATATTTTCGATCAAGAATTGCACAAACCAGTAGAAAAAAATTGTCTGCGGTATTTATCTACAGCAGTTGTGTAGAAAATATGTTGCTGTACATTCGGGTTATAAATTGATCGGCTTTTTTAGTCAAGGAAAATGACCAAAATGCTTTACGAATATAGTTCCATTTAACAAAGTTTGGACCATCTTAATACAACCAAGACATAATGATTGTGGACGCATTGAATCCAAGCTCAAAATGACTAGTAATTGAAAAGAATTGCGACCCTTAACTTTTTTTCATATGACAAATGTTAACCTTTGTATTCCGATGCAACATCCTACTGCGCAATTCTGCTGATAGTTTTAAACATTTTAAGCTGCCGTATTAGTAACAGTGTGGTGGCCGAGTGGTTAAGGCGTTGGACTTAAGTTCCAATGGACGTATGTCCGCGTGGGTTCGAACCCCACCCGCACTAGCTATATTTTTGGTACCTTGAAATCGTATAGTTGTATTCAAAAAACGAATCGTATAGGAGATCGAGTATAATTGATATTTTCGATCAAGAATTGCACAAACCAGTAGAAAAAAATTGTCTGCGGTATTTATCTACAGCAGTTGTGTAGAAAATATGTTGCTGTACATTCGGGTTATAAATTGATCGGCTTTTTTAGTCAAGGAAAATGACCAAAATGCTTTACGAATATAGTTCCATTTAACAAAGTTTGGACCATCTTAATACAACCAAGACATAATGATTATGGACGCATTGAATCCAAGCTCAAAATGACTAGTAATTGAAAAGAATTGCGACTCTTAACTTTTTTTCATATGACAAATGTTAACCTTTGTATTCCGATGCAACATCCTACTGCACAATTCTGCTGATAGTTTTAAACATTTTAAGCTGCCGTATTAGTAACAGTGTGGTGGCCGAGTGGTTAAGGCGTTGGACTTAAGTTCCAATGGACGTATGTCCGCGTGGGTTCGAACCCCACCCGCACTAGCTATATTTTTGGTACCTTGAAATCGTATAGTTGTATTCAAAAAACGAATCGTATAGGAGATCGAGTATAATTGATATTTTCGATCAAGAATTGCACAAACCAGTAGAAAAAAATTGTCTGCGGTATTTATCTACAGCAGTTGTGTAGAAAATATGTTGCTGTACATTCGGGTTATAAATTGATCGGCTTTTTTAGTCAAGGAAAATGACCAAAATGCTTTACGAATATAGTTCCATTTAACAAAGTTTGGACCATCTTAATACAACCAAGACATAATGATTGTGGACGCATTGAATCCAAGCTCAAAATGACTAGTAATTGAAAAGAATTGCGACTCTTAACTTTTTTTCATATGACAAATGTTAACCTTTGTATTCCGATGCAACATCCTACTGCGCAATTCTGCTGATAGTTTTAAACATTTTAAGCTGCCGTATTAGTAACAGTGTGGTGGCCGAGTGGTTAAGGCGTTGGACTTAAGTTCCAATGGACGTATGTCCGCGTGGGTTCGAACCCCACCCGCACTAGCTATATTTTTGGTACCTTGAAATCGTATAGTTGTATTCAAAAAACGAATCGTATAGGAGATCGAGTATAATTGATATTTTCGATCAAGAATTGCACAAACCAGTAGAAAAAAATTGTCTGCGGTATTTATCTACAGCAGTTGTGTAGAAAATATGTTGCTGTACATTCGGGTTATAAATTGATCGGCTTTTTTAGTCAAGGAAAATGACCAAAATGCTTTACGAATATAGTTCCATTTAACAAAGTTTGGACCATCTTAATACAACCAAGACATAATGATTGTGGACGCATTGAATCCAAGCTCAAAATGACTAGTAATTGAAAAGAATTGCGACCCTTAACTTTTCTTCATATGACAAATGTTAACCTTTGTATTCCGATGCAACATCCTACTGCGCAATTCTGCTGATAGTTTTAAACATTTTAAGCTGCCGTATTAGTAACAGTGTGGTGGCCGAGTGGTTAAGGCGTTGGACTTAAGTTCCAATGGACGTATGTCCGCGTGGGTTCGAACCCCACCCGCACTAGCTATATTTTTGGTACCTTGAAATCGTATAGTTGTATTCAAAAAACGAATCGTATAGGAGATCGAGTATAATTGATATTTTCGATCAAGAATTGCACAAACCAGTAGAAAAAAATTGTCTGCGGTATTTATCTACAGCAGTTGTGTAGAAAATATGTTGCTGTACATTCGGGTTATAAATTGATCGGCTTTTTTAGTCAAGGAAAATGACCAAAATGCTTTACGAATATAGTTCCATTTAACAAAGTTTGGACCATCTTAATACAACCAAGACATAATGATTGTGGACGCATTGAATCCAAGCTCAAAATGACTAGTAATTGAAAAGAATTGCGACCCTTAACTTTTTTTCATATGACAAATGTTAACCTTTGTATTCCGATGCAACATCCTACTGCGCAATTCTGCTGATAGTTTTAAACATTTTAAGCTGCCGTATTAGTAACAGTGTGGTGGCCGAGTGGTTAAGGCGTTGGACTTAAGTTCCAATGGACGTATGTCCGCGTGGGTTCGAACCCCACCCGCACTAGCTATATTTTTGGTACCTTGAAATCGTATAGTTGTATTCAAAAAACGAATCGTATAGGAGATCGAGTATAATTGATATTTTCGATCAAGAATTGCACAAACCAGTAGAAAAAAATTGTCTGCGGTATTTATCTACAGCAGTTGTGTAGAAAATATGTTGCTGTACATTCGGGTTATAAATTGATCGGCTTTTTTAGTCAAGGAAAATGACCAAAATGCTTTACGAATATAGTTCCATTTAACAAAGTTTGGACCATCTTAATACAACCAAGACATAATGATTGTGGACGCATTGAATCCAAGCTCAAAATGACTAGTAATTGAAAAGAATTGCGACCCTTAACTTTTTTTCATATGACAAATGTTAACCTTTGTATTCCGATGCAACATCCTACTGCGCAATTCTGCTGATAGTTTTAAACATTTTAAGCTGCCGTATTAGTAACAGTGTGGTGGCCGAGTGGTTAAGGCGTTGGACTTAAGTTCCAATGGACGTATGTCCGCGTGGGTTCGAACCCCACCCGCACTAGCTATATTTTTGGTACCTTGAAATCGTATAGTTGTATTCAAAAAACGAATCGTATAGGAGATCGAGTATAATTGATATTTTCGATCAAGAATTGCACAAACCAGTAGAAAAAAATTGTCTGCGGTATTTATCTACAGCAGTTGTGTAGAAAATATGTTGCTGTACATTCGGGTTATAAATTGATCGGCTTTTTTAGTCAAGGAAAATGACCAAAATGCTTTACGAATATAGTTCCATTTAACAAAGTTTGGACCATCTTAATACAACCAAGACATAATGATTATGGACGCATTGAATCCAAGCTCAAAATGACTAGTAATTGAAAAGAATTGCGACTCTTAACTTTTTTTCATATGACAAATGTTAACCTTTGTATTCCGATGCAACATCCTACTGCACAATTCTGCTGATAGTTTTAAACATTTTAAGCTGCCGTATTAGTAACAGTGTGGTGGCCGAGTGGTTAAGGCGTTGGACTTAAGTTCCAATGGACGTATGTCCGCGTGGGTTCGAACCCCACCCGCACTAGCTATATTTTTGGTACCTTGAAATCGTATAGTTGTATTCAAAAAACGAATCGTATAGGAGATCGAGTATAATTGATATTTTCGATCAAGAATTGCACAAACCAGTAGAAAAAAATTGTCTGCGGTATTTATCTACAGCAGTTGTGTAGAAAATATGTTGCTGTACATTCGGGTTATAAATTGATCGGCTTTTTTAGTCAAGGAAAATGACCAAAATGCTTTACGAATATAGTTCCATTTAACAAAGTTTGGACCATCTTAATACAACCAAGACATAATGATTGTGGACGCATTGAATCCAAGCTCAAAATGACTAGTAATTGAAAAGAATTGCGACTCTTAACTTTTTTTCATATGACAAATGTTAACCTTTGTATTCCGATGCAACATCCTACTGCGCAATTCTGCTGATAGTTTTAAACATTTTAAGCTGCCGTATTAGTAACAGTGTGGTGGCCGAGTGGTTAAGGCGTTGGACTTAAGTTCCAATGGACGTATGTCCGCGTGGGTTCGAACCCCACCCGCACTAGCTATATTTTTGGTACCTTGAAATCGTATAGTTGTATTCAAAAAACGAATCGTATAGGAGATCGAGTATAATTGATATTTTCGATCAAGAATTGCACAAACCAGTAGAAAAAAATTGTCTGCGGTATTTATCTACAGCAGTTGTGTAGAAAATATGTTGCTGTACATTCGGGTTATAAATTGATCGGCTTTTTTAGTCAAGGAAAATGACCAAAATGCTTTACGAATATAGTTCCATTTAACAAAGTTTGGACCATCTTAATACAACCAAGACATAATGATTGTGGACGCATTGAATCCAAGCTCAAAATGACTAGTAATTGAAAAGAATTGCGACCCTTAACTTTTTTTCATATGACAAATGTTAACCTTTGTATTCCGATGCAACATCCTACTGCGCAATTCTGCTGATAGTTTTAAACATTTTAAGCTGCCGTATTAGTAACAGTGTGGTGGCCGAGTGGTTAAGGCGTTGGACTTAAGTTCCAATGGACGTATGTCCGCGTGGGTTCGAACCCCACCCGCACTAGCTATATTTTTGGTACCTTGAAATCGTATAGTTGTATTCAAAAAACGAATCGTATAGGAGATCGAGTATAATTGATATTTTCGATCAAGAATTGCACAAACCAGTAGAAAAAAATTGTCTGCGGTATTTATCTACAGCAGTTGTGTAGAAAATATGTTGCTGTACATTCGGGTTATAAATTGATCGGCTTTTTTAGTCAAGGAAAATGACCAAAATGCTTTACGAATATAGTTCCATTTAACAAAGTTTGGACCATCTTAATACAACCAAGACATAATGATTGTGGACGCATTGAATCCAAGCTCAAAATGACTAGTAATTGAAAAGAATTGCGACTCTTAACTTTTTTTCATATGACAAATGTTAACCTTTGTATTCCGATGCAACATCCTACTGCGCAATTCTGCTGATAGTTTTAAACATTTTAAGCTGCCGTATTAGTAACAGTGTGGTGGCCGAGTGGTTAAGGCGTTGGACTTAAGTTCCAATGGACGTATGTCCGCGTGGGTTCGAACCCCACCCGCACTAGCTATATTTTTGGTACCTTGAAATCGTATAGTTGTATTCAAAAAACGAATCGTATAGGAGATCGAGTATAATTGATATTTTCGATCAAGAATTGCACAAATCAGTAGAAAAAAATTGTCTGCGGTATTTATCTACAGCAGTTGTGTAGAAAATATGTTGCTGTACATTCGGGTTATAAATTGATCGGCTTTTTTAGTCAAGGAAAATGACCAAAATGCTTTACGAATATAGTTCCATTTAACAAAGTTTGGACCATCTTAATACAACCAAGACATAATGATTGTGGACGCATTGAATCCAAGCTCAAAATGACTAGTAATTGAAAAGAATTGCGACCCTTAACTTTTTTTCATATGACAAATGTTAACCTTTGTATTCCGATGCAACATCCTACTGCGCAATTCTGCTGATAGTTTTAAACATTTTAAGCTGCCGTATTAGTAACAGTGTGGTGGCCGAGTGGTTAAGGCGTTGGACTTAAGTTCCAATGGACGTATGTCCGCGTGGGTTCGAACCCCACCCGCACTAGCTATATTTTTGGTACCTTGAAATCGTATAGTTGTATTCAAAAAACGAATCGTATAGGAGATCGAGTATAATTGATATTTTCGATCAAGAATTGCACAAACCAGTAGAAAAAAAAATGTCTGCGGTATTTATCTACAGTAGTTGTGTGGAAAATATGTTGCTGTACATTCGGGTTATAAATTGATCGGCTTTTTTAGTCAAGGAAAATGACCAAAATGCTTTACGAATATAGTTCCATTTAACAAAGTTTGGACCATCTTAATACAACCAAGACATAATGATTGTGGACGCATTGAATCCAAGCTCAAAATGACTAGTAATTGAAAAGAATTGCGACCCTTAACTTTTTTTCATATGACAAATGTTAACCTTTGTATTCCGATGCAACATCCTACTGCGCAATTCTGCTGATAGTTTTAAACATTTTAAGCTGCCGTATTAGTAACAGTGTGGTGGCCGAGTGGTTAAGGCGTTGGACTTAAGTTCCAATGGACGTATGTCCGCGTGGGTTCGAACCCCACCCGCACTAGCTATATTTTTGGTACCTTGAAATCGTATAGTTGTATTCAAAAAACGAATCGTATAGGAGATCGAGTATAATTGATATTTTCGATCAAGAATTGCACAAACCAGTAGAAAAAAATTGTCTGCGGTATTTATCTACAGCAGTTGTGTAGAAAATATGTTGCTGTACATTCGGGTTATAAATTGATCGGCTTTTTTAGTCAAGGAAAATGACCAAAATGCTTTACGAATATAGTTCCATTTAACAAAGTTTGGACCATCTTAATACAACCAAGACATAATGATTGTGGACGCATTGAATCCAAGCTCAAAATGACTAGTAATTGAAAAGAATTGCGACCCTTAACTTTTTTTCATATGACAAATGTTAACCTTTGTATTCCGATGCAACATCCTACTGCGCAATTCTGCTGATAGTTTTAAACATTTTAAGCTGCCGTATTAGTAACAGTGTGGTGGCCGAGTGGTTAAGGCGTTGGACTTAAGTTCCAATGGACGTATGTCCGCGTGGGTTCGAACCCCACCCGCACTAGCTATATTTTTGGTACCTTGAAATCGTATAGTTGTATTCAAAAAACGAATCGTATAGGAGATCGAGTATAATTGATATTTTCGATCAAGAATTGCACAAACCAGTAGAAAAAAAAAATGTCTGCGGTATTTATCTACAGTAGTTTTGTGGAAAATATGTTGCTGTACATTCGGGTTATAAATTGATCGGCTTTTTTAGTCAAGGAAAATGACCAAAATGCTTTACGAATATAGTTCCATTTAACAAAGTTTGGACCATCTTAATACAACCAAGACATAATGATTATGGACGCATTGAATCCAAGCTCAAAATGACTAGTAATTGAAAAGAATTGCGACCCTTAACTTTTTTTTCATAAGACAAATGTTAACCTTTGTATTCCGATGCAACATCCTACTGCGCAATTCTGCTGATAGTTTTAAACATTTTAAGCTGCCGTATTAGTAACAGTGTGGTGGCCGAGTGGTTAAGGCGTTGGACTTAAGTTCCAATGGACGTATGTCCGCGTGGGTTCGAACCCCACCCGCACTAGCTATATTTTTGGTACCTTGAAATCGTATAGTTGTATTCAAAAAACGAATCGTATAGGAGATCGAGTATAATTGATATTTTCGATCAAGAATTGCACAAACCAGTAGAAAAAAAAATGTCTGCGGTATTTATCTACAGTAGTTGTGTGGAAAATATGTTGCTGTACATTCGGGTTATAAATTGATCGGCTTTTTTAGTCAAGGAAAATGACCAAAATGCTTTACGAATATAGTTCCATTTAACAAAGTTTGGACCATCTTAATACAACCAAGACATAATGATTGTGGACGCATTGAATCCAAGCTCAAAATGACTAGTAATTGAAAAGAATTGCGACCCTTAACTTTTTTTCATATGACAAATGTTAACCTTTGTATTCCGATGCAACATCCTACTGCGCAATTCTGCTGATAGTTTTAAACATTTTAAGCTGCCGTATTAGTAACAGTGTGGTGGCCGAGTGGTTAAGGCGTTGGACTTAAGTTCCAATGGACGTATGTCCGCGTGGGTTCGAACCCCACCCGCACTAGCTATATTTTTGGTACCTTGAAATCGTATAGTTGTATTCAAAAAACGAATCGTATAGGAGATCGAGTATAATTGATATTTTCGATCAAGAATTGCACAAACCAGTAGAAAAAAATTGTCTGCGGTATTTATCTACAGCAGTTGTGTAGAAAATATGTTGCTGTACATTCGGGTTATAAATTGATCGGCTTTTTTAGTCAAGGAAAATGACCAAAATGCTTTACGAATATAGTTCCATTTAACAAAGTTTGGACCATCTTAATACAACCAAGACATAATGATTGTGGACGCATTGAATCCAAGCTCAAAATGACTAGTAATTGAAAAGAATTGCGACCCTTAACTTTTTTTCATATGACAAATGTTAACCTTTGTATTCCGATGCAACATCCTACTGCGCAATTCTGCTGATAGTTTTAAACATTTTAAGCTGCCGTATTAGTAACAGTGTGGTGGCCGAGTGGTTAAGGCGTTGGACTTAAGTTCCAATGGACGTATGTCCGCGTGGGTTCGAACCCCACCCGCACTAGCTATATTTTTGGTACCTTGAAATCGTATAGTTGTATTCAAAAAACGAATCGTATAGGAGATCGAGTATAATTGATATTTTCGATCAAGAATTGCACAAACCAGTAGAAAAAAAAATGTCTGCGGTATTTATCTACAGTAGTTTTGTGGAAAATATGTTGCTGTACATTCGGGTTATAAATTGATCGGCTTTTTTAGTCAAGGAAAATGACCAAAATGCTTTACGAATATAGTTCCATTTAACAAAGTTTGGACCATCTTAATACAACCAAGACATAATGATTATGGACGCATTGAATCCAAGCTCAAAATGACTAGTAATTGAAAAGAATTGCGACCCTTAACTTTTTTTTCATAAGACAAATGTTAACCTTTGTATTCCGATGCAACATCCTACTGCGCAATTCTGCTGATAGTTTTAAACATTTTAAGCTGCCGTATTAGTAACAGTGTGGTGGCCGAGTGGTTAAGGCGTTGGACTTAAGTTCCAATGGACGTATGTCCGCGTGGGTTCGAACCCCACCCGCACTAGCTATATTTTTGGTACCTTGAAATCGTATAGTTATATTCAAAAAACGAATCGTATAGGAGATCGAGTATAATTGATATTTTCGATCAAGAATTGCACAAACCAGTAGAAAAAAATTGTCTGCGGTATTTATCTACAGCAGTTGTGTAGAAAATATGTTGCTGTACATTCGGGTTATAAATTGATCGGCTTTTTTAGTCAAGGAAAATGACCAAAATGCTTTACGAATATAGTTCCATTTAACAAAGTTTGGACCATCTTAATACAACCAAGACATAATGATTGTGGACGCATTGAATCCAAGCTCAAAATGACTAGTAATTGAAAAGAATTGCGACTCTTAACTTTTTTTCATATGACAAATGTTAACCTTTGTATTCCGATGCAACATCCTACTGCGCAATTCTGCTGATAGTTTTAAACATTTTAAGCTGCCGTATTAGTAACAGTGTGGTGGCCGAGTGGTTAAGGCGTTGGACTTAAGTTCCAATGGACGTATGTCCGCGTGGGTTCGAACCCCACCCGCACTAGCTATATTTTTGGTACCTTGAAATCGTATAGTTGTATTCAAAAAACGAATCGTATAGGAGATCGAGTATAATTGATATTTTCGATCAAGAATTGCACAAACCAGTAGAAAAAAATTGTCTGCGGTATTTATCTACAGCAGTTGTGTAGAAAATATGTTGCTGTACATTCGGGTTATAAATTGATCGGCTTTTTTAGTCAAGGAAAATGACCAAAATGCTTTACGAATATAGTTCCATTTAACAAAGTTTGGACCATCTTAATACAACCAAGACATAATGATTGTGGACGCATTGAATCCAAGCTCAAAATGACTAGTAATTGAAAAGAATTGCGACCCTTAACTTTTTTTCATATGACAAATGTTAACCTTTGTATTCCGATGCAACATCCTACTGCGCAATTCTGCTGATAGTTTTAAACATTTTAAGCTGCCGTATTAGTAACAGTGTGGTGGCCGAGTGGTTAAGGCGTTGGACTTAAGTTCCAATGGACGTATGTCCGCGTGGGTTCGAACCCCACCCGCACTAGCTATATTTTTGGTACCTTGAAATCGTATAGTTGTATTCAAAAAACGAATCGTATAGGAGATCGAGTATAATTGATATTTTCGATCAAGAATTGCACAAACCAGTAGAAAAAAAAATGTCTGCGGTATTTATCTACAGTAGTTGTGTGGAAAATATGTTGCTGTACATTCGGGTTATAAATTGATCGGCTTTTTTAGTCAAGGAAAATGACCAAAATGCTTTACGAATATAGTTCCATTTAACAAAGTTTGGACCATCTTAATACAACCAAGACATAATGATTGTGGACGCATTGAATCCAAGCTCAAAATGACTAGTAATTGAAAAGAATTGCGACCCTTAACTTTTTTTCATATGACAAATGTTAACCTTTGTATTCCGATGCAACATCCTACTGCGCAATTCTGCTGATAGTTTTAAACATTTTAAGCTGCCGTATTAGTAACAGTGTGGTGGCCGAGTGGTTAAGGCGTTGGACTTAAGTTCCAATGGACGTATGTCCGCGTGGGTTCGAACCCCACCCGCACTAGCTATATTTTTGGTACCTTGAAATCGTATAGTTGTATTCAAAAAACGAATCGTATAGGAGATCGAGTATAATTGATATTTTCGATCAAGAATTGCACAAACCAGTAGAAAAAAATTGTCTGCGGTATTTATCTACAGCAGTTGTGTAGAAAATATGTTGCTGTACATTCGGGTTATAAATTGATCGGCTTTTTTAGTCAAGGAAAATGACCAAAATGCTTTACGAATATAGTTCCATTTAACAAAGTTTGGACCATCTTAATACAACCAAGACATAATGATTGTGGACGCATTGAATCCAAGCTCAAAATGACTAGTAATTGAAAAGAATTGCGACCCTTAACTTTTTTTCATATGACAAATGTTAACCTTTGTATTCCGATGCAACATCCTACTGCGCAATTCTGCTGATAGTTTTAAACATTTTAAGCTGCCGTATTAGTAACAGTGTGGTGGCCGAGTGGTTAAGGCGTTGGACTTAAGTTCCAATGGACGTATGTCCGCGTGGGTTCGAACCCCACCCGCACTAGCTATATTTTTGGTACCTTGAAATCGTATAGTTGTATTCAAAAAACGAATCGTATAGGAGATCGAGTATAATTGATATTTTCGATCAAGAATTGCACAAACCAGTAGAAAAAAAAATGTCTGCGGTATTTATCTACAGTAGTTTTGTGGAAAATATGTTGCTGTACATTCGGGTTATAAATTGATCGGCTTTTTTAGTCAAGGAAAATGACCAAAATGCTTTACGAATATAGTTCCATTTAACAAAGTTTGGACCATCTTAATACAACCAAGACATAATGATTGTGGACGCATTGAATCCAAGCTCAAAATGACTAGTAATTGAAAAGAATTGCGACCCTTAACTTTTTTTCATATGACAAATGTTAACCTTTGTATTCCGATGCAACATCCTACTGCGCAATTCTGCTGATAGTTTTAAACATTTTAAGCTGCCGTATTAGTAACAGTGTGGTGGCCGAGTGGTTAAGGCGTTGGACTTAAGTTCCAATGGACGTATGTCCGCGTGGGTTCGAACCCCACCCGCACTAGCTATATTTTTGGTACCTTGAAATCGTATAGTTGTATTCAAAAAACGAATCGTATAGGAGATCGAGTATAATTGATATTTTCGATCAAGAATTGCACAAACCAGTAGAAAAAAATTGTCTGCGGTATTTATCTACAGCAGTTGTGTAGAAAATATGTTGCTGTACATTCGGGTTATAAATTGATCGGCTTTTTTAGTCAAGGAAAATGACCAAAATGCTTTACGAATATAGTTCCATTTAACAAAGTTTGGACCATCTTAATACAACCAAGACATAATGATTGTGGACGCATTGAATCCAAGCTCAAAATGACTAGTAATTGAAAAGAATTGCGACCCTTAACTTTTTTTCATATGACAAATGTTAACCTTTGTATTCCGATGCAACATCCTACTGCGCAATTCTGCTGATAGTTTTAAACATTTTAAGCTGCCGTATTAGTAACAGTGTGGTGGCCGAGTGGTTAAGGCGTTGGACTTAAGTTCCAATGGACGTATGTCCGCGTGGGTTCGAACCCCACCCGCACTAGCTATATTTTTGGTACCTTGAAATCGTATAGTTGTATTCAAAAAACGAATCGTATAGGAGATCGAGTATAATTGATATTTTCGATCAAGAATTGCACAAACCAGTAGAAAAAAAAATGTCTGCGGTATTTATCTACAGTAGTTTTGTGGAAAATATGTTGCTGTACATTCGGGTTATAAATTGATCGGCTTTTTTAGTCAAGGAAAATGACCAAAATGCTTTACGAATATAGTTCCATTTAACAAAGTTTGGACCATCTTAATACAACCAAGACATAATGATTATGGACGCATTGAATCCAAGCTCAAAATGACTAGTAATTGAAAAGAATTGCGACCCTTAACTTTTTTTTCATAAGACAAATGTTAACCTTTGTATTCCGATGCAACATCCTACTGCGCAATTCTGCTGATAGTTTTAAACATTTTAAGCTGCCGTATTAGTAACAGTGTGGTGGCCGAGTGGTTAAGGCGTTGGACTTAAGTTCCAATGGACGTATGTCCGCGTGGGTTCGAACCCCACCCGCACTAGCTATATTTTTGGTACCTTGAAATCGTATAGTTATATTCAAAAAACGAATCGTATAGGAGATCGAGTATAATTGATATTTTCGATCAAGAATTGCACAAACCAGTAGAAAAAAATTGTCTGCGGTATTTATCTACAGCAGTTGTGTAGAAAATATGTTGCTGTACATTCGGGTTATAAATTGATCGGCTTTTTTAGTCAAGGAAAATGACCAAAATGCTTTACGAATATAGTTCCATTTAACAAAGTTTGGACCATCTTAATACAACCAAGACATAATGATTATGGACGCATTGAATCCAAGCTCAAAATGACTAGTAATTGAAAAGAATTGCGACTCTTAACTTTTTTTCATATGACAAATGTTAACCTTTGTATTCCGATGCAACATCCTACTGCGCAATTCTGCTGATAGTTTTAAACATTTTAAGCTGCCGTATTAGTAACAGTGTGGTGGCCGAGTGGTTAAGGCGTTGGACTTAAGTTCCAATGGACGTATGTCCGCGTGGGTTCGAACCCCACCCGCACTAGCTATATTTTTGGTACCTTGAAATCGTATAGTTGTATTCAAAAAACGAATCGTATAGGAGATCGAGTATAATTGATATTTTCGATCAAGAATTGCACAAACCAGTAGAAAAAAATTGTCTGCGGTATTTATCTACAGCAGTTGTGTAGAAAATATGTTGCTGTACATTCGGGTTATAAATTGATCGGCTTTTTTAGTCAAGGAAAATGACCAAAATGCTTTACGAATATAGTTCCATTTAACAAAGTTTGGACCATCTTAATACAACCAAGACATAATGATTGTGGACGCATTGAATCCAAGCTCAAAATGACTAGTAATTGAAAAGAATTGCGACCCTTAACTTTTTTTCATATGACAAATGTTAACCTTTGTATTCCGATGCAACATCCTACTGCGCAATTCTGCTGATAGTTTTAAACATTTTAAGCTGCCGTATTAGTAACAGTGTGGTGGCCGAGTGGTTAAGGCGTTGGACTTAAGTTCCAATGGACGTATGTCCGCGTGGGTTCGAACCCCACCCGCACTAGCTATATTTTTGGTACCTTGAAATCGTATAGTTGTATTCAAAAAACGAATCGTATAGGAGATCGAGTATAATTGATATTTTCGATCAAGAATTGCACAAACCAGTAGAAAAAAAAATGTCTGCGGTATTTATCTACAGTAGTTGTGTGGAAAATATGTTGCTGTACATTCGGGTTATAAATTGATCGGCTTTTTTAGTCAAGGAAAATGACCAAAATGCTTTACGAATATAGTTCCATTTAACAAAGTTTGGACCATCTTAATACAACCAAGACATAATGATTATGGACGCATTGAATCCAAGCTCAAAATGACTAGTAATTGAAAAGAATTGCGACTCTTAATTTTTTTTATATGACAAATGTTAACCTTTGTATTCCGATGCAACATCCTACTGCGCAATTCTGCTGATAGTTTTAAACATTTTAAGCTGCCGTATTAGTAACAGTGTGGTGGCCGAGTGGTTAAGGCGTTGGACTTAAGTTCCAATGGACGTATGTCCGCGTGGGTTCGAACCCCACCCGCACTAGCTATATTTTTGGTACCTTGAAATCGTATAGTTGTATTCAAAAAACGAATCGTATAGGAGATCGAGTATAATTGATATTTTCGATCAAGAATTGCACAAACCAGTAGAAAAAAATTGTCTGCGGTATTTATCTACAGCAGTTGTGTAGAAAATATGTTGCTGTACATTCGGGTTATAAATTGATCGGCTTTTTTAGTCAAGGAAAATGACCAAAATGCTTTACGAATATAGTTCCATTTAACAAAGTTTGGACCATCTTAATACAACCAAGACATAATGATTGTGGACGCATTGAATTCAAGCTCAAAATGACTAGTAATTGAAAAGAATTGCGACCTTAACTTTTTTTCATATGACAAATGTTAACCTTTGTATTCCGATGCAACATCCTACTGCGCAATTCTGCTGATAGTTTTAAACATTTTAAGCTGCCGTATTAGTAACAGTGTGGTGGCCGAGTGGTTAAGGCGTTGGACTTAAGTTCCAATGGACGTATGTCCGCGTGGGTTCGAACCCCACCCGCACTAGCTATATTTTTGGTACCTTGAAATCGTATAGTTGTATTCAAAAAACGAATCGTATAGGAGATCGAGTATAATTGATATTTTCGATCAAGAATTGCACAAACCAGTAGAAAAAAATTGTCTGCGGTATTTATCTACAGCAGTTGTGTAGAAAATATGTTGCTGTACATTCGGGTTATAAATTGATCGGCTTTTTTAGTCAAGGAAAATGACCAAAATGCTTTACGAATATAGTTCCATTTAACAAAGTTTGGACCATCTTAATACAACCAAGACATAATGATTGTGGACGCATTGAATCCAAGCTCAAAATGACTAGTAATTGAAAAGAATTGCGACTCTTAACTTTTTTTCATATGACAAATGTTAACCTTTGTATTCCGATGCAACATCCTACTGCGCAATTCTGCTGATAGTTTTAAACATTTTAAGCTGCCGTATTAGTAACAGTGTGGTGGCCGAGTGGTTAAGGCGTTGGACTTAAGTTCCAATGGACGTATGTCCGCGTGGGTTCGAACCCCACCCGCACTAGCTATATTTTTGGTACCTTGAAATCGTATAGTTGTATTCAAAAAACGAATCGTATAGGAGATCGAGTATAATTGATATTTTCGATCAAGAATTGCACAAACCAGTAGAAAAAAATTGTCTGCGGTATTTATCTACAGCAGTTGTGTAGAAAATATGTTGCTGTACATTCGGGTTATAAATTGATCGGCTTTTTTAGTCAAGGAAAATGACCAAAATGCTTTACGAATATAGTTCCATTTAACAAAGTTTGGACCATCTTAATACAACCAAGACATAATGATTGTGGACGCATTGAATCCAAGCTCAAAATGACTAGTAATTGAAAAGAATTGCGACCCTTAACTTTTCTTCATATGACAAATGTTAACCTTTGTATTCCGATGCAACATCCTACTGCGCAATTCTGCTGATAGTTTTAAACATTTTAAGCTGCCGTATTAGTAACAGTGTGGTGGCCGAGTGGTTAAGGCGTTGGACTTAAGTTCCAATGGACGTATGTCCGCGTGGGTTCGAACCCCACCCGCACTAGCTATATCTTTGGTACCTTGAAATCGTATAGTTGTAATCAAAAAACGAATCGTATAGGAGATCGAGTATAATTGATATTTTCGATCAAGAATTGCACAAACCAGTAGAAAAAAAAATGTCTGCGGTATTTATCTACAGTAGTTGTGTGGAAAATATGTTGCTGTACATTCGGGTTATAAATTGATCGGCTTTTTTAGTCACGGAAAATGACCAAAATGCTTTACGAATATAGTTCCATTTAACAAAGTTTGGACCATCTTAATACAACCAAGACATAATGATTGTGGACGCATTGAATCCAAGCTCAAAATGACTAGTAATTGAAAAGAATTGCGACCCTTAACTTTTTTTCATATGACAAATGTTAACCTTTGTATTCCGATGCAACATCCTACTGCGCAATTCTGCTGATAGTTTTAAACATTTTAAGCTGCCGTATTAGTAACAGTGTGGTGGCCGAGTGGTTAAGGCGTTGGACTTAAGTTCCAATGGACGTATGTCCGCGTGGGTTCGAACCCCACCCGCACTAGCTATATTTTTGGTACCTTGAAATCGTATAGTTGTATTCAAAAAACGAATCGTATAGGAGATCGAGTATAATTGATATTTTCGATCAAGAATTGCACAAACCAGTAGAAAAAAATTGTCTGCGGTATTTATCTACAGCAGTTGTGTAGAAAATATGTTGCTGTACATTCGGGTTATAAATTGATCGGCTTTTTTAGTCAAGGAAAATGACCAAAATGCTTTACGAATATAGTTCCATTTAACAAAGTTTGGACCATCTTAATACAACCAAGACATAATGATTGTGGACGCATTGAATCCAAGCTCAAAATGACTAGTAATTGAAAAGAATTGCGACCCTTAACTTTTCTTCATATGACAAATGTTAACCTTTGTATTCCGATGCAACATCCTACTGCGCAATTCTGCTGATAGTTTTAAACATTTTAAGCTGCCGTATTAGTAACAGTGTGGTGGCCGAGTGGTTAAGGCGTTGGACTTAAGTTCCAATGGACGTATGTCCGCGTGGGTTCGAACCCCACCCGCACTAGCTATATCTTTGGTACCTTGAAATCGTATAGTTGTAATCAAAAAACGAATCGTATAGGAGATCGAGTATAATTGATATTTTCGATCAAGAATTGCACAAACCAGTAGAAAAAAAAATGTCTGCGGTATTTATCTACAGTAGTTGTGTGGAAAATATGTTGCTGTACATTCGGGTTATAAATTGATCGGCTTTTTTAGTCACGGAAAATGACCAAAATGCTTTACGAATATAGTTCCATTTAACAAAGTTTGGACCATCTTAATACAACCAAGACATAATGATTGTGGACGCATTGAATCCAAGCTCAAAATGACTAGTAATTGAAAAGAATTGCGACCCTTAACTTTTTTTCATATGACAAATGTTAACCTTTGTATTCCGATGCAACATCCTACTGCGCAATTCTGCTGATAGTTTTAAACATTTTAAGCTGCCGTATTAGTAACAGTGTGGTGGCCGAGTGGTTAAGGCGTTGGACTTAAGTTCCAATGGACGTATGTCCGCGTGGGTTCGAACCCCACCCGCACTAGCTATATTTTTGGTACCTTGAAATCGTATAGTTGTATTCAAAAAACGAATCGTATAGGAGATCGAGTATAATTGATATTTTCGATCAAGAATTGCACAAACCAGTAGAAAAAAATTGTCTGCGGTATTTATCTACAGCAGTTGTGTAGAAAATATGTTGCTGTACATTCGGGTTATAAATTGATCGGCTTTTTTAGTCAAGGAAAATGACCAAAATGCTTTACGAATATAGTTCCATTTAACAAAGTTTGGACCATCTTAATACAACCAAGACATAATGATTGTGGACGCATTGAATCCAAGCTCAAAATGACTAGTAATTGAAAAGAATTGCGACCCTTAACTTTTTTTCATATGACAAATGTTAACCTTTGTATTCCGATGCAACATCCTACTGCGCAATTCTGCTGATAGTTTTAAACATTTTAAGCTGCCGTATTAGTAACAGTGTGGTGGCCGAGTGGTTAAGGCGTTGGACTTAAGTTCCAATGGACGTATGTCCGCGTGGGTTCGAACCCCACCCGCACTAGCTATATTTTTGGTACCTTGAAATCGTATAGTTGTATTCAAAAAACGAATCGTATAGGAGATCGAGTATAATTGATATTTTCGATCAAGAATTGCACAAACCAGTAGAAAAAAAAATGTCTGCGGTATTTATCTACAGTAGTTTTGTGGAAAATATGTTGCTGTACATTCGGGTTATAAATTGATCGGCTTTTTTAGTCAAGGAAAATGACCAAAATGCTTTACGAATATAGTTCCATTTAACAAAGTTTGGACCATCTTAATACAACCAAGACATAATGATTATGGACGCATTGAATCCAAGCTCAAAATGACTAGTAATTGAAAAGAATTGCGACCCTTAACTTTTTTTTCATATGACAAATGTTAACCTTTGTATTCCGATGCAACATCCTACTGCGCAATTCTGCTGATAGTTTTAAACATTTTAAGCTGCCGTATTAGTAACAGTGTGGTGGCCGAGTGGTTAAGGCGTTGGACTTAAGTTCCAATGGACGTATGTCCGCGTGGGTTCGAACCCCACCCGCACTAGCTATATTTTTGGTACCTTGAAATCGTATAGTTGTATTCAAAAAACGAATCGTATAGGAGATCGAGTATAATTGATATTTTCGATCAAGAATTGCACAAACCAGTAGAAAAAAATTGTCTGCGGTATTTATCTACAGCAGTTGTGTAGAAAATATGTTGCTGTACATTCGGGTTATAAATTGATCGGCTTTTTTAGTCAAGGAAAATGACCAAAATGCTTTACGAATATAGTTCCATTTAACAAAGTTTGGACCATCTTAATACAACCAAGACATAATGATTATGGACGCATTGAATCCAAGCTCAAAATGACTAGTAATTGAAAAGAATTGCGACTCTTAACTTTTTTTCATATGACAAATGTTAACCTTTGTATTCCGATGCAACATCCTACTGCGCAATTCTGCTGATAGTTTTAAACATTTTAAGCTGCCGTATTAGTAACAGTGTGGTGGCCGAGTGGTTAAGGCGTTGGACTTAAGTTCCAATGGACGTATGTCCGCGTGGGTTCGAACCCCACCCGCACTAGCTATATTTTTGGTACCTTGAAATCGTATAGTTGTATTCAAAAAACGAATCGTATAGGAGATCGAGTATAATTGATATTTTCGATCAAGAATTGCACAAACCAGTAGAAAAAAATTGTCTGCGGTATTTATCTACAGCAGTTGTGTAGAAAATATGTTGCTGTACATTCGGGTTATAAATTGATCGGCTTTTTTAGTCAAGGAAAATGACCAAAATGCTTTACGAATATAGTTCCATTTAACAAAGTTTGGACCATCTTAATACAACCAAGACATAATGATTATGGACGCATTGAATCCAAGCTCAAAATGACTAGTAATTGAAAAGAATTGCGACTCTTAACTTTTTTTCATATGACAAATGTTAACCTTTGTATTCCGATGCAACATCCTACTGCGCAATTCTGCTGATAGTTTTAAACATTTTAAGCTGCCGTATTAGTAACAGTGTGGTGGCCGAGTGGTTAAGGCGTTGGACTTAAGTTCCAATGGACGTATGTCCGCGTGGGTTCGAACCCCACCCGCACTAGCTATATTTTTGGTACCTTGAAATCGTATAGTTGTATTCAAAAAACGAATCGTATAGGAGATCGAGTATAATTGATATTTTCGATCAAGAATTGCACAAACCAGTAGAAAAAAATTGTCTGCGGTATTTATCTACAGCAGTTGTGTAGAAAATATGTTGCTGTACATTCGGGTTATAAATTGATCGGCTTTTTTAGTCAAGGAAAATGACCAAAATGCTTTACGAATATAGTTCCATTTAACAAAGTTTGGACCATCTTAATACAACCAAGACATAATGATTGTGGACGCATTGAATCCAAGCTCAAAATGACTAGTAATTGAAAAGAATTGCGACCCTTAACTTTTTTTCATATGACAAATGTTAACCTTTGTATTCCGATGCAACATCCTACTGCGCAATTCTGCTGATAGTTTTAAACATTTTAAGCTGCCGTATTAGTAACAGTGTGGTGGCCGAGTGGTTAAGGCGTTGGACTTAAGTTCCAATGGACGTATGTCCGCGTGGGTTCGAACCCCACCCGCACTAGCTATATTTTTGGTACCTTGAAATCGTATAGTTGTATTCAAAAAACGAATCGTATAGGAGATCGAGTATAATTGATATTTTCGATCAAGAATTGCACAAACCAGTAGAAAAAAAAATGTCTGCGGTATTTATCTACAGTAGTTGTGTGGAAAATATGTTGCTGTACATTCGGGTTATAAATTGATCGGCTTTTTTAGTCAAGGAAAATGACCAAAATGCTTTACGAATATAGTTCCATTTAACAAAGTTTGGACCATCTTAATACAACCAAGACATAATGATTGTGGACGCATTGAATCCAAGCTCAAAATGACTAGTAATTGAAAAGAATTGCGACCCTTAACTTTTTTTCATATGACAAATGTTAACCTTTGTATTCCGATGCAACATCCTACTGCGCAATTCTGCTGATAGTTTTAAACATTTTAAGCTGCCGTATTAGTAACAGTGTGGTGGCCGAGTGGTTAAGGCGTTGGACTTAAGTTCCAATGGACGTATGTCCGCGTGGGTTCGAACCCCACCCGCACTAGCTATATTTTTGGTACCTTGAAATCGTATAGTTGTATTCAAAAAACGAATCGTATAGGAGATCGAGTATAATTGATATTTTCGATCAAGAATTGCACAAACCAGTAGAAAAAAAAATGTCTGCGGTATTTATCTACAGTAGTTTTGTGGAAAATATGTTGCTGTACATTCGGGTTATAAATTGATCGGCTTTTTTAGTCAAGGAAAATGACCAAAATGCTTTACGAATATAGTTCCATTTAACAAAGTTTGGACCATCTTAATACAACCAAGACATAATGATTGTGGACGCATTGAATCCAAGCTCAAAATGACTAGTAATTGAAAAGAATTGCGACCCTTAACTTTTTTTTCATATGACAAATGTTAACCTTTGTATTCCGATGCAACATCCTACTGCGCAATTCTGCTGATAGTTTTAAACATTTTAAGCTGCCGTATTAGTAACAGTGTGGTGGCCGAGTGGTTAAGGCGTTGGACTTAAGTTCCAATGGACGTATGTCCGCGTGGGTTCGAACCCCACCCGCACTAGCTATATTTTTGGTACCTTGAAATCGTATAGTTGTATTCAAAAAACGAATCGTATAGGAGATCGAGTATAATTGATATTTTCGATCAAGAATTGCACAAACCAGTAGAAAAAAATTGTCTGCGGTATTTATCTACAGCAGTTGTGTAGAAAATATGTTGCTGTACATTCGGGTTATAAATTGATCGGCTTATTTAGTCAAGGAAAATGACCAAAATGCTTTACGAATATAGTTCCATTTAACAAAGTTTGGACCATCTTAATACAACCAAGACATAATGATTATGGACGCATTGAATCCAAGCTCAAAATGACTAGTAATTGAAAAGAATTGCGACTCTTAACTTTTTTTCATATGACAAATGTTAACCTTTGTATTCCGATGCAACATCCTACTGCGCAATTCTGCTGATAGTTTTAAACATTTTAAGCTGCCGTATTAGTAACAGTGTGGTGGCCGAGTGGTTAAGGCGTTGGACTTAAGTTCCAATGGACGTATGTCCGCGTGGGTTCGAACCCCACCCGCACTAGCTATATTTTTGGTACCTTGAAATCGTATAGTTGTATTCAAAAAACGAATCGTATAGGAGATCGAGTATAATTGATATTTTCGATCAAGAATTGCACAAACCAGTAGAAAAAAATTGTCTGCGGTATTTATCTACAGCAGTTGTGTAGAAAATATGTTGCTGTACATTCGGGTTATAAATTGATCGGCTTTTTTAGTCAAGGAAAATGACCAAAATGCTTTACGAATATAGTTCCATTTAACAAAGTTTGGACCATCTTAATACAACCAAGACATAATGATTGTGGACGCATTGAATCCAAGCTCAAAATGACTAGTAATTGAAAAGAATTGCGACCCTTAACTTTTTTTCATATGACAAATGTTAACCTTTGTATTCCGATGCAACATCCTACTGCGCAATTCTGCTGATAGTTTTAAACATTTTAAGCTGCCGTATTAGTAACAGTGTGGTGGCCGAGTGGTTAAGGCGTTGGACTTAAGTTCCAATGGACGTATGTCCGCGTGGGTTCGAACCCCACCCGCACTAGCTATATTTTTGGTACCTTGAAATCGTATAGTTGTATTCAAAAAACGAATCGTATAGGAGATCGAGTATAATTGATATTTTCGATCAAGAATTGCACAAACCAGTAGAAAAAAATTGTCTGCGGTATTTATCTACAGCAGTTGTGTAGAAAATATGTTGCTGTACATTCGGGTTATAAATTGATCGGCTTTTTTAGTCAAGGAAAATGACCAAAATGCTTTACGAATATAGTTCCATTTAACAAAGTTTGGACCATCTTAATACAACCAAGACATAATGATTATGGACGCATTGAATCCAAGCTCAAAATGACTAGTAATTGAAAAGAATTGCGACTCTTAACTTTTTTTCATATGACAAATGTTAACCTTTGTATTCCGATGCAACATCCTACTGCGCAATTCTGCTGATAGTTTTAAACATTTTAAGCTGCCATTAGTAACAGTGTGGTGGCCGAGTGGTTAAGGCGTTGGACTTAAGTTCCAATGGACGTATGTCCGCGTGGGTTCGAACCCCACCCGCACTAGCTATATTTTTGGTACCTTGAAATCGTATAGTTGTATTCAAAAAACGAATCGTATAGGAGATCGAGTATAATTGATATTTTCGATCAAGAATTGCACAAACCAGTAGAAAAAAATTGTCTGCGGTATTTATCTACAGCAGTTGTGTAGAAAATATGTTGCTGTACATTCGGGTTATAAATTGATCGGCTTTTTTAGTCAAGGAAAATGACCAAAATGCTTTACGAATATAGTTCCATTTAACAAAGTTTGGACCATCTTAATACAACCAAGACATAATGATTGTGGACGCATTGAATCCAAGCTCAAAATGACTAGTAATTGAAAAGAATTGCGACTCTTAATTTTTTTTATATGACAAATGTTAACCTTTGTATTCCGATGCAACATCCTACTGCGCAATTCTGCTGATAGTTTTAAACATTTTAAGCTGCGGGCTGGTTTTTGGATGTACCATGTTTAACATGTAAACAAAGTGTTGTCCGGAAATTATTCTGATTTTGGTGAGTTCTTCGCCATATTTGTAACTGTAAACATTTCCTGAAGTTTAATGTGTATTATTTGATTGAATGTGACATATATTATCGCATAATATTTGTTGAATAGCCCCTTTTCCTGTGTTTTCGTTACAGGGAAAAGGGGGAGGGAAGGTGTGTTCGATTTGTATTCAGTGGTTTGACTAAAGACTGATGGCAAACTTTAATAATAGTGAGGGAGAAAGTTCCCGAAAAAACATGAATTTTTCAAATGAACAGTTCTCAAAGGAGAAAACCGTTTTAGTTGGGTGCCCCGTAGATGGTTTTGGTGCCGTGGAGGCTGAAATGATTATTGATGAAATTGAGACGAAATGTGGTGTTGGAAGTGTCGTTGCATGCGTACCGAAAAATGGAGTTGGTTATGAGGTGGTACTAAGAGAGAGAAAAATGATGGAATCCGTTATTGGTGAACTATCTTTAAATGGTAAAAAGTGGGCTGTTAATGAATTAGAGGCAAGTTTTAAGTACGTTTCAATTCTAAATTTAAGTATGTATGTCTCAGATCGAGAAATTATTGATAGATTTTCCAAGATTGGAGTGGAGATTGTTTCTCCGATAAAGAAGCATAGGATGAAGTCAAAGAATAATGTCTTTGACGGAACTCGTATTTTCAAAGTTAAACTTCCGCCGAACATGGCTTCAATACCGTATTCAATGAAGTTTTCAGTTAATGAAAAGGAGACGGCTTACTACCGGGTTATTCATAACCAACAAGTCAAGGTGTGCTCTGGGTGCTTTAGCTCAGAACATATATACAAAGACTGTCCAGAATTTAAATGTTTTGAATGTGGTCAGCAGGGGCACATTAGTAGAAAATGTTTAAAAAACAAGTGTGCGTTTTGTTTTCGAAAGAAAGACTATTGTAATTGCAAAGCCAGAGAAGAATTGCAAATTGTGAATCATTTTCCACAATTTTCTTCTGAGAATTTGCAGGAAATGTCATGTCGGGAGTTGATAAAAGAAGCAGATGAGGAGGTTATGAAAACCACAGATGTGAAAGTTGGATATATGGATAAAAATTGTAAGGAGAAGGAGGTTTGTACAAGTGTGCAGGAGAATGTTGATTCTCGTGAAGGTACAGATGTAGGAGATAGTATGGAAGATGGAATCGTGAGTGTAAATGGCGATGCTAGTCATTACACTGAGGATGTAGATGAAGTGGGTTTTGGTGAAAGTGCTAAAGGTGGTGCTAGCCTTTGCACTGATGATGAGGGTGACGGTGATTGGAATGGAGATGGTATTTACATTGATGAGGAGGAGTGTTTTGAGATGGATGATGGTGTTGGTGATGACAGTGCGGAATGTGTCAGAGATGATAAAGTCAAGAAAGGTACAGATAAAGAATTAAACAATATTTGTTTGAATAATTGTAATATTGAACCAGTTTTGCTTACTAAATCAAATGTTGAATTGTCTGGTGAAAATAGAATTGATAAAATGTCTGATGGTTTTAGTGTTGAAAGTGCTGTCTCCCCCCTTGAACAAAATGACAGTAGCCAGGGGGAAGTCAGAAGTTCATGTGATTCTCTGGATGAGATTACTATGGACACTTTTCCCGTGGTCAGTGAAGACCAAGAGGAAAGTGGAGATACTTTCACTGTTGTAGGGAAGAAGAGAAATTACTTGGGTATTAAAAGGAGAAGTATGCTTAATATCAAGCCTAATATTAAAGCAGCAAGGTTGTCAAATTTACAAAAACATTTGAATAGTTAATAATGGAGTGTTTAATGTTGTATATTATTAGAATTATTTTTGT
This sequence comes from Perna viridis, assembly GCA_037379345.1. Classification (NCBI taxonomy): domain Eukaryota; kingdom Metazoa; phylum Mollusca; class Bivalvia; order Mytilida; family Mytilidae; genus Perna; species Perna viridis. The sequence continues at coordinate 24,820,890 of CM074515.1, forward strand.
GATGGCTACTTATAACTTCATAAGTTTTAATTGTAATGGTCTATGTAACCAAAGTAAAAAGGATTGTATTTTTTCATTATGTAATGAAAGAAAGTATGATATTGTATGCTTACAGGAAACATTTTGGAATAATATTATTTTTGAAGATATAAAGAATGATAAGACATTATGGAATGGTGATATTTTTGCAAGTAATAGTAACTGTAATAGACAGGGTGTTGCAATTCTTGTCAGTAAAAACCTTAAAAATGTATTTAAAGTTTGTGAATGTGTACCTGGTAGATTTATTCATATTCAAGGTAAAATCAATGATAAAATTGTAGATATTTTTAATTTGTATGTTCCTAATAGTGTAAGTGAAAAATGTGAATTTTTTGAAGATTGTAAAAGTAAAATTAAAGGAGACGGATATGTTATAGTAGCAGGCGATTTTAATACTGCACTGTCTCCTTTAGATAAAAGTGGGAAAACTGCTTTTTATGCAGATAGGTCTGTGAAATATATTAATACTATGATGCACGATAATTGTTTGTTTGATGTCTGGAGAGACAGAAATGCAGGTGTCAAAATGTTTTCACGAAAACAAGTTGTACAAGGTTTTTTGACACAAAGTAGAATTGACTATTTTTTAGTTTCTAGTAATGTTAAGCCCTGTATTAAAAATATTTTTTATAGAGATACTTGTTTTAGTGATCACTGTATTGTTAGCATGAAATTAGATTTTACAGAGGTTGAAAGAGGACCAGGTATCTGGATTTTTAACTATTCCTTATTAGATAATGAAGAATATGTAACAAGAATCAGAAAGTTATTAGAAGATGAAATATGTTCAGATTTTTATTATTCAAACCCTATCATTTGGTGGGATAATTTGAAATTTAGTATTAAGAGAATAAGTCAAATCTATGGCAAAGAAAATCAGAAAGAGAGAAGCAAAGAATATTTTAAATTGCAAAATAAGTTACAAGAATTGTCAGTGAAGTCTGCATGTGGTATAAAAATTGATTATGTAAAATATTTAGAATTAAAAGATGAACTTGAAGCTATAGAAAAACATAGATGTAATGGTGCTATATTAAGGTCTAAATGTCAACATGCCTTAGAAAGTGACAAGAATACTGCTTATTTCTTAAGTCTGGAAAAATATAAACAAAATAAGAATTTGATAAGTACTTTGAGAAATTGTGATGGTAATGCTGTTAGTAGTACTGTGGAATTATTAGATGTTGTGCATAATTTTTATAAAAAATTGTTTTCATGTGTAAATACTGACAATGATGCAATCAATGACATGTTAGATTGTGTTGATGTTAAAGTTGATGATATTGATATTACTAAATGTGATGATGATATATGTATTGATGAGATTGAACAATCATTGAAAGGAATGAAAAAAGGCAAAACGCCTGGCTCTGATGGATTGACTGTTGAATTCTATCTTTATTTTTTAAATGAATTGAAACCTGTATTGAAATATATTTATGATAGTATTGAAGAAAATAAAGTTTTATCTAGGTCTATGAGATATGGCATGATTAATTTGATATATAAGAATAGAGGTGACAAATCTGAACTTAAAAATTTCAGACCTATAACTTTATTAAATGTGGATTATAAAATACTAGCAAGAGTAATGGCTAACAGGTTTAAGTTTGTATTACCAAAAATTATATCACCTACTCAAAGTTGCTGTATTATAGGTAAAGACATTTCTGACACTACTGCAAGTGTTAGAGATATTATTGATTTGGTTGAAATGGATGATTTAGAATGTTACTTGTTGAAACTTGATCAGGAAAAAGCATTTGACAGGGTTGGACATGAATATTTATTTTCTGTCTTGCAGAAATTTGGATTTGGGGAGAAATTTATTTCTTGGATAAAAATATTTTATACTGACATTTTCAGCACTGTCAAGTGTAATGGGTTCCTGTCCAAATACTTTCAATTAAAGAATTCTGTAAAGCAAGGTTGTCCTATATCAGCTTTATTATATGTATTAGTAGCTGAACCATTGAGTACAATGATTAAAAAGAATAGTAGTATTAGAGGTTTGAATATTCCTAATACAAACGTTGAAGAAAAGATTTTTTCACATGCTGATGACACTACTTTAATTTTGTCTGACAAAAATTCAGTAGATGAAGCCTTTAGAGTTTTACATTTGTATGAACAAGCATCTGGGGCAAAATTAAATAAGGATAAATCGGAAATTTTGGCATTGGGAACTGGAACTATTTCAAAACATGAATTAGATGCTTGGAGTATTAGAGAGTGTGATGGGGTTTTACAGCTTTTAGGCATATGGATTGGTAAGGATAAATCTCTTTGTGATAGTTTGAATTGGGATTGCAAAGTACAATCTATTTTGAAGCTATTGAATTTTTGGAAAATGAGACACTTATCAATACATGGTAGATTAACTGTAATAAATACTTTATTGATGAGTAAACTTTGGTATACTCTTATGGTTGTTAATATACCAGAAAAACATTATTTAGAAATTAAGAAGATATGTATTGATTTTTTGTGGAATGATAAACCATCTCTAGTTGCATATGATGTAATAACTAATAAGGTGTTAGATGGTGGTTTAAATTTTCCTGACATTTTTCATAAAATGTATGCATTTAGACTAAAGTTTTTAAGTAGGCTATTAGATATGGATTATAATGCTGTTTGGAAAGTTACATGTCTTTATTTCTTTTCTAAAGTACAAGGAATGAATCTTGGTGTTGAAATATTGCATTGCGATTTTACTCATAGACAATTAGGATGTTTGCCTGATTTTTATAAATGTATGTTGTATGCATGGGGGAAGATACGTCATTGTATGGAAATAAAAATTAATGTGACTAACGTTTTTGATATTCCCCTCTTCTGTAATCCAATGATTGTGAATGGTGATAGTATGTTATATATGAGAACATTTATAGAAGCAGGTATTGTCAAGATTAAGGACTTAGCTTATGAATGCAAGAAAGGTTTTATGAAGGACACTTATATTCAAGATATTGTATCTCAAAAGTTCCCTGATGTTTCCGTTGATAAAATTATTAAAGTAGTGAAATGTATTAAGCAATGTATTCCACAAGATTATGTAGTTTTAGTTGAAGAAAATGCAAACACTTGTAAAGCAACTGTTTTAAATATAATTTACAGCGTTAATGGTAGAAAGTATGCTTTACCTAATACAACAAGATCATTTTATGATATACTGTTAAAGACATTAACAAGAGAACCTAATTCTATAAAATACTGGTGTGAAATATTTCCAGATTTTGATGTTCAAAAAGTACAAAAAGTTTTGAACTTTTCATTTTTACAAAGTGATTGGATTGAGTCATCATTCAAAATTTTCCATAGAGTTTTCTTCACTAAGGAGAGACTGATGAAATGCCAAATTACTGTTGATTCTATTTGTCCAGTTTGCAAAGATGTGCATGAAGACTTGGAGCACTTGATCATTGTGTGTAGATGTTTGACTCAGTTCAATGACTTTTTTAAAGATTTCCTACATAACATTATGTGTAATAGTTCTACTAGCTTTGTCAATACTCTAGATTTCAATTATATATGTTACTTTGGTCTAGTCAAGAAGGATAAAAATATAAACTTATACTTTGTAAATACAGTTTTATGTGCTAGAAGATTCTGTGTAGTAAAGAGGAGAAATATCTCTATGAAGGATGATCATTTGATAGACATAGTGCCATATTTTAAAAATGTTCTGCAAAAACATGTGAGTTATGCATACTTGTATTATAAACAGAAGAAGTGCATGTATTTATTTGAAAAGTATTATTTAAACAAAAATCCTGTATTAAGGATAAGTAATGATGAAGTACATATTGAGTTTTAATTGAGATCTGTTGTTAATAATTGTTACAATTCTAACCAACACTGTGATAATATGAATTAATGGGAGACTAGCCCAATAATTCTTTTATGAATGTATTTATTTGAATAAAATTTTATCAAAATAAAAAAAAGGCGTTGGACTTAAGTTCCAATGGACGTATGTCCGCGTGGGTTCGAACCCCACCCGCACTAGCTATATTTTTGGTACCTTGAAATCGTATAGTTGTATTCAAAAAACGAATCGTATAGGAGATCGAGTATAATTGATATTTTCGATCAAGAATTGCACAAACCAGTAGAAAAAAAAATGTCTGCGGTATTTATCTACAGTAGTTTTGTGGAAAATATGTTGCTGTACATTCGGGTTATAAATTGATCGGCTTTTTTAGTCAAGGAAAATGACCAAAATGCTTTACGAATATAGTTCCATTTAACAAAGTTTGGACCATCTTAATACAACCAAGACATAATGATTGTGGACGCATTGAATCCAAGCTCAAAATGACTAGTAATTGAAAAGAATTGCGACCCTTAACTTTTTTTTCATATGACAAATGTTAACCTTTGTATTCCGATGCAACATCCTACTGCGCAATTCTGCTGATAGTTTTAAACATTTTAAGCTGCCGTATTAGTAACAGTGTGGTGGCCGAATGGTTAAGGCGTTGGACTTAAGTTCCAATGGACGTATGTCCGCGTGGGTTCGAACCCCACCCGCACTAGCTATATTTTTGGTACCTTGAAATCGTATAGTTGTATTCAAAAAACGAATCGTATAGGAGATCGAGTATAATTGATATTTTCGATCAAGAATTGCACAAACCAGTAGAAAAAAATTGTCTGCGGTATTTATCTACAGCAGTTGTGTAGAAAATATGTTGCTGTACATTCGGGTTATAAATTGATCGGCTTTTTTAGTCAAGGAAAATGACCAAAATGCTTTACGAATATAGTTCCATTTAACAAAGTTTGGACCATCTTAATACAACCAAGACATAATGATTGTGGACGCATTGAATCCAAGCTCAAAATGACTAGTAATTGAAAAGAATTGCGACCCTTAACTTTTTTTTCATATGACAAATGTTAACCTTTGTATTCCGATGCAACATCCTACTGCGCAATTCTGCTGATAGTTTTAAACATTTTAAGCTGCCGTATTAGTAACAGTGTGGTGGCCGAGTGGTTAAGGCGTTGGACTTAAGTTCCAATGGACGTATGTCCGCGTGGGTTCGAACCCCACCCGCACTAGCTATATTTTTGGTACCTTGAAATCGTATAGTTGTATTCAAAAAACGAATCGTATAGGAGATCGAGTATAATTGATATTTTCGATCAAGAATTGCACAAACCAGTAGAAAAAAATTGTCTGCGGTATTTATCTACAGCAGTTGTGTAGAAAATATGTTGCTGTACATTCGGGTTATAAATTGATCGGCTTTTTTAGTCAAGGAAAATGACCAAAATGCTTTACGAATATAGTTCCATTTAACAAAGTTTGGACCATCTTAATACAACCAAGACATAATGATTATGGACGCATTGAATCCAAGCTCAAAATGACTAGTAATTGAAAAGAATTGCGACTCTTAACTTTTTTTCATATGACAAATGTTAACCTTTGTATTCCGATGCAACATCCTACTGCGCAATTCTGCTGATAGTTTTAAACATTTTAAGCTGCCGTATTAGTAACAGTGTGGTGGCCGAGTGGTTAAGGCGTTGGACTTAAGTTCCAATGGACGTATGTCCGCGTGGGTTCGAACCCCACCCGCACTAGCTATATTTTTGGTACCTTGAAATCGTATAGTTGTATTCAAAAAACGAATCGTATAGGAGATCGAGTATAATTGATATTTTCGATCAAGAATTGCACAAACCAGTAGAAAAAAATTGTCTGCGGTATTTATCTACAGCAGTTGTGTAGAAAATATGTTGCTGTACATTCGGGTTATAAATTGATCGGCTTTTTTAGTCAAGGAAAATGACCAAAATGCTTTACGAATATAGTTCCATTTAACAAAGTTTGGACCATCTTAATACAACCAAGACATAATGATTGTGGACGCATTGAATCCAAGCTCAAAATGACTAGTAATTGAAAAGAATTGCGACCCTTAACTTTTTTTCATATGACAAATGTTAACCTTTGTATTCCGATGCAACATCCTACTGCGCAATTCTCCTGATAGTTTTAAACATTTTAAGCTGCCGTATTAGTAACAGTGTGGTGGCCGAGTGGTTAAGGCGTTGGACTTAAGTTCCAATGGACGTATGTCCGCGTGGGTTCGAACCCCACCCGCACTAGCTATATTTTTGGTACCTTGAAATCGTATAGTTGTATTCAAAAAACGAATCGTATAGGAGATCGAGTATAATTGATATTTTCGATCAAGAATTGCACAAACCAGTAGAAAAAAAAATGTCTGCGGTATTTATCTACAGTAGTTTTGTGGAAAATATGTTGCTGTACATTCGGGTTATAAATTGATCGGCTTTTTTAGTCAAGGAAAATGACCAAAATGCTTTACGAATATAGTTCCATTTAACAAAGTTTGGACCATCTTAATACAACCAAGACATAATGATTGTGGACGCATTGAATCCAAGCTCAAAATGACTAGTAATTGAAAAGAATTGCGACCCTTAACTTTTTTTCATATGACAAATGTTAACCTTTGTATTCCGATGCAACATCCTACTGCGCAATTCTGCTGATAGTTTTAAACATTTTAAGCTGCCGTATTAGTAACAGTGTGGTGGCCGAATGGTTAAGGCGTTGGACTTAAGTTCCAATGGACGTATGTCCGCGTGGGTTCGAACCCCACCCGCACTAGCTATATTTTTGGTACCTTGAAATCGTATAGTTGTATTCAAAAAACGAATCGTATAGGAGATCGAGTATAATTGATATTTTCGATCAAGAATTGCACAAACCAGTAGAAAAAAATTGTCTGCGGTATTTATCTACAGCAGTTGTGTAGAAAATATGTTGCTGTACATTCGGGTTATAAATTGATCGGCTTTTTTAGTCAAGGAAAATGACCAAAATGCTTTACGAATATAGTTCCATTTAACAAAGTTTGGACCATCTTAATACAACCAAGACATAATGATTGTGGACGCATTGAATCCAAGCTCAAAATGACTAGTAATTGAAAAGAATTGCGACCCTTAACTTTTTTTTCATATGACAAATGTTAACCTTTGTATTCCGATGCAACATCCTACTGCGCAATTCTGCTGATAGTTTTAAACATTTTAAGCTGCCGTATTAGTAACAGTGTGGTGGCCGAATGGTTAAGGCGTTGGACTTAAGTTCCAATGGACGTATGTCCGCGTGGGTTCGAACCCCACCCGCACTAGCTATATTTTTGGTACCTTGAAATCGTATAGTTGTATTCAAAAAACGAATCGTATAGGAGATCGAGTATAATTGATATTTTCGATCAAGAATTGCACAAACCAGTAGAAAAAAATTGTCTGCGGTATTTATCTACAGCAGTTGTGTAGAAAATATGTTGCTGTACATTCGGGTTATAAATTGATCGGCTTTTTTAGTCAAGGAAAATGACCAAAATGCTTTACGAATATAGTTCCATTTAACAAAGTTTGGACCATCTTAATACAACCAAGACATAATGATTATGGACGCATTGAATCCAAGCTCAAAATGACTAGTAATTGAAAAGAATTGCGACTCTTAACTTTTTTTCATATGACAAATGTTAACCTTTGTATTCCGATGCAACATCCTACTGCGCAATTCTGCTGATAGTTTTAAACATTTTAAGCTGCCGTATTAGTAACAGTGTGGTGGCCGAGTGGTTAAGGCGTTGGACTTAAGTTCCAATGGACGTATGTCCGCGTGGGTTCGAACCCCACCCGCACTAGCTATATTTTTGGTACCTTGAAATCGTATAGTTGTATTCAAAAAACGAATCGTATAGGAGATCGAGTATAATTGATATTTTCGATCAAGAATTGCACAAACCAGTAGAAAAAAATTGTCTGCGGTATTTATCTACAGCAGTTGTGTAGAAAATATGTTGCTGTACATTCGGGTTATAAATTGATCGGCTTTTTTAGTCAAGGAAAATGACCAAAATGCTTTACGAATATAGTTCCATTTAACAAAGTTTGGACCATCTTAATACAACCAAGACATAATGATTGTGGACGCATTGAATCCAAGCTCAAAATGACTAGTAATTGAAAAGAATTGCGACCCTTAACTTTTTTTCATATGACAAATGTTAACCTTTGTATTCCGATGCAACATCCTACTGCGCAATTCTGCTGATAGTTTTAAACATTTTAAGCTGCCGTATTAGTAACAGTGTGGTGGCCGAGTGGTTAAGGCGTTGGACTTAAGTTCCAATGGACGTATGTCCGCGTGGGTTCGAACCTCATATAGCACTAGCTATATTTTTGGTACCTTGAAATCGTATAGTTGTATTCAAAAAACGAATCGTATAGGAGATCGAGTATAATTGATATTTTCGATCAAGAATTGCACAAACCAGTAGAAATGACTAGTAATTGAAAAGAATTGCCACTCTTGGGGGATCGGTTATTGGACATATCATAGGATGGTGTTTACATATTGCCGCTCCGGTTGAATGTGCCGTTTTGGTGAGTTCAGCTTTATTTCTGTGTTCAGATACATTTCGTTTTGTAGAGCATTGTTTATTTGACTTAAAGTGATAAGACCACTTGTCTATTTTGTTCGTTTATTTCCCCTTTTCCTGCATTTCACTGCAGGAAAGAGGGGGGAGGAAAGGTGCGTTTGATTCGGTTTTACTGATACAACCAATCACCAAATTTAGTTATGGAGAACAAAGCACCGGAAAGTTCTGGAAATCGCAATATTGGTGCGAAAAGGTATGATAGTGGTAGAAAAGGTGAAAGAACCCGAAAATACACGAGTTCAAAAAGGGAATATAAAAAAGAGTGTACCGTTAAGATTGTTAAAATTGGGAAAACATCTGAGACTCCATCAAAAATAATTAAAGCAGTGGAGGATGTTTGTGGAGTAAACACTGTGTTAGCAGTTGTCCCTGATGATATGGAGGATTCGTACTGTATTACGATGGATAGTGAACAAAATGCTGACAAATTAACCAGGGGTGTTAATATTGAAAGTAAAAACTATGATTGCCTATTTTTGTTTGATAATTCAGTTATAGTTTCATTCATTCATTTGCCTGCTCATCTTAGTGATGAGCTTATTCTTGACGTATTGAGAGAAAAGAATTGTAAGCCTCTGTCCCAGGTATTTAGGCATGTTCATCCAGGAACTGAGGTTGCTGATGGAACAAGATATGTGAGAGTACAGTTTCCGCCTGGCCTAATTTCTCTTCCATGGTCAATAAAATTTGATACTGGATTAGGAACACGAAGTTTCCGTGTTAAACATGATCACCAGAGGCAATTATGCAACTATTGTGGATCTCCTGGCCATAAATATAGACAATGTCTACAATTAGTTTGCTATAATTGTGATAAACATGGACATAAAGAAAATGAATGTAAAATTCCACCGTGCCAGAGGTGCAAAAAAAGATTGAGACATTGTGAGTGCAAGGAAACAAAATGCCAATATTGTAACAAAGAAATTTGTGAATGTCCTTGTTTTACTTGTGACCAATCTAAAGAAGAATGCAGATGTAAGTGCAGAGAATGTGGAATAGTAACTGCGCGATGTGCATGTAGAAAGGGATATACTGGTAGAGGTAGAGAATTTAGGGGTAAAGAGAAGGAAGAAGAAAGTCATGACAGTGATCAAATATCACGTGAGAATGGCGATAGGGAGGATTTGGAAGGTACATACTCTGACGAGGACGAAAATGGAGGTGACTCAGTTCAGATAGAAAACAAGCGAGATAATAAGTGTGATGACAAGCAGTCTCTTGAAGGTGAAGTTTCGGTAAATATACGTAATGAGACAACAGATGTGGTCTTCGGGGCCACTGTAGAAAATGATGATATGGTCTTCGGGACCACTGCCAAGAAACGGGATGTGGTCTTCGGGACTACAGAAGAGAGAACTAAGGTCTTCGGGGCCAATGCAAATGATGGAAAGCTCAAAAAGAGCATGAATGATAAAAATGTGGTCTTCGGGGCCTCAGATAACCGGGATAAGGTCTTCGGGACCGAAGGTAACAAAAGTGTTGATAAACAATGCACTGGAGATTTGGTAGAAGATGAATCAATGATAGAAAAGACTAAAGGACAGAAAAGACAGAGAAATGAGATTTCGAGAGCATGTGACTCTGATGATGAAATTGTGATTATTAACAAGCATATTGTAACACAAAATGACATTAAAGAAAATAGTTTTGATAGTGATGATATGGAAACTGACATCTCCTCCAGTGATTGTAACACTGGAGTTGATGTCGCAAATGATGCAAAAGATAATTTGTCTTGTTCCCAGAGCAGTGGTACAAGTACTGTGGACTTAAGTCCACCTGAAGGGAAAAAAAGAAGGAACAGGATGAAATTTTATCCTAATATCAATAGTGTTCAGAAAGACAAACTCAACCAAAAGAATGTTAATAATGGAGATGTTTAATTTATTTTATCTGATTTTTACTTTTGCAATGGTGCTTTTTGTAAGTAACAATTGTAATGGTTTGAGAGATTGTGATAAATTTAAGAAGTATGTAGCCATTATAAATAATAGTAAGATTGATTTTTTGTTACTGCAAGAAACTTTCTGGGATGATGATTTTATGTTGAATATTGATAGGATGTATGATGGATGTGTCTTATACTCTAATAGTAAGACTAAAAGACAAGGTGTTGCTATACTTGTAAATAAAAAATTTAAAAACAATGTAAAAGAAATTTTTAAGGATGAAGAAGGTAGATTTTTACATGTTCAACTTCAACATGAAGGATGTATTTACAACATACTGAATGTATATGCTTATAATTCTATTAAGGAAAAATGTGAACTGTTTTCTTTTCTTTGTCATTATATGAATTCATATGATAATATAATACTATCTGGTGATTGGAATACAACTTTGTCAAACCTTGATAGGTCTGGTAAATCAATTCATAGAGATGATATGAGTTTTAAGTCATTGTGTAATTTTATGACTGATAACAATCTATATGATATATGGAGAGCTAGAAATCCTGGTGTTCGAACTTTTTCATGGAAACGTGTTAGTGAATCCTATTTACAACAATCAAGGTTGGATTATTTTTTAATTTCTAGAAATTTGTCAAGTTTTGTACAATATGTAAATTACAAAGATACCACATTAAGTGATCATTCTTTTGTAGAAATGAGAGTTGTTTTTGATAATGTAGAAAGAGGTCCAGGTATATGGATTTTGAATAATACTTTATTAGATAATGAAGAATATGTATTAAATATTACGAATATGATTGAGGACAATAAGAAATGTACTCTTTTTGATGATGATGTATTGATTTGGTGGGATAATTTAAAATATAGAATTAAGAAATTCTCTCAAGTTTTTAGTAAGAGAATTGCAAAAGAGAAAAATGCTGAATATTATTGTTTACAAAATAAGATTCAAAGGTTATGTATGAGGATTGCTGAAGGAGAAATTATAGATGTAGAAAGATATGAAAACTTAAAATTAGAATTAAGTTTATTAGAAGAAGAAAAATGTAAAGGTGCTATTTTGAGATCAAAAGCTTTTTGGGCTACAGAAAACGATAAATGTACAAGGTATTTTTTGAATTTAGAAAAGTACAAGCAAGAAAGTAACTGTATTAAAGAACTTACTGATTATGATGGTAAAACTGTTGTGTCTGATACTGAAGGTTTGTTAAACTTACAGTATAAGTTTTATGATAAGTTGTATTCATGTGTGGAAACAGACAAAAATGCTATGGATGATTTTTTGCAAAATATAGATGTAAAAGTAGATGATCATGATCAAGAAATATGTGATAATGATATTACTGCAAAAGAGATCTTTGTTGCATTACATAAAATGTCCAAAAATAAGAGTCCAGGATCTGATGGACTAACAGTTGAGTTTTATTGTAAATTTTATCATGTTTTAAAGGATATTTTACTGAAGGTGTTTAAGGCAATAGAAAATCGTAACACGTTATCAAGGTCAATGAGAAATGGTGTACTTTCTCTTATTTATAAGAAGAAAGGTGATAGAAGGGATTTGAAGAATTATAGGCCGATTTCATTGTTACAAGTTGATTATAAGATATTAGCACGTGTCATGTCAAATAGATTTAAGTCAGTACTTTGTAAAATAATATCAAATAGCCAGTCATGTTGTATACCTGGTAGAGATATTGCAGATACAATAGCCAGTGTACGTGATGTAATAAATATGGTTGATAATGATGATGTAGAAGGGTATATTTTAAAATTTGATCAAGAGAAAGCTTTTGACAGAGTGAGTCATGATTATCTCATTAGAGTATTAGAAGGTTTTGGTTTTGGATGTAAATTTATTAATTGGATTAGGATTTTTTATACTGATATTCAAAGTACTGTCAAGTGTAATGGTTTTTTAACAAAATATTTTAAAGTTAGAAATGGTATTAGGCAAGGATGCCCTATTAGTGCTTTATTGTATGTTTTATCAGCAGAACCACTGTCAATGACAATAAAGAAAGACTGTAATATTAATGGTATACGTATACCTTATAGTAATGAAACTGCAGTTTTGTTTCAACATGCAGATGATACTACATTATGTTTGAGTGATAAAAAATCTATTAAATATACTTTTGATGTATTTGATTTATATAGTAGAGCATCAGGTTCTAAGATTAACAGAAGTAAGTCTGAAATTTTATGTATTGGAAAAGGAAATTTGACTGATGATGATAAGACTGTACTTGGATTAAGAGTTTGTGAAAAATGTATTCAAGTTCTTGGTGTTTATGTTGGTGTAGATATTGATGTATGTAATGATATGAATTGGAAGGATAAGATAAGAAAAATAAGATGTATTGTTAATATGTGGAAACAAAGACGTTTGACTTTATCTGGAAGGAATGTTGTAATTTCTTCTTTATTGGTATCTAGAATTTGGTATTTATTAGCTGTTTCTCCAATACCTGAAAATGTGTTGACAGATTTGAAACAAATATGTATTGATTTTTTGTGGGATTCTAAATCTCATTTAATACAATATGCAACTATTACTGGTATGAAACAAGATGGTGGCTTGAATTTTCAAGATATATATTTAAAAATGTTATCATTTAGATTAAAATTTTTAGGGAGATTTTTAAATCCTGATTGCAATTGTATTTGGAAAAGTACCTTTAGCTATTTTTTGAGAAGAGTGCATTGTATGAATCTTTCGAGGTCTGTTCTATTTTTGTTTTTAAACAAAAAGGATTTATTATGTTTACCGCATGTGTACAGAGAAATGTTGGAAGCATGGCAGTGTATTAGAAAAGATATAACTTTTAATATAGGAGACTCTGATGTTTATAATCAACCACTGTTTTATAATAGTTCTAAGTTTGTGTCTGGTAAAGAATGGGAATATTTTATAAAAGCTGGTATTGTTCAAATTAAAGATATTTCATATGAAGCTATACCTGGATTTTTGCCAGTTCATGCAATTTTTGATATGATGAGAGAAAAAGAAATAGATGTTACTTTTAACATTGTCAGAAAATTGTATATGTTATTATTGAATCACATTCCTGTCGAGTGGAAAGAAGTTGTTTTGACAAAATGTAATGTGAAAAATGATGAACTGTCTCAATTCTATGTTCAGTTTGACAATAAAGTATGTGACATGTCGTTGTGTAAAACAAAAAGATTTTATACGTTACTGTTACAAAAGTGTTTTATTAAACCTAAATGTTATGAATTTTGGTGTGAACAATGTGATATTCATGAAAGTGATTTCTGTTTTGTTTGGAAACAGATACATAGTTTCTGGAAACCATCTGAATGTATTGATCTAGATTTCAAGTTATGTCACAATAAGATTTTTACTAATGTTAAACTATGTAAAATAGGAATAATAGACAGCAATGTGTGTCAAAACTGTGACTGTGAAGAGGAAACTTTATTTCATATATTTATAACATGTGACATACTTGTTAACTTTCATGATTTCGTATTTGATATTTTAGAGACACTATTTGTACAATCAGAGGTGAACTTAATACAGGAATATACTTATATGACGTTATTTTTGTTGGGTGTATCAACCAGTGTAAAGGGTGTAAATGTTCACTTTGTTAATTTTTTGCTGTCTATTGGAAGACTGTGTATAATGAAACAAAGACAAATGTTCAAAAATGGTACACGAAGTATTAACCTAATTCAATATTTCAAATACACACTGAGACATTACATTTGTTATTTTTATATGTATTGTAAATCTACAAACAGACTTTCAGTCTTTCATAAAAAGTTCTTGAGAGACAATCCCATTGTAATATTAGAAGAAGATGTGTTGTTATTCAAACTGTGATAAATTGTATATTCTTAAATTGTGTAATATTCTGATTTTATAGACAGTCTGATTTGCATTGTTATTTAGTATTGTTTTATTCAATAAAGATAAAAAAAAAAAAAAAAAAAGGCGTTGGACTTAAGTTCCAATGGACGTATGTCCGCGTGGGTTCGAACCCCACCCGCACTAGCTATATTTTTGGTACCTTGAAATCGTATAGTTGTATTCAAAAAACGAATCGTATAGGAGATCGAGTATAATTGATATTTTCGATCAAGAATTGCACAAACCAGTAGAAAAAAATTGTCTGCGGTATTTATCTACAGCAGTTGTGTAGAAAATATGTTGCTGTACATTCGGGTTATAAATTGATCGGCTTTTTTAGTCAAGGAAAATGACCAAAATGCTTTACGAATATAGTTCCATTTAACAAAGTTTGGACCATCTTAATACAACCAAGACATAATGATTATGGACGCATTGAATCCAAGCTCAAAATGACTAGTAATTGAAAAGAATTGCGACTCTTAATTTTTTTTCATATGACAAATGTTAACCTTTGTATTCCGATGCAACATCCTACTGCGCAATTCTGCTGATAGTTTTAAACATTTTAAGCTGCCGTATTAGTAACAGTGTGGTGGCCGAGTGGTTAAGGCGTTGGACTTAAGTTCCAATGGACGTATGTCCGCGTGGGTTCGAACCCCACCCGCACTAGCTATATTTTTGGTACCTTGAAATCGTATAGTTGTATTCAAAAAACGAATCGTATAGGAGATCGAGTATAATTGATATTTTCGATCAAGAATTGCACAAACCAGTAGAAAAAAATTGTCTGCGGTATTTATCTACAGCAGTTGTGTAGAAAATATGTTGCTGTACATTCGGGTTATAAATTTGATCGGTTTTTTTAGTCAAGGAAAATGACCAAAATGCTTTACGAATATAGTTCCATTTAACAAAGTTTGGACCATCTTAATACAACCAAGACATAATGATTGTGGACGCATTGAATCCAAGCTCAAAATGACTAGTAATTGAAAAGAATTGCGACCCTTAACTTTTTTTCATATGACAAATGTTAACCTTTGTATTCCAATGCAACATCCTACTGCGCAATTCTGCTGATAGTTTTAAACATTTTAAGCTGCCGTATTAGTAACAGTGTGGTGGCCGAGTGGTTAAGGCGTTGGACTTAAGTTCCAATGGACGTATGTCCGCGTGGGTTCGAACCCCACCCGCACTAGCTATATTTTTGGTACCTTGAAATCGTATAGTTGTATTCAAAAAACGAATCGTATAGGAGATCGAGTATAATTGATATTTTCGATCAAGAATTGCACAAACCAGTAGAAAAAAAAATGTCTGCGGTATTTATCTACAGTAGTTGTGTGGAAAATATGTTGCTGTACATTCGGGTTATAAATTGATCGGCTTTTTTAGTCAAGGAAAATGACCAAAATGCTTTACGAATATAGTTCCATTTAACAAAGTTTGGACCATCTTAATACAACCAAGACATAATGATTGTGGACGCATTGAATCCAAGCTCAAAATGACTAGTAATTGAAAAGAATTGCGACCCTTAACTTTTTTTCATATGACAAATGTTAACCTTTGTATTCCGATGCAACATCCTACTGCGCAATTCTGCTGATAGTTTTAAACATTTTAAGCTGCCGTATTAGTAACAGTGTGGTGGCCGAGTGGTTAAGGCGTTGGACTTAAGTTCCAATGGACGTATGTCCGCGTGGGTTCGAACCCCACCCGCACTAGCTATATTTTTGGTACCTTGAAATCGTATAGTTGTATTCAAAAAACGAATCGTATAGGAGATCGAGTATAATTGATATTTTCGATCAAGAATTGCACAAACCAGTAGAAAAAAAATGTCTGCGGTATTTATCTACAGTAGTTGTGTGGAAAATATGTTGCTGTACATTCGGGTTATAAATTGATCGGCTTTTTTAGTCAAGGAAAATGACCAAAATGCTTTACGAATATAGTTCCATTTAACAAAGTTTGGACCATCTTAATACAACCAAGACATAATGATTGTGGACGCATTGAATCCAAGCTCAAAATGACTAGTAATTGAAAAGAATTGCGACCCTTAACTTTTTTTTCATATGACAAATGTTAACCTTTGTATTCCGATGCAACATCCTACTGCGCAATTCTGCTGATAGTTTTAAACATTTTAAGCTGCGGGCTGGTTTTTGGATGTACCATGTTTAACATGTAAACAAAGTGTTGTCCGGAAATTATTCTGATTTTGGTGAGTTCTTCGCCATATTTGTAACTGTAAACATTTCCTGAAGTTTAATGTGTATTATTTGATTGAATGTGACATATATTATCGCATAATATTTGTTGAATAGCCCCTTTTCCTGTGTTTTCGTTACAGGGAAAAGGGGGAGGGAAGGTGTGTTCGATTTGTATTCAGTGGTTTGACTAAAGACTGATGGCAAACTTTAATAATAGTGAGGGAGAAAGTTCCCGAAAAAACATGAATTTTTCAAATGAACAGTTCTCAAAGGAGAAAACCGTTTTAGTTGGGTGCCCCGTAGATGGTTTTGGTGCCGTGGAGGCTGAAATGATTATTGATGAAATTGAGACGAAATGTGGTGTTGGAAGTGTCGTTGCATGCGTACCGAAAAATGGAGTTGGTTATGAGGTGGTACTAAGAGAGAGAAAAATGATGGAATCCGTTATTGGTGAACTATCTTTAAATGGTAAAAAGTGGGCTGTTAATGAATTAGAGGCAAGTTTTAAGTACGTTTCAATTCTAAATTTAAGTATGTATGTCTCAGATCGAGAAATTATTGATAGATTTTCCAAGATTGGAGTGGAGATTGTTTCTCCGATAAAGAAGCATAGGATGAAGTCAAAGAATAATGTCTTTGACGGAACTCGTATTTTCAAAGTTAAACTTCCGCCGAACATGGCTTCAATACCGTATTCAATGAAGTTTTCAGTTAATGAAAAGGAGACGGCTTACTACCGGGTTATTCATAACCAACAAGTCAAGGTGTGCTCTGGGTGCTTTAGCTCAGAACATATATACAAAGACTGTCCAGAATTTAAATGTTTTGAATGTGGTCAGCAGGGGCACATTAGTAGAAAATGTTTAAAAAACAAGTGTGCGTTTTGTTTTCGAAAGAAAGACTATTGTAATTGCAAAGCCAGAGAAGAATTGCAAATTGTGAATCATTTTCCACAATTTTCTTCTGAGAATTTGCAGGAAATGTCATGTCGGGAGTTGATAAAAGAAGCAGATGAGGAGGCTATGAAAACCACAGATGTGAAAGTTGGATATATGGATAAAAATTGTAAGGAGAAGGAGGTTTGTACAAGTGTGCAGGAGAATGTTGATTCTCGTGAAGGTACAGATGTAGGAGATAGTATGGAAGATGGAATCGTGAGTGTAAATGGCGATGCTAGTCATTACACTGAGGATGTAGATGAAGTGGGTTTTGGTGAAAGTGCTAAAGGTGGTGCTAGCCTTTGCACTGATGATGAGGGTGACGGTGATTGGAATGGAGATGGTATTTACATTGATGAGGAGGAGTGTTTTGAGATGGATGATGGTGTTGGTGATGACAGTGCGGAATGTGTCAGAGATGATAAAGTCAAGAAAGGTACAGATAAAGAATTAAACAATATTTGTTTGAATAATTGTAATATTGAACCAGTTTTGCTTACTAAATCAAATGTTGAATTGTCTGGTGAAAATAGAATTGATAAAATGTCTGATGGTTTTAGTGTTGAAAGTGCTGTCTCCCCCCTTGAACAAAATGACAGTAGCCAGGGGGAAGTCAGAAGTTCATGTGATTCTCTGGATGAGATTACTATGGACACTTTTCCCGTGGTCAGTGAAGACCAAGAGGAAAGTGGAGATACTTTCACTGTTGTAGGGAAGAAGAGAAATTACTTGGGTATTAAAAGGAGAAGTATGCTTAATATCAAGCCTAATATTAAAGCAGCAAGGTTGTCAAATTTACAAAAACATTTGAATAGTTAATAATGGAGTGTTTAATGTTGTATATTATTAGAATTATTTTTGTGATGGCTACTTATAACTTCATAAGTTTTAATTGTAATGGTCTATGTAACCAAAGTAAAAAGGATTGTATTTTTTCATTATGTAATGAAAGAAAGTATGATATTGTATGCTTACAGGAAACATTTTGGAATAATATTATTTTTGAAGATATAAAGAATGATAAGACATTATGGAATGGTGATATTTTTGCAAGTAATAGTAACTGTAATAGACAGGGTGTTGCAATTCTTGTCAGTAAAAACCTTAAAAATGTATTTAAAGTTTGTGAATGTGTACCTGGTAGATTTATTCATATTCAAGGTAAAATCAATGATAAAATTGTAGATATTTTTAATTTGTATGTTCCTAATAGTGTAAGTGAAAAATGTGAATTTTTTGAAGATTGTAAAAGTAAAATTAAAGGAGACGGATATGTTATAGTAGCAGGCGATTTTAATACTGCACTGTCTCCTTTAGATAAAAGTGGGAAAACTGCTTTTTATGCAGATAGGTCTGTGAAATATCTTAATACTATGATGCACGATAATTGTTTGTTTGATGTCTGGAGAGACAGAAATGCAGGTGTCAAAATGTTTTCACGAAAACAAGTTGTACAAGGTTTTTTGACACAAAGTAGAATTGACTATTTTTTAGTTTCTAGTAATGTTAAGCCCTGTATTAAAAATATTTTTTATAGAGATACTTGTTTTAGTGATCACTGTATTGTTAGCATGAAATTAGATTTTACAGAGGTTGAAAGAGGACCAGGTATCTGGATTTTTAACTATTCCTTATTAGATAATGAAGAATATGTAACAAGAATCAGAAAGTTATTAGAAGATGAAATATGTTCAGATTTTTATTATTCAAACCCTATCATTTGGTGGGATAATTTGAAATTTAGTATTAAGAGAATAAGTCAAATCTATGGCAAAGAAAATCAGAAAGAGAGAAGCAAAGAATATTTTAAATTGCAAAATAAGTTACAAGAATTGTCAGTGAAGTCTGCATGTGGTATAGAAATTGATTATGTAAAATATTTAGAATTAAAAGATGAACTTGAAGCTATAGAAAAACATAGATGTAATGGTGCTATATTAAGGTCTAAATGTCAACATGCCTTAGAAAGTGACAAGAATACTGCTTATTTCTTAAGTCTGGAAAAATATAAACAAAATAAGAATTTGATAAGTACTTTGAGAAATTGTGATGGTAATGCTGTTAGTAGTACTGTGGAATTATTAGATGTTGTGCATAATTTTTATAAAAAATTGTTTTCATGTGTAAATACTGACAATGATGCAATCAATGACATGTTAGATTGTGTTGATGTTAAAGTTGATGATATTGATATTACTAAATGTGATGATGATATATGTATTGATGAGATTGAACAATCATTGAAAGGAATGAAAAAAGGCAAAACGCCTGGCTCTGATGGATTGACTGTTGAATTCTATCTTTATTTTTTAAATGAATTGAAACCTGTATTGAAATATATTTATGATAGTATTATAGAAAATAAAGTTTTATCTAGGTCTATGAGATATGGCATGATTAATTTGATATATAAGAATAGAGGTGACAAATCTGAACTTAAAAATTTCAGACCTATAACTTTATTAAATGTGGATTATAAAATACTAGCAAGAGTAATGGCTAACAGGTTTAAGTTTGTATTACCAAAAATTATATCACCTACTCAAAGTTGCTGTGTTATAGGTAAAGACATTTCTGACACTACTGCAAGTGTTAGAGATATTATTGATTTGGTTGAAATGGATGATTTAGAATGTTACTTGTTGAAACTTGATCAGGAAAAAGCATTTGACAGGGTTGGACATGAATATTTATTTTCTGTCTTGCAGAAATTTGGATTTGGGGAGAAATTTATTTCTTGGATAAAAATATTTTATACTAACATTTTCAGCACTGTCAAGTGTAATGGGTTCCTGTCCAAATACTTTCAATTAAAGAACTCTGTAAAGCAAGGTTGTCCTATATCAGCTTTATTATATGTATTAGTAGCTGAACCATTGAGTACAATGATTAAAAAGAATAGTAGTATTAGAGGTTTCAATATTCCTAATACAAACGTTGAAGAAAAGATTTTTTCACATGCTGATGACACTACTTTAATTTTGTCTGACAAAAATTCAGTAGATGAAGCCTTTAGAGTTTTACATTTGTATGAACAAGCATCTGGGGCAAAATTAAATAAGGATAAATCGGAAATTTTGGCATTGGGAACTGGAACTATTTCAAAACATGAATTAGATGCTTGGAGTATTAGAGAGTGTGATGGGGTTTTACAGATTTTAGGCATATGGATTGGTAAGGATAAATCTCTTTGTGATAGTTTGAATTGGGATTGCAAAGTACAATCTATTTTGAAGCTATTGAATTTTTGGAAAATGAGACACTTATCAATACATGGTAGATTAACTGTAATAAATACTTTATTGATGAGTAAACTTTGGTATACTCTTATGGTTGTTAATATACCAGAAAAACATTATTTAGAAATTAAGAAGATATGTATTGATTTTTTGTGGAATGATAAACCATCTCTAGTTGCATATGATGTAATAACTAATAAGGTGTTAGATGGTGGTTTAAATTTTCCTGACATTTTTCATAAAATGTATGCATTTAGACTAAAGTTTTTAAGTAGGCTATTAGATATGGATTATAATGCTGTTTGGAAAGTTACATGTCTTTATTTCTTTTCTAAAGTACAAGGAATGAATCTTGGTGTTGAAATATTGCATTGCGATTTTACTCATAGACAATTAGGATGTTTGCCTGATTTTTATAAATGTATGTTGTATGCATGGGGGAAGATACGTCATTGTATGGAAATAGAAATTAATGTGACTAACGTTTTTGATATTCCCCTCTTCTGTAATCCAATGATTGTGAATGGTGATAGTATGTTATATATGAGAACATTTATAGAAGCAGGTATTGTCAAGATTAAGGACTTAGCTTATGAATGCAAGAAAGGTTTTATGAAGGACACTTATATTCAAGATATTGTATCTCAAAAGTTCCCTGATGTTTCCGTTGATAAAATTATTAAAGTAGTGAAATGTATTAAGCAATGTATTCCACAAGATTATGTAGTTTTAGTTGAAGAAAATGCAAACACTTGTAAAGCAACTGTTTTAAATATAATTTACAGCGTTAATGGTAGAAAGTATGCTTTACCTAATACAACAAGATCATTTTATGATATACTGTTAAAGACATTAACAAGAGAACCTAATTCTATAAAATACTGGTGTGAAATATTTCCAGATTTTGATGTTCAAAAAGTACAAAAAGTTTTGAACTTTTCATTTTTACAAAGTGATTGGATTGAGTCATCATTCAAAATTTTCCATAGAGTTTTCTTCACTAAGGAGAGACTGATGAAATGCCAAATTACTGTTGATTCTATTTGTCCAGTTTGCAAAGATGTGCATGAAGACTTGGAGCACTTGATCATTGTGTGTAGATGTTTGACTCAGTTCAATGACTTTTTTAAAGATTTCCTACATAACATTATGTGTAATAGTTCTACTAGCTTTGTCAATACTCTAGATTTCAATTATATATGTTACTTTGGTCTAGTCAAGAAGGATAAAAATATAAACTTATACTTTGTAAATACAGTTTTATGTGCTAGAAGATACTGTGTAGTAAAGAGGAGAAATATCTCTATGAAGGATGATCATTTGATAGACATAGTGCCATATTTTAAAAATGTTCTGCAAAAACATGTGAGTTATGCATACTTGTATTATAAACAGAAGAAGTGCATGTATTTATTTGAAAAGTATTATTTAAACAAAAATCCTGTATTAAGGATAAGTAATGATGAAGTACATATTGAGTTTTAATTGCGATCTGTTGTTAATAATTGTTACAATTCTAACCAACACTGTGATAATATGAATTAATGGGAGACTAGCCCAATAATTCTTTTATGAATGTATTTATTTGAATAAAATTTTATCAAAATAAAAAAAAAAAAAAAGGCGTTGGACTTAAGTTCGTATAGTTGTATTCAAAAAACGAATCGTATAGGAGATCGAGTATAATTGATATTTTCGATCAAGAATTGCACAAACCAGTAGAAAAAAATTGTCTGCGGTATTTATCTACAGCAGTTGTGTAGAAAATATGTTGCTGTACATTCGGGTTATAAATTGATCGGCTTTTTTAGTCAAGGAAAATGACCAAAATGCTTTACGAATATAGTTCCATTTAACAAAGTTTGGACCATCTTAATACAACCAAGACATAATGATTGTGGACGCATTGAATCCAAGCTCAAAATGACTAGTAATTGAAAAGAATTGCGACCCTTAACTTTTTTTCATATGACAAATGTTAACCTTTGTATTCCGATGCAACA
This sequence comes from Perna viridis, assembly GCA_037379345.1. Lineage (NCBI taxonomy): Eukaryota > Metazoa > Mollusca > Bivalvia > Mytilida > Mytilidae > Perna > Perna viridis. The sequence continues at coordinate 24,843,640 of CM074515.1, forward strand.
TCCTACTGCGCAATTCTGCTGATAGTTTTAAACATTTTTAGCTGCCGTATTAGTAACAGTGTGGTGGCCGAGTGGTTAAGGCGTTGGACTTAAGTTCCAATGGACGTATGTCCGCGTGGGTTCGAACCCCACCCGCACTAGCTATATTTTTGGTACCTTGAAATCGTATAGTTGTATTCAAAAAACGAATCGTATAGGAGATCGAGTATAATTGATATTTTCGATCAAGAATTGCACAAACCAGTAGAAAAAAAAATGTCTGCGGTATTTATCTACAGTAGTTGTGTGGAAAATATGTTGCTGTACATTCGGGTTATAAATTGATCGGCTTTTTTAGTCAAGGAAAATGACCAAAATGCTTTACGAATATAGTTCCATTTAACAAAGTTTGGACCATCTTAATACAACCAAGACATAATGATTGTGGACGCATTGAATCCAAGCTCAAAATGACTAGTAATTGAAAAGAATTGCGACCCTTAACTTTTTTTCATATGACAAATGTTAACCTTTGTATTCCGATGCAACATCCTACTGCGCAATTCTGCTGATAGTTTTAAACATTTTAAGCTGCCGTATTAGTAACAGTGTGGTGGCCGAGTGGTTAAGGCGTTGGACTTAAGTTCCAATGGACGTATGTCCGCGTGGGTTCGAACCCCACCCGCACTAGCTATATTTTTGGTACCTTGAAATCGTATAGTTGTATTCAAAAAACGAATCGTATAGGAGATCGAGTATAATTGATATTTTCGATCAAGAATTGCACAAACCAGTAGAAAAAAAAATGTCTGCGGTATTTATCTACAGTAGTTGTGTGGAAAATATGTTGCTGTACATTCGGGTTATAAATTGATCGGCTTTTTTAGTCAAGGAAAATGACCAAAATGCTTTACGAATATAGTTCCATTTAACAAAGTTTGGACCATCTTAATACAACCAAGACATAATGATTGTGGACGCATTGAATCCAAGCTCAAAATGACTAGTAATTGAAAAGAATTGCGACTCTTAACTTTTTTTCATATGCCAAATGTTAACCTTTGTATTCCGATGCAACATCCTACTGCGCAATTCTGCTGATAGTTTTAAACATTTTAAGCTGCCGTATTAGTAACAGTGTGGTGGCCGAGTGGTTAAGGCGTTGGACTTAGGTGGGTGATTTTTGGATGTACCATGTTCAACATGTAAACAAAGTGTCGTCCGGAAATTATTCTGAATTTGGTGAGTTATTCGCCACATATGTGTTTATAAACAGTTGTTGAAGTTTATTTTGTATTATATGACTGTATGTGATATATATTACAGACTAATATTCGTTTAGTATCCCCTTTTCCTGCGTTTTCGTTGCAGGAAAAAGGGGGAGGAAAGGTGTGTTTGATTTGTTGTTTGTTGATCTAAGTAAACCCCAATGGCGAACTTTGACAGCAACGGGGCAGAAAGGTCCCAACGGAATTGGTTCAATTCTAAAGACAAATTTTCTAAAGAGAAAACGGTGTTAGTAAGCTGTGTAATTGATGGTTTTGGTGCAGTTAAGGCTGAAAAACTAATTGATGAAATTGAAAGTAAATGTGGTATAGGTAGCGTTGTGGCATGTGTGATGAAAAATGGAGTTGGCTTTGAAGTGGTGTTTAGAGAGAGACAATTGATGGAACCAATTCTTGGTGAATTAAACCTTGATGGCAAAATCTGTAATGTGAACGAACTGGAGGCAAAGTTCAAATATGTTTCGATATTGAATCTTAGTATGTATGTTTCAGATGAAGAGATTATTGACAGATTTTCTAAAATTGGTGTAGAGGTTGTTTCTCCAATAAAGAAGCATAGAATGAAGTTCAAAATTAATGTATATGATGGCACTCGTATTTTCAAAGCTAAACTTCCGCCTAATATGGTAGCAATACCATACTCCATGAAATTTTCTGTAAATGAAAAAGAAACAGCTTATTACAGGGTTATACATAACCAACAAGTCAAGGTCTGCCCTGGATGCTTTAGCCCAGAACATATGCACAAAGACTGCCCTGAATTTATATGTTTTGAATGTGGTGAACAGGGCCACATAAGTAGGAAATGTTTGAAAAACAAGTGTTCGTTTTGTTTTCATAAGAAAGACAAATGTAACTGTGGTGTTAGAAAGGAATTGCACATTGACAATACATACTCACCATTATCTCAGATGGAAAGTTTACAGGAGACAATGTCTAGAGATAACATTGCAAAGAAGGGAGATGTGAAAGATAGCAAGGAGTGTGACGAGAATATTGATTATATTGATGAGAATTGCAATGTAAAGGAAAATAGCTGTACGAATGTTGATGATATGACTGATCAAAATGAAAGTACACCTGTAGATCAAAATGGAAATGCAAAGGTGAATGACGATGCTAGTCATTATTCTGAAGATGCTGGTAAAGTTGTGTCGAGAGGAAGTGCTCTAGGTGTTGCTAACCTTAGCACTGTTGAACTTGGTGATGATGGTAGTGGGGATGACATAGATGATGAATGTTTTGAGATGGAAGATGATGTGATTGATGACTGTGAATGTGGCGAAAAAGTAAAGGCAGATACAAGTACAAAACATGATAATGTAGTCTTGAACAATTGTAATACTCAATCAATTGAATTTGTTAAATCAAGTGTTGAATTTTCTGCTGAAAATATTTTAAAAGATGATGTTAAATCGGATAGATTAGTTGTAGATGATATTGTCTCCTCCCTGGAACAAGATAAAAGCAGCCAGGAGGGAGTCAGATATTCATATGATTCTCTAGATGAGATTAGTATGGACACTTTTCCTTTGACTAATGAATGTCTAGGGGCAAGTGGAGATGATTTTACTGTCGTTGAAAAGAAAAAGAAGTATTTAGGTATCAAAAGAAGAAGTAAGCTTAAGGTTACGCCTAATATAAAGGCAGCAAAATTATCAAATGTACAAAAAAAATTTGGTAAATAAAAATGGAGAGTCCTATTGTTAATATTATTATATTACTTTTTGTGATGGCTACTTATAATTTTATAAGCCTTAACTGCAATGGTCTTTGTGATAGAAATAAAAGAGATTGTATTTTTTCATTATGTAGTGAAAGGAAATATGATATTGTATGTTTACAAGAAACTTTTTGGAATAATGATACATTTGAAGATTTAAAGAAGGATAAGATTTTATGGAGTGGTGATATTTTTGCAAGTAATAGTAATTGTAATAGACAAGGTGTTGCTATTCTTGTTAGTAAAAGTCTTAAAAATGTATTTAAAGTTTGTGAATGTTTACCTGGTAGATTTATCCATATTCAAGGTATAATTAATGATAGAACGGTTGATATTTTTAATGTATATGCTCCTAATAGTGTAAGTGAGAAATGTCTTTTTTTTTAAGTTTGTAAAAGTAAAATTGAAGGAGATGGCTATGTTATAGTGGCTGGTGATTTTAATACTACTCTGTCTCCTTTAGATAAAAGTGGAAAAACTGCTTTTTATGCAGATAGGTCTGTGAAGCATCTTACTAGTATAATGAATGAAAAATGTTTGTTTGATGTCTGGAGAGATAGAAATATAGGTGTTAAAATGTTTTCACGAAAACAAGTTGTTCAAGGTTTTTTAACACAGAGTAGAATTGACTATTTTTTAGTTTCTAGTAATATTAAGTCTTGTATCAAAAATATATTTTATAGAGATACCTGTTTTAGTGATCATTGTATTGTGAGTATGAAGTTAGATTTTTCTGAGGTTGAAAGAGGACTAGGGATCTGGATTTTTAATCACTCCTTATTAGCTGATGAAGAGTATGTTGCTAGGATCAGAAAATTGTTAGAAGATGAAATAGGTACAGATTTTTATAATTCAAATCCACTCATTTGGTGGGACAATTTGAAATTTAGTATCAAGAGAATAAGTCAAATATATGGTAAAGAAAAACAAAAAGAGATTAACAGACAATACTTCAAATTGCAAAATAAATTACAAGAACTGTCTGTGAAGTCTGCTTGTGGTATAAAAATTGACCATGTAAAGTACTTAGAATTAAAGAGTGAACTTGAGACTATAGAAAAACATAGATGTAATGGTGCTATATTAAGATCTAAATGTCAACATGCCTTAGAAAGTGACAAAAATACTGCTTATTTTTTAAGTTTAGAAAGGTATAAACAGAATAAGAATTTAATATGTACTTTGAAAAATTGTGATGGAAATGCTGTTAATAGTACTGTGGAATTATTAAATGTTGTACATGACTTTTATGAAAAATTGTTTTCATGTGTAAATACTGACAATGATGCAATTAATGACATGTTAGATTGTGTTGATGTTAAAGTTGATGATATTGATATTACTAAATGTGATGATGATATATGTATTGATGAAATTGTACAATCATTAAAAGGAATGAAAAAGGGCAAAACGCCTGGCTCTGATGGATTAACTATTGAATTTTATCTTTATTTTCTAGATGAACTGACGCCTGTATTGAAATATATTTATGATAGTATTGAAGAAAATAAAGTTTTATCTAGATCTATGAGATATGGTATGATAAATTTGATATATAAGAATAGAGGTGACAAGTCTATGTTGAAAAATTTTAGACCTATAACTTTATTAAATGTTGATTATAAAATCTTAGCAAGAGTAATGGCTAACAGGTTTAAGTTTGTATTACCAAAAATTATATCACCTACTCAAAGTTGTTGTATTATAGGTAAAGATATTTCTGACACTACTGCAAGTGTTAGAGATATTATTGATTGGTTGAAATGGATAATTTAGAATGTTATTTGTTGAAACGTGACCAGGAAAAAGCATTTGACAGGGTTGGACATGAATATTTATTTTCTGTCTTGCAGAAATTTGGATTTGGGGAGAAATTTATTTCTTGGATTAAAATATTTTATACAGACATTTTCAGCACTGTCAAGTGTAATGGGTTCTTATCCAAATATTTTCAATTAAAGAACTCTGTAAAACAAGGATGTCCTATATCAGCTTTATTATATGTATTAGTAGCTGAACCATTGAGTACAATGATTAAAAAGAATAGTAGTATTAGAGGTTTGAATATTCCTAATACAAATGTTGAAGAAAAGATTTTTTCACATGCTGATGACACCACTTTAATATTATCTGACAAAAATTCAGTAAATGAAGCCTTTAAAGTTTTACATTTGTATGAACAAGCATCTGGGGCAAAATTAAATAAAGATAAATCAGAAATTTTGGCATTGGGGACTGGAACTATTTCAAAAAATGAATTAGATGCTTGGAGTATTAGAGAGTGTGATGGGGTTTTACAGATTTTAGGCATATGGATTGGCAAGGATAAATCTCTTTGTGATAGTTTGAATTGGGATTGCAAAGTACAATCTATTTTGAAGTTACTGAATTTTTGGAAAATGAGACACTTATCAATACATGGTAGATTAACTGTAATAAATACATTATTGATGAGCAAACTTTGGTATACTCTTATGGTTGTAAATATACCAGAAAAACATTATTTAGAAATTAAGAAGATATGTATTAATTTTTTATGGAATGATAAACCATCTCTAGTTGCATATGATGTAATAACTAATAAGGTGTTAGATGGTGGTTTAAATTTTCCAGACATTTTTCATAAAATGTATGCATTTAGACTAAAGTTTTTAAGTAGGCTATTAGATGTGGATTATAATGCTGTTTGGAAAATTACATGTCTTTATTTCTTTTCTAAAGTACAAGAAATGAATCTTGGTGTTGAAATATTGTTTTGTGATTTCACTCATAGACAATTAGGATGTTTGCCTGATTTTTATAAAAGCATGTTGTATTCATGGGGGAAGATACGTCATAGTATGGAAATAGAAATAAATGTGAATAACGTTTTTGATGTTCCCCTTTTCTGTAATCCAATGATTGTAAATGGTGGTAGTATGTTATATCTGAGAACATTTATTGATGCAGGTATTATCAAGATTAAGGACTTAGCATATGAATGCAAGAAAGGTTTTATGAAGGAAACATATATTCAAGATATTGTATCTCAAAAGTTCCCTGACGTTTCCGTTGATAAAATTATTAAAGTAGTGAAATGTATTATGAATTGTATTCCACAAGATTATATGGTTTTAGTTGAAGAAAATGCCAACACTTGTAAACTACCTGTTTTAAATATTATTTACAGTGTAAATGGTAGAAAGTGTGCTTTGCCTAATACAACAAGATCATTTTATGATATACTGTTAAAGACATTAACACGGGAGCCTAATTCTGTAAAATACTGGAGTGAATTATTTTCAGATTTTGATGTTCAAAAAGTTCAAAAAGTTTTGAACTTTTCATTTTTACAGAGTGATTGGATTGAGTCATCATTTAAAATTTTCCATAGAGTTTTCTTTACTAGGGAGAAACTGATGAGATGTCATATTACTGCTGATTCTATGTGTCCAGTTTGCGAAGATGTACATGAGGACTTGGAGCATTTGATTATTGTGTGTAGATGTTTGACTCAGTTCAATGACTTTTTAAAAGATTTTTTACATAACATATTGTGTAATAGTTCTGCAAACTTTGTCAATACACTAGATTTCAATTATATGTGTTACTTTGGTCTATTCAAGAAGGCTAAAAATATAAACTTATACTTTGTAAATACAGTTTTATGTGCTAGAAGATTTTGTGTTGTAAAGAGGAGAAATATCTCTATGAAGGATGACAAATTGATGGACATAGTGCCATATTTTAAAAATGTTCTGCAAAAACATGTGAATTATGCATACTTGTATTATAAACAGAAGAAGTACATGTATTTATTTGAAAAGTATTATTTAAACAAAAATCCTGTATTAAGAATAAGTAATGATGAAGTACATATTGACTTTTAATTGACATATAATTGTTTGTTAACATTTGTTACAATTCTAACTAATACTGTGATATTGTGAATTATTGGGAGACTAGCCCAATGGTTCTTTTATGAATGTATTTATGTGAATAAAATTTTATCAAGAGAAAAAAAGGCGTTGGACTTAAGTTCCAATGGACGTATGTCCGCGTGGGTTCGAACCCCACCCGCACTAGCTATATTTTTGGTACCTTGAAATCGTATAGTTGTATTCAAAAAACGAATCGTATAGGAGATCGAGTATAATTGATATTTTCGATCAAGAATTGCACAAACCAGTAGAAAAAAATTGTCTGCGGTATTTATCTACAGCAGTTGTGTAGAAAATATGTTGCTGTACATTCGGGTTATAAATTGATCGGCTTTTTTAGTCAAGGAAAATGACCAAAATGCTTTACGAATATAGTTCCGTTTAACAAAGTTTGGACCATCTTAATACAGCCAAGACATAATGATTATGGACGCATTGAATCCAAGCTCAAAATGACTAGTAATTGAAAAGAATTGCGACCCTTAACTTTTTTTCATATGACAAATGTTAACCTTTGTATTCCGATGCAACATCCTACTGCGCAATTCTGCTGATAGTTTTAAACATTTTAAGCTGCCGTATTAGTAACAGTGTGGTGGCCGAGTGGTTAAGGCGTTGGACTTAAGTTCCAATGGACGTATGTCCGCGTGGGTTCGAACCCCACCCGCACTAGCTATATTTTTGGTACCTTGAAATCGTATAGTTGTATTCAAAAAACGAATCGTATAGGAGATCGAGTATAATTGATATTTTCGATCAAGAATTGCACAAACCAGTAAAAAAAATTGTCTGCGGTATTTATCTACAGCAGTTGTGTAGAAAATATGTTGCTGTACATTCGGGTTATAAATTGATCGGCTTTTTTAGTCAAGGAAAATGACCAAAATGCTTTACGAATATAGTTCCATTTAACAAAGTTTGGACCATCTTAATACAACCAAGACATAATGATTGTGGACGCATTGAATCCAAGCTCAAAATGACTAGTAATTGAAAAGAATTGCGACCCTTAACTTTTTTTCATATGACAAATGTTAACCTTTGTATTCCGATGCAACATCCTACTGCGCAATTCTGCTGATAGTTTTAAACATTTTAAGCTGCCGTATTAGTAACAGTGTGGTGGCCGAGTGGTTAAGGCGTTGGACTTAAGTTCCAATGGACGTATGTCCGCGTGGGTTCGAACCCCACCCGCACTAGCTATATTTTTGGTACCTTGAAATCGTATAGTTGTATTCAAAAAACGAATCGTATAGGAGATCGAGTATAATTGATATTTTCGATCAAGAATTGCACAAACCAGTAAAAAAAAATTGTCTGCGGTATTTATCTACAGCAGTTGTGTAGAAAATATGTTGCTGTACATTCGGGTTATAAATTGATCGGCTTTTTTAGTCAAGGAAAATGACCAAAATGCTTTACGAATATAGTTCCATTTAACAAAGTTTGGACCATCTTAATACAACCAAGACATAATGATTGTGGACGCATTGAATCCAAGCTCAAAATGACTAGTAATTGAAAAGAATTGCGACCCTTAACTTTTTTTCATATGACAAATGTTAACCTTTGTATTCCGATGCAACATCCTACTGCGCAATTCTGCTGATAGTTTTAAACATTTTAAGCTGCCGTATTAGTAACAGTGTGGTGGCCGAGTGGTTAAGGCGTTGGACTTAAGTTCCAATGGACGTATGTCCGCGTGGGTTCGAACCCCACCCGCACTAGCTATATTTTTGGTACCTTGAAATCGTATAGTTGTATTCAAAAAACGAATCGTATAGGAGATCGAGTATAATTGATATTTTCGATCAAGAATTGCACAAACCAGTAGAAAAAAAAATGTCTGCGGTATTTATCTACAGTAGTTGTGTGGAAAATATGTTGCTGTACATTCGGGTTATAAATTGATCGGCTTTTTTAGTCAAGGAAAATGACCAAAATGCTTTACGAATATAGTTCCATTTAACAAAGTTTGGACCATCTTAATACAACCAAGACATAATGATTATGGACGCATTGAATCCAAGCTCAAAATGACTAGTAATTGAAAAGAATTGCGACCCTTAACTTTTTTTCATATGACAAATGTTAACCTTTGTATTCCGATGCAACATCCTACTGCGCAATTCTGCTGATAGTTTTAAACATTTTAAGCTGCCGTATTAGTAACAGTGTGGTGGCCGAGTGGTTAAGGCGTTGGACTTAAGTTCCAATGGACGTATGTCCGCGTGGGTTCGAACCCCACCCGCACTAGCTATATTTTTGGTACCTTGAAATCGTATAGTTGTATTCAAAAAACGAATCGTATAGGAGATCGAGTATAATGTACTGCGCAATTCTGCTGATAGTTTTAAACATTTTAAGCTGCCGTATTAATAACAGTGTGGTGGCCGAGTAGTATATATATCTTGGAAGCAAAATATCTAAAAGTATGTTTCCACAACACATTATAATGTTCATCTATTAACCTATCTAAAAACTAATCTAAAAGGAAACATTTTACAATCCATATCAACTAATTGTAAACCACCATTATCTTTCGAGTCAATAATACTCTTATATTTTACAAGATGTGACTTTTGATTCTGGAAAAATGGCGGGGTAGACAAGACGTACTCACGATAGCTCTACGAAAAAGTGTAATTATACCTGGTGGCACAAGGTTTAAGTGACTCTGTGTTGTTGAAGATGTTTCATGGACAATTCGCTAAAACATTAAATGGGTAAAAAGAAAGGAAATAGGAGTAACTCGTCTAAATCAGGACTTACCCCACCCGAGTAAATTGTAAACAAAAACAAAAACATGGCGGCGACCACAACGATACCAAGTTTACCCAATATGGACTTATCCCAAGTCATAACACAAGCAAATCAGAGTATATATGGTACGAATAGCCCTCAACGTTCATACATAGAGCCATCTATAATGCAAATTCCACAAAATACTTCACAAATTGGATTCAGGTCTCCAATCCCACCACCACCCATGTACCCTACCCAGCCACAGTCTAGTACACCAATAACAACAACCCATAGTATCCAACATTCAAGGCAATCCCTGTATGTCAAACACAGAACCTATAGTTACATCAAACACAGATATGGCACTACAGGTCATCATACAAAACATGAATATTATGAATAATAGACTTGAAAATGTAAACACAACCAACAATATGATTCAAAATAAACTTCAAAAACTTGATATGCTGGAAGAAATAAATACTAAACTACAAACTGTTGAAGCTAATATAAACTCAATGAAAAAAGAAATCAATGATATAAAAACACTTAAAGACCAGCATTCAAGAACCTTGGCAAATGAGGAAATGCATCATTATGTTATAGAGGATAGAATGAAATATCTTGAGGAACAAAATAGGGTACTGGAAAATCAAAATAGAGAATTACATGAACAATATCTGAAACTTCAAACCCATTCTATGAAGTACAATCTAATTTTTACTGGCTTTCCTGAAAATACAGGTGAAACTGGAGAAGAAACAGAAAATTTAGTAAAAGAATTTATTAATCAAGAACTGAAAATTGAAGGTGCAAACACAATTGAATTCCAAAACGTTCATAGATTAAAGCCACGGCGTGACGGAAAGCATCGTAGTATAATCGCAAGATTTACAAAATATGATGATCACCAGAAAGTTCTTGGAGAAGCAAATGAAAAACTTAAAAATAACCCAAGATATTCTGTTTTCCAACAGTATCCAGTTGAGATTAGCGAGCGCTGGAAAGCACTGATACCTAAACTAAAAGAATTTCAAAGGCTCAAGCGAAATGCAAAAATAGTGTATGGTACCCTTATTGTAGACGGTCAGCCGTACGTTCCGAAACCCCGTGAAACACCTCACATTCCAGGTATGAATTAGGACATCACATCAGACACACATGAACGATCACGACCCAATACACAACGACAGGTAAACAAATTGAGAGTGACATTCGTTAATGTTTGCGGATTAAAATCAAAGCTTCTAAATGTTGACTTTATTGAACTAATTCAAGAGTATGATATTATATGTTTTTTAGAAACAAAACTAGATAAATTTTATGTTCTTGATGTATCACAAGGTTACGAATACGTTACTAAAAATAGGAAAAATATCAAACGAAAGTTTGTTGGTATTATTGTTATGTATAAAAAAGAATTTTCGAAATATATTAATTTTATAAAAACAGAATCTGAACTAGTACAGTGGTTTGAAATTTTGCCAGATTATACAGGTCTTCCACAAAGACTGTTATACGGTTGTGTGTATATACCGCCAGAAAACTCAAAATATGCATGCCATTCTGCATTTGAGGAATTAGAATCAGAATTAATTTCATTTTCACATAATTTGAACTACATTTCCCTTTTTGGTGATTTTAATGCAAGATCAGGAAAAGCAGATAATTTTGTGTAATTCCTGATGATGCGCTTTTTCAAAACCTTAATTTACTTAATGAATTTGATGATGATATCATTGATAATATGTATTCATATAAAATACTACAAGAGATTAATATATCTCTTAATAGATCAACTCAAGATGTTGGTCGGTCATAAATTGATTGAAATGTGTAAACGATTATCTTTGTATATAGCAAATGGTAGAGTTTCCGAAGATAGAGATATTGGAAAAACTACATGTAAAACTATTAGTTTGATTGATTATGTACTTGTAAGCCCGAATTTGTTTTCATTGTTTGAAGAATTCTGTGTATTAGATTTTGACCTTATGATATCAGATGTACACAATAGAATAAAAATTACCTTGTCATTCACCAAAGAAAAATTAAATCCCAAAATAAATGATACACTTCATTCATCTACACGTGTGAGATGGGCCCCGAAAAGTCGGAACAATTCCGGCCTGCTATTACGAATCCACTTTGTGATATTGATGTTTAGTTAGATGAACTTTTACAATCTAACGAAATAACTGATGAAAAGGTAAATGAACTAGTAAATGAATTGGTAAATATTCTTACTTATAATGGTAAGAATGTTATGGGTGGTGTTAAATCTGCAAATCATAAGTATAAAGCTAACCAAGGAGATAAACCTTGGTTCGACAAGAAATGTAAAGAAAAACGCAATGTTTTTCATAGCACGAAGAAAGAATACAATACAAATAAGAGTAAAAATGTTCAAACTCGCTTGCAAAGAGCAGCGCGAAACTATAAACTTCAGTTAAATGTGAGTTTTGCTCAATACCAGGATAAATGTGCAAATGAATTGCGAAAATTTAATTCTACAGATCCGAAAAAATTTTGAAAATTGTTGAATCGATTTAATAATTATAGAAAAGATTCACCAGCTATTCCTCTTGACATTCTTTATGATTATTTCAAGAATTTAAATGCCGATGAATCAAATGATGCATCGTTCGATTTAGATGATGAGGATATTAATCTTTCGGCCTCTGATCAAGAGGTAGCTAATAATATTCTCAATGCTCCGATCTGTGAAAACGAAGTCTTGAGAGCAATCTCAAATCTTAAAAATAACAAAGCACCCGGTATAGATCAAATTATTAATGAATACTTGAAAAATATACCCGTAGATCATATTGGTACATTTTGTAAATTATTCAATGTTATATTAGACAGCGGAATTGTACCAGAGAACTGGCTTGTTGGAATTATTAAACCAGTATATAAGAATAAGGGGGATGTAAACGACCCTGATAATTACAGAGCTATCACACTTATTAGTTGTCTGGGTAAGTTATTTACTTCCATTATAAATGAAAGACTAACAGATCTTTCAAATGAGATAAGTCTGATTTCAAAGAATCAAGCTGGATTCAGGAAAGGCCATTCAACTGCTGATAACATATTTGTCTTATATGCTTTGATTTCATTATATCTATCATTATATCTATCAAGCGAAAAAAAGCTCTTCTGTACATTTATAGATTTTAGAAAGGCTTTTGATACGGTTTGGCGCACCGGACTATGGACTAAACTTAGGCGTAGTAATATTAGTGGTAAATGTTTTGATGTCATTTTTAATATGTATAACAATATTAGATCATGCGTTCAATAACGAAACGATCGTTCAGAATTCTTTTCTTGTTTGATAGGAGTCCGTCAAGGAGAAAACTTGTCGCCTTTCCTTTTCTCTATTTTCCTGAACGACTTGGAAGAATTCTTTAGAAATGCTGATTGTCGACCATTAGACTTTATTCTAGATAAATCTCATGATGCTCTGCAGATATATTTAGAGATTTTTGCACTGTTGTATGCGGATGATACTGTTGTTTTTGCAGAAACGAGCGACAACATGCAGAAATCGTTAGACATATTTTCGGCATATTGTGATACATGGAAATTATCGGTTAATACTAACAAGACTAATAAGACTAAACTTATGATATTTTGCAAACGCAAACCACGGCGACCGCCAGAGTTTAAACTTAATGATGCATCACTTGAAATTGTCGACAGTTATAATTATTAGGTATAACGGCTCATTCACTGATGCCAAAAGTAAATTGGTTGAACAAGCTGAAAAGGCATTATTTGCCGTTTACACTAAAATTCGAAACTTGAATTTACCTATCGACATTCAATTAAAGTTTTTTGATTTTATGATTGCTCCTATTTTATTATATGGATCTGAAATTTGGGGATTCGAAAACAAAAATTCCATAGAAAAGGTTCACTTGAAATTTTGCAAGCGCATTCTTAATGTTAGAAAAAGTACGCCGAACTTCATGGTGTATGGAGAACTTGGGCGATTCCCTTTAGACATAGATATAAAGCTGAGGATGGTGTCATTTTACTCTCGCCTCCTCAAAAACGAAAATAAACTAAGTTGTATTGTATTTAAACTTATGTTTAATTTACATTTTGATAATGTTTGTAATTTTAAGTGGATCTCGTTCCTGAAGTCAATATTTGATTCATGTGGATCAAGCTATATATTCACCGATCAACAATTTATAGATTTTTCTTTATACAAACAACTAATTAAGCAGATATTGCAAGATCAATTCGTTCAAAAATGGCATAGTGACATTGATAACTCCTCTAGAGGATCTTTCTATGAGTTATTTAAGCAAAACTTTGGTCTTGAAACTTACTTACTTCGTTTACCCGAGAAATCCCGAATCTGGATAACCAAATTTAGATCGTCCAATATAAAATTTCCTATAGAAACAGGACGATGGCACAATACACCTAGACATGAACGAATATGTAGCTTATGCAACGAAGGTTTATTAGGAGATGAGTTTCATTATTTATTTGTATGTAAAAATTCTATTGTTGTAAATCTTAGGAAGCTATATGTACCAAAGTATTTTTCATCCCACCCATCAATACACAAGTTCAAGGGTATGTTTTCAAATTGTCATACAACTTTGTTATCTAAAATTTCCATGTTTATCAAAAAACTGTCAGCTATATTGTAATTTAATGCATATATTTTATGTAATTTTTGTATATCTGTCTACCTTGCCATTTTCATTAATTGTATTTGTATTTGCCTCATGTTACACATAACTTGTGTCTGAGTGAAATAAAGAATCTTGAATTTTTGACTCCAGATAAAATTGACACATAATCTCGTCACCTCTTTGTTAACCCAATCTGGTAAAGGTATCACAAACAAAGCATACCAAAATTTTGACATCATTAATGAATTTACAACAATAACTCTACTATGTATTGTTAAATGTCTTTGTGACCACATGTACAATAAACGCTTCAATTTGTCAATTTTTGATTTCCAATTCATTTCTTCACAAAGCTTCTTATAATTACCAATAAAAACACCTATAAGCTGAATTATATTTTCACAAATTTTTAAACCATACTCAGTTTTATCTACATCAGATAGCAAATCACTGTCAATACATAAAATTTCTGATTTCTGTCTATTAATTTTTGCACCACTTACTCTATCATACAATTTAAAATCATCAAAAGTTGCACATATAAATTTTTTTTTATTACAAACAGACAAAGTAGTATCATCAGCATGTTGATATATTAATCCAGATTTATCACTATTTGGAATACTTATACCTTGAATATCATTATTCTGTACAATTCTACTATGTAAAGGTTCAGCAGCAAGTACATACAACAGAGCACTAATCGGACATCCTTGTCGTATTCCATTTTTCACATAAAATATTTTGATAGAAATCCATTACATTTTACAGAACTACTTATTCCTTTATAAAATACTTCTATCCACTTTACAAACCTATCACAAAAACCAAATTTCTTTAAAACTTATAAATAATAACTTATAATAAATAAAATGACTAACTCTATCAAAGGCTTTTTCCTGATCAATTTTAACAATGTAACCTTCAAGTTTATCTTGTTCAACCAGTTCAATGATATCTCTCACATTTGCTATATTACTACTAATATCTCGTCCTAAAATACAACATGTTTGATCTTCAGAAACAATTTTAGGTAAAATATGCTTAAATCTATTGGCCATCACTCTTGCTAATATCTTATAATCTACCTGCAGTAGAGATATAGGCCTATAATTTTTTATACATTTTTGTCACCTTTGTTTTTGTAATAAACACTTAGAACACCACATTTCATGGATCTACACAATTCACCTTCTTGTTCAATGGCTTTGAATATCTGTAACAAAATATCTTTCAACTCATCATAAAAAGTACAATAAAACTCTACAGTCAATCCATCTGATCCTGGACTTTTATTTTTTGACATTTCTAAAATAGCCTTGTGAATTTCTTCAGGAAATATATCAGCATCACAAGACAAACAATCATCACCTTCAACTTTTTTATCTACACATGCTAAAAATTCATCAATTCTATCTATATCAATATTAACATAAATTTCTATAAAATCATATTGCAAATGTAAAATACTATCAGTATCTGACACAATTTTATTGTCAGGAGTTAACAACTCCTTAATTGAACAATTTTGTTGTTTATATTTCTCTAAATTTAAAAAGTATTTAGTATTCTTGTCAGATTCAACTGCCCATATAGCTTTAAATCTGAGAATAGCACCTTTACATTTTTCACTCTCATATTCTGATAGTTCTAATTTAATACTCTCAAGTTTTCTTACATCAATAACTTCACCATTGGCAGCCCTATAACATATATTATCTATAAGATTTTGTAATCTATAATACTCTCTTTTCTTTTCTCTAGCTAATTTAGATGACAATATCTGAGAAAACTTCTTTATCTTATATTTCAAATTATCCCACCATATTACAATATCTCTAGTATACAATTCATTTTCTTTTTCATTAACAATCATTTCTCTAATTTTTTCGAACATATTCATCATTAAATAACAGTATTGTTCAAAATCCATAGTCCAGGACCTCTTTCAACATTATTACAATTTAAATTCATAATTACAAAACTATGATCACTCAGTGATGTAACATTGTAGTAAACATTTTGTACAAAAGAAGACAACCCTCTACTGATTAAAAAAATAATCTATTCTACTTTGTTGTAGTTCCCCATTTGATACTCTTTTCCAAGAAAACAATCTTGAATACATATTTCGAGGCCTCCATACGTCATATAAATGACTACTTTTTCTGGCACAATTTTGTACATGGTTCATCAACAAGATGCTTTGTTTTACTGCCTCTATCAAGATTAGAAAGAGTAGTATTAAAATCACCACCAACAATAACATCTTTTAAAGAATCAATGTAAGTTTGCACATACTGAAAAAAACTTAACACGTTCTGCGTTAATGTTTGGTGCATATACAGAAATTAAATTAAACACGATATTATTTTCAGTATATTTTACATGTATAAATCTACCTTCAATATCTTTATGCACAAATGTTACTCTATTTTTGTAATAATTACTAACAAGTATGGCTACACCTTGTCTACTGTTATGTCCATTACTATAATATATATATCACTATTAAACAAGTGATTAACACCATTTATATAATCATCACTCCAAAACGTTTCTTGTAAAAATACAATACCAAATCTTCTATCATCAATAACACTTACAAGTCTTTCAAAATTAAAAGAACATAAAAGTACCATTACAAAAACAAAAGCACATAGTTTATATATAATCTTATCCATCATCTTAAAGTTCAGTTTTTTCATTGGATTTTCTACAATGTTTCCCATTAAGATTGGGTGTCACTTTGATTCTACCCTTTCTTTCTAATTTTCTTTCTAATTGCTTTTCTTTTTTCCTCTTTTTCTTTAAGTCTACTACTCAAAGAAAATTTATCACTAGTATCAGGAGTACTCTGTGATTCCTCATCAGAGCATCCCGAATATAAAATATCAGATGCACCTTCTGCGGTGACTTCTTCGTCACCAACTAAGGTGCTTGCTGCCTCAGCACTATCTACAAAATTAGCAATCTGGTCTAAAAAATATATTTCACCAGACGAAATATCTTCATCTTGTATTTTAATCTTTTTACCATCCTTCCCCTCTTTTCATAGCCGTGATGCCTCATTCTTATAACTGTCAGAGTCATCTTCATCATTCACATCCCTTTCCTCACTACTATAATCGTTTTCACTAGATGAAACATCCAGTTTTCTCTTTCTGTTATCATCACCAACTTCCATTTATTCATCTTTGTCATCAACACCATACTCTGAAAAAACCTCATTACTCAAATGAGACTATTCAACCACTGCTTCTTTCACCAGAGTAGTATCCACTTCATCATTAGTGGACACCTCGGGATTCAAGTTTTCAACTTCACCATCTTTTTCTTGTGAACTAGTACTATCACACGAACAAGGATGACTATTGCAGTCCTGGCAAGGACAAACACAAGGTTCACTTCTACAAAGTGAACACAAATTACTTCTCAAATTGCATTGACATGGCTCAGTTTCGCAAACATAACAAGCGCATGTACATGTAATTTGTCCACACACTGAACATTTGCAATTGCAAAAGAATAAACCACAATCGTTGCAGCCAACCGTCGTCGGGGGATACTGATTTCTATGCAAAAACCCATTTACACAAACGCACAATTTTGGAAAACGCTTACATCTGTCACATTTGTCAGCCTTACAATCCTTAAGTATATGTCCTCTATTGCCACAGCCATCGCACTCAATGTAAGGGCATTCTTTGCGCATGTGATCAGGTGAAAAACACTCTGAACACACTTTAGCTTGATTGTTATGTTTTACTCGGAAATATCGAGTGGTAGAACCTACTCTAAACGGCATTGTCCATGGTAATGCAGAGATTCCCTGTGGAAATTTGCATATCACAATTCTAGTGCCATCGACAACTTGTGTTCCAGGGACTGTTTTTCTATAAACTGGAGACACTACGGAAATTCCTTTACTACTTAAGTTCATTGTAATGGCATCATCCTCGATAAATGCAGGGAGTTGCATAAATGAAACTATAACAACATTACAAAAAATAATAGGTACACACGGTATCTGCGACCTGCTAAATCAATACCATCAGCTAATTTAAAAGCGTTTTCTTGTGTATTCATCGTAATATTATAGCATTCGGAATCATTTTTCACCACTGCTAATACAGTATTGATTCCAGTAACATTCTCAATAGACTCTATGATAATCCTCTCACCGCGTATATTAGTATCTATTCCTTCAATGCGGAACGTACACTCTTTGAGATATCTCTTATTTTCGTGAACATAAGTTCCCTTCCTTCCAAATGAATTATTCCCATTCTTCCTTCCGGAATTCATTCCAACTCCAGAATTTCCAGGTGCATTGATCCGAGAATCAGACATATTGTGAAAAACAAATCAAACACACCGCAACCCCCCCCCTTTTTCCTGCGAGCTTTTTTTTTTAGCTTGGATTCAATGCGTCCACAATCATTATGTCTTGGCTGTATTAAGATGGTCCAAACTTTGTTAAATGGAACTATATTCGTAAAGCATTTTGGTCATTTTCCTTGACTAAAAAAGCGCCCCGTGCAGGTCCGGGTGTTAAAAGAATAGGCATGCAGCAGCGCTAAGCTTGTCGTAAAAGGCGACTAAATAGTGCTCAGAAACCTAGCCGGGGGCTAGGCGCTCTGCCCACAGAGCAACTGGGATGTGTGCCCCAGGTGGTGGAATGGGGTACCCCTGGCATGTTACATGCTGGGGTTGTCAGGCTATAATACGGAAAACCTGACCGCAAACCATAGTGGTGCACCGTGTTGGGAAAAATGCCACGTTCCTCGCACGTTAAAGAACCCTGCTGTGGTATTCGATAGGAGTAGGAACCTTTGCGCTCCGCCACAGGAGGCTAAATTGCCCGACCTTACCCATCCCCCTTTTTCCAGTGGCAATCAAAATTTGTCGACCCTATTATCCTTGTGACCCATCCTTTTTTTTCATTTCATGTTCATTGTCTGAATATAGCTGAAATATTGCTGCTCGGACGTTAAACCCCAACAAACAAACAAACAAATTGACTAAAATAGCAGATCAATTTATAACCCGAATGTACAGCAACATATTTTCTACACAATTACTGTAGATAAATACCGCAGACAATTTTTTTTCTACTGGTTTGTGCAATTCTTGATCGAAAATATCCATTATACTCGATCTCCTATACGATTCGTTTTTTGAATACAATTATACGATTTCAAGGTACCAAAAATATAGCTAGTGCGGGTGGGGTTCGAACCCACGCGGACATACGTCCATTGGAACTTAAGTTCAGCGCCTTTTTTTATCTTGATAAAATTTTATTCACAGTAAAACATCATATAAAAGAATTATTGGGCTAATCTCCCAATAATTCACATATCACAGATCACAAATTGTCCTTAAATTACATTGACAGTATATATATGAATAAGTATATTTAAAAGTCTATCACAACATTATCATCAGAGATGCGCAGAACAGGATTGTCATTCAAGTAATATTTTTGAAACAAAGAAAAGTTCTTTTTCTGTATATAATACATGTAAGCATAATTAACATGCTTTTGAAGAACAGATTTAAAATAAGAAATAATGTGCAAAACTTTCTCATCTTTCATGACTAAATTTCTTCTTTTTACAACACAAAACCTTCTAACAGATAAAGCAGTATTAACAAAATAAAAGTTTACTTTTTTATCTTTCTTGAGTAGACCGAAATAACATAGAAAATTAAAGTCTAACATATTGATAAAGCTAGCTGAACTATTACACAATATATTATGTAAAAAGTCTTTAAAAAAGTCATTGAATCGAGTTAAACATCTACACGAAATTATAAGATGTTCTAAGTCCTCATGCATATCATCACAAACTGGACACAATGAATCATCAGTTCAGCGCCTTAACCGCTCGGCCACCACACTGTTACTAAATGTACTCGCCTTGTGGTGCACATTTGTTAATAGAATAGTGATGAATATAAATTATTAATGGGATTTCAATTAATGTAACTTGGTACCAAATATTTGTGTTTGTTATGAAATGGTCTCAAAATAATCGTATGGGTATTTTATTTTTTGCTGACAATATCCGTAAACGTGCGTTAAGTTTTCTATGCAAGCTTGAAGGGTGAAGAACCGATCATAGTTTATTATGTTGATGTATGCATACATATTTTACTCAATTAAAATAACACTAGATGAAAAAATTAAACATTTCTTAAACGTTTTTTGTTGACTTCAATTTCATAACTTAATTTTCTGATGTCACTTTAGCGTCCATGACTTCTCGGATGCATTTGTTTATATCAAAAAATGAATTTGTAATATTTAAAAATCAATTTGCAATATTGCAAAATATTTTGTTGGATTTTTCTTTCAATATTTTGCCATTTTTGGGGCAAATGTGGCACAGTCAAACTTTATAGTTTGCATATTTTATATACAGATGCTTTTGTTATATGCTTAAGCCAAAAACAAATATCTTTATTGTGTGAATATTCAATTGCAAATAGAGTTTGTCAAGTCCTATTCTAAAATTATAGTTGAACTGGACCATTATTTTTAAGCTCTCCTCTTTGCACCACTAACATACCTTGTGTTTCAAAGGTAATCAAGGGAACCAATGTAATAGCGGCAATCAAAGGAATGTAATTCAGGGACAAAGACCAGACATGAAAAACAGACATACACAACAAAGAACATAAAGTAACTAAAATCATACATACAAAGTAACAAAAGCAAATGAGCAACTCAGACTACACTAAAATTGTTACATTTTTTGAAAGTTCAACGACAGCTTTCTCCACAATCTCTTAATTAATTTTGATTAAACTTACCCCCAGCATGTTGGACTTAACATTGAATGTTACTTATGTGCATTACAAGATAACTGCTTTAAGGATGCTTGCAATGAAAATTAATTCAACTAAATTGAAAGGTACCATATGTATTATGCAGAATTGTTTTTCACCATTTCAGGGACCAGCCACCTGCTTGCCTCTATGTATATGCAAACTTGATAGCTAATCATATCAGGTATACACTGTTCTCCAGAATTTTTGTACTCCTGTTTTTTGAGACGGACATATTATAGCATACTGGTGTCCTTCCATCTGTTCATCATACTTTGCACAATAAATCAAAAGTGCTGCCACCAACTTATATAGAAAGCACTGTATCTGCATGTCTGTTTGTCTGTTCATGTTATCTTTCAGATGTCTGATTGCAAGTAATTTCAGCTGTTGATATTAGAAATGAACATATATCAAGTAAGAAAAAATAAGATCACTTTAATTACAAATAAAATGAAATTGTAAAATATTTTATATATTTTGTTTGCATAAAGATTTTTACTTGTTTTATTCTACAGAGACGAGAAAGGAAGCATGTTTCATGGGTTGAAGCTGACCAAGAAGAAAAAGAAGTGCCAAAAAGCTGATTATGGACCTGAATTTAGACTATCATTAGAATTTTTATAATTTATTTAAATACTAAGATAAAAGTACTGCTCATACAGCATTCTAAGTTTATATTCTTAAACAGCATATTTATAGTCAGAATGTCTTTGAATATTTTGTTCTATTTTGTTGTTTTACATTTGTGGTTGATTAGTGAATTTTAAAAGCGATTTCATTTCAAAGCTATGAAAGATTAAAAACTTCAAAAACATCCCAAACAATACAAAAAACCTCTCTCTTTTAGTCATTTAGCTTTTTTATTCATACTGCACAGAAGAAAAATGCACTAAGTGAATATGTAAGGCATACACTCTCTATGACTATCATTGTATTTTAACACAAGATATCCCATGGAAAAAAATCCCATGGTAGAAATTAAAATCCCATGGGAGAAAAAAGAATCCCATCGGACACCAAAAAATCCCATGGGATTTCATGAAATCCTATGGGATTATGAAGAATCCCATGGGATAAAAAAATTCCATGAATTTAAAATTGTAACTACAAATTTATTTCAGTTAATATTGTAAAACAAAATGCATTTTATTAAATCCCATGCAAATCTGCATCCAATGGTTACTCACATGACATGGTAGGTTGCAGAAAAAGCTGCACAGGATTTGCAATTTAGTGTTTTGCAAATTTAAATTGTCTCGTGTTAAATGATTTTCTAATATTAAAAAGTCGTTATTGAATACAAAAATTCCATTTTCTAAAATTAGAAAATTAATATTTGCATATTAAAAAATCTTTTTTTTTAATATTAGAAATTCAATTGAATTTTTAATATCAAAAAAGGGTTTTGTGATATTAGAATCAAAATTTGTAATATTAGAAAATGAAGTTGTAATATTATTCTATTTTTTGTTAGAAAACACTTATTTTGTATATTAAAAAACATGCTTTTTGATATTACAAAATCATTTTTATACGCCCGTCTAGGACCTTATACCGTTGTCCATCCGTCCGTCCGTCTGTCGTCCACACTTCGGACAATAACTCAATTTTTTATGAAACTTTGGTCAATAATTCATATCTATTGACGTAAGCTACCTTTCGATTTTTAAAAATTTCAGATTGATCGTTTCCGTGTTATGAATTTATATATTTAAAAAGAGGGATTTTTCAAGTTTTCGCACAATTACTCAAAAACACTTTCACCAACTTTTATGAAACTGGTGAATTGTTAATATCTATTGAAGTAAGCTCTCTTCCGATTTGTATAAATGTCAAATTTTACGTTTCCGTGTTATGAAATTTTACTCTTTAAAAAAAGGCGGAAACGCCAAGGAAATTTTATTAGTTGAAAAATCGTCGAAAAACGGACCATTTGTTATGATGATTGACTAATAAATATAAAAGGTACTTGATAACCTTGTCAGAAAAGTGTGTTTTGAATAAGATAGAAATGTACGGGGGAAAATCAAGACAACAAACTTAGTTAAACTTGAGGTAGCCTTGATAGTACCAAATTTTTTGTGCATTTTTATTTTATTTTATTATTAATTTTTTTTTGGGGGGGGGGGGTTATTTGGCAGGGCTTACAGTATTTCTATTTAATCATAGGAATTCATTAGAAGTATAAGGACAAGTTAAAACGGCAACGGGCGTATCATGCGCTTAAAATGATTGATTGATTGTTGGGGTTTAACGTCCGAGCAGCAATATTTCAGCTATATTCAGACGATGAACATGAAATGATGATGAAATGAAAAATGGGATGGGACACAAGGATACTGGGGTCAACAAATTTTGATTGCCACTGGAAATAGGGAGAGGTGGGTAGGGTCGGGCAATTTAGCCTTCTGTGGCGGAGCCCTATGGTTCCTACTCCGGGAGAATACCACAGTATGATTCTTTAACGTGTTAGGAACGTGGCATCTTTCCCAACACGGTGCACCACTATGGTTTGCGGTCAGGTTTTCCGTATTATAGCCTGACAACCCCAGCATGTAACACGCCAGGTGTACCCCATTCAACCACCTGGGGCACACAAACAGAAAACATTTTTTAATATTATGAATTCATTTTGTAATATAAAAAAATCATTTTCTAATATTACAAATTCCTGATTTAGTAATATTACAAAATATCACACATTTAATAACATTACAAATTGAATTTGTAATATTAGAAATGAATTTCTAATATTAAAAAATCACTGTGCAATATTGCAAAGTCAGCCACATTTTTTAATATTACAAAATGATTTTCTAATATTACAAATATAAGAAAATCAATTTCTAATATCAAAAAATCAATTTTAATATTAGAAATTCAATTAAATTTTTAATACCAAAAATGATTTTTTTTTTTCATAATAAAAAGAGGTTTTGTAATATTAGAAATCAAATTTGTAATATCAAAAAAATGAATTTGTAATATCAAAAAATTCATTTTTTTAAATATTAGAAAACACTCATTTTTGTCCACTTGGGCTTGCCATACAGGTCCATGCTGCGTGGCATGTCTGCTGGTTTCAGTTACCAAGTTTTGGATCATTTCATCATTGAAAAATAATTTAAAGAAGTTTAACTCATTCGCAGTTGATCACAGATTGTGAGTTGTGCCAGTATTTTGGATGAAAAGGGCTATGTCAATGCGTCATTTGGCTCATTGTTTGGAATGTTTGGGATTTCATCGACATTTTCATTTTCTTCATCGGATGGAATTGAACTAGGATTTATTGATGTGTCTAGAGATTCATCGTCGCTACTTTGCTGCCATTCCTCGCCTCTATCAAGATCAGGATCTTGCTCAATTTCCGAAAAATCAGACATGACGTCAGCCATGAGGGCAGCCATTTTTATCAAAAATTTCTGAACCGGTAATGGTCTGCTGTTAAAAAGTACCGTTCAAATGCCCTTTTAGCGTGATTTCATTACTAGAAAATACTGCAAAAATACCCGATCACACATTCATGTTATTTTTTTTTTTTTTTTTTTTTTTATTGTTCTCAAAACGGACTTATCGCAAAGTTACAAGGTTACAAGCTTTCCAATGCAATTTGTAGAAATGTGTAACTGCGTGTCAGAGGGGTACATATATGTGTAAAAATGTGTAACCGCGTGGAAAAGCGGTATGTGTAAAAACGTGTAGTTGCGTGGCAAAGTATCAATGCGATTATGTGCACTGAAAATAAAACTTTTAAACCATAAAACGAAGTTAATTTGGGTTTTGTCTGGAGAGTTAAAGCATGCTTGTGATCACTAAATTAGGATCTTTAAAAATGCTATGTACAAATATTTAGTTTTTACTTAATATCATAATAGTTGCGGGCTGACCAAATTTCATTTTTTATGAACTTGTTAACCTCTTAACAGCTAGAGGAGGAGAGAAAGAACCAGGTTAAAGGGTCTTGGTATTTATAACAAATAGCCGAGCGGAGCAAGGCCTAGATTTGTTTTTGATAAAATTTGTGGAAATCAAACTACCGTGCTAATAAATATATATACATTTCCTCATATATTTTTAAGAAGACACATGCCCCCTGCGCCACCTAAGAAACCATCACTGCTTACTTCAAAAGACACAACAGGGTACCGAATAAAAGGTCTGATTTATATTTACGTCGTAATCTTTAATTAAACAATAGAACTTTTACTTGAATTACAAATCTTGTGTCACGTAATGGAGCAACCATTTGATTTTACTTGCGATGGGTTAAGATGAAATTTTCTATCATACCTTTTATTTGGAGAAAATATAGGTACTGTATTTTTTCTCCTAGATTGATACAACGTATGCAAACTGTAGGTTTACATTCTTTACAAAAACATGTATAATGATTACGCTTTTCAACACAAAGATTCTTCCTATACAGTAGTAAAAAGTCTGAAATTATCACCCTTTGCTAGAACAAACAAGTTCAACATTTACTTTCTTTTTCTTGTTCGCAGTCCGCTTGAATTCAAGATGACAAGATGACTTTGCAATTTTTCATTTGCAATTTGGGGGTTTATATTTGAGTTCATATTCTAATTAGGATGTACTGTTGCTACTAATTTTCGTCCAAAATGAAATTATGTTACAATACTTTTTGATTGAATCTCTTGATTCTATAACTGGCGGACATCTTAGAGATTATTTACATTGCCGTATCAATACACTAAATACTATTCAAAATGAAATATTTTGGAATTACCCCCACAATATAAAAAAAAATTCTATACTTTAAAGTGAATCCTTCCTGTCTATACACAAATGTAATAATATAAAAATTAAGTCTGTTGCAGATTTTGGGTCAATGTCCTCTCAAGAATTGACTACCTCCTTTTTGCACAACGATATATACCAAGTCCGATTAAAACCATAACAATGATGAACGCAAGGGCGATTAAAACTGTTTGCCAACCTTTCAATTTTATGTCGCTTTGCATGAACTGGTTAATCTTATGGTCCAAACTGGCATCTTCCACTAATTCCATCGTGCGGTCACAGATGGGCTGGTTTGGCGCCAAATATCCGCTGAAGGACGACATCAACGTACAGTCGGATTGGAGTACCCAGTTGTCTTGATCTAACTTCAGATCATTAAAGACTTATAGAATAGTAGAGTTTTCACACTTAAAGCCAGTTTTGGAAGTGTTATTGGTACCTAAGGCGTTTCTAGACCTTTGAGTGGACCACAAAGCTATTTTTCGAATGTGCCCTTTAAAATCTACTATCAATTCGGTTATCTCTCCAGGATAATACGTTATGACGGGGTCTTTTGAAAACAGAACAACAGTAAAGTAAAACCATGGGAACGTTTGTTGAAGACTTGTTTTGATGTTTCGTATGTTGTTTCCGCTGACAATTTTTGTTAGTTTATGAATGTATTTGTCACAATCTTCAGTCTGACATTTCCGGTAAATGCTTGCGATGGTCTTTTTTGCCAAGACAAGAGTATAATTACATTCTGACATAAGTTGTCCTTTGTTGTCATTACCGTAGAGAAGTACTTCTGCCATTGTTATAGCAGAGCAGCCCTCAGTATATAAACCAATGAGGTACTGGTACATGTGATTAATTACTTCCCCGTCGCAGAAACATACAATGTCCATTAATTCGTCAAAAATTGGCTTTATATTGAACGTCTGTGATTCTTTATTAGTTAACATTAGGCCTATTTGCCTTACATCCTCTCGTTTTTCGTGACAGCTTTTCACTCGATCTTGGTCTGCCTTCGAGTCTGGTCTATTTAAGAAGTTAAGGAAGTCTTGGTAACAGCTGTGTAACTTCACTTTTCGGTCGGAACGATCGAAAATTCTACTTTTCTTCCAAGCTTCTCAATCTTCTTCTCGACATTCTGAATATCCCTGTTTAAAATATGCAGATTGTTGTTTATGCTTTGAACGCCTCTCCGTATGTTAAACGGCTCATCTGGCGTTTTAGTAAGTATTTCAACGACACTTCCGATAACAGGTAAAGGAGTCACTAAAGATATGGCAACGTCCCCAACATCATGTATTTCGTTGTTTGAATATGCGTCTCTTAGGTCGTTTGTGTATTTTACCAACTGCGAAATTATTATTCATGTTGGATTGAAAGTCACAACGGAAATGAGATTTGTTAAAACTATAAAAGAAAACAAAATGTGGACCTGAAAAAGATAACAAAATACAGATTTTTTAAATACAATGTTCACAGTTACATAAATATCAATATATTGAAGATGTTAATAAACAAGAACGGAATTGTTGTGTAGCTGATACATCTGAACTGTATTGAATCGAAAGGAAGTAGTGGATCCAGAAATTCAGAAAAGAGAGATCCGCTGATTGGTCTAAGGTGTAACTTTCCAGTGATTTTCCAGTTTTACTACATATATAATCAACACCTCCCACCCCCTCTTGGATTCGCCTTTGTTTTGTTTTGGTTTGGTTTGGTTTTTTGGGTGGGTTTGTTTTGTTTTGTTGAACTTTGTTTTGTTTTGTTTTGTTTATTTGTTCTTTTTTGTACCTATTAAAACAACACGCTAGGACACAGTTAAGTAATAAAATAAAGCTTATACCTGACCGCCTATGCATGATAAAAAACAAAAATGGCAAAAATCAAGAATATATTCATACTACATTGTACATAACTTTTTACATACGTCCGATTTTAAAATGAGACAAATCTGAATTCACCATGCCGCCATAAAAGAATAGCATGACCACACACACGAAGAAAATCCAATTATTATAGTCTTGGATTAAGCAATTAATTTTCAAAGGATGTTGCTTTTTTTATCGAATTGCGCCGAAGAAATGTGATATTTTAAAAACAAAACCAAGCAAACAAAAAACAAGTACATCCGTCATTACCAGTAACTTTACATGCAATATAAAATGCAGCACACGGTTTAACCATCAAAGTCTTCAATTTCAGTTGTATTTGAGGAGAAAATAAATAAATAAAAATCTTAATAATAATAATACTAAAAATATAATACCTTCATTGCCCAGGAGTCGAAACCGTGCACTATAATCGATTGCACTTTGAATCACTTACAATCTTTGCTAGCCAAGGGTTAAGATATCCGCCTACTTTTCACGTGAAATCGTAACCGTTGGCCACCGAAACGTTGATAGTAGTAAGACACTAACAGAGAAAACATGCTTGTTAAAAGCAGTAGGATATGCTGAAGAACAAAATATGCGCAGTTCAATCTTCATTTACAAAACCTAGTTATGTTGGTTTCTTTAGTCTTTGCGATATATGAATCATGGAATCAAATGTTATAATAACTATCTTTATATATTGTCTGTTTAACTCGATGTGTGTTTTAATTTGTCGAGAAGCTCACGTTTTTTGGTCATATTAAACAGAAGAACAAAAAGAACTGAAAAAAAAACGCAATAGGATTAAGAAAAACAAGCTTTTAAGGAACCACTCAAGTCTCCTAATGTTGACAAGGTAACGACCACTTGTTTTTGAGTGGGACTTGGAAGATTTTTTGCAGGCCTAAATATTTATTTTCAGTATAATAATGATCATAGTAAATATTTTTGCAGATGCCGAACGGAAATATTTATTTTCAAATGAGATCTATTTTGATGATTTGAGTGAACTAATAACTATGAAATTTTGAATTTTTCATGTATATATGCTGCAGATAGTATCTTCTAAAAATAATGGTACATGGTTGAACATGTGTCTAACCAAAACGTCACAAAATCTAAAAATTGTATAATATTATTTTATTTATTCACGCGAACACCATGCGAAATTCGAACAAATTGTTCAAAAAGGCAAATGCTGTTGAGTCGATTTCTTCATATACTTAAAAATGTATTCATCCTCCTCTATGGTTTTATCATTTCATTTTTTCTTTGGCTTAACAAATGGGTCATATATATGTATATAAAACCGTGTCTAACAAAAATGTCACAAAGCGCATTTTTGACGTTTCCAAAGTGACGTTCTGTTTGGGACGTAAAAACTCTTTTAGCGTCAATTTTAAAAACAATAAAAAGTATTGAAAAGTTACGATACTAGATTAAATTATTACGATTGTGGACGTAATGAATAAAAAATACGATTTTAGCGAATCTGATAAAATAATGAAAGAAATGTTGAAAAGAATACAGAAAAAAGAATATTTTTTTGAATTTTTTTTATTCAAATTGGACCAACAACAACAAAAATGATTTATTCTGGTGTGGCTTTTTTGACCCCTTATAACTCGAAAACCGTAAGAGATATCCGAAATCTGGCAGGCAGGATTATTAACGAGGAATCCCATGAAGAATCCAATGAAATAAAAAAATTTCGAAGTCGGACAAAAAAAAAAGTTATGAAAATGTTTTTAGGCCAACTTTGACCCCCTATAACTTGAAAACGGTCCAAAAACACATAAAATCTGCTGTACATTTCTTTAACCGAATTAAATAAAGAACACATTAAAAATAGAATATTTAAAATCGAAAAAAAAAAACAATCTACATGGGTTTTAATTAAATACGTATAATTACCCTTTTGGCCCCTTTTTCTAAAGCGAATAAAGTCCAAATTAAAAAGGAGTCTTTTGCGTTTTTAGACTTTTACCTAGGTATTATCAGAAAGCTCATAACATCTTTAAGTTTTCTGAACTAATGTCAAGTAAAAACAAAAAGTTATTGAAAAAAATTATGTAAATTTAAACCAGTTTGTGTGAAAAGTCAAAATGAAGAAAAACGATCATTTCTTCCACTACCGTTTGTCAACAAATGTATAGATGCAATTAATTTGGCTAACATCCTCAATCACAAAAACGTTACCAACAAATTTCCCCCATGTTTCAAAGACAAATCCATACCAATTATTTCATATTCCTATACTTCACCCATTGCATCCAAAATTTTCAACTATATAAGGCTATTGCAGCACTTCGAGATTGAGGACTTCAAGGCTAAACCACCTGACTGTTCTTGCAAAAACTCTCCATTCAAATATGGGCCTTCCGGTCACGTCGTTACGGGAGACTTGTCCATCATCGAAAACGAATCTCTGCGTAATATCCTTTCTAAAGGTCCCAAGTACCGTGAACCGCGCTCCATAAATTGGAATTATAACTTTAAAGTTCTTATGGATGCCGTGGAGGACTACGCAAGAAAATGGATAAAACAAGAACAAGAAGATATTGATTCTCTGGCAGAGTGGTTAAAGGACGTGGCAAAAACATTTTCTACTATACATGACAAGTATGTTGTCGTACCAGCAGACAAAGCCCAAAGCAACATTGTTTTTGTCTGCAGAACGTTTTACATCCAATGCTTATTATCAGAGGTAGATGTAGAAAATAATAGAGTGATAAGACCTATACCGCCGCTACTACACTCTCCGAAGAAGAACTTGTGGAAAACCATAAATCTATGCTATCCTCCTTCGGTCTCTCTACCAAGGATGATGACTGTGATTTACCGTCTATGTACTAGATTCCTAAACTCCACAAGAACCCATACAAACAACGTTACATGGCTGGGTCTGCAAAATGTACCACCAAACCTCTTTTAAAACTTTTAACGTCTATACTTACAGCTGTCAAAGAGGGTTTGCAGTCATATCACAACACTTGTTACTCCCGTAACAATTGTTAATTCAATGTGGATCCTGCAAAATTCGATAGATCTTTTGGAGACAATCAGTTCAAGACTATTATCAGAATACAATATCATTAAAACCTTTGATTTTTCAACACTGTATACTTCTATTCCACATACTCAATGAAAACCCAGACTTAAAACATTATACATCGTTGTTTTTTTTTTTCAAAAAAAGATGGTACACCTAGACACAAATACATGTATATATTTCTTGGTAGAGATTCCTCATACTTTGTAAGAAATTATTTCAAATAAACTTCCAAATATACAGAAGACGTTTACAAAATGCTTGAATTTTTAATCGTCAACATATTTGTCCAGTGTGGTGGACGCTTTTTTCAACAAACGGTCGGCATTCCAAAGGGAACAAATTGTGCTTCTTTACTTGCTGATCTGTTCCTTCACTCTTATGAGGCTGACTTTATAGCTGATCTGATCCGAAAGAAAGAATATCGTTTAGCTAGATCTTTTAATCTCAGTTTCTGCTATATAGATGACGCAATATCTTTAAACAATCCTAATTTTGGGGATTTGATACATCGTATCTACCCCAAAGAACTTGAGATAAAGGATACTACAGACACCGTGAAGTCAGCCTCATATCTTGATCTACATTTAGAAATCGATGGTAACGGAAAACTATTGACCAAACTTTGCGACAAACGTGATGACTTTTCATTCAAAATTATCAACTTTCCTTTCATCTCTGGCAACATCCCTTCAGCACCTGCGTATGGAGTGTTCATATCACAACTCATACGTTATGGCAGAGCTTGCCGAGATTACGCAGACTTTTTGTATTGCACTAGAATTCTAACAAATAGGCTTCTGGAGCAGTGTTATGTTGCTACAAGATTGAAGTCGTCACTACAAACGTTTTATGGCCATCATCATGATCTCTTGGATCGTTACGGTGTATATCCATCTGCGCCATGAAAGCTGATTTGTTCAACGTGTCATAGTTTTCCTTTCCTCTTTCGTCTACCCCGGACTTGACTTTTTATGAGCAACTCGTCGGGTGTTTCTAGAAAAGCAGAGGACGCTTACCCTACCGGTGCACCTGCTCCATGCCCTCAGTTTTTCGTGGAGTCCGAGTTGCTCATTTGCTTTTGTTACTTTGTATGTATGATTTTAGTTACTTATGATCTTTGTTGTGTATGTCGTTTTCCATGTCTGGTTTTTGTCCCTGGATTACATTCTTTTGATTACCGCTAGAACCTTGGTTCCCTTGATTACTCTTTTAAACATATTAACGACACTGTTTGATCTTCTGGCTTACTTTCTGTCTGTACCGTCACTTTGTCACAGTTTTTTTGTACATTTTGTAATAGTTGTGTTTGTTCTTAAATGTGTATGTTATGTACTTGTTGATTTTCTCTGTACCAATGTAAATTATAATACTCCAAATTACGATCCATTCACATATTGGTTTCCCCCCAATTCATCACCTTTAGAAATTTTATGGCCTAATCATGTAACATTAGGTGATAAACCGGGGCCTCGATCAAGCGGCATTATGACTGGGGGTTTATAACAAGTCGACCTTATATATCCTTATAGTTTTCGCACGGTCAGTGTTAGCACACTTACCAAAATATAAATGATGAAAACCTTGAAAAAATCGGCGAGAGGACTGGGTAACGCTTTAGTTCCTCAGTGGGCCCAGGGCAAAGCCCTGCTGGGGGGTTCATGCAGTGGGACGAAGCCCCGGCTGAAAACGAAAATAAGGAATGATGTTTCCAAGGAACACTTGGGAAGGAAATTTGGATCTGGGCAACTAATTTTTTCTGTTAGGTACCATCTTAATGTGAAAAGGGATGTGTTTTTTTCCTGAGAAATTTCAGAAAACCATGAGAATATTTTTCTCAACACTGAACCTTGAAAGGGGGGCCAAAATCCCTTAGGATCAGGGTGAAACCCTGAACGTTGGTATGTATGCGTTAGTAGCTAGTGAACTCACAGATGTGGGTGGTAGAGCCTAGCCTTTTGAATACCTCACCGAAGATCTCAATCAGAACATATCTTACTAGCGGCTTACTCCAACAATGCTAGAGGTTGTCTGGCAAGCTATTTTCTGACTCGGTGCCATGGTATGGAGGAACGGAATTCCAACCTCTTACGTTGCAGGAGTAACTAGCAGCTGGGCTGCTGTGTCGACTCTCTGGCCTACTCCCAGTTTCCCCATTCTGTCTTGGATGTACGTTGACTGGACGAAGAATTAAATATAAAAATACCAATCATATATATTGAAATTTCGAAAAGCTGACTTGTTTCAAGGAGTAACCTCTCATCAGCAGCATTATAATCAAATACATAGGTAGATCTATATCCAAAAATTAAGTATTTTGAAATTAAATGTTCTTTACAAAACATAGTAATTGTTAATGTTATTTTATAATTGTAATATATGTGACGCTACGTGCCCCCACGGGTCCTTTTAAACTCCTTCTGTGGCGCAAAAGAGACGAAATATATTTGTGCCGATGTGACACTATAAATTTAGTGCGAATCTGGTTTGTTTGAAAATGGCGGTGTATGAAGTTTTCTCCCATCCTGAACTTCGTCGATATAAGACAAATATTTGCTCCAAGGCTTCTATTATTCTAGTCATAGTTTTATTTGTAACAGTAATTCCTCCATTATTCGTTGCTTACAGAAGCTCTGGTAGGTACTGTATTACGAATATCGGGTACAATCATTAGTTTATAGTTACACGCCGAAACGTCAAGTTTAGTCATGTTTATGCCTTGATACTCTTTGTATCCCAAAGATTTGAGCTGCATTCTTCACAAGTTGAATTTGAAAATAATTGATTTCTGTAATACTGTTCGTCACAGAGAAATTTCATTAACATTTTTTGTTGACAAATTGATACTGCCTTTAGCCTTTAGGGCTTTACTGGTCAGGGAGTAGATCTCGCCATTTTAAAGACAGAAGCAATTCTCGTCAATCAGCTCTCAAAAATTTCATTCCTCAACGAAAATCATTGAATGAGAACCCATTTTTCAGAGGAACTACATCAGCAATCTACTCCTGCACCAGTACAATTTTATAAACCTCCTGACCATTTCTGGGCAATCTGCTTGCCAAAATTTTATTCCTGAAAATTAATGTGATTCAATGTTTGAAAGCTCATTTTTAGATCCAAATATCAGCAATCTTAAAGATGGTTTTTAAGTCACTAATATTGTTAGTAACTTCTTGCACTCGCAATTTCAGTTTATTCGCATGTGATTTGCATAACTATATATCACTACTCCACGTTATGCTGCAGATCTGTTCTATGTTTACTGCCATAGCATCATAGTTCCAACTTCATACGAGTTCAAAAATGTACCTCTTAAATATCATACATGTACAACATGTACATGTATGTTCTACGTGTTTTTCTGCTTTTATTAGAACAGGAAGTTTACATGAAATGAATGGTTAGAATTGAACATTACCCAGCTTCCGATTCATGCCCAGGGGCTTGTTACAAGACTACATTTTGTGTATATAGGTCATATACATTAGCAGGGCCCCATACCTATACCATATATATTCATTGCCAGTTGTTTACACTGATTCCTAATCTGGTTCCCAGGTCAATATCATAAGCGACC
This sequence comes from Perna viridis, assembly GCA_037379345.1. Classification (NCBI taxonomy): domain Eukaryota; kingdom Metazoa; phylum Mollusca; class Bivalvia; order Mytilida; family Mytilidae; genus Perna; species Perna viridis. The sequence continues at coordinate 24,878,052 of CM074515.1, forward strand.
CAAAGACAGCTGTAATGTACCTCTTTTAAAAAAATATCATACACATGTCTATGTGTGTTTTTTGCTTGTATGAGAGTGGGAAGTTTACATTAAAAGATAAAGTGATCGGTTAGCATTGAATTTATGTACAAATTTAATATTACCCAGTTTCCAATTCAAACACAGGGGCTCATTACATTTGACTATATAGGTCATATACGTTATCAGGACCCTGATATCTATAAATAGTCGTTGCCAGTTGTTTAATCTGGTTCCAGCTGGTAACCAGTTGTTTTGATTGAAAACATTCTGGCCATCATGGTTACGAAAGAGTAATCATATCAAGGGAACCAAGATTCTAGCTGAAGTCAACTGATTTTAGAGCATATCACATTCGTGCCATTTTAGATGTAGAAAGTAAGCCCGAATCAGTGGCAGAGAATATTTGATGATTAGCTACTTTGAAGACTTAAGTCTTTGATTTTTCTTTAATTTTAGGCAAAAAATTATTAAGTGGCATGGGACATAAATATAAAATCATTTTCATTTTTTTTTATTATTTAGAATAATTGAAAAACTCTTTTCATACCAGGGTTCTCCATGACCTCTTATTGCATGGTGCTGTGCCATGTGTTACTTTCCCTGCGCAATGAATTCTAGACGAGTACCATGTATTCAAATTTGTGTCACACGTTACAAATCAGCAATGTATTTCCTAATTATGCGTGATTATTGGTCGCCTATACCCATTATTAATCAATATGATTGGCACGTGTGCTTATTATAACGGTAACACAATGTTTTGATTGGCAATTTCCGGGGGTTTAATGTGCCAGGGAATGAAACGTGTGTAAACATATCTCGGATTGGTCAAATTCGCAATTATCACCATCGGCAAAATCATTAAGATTCAAATAAACTGAATGTTTCTACTGTTTTTTAATGAATAAAATTTGAAAACTTTTCATTCAATAAAATATAGAAAGTATCAAGAGTTGAATTAAATTTGAGAACGATCAGAGAGGGGGAAGACTATATTGAATTTATACAATGTCTAAATGGTCTCGGCTTTTATCTGACACAGAAAAGCAATCCAGTTTGCTTTACTTTTTTGAAAGGTTGATGGATCGACTCCCAAAAGGTCATAAATAGTGTTTAATGATACAGATTCGGACGAAAACGACATTTGACTGTCTAAGTTGTTGTGGTTAAGTTTTAAAAAAATACTTTTTTAATGGCACCAACAAAATGACCACACCTACTAGTCATTTTAGTTTCTGTAGAGATGTGCCATTGTGGACCTATGGTCAAGCCTATAGAAAAGGGAAAACTTGACCTTAGTATAACTGAGTTAGACAGTACAGATAGAAAGATTTACCATAATTGTGAAAGCTTGTGCTATTGAATATTTCACATTCAACCTTATCATACTTTCTTTGGCAAGTTATTTTCTGTGTGAAAGGACACATGCCACAATGAAAATTTGTCCAACTGGAGAGTGAGCCATGTGTCCATTTTGATCCATGGAGATCCCTGTATTCCCTTAACTGCAAATTAATCTTTTATCCATGTAATTTTTAAATTAATATTCAGTAATTAGACTTTTAATGTAAATGAGTTTAAATTATGATAATAATTTTATATGAAAATTAAGGTTTACATATACATGTACTTATTTTACAGAACCAGAATTTGACATAAAATAATGAAGTTAAGTTTTGAAAATTGGGATTCTAATCATGAAATTTGTCATTTTTTCATTTTATTGTTTATTTTCCAACCAATTTGACACTTAATGATATGCAAATTAGTGAATATAACATTACTAATGAGATTGGCGAACTCTCCTATACTTGTACATTGTGTGAAGGATTTTAAGACAAGATCAGACTCTTGTGATTGTGTTGTTTACCCACAATGCAATTTGAAGATGATGGACATGAATTGAAAGAATAGTAGAATTTGTCATTGTACTTAATTGAAACAAGTGAAAATAATTGTTATGGGAGAACTGTGAAAGCAGTTTTTCAATATACATGTACAATGTACCTGATCTTAATGAAATATCAACTTAAAGAAGGCATGCAATCTGCACTTCATTAATGTTTACTTTTGAAAGGATCACTTGTTGGACCTTTTAAAGCCCAGCTTGTTGTCCATGTAGTCTGAAGTTCAAATTAAAATCATACCTGTTAACTTCAAAAAATGGTCTCTTACATTTCAAATATTTGATGGGAGAAATTTTGTGTGACAAACTTTTTTCACACCAAAACTATTAGATATTTTGAAAAAATTAACATACATGTAAATTGCAAAATAAAGACGTGAAGTTGAACTGTAACAATAATTTAATTCAAAGGATTTTTCATGGAAGGATACATATTTCAGGGAATTTGTATTGTAAATGTATGTGCACTTGTCCATTTTCAAATGGTGCTTTGGTTGGGGAGTTTAAAAAAAAATTCAATGGCAGCTATATAATGCAGGAGAAATCTTTCAAAAGTGGAAGTTTTTGGTCTCCCATATGGCAGACACCCACGATCTGTTGGAGATAGAGCTCAAATGTGGAAGTCCCATGTCAAGTGTTGTAGAATCAACAAATACAGTACATTGTGTGATGAAAATTCAAACTCCTTCCTCATGCTCCTGAATATTTACTTTTAAGATGATTTTTTTCTGGTAGTATAGTATATATTGTGTATACATGAACAATGTAGAAAGCCATTGACTTTTAATAGATCTGCATTTATTGAGGTTTGTAATGTTTACCAGTACATGTACATACATTTACTACATGTATTAAGATGGGGCATGCCTAGACTAAAGTAGGAGTAGGTCTAATCAGAAATCAATAGAATGCAGCTTATTATTGCACTTTGACCTTAAAAAAAATTCTGACAGATCATTGTTTAAAAAAAAATCATTATTTCTGTAGACAGTGCAAAAATGACAAGCATCAGGTAAGTGATTTCTCAGTTAAAGTCAAGCCGAGAGTTTAATTTGTCAACTGTATTTATAATGCTGACTTTTTAGCTCACCAGTGACCTAGACCAAAAGTCCCAGTGAACTTACGCCATCACATTGGGTCTGTCATCTGTAAACTGTTTGTTCTACTTCATGAACAATTTTAACCAAACTTTGCAGAAATGATGTATGCAAGAGCCTTTCCAAAATTTCCAATCTTACATGTAGTTCCGCTTGACGAAACAAGATGGCCGCCAGAGTCAATTTAAGCTTCAGATTGGTCAATTTTTAACGATCAACTCCTCTGAAATCACAGGTGCCAATGTTTTGAAACTTGATTTGGGATAATGACCTCCATGCCTTCTACAAACAACCCACATTTTGTGTGGCTTAGGTGGCTCAGCAATGGCTGCGGTCATTCAAAGTTGCCATTGAAACCCTATGGGGAACCACATTTTGGCCTTCATGTGTCTGCTTATTGAGCCAATGGTGACCAAAATTGGGGACAGCTTTAAAATCTGATAAAATTTTGGTTTCCTTTGATTAAACAAGGTGGTCACTAGAGGTCACTTATGCCTCTGATTGGCCAATTTTCAAAGATAAATTCTTTGAAACCACAGGTGGTAATGTCTTGAAACTTTATAGGGTTAATGACCTCAATGCCTTCCACAAATGATCCACTTTTTGCGTGGCTCAGGTGGCTGGCAAGTGGCTGCAGCCACTCAAAGTTGCCATTGAAACCCCATATTGAAACACATTTTGGCCTATATCTTTGTTTTTACTAATCCAACAGTAACTAAACTTGGCAGATTGATGGAAGGGACAACTTTTACATCTGATAGAATTTTTGTTCTGCTTGATTAAACAAGATGGTTGCCAGAGACCAAATATGACCACATGATTTCAAGTTCTCCAGATGAGCAATGCAGGCTCTCTAGAGCCTTTATATTAGTTTTTTAATCACAAAAATTTTATCTATAATTCGTGTACTAGAAGGATACTGAAATGCTGCCAAAGGAACAAAAGTTAAACTTTTTAATACAAATTTCATTTTTTGTAAATTTTGACAACAAAATGTATTTTCTTGACATGTTATCGAACTTTTTAATATTATTCTTTTTTTTTATTATTCATTTATTTTTTTTCAGAGGTATTATTTTTTTTAAATACTTTTTTTAACAAAATAGTACAACTTGTATCCATAGTTATTTTTCAAACCCTTGGACTGACTGAATAATTGTAACAGAGTAATTACAACTGGAGATAGATTGTTTATCAGGTGATCAATATGCATTATATGAGTTGACATTTTCTTCCATAACTGTTTACTGATATTACATGTATATCCTTTTTTAAATTAATTATTTAATAATTGTTAATCTAAACTCTTTGGTACAGAAACCAACTTGTTGTTGCACTTGGTCCCACTTGTCATAGACTTGTACTTGGTCCTTGTACAATAAGTGACTATGTAGATTTCAGCAGACTTTACTTGTACATATGTACTCTTTCAAATTTCTGCATTTTTTTCCATTTCCTACGAGTCTGAAATCAGTGGTTCAAAGATTATAGGTTGAATTCATGTAAGTTACAAATATGAGGACATATTCCTCTATTTAACACATTTATCACAGTTCAAAACATTTTGTTTAATTCTATTAGCCTTCAATTATACATGTACATTATTTCGATCACATAACCACAGGAGGACAGAAGGAGACCTTGAAAAAGGTTTCTTTTTTTTTATCTCCAGGCAGGTAGGTCACATGAACATGTATGAATTACAATGTAAGAAAACTCCCTTAATGCATTTTTTTATCTAATATCAGGATTCTGGTTAAAGGAAGCTTTCTATGAAGAAACACCAGATGTCGACTACAAGAGACAGTTACTGTTAGTACTAGAATTAGAAAATGAGGGGAGTTATCTTACATACAGTACTTATCAGAGATACAACCAACTACAGCAACAGAATCTCAGGATTCCTTTGATTCAGGTAGTCTTTGTAGATTAGGAATTACATTGTACATATAGGTACATGTAACATCCCACTTGATTTTATATGAGGCCAGAATAAATATTTGTCATAATTTTGGTCATATGATCTTCCCATAACTTTGAAATAGCATACTGTGTATTTGCTTAGCACACCTTTAAGGCTTCTGTCCAAAATTATAGCAAAGTACCTACAGTGCATTCTGAATACTCAATAAATGTCAGTACTATGAATAATAATAGCTTTGCAAAGCACAGTGCTATATTTGCCTGGAGAAAACACTATCAGGTCAAAATTCTTGGTCCTTCCCAAAGAAAGCAGATGTGAAGACATTGATATTATCATTATATGTAGTTTGTAACCATTTCCTGCATTTTTTATATATATTTTGTTTATTGTATCAATATTTTATGTACAATGATTTATAAAGTATCAATATTTTATGTAGAATGATTTAGTTATGACTAATACATTGTATTTTTCAGTATACACTGGTGCTTTTATTATGTTTCACCTTGTCTGTTCTTTTTTCCTACCAGTAAGGTTAAGATGATTATACACAGGACCTAACATGATCTGTCATTGACATTTTTTTTTAATCTTGAGCCTCTCATTGAAATTGGGGAAAAAAATTTAAAAGTAATTCAAAATGTTCATTACTCAGTAGATTAAAGGAATCAATAATGTATAGTTACAGTACAAAAAGAGACTTACCGCGACTGACCACTGCCATTGTGGTGTACCACTCTTAAGAGTGGCAGTAAATACCTTTTTTGCCTTTTTAGATATTTTCACATTGTTTATTTTTTCTTATTAAAAGGGGTAGGGCTCACCACTCTCATTACAAAAGAAAGTAACAAAAAATTTCCTATTGAAAAAAAAGTTCTTTGGTACCACTGTAAGAGGGGTATATCACTATGTTGGCATTTAGTCATTGTTAGTCTCTCTCTGTACTGTACATGGGGTCTAAATTGATGAATATTCATCATATCTGATTTTAGTCTCGAGAAGAGGATTGGAATAGAGATGGAAAGGCTGATGGTCTAGACTTTAATCTGGAGATGCCACTACAAGACTCAGAAAAAGTCACTGGTGTTAAATTGATGCTTTTCTTTGAGTACAAGTTATATGTAAGTTAGTGTAGCTTTGTAGCTGTGGAATAGTACTGTTAGTACTTATTGAATGAGTTCACACAAAATAGAGAGTTCATGCACTGTATCATAAACCTTGAAAGTACTACCTTTATTGACACAAACCTTACATATAGTTGTAGCAAAGAAACCTTGATTTTTGTGGTACAAAGAAAAAATCCTGCTGTGTTTCATTGACATCTTCAGATCTTGATTTGAAAACTGATGGTTTTAACTTTTGCCATTTCCCACAGACTTTTGATTGTTGTCTGTTGTGGCCAGTATAGTTTTAATATTCTTCTCAGACATATGTGCTGGAAATTGTCTAGATAGTTTTTCTTCACCCTTTGTCATCATCCATGTTTTACAGCCATACATGAGAATGGATATTACATTAGATTTGAAGAGTTTTTATATCTTGGTCTTTCTCATTATTCAGCTGCTGCTCCATTTCTTATTTAGCTTGAAGAAGGCTGTTCTTGCCTGTCCAAGCCTCCTCCCTATGTCCTTGTTTGTGCCTTCTGTTTTGGTGACAGTAGCATCTAGATACATTGTAGATGAAGTTGTTGACATCTTCAATCTCCTTTTCCATAATTGTGAAGAGTTGATCGTTCTTTACATTTAACAAAGTGTTTTTATTTTTGCAGCATTTATATTCAGTCCTGTTGATGTTGCATGACTAGTAGGACAGTTGACTTTTCCATGCTTCAGCCATCTGATCTTATTTGCTTGAGAATAGGGCTGTGTCATTTGCAAAGTCTAAATCATCTAGTTTTGTTGTCCTTTTTCTACCTTATCACCTTAAAAAAACTATATGTTTAGATAGTGTCAGAAACCTCCGTTATTTCAATAAATGGTTATTTTCTAATAGTACATTTGTTTCTGTACATGATTTTTTACTAAAAAAAATCCCATCAACTTCAAAAAATATATATGTTGTGCTTTAAATTTTGATTGTCTTATTTTGAAAATTAAATTATGCACTGGTTGTTTACTTCCAGAGATATTCAACTTTTACAATGGAGAGCATTGCTTATATGAACTATGACTCTGCTAAAGCTGGTGCTAGATATGAGGTGTTTGGTGACTTGAAGATCAGTCAGAGAACTCCACTCAGCCATAGAGGCTTGGATTCTAGGTTTAATGTATGTTGATTCTGATATCGCATTTGTAGTGACTGTATTCCTATTGTATACCGGTAATTTTAATGCAAGCCTCACAAAAATATGGGAAATTTTATTATGATAGTTAAAATTACTCAAAATTCACAGACAGTAGATTATTCGCTGTTTAGCTTATATAGGTATCAATATATATGTATTGTGATTTTAATACCCGAATTAAAGAGTCAAGGTAGTAATGGTAGGTGATCTCTTGCCAGTCTATCTGTTCTGTCCTAACACTTTTGGTTTCTAGATTGAATTTAAAGAAGCCACTTGTCCAAATCTGATCAATTTTGACAACAAAAGTTGTGTTCGAGAAGTAATATGTACATGTACTTTCCATTAGGCATTCGGAAGTTACGCCAATGTTTTGTCCCCTGCGACATGTTGCAAGGGGACATGGAAATGCTGTGTGTCCATCCGTCCGCATAATCCACAATTTTTTTGTAATGCGCCTGCCAGCCTTACTATGAAGAGTTACAGATTAAGTTTGACTTACAGTTGAATGACTTTTACTGAAGTTATGGCCCTTGGTCTTGGAAAATTTCTGTAAATTTACAGTTTTCCGCTTTTTTTTGGTAATGCTTTTACCAATTAATAATATATTTTGTATGTAGTCTTAATTTGAGAAGTTACAGAATAAGTTCTACGATAGTTATGGTTGAATAATTTTTACAGAAGTTGTGGCCCATAGACTTCAGTTATTTTAAATTTTTCCAAACTTTTTTTTTACGCAAGGGACATTGGAACCCTGTTCTATTATTGTTTAAAAAAAATTTTGAATACCTGTGTGTTTGTGATCACCAGATCATCTTACTCTTATTGTCTTTGTATTTTAGAAATCAGTGATAAATTCCACCAGTGTATTTGCAAAAGATTATGAATTTTCTACAATTTTCAAGCTATATACAGGTAGAAATGGTAGGTACTGTTATTGGTGAAAGATTTGCAGATCAAAGAGGGAATATTTATAGAATATGATATGGAATTTTTCATATCACATGTCATAACAATCCTAAGACACCAATATAAACAAAAAGCTTAATCATTGGTTGGTATGAGTCCAGGAGGTGTTATTGGATGTGATATGGAAAAGTCCACATTTTTTATCGTGTGTTAAATTAATTTGACATATATTAATCCATCAGAGTGTGATATGGATTTTTTCCAATGCTGAAATTTTGAATACCGGGTATCAACCTGTTGGGCATTGTAGATCCTATAACACATTTGCAGAATACCTTTTTTTAAATGGTTACATGGTAAATGTTTTGATAGGTTCCCAAAATAACCCTCTATATATTCTTTTATGTAACTACAATAATAACACTCACCATAACAAAATATTGTAAGGAAATGAGTCTGGGTCAATGTAGGTATATATCCATAAAACCTTAATTTGAGTTTTTTTTTACAAGAAATGTTTCATGATTCAAAACTTTTTTTCAGCAAAATATGCTAATATACCAAAAAACCATATTGAAATAAAGAATATTTTTAAAAAGAAAAAATATATTGACTCTTGAACACAGTATACCTTTTTTCACCCTTTCCTACTTTCATTATAATAAAGAATGCCTATCAGAAAAATGGAATGCAAAAACCAGCAATTTAGGAATATTAGTACATTATATAATTCATTAAGATATAACTGATAACCCCCTCAAAATTTGATAATAAATGTGGAATGACATGGTTTTTTTAAAATACTTTTTAAAAATAGTTTTTTATCTACAGTGACAACATACCTAGATGCCCCATATGTATCCTGGATCTCAGGAAGAGCAGCAGGACAACCTTTTGTTATCAGCGCTAATATCACCTATCCAGAACAGAGATATCTGTATCCTTTTGTATCAGCAACATTTCATATGAACATAAAATGATTCAGTGCATACATTTTGAAACAGGGGGTTGTGGCTAGCTATTCAATAAAAAGTCAGGGGGGGGTCTTGTTTTACAATTTAGAGTATGCAAATAGATGGTCACATAATACAATCTGTTAAATTTGGGCCAAGTAATTTTTGCTTTTAGATTAAGAGGGCTTTCATTAATTATATTAATCCTTTATACAGAAGAATGGCCGACTGTCATAAAGCCTGACTTATAATTATACTAATACAATTGAAGATCAGTTAAATTCATTTCCATTGATTTGATATACCCAGATTCAAACTCACCCTAGAAAAAATCAAAACCATGTGGAGTGTATTTTTTGAAGTATTGTAAGAAAGATATATGAAAATAAGATTGGAGTTACTGCCCTTTGTATGTTCCAGTTAAGTTACTTGATCTGTAACATTTTTTTGTTAAAGATAGTTTAAGTTTAGTTCTTTGTTTTTGTTTTTTTTTATTTTGTTATTATTATTATTAATTTTTTATTGATTTTTTGTTCAAACAGACCCTTTTTAAAAAAATTAGTATTTGATTTTCCAGTGCAGAGTGTGCATCAATCAATGACTTTCCAATCACTGATAATTAACAGTACGAGTAAGTAGTTTGCCTTGAAATACATTTGTATTGAAAGGATGGATATATATGATCAAGTTTTGTGCTGGACTTAATCAATGTCACAATTTGCGATTTTTTATTTGATCTGGCGACAAAAATAACCAGTTGTCTATTTTATTAGCAGCTACATGTGTAGGTTTTGTATATTAAAATTGACAGGAAGTTTGTCAGCAATGGATATTCCCAATTAAACAATGGACTATGATTGGCTGATCAACCCTTTTCTTTATCTTTTTGTCCCATACATAAAATGTCAAGACGTCTGTGTGTTTATTGGTCACACTTTGTAAGAACTCTAATTACCCCCCTTTTTCAACATTTTCATAAAGTTTATACCAAAGTTTTCTGCTGTAAATCTCTCAGGCAAATTTGAAAATCAATGATGATTGACAATTTTTGTGAGAATTATCACCCCTTGAAGTTAAAATTGGTTCAAAATGTGTTTTGTAAATGCTTTCATGCCTACATTTCTCCATGGATTTGGATAATATTTATATAAAATGTTGATACCATGAATTTCCTAAACAGCATCAAATATGAATGATGACGGGATTATATTGTGAGAATTATCTCCCTAGGAAACTGAAGTGTCTTCAATTTTTGTAAGCATTCCTATGACCCATGATTATTCTTTTATATGAGTATTTTTATCAATCATCATAGAACTTTTAAGTAAAATACATTTTTCATGAACTTTGATTATACAAACACTTCATTCATGTAATACTTGTGAAATACATGTATTATATTTCTTAAAATGAAGAACACGGTTTCAGTGTTGATACAACATATTTTCTTGTTTTGATCTAAAATTTCAACCATTTTATATTGATGTTTTCTTAACATTTCATCAGATACAACACTGGTTTCTGGTACATGATCAAATGGGGATGGATTCAGTATATCTCAGTCCTGCTCATTTTTATCTTTGTATTCGATAGAATCAAAGTCTTTATTTACCAGAACCAGCTCGTACAGACTTATGTGGAAACACCTGTCAGAAAAGAAAAAATGCTGTGATACAAATAGTGCTTAGTTTTATGATGATCTAAATTTAAATGTTTAAGGAACTAATTTTGTGACAGCGTTTATGTTTGGTTAGCTCCATTTTCAAGGATTTCAAAGATGTTATATGGGCTAATGGCACAAGTTTACAATTTTTGTATTGAAACTATTGGTAAGATGACAGTGAAAGAAGACTTGATTGGATAGTTCTAACAATAGACAAATAGTTGAGTTTTACGATTTGAAAAGTTCTTATTTTGCATATTTGCAGTAAATGCAGGTTGTTGTTTTTGCACATGTACTGTATCTTTTCTTAAAATGTAAAGTATAATACAAGAATTATTTTAAAATTATAAGTTCTGTTAGCTATTGATCAATTTCATTTTCAGTTTTTAATGTGTTAAAAATGTATTTAAAGATTCCAAAATTTGTTTTTTCTTCAAATTCTTATTTTTGTACGTGCCTTTCTTGATAATGTGACTTAGTCTCTCATTTTGTTGCTGGTCTATTTATTTCTTTTTGAAGGAAATTTCTTTTAACATTTTAATCATGTGAAGCTAATTTTGTTTCATGCCCAGTTTCACATGCTGTTTTATAAGATAGATTAAGTCATGACCTTTTGCAAAACACAGAATACATATCCTACCATTGTTACTTGTTATTGATTACTTAGTACATGTATATAATTTACATGCATCATCCGTCCAATTGTTTATTTCATTGTATGTCATATACTTAGACTTTTTGTTTTAACATACATGTTTACATGTATATATTACATGTTAAATACATGTAGCTTTTGCTTATAAAAAAAGTCAAAATATACTTAAGAAAATGAGACTAAAAAGCATTCTTGTCTGACATACAATGTATTGGATGGTCCTTTGAGTTTAGCTTTCACTGCTTCACTGTATACTACATTGTTATCAGTAAAAGCCTTTGTTTTGTATCAAGCAGGAAGATAAATGAAAAATGCTTAACTTGATGGTAAATTCTTATTATTTTCACTATGAAGCTAGACCCTATTATTTTAAGGCAATTGAAATGAATGTGCGAGTATTTTTTAAGATGAATACAAGTGAGTAAAAGTGTTTTTAAGTGTATGTGTATCAGTTAGATTTTATACCTCTATTTGTACATAGAGTAACTCATTATTTATTTATAAATAAATTTTTGGTAGAAAAGATCATTCTGTTATATTTTTTGACTTATAAAAGTTCATTCAGATGGTGAAATGCACGTCTTGATGCTCTAAGTGCTTAATAATTATGTTTCAAAATGTATTGGGCATGAACTAAATTTACTCTTTTTTATATACCCTTAATTAAACTTTTCCATCATAAAACATTACACTTCCCTTCAAGGGTAAACACTAATTGTTCCAACCAGGTCAATTGCCATGTAATACATTTTGTTTCAACTTTTTTTTCTTTTTCTCTGTGATCGGGGACATATTAGGGGTATTTCCAGTTATCTTGCTTTTTCAAGTCAGATGAATTTGCAGTTATAAAAAACATCATGAAATTGATAAAAATCTCTTGTATGTTCATCTGTTTCATGTACCTATTCGATTTTTGGATGATAATTTAAGAAGTACTCAAATATTTTCAAACAGTGATGTGGACTTCAAAAAATATAGATCAAGTGTGATTATGGTGTTTGTTGCATTTTCCATTCAGGAGTTATGGCCATTTACACCTTGAAAATTTGGAATACAAGGGTGTCTCTCCTTTGGGATGTGTTTACCCTTAATACTTGTAATTCATACTTCTTATTTCCATCATTATAATTATCCTCAAGAATCTTTTTTTATTGGTATATACATGTAGGTGTCAGTCTATCTGCTCACTGGCCTACATACACACATCTTTTCAATGAAGCTTCATCCAAAACGTTGCACTTAAAACACAGAGATTTTAAAGACTTTTAAGAACATGAACAAAAATCACATGATATAGCAAATGAAATAGGGGTAAACATGTACTACTGTGACCCAGTCAATGCCATTTCCTAAGCTTATGCTGTAGTATGTCCCTGCTGAAGAATGGGATCTTTCTGGTTAATGAATCAAGGAAGTGAAGATTTACAATAGAAATGGTATGCAAGTGTCAAGTTAATAGGGTGCAATCTGGTTCACTCTTCGCGAATTGACAGCAGAATGGTATGCAGACGACCATAGAGTTATACCGGTGGCAATGTTAATTCATTAATGTTGTGTTTGATAAATCATTGTTAATATGTATGCCAGTAGCCGTTAAGGATGCTATGCACCGTAGAAATATGGACAGGAGGAACCTTTGATGTTTACAGGTAAATTATGTCGTGGCCTTTGATCTGTGATCTCTGCTAGATATAATATACTAATCCGTTTATTTGCTGCAAGACATCTGGCATCCGAGTTCTTATAAAAGTAGATTCAATAACGGATACATAAATGTCTGACTATTGCTATGAAGACGTTTCATCGTGTCAATGTTATAACAAAATACCTCAAAACGTGTAATGGCCAAAAATACACCAAGTTGTGAAAGTTTCGAAGTCAAAAGAGCATCTTTGATTTGAGAAAATTCTCTCGTGCAAAGATAAGAGCTTACTTTGTCACGTGCGAATAAGCTTGACTACTGATCAAAGATTTCAATTAAAGTCTCTGAAAACAACATACTTTTAAAATAAACCCCAGGGCGTTTATAAAGGTGGACTTGTTGATACATTGTATTTGGAACAGGTACCTGTAGTTGAACCTACTAGGCAATGATGATAACGGATGTTAATTTGATGATATTTCATTCATAGATGTGAAATTTAACGAGTCGATGTTAGAACTTTGATGCTGAGAAATCTTATCTAATTACTAATTTTATTTTAATAAGATTAAACTGACGTAGTTCATCTCGGCATGTATGGTTTTATTCCAAAATAATTTATTGTAGGTCTGAAGTAGTTATTATATGGGTTAGAAGACATCCGTTCTGCAACATGGGCTTTAGTTTATTTCTTGACAGTAGTCGGGGTTGCCTCTTCACGTAAGACAAGACTCTGAAAACGTAAATTAAGAAAAATGCAAATAATAATTCCGAGTTAAACTTAATCATTTCGCATTTATTTATGCCTCTAATTTACGCCATCCTGAAACCCCCATACTAGAGCCGAACCAACACATTAAATGAACCGCGGCTAAATTTCGTTTTTTTATGCTAATTAGCGTATCTGGTTTTAATTAGACCTCTCTAATCTCAGGTTGTAGAGATGATTTGTTTTGAAACAGAAGCCACCCGTTGGGAGGACAGCTGGACGCCCCTACTGTTACAGACGGTCATTAAGCTCTCATTATTCTCGTTGTCTTAAAGATAACCAATTCACACAGTGATTATAGATGGGATTAATCGTTTAAAAGAGCCTGTGCATCCGGCATTTTAAAACAATGTCGAAACTGAGTATACGTCAAGACAGATAGAGTGAGGTAGCATACGCTGTCAGAGCCACGTGGGACCTAAGGGTAGGCCAGAGCGTCAACAGAGCAGTCCAGTCGCTTGTCTTCGGTCACATATCCCGAAGGCTGGCCTCCAGCACCAACAACCACTGATTAGTTAGTTACTAATAGAATCCCCGTAAGGGGCAGGCATGCGAGACCTGGGGGGTCATATTTATAACAAAAAAAATACTATTACCATCATGAATAAATATAAACTGCATGTTATTGAATGCGGGCTCCATGCAAAGACTAACCGTTAATGTAAGAGACAGACATTTATTTGTATTTCAATTGTTGGTCCTCAGCTCGAAAAAGCGTCGAATACTCATTATTACATGTACAGTGTACATGCGTATTAGCTACATTTTCGATGCTTCGTGCATTTTAATTTGCATTTATCAAATTGTGATAAAAGGCATCCCACAAGAAAAAAAAACAAAAAACAAAATACTCCTATTTATTGAATAAACAAACATCTGCATACGATGCACCGTGACGTATTATACTATACTGGGAACTGTTTTATCTTCTGCACATCCAAAATGCTTTGTACATAGTGCACGCCTGATTTCCAGCAATGCGGTCGGTCATACGCAAAACGATAAGAGAAAACCTCCAGGGGAAATTGTTTTATCGTAATTCCATCATTAAAATATACTCAAAGTGTAAGCGGGTCCATCGGAAAGGCGTTAAAATATCTTTCTTCATCTATTGGTTTTGACATTAATCTGAATTTTAAAGTGCGAAATACAGTTTTATTAGAATGGGAAGCGATTTGTGTTGGATTATCGTTTTGTATAATGAGTCTTTAACACCTGTTTTAAGTTCTAAATTATACTATATTTCGATTTAAAAGAAGTGCAACGATTCTTAACTATGTTGACTAAATTTCATATAAACCAGTTTAATGAAGACCTTGTTTTAGCACCAACTTGGCTTGTGTTTATTTTGTGTGTGTGTGTGTGTGTTTACCCTACAAATGTCTAGAGTTTCGGACTCGATCCCAACTGTTAATTTAATGTATTTTTTTTCATTGTATGCATTGTGTTATACAAGTAGCACCCACCGTTTAACGTTCAAGAACAAACTAATCAGTAATTTTCAGTTGTTTCAGTCCTCTCTATAAATGCATGTTCTGGTTGATTGAAATAGATACAGTCTTCGTTACTAATTCTATCGATGTTAGTACATGTACGTTGAAATGACTGTAAAAGAATTTTGTTTATTTCCCCCATATATTGTTTTGAATTCCTGATCTGAATTCCAGCATGACCCAAACCATCGTATCTGCAACAAGAAATTGATGATGATAGCTTTATCAACTACCATGACAGAGCGCTGTCAAAATATATCTCTTCAAAATAAATAAATTTTCTCTTTTCTCTTGAGAATGTACATGTGCATTGTTTAGTGTAACTAATTCTACCGGTTTTCGTTCTTTCTGTATGTATTCATCATTTCCACGGCGGTGCTGCTAATCGCCAAATAGTTACTCAAAAGCATTGCTATGGTACTATTATTTTGAAGAGTAGGTTTCAAAAATTCGTTTTCCTTGTAACCATTTCGGAAATGTCTGACTTAAAATCTAACAATGGGGGGGGGGGAACAGATCGTACTCTATTTAAACAAAATATTTAACGCATTGCAGGTAGAGCATTACGATTATTGGTTGAAAACATTCTACCGTTTGACGGAAGTTCGCAAATTCATTTCCCAAGTCGGAAAAAAACTTCACCTTAATCAATAAAGGAGTGCTGGATTGAATTTTTTTTTTCTGCATACATATTTTCTTCATTGTATGTAAGACTCATTTTTAAGGGTGTCGTCTAAAAGTCGTTGCTTTTTAATGCATATTTGTTTGCTCTTACATACATATTTATGTTCTTTCAAACACTTTTTAATGAAACACACAAGCATCATTGATAAAAAAAGTTATGCTTTCATGCTGGCATATTTCTCCAAATTGCATGGATTCAAAAATTCGTTGTTACCTCTTACCATGTCGATCAAAGAACATAATCAATCATAGATTTGTATAGCAAAATGAAAGCCGACTCTGTACCGTGTTTTTAAGATTGATCGAATACTTTCGCTTTTCCATGTATACAACGTTTTCTGGTATTTTGGCCATGTGCTTCTTATTAATGAAGGCATATTAGCAATTTGTCTTGGCATATACTACTAATGCCAACGAAACTATAACCTTGTTGTATTTACACTTGGGCATGCATTGACCGTAAGGCTTGAATAGTTTGTAGTTGGAAATCATTTTGTCACTTGCTAGCAGGTCTTTTTGCAAGGAATGAATGGACTCTAATGGACCTAACATAAACTGGTATAACAATAACTTCAACTAAAGAACTCTTATTTCATTCATGAACAGAACACTGTAGAGTTGGAGATATGTACCTGTTTTAATCACAACGCGCCATACTGTAACAATTTTGTACAAAAGTAAAAATTGCGGAATCGTTATTTGTTGGCGTCAGTTCCAGAAAGAGAATGACAAACCCATCAAATTATTCTAACAGTGAACGTTTCCCCGAAATATCTACACTGCTTCTCAGCCAAAAGTCTAAAAACATTTCTGTTTCTCGTTATTACCCGGTAGGATTGGGAGGGATAGTCATATTAACATATAAAATATACATCTAATTTTGACATTAACATCCATTATCACTTAAATATCACAATTCCAATATTGCGATAAATAATGGAGCTGACTATTCACATCTGTAGGGGGTACATCGACTTAATTAACGCAGATGGGACGGGATAAGGACCTGTAACATTACAAAGTGCTAAAAGTCCGCATATTGCGCGTGAATTAGGAAAAGAAACACAAAAGCAAGAGAAACAAAAAAACTTGAAAAAAAACAGCAATTAATACAAACCGCTTATCATATTTTTTTTCAATTTCATTTAAAAATAGGCACGTGAAAAAAAGAAGCTTGTATTAATTTCGAATTTCAAATTCAATTTGATTCTAGAAATAGGAAAACATTGACTCCATTGGGGTCACACCAGGGAATTATAATACGTCCAAAGTTCTGTACTAAAACAACTGTTAATTGACCCCTATGGATAAAATAATAATTTACTTATCGTTATCAAAAGGGGCGGTACCTAATTACCAAGATGATGCTTAAATCCAGATTCTGTTTTACCCCATACGCTAATCGGCATTGCTGTGACGAATCATATGGGAGCAGACTCGATTTCCTGCACGTGCATCACACGATATTTTCTGAATCTGTTTTTTTTGCATGGAAAGGATCATTGATCACTATATGACGTGAATTTAATTGTTTTATGGACTTCATTTCATACTTTTGGAGCATAATTTTACCTTTTAGTTTGGATGTACACTTGTTCCACATTGAAGTGAATAGAAACTTTGGATTATACTTTGAGTAACCTTTTGGATTTTTTCTGTTTTATTGAGGAGTATACAAAATGAAGCATGTCTTGTTGTGTAAGTAATTATTTTAATTTCTTGTCTAAAAAAACACACACAAAAAACAAACACACCAACAAACAAACAAACCAACCCAATATTTAAAGAAAAACCGTACTTTTTACAAATAAATGTCTTTTAAATTCTTATAAATTGAATAATATAATGAAGCGAAAATACTACTTACTATATCATTTATGGAATTTCATGTTAAATTATCTTTTCAATTAAGTTTTACATTGTAACATTCAAAGAGGGTACTTGACTTGTGTCACATTTAATATAAAAAGTTATTTGAAATCATTTTTATCATCTTCGCGACAATCTGTGCTTCAGTTGTGCCAAAGTGTCATACGGACGTCATGCGTGTGTAACCAACACTCTTTATGATATGTCATGCATTGCTTAGCAATTCGTTAGCCTATCACAGTTAGTTTAAAGAAGGATTGATGGGCATATAAAAATAGTTTCATTCCAAGATCTATGACTTTTATTATTTTTTTCTCATGTTTTTTGGTTTTGTTAATTTGTTTGTGTTCTAGTTGTTTTGGTTTTGTTTTTTTTGTGAGAGTGTGGATTGTGTCAGCACACACCGTATGTTTGCATTTTTATGGGTCGATTTGTTCAACTGCTAAGGAATAATCATATAAAAACACTAGACAGCATACGGTTTCTTCCATCGTCGCTCCTTTCATTCATTATTCCTCCCACGAATTTGATTCTGGATTTTGGATTTTTTATAGACCGTACTTTAAATGACTCGAGACTTGAATGAAACAAATTGACATAAGCAATGCACATTTAATTTTTCATTTCCTCATTATCTGCAAGCCACTTATGCAGTATTAAAGTACCTACCGCTCTGCATCATGAAATTTTAACAAGTTTTTTAGTGGAATTTGATTGCCATTTTACATTTAAACTGGTATTAGAGACGATTTGGTGTATAGATTGTTTCAGAAAGCTGAAAATACTCTACAACTTTTACCTGTTGTTTACTATGGATCACTATGGAGCACCAAAACCGTCATATTATGTAGTCAATGTGCATTCACAATAGAACTCAAGGTTTTTATTCTTAAGTGTGTTGTAATTTTGGCATGGAATTAAAAATACGATTTTTTTTTCTTAGTAGTGTCTATTAAAGGAACAAGTTATCAAGTACTACATAATTTCATTAATTAAAGAAAAATGTAATTTTACGAGAAACCAAGTTCTCACTTCTCAATTAAAATAGAGAGTTACTTAAAAGAATGGTTTAGTATTTCTACCCCTTACGTATTTCTTATATTCTGTGACAATTGAGTGGTGATTTTATCGACAAATGGGTGATGATAGAGTATCTCATTGAGGGTTGCAACCCAATTCTTTCCAAGCAACAACCAACAAATTTGTGATGGCTACCAGAAACGGCATATCAATCTAGAGATAAATAATATTATCAAACATTATATCATGTATCATTTCCATATGATACCCCGCTCTGGCCAAGCGATAAGGATTATAAATTCCCAGTAATGGTTTCTATTTTAGCTGTTGATAAAGATCTTCAATTCAATTAATAAATAGTCATAAATTTAACTGGAAGTTGCATACACTTAGACATTAATACGTAATCCGTCCAGAGTTTTATATTGACTAAAGCTTACATTTTTTTGTAAGAGGCATGATAGCACTACATTTAGACGAATCCTAACTTTTAAGAGAGCCTATTATGATGCATGTATTAACATGGTTTATTTTCTT
The DNA here is from genome assembly GCA_037379345.1 of Perna viridis. Classification (NCBI taxonomy): domain Eukaryota; kingdom Metazoa; phylum Mollusca; class Bivalvia; order Mytilida; family Mytilidae; genus Perna; species Perna viridis. The sequence goes on from CM074515.1 coordinate 24,897,475, forward strand.
AATTAAAAAAAAAATTAACGGATTTTGTTTTATTTTATTATTATTATTATTTTTTTTTTTTTTTTTGGAAATTCGATAATTGTTCACTTCCGGCACCTGTTCAAAGTATTAAATACCAAGAGATGGAAAAGTATCGTCAGTATACACTTCAAAGACGGACCAGAAGATTTTAAAATGAAGGCTTACAGAGTTCCAGACAATCTTTTGCTAAATTTTGTCCTAATTTTCCACAAAATTACCAAAATTTCCAAACCTCCACTTTGGGACCCGCATATGACGCTGCACTACGAAACCATCGTGAGGGATCGGCGCCCTAAATAGAGGATTTGTTTTTAATTTCTAGTTAAACTTTATCGATTGGGAACTCCTCAGTAAATGCATTAGTTCAAGTCGTTGCTCTGGGTTACATCGGATGGGCTAACTAGGAGTCATTCTCTGCAAATCAGCCCGGAACCTTTCTAAAGCACATTTTCATTTTTGTGACAATTAGCTATACATTAAATCAATCTTTGTTGCTATTTGAACATGTGTAATCAGTTTGTACTGAGACAGGGCTAATTAGATGAAATTCTATTTGCATTTTAATCCAATAAACACAGACATTGCTCATTAGCTCTATGATTAATAAAGACCGTCCTGGAAATTAGCAGTTAGCAATATACTTAACAAACGAACCGATTTCTCCTGGTTCACATCGGGCAAATAACTAAACACTGTGGATTTTGACACTATAAAAATGTTTTTGTGATGGTAGTAATTTGAATATCAATGTGCAATGATAAATATTAGATACTACAGTTTAGACGTCGGTACATGTAACCATGGTAACATGTAGGTCTCGTCCGTGGTTTGAGACACTTGTGTGGTCATGTTCACCTTGACAACAGAGTTTCCCGTCATGTTCGTATTTACCTGAATTTGACAACGGAAATTTACCCTTCTGATGCAGCTATGTAGTTTTGGATGCTTATGTATTCTACTGCTTTCTTTGTATGTTTTCTTTAAAGAATTTGCGTTGGTGGTTGTGTTTCGTCTATTTGGTTTGTTTTCTTGGTCTTGTTTTTGTCCCTTGATAATGAATATTATTTCCCTCGTTTAAATTATGGTCTCCTTGCTTTTTCATTCATTGCTTCAAAGAAATCATCGTGTGCGATCTACACCCTAGTCTTACCCTCGCCATCCGATTATCCAACTCTCGTCGGGAGTGTCACATCCAATACATCATAATGCCAAAATATTATTATGTATAAACATATGACAAGTAAGCACATCAACTCGTCTTGATTACAAACAAACATCTTTCTCCGTAATGAAGATAACTTTACATCATCTGTCATGATTCTGATTACGGTTTCTTTTTTCTGGCATTACCAGATAAAAATTTCAAAACATTTAAAGCAAATAAAAATTGATGCTTGGTTAATTCGTTAAGTACTTGATACGATGCTAAGCATGTTAATTTCCTTTGACCAAACCTTCGTAGTCTCTTTACCAGCTCCAGTCCCAACCGCCTGAGAACATCACCTTAGCTGGAACAGGGATTTTTGTCCTGGGCTTTCTTCCCCAAAAAAGGATATCGCTCATGACCAACGATTGTGTCGTCCCTTGGATTCACAGTATTTTTGTCATTTTCTGATCACTACCTAAAGCATATGACCTTGTCAATTCTGGAACAAGAACTTTTGCTCAATGTCTTAGTCTTCATTGGGACGGGACTTAAATATACTGACAAATATTTTGTTAAAACACTGGTCAGTTCATATGTTCAGCGGTTTTCCCACCCTAGAAACAAGGTCCACGGTGTGTTTAACGGTTTGTAATTCCATTGGTTTATGGGCAACGGTTTCCTTATATCGTAACAAAGGAAACGTCATACGACTTCTCTGTCTTCTTGTCAAGGACTTTGCATGGACAGGATGTATGGTGTAATTGTATGCAAGAGTAATAAAGGTGAACCAAGGTTCTAGCGGAAATCAAAAGAATGTAATATAATCCAGGGACAAAGGCCAGATATAGAAAACAGACAAACGCAACAAATAACTTAAAGCTACCTAAATAATACATACAAAGTAACAAAAGTAAATGAGCAACTCGAACTCCACTAAAAACTGGGAGCATGGACCAGGTGCACCGGTAGGGTAAGCGTCCTCTGCTTTTCTAGAAACGCCCACCGAGTGGTTCATAAAAAGTCAAGTCCGGGGTAGACGAAAGAGGAAAGTAAAACTATGACACGTTGAACAAATCAGTTTTCATGGTGCAGATGGATACATCGTAACGATCCACGAGATAAGTACATGTAAAATTAGGCATTTAAGAATCGAAGTTAGTAATACATTAATGTATCTGTTAGAAATTATATCTTGGTATTATGAAACTAATAAAGATACAAAATTATCCCTCGAAATGTGGGATTGAGCAGTATTTATAATGACTTTGACAGTTGACGAAATATAAGGATACGCCTAGTAACAAATCTAAATTTGATTCATGAAGAAATTTCCTTTAGCACCGTTAAAGCAAAGAACGGGATGGTGCACTTCTTTTATTAATGTTTGGAATCTTGATTGGCGCAGTGCATACACCTAACTTTTTCTCGCGCCATGTACGGATGTAAATGGTGCCGATGATTTTTTTTTTTTTTTTGCATTTAAATAAAGTCCCATTTCATTTGGAACGTACATAATTGTGAGGGATGAGATGATCGTACGTAAAATGCTCTGTTTTCCGACACATAACCAAGTACGCATTCCTTGCTATTAATTTGATCAATCGAGAGTGGTAACTGACCAGTCTGCTCTCTATTATGCATTATTATGTCAGATACAACATCCATCAAAACAACTGGACATGAGATAAGCGAACTTGATTCCCGTTAATTAATCATTGTCAGAATTGAACAAAGCTGGCCATGTTAAATTCGTCGAGTTAATTTGAACAAACACTGCCTAACACTGCCAATCAAACAGCTGATATTATCCAAGAAACATAGTGCAGACCGCGTCCATTGCCGTATCTGTTTGAACAATCAACGCGAGGGTAATTGGCGAGCTATCATATCAATGAGAAAATTAACCACTTCAAAAACACAATAAATCAAGTGATAACTCCACGCTTAAAGTCGCTGATAATAAAGTCAATATCAGAAAATAAATGTTTTAATGATGAGGTGACACATTAATTCTCTCTTTAATTGACAGTGATCAGTTATGGATGAGTGGTACAACCTCGTCCACTCCCGACTGCATCGATAGTTGTAATTGGTATTAGTTGATAAAGTTACATAAAGTTCAAGATTATCGAAAAGTCGAAGAGCAGAAAAGAGCGGGGTGAAACAAATTTAACGGCACCTCCCACTTGATCAAAGTTTAAATATGCTTAAGAGATAATCTTTGACATTCCAGAGGTGTGCAGCTTGAATTTCACGGTCGTTTCTAATTTGAAAGAAATTGTTTATGTGCAACACCCAAGTGTAGAACTCGTTATGTGTTTCACTTCCCAAGTGAGATATTAAAACATGATTTGTTTTAATGTTGTACAACAGTTGTTCAATTTAACGTTTTAGACTCGCCTAAAAGATGGGTAAGTCCTGCATCAGATATCAACTGATGCATTTGAAAGTTCAGGGGTCGCAGCGGCGGATCCAGGAGGCCCGGGGGCCCGCCCCCTTAGAAAATTGCAAATTTTGAAATTGTTGAAAATTTGTTTAAGATAGTTACCCTCAGGATGCAGGATTTGAGGTTTAATATTTCAAAATTATCACCGGTTACCTTGTCAGGAATTTTTTTGGTGTCCCCCCTTACCTAACCCTAAAACTCTGAATCCGGCACTGCGTCGATCCAGAAATTCAAAATGGGGTTACTCTAGTAATTTTCATCTTTTATATAATGTAATCAATCAAACTTGTCAAACATAAAGCCCCCCCCCACCCCACCCCACCCCACCCCGTATCCGACTTTAGCCTATGCAATTCTTTTTGACAACTTTACCAGTACAGGCATGGCCTAGGGTTCGATCGCTTGCGTAGTTAGACTATCAACGAATTTCATAAGTATGCTATTTTATGATCATCGATGTGAATGCTGAAGTTCAAAGATCACTTCTAAGTAAAAAAAAAAGACAATATTAAAAACTAATTACCAGTAGTCAAATACAAAATTAATACTTAACATGTATTTTTTATCAACGCTAACACGTGCACCCCATCGTAAAAAAACACTTAGATGAATGAGAGTTGACGTGCATATCTTGCTCCTAACTTATTAATTGTAGAATGAGCAGATTTTGCGGGATATTGCCAAGTTCTACAGGAGAAAATAATATTTACCGAACACTGACGAATCAATTAGACTACTAGCTCATCGTGTGTGTTGCTTAAAAAAAATCCCCAATTAATACATATTATTCAGTACTAATAATCGAAGGTCGAAATGCTTGAATGTTATAAGCAGTTTATTTTCCCGATTTTGTATTATTAACGTTTCCCTGCTGTTGCCAAAAATGTATTGTGTGATGAATGACAAACGTAAATGCATATCCAATATAATAGAAGTTATACATGTGTTTATGGATACACGTAAATTTACGTTGCTCTTAAATGCATGTTACAAAGAAAATGAAATCACTGTATACTGAACAGCAAACGAAACGTCGTATAAAGCGTAAAAAGGACATATCTATTTTTAAATCGGGATGTTTATCATGGCGGGAATAAATCCTCTGTTCAATCATTCAATTTGGCGTTTCCATAATTCTTATTTATGGATTGAAACACTTACGAACAGGTCCTACTTCAGGGGGAGCTAGTATATTGTACATTGTAATACCTTACAATGGAACTGAGGCATGTCATATCAATTTTATAACTCCCAAACGCGGTTGTAGTTTTTTTTTGGCGTTATCCACTTTGGTATTCAATTAAGCGGTGCTTAAGGTACCTTAGAAAGAGACAATTTACACAAGCGTTCAATTTTTTATCTGTCTTTTACAAACTTACACCCCATTGGCTATATAAGCTTTGTAAAGGCCCCGTCAATCGTTCTTTTCCTCATGATCAGATAATTAGGTGCCTCTTGTATATCCTAAGTAATTGTAACGGTAGTTCGTTTATGCTAAAGTCTTATTTTTCTTGCCGAATCCTTGGAATCAACGCAGAGAACTATATTGGTGATCTGGTGACAATCTGCTCGGCTTTAATGTTTTAAATCTGTTTGACAACGGTTTCTATGTTCAGTGCTCGGCATATTATAAAATAGCTCTTTGAATGGACTCGAAATCAGAATCTACCGATGCGTGTGAACTAGATGCATGACAAAATAAAAAAAAAACAAATAAGATAAAGCATAAAAATGCACATCATCTTGCGGTTTCGGCTTCAAATGCATGAAATATCTGCCTATGGACGTTAACTTACAATCAATCAACCGATTTCAATCAAAGAATGAGTGAGAATTTTACTATCATTGCTGATATTACTGCGTTTCGAAATTAAGATATATAGGCCGTCAGTTGATGAATTACCCTAGGCTTTACCCCTGCTATTCGTATATCATAACAATACAGGAAACAGACACGAGGTGGAACGAAAAAAATAAGGAAACTTTCTCGTCAATTTTATTACGCTTTCTGATCTAACGTAAAATGAATGACTATTCTTGATTTAATCGGAATAACAGAAAATAACAATGCATTGAAATTCAGATGGGTCTTCTTTCTTTTGAAATTTTCCTCAATTTTTGTTGGTATCAGACATACAATGACAGTTTTGAAAATAGAATTAACGCTAGGTCTACGGATCAGTAACTCTTAATGTGAACCTCGCCCAAGCCCACCCAAAATGTAAAATTCTACGTGGATTAGTAAACGTTTGTCGTTGAATACACAATAAAAAGGATTACCAGGTCTGTACATGGTTACAAAACATCAGAAGTACTGGAAGCCTGAAGATATTCATAACTTTGCTGGAGTTTTATAAGGTGACAAACAGTTCTGAATTTTTTCTCGGACTTAGATGTTTTCTGAAGTTTTGTGACACAGAAGCCAGAGATGATCGGTACAGCTTATGTGAGTGTATTACCGCAGCGACACGAAAGAGAAATTTGTCAATCGATTGTAACAACAATGAATTTACATGTATTACAACTAGACATATGTTCATGTAAGGTTCATAAACTAACATGTTCCGGTGTCAGATTTCATAGTTAGCTTATATATTGACCAAAATTAAAGATTTGACAAGAAAACAAAATTAGAAGCATGCAATCATATTTTTAAAGAGAAATCAAGGGAACCAAGGTTATAGCGGTAATCAAAAGAATGTAATCCAGGGACAAAGACCAGACATGGAAAACAGACATACACAACAATGAACATCAAGTAACTAAAATCATACATACAAAGTAACAAAAGCAAATGAGCAACTCGGACTCCACTAAAAACTGGGAGCATGGACCAAAATTTCGTTTAACATTAACAAAAAAGTAAAATATTACCTCGCAAAACATCATTAAACACTATAACATTTGGTTTTTTATTATTATTTTTTGAGGAGGTAGCAGGATCTTTGTTGAAATGCCTTATCAAGATGGCACTTAATACAACAATTGTACTCTAACAAAATAAACCATTACGATGATATCTTTTGACAATGCCACCCTATAAATCTCTTACACTGGACATCTAGAGATCAAGTATACACATAATCAGAATTATACAATCATATCATTCACTTCTTATTGCAAATTATTCTCTGATAGATGAGAACCATATGCACAGTGTAAAAATGTAAAAGTGTATAATACGGCATGCTGTAAATTATTGGTTTGACCCCTTGGCTTGGCAAACAAATCTTGTCTGTACAGCTGAGGACAAAACATTAGAGATTCTGTCCTTACACAACTCAATCTTAATTGCATAAGCAATTCAAGCTGAGAATCATTCGAAAGGTTATATACTAAGGAAACTTGCCATCGATCTAAAGCTATTCGTGATATACATAAATTGAAATTATATATATTGTGCGATTTCGAAGTTTGTTATTTCTTGATTTCCGTGGAACAGACCAAAAGTTGGATTTTACTTAAAAAAAAATCCGGTTATACTTATCCCAGTTAACCCAACCGTAGAACCGATCTTAATATTAGGCGCGCATTTTCTATCATGCCTGGGAATATTGAGATGAAATACATATGTTACTTCCACAGGGCGAATATTATTAATGTCAAGACAACCAGATAACCTTATATCTAATAAAGCTGATATCTTGATTTTTTATTGAAGAAAAATTACTACCAGAGAGGTTTTTCGAATCTATAAGCAGGCGTTTAACCTGAACTTCATATTCAATTTTTCACAATTTGTCAATGAACATTAGAATACCTCAATTCTAGTCAGGCGTTAGTATGCCACGCATGATAACATTTTCAATGTCAAAATAAATTGCAACACCTGACTGCTAAAAACAACTAGGCTGCAATAAAGAACATTATAACCAAAAAAAAATCATGAAAAAAAAACACAACCTAATTTATATACATTCTAAAAAAAACAATTAGAAATTAGTATTTTGACTAACAATTCGGAAGTAAGGTTTTGCTAATCTTTTTCGAAGGTAGTATTTCCTCATAAAAAAAGTGACAAGCAATAGCCTTTTGGTGATTATATGAAAAGCAAGAATCTGGGCCAGGTCATATTTCAGAGCATGTCTTGTACTGTGAGTAATTTACTGATTATAGACTCTACACATGTACATGCACATATGTTGGTATTTCTTTTGTTATGACTTTCTTGTTTAAAACATAATGTAAAAGATGATTCGTTCTCTGTTTCAGGTATTGCGATAGTCTTCTTCCTAAACTTCAGATCGTCATCATCTCAAAAGAAAGGTATATATATATATTATTATATATAAGATTAAAAAAATCTTGTTTTGTTTTGTTTTGTTTTTTCTTTTTTCTTTGTGTATTTTTTTACATATTTTCACAAAAGAGGGATTTCAGACTATATGTATGTTGCATTTATTGATCAGCTACCAGAGATTATCACACATGTTCAAATTGATCGATCATTAATTGGCCATAAATCGAACGTTAATCTATTGGTTAGCTCTTTTGAATATTATTATTCTTATTGATCAAACTTGCCAGAGAGTGTGATCGATGATTTAGGTGAAAAAAATATATAACATTTTGTTGATAAATGATCGGTCAATTTATTTTTTCTGCTTTTAATTGTCAAGATCTGAATAATTGAGTAGTTCGACAATATTACTACAACTACTAATAATAATCGAATTAAACTCTTCTTGGAGATATATATATGTTCAATTTGTAAAATTAACGAATCGATTACCGTTTGAAGTGTGTTCAATTTTTGATCGATAATAAATATGGTCGATTGGTTTAACGTCATATCATCGTGGTTTCGCGGTCAAATTGACTTAAGTAATTCGGTAGTGGTAGAAATGGTTATAGAAGGTAAGTGGAATTTGTGGTTAGACAAAAAAAGTTCGCACTGGCTCTTACTCATTGAATTGATATCTTATGATATGTATTCAGCAATGCTGAGAGCAATTATTTAGTATTCCAATATTACCTGTCTTGTACACCTGTAGAAACCCATTAGAAGCCATACCGCCACACGTGTTACAAATAATCCCTACTAAATTATGTTCTTATTCAATTCGCCTAAGCTGTAATTAATAAAGTTTTATGTTTTGACATGATATATCATTTTATAAAAAGAGCTGCACGGTAAAAGGTTGTCCTGGAAGCCACACGCATACATTCTAATGACTTATGTGAGATCACAAAAGTCACACATTGTGCTTATGTACAAGTCCTGTACATGTATAAGTAGACATTAAGGTTTAGTATGTGTAGACCACAGGGACTTGATGTCCTAAGTTAGATCCATTAAATATACGAAAAATATACTAAAATGGTGTTTTAACTATTTTTTAATATTTGATATCCATGGCCGTACAGTTTTTTGTCCATTTAATGGATCTAACTCACGATCTCAAGTCCCTGTGGCGTAGACAACTTTTTCTGCTTATATGGCCACTATGTTACTGGAAGATATATGTATCTCAATTTACAAGTTGACTACGAATCACAAATCGGTCACATTTCGAACGGTAATCGAAGTGACACCTTGACAATGGGAAAACCTACTGATACAACTGAGAGAAGGTTATCGTTAATTATAATGTGACAGTTAAATGAAAATCTTTCTGTGAAACCGTTCCTAAAGATTGCGCATATAAATAAATCACCATGGAGCTGATATCAAGCCTTCGTAATATTCGTACCGACAGTTTTAGGAAATTTGTCAGACCTCTTACTAATAAGTCCTTAATTGTCATCACAACTATATATATCATATCTTTAGTTTAAAATATAACTTTTTTGCATATGCATAATAAGTGTTTGTTTAAACCCTATATCGTCTGCCCTATATCGTCTACCCGATATCGCATACCCTATATCACAACTCTAGACCTATATCGCATACCCTATATCACACCCCTTTACAGGCCATACTTGAAGCATGGTTAAAATATATGATAAACAAGTAATGAAAATAACATGTCAAAATCTGTACCGTATGCTTTATCAACTCTCGATCTATAACATCCCGCGGGCCGGTGACCCTTGGGGAGATATAGGAGTCTCGCGGTTGATACATATTTTGACATGTAATATTCAGTATATCACCGTTTCTTTTACATTCAAGTAATGTGTATAAAGTACATGTATATGAACTTGATTTGGCGAAACTTCGTTTGCTTTAATAATCAATTTAAGGTATCAAGTGTAGGAAAAAAAGATTATAAGACTGTAGTAGAATACAGCACGATATCCGTAAATAAACTTTGTCTAGTAAAAACCTACAATTATAACAGCCACGGAATATTTATTAAAACGTTGCGAACTATACAAATAAATTTTGATGAAATTATATAAACATTTAAAAGATATCAAAGATATAGCGTCTTGCAAAGGAGCACGTGTTTTGTTGCGCCAGAATGTCAAGAAATGTTAAACGGCATTTTTAACAAACTTTATTTCTCGAGGTTTATTTTAGTAGATAAACGAACGAGCAAATTGACTTCGTTAATTCAGAAATATTATTTTAACACATTTTTCAAAAACCGCTGACTTGTCTTATCGCCACTTAAGGTCACTGGTGTGAAGGCGATGCATATTTTGACACATTCTATGCTTATCATTTCTCCAGATTTAATGTTCTTAACTTGTTTTACATTATGTCCTGTAAGATATGGATTATGCAATAGATCACACAAGATTAAACGCATAAAAAAAGACCTGGAACTTTTACATAAAAGACATTATGTATATATTTTTTTTCATGACTTTTAGCCACATTCAACTCATTTTGTTTGACCTAACTAGTGAATCTGTAGCACATCGGTTTTTTTTTTTAAGAACATGCAAAAGAATTGGTACAAGTCTATCTGTGTCTTTGCTTTGTATCTGTGGTACATAAGTCAGAATTGACAGTGTATAAGTTATGCATTTTAAATGGATAACCTTTCAAAGCCTTGTATAAGCCAAAACAGAATATTTAATGAATGTATTCAGTTACTGATTAGTTTATACCTATACCCTAATTTGGGTCCGTTTACGCTGAATAATCCGCGAAGAGGATTATGTTTCAGCGTAAACGGTCCCAAATTAGGTTATAGCGTATACACTAATCAGAAATTGAATGCGTTCATTATATTTAAATTAAAAATAAAAAATTGATAAATCCATCACTTTTATTGACACTGAGTAAACAGCAACTTTAATTTTCCCGCCGTGTAGTAATTTTAGTAAACGAATTTGCCGCCATTTTAAAATCAGCGGCAAGACGCTGTCATTTCATCACTGGGAAATGTTCTGTTATTTTCCAAAATAAGACACAGTTATTAAAGCAGGAATTTGACATAAACCCGGCGGACGTAAAGTTAGTTAATGATTTATTGTCACATAAACGTTTCAACGTTACAATGTGACTGAAAACGTTGTTTCGGATGTTGACAAACAAAAAGTAGTTCGGTAAAAGGTGGGCGTTGCTTAAATAGCAAGTTAGTTTATACAATTGAAACAATGATGATTTTTGTCATCAAACCAATCGAATGGTATTATTCTCATCAAATTAAAATATTATGAAATCAACTAAAAGTATATGTAGGTGTGGATTCCCCATCAATTTAAATTATTTCTCTACTAGAGATGGTAAAATTAAGACTTTCAGCATTCGAGCTTTGGAGAGTATGTTAAAATCTTAAGTTTATCATATAATGAGTGGAGAAATAAATACATTTGTAGGTCAAGAATAGACTGAAGGAGAATCGGTTCCTCCTTGAAAATAGTAGAAAACTCGAAAATGGCTGGAAAACTCTCGCAGAAATCGAATCTCGGTCTAGAGGTTAAAAAGTCAGGTGTATTTTTAATTACAGGCTAAGAATGAAAGAAATCAAATACAAAACTTTTTCTCATCATTATATGCAGTTGCAGATTGATAGTAATGTCTAACACTGATATCATTCAGTAATATTTTAATAATCATTCACATATATTAATTTTATATACATTTTATTAGGAAATCCGAGCTTAAACCTCTTGATACCAGAGCAGGCATCTATAAGCGATTCCGTACCACCAGAATGCTGGAATTTTACGCATGGGAATCCATCTAAAATGGAATTTTTCAGTCCAAATTTCCCAGGCGACTACCCGAATAATGTGAATTGTGCGAGATACATAGAAGGTGAGTCAGATGTATTTTTTTAAGTCTACAATAAGGTTTTCAGGGTGGACTGCTAAAATGACTAATATGTTTATTGTCAGTTGGTACATGTAGGTATATGTACTACTTTCATGGTTGTTAAATCGAGACATTAGAACCCTTTTAAACCACAGGTCCTAGTAGTCAAATTTACCCTGTTCTCTTGAGTGACCCTCTGATGCTGATGTTCTATATGCTTATTGAGGATAAATCTCGCGATAAAACGAGGACCAAGGGCCATATAATAGAATATTTGTAGGTTTTATATGTTCTTAACTACAGGTAAAAAATCTGACTGTTTTGGGACCATTCTTTCGATTCATTTTCTAAATAATAAAAGTGCATTTAACCAATAGCTTGATATGCATCGTACTTAATCATCGTCAATACGTTTATATAATCAAATCACTAATAAGGCATCGAAGATTGGCTACAATGAGTCCAAATAAAGCATCGAAGGATGGCTACAATGGGTCCAAATAAAGCATCGAAGGTTGGCTACAATAAGTCCAAGTATTTAAATGAAAAGTTTGTATCTAAAAGACCAGAAAATAATACTCTACCAAGTCCGAGGTGGAAAATCGCAGGCCCTGTTCGTAATGAATAGTTTGTGTCTAAAAGACCAGAAAATAATACTCTATCAAGTCAGATGGAAAATCGCAGGCCTTGTTCGTAATGAATAGTTTTTGTCTAAGTATTATAATAACGGTCAGATATCACATACTACCGAAGCCGTTTTCACCATAGTACCATAGATGAATAATGTAGACTAATGTAAATTGATTGAACCGAGATCAAATACCATAGGAAACAAACCGAATTCTCTCTGGTCCAAAACTCATCCAAATGTTATATAGCTATCCATGAACTTCATAATCTTAATAGATTTATGAAGGGTGCAAGGTCAGAGGAAGTTCTAGCTATGCCAGAAGACATAAGTTTTGATTGAAGAACGCGGTAGAACCAGTGCTACACCAATGACCTGCTCCTTCGCTTCTTCTGCGATGATTCAAAATGATGGATAACTACTACACACAGATTGACATTTCTGAAGAATAGTCGACTTCCCCAAACAAGATGAGTAATATTTGCATTTGACTCAGAAGAGAGTAATTAGTTCTGTAGAAGCGCTGAAGCTACATTGAATTTATATTTTGTACTTCCCAACTCATTTCAAATGTTTCCTATATCCGCCTTATATTGGTAAAGACGTACATGCATACATCACAACTGCACAATTGCTGGAAAGTCTTGTCAGTACGCAATGTTTGTAAGTTTTCAAGTTTAGTCAGCTCGAGTGTACAGGTTAACACGAACGACGGTTTTCATTATTTGTCTGAAAACATAATAAATACACATGCTCTTTCACTTCTTGACGGAGGTATTATGGTGCATGTACATGTATGTCACTGCCCGTTCGTCCCGGCCAAAAGTTGTACGGTGCATCAAAACGTCAGTCTCCATAGCAGAGATCCATTTTCGTTTGTAAGCAAAATTGTACTCTATTATCAAAAAAGGAGAGACCGGTGTATTATTTTTATTTTCGTTAGAATTCAAAGATTGTTTAAACATGCATTTTTGAATTGTTTTACTTGCAACAGATTGAAGTTGGTCGTCCTGTCGATTTGATAAACACATACGAAAGTATCCCAAAAATCCTCCTGGATTTTTTAAAACGCCATCTGAAATTTCGGCTTCGAACATCTGACAAAAGCAGGTGCACAATAAGGCGTTAATTTCAAACACTTTTGGAATCCCCACGAGTTTCTCACTGTTGAAATAATTTCACTGGAATCTGCTTGATCAAAATGAATTTCAGGAAAATCGCTTATTCGTCTAACTTCGACCAAAAGGGAGGCGACAACAGATGTTTTCATTCCCTCATGGCAAAAACTTTTTCTATTTTCTCATGATGTTTAAGATTCTTTTCAACAGATTATGCTGAAAGGGTGATTAACTATGTAAACACAACACGCGCTTACGTTATTAAACATTGAGTCTTGAAAAGTAATTAGCCATAAGCTAAAAACACTGTACTGGGATGATAGCGGAATTATTGAAACTCCTTTACCCTTATGATACCAGCATTTTCGTTTCGCACACTAGGCAAATGTACACAATTTGATCGTAACGACGTAGTTAGTTGTTGATTAAGGAGTTTGGTGTCCGCAAAAAATAAAGTAACAAGTTAAAGATGGGACCCCCTTTTTGAAATCTCTTTTATCCGTAACCGCACGGGTTCCTTTCGATTGGCCTTTACTAAACGTTCTTTGGAACCGTTATCACATCTTTCTTAAAAGATACGCCTTACCGAAAATACCATTGCTAATATTTTGAATATTTTGCATAAATATGATGTTTCACTTCGGAATGAAAACAAAATTTAATGAGAAAAAAAATGGCGTTAAAGTTAATTTTTTTTCTAATTTTAAAGATTACGACTGTTGTATTTTAATTTATTTTTTGCTTCTCCCACAATAAAATTTCTGTTTCCTCAATAATATCAACATTCCATAGAACTGTTATCAGAGAGGCATATGCAAATATATAAGATCCATATAGATTTTTTTGAAAGGACTTGTAGGAAGCCTGATTAATTTTGAGTTATATTTCAGTCTAGTACACATGTAGTTTTAATGTGACATGCATGTGACCACTTCAAGACGGATGTTATCGAGAATTAAACGCCTTTTGTTTAAATTTAAACCTGTTTAAAGAGATAGAACTTAGCTGTACTATAAATGTTTTTTTTCTTAAAAGTTAAATTTCAAGTAGTGAATTAGATACCAACGAGAAGTATATCACAATGAATTTGTGAAAAATTAACAGTCAATTTATAAAAAGAAAGTCACAGAGGAAATACAATACACTTGGTATGGCAGGATGTAGTCTTACTAATCTACTAATTTATCAGTTTTAATTCAGTAGAGCTTTGCACCCATCAAAGATCGATAAGGAATTTTTAATGAATTTTTCATATGAAACAAGTGAATCATCGAAAAAAAATCATCAATTAAAACACCATAGTGTTCCCTCGAACTGATACACTACAAAATAACAGCGTGAGAAAGAGATCAATCAAAATATAATGAAATAATGCATTATAACAGAGGATTAAGTATAGTTTACTTAAACCACTACATGTAGTAGAGAATCACAAATCTAGAAAGACACTAGCCCAGCTTCGAAACAGTTCTAACTTGGGTCTAAGCGTGCATATGTTTAAAAATGTATGTATGGTTAACATTAATAAAAGTTATAATATGCCGTTTCGATTTGGTGAAAGCGTTTGTTGAAACTGCTAGCTTTTTGATTGCTGATGACGTCTTCAAAATTAAGATAAGCTAAGATATCTGGCCGATTGAACCTGTTAAATCCAGTTCTTGAATTTTTTTGAGTCGTCCAAAATTTGATATTTTCACTGATTCCAACCTGCTCAATCGGGCTTTTTAAAAGACGATGATCACTTTCGAAGGTGAATTTCCAAAAAAAGTTTTGTTCAAAATGGGAAATTTTTTTTAGGAATTATACACATGTACCACTTCAACATAAACCATTTATAACCAAAGCAAGTCCTTTTCTATGATGTTTCTGTATTAAATGTTTGTCCATGATCAGGCACTACCATGAGAATGTATCGGGCTAATGCCTCTCTGAAATTGGGAAAATAGTTTTCTTTGCATAAAATCTTGCTTTATCACAAATTATACCCTGAAACTTTGAAGTGTTGTTACTTCGCTTTGCTTTGCCTTTCGTGTATTTACGCCAGCCCTAACTAAAAACTGGGTTCGCTCCTGAATGATCAAAGGAATCGTACGATCAGGTGTTAAGAGCACTCGAAGAGGAAAGAAGCAGCATATCCAACCACTTCAGTCTTGTAAACACGTTTACTTAAGTGAAATAAATAAAATGCCAAATTGGATACACCAGTGATCATCTGCAGTTCTTAGTTACACAATCAAATCTTCATTTTTATCATCTAGCTTGTTTCCAACTTCAATCTAATTGAACCGACGCGTGCCGGAAATTTCTGATATAAACACGGGTCTGGCAAATCACGGTAGGTGGTCAGATTTTTTTCCGTAATTTAATCCATTTTTTTTTTATTTAATCATTATGGCAGGTAAAATTGAGATTATTTCTGTTTTTATTTTGATTTTATTTTACATCTATGATGTTGATGACACGTGGTAGGACTTTCTTTTTATCCTAGATAATACACGTAGAAAACGTTTTGAGAACCAATCGCGTGTAGATAGGACTACATAATAAGTTGCGTTAGGGCCCTTCCTAAAATGAAGGAAATTTATAATGAATTGAATCTTGATTTTCTAGAATTATACTATTCTTCTAACATGAAATCCTGGAGTCTCTGAACGTTATAGCTTCGACTGTAAGGCTGCAATAGTTTAATTGAAGTTGAATCTTTCAAGACAATATTAGCACTCCTCTGTAATATTCTGTGCATCTTTGCATATGGTAAGAACTACCCGAATTGTTGGTATTGTATATGAAACATTGCAACGCAAACAAAAATCTTGGACGTGAATTACATGTATTTAGTGATTTGTGCATGTATGTGCTGATCCATAACACTGGTGCAACTGTTCAAGTATGAGTATACATGTACCTGACCTTGGGTTCTCTCTTTAAAGCAAGCTAACTGGCTCGTTATTCTCAGGATTTGATAATTACCAGGGGCATGAAATCATTGACTTGTTCATATCATAGTATGCCTAAAAGCTATCTAATCGGACGAGAGATATATAGTCCAGCTATCACCACGACTCTTACCTTCGTTCGAAATCATGATAACTATATTGTCTTATAGATAAAAACGCCAATTTATTTATTTGGAAGGTTACAATTTACTATTTATTTTATTACATTTCCGGAACGCGTACGCAAACATAGTGATCATCACAGTGAAAAGATATAATTTGATAACAATAAGTTATTTCGTAATTTAAAGATATGAACTCCCAACTGAGGGAGTAAGCAGTTGCTCTCAGATAGCACAGATTTCGGATGAGGGCACACGGCAGATGCTGTTTCTTATATAACCTTTGATTCGGTGGGTAGAGTAAATATGCAGATTCGAACAATTTCTACCTCAAATTGTTCGAAATTCTGGAGAACTCCAAGTTCCTTAAATATTTTATTTTTCGAGGTATTCCTCGATCTTGAAATTCCATAGGTTTGCAAATTTTCGTACAAATTCAGTGGCGGATCCAGAGAATCTCCTAAAAAGGGGACCCAAGGGGTCGTTAAAAAATCTGTTTTGAGCACTTTTTATGCGTGCATATACACACAAAAGTGTGTTATTTTCATAAATTTTCAAATCCATAATGGGATATTATTGGATCCGCGTATGGTATTTATTATTACTAAGAATGATCAGAATCTGGCAAAGGCTGCTTTAAAAAAAAATCACAAGAGGTTGTGATATGTCAGACGGACGGCTGTCTTATGCAGCTGTCGATGGGATAGAGTATATTCAATCGTTTTGCTGATTTTCCATACATAAATCAAATTTCATAAGCATAAAGTCGATGATCGTATCATTTTTAAATGAATAGTAATGAGAATAATTTAAGGGGCGATATTTTTTGTTCGTGGAGTATCAAATGTTTATCCGGATTTTTTTCCTCATTAATTTCAATCCTGCCTCCTTATCACCGTCTTAAAATTGTGCTATTGATCGTTCAAATTATTTACCATTAGAAAAGTTTATCACAGCCCTATTAATATAAAAATTAATAACTTGATAGAAATAACACGAATGCATGTTTTTTTTTCAGCTCCACAAGGCTACAGGATACACCTTGACTTCCGTGAATGGTTCAAAATTGAGGGTAGCGAAAATTGTGAATTTGACTTCTTGTTAGTTCGAGACGGTCCATTTGGTTATTCTCCAGTGATAAACAAATTGTGTGGAAAGGAATTCCCTTCAAAAGTCATCACTTCAACAACCAGATTCATGTGGCTCCAATTTAAAAGTGACAAAAATCTTGGCGACAAAGGATTCAAGGCAACATACTCATTCAAGGCAATAGGTACATACATGCGCATAATTATGTATTTTCTTAGAGTGACAATTTTGTTGAACATTTCTCATAGTAAAAGCTCACACCCATTTACATCGTAGAGGTCATTTGTATGCTCATTGCAAAACTTACATTTTAAATGCAAAAAGCATCAATAAATTACTAGCTTAACATTTTAGTAATCACACACATGAGCGCTTCAGTTTTCTCATTTGGGAATGTTCATTAAAAATACTGCGTCACTCAAAGTGATGCATTCTAGTTGATAAGTTGCCTTTGTAGATTATGTGAAATGCGGTTGGTATTCTGCTTACCATTTCCCCTTTTTGGCCTTTACCCTCCTCCCTACGTGTATATGAGGTATATAATTTATAATATACGTCATACAAATATCACTAATTTCTATTGGATAAGCATTTTGTTTTATTTGGTCAATTCCTTTTTAGCTCCACCCCATAAAAATGATTGGTAGTTAAGATATATCATCGCGTTATATCAACTGCATTACGATATATATATAAACGTCTCAGAATGTGACGACTCTATTCACTACACTGCTCCATCGGATCAAATTGATACAGGGAAGATACGTAAACATATAGAAAGGTCTGAAAAATTCCCAACGATTTAGAACTGTCAAATTTGCGATGCAAATTTTTGGTCGTTCCCTCCGCGGGACTCTAACTCGTACCGCTGTGGCATCTAGGCCAGCTAGGCTATATAAAAATATAGCCCTAGATTAATCCTACGAGGAGGAATGACCCGGTCAGCGAAAGCTATATTTTCATATAGCCTAGCTGGCCGAGTGGTCTAGAGCGCTGGACTTTGTGCAGGCGGTGTTGCCATAGATGTCACAGCGGTACGAGTTCGAATAGCAAAATAAAAAAAAAATAACACTTCCACCATTCATTTTTATTTAAATTAAGTCTTCTTAAATGAAAATAAAAAGGGTGCGCATACGGAAAAGAAACGGCATTTTCGGTTAAGAGGGATAGATTTGCATCGCAAATATAAATATATATATATAGGTCGGTCTAAAAAATTCTATATATACACAGAAAGGTCTGAAAAATTCCCAACGATGTTAGAACTGTCAAAATTTGCGATGCACACTACGTCTCGGATGACATATATAACTTGTGTGTTACTTCGGTGTATCACCCTTTACTGCATGCAATATGTGTATAAAAACCCATCATTACAAATATTTAGTTTAATATGGGCTATTATGTAAAGCAATCATGTTTTTTTCTTCAGTTGTTGTGGGCATTCGATATTACTCTTTCTATTTATCTTATTTTTTTCTAAAACGTAATGCATAATTTCGTTATGTTTTTACCACCGGTTTTTTTACGCCAGTTTATTTATTGATGTAAGTGGTTTAATAACTGATATCAAAATCTCTTTTAGATGATGGAGGACGAGAAGGAGAGAAAAAAGGTAACTTGATGAAGTTGTAAAAAGATTAAAAACACTTTGTAGGAGGAATATGATTCAGGGAATATTGATGTTATGACATAATCTAGTCATTAGTTGGCCAAGAAAACATAAAAGATCTTGCCAAAGTCAACTCTCTTGGTATTATAACAACTAAATCTCAGAATCCTACAATACTCCAATTCTCACATGATTTGGGCATAAGGTTTTTATCAATGATTCTACATGTTCATATACATTGTAGTAAAATTGATATTTTCGTACATTCAGTGCTAGATCGTTACTTTTAATGGTTAATTCTGGAAGTACATCAGGAATAGAGACATTTGATGTATTTTTTTTAGTAATATATATCTGTATCTTAAAAGTTCTTGTATCTAAACATTTGTTATTTCAGAATGTTTTTTTTCTTTTTCGTTTTATGCCAAAACTAAGTGCGATTTTACATGGGAGACTTTCTTTATTTCAGTTTGCCGGATTCATTACAATGATCGAGTGGGACCGGAAGGAGAAATCACAACTGATATAATTCCAATAGCTGATACGTCATCGCCCGGATATCCAGTCAATACACCTATAGACTGTACATGGGAGATAGATTCCAAGCCCAACTCTAGGGTAAATAAATTGACACGTGCATTTGTATATACAAAGTCTCATAACATTCAGAAAATGCAGATGGTTTCAAATTGACGGTTTAAATTGAATTACTCCAGTCTCTAAATACACCGATTGCTCATTTCCGTTTTGTTTTCTTTCAGTTTCTGCATGTTTTTGCATGTTATTCTTCCTTTCTCTCTTTGTTTTGCCTTTGTTAATTGACTTACAAACTTTTGATATCCTTCAACTACGATTTCCCTTATATACTAGATGATTGTTGTATTAACTTTTAATTTAATTCCAGATTAGAATCTCAGAAATAAGTACATATTTCCATGGAAGTAGCTGCAACCAAAATTATATAGAAATATTTGATGGTTCCACGTTAAGTAAGGACACAAAGGTCAAGAACTGTGGACATGGACCTTTCGTACCCTATGACTCTGCCTCTAACAAAGTATTTGTCAGGATTTTCAGTTCCAGTTTAAACACAAAACCAGATTTGAAGCTGTTATTTACGAAATTCATGTACAGTAAGTAATTATACAGATGGGGTATGTTCTAACCACTGTACTCTCTTATCTGTTAGGACAATTCAATAAATATTTTGGCCCTGAAAAAGTTGAACATAAATATTCTGGCCCACGATACATTTTATGACCTCAGTCCAGATATTTAAGATGTGAAACAGAAACTGAATCAATAATGTTGCGCGGATGTGGTTGGAAATAAAATTCTGATCTGCAATATTTGAAAAATGAATATTCTGACCTCAAAATATTTGCCAGCCTCCCTTTCAGAATAAATTGGGTATCCCCTAGAATTGTCTTTCTTAGGAATAGTTCATAGCTAGAATATGGCTTCATGATGTGTATTTTATATAAGGGCTGTTTTCATTGCACTACTCTTCTTGTAACCAAAATTGTTTCTTTATTTTAAAGAGTGTTTAGAGAATATTTGCATTACAGAAACCCTCTGGTATATTGATCAAATAGCTATTGCGAATCCCTGATTTGGAGAAAAAAAACGTACACCATACAGCCCGCGCAAGACTAGCAAGTGTAGTTCTAGAAATTGTAGACCGTTAATATTTCTTTCATCATTACCCTCAAACGTTGTAAGGACTGTGTTAGTACTCGGAAAGGTACACAATTTCCGGTCACTGCAAAAGTAAATACTTTTTTAAGATTAAAACCATCTATGTTTATTTTGGTTGCTACAATAAGGTTGCTTTACATCGGATTTCATCATTACACTTCCACTCCTGCTTTAAGATTATGATGAGGCATGCTGATAGCAATTTCCTCTATATGCCAGCTCAACGAAGGATTATCGTGAAAATAAACCCATAATGAATTATCAATCAAACGATTAAATAATCATGATGAAAATACAAAAATATTTTGAAAATTCTAAAGCTCTCGTCGGTATGTCTATATACCTGCTGGATCAGCTTTATCTTAACATTATTATATCATAAATACCTCCACGAATTCCACTTTCATGTTGACAGCTCTGTTCTAAACAAACTTTTATTTTACCATGTTTTAAAATATAAACATCTAACAAAAATAAATCAAATGAATCTCTTCATAAATTAGGTCAATGGACCAGTTCCGTTCACGTCTCCATGTTGCGCCGTCGCAGCGTACTAGTGAAGTAGGTTGTGAATAATCATGAACGCCATGAACAGTTATAGGAATCCACGAATGCTATACGAATGACGGATCCAGAGTGGGTGTAGGGGGTTGGCACCCCCTTGTTATTGGAAAATTTGTCATTTTCATGTATAAAATTGACAAAAATGGCAAATAATGTCCTAGCACCCCCTTTTTCTGAGGAACTCCGACTGGCACCCTTCCTTTTCAAAATATCTGGATCCGCCCTTATATAAGTTTCCGAATATGTCCATCGGTGGGTAGGCTTGAAAAAGGCCTATGGTGAGCAATTCCTAAATTGTTCTTTGTTCTATTGCAGACGACACTTGCAACGCTAGGTATTTATCATGTGACGGGCGATGTATCAGTAGAGACCTTGTCTGTAATGGAATGAGTAACTGCCCAAATGGTATGGATGAAGAAGGTTGTGACACCGATGAAAGTGGTGACAAAGTTGGTGAGTATAAACATTAAAAAAAAAAACCTTGTTTACATTCTATCAGGCAAGATTAGAAAAAAATTTCGTACTCAGTTTCCGTATCGAACATACATATACAATACATTGTACCAAATAGACAACTTAGTCAATATTATCGGGACTGAAAAAAGGATCGATATAAGGGAGGAGGGAAAAAACAAAACAAAAAAACAACATTTTTTGGGTGGAGGGTATAGTTATTAAAAAAGTTCAAATTACATGATAATTGTCGTACTTTTATCGAGAGGCTGAAAAAAAAATGCATTTTGCTGACTTAAATTGTCTAGGTGACTGAGGTTTTCCGAGCTACAATGTAGCTTGTATTGGTATAGGTATTGGTCACCATTTTGTGACATTTTGTTTTGTATCTCCCAATGAAGTGGGTTCTCTTGGATACCGGTATCTCCATTTTACCATTACGTTACAATGCATGCAATGTTGTACAAGGTTCCCTTTGTTGACAGTAGACATTACGTTACAATGCATATAATGTTGTACAAGGTTCCCTTTGTTAACAGTTGACATTACGTTACAATGCATGCAACGTTGTACTTGGTTCCCTTTGTTATATATAACAGTTGACATTACGTTACAATGCATGTAATGTTGTACAGGGTTCCCTTTGTTAACAGTTGACATTACGTTACAATGCATGTAATGTTGTACAGGGTTCCCTTTGTTAACAGTTGACATTACGTTACAATGCATATGATGTTGTACATACGTTACAATGCATGTAATGTTGTACAAGGTTCCCTTTGTTAACTGTTGACATTACGTTACAATGCATATGATGTTGTACAAAGTTCCCTTTGTTAACAGTTGACATTACGTTACAATGCATTCTCTTGTATTTGATTCCCTCTGATGCCGATATCACCATGTTCACTGGGGTAAAGTGGATGACCGTAACGGCCGTTACGGTCATCCCAAGATGGAGGATGGAAATTCGGGAAAGAATATTTTTTTTAATAAAGTTGTTTATTCTAGTTATTCAACGAAATAAATATGACAAATAGTTAATCATTCACCAATGATTGATACCTGAAGCGGGAAGCATATGGGTGAAATATTTAATTAATGAGAAATTACAAAGTAAAAATATCGGTGGGATGACCGTAATAGAACAAGAGACTGGCTCGATTTATTTTGTTGAATAACTTGCATAGACGACTTTATCAAAGAAAATTATTCTTACCTGAATTTCCATCTCCATCTTAGAATGACCGTAACGGCCGTTCGATTTACCCCAGTGATGTTACCATAATGTTACCAATCCATATTCTGTTGTTCTGGGTTCCCTACAATGTTAGCATAATGTTACAATCAATATGCTGTTGTACTGAGTACCTCGAGACGGATCTTTTTTATTTCCTCTTCTGTTATGTAATTTTTCCATCAAGATGGTATCATCTAATTGGTTCAGACGGGAAAAATGATTTAGACCGAGCGACCTGTGTGTCACTGCTAAATACAAGAAATTATAGAGATCAGACAGAAAATTTAGGTTCAATGTTCTATGATATCTAACTTGTTTGTTTTTTAGATCTGTATGAAATAAATTTGACAAAATAAGTTATTTTAGTTCCATTTTTTGACGCAGTTAATAAAAAAAATATAAGCATTCGTGATAAGTATGAATAATGTGATGTTAGCGTACTCAGGTGGCGATTGTTAAAACATTTATTATATATACGCCTCTTACTAAGTAACAGGCAAAAAACGTTTGGGGTGCAACTACTCCATGGATGCGCTATTGGCATTAATAATAAAGTGAAAACTTCTTTAGGTTTGTACTAATTCTCTCGTTTTGTCATCTACAAAGCTGGAATTAAACTCCCCTGGAAGTGGTCATATGCTTCTGTGATCAACCACACTTGTCAAGCTCTATTTTAATATTTACCCATAACTGTATAATAGCTTGTTGATTCGATTCCTGGTCGAGTCATACCAAAAACCTAAAAATTGGTTGTTACTGCATTTGTCTTTCTATGTGCTATTGCTTCTGTGTGCTAGCACATTATAAATCAGAGGGACTAGTACGAGCTGTCTGTTCAAATGTTCTCATTCTGAATTGCCCACTATAGGCAACTACTATTACAAGTAATCATTCAATATTTTACAAAAGTACGAGTCCATGTACATATAACTACTGCATACGTTCTTTATACTTCAAGAATTTTCTGATATAGTTAGTTTAAAGAATAGACATGTGGTGCAGCACTATTCCGTAAATCTGTCAGATGAGTATGACTGTAATAGATTTGTCATGTCGTACCGAATACCGCAGTGAACGATAAAAAGACAGAACGTTCTGGGTTATACCAACCATTCATTTTTCTTGTCAATCCTTTCATAAAACCTATCAATTCATTTTTAGAACCATATCATTTTCTGATAGGAGCTAGATAGTAGATCAAAAAGTATTTTTTTCATTTTACTAACAGTAGAAAAAAAGACTTGAAGCTCGTAGGAGGTTAGAGAATAGATGGAATTGGGAACATAACAGATGTACTATCGTGATGATTAATTAGACTAAATATTTATCTACCTTAATCTACCATTCATTTCATACAACAATTATTCTGATTTAAACTGACACCTCTATAAGAATAAGTTTTGCTCATGTGTAAAGCCAGATGGCGTCGCCCGGAAGATTCTAATTATAAAGATAATACCTGCAAAATCATGTTTTCTGATTGTCCATCTAAATTATCTGATCCTTTCATCAAAGCAGATGTGCAGTTATAGACATTCTGTTCTACTTATTGTTTCAATGTACAGTTTTATTACTGATTTGCCTGTTTCTGTTAAATTTGATTTCGGTCTGTGCGTCCGTGCGTCCATTCGTTCATACGTTAGTCAGACACGAGCCTCATGATAAGGATCCATTTTTTGTGATAGTTAGATCACATCATCGCGAAACTTTATGCACACTTCAATTTTTTTCTTGCCACTTTATGGTTCCAATCCCGGGCTATCCGAGGATACATTACTTAAGCATATACTAAATGAGGTCATAATTAGGATTCCACAAGTATATTGGAGAAAGCAAAACGTATACATGGTATTTGTTCAACATTCAAGAATAGTGTGTACTTTTTGGTAAAACAAGTAAAAAAAAAATAACATAAAACATGTTTTCTATAGATGACTCAATTACTAGCTTACATGTGTACTTTAAAATGTCCAATTCATTCAGGAATTTTAAACGGCGACCTAACAGCTTGTAGTCGATTCAACACATTCCCAAAGTAATAGATTGATGTGTTACTTGGTTGCACCCAGCTATGTTTCAATTTTTCTGATGGGTTCCGGTCCTTACACCTACGACTCTTTAATAACAATTAGCAATGTTTGGAATCTCAGATTGCATCTTTTGTTTATTAAAAGTCACGTTTTCTTAAGCCTTTTGCAAGGTTTTAGGCTATAATCTGAAAATTAATTGTGTTCTTTACAACTCATCAGCCTTTTGTTGTAAACTTTTCTTTTATCTTATTTACAATATGCAGAGGTGAGAGTGGTAGCTACAAGTATATCAGAAGCCTTTGCTGTTAAACGAAATGGCTAACCGCCCGTCATCTTTGCGCATCTGGGTTTTGTCTTTCAAATTGAGATAATTGGAAAATTAAGTATTAAGAAATGAAAGCGTACAATATAATTATGTTTGAAAAATGTACATTGCACATGGTTGTATTTGAAACTGGTAGGATTCGTTAAAAATACAATAAAAACAATGAACAATATCTATCACGTTTTGAAACAAGCTTCTTTGTGATACATTGTCAAATTATATACCAAGTAGTGACTTAACATTTCGCTGGGCTTAATATAAGTAGGTTATTTATATCACCGGGTAATAACATAACAAAGGACACAGTACAATATAAAACACAAAACATAATGATAAAATGGTAATATCGATATTTTAGTACATTTGTCCGTACTGCTGTCGACCCCTCCCAATATGTGCTGTATAAGTGCACTCCTTCGTAAACCCTTAGTACATGTCCCTTTATTTCCTCTGGTGTAACATAATAAGGAGCCCAGTACAACAGAAAACACGAAACATAATGATAAAATGGTAATACAATAACGTTATCTTAGTACATGTGTCTGTACGTCTGTCGGTCCCATCAGTGCTTTGTAAGCACAACCCCTCGTAAGCCGTTCTGTGGAATTGGTTGAAACCTTATAATTAGGTTAGTGGTACATGTAGGTAAATGTACGGGAAGTTAGATGCTAATTTCCTATCCCTAAGGAAGGGAAATAACTAAAGATAAGGGTTCTACATGTTGTAATCGGGTTATCACTCATTGGGTTTTTTCATGTTATTAAAAGATTCCCTGTCATAACAAATACATTGCAAATCATGACAACCGCAAAACAAATGAAAATAAATTATTTTCCAATTTTCGATTTTTTATAACATTTCAAAGTGTTTGACGTAAATTTGTACCGAGTCGTGTTTACATGATATTTAATTCTTATTTTCAGGTCTTGAAGGAGTGGTTGAATCACTACCGTTACATGCAATTATCATCGGAGCTGTGGGCGGAGTGTTAGGGACGATAATTGTCATCGGTGTATGTTTGGTGTGCCGATATCAGAGCCAGAAACGGAAAAAACAAAGACAGGAACAACGCGACAAACTGAAGGAAAACTTCGAGATGTCAAACATAAACACTAACACTAATCTTCTGACCAAAAAGAGTTCAGCTCAGCCTAATTATTATTCCTTGCCCAGACAACCTCGCGGGCAAAGAGAATACACTAGAAGAGACAGCAATACTAACTCAAGTGTGCCGTCTGAGGGCGATGTTCCCGATCATAACTCCGACCCGGGAAATTACAAGAAGTATATGGTTATGGATCAGTATTTGGAAGAGGAACCAAGCCCCGTACCGTCAGTTTACAGCCAAGGTCCTGTTTTAACAACCATAATAGAACGCCATGATATTCCGCCGCAACATCAACAGGAAATTGACGGGTCCTATGGCTGGACCGGATATGGATGGAAACAGCCTCAGAGTGATGCAAAACCGTCGATGAGTCTTACTGAAAACCTTGCAAAACTTGCTCAATACAACATTCCTCAAAAAGCATACAGTCCAGACTATAAAGTGCATCCATCAGATCCAAAATACGAACTTTATCCAGAATTACGATTTAAAGACTATGCTAGATTGAAGTATGGGCAACAGGGACCAGAACTGACAAGTCCTACTAAAGAACAGCAAAAACCTTTCAAAATATCAAGTCAACATCCAGATATAACTAGGGATCTAGAAGTAACGTAAAATGATAGAATTTCTAAGTAGGAATCCTATATATAAGCGGTAAAGACAATGCCGCAAAATTAAGACTCAGGAATCGAATAACGAGATCGCAGATTATAGGGCACAAGAAGGACCAACATTCATTAGAAATATTTGCTTTACTTTCGTTGAAATCTGACTCAAAGGTCCAAACTGAATATTGCTGAAAAAGTATGTTCCATTCATGATCTCCAAGGGAAATACTCGATGGAAAAAATCTAGATTACAACTTTTAAAGATGCAGGCATTCCTGTAAATGAATTTGGACTAGTATCACCGTTGATTGAAAATCGTAAACTCGTCTACAGTTCTACAAAATGCATCAGCAATTATAGTTTCAAAGATTTTTAGTGTTATTTATTGTCGGACCATGTATTGTATATGAACCAGTTATTGAACTTACAAACACCAAATATGCGAGCATCAATCTAGAATTTAGACAGTCGAAGTACACAAATAGATCAAATTTAGATATCAAAGACAATATGCATGTATTTTCGAGTTGTTCATTTAATCATTCACTATCAAGTACTTTCATTTTCTATTTATTTCATAGAAACCAACATTGATCAGAGTGTCATGATTTGTATAATAATAAATTTGATGTACAAATGTTGACTTTATTGACTTATAAATACTATTTGTTACCTAGAGAAACCCACTACTATAAACGAACTTTAAGTCTTCAACAGTGGAACAAGTCGACGCTTGAAAAAAATTCAAGCCATTTTTTGTCGTCATACCTAACTTGTCGATAAAGTGGCAGACCCAAAAATCCGAATATGGATGCTCACCGGTATGCATGTAAGGGAGAGTCTTCTCCAATAATTTTCTATTTTTAGTAACGCTAATTTTTTCTAGCGTAGTTGTCCTAGTTTTATGCCTGGTCTTTAGATGCTTCCAGTTCTTGTTGATATCCAAGAAGCTACTCAACGCATTTAATGAGAAGCAATTTCCATAAGGGACTAAGGACAAATATGAAATGCTTCATGCTTGACATTTTTTTACTTTTTCTTTGGGTTGTTCAGTATTGTACTGTTATCTTGGTTCTTATTCGCCCAGACATGGTTTCTGCATCTTATTTTCCCTGAAGGCAAAAGCTGCCGAATATCTACAGAAGAAATTTGTGGATAATCAGTGAATAAAGAGTGTTACAGAAAACTGGTAGCTTAATTGTGTAGGTCGATTCAACATTTTAAAGGTGTTTTGCCATGGATCTTTTTTACATGGCATTTGTATTTATATTTTTACGTTCACACAATGTAGGAGTACAAAACAAGTATGGTATTTGCAATGTACCTCGACTGACATGAATGTACTGTAAAACAATCATAGCACTGTAAAACAATCAACGGAGGCTCTCATTAAAAAAATAAACACACACACACACACACAGAAAGATAGAGATAGTAAAAGTAATATGTAATAACATTATGAGATGGGGTATTTTTACAATGGTTTATAATGAACATGAAAACTGAGGAAAACACATTTTTCAGAAAAAAAATACGATACAAAACAAAACGAAAAAGATAACTTAACGTAATGGTAATAAATATCCCCTAATTAAGATATCGTACATCTTTTGGCAACAAGAACAGGATTTCAGATTTTTGCTTTTATAAGAGTTGGCAATAAATTGAACAAAACCTTGACTTTGGCTATCTTATTTGCTTTAACAATAAAACAAGTTTTTCATCTGTCGTTAATAGCTGTAGAAGTAAATGTATAAACTGCATATTGCTAAATTATTTAAAAAACCAAAACGAAATCGGTCATTAAAATTAAAATTCGAGGGGAACCACGATTAATGCAATGTGCAGAACTCGAAGACAAGTAACACAGACGATGTAGGAGCAACACTTACCAAAAGTTACTTAAAAATCGTTTGAAGCCTTTTTAGTTTCTGTCTGAAAACATGGAATTTGCCTATTTTTTTCTTTTGGGGGGAGGGGTATAATAAAGTCCCAATATTGAAAAACGTAAATCAGAAATCTAACAAAAATTGATTCGGAGCTCAATTTAACAAATAAGAACAATGGTGAGAGCCGTTTTGAGTTATTGTAATAAATGGGGACGATCTATAGAAGGGTAGAGATAGGTATACCAGAACACGATTAGCAATACTGGCGTGCAAAACAGAGACAGAAAGAAAAATATTCAGAAACCGAAAGACAAACGAGAGGAACCCGCCACAAAAAAAAATGTTACAGAAAATAACATCTGTACACCGAGTAGAAAAGAGTTCACTTTAAACTATTCTTGGAGATTGAACGGAACAATCACTGCAAACGCATTCATGAATGAACACATTTTACTTAATCAAGATATAATCAGGAGAATGATTAACCGCCGTAATTTAAATGCCGTTTCAATTTTTGGCATACGTTCGATCAAGAACCCGGATGTCAAACTGAGAATCGAACATCCCCATCTTTAATCAAAGAATTTCTGCATCTGTTTAATTTGTCAGAAAGCAGTGTTTCAGTATAGCAATACCATGCTTACCGATGATGTACAACACATCGAGCAATGTAGTTTGATTTATAACACGTATCACGCAACCGTGCCAAGATTAACTGGAATATAAAAACCCTTATGATACCTGATCGGTAAACTCGTTTCGCTCCGATGGCATGGTGCGTGTTTTACCACCTGTACCTACTGCGGTCGGTTCGACTACGCGTTGATAAGTGTCTAAATCAAGTCTGTTACAATCACAATAATTACCATCAAATGAAAATGTTTGAAGATGTTGTTGACGGAAATTTCCGTATTATTAGCCAATGATTACATTTTAATACGTCGTGTATTGCTATGTTAGGAGCAGTAAATGTTATTGTACCACAGGTGCGATGCGAAAATTAGTATCTCAGAGCTTCTTAAAAAAAACTCATGTAATGTGCCATAAAGTGTCAGGTATTTATCGGTTTCTAAAAGATAAGACTTATCCAAAATCACACATACAAAAGTGGCTTCTTTTCATGATCGAATATTGTCTACTTCAGCACTTATGTGAGTGTCTCTTAATTCTAAATACAGTTATGTGCAAATTAGTTTTAACTTCGTATGGAATGTCAATTGGCAGACAATTACATTCGAGAAACATTCAATTAAATGCCTATAGATCCAGTGGCACCTGCTTTGCACTAGCTCAGCACTCTTAAATAGTGTTCCACCTTGCTTGCTCATGCAACCGTCCGCAAGAAGACATTAATTGGCCCAAAAATTTGGTCATTCAAATCGGATGCATGGTCCTAAAAACGAATTACACTGTACTAGTCCTAGCCAACAAGCAGTTGATGGTCTTCATTATGAGGCTACCTAAGGTGGGTCCCCACATTCACCCGCATTAGATAGGATTGATTGTTTGGTTGTTTGATTGTACATGTAATTTATAGTCATATGGCAGTTATTTCAGACATTATTATTCTGACTCCGAGTCACTAAATCCTATATACCGCGTGCTTATATAAGCGGAAAAGTAGTAACTATCTGTTTTAAAGTCTTCTGTAAGAACAGGTAAAGGATCGAACCTACGACCCCCAGTTCAGGAGGCAAGCACTTTACACAAGAGCGTCCACTTATAACCGGAGAAAACCTTTCATAGAAGTCATTATGGAAATAAGACAGTAGGTGATTCATGCATATCAAAAATCCGCGGAATTTACAATGTTATTCTTGTTTCTCATTCAGAAACAATTATAGACCACATAAACTGCCATATAGTTTTTGATTTGGTTGTTGCCTTTTTGAGATAAAAAAAAAATATAGATTGTGTATGAAATTGGCACTATACAAGAGGTATCGTTCTTGATTTGGTTTGAGTGGTATATGAATGTATGCTTTTCTGCAAAAAAAAATAATCCATTTTTTTTAATGAAAAATAACTCAAAATTCGTATTGAATCGCCTGACGATTTGTTCAGGATGGGATTGGACCAAGTCGATTACAGTCAATTTGGTATGGGAAACTTAAACGATTAGCATTGGAATGGAAGTCCTTTAATTTTTAACTCCGGCTACAACACGCATGAAATAAGTGAATTTCAACTTCCTGAAAATTCTAGTCCTTGTGATAAGATACATTCCAGAATTGTGAGGAAATGTAAATGTCATAAATTCTGTACCAAAACAATCTAGTCATGTTCGAGTACAAAATTCTATGCTTGGTCAAAATGCAAATAATGTGGGAAATAAAAGCAGCCAGATTGATGTAGCATTCGGCCATAGTGTTAAAATCGTATGCTTAAATGTGAGTGTTATTAAGTCTGAATGAAAGGCACCATATTTGAAGGAATTAAATGATCGTTATGATATGGTGTGCTTTTGTGAGCAGTATGTTGTGATACAAACAGAAAATCAAAGCATTGCCACCATTGAACCGTTCAAATGCATAATGTTAATCTGGGGGATAATAGTATATGTAAGGGAATGTGTATTTGAGAATGTCAAAGCATTGCATAGCTGATATGAAAATGTATAATGGTTTGTTGTTGAAAATGTTTTCAGCAAGACTTATATTTAGTTTTGTGTATATACCACCAGAAAATAGTGACTATGCCAGTATGATAATTTTGACATTTTTGATACGAGAATGATATGACAAGGCATACTGCTGAATTAAAAGAGTACAGAGTTTTTGCCTGCTGGGAGATTGTAATACTAGTACGGGTACTAAAGCTGACTTTACTCTTCTGGACAGTTATGCTAAATCTTTTGTACAAGGTAGTCAAATGTTAGATTATTTCCAGATTAAGTAAGTTGGTGTTCGACTGGGTGAAAACCTGACCCCTATACTTTTCTCATTGTTTCTTAATGATTTAGTCCATTTTGTATATTTTATATATATATACTACTGTTATACTTGCTGAATATAAGGCTGAGTTGCAAGCTGCACTTAATTCTATGTATCTGTATTGTAAAACTTGGAAACTCGAAATAATGCTGCTAAAACAAAAGTTGTTGTATATAAAGCCCCTGACCTGTATTTGATTCTAATGGTGTTTTTAAATGTTGTTGACGAATTTGCTTATTTAGGTATTATATTTATGTTTAATGGTTCTCTTAAAAATAACCAGAATAAATTGTTAGAACAAGGCAGAAAAGCTATGTTTAGTATGTAACGTTACAGTCGAAGTCCAGGTTTACTTACCGATTTGCAACTACAATATATTTGACACAATGGTTGGACCTATTTCACTGTACGTATGTGAAGTATGAGGTTAATGTGACAACAGCACAATTGGATCTTTATTCCTACAATTTTATAAAATAATTATGAATGTTAAAAAGTCCACTCCTTATTGTATTTTATATGGATAACTTGGTAAATTTCCTATTGACTTATTTATCAAAAACAGGATTGTTGGTTTATGGTAAAGATTTGTTTGTAGTAAAAAGGATAAGATTTCATCTATATATATTTTGTATAAACTTCTGTATACCATGCATCATAGAAATATTTATCATTCAAAACGGATGTTATTTGTAGAATAAACTCTGAATGAATGTTTATGTTTTGAATATTGGTTACTCCAAAATGTACCTAAATCTCTGAACGTAAACAAGATTATAAATGAAGATTTTGTGACCTATTTAATTAAACATATTAAGTTGTGTACTACTGTATATGAATCATCAAAATGTATCAATTATAGAATTTTAAAGACAATTACGCGCCATTGTTTTGAAAAATATTTAAATCTTCCAACTGATTTAAAGAAACCTCTATGAAATTTTATTTGTATTATTAATAAATAGTCAATGGAAAAAGACAGGTGTTTTGGGGTGTAGCTAGGGATGATATAATATGTAATATTCGTAACTGTAGCTCTATAGGAGATGACTTTCATTATCTTTTTCTTTGTCCATTTTTCAAGAACGAGAGAAAAAAGTTGCTAGCGAAACATTTCACTGCTTCTCCAAAATTTATAAAATTTCATGAATTGTTTAACTCTAATATCTATAATGTTATTTGTAAAGTCTTTCTGTAATTAAATGCTTGTATTTCTATAGAAATAATTATTAACCATCTACCCAAAATAGGTTAAAATATGTCAAAAACTGACCAACTGATATAAATTTAAACCGGGCATCTATACAGGGCCATTATGGATCAAACCAAAGCCAATACGGCTTCATAACTTCCGGTCGTCTGACACCGCCATTTTGCGTTCGAATTGGATTTCATGAACTTTCATCACCTGGACTAAAAGCCGCAGAAATACAAAAAAAGATCTATTTTATACAAAAAGGATATTGAAGACTGATTAATGCAAATAAACCTACACACTCTTGGTAAAACACGAAACCAACTGTTCTACAAATCATCTAGTTCAGTTGGTTAATAAAATTGTCAATAAATAAGTAATTTCAGATTGGCCCTGTTATATACATATACATATTTATTAACATATAATGTAATATTCTTAGTCATATTTGCTTTCTATGTAATAAAATTGTCAATTGCTTTCTATGTACACGTAAGACATGATTAACATTTCGTATTATTGACTAACGTTCGAATATTAGCCAAAATATTATCAAAACTTTCAATGCAATACAAAATATAAAAGTGCACCATTACGGGATTTAGTCGTCCAATACGTCATATTGGCCTGGTTAAAATCCACATTGGCCTAGGCCAATATGACGTATTGGACTAGTTAATAAATAATAGTATTATTGTGCAAGGTTTTCCATGTTGGCTGAGTTATTGGTCCTCAGCTAGCAATAATGGAATTCGGCTAGGTCTCAGTCCAATGTGGCTAGCCTCGGACCAATAAAAGCCGCATTGGACGGCTAAATCCCGTATTGGCGCACTTTTGTATTTTGTATTGTATAGGTAGTTTTGATAATATTTAGGCTAATACTCGAACTTTAGTCAATAATATATATTATCTTATACTTGTAGAAAATAAGTATCATTTCTTACTGTATAATAAAGCTTCAGAGCCAAAAATTTGATATTTTTCAAGATTGTCTAAGCGGGCTGATATCAAAATGTTATTACATGCTTCGGAATGATATTACATGGCTGTCCGTAAGTGATATTACATCCCTTTCCGTAAGCGCTCGGCAATTATCGTATTTCTTTACAATATGGCGTCTAGCGACGAAGCAGACGAACAGCTGGGTATGACGGAAATAGAGATTGACGATACCATGGAATATATAGAGTCTATGAAGAATATTAATACAAAAAACGACGAATTGAAGAAATTGCAGTTCCCGAACTGGATAAAATATTGGCTCGGTTCTTCATGAAAGTTTCAAAAAGTGATGGTACACCATATGAACTCGGAGCTATAAGAGCATTTCAAAGTAGTATCGCCAGATATCTCTCAAAAAAACATTAACATAATCAGGGATCCAGGATTTCATCACTCAAGGGAGTTTCTATCATCAAAACTGAAAGAGTTGAAGTTAAAGGGCCTTGGAAATAAAAAAAACGAGTCTGTGCCATTCACTACTGAAATATCTCAAAATGTATGATTTAATAGCCTTATTTTGCACTCCTGTTGTGAAGCATATGATAAAAAGAACATCACATAACATTTTTGATATCACATGTATTATTAGCCCTTGGTTGATATTGGCCCTCGAACCTGCGGATCTTGGGCCAATATCAAACCTTGATAATATGTTTAATTTTTCTTCGCACCACACTATATTTGTTATTTTGTGTTACTTTGTGTTATACCTATGTTCACGTACGCTGTTTAAGGGTCTTGAGAAATAAAAACTTGAAACTTGAATACAGAAAAGACTATAGCTGTGTAAAAAATATAGCCTATATGTAGATTGACAAGGCATTATTTGTTCGGTATTTTTTTACATCATGAATTGCCGCTATCGTGCATAGGCAGTGTCTGAATTTTATATGGAGAGTTATTTAATAAAATTAGACAACATAGGCTGCTATTGAATTTTAAAACGACTGTCCTCCATTTCATGAAGTAAGGTTACGAATGGTTCTACAGTAGTAACATACAATAAAAGAACAGCGTTCCAATGTCCTCCCCGAAAAAAAGTGAGGAAAACTAAATTCACTGAAATTTTCTAAGTCCAAGGGCCATATCGTCCATAAAAATCAATCAACCCTAACCAAAGTTGAACTTAATCTGAATGTAACTTCTCACATTAAAACCACAAAAAAGTCATACAAAATATAAAGTCAATTGGTGAAAGCATTAAAAAGAGTGCAGAAAACTGCAAATTCACTGAAATTTTCTAAGTCCAAGGACCATAACTCCCGTAAAAATCATTCCACCATAACCTAAGTCGACGTTAATCCGTAACTCTTCATAATAAGGCCACATACCAAAAAGAAACTTATTTGGTAAAAGCAAAACAAAGAAAGGTGCGGAAAACGGGGACGGCACGACGAACGAACGGACACCCGGCATTTCCATGTCCCCTCGCGATGCGTCGCGAGGGACAAAAACAAAGAATGGACATTTGTAATAATGTTCACGTAGATCCATTTATTGGTAACTGTTGGGCTTCAGAAATATTTAACTTTCAGTTTGCACTATGAAAATCGCAGAAATTTCTTTTTTCTTTCTATAAGCTTTCAAGAACTATCGTTTCCTTTAAATTGAATGGTTTAAAAATATAATGCAAAAACTTTGCAGATACAGTATTCGTATTGTTTAGTACATACATTATGTATATGCTCCTAAGAGCAACTAAATTAAAAAGTAATTACTATTTGCATGACTTTAAGACAAAACGATTCTTTAAAAAATCTTTTGTCATAGTCGGATTCAATTTTAGTCAAAAGAAGACTTAAAAATTTGGGGTAATCAACAACTATGTATAAGCACCGCTGATCTGAACAAATTATCCGTGCATGAAGAAGGAATGATTCATTCTATGTTGATTTGTTTTCTGTTCTGGTTTTTACGTGCTAGTTTGCAGTCACGGTATCATTATACATATATATGTAGAACACGTCTTACTAGTAGTTATTTGTCAATTCAGGCTTCATATGGTTACATGGACTTATGACCCCCCCTTTTTGAAGGTTCTAGGGCACAACGGAAGCATTTTGATGTGCTCATACCTACTTTATGTAATGTCTGCTTTTATAAGGTAACGTACGATCTCTGACTTTCCTCTAACATGAGTTTATTTATCAGGTGACAGTAGATGACAGAAAAAAACAAAGGAATGTTCCATTTACACTGTATTAAAACACTTTTAAACTCTTGATACAGTAAACTCCTTACAAGAATTGAATACATGTATTACAAATGTAAAAGTAAATTTACTGCACAATGTCTGGAATATTACACATAAAAACCATTTGCAGAACCTACTTCTTAATTATCCTCGTTTTATAACTCAGTACTCACACTGTAACAACACTCCCCTCCATAATTATGTTGCAGTGATTCAATCATCAAGGTGCAATTCATCAACAAACCTAACAAATAAATCAAAAGTAAAATGAAACCTTATTCCCTGTGTAAATGTGTAGTTCTTATACCAGTATGTATATCTAAAAATAGATTTAGCCATTTAAGCTGTGCTTTATGTGCTAAAACAAAACAAATAATTTAGCCTCATTACATATTAAGCGGACTCTTGAGCTCTGTTATACTCGAAGACACTCCCTCGACCAACTTTTGACGATGTTGTTTTCTGGCGGTATTGACCAACATCCAGTTTCCGTCTCTTAGCCTTGTAGTCATCGTCGTCTGTGCCAACTGGACCATAACCTCCTCCGCCTGGTGTCTTCAGAAGAAAAACATCCTAAAAATTAAAAAAATATAATCATGAACTCCAGTCGAACAAGAAAGAACTGTTTTAGTACACTTGACAGT
The DNA here is from genome assembly GCA_037379345.1 of Perna viridis. Lineage (NCBI taxonomy): Eukaryota > Metazoa > Mollusca > Bivalvia > Mytilida > Mytilidae > Perna > Perna viridis. The sequence continues at coordinate 24,934,638 of CM074515.1, forward strand.
ATGCCTTCTACTCAAATTCATTGATAAATCATGCGAGTCAATATCAGGAGAATGATATTGGTAATATAATTAGTAGAACAATTTAAAAAAGACTAGAAAAAATATCAGCAATGCTTACTTTAATTATGTACACATGTACATGTATCCCCACTTCCCACTTCTATAACATGCACCTTGACTTTTTTTTCAAAAATCTTCAATACGAGGTGCACACAGGGAATATGTAGTAAAGATTCTGTGAAAGTGTCATTAAATTCTATTAACGTATAAGGGATGGGTACCCCATATTTTAATATTCGTAAATGAAAAAGTCCATGGTTTACTTTGCTTTCCAAATAGATTTATATCTTAATTACGAGATGCACAACGGGGACGTCTAATAAAGATTCTGTGAAAGTTTCATTCAAATTACATTCAGTGGTGTATGAGGAGTACGGATAAGAGATGGGTACTATGTGATCCCATATTCATTAAAATTACATACAATGGTGTAGGAGATGTAACGGGTAAGAACTGGGCACCCGTCTGTGTATCGGAAGGACAGACGCCCCAATCACTTGGTACTCCCACGCAAGTGAGGATAAAACAATAAAACATAAATTTGGAATCGAGATTATAGGCCAAGGTCTCATTGCTTACTTTTGCTTGTACATTTGGTACCGATGAGGCACGTAGGCCACCAACAACACTCCCCATCTCAAGGTCACATACGGTAATCATGATATGCAACCCCATGATAAAGCAACGAATATATATTACTAACTACATGTACACTACTGTATCACGGCGAATGTCAACCCACTCTTATTAAGTATTATATATTTGTGTATAGTTTTGAAAGTTTTTGTCGAACGGTCGAAACAAAGGCAAAAACAATCATCTTCATTTACAGAGCATAGGACCGTAACCCGTATGATAGATAACAATTTTCAAAAGCCACAAATTACTGATAGTATTCAGACAAATTGAAGTCCTGACCTTTCAAGCATTCAAAAGGGTGTTGTCACACCAGCTAAGTGTATAACAATGTTATTTCTGAATCAATCAGAAAAACTACGGCATTAAACAAAACAGTGCTACAAGCATTATTTTGTAGATTGTACATCAAGATGTATGGAAGAGGTCCGAGGCCACCGGAATAGATTATGTACTTACTTAAGATGAAAGGCGTAATCATAAAAATTGCTGACAGACATCTCAAAATAAATCTCTTTTTTTTACTTCTCTGTTTGATTACATTGAAATTGTTATATTTAAATGAATTGCCCGAGATAAGAAATGACTTCATTTTCTTGATAAATTAAAAGCGAGTTCAGCGTTATATGTAAAATAGAAAACTATGAACAAAGATCGCTTGCTGATAGCTACGTGCCCAAAAATAAAAAAAACCACAAAAGTCGTTTTGTTGGAAAAATGTAAGGTACACAATAGCATTAGGTGCTTTTCAGCGTTTCAAAAGGAGTAAATTGCGGATGGAAATTTGGGGACGGACGGTCGTACACATTACTATAATTTAAAACCTCTTGCTTTTCGAGGTTTAATACGGGATACTCTAGATACATGTAGTTGTTCTGAGATACCTTCAGAAAAGTTGTATAAGGAGTCACCATGTTGATATGCTTATGTCTTCACAGAGAAATAAGTCCCTTTATCTTAAAATAATAGCTCGTCATCAGGATGTATTCCTCAATTTCTGAATCATTTCGTGCTGGAGAACTCTTGCAAGCGTTGGTCATACGCAATAAAATAATTATAAATGAATTCCATATGTTAACTGTTTAAAGTTGTGATAGACAATGCCTTTGAAAGCGATCACTTATGCAAATGTTTAAGTTTATAAGATACGTTTACGTGTGATATACTTGCAAATTTATTTATCAAGCGCAACACCTGCGTAAAATGTGGGTGCATTTGTGCTTATTATCTCGTGTTGATAAATTTGAAGATTAATATTTAATAATTATTTAAAACACTTGAACCACTTCCTGTTACGTGGTTCAATTATAAATGGATTTTGAAAGATGAGATTCTATCTTTTCTGAATAATGAATGAAAAAGACAGTCGATGTTTAATTTCAAATTACTTTCAATTTCAGTTAATATGTTTAACGTGCCAAAAAAATCTCTTTTCATTCGCTCATCCTTTTGATCCTTGCAAATACCGTATATTTTAAATTAAAAGCGTAAACATAATCAAAAGCATGGAGTTCAAACAAACTTTTTTTCACTAAAAATCCTTTTAATTAACGAATGAAAACATCCCTCATTTAAGTAAAATGAGTTAAACTGACAATTTTGAAGCATACTCAAAAATACTTTCCTACCAGACGGTGAGAGTTGCTAATTGCAATTTTTCTAAACACACTGATTATAACACCAATTAACTAGACTAAAACAACACAGTACAACTACACAGACACACCTGAACAATTGCTCTAACTCGATAAGTACCTACTTTCAACTCGTTAAGTACTTTTCCCTAATTTTCTCACCTCTTTCAATCTGATGAAGAAATAGTAATTTATAAGGTATAAAAGGCATGAAGTGTTTCATAATTCACCATTTTCTGCCTTCATAATTTACTGAGAAGCATTTCAAAGATAAAAGATAAAGATATATCAACAGAATACTCAGAAAAACAGTAAGCACTTTTATTCTATTAGTAATCCATAACATTAGTTTTTTTCTTATAAAATCATTTGACATTCTTTTAGCTTTCTGAAAATGGACGCTATACAGATCCAAATTATATAACATACATTATATTACCTCTTATATTTTTATTTTGCAAAATAAACCATTTACAGGTTTGTCAAATAACCAGAACATACAATACAGTTGAGACAAATTACAACGATACTTTAGCCTTTTAGTTATCGGCAGGCAAAACCACTCTGTCGGACTACTTCAGAGCAGCCTAGTTATTAACAAACCACATGTATCATTCCAATACATGCCAAAATACATACAAATAAAAATGCCAAAATGCTTATACATTTGAAAAAAAAACCGTATGATTGTTATGGGCGACAAAATGATGAAATTTATTTCAAGGAGATTTGCAAAATTAAAGGATTTACATGTCAACACAAAATGATTATCATCTCCAATAATTAAACTTTAATGTATACAATATTTTAACCCCTATGGTACCAATATTTAAGAGATTAATAGAAATCCGTCTGGAGGGAATATGTTGTTTTACAAAATGTATCCATACTCTGCTTAAAGATTACAACTTTTGATAAAAAATATATCATTTTTACCTAGAAGGATACTACCAGAATAAATATTAAATTATTAAAAATCTTGAAGTTATTATATCAATATAAAAATTAAATGATAACCGTCCCAGCATGCACCGTACTCTTTTTTTCCATGCTGCACCCACTCTATGTATGACAAAGCAATAAACTTATCAAATCTTTCGCAATTCTAAATAAAATAAAATGAATATGAGGCAGAAATGTAAAAGAAAGAAAAAAAATACAGTGTACCTATATTCCAGCCTAATTGGACAAGAAATTTCGATAATTGCAGTTTTATTATTTAATTCCTATTCAGTTTCACACAATAAAACCAGGTAACATTGCCAAATAGAAACAACTGAACAATGGCACATTGACCATTATTAGAACTGTTACCATACAAAATAACAAAGCACCACAACTGTCGTGATGTTTACTGTGTACACATGAATAGATTATAAGGACTGATTGATCGGTTTGAAACCGTGTGTATCTCTACCTGGTAACTGGTTAATGAAGCCTGTAAAACTGCACCGGATCGGATAATAAAAGTTGACAGTTCCATAAAATTGTCAAATACCTCTAAGAAAATTGCTACTGCTAATTTTGATAAATTATCGATAAAAATGAATTCTTTTGATTTCGGAGATCTTATGAAATTAAAAGATTTACATGTAAATACAGAATGCTGATCATCTACAACGATTATATTTTATGATGTATACAAAATGTAAACCCCTATGGTTCAATATTTAAGAGATTAACAGTAATCCGTCTTAAAGTTTCGCGGTTTTATCCATGTCCCGCCCGAAGTCACCAATTATGGGATGTACCGTTCGGAGACAATGTTGTACAACATAATCGAACATGTGTATCACGAATATCTTTAATTATGATAATGGATTTTACAATATAATTAGTGATGATTATGTTTAATAAATGTATTACAAATATTTATTTGTCGCGGAGATTTCATAATTTGATAATACCATGCTGAGTATAAAATTGAATGCAATTAAAATTGTAGTCACTCTGAGTTTGACATCTGACAAGTAAAGTCAGAAAATCCTCAAGAGAAAAAGATGTAAGTTGACTTTAACTTTCGAAAATGATTAAATGAGAATTTTATTTGATCAATACATAAATACCAATCATACACACATTTGAATTAAATGAATACTACTTCATTATCATATTGAACGCATATCGAAATATTTAGCGAAAAAAAAAAGACAACCTTCTTCTTTCAGCACTAACAATTCAGCATTTCAAAATCAAAAATTATAATTACTTATCATTGTTCTCTTACTTTTTTTTAGCAAAATGGAGAGCCCAATGCTAGAATCGCCATGCTACAACCAAGCTAAGACACCACAATTCATACGGAGCTTGTTTGATGAAGATTCTGGGCTTGGTATGGAGTTCAACCCTGTAGACTTTGAAGATTCTCCAACACTAAGTCTCTTCAAGGAAAAAGAAACCAACAAAAGAAAGAGGCCTGATGTAACCGACACACCAGTTTCTTACAGCAAGAAAAGGTACATTAAATCAAAACATCTGAAGAAATCTCTTTCATTCGATGTCAACATTCTTAACAGCAAGGCCAAAAGTTCTGGAACGGACATGAATGTCATTTCTAGCGCTAATGACGACATTTCAGTTGAGGGAGCGGTTTTGACGGGCGACGGAAGCAAAGAGTGTTGCTTACCGACGGTTCAAGGACGGTTTCATGACCTTAGATACATAACTCATTCAACCATGAAGGACGTTGTGGACGGAAAATATGATGACGTCATTGGAAGCTTCCGCATCATAGACAGTCGGTACTCCTATGAGTATGACGGAGGCCACATTGCAGGTGCCGAAAACATTCACAACAAAGACGACATTCTCGATCTCCTCAAATACCCCAAAAGCAACATGGATGGAAAGCGCGAAATTATAATATTTCACTGCGAGTTTTCATCGGAACGGGGACCAAAAATGTGCCGCTTCTTGAGAAACAATGACAGAGAAGTAAACGCAGAAAACTATCCTGCACTGCACTACCCTGAATTATACATCATGAAAGGTGGATACAAGGAATTCTATGAAAACAATAAAGAGCTATGCACACCAATGGCTTACGTACCAATGCTTAGCAAAGACCACAAAGAGGACTTGCGCCATTTCCGCACCAAATCAAAATCCTGGTACGCCGGACAAAAGAAGCTTAAAACTTCGTCTAGCCGTTTGTTCTGCTAAGAACTTATTATAATAGTGCTATTGTAATGTATACATTAATTTATATTAAGAAATTGTACATATTTATACAACACATTAAAATGTAAAATAGTTTATACAGTGCGTTATGTATTAATCAACGTGACGACTTGAAAGTAAACTTCTTGGACAACTCGTAGACACAAGTGTTTCACGTGAAAAAAAAAACGTAATGATTAATTGAAAGTTAGTCTTCTATTCAAGAAGTATATCGAACTATTTCAAACAAAATATATTCAGAGGAAATACAGCCACCTATTTCACTGAAATTCTAAAAATCCCAGCATAATGGGAACATTGCCACAGATGCTGGCGATTACATAACCCTAAACCATTTCTACCCTATTACTTTAGAACAATAGGGAGAGATGAAAAGATAATATATAATTCTCTTGTCATTCATTCAGGCAAAATGAAAAAAATAAGACAACACTAAATGATGTATCATCAAGAAATGACGGAAATTGTCGGTACACAAGACTGCTAGAAATGCAGTCTGATAAATATTTTACATTGCAGTTCGCAAAGTACTGTCTGAACCAAAGCCCACAGAAAGATGCAGACATAATATATTTTAGGTAATAAATGCATGGGCGATTTGATGGGATAGGGCATATTTTTAGGAAGGGGAAAGGAAGGTAAAAAAAATGAACATAGTATGTCTATTATAACTACAGGCCATTTTTTCTAGCTCAATATAAATAGTTTAGTTCTTTCTTGGATTTAGGATAGGAAAAAAACACGCTTGTCCCTTTGTACCCGAACTCCTGCAATAGACAACCCAATTTGCATTTCAATAGGCAGCACCAACTGCAAAACTACGAACTACAATAGGTTCAATTATGAACAAAACACATGCACAAATGAACACACTAGGTATGGTGTACTTCAATGTAAGGTATGCAAGAGCTTGTAGCCACTGTTCTGACATCCTTTAAAAAGTGTCATAGGTGTATGAGAGACATGCTTTTGGACAAGGTAATAAAGATATGTCTACTAAGCTGCCTGAAAAAAAAATATCAGGGGTATTCTCTTGATGACAAAGATTATAATAGAGGATGGACATTCACAATGTTATCAATATATCTTCTGCATACTACTGATTTTACCACATTCCCCTGGTTGCAATTTCGTGCTGCAAGATTGTATTGCATAATATTTCCGGACACAAACAAACAAACAAACAAACAAAAAATATGCATAAGCGGAAGTTTCAGCGTCCTTTAAAACGTGGTTTCCACCCGGCCCCCCATTTCCATCGTAAATGCTTGCAACAAGTTAGGACCACCGCGCTTTCCTTTTTTGCCTTGACATTGTTATATTATATTATACTTTACTTTTTGATTCTCCTTTTGACTATTATCTAGAGTTTATCAATTCGTTATTTTGTTATTACTCCAGGTATAAGAAGTTGGAACTCAGTTTCTGCATAAAATAGCACTAAGAAATTAGCTTGCCAGCCAATCTCAAGCATTGCTACAATAAGGTATAGTGTAAATAGCTTGTATACAGACACACTTCAGCTTGAAAATGCTACTATCACAAATTTAACCTTCAAAATTCTACTACCACAAAGTTAACCTTCAAAATGCTACTATTACAAATTTAACCTTCAAAATTCTACTACCACAAAGTTAACCTTCAAAATGTTACTATCACAAAATTAACCTTCAAAATGCTACAATCACAAATTTAACCTTCAAAATGCTACATTACTCAATATGAAACACAAACTTCAATTTGCAAATAGTGTAATATGAAAATGTATTAAAAGTTTCCACCTATTTAATTGTTTAAAGGCTAGCCAGATATAAAATTATAAAATGGTTCCGCTTGTTTGCAATTATGTAATTTCCTCACTGTAAGCAGCAACAAAGACGGGCAGGAGGAGAATTTCTTGGGTCACTTTTTTTCCTATTAAACACCATTAAAAATTCCTTTCATACACATGTTATTAATTCTGCATGAGAAACCTGGTAGGCTACTGCTGCTTTTGAAATTAAAATTATAATTAAACTAAACTTTTGTATAATTTAACATGGTAAAAACAGATATAAAAAGCATTTGGCTTGTGAAAATTAATATTTCATCATAGTTTTCATATGCAAGATAATAAACATATTAAGCTGTTTTTGAAGTTCCCAAGTGTAATTCAGCTAAATATTTCTTGTTCCTTGGACTATAGCCTGAGAAAAATAAATGGCCTGGCTGCACCCAATTGCAGTGGCAGATTCAGAGAAAGGGGGGGGGGTTCAGTGGACATTTGCCGTTTCCCCCCCAACTGAACATATTTCATTGCTTGAAATCTTGATTTTACACATTTTTTCCCAAAGAAAGTCCAAATATTTGAAAAAAATAAGGTTTGTGATAAAAAAAAAATCTGAAATAATTGTGCACCTGGCTCTGCTCTGCAATTACTGGGGTAGTTTACATTCCACTACAAAAAAACCCCTAAACTTGGACCTGCCATTAATTGGATCATAAATTTTATACTACCCATACACTAAAAAACTCTGTGCCTGATTTCATGTAGTATTCTAAATTACATGCATTATGTGATAGTCAAGCATTTTGGTGATTGAATTGAAAATAAATATAACATGAACAATTATTTTGTTATAGATATGGTATTACTGGTTCAAAATATAAATCTACTGGTTCCCCAATTAGTGCTTAGAATACCAACTAGTTTATCTGAACTTTTGATTACAACTGTTGATTCTCCAAAAAATGAATCTCAAAAAACTTCTTATTTCATTATGCATTAAAAAAACTGAAGATAGAAATGTCAGTCTATTACATTAATAGCATAGGCCATATCTGGATAATTCATTATAACCACTACAGCATTAAATTCACCAAATCCTAATTACAATTTTATGTCATTATTATAGCTAGAAATTCAAAATGTATGTATTTATAGTAAGACAATTTTATGTTTCATCTTCCCCTGCGGTGGATGCTTTTTGTCTCTCACAAATGAAATGCATGGTATTTTGTGCAACAGCGCTCCATCAAAGTCGTCATGGCAGGAAAATGGCTTGCTTAATTAGCTGCTGCATACTTGATCTGTTTACCCACAAAAATCCTACATTTTGATGACTAATGAACTAAGATAAAAACTTTCCCCTCATTTTGTTGTGATTTTGTAAAAAGGTTAATCATTAAAATAAAACAAAAGAATACACTAGAATATGTATATCTTTGGTAATATTGATGTTCAGCTAGACATTTTCTTTAGATCCATGCTGGTCATTATTTCTTTCCAAATATTGATTATCAGCAGTGCAATTTGAATAAAACTAATGGTTTTGGAAATGTATGAGAAAACCTTCTGACTGACCCCTATGTTCTATTTTTAGTAACAGCAGCCATGTGTTTTGATGGATAAAAAATCCCCATACCAGATCTATGGATAACACCCTAAGAAGTATTCATACTACGTTTGGTTCTAATTGGTCAAATAGTTTCAGAGGAGAAGACTTTTGAAAGAAAAAATATTAAAAAGAGCAAAACAAAAATCAAAAAGGGCAATACCTCCAATGTGGCTTAACAGATTAAAACGAAACTTTAACTACAGATAGATCTCATCATACTGAACACTTTTACCTATGTCATAATTTGGTTTAACCTAACAGTTTTGGAGATATATATGTGAAAAACTTCCGTCTGACTCCTATGTTCTATTTTTATTAACAGTAGCCATGTTTTTCGATGGATAAATAAAAATCCCAAAATCTATTTTAAAATCAAACCCTAGGGAACATTGTATCAAATTTGGTCCTAATTGGTCAAGTAATGTCAGAAGAGAAGACTGTTGAAAGAAAAAGCATTAAAAAGAGCAATAAATCTCATCATACTGAACACCTTAACCCAGGTCAGAATTTGGCAAAACCTAATGGTTTTGGAGATATATGCCAAAAACTTCTATCTGAAACCTTGTTTTCTCACTAACAGGGGCCATGTTTTTCGATGGATCAAAAATCCCCACACCATTTCTATGCAGGATACACCAAGGAACATTCATGCCATGTTTGGTTAAAATTGGTCTAGTAGTATCGGAGGAGAAGAGTTTTGAAAATTTGACGGACAATAATGACTAATGCCAAGTGTTGGCAATAGCTCAAATGACCATTGGCCAGGTGAGCTAAAAAAATGAAAGGAATAACAGACAGACAAACTGACACCCAATAACTCTGAATTGGGAGAATATAAAAAAAAAAAAAACCTTTATATGAATTTCATTGCAATGAAAGTAAGACTTTTGAGTACATGAATATAAAATTGTGGGTTGTTATTCAACCAGCTTCTTCTGAACCAAAATATAAAGATGGAGAGAAACTTAAAAATAACGAGAAAATCATATGTCTCCCATTAAATTCTATTACAACAAGATCATGAATTTGAAAAAGAAACCTGGGTAAGTAATTAATCCACAGGTAATGGGTTCATAAAAGATAAATGCATTCAATCAAAATCAGTGAAGATTTTGTTTTGCAATCTGAGATTCTGATTTTAATTCCTAAAACACATGTTTTCTAGAATTGTTGTTGTTTATGTGTCTCCCCTACAACAATAAAATTTATTACATATGTACTATAATATGGGATGTATATTTTGAATATACTAGTGAATGCCTTGAGCTAATTAGCTCTTTTGATAACATTACATGAGTTAAGTAGCTGTCTTACAAAAACGATACTAAAGGTAGAATTATTGATGAAAAACTTACAACTTTGAAGCTTTGATATAATTTGAAAAAAAATTGTTCTTTTATGAAAAATGATCTGTGAAAGAGGAATCAAGGGAACCAAGATTTGAACAGTTACCAAAAGAACATTGCAGGGATATAGACTACAGAGGGAAAAAAAGACAAAACAACAAAAAACACGAAATAACCAAAACAATACATACAGACTGGACAAAAGTGATTATTATCCTCTGACCTGTCATTGAAATATAATTTCACATTTTCTCCCTTTGAAGCTGTAAAAATTGTAATTTTTTTCTGTTTGCAGATCCCACATTTCACAGGGGGATGAGCCTACTCACTAAACAGCTGACATTTGCCATTGTAAAGAGGAGCAAAGCTTTAGGTCCTCTTTCTTGCAAAAAATCCATTTAGACCTACTGACCTCAAATCAATATGTGTCACCTTAGTTTCCTTCTTGCAAGTTTAATAAAAGATGTTTCAAAGGAAACTTAAGTTACAAGGAGTAAACCACTTTGCGGACCTAAGGTAAAATATAAATCCAAATTCTACAGCCGCTGCTCTTATGAAAGACAAGAGACAAAAACTTACCCCTGCACTACAGCCGCTGCTCTCATGAAAGAAGGGGGCAAAAACCTACCCCTGCACTACAACCGCTGCTCTAGTGAAAAACAGGGACAAAAACCTACTCCTGCACTACAGCCGTTGCTCTAGTGAAAGACAGAGACAAAAACCTACCCCTGCACTACAGCCGCTGCTCTAGTGAAAGACAGAGACAAAAACCTACCCCTGCACTACAGCTGCTGCTCTAGTGAAAGAGTAATCAAGGGAACCAAGGTTATAGCGGTAATCAAAAGAATGTAATCCAGGGACAAAGACCAGACATGGAAAACAGACACACACAACAAAGAACATTAAGTAACTTAAATCATACATACAAAGTAACAAAAGTAAATGAGCAACTCGGACTCCACTAAAAACTGGGAGCATGGACGAGGTGCACCGGTAGGGTAAGCGTCCTCTGCTTTTCTAGAAACACCCAACGAGTTGCTCATAAAAAGTCAAGTCCGGGGTAGACAAACAAGGAAAGGAAAACTATGACCCGTCAAATAAATCAGTTTTCATGGTGCTGATGGATACACCATAACGATCCACGAGTTCATGATGACTACCATAAAACTTCTGTAGTGATGACTTCAATCTTGTAGCAACACAACCCTGTTCCAGAAGCCTATTTGTTAGAGTTCTAGCGCGATATAAAAAGTCTGTGTAGTTTCCGCAAGCGCTGGCATAACGTATGAGTTGTGATATGAACACTCCATACGCAGGAGCCGAAGGGATGTTGCCACAGATGATAGGAAAGTTGACAATTCTGAATGAAAAGTCATCACGTTTGTCGTAAAGTTTGGTCAATAGTTTTCCTTTACCATCACTTTCTAAGTGTAGGTCAAGATATGAGGCTGACTTCACAGTGTCTGTAGTATCCTTTACCTCAAAATCTTTTGGGTAGATGCGATGTATCAAATCCCCGAAATTAGGATTAAGATAATATGTCCTCTATATAGCGGAAACTGAGATTGAAGGATCTAGCCAAACGATATTCTTTCTTTCTTTCTGATCAGATCAGCTATAAAGTCAGCCTCATAAGAGTAAAGAAATAGGTCAGCAAGTAAAGGAGCACAATTTGTTCCCATTGGAATGCGGACCGTTTGTTGAAAAACATGTCCACCATACTTGACAAATATGTGGTCAATTAAAAATTCCAGCATTTTGTAAACATCTTCCTCTGTATATTTGGAAGATGATTTGGAGTTATTCCTTACAAAGTATGAGGAATCTCTACCAATAACTATATATTTGTATCTAAGTGTACCATCTTTTTTTGAAAAACAATGATGTATAATGTTTTAAGTCGGGATTTTAACTGAGTATGGGGAATAGAAGTATACAGTGTTGAAAAATCATAGGTTTTAATGCTATTATATTCAGATAATAGTCTTGAACTGATTGTCTCTAAAAGATCTTTCGAATTTTTCAGGATCCACATTGAATTAATACCACTACGGGAGTAACAAGTGTTGTGGTAGGACTGCAGACCTTCTTTGACAGTTGTGAGTATAGAAGTTAAAAGTTTTGAAAGAGGTTTGGTGGTACATTTTGCAGATCCAGCTATGAAAAGTTGTTTGTATGGATTCTTGTGAAGTTTAGGAATCCAGTACATAGACGGTAAATCACAATCATTGTCCCTGGTAGAGAGACCAAAAGAGGATAGCACAGATTTATGGTTTTCCACAATCTCTTCTTTGGAGAGAGTGGTTGCAGTATAGGTCTTGTCACTGCTATTATTTTCTACATCTACCTCTGATAATAAACATTGGATATAAAACTTTTGCAGACAAAAACAATGTTGTTCTGGGCTTTGTCTGCTTGTACGACAACATATTTGTCATGTTTAGTAGACAATGTTTTTGCTACATCGGGGTCTTTGAAAACTGATGTAGCCTTGGCACTCATTGACCTACTTACAACTTTCATTCATTTCAAAATTAAAGACCTCACGGCCTTTAACCACTCTGACAGAGAATCAATGTCTTCTTATTCTCGTTTTATCCATTTTCTTGCATAGTCCTCGACGGCATCCATAAGAACTTTAAAGTTATAATTCCAATTTATGGAGCATGGTTCACGGTACTTGGGACCTTTAGAAAGAATATTACGCAGAGATTCGTTTTCGATAATGGTTAAATCTCCCGTAATGACGTGACCAGAAGGACCATATTTGAATGGAGAGGTTTTGCAAGAACAGTCAGGTGGTTTAGCCTTGGATCCTCAAACTCGAGGTTCTGCAATAGCCTTTTATAATTGAAAATTTTGGATGCAATGGGTGAAGTATAGGAATATGAAATAATTGGTATGGATTTGTCTTTGAAATATGGGGGAATTTTGTTGGTAATGTTTTTGTGATGGAGGATGTTAGCCAAATTAATTGCATCTATACCTTTGTTGACAAATGGTAGTGGAAGAAATGATCATTTTTCTTCATCTTGACTTTTCACACAAACTGGTTTAAAGAGTCTGTGGAAACCAATATCCAAAATTATGGCAACAAGTCTGTATAAAGATGACGTGGGGTCAGAAACAGGAGGTCAAGACTTGTTTTGTAAAGGGAGTGTAGTAGAGTGAGAGGTATAGAATAAAGTTTGGTTCTAATGTGATGAAGTCCAAGAGGTTTTTGTATGAAAGGAAGGAGACCATCTATGGAGACATCATGTAACTTAGGTGACGTATAGTGGCGATGGCCATGACTTCTTTCCCGTCTTGGATTTTTGTCAAATAAATTCATCACATTTATGCAATTGTTATATTGGCTTGACAGGTTTCCTATACTTTTGATGTTGTCATTGCATCCGTAAGGTATTGCAGTACCTAGTCTGCGTATCCAGTACTCCTCTCTTTCCCTACGATAGTTTTTACTTAGAACGGGACTGTTCGTAGGATGGTAATTTTTTTCTAAAATATGAACTTTCATGGAGAGGATTGAATGATCTTGTTGATTAAAGTGTTGATAAATTGTCGGGAATTTGGTGGTGTTAATTCACGAAAGATGACCGCACATTCTTTTACTTAATCATTCTTGCGTTTCTCCAACATATATTAAACCACATAAGTTACATTCTAATCCATATATTAAGTTTGTTGATTTGCAACTTAAGTCATCGTACCTTCTTGTATGGAAAGTTTTGTTTGTAAGGGAACTGGAGAAGTAAGGGTCAGTTATAAGAATGTTGCATGTTTTGCAATTTTTAATACCACATTTTGATATGGTACAATGTGGTTCTTCATCGTTGTAGTCAAGTATATCGTTTAAAGTGATGGAACATGGTTTGATAATTTTAAAATAGTCTGGAATAGATGGTCTGCAGACTAAACGTGTGATTGGGTACTTTTAGTTGAATTGGTCGGGGCACTTTCCATACCAGATGTGAGTGTGCTAAGATTCCCATCTGGGGACACCACATACTTACAAGACAACAGAGTGTCCGATCTGTTTTCAAAAGACAGAGACAAAAACCTACCCCTGCACTACAGCCGCTGTTCTAGTGAAAGACAGAGACAAAAACTTACCCCTGCACTACAGCCGCTGCTCTAATGAAAGACAGAGACAAATACTTACCCCAGCACTACAGTCAACTGATGTTTTAGATCCCAGACTAACTATCCTGCCATCACCATAATACATTAGATTCTGACCTTTTGTACCATTCTCACCACCTGAATCAAAAGTGTACTTAACTACATTGTTTATAAAAGTGTATGCTTATTTGCTGGAAATTCATTCAAGTCAGGCTAAATTGAAAAAAATGTTTGTTTTCTGTAACAAGCTAAAAATGTAGGATTCAGTCATTTTAAATTAACAGCAACTATGCAAACATTTTTTGTTTGTTTTGATTTAATTGCATAAAGTTCATTAAAATTAAAACAAAGAGCAATAAGTGTTTATTGCATGCATGTTTAAATTGTGTTTACTACACATCCACATAATATTATAAAGTTACTAATGATAACATTCCATACTTACAGTAAAAAAAAAAAATTAACATTTACTCAAACATAGAATCAGATAAAATTGTACAAAAAATAAAACTAGAGGCTCCCAGGAGCCTGAATCGCTCACATGGTTAAAGTTTGTCTTTCAAGAGCAATAAAGTTAACAAGGAGCTGTACAACAATTTTGACTCAACAAGACTATAGTAGGACTATCTTAATGATCATTTCAGCGATTGAAAGTTTCTTTCTGTCTATTATAGTTTCCAAGATATTGGCTGAAAACTGTAAAAAAAAAAGAAAGGCATTTTTCATCTTTCAAGGGCAATAACTCTCAAAAGGAGTCGCCTGACAACTCTGATCCTTGAAGACTTTTGAAGGCCTTATAATAAGGGTCAAATCAGCAATTGAAATAATTATGTTAAACCTAACGGTTTAAGAGATGTATGCAAAAAACACACAGTCTCACCCCTATTTTCTATTTTTAGTGATGGTGGCAATGTTCTTCAATGGATCAAAAATCCTCACATCAGTTCTGTGTAGGATACCTGAAGGAACATTCATACAAAGCTTGATTCCAATTGGTCCAGTGGTGTCAGAGAATAAGATTTTTGACAGAAATAACATTAAAAATAGCCAAAAAAATATTAAAAAAGGGCGATAACTCCAACAAAGCTTAACAGATTAAAATGAAAATTTAACCACAGATAGATCTCATCATGCTGAACACTTTTACTGCTGTCAGAATTTGGCTAAACCTAACAGTTTTGGAGGTATATGCAAGAAACTACTTTCTGACCCCTATGTTCTATTTTAGTAACGATGGTCATGTTTTTCAACTGATCAAAATGCCCATACAAGTTCTATGCAAAATACCCTAAGAAACATTCATACCAAGTTTGGTTCCAATTGGTCAAGTGGTGTCAGAGGAGGAAATTTTTTAATGAAATAACATTAAAAATAGCAAAAAAAAAAAAAAAAACACTGAAAAAGGGCAATAACTCCAACATGGCTCAACAGATTAAAATGAAAATTTGAACACAGATAGATCTCATCATGCTAAACACTTTTACGCCATCAGAATTCGACTAAACCTACTGGTTTTGGAGATAAATGCAAAAAACTACTGTCTGACCCCTATGGTCTATTTTTAGTAATGGCAGCAATGTTTTTCAATGGATCAAAAATCCCCACATCATTTCTATGCAGGCAGGATACCTCAAGAAACATTCATACCAAGTTTGGTTCCAATTGGTCAAGTGGTGCCAGAGGAGAAGAGTTTTGAAAAACTGTTAACGAAGGACAACAATGACGATGATGGATGCCAAGTGAGCTAAAAATGAATATATACAGTTTGCCCTTGACTGATCATGCTAAAGGAGTTGAACCATGATGAGTTAATACAAGAAATTACTGGAAATATTCACAAAAAATCTAACCTTGAAAACATGTTAGTTAATATCTACATACCAAATAAACCATATGGATGGAACACTCTCCTCTCTGTTAATATTGACAATGTCAAGGATTTCCTCCATAAGTACTCTCTGATGACCCCATCACCTCCATTGTGACGACCTTTACCCCCTGTTCCAGGATTCAGGTGGAATCTCTTTAAAACAACTGGATATCTGTAAAATAAATACATGTGGACTACAGTAAAAATTTTAATTTTTTAACAAATGAATGAGACCTTTATACTAGTATAGATAAAGTCACATGAGGATATTGATCTTTGGATCACAGACACCCCAACTGAGCATTTTAAATTTTCAAAGTGAAAAAATGTAAAAATTAGTAAACAGAAAACATTTAATATGTAACATTTGAATACCCTGTATTGAATTGTTTAAGATGGAAAGATTGGTTGAACAGTTCTTCAATAATAATCCAGAAATTTAAAGCATGACAGACAGATGGACAGACATGAGGATCACTATATTCTCAAACTGCTTGAGCAAGCACAAAAAAAGTGCATTAAAGAAACATAAAGTCATCACCTTGAACTTCAGAATAAAAAAATAAAATTGACACAACACACACAAATATACAACACACCCACACTTTTTAAGACAGAATCATACAATGGTGTACATTTTAATCATATTTTAAGGTTCTAGACAAAGTGATCCAGTTTTCAAAGGAAATCTACAATTTTGAGTTGTGATGAAAAGGAGGATATACACGCCAATACACGAAAATATGTACTTTTAATATTGAAAATACCTTTGTAGATTAGTTTGTCCCTGCCAAATCACTTTGAAAAAAAAAATGAACAGGAAAAGAAAGATCAAATAAACAGACATTACTTCTTGGTTAAAGAATGCACATGTAATACATATTGTTTAGACTGTGTTTAGAATTACAAAATGTGTCAATTGATATTTGTTTAAAACACCAGTGTCTTGTCCAAGTAATCTGATATAAACAACTCTGTGATCTAACGCTGCACTGAAAGAACTCTGGCGTCCTGCTACACCCTGAACAGTGTTCATGAAATGTAGAACGAACTAACATTTGGCAAAACATTGATGAAAACCATGAAATGTATGGTACTGACAACGTACAAGTATACAAGGCATGTGATGGATAACTGAAATGTCACTAACTACCAAAAACATGTTCGCTGTATGGAATGAACATGCAATTAGCTGCATGCATTCTAGACAATGGCAGTGAAAGGCGGACTGTTCTGAGTTTGTTGTAAATACCAATGAAGGCGGACTGTTCTGGGTGTGTAGCATACCAGTATTCCATATCAAAATAGGTAGCTGGTACCTAATGACATGGAAATCTTACTTTACTAATTATGTTTATCTATTTATTTTAGTTAAAATTTAATTTCGGTTGCCTTTGATACAAGGTATGAAGAACTATCTCAGTTCTATATGTCGACAGAGTACATGGAAGATGCCAGCTGAATTCATTTCCCTTTCAATCACTCTTTAATTATAAACTGGCAACATTGTGAAATTAAAACTGGTTTGAAAAGGATACATGTTAAAAAAAAAGGGTGAATCTGCCAATAGCAAATAAACAAGTGAAATGAAGGCTACAATTAAGTCAACATGACCCAAACTTCATATGGTAGATGCTGACTTTACAGAATAAAAGATAGATGAGCAGATGTGTACACAGACTAATATAGTTTTTAAACCATACCAGTACTCATCTTTGACAGTGTTAAAATATATAAGATGCACAGAAGTCAAGAATACTGAATTTGAATTAGTTAAGACTATTGAATGATTTTCTGATGCTGAATCAAAGGGTGAACACTGGCCGTGAACTTCAAAAAATAATTTTATTACACGAAATCTAGATTTTATCATTATACCCCATACCCCACTCCCCCCCCAAAAAAATATGAAATTTTGGTTCTGGCTAATTTCTATTCTACAAAAATTTCCCTTCATCTATGTATGCTTTAGTTTAATCAGTATGCTATTTACCTGATAGACAATTTATCATTCTAAGAACAATTAACGGGGTTACTCTGTGGGCTGTTTGAAATTAATATATACTGTCAGATTATGATGTTTAGAGAAAAATGGTGAGTTCACACTGGCTAGGGTCATTAAAGGTCATTAAGAATAATTAATAGGGGTCATTTAGTACCGAAAATTTCATATTTTTCAAATTTCAAAAGAGTTCTGTAATCTACATGTTCATACCTCCTACCACTGTCCACTTGGACAAATATGGATATCAGATTATTATTTAGGCACATGCTGTTTTATAAGATACTTTGAGCATGCATGCTTACTCAGGTCATTCAGAAAACTCACAGGAAAACTATAGAAAGTTTATTTAGTAATCAAAGATAACACTAAATTCCAAATTTCTCAGCAATAAAGGACCATAACTCCATAAATGCAATATACACCAAATTCCTCCTTGAAGTGTATATTTGCAAGTGTTGTGGTTCACAATATATCCTAGACTAGTCTGGGTGGGGGTCAGGGGGTGGGGGTATACACATATTGGTAGAAGTGGATAAAGAGAACTCTCAGTATTTCAACTTTCAAAGAAAGAAACTGTTACCTTCTCTCTAGGATTTCTGGGTCTGTTATTCTTGTGTTGGTCATGTGTGAGTGGACTCCACCTCTTCCATCCCATGTTGGTCCCTAAAAAAATAAAGGGCATTAATAGAACATAAAGTGATGCCCCGCCATGTAATGGTGAAAAAAAAAGGAAAATGGTAAAATGTTCAAAATAGCCTTACTCATTACTGCTTGTTGGATTTTGCTGAAACTTTAACTTGATCTGTGTGTTATGGTAATAAACAACTGTACAAAGTACCAAAAATGACATTAATCCAATCTGAACTAATCTGGAAACAGTCAATGAGGAACAGAAGGACAGATATGCAACTTTTTGAAGGGTATCACATAAGACCTCAACACTCTGTGTGGTGGGTAACAAAAAAGATTGATAATACGTAAAACTAGTTTTGGATGAAAAAAAAATGATGGATTGAAAAGATGTAACTGATAAGAATCCGTTAGGTCCTGTTGAATCTGACAGGGCACAACCAAATGTAAGAAAGAAATCCTGTTTGGTTCATCAAATAAATTGTGTTTACAAATCAAATTATTGTCTAAAAACCATGTATGTACAGACAAGACATACTTGTTAACCCAACCATAAGATTTTTGGAAAGTTAGTGAAATGAAGAAGGAGTCAAACATGAAATTGCACACATTGTTGTGCTAGGCATACCTCCACTTGTACAGACAGCTGATATTGTAGAGTGATGAAAATCACTTACAACATATGTCCCATCAATATGAAGCCATACTCCAAATAAGAAATTAATCCATTCATTGGGAGCTGACAGAAATTTTCTCTATCATTCCATATAATGTAAAGTGGCAAAGACCCACAAAACAGGAAGTTGATATCTGACAGTACCTAAAATGGCTTACTACATGTGCCCCATCTATATGAAACTATACACCAAATTTGAAATCAATACAGTCATTGGGAACTGAGATAATTGTGATGAAAATTGGATTTGATGGAGGGATGAACGGAATGATGATCAGACAAGAGGATTCCAATATACCACAAACTAAAAAGTAATTTCATATCAAGAACTCTACCATATTTACACTGAGAAAAAAAAATCAGCATAACAACAAAGTCTAGTAAAATAAATTTGACTAGTGATAAGATTGCAAAATGTAATTTTATAACCATACCAACGTCATACTTAGTTATTTTTTCCCATTTAATTTTTATACATGTACATGACTGATATTACATAAAAATATGCTAGCTTCCTAACAACAAGAAAAAGATAAACCTACTATCTTTAGGGGAAATATGCCTTTGTATAAAATTTTAAGAAAGTATTAAAACATATTTATCAAAAGTAATTAAATAAAGTTCTAATATTCCCGCCTTGGTTATCAAAATGGCACAAAAATACGATTTCATGTAATTTTAATGGACACACCTGTCTGCCTTATATTTCTTATCGCTCATATTTTGATTTTATTCTAATTTTCTTCCATATGTACAACAAATAGGTACTAGTACATTTTTCTGAACAGTGTGACATGAGATTGTTATCCTTGCTGAGAAAATTAAGACAGAAAATTGAATTTATAGTTTCAGCTGTATTCTGTTAAAAACTTGTAAGGGTTGACTCTGTGTTGATAACTCTAACAACTTCAATTCTTTAATCTTGTAGTTTGAAGCAGGTTTATTCAAAAGGTGCACAGATTGCAATAAAATGTGCACTAACATAGAATTTTATTGCTGGTAACCAGCTGGCTTCATCCTGATAGACATTTATACAGCAAAAAATTATTTGGTATATTATAAAAAATAGTCTACTCCATTGGAGTGGTATCATTTGTAGAAAAGTCAGTTACTGTAGTTTAAGCGATCAGTTATTACTAGTACCCAGTTAAACTTACTATCCCTGTACAATTCACTGACATAAAAATAGAGCATCAATAGAACATTGAGAAATACCTTACCATATAATAGTGAAAAAGGGGGATGGCAAAATGTTCAAAATTCAAAAACTACATTTTGGACTTTGCTGAAAATAGAACTTACCAGTATTTTATGGTATTAAATGACTTTGCAGTTTCAAAAATATTCATTGCTCAGGTTATTATCTGCAAACCATTTAGAAAAGGGCAGACAAATGGATGGGGTGGATGGACACCCACCCATTTTGTATGGCCAGGTATAAAAATCTAATAACCTTTATTCCATGAGTACTCTGTTTTTTTTATTCATCAGTATTTGTTTCATAAATGCATCATAAAGACATCCACAAAATTGATAATGAACTGTAAGTCCTTCAAATGGCTTTGAAGTTAAGTATAAAGTGAATTATACGTGTAACTAGAAGTCAAAATTGATCAATTCTTTTGGGAGGAAGATATATCTGGCTTAAAGAAACTTTTTAAATGTGTCCCTATATTGTAGCATGTTTAAACCAACAAAGTCCCATAACTCCTGTCAAATATGTCAAATCAAAATTATGGTGCAATATGATCAACTACATATGGTGACTAACAATCTTACAAAATTTGAACAAAATCTGTTCATCAGTATATGAAGAGTTGCACCCACGAAGTATTTCAATAGTGTAGCATGTACAAATTCAACAAAGTCCCATAACTCCTGTAAAACTTGCTGAATCAAAATGGTGGTGCCAAATGATCAACTACACATGGTGACTAACAATCCTACAAATTTGAACAAAATCCAACCAGTGGTTTTTGAGGAGTTGAGTTCACAAGTGTGACCAGATAGACAGACAGACAGACAGTCCAACACCGATATTTCTATGTTCTCTTCTGTGAAGCGGTGGGGGACAATTACGGTTACCCTATTATTCCAAAGACCTGTACATTAAACATTATGAAAGTAGTTCAGAAAAAATAACCGGTATCAAAAATGGTATTAAATTCACATTTAAAGGCTTATAATTACACCTGTATTTACATTTCTCTTATACACTTAAACCTTAAATAAATATTACCAAGTTTTAGTACATGCCAGACTGCAGTTCACTTGTAGGGTTTTAATGAAAATCAAGGGGAGGTCGAAAACATAATAACTGCTTTAAAAGTTTTACTTCATTATGACAGCTCTGACTGAAGATATAAATTAAAACCATATTGCAAGAAAGTGAAAGATTGAATTATGTCATATTTCATAATAGAAACAGACAAAAACTTGATCGTTACCTTTAATTAGATTTTTTTTTTTGGGGGGGGGTATAAAATCATATTAACTTTTAAGAACACTTTGTAGATTCACAGCACTTAGCCAATGTCAGAAAAAGAAAACTGGATCTATCACCCAGAAATGGTAATTTTTTGCAAGCTGTGAGTCTCACCATAAGGGGCAAGACAGAATCAAAAAAGCATTTATGCCACAGCTTATTCCTTGTAAAGTCATGAGCAGAAGGTCAGGTGTCCCCAAAAGGTCAGGGGTCCCCAGAAGGTCACTCATATTACCAAATGAGGATTTTTTTTTTTCAATTTGTTGCCACAGTTTGGCCTAAAGCTGGAAGTTAAGTTAATACAAAGGTTGACTTAGTTCAAATGGTAAGAGACATTATTCTTCTGTAGATTCCA
Source organism: Perna viridis (assembly GCA_037379345.1). Taxonomy (NCBI): domain Eukaryota; kingdom Metazoa; phylum Mollusca; class Bivalvia; order Mytilida; family Mytilidae; genus Perna; species Perna viridis. The sequence goes on from CM074515.1 coordinate 24,957,014, forward strand.
GGGGATGTAAAGTACCATTTATCAGTTCTGCTGTGGTGAAGGGCCAAGAAATGAGCCATACCCCTAAAAAATTACACCTTTTATGGCCAACATAAATACATGACCAATATATTTTTTTACCAAACTCTATACAAGTTCACATTCACTCTGCTTCAGATGAAACAAATTGTACTTTCCAAAGCTTAAAATATTTAAACAGCAAGAACTCCAAAGCAGAAAACAGGCCCAAACCAGATAAGGCAAGAATTAATAATACTTAGAGTTATACACTTATCTCTGTATGAATCATATTTAAAACGTTTTTAGAAATATTTAGCTTAGGTATCATATTCATGCAGTACTGGTTAAAAACAAAGTAAAAGCATTGAAATTCATATCTGCATGTACATATATACAGTCTTGGTTGGCATGTTAAGCTTCTATCTGATGTATAAATCCATGTTAAAATCAGGGATGTGTTTTGCAGCTGATGAAATATTTCAAAACTTGAAAAGAGCCTAGGTCCCATAACTCCTACAAAACATGGCAGTGTAGTATGCAAATCTACATGTCATATATACCAACAAACATGGGGGCAATCTGCCACGCTGTTAAAGAGGAGTAATGTGGATTCACAAGACGGTAAGTACAAATACCATATCTCTGTTGCTGTGCAGCAGAGGACAACCAGCAATATAAATGCATAGTAAGTTTTGTCTGTGTGTCAAAATCTTTAAAAGTTGGTAAAACAAGTCTACAGCTGGCCATATCAAAGGACTTAAACCTACCACATACAGTTGGGGCAATTCACAACAGAACATTTTAAAGTGGCATTCACAGTGAATAATTTATATAAAATTTTCCAAACTTTCATAGTGGTTAAACAAGTCTAAGCGTGTTTTTAACTGTATTTAACACTGTTTTGCTTTCAAAGACATTTTGTCAAACCCACCCCTGACACCTGTTCAGCTTTTGTTGTGCATTGTCTATAAAAGGTCTATAGCCATGGTGTCAGGGGTGGGTTTGACAACAAATCTATTGAAACCAAGATTCCAGTGGAAATCAAAAGAATATATTAAGGAACAAGTCATGAAAACTCCATTTGATCATTGTATTACCATCAGCTGGCCATTAATGTAGCACTGATTTACCGGTACCCCAAGCGATCGTGAGGGATTTAATAATGAGATAAAAGGCCTGCCCACGTTAAAACAATGTTAAAATGGAGTTTTTTTAAGTGATTTTTTTTATTAAAATGACTAGTTTCTTCATCTTTTTTTAATAGGCGCAGCCTATGTGTTGCTGGAATGTTGGTCATGTGCTTTTTACCATGGCTGTGGTCTAAAGAGCTTTGAAGCACATCATATTAGTATCCAAGGATAAAGACTAGTGAGGTAAAACAAGCCATCAACAAAGAACATGGAACCAGAAGGATGGGTATCTAATTTTATAAATCAATCTATAATTCCTGATTATATATGCCATTAAGCTTATAGAACAATTCCTGAACACAATAAATATCAAATATTCCAGACAGCTGGGCTTCCTTTGTCTCCAAGAAACAGACATGTAAAACATGTGGATTAGATTAAAGGTACCAGATGAAAAGATAGTCCAGTCACTGTCTAGATTAACTGGTACCTAAATCTTGTAACATTGTGCATAACAATAGTGAATGATATCGTTGTCTTTGATGATGTCAATTGAGAAAAACTTTTATTGTCACCTGAACTACTGACTCCCCAAGAAGTAAAAGACCATATGTGTCATCAAAAAATGTTTTAGATGTCCATCTGTTAAGAGTATTCTACTGGTACAATCCTGAAATGCTTTGAAACAACATAATGATTTTGAGGAAATATTAACTCTAGAACATTTCCTGTAGTTTGTGTCATGATCAATAAAGATAAAACAGAAGTTTCCTGTTGCATATCTGACCACAAGCATCATTTTACATCTTATGTAATATCAAGCCATAATATCATATTCTACTTAAATCTAGTTCTGCAAAACATTCTGAAAACAATTCTAATCCATCCATTGGAGAAGAATGACAGATTGATGGAAGAAAGCTGTATATCTGAAGAAAAAACAACTTGTGTTTCATTTTTTTGTTTTTATGTTGTTTCTGTGTATGTTTTCTTTGCTTTGTGTTTATCCCTACTGCAGCAGTGCTAGAGGTTGTCTGGTTCTGACTTGGTGCCATCTTTGGGGTATGGAGGAATGGAATTCCAACCACTAACATTGTAGGTGTATGTTAATCCCTGTCGTTTGAGTGTAGATATCTTTCAATTTTAAGTTGTAAAAACATTCTCCAATGGAAAGTATCAAAATTTCAAAAAATTTATCTAGCAAGTCTTGGCAATCACGTTAAAGTATCTTAATTCTAATAATGAGAGTAGAAAAATATAAGGCCTGGTTGAAGGGAAATCTGTTTCTCCCATGAAAATTGACGGAAAACGCTCATGCAGAAATCAAACAGGACCATCCTACTTATAGATACTATAGATCTGATCAGATATTTTCTCTATCATTCCATATAATGTAAAGTGGCAAAGACCCACAAAACAGGAAGTTGATATCTGACAGCACCTAAAATGGCTTACTACATGTGCCCCATCTATATGAAACTATACACCAAATTTGAAATCAAATAGTCATTGTGGTTTAATAAATTCTAATGTACTGATCACAATACTTGAAATCTGTAACAAAAATATTCAATATAATATGTAAATTACCACCTTTGTCAATACAGTGATGAAACAGTTTCTCTTCCCCTCAAAAAGCAAATTTCCTTACTTTTCTTTGTTGGATTAATTGTCCAGCTAAAGCAGTTAAACTCCATTATTCTTTTTTTAAACTAAATGAGGTGTAGTAAGTATATCTTTCTTCATGACAATAACTCCTACCAATTATGGAAGCAATAAAGCAAATAGTTTCAGAGTGGATATGCCAATATAGCACAGCAGACAGAGACAGACAGATTCCATTACCAATCTTTTTGTTGCTTCACAGCAGAGAAAAAAGTAGCATTTAGTTTAAGAACAGGAATGCAATTTATTCAAATAAGAGTTGAAATTTTATTCAGATATCAAGCAAATAATACATTCCTTAATAGTAAATTCAGAGCTAGTTTTCATGGGAAAAAGGGGTACACCCGCCCCATTAATAGAGTAACGCTTAGATAAAGAATGCTTGACATTGCTCTAGTGAAAGCAAAGAGCAATAAAATGTTGAAAGATTCATGTCTTATTAATGTACTTAATCTATCTTTAAAGTGAAGAGCCAAAAAATCTATTCCAGTGATTCAAATTTATGTTTAACCACCAATAAACTCCAATTACATTACTGAATACAATTGCCTTGAACAAAAATACATGTTTCACACAAATATGAGTAAATATTCAAGAGGAAAATACATTCAAGGTTTAAAAAATGTGCTAATTCCTGTTAACTGTCATTTAAAAACATAAATTAAGATGATATGGAAAAAGGAGATGCAGAATTATGCAAGTATACGTCAAAAGCATTTTATCATATTTTATGAGCAAGAAGTCACTGTAGCAAGTGCGTACACATATTTTTGCCAAATGTTCGTTCAATGGATGGGATGACATAAATCTTGTACACAGTCTCTGAAAAGCAATGAAAAAAGGGCTGAGGATGGTGAGTTTAAGAAACTCTGCCAAATACAGGCTACAGGGGTGCTCCATCATCCACTAACCGATAAATTTAAGAATTTTCTCCATTTCTAAACCAGTGATTAAATATGCAAATGAATTTTTGATTACCAGGGCCCAGTATTTGAAGAGATTTATCCCCTTAAAAAAAAAGAAGATATCCATTTAATAAGTCTAATACAATCTATACAGGCTATCCAATGGTAAATCTTTATCCAGCAGATAAAGTTTGAGTAACTGAGACTTAAGTTATGGCAGTCGGTAATTTTTGCAAGGGGTTTCCTGTCATTTAATTTTTTCACAGTTTTCTAAAGACTTCATGGGAGAAACTAATTAGCCTGTTCTTGATTTGAAATTTTTCCCAGCTCTCAAAGGCAAAATATAGATTTTAACATACTCGCCAAAGCTCACATGTTGAAATTTAAATTTTACCATTAGAAAATTATTTCAACCATGTGCTCAATCCTGGAAATAAATATATATTTATTCCCTGTTCTTTTTTTTGAAAAAATACAGAGAACTGCAGTAAAGCTCCTATTTGTCATTCAAAATTAAGGAAGAAGTCTGAAAAAATCTGCAGTTGACAGTTGTTTGTGATTCATCCAAGAATCTTAAGGGTTGATCTCATCAACTCAATAAAAGTGGTAATTTTCTCAAGTAATTAGCTATCACAAAGTTAAGTGAAGAAAAGGAAAGAATCAAACATTAGATTTTATCTTTTTTCTTATCTTTGAGATTTTTGTTTTATTTGATTGCTATTCTGTAAAGGTCAATCATGTTATGTTTTCCTGGAGGTTCTCCAAAGTATAAAGATTCATTCATAAATCGTTTATACTATTGGAGATTATTGATAAATATCCTATAGGTTTATAAGAATTTACAAATGATGTGCTTGTAAATGAAAGAAGTTTGCAAGGAGCAGGGATGTGATGTATTGTTTACACCATAGGTGAAAAAAAAAGAAATTGATTGGTCTTGTTTACAGAATTGGTAAAAAAAAAGAATTTGAGTGACATTAATAGGATCAGTTTACAAGTTCAGAATAAAACATCTAAGGATCATTGAAAGGTCTAAGATAATTAAGAGTAAGGAGTATATGGGCCAATGAACCAGTATTGGTTAGAACATTTCAGGCTTGCAGCTGAAAGTATACGGAGGTCGCCAGTGTTTGATCAGCGGAATTGACTTGTTTGAAAAAATTGTGAAAAAAGCAAACTTCTGAGAGTATAAAGGCTAAAAACCACTAATTCCACTTTCCATAGGCTTCTATGCTAATTTCACAATATTCAATGGCTTCTCTGGACTTTACCTTAACTTTAACCTGCAGAGGACTATATATCAGCATGATTCTACATATGTCAGCTCACAATCCTCAGAATGGCATGTGGGGTTAGCAGACTTGCAGTGCAGTACTGGTCACCGGAAGTGAAGGGTCTATAAATAGCATGGGAAATCCCAGTGTTTTCACAAGATAGGGGTATATTTAAAAATCATTATGGAGATTAGGCTTCACATCACAAGAAGCAACATGCACCTATAAAATGTACAGAAATGTTTTTCCTTTCAGAAACTGTTTAAATTTTTAAAATAAGATGAGAACTTTTTTCACAGCACTATGAGGAACAGGGGTAATTTCTGCGTAGGACTATTTTTGCGTACGTTCCGAATGCTCATTGGTTGAATTGGTGGTCTGTAACCTAAAGAGTCACTTCTTGTCTTAGAAAAAATAAATAACTATACAGGTATCTTCCTACACACATACCGAATGCATTTGCAAAGTTTCAGTGAAATGTGACAAGCACTTTTTTAAATATTTGATTTTTAAATATAGGGTAACCAAGTTGTGCGAGCAAAAAAGTGACAATATTCTACCATACTTAAATGCATTAAATATTTGCAAAGAACTTTTTCTGACTTTTCAAATAAAAAATATCAATCACAACTTGTTTTTTAACAATATTAATGAAGAAATAGTTTTAAAAGTAATCATTTTCTGAGAAATTGGTCTATTTTTAAAAATTTATTTCTGAGATGCCTCCCCCTTTTTCTTGATCACATGTCAAAAATCCTAAATCTTTAAATTTTCACAAAAGGTGATATATTTGGCTTTCAATTTGTAAATACAGTGTTTTCACAGTAAAACATGACCAGTAAAGGGCACCTAAAGCAAAAAAAGTACTCAATAATGGATTTTCCATGTTGCCATAGGGGAATGCTGATATGGCCTTAACCGCAGTAATGAAAGTGAGTTTTTCCTCATTTCTAACCTAATTTTTGCTCAAATCTACACAAAACTTGATTTCAAGTGCTTATTACCACCATATTTAGGTAAATATAGCCCTCAAAGTTTAATATTTGATATTTTTACTAAATTTTCTACACTTTTTACAAGATAGGACATAAAAATCAGCCAAAAAGACCAATTTTCCATAATTTGGACCTATAACTTAAAAAAATGCATATTTTGAAGGATTTTTGTAGTGTATTCCTCTCATGGCAAAGTTAACAAGATCTTCAAGTAGTTTAAAGCTATTTCAAGAAACTTTTCATTTTGCCATGGCTTCATCTTAAGGCTAAAAACCACTAATTCCACTTTCCATAGGCTTCTATGCTAATTTCACAATATTCAATGGCTTCTCTGGACTTTACCTTAACTTTAACCTGCAGAGGACTATATATCAGCATGATTCTACATATGTCAGCTCACAATCCTCAGAATGGCATGTGGGGTTAGCAGACTTGCAGTGCAGTACTGGTCACCGGAAGTGAAGGGTCTATAAATAGCATGGGAAATCCCAGTGTTTTCACAAGATAGGGGTATATTTAAAAATCATTATGGAGATTAGGCTTCACATCACAAGAAGCAACATGCACCTATAAAATGTACAGAAATGTTTTTCCTTTCAGAAACTGTTTAAATTTTTAAAATAAGATGAGAACTTTTTTCACAGCACTATGAGGAACAGGGGTAATTTCTGCGTAGGACTATTTTTGCGTACGTTCCGAATGCTCATTGGTTGAATTGGTGGTCTGTAACCTAAAGGGCAAACATTTTAATGCAAACAAGATAGCAAAATTTTGCTGAGCTTGGGTGGCAAATAACCAATAAAAAGTTACATCATGTGCCCTTTTTGCTTTTCTAACCTTTGGCCCACAGTCTAATTAAAATTAGACCTTGCGTTTTTTGGTTTTTTTTTTTGAAACAATGGAAAATTGGAGGGGATTATTTTGATTAGACTGCTTTGGCCCAGTTTATTTAAGATGCTAGTGTTAAATGATGATAATCAAAACAAAAACAATAAAAAAAAAAACAAAAATGTATAAAAACAACAACAAAAAAATATCCTTTAAAATGTTCTCAAACATATGGGAAAAACATATTGAATAAAAGAATTGAATGAACAATTATCATACTTTTGACATTAGAAAGGGGAACATGGTGACAAAATTAAAGAAAATATTTCAGTTATTAACTAGCTCTGCAGAGGTACACCAAGCTAAAGAAAACAACTTAAAAGGGGATATAGGATAGGCATATGCAAATTATGCACACCCACAAAAAACTGTGTGATTATTGAAAACATTTGAAAATCTTTTTAGCACTTGCTGGGTTATACATCTTTAGTTAAAAGAATGTTTCAACCAGAAAAGTGTAAGATGTTAGAAGATCAATCAAAACAAGAAACATAATTCATTTTAAAGAGGTAATGCACCAAAGTAACCCTTCATGTATTATCTGTTTCATTAATCTATAGGTTGACTGATGACCATTGGGTTGGCTAGAACTTGTACCATGGCAGTGGGAGCTCTCTGATTTAAAGATAAGAAAGTGATAAAGTATTTATCATTGGTTTAATCAGATGAGTTCACTGGCACTCTGGCCAGATAGTGTAATGACATTTTAAAATTGTTATTGTAGATTTATAGACTGACAACCTAGACCAACAACATGTATTTCTATATTTCAAAATGTCATAATAAATCATAATTTACAAACAAAAGTTTTTTTAAAGCTCCAATATCTCAGGTTCAATAATCAGTGTTTCAATAACCCCTAAACACTTATGTTTTATACCATATAGCAGGAAATTTTCGTGAGGTTTTAACTTTTGCTAAGCTCATGGACTAACCCACACTTAACAGGAAAGGGTTTATTCCTAAATCTGACAAGTTTGTAAACCTTTTCAGAAAATATGTAATTCTAGCATAACTCATAATGAGCAATCATCTTTTAGTACCTTGATTATTTGTAGACATCCCCTTATCAAAGGTTCATTTCTTCTGACAGACAACTGATAACTATATTTTGTATCAATTTTCATATAAAATCATGATAAATTCACAGCTAAAAAAGCACAATATTCAGCTCAATTCAAATCTAAGAACAGTACTGAGACCTGTCTAACCCAAACTTCTTTTGGACTGAAGTATTTGTTTGGGTTAAGCAGGTTTTTGGTTTTAACAGGTTCAAAACAAATTGAATCTTATAAGTAAGGACTTTGGATGATGTCTGGTGTATTAAGTAGTAGTCTTCATAAATATCAAACAGGAGGTGATTCATGCATGTCAAAAACCCACCATTTTCACTTTTATTTCTTGTTCAGAAACACCAATAGACCACATAACCAGACTCCGTTTTTCATTTGGGTGTTGCGCTTTTGAGATAAAATTTACATAGATTGTACATGAAATTAGGACTTCACAACAGTTATTGTTCTTGATTTGGTTGATTTTAGTGGGAGGTTAAAGTGTAGTTTTCTCAAAAGTACAGATCTAAATACAGAGAGGACTATTGTCACATAGAAATGTAGCATAAAAAGCTCAAATTGCTCATCCTAGATTTTTTTTAACCGTACATCATCGTACTGCCTTTTTATTTCAAATTTGATCCTAGCGCCCCCCTCTAAAAAACAAATGGTAGCTCCCTCATAGTGTTATCAATGAAATCAACAACCAAAACGATCTATGAAAAATATCAAAAAGCAATGATAATAGACATTTCAACATTTACATTATCAGCTGCTATCATCAAATATTTCAAAAATCACATCTAAATGAATTAAAAATATGAACACAGTCAGTATAACCTATTGAAAAGATAATTAATTTAAATTCCAGGGTAACTATAGATTGATTGGTCTAATAATTTTGCCAGATTCCTGGTTTGAAGACACAACGTTAATGTATTTTGTGTCAGTCTTTGAATTTTTTTTGCCAATAAATTTCAATACAGACAAACAACAGAACAATGCAACAGGACAGTTATAGGAAATAAAGTCATGTTTTGGAATTTCTGAGTGTCTTATCATTACAGTGTACCCAACTGCCAATTGGGAAATTTGAGGATTGTACAATACTAGACTAACAAAAACCAATCTCATTAAAATTAGATTTAATTATAAATTGTGCCTATTCAGTCACTGCATGTATGACCTAACAACAATCCATTCTACCAGTACTTTCTGTTCTGGTGACCTTTCTGATCAGCCAATCAGATTTCATCTTTCATGATTTTGAAAGCATTGTTCAAAAGGAAAATTTGTAGATTCTAAAAAGGTCATAAAGACATGCAAAGACTGAATTGAATAATTGATAGGTCTAATTTTAATAAAATTGAGCAAAAATTGACTCAATACCAGTCTATTGAAATACATCTGTAAACTGTTTGTTGTAGAAGCATGGAAGGATAAAAGAAAAACAAGGAGAAGTAAATGTGGGGCATTAAAAGAACACAACCATTTTAATATTTCAAAGCAGATAAAAAGAGTTAGCCTAAAATTGAAAAAAGATACAAATTATCAGCTGCAACAATAATATATGACCTTTACAAGAACCATCTCTAAGTACATTATGCAGATCTTGTTAAGGCATGTTTCAACAGACCCTAAAAGTACGCCAAAATTAGTGCTCCGTGAAAATTACCTGCCATTTGGATCAGTTGAAATTGAAACTATTAGGGACTTATAATTGAATAGGGGGCAGATAAAGAGAGCGACATTCAGACTGACAATATATAAAAGAAGACATATACCCCAGCTCTCTAGTTACCTGAGGACAATGATAATGTAACTACTTACAGCACCAGCACCACCAGCAACAGTTTCATAATGGCCAAACTTGTCATCTCCAAATGTAACATTGTTCATACAACCCTGCAAAATAAAGGGACATACTAATCAGTAGTCTTAACATTATCTTTAGAGGAGGGAAAAGTCCTATACACTTTATGCATAAACCAATCAGATCTGTCTTAGTTATTACCCATATTAAGCAATAACCTTAAAAGACTATGATTAAAATATCCATTTGCAATGCATTCTGTGTAATAAACCTGTATATAAAGGCCTACCTGTCTAATGTTAGCTTGATTATGATCTACTTGAGGAGGTCACAGGTGACTTTTTTCAAAATCACATTTGTATGTGCATATTAGTCAACAAATGTGATTTTGTTTCTAAAATTACATAAAAAAAGCATAACAAGGGTCTTAAATTCCAGTAAGATTATATGATAAGTTTCTTTAATTTCTAATCAATCCATGATATCTTCTACCAAGTGTTTTTTTTTGCTTTGTATTTATGACTTAATGCAGGTTGAGAACATCTGACTGACCAGTTAATTGAGATAAAATTTCAATATAAATAAATCTTGAAGACTTCCTGCACATTGAGCATGCACTTTGGGGTCAAGGATTTCATGTGTAAAGGAAGTGGGGGGGGGTAAATAGAAGAAAAGGGCAGATGAAGCATGGCAAACAATTGTTTTGGTCAATTAAAAAAATAAAAATAAAATGGTGCAATGGGGTGGGGGTGGTTAGGGAATGGTTTGTAGTGTTCACTAAGGCGGCCCCTATGAATCCAGTCAAAAATCTTATATCATCAAAATCTATTCAAATTAATGGTTGTATTGGCAGGAATGAATTTCCTTACCCAGGTGACAGATTACTACATATACAACTCAACTTAAGAAAACAGTTGTAAAATTAACTGCAATTACATTTCTAAAAAAAGTGTAATAGAATATTTCCTTTCTACCTTTCAAAACAATTGATGGATTGCAAATCCCACCAGATGCACACATACTGCATCTCCAGACCTTATATATAAACGTAAATTGTAGATTGACAGATACCATTTTTACCTGACGTGTACAAAAAATACCTTGACTAAACCACATGTGTTTGTAATAATAGGTAAATAGATAGTCAGTATAAAAAGATTCACCCTCGGCACCCAGGTGTGTTTAATCAGGTGTGCTACAAATGGTTTCCATTTTACAAATTATCAGTTATCATAAAACAATATTTTCTTTGATGTTAGGGGTAACAATAATGTTGCATATTTATACAAAACACGCTTAATTGACTCTAGGGTTTTTCTCTGTCATCTTGTGTTTGGATAGACATCCGTCTAACTCGACTCTTATATAATCGTGATAGACTATAAAGCAGATATCATTATGGAGGTTTGTTTGGAGTTAAGATTGGGCTTCATGATTATTATTGTCTTAGTGATAACATTGATTGTGTAGATAATACCTCTTTGTTTTACAATACTTGGGGATAATGAAATATGATTTAACAAGGTTAAGCTGGCTTGGATCCTACTTTATACTGCAGTATTAACAGTTCAAAGAATGTTGTAATGTAGCTGCAATGATGTTTTACTTCCGCACACAGAAAAACTACTTGGCATCAAAAGATATAGAGTCATAACTATGAAAGTATAGACCATATTATTTTTTTTATGATGATAACATATTGGAAATATCCTAAGAAGCCATTTTTTCAAGGAAAAACACAATATTCATCAATCATTAAAACTTAAAAAGCTGTGAGCAAAGCTCACTCGGTGATACCCTCTCCACAGAATCCATATAAATCTCATAAGTCATTCAGATAGAAAAAAAATAGGAAGTGCACAATGGCATTGGGTGATAAAGAATCTGAGAAATTTGTATCAAATTCCATTCAGCAGTTATAGAGGAGTTGTGGATTGGAACAGGATATTGATAAACGGATTAACAGACAGACATACGGCATGATCATTCAATAATATACCTCCCACTTTTCAAGTTGTGGGGATAAAAAAAAGCAACATAAGCCCTAATCTAAATGTGCAACTGATGAATGTGAATAAAAAATTCAATTTGTTGACTGAAATTCCTTCCTAAACTGTGTGTGCCCTTTTGGATTACAGAATTTAAAAAAGATTTTCATCAAAATTAAGTTTAAGAATCTGCATTCCTTTGTTCCTTAAATAAAAATGCTATATTGCAGTTCATACCTTGATATACAGAATACCAATACCAACTACAGGTAATATATCAATAAATAAACAGAATACTTTACAAAATCTAAACATCAAATGAAAAAAACTTTCAAGTTTTTAGGATGGATATGATCCTTAATGCACCTACTCCTTAAAATTTTTAGCCGTAGAAAGTCTGTCTCTCTGTCTTACTGCACACAGACAAACACTGTCTAAAAACTGTTCAAACAAAAATGTTTAAACTTTATATTGCCCTTAAAATGAGCTCCACTACATGTATCAACCCCCATTTTTTCAGTATTTAAAATCACATTTAACTTCTAAACCTAAAATAGAAAAAAATAAAATAAAAGAGAGCTTCTTTCTATGAACACAACCACTGTATTCATTCTCGTTACAAGCATTGTGCAATAAAATTATTCAATTGAGTTAAAATTTTACAACATGAGGACAGACTGACAGACAGTGGTATAACATAATATATCCATTCAAACATGGGCAAATAAATATGTCAGTGATAACAGGTACCAGTATATAAAAATATGGAGCAAATATTTAGAGGTATTACACAACTGGGGCAAGATGCACCCTACTTTGATATTGCCCACACCATTGAGTTAATCAGTCCTAAATCTTTGTTTGGTAATTATAAATAATGGGTAAACTAGCCCATAGGAAAAGGATATAGCCTACATAAATTGGATAAATTAACAAATGTGGTTTACTTTCACAATAAAGAAGAATATTTCAGTCAACAATACAGAGCAATGAATGAACATTAAACAATTTGCTTTTTTAACAAACATTCATAAGTGACAATTCAGTAAACATCACAGAAGGAGATTTTGGCATGCTGGGTAAGAAAGTACTAGCCTTTCACTTTAAAACATAGCTTTATCTTTATTAGTATTTGAAGATGAAATGTTTATAACAGTCTAAAGGTAATTTACTTAACTTTGGTAAAAAAAAACTGCAACTATCACAGCAGCATACCCTAATGGTAACTAATGTTTAAAGGGAGATAATCCAATAACAATCAACATCAAAATCAATATTTTGTTGTTCAAATAGAATATTACTTAAGGAGGTAGACCTAGGGTAAGGGACATTACTCTTGAAATCGGTGATATGTTTGATTCATATTCAATTTCATCAAAGCCTCTTAAACTTTCATTTGAAGCAGAATAAAATCAATCCAAGTTAATTAGAGGCTTACATAAGATGGATGTAAAATACTGCATACAAACGTTCCAAGGATTTTTAAAAGTTGTGTCCCTTACCCTTAGTCTACCTCCTTAATATTTACAAGGCTGACAAAGCCATAGATCCACTATATTTAATGCCACTTAAATGATACATGTAAAAGTATGAAAGTTTAGAATTCAAAAAGAAAATCTTCATACTAGCAGTCATCTAATTTTTGCCTCAACTTCCACTATCAGAAAAATCATTTCAGCAATTATCTATCATAGTTTTCTAGATGTTTGCTGAAAACTGTAAACCTGTGAAAAACTACGGTCTGACACCTATATACTATTTTAAGAAACAACAGTCATGTTTTTCGACGGATAAAAAACCCCCACACCAGTTCTATGCAGGATACCCCAAGGAACATTTATACCAAGTTTGGTTTCAATTGGTCAAGTAGTGTCAGAAGAGAAAATTTTTGAAAGGAATAACACTAAAAATAGCAAAATAACGTTGAAAAAAAGGGCAATAACTCCAACATGGCTTAACGGATTAAAACAAAAATTTAAACACAGATAGATCGTATCATGTACCCTTCCAGAATTTAGTTACACCTAACGGTTTAGGAGATATATGCGGAAAGCTACTGTCTGACCACTATTTTCTATTTTTAGTAATGGTGCCCATGATTTTCGACAGATCAAAAATCCCCACATCAGTTCTATGCAGGATACACAAAGGAACATTCATACCAAGTTACGTTCAAATTGGTCAAGTAGTCACAGAGGAGAAGAGTTTAAAAAACCTGTTAGGACGGCGACGGAAGATGATGACTGACGCCAAGTGATGGCAATAGCACGGCCTGAGTGGGACCGTATGTTTACCTGAGATGCAGCACATGTACTGAATGCCTTGAAAATGACATCCACTATTCTTTGTGATGTCAAAACATTCCCTCCAACCACTGCAGCATTTTCTGATGGATCTAAGATGCTCCCCTTAGGTATTTTGGTTATCACAGGTTTTAGACATCCCTAGAAAAAAATCATGAAAACTAGTTTCAACATTTTTCTTTTACAGTACAAACATATGTAAGAATCAGGTAGGTAATGATACACTGAAACTTAAATTTTTCATAACTTTTCATGGCTGAAATGCACTCATCACCTCTAGAAAACACCTGGATTAATTGTTTATAAATGATATAATGCCTGAAAATTTGCAGTGCAAAATATTTAATCAATTTTAAAGTACAGGTTCATATAAGTATCATGCAAAAAGCGATAATTTCATTGTATCTGGCAACTTCTTAATAGTGCAAATCCATTTAATATGTCGTGTAAGCAATTTGTGAACCAATTAAAGAAATGAAGGAGGTAAAGTAAATGGAGAAAATAATTACTTTATAGTGACCTGTACAGAATTTTTTTTTCAGTTTAATGAGTTATCTCCCATTTTCAAGAGTTGTCTTTCATTACAGTAGGTATCTAGGGGAAAATTAGTTTTTATGTTTTTTAAATTAATTTAAAGGGCCTGGTAGCCCCCGCTTAATTTGATAAATCTGTAAAACTAGTTTTCCCAACATTTTGACTCTGCCATTAATGATTGAAAAATATAAGCAGATAAATCATGTTTTCACATTTACCAGTATAATGTATCTACAGGAAAGAGAAAATAACACTACAAGTGGGAGATAACACATGTATAAAGAGGGAATACATGTATTGTTTCCCCTTTTTCCATTTATACCTTCCCAACCTTAATAACACCTATAATTGGTATTTTATCAAATAAAATCATAAATGACTTTCTGTAAGATTTCAAGCTAATCAGAAAGTTGACAACAATTTTCACCTTGTTGCAGTATTCCTTATTTGCATGATTCTTAGCAAAACCTGTACTTAAATATCATTCTACCTCAAGCAAGACTAGCACTACAAAGTATGGTACAAAGTTTCTGAGGTGCAGCAAATGCCAGTAATAATAAGTTCTGTATAAAAGATTCAATGTAAATTATATCATTCAACTGGGCCATCCTGATTTTTATTTTAATTTTGGGTGAACTTGAATATTAAAGGTTACAGATAACGTCATTAATAAAGAAACCACATAATATTACCAACTGCTAATTTTTAGAGAATTCCATCAATTGCAGATACTAAAATATACAAATATTTTCAGTTTTGCAAAGAAAACACAGTTTCATTTTGGGAAAATATTTTAAGACTGAACTGCCGCACTCAAGCTGCTGCACTTTTACGACATATAAAATCCTGTCATCCTTACACATGCGTGCACAATGTAAGTATCATTGAATAAGCTGAATAAATATGATATCAATTGCAAAGTACCTGATTCAGGGGAACATCATGACCAACCATGCATCGTAAACAATAAATTAGTGCAGAAAGAGTTACTGCCCTTGGAGCATTACAGTTTCCATAAACTTCATAGGATGATCCATTGAAATCTACAACAGCTGTGCCCTGAAATATAAGGTAAAATCATTACTGTTTAGAATTACTAAAAAGGAGGTTTTAACTGATACATCTGAAGTATCTTTGAACAAATGTATTTTTCCTGGAAATCAGATTTCACTGAATGGTACTAAAGTGAAGGCTTGATAGGATTTAACTGTACAACCAAAAATGTTCAATGGAAATGAACAGTATCTAAATTAAATCATCAAATCATCCCTTTTATGAAATTATCTTTCCCCGTCAACACAGTTCTCATCTTCCCTCAACTCTTGATATGCTTGTTTGAGCAAGCACATAGATAACATGAAATTGATCAATGTTAATCTTTCATTTCTATACCCATTTATTTAATTTTACAGACCTTTTCCTCATCTATATCAACCCTGATCATAATTTTGGCTCCATCATCCATGTAATCTTCAGCCATCAGACTGGTTCCCCCTGTATTCCTTCTGGTTTCCCTAGCAATCTCCCGTAACATTTCTTGCACAGCTATCTCTGCATTGTCCTAGTAAAACAAACAAATAACTAATTGGTTAGTATAACCTCACAAAACGATAGCCCCACCGTCTAATACCGTCTAGCAGGTTATTTTGGCTGGCGTAAAATTTGAATGATTAAAGTAAAAAGGTATATCAAAAATTTTGGCATTTATAATTTTGGTGGATGATCATTCCTATAAAACTTAAGGACTAAATGGATTTTTAATGAATTTGGTTTTGTTCAAATTGACTCCACTTCTCATATCAAACATATATTTGAAAATGGACCAAAAATGTGGACAAAAACCTGTTTACAGAGTACCTGTTCAGAGAGTACCTGAAAGCTTCATTTAGTTACATGAGAGAGAACATTTTGAAACAAGTAATCCCTCTTATAATTACTTATTTTGGACAAAAACCTGTTCAGAGAGTACCTGAAAGCTTCATTTAGTTACATGAGAGAAAACATTTTGAAACAAGTAATCCCTCTTATAATTACTCATTTTTTTAAATAAAAAAAATAGACATACTTAGGCACCAACCATTTTATTAGCAAATGGGAGGGGTGAGATTCTTTTGAAAAAAATATATTCATTCCAAATTTTAGCCAAAATTTTAACTCTGATTGCTGTATGAAAATTTTTTCAAACACAACAATAAATTCCAGGCCCTCTTTGAGAAGAGAATTGTGCATGCCTTTTTTCTACCACTTAGCAGTTTTTATGGTTTGAATTCTTTGAAAATTTCCAATGCACAGAAACTCAATTAGTAAGCATTTATTCCACTCTTTCTTTGATGATAATGGAAACATAGGCATTAATGCACATTGATTTTTTTTTTACATTTCCAATGCTTTGATCTTAGTATTTCGTAAATGCATGCCTAAATCTTAACTATACCTGAATATGTTTCATGTAAGCCTGAACCACATCTAATCCATACTCATCTATCAAGGAGTTTATCAGTCTAATACCCTGAAAGGTAAGCAAGCTATATAATACAAAGAATCTACTTTTTTCAACAAACTGCCCATCTGCCTTTCTTGGTGTTGAAAGTTCTGCATTAGAGAAAAAAAATGAATAAAAAAAGAGCTTCCAGTCATTAAGCTAAAAGGGAATCCCAAAAAGTTAAACCTTTCCTATTGAGTAATGAAATGTGTACAGATACAGACAAATGAACTGCAGTATCAGGTCCACTGATGAGCTAAGAACCAGTAACCAATGAATTGTGATTAAAATAACAAAACGAGGCTCCCAGGAGCCTAAGTCACTCACATGGTTAAAATTTATCTTTCAAGGGCAATAAGTCATTTTCCCCCTTTCAAGTGCAATAACTCTTACGAGTTGCCTGACAACTTTGATCCCTATAGACTTTTGAAGACCTTATAACAATAATTTCAGCAATTGAAAAAGTTTGCCTAAACCTGACAGTTTTGGAGATATATGTGAAAAACTACTGTCTGATCCCTACGTTCTATTTTTAGTAATGGCTATCATGTTTTTCAACAGATCAAAAATCCCCACCACAGTTCTATGAAGGATAACTCAAGGAACATTCATTCAAAGTTTGCTTCAAGTTGGTCAAGTAGTGACAGAGGAGAAAAGTTTAGAAAAATTGTTTATAATGACGGATGATGACAGACGATGACAATGATGGCTTATGCCCAGGTGAGCTTGTGAAGTGTTTTAATACTTGTATATGCCCTATAAGTAATTAGGAGTATAAAATCAGTTGATCATGTGACAGCCTGTTGGCAAATACAAGAATTTTCTTTGTAATGATTCTATAGTGCATTGTTGAAGGTCTTTTAAAAGTACTGTAGCATATGTACCTCTAAAATATTTTTTTCATAGAAATTGTTATTTTTCAAGACTTGTTTATAGCTTGAATCTGGATTCCTTATTTTTTTGAAGACCAAAAACAACAGCTCTGAGATCACTGGTAGCATGATTACCTTTTGATTTGCTGCAACTTGAGCTTTGAGATCACTGAGATTGTCAGCAAGATTTCTAGTACCACTGCTACCTGGTATTAAACCTGGGGCATTCAGAGCTTCAGTAACAGCTGTCAAAATAAAACAGGTCTAAGATACAAAATGGAAAAAAAATACTTGAAGTAAAGTAAACAGTAAAATTCAATCCATAAAGAATGTGACTACCAGTAAATGGCTGTAAATTGAATGCATGAAAAAAACACATTAAGGCTTAGTTTGAACTGGAAATACAAGCAAAACCAGGACATTTTCAGTCACATTTCTTAGGGTTTTTTTTCTACATTTCGCAGTCTTATACAAAATCAAAAGTGCTACATATAATAATCATATGATTTGCAACATATAATTATTATATAAATTGAGCAATATATGATTAACATGTGTTTCACTTAAAATATATTTACTATGCCAATATTGATATATGAGAATCATATTATAAGCATATGACTACATATTATTGTAAGCAGGGATATTCCAGGAAAAAGTGTATGGGAGGGTTGGACAGCACATTTTTTATACCCATCACCCATAGAATTAAAATTAATTGTTCACAACAAAGTATGATTACACTGTATGTATGCTTAGAAATACCCCCATCCATACAATTGTTTAAAAGATGCTATCCAACCCCCTATATATTTTTCCTTGAATAGCCCTCATATAATAATCAGAACAAGAATATGGAGAAAAATGTCTAAAAAAATCCCCTTCAGATTGAAGACATTGTTCAGTTAAGGTAAGTGTTAGGTTCACTCAGATTCAAATGGCATCAAATATAACATAGAGAGACTTAAAGTTCATTCAAGTTTTCATTTAAACTGTAAATTCAGAAATAAGTGAATTATTCTAAAATTGCAAAAAGACTAAAAATGGCAATAATAAAAACATGCTAATATAATTTGTAATAATACAATTTGGAAATTTTATTGACATTAAAATCACATTTCTGTCTAGAATAACAAATTCCCAATTATATTATCAATGAAAAAATAACATCTGTATTTACAGTATTTCTTACATTCTTATCAAACACCCATTTCTTTCATTTGCATAATAAATTAATTACCCTGTTCCTGGAATTCTCCATTTTTCACAAGTTTAAATGATTTGAAGACGGCACCTTCTTCCTGTATAGATTTAGAATGAGGTGGCATGGATCCTGGGGTAATGCCACCTATATCAGCATGGTGGCCACGACTTGCCACAAAAAAGACGGGCTTGCCCTCATTTTTGTAAAAAACCTTTAATAAAGAAAAAAATAGAGAAATAAATTCTTTCAAATGTACATTTTATTCAGAATGAATAGATGACAATATCTACAATTTATATCAGTTTAAGATCTTTTAAGATATCAAGCTAATGCTGCTGTCCAGTATGTACTCTGTGAAGCAGATTTATAACATACAAACTTACTAAGACAACAGCCTGTGGAATGGTACTTCACTCCACCAAGATTCAAAATTATAGCTTTAAAAACTAGTTGTATCTGATGTACCACACATTTGGTAGAAAAACAATAAACTACAAAAAAGAGTTCGATTCAAATGACCCAAATACTGACCTTATAAGTCAACAACATGTATATGTTAGAAGCATGTTTCAAAGAATAATGTTTATTTTTATAGTATTATAAATTAATTATAATTGAAAAACTGGAAATGAATTTTGACTATAAGGTCTATAATCATGGGATGACCATATGATTCATAGTCATGTGCATTGTAAAGACTTACAGGAGTTATCACAGTTAGGTCAGGTAAATGGCTGCCACCAGCTTGTGGATGATTGGATAATATCACATCTTTTGGTCTAATATCATCACCAAGTTGTTGCATCTGTAAATAGCATATCACTAGTTAACAATCATTGTAAATGTATTTTCACACATACGATATTGTTAATATTTGCATTGTGTGAACTTTTATTTGAAAGAAATGCTGTATTAATCCATGTACAATTTCCTGCATACATCTACAGGAAATGTGGTGCATTGGCTACTAGACCACCATTATGATCCCAATCATTATTTGATAGTGACTGTGTTTGGTGATTGATCTGTTTCCTGCATGACTCCTTGATGTTGAGAAAAGTGTAATGTACTGGTTACTAAAGGAATAATACCGCTATTACGTGGAACCAGTCGCCTGCATATACCAGAAGGTAGTCCGTAAAAACAAAGTAGTTCCTAAGATGCATGGTAATTTGTTTGTAATTTAGCCAGTACATGTATATGCAATCTTGTTATTATCTAAAAGCTTATCATTCCAGATATACACTGACCTCCACAGATTTTAACATAGATTAATAAAATATTTGTTTATAGCCTAGATGTTATCCCCCTTGATTTGTCTAATTTTCAAAACAAAAGTAGTAACTCTAGTAACTTCCTATTGTAAACTTCACCCTTCTTTCTTATAAGCTATTAAAGGTATGCTGACATTTTTATGAGAGTATTTTAAAGGGTCCTCTCATTAATAAAACATGTTAAAGTAAATTTCAACAAAATTTGAAAAAGTTACATTTAAACCACCTTTGGGAACACCTTTGATTTGCCTTTGATTGTTTCTGAGCTAATAACTACCTGGTACTGAACAGTTTCTTGCATGGCCCCTAAATGAACTGGTATGTGTGGTGCATTTGCCACAAGGCCTCCATCTGGACCAAACATAGCACAGGAAAAGTCTAGTCTCTCCTACAAATAACAGAATAATATGCTGTCTGTTAAAATTAAAATAATCAAACTTGTCACAGCTAAATAGCTCTTCTCTTTCATTAAATATGCATAATTATTTCATATGAAACTTTGATTTTCACAAATTAAGGAGGTAGCCCTAGGGTAAGGGACACAACTCTAAAAAAAATAAGGGGAACGTTTGTATTCAGCATTTTACATCAATCTTATGTAAGCATCTAATTAACTTGAATTCATTTTATTCTGCTTTAAACAAAAGCTTGAGAGGCTTTGGTGAAATTGAATATAATACAAACATATCACTGACTTCATGAGTTATGTCCCTTACCCTAGGTTTACCTCCTTAAGACCATATATTGTTTATGCCCCTATTAGTGATCAACCTTCTTGTAATCAGAATCAGATTTTTTTATTGGAATAAAATCCATACAGTTGGAATGTTACCAAAAAACATACATGACATACTAAACAGACTATATAAAGTACATATATAAACATGAGAATAAAAACAATTGTTTGCATGCCTCCCAAAAAAAAAGAGGAAATATAAGAACATTTTGTATTGTAAGTAATTCTTATGTTGTCATCATACATGTTTCTGTTTTTTTGTGTTTTGGGTTGGCATCAGTATCAATGCTTGAAATAAGTTGACTACATGTATTATATTTTAACATGTATAAAATAAGTTTTTCTACTCTGAAATTTGCTGTTATTCACACTAATAAGACTTGCCTTAATATTTGTTGAAATAGATGTCCTCTGAAGGACCCTAAAACATAAGATAAACATTGCTTTACATCATAAATATTAATAAAATTTTTTAAATGTCGCTGGTAAACAGTAATCATAAAATGAAAAAGATATCTCATTTACTACAGTATGCATGAGGAGAATATTACATTGACTTCTCCAAATCTTAATACTAAAGAATATGGTTCGTATTTAATTTTTAAAAATTTATTATGACGGTGAAAAATTAAAATTTTGACAGTTCATATTTGGTATACTTGACAAGGTAGATTTTAGAGTGAACAGACAAAAATGTTTTTTAAACTCCATAAGAAATTTAAAAATGAACTGAATCATTCTTTAATCATATAAAATATTGCCCATACTCATTAATTAAATTCAAACTATTAATACCAAATTTAGCCCCCCCCCCTAAAAAAACTTGTCAATTGATATAGTAATGCATAATATAATGTGACACCTGCCTAAATCTTACCCCATGTAAACCAAAAACCTGTCCAGACCAGATAATTATTGAAGTCCCTGTGTTTAAGTTTAAATTTATTGTCAACCTGTGTAAACCAGACACCTGTCTAAACTGAATATATTTTTCATATTGGTTTAGATAGGTTTAACTGTACAGTAAATTGTATGTTTATAATAAGAGATCTAAGAAACTCTTATCAAATGTCAACCCAAATTCTTTTGATCATACAGTTCAAGTTCAATTATGATGTATACATGTTGCAGTAACTGTTCTGACAGGAGTTATGGCCCTTTATTACTTTGGAATTTTGGAATGCAAGGATATCTGTGATCACCTACACTTTAATTTTCTGAACATTTACTGCAAAATGGTAATTTCCGTGCAGTCTTCTTTTTGCTATTCGGTGATCCATCTACTATTTCATAATTTCAAATTTGCTATCCTTTACGAAATTATATTATAATATTCTTCCAAGAAAACTTTCACAGCAGTTTAATTCTAAAGGTACAGGTCTTATAATGAATGTATCAAAAATAAAATTGCTGCAGAAATTTCACAATTACATAGAGATGAATACAAGACCTTTTACATATTGGCCTGTGTATCATCCTGACAATCATATCAGCCTGAGACATAAATAGCATGAGAGGCAATTATAAGGGTTACCAGCCCAGGTTGGAAAATTATGACTTATTCACTTCCGATTGATCAAAACTGGGCTGATTTCTACAAAGTATATGATAAAGTATAATATACCTGCCCATTTGTTCTGCAATAGACATGAATCTGTGTGAGAAGATTGACAGTTGTATTGCATCCAAGTCTGGTCCTACTTTCTGAGCTTTTCTATTTTCTACCTAATGAAATATTACCTGATCAAAACTCACTGTAGAGATATAGTTCTTGATTTAAATTGACAGATTACTTAATTTCTTAGCACCACCTAAAAGAAAGAACTACTGTGGCCAAAAATTATACAAATTCAAGTGATTAAATACAGTATTTTTTTTTACACAGAAGGACATTGTTTCAGTTTACAGACAATTTAGCTGACAAGTTGTTCCAATGTAAGGAAGTAGTTACATTTGTAAACTTGTCTATGCAATAATATATGTATACAATTTTATATATGTTTGACTCACTTTAATTTTAACATCACCGTGGTCTGTTATTGATGCACAACAGGAAGGTTCAACCAGAATTGTACTGTAATGTAAAATATTAATATATTATCATGTCACATTAGTTAAAAAACCTTGCTATATATAAAATCAGTGACTTGTACTGTCTTAACCCGAGTTATCATCTCACAAAAAGTTTTCAGATTTTCTTACTTTATGCTAGTTGACAACAATGATACTAAAGTTTGTTCATAAAAAAATCCACTCTAAAAAAAGAAATCATCAAGCCAAAATAATAAGTATGACCTTAATAAGAAATCTTAAGTTTATGTATCTATGGCAAGCCAAAGTGGACAAAAATTAATATTTTGTTATATTACAAAATGAATTTTTAATATTACAAAATCATTTTTTTTTAATATTAGAAAAGATTTTTTAATATTAGAAATTCATTTTGTAACATTAAAAATTCATTTTCTAACATTACAAATTCCTGATTTAGTAATATTATAGAACATCACAGATTTTTAATATTACAAATTGAATTTGTAATATTAGAAAATGAATTTGTAATATTTGAAAATCATTTTGCAATATTGCAAAATCAGTCACATTTTTTAATATTACAAAATGATTTTCTAATATTAAAAAAATCACAACTGAATATGACAAATCCATTTTGTAATATTAGAAAATCGATTTCTAATATTAAAAAGTTGTTTTTTTAATATTAGAAAAAGTGTTTTGTGATATTAGAAATCCAATTTGTAATATTAGAAAATGAATTTGTAATATTGAAAAATCATTTATTTCGTAATATTAGAAAACATACTTTTTTAATATTACAAAATCATTTTTTAATACATGTATCAGAAAATATTTTCTAATATTAAAAATTCATTTTCTAATATTAAAAATTTATTTTCTAATATTAAAAATTCATTTTCTAATATTACAAATTCCTGATTTAGTAATACTACAAACATCACACATTCTGTAATATTACAAATTGAATTTGTAATATTAGAAAATCACTTTGCAAAATCAGTCACATTTTTTAATATTACAAAATGATTTTCTCATATTAAAAAATCGTATTATAGAATACAAAAAATCCATTTTGTAATATTAGAAAATCAATTTCTAATATTAAAAAAATGATGTATGATGTATACATGTTGCAGTAACTGTTCAGGAGTTATGGCCCTTTATCACTTTAGAATTTTGGAAACACAGTACTTAAATTTGAAAAAAAAGTCAACTTTACACAGAAAATAAAGTTGAAACAATATTCTTTTAAAGAAACAACAATCCTATCAAACAGTTGGAAAAAAAGAAAAAGGTCAGTCTATGGCCCTATAATAAATTGTGAGAAATTAACTAACATAACTAATAATATAATAGGTTTTATAAAATTCATTTAAATAAAATATTCATTGTAACTTTTAAACTTCCATTGAAAGTTTCTGGTGTTCTGATAACATTCTAATTTGAGATTATTTCAATGGAGAACAAACCTTGTATCATTCATTATGATAGCTGGCCCCTCGATCTTATGACCAGCCTTCAGATCTGAAAGGATGTAGACTTGTGTATCCTTGAACCCATCTTCAAAGTAACACTGGGTTGTCTGAAAAAATATATGATAAATAACAATTTATGAAATTGTTTACCTTGTAGAATTAATTATACAATATCGCTAATCCCCTACAAATAAATCTTAATGTAAAAAATATTGCCATTTTTTTTAATGTATTGTCTAACATAGCACTTATTTCATGACAATGCTATATAAATTTCAAATTTTTGTGGATGCAATTTTCAGGATGCTATTAAGTAATGATTAATTTGTATGCATGCAGTGCAAATATTACTAAAGATAGAGCCTAATTAATATGTATATTAAAATTGTGTTGATAAAACTTGTTTATCAATGATAAGCTTTGTTTTAAGATTGTTTGTGGGTACCAATTTTTGTGGTTTTCGTGGGTATGACAAACCACAAAATTTGGTTCCAAACGAAAAGGAGATTTCCACAGTTGTGTAATCTGAAAACCTCAAACCCACGAATTCAAGAATCCACGAACTTGTGTTTCTTCCCTAATCCACAAAAATTGGTATCAACGAATTAAAGTACTTTCAAAGTAATGTACACTGTACAGTAGTTTATTTGGATCATTTCAAAAGTGTATGAATCTAACAGTAGTAGACTGATTGTGAAGGTGATGTTTGAGCAAAATCACTCTATCAGATCCATGTAATATTTTACAATTAAGACAGCTCAGTGTATGCAATACAATATTTTATTAAATACTTAAAAGAGACATTGCCAAAGGCCCACAATCGAGGGTGATATCGCATTTAAATGTTCCATAAAACCTTCTATGGTATAAACTGAGCTACCGTAAAATTGTTTTTTTTTTACTTTTTTCTGTGGAAATTAATAATTTCCCACTCAGTCAGTTATTCTTCATACTGATTTTTAAGACGAATATTTTGGTATATAACTCTTGCATCGTGCATTTAAACACGAACTTAAACCACAGATTTAAATGAACACTTCTAACACGCTAGAACTCTAACAAATAAGCTTCTGGAACAGGGTTATGTTGCTACAAGATTGAAGCCATTGCTACAGAAGTTTTATGGTCGTCATCATGAACTCGTGGATCATTATGGTGTATCCATCTGCACTATGAAAACGGATTTATTCAATGGGTCATAGTATTCCTTTCCTCGTTTGTCTACCCTGGACTTGACTTTTTATGAGCAACTCAGTGGGTGTTTCTAGAAAAGCAGAGAACGCTTACCCTACTGGTGCACCTGGTCCATGCTCCCAGTTCTTTAATAGAGTCTGAGTTGCTCATTTGCTTTTGTTACTTTGTATGTATGATTTTTGTTACTTCATGTTCTTTGTTGTGTATGTCTGTTTTCCATGTCTGGTCTTTGTCCCTGGATTACATTCTTTTGATTACCGCTATAACCTTGGTTCCCTTGTTTACTCTTTCTATTATGAATTACAAGAACGCTTGTATTGTGCATTTAAATGAACACTGCTATCATGTGCTTAAATGAACGCTTCTTATGTGTGTTTATCATTATTTACCATGCATTTAGATACAGGCAAAATGCTCAGAAAGCACACAATAAGAGATGCATGGATACTAAAATTGGAAATATAAACGTTTCAATGAGTAACAGCCAGTATCATAATTAATTTCTTCTTTTTATTAAATTGCTAATACCTGACAATTGTCTTCATTGAATTATTCAGACATTAAGAAGGAGATTAAAAATTTCCACCATTTCATAGGTATTTCAATCCAAGTTTGATATTTTAACTATCCCTGAATAAATGTTAACACAAGAAGTTATCACTATCTAAAATTACCATTTTCTCTTCTGGAGGACCATCAGCCTTGTCTATTATTTGCTCAGTTTCACCCACTGCTTTCCCTACACCTCTAATTCTTATATCATCAACAATTATTGGACGATCTGGCAATGTAAAGCCAAACTCTGTATTATACCTGGAAAAATTTTTTTTCATTAGCTCCTATAGAAAAAAAAATTATGAACATTTTTGAATTTTTCTGATGGGCTGTTTGTTAGTCAAATATTAAGGAAACAATTTTCTAACTTTTTTTATTCATTAATTGTAAAGAAATGTTCAATAAAAAGTATCTTTTAATAATTCATGTACTGGTATTGAAAGTGTTATTCATCCATTTCTGGTAAAAGGATGCAGTGCACTCAAAATAGAAACATTTAAGTACAATAACAAATTCACAGTTGAAATCCTATTAATTTTAATACAGATTGGTACACAAAATAAATTATTAAATCATAGATAGATAGCAGTGTTTCATCGAATGTTCTCAGGGTAATAAATTTTGATAATTCACACTGTGAAATAATTTCGGTAATTTCACTCATGATTTTCCTCCTGCAAAAACATCATCAATCCGCCAATCACAGAATTTAAAATTCATGTTGAAAATATTGACAAATTATGAATAAAATCTATATAATAAATAAGATAACCGATTGGTTAATGTGAATAACATAAAAATGATCACTCATGCCAAGAACACCTGATGATTTAACTTGTACGAGGAACAAGTTCTGCACACTCATTAAATCTAGGCATTCTTTGGCACTAGTGATAATATTTTGGTTACTAGTATTCACTCTTTCCAATTAATTATCCTATTAATATCAAAAAGTTCACTGTTAAAGTATAGCATGAATAAACTTCAATCAAACCTATTTTGGAAGGCAACAAAAAAATCTCCATATTTAAATGACTTTGAAGTTGAGCTTGAAAGTGAAGGTTCAGAGGTGACAATCAATGCACAATCAGTTCTGTCATATCTCATGTGGAGGTAGACTGTGTGTGAGATCTGGTTACTGAAACAGATTTTATGAAATAGAATTAAAGTTGATTTCAAATTTTTTTTAAATTGTAACATATTTAACACTTAGCTATTGGATAGATGTATTAAAGTACACCTTGTTAGTTCATTTGATTAAGGGATAAACTTATAGAACTACTGTAATTATTTTCAAAATTGGTGATTATCAAACATCATGTGAGTACCAAAGTTTGCATTACTTCTAAAGTGGCCATATGCTAAATGCTTAATTTGCATAATCATGGATACTTATTTTCATAAATAATTACTTGATGTGAAATTCACGAAAATAAACACAGCTATAATAAATACAATTACAGCATTATATATTTCCAGGGGTAAAAACACTTGATATTTTGACAGTGGACTGAAAGTGTTTAAAAGAATCACTTCTCTTACAATGAGTCATCTTATCATTTACATTCCTCCCAATAAAAGATAATTTCATTGATTTGTTTTTTTCTGACGAATTAACTACAATACCATGAAAATCAATTTAATCACATTTATTAGGCTTAAAATGTAGTGGGATTCAACCATTTCACAGCCAAAAGTGCTACATATGATAATCACACATTGCTTGATTTATATGATAAATAAATTGAAATTAAAACATGAGTCATAATGTAAACATTGACTGGCTACCATATGATTAACATATGTTGGTAAAAATCATATGATTATCCTGTGGTAATAATATGATAATCATATGTAAACTGAAACACATGTTAATTATATCATGGTCGATGATCATGTGTAGCACTTCAAATTGTTCTCATGTGTTGGAATTTTGGTTGTGTACACTATGTTAATATTAAGAAATTACATGAGTTAAAGAGTTTTATAAATTTATTCTAAAGAAATAAAATAAATACATGTATTGCACAAGAACAAAGGAGTCAGGTTAATTGTGCCCTGTAACAAATACAGATAAACTACCTTGTAAAACCTTGCTTTAAAAGTTCCTCTTTGCATTTTGCTACCAGGTGATCAATTCTTTTTTCAAGATATTCAAAAGATTCTAAAAGAATAATGGTTAAAGGCAGATGTAATTGGCTTCAATTCACAACTTATTTGGTGTAGTTTCCAAACCCTAGTACATATGTGTGTATGTTTATCTGTTTAACTGAGTCATAACCTATGTAATTAAAACACAGATGGATTTGTATCCTGTTTTCATGTTCAGGCCATCTACATGGATTATGACGTATCTGAATTGTCCCATTGGTGTTGTTTGGTATTTTTTTGTTGATATTTAGCACAACTTGAATCTCTGTTTGATACAATAAATTTACTCTTGGTATTGATAGTCTCATACCTTAGAAAAGTAGAAAAATATGACAGATGAATACGTACAAAACTCAATTTCTATTTGTAAACCAAACACTGTTTGAGGCATTATAACATTTCAACTGTTTCTGAATATACAGGAAGTTTTAAATGCAGACCCCTGTTTTAAAAGAATTTAGAGTAAAAATCTTACCATTAGCATAAACTTTAGCACATGGCTCCTGTTCCTCATGTACAACATCAGCTAATGCCATACCATAGGCTGACAAAATTCCTGCATACCTAACAACATAAATTGTGATTTATAGAGGAAAGAGCCTCAAGGATGTCCTGTATATGTTGATTCTCTCAAACTTGAATGGCTCAACATCATTCTGTTGAGAGTGAAATATTTTTTAAATGATATATGCAGGTAGGAAGTGAATATTTCAAACAGATATATAGTGTGTGTTACAGGAAGTCTAACATAACAATGTAATGGTGCATTATAAACAAAATCAAATTTTATTTGAGTATAAATACCATGACCCTCATCTGCAAAAATTACCTGCAATTTTTTCTCCCATCCAAGATGTATACTGTAGAAGATATATTAAGCATGGGAAAATACTTTAATGATTTTTGTAGTTCAACCAATTCACCCATTCAAATGAAACAGTTGATTTCACAAAAATTTGTAAGAGTAAAATTAGTCACTAGTCATAATGAAAAATAGCATTGTGACATCACATTTTATGACAAAGCTTACACTTATGACTTTTTGTGATATAGAATTCTGTTTCATATCTAAGATGCTCTTATGATACAAATGAGCTTTGGAATACAAAATCTAAAGAAATAGTCCAATCACTTTGGATTCTATAGAAAGTATAGAATTACTAAGATATTGTCCTACCTATGAACAAATACTTGACTCATCCCTAAAGATCTAGCTATTGCACATGCATGTTGGCCTCCAGCTCCACCAAAGCAAGCTAATACATGCCTTGAGGTGTCATGACCTTTGGCCTGAAAATTTGAAGAAAAATTTATTTCATGATTCTGTCATAAATAAAACTCTTATGAGTCCTAAGTTGAAAAATTGCTTGGTGATTGTCTTGTCCTTCTTTTATAATTCATTTTCTTTTTTAAAAAACTTTTTTACATGATTTTGTATTAACATGTACCTGAGTTAATGCTCTAATTGGTCGACACATTGTTTCGTTAGCAACCCTAATGAACCCCATGGCTACTTCCTGCATAGACATAGGATCCTGATGGGAAGTGGCTGGCTGGCTAGACAAGAATGTATTAACCTGAAAACAAAGAATATTTATATACCAATAAATATACATTGGTAGAGGTGAACCCACCAATATCGTTTTGATCCTACTTGATATGTCATAAACCAAACCAAGAACAATAACTTCTGAAAAGTAGCAATTAATATACAATCTCTATAATTTTTATCTCCAAAGTTTAACTACTGAATGATAAACCCAGACCTAATTTGAGGTCTGTAACTGTTTCTGAATTAGAAATAAAAAAATGGTGGGTTTTTGACACACATGAATTATCTATGTTTAATAATGGTACAAACTGCTTTTTAAATAGTTTCTGAGACACAGTAAGATAAATGATCAACATTTCGTTTTCTTAAGTTTATTTTTTATCTTCAGACCATCTGAATCAATATGTACACCCATGACATTGATCAGTATGTCTGACAAATCAATTAATTTATTGTAGTATAATATCGATAAGAACTAGAAAATATTGTAAGCAGGCTCACAAAATAAATATCCCCACTCCTTATATGAAGCTTCATCTGTCAACTCTTAAACTGAATTATCTCCCCTTACAAGCTAACTATTTTATTGCAACTCCAAAAAATATCCATACTTCATAATAAAGTTTTATAAAAATCAATTCAATATTTAAGGAAATGTGTGAAAAGTTTCAAATAAAAGCACCTTGAGAAAAACAACAATCTAGCAAAATGCACAGCTTTGTATAGTGCTAATCTTAATACAAAGTTTCATTAAAATTCATTTAATTTTTTTTGGGCAGACAGACAGATGAGAAAAAGGACAGGGATGATTCCAACCTTTTACAAAAAATTATTTGCAGGGACAATAAAAGTAATTCATGTACACATGTATCATCTTTTTTACTTTGTACAAAATAATTTGACCTGGGCAACAGGAACAGAAACTTTACCTCATCAGTCAATGTCTTAAATGTAGCCATGGTTGCCTTTGTATCTAGTGGTTGGTTCTGAGTTTTACCAAATATCTTAGGAAAGTAATCAGGCAATAACCTATTCAGACATAAGTTGGCATCAGTTATAGTTAATGGACCACCTGTAGTAGGAAAACATTATGAGTTTATAAATTCAATAATAAAAATTGTACAGTTAAATACTGCAAACTGGATAATTTTTGCACCGTCCTTTTTTCACAGTTTCCGCAATCAATCTCCTTTTGCATGGTTTAAATCATAATCGATCCTAAAATTAAATTAGATTGTTCTTCGAGGAAAATATTCATGACATTTTAAAATTCGCATTACAGGTCTTACTGCGAAAATAGCGAAAACAATATTGTTGCGAAAATTTCAGTTTACAGTACACATAGATATAGGTATAGATAAAGGTATAAAGAGGTATTTTATCCTATCATATAGCAAGAAATATTTGCTTTTTAATTTTCATAGGAAAGCCTTAGAATATAACCATGCAAATATATTCTTGCGTTAGCAAAAATACTAAAAACATTTTGCAACAAAGAAATGGATTTCGCTATAACTGTGGTGTTGTCAAGTTTAATGTATGAGGCCAGATACATGTACAAAGAAAATGACTTGAGATGGAAGAAATAAAAGCAGTGAAGTTACACATCACATTCCTCCCCAAATCATGCTTCATGTCTCTCACCTTTCCTGTAACAAACTGGACCAGGGTCTGCTCCTGCTGATTCTGGACCAACAACAAACATACCAGCTCTAAATATCAACCTAGAACCCCCACCTGCAGCCACTGTGTTTATATCCAGCTGAAATCATATTATCTAATTATTTAATTTGTTTACTGTGCATCATTGGTACTATGCATTAGAGCTGCTACAAAAAAGGTAATTTTATAACATAGTCATATTACCACAAACTACCTTAAGAAACACGAGCTGATTTATATTTTGTTATTCTGAAGCACAACTGTATAAAATAATTTTCATTTTCTTATTGAGGACCAAGAACTGTGTGACTCAGTTTAATGAAAGATTCCAAAACAAGTTTGCATGTCATGTAAAATCTCTCATCTAAATTATCTCCCTTCACAAACATGAGTTTCATTCATATTTATGTGTGATGAGTAACCGTTATCAAAATCCAAAAAGCAGTTTCAGATGATTTGTAAGTATCAGGTATATTGAAGGACAGACAGAGAGACATGGTTAATCACACCAATTTTATTTTTTATTTCAGGGGTTTGATAATAATAGATTAATACATGACCTTTAATATTGCTCTTGTTATCAGCTTTAGAGTTTGATATCGGCCCCATGGGCTTATAACAAGGGGAATACTAAAAAGAAGATGTATAAATCTGTTTATCACATATTTTTATACCAGTAATGAACTATTTACCAATTTTTTCTTTTAAAAAAGAAAGATCATGAAAGTGCTTGTTCCACAATTTCAACTGACAATGTTGCATCAAATTGACTGTGATGTCACCCTGTTTGAACAGTTGTGTGCAAGTGATTTCAGTAAAGTTCACAGGAGGGCATATATTGTCCTTTTTACATATGCAAAAAATGTTATTTCAGTGAAATAAGTAATTAATAGCACTATCTGTCCATTTAAAATCTGATTTTTTAATCATAATATTTTCATGTGTATTGATATGGACTCTTTGAGGTTACATATTTTGACTTACCTGAGGAGCCTGTATAGTAACCCCAGCGGTAGTTGACTCAAACACATGTTCATACTCCCCTGCATATCTACTGACATCTGTGGATGTACCTGATAAAAACACATTTCCTTATATGGTAAATTGATATGTATGAAATAGGTGATGAAGTAATTGGATGGTGAAACCTCTCTAAACTAAACCCCTTTATACAGGTCCTAAATTCATTGAAACTGACATAAAGTGAATTTAGAAGCTGTCTTAATTAGACCTTTTCAATATATTCAAGGTTTAATTCAAAAAGGTATTAATAAAAGTTTTTTTTCTGTTTCATAACAGAAACAGTAAAATCTACCTAAACCAAACCCTGAATGATCTAGAAACCTGTCTAAACCAGACAATTTTAAAGTTTCTTCTATCAATTTAAGTGTATTTTTAGCCTTAGTAAACTTAACATCTCTCTGAACTGAACCCATTATAAATTCCAAAAGTATTTGGCTTCAAACAGATTACATTTCTATTGCAATATTGTTGTTTTAAGGAAATAGATCTAAGGCAAGGAATGCAACTATCAAAAATTATTGGAACATTTATATTTACCATATTACAACAATCTCATGTAAGCATTAAAGTAACTTGGACTGATCTCATTCTGTTACAAAGGAAAGCTTGAAAAGCTTTTGTGAAATTGAATATGATAAATACGCATCACTGATTTAAAGAGTTACGTCCCTTACCCTAGGTCGACCTCCTTAAGCTAAATGTGATTTTTATATTTTTCAAATCATGCACAGTTCATATACCAGTGCTTTATAAATTAAAATATCAAAAATGGAGATTTTATTATCACTTCAGCTTCTGCAGTGAAATGAACCTATTTTGCTAAATAAGAAATTTCATTCTTCATCACATTATTTTTGTTCTAAAATTCTCTTAGTCTTTGCCTTACATGTATGTAGTACTAAACAAAACTGTGAGGGTATGGTAACAAAAGTAGAACTTTATATTAAAATAAAAAGAAACAATGTACCTTTCCTATGCTATGTTTGTGCACAATTTACTGTTAAAGTATTATTATTTGAGGGGTACCATTTTTTGTGGATTTGGTAAACTGCAAAACTTGGTTCCCAACGAAAAGAAAATATTCCATTCATTTGTATAACAGAATTGTCAAATACATGAATTCAGGAATCCTTAAATTGATAATTTTCCCCTATACCACGAAAATTGGTACCAACAAATAAAAGTACTTTCACAATATCTAGCTTGTTGCACATGAGGACTTGCTAGGGTGCTAAGTAAACCTCCACCCACATAAAATATGGTATTGATATTGGACAGCAACCAAAATCACTTACAGTGTATGCCCTATCTATATATAGCCATAAACCAAATTCAAAATCATTCCATCCATTATAAGCAAAGATAACTGAAAAAAAATTTGAATGGATGGACAGGATGATTAAAATAACCGGCTCATTGGGCATAGAAACAACATTTGATACAATACTCACTGAGATACAGTAGAGTAAGTAATAGGTACAATTACTCTCAAAGTACCAAAATTTGTAACTACTGCAGATATTTGCTAATCTTACAAGACCTTACTATCTTAATAAGATGTAGCAGATACAGTGAAAAATGTTATTGTCAAAGTACTATTGTTTATAGGGTACCAGTTTTTGTGGTTTTTGTGGGAAGGCCAAACCACGAAATTTGGTTCCCAAAAAAAAAGAGACTTCAATTTAAGTGTATACTAAAAACCTCAAAACTATGATATCAAGAATCCACAAACTTGTGTTTTTCTCCTTCTCTGCGAAAATCGGTATCCACGAAATTAAAGTACTTTCACAATATACTACAGGGAAACCAGTCAAAAATGAATGCCAGCTGAACTTCAAAATATTCAGTTTAGACAGGTGTTTGGTTTATCAAGGTTCAAAATATATTACATTCAAATTGATATAAAGGGACTTTTAAATGTGTCTGGTTTAGGCAGGTTTTCAGATTTTTAAGAGTTCTGTTTAGATAGATTTTATGAAATTTCATACCTCCCATATCAAAGCCAATGACAGGCTGATCTTCATATGTTGTCATAGCATACCCTACAACACCACCTGCTGGGCCTGACACTATTGCTCGGGAACCATTAAATCTGAAAATAATACATACAGGTGAAAATATTTAACTAGAAATTCAATGATTGATTAAAGAATTTGTTCCTTTTTGGCAATTTCAAGATGTTGGCATAAATATCAATAAACTTAGAATAAAAAAAGAATTAAGTGGATAATATTTAAATTAGCTGACACTTATGTTTGATTGTCCTCCTTTCAATCATTTATCACTGTGTTTTATAACCTTGTTCTTTCTGTCCACCCTCCCAAAAAATATTTTGTGATATAAAAGTCAACAAATAAACTTGCTTTGTATACTAGGTCGTTTAATATTTACAAGCCACTCAAATTTAATTTCTTGTTTCTAAGACAATTTGTTATGAGATTAAATGAAAACCAAGAAGGTAATTTTAGCAGGCCTTAAAATAATTTCTAACATGGTGTGAGACATTCCCTTTGTAAACAAAGGAGTCTTCTGAATAGTATAAAACCATGCTCGCCCTTGTGCAATTTTCATTGTATTCATCGGTTGTAATTGTTTACTAATTATAAAAGCAACAAAGTCAATAATAATTCTTAAGAAACATCTCTATTCTTTTACGATCGTACTACATAAGAACACATAGAAATATCAACATGTTCAAAAAACCAGGTGGCTGTATTACGCATGTAAAATGACTGTTTCGGACACATTGATTTTGGCCAAGCATTGATGGACATGATCACTCTAGCATATTGACATTGTAATGTCATTCAAGAGGAATGATATGTGTCTCAGAAGACCGTGATTTGTTCATATTTTTTTACACTAACCTTAGCAACCTAGTGTGGCATTTCCACTATGATCAAATAACCTTTATCTGTGTCAAATGTGACATCATGACATGATTCTGTTGGTTTATTTATTTGTAAATGAAATTCAATTTTCGTCTTCTAATTATAAATGTTACTTCTTATCATAATTATATACATTGCATTTAAAATATTATTGTTGAATCAGTTGAAAAAATTGTACTTTATTGTAAAAAATGATATAGAGAGGTATTTTGAAGAGCTAAATATTTTGTTTTCCAAAAGAGCCCCTCAGTGACAAAAATGACTTTTGTGTCTTGTTAAGAAATAATTCCTGGATGCCTGACATTATACTTATTTTAACATGGGTAAGCACTATATTTGTCAAGATTTTACACCTTGCTGACACTGTGAAAAGTAATAACAAATTAAGTGCCTACCCATGTTAAAATAAAGCATAAAGCCCAGCATGCCTACCCATGTTAAAATAAGCATTAAGTCCAGCATGCCTACCCATGTTAAAATAAGCATTAAGTCCAGCATGCCTACCCATGTTAAAATAAGCATTAAGTCCAGCATGCCTACCCATGTTAAAATAAGCATTAAGTCCAGCATGCCTACCTATGTTAAAATAAGCATTAAGTCCAGCATGCCTACCCATGTTAAAATAAGCATAAAGCCCAGCATGCCTACCCATGTTAAAATAAGCATAAATACCAGCATGCCTACCCATGTTAAAATAAGCATTAAGTCCAGCATGCCTACCCATGTTAAAATAAGCATAAAGCCCAGCATGCCTACCCATGTTAAAATAAGCATTAAGTCCAGCATGCCTACCCATGTTAAAATAAGCATAAAGCCCAGCATGCCTACCCATGTTAAAATAAGCATAAAGCCCAGTATCCAGGAATTATATCTTAAGCCAAATATCACAACACAAATCCATACTACTATTCCACTCACAGATCCATTGGTGTCAGTCCCCCATCTGACTGCATAAACAAAACTTTTGTGTCCTATTAAAAAACAAATTGTCATTATGACAGACAGATAAGCAGAACAAATAGGTAATTTTCAATGATGACCATAGAACTTTTGATAGGTAAAATATTTTTACATTTACTTGTAAACCATAGCTGTAACTGTGCTACATCATCTAGGTGTCAATGTTTTTAGTTAAGTTGTATATTGATATTTACAGGTATTAAGGTTTCATTCATAGGAGTATACCTGAATATTTCTTTGAAAGCCAGATGAGAATCCAGCTACATAGTCTTTTATACATGGTGTAAGGTAAGCATCTGCACAAGCTACAAAACAAAAACAAGAAATTTGTCAGCCAATGCACATTACTGACACTCCTCCACCTCAACTTTAATATCAAAATATAAATTGAGTCAGCAAACAGGAAGTTACTGTTGCACAAGTCTAAGCTGTGTGTCAAAATACAGGTGTTGTAGAGAAAACTTTATATCAAAACTCTATGGTCTGAGTCTGTAAACAGAAAGTTGTTGTTGCACAAGTCTGATATTAAATCAACAATGGTGACCTTAATCTTAGTCCTACCAACCTTGAATGTAAATATGTCACAACAGCTAGCTTCTGTGCAAGGTGCACGAAAACACATCAAGGCACACGAACATTACTTGTCTATATTTGGATGAAACCACTGATGTACAAGGATGTAAGGGAAGCAGAAATATTTTCTCTTCAGGCTATTGTAAAAGGCAGGAAACAGATCATACCTGTATATCCTCTAGGAACAACTCGTATCATTGGCATGACCTC
The DNA here is from genome assembly GCA_037379345.1 of Perna viridis. Taxonomy (NCBI): domain Eukaryota; kingdom Metazoa; phylum Mollusca; class Bivalvia; order Mytilida; family Mytilidae; genus Perna; species Perna viridis. Next base: position 24,994,412 of record CM074515.1, read on the forward strand.
TGATGACATTGAGACATGAGTAAAACCCATCTCCATGGCAACCTTCCCAACCTGACGCTCATGTTCTGAGAACCTGAAAATGCATATGCATACTGAACATGCTGTAAAATGCTTATGGTTTCTCGATGTTTACATTTCCATTGTAAAAAGAAAACTACATGTTTTTTTAGAAAAGACAGATTATTGGAAAACAAGAAGAAAAGCTATTTTAAAAATTGTCAATTCAAGGATAACAGAAAACCTTCAGATCATACATGAGTCTTAGTTTTTGGATTTAAAAGAATCCATGAAAGTGATAATTTTCAGATTGATTGATTGAACTTCCTATGGCTTATATTTTGTTTATTACATTTAAAGGAAATTAAACTGACCCTGCTTGGTACTAGTCCAACATGCATACCTAGCTTTTCAATGTGCTAACTCACAGAATTTGCCTTCATGTAAACATGTAACCCAACACAGACACATTATACTGACTTTGAGTTAACCAGCTGTCACCCTATTTCCAATAATCCACACAACTGACCAATAAGCAGTAATTACTAATTTTAAAGACTTGTATATGACTGGCAATTGAACAATCAACCTACAAAACTTGATGAGACCACACTACCATGAGTCCATCAGCCTACAAACTTACAAACATTTAAAAATATACCTACTCAGTTTTAAGAATGTTATACTGATCCACATACTGAATAAAATTATCATTCTTATTAGAATTACTGTATAACTGAGATTGTCCTAATACACATATATACCGACAAAAGATTTTACAGGACACTAAAAACGAGTTTTCGTCAAGAAAATAATACTTACAACTTCAAAAAAAAAATAGTTTCATTATCAAAATATTAATAAATAAAGTACTTCTTACTCTCACAAATGAGCTATCACATAAAGATTTTCTTTGTAAAATAATATTGGCAAAAATTTGCTTTCCATGAAGATGGGGAGATCTACTTTCTTACTAGTTTATTTATATCTTACATATATGAATGCAGCAATACAACTGCAAGACTTTTTATTCCCTTGTTCACCAACTTCTTTAAATCTTCTCTCAACTTCTTCTCATTAACTTTCTCCCAGATTTCAAGCTGTAAAAAGGGAAATTTTTTCCATTATATATTTGACCACTGGGGTGAGACAGGTTCTAAAGTATACAATTTTGCATGTGTTTGAAAATATAACTTATAAGTACTGTTTGTGTCTGACTCCTCTGTATATATGCATACAAAAATGCACATTTATTGTTTTTCAATTATTTACCAGTAGCTGTATAAATTTAACTGAGCATAATGTTTTCAGCATATGCGTTGTACTTATCATTTGTTTGAAATCAAATATTGCCCTCAATTTGGTATGTAGAACACTATTCTTATTTATCAAATTCATTTATGAACTATTACCATATTAAATCATGATTGTTATCTTTCAAAACCACAGAAGAACACTCTTTAGAACAAACTGGTTACCTTTTCCCCAGTACTCCCAGTCACAATAGGACATTGTTTCTTTAGCTCACACAAGTCTTGGAGGAAGACAACTCTCTCCTCCACCTCTATCACGTCCTCATATAATTGATCAGGTGTAGCAATTTCCTAAAATGTCCAAAATATAGCATTAATGAAACATTAAGTAATACATCTTCACATAATGATGGAAAAAGGGGGATGGTAAAATGTTAAAACTCGAAAACTACTAATGAAAAACTGAACTTAAACTGTATGGTACTTTATGGTATTATACAATGGTGAATAGTTTAAAAAATATCATTGACCTGTAGTGAAGTTATCATCTGGAAAACTTTGAGGGATGGACAGACAGAAAAGCAACTTTTTGGATGGGTATTACATTCGTGTGGCAGGGTTTATGAATATAACAAAATATGTACAAACAAAACAGTTCCCCCTCCTACTAGAAGCAGGGGTAAAATTAAATTCTAACAAGCCCTTTTTTTCTTCTATGATACAGTGAAGTGCAAATAAACCAAAGTTATCTAGAACTGAATACTGTACAGTTTATAATTATCAATTCTGCTAAAACTGGTCCTCTTCAGTAGGATGGTGGGGATTGTGAGTGGAAATATAGCTAAAATATTGCTGCTCGTGCATTAAACCCCAACAATCAATCAATCAGTGAGTGGAAAATAGTCTACTTTTAGTTTGAAGAGTAAGGATCTGACAAAATATTCAAGTTATAAAACAACAAAACTGATAATCCCTTCTCAGTCAAAGAGCTACGTGTATATACAAATCTTTGATCCTTACAACAATGCAGAAATTGGAAGATATTTAATAAAATATAAGAAAAGTTTGCTTTCGTAACTAGTTATAACTAGCACCATTCATTGGCAATGTATTCAGTACTGATGTTTCCAATAAGATACATGTATATCAAAATGGCAAATATCTTATTGCAGTCATCAGTAGTGAATACATTGCTAATGAACAAACCAAAAGATAAGGGCAATTTGTCTGCTGTTTAACCAATGGAAACATAATTAAAGATTTTTAAAAGCATCTAAATGTTTTATAACAACCTAACATTTCTCATTAATCAAGGCAAGATATGGTGGTTTCTGGCTTCACTCACTTCACCATCTGACCACTTTCCCCGACTACCTTATATTTTCCCTTATCACTAACTAGATCAAATATCTTGGGTCTGGCCTGGTTTCCAATATGAAGGAGATCTTTGAATCCTTTAGTTATAGCAAGCGCCATTCTTTCTCCTTTCCTCTCCAGCAATGCATTGGTTGCCACGGTAGTACCCATTCGGATCCACTCAATACAGGAAGAGTCAAGTGCTTCATCTGGAGGGTGTTTTACTCCAGAATCCTATAAGTCAACAAAATTGCAGAGAATTATTAACTTTCTAAAGTCACTGACATAATTTAGGAGTTGACATCATTATCATTCACCCTGGAAGGTAGGACGCTTTTATTGGACCACAACTTAATTTATTTGTAACAATTATAGTTGATGAACATTAAGTATAGTGTTTTTACATATATTAATGTATTTTACCCTCCTTGTTACTTACTACATGTAATATCATACTTACTTGTTCAATAATTCTCCTAATACCCTCCCTTGGTGCATCAGGGTAATTTTGTGGGTCAACTGAGAGTAGTTTTGTCACACAAACGTTTCCATTAGGACATTTTGCCCAAATGTCTGTAAATGTCCCTCCTCTGTCAATGGCAAACTTGTACTTATCCTTTAGTACTTTCATTGGTTTCTGAAAAAGAAATAGTAGGCAAAATTTAAGGAGGTGGACCTAGAGTAAGGGACATAACTCTTGAAATCAGTGATATGTTTGTATCATATTCAATTTCACCAAAGCCTTTAAGCGTTCCTTTATAAAAGAATGATATCTGTCCAAGTTTCTTTGATGCTTCTGTGAGGTTGATGTAAAAAGGTGAATACAAACGTTCCAATGATTTGTAAGAATTGTGTCTCTTACCCTAGTTTTACTCCCTTTAGCAAGTACAAATTTTAATTAAATTGTTTTGTATAATGTTTTTTTAAATTACAAATGAAACTTGATAGAAGTTGATAGACTTACAGAAATGAATGTTTTACCACTGAATTCCATTCAGATAAAGTATGTAAAACATTTTGGATTCAGTGGTTGTGTCAATTACCTATTTAAATTGTTCGTTTTATCTGTATGCATATTAATTTAGATACATCTAGCAGTGTGACATCATCCAGTAACAGTTCATCTGGAAAATTGATAAGCCAGGTGTACATAAATACTCTGTATATACTAAACATATTTAAATCAATTATAAATAATGCAGGATAGTTAATGATAATTGAATCAATGAATTCATTCTCATGTAGATTGCAATCTACATGTACTTTGATCCACAAAGATTTTGACATGTGGGTCAGCCTTATAAATGCACTTGTATAATACAGAATTAAATACATGTACATGTACATCTATACTATGACGTGTCTCAAAGCAATAATCAATTAGAATCTAATTATCATGAGACAAATATAATAAATGTTTATACATGTAGAACTTAAGGGGATGACCATTTTTTTAAAATAAATATTCTGGCCTACACCTTGAAAATAAATAAATTTTCTGATTTCTGTCCCCCATGAAATTTACCAGGCCACTCTCATATTTAAATGGTCGCCCCCTTATTGGGGCATTTAAGCCATATCAATCAGTAGATTTTGATTAATGTCCACAACTGGACTTTCTTTTCAAGGAAATCATTCAGTAATATTGTTGGCCTTTTTCAAAACTACCTTATATTCTGTTTTCATTGGTAAAATATGCATTATCTTTTTAACCTTGAAATTGTAGTTTAAGTTATTGACTCATATAGGACGTCAAGAAATGGATGATTCAGAAACTTCTAGTCAGTGTAATTTTGAACAGAAACACCAAATCCTACCCTTTGATTACCAATTGGGAAATACATGTAGTTTACCTAACTTAGGATAATTTTTTTACCCTTTTTTGAAAAATTTGGTAATTTTTAGAATTTTTACATTATATCTGTATAATTAATGTACAAAAAGTGTATACATGCTACCAATATTTTATTTTAAGTCTAATATGTATCTCCCTCTACAGATAAAATTCTTAATACATGTACATGAATAGTTGTACTTGATTAAACATTTATTACAGTTACACCTCACAACATAGCATTATATTCCAGGTAATGCTGATTCCCATTTAACTAATATTGACACTGACTTCACTTGGTGTTGATTTCACAAAGTCCTGATTTAACTATTTCCAGTGCAAATTCTACAAGATACCAATTTAACTAAATGCAAATATGACTCACACCCAAATTTAACTACAAATCATTAACTTTGTATACAGTAAACCTATGTGTGTCAATCTCAGGTGAGTATCACAGTTCCAAAAATTATTGTTAGTATGGCATACCATACAGGTCTAAAATTCTTGTAAAAATTTTTACAAGCCCCCAAAACCCCCTGTAAGACATCATTCTTACTGTACCAATCCAGATTTGGATGCCCCATCTCTGTTGCAAAACATCTGAATACATGCATGTATCATCAAGGATATAAATTTATATTCAGGCAGACTGTACAAAGACGTGCAAAACAAAAAGCGTTTGGTCAAAATGGCAACTTTGTTTACACTTTAAAGCAAAACTAACCTTGATATGGTATTGTATTCATTCCATGCTTATGAAATGTATAGAGTTTCTTTGTAACATCATGATAAGTCATAGAAATATGTGTTTATTGTCATCGCTACATTCCTAGTTAGAAATGGTGAAATTTAAAGATAGCTATAAGAGGTCAAAAGCTTTCAGTAGATGTTATTAAAAATAACTTTGAAATTTTTTTCAAAGTGGTTTCTCATAAAGGAATATTATAAATGTTTTGAAAATTCTTAAATCCACATTTATTGATAAAAACATAAGAACTTATTGTAGAGCTTCTCCAAATGATATAACTGGTAAGTTTCAATGAACAAAGAATGAATCCAACTTACATGTACACTCCAGGAACATCTACACAAACATGAATACTACAGACGAGTGTGCAAGAAGAAAGTAGTGGTTCAGGAAATTAACTGGAAAAAGATAATGGTATTGTGCAAACAAAAATGTTCATGGGCTGTTAATTTACAATTGAAAGGGTTCCATTTTTTACAAAAGCAAAATTGCTATGCAAAATGGACAGGACTTGCAAGTTATATACATTTGTATCTGGAGGAAGCTTCAAGAAAGAGGGAGGCCAGATCTTGTTGACACATAAGGCCAACCAAAAGACGAGGTTATGATTTGGCGATATATTAGTTGGTATGGAGTCATCACAATTACACAAGCGCAGGGAAATATCAATGCAGAAAAGTTATTAATATTTTTAAGGACAACTTTTGTTTGCCATTTTCCAGCAGGTACATATTAATTCCAAGACTATCAGCTATCTATCTATATGTAGATACTCTTGAATATGAATGACTCTAAATCTTTCTGTCTGAAATTATGTATTTCTGAAGTGATGTCAGTAGTTAGGAAATGGTTGTTTGAAGTATTAACACAAATGCACAATCTATGTTATAGGCAGTCTTGCATATTGTTGTTAGTTGAGAAATTAGCATTACAGCAACATAGCAGTGCATTTTCAACAGGGTTAAATTTAATACAAAAAAAATTGCTCTGTCCCTCATATCAGGGAGTTATACTAGAGGGAGAAGTCACTTGTAATAATCTATATAGAACACTGCCATTGCTATTTAGCTGTTTATAAGCCAATTTTCCCAAATTTCTCTGTTGAAAATAGGGTAACTTTGCAAGGGTATTTGTAAAAACCATTGAATGGATTTTGATGAGTGATGTCCAAAATTAAAGAAAAAAGATTTGAGAATGGCAATATGTATTTTTTATTTACTTAAAATTATCAATATGTCAATTTTATAATTTATATAACTAAACTCCTTCCCTCAGTATGCATATGTCAAATGTAAATCTTACAGGTTTAAGTTTAACCAGTATAACAGTTAATTTTACACATTATATAAACATTTTTAGGAGTGACCAGTCCTTGTAGTATAAAGACCCCGCTCACTGGCAAAGCCTAAACTGTCAGGGTAATAAAGGACGTTAAAACCCCCTCAGTTAGTCAAAGCCTAAATTCATATTACATGTAAATCTAGAGAAAGTTTATCCTGTGAACTTAAGGATATTGGAATACAAACTACATTGGATTGCATTCAAAGCTTGTACCAGTCAATCCTTCAAAGGATTTTGAATGTTATCAAATGTATAGGACGTCTGACATAGTATTATTTAATTGTTCGCATAAACTAATATTTGTTTCATTTTCATTCCACTATTTTTGAAACATCAACAACATCAGTAAGGGCTAAAATGTATAATTCCTACCAGTACAGGGTAAAGTTGGCACGGGTACGGTTATACACATTTATGATTTAAGACCCTACCAACATTGCTGGCTATATATCATATGTCACTATACGCTTTGCACATCTAAACATAAATATACTTCCAAACGAAACTAGCACAACGAACGTTGCAAACCTCTTTTGACTAGTTTTCCTGAATCTGGAGCTACTGAAACTTAACTGTTTAGTCCTAGATTTCACTAATGTTGTATGGTTGAGTAAATTAACGTTCTAGATTATGTACCGGAAGCCAAATACAAAAGAGATATAAAAGACAAACCATTTACGGGACAATTTCCAGACATGCAGAGGACACTAGGAACAGCTTTGAAAAGATGTGCTAAGCAGATTAATAATGAACTATTCACGTCAAAAATTAATGCAGCGTTTGCATTACAAACACGAACACACATAAAGGCCAACACTGATCCCAGGTATGCATGGCATTCTTCTGCAAGAATTCCATAAAATATTGTAAACAAACTTGAAAAAATTCCGGGTCTTCTTGAAAACAGCATATCTCAACCCACATAAGAAAATTATTGGCACTCATTTAAACAAAACAAAACATAATTCAGGAAAGAAAATTAATTTTTGATATACACACAATTTTTTTACCGTTTTAGTTCCACTAATGGTTTATCTCAATAGTTTTATTAAATAATTAAGCCAGTAATGTACATGTATTTAACTGTGAAATCAAAAGCTACCTGAAGCTTGAAATATCAGTTTTATTACATAATTTTCTTAGATACCAAGTTGAAATTGGAGAGTAGGATATGCCCAACAGATTCACAACAGCGCTTATATACTAAGATTTGAACTGCACTTAGGCTTAGCATATTGCGGGTTCCACACAATTGAATAGTTCAACATGCCAGGAGGTAAACTACAGGCACATAGATTATAAATCCTTTATTCATATTGCAGGTACTTCACACTTGTTCAACATGCGAAGAGTAGATTTTTGGATGAACAGAGAAGAAGGTAAGTTTGTATAAATTTAAGAAATTTTGTTGATTCAGCAAGCAACTTTCCATTTCAACTCCCCAAAATAAAAATTTAATTAGCTAGCATTGGTTTAATTACAACCCTGAAACATTGAACACAACATGTCAGGTTGTCAAAAGTTATAATTAAAGGATATTCAAGATATAAAAATTGTAATGTCCAGGGTTGTTCAATCTAATTACATGTAGAAGAAGACCTTTCAATTGTTCCATTCAGTCAGTTAAATACCTCAACATGTACCAAAAGGAGATATCCATTTAAGGAATACTTGCAGTTTCTGAAAGCTAGCTTTGAACATATAAAAAGATTTACAATACTATACCATCAAAACTACCAACTGATTAGGATTCCACTTTCCTGTTACCTCAGGGCAAGTGTAAAATTTTGGTGTAGGAAAGTTGTTTGTTATATTCCACTTTATGTTTATCAAGTAGAAAAAAACTGAATTTCTGAAGACTTTGTTGATTTGGGAAGGCAGACTTCAAGTGTTGGAAAAATAATTTTCATTTATTAGTTTCCCCTTGAAAACCTACAATTGGAAAAAAATCTTAGAGTGCTGATGAACATCATTTGCTTTTAAAAAAGCTGTCACCAAGATGCTTATGGTATGTCTTGTGGGATAGGAACAAAGAAAACTTTGACCATTGGGATAAATCTATGATGCCAGAAATTGAGACACCATATTGATTGATAAGGAAATCACCTGCTATTTCTGTAATATTTGATAATACTGTATTTGATTAATATTCTAGTGGTATTTTGTCCCATAAGATGGAAGTTAACAGAGTCCGAATTCATTTTGAGACAACAGGAGATGGACCCCACACATTACTACTTTTAGCAGGAGCTTTAGGTATGTATAAGCAGTGATTATGTAACATCAAAATTCATGAAGGGAAAGTGTTGTGATATTTTGGTAGGAGAAAATGTGAAAATTCAGAATTTATTACACATGTGAATTATTGAAATTTATTACACAGGAAACATTGGATCATTCACTGCTTTCTATTATAATTGTGGTTCATTTCAGGAGGCTAACTACACCATTTATCACATACTAGCTGAAAATTTGTAATGAAAATAAGCTCTAGAAATGAAAAATATCAGTACTGATGTTTGATGATGTGAAGTTGTATGAAATAATGTGAAAAACTGTTACAATATGATTTTTTTATCAGTTCTTTTTGAGAGAAAGTCAGAGCTCATGTGCATAAATTCATCATTTCTTGTGCAATGTAAAGATTATAGTTGATGTACCACATAAAATGCATTGTAATTTATTTATGTAATATCGTTCCAAAGCATGATGCTGGCTTCCCGACTTGATGCTTTTGTTTGTATTGTAATGTATGCAAATAAAATTTATATTCTTGAACCAGTTTTCAATGTATTTGTAGATCAATCAAGACACAAATTCAAGGTCTATCTGAAAATTGACAACTTCTTTAAAACCCACCAAGTCCTAACTAAAGAAATTTTCTCAATCAATGGAAATTGATGTCAACAGTTTTCTCTATACAGGTTCAAGTAAAACAGACTTTGAGAAACAGATGTCAGAGTTTAATAAGTCTGAGTACACAGCCATTGCCTTTGATCCTAGAGGCTATGGAAGAAGTATCCCTCCAGCAAGAACATGGCCACTTGAGTTCCTACAACGAGATGCAGATGATGCTTATGAATTAATTAGGGTACACAAATGGATAATTATGAAGAATTAGCAGTTAGGCTTGTAGGCCAAACTAAAAAAAATGTGTGTTTCCTATTACCCTACCCACGCTATTTTTAGCTCACCTAGCCAAAGGCCAAGTGAGCTTATGCCATCACTTGGCATCCATCATCATCGTCATTGTTGTCATTGCAGACAAATTTTGAAAAATCTTCTCCTTTGAAACTACTGGACTGACAGATTTTAAACTTGGCATGATTGTTTCTTAGGGTGTTCTGCACAAAATGATTCTTGGGATTGTTGATTCATGCAAAAACATGGCCGCCATTACTAAAAATAGAACATAGGGGTCAGATGGCAGTTTTTGCAAATAACTCAAAAAGCGTTGCCTTTACCAAATTTCTGTCCAGGTAAAATTGTTAAGCATCATGAGAAGGACCTATGCCGAAATTTTCAAAACCATTCATTGACTAATGAAGGAGTTACGACCCCTGAAACAGTTTTTTTGTTGTTTTTTTTTCACGTGTACAACTTTGAAAATCATCTTCTTTAAAACCATTTAAGATCATTGAATGAAAATAAGCATAATAGTTCTTTAGTGTATTGTGCTCAAAATGACTGTTGTGATTTGTAATCCGTGAATAGATATGGCTGCCTATACTTAAAATGGAACTTAGGGGTCATTAGACAGGTTTTTGAAAAAAATTCAAAAATTGTTGCCTTTAGCAAAATTCTGGTTCAGGTCATGCAAAAGCTATGAAAAGCATTTCCTGCATTTGACAATTTAGTTGATTTTAAATTAGCTTGTCTCATTCCTCAAGTTTTTCAAATAAGTAAATGGTTAACCAGGTGATCGATTCAGGCTCTCTTGAGCCTCGTTTCAATTTCACGTAGTATACCCTGAAGTTTTTTTTTTTTATGACGAGTGGTATGATCGTTCAGCGCCATCCACGTCTGTGTCCCTGTCAGCATCATGTCTGTAGACACTTGGTTTTCATTTGATAGTATGAACATTAGTTGCTAGATCTTTTTCAAAGCTGTAATTGGAAACACACAACTTAGGTTTTTTTGCAGTACAAATTAAAATTTCGAGGGCAGATATCTTTGTCAAAACATCAAGAATTCAACATTTATCCTGTGATGAAGAGATAAAATGGTTGTCATTTCAAGAACATTAAACTTCTTAACTGAAAGTTTATTGTCAGATTGTTGGGGTTTTAAAATCCATGTTTCAGATTATTCATATTTTGCCTGATTTTTACAAGGACTTGTACTTCTAGTAAGATTGATATTTACAGGTTTTTTAATAGAATAGTATACATGAACACTAAAAGATAGGCATTATTCAATTTAATTTTTTGTTTAAGTTTTGTATAAAAAAGAAGATATTTCTGTGAAATGATAAAAAGGCGAGTTGTCTTATTTTTGTGGTACATTTTGTATTATATACTGGAAATTAAATACATGGACATTGTTCTAAGGTCAATTGAGGAGATGAAGAAGGTCAAATAAATGAATGAATGAGTGAAAATTGCAGCACTCATTGAAGGTGTATTTCATTAACTCCTTGAAATCTTAAGTGGCACTCTTTATAAATATCTAACAGGTGGATATACATGCATATCAAAAACCCACAAAATTCAATTTTATTTGAAACTCTGATACAGTTATAGACCGTATAACTAGTCTTTTTTTCATTTTATTGTTGTACTTTTGTGATAAATAGCTAGTATATAGTGGTATACAGTGTGTGAAATTGGTATTTTGCAAGAGTTATTGTTCTTGATTTTTCAAGGGTTAATATTGATGTGGTTGGTTTACGAGTGAGATATAAGTATGATTTTTCACTGTAATACAATAAGGACATAAAAAACAGGGCATATGTAGACAAAAAAAAATCATCATTTGTTTGTTCAATATATTGCTGCACTGTGTATCACCTCTACCATTGCCAGTGTCTCAACTTTCTGAGGTTTAGTTTTTAAAATTAAATACATATACTTTTTTAGATATCAAACACAATATTAAAAAATACACTGGTAGCTTTTTCCTATAGGATGTAAGTTAATATGTCTGTAAGTTTGAACACTCACCATCTATCTTCCAGAAACTCAACATCAGTAAAGTGTCATTACTTGGGTGGAGTGACGGAGGAATTACTGCTATGATATTAGCAGCTCGCCATCCAGATATTGTAAACAAGTTGGTAATTTGGGGAGCAAATGCTTACATCACTGAGAAAGATATGAAAGTATTTAAGGGTGTGTATAATTAATCAGGATCTTAACTTGGAATTACTTTCTATCAGAAAAAATTAATGTCAGATTTAATTTTTTTTTGATGATGATGCTGATGAAGAAACTTGTGTCAGGGAGCAGGGACCTGGAAACGTTTCATTTAAAAATATTCTATTAATAAATGATATTTAAACAAGAATAGTATATTTTGTGTAAAGAATAATAAATTACAGGTTTTATTTTTTTCAGAAGTGCTGTTTGGTAAATAATTTTTTTCTTAATCAGCTTTAGAGGGGGAATACATATATTTTTCTTATTTCATTGATCAGATATGAGGAGTCCTTTAATGATTTATCAGTAATTTTAGTTAACATTAAGTGTTGTTCTGTTTTTTTCTCTAGAACTTAGGGATATATGGAAATGGAGTGAGAAAATGCGATCTCCGTTTATGGCTTTATATGGAGAGGAATACTTTCAGAAAACATGGGAGTCATGGGTGGATGCTTATGAGGCATATTATACTAAGAGAAATGGTAAGTTGGTTACAGCAGATAGGTAAAAATATGTAGGTTATTTAGACTAACTGAATTTAAATTCAAAATTGTTACCTATGCTCTCTCCCTGAAAGTATTGGGATGATGGAGTAATTTGTTCTGTCACTTTTTTTTAAAGATATGTTGCTTTGAATTAATATAAATTGTAAGTATAACTCCTTCAAAACCACGTAATGATTTTAAATGATAAAGTAATAGAAATTTGATTTTAAAATAATGATTTTAGGTAATTAGAAATTAGATGTGCATTGAAGAAGATAATTAATGTCTCATGCCTGAAAAATAATATAATCAAACTAAAGAGTTATACATGAAAAAAAAACTCATAAGGGGCGAGTGGTGATATTCCTTTTTATGTATTTTGAATTTTAACTAGCTATATTGTGCAACAGCGCTATTTTACTTACAACTTGGCACAATATTTTTCAATATTCATTATATCCTGCTGTGATAAAATGGGGTGTACTTGTACTGATCTGTCTGTCTGTATTTTGAAATTTTTACAGCAGTTTCCATTGCACCTACTTGTCACAGTCACTTGGTATTTTGACACAAACTTAATTATGTATTATATAGTGGGATTAAATTTTGGGCTTTGGCAATTACAACTTCCTTGATTAACACCACTGTTTACATTTTAACAATTTACTAAATTTGGGATGGGGTTATTACTATTGTTCAATTAGGTCACAGATTTCTTGTATTCATAAATATACATGATTTTTTTAAGGTAATGTATGTATGGATGATCTAAAGAATATACATTGTAAGACGCTGATCATTCATGGGTTAAAAGACCCGTTGGTGCCCCTGGAACATCCTGATTATCTTCATCAACATATTAAGGGTTCAAGGTGAGTTTTAGAAATACTGAATCTTTCATGAAGGGCCAGATTTGTATTATTTCTTTTAGATGGCTTAAGTAACCTAATTATTGATTCCATAGGCCCAAATGCATTTTCTTTACTGTCATTTTTGACTGTAGCTCTGACCATATGGGTATCTTGATATAAGATACCTCATGAAATAACTGCTATATACCTGGGATTCTCCATTTTCTATATTGGGGTACCAAATGATTAAATATCATCCACAACACTAAAATGATCAACGAAACTTGCACTTGGTTCACTATAAAAAGTTCTTTTGAGTGTACACAGTAAAACCTGTCTAAACCAAACCTGAAGAACCTGAAAACCTGTCTAAACCAGACACTTTAAAATGCCCCTATACAATAGTTTTTAAAAATGTATTTTGAATCTTGGTAAACTGAAAACCTGTCTAAACCAAACCAATTTAGAAGTCAAAAAGGTGTTTAATTTAGACAGGTTCCACTGTGTTTTATTTTTAGCCATCTCTTTGTTAAGTATTCCAAAGACTTTAAAGTCTCAGATATATGTCTCCCTGGAATATCAACTACACTGATAGGAAATAAGTATTTTCCAACTAAGAATCTGCAAAAAGAAATTACCAATTATATGCATGTTATATGCCAAGAGATATAAAGTTCATCCTAATTTTTTCATTTTAAATCTTTTTTTGCAGGTTGTATATAATGCCAGAGGGAAAACACAATCTTCATATCAGGTATCACCGAGAATTTAATTTCATGGTGGAGCATTTTCTTAGGGAATGAACACTTCTACATCTGCTGAATGGAACATCTCTTCTTAAAATGTTTTGTTAGGCTTTTTAAAAAGATGAATTCTGTAATGTAATCATGTCAGACTCAGGCTTTTATCCAAAATGGTATTATATTTAAATGGTGCTTCTACAGGATTGTATTAAATTCATGAGAACTAGATAATACTAAATTGATTTAAATTCAAAGTCTGAATAGTTCAGTATTATTGAGCGACAATGTCCATTTCCTGCAATATATCTGCTCTTTAAACCATGCCACCAACTGCAAAAGTACTGTAATGGTATCCCAATACACTGAAGTATGGAAGTAAATCATAATGATCTGCATTCAAAAAATGTTGATTTCATACTCTTAGTGTTAAGAAAAAAAAATTGTTATTTGTTAATTTTTGTTTATCAAAATTTAAGAATTGTTTTCAATTGTTGGTGGGTAGGTTAGATATAAATAACTTTGGGTAGGTTTATTCTGTAACATAAACTGATTTGATCCAACATCTACTGACCTTTTTGTTATGTTTTTAGTTTAAACTGTTGAACAGTTCTTACAGTCGAATACTTATTTTGTTATTTTGTAAACCTTGAGCTGCTGAGAATGATCTCTGATAAATAATTCAGCTATGTAAAATGCTCTTTAGAGCTGATTTTTGTAGAACTGAAATATTGTGAAAGTACTTAATATTTGTGGGTATCAATTTTCTTGGTTTATGGGAAAAGCACAAGTCAGTGATCGAATTTAAGGGGAAATTCTTGCTAAATGCAAGTTAAAATTAGATTTTGCTAGTAGAAATTATTTCCACTTGCTAAAATTTGCTAGTGGAATTTTATATATAATATAGGTAAAGTCCAGATATAACCCAAAAAACTTAAATTTGGCGAGTGTGAATCTTCAGTACTTGCAAAATTTAGCTAGTGGAAAAAAATTTGAAATTCAATCCCTGCAAGTTTGTGGAGTCTTGAATTCTTGGTTTTGATGATCCTGTCATATAATTTAAAGTAATGAACCTTTTTTGTTGGGAATTGAAATTCGTGGTTTACCTTACCCATGAAATCCATAAAAATTGGTACCCCACAATCAAGAGTACTTTCACAGTATGCCAAATCCAACTAAAACTTTCTTATCTCATTTTATCTTACACAGTTAGCTCCATTCACAGATCTTACACAGGTAATTACAGAACTTACACATTAAGATAGGTCATACCATATTTAATATTTTTGTTGTTAGATTTTCTTATTTTTTCTCAAAGATGACATTAAATGAACATACTGAAAAGTTTCAGTATTTTTACAACATTTTATATAGATTCTGTAGAGATTTTTCACTATTTTATTAATATTAAAAAGCTCAAACACAAATTCTCTTCATGGTGAGAAAAACATATTTAAATACAGAATCTCGAAAATATTAAAAAGCTGGTATGGATATTAATTCTCTTAAAAACTTGTACGGATAACTCTTATCTGGCATTCATCACATTTTAAAAAGAAGTAAGGGGTCACTGAAATCATTTTTCTTATTATATAAAAAACTAAAATTCCCATTACATTTCAAATGAACATTTTCTTGCCGGTTATCTCCATCTTAAAATAATATAAAGTTAGTTTTTTTATATCATTTCAAACACTTTTTGCTCATTTAAAATACATACTTTGTATCTGTATGATTTTGCAAGATCACAAAAATGAGTGCTCTGTGTAATAGGTATGATCTACCTTAAATGCATTCACAGATCTTAAACTGTTATCTGCATGCATGTGTATGTTTATTACTATTCAAAGCAAAATTTGTGTCATGTCAAATAATTTTTTATATTTAGGTATTTAAAATTGTTAGAAATGTTTCTTTGATGGACTGTTAACTTTGGGAAGTTAAAAAAATTTTCCTTTCAGGTGACCCAAAATGACCCATTTTGTGCATCAACATTGTCATTCAAAAGGCATATACTACACAGTATTTTTGATGAATGTTTGTTTTTTCTTTGTCATAAAGTAAGTTTTTTTATCACTGTTTTAATGTATTTTCATTGTTGCATATATATATTTTGAAATTATTTAGCAATATTAAAGGGCAAGAAAAAAGTTAATCATGTGTTATATATCAAGATACTTGACATACTCATGATATACCGACTGTGTGTTTATGATTCTACCTACCTTGAGAGGAAATAAAATGGTTAGCTCACAGGCACGTAGCTGCCATTAGGCAAAAAAGCTTTTGCCTGCACTTAATTTTGCCATTTTTTTTTTTTTTGAGATAAAACACATCCAGTAGAGGCACAAATGATGCTCTAAAACGCTATCTTTGGGGCTTTGGGGGGTGCAGACCCCTTGCCGTAATTTTGCCTACACTTCAATTTGGCCTCAGCTACGCGCCTGGCTCATGCCTTTAAAAAAGATTCCAGATTCTGAATCATAGGGCAAACAAACATGTTTTTGAAGAAAAATAAAATGTATAATTTATTTACAGTCCTGTATTGTATTTCTAATGCAATTTGGTAAATTTTGAGCAGAATTTGATATTAATTTGGGGATATCGCAAAAAAAAATTCTGCTTTTTTGTAAACGTGAAAATTTCTGTTAGGATTTACTGCACATACAAATACATTTTTTGCAATACTGTAATAGAATCATAATTTGCTATTATTTAAATATCCATAACATTACCAAAGCATTAGAATAGAAGGACAATTTAGTAACATCAGTATCCAAAGCCATGCTCAATATATGAAAACAGTAAACAAAGAATATCTAGATGCACATTGTATGAGCCAGAATAAAACATAATTTTATGTACATATATAACTTGGGTTGGTCTAAAAAAGAGTCAAAGCTTGACTAAGCTAGTAAAGGCGTGTTTAAGAAAAGAAAGGTCATATAGAACTTATTGTTGCATTTTGAACTACTATTTTGTTAAGAATTAATAGACAAAGGTATTTTAAATAAGAAAAATAAAAAAAATACATTATTTTTTTTATTGTTGAAAAGTAAACTTGCATATTTGACATTGATTAGCACATTTTAAATCCATATCAAATGTCAAACATAAACAACTGGATTGCTTGAAAAGGGCCATCAATAGGGTAAGCATGTGACCTTCAAATAAATGAAAACTTACATTTTCAATATTTGGGGGTTAAAGGAAAATATTTGTCAAGCTTAAATATGAAACAAATTTAGGGTAACAAAATGTTTGTTGTTTTTTTAGCTCTATTTTTATCATGTACTCTAAAACTTGAATCAAAAACTTCCTATGGTAATTCCAAGAATGTAATACTTATATTTAATAGCACACACATTGCATTTTGATACTGTTTTTTTTTTAATTGAAAATGAGGACTAATGAACATACATTCAATAACCTAGGGTATGTATTAGAGGGGGAGAAGTCGCTTGTAATAATCTATAGAGCACTGCCGTTGCTATTTGACTGTTTATTAGCCAAATTTCTCTGTTGAAAATATGGCAATCTTACTAAGAGTGTTTGAAAAAAAAAACGCTGGATGAATTTTGACGAGTGATGTACCAAATTAAACAATGTTTGATTTGTTCAAGACCGTTTCATAAAAAAACATTAATTTCTTGCAAGACATGATTTATTTATTAAAATCTAATTTTTTATACGCTTTTGATTTTTCAATATTTTAATATTTTATCGAAGTAATGTTTCTATGTTTTTTTATGTCTTAAATTTACCTTTTCACGTAACCTTTTCAATGAATATAGAATTTCGTTTTAATTTCAGTATTTTTTAAGAGACTTTGATCTTGTCTTTAATGTTTTCAGATTAATTATTAAATGCTCTTGCCGTGATATGGCCATGGTCACCAAAACGTAATTAAAAAAGAATAATCAATCATGTACCCAATTATAATATTTTGGAGATTAGCAACATATATTTATATTTATTGGAAATAAGAGGAATGTAAATATTTTTCAGTTCAAAGTTGGGGCTTGAGACAGCACCTTTCCTCCGTATTTTTATCATAACTTTTCACTGTCAATTTATTTTTTAACTCGTATAACTAAAATCCCGAATCATTGCTCTTTCACTCAGTATGCGATGGTCAAATGTAAATCTTAAAGGCTTTAAAGTTTACCCAGTATAAAAGACCGGGGAGCACAGTTATTTTTGTTCAAACTTTGTAAGAAGAGAACAGTCCCTGTAAATAGCCCGTCCATATCGTGTCTCTACTCTTTGAGTCCCGTGATATTATCGAAATTGACTCGAGGATAATTCTTGATAAAAATGACGAAAGTTTCGGAATGAGTTCGATTAAAAGAAAGAATATTTAATTAATCCTGTATTTCAGAAAATACACAACGAATAAGCGTTATATTAATTTTTTTTTTAGCAAACGCAAAACTAATTTTGGATGATCGAAAATCAGAATTTTACGACATCACGTTTCATAAAACGTTTTTGTAGTTTTAACTTATTCCTTGGTTAAAGTAATTCATGTTTGAAAGCGAGAATGAACGTAAATGATAACAGTGCATTGCTGTATCATAATGTCTGATATTCACATTACTCCTAACTTTACACTTTTAGCTATAGAACAATACCCGGGATATTGATTTAGAAATATACTCTAATTGCGCCCTCGCCTTGGTTCCATAATCACAAATAATCATATACAATCATGTCTTGTTCTTTTGAGTAAAAATAATTTGTATTATATGTAAAGACAGGGGGAATTCGATCTTCCGCGATGATATTTTCTTGCCCATTAATTTGGATAGGATAAAAGTATATCTCAGAACATCATGCAAACAACTTTATCACGGTGTTCTAATTTGTAGTTCTATCAAAATGAAATTAGAAAATAGAAATATTCCAATAATTAATACTTTCTTCAAATATTTCAAACAATGATTAGTACATTTAATATGTTTTTGTGAGACATTAACATATGTATCTAAGGAAAAACCTGACAATATTGACATTTTGCATTGGCAGGCTATGTTTTGAATATAAAAATGTCATAATTTCAACTTGAGCTTTCTTTTTTCACACAGCTCAACTCGGTTTAAAAACACGAACTATGTTTTGATTTTACTTGTTTCAAGCAAGCTGTGAGCTATTTAATTTATTTCAGAGAGCACCATGTATTGCTTATATATGATTGCGATAATGTTTATGTTTTTCGTAATTGCGCTTCTAGCAGGCAGTGGACCTGCTATCATGAAATCAAAGATGAGCAATGATCTAAACGGACTTGTCGAATTCACTGGGGCTCTCACAGTAACTAGCTGTAGTACATTGTCAATTTGTATGTTTGAATGTATGGCCGAATATAGATGCGTTTCATTTTTCTATAATAAATTGACGATGAAATGTTTGCTGCATTCAAAACATTTTTATTCTTCGTTCGTTCCCCCATCTGAATCTGGAAACGGCTGGCAATACTACAAGATCATCGATGGTAAGCAATATAATATATTATACAAATGTAATTACAAAATGAGATAGAAATATTAAATAAATGTTGTCGGAGTGCTTATAAATGAAGTTATTTTTGTATCTGTTTCTGTAAAGACATGTCGTCAATTCCAATTGACATCGTTACGTCGATCTGACTGTGCAGAATAACGTCAGTTTGGAACGTCACGACAGAGCATCACAAGTTGTTATTTGGGCCCCTGGGCTCTTTTTTGTTTCGACTTCATAATATTGCAAATTTCGATATTCTGTACACGTCCTCTCATCAGCAGCATTTAAATCAAATACAAAGGAAGATCTAAATCCCAAAATATATTCTCAAATCCAAAAGTATCGAAAAAGAAAGCCAAACCCAGCACCAAGAAGTTCCACCGTGTGCAATACAAGGAATGAAGCCTTGGTGTTTTATGAATTTTGAAAACGATTCATTTCATCATATACTTGAAATCCGGACCATGCACCAATAATTTAAAACACAATTTTGTGTCGCTAATATCTGAAATATATTCTCTTCAATTTAAGTATTACGTAGGATATCAGGCTTGTTTTACATTTCTTGCTTTCAACAATTAGTTTGATTATTATATATAACAACCTTCTGCAACTGCGGTACTTGTATATAATCATACTTGCAGGATATGAGCGCATGCAATTGGAAAGATGTAGTACTGATTTTCAGTTAACATAATTAATGTTCCTTTTTTTTCGAGGAAGAGAATAAGTGCAAAAATGCATCAATTAAACTCTACTTGTAATTCATAAATGAATATGAATAGTTAAAAATAAATTCACTGAAAGTCGTAAGTGTTATTAAAAATTATGCCGGCATGATAGGAAATAGCATTGCGACGATTACTGACAATTAATCTGTTTACATATTTTTCATTTAATTAACAGCAGGACAAAATTCATAATATGAAATATAACGATAATAGTTATGGTGTATATGTCAAAGTTTGTTTGTTTGTTTGTTTGTTGGGGTTTAACGCCCGAACAGCAATATTTCAGCTATATTCAGGTGATGAACATGAAGTGGATGATAAAATGAATATGATATGAAAAATGGGATGGGACACAAGGATAATGGGGTCGACAAATTTTGATTGCCACTTAAAATAGGGCGAGGTGGGTAGGGTCGGGCAATTTAGCCTCCTGTGGCGGAGCCCTATGGTTCCTACTCCGGGAGAATACCACAGTAGGGTTCTTTAACGTGCGAGGAACGTGGCATCTTTCCCAACACGGTGCACCACTATGGTTTGCGGTCAGGTTTTCCGTATTATAGCCAGACAACCCCAGCATGTAACACGCCAGAGGTACCCCATTCCACCACCTGGGGCACACAACCCCGTTGCTCTGTGGGCAGAGCGTCCTAGCCCCCGGCTAGGGTTCTGAGCACTACTTAGTCGCCTTTTACAAGCTTAGCGCTGCTGCAGGACTATTCTTTTGACACCCGACCTGCACGGGGCTGTACATGTCAAAGAGACAACAACCTCACCGGAATGAAAATGTAAGCCCAAGGCCACCGTTTGGTCTTCAAAGGGAATTCTCATTCCACAGCATGTTGCAGCTAGCCCCTGAACATCATTATACGCGGATATAGCTTTAGAGTTGCCCCCTATATACTTAAATAACATAAAAAATTAAACTAAAGGTGAAAACGATGAAAGTATTTTTTTTCTTCATAAACTCAGCAAAAAAAAAATAATAATAATAATAACGAAGCGTCAGCATTGGATGATTCAAATACGTCAGAATCTAAAAACAGAGCAAAATTGAATAATTCAGTAGCTGAGTGCAGTTTATTCAATTATGACTATACGTTCAACAAATTAAGAACATGTAGATTACAAAAAAACATGCAAAGCAGTAATCTTTTTTCAGCAACTTACATACTTTTTTAATCTTCTTTCTCTGAAATTGAAATTATGCAAACTACATGTGCATCTTCCTGGTTCGATATTTTGCTTTTGTGTACAACTTGTATACTATGTTTTTTTTTATTGAGGTATTCCTATATATTTGATTCTAATGTAACTCCTTGAAACATCTCTATAGCATATCGAAATTTCCAATATATACGACTGACATTTTTTGTACTTTCGGTTATCTAGGCTGTAAAGCATCCATAGTTGCATATTGGTATTTGCTTCTTTTTCCAACTGGCATTTCGCTGTGTTTCTGTCGATTTTCTCTTCATGTCACACACTACATGTAAATTATACATATTGATTTTACAATGAAGAACACATGAATAGATGTATGTAAGTTTGTCAATAGTTTCAGGAGGATGCCCAGAGGATGCAGTGCTATACAGGTCATCCAATTTCTGTTATACCGTGTCTGATGGCATGCAAATTAATTTCGAATACATTAAAACTGACTGTACTAACCAGAATGGACAGCATGCTCCAGTTAGGACAGAACAAATGCAAATTTACTTCTCACATTTTCTAGGTAACTTAATAATTTGACGTTAATTATAAGTTAGATGGATATTTTGAATTAATATTAGAATTAATCATTTGGGTTAATGCTAAGACAACTAATAATGAACTGGCCGATTGATTCTCCTTATATCATAGGTATATTAAAAACTAGATTCGGCAGTGTGAATGTCTTCTTCTCTCCGATTTTTTGTATAAAAAATACATTGAAACTAGCCTTTGCTGGCGTTTAAAGTGCATGCACTTGCCCCGTCCACATTAAAAGTTTTAGTTGATTAAGTAGAAAAATAAACTAGAGCCCTCCCTGTAGGTCCGTTCGCATCCTTTTTGGAATTTTTGGATATCAAGGTATGCATGCAATATTGGGGTGACTAATTGTCTTCAGATTAAACTTATGGTAGAACTCGATAATACATTAAACTTAGTGAAAATATTAGTCAGATGTCAGTGTATGTTCTGAGATGTTGATCTGTTAAACACTGAACGCATCTGAAAAATACAAAATTGTATATAAGTGCCGGTACTAAAAACCAAAACTATCCAAAAAAAAAGAACCCAAATCCACCACTGGGAGGTTCTGTCATGTTCAGTACAAAAAATGAAGTCTTAGAGTTTTGTGTATTTTGAAATTTTTAATCCTGGAAATTTTGATAAATATGTTAAATTAAATCTGAACTTACACCTCTTGTATTCAACAAAGAACGAAAACATATATGCAACCTTCGTTGTATATAACCCTGTTTTATGTCTTCAATCCCCTAATCTAGTTGACGTGTATCATTACTCAAGACCGAATTATATTAGCACAACAGTTCTGTATTTTTCCCGCTGTTTGGTTTGACTTTTCAATGGGCGTTTCCGAGTTAAGACAACCAGTGTAAGTCTTTCCTCTTCATTGATTGATCAAACACAAGCAAGGTGACAGGCGCTTAGTGATTTTGCAACGTGACGTCACTATTACAGTACTGAAACATGTTTTGCATTCTCCATGAGGTATCAAATACAGCGTTTTACAACGAAATACAATTGTAGATATTAACATTTGTTCCTTGTGAAACTCTTAGATTTCTTTTACTCTTTGAGAAATTCATCGTCTTTCCTCTTTACATTCATGTAAAATAAAGAATTTTACAACGCTTATGTCCGATATCCCAGGTCTTCAATAAGGACTCGTGTAGGAACAAATTAGTCCTTTATTGATACAAAAAAAAAACAACAACAACAACAAACAACAACAACAAAAAACAACAAACAAAAAAAACCCCCAAAACAACAACAATAACAATTCTAACAATTAAACAGAAACTTGTCAAGAAGTTGTCCTGTCAGATTTATTATGAGTATGTATTTAGTGTATTTGATTATAACGAATAAAATAGTGACATCCGAAAAGGCACGCGCACACGTTGATGCACGAGATTGAATTATCCGGATTCGTCACATGTAAGTACTTTAATGCACGGAGATCGAAATTGGCCGGGTATGAGACAACTTATCCATAAATGTTATTTGGAAATTAAAGATAACATTGTGCTTTATTTTAGCTGGAAGATTCATAAACAACGTGTGCATTGCTGGGGAAGCACAGGCTGATGACTCGTGGAAATTAGATGACGGAACAACGCTTACATTCTTTCAGTGGTACCCAAATCAGCCTCATCCGTCTGCACATATTGATAGCCCATGTATTGTGTTCAAAGACAAAAAGTTTCGGGAAGACAAATGGTTTGATTCGTCTTGCTCTGAGTCGATAAACTGTACATACGTCTGTGAGATTCCATACTAACTGCGTATATGTCTGTACAGAATAAATAGTCCTCAAGAAAGGACTTGCTGACAAATATAAACTTCTAAAACTATCCGTTGGTGTTATCTTCACCGTTTCATTGTTGAATCTTTGAAATGTGTTTTTATTGGTTCTAATATTGAACCTCTTTGTTGATGAACTGAATTTTAATTAACTTTTTTATACTCTTTTATCTTGGTATTTGTAAGATGACCTTGTTTTTCTTAGACATATTATGATATGTTTTCACTAAATCCTGTTGCACGTGGTTTTATTGTT
This sequence comes from Perna viridis, assembly GCA_037379345.1. Taxonomy (NCBI): domain Eukaryota; kingdom Metazoa; phylum Mollusca; class Bivalvia; order Mytilida; family Mytilidae; genus Perna; species Perna viridis. Next base: position 25,018,397 of record CM074515.1, read on the forward strand.
ACTTTTGTCTGAGAAAATTGGGTGTGCTTATCAGTTGCTTTGGTTTTTGAACTTGCTTACAGAAACAGTGAGTAGTCTTTCGAAGTAGGTACAGCTTCTTGTCTCTAGGCAACACGCTGAGGTTTTTGTATTCTATTACGATCTCAAGATTTAAATCCTTATTGGACATATTTTTATAGTTCGTTTCATTGTTGTATTTTCCCACCACTATCCCAGGTTAGGGGTGGGTTGAGCGCTCACAAACATTTTTTTAAACTCCACCACATATTTTATGTGCCTGTCCTAAGCCAGGAATCTGTATTTCAAGGGTTGTCTATATTTTTTATGTTCATTGTTGTTCGCTTAAACCTGCTGTCCAGTGGTTGTCGTGGTTTTTTTTTATATTAATTGTTTTACGCATTTTTTCTTTAGATTAGGTCGACTTTTGTCTTTTATGAAATGAATAGTTTCATATCAATAATTTTGGGGGCTTTTACAGCTTGCTTTATTATATGGATTTTGCCCATCATTGAAGATCGTGAGGTGACCTATAGAGATTTAAATGTTCCCTCATCCAAACATATCGTAGAGACGTAAAGGATGAGAGGCATTATCATAAGGAGCCTGAGGCTCAAGAAGGGTATAATATAGCATATTAATTGAGCTGTGTCGCAAGACAAGCCATATCAGTCTCGTTTAAAGAGGTCAAAATCATATACCAGGACAGTAACCTTAGGCCCGTATATAAGACCTGTTCCACGTGTTATCTTCACTTTTTAAAGAGAGTTTGTTCCAACAGTGCAAAGACAGGGTGGGAATTAATGAAACAAGAAGAAACAACTTAATAGATATTTAAATATAGTGTACTGATATTAGTAGCAATCACATTGCGAGATACCAGACAGTCACAATAAATATGACAAACTCATGAGGAGGGTATATTATACCCTTCTTGAGCCTCAGGCTCATTATGATAATGCCCCTCATCCTTTACATCTCTACGATATGCTTGGATGAGGGAACATTATCTTACATTCGCCTTCGTTAAAGAAGGGTATACTATAGCATGTTCAAAGAGTTGGAACAAACTAAGTAATACATAAAATGAGTTTGCTGCCAGTAAACAAACCTTTTACTGACCAATAAGGAACCTTCTCAGAAAAATGTCACAAAATAAAAGATTACAATGTATAAGTATATAATTCAACATTATAATCGAAAGATCCATATATACTCAAACATAAAAATTTGAAATTAATATTATTAAGGATGTTGAACATATAACCTTATTTATTGTATGAGAATTTATGTAATGAGTGCAAAGACTGTAGCAAGAATACCATATAGATAACTTTGCTGCTTTACACCAAATAAAGTTTAGTACAATACTGATAAAATCAAAATAGAAAATCTTAAATTATTTTCTCAGTAATTTAAACAGGTGAACCATCATAAAATTGTTTCTGAGCTCATAAAGTAAAACATTTTAACTAATCAACCTGTTGTATTGCTTGTTTGTCAATATGGCACATGTATACACACACACATATATATATATCAGACTTAAAAAGGCACCATAATAGAGCCGAAGATGAAAATTACAAGTCTAAACTTTTAAGTCTGAAAAATACAAGTCTAAACAAAGTTAAAATCAAAAACAGTTTACAGTTTTTAGACCAACATCAACTAAAATATTCTTCATATCATGACCTAAGACAATTACTTCACCCTATCAACACATATTACTAAGAAATAAAAACTTGATTGTATAACATAATTTATATGATAGTAACCAAACATATTTCACAAAAATGTGTGGCCAAGGAAATAGAAATTGATGAAAGAGTATGATCAGTACTAATGGTGTTTAGTAACAATTACACATGCTTATAAACATATACCATCAAATACAAAAAAGGTCAGATTCTGTTAATAATCTACGTTATATCAATCAAACCATGAAGATTTTATAAATGTTACAATGAGCAGTTACTATACCTCAAATCACTAAATAACAGTCACCAACCACAATCATTTTATTTAGGGTGACTTCTGAAGACAAAAAATATTTCAACAGTCTTCATATCTTATTCTCCACTACATAATGGGTTAAAGAAGTATATGATACATACATTATGAGTTACATATATAATAAAACAAAATGTAACTGAAGCATCAAACCAAGAAGCAAATATTCATGTGGATACAGTTAGAATTAAAGTCATGGTTCCATTTTCCTCGCAATCAAATGTGTTTTCATCTTTGCAGAAACAGGAAAACACAAATACCACTTTAATAATTGAAGGCTAGAAAAGAAACCTTAGTTTATTTTATACATCATAATCAGAGTGGTGATAACTATTTATGAAATAGAAACTAGCAAAAATAATGCTGCACAAAAATGCAGCAAGAGTTAGGTAGAACAGATTGAATCTAAAATAACCTTAAATCCACAGACATCAAGCAAATAAAATGAAGTGAATATACTCCATAGTTCACATCTCAAAATGCCATGAATATGAGACACAAGATCCCCTTGTAGTATTCTGGTTGTAAGATTCTTATAAATGCTGAATCAAAAGTAACAATAAATGCCAGAAAATATTTTAAGTATGACTTGTTGCAAATGTGTAGGAGGCAATACCAAGAATCAAAATAAGGTAAACAACTGTCATACATAAAAAGATGTACTAGTAAGCAGTACAATAACAATAACTTCAAAAAGTAGGAGCAATTTCTTCTACCTGCTTGTGTAAGGACTGATATTAAGTCTAAAAACACAATTCAAAACCTAAAGTAATAGAAATCATTGTAGTAAAAACCAGTCTTGCTTATGAAGCTGACCAGAAAAATATGAACTATCCATTACATAGTAGAAAGTAAAAAAGATTACATATCAATTCTGACAAACATGTCATTTAGACAGTCTCTTCCGACGACAGATATCTTTCTCAATGAGGATTTAACTTTAAACCAGATGTCCATATGTAAAAAATCAAATTATTTAAGCAATTTTCCTGATAAATTGTATTGGAAATTACCAGAATTTTTAAAAGACTCATCCAAGTGAGATCTTTAAACTTATTCAAAACACAAATAAGTGAAATATTAATCAAAAAGTAATTTACAGAATCATCCAAACTTACTGACAAAAATACTAATGAAGAACTTAATAGATAAGTATGTGTGAATTGTTTCTTCTTTTAGCTTGCATGTTGACAATACGAATTGTGTATTTATGGATATGGAAAAAATATCCATTTTGTAAAATATAAGCATGAATTAGACATATGCAGAAATCAAATCTAAATGAATCAAGAAAACAAAATCAACATTCTAGGATAAACCAAAGTCCTTACAATATTTCTAGAAGTTCAAATCTGAGCCAAAAAACCATTGCTCGTACTAGTCAGAATTATAAATTCCAACAATTTACTTTTTCAAATAAGTTAAAATCTACAAGCCTGAACCAATCTTACTAAACTCAGGCATGTAAGGTTACTGGCTTTAAGCACAAACTGAGGTGAATTCAAGTGTTCACAAGTACATAACATAGCCTGAAACAGTTTCAAACTGATCCTATAAAAAAACATTGACTTACCCTATAACAACATTCTTCAAAATATATTGTACAACAGATAAACCTCGATTGGTTTGTAAAAAATCATTGATTGATTGAATATGGTTAACTGTATTTGGGGTTTAGTAAAGCGTCTCTATGAAAAGATGTTCGATAAATGCACATGTACTATTAACTCTGAAGAGCTAAACCATAACTTATCACATACTACAAATTACAGTTAATTAGGTCAAGGGACATGCAGAAACAAAATTTAGTGCCAAAAGGCCCATTGATGATGCTTGTAAATATAGCTATGATGACTAATTTCTAAAAGAAATCTTCAAATTGAACAGTTTCCAAACTTGAAACTTTAGTTAAACACCCACAGCAGTTTCATTCATATGATTGTTCTATACAAATATTGTACAGACTTATATTCATTGAAGCTGCTTCTACAAACATAACATATAAAAATAAACACACTAGAAAAGCTAAAAAGAGATAGATATATTTCCACTAAAATCAACACTTCCAACTTATTCAAAAATAAGATTTTTTATAATGTCAAAATACAGAGTGCTCAGAAACGAACACTCACACACTCGAACTTTGGCATTTATAAAATGAGATATAAAAACTCTTTGAAAGATTTATATGGTATTAATGTCTACCCATATCTAGTTTTGTCAGAACAGCTGAAATATACATAGAATAATCATAACTTAAGTGATATATGTATAATACAAAATATTACTGTAAAAGGCACAAACTATTTAATAGTAATTGAAATTTGAATTTTTTCACTATTGATCCTACAATTGCATATGTAAATATGTATAATATAAATCATGCAAATAACCAAATTCTAGGTTAAGATAATGAAAATCAGTATAATTACAAATAATCTAGATCTGATTGCAAGAGATCTAACTGTAGACCTCTCTTGGTGGAGCAAAAATATGAAACGCTTCACGAATTTGCGTGTCATCCTTGCGCAGGGGCCATGCTAATCTTCACTGTATCATTCAAATTTTAGTATATGTACTGCCGAAGCAAGTACTACTTGATGGTTGAAAATTTAAAATAGAATCCATCAACTTGTTGGATTCAGCTTTCTGGATTTAATAAGAAATCAAATAGTTGAAACCTCAGTCCAACTGTACCAGTTGATTTAGTGAATGCCAAAACTGAAGAAAGTTATGGTTTATACTTTGTTTCTCAAATTAGAATGTCTGATTCTAATATCAAATGGAAAATAATACATCCTCCAGCCACTAAAAATCAGAAAGTGAATTTGTTAATTAACATATTATGTTTGAACTCATTTAATGGAACAATGTCACAAAAATATTACTGACATAATGTAAAATGATGGGATATACATCTGTAAAATATCCTGTTCAAAAGAGCTATCAGATATCAGTTGCTCCAGCAGTATAGAAAATAACTGAAAAAGTTGGTAAAAACTATAACTCACTAACATATCACATGTTAATATTTAGAGTTGGAGTATACCCAAACATATTTATTATCATATAATTACTATCATGATTGATCTGAACTCAACCATTAAGGTATAAAAATAAAGTTGCAGTTGTCAGTGTAAATGACACCTTATAAAACGGTCTCAAGATGTAAAAATACCTCAGTCAAAGTACTGAATAATTAATTCTAAAAGATTCATAACCAAATTTTGTCATTACTGGCCATGGGTCAATAATAGGGGACTAGTACAGGGGGTCAAAACAAAAACCAAAAAATAAATAAACAGAAATGGGACAAGAAACCAAAAAATGGAGAAAGAGATTGCATAAAAGGAAAACTGTTCTATATACTGGGTTTCGAACATATAATTACTGCAAAATCGATGAATTCAAAATGGCTAATTCTTCTTTATTTTAGTTTCAATAACTATCCACAAACCACGTGGCAATCAAGTGTTACACACTTGTTAAATTTGTTAAGTCCTAACAAAACTCGTGTTAGGATTAATCTCAATAAAAATCCAAAGTAAAATATATACATGTTTTATGCTAACAGCTTCTTATTAATCATTCCCATAGAACAATTTGGAAAGGTTATTCTATCGGCCTTTAACAGTTCAAAAACTAGAACAAATTATGTACTCTATTTATAGACCTCACTACAAAGTCATTGCAAAAGCTACACTACGTGTAGCAATAGATGGATGTATTAAAACTACAATTATATTTCGTTATAAAAAAGTCTTAATTTCTAGACTACGTCTAGACAACTGTAAACATAAAATCAAATTAATGTAATAAAATAATATAAAAGTCCTAGACTACGTCTAGAAAAAGTGAATGTTCGTTAAGTTAACATGCTAAATTTCAATACAAAATACAGTAAATGTAAAATTTTTAAAAAGAAAAACAATTATCAAATGTGAACGGCGTTCACTAACAATAGCTTGCCTTGCGTCTCAATTAAAAATGTGAAGATAACATGTGGAACAGGTCTTATATACGGGCCTAAGGTCACTGTCATGGTATATGATTTTGACCTCTTTAAACGAGACTGATATGGCTTGTCTTGCGACACAGCTCAATTAATATGCTATATTATACCCTTCTTTTACGAAGGCGAATGTAAGATAATGTTCGTTGTTTGAGTATTGGCAATTATACCACATCTCCTATTTTTATATTTGTTTGTCGATTTATTTTACATACATATACATACACACATATATATATATATATATATATATATATATAGAAGGGTCTGAAAAATTCCCAACGATGTTAGAACTGTCAAATTTGCGAAACAAATTTTTGTCGTTCCCTCCGCGGGACTCGAACTCGTACTGCTTTGACATCTATGGCAACAACGATGTTAGAACTGTCAAATTTGCGAAGCAAATTTTTGTCGTTCCCTCCGCGGGGCTCGAACTCGTACTGCTGTGACATCTATGGCATTACCGCCTGCACAAAGTCCAGCGCCCTAGACCACTCGGCCAGCTAGGCTATATAAAAATATAGCTTTCGCTGGCCGGGTCATTCCTCCTCGTAGGATTAATCTAGGGCTGTAACTTAGTACACGATGTATGGTAGTACGGGACAGTTCATCTAGGTGTTATTATGTGGGATAGAGGATCAAATTAATGATGCATGTCACAACGTCTCATTCTTGTTGTCGACCATATTTTTTATTAAATGATTTCAATATAATTCTCTTCAATTTTTCCTCTTATGAATTGAAATACAGTGAAACCTGAAAGTGTTTGGCTAAGACAGGTTTTTTGGGTTTATTCAGGGTTTGGTGTAGACAGGTTTTACTGTAATTTTTACATGAATATAACATCGAATGACCAAAAAAGCTTGACGAGAAAAATCTAAAACATGTTTTTAGTATCATTTAAGAATTGGCAATAATAAAAAAATTGTCTATTGAAAAATAACATAAGTTTTCCATGTGCATATTGTTTATTGCGTGAAGTGCAATACACAAAATATGTACGTGGAAAATTTATGTCATAGCCAATTCTTATAAATTAATTTTAAACATATTTTTAACTTTAAACACGAGAAAAGTAGCGCTGAATTTAACTGAATAGGGGCGTGTCAATATTTTTTTATCCATTGAGATATAACAAAATTATTGTAACCAATGAGATTACAGTATTTATCTCAAATTAATTTATTATAAAGTAGAAGTTTATTTTGCCACGTAGTTAACATTTTTTGACAGCTCCTTTATAATGACGCATTGACTTCGTAAGTTGGTGTTTTAATAACAATGGTACAAGATATGTGTTGCTGCTTTTTTTATATTCATTTACTTTCATCCATATGTAATTATATTTGATTATGCGAGAACGGACATAAAGATTTCAATTAACATTCACATATTATTTGTCGTCCGTTATTTTGTTTTTGTGCATTGAGAAAGTATAGATTAAACTACTCTGTAAAAGGATGATAAACTCGGCATGTTTAAATTGATAAGATTAGTTTTTATAACATTAAGTTAATCACTTTATGAATTTTCAAAGTTTAATAAATACTTCATACAGAAGGATACCAATCATTTTCTAATAAAACTTGATTTTTAGATTGAGTTGACATGTCACAGAAAAGTAGATTTTATACAAAGTTCTTATATTATTTTCTACAACTTTAATACCACACCTTTAGTTAAGTAATCGAGTTGAAAGACCAACATAGATCTGGTTTTATTGTAATTGAAAATCATCGAATTGTATACCCAGTATGTCATCTTACTTCAATGTACATTTTAAAATAAAATGTTGTCATATACTCTAACGATGTAAAACATATTTTGCCTACTACTGACAGGATATATTCGTGATTAGAATGGAAAATTGCCTACGTTTTCATGTAGGACTTTCGGGTAACCTCAGATCTTGAAACCAATTGAAAAAAAAATCATGTAACCGCCCTATAAGAACCGAAATAAGTCATGGAAACTCCATTTTATCATTGTTTTATTACGGACTGACTATCAACGTTAAGCATATACAATTAAAATTTCCCACCCCCAGCATTCTATTAAAAATTAGAACACAAGTCCCAAAAAGTGTTCTATGGTTGAGAGGAAAATCATAAACGGACCGATCGTGAAGAGTAGCACACCAAAGTAAATGGTTGACAAAATATGAAGATATGATTGGGTAAGTTTGATCGTTTCTTAAATTCATTACGAAAACAACTTGCGCAAGTAACTCACTTTTTGTGGGAAGAAACAAAAAGAAAATTAAATTCAGAAACACTAAAATTTTAAAAAAATTGCATTTTCATATCTAAATTCAATCATTAAAAGCCGATATATTCAAACTGATATTGAACACGGTTTTTACACAGTTCTGAATGTACAAATTTCACTATTTGCTAAAAAATGTTAATAACAAAAACGTGATGAAAAAAAATGAAAGCAACTATAGCCAAATAAACTAATACTTTTTTTATGAAAAATTGTAATTCACAATAAAATGTAACTAACCTGATAAAATTGACAACTTTAAGGAAATAACTTGAGACATTCGTTCACCACCGGTACATTAAGTTCTGTTTTACTTCAAACGTCCAGGGCATTTAAACTGACTGTATAAACGAGAATGGACAACTTGCAGCAGTCTGGATCGAAGACATGAACTTTACCAAATATCTAAGTAAGACAGAGTTGTTAGTGATTGTTCAAAACGTTGACCGAGTACCAATCGTAAAATATACATTTTGTATAACACGCAATCAGTGTATCTTTTCAAATGTATATAAGTTTCCAGTTGTGGTCATTTCAGTCTCTGAGTACTTTACCTTTCATTTTGTATATTACATAGGGATTGTAAATTGTAATTTGTAAAGTAGAACAATTTCAGTCTTATTCCTTGAACATAAAAGTCGTAAGCTGAATTGCCTTTCTTAAGATAACTAACAGACTAGTACAAACAAACGTAAAAAAGGGGGTTTGAAATGATTGAATCATTAGGGTTTTTGTAAATTCGAAATTAATAAATTATTCATACATTTATTCAATTGACAAAATCAGAGTGCTGTGCAATAACCTCGACGTTTTGCAAATACTTAAAAACATCATAGTGCTAAAGTGCTCTGAAAACAATGAAAACAGTTGCTTTCTTAACTTTTTGATGTTATGGGACATAAAATACACGAAAACTGTTTTGAAGCAAAGACAATCCTGTTAATCTTTTTTTATAGGAGAAGCAAAATCCTTATCAGAGCCAAAATAAAGTGCTCGATGCAGTAGAGTTTGTTTCATTTACTTATAATTTTCCACATTTCATTCAGCATTTCTATACAGTTTTTTTTCAAACGCCACTTAGTTACCGGGATACAGAATTGCGACCAGATGACTTTCGTTTCTATGGAAGGGCGTCTTTAACGTCAAATGGTAAAAAGCGAAACTATAACGACTACGTCGGAAAAAAGATATGTAGTCTTTTTCTGAAATATCGGTCTATCTTTAAAGATTTACGTCATCTCCTGTTGTAATTGTTTTTTGCTAAAATCCTGTCCCTTCTCCTTTTTGAAGTATTGACAAGACATTGTGTTTTAAAAATAAATATTTCGCTTTTAATCCTTTTTAAAGTTCCTTCCATGCAATGTATCTACGATCATTTGCAGTAGTTTGTGATATGATCGATAATATTTTTAAATACTGAAATAAATGTATCGTTCAAAAATCTGTTAACATTTATATCATAACGTTCACGTAAGGAAGACCACTCTACCGTTTAAAGTCAAAAAAAAAAAGGCAGATAATATCTCCAGAATATCGTTTGGCTAGGTCCTTCAGTCTCAGTTTCCGCTATATAGATGACGTATTATCTTTAAACAATCCTAATTTCGGGGATTTGATACATCGCATCTACCCAAAAGAACTTGAGATAAAGGATACTACAGACACTGTGAAGTCAGCCTCGTATCTTGACCTACACTTAGAAAGCGATGGTAAAGGAAAACTATCGACCAAACTTTACGACAAACGTGATGACTTTTCATTCAGAATTGTCAACTTTCCTTTCATCTGTGGCAACATCCCTTCGGCTCCTGCGTATGGAGTGTTCATATCACAACTCATACGTTATGCTAGAGCTTGCCGAAACTACGCAGACTTTTTGTATCGCGCTAACGAATAGGCTTCTGGAACAGGGTTATGTTGTTACAAGATTGAAGTCATCGCTACAGAAATTTTATGGTCGTCATCATGAACTCGTGGATCGTTATGGTGTATCCATCAGCACCATGAAAACTGATTTATTCAACGGGTCATAGTTTTTCTTTCCTCGTTTGTCTACCCCGGACTTGACTTTTTATGAGCAACTCGGCGGGTGTTTCTAGAAAAGCAGAGGACGCTTACCCTACCGGTGCACCTGGTCCATGCTCCTAGTTTTTAGTTGAGTCCGAGTTGCTCATTCACTTTTGTTACTTTGTATGTATGATTTTAGTTACTTTATGTTCTTTGTTGTGTATGTCTGTTTTCCATGTCTGGTCTTTGTCCCTGGAATACATTCTTTTGATTACCGCTATAACCTTGGTTCCCTTGATTACTCTTTCACACCACTGGGTCGATACCTCTGCTGGTGGGTTTTGTCCCCGAGGGTATCATCAACCCTGTAATAAAATTTTGTTTTAAATTGATGGTTTTAAAAAAAGGAATGAAAGAAAAACTGGCTCGGACGTCGCCCAGAATAAAAAGGTCCAAACCTGACAGCAGATCGGCCACTCTGTTGTCTTCTAAGTATGTGGTGTCCCCAGATGGGAATCTTAGCACACTCACATCTGGTATGGAAAGTGCCCCAACCAATTCAACTAAAAGTACCCAATCACACATTCAGTCTGCAGACCATCTATTCCAGTACAAAAATTCTGACTATTTTAAAATTATCAAACCATGTTCCATCACTTTAAACGATATATTTGACTACAACGATGACGAACCACATTGTACCATATCAAAATGTGGTATTAAAAATTGCAAAACATGCAACATTCTTATAACCGAATCTTACTTCTCCAGTTCCCTTACAAACAAAGCCTTCCATACAAGAAGTCACGATGGCTTAAGATGCAAATCAACAAACTTAATATATGGATTAGAATGCAACTTATGTGGTTTAATATATGTCGGAGAAACGCAAGAACGATTAAATAAAAAGAATGTGCGGTCATCGTTCAGGAATTAACACCACCAAATTCCCGATAGTTTATCAACACTTTAATCAACAAGATCATTCAATCCTCTCCATGAAAGTTAGTATTTAAAAAAAAAATTACCATCCTACGAACAGTCCCGTTCTAAGTAAAAACTATCGTAGGGAAAGAGAGGAATACTGGATACGCAGACTAGGTACTGCAATACCTTACGGATGCAATGACAACATCAAAAGTAGAGGAAACCTTTCAAGCCAATATAACAATAGCATAAATGTGATGAATTTATTTGACAAAAATCCAAGACGGAAAAGGAGTCATGGCCATCGCCACTATACGTCACCTAAGTTACATGATGTCTCCATATATGGTCTCCTTCCTTTCATACAAACACCGCTTGGACTTCATCACATTAGAACCAAACTTTATTCTATACCTCTCACTCTACTACACTCCCTTTACAAAACAAGTCTTGACACTCCTGTTTCTGACCCCACGTCATCATTATACAGACTTGTTGCCATCATTTTGGATATTGGTTTCCACAGCACAGACTCTTTAAACCAGTTTGTGTGAAAAGTCAAGATGAAGAAAAACAATCATTTCTTCCACTACCGTTTGTCAACAAAGGTATAGATGCAATTAATTTGGCTAACATCCTCCATCACAAAAACGTTACCAACAAAATTCCCCCATATTTCAAAGACAAAGCCATACCAATTATTTCATATTCCTATACTTCACCCATCGCATCCAAAATTTTCAATTATAAAAGGCTATTGCAGAACCTCGAGATTGAGGACTTCAAGGCTAAACCACCTGACTGTTCTTGCAAAACCTCTCCATTCAAATATGGTCCTTCTGGTCACACCGTTACGGGAGATTTAACCATTATCGAAAACGAATCTCTGCGTAATATCCTCTCTAAAGGTCCCAAGTACCGTGAACCACGCTCCATAAATTGGAATTATTACTTTAAAGTTCTTATGGATGCCATCGAGGACTATGCAAGAAAATGGATAAAACGAGAACAAGAAGACATTGATTCTCTGTCAGAGTGGTTAAAGGCCGTGAGGTCTTTAATTTTAAAACGAATGAAAGTTTTAAGTAGGTCAATGAGTGCCAAGGCTACATCAGTTTTCAAAGACCCCGATGTAGCAAAAAGTATGTTGTCCTACCAGCAGACAAAGCCCAAAACGACATTGTTTTTGTCTGCAAAACGTTTTATATCCAATGTTTATTATCAGAGGTAGACGTAGAAAATAATAGCAGTGATAAGATCTATACTGCTACTACTCTCTCCAAAGAAGAGATTGTGGAAAACCATAAATCTGTGCTATCCTCTTTTGGTCTCTCTACCAAGGACGATGATTGTGATTTACTGTCTATGCACTGGATTCCTAAACTTCACAAGAATCAATACAAACAACGTTTCATAGCTGGATCTGCAAAATGTACCACCAAACTTCTTTCCAAACTTTTAACTTCTATACTCACAACAGTCAAAGAGGGTCTGCAGTCCTACCACAACACTTGTTACTCCCGTAGTGGTATTAATTCAATGTGGATCCTGAAAAATTCGAAAGATCTTTTGGAGATATTAAGTTCAAGACTATTATCTGAATATAATAGCATTAAAACTATGATTTTTCAACACTGTATACTTCTATTAAGGATACTACAGACACTGTGAATTCAGCCTCATATCTTGACCTACACTTAGAAATTGATGGTAAAGGAGAACTATTGACCAAACTTTACGACAAACGTGATGACTTTTCATTCAGAATTGTCAACTTTCCTTTCATCTGTGGCAACATCCTTTCGGCTCCTGCATATGGAGTGTTCATATCACAACTCATACGTTATGCTAGAGCTTGCCGAAACTACGCAGACTTTTTGTATCGCGCTAGAACTCTAACGAATAGGAGTCTGGAACAGGATTATGTTGCTACAAGATTGAAGTCATCGCTACAGAAATTTTATGGTCGTCATCATGAACTCGTGGATCGTTATGGTGTATCCATCAGCACCATGAAAACTGATTTATTCAACGGGTCATAGTTTTTCTTTCCTCGTTTGTCTACCCCGGACTTGACTTTTTATGAGCAACTCGGCGGGTGTTTCTAGAAAAGCAGAGGACGCTTACCCTACCGGTGCACCTGGTCCATGCTCCTAGTTTTTAGTTGAGTCCGAGTTGCTCATTCACTTTTGTTACTTTGTATGTATGATTTTAGTTACTTTATGTTCTTTGTTGTGTATGTCTGTTTTCCATGTCTGGTCTTTGTCCCTGGAATACATTCTTTTGATTACCGCTATAACCTTGGTTCCCTTGATTACTCTTTCACACCACTGGGTCGATACCTCTGCTGGTGGGTTTTGTCCCCGAGGGTATCATCAACCCTGTAATAAAATTTTGTTTTAAATTGAGGGTTTTAAAAAAAGGAATGAAAGAAAAACTGGCTCGGACGTCGCCCAGAATAAAAAGGTCCAAACCTGACAGCAGATCGGCCACTCTGTTGTCTTCTAAGTATGTGGTGTCCCCAGATGGGAATCTTAGCACACTCACATCTGGTATGGAAAGTGCCCCAACCAATTCAACTAAAAGTACCCAATCACACATTCAGTCTGCAGACCATCTATTCCAGTACAAAAATTCTGACTATTTTAAAATTATCAAACCATGTTCCATCACTTTAAACGATATATTTGACTACAACGATGACGAACCACATTGTACCATATCAAAATGTGGTATTAAAAATTGCAAAACATGCAACATTCTTATAACCGAATCTTACTTCTCCAGTTCCCTTACAAACAAAGCCTTCCATACAAGAAGTCACGATGGCTTAAGATGCAAATCAACAAACTTAATATATGGATTAGAATGCAACTTATGTGGTTTAATATATGTCGGAGAAACGCAAGAACGATTAAATAAAAAGAATGTGCGGTCATCGTTCAGGAATTAACACCACCAAATTCCCGATAGTTTATCAACACTTTAATCAACAAGATCATTCAATCCTCTCCATGAAAGTTAGTATTTAAAAAAAAAATTACCATCCTACGAACAGTCCCGTTCTAAGTAAAAACTATCGTAGGGAAAGAGAGGAATACTGGATACGCAGACTAGGTACTGCAATACCTTACGGATGCAATGACAACATCAAAAGTAGAGGAAACCTTTCAAGCCAATATAACAATAGCATAAATGTGATGAATTTATTTGACAAAAATCCAAGACGGAAAAGGAGTCATGGCCATCGCCACTATACGTCACCTAAGTTACATGATGTCTCCATATATGGTCTCCTTCCTTTCATACAAACACCGCTTGGACTTCATCACATTAGAACCAAACTTTATTCTATACCTCTCACTCTACTACACTCCCTTTACAAAACAAGTCTTGACACTCCTGTTTCTGACCCCACGTCATCATTATACAGACTTGTTGCCATCATTTTGGATATTGGTTTCCACAGCACAGACTCTTTAAACCAGTTTGTGTGAAAAGTCAAGATGAAGAAAAACAATCATTTCTTCCACTACCGTTTGTCAACAAAGGTATAGATGCAATTAATTTGGCTAACATCCTCCATCACAAAAACGTTACCAACAAAATTCCCCCATATTTCAAAGACAAAGCCATACCAATTATTTCATATTCCTATACTTCACCCATCGCATCCAAAATTTTCAATTATAAAAGGCTATTGCAGAACCTCGAGATTGAGGACTTCAAGGCTAAACCACCTGACTGTTCTTGCAAAACCTCTCCATTCAAATATGGTCCTTCTGGTCACACCGTTACGGGAGATTTAACCATTATCGAAAACGAATCTCTGCGTAATATCCTCTCTAAAGGTCCCAAGTACCGTGAACCACGCTCCATAAATTGGAATTATTACTTTAAAGTTCTTATGGATGCCATCGAGGACTATGCAAGAAAATGGATAAAACGAGAACAAGAAGACATTGATTCTCTGTCAGAGTGGTTAAAGGCCGTGAGGTCTTTAATTTTAAAACGAATGAAAGTTTTAAGTAGGTCAATGAGTGCCAAGGCTACATCAGTTTTCAAAGACCCCGATGTAGCAAAAAGTATGTTGTCCTACCAGCAGACAAAGCCCAAAACGACATTGTTTTTGTCTGCAAAACGTTTTATATCCAATGTTTATTATCAGAGGTAGACGTAGAAAATAATAGCAGTGATAAGATCTATACTGCTACTACTCTCTCCAAAGAAGAGATTGTGGAAAACCATAAATCTGTGCTATCCTCTTTTGGTCTCTCTACCAAGGACGATGATTGTGATTTACTGTCTATGCACTGGATTCCTAAACTTCACAAGAATCAATACAAACAACGTTTCATAGCTGGATCTGCAAAATGTACCACCAAACTTCTTTCCAAACTTTTAACTTCTATACTCACAACAGTCAAAGAGGGTCTGCAGTCCTACCACAACACTTGTTACTCCCGTAGTGGTATTAATTCAATGTGGATCCTGAAAAATTCGAAAGATCTTTTGGAGATATTAAGTTCAAGACTATTATCTGAATATAATAGCATTAAAACTATGATTTTTCAACACTGTATACTTCTATTAAGGATACTACAGACACTGTGAATTCAGCCTCATATCTTGACCTACACTTAGAAATTGATGGTAAAGGAGAACTATTGACCAAACTTTACGACAAACGTGATGACTTTTCATTCAGAATTGTCAACTTTCCTTTCATCTGTGGCAACATCCTTTCGGCTCCTGCATATGGAGTGTTCATATCACAACTCATACGTTATGCTAGAGCTTGCCGAAACTACGCAGACTTTTTGTATCGCGCTAGAACTCTAACGAATAGGAGTCTGGAACAGGATTATGTTGCTACAAGATTGAAGTCATCGCTACAGAAATTTTATGGTCGTCATCATGAACTCGTGGATCGTTATGGTGTATCCATCAGCACCATGAAAACTGATTTATTCAACGGGTCATAGTTTTTCTTTCCTCGTTTGTCTACCCCGGACTTGACTTTTTATGAGCAACTCGGCGGGTGTTTCTAGAAAAGCAGAGGACGCTTACCCTACCGGTGCACCTGGTCCATGCTCCTAGTTTTTAGTTGAGTCCGAGTTGCTCATTCACTTTTGTTACTTTGTATGTATGATTTTAGTTACTTTATGTTCTTTGTTGTGTATGTCTGTTTTCCATGTCTGGTCTTTGTCCCTGGAATACATTCTTTTGATTACCGCTATAACCTTGGTTCCCTTGATTACTCTTTCACACCACTGGGTCGATACCTCTGCTGGTGGGTTTTGTCCCCGAGGGTATCATCAACCCTGTAATAAAATTTTGTTTTAAATTGATGGTTTTAAAAAAAGGAATGAAAGAAAAACTGGCTCGGACGTCGCCCAGAATAAAAAGGTCCAAACCTGACAGCAGATCGGCCACTCTGTTGTCTTCTAAGTATGTGGTGTCCCCAGATGGGAATCTTAGCACACTCACATCTGGTATGGAAAGTGCCCCAACCAATTCAACTAAAAGTACCCAATCACACATTCAGTCTGCAGACCATCTATTCCAGTACAAAAATTCTGACTATTTTAAAATTATCAAACCATGTTCCATCACTTTAAACGATATATTTGACTACAACGATGACGAACCACATTGTACCATATCAAAATGTGGTATTAAAAATTGCAAAACATGCAACATTCTTATAACCGAATCTTACTTCTCCAGTTCCCTTACAAACAAAGCCTTCCATACAAGAAGTCACGATGGCTTAAGATGCAAATCAACAAACTTAATATATGGATTAGAATGCAACTTATGTGGTTTAATATATGTCGGAGAAACGCAAGAACGATTAAATAAAAAGAATGTGCGGTCATCGTTCAGGAATTAACACCACCAAATTCCCGATAGTTTATCAACACTTTAATCAACAAGATCATTCAATCCTCTCCATGAAAGTTAGTATTTAAAAAAAAATTACCATCCTACGAACAGTCCCGTTCTAAGTAAAAACTATCGTAGGGAAAGAGAGGAATACTGGATACGCAGACTAGGTACTGCAATACCTTACGGATGCAATGACAACATCAAAAGTAGAGGAAACCTTTCAAGCCAATATAACAATAGCATAAATGTGATGAATTTATTTGACAAAAATCCAAGACGGAAAAGGAGTCATGGCCATCGCCACTATACGTCACCTAAGTTACATGATGTCTCCATATATGGTCTCCTTCCTTTCATACAAACACCGCTTGGACTTCATCACATTAGAACCAAACTTTATTCTATACCTCTCACTCTACTACACTCCCTTTACAAAACAAGTCTTGACACTCCTGTTTCTGACCCCACGTCATCATTATACAGACTTGTTGCCATCATTTTGGATATTGGTTTCCACAGCAGAGACTCTTTAAACCAGTTTGTGTGAAAAGTCAAGATGAAGAAAAACAATCATTTCTTCCACTACCGTTTGTCAACAAAGGTATAGATGCAATTAATTTGGCTAACATCCTCCATCACAAAAACGTTACCAACAAAATTCCCCCATATTTCAAAGACAAAGCCATACCAATTATTTCATATTCCTATACTTCACCCATCGCATCCAAAATTTTCAATTATAAAAGGCTATTGCAGAACCTCGAGATTGAGGACTTCAAGGCTAAACCACCTGACTGTTCTTGCAAAACCTCTCCATTCAAATATGGTCCTTCTGGTCACACCGTTACGGGAGATTTAACCATTATCGAAAACGAATCTCTGCGTAATATCCTCTCTAAAGGTCCCAAGTACCGTGAACCACGCTCCATAAATTGGAATTATTACTTTAAAGTTCTTATGGATGCCATCGAGGACTATGCAAGAAAATGGATAAAACGAGAACAAGAAGACATTGATTCTCTGTCAGAGTGGTTAAAGGCCGTGAGGTCTTTAATTTTAAAACGAATGAAAGTTTTAAGTAGGTCAATGAGTGCCAAGGCTACATCAGTTTTCAAAGACCCCGATGTAGCAAAAAGTATGTTGTCCTACCAGCAGACAAAGCCCAAAACGACATTGTTTTTGTCTGCAAAACGTTTTATATCCAATGTTTATTATCAGAGGTAGACGTAGAAAATAATAGCAGTGATAAGATCTATACTGCTACTACTCTCTCCAAAGAAGAGATTGTGGAAAACCATAAATCTGTGCTATCCTCTTTTGGTCTCTCTACCAAGGACGATGATTGTGATTTACTGTCTATGCACTGGATTCCTAAACTTCACAAGAATCAATACAAACAACGTTTCATAGCTGGATCTGCAAAATGTACCACCAAACTTCTTTCCAAACTTTTAACTTCTATACTCACAACAGTCAAAGAGGGTCTGCAGTCCTACCACAACACTTGTTACTCCCGTAGTGGTATTAATTCAATGTGGATCCTGAAAAATTCGAAAGATCTTTTGGAGATATTAAGTTCAAGACTATTATCTGAATATAATAGCATTAAAACTATGATTTTTCAACACTGTATACTTCTATTAAGGATACTACAGACACTGTGAATTCAGCCTCATATCTTGACCTACACTTAGAAATTGATGGTAAAGGAGAACTATTGACCAAACTTTACGACAAACGTGATGACTTTTCATTCAGAATTGTCAACTTTCCTTTCATCTGTGGCAACATCCTTTCGGCTCCTGCATATGGAGTGTTCATATCACAACTCATACGTTATGCTAGAGCTTGCCGAAACTACGCAGACTTTTTGTATCGCGCTAGAACTCTAACGAATAGGAGTCTGGAACAGGATTATGTTGCTACAAGATTGAAGTCATCGCTACAGAAATTTTATGGTCGTCATCATGAACTCGTGGATCGTTATGGTGTATCCATCAGCACCATGAAAACTGATTTATTCAACGGGTCATAGTTTTTCTTTCCTCGTTTGTCTACCCTGGACTTGACATTTTATGAGCAACTCGGCGGGTGTTTCTAGAAAAGCAGAGGACGCTTACCCTACCGGTGCACCTGGTCCATGCTCTTAGTTTTTAGTTGAGTCCGAGTTCCTCATTTACATTTGTTACTTTGTATGTATGATTTTAGTTACTTTATGTTCTTTGTTGTGTATGTCTGTTTTCCATGTCTGGTCTTTGTCCCTGGAATACATTCTTTTGATTGCCGCTATAACCTTGGTTCCCTTGATTACTCTTTACTTATGAATGATGAGCGCGCGCACACACACGCACAATACTTTACAATATTATATTTTCACATTAATATATTACATCTCAATAATCAGGAAACACAATTTACCAAATTAATATGTCATTTCTATGATTTTCATTTGTAATTTCGTTATCGTAGAATGATCAAGATACGTCATACTAAGCATGTCTCATGATAATGGTACTTTGTTTAATAACAAAATAAAGATGAATAGTAACACTGTCCTCATGTTCAACAGGGAACTTGTTGAAATCTGGTAAGGATTAAGTTTCGGGATTTTATACATCATATCTACCCAAAGAACTTGAGATAAAGGATACTACAGACGCTTTAAAGTCAGTTTGATATCTTGTCCTAAATTTAAAGATCGATAGTAAAGACAAACTATTGACCAAACTGTTCGACAAACGTGATGAGTTTTCATTCCGTATTGTCAATTTTCCTTTCATCTGCGACAACATCCCTTCAGCACCTGCGTATGCAGTTTTCATATCATAATGTACGTTATGTTAGAGCTTGCCGTAAATACGATATCGACTTCTTACCATTAGGCTTCTGGAACAGGGTTATGTTGCTACAGCATTGAAGTCATCACTATAGAAGTTCTATGGTCGTCATCATGAACTCGTGGATCGTAACGTTGTATCCATTTTCACTATTAAAACCGATTTGTTCAACGTGCCATAGTTTTACTTTCCTCTTTCGTCTACCCTGGACTTGACTTTTTATGAGCAACTCGGTGGGTGTTTTTAGAAAAGCAGATGACGCTTACCCCACCGGTGCACCTAGTCCATGCTCCCAGTTATTGCTGGAGTCCGAGTTGCTCATTTACATTTGTTGCTTTGTACGTATTATTTTGTTTTTTATTTTCTTTGTTGTGTTTGTCTGTTTTCCATGTCTGGTCTTTGTTCCTGAAATGTATTCTTTTGAATATTGGTTCCCTTGATTACTCTTTTTTTCAAGATTTAATGATCCGTGCACAAAATAAACTTTCTTCAACTCACAAAGTCTTCACTTAGTATATGTTAATAGTTGACAAAATTCTATGAAAGTTACCGTTTTGTGCTTAACGTCTCATGCCAAATACGCTTTCGGATAAAAAAGAAGACATCTTTTTTTCGACGTCGCAATTTCCCAAATATTTGTTTAGATAATGCTCGGAATGCCGTAAAGGAAACACATTGGTTTTGTTCATTCGTACAAGATTAAGCCTAAAAAACACAAGATAGCTGTTTTTTATTGTAAAATCACGCGTAAATCTTTGTACATTGTCTTTCCAATGTCAGCACATCATTTGTTAAAAAGAATTCCACTTCGGAACCAAATAATTCATATAACATGGTGTTTTGTAAACGGCAAATACTAGTAGTTATTATTCTACAAGTTTTGTAGTACTAAATGAATTAAACTGTATAAAATAGATGTCTTCTTAATAAGAAAGAATATACCATATACAAATTGGTAGTTATAGTGAAAGACTGAACATAGTATGGAATAAAGTAGCCACATTTTAATGACAGTATAAACAAGATATAAAATAAACAAACAAATTCTCAATTTGATATTGGGTAGTTAAACTAATTATATAATTACAACATTATGCTCTTTCGTGATATTTTCTTTGCGTTTTCTACTCTGTATTGATATATACCGATAATCTATTTTTTGTGAGTTTTATTTTGAGAACAATTTTGAAATTTCATTTAAATTTTAAATTATAGTTGAGTTAAAGTACATTATATAATATTTAGGGAAATGAGTGTAATTGTTTAAACAATGGTGTGTACCAAAGGATTTGTGTTGAGACTATTTTACATGAACAGAATAAAAAAAAACATTTAAAGTCATTACTTATAATCAAATTTTAAAAATATTTCACAAGTATATCATCAAAAAAGATTGATGACGTCACCGTTACGTGACAAAGTTATGCAAATAAGACGATAAAGGATTATTATGTTATCCAATCAATAAATGTGTTACTGTTTTAGACAAACACCTATATTTGTCTCTTATAACTTATTGTGAAACATTTGTGTGTTAATTTTTTTAAATGCACTGCAATTGCTACTTATGCCCCTTTCATGTAGAACTAATTGGGGACTCTGAAGTAATACATTCCATATAAGTGAATTCTTCCTGATTTGAACAAAGATTGGAGAAGCCTTGCCTGACCTGACGCTACGTCACATTTATTATCTGCCATTTAAAACACACACACACACACACACACACACACACACACATATGTGTCGATTCTACAGGGGTGTAGTTTAGATAATATATATGTATGCATCTTTGTATAACATACTACGCCGTGCATGCTCTGTATCTACATTGTAAATTACTAGCAAGTAAGATAGTGGAGTTGTCTCACCCCATTAGATTTCTTATATGCATTATATAATTGGCGTGGCTGTATTTATATACTGTTACAGATCCTCTACTATCTTACTCGATTCCATTAGAGGTTGTCCTATTCATTTACATCATGTGCTAAAGTTCACGCTCTATATTTACTTACGAGGAAGTATCACTTGGTTAACGAAAGCTGAGTGGTCTAGAGCGTTGGACTTAGTGAAGGCGATGTTGGCATAGATGTCAGAAAAGAGAAGGGGTTAGAATCCCGCTAAGGGAGCGACCAAATTTGCATCGCAAATATATATATATATATATATATATATATATATAACGTCTCAGAATGTGACGACTCTATTTGCTACACTGCTCCATCGGATCAAATTGATACAGGGAAGATATAAACGTATAGAAAGGTCTGAAAAATTCCCAACGATGTTAGAACTGTCAAATTTGCGATGCAAATTTTTTGTCGTTCCCTCCGCGGGACTTGAACTCGTACTGCTGTGACATCTATGGCAACACCGCCTGCACAAAGTCCAGCGCCCTAGACCACTCGGCCAGCTAGGCTATATAAAAATATAGCTTTCGCTGGCCGGGTGATTCCTCCTCGTAGGATTAATCTAGGGCTGTAACTTAGTACACGATGTAAGGTGGTACGGGACAGTTCATTTAGATGTTAATATGTAGGATAGAGGATCAAGTTAATGATGCATGTCACAACAAATCAATATTATACAACGTCTCAGAATGTGACGACTCTATTTGCTACACTGCTCCATCGGATCAAATTGATACAGGGAAGATATAAACGTATAGAAAGGTCTGAAAAATTCCCAACGATGTTAGAACTGTCAAATTTGCGATGCAAATTTTTGTCGTTCCCTCCGCGGGACTCGAACTCGTACTGCTGTGACCTCTATGGCAACACCGCCTGCACAAAGTCCAGCGCCCTAGACCACTCGGCCAGCTAGGCTATATAAAAATATAGCTTTCGCTGGCCGGGTGATTCCTCCTCGTAGGATTAATCTAGGGCTGTAACTTAGTACACGATGTAAGGTGGTACGGGACAGTTCATTTAGATGTTAATATGTAGGATAGAGGATCAAATTAATGATGCATATCATAACAAATCAATATTATACAACGTCTCAGAATGTGACGACTCTATTTGCTACACTGCTCCATCGGATATAAAAAACTATATATAAGTCTAAAGGATTGTACAACGATATCGATAAAGATGTTGATACCCTATAATAAAATATATAACGAGCAAAATTTTCAGTCAACAAATGACCTTCTTCAGTGCCTTAAATAAACTGAGTGTGTATGAAAGTAAATGGTCTGTGAACACAACTCTCTACATAATCAGGTGAATACCTGTGACGTATAAAATTTCATCGACAGTAACAATGATCTTGAACATTGTGTTATAGACACACGTTGTGTGTTGATCATGAATACTGAAGAACTATAAAACTAAAAATATTTACAAACACTGTTGTAAGAAACTGTACAAAATAGGAAAAACTTGTAAATATTTTTTAAGTATATATTGTAGTGTTTCCCCGTGACTGTGCTGGTGAACGATGACGAATAGTGCATTTGGTTGCAACATTTATACCTTTTGTCACCACAGGAGCGACTCTCGCCTGAAGTCAAGTTGGCCTTAGATATTTCAGCCCTCACAAGCAGACTACGCAAACTTTCTGGCTGTCTGAAAGCAATCATAGGTGGTTCAGGAAAGACTAGATAATTTTGAGTTTCTTTCGACAGAGGCCCAGTGCTCACGAATGGTGTTGTGGCTGTTTTTAAGGCAGGGGTGGTATGTTAGAACACAAGGGGTTCTTTTACATTTTTTCTTTGCCTTGTATTGTAACAGACTACTTCTTGGAGTATTGTGAATTTTTTGGAACCCTTCTTTGATGGTCTTGTATCTATATCCCCTTCTTCTTAAATTGTTCTTCAGTTGACATAGACGTTTTTTAAGGATTCGTCATTTGAACAAATGCGTCTTAGCCTAAGAGCTTGACTAAATGGTATACTCTTAGTCAGGTGAGATGGATGACAGCTCTTAGACATAAGATATTGATGTGTGTCAGTTGGTTTTGATTATATGTCCGTGGAGAGCTCTCCCCCGATAAGGTGCTGGAGGTATCGAGGAATGAGATGTTAGTAGCAGATGTTTCGTGAGTGAACTTAATTGAATGATGTTGATTGTTGGCACGAGCGATAAAATTGTTTAGTTCTTCTTCGTCATGTGTCCACTTCATATCCACGTCGTCAATAAACCTTTACCAGGACAAAGGTTTTTCTATAGAGGATTCAAGTAGTTCTTTTTCAAACTTTCCCATGAAAATGTTGGCATAAGACGGAGCCATTTTGGTACCCATAGCTGTGCCATTTATTTGTAAGTAATGGTCTCCATTAAAAGTAGAATTGTTCTTTTTTAAAACCATTGTGAGCAAAGTGACTAGGCAGTCAGTAGGTGGAACTTTGACCTCCCGAGAGTCCCATACATCTTTGAAAGCCTCGATACCATCAGAGTGAGGAATGTTGGTATAGAGAGATGTAACGTCCATAGTGACCAGAGTTGTGTTTGGTGGAAGGGGATTCAGAGCCTGTATCTTCTGTAAGTAATCAGTCGTATCTTTTATAAATGTTATATAGTTTTTCAACATGTGGGCGTAGATGAAAGTCCACGAATTCCGAAATTTTCTCTGTTGGATGGCCGTTAGCAGAGACTATAGGTCTACTTGGGTTGTTAACTTTGTGAATTTTAGGGAGTAGGTAGAATCGACCAGGTTTAGGATTTTCAGGTTTGAGATATTCAAGAGTTTTAATGTCAATGTGGTTATTTTCGTACATTTTGTTTAACTCAGTTTTTATTTCGTCCGCAAAGGATTGAGTGGGGTCTGTTGTTAATTTGATATAAAAACGGTCGTCTTTAAGTTGACGCTCCGCCTCATTAATGTAGGAGGATTTGTCCATGATCACTACAGCGCTGCCTTTGTCTGCAGGTTTTATTATGATATTGTCATTGGTCCTTAGATCTTGAAATGCAGCACGTTCCCCTATTGTTAAATTATCGTGACTCTCTATGTTGACCCTTACATTTCTTATTAAGTCAGATTTTACATTATCTATAAATGATTCCAAGGATAAATTTTTGCTCTTTTCAGGGACCCACTCACTTTTCTTTATAGTTGTTTTCATCGTCTGAATCCCTCTCATTTTGACCCTCACTCTCTTTTGAGCCAAAGTACTCTTTAATCCTCAAACTTCTGGCGAAGTTGTCAAGTTCCTCGATCAGGATGGTTTCATTTGCAGGACCTAGAATTGGGCAGAAATTGAGACCCTTAGCTAATAATGATGTTTCATCTTCAGTTAGGTTGTGTGATGAAAGATTAATGACAGTGTTGGATGGTTGACTGTCAGGTTTGTTTCTTCGTTTAAAATGTCTGTTGCGTCTTTTGCTTTGTTTTGCACATGGTGAGATTGTTATTGGTGACATGCCATCACGTTGGAATTTACGTTTCTGTTTGTCATGAAGGGACTGATTTTGAGTTTTTGTGATGTCATCAAGACGCTTAATAATAAAGTCATGATCAGAGACTGTGAGTTCTTTCTTCAATGAGTCTATTAATCGATTAAATTCTGTAGTTAGTTTCTTAAGATGTTCTTAGCAGTGTTTATTCAGTAGGATCAATAGGCGTTTTGAACAATTGAAAAGTGTCTGATCCCATCTACGAGATAGGGTGCTGGAAGCCCTGCCTGGTGTTTGAGACAAAAGCTTTGATGTGAAGACCCTTAGGAATGGCATCTTGTTGGATATATTGAGTAAAATTTGATAAATGGTGACTAGTCCACAATTGCTTCTGTTTAATTATCCTTAATTTCTTAAAATATTCGTCACAGTTCATAACGGATAGAGATGGAAAATGTTACGTCTACTGGGGTCGCGTAAAAACACAATACAGGTAGTTCAAAAAGTATATAAAGTTTAAAGAAATCTGCCAACCAGCAAACTGTATGGGTATCGGATCGTCCAGTCATGACGATGCAGCACAAACAACATTGTACAACGATACCGATAGAGATGTTAATACACTATAATAAACTTTATAATGAGCAAAATTTTCAGTCAACAAATGACCTTCTTCAGTGCCTTAAATAAACTGAGTGTGTATGAAAGTAAATGGTCTGTGAACACAACTCACTATCTAATCAGGAGAATGGACTGGATAGATACTCCTGTAGCCAACCAATGCGAGCACTCATTGTGTAACTTAAAACTGTACAAAGCATACAATTCAGATGTTTCACATTGGCATAAAAACATTGGACTAAGTTTTTTTTAACTGTGCTTCTATCAACGCGTTTCTCTAATTGATTTGTGTGTTAAGTGTCCGTTGTGGCAGATAACTATTTGTGCTGGTGTATCCACACGACACTGATATTTGTCTAGTGCTTGATATTATTGCCATAGACTAGCTTTCATATGGAAGTGAAAAAGGGCCCAAGTGTGTTAGTCTTCACTGCCAGTTCAAAGCCTATAAACTTTCAATAAACCTTGCAGTGTCTCCCTACACCAGCACAACGGCTGGGAGAGAGTAATCAAGGGAACCAAGGTCATAGCGGTAATCAAAAGAATGTAATCCAAGGACAAAGACCAGACATGGAAAACAGACATGCACAATAAAGAACATATAGTAACTAAAATCATACATACAAAGTAACAAAAGTAAATGAGCACCTCGGACTCCACTAAAAACTGGGAGCATGGACGAGGTGCACCGGTAGGGTAAGCGTCCTAGGCTTTTCTAGAAACACCCGCCGAGTTGCTCATAAAAAGTCAAGTCCGGGGTAGACAAACAAGGGAAGGAAAACCATGACCCGTTGAATAAATCAGTATCTCAGGCAGTAACTGTATTTGGACCTTTAAGTAGCATGACTTGTGTAGGGCTATCTGTGTGTAAACATGCCCTGACTTTCACCAACCTTGCCTTAATAATGAGTGAAATAGAATCACTGTTATGAAATAGATATTGGTTACCAAAGACCAAAAATAAACCCTGACAGCACAACTAGTTTGAGGCAACCATAAGCAAGGTAGTGCCAGTGTTAACATACAATTTTGTTCTCAGGACAAAGCACTATGAAAATGGAGTACTGTCACCATGGCTAACGCAGTAGATAAAACATTATTATAGTAAAAACCAATAAATTAAGTGAAAATAGGCAGGTTATAAACTCTAAATTCTGCAAGATGATCATTAAATAATCATTTTGCCAAGATCCTATTAATGATTCGGATGAAAAAGACAAGATCGAATTTTACTTACATTTACACAATGTCTTCTCCTATATTCAGCAACGCCATGACTTAATATTAGTCACAGGAAATTTAAATGCAAACCTTTGCTACCGGTCCCAAGAAAAGTATTTTGCGAGTTCATTCTTAATAGTATCTATGAAGCAGTAGACAACATATAAAGAGAGAAACAGGTTGGCTTTGTGTGCGCATATGTTCCTTAAACAAAGTGTTCTAAAGTGAACCGATTAACCAAAAAATAATCGCATATTCAGGATATGCACAGTAAATTGTACTTGGCTACCATAGGTGTGAAAATTTTGCAAAATAAGCACATAGCCAATTTCAAATCTGCAAAGCATTTCCGATATAATTCTAATTTATGTGATGAAGTAGGGAGAGACATTTCTATTTTCAGCTTTAGTAAGTCGAATTGTCAAACAAATAAACATTGTAGTGTTAGTATTTTAGAGAAATTTGTTTACTGCTGTATGAATTCCAAGATTTTTATTATCGCGGATGAAGTGGCATGATATAAACATTTACATGACAAGTGGCCTAGTAAAAAAGTTAACCTGAAGGACGTCCTTTGGCATGTTTAAGGGCGATTTTTAATACTGACGTTAGCATCTTAGCATAAAATTTAGCTAGTTCCTTTAATCTCAGTCTACGCTATACAGATGGCGTATTATCGTTAAGCAATCCTAGATCCGGGGATTTTACACATCGCCCCTACCCCAAAAGAACCTGAGATAAAGGATACTAAAGACGCTGTGAATTCAGCTTCATATCTTGACCTACACTTAGAGATGGATGGTAAAGGCAAAATATTGACCAAACTATACGACAAACGTGATGGGTTTTCATTCGGTATTGTCAACATTCCTGTCCCTGTGGCAAAATCCCTTCAGCACATGCGTATGAAGGTTTCATATCATAACGTATACGTTATGCCAGAGCCTTCCATAACTACGAAGACGTTTTGTGTCGCGCTAGACTTCTTACAGTTAGGCTTCTGGAACAGGGTTATGATGCTTCAAGATTGAAGTCATCACTACAGAAGTTTTATGGTCGTCGTCATGAACTCGTGGGTCGTGACGGTGTATCCATCTGCATCATGAAAACTGATTTGATCGACGTGTCATAGTTTTACTTTCCTCTTTCGTCTACCCCGGACTTGACCTTTTATGAGCAACTCGGTGGGTGTTTCTAAAAAAGCAGAGAATGCTTACCTTACCGGTGCACCTGGTTCATGCTCCAAGTTTTTAGTTGAGTCCGAGTTGCTCATTTATTTTTGTTACTTTAATGTCTGTAATCTTGGTTCCCTTGATTACTCTTTCTAGAATGTATATTACAGGAGTACTGATACAGCTTAAACCTCTGCTTCTTATTCAAAGCGATTTCCCGAGACACCTGGTTAGTTTCTTCACATTTAACTTTCGAGGTTACAGCTAAATCTAAAATAATCATCTTCTATAATTTCCAGCTGTACTCTGACAACACAAGGACCTAAAATGCACTTGTTTCTTCCAGTTGTTTGATTTTCCATCACAAATTTGATGTACTGCATCCTATTCTGTTGACATCTCCTTTTCCAAAATATCAGCTAGCTCTTTCCGGACATGGATATATCGCCATCGGTATCACCCTTGCATCAGGGTTTCTTTACATGAGAATAGGAATTTGTTCTTAAGTTGCATTAGTTTTCATATAACTCCTAGTGTAAGTTTTTTGCGTTTATTCATCTATGTAGGTTTGTTGGTCTCGGTAGAATGTCGTAGATGTTTATTGATCATCTTATCTGGATGCGATTTGTTTCCGAACTTTTCCCACATAAGTTTTCCATCTTGTCGAGGTTCCTTTGCTTCCTACCTCTACATGGCATGGTTGATCCATTTCTTCTCCCATTTTTCCTAACTCATGTTGTAACATTCCTTGTACTGCTTTGACTAGCTGTCACTCTATTTGCTTCCTAGCCCAGTCTTCGTTTTTCCGTCTTGCCTATGAATTTCATATCTATGTCTGCTCTCTGCTGTCAAATTGTGTTTGTTAAAGACCATTTCCTTCTTGTACGTATCAAGTCCGAATAATGCAGGTAATAACTATATGTGCCAGCACGTTTCAAGATAACGCTGAATGTGTTTACTCAATAGACTCTTTCAATCGACATGTTCAAACTATCGGTTCGAGTGTAAAGAAAGTAGCATGCGTTACCGACAACAGCCAGGTTTTAGTTACGCTAACAGCGGTTTAATACATAGTACTGAGAACTATTTTCTTTTCATACCTAGCAAAATCGATTTTTCATTTTTATTAACAAATAGTTATGCATAATTTGACATTCGTTTTGAAACTTAATGGTGTTTTCTGATATTTTACATCAATGATCGATAGACGAGCTTTTTATTAATTAGAATATTTGATTTCTGGAAGCAGTAGTAATTTCTAAGGAACAAAGCCTAAACCATTTCAAATACATTTAGGTAAATTGCAGCTACTCAAAGTTAAAGAAGAGACAATAATTGTCTTTAATAACCAGCATTTCATTCTAAAAACAATGCATATCTACATATTTATTTTAAAACAAAAATTACTAATGACAGGTACCAATAATGCTGAAGCAATTTGCAAACAATACAAATGATATGCAAGATATAATTTGTTGTGTCACTAGGAAAGTAGATACAGTTTGTAATTATGAGTTATCAGTACTAAGCTTTAATAGTTTAAGAGTTCACTTTTAATGTTGTTTAAAGGATTTATCGAAATTGGCATTCGTATCAGCATGGCACAAAAAATCCTTCTTACACCGTACTGTCACTGCATAACAATGTTACTTTTTATAAGCTTCACTGTCGTAATCAGTGACAAAGTACTTCTGAAAGCTACCATAGACGAAAATTTAAATAATCTTATTGAATATACCGGGGCTATCGGCATGACTAACGCGGAATCTCTAACAATTTGTATGATGGATTGTGCTCGTGATAATCGCTGTGTAGCATACTTTTATACGGAGGATTCATTGCAGTGTATTCTACATTCAAAACATTTCTATCCTTCATTTGACCCACCAAGCGGAACAGAGAGCGGGTGGAAATATTTCAAGATGAATGATGGTGAGTAACAAGCTTTTTGAGCAGAACATTTCTACCTATTATATTGCCATTTTTTTCGTCTTTTCAAGATAACATGGTTGATACAATTAAGAAACAAAAAAAAAAAAACAAACAAAACAGACAAACAAACAAAACTAAACAAAACAAAAATCAAAAAAACAAAAACAAATAAGGTTGATCTGTCAATTTTTTGTTCGGTTCAACGGACATGTGAGTAAAGAAGACGACGGAGTATTTCTATATTTTTCTTTGGAAAATCAGAACATGCTAACCCGACCAGTGCACCTCGTCCACATATCACTACTTATGGAAGATTTGGGTTGTTCATTTATTTTTAGGTTTGAGTGTTTTGTCAATTCTCAAACATGCATGCAGTTTCTTTCTTCTGTTTTTCCTGACTTAAACATAAATTGAAATGTTAGGAATTTTCAGAACTTTACCTTAAGTAAATTTTTCAAATTTGCAGAATATTTGTAAAATGTGAACAGATGACGAAAACTACACGATTATGTTTTGTTTTTTTTTCTAAGTCCTTTTCTGTTTTGCGTTGGGCGTGTTTGTCTTTAATCCTACCGCAAAAGGACATTGTTCATCTATCATTTTACGATATAGTTTCACTAAATAGTGTTGGGGTCTTTTTATATATATTTTGTTCTAGTTAACATGGTGTGCCTACGAATTGCTTTTGGATTTTGAACTAGCTTACAAAAAAGCGAGTACTCTTTCGAGGTAGATACGTATACAGCTTCTTGTCTTTTGTCCTATTCAGTACGTGGACTGAGATACCCCCACCCCCGTGCATCCCCACATTCATCAACCAAAATATGATTATTTGATATCCTTATATCTCCCATTTACGAATCTTTAACTGAAGCGTTTTTGTATACCTTGTTGAGGCAAAAATCATTTTTTAAAGTTTTTTTTTAAGAACAACTTCTTTCTACAAAACGAAATAAACTGACAAATATATATATCATCATGTAGCCCAATGTCTCAGCATTATAATGGTACCAAGAAAGTTGCGGTAATATTTCGGATTGGGGGTAAAATAAAAAAAATGTACTCCCTACCCTGCCGAAAAATCGCTTAAACTGACATATATTTTTATGTCAAACCCCCTAAAGTATTTATGCTTCAGTAAAAAATAACTTACTTGATATTTTCTGTTTAGTATTATCACAATTTATACTTCTGGGGTTCTTTTGATGCATTTGGGCGATTTTCTTAGATTTATCAAATATTGCAAAAAATGGGATTTTCGGTTTTTCGGTCAAAAGTCACATAAATTCGACTATTACTCAACTGAAACGTCTCAAATTTGGCATCATTCGATAGATAATTTTATTTTCTTCATAAATAAATCACGAAAAATTAATTTTCAAGAAGGAATTTAAAAAAAAAATGTTAAAAATATTACCCCTACCCCTAGAAAAATGGTCTCAGTATCAAACAGAATTCTCATTCATTTATGAATATTTCAAATCATTTGTTTCGGGGCATTTTATAGCTTGCTTTATGGTATGCATAAACTTTTCCCCATCATTAAAGACCGTGTGGTAACCTATAGAATTGTTCGTTGCTTGAGTATCGATGGTGATTGTCTCATTGGCAATTATACCACATCTCCTATTATTATATTT
Organism: Perna viridis; assembly: GCA_037379345.1. NCBI lineage: Eukaryota > Metazoa > Mollusca > Bivalvia > Mytilida > Mytilidae > Perna > Perna viridis. The sequence continues at coordinate 25,050,272 of CM074515.1, forward strand.
TTTGAAATTTTCGTCCACTTATTTTTTTTCTGGTAACATAACCATAACGTTTCTTTTTCACTGCATTCATTGTTTCTGCAATAACGATGTATGGTCTCTGTTCGATATCACAATACATATTTTGCGTGATAAAAGAAATGTTGAATTTTCTACCGTTCTCGAAACAAAGACTTACTTGTTATTTTTCTATCCCGCTCAACCAGAGTACCATGAATGCATGTCCGTTCATCCGGTCGTACATGTAACTCTTATATGGTTTCCGCATAATATTTCATTAAATGCTAAAACCAAAACAAAATCTATCTTGATATGAAACATACAATACAAGTCAGTCAAAAATTAATTACATGTACACGGTGTATATTGCATAACTAACTGTCCACAAACTATTGCCCCTTTATCACTTCAAAAGAACATTATAAATAAAGGGTTTATATAAAAAGTTAACAGTTAGTCAAAAAGGTATAACTAAAAAGGTCAATATAATAAATGGCCATATCACGGAAAAAAATTGAAAGTTGGAAACAATCGCAATGGTCCTTATTTCGTACAAGCATTTCCGATGGACATGGTGGGTAAAACCAGCCCACCAAACATCCTGCTTTCAACTTGGTTAACTGTTTCTGGTAAATTGCAATAATGTGTTGTTATCACCGGGAAAAGTTGGTTAAGTCAGTAGTCAAAACCGTGCAGACGATACAATGATGACATTATAAAAAAAATCATCTTGAATTTGTTTAATCACAAACAATGCAAGGTAATCACCAGATCGACTTCTTTTGTTCTATTTAGTTTCAGTTGGATGTCCGGCCACGGCTTCATATTACAGACCCCTTGACTTCTGCTATATGATATCAGAGATAACACCAATTGATTTCGCTACCATCAAAACTAGCTGTTCCAAACAGAATGGACGAGTAGCATCTGTCAGGACACCGGAAATGCAAGCGTACTTCACACACATGCTGGGTAATTTGGGGGTATATGTTATATTCAATGCAAAAAAAAACAAAAATAAAAACAAAACAAACACACAAACAAAACAAACATCAACGTAACTGTAATTTGTTGGAATTTTTGGTATTTTTTGTCCAAAATAGGTAAATTAAACAATGGAACCCATTTACCTGAATTTTTGTATGCCCCCTTCTCCCGTTTATAAATTTCTGGATCTGTCATATTGTCACCATGTTACCGCTTTCTTACACCACGCTTACATTTCATTCTAAGCTGGAAGACCACATTCCAGAATTTGTATAGCTGGAGAAGAGCAGCCTGATGGAACGTGGAAACTTGACGACGGAACAAAGCTTACATTTTTCCAGTGGTATCCTGGTCAACCGGAATCGATAAACCAACCTTGTCTTGTGATAAAGAAAACAAACTTAATGGGCGATGCTTGGTTTGATTCATCATGTTCGTTTTCTCAAAGCTGTACGTACGTTTGTGAAATTAACATGTAAATATAATTTGCAATATATTTTATTAGGCAGAACGGGAATTGAATCTTGTTCATATACATGCATGCATAATTATTGGCTGTCACATTTATTTTCAATTGAAGCGGAACTTTGTGCGTCTCTAAATTAAAAAAAAAAGTAGCAACCCAGGTAAGAATCATCCAGAGGGGTTGTTGAGTTAATAGATCAGATATATGTTGTTAAGAATGCTTCAAAGTACAAACAGCAATATTCCTGAATTAATTATTTCTTACAGTGACCTGCAAAAAAAAATCAATAAAATGCCCTCTAATTTCTTTTAAAAACAGATAACTTTGGATTTGCCAACATATTTTATGATGATTGCAACTGAAGATATCAACATGTAGGATATCATCAATTATAAGACTTTTCATATGAAAAAGCATTGCCCCTCTTTTGAAAGAAAATGCCTCAAGCTACATTACTTAGATTAAAAACTTTTTCCAAAAATGAACCACTTAATTCAAAATTTCTGTGGATCATATAAAAAGCAGTGTACATGATTTAATAAGCAAAGTAAACATTTAACTTCGATTTTCATCCTCAGTCTAGATTGTAGTATGCAGGAACGCAATGAATATTACACAAATCCTTTTAACTTGTCTATGCATAGTATTAGTAAAAAATTATCTAAATCTTCGTGGAAAAGAACATTTTCTGCTTTTGTAATGAGGTGTCTGATCTGTTCCGACGGTAAGTTTACTTTCCTTGCTGATACAGTATCTAGGCAATTGCTAAGAGAATCCCAGTGTTTATTCGCCACTGAAACAGGAAAAAATAGTCTACATTTTATATACTGATAGATTGGTAAAACTCATAGGTCTACTGCGAAGTTTTCCCCATCAATGCCAATGTTTAAAATGCATAGTAAAATGGAAATTAAAGTTCTGAGTCATTTTAACACGGAATTATATTTAAATGCAGTTCAACTGGCATTAATTAACCAAGTACATTCTAAGGAAGGACTGGTGGAGCTTCAGTAGATACTTAATTAAATATTAGTAAGTGTACTTAAATCTTCATATATCTTATAACGAGAATAGGTATGGTGTATATGTCAAAGAGACAACCCCCCCACAGAATGAAAATGTCACCCCAAAGCCACCCAGTGGTCTTCCATGAACAACGAGGAAATCATCATACCACAAAGCATGCAGGCTGTAGCCGGTCCTAAAACATCGTTATACACAGGTACAGCGAATGAATCGCCCATATATACTCAAGAAATTAAAGGTGAAAACGAAACAATGCATACAGAGGCCAAAAATTCCAGATTTGGGACAAGAGCAAAAAAATGCGGCGGGGTTAAAGTACTTTAGCGTCATCACAACCCCCTTCAAAATCTGGCCACTGTGGAAAAAATATCGCATAATTAAACACACCTAAAAATCAGTTCAAAAAGGTCAGAGTCCCTTGTTATAACGGAGTAAAGAAACTGAATATAAATTACTCAAATGTACAAACTAAGAACTACTAACAGTTAACTAACATGCCAGCTCCAGACTGGTTAAAGCCTACAGAAAGTTATATCCCCATCGTATGTAAAATCAATACCAATTCTTCTCATGCAGGGTCAAGAATCTCGGTGCATCATAAGTCATACAATAAGGACACAACCCATGTCATGCCAAAATACCATGACACAGTTTCAAATCGGGGAGGTTGCAAAATCATTGGAACGTTTGTATTCAGCAAAAACAAATTGCGACCATTAAACTTCTGCAGTTATCATTAAGCCTGAACATCCCCTGACATAGAAGCTTCTCCTCGATCTACATAGAAAGTCAAGTTTACAATTTACAGACATGACAGTAACAGAACACATTTGGAATAAAAAAAAAGGCGAGACATTAATTTTCTTAATAAGAAAAGGCCAAGATAGAAAAGTTAATCCTCGTCCCCCTAAAAATCAAATGTTTGCTACATAAGTTAGGTGTAGGTATGAATAGATGTAGAGCATGCGTCACTAATCTCTTTGATTTCAAGCCAGCTGGTTAGATCAACTGTAAGTAATCCTTAAAACTACGCTAAAACTTTCCAAAGTTCTCAATGCTATCCCTATCTCCCAATTCTTAAACCAAGATTAATTGGGAAAAAAACGCGAACATATTTTGTTGGACAGAAAATTCATTTTGATTTCAATGTTGCCGTACAAAATGTAACGCTAAGTTTATCTTGCAGCGATTTCTCTGATTTTTTTTTTAAATCTGGCCTACCTAATTCTTTCACCAGTTCTACCATAACATGACACAATAACTTCTCTTTCATTACATCCGGTGGAAGTTGCGAAAGCCAACTGAGTGCTTCTGTCCTATTAACTTTGACCTTGTTCTTTCTGCTTGCGATTTCATTAATCATTTTAGGTACATGTTGTCGAATGGCACTATTTTCGTTAAGAATTTTGTTAGCTTCGTCAAAACTCCCGACAAGAACCAGACATTTCCATAACCCTGCAGTAGGCAGGTAATCTGGGGGTTCTTTGAGACGGCAATCTATGGCAAAACTTTCTAGCAAATCAAATCGATTGGGAAAATGATTTAATAACATAATCCCTACTAGTGTAAAAAAAATGTCGACATCTTCGTAGTTTCTAATATCATGATAGAGCATGCGTAGTAATAATACAGCTTCTTCTATTCTACCACTATTATGATACGCTTCGTTGAGACAAGCGAAGAAATTATCTTTAGAACAAAGCTTATTGTCCATTAGTACCTCACGGAGTGAAAAAAGACATTCGAAATCTCCTAAGTTGCCGAGTTGTTGGAGGAGATTTAAAACAACTGTTGGATTCGGTAATTTGCCATTTTCAACCGACTTTTTGAAGAATTTCACAGCTTTTTCCATTTCCCATTTGTCCATAAAAGCAATAAGTGCAACTTCTATGGTTACGCCCTGATCGTTTAGGTTATCATTGAAATGTCCTTTGTCATTAGAAGAGAAGTGCCTGCTAGGTGTCTTCCATGACCTGTATTTCCTCAGAAAAACACTTGAGTGTGCCAAAACATGCTTTCTCGCGGCATCTTTCACTATTATTTTACACGAAGAATAAAAGTTAGAATGTGGCGATAGGAAACTCATTCTAGTGCATGTTGTATTTAAAAAGAAGCCAGCACGGCCCAACACGGACGTCCTTAACCCAAATATCTTGTTTACTGAAACCATTGTCTCTTTAATGGTATATCGCAGCTATATTGCAATGCACACAAATACCAGGAACTAAAAATACAGAAGGATAATATATGTAAGACAATTTTGTGTTCTTAAGTTTGAAAAAAAATTATCCTGATTTACAAAAAATTACAAAAATGTATAATAATTACTATTTTAAAATTTGACATTGCACGTACTTTTCGAAATAGAATAATTTTACTGGGATTAAATAAATACTTGGTAGGCGCGGAATAAGACAATATCATCATTATTTAATGACAGTCTTCAATATTTATGGAAGTACTTTATTAAATATGGCCCTCCTCAATTATTTTTGAACCTCAACAATTGGAATTTTGACCTACTGAAATATTTGACGAGCTCCTGAAATCGAATGTCAAATATTTCTAGACCTTCACTATTCGATTTCAGGACCTCCTGAAATAATACAGATTTTAAGGAGATCCTGAATTCCGCGCCTCATAAATACTAGTTAACCTAAGTGTATACAAATTTTGTCTGTTAAAAACAACGGTTGAGTGAATCAATATTTCAAATTATTACTTACGTGTGTGAAATGAAAGTATTTCACAAGTTGCACAACTGTTTTATGACAGAAACTCAGTCACTAGGCCTAGGTTCTGTGGTTGTCTCCCCTACCCCTCTCTTTTAGATCGGCGATTCATAAGCATTTTCCGAAATGATTTATTTGTGTGTGGATTGCTGTTTTTCTTCACATTTTGGATTGTTTTTTTTTTTTTCTTATTCACGTTTTGTATTTTCCTATTTTGATAAATATTCATAATCTTTGAGAGTAACGTGGACTTATGAATAAATTGTATTTGGAAATAGACATCAATAACTTGAACAAGATTATTTTGTTTGTTGTTAAAAATTCCATGCATACCCTCTCAAACATTCAGTAAAAAGGCTAGTGTCCAACATTCAAGGTGGTAGACCTAAGGTAAGGGACACAACTCTTACAAATCATTGAAACGTTTGTATACAGCATTTTACATCAATCTCATGTTAGCATCAGAGTAACTCGGACCAATATCATTTTGTTTTAAAGGAAAGATTGAAAGGCCTTGGTGAAATTGAATATGATACAAAAATATATATCACTGATTTCAAGATTTATTTACCTTACCCTAGGTATACCTCCTTATGGTCGTATCTGATAAGACGAATCCACAATGGATGAGCGGACGGATGGAATTAATATGTCGCTCCATGGCACGGTTTCGAATCGGGGAGGTTGCAGAAAGTTGAACACACAACAGTTATACATATATACTTAACATTGGCGGTCTACTTTCATTTTCTACTTTCAGATTAATATTCTGTCTATGATAATGGCTACAACTCCGAACTCGTAACTCAATTTTTGATTTGATTTTGTTTTGGTTGCTCCGACGCAGTCGGTATTGAGTTCGCTTAGACATCACGTGCAATTCATGATGCTTAACCATGGCAACCTTAACGATGTAGCTTACAATCTCGCATTTCATTGGACAAATGTGATATTAAAAGCTCCATTGGGGGCATTGGGACTTGGAATATTTTTTATTACTTTAATATATTGAATAATTGGAAATAGCCTACTTGCTGAAACAATGAAATACCTGAAATACAAAACATAGTACAATAATCTTACATATAGGTATTAACAAAGCGAGCAAATGCGTCGGCTATCTTTTTTGAAGACAGTACTTGTTTTCAGTATGGAGTTAATCCTTGAGTTGTAAGGTGCCAACGATATAGGATCAAAATTCATTATCCGGCCAAGAATTGACTGTTTTCAACCCCAGATATCCTACACAAGTATGCTTTACAGCACATGCAATTGGGCCCAGTATTTTTTTCAATTTTAATATCTTTAGAAAAAATAATAAATCGAAAATTCATCGTTTTTAACCATTATTAGCAAGTTCTGACGAAAATCTTACCATTTTCCGCAATTTTGATGCTTCCCCCTATCTTCACACACACACACACACACACACACACACATATATATATCAAGGTCTGAAAAATTCCCAACGGTTCTATGCACTCCACCACAGGAGGCTAAATTGTCCGACCCTACCTATCCCTCCTTTTTTCTAGTGGCAATCAAAATTTGTCGACTCTATTTCCCCTGTGTCCTATCCCTTTTTTCATATAATCATTTTAGGTTCATTTTATCATCCATTTCATGTTCATCGCCTGAATATAGCTGAAATATTGCTGCTTGGGCGTTAAAACAGTCAATCAATCAATCGCAGTTTTGATCCCCCTATACTAAGTATGGTATATATATATGAATTTGGGGGAATTTAAAAATGCTAATAATGGTTAAAAACGATGCTTTTTTTAAAAATTCTTTTTGGAAAAAATTAAACTTAAAAAAATCCTGGTCCCAAGTGCCCGTGTTTTACTGTTGTTCGTGTGTTTATTTGACCAACTTGCAGTGCACATGTCATCCATGATTTTTAACTTGTATGCTCGGTCTTAAAATTTAGTGGTACAGCGGTCGATTCGGAGAATAACAATAGATACCCCCTGGAGCCCCAAAATTTTTCTCCATAAAAAGCATCCTGTATATATTCGTTTGTGTTAACAACACCCGAATACCTTAATCATTTATTATAAAATTTAACCATCAAATTTCTTTCTGAGTGTATTTTTCAAATGTTTTCCTTAAAAATATAACATCTTGATTTTTTTTATTTTCATAGGGACCCTGGCTCTTATCGTCTGTAATTATTATTTTCCGTTGTATACACGCCTATAACAAAATATAGCGGAACATGTACAAGCCGATACTCTGAAACTTCTCCTGGCATCTCCTTTCGGTTCAAATATGTGTTTGTATTGTAGCTGTAACGTACCTATGATATCCATGAAGGCAAGCTACCCCTGCCCAAATGAAACTTCTTGTGATTATTTTGAGGTTAAATTAAAATTTAATATTACATGTACAAGTCAAACTTCAAGTTCAACTTCAAAGACAAGTGACCTAAGAAACTAAATTGTGTACATGGACAGGAGCGGGACCGGCGTTCGCCCCAGTAATTAGGGGGTGGTGTTTTTGCGTAAATCTCGATTTTTCATAATTCTTCTCCCAAATTTTATAATTCTATATAGCCCTATTATATACCTAAAATCATTTATCCGCCCTGACTGTCATTAAGACCACAATTGCAGTTGGACACGAATCCTAGACTATAATGTAGCTTCGTAAAACTTCATTTCCGTGTTGAATTCATTGATCTTGTAATAATTATGTTGAATTATTACTCATTAATCACATTTCAAACATATTTCTGTCGATTGTAGCTTTTACGTTTAAATCTCTCTTAACTAAATAGAGATAAAGTAAAAAAAAAAATACACATTGCATTTGTTCATAGACACGAGATTTTTACGTCATTGGGCGAGTCCGCGTTGTGACGCCGCGATTTTATATAGTCATTTCAAAATATCTCAGATCACATGGTCTGATTGGTCTTCAGGTAAACACAGGTGAAATAGATCAGGTCGACTGAAACTGCTGCTACATCTGTGCACTGTCACTTCATCTTTCTCGTATACTTACTTTACTGGTTGACGACTTAAGCAGTTAATTATTTCATAAGTTTTAAACAGGAAAACAGTGAAAATGGGCTTAGGCTGTGGTGCATCAGTGGCAAAAGTGGTTTTAGTTGTAGTGAATACAATTTTCCTGGTAAGTTGTTATTATTTTCCTTATTTGAATAGAGTTCCATTGTTGATTTTGCTGAAATCCATTTGGATTAGATTGCTCTTTATCTGGACAGTGGACACGCCTAATTATTTAAATGTTATTTAAAGGAAGCGGTTTGGATATTTAATGGTATTTGAGTTTTGAATTTTAGCTGAATGCTTGAGCGAATATCTATTCTTTCAATTCACAATTATTTACAAGAACAAGTAGACATTATAAATAGTCATTAGTAATTCAAGGCCGAGTTACTTCGCAGTATTTAAGGACGCCATATCCTGCTCTCATTTACGTCCAAATACTTGCAGAATACAACGTTTTGTTTCTCAAGCTTCGTTACCCACCCGATAGCTAAATATAGTTTTACTAATCCGGTTTTCAAGTCAAACCCCTCATTTGTATAAAAATTGACAGTCCTATGTGTACTTATCATTTTATTTTGTTATCAATGCGTCCAATCTACCTAGCTTCGCACCACTGGTTTATACTTATGTACGTACAATGTGTTCATGTAAAAATTTGTGATAATTGTGTATTATATATGCCCTTTGGCAATGTTTCTACATTGTAGTATGGGGGTGAAGTATATTATTTAATAATTGTTTGGCCGAAAAAATCAAGAACACTGATAAAAACTTCTCATTAACTATCAGTATTGTTACATGTATTACTGTATGAGCATAAAAACAAAGAACTCAAGACAGGTTTATCTCATTGTTATAAGTGTATAACGAAAGGAAAACTGAAAATCTTGCTTATAAATTTTATGTATAGGTTGGAGTCAACTTGTGTTTATGATATAATTCTAATGACTTGTATAATTGTTATGTTAGTACTGCTTAAAAAGATCTGAGTCAGTCTTAGATTTTTAGGGCCATTCAGGTTACTGTCGATGATTTATAAGGTAATCAGTTGCAAGTTGTAGGGTCAGTTTTTGTAATTACGGGGTGAGGCTGGTCAAGGCCATCATTTGCTCATATTTGTTTTAATTAACACAAATATTTGTTTTAATTAACGCAACGGTGTAGTTTAAACACTTGAACACCCCCCCCCCGATCCACCAGTAAAAAGTCTTCAGAAACGACAAGCACTGTATTGTCCCTATCATAAAATTTCCAATTTTCTAAGACGCTTTTCATGTTGTTTAATGTGTATTAATTTAAAAAAAAGTTGTTTTGATGACAACGAACCAAAGCTTTTTATTGTGAAAACGGAAAGTATACTACCGGTTGTGGTTCATTCTGAATGTTAACCCTTTCCGCTGTTTCATTTTACTTAATACAGTAAGACATTTGTTATTTTTCACTTGTTATTGAATGGTAGAGTGTATAAATCTAAACAAGTGTTCAACGAGACAATGTATGATCTGAACCCATACATTTGAAAGACGAAGAATTTGTCATACTTTAAATTCATTCCATCCCCATTAAAAATAGCGTTTATTTTAGCACTACAGCACATCCATGTGTCTAGGTATATAGGAGCCACTAGTCATTCAATAAACTCGTCAAGAAATTGCCAAATTAAGGCGTGTGTCTGAGATAGTTCAATCGCCTACCATTTTATCAGAAGTTTTACTGTATTTGGTATTTAGTAATCCGGTAAACTTTGATAAGGCTATGTTTGGTAATTCTTGTTTGTTCTGCCATATGAAATTCTATCTTCAAAGAATATCAAACTTGGTTAATTGAAAGTCAATGAATTATATATATGTTTTGTGTCATTGGTTTAAACGTAAATAAATTGCACAGATATTCTTTTCAATGTGTGATTGTAGTTTTGTATCCACAATGTCAATATTTTACCAATGAAAAAACTAAGCATTGTTTTCGTAGAATCTTGACATTTTATGCACAATATCAATATTTTACTGTACTAACAATACACGTAGAAGTATTGTAATTGTACACACATTCTTTTGCATTTCTAAACATAACATTATTTTTACATGTGAAAACTAATGCGTAAATAACCGACACTATTGGGCTGGTTAATTTCGGAAATTAACAAACATGAATAACTAAAAAATAAACTACCCACAATTGATTCAATTCACAGATAAACACGCGTTTTCTTTTTTTGTATAGGACTGTTATTCGTGTAACCTTCATGTATATCAAACTTGTTTAAGATTACTTCCTTGTGTAAGTGAAAATCATGACTTGGTAAGCTTACACACATCACGCAGTTCATTGTTTGTTTCTTCCTTCTAGAGGAGAGTTCTAGTTGGTTTGCTTCAAAACGTCTTTTCGCTCGGATATCTCAATGATATATATACATCATAAGAATATTCTAGGTATTCGTTGCACGCCATTTTTTTCACAAGGTATGATGATAGGAGTTCATAAAGAATTCCTTCTTACCTATCATTCACACAATCGTGCGTTATAGGTATAGTAAATCTACATGTACATGTAGACCATCCCTTTTCAAGCCTAAGCTTTTAGTTTATTTTCAATTCAGTCATATTTGAACTTTGAAAGAATGACCCTGGATTATTTCTGGTATATTGTGATTTTGAAGGATTGGTTTCCAATATTTATTTTCTATTATCAATCACATTTTCGCAAATCTGAATAAACAAGTTCACCAGATGCTAAAGAGATTAGTGATACGTATAAGTAACCCGCTTAGCTTCAATATGTATATAAAAGTATCTCTTACGTAAAAATGCAGGATATAGGGATGATAGTATAGGGTGTACATCCTTTAACTCCATGTTTATCAAACATTATAGAACTTAATATGTAAATGTGTTAAAACGAGTTAAAATGGGTCTCTTTTTAGCCTTGTGAGAGTATGCATTTAACGAAACAGACCAAAATGCATACCATGAACCAGTTTCGATACTACTCAGCACTTACTGTTTGCAATTGACTGGACAAGGTCCATGCGGCGCAGTCGTTCGTTTCCTCGAACGTTAGACGCTGTTTCGGAGCTTGTAAATTTAGACATCAAAACACCAGAACTTTTTCTTTGCCAAAGTGAAGCAGAACGTGATATTTTTGTGCAAGACTAGTTTGAATATACACTCGAACGTGTTTAACAAACTAGCATCGTCTCACTTTTTGACAATATCCATTAACATTTTAAAAAGCTTGAAATAAATTTTCAAATAAATATTCATTAAAATGTGTTCGGTAATTTGATTGCTGCATGCTGGTATTCTATCACACTAAATGAAAGCTTGTTGTATCAGTTATCATCTGACAGAAAATACTATAAATAATTGAATTGAGTCGCCTAGAAACAGTGCTATGATGATTTATCACCTAAAAATCAATCATGATAATTTTCGGATCAACTGCTTGTTTACAGCTGTTGTCTCTTATCGATTTACAAATATATTTTTATTTTGTTGTTTTGTCGTGATAATGTCATTGTTGCTATTTTAAGTAGCTGCCTTTGTAAGAATCACGCAAAATCTGAAAAATGTGATACATCCCAAAAAAGGCTACATAATTTTTTTTTTTGTAATTAAGTTGTTTTATGGGTCTATACTATGAAATGTGTAATAATTCATTCAAATTTGCGTGCTCTTAGAAGATAATCGACATTGAAAATACAGTAGATTCTATTGTATTTTAGCGCCATTTACAGAGTTATCTCCCTTAATTTTGAAATCTACAGTGTATTCTATATAATTTTTATCTCCTGGGAGCACGGGTTATATGAAAAACCACATGTTTATTTCTGTTTACTATGACATTTCAAACAAAATATCCCCGATTAGCTAGATTAATAAAGACAATTCACAACACTGTGGTCCAGGATATGAAGTAATTCATTGTCATATACAAGCATATTTTTTGTCGAAAAATGGGCTTGAAAATTGTTCTCAGTTTCCGTTGTGACTGTGATTGTAAACTTTGTTCCAGCATAATCATTCCGGTCGATTGTCGAGGCCAGACTTGTATACAAGTAGACAATATTACATTTGACAAACCTTTCATCCTGGCTTGTTGGCCGTCGCTATAGAATTAATCGTTCATCCGGGCTAAAACAAAACAAGGCAAAATCGCAAGGAGAAAAAAAGATGTGTGCCGAAAAGTTTTAGTCATATGACGCCAACTACTTTTTTAAAGCCTGTAGACTAATATCTTAATCGAGTTGCTTGAAATGTGTTTCTTCGTGGGCGTAACTCAGTTGGTATTTAGTTTTTGAGTATACAAGGATTTGCTAAAAATCGCCTCTCCCAAATTCACGTGTTGACAACAAAACATTGCGAAATACGCGGATAATTTAATATCAAACAAGTGATTTCCTGGTGTTGAAATAACGAAAAAAATAGGTCATTTGAAACTTACGTTTCTAACTCATTTTAACACTTATATGAAAAAGATTTAATACATACACCAACAAGTTAAATATTATTTCTTTCACCTTGTTTAACCCGAATGTAAAACAGTCAAACTCAGCATTAAATTAAAATTCAATGATTTTGCCAATATGAGAGCATTTATGGGAAATTTGAGAAATCTGCTGACTTAGAGATGGCAAAAGGAGTGCCTGCATTTAAGATACTTGGCAGACCATTTTAAAGTGAAAGAGCAAAATATGAGGCAAATTTGCTTTTTTCGAAACATTCGATTTTTACGATTGATTGCGGTACACTTTTACCTCTGTAGACAAGCAACCGCTTTTAGGGGTAAATGCTTGTATTGCTACCTAGATTAACTATTATAATTGTCTCAGGAAATGACTGTAAATAAACCACTACCAGCGTTAGAAAAAAACAATGAATCTGGCGTTGAAGCCGCAGAAGACTCGGTGCCTTTGTTGTGTTATTTCGAAAAGATCAAAAAGGCACTAATAATTTTTTTTCGACGAAATCATTCGTCTACCAAGGTAGAAGGAAGTAATACATGGCATAATGGCTTTGAGAGTCTTGAGTTGAGCATGGTGTTTATTATCGTAAACAGACCAGTGAATAGCAATCTTTTTTTACGAAGAGTGCATTGATATACGTATAATGTGTAAATGAACGAAAAAAAATGTTGTCAGCTGTTTTGAATGTCACGATTGTCCTGTTTAAAGTTTCCTTGAAATGTTAAACAGGAAAACTTGATGCAGTGTTTAGGGAATACTTTATTCCCATTGTCTATAGACAGAGCTACAGAGATGATATATACATAATTATAAAGCATGTGTTATGGTACATCAAGATTGCAGTGCTAAATGAATAGATAAATAAATGCTAACCAGGAAGGTTGACTCTCAGACAGACAAAATTACAAACCTACTGTCATATTATCGTTTACAAATAACTAACTCTCTTATAAAAAAAATCACTCAATTATTTTAGTATGTGCATTGTTTGTCTGTTCTTTCTGTCATATATGATTTGTATTATATGTTTGACCTCATGTTACACATATTATGTGTCTGAGCACTATCAATAAAGTTTACAAGTTTACACATTAATAATTTTTATAAATACATGTACATATATTTTTTTCTAAAATTACAATGTTTTACTATTAAAAAGTTTTCCAAATTTAATAATATTACTACAAAAATGAGGCAATATTTCGTTTTGTCTCAAAAGAACAACATGTCAATGTATAATAGAATTCATCTCGACAAAGATGACATTTTCGATTCTGCCTTCAATACCTTGGCATGACCGTCTTCACGATTCTACCGGTAGTCGGTGGTTTTCAGTTCTAAATTTACATAAAATAACAGCAAAATTTTACGATAATATATAAAAAAATAAGGTTCAAATTTAATTTTGCTTTTAAAAAGTCTGTAGAACTTGAGTCTTAATGGTATTAATTTTCTCTTCCCATTTTTTTACAATAATCGAAAAAAAATATGAAGCAAATACTGAAGATCTTCCTTATTTATTGCTAGAAGAGTATCATCAGCACATAAGAGCACAAAAAAATTAAATAAATGTTTCGGACTCAATTTCTACATCTCTAGAAATTGACTGAAGCCCTGGTACATTCAGGTTTTCCAAATATCCATGTAAATCGTTCACAAATAAAAAATGAAGCAAAGGAAATAACATTTCACCGTGTCGAACACCAATCTCATAAGCATTTGACTATGATATACAAATTTAGATTTTGCATTTCTGTACATATTTTGAACAATTCTAAAAAGTACCGTGTATATGGTTCAAACTAAGTTTATAAAATAATTAGTTCCTGTGTATACTCTTCTTTTTACAGATATTAATTCAAAAAGTGCATATTATGAAAACAAATATGATCAGTTGTCGCATAATCTTACCGGACATCTTCTTGATCTTGAAAAAGGGACCATGTGGGACATATCATTTATATGTATATTTATAATTTATCATTTGCTCATTTCCCAGTGTCTGGACCTAGCAAGTGCCTGGACTGAACAAGTGAGCAAGTGTCTGGACCAAGATAATATCTAGACCAAGCAAGTGTCTAGATCGACCGAGCAAGTGTCTGGGCCGAGCAAGTGTCTGGACCAAGCAAATATCTGGACCGAGCAAGTGTCTGGACCGAGCAAATGTCTGGACCGAACTAACGTCTGCACTGATCAAATATCTGGACTGAGCCAGTGTCTGGACCGATCAAGTGTCTGGACCGAGCAAGTGCTTGGACTGAGCAAATGTCTGGACCGAGCCAGTGTCTGAGCCGAGCAAGTGTCTGGACCAAATAAATATCTGGACCGAGCAAGTGTCTGGACCGAGCAAATGTCTGGACCGAACAAGTATCAGGACCGAGCAAGTGTCTGGACCGAGGTAACGTCTAGACTGAGCAAATGTCTGGACCGAGCCAGTGTCTTGACCGAGCAAGTGTTTGGACCGAGCTAATGTCTTGACCGTGCAAATGTCTGGACCGAGCCAGTGTCTGGACCGAACAAGTGTCTGGACCGAGCAAATGTCCACTGTTTCAACGGACACATCGAAACTTGCACGAGGATTGAACGCATTTTATAATATAAAATTTCGAGCTTTTCGCAACTATATGAGGGCTTTTCATTAATTGGCAGACATGGTCGTAATAAATTCATGTAACTCGGGCACCTGATTGCGATTTCGAGTGTGATATATTTAGTCTAGTAAAAACTAAAGGGTAAACACCTTTACATAGAGTTGATATAGTTTTCAGGTGCTCTATTTGATTGTAAATTTTAAGGATGTTGACTATTTGAAAATCAATGAAGTAAATAGTGATAAAACCAAGAAAATCGATGGTAAGAGCAAATACACCTAGCCAATAATTGTTGACATGATACATCTTTGTTGACATTTTGCTTAGATCATTCTGTACTCGAGCTATTGTTAGGAAAGATCGAGGGTGGTAAAATTACTTGAAAATATAATATGAAGTAAGGCTGTGAGGGGCAGAGGTATTCGTACTCAAATTACATTTAACTTCGTTGATAATTCACCGATATGTTGTTATATATCTATGATGTCTAGACCAACATGGCAGACCTCCTAAATCGTACGCTGTGCGTCTGCGTTAAAAGTTCAAACAAACGCATCATGACTGCTGACGTTACTTTGGACAGAAAGATTTTGAGCCATTCATGTTTTGACACAGAATTTACATGTGCAGGACCTCGCTGTCTGACGCTCCGTTCCTTTAAAATTCACTGAAAAATCATTAATATGACGTTCCATTTCTTCGAAATAAAAAATGTCTCTCTTAGTCATAGCTGTGTACTGTGAGCGTTTTCTAGATTTTCTACATTTTCTAGTCCCTTGAAATATTTTAGTGTATGTTTGCTGGATTGTTACATTCATCTGTTCTTAACTAAAGCGTACAAGCAAAATGCGAGGTTATTTTTAAAACAAATAAATTATTACGGGAATTTTTGCCAAAATTTGGAATTGGACTTCTTCTTTTAGTTTAAACATATTTATTCAAGTATATTAGTACAAGCAAATACAGTATAAACATTTACATACAAACTCATGGTAGGACTCGGAAAGAAGCTAGATAGCTTATACAAAGTTTCGTGTTCTTAAGAGTAAGCTTGCAAGAATATACTTATAAATAAGATGCATGTGGAATTATTTTAATAATTTACTAGTAAATAAGACAAGCGAAAAGAAAAACAAAAATGGAATTACAAAATTAGTGAAGAGATGCAGTACATGGAAGTCAAGCATTTATAAACCTTTTACTTTTGATAAAAAACTTCTGAACTTTAAGATTGATTGATTGATTGATTGATTGGGGTTTAATGCCCGAGCGGCAATATTTCAGCTATATACAGCTATGAACATGAAATGGGATGGGGCACAAGGCTAATAGGGTCAACAAATTTTGATTGTCACAAGAAAAAGGGAGGGATGGGTAGGGTCGAGCAATTTAGCATCCTGTGGCGGAGCGCAAAGGTTCCTACTCCTATCGAATACCACAGCAGGGTTCTTTAACGTGTGAGGAACGTGGCATCTTTCCTAACACGGTGCACTACTATGGTTTGCGGTCAGGTTTTCCGTATTATAGCCTGACAGCCCCAGTATGTAACACGCCAGGGGTACCCCATTCCACCATCTGGGGCGCACTACCCAGTTGCTCTGTGGGCAGAGCGCCTAGCCCCCGGCTAGGTTTCTGAGCATTATTTGGTCGCCTTTTACGACAAGCTTAGCGCTGCTGCAAGCCTATTCTTTTGACACCCGGACCTGCAAGGGGCTGAACTTTAAGAAAAACTTCTACATTTTGTTCCGCATTTAGAATATTTGAGCCATTCAACAATACATTTACAGTAATAGTAAATGTAGTGATTTTCATAAATCAACTTTCATGTATGTACATTGTGCCAAGTCAAGACCCGAAAAAAGAAGACAAAATGTGAAATCTGATTATATATACCCATGATAAATTCGACATTGTGTCATATTTCACTCTTAGACTATCGTAACCATAATAAATAGTGTCGAAAACAAAATTATGGTATGAATTAAAGGAAGGTCTCCAGTGTCCAGTTTTTAGAAGTTCAACTCAATTCTAAGTGGACGACCAAGATGGAAGAATTGTAGAATAAAATTTTGACCGTGAAGATTTGATCCTTTCATACCATTCTGATCCGATCGTACTTTACGCTTTTATATATATATGAAAATAAATGATTTGATTCGATGTACTAAGTAAGTACAAATAATAAAAAAAATAACCGTAAACATTGTGCAAATAAAGATTTGGATCTGATTCTGAAGAAAATCTTTAAAGCCTCCCCCCCTAAAAAAAATCAAGTGATCGCCCCCTATGCAATGCTATAGAATAAAAATTTTTTTTAGGACAACAGGCTTACTTCGGATTTGATGGGGTGTGACAAATTGTTTAAATATTTATATAGTTATTGATAGTCATGTGTTATAGAATAATGACAATTTAAATAGTATTTGGTCATATTTAGTGACCCATACAGCTTTATCTTGGATTACAATTCAACCATTATTGCTTAAATACCTCCTAGACAATTTCCGAATGCCATGGTTTGAAGTTGGACATTCATAACATTTTGTAATATCAGTTCCATTTCCAATATATATATATATATATATATATATATATATATTTCGTCGGTTTCACATGCAGTTCTTGGTCACCCGAACCGGAAATCTCGCTGAATTTTCTATATGTATAATTTATGATGTGAGTGTGTATGTCTTTTCGTCAGCTTAAACTTTAACATTTGTTGGGGAATGCTTTTCTTGTTTGGGAGTTTGATCCTTCAGGATCAAAATGCCTGATATCACCGATCCATGCCTGGAACTTGCCTCCTTTTTCTAAACTCCACATAAAAAATATAGTCCAAATGTATTTCCTTTTATATCATTCAATATCTCTTTTTCTTGCAATTATTCAGCTCAATAATATTCTGTTATTTCTGCAAAATAAATAAAGATCTATTCTTCAAATCAACTGAAGATTACTGAAGATTTAAGAGACTTCTTTTTTTCCTTGAAAGATGTTTAGTAATAAAATTCATTTAGGGAATTTAGTTCTTGCAGCAATGTGTCAAGAAACATTAAATGTGTTAAGCATATTAACACAGTTATCAGTCCAAATATTTATTCTATCATTCATATTTCACGATTGATGAACAGAAAGTGAAGAGGAGGGATTTTAATCACGTAAAATTGGCCGGAAAATTTAAATTGATAAAAAGTGTCTAGTTTTGGAAAATCTTATTTTCATCAAAGAAATTGTTTTCCTGAGCTGAAAGTAGTTTTTTTAGTATACACTGTAATAATAGTGTAAAACAAATACTCAATATTTACAATATTTCAAATAAAAATATGTTGACGACATTGGGAAACATATCCATTGTTTTCAACATATTGACATCCATTTCTTTTTAGCATTTGGTTAAGTAAAAATAGAATTACAATGTTTTACCAAGATTTTTAATGAGTCTTTATTGAAAAATACTATTTTTTTAATGCTTAGTCTGCGAAAGTATCTACACTGAAAGTGAACAGTAATTATTTATCCTTATCGATAGTAGCACGTGCAATCGTGAGTATTTCACACAATAGCTATTACACACGGACCAACACACCCTTTCGTGTTGGTGTTGACTGCAGGGTAGCTCATGGGCATTGTTGACGTACATTTCCACTCAGTACGGTTTGGGGTAGATTAGCTAGGACAATAGAGCAAAAAATTACTTGCAGAAGTGTATATTAACATGAAAGTGTATTTATATAAAGATTCTCCTTCAGCCTCGAGGGGATTACTGGATTTCTCCACTGGAGATAGTTAGATTTTAAATTTTAGCCCATCATAGTTGATACACTACCAACTAATCTTTTTAAATAGGAATAACATTCGTAAATAAACAAGTGTTTAATTGATCAACAATATGAATAACAGCTGTAAACATGGTAAGCATGGGAGTCTTCACGTGACTTTTTAATTTTCCGGCACGTGGCGGGAATTTACAAATTTTCAATCACTCGCTCGTGCGGTGTGAGTGAAACCTATAAATGGGTGAAAGACCAATAAATCACATCTTATGTTCATACTATAACCGGATAATTTTTTATCTCATTTTTTTTTCATTTTAGTTGCTTGGCTTGGGTATTGGAATAACCGGTCTGGTGTTTCGATTTGGATCTGATCTTTTTGGTGATAAAATAGAGACAGCTTTAAAGGAATTGAACGTCGATGTTGTCGGTGGTATCAACATTTATCAGATAGCCAATAACCTATCGTTGCTTCTCATCATCGTCGGATTTTTCATCTTTATCGTCGGAGCCTTAGGATGTTGCGGTGCTTGTTGCCAGAACAGAGTACTGTTAATAATTGTATGTATATTTGTTTTCAAGTAATAAGCTTTAAACGACCTAATTACGTGTGACAATGTTCATCTTGCTAGACTTAAGAGGTATACTAATACATGTATTACTAAACTTTTAACTTTAAACTCAAGTGAAAATTATTTTGGTCAATCTCCGAACACCGATTTACTTTTCTATTTACATTTTCATTAACGTTTTATGTATAGGCATTACAGCAAGATATTAAGTTCAAAATGTTTGCTAAAGTAGTGTAAAATAAGTTCGTTGTTTTAATATCAAAATGTGGCATCCGTGCGTTTCTCGTCATTGTTAAAACCTAGAAAAGTGAATTATCTCCCATTTATTTTACAGTACGCCGTTATTGTTATTCTGCTTCTGATAGTACAGATTGCTGCTGTTGTTTTGTTTGCGCAGTTCAGATCATCAGTAAGTATCAGTTTACAAAGGACAGGATTTGTGAGTCCAGAGTCCAATATGTCCAAACAGAAGCCAAATTAATAAAACGAAGAAACAACCCATTAAATTAAAACAATAGTTTTATCATTTTATTCGTTTTTTTGTTGATGTTATCCATAAATTGAGTTGACTTCTAGGGTATTGAGGAATGTTTTTTTTTTCATGTAAAAATTTAACTCTACTTTTACTATGCAATTTGATGTATATAGAAATAACGAGAATAAGTATGGTGCATTTGTCAAAGAGACAACAACCCCACCGGGATGAAAATGTCAGCCCAAGGCCACCCATTGGTTTCAATGAACGACGAGGAAACCCTCATACCACAGGGCAGGCTGTAGCTGTTCCCAAAACACCATTATACACAGGTACAGCGAAATAGTTGCCCCTATATAATTTAGTAACATAAAAAATAAAGGTGAAAACGAAACAATACATACAGAGGGCAGAAATTCCTAATTGGAATAGGTATATATATATGTATTATATGTGTTGATTTTCTTTATTGTATCAAAGAAGACACAGTTTGTGAAAAGTGTTGGTATTTTACATATCCTCGATACGTTCGACTTTAGTTACATTATATGCATTGGCAGCAGTTGTGAACTTCATAAAAGAATTGAAACAATGGGTACACATGCATATCAATCCATATTCAATTATTTTCCTTAGTTTGATGACACATTTAAGAAGGAATTCAAAGATGTCCTAACAAAAAAGTACAACCAGACTGGAAGCGAGGATATTTCTAAGTCATTTAATTCCTTGTTCGAGTTGGTAAGTATTTATACCTAATTATTTCGTTTCCAACCGGTTGGCATGGACTCCAATGTATGGACATATAAATGAATTATAAGGCCCCTACCGTTTATTTCAATTATAATATCAAATTTGGTTGTACAAATCAAATTTTTTATCAATTATTTCTTTTTACGTCGTGGAAAAGTCTGTTATATTGTTGTAACCGGAATGATTTTTCCAATCGTTGCATTTTACGACAGAAAAATATCAAGTTATCTAAGTAAAATGGCGGCAGTATTTTTATACCCCGCAACTAAAAGTTTCTAACGTAGTCTGTCGTCCCCTGTCTCGCATGCTTTCGCACGATAACTCAAATAGGCTTGGTACCAATTAAATTGAATTTTAAAGAAACTGTGCATATCTATAGTGAGAAGCTGTCTTTGCTTTTTTAGCTCACCTGTCCGAAGGCCAGGTGAGCTATTGCCATCACTTTGCATCCGTCGTCGTCCGTCGTCGTCGTTAACAATTTTTCAAATTCTTCTCCTCTGAAACTTCCTGACCAATTGGAACCAAACTTGGTATGAATTTTCCGTGGGGTATCCTGCATAGAACTGGTTTTTTATCCATCGAAAAACATGGCCGCCGTTACTAAAATAGAACATAGGGGTCAGACAATAGTTTTTCGCATATATCTCCAAAACGGTTAGGTTTACCCAAATTCTGACATGGGCTAATAGTGTTCAGCATGATGTGATCTATCTGCGGTAAAATTTTCATTCTAATCTATTAAGTCATGTCGGAGTTATTGCCCATTTTCAACGTTTGTTTTTTTTTTTATGTTATTTCTTTCAAAAATTTCCTCTGACACTACGTTGCCAATTGGAACCAAACTTGGTATGAATGTTCCTTGGGGTATCCTGCATAGAACTGATGTGGGGATTTTTGATCCGTTGAAAAGCATGGCCGCCGTTACTAAAAATAGAACATAGGGGTCAGACAATAGTTTTTCGCATATATCTCCTAAACCATAAGGTTTAGCCCATTCTGAAAGGAGTAAAGGTGTTCAGCATGATATCTGTCTGCGGTCAAATTTTCATTTTAATCTTTTAAGTCATGTTGGAGTTATTGCCCTTTTTCAAAGTTTTGCTATTTTAATGTTATTTCTTTCAAAAGTCTTTTCCTCTGACACCATTTATCAATGGAAACAAAACTCGGTATAAGTGTACCTTGGGGTATCCTGCATAGAATTGAAGTGGGTTTTTTTGATCCGTCGAAAAACATTGCCACTGTTAGTGGAAACACATCATAGGGGTCAGACAGTAGTTTTTCGCATATATCTCCAAAACCGTTAGGTTTAGCCGAATTCTTTCAATAGCTGAAATGGTTCTTATTTTTAGGACTACAAAAGTCTTCAGGCATAAAATATGTGAGACGCCTTCTTATAAACGTTATTGCCCTTGACAGGGGAAAATGACAGGTTTTTTTTTTTTTTACAGTTTTCAGCCAGTGTCTTGAAAACTATGATAGATTTAGACTTTCATTTACTGAAATGATCCTTATGATAAGTCCTATCAAAGTTTTCTTGAGCCAAAATTGTTGGACAACTTCTTGTTTAATTTAATGCCCTTGAAAGGCAAAATTCAATCTGGTGAGCGATTCAGGCTCCTGGGAGCCTCTTTAAAAAAAAAAAAAACTCCTAATTTTTCGTTTTTGAATCATTAAAATTTATTCCAGTTACGCACAACTCGATAAAAAAACACGCTTTCACCAATTGTAGTGAAACTGGAAAATTGGATACGTCCATTGTGGAAAACTCTCTTCTTTTAAAAAAAAATCCTAATTTTTCGTTTTCGAGTGAATGAAATTTATTCATAAAAAGGGTGGTGTTTTCAGTTTTTGCACACCTCGATCAAAAACGCTTTCAGCATTTATAATGAAACTGTGGGATAGTGGATATGTTCATTGTGGAAAGCTTTCTTCATTTGTTTTTCTGAAGCATTCGGCATAGTTTCACTTTTCACCCTCTGACCTTAAAAGAGCTCTCCCTTAGAAACGCAAGTCACCTGATCGCAATTCTTTTTCCCGATTGACCAAATACTGATAACTTAGTGGCGTTCGAAAAAAAATAGCGAAAATTGAAATTGCATGCGTGCCATAAATGAAATGTAGAAAACAAGTGAAATGAAAAAAATTTTACTGCGTCGGCTATCTTTTTTAAAGATAGTACTGGTTTATTTCTCAAATTCTATTTTTTTTTCATTCTTGAGTTAAGGATATTTATTCATAAGAAAGGAGGGTGTTCCAGCTTTTTGTGCAATAACTCAAAATGAAGAACTCAAGAATGAAACTATGGAAAAGTGTACGGGTTATTTTAAACAAAATTTTTGTTTTTATTTTCGAGTTTACAGAAATTTATTCATAACAAAAGGGGATCATGTTTTGCACAAAAACTCAAAAACGATTTCGCCAATTATGGTGAAACTTTGAACTTTGGGAAAGTGTATATATTTATTGTGAGTAGCTCCTTTTAAATTTTTTAAAAAATCAAGTTTTTCATTTGACCTGAGTGATTCATTTATTTAGAATTTCCGTAATATTTACTCCAAATCAGCATGGCGAAACATATCCTATTTAAAAAAAACCCATTTACATCTACATGTATATGCACATGCATATGCTTATCTAGAATTGATAGAAAATCTACCAAGCAGCTCAACGAAATATTGTTTATTGTGTTGCCTAAATGCCATTACAAATTTTTCACGTGTGGGGGCATCATCTGGGTCTCACAGACACAAAAATGTTTCGGCTAAAGATTTGTGTTCATGTGGGGTGTGGAAGCACCACTTTGTCAAGTTCCTATGGAAGTGAACTACTTTGAGCAATTCACACTGGCAAAGTTATATCCACCCAAATTTGTTCAGTACTCCATAAATATAAATTAGTAGTTGGATTTTTAGTATGTTTTTTTAATCTTGTCTGTGTGGGAAGGACCAGTTTGTACTCAAATAGCGACTTCGTAAATGATGCGCCGCCATGATGATATAAATGATATTTAGTCACCCCCCTGCATATAATATATATATATGTATATATATATATCAAATTTGTTTACCGCCTTCATTTTCTTAGGTTTTTCTCGTGGTATAGTTTTCTAGCCCCGCGTGCGGGGTGTCGTCGGTTCAACCATGCAATCGTCGAGTCATACCAAAGATTTTAAAACTTGTAGTCACTGCTTCTCATCCGACTGGTGGGCTTGGAGTCAGAATATTTAATCCAAGTTAAAGTAGGTGTATTACGTGCCCATGGACTGTTTTTGCCGAGCTAGCAGAATAAAAAATACCCAGCGTGTCTGACTAGTACCGATAGGGTGTCTTTCACTGATCAAACATTCTCGTCCTGAAATGCATGAAATATCTCCCATAGGATGTAAAACTATATTCATTCAATCAGTCAAATAATTCAGTTAAAACGAGAAGATGAGAAATCCGAGACGACGAGTGTTTTAACATCAAACATCAAAATACAAACAAGATCTGATTTGGGATCTATTGAATTCATAAAGATGACGTATATAGTATTATTAAACATTTGACCATTGGCAGACAATACACTCTGAAAAATGAAGTTTGCAAACAGATTGGAGGCAAGACTGAAGTTTCTTAAAAATCTCAAATGTATTCAACTTTTTCATGAATTCAAATGTTCTCTAAAAGCTTCTTATGTTATAACAATCCTTATTTTCTTTAATTATTTACAGTATAAATGCTGTGGAGTTGATGATTCTAATGACATTCCAGCGTCAGTCACTTTTCCACCTGAGTGTTGTCCAGCTGGTCAGTCTTGTACAAGAGGTGGACCAAATGCATATCCGGTATGTTTCTACTACATGCACAAGCAAATACACAAATACACTCAACTCCATTTTAAAGGTATTTACATACATGTAGTTTAGTAAGCAGAGACAAAAACAATCAGAACCATGGTAACACAGACAAAACCCTTTTGAAATAAAGAATTAGTATTATTATTATTAGATCACACCAAAAGCATATTCAATTTTGATGAGATTTAGACAATTGTCCTGATGAGTTTCGAAAAGTATGTACTCTCAGGTTTTCTACACACACTCTACTAATTTGGCAAGTTACAGTGAAATGCAGAAGAAAGTAAGAGGAACACTGTTATATCTGTTACTTTAAACAGTTGACATGAAACAAAACATGACAATAATTGCAGAGATTTATTTTTGGATTGTTTTGGTTTGGTATGAGTATTTCTTGTATACATCTACTATTAATTAGATTCTAGTGCTGCTGATGAGCAGTTACTCATTGAAACACGTGTACAGTGTTACGACCATTGCAATATAAATATGATTGGTATTTTGTTAAAATACAACTTTTGTAAAAACAAATTCAATGTGCATATTTGTTAACTTGAATTACAACCGTAGCTAGGGGAATATATATTAATGTTTTGTTTGTACGTTCATCTGTCCGTCATGTTCAGGACCGGATCCAGACACTTTGAAAAGGAGGGGTGCTAGCCAAGGTTCATCGGGAGAAAGGGATTGTAGGACATTATTTACCATTTTTTTGTCACTTTTACACATGAAAATGACAATTTCCCAATAAAAAGGGAGGAGGGAGCGAACCCCTGTACCCCTCTGGATCCGCCACTGATGCTGATTGTCCAGATTTTAACTTGAGATATACATAGTAAATAGCTTTGTTTATAGAGATGTTACATCTGATGTAATGTTACTATTCTTTTTCTATAGTATTTACATTTTAAACAGATGTGACTGTTCTATATCTATAGTATTTACATTTTAAACAGATGTGACTGTTCTTTATGAATGCTACTTCTGTATATTTATAATGATATTACTGTTTTATATTTATATGATATAGGGATGCTACACAAAGTTGAAAGACCAGATAAGTCAGTATAACAATGCCACCATTGGTGTGGGTGTATCTGTTCTTATTTTCCAGGTAAGTTAAGTGATAAAAATAACCAATGTATTCTTACTCATTAAAAATGTGTTTTCGACCAATATGATAATATTTGTTTCATAATGTAGAACTTCATGTAAACCCATAACCGTAATAATAAAATATATATATCAACTTCTTCTAGAAAAAAAATAATTGCCATATAGCATCCGTGTTGGTCCTTAAGATATATAAAAAAAATCCAACATATTTTGCAGTTTTTTCATATATATACACGCACACTAACGTATACTGGAGTAGAATCTTATTTTATTGCTTCTATATAATTGTTCACTACTAATGATCTGGTGTTGGTCTGCACAGCATTTCATTTTAACAACACTCCACGATTCTAACAGAGGTGTTCAATCTATATTCTATTTTCTTACAGTTTTTGTTACTATTTAAATCTCGTCTCTACTTCTAGTATACAAACTTATCACTGTTATATTTCTTCAGTATGCATGTGAAACTGAAACCACTTTCTTTTCCTGTTCTTCTTCGAAGTTGTGTTTCTATTGCAATGTGTTATAACACGGAATTCTGAATATGACATCTGTTCTGTGAACAAATAAAGAAAAGGGACCGGTCAATATTTATGGCGGGTTGGAACCGGGATATTTCATGTTTTCATTTAAAAAAACCCTTTGTCCTATCTTCTAAAATTTCGAAAAAAGTTAATGTCGTATGTTGGTTGTGCAATAAAACGCGTGTGCCCTATATGATATATTATAATTTAGACATGTTCATTGATTTAAAGCATGGATAAAATGAAGTATTATTGTTTGTAAAATGTATAAGTTATGTTCTGAATTGAAACTTAAAAATAAACATTTCTATAGTTCTTTTTCCACTGATACATTTGTAATAAAAAGTCGCCCTCGTACATTGTGTTAGTGTTGACAATGAAAACAAATCAGAACGTAAAGAGAGCGGAGGGTGTGTGTCAGAACACATATTTACAAAATGGGGATTTAACGAGGGGACTCAAATGTTTCCTTACAAAATATGTGAAAAATATGCATCAAATTGATTTGTGTTCAAAATACAATGTTAAGTAACGAATTAGTCTCATTGCATGTCGAGCTGTGCTGCTTTCAAAGTATTTGTTTCAATACATAGTGTATATAAGCTAATTTTCATACGACCATCCGCTTCCTAATGATCAAATAAACATCTGTATTTTTCTTAATGCTTTGTTTAACCAAATTAACTGAACTGCACGTTTCATTCTTCCATATAACATTACTTTTTTTTTTACCTTTGTTTCTATAATACTAAACTGTTGTTGTCAAAACCTATTACTAAGCTTAGTTTTTGACTGCATGCCTAGCTATTTCTGAAGACTTTGGTCAAGATCATGTCATTTTTTGCATGTCTGTCTTTATATTTTTCAGTTACTCTGCGTGTTGTTTGCATTCTGTTTATGCGTTGCCATTGGACGAGATGATATTGCATAGACCCAGAAATTTTGTGCATGTACATACTTCTAAAAACTCAAACGAATTATATCTTTGAAAAAATATCTTCCAAATGTTATGCTGTGTGGACCAGTGACCGTTATTATGGGAACAATAACGGTATACGGCATTTTCAGATTTGTTCAATTTGATAAATTATTTTGCAGACTTTGTGCATCATTTTCTCATTCTGCCTTTGTGTTGCCATTCGAGATGAGTAGAGGAAATAAACAGACCTTCATATTCTTAAGTACATACCAACCTTACACTGTGTTGTTTAGATAGACAATCTTTATTTAATACTGCTGCATGGATGAATTTGCAAATCAAAATTAAATATGCTGAGAATTCCTCCAGACGTGGTTTGAAGCTTGGGTAATCGTATACATGTACTTTAAATGCCACCAATGCTTATTTTTTCATTATGAAGTATTTTATTTCTAGGCAAAGTTTTTAAATGTGATAAATTAAAAAAAAACCATTTGATGTAAATCATATAAAGGTGTGTAATCATCTTAAAAAAATATTAGATATGATACATGTTAACCTTCCCCAAATATATGTTTATATAATTATGGAATGATCTTGAATCTTTATAAATATGATTCGAGTTGTTTTGTAAGACTTGTTACCTAATATGAATGAACAAAGCTAGTGATTTTGGATAACATTTGGGTGGTTTTAACACCAATGCTGTATGACTTGCAAGTCTCGTCAGGTAATCATGTGAATACGTCCAGTTCAAAAGCATATGTAATGAATATTTATACTAAGACTACAATTTCATCAACTTTATCAACAAAAATCCTTTACGCATAATACGATGACACAAATGTAACGTTTGTTAATAACACAAAATTTGAAATTCGGATAACTGCATCATATTGATATTTTCAGAAGTAGAAGCTGGATACAATCATTTTTCTGTTTTTGAGTGCTTTTCAATTGTAAAAATTTAAGATAAAACTAAGTCGAGAACGAGACTGACAACAACTATAGTTTCAATTTCGCTATAGAGTTCATGATTAGGTTTTGATTAGCTTATGTGTATAGTCAAAGGGGTTAAATACATTATTTTTTGTATATATTTGTAACTGTCATACACGAGTTCAATAACATCAGCAGTGCCATTTAACTATTTATAATGCGTTCTGTGCAACTTTATTTCTCTGTCAATTGTGTCTGTACAGGAAGATTTAGAACGGAAATCAATATTTAACAAGTTTATCTTATCGGGAAAAGATAGAACCAAACAACTATGAAATTCAGGTAACAACGTTGTTAACTATTAGAGTCATAACGTTTCAAATATAATGTGTGTATATATTTTGGTAATAAAATAATGAAGAATGATTAAATATTCACTCTCAAAAAGATAACCTTCATCTAATTTCCATGGCTATTTGGCTATGATAAAGAATTATTCAGACACTTAATATATTTCGAATTAAACAGAAAACCAGGTTTTGTTCTATGGCCAAAGAAAATTATGTCTGTTTCCTGCTACTCTACATATCCAATTTCTTGCCCCTACCCTAAACATTTGTTTGGCCATTTTGGCTCAAGCACTGTCAAAGTCTAGATTGTTGTCCCATTTACTCAATGTAAAATGTTTTTGTAAATTATAATAATTTCCCTACATACCTACACTGTTTTTTCTTACTCGTAGCGGGAAACGACTACATGTGTATTATTATTTTGGCATAATATAATCAATATAAGTTATCCCTTTTGATAATGGATTGAAAATCTTTTGTATGAACTCTCCGTCAATGTAAACGAATTGTTTTTGAACATCTGGTATAATTGTTTACACTGTTGAAACATTTGTAAACATGACGTTTTCCTCTGTAAAATGGAGTTCTAACTTGAAGTACTTGCAATTCTCTCTGATTTAAATATAACCAAAACCAAAGATAATCTTTTCCCTTTTTTGTATTGTAAATAATCTACTTTCGTTAATAACATTTTCTGTTGTTGTATCTGTCAGTCATTTATATTATACGATTTATATAAGGTTCTATTTTATAATAAAATTTTGAAGAAAACATGTTCGATTTTTTTCTACGTCGTATTATTATACTATTAGTTTAAAATAGAATGGACCGATTCAGATACTATGGAATTCTGGAATTGTAATTTTCAAATTCCATTTTTCAAAATTTCAATATTTTATATGCCAATACGTGCATGCCGCAGTGACAGTATCATCAATCTGATGACGGTACTCACGTAGTGGTAGAAGAATATTTATTCGTGACGTTCCTTATTGTTCAATACGTATTTTACGAGTACGCTGCGACGAGGTAACGTTACTTACGAGGACGGAAGTTTAATTTCTAAATTGGTCCATTGAAGATATAATACTGAGTTACCAGTCATATAAATACTAAATATCAGCCTTATCAATATAGTAAAATTCAGTATGCTGTTTACATGTTTAAAGAATAACCTGTCACCATCTTCATTTAAACCAAATACATTTTTGGATCTGAATCCAAAAAAAAATAATTTTATACAGGAAGTGATAAACACAAAACAAAATACCGAAATAGGTAGCCAAAATCAGCATCGAGAAGTTGCTAACTAATGGGATTGTATAAAAAAGATGTCCATTCAACACTTACACCTAGGGCAAATGCAGATTAGCGACAAAAACAGACAACGGAAAAAATAGGAAAATAGATATTGGATTACAGGCCTAATACATGGTTAATACAAAAATTAAAATGAAGAAAACACGAAAATTTGCATTACTATCTTATTTCGTTATTTTGGAACTTAAATCGTCGACGACAGAATACATTAAAAAAACAGAGGCATAAAAATATGACGCAGTTGTAATATTACTGGATAATGGTGAACAGTTAATAATTGGCAAGACAATATCGTCCTGTTTGTCACAGAGAAACTATTTTTTTCCTTTTTAGCTCACCTGGCAATCGGCCAAGTAAGCTATTGCCATCACTTGGCGTCCGTCGTCGTCGTCGCTAACAATTCTTAAAACATCTATGAAACTAGAGAATGGATGTAAATGAAACTTAATACTATTGTTTCTTAGAATATCCTGCACAAAATGACCGTTTTAATTTTTCATCCGTTAAAACATGGCCTCCGTTACTGAAAACACCCTCAGGCTCTGTGGAATTACAAGGCATAGGGGACCCCTGCCCAAATTTTTTTCCATAGATATTAAAAACACTTTGAAGGCATTTCCAACATTTTACAGTTCCTTAGGTACTCTTTTGAACTTCCAGCATTCATAAACATTTCCATTTTTCAGCAATGTTTTGTCAAACACTGTAACAAAGCATGATACCTTTACATACTTAGTGAATAGGGCATGGTTTGCAAGGTGAGCGATTCAGGCTCTTCTAAAGCCTCTTGTTTTTGTCAATTTAGAAGAGAAGCAGACTTTACTAG
This sequence comes from Perna viridis, assembly GCA_037379345.1. Lineage (NCBI taxonomy): Eukaryota > Metazoa > Mollusca > Bivalvia > Mytilida > Mytilidae > Perna > Perna viridis. Next base: position 25,080,958 of record CM074515.1, read on the forward strand.
CTTTGACACTTTCTGAACTTCAATCGCTCTTTTTAGTAAATGAGACGAACAAAAGTATAGTTGTCGAATATAAGAATAATTAGTCATAAAACATTTTGTTTTGCTACATTTTTGGAGTAATTCTTTTATCCGAAACTCCCCCAAATCTTTCCTGAGAGAAAATAATCCGGTATTTCGCAGAACTTAGACCCTTATATTTGCGTTGCATGGTTTATTTAAATGACGAGGTTCCTCAAAACCAATAATTAACAATCCAGGCCAGTGTGAAGAAACAAACGATATTAGACTTGCAAACATATTCTGCATATTCAAACATTCAAGAGATACAGCACTAGAATTTAATACACAATTTTTGCAACATGACTTGAAAGTAGGTTAAAAGTAACATTTATTAGTGTTGTTTCGATGTGCAGTAATCGTCGAGACAGACAAACTGTCGATAATCGAATACATTTAAAACTGGCCTCCTGTGTTTCTTAGTCGTTATTTTAGGTTAGGTGGGCAGACCAAGGAGGATCCCGATAAATGGTATCTCGTAGTTTTTGGGTGTAACACAGTTTTTTTATTTACTAAGCTGAATGTGTCTTAACGGTAGGTACTGTTTGTGTCATAAGCCTTGTTCACAGTGATGATTTCGTATTATTTTTGACAGATGTGTTATTATACAGTAAAAACTGTCTACGGTGAACCTTACATAATCCCTGAATAATCCGAAAACATGTCTTAAGCAGACAATTTTTGAAAGTCCCTCAATATGAATACATGTATCAATGTATTTCAAACCACGTACCAGTCTTAACCAATCCAATCTTAAAGTTCGACACTGTGTTGTTCAGTTTAGATAGATTTCATTACATTTCTATTAAATTTGTAGATTAAGTTTCCTGTGTCGAAAAACATTTTTACCAGATTTTATCAATTGGCTGTTTTCCTTGAAGGTTTTGAAAAGATGTTCACCAATGCAAATTTATGATCAAACGTGGTATATAAATGAAATAATGATTAAGGATACTATACTTTAAATCTGAACTATCTATTTTGAATTGAACTGCAGCCTTGAAACAAAGTTCTCGAAAAAATGAGAAAACACATACTAATCGGTTGCTTTTGTTTTTGTTCAAGTTTCAAGCTGTTCCTCTCTTAGATTTCATGTGCTTCTGATAATCATCGTCATAGTATTTAGTGTATTTGTTCTCTTTGTGACTTTAATCTGTTTTGTACGAATTATGGGGTTAATAAAATGAAACTCGTTGATTCGATAACAATAAAAGTTGCTTTTTAATGTATACACTATTTGATTAGATACATCACCACGTTATCGTGATTGGTCTGAGTAAACTCCAATTTAAATGTTGAACTGTAAGAACCTGTAAACAGTGAAACAAGAATGTATTTTTCATAAAAAGATTAATCATGTGTTACTGCGTCACGACATATTAGAACCTTTACCGGACGCGAAGTTAACCGAACGGGTTTAGGTGTGGTCTAATATGACAAATTGTGTAGCTGTCTGGAACGCAGAGTCACGTAAGTAAAATGATGAAAAGTGAAACTGAATATGACATATTTCTATAAAATGTAATAAAAGAAAAGGAGACAAATCATAATATAGCTTTCTTTGTATACTATGCATTTTAACCATAAATAGGATTTAAAACTAACCTAACCTAAAAAGAAACCTAACCTAATACTTAAAAAAATCCAACAAAACAATTAACAGACTTGACTAAACTTGACTAAGCATGACAATAATTTGTGAACGGAATCCAAACATAAATGGATGTCGAAAACCTCATATGTCAAAATCATTCAAATTGATTACGCCATCTATAAATTAACGGAATATACAAAAAGGCGACTGAAGTTAGCAACTGCAACTTCATAAAATATAGTTCAATCTGACTGATCTCGTTTGGGGACTAACACTTATTTTAGATTTAATCAAGGTCAACTTCTTGTTTGAAGGCTCATGGTTAATATTTTTGGCCACATGCATGGTTTTAATACAAATGTTTCGTAACAGTTTACCTTATATATTTTTATTAAACCCCTTAATCCTGAATACTGGAAGGTATGCCGAATCAAGACTCGATTGACATCATTATAATTTCATGTTTGATAACGATAAATTTTTGAGAATGGGAGCGGTTGGTATTATATCGTTGGCTTTATTTTCACCGTTAGTTCTGGGAATTCTTACCAGCACAAATAAGATTAACTTTCATTGTTTCATATCATTATATTTTCTATACAAAATAAGAGCAGTTATGTTCGAGTGTGGTGTTTATCGATATATCGTTTTAATTTAATTTACCTTATAAGTAGAATTATATGTAAATGCTGCTTGATGACCGTTGAAATCAACAGTTGATGGACGAGAATGAACGCCATACATTACTATTGATCCCAGTGTCATTTTCCCAGCAAATCCTTGCAATACTATCTGTGATGTGAGCCTTGCCTAAACAAATAACTACAAACATCATACAAATGAATTTGAAACATTGCAAATCACAATTTTCAGTTAGCTTTCCACATCCCGTCGTTTCCAATTCCTTTGAGTTTACATGATCTTTGAGCACTTAACAATTTTAGAAAATTCTGCAAAACAAAACATATGCGTGTAATGCTTGATGCTTCTTGAATTTGATAAAGTTTTATTGAATATATAATTTAGGCGCCCATCAACTAGAATTCCATATCAAAGTTTGCTACCAAGTTATTATTATATTATTCTAATTCATCATCTTTAATTGAATGTTTGTTTAGTCGTCTGTATTTTTTTCTTTCAGCTTTTTTAACATTTGATAATAATAAATCAAATATCACATTACATGCATATGACAGGGTTTATTAGCTGTTTTATACATTTCAAACTAAATAAATTATTAAAGGGTTTAGGGTAAGTCAATGTCCAATATGGATAAAGGTAATTATAAATAAAAATATGTGCACCACAATATGACATTTCAAAATTTTGTTGCAATAATTAGTTTTTTTTTATTATGACTTACAATCACTTTAATCAAAGGCTAAATTTCATATCTCTTCTTTTTGCAAAAAGAAAATCAGCCGGTTTACCAATAACCATTCTTACCCTTTCTGCTGTAAACGATATTAAATTATATTTGTCGTCAGTTATGGTATCTACAATGGAGAAAAAGGAGCACCTTAGAATTTCACACTTATGCATTGTAAAACAAAATTGTTGAAAAATACTTTTGATAGGCAATGTAACAGAGAGTGCTCTGTCTTCGCTTTTAAGCAGAAATAGGCGAATGATAAATTTAAAAAAAAAATATCTATCATAAAGATATGTAAACATTATAAATTTCGGCACACGTGTCAAAAGGAGTAATCTCAACCCAGCGGCAGTAGAAAAACATAAATGATCTAGCACCAAAAAGAAATTTTATACATGACATATTCAGAACGAAAATATTGAAATAGAATGCCAAATCAAGCACGCATTTTTATAAGATACTTGACATTTCGTGAAATTTAATTATGTGGCAAAAGAAAGATAACTCTTGTTAAAATTAAATTTTCTTTTTTTTTTCAGAACAAGAGTTAATTGCAATCTGTTGTCCTTTTCAAACAAAATCTGCGTAAAAATCAGTAGCACGCGCATAATCTTGTTAGAAACTTTCTAGTTAAATGTAAATATATAAATGCACATACATTAAAAGCTATCGCTTGTCCTTTTCTTTTCGAATAATACAAGACAATAACAAAAGTAAATTAAATATAGGCAAGAGTTACTATCTAGGCTTTGTTTCATTTTCGCCTTTCTGGAGACAATAAATTTAGGTTTACAGGGCGCTAAACCCCTCCTAAGAGGGAAGATTAGCGCATTGTAAAATCTAGGTTTAACCTACCATTTCGTTTGAAAAGCCTGTACCAAGTAAGGACTATTGTGGTACAAGCTTCTCCGGTGGTGTAATATCTATTTTGCCAGATTTATTTCGGACTTGATTTGATTATGAATCGGATTAGTTATCGGTAATTTTGTTGTAACCCTTATTCTGAATATCGTTTTTTTGTTTGGTTTTGTTTTTCTACATTCATATCCCGTTATTTAAACTTTTCACCTAACATGAACTTATTCATTGAGTATGGAGTTTGTCTTGTGTGAAATCATCCCTTGTATGTGTTAAGCACCAACCATTGTTATCCTTTGGGAATTTTCCGTCATTTGACGCTGATTGTTATTTCTATAAATTTCTTCCATGAAGGTACTTATTTATCCTCTTCGTATCGTATGGGACGTAAGGCTTTAAAAGTAGCCGCCATCTACCTCTGATGTAACACTGAATGAACCTGATACTGTCTTTTCAGAAATGACACTGCATTCAAAGTTTGAGTAGAATGCTTTTATAAGATTATACATTTTCACTGGTATCCCATATGATGTTACAATATTTCCCTGTGCACACTGTTAAATACTTTCTTGAAGTCCTCTGAATCAAGCTTGTTCCTCTCAATTTTATGTCAACCATTTTATCTATTATATTTAAAATTATCCTACAGAAAACTTTACTGCGAATGAAAGCAGTGCTATTCCTCTCCAGTTGTTACAGATTTGGATAGTGAACTCCTTTTTTCAGAGTTTTACAATCAGTCCTTTACCCCAATCAAGTGGTATGGTTTGATTTTTCCAGATGTACAAAAATACAAGAACATCCTTATTTAGCTTCTAACATGTTAACATACGTTCTTTTGACATTCCTTGCACTTCTTTTGATCTCTATGGTGTCCCACCTTCCATGAAAATCCTCAGTTCCATCTGCAATGTCTTCAAGTGGCTTAAATCTATTTTTCAATTACAAGTTGCAAGACTTTTTGATGTCTGGGAACTTTAATTTGTCTACATCAAGCCATCGTTTTGCTTCTTCTTGTCGAGGATATCTGCGAAGCTTAAGTTTTATAGTACCCACCCGGTGCACCTGGTCCATGCTCCCAGTTTTTAGTGGAGTCCGAGTTGCTCATTTGTTTTGTTACTTTGTATGTATGATTTTAGTTACTATATGTTCTTTGTTGTGTATGTCTGTTGCATGTTTGTCATTGGATTACTTTCTCTTGGTTTCCGCTAGAAACTTGGTTCCCTTGATTACTTTTTGATGAGTACTATAGGGCATATCCATATTCTGATAGGCCTACACACTTCATCTCTGGGGTCTGAAGGAAATCATTACAAAAATATTTTATCAAAAGTTCAACTTACTGAATGATTCGCCGTCATCCCAAAATAACTCTCCTGAAGCCTGGCCCGTCAATGACAAGGCTACCAACAATGTGAAGTCCTTAGTACGACTAAATACAAGGAAATACAAAATTAGATATCAAGTTTTATGTAAGAGAAGAATGTTGATGGCTGTTTTTCTTATCATTATATTTATTTTTGTGAAAAGTCTACCTTTAACCTAAAGTATTCATGATAAAAAAAAATATTCACTTATTGATGCATCTTTAAGTTTAACTTCTATAAATTATAACGGTATAGTTACGAGAAATTACACCAAGTGTATGTTTTATGCTTGTATCTCCTTTAGATTAAGGTCTTGTAGGAAGTGGGAAAAAATTACCTCTTTGTTGTAGTGACATCATGTCCTTGTGTGGGAATGATTACACCTCCACGCATGTGAACATTGATTTTGTTCAACGGGGCATCGAGAATATGAACTCCTCCCATAACTTCAGCTCCTATCTCAATATCAAACCAGTTACCCTGAGGGATGTAGGCTTGAACAGTAGTTGCACCCTATGAAAAAGGCAAACACGTTCGAAGCTATCACGTCTTATAGTTCCAAACTGAACGGACCGTCAAAATACAAAACTATATCAAAAATTTCCTACCACAAAAAAAAATTAAGTTCTATACAGTTGTATTAATCTACATCATGATAAAAACCAAGTGTAACGAATCAGCACTTCAAGCTTTTTAGTTTCAGAATTAGAATTTTCAGAACAACGAAACCTGCATGTATAGAATTTAAATGTACATGTATTTTTGTAGCAGTCTTGATTATTACTTTTGTAAGTGCAGGAGAAATGAACAAACCGTCACCACAGAGAAATGCTTACTTTTTTAAGTACAGGTGAAATCAACAAGCCGTCTCCTCAGAGAAATTGTTCATCTATATTATAAGTCTTGGAATCTTGAGGAAATCTTGAACAGTATTTATAATGCAATAAATAATATAATAAAAGACAGAAGATATATAAATAGAGACCAGAACAAAATACACTATGATAACATTAAATTACATGTATAGACAAAATATTAAGTAAATAATACTATTTGTTCTGTAGAAATATATACAAATGGTCTTCAATCAAAATATGTATCAGGAACTTAACCCTTGTTGATGACCTTTCGGTGATTTCTAAAAGTATTTACTATTTTGGATAAAGTTACATTTATAGCACGGTCTTACGAGTTATTCAAATAGACTTTGAGCCCACAGGGCAAAAAGTCTATTTAGATAACGAAGAATGATGTGTTATAAATGATTTGTAACATGAATTGACCACACACATTAATCGATTATTGACCAATGAGAGATATACACCTCGTGCTCTCGTTCCGCAGCGAGTCATTTTCGTCAGAGGCGGAGTTGTCCATGTGCAATATTTATGTTAATGAGGTTGGAAATTGCATGGCATTTTCCAATTGAGTTCTATGGGAACAAGGGACCTTTCATGCAATATCTCAATTCATGTTACAAGGATTTGTTACGTTCTTTTGCCTATTTTTTATTATTAATACCAAAGGCAAGAAAATCGATTTCATCTTTGTTTAAACAAAATCGATGCTTCAATGGGTATAAATGCAAAAAAATATACAAATATATATCTGGTAAGTCTAAAATAACTTCCGTCAACTTAAAAGGTTAAAACATTTGAAAATTTAACCAAAATTTCATGACGTAGTAGACTAAGCGATTATTGCTTAAACAAGAAAACAAGTATAAAACAATGAAAGTAAAAAGAGAAATAATAATTATAATATACAAAAGACAATGCACCGGAAGCTGAAAGTATTAATTGAGTAAAAAATTGGACTCAATTAAAACATCTAGTGTTATTTGAATATTCAATTACGTTTTCGAACGCTAACTTACCTGACTTCAAAAAGACTCTCCGATATATTTATGTGTGACGCCAAATGAAAAATATGAAAAGGAGTATTCAACGGTATAAGTATGATTTTGTTTTTCGTTTTGATATCCAAAAATGGATTCGACAAACTAGTATAAAAACACCTGAAACAATCATGTTATCTAAGCACAATTTGTTTAAATTACAAGAAAATAACGACATTCATGTTCATGTACTTCTTAAAATTAAAAGAAAAAAAAATGAAACGGAACATTTAAACTATGTACGAAAATACATATCGTACTGACTAGATTCCTCTGCCAATTTTCATTAAAACGGCTTTGAATTGATGAAACCTGTTTATGCGTTTTACGGACATCAAAGTAAATACAAACGTAATATTTGGTAATTTCCTATCTTTAATGGGAATTCAGTATTCAAAGATAATTGCCAACCGCTTATTTTAATTTTTCATTGCGCAGAAGAAATCCAATTTTTTTGCTGTAGATATGTCATAAAAAGCGTTTGTGGAACTTTTGAAGCGATGGATGTTATTTCAAAATTCAAACCTCTGCTCTAAAGCACATCTGATAGAGACTAATAAAATGACTATATTATACACTTACTGAAAGAACAGCGGCCTTATAACTGGACTTCCATTCAAATGGCTTTTACGGAACAACGTATATAGGTAGGGCAAGAGTCGGTAGCGCTGCTCGACAGCATTTTTCATTGCAGGTAAGGTACTTCTAAATTTCATACTAGCTGGATCTTGGCCCTATACAAATATTTTGTAGTCGCTTTTTTAAACTAATAAAATGTGAATAAATTGGATTTCCTTGTATCCTTTTAAAACCAGAATATGTCATTAAAATCTAAGAAAATTATGTAATACAAAAAATAATTATACACTAAACATATTCTTATAGAGATTTTTCGACTGTTTGAATTGCTTCTGTAATTTACAAAAAATCTCTCTGAAGTTAACAATATGCAATTATAGTTCTCTTTATAAAGGTCATTGTGAACATCAAAATTTAAAATATGAAACAAGAAGTTTCACCCTTAAACATTTTATTTCCGTTTAATACTGTGCATTGATAGGTAACTTGTAGTAAAAATTTAGCACTCTCGAAATAAGAATAGTTAGTCTTACGTCTCCCGTCTGATCTCTATGGTTACGCATAAATGGATAATATGAACCCAACTGCATCCACCTTGTACACAATTCAACATCAACTTCTCCACCAAAGCCACAAATATCAGATCCGACCATTGGAATACCAAACATGTTGAAATTTATCATTCCTAAGGATGATAAAAAAGTAATTCTTTAGTTATTTCAGTAATTGAATATAAAAGGGTAGGTTTTGGTAAGATTCGGGCACAATGTGAAAAATCAGAAACTTACATGTAAAAAACACACCGATTTGACGATGTCATTACACTCAAGAATGATTTCTCTATTTGAAAAGACTTGAAAAAAAAATATTTGATCTGTGCATCACTGAAGTTGCTCAGAATTTTTCAATAGAAGAATGAGGTTTTTGACAGAGTTATCTGCCCTTGAAATATTCATTGAAATTAAATAAAATCAATGTTCCAAAATAATATGGAAAATCGTGTCTTTTTTCCTTGATTCTGATGGCGCAAATAGTCAAATGCACTTTCAAAATGCCTGATTCTTGCAATGACTAAACTAAATGTACGCTTAACATTGAACATAACAGCAATTCCCAATAAAAACAGACATCACTAGAGTATGAACATTATTTGTCAACTGGCATTAATTCACAAAAATTTAAATTGAAACCATAGAAAAGACATCATTGCAAACACCATAAAATTTGGTTTTATATTGCATTGTAGTGAAATCGCTGCTGCTGATGTTATGACACCATTATTCAATATGTTTTACTTTTTACATTGTATGAACGTTGTAACAAAACGCTGAAAATGTATAGCTTTTATTAACATGAACGAAAAGTCCTTTTTATGAAAGTTAGAACATAAATTATACAGATTAGAGTAAAACTAGTCTTTATTCAAATAGCCAAGTCTGGGTTTCATAGCCTTTTCTAAAATTTCAAAAATGATATGAATCTATTTAGTACATTTCTATGGTTTGCTTTGTCCTTACGCTAAAGTCTTTTCCGATCTATTCATAATCTTAGAACATCGGTAACAACTTCCGAAGCTTATTATGTATGGCTCGTCTTCGAGATATATTTACCTGCAATCGAGTATTTCATGTCCGTCCAGCTACTGTAATTGTCACCCGTCCAGTGTCCAGTGTATTTACCACTACCAGCAAATGTTGATCGGGAAATAATCAAACTTCTTTTACCTCGTATCCTTTTCATTGTACTAGACAAAAATAACACGGAAAGATAAATTTTTCTTTACAGATGGCCTTCAAAGAATATGAGTGAAATTCACAATTTTTGCCCTTAGTTATTGCGATTATCTATATTTGTTTCAACTTGCACCAGTTTTTAAAAATGTTTTCATGGGAAGCATATATTATGTGATTACAAAATGATAGTAACAAAATTATTGAATGTCTTTTTTTTTTACCTGTACATAAAAAATGATGGGCATGTTCCACTTTACATAGTCTACAAGATAATGTGCATTAAATTTTTATTTCCTACAATACTTACTCATAAGTTACTTTGGCTTCGAAGTGTCCATACATACTGTGGAGATTATAATGGGATGATAAATGTTGTTGGGCTGATGGACAGAGTGTTTTATCCGGCATTGTCCCTGTAATGGCTACAATGATTTGAGGAAATGTAAACATTCTCGTTCAATGCTATGCTGATGTTAAAGATTTTCAATACAGACAAAGTTGTGTATTACTTCATAGTGTATTTTCTTTTTAAAGAATCATGCAAAATAAGAAAAATCAGGAACATAACTTTGACTCTGGGATGCTTTCACTATTTGAACAGACCATTATTTCACTGGATATGCATAGACATTTTTCAATAGAATGTTAGAAAAATGCGGTTTTTGATAAAGCTATCTGCCTTGAAAAGTTCTTTTTCAGAGCATTTCTAAGAAATTATAACTCTTCCTTTCTTGATTTTGATGCATCAAATCGTCAAATTAAACTTTCAAAATGGTTGTTTTATTTTCAAACTATGTTCCATCCACTGCCTGATTCTTACAGAGACTGGCACTTAAAAGGCAGAGTTTGTTGCAAGTGGAACAAACAAGATGGCGTCTGTCAGGAAAACTCAAGGAATGTACGAATAACAAAATCTTCCTACGTACATCTGTAGGTCTTCATGATTATAATTACTATACGCAGACAAATGTGTCGGTAAATATTGTACCTTGCAATATTGTCATGACGATTTTAGCAACACTACATTATAATTTACGGTCATTATAAAACATAATGGTACCCACTGTCTTAAGTGTTCGATTGCATGGCAAAATTGATTTAACAGGCATATAATAAAAGGCAAATTTATCGACACTGAAGAGTATCATGAAGTCCGTATCAATAAATAAAATAACTCAATACTAACGGGGTACGAATGGCGGGTTGTCATAGGAGTCTGTGGAACACCCTGTTGTAGATCCCACAACAAAATTTGCTGGTTCATTCATATCCTAGGATGAAATAAACCAAACTGTGGTAAAAAGCCATACAACTCTTCATTGTAAAATAAAAACAAGGAAATGAAATGTATACATGTTTGTTTAGTTCTAGCACAAGCATTTTCAGTAAATATATATTTCATACGAAATTACGTATAAACCGTCACAATTCTAGTCCTTTTTTGTCATGCATGAAGTCTTTCATCAAAATTGTAAATTATTAATTTTCAAGAAATTTTGACAACTATAAAAATAAGCTGCAAGGATGAGAACAATCGGAATTACTCGGCCATTTCCGCTACACTAAAAAATAACCTCGGATGCAGAAAGGAGAATTTCTTCTTGAAAAAAAATGCCGGAATTAAAGTCATACACGAATCAAAGTAGTACTATCCACCAGGTGGTGCTAAAAAATAGTTGTATAGCACTGGATATAAAGGACAACAACTCTTCCATTAAATTTGGTACGAAGCCAGGAGCCAGGAAAAAAAGTACAGTATGTAATGGTAAAAAAATCAACCAGTTTAACTATAATTTTAGAATCGGATCGGTCAAAATTCCAGACAGATCCTCCTAATGCCATCGAGGTTTTTCTTTTGTGTAACTAGAAAGATAAAGGTGTTCCAATTAGGATGAGAATACGCACACGGTAGAAAAAGATCTAAATTAAAGCAAACATATACAATATACATGTAGTATACTGTATGAATAATAATTTCTCCAAGATAAACTTACAATCCACAATCCATCGAATTTGATTCTGTCGTGGAAAGACTTAGCATGGGTGTACCAGTAATTCAAAGCATCCGGGTGTGTAAAGTCAGGGAATACCGTATTACCCGGCCAAACCTGTGAAGAAAATAATTCCATATTATAACCACTTGAACTTAGCAAGTAACATTTGAGACAGAGTTCAAGTGACCAATCGAACGTATTATGCTTGGTACTAGTCTGATATGTTTGTGGTGCTAGTTTACAGGAACAACGTTTACAGCGCGTAGGTAAGCATGCCACCACTCTAGGACTGCGAATCAACTTTCCCCTCTAATATCGTGACTGTACTTGATGGAGAAGGAGTGACTACCAATTTTTAAGGTATTTGTTGTGACTCGGCCTTTGACCTCACGCACTCGAGGCGACGTAATCTCTACCCGGAAACCACATAGGCGATATAAATTACAATTGGAACAGCATTGAGCTATACTACATGGATGATTCAATTAAATATCACCAAAAGGGAAATTGTAGATATACATCGAATTTTATGTTTTTGTTGCAACTGACAATCTGCATTTAGTGAACGTTAGCAGTACTGTAGATGATTAATTTATCTTGGCTAACCTTGCCTACAATATACGAAGAATTGTCTTTTGTTTTGATAAACACTCCTCTATTGACACCGTCGTCATAAGGAGCATATCCCTGAGTATTACTGATTCCTGGATCCTAAAAGATAAATGATACACTAAAATATGCTGGGCAATTGTTTTCAACAAGCTGTCATTCCAATAGGAACAAAATGTATCCCCTATTTGCATATTGTTTTTCAAACTTAGTCAAAAGATAAAAAGAATGGCATGTCAGAGAAATGTTTTACAAAATCACAGAGATTTAATTTCAGATGTGCAGCACATGATGTTCTTTTAAATATTTTAAAACAAAGCCTGCACTTAGATATTGTATGATATTTCACTAAATCCGGTTGGACGTGTTTGTTTTGATATTTTTGTTTGAGTAAATATGTTGTGTTTATCGGTTGTGTTTGGATTTTGAACTTGCTAACAGAAAAAAAGCGAGAACTCTTTCCGTTGTTTATGAATAGTTTGACTTCATTTCTATTGGGACCTTTGACAGCTTGGTTTATTATATGGGTTTTGCTCATCATTGAAGACCGTGTGGTGACCTGTAGAAGTTTAGGTTACAGACCACCAATTCAACCAATGAGCATTTGGAACGTACGCAAAAATAGTCCTACGCAGAAATTACTCCTGTTCCTCATAGTGCTGTGAAAAAAGTTCTCATCTTATTTAAAAAATTTAAACAGTTTCTGAAAGGAAAAACATTTCTGTACAATTTATAGGTGCATTTTGCTTCTTGTGATGTAAAGCCTGATCTCCATAATGATTTCTAAATATACCCCTATCTTGTGAAAACACTGGGATTTCCCATGCTATTTATAGACACTTCACTTCCGGTGACCCGTACTGCACTGCAAGTCTGCTAACCTCACATGCCATTCTGAGGATTGTGAGCTGACATATGTAGAATCATTCTGATATATAGTCCTCTGCAGGTTAAAGTTAAGGTAAAGTCCAGAGAAGCCATTGAATATTGTGAAATTTGCATAGAAGTCTATGGGAAGTGGAATTAGTGGTTTCTAGCCTTGAATCATTCGTTGCTTGATTTTTGGTGAATGGCTTTGGCAATCATACCCCATCTATATTTTGTAGTAGTTGCTTAGCACAACCAGACAACACAGCGAAGAAATATAACGAAATCGAGCATAGACGACTAACAGGATCATGTTCTAGCAAAAAACATCTTGGAACCCTTCATATTACAAAAGTGACGGTATAATTTCAATTACGCACACACTTTCATTTTTTAAGTTGTGTATATCACTATAACTAAATTGTTTCCAGGCTTCCTTCGTTTCATATTGATTTATTATTCTCAACTTACAACAATTGGAATAAAGTGCATTCCATAGCTATGTAGATCGTCTACTAAAGCAGGAAGGTCGGAAAAATTGACCGGGTCCAAAGTCCAATCTCTGTATTGATCCATATAATCTATATCGACCCATTGTGTATCCTGTATTAACGAAAGGAATGTAATAAAAAGCCAGCTAATCCAACTTTGATAGGGAACTTGTCGAAAGAAGATATTTTTTTTGTAAAATAATCCTAATACAACTTGTACTAATATTAATATACATGTATAACTCATAGAAGTAAATGTGAAAAAAACATATAGTAATCAGTTGAACAATTGTCTTATTTTAATTGTTCTAATTATAATATAATGCTGTTTACGCATTGAAACAGGTCGTATAGCTCAATGGTGCTTATCCTAATCTATAACATTGATACCTACGTCGCTCAAATCGAAAGTAGTAAATATCCATTGGTAAAGAATAATTAAGAAAAAAAACACAATTTAAAAAGCTATGATAAACAGGAATAAACAAAACACATAACAAATCGAAAAACCACGGCAACTAATACAAAACCATTGTTATTTTACATACAGCATCGTTCTATAACGTTGTATATGTAGGTCGGTTTTGCGCCTGTACAATAAGTTTACAATAGAAATCTAGTAACATATAGTTTTTCAAACTTTTCGTGATTTGACAGGATCGTAGTGTAACCGTTTTATCTAAGGAATAAGGAGCGCTTCATACATGTGCATTAGAAAATACAACTGTATATACTATTTGTCAGCAAAAAAAGTGGTAAAAAGTTTCACCCAAAGCCCACAATTTTCAAGGCCATTTAGATTCGTTTGGCTTACGTAAGGAAAGTTAGTTCTTCTCATATCTTCGATAATAAGTCGTAAATTGGCCGTGTTCGTGTAACCCCAGCGACAGAGATGGAATCCGAACGACCAATATGGCGGGAACATCGGTTTGCCGATAACCTCTGTATATTGCTCGACGACTTTATCGGGAGTTGGTCCAAGGAAAATGTAAAAATCTAAAATTCCACCAGTCGTTTTATAGTTGACTGATACCGGTGTTGTATCTACTAATCCGACCTCTGAAAGGACAAATTAGATCAATTAGTTCTGACAACAATCTCCTTTATCAAAATCCAAGTGCATTTGAATACTTAGACACCGTTCTGATATAACAGGTATAGCTCGTTAGAATTCCCTTTGTGAAAATCTGTTAATTTCGTGCAAAATATGGACGAAAATGAGCACGTAATAGCCCGGAATCCGATGTATTAAAATCTTTGGATCTGCCCCGTTCAGAATCCACTTCGTTCTACAATGGACGGAAAAGAAAAAAAATTCGGGTACGAAACTGATCTATAACAACACATTATCTTTAGTTTGTTTTCTATTTTCAGATCCGGGTGTCCAAAGAATATGCCTGCAACAACGCTAAGCTTGTCGTAAAAGGCGACTAAATAGTGCTCAGAAACCTAGCCGGGGGCTAGGCGTTCTGCCCACAGAGCAACTGGGATGTGTGCCCCAGGTGGTGGAATGGGGTACCCCTGGCGTGTTACATGCTGGGGTTGTCAGGCTATAATACGGAAAACCTGACCGCAAACAATAATGGTGCACCGTGTTGGGAAAGATGCCACGTTCCTCGTACGTTAAAGAACCCAGCAGAGGTATCCGATAGGAGTAGGAACCTTTGCGCTCCGCCACAGGAGGCTAAATAGCCCGACCCTACCCATCCCTCCCTTTTTCTAGTGGTAATATAAATTTGTCGGCCCTGTTGCCCTTGTGTCCCATCTCTTTCTTATTTCATCATCATTTCATGTTCATTTTATCATCCATTTCATGTTCATCGTCTGAATATAGCTGAAATATTGCTGCTCGGACGTTAAACCCCAACAATTATTGAATCGTTGAATCTATTTGCTTACCCATCGCATTGCTGTTAAGAAGAAATATACCAAAAGCATCGCCACTTGACTCTAT
The DNA here is from genome assembly GCA_037379345.1 of Perna viridis. Lineage (NCBI taxonomy): Eukaryota > Metazoa > Mollusca > Bivalvia > Mytilida > Mytilidae > Perna > Perna viridis. Next base: position 25,096,330 of record CM074515.1, read on the forward strand.
TCCAAGGAGAAACGGATGGGATCCATACAGATTCCTATCAGGCTAAAATCAGAATCATTATTATGTTAATACAGTCGAACTTGTATAATGCAAACTAATTCTATGGGGCTGTATGGTGTTTATAATGCATATAAACCGATATGATCTGACCACATTTACGTCTTTTTTTTTGACAGATATTTATTTTATTCAGGGGTTGGTAAGTACAGAATATCCGTTGGAATCTATCAAATTTAAGAACTTTTTGCATCCATGAAGGTACCAATAACGGTGAACGAGTATTGTCATCGTACAACAAAATGTATGGTGTTCAGACGAAAGCTAGTGAGAGTAAATAAAATGACAGTTTAACAAAAATGAATGACCTTTGAATTTCATTTTAACAAATCCATATGAATAGGTAGACACATTTAAATGTGAAAATATAACTAAACACAAATAGAGATAAAAACCTTTAACCCTTTTCATTGTGCACCGTTGATTTGAAATTTGGAACAGTCTAAAACTTTCCATTCTTGAAAAGCTGAATCATTTAATTATACCGAACAATAAACTTTAAGGAAAACGTTGAGTATTTAAGTGTAAGTTTTTATGAAAATCAGACAAATTAGAAGGTGATTCATGCATGTCAAAACCCACTGAATTCAGTTTAATTTCTTGTTCAGAATCAGTTCTAGATAATATAACCAGTAGTGCGTAGGCTGAGATACCCCCACTCATCAACCAAAATATGATTTTCAGGTGCCCTTATATTTTCCATTTACGAATCTTTTTGTCGCCAAAAAATAAACTGAAGCATTTTTGTATTTTTGGCTACTTTGTAGACCTCGTGGAGGCAATAATCTATTTTAAGTCTTTTTTTATTCTACGAACTTCTCCTTTATACAGAACATAGTAAACTGACATCTGTATATATCATCATGTAGCCCAATGTCTCAGCTTTATAATAGTACTAAAAAAGTTTCGGTAATATTTAGGTTTTGCGGTAAAATTAGTTTTCGTGGTTCATTTATGTAGAAAATTAAATTATCTATCGAATGATACCAAATTTGAGACGGTTTAGTTGGGCAATAACGTGTAGAGTCGAATTTATGTGACTTTTGACCGAAAAATAAAAAATCCTATTTTTTGCATTTTTTTTGGATAAATTCTATGAAAATCGCCAAAAGTCATAAAAAACCCAGAAGTATACATTGTGATAAAACTAAACAGGAAACATCAAATAAGCCATTTTTTTACTGAAGCATTAATACTCTGGGGGTTTTGACATTGAAAAATATGTCAATTTAAACGATTTTTCGGCGGGGAATGGGTACATTTTTTTTTTCATTTTACCGCAAAACCCTAAGTGTTACTACAATTTTTTTCTTGGAACTATTATAAAGCTGAGGCATTGGGCTGTACGATGATACCTGTATTTGTCTAGTTTATTAACACCTGCTATCCTAGGATGGCTAAGACCCTCAAACAATAGAGTAACAAAAATCTTGGCTTTTTGACCGAGAGGGGTACAAATATAGGCTTATACTGAAAAAGAATCCGAGAATATTCTTTGGCGACAAATTGATTCGGTAATGGGAGGTATAGAGGTACCTAAAAATCACCATGAAGTTGATGAATGGGGGGTGCACGGTGGACCTTCCCAGCCCATGGACTACAGCCTTAGTTTTTCATTTTGTCGTTGCGCTTATGAGATAAAAAATATATAGATTGTACATGAAATTGGAATTTTGCAAAAGTAACCGTTCTCGATTTTGTTTGACTTGGTTGATTTTAGTGGGAGATTAGTATACATTATTTTCTCACAAGTGCAGATCTGAATACAAAATACATATCGTTATGTAAATATATAGTATATATAGATTAACACAGAGTTGTTGGTTTGGTGGGTTTTCTTCACCATAAATCACTTTACTATTGGAATTTTATGTGGGTTGGTACTGAAATAATTCGTTATAAAATCATGGTTCACACTTACATTGGGTGGTTGGTCTCTTGTCCACATGGAATATTTTAGACCAGTCTTTCGTTCTAATAAAAGAGAACCAGTGTGTTCTCCTAGACCATACAAATAGCTTGTGGGAACAGCAATAGAGATCTCAATATATTGGTCCGTATACGTCAATGGAGCAACGGTGCTATCAAAACTGAAAAATAAATGATGATTGCCATATGAATATTGACAAAGTGTCATCTCCCTTCATTTTTCCATGCATGTTTTATTCTTTCCAAAGACGATGAGAAAAGAAAAATCACATACTTTGAAAATATCATGTCAGCATCAAATCGTTTTGTGTCCCAAGAATTTCCGTGAAAAAAATACTTAATAAAAAAATTATACTAATAAACAAAAAACAAAACAAAAACAAAAACAAAAAACAAAAAACAAAAAACAAAAACAAAAAAACAACAACAACAACAAAAACGTCGAGTACTTTTAATTTAGTATCGGCAAGTTTCCACTTACACGAGGAACTGTGTTGTTCTTCCCTCTCCTTCAAACTGAGTTCATATATCATACTGTTTTTTTTTCGGTTTACATTCGCCTCCCTGTGCTTTCTTTTTAGATACTATATGCTGTCCGACAGAAGCCGTGTTTCTGTCTCCGTTTTCTTGACCTTGTTTAATTGTCCATATAGTACCTCATGTTTTGAATATTTCCCTCGATTAATTATCACCGTACTGCTTGATCGTTTGTTACATTTGAGTCTTTTTATTTGCTTACTGTTCTCGTGAATTTATATTTTTACCGTTCTTTTAGGTTTGTTCGTATCTCCTGACACCTATTATAGAAAATCCGGGCAAATTTTTTTACGAGCAGGGCTGGTATTTAAAACTAGAGGCTCAAGAGAGCCTGAATCGCTCACCTGGTCAAAAATAGTCTTTATAGTTTTCTAAAGCTGGATGTTTGACCTTACCGTACTATTGCTACAAGAATCATTCAATCAATAGAGAGCATCTTAGTTATCCACCCGGTTTTCATATTATAAAATAAATCACTCATAGTAATTTTTTGTTCTTCAAGATTCTTCAAGGGCAATAACTCTAACACTGAGCAACAGATCTTAATGAAAATTTTGGCATAAGTCCGTCTCACCACACTGCTCAATTTTCCCCTTAGAAAATTTGGATAAACCTTTGGCTTTCGACTAATTTTAACAAGTTCTCAATTTCTACAAGTGGTGGCCACGTTTTCGGCAGACAAAACAATGTCCAGGGTATCCTAACAAACACTCCTGCCATGTTTGGTTACAATCCATACTACAAGTTGTCTAAGAGGAGAAGGCTTAAAAATCCATTTCAGTACCAGTAACTCATTCATTTGTCAACAGATCTTTCTGAAAATTTCAGCATAGGTCAATCCCCTCATGCTGAACAAGTTTACGCCATGCCAGATTTTAGCTGAACCCAACTGTTTGAGTTTTTGTATAATTCTGCAATTTTTCCCCATGGTTTATTTTTAGTAACGACGGTCATGTTATTGCAAAATCAAAAATCACCACACATAGTAACTGTTGTTAAACATGCTCTATTTTGTTTCTATCCATCCAGTAATTTCAGAGGAGAAGAATTTTAAAATTGGAAATGTAAAATTCGGGGAAAAAATCCATTTCAGGATACATCACCCATTCATTTGTTAACGGATCTTTCAGAAAATTTCGGCATAGGTCCATTCCTTCATGCTGAACAATTTAAAGCTTAGTCTCTGTCAGATTTAAGCTAAACCTAACTGTTATTTGCATAATTCTTCAGTTTCACCCCTATGGTCTTTTTTTTTCAATAAAAGCTGACATGTTTTTTTTTCAGTTAAAAAAATCCCACACAAGGGTTGTTAAAAATTCCCTTAGAAACATTCATGCAAAGTTTAGTTACAATCTGTCGAGTAGTTTCAGAGAAAAATGTTTGAAATAATTTACGGACGACGACGACGGACACATATAGTGATGGCAATAGCTCACATGGCCTTTCGCCCAGGTGATCTAAAAAGGTTTTACATTTTATCATGAAAACATATCATACAAAAGGTATCTTTGTCGAAAAAAAAAAATCAAGTCTTAATATCACACCCAAAAGGAAAAGGAAAATATCCTTCTTTACTGGAAGAATTCAAGTATGAAGTTGACCACCCTAACTCGATGACAAATTGGTTCGCGCGGTGCCTAGCTATATGTAATCATTAATGACTGTTTTACTTTGTAGTAACGTCATGTTATCATATGCTCCTCTTGACTAAAAATTGTTTTTATCGTTGCCTAAGATAACAGTATGCACTAACATTACAGATGATGATGACTTCCGCGTCACTTTGACCCCTGAGTAGGGTGAACTATTAATATTATACTGATAAGCCGGTAGAGAAGCCTTAGATAGGACTTTGGGTTTGTCCAATGGTACTTCGTATCGTTTCATGTTTGGATCATAAATCTGAAATTCAAAATTGTAAATCGGCTTAATCTATTTTTGTCAATATCACCGGGAACGAAACTAGAGCAGTCATGTTTTTCTTCAAGTTTCTATATACGAATGCAAACTATCACATTTTTTTACTTAAAAGATAATTATTCATCAAATATCGATTACTGTACATATGAGTGTCTTGTTATAAAATTTGAAATACTAGTGGCGATATTGTCTGTTATTTTAAAATAAGTCAAGTACTTGTTTTAGTTGTGTTTTTTTTCAAAAGTTTATAAATTCTCCACAAATGGTTATGATTTTGACCACTGATGTTGTAATTACATGCAAATGATTGTCTTTATCAAAAGTTTTCCAAATTTCAACTAATGACGTGTCTGCACCAACCTTGACTCGAAGTCTTGTCTCTGTTTCCTGATAAACATCAATTTTAAGTTTTTGAAGAACTTTAGGAAATGGTAAAGCCACTGATGAAGGTGATATATTTAGGTCTGCGGTACGCCCAAGGTTCGTTTCTTGCACATTTTCTGAGTTGTAACCCTTGTAATCTGAAGGAAAATAACACCAGGAGGCCCCAGATGCTGATGCGCTCATCCAACAACAACCCCTAGCAACGCATGTACTTTCAGAAGACCCAGGTTCTGGGTGACAATCACCACGTGATATATCTGGAACGTTGCACCTCTGTCCTGCTTTAGGTTTTGGCCGGAAACACCATGGTGTACCAGGCTGTGTTTCATGCCAACAACAGCCTCTAGCTCTGCATTTATCTTGGGTTGCTCCTACGATAATATATATAAAGTTTTCATAGATTTTTTTTTATTATTTAAAAATAGAAGAAACTCAAACTATTCCGAAATAAGATCGGAAAAATGAGAACGATGGCTAAAGCAGTATATACAAAGTCGTAAGCAAAGTGATGAATTTTTATAATGTGTTATAGCTATCGAACAAAGTAGTACAGAAACAACAAGTCTTACCAAAAATGGAGTTATGAATCAGGTGCAATGGTGTGGTAAGCATCTCTTTTTTGCACAAAAGTGCTGCTCGAGTTGCTTATTGTTATGTGCAGCGCAAACGGTAAACAAAGAAGTGGATTGTATACTGAAGTAGTATAAAATTATACCCTAAGTAACAGGCTATAAATTTCAGACAGGAGGTAATTTTCTAAATATTTCTTATACAGATATAGATTTATCCGTTTGGCATCAGGGTGCTGTGCTTATGAGATAAAATTACACACATGTAAATTGTACATAAAATTGGTACCTTGCAAGCGTTATGATCGTTCTTGATTTGGTTGATTTAAGGAGGTAAACCTAGGGTAAGGGACACAATATTTGAAATCACTGACATGTTTGTATCATATTCAATTCACCAAAGCCTATCAAGCTTTCATTTGAATCAGAATGAAATCAATCCATGTTTCTTTGATGCTTACATGAGATTGTTGTAAATTTCTGAATACAAACGTTCCAATGATTTTTAAGAGTTATGTCCCTTATCCTAGGTCTACTTCCTTAAAAAGAAAATAAATGTACGGTTTTCTCCAAAATACTAATCTGAATGCAGAATGGACAATAGTTCCGTATAAATATGGCGTATATGTAGATAAAAAAACATTATTTGTTCCGTGTATTTTTCCTGCACCTTGAATCATTTTAACCATAAGCATAATATGAATTTTATATTGATTGGTAAATGAAAATTCCCTACCTGCCTCTTGATGGCAGTCCACACGGGAAGATGGGTTGTTGTTGTCGCAAACTATTTGTGCTGCAGTTAAACTACTAGAGATCAAAATGAAAACGTCCAGCCACATGGTTTAATGCCAAAATATCAATGGGAATTCAAAAGGTCGATATTCATGTAATATGTTTAAACTTGGTCTGATAATAAATTCCACTGATAAATGATAGGCATAATTTTATCTATCCCATAGTAAATTGAGGCACTTTCATATTGTGGGTAAACGTTGTTTGAACGGATGGTATTGAGCTCGTGTAGTTCCAGGCTCCACGCAGCAGCAGACGTTCGTTACCTCTCTTACTAACCGCTACAGACAAGCCTGTCGAAATTTCCAGGCGTTATTCAAATAATAAGTCGTTTGACAATCGGAAAACGTCGTATAAAATAAAGAAATAAAAGAAATAATATGTGGATGGGGTAGATTTGTACTCATTTTAACATAGGTACGGCATTTATATTCGATTATTTAACACCGAGGGACAGCGAGGTGTTAAATGAGAATATAAATGCCAAACCCATGTTAAAATGAGTAGAAATCTTCCCCCGGAAGGAATTATTTCTTTTCTAATATGACAAACACGGTAATTTTTGTGACGTAAAGCCAAAATAACGGCTGTTCAGTTTACCCCCCCCCCTATGGGAGTAGGATTAAATTTGTATATTTATGTCATCGTATGTGTTAAATGCGTGTATTTACTTGTATTTAATTTATTTCAATTAGATAATCTCTCAGCCATTAAATCATCGCGTAAACGTTTTTAAATGAGTGTATTGTCTCGAAGGGACAGCGAAAGAATAAAGACAGATGCTAAAGGTGTGGTTGTACCGACATATACTGTTTGACGATATGAAGACGTCATATTTAGTTAGAACCATTCACTTTTTTCCGACTTTGCAAGATTCTTGTATTTTCTGAGATGGCTTGCGACAGCGTCTACAGCAAATTTCGAACGTCAGGCGCTGTTCGGAGCTTGGTGTAGTGCTATGTTGTGATCTTTACGAAATAGTTGGTTCCTATTAATATGATTGATATGCAATAGTCCATATTTTAACAATGCCAATTGATTTGCATACAGCTTGCACTTTAAGACTCATTAATAATAATAAGGGGCGACCATAAGATTCTTGGGGGGGGGGGGGGGGGCGGCAGGTTTTGAAAATAAATAATCTGTCTCTGTGTCTTTGTCTCCGGATCCAATTTTGGTTCATATATATTTTTTCATTATGTATTCAGACTTGCTTTTTTAATTTTTCATTTTGTACATGTAGACTGCATGTCAAAAAAATAAATTCAAATGCACTTTAAGACTCATTAATAATAATAAGGGGCGACCATAAGATTCTTGGGGGGGGGGGCGGCAGGTTTTGAAAATAAATAATCTGTCTCTGTGTCTTTGTCTCCGGATCCAATTTTGGTTCATATATATTTTTTCATTATGTATTCAGACTTGCTTTTTTAATTTTTCATTTTGTACATGTAGACTGCATGTCAAAAAAATAAATTCAAATGCATCGGACTCTATGCACAGCTCAGTAATATAGTAAAGTAAAGGCAAAACTTATTGATTTGATTTACGTTATTTTTATATTCTACTATTTGGTTCTTTTTAAGTTTGTATTGCTTTATTAACTAGTAGTTTTCTTTTTCAAACGAAATATGTATGCATCGTTCTAATTATTTTATAAACCTTGTAAAAATGTAAAGAAAACCATCAGACAAAATTTGAAAGCGGTAGCGCTGAAAAGCCAGGAGTTTTTCTTCTAAAATTTCGACTTGAATAGACACAGTTCAATAATCAAAAAGTCTAGTTGAATAGTGCTTGTTGTTTTCAAAAGAGGGTTACTGTCGCACCCCTAGCAACCCCCAGCGAGCGTGCTTGTTCAGCACCTCCTTAATTGGTTCCCGCCTTTATATTAATATATCAAAGAGACAACAACCATATCAATCAGAGAAAAAAAAACAGCTGTAAAGGACAGTTTATAAAGGCATTATCTATAGACCTGTAATTTAACTTATACATAAAGTTACAGGTCCATGATATATAGAGGTCTTAAAATGGTGAATGACTCTCAGAGCCGACGTAACATAAATATTATTCCAACCAGAGTTTGGTTTTTCGACTGACCCCTATACATCAAATATATGACTGATCGACTCGGCGAAATCATAGTCGGTGGAATGGGGCACCACACTTTGCTCCAAGCAATAAGGGTCCCAAACATTCTTTACCTATAGCAAATGAATAAAACAAATAAACAATGTATTTATAATTCAACAGAAACTTTATTCAGTCGATTTCTTTAATCTTTTCAGATTTTTGAAGGATGGCGGGAAAAGTGGGGGTAACTTTGGACCTATAAATAGAATGCATCATTTTGATTGGTCAATTCGACAACTTTTTCTACGGGAAATTCCCACATGAAGTCATCAAACCACGTGTTGATTTTGTTGTCCAATACCAATAACTTCCGCCTTGTTTTTATCACTGAACAAATTGACGTTTGACGGTTTCTGTCAAATAATATATCGCATAGAATGAAAGATACTCTGCAATGTGCTAAGGACAACACGATGAAAGTGAAAAGTGAAGATCAAACTTCTCCGCCTGGAGAGAAAGGTAGGAATAAGAGGAAAATACGCATTTAGGCACCTCAGCCACCTGTCAGTTTCATTTGTATTTACTTTAGTATCTAAGTTTTCATCATGACAGATGAAGATTCAGTTGGCAATGGCATTGACAAGCTGCATGCCTGACAAAATATATAAGTATGTAGCATGATATAGATATCAAAAACTGGCAATTGATAAAAATCTTTGGTCTGAGATATATGTAAGTTGTGCTGTTATTTGTGCCAATTAATGTGGATTTAAAATATGAAGATGCACAAGCAGGTTCACCCCATGAATGTATATATACATGTACATGTATATATAAAACATATTCACCACTTACATGTGTCCATGTAGCTGTATTAAACTTTGAACGTTGAGCATTTACTATGTAGTGTGATAAGTTAGTTACAGGTCAGTAAATTTGCCAGGATTGTTAGTTTGAACAGTTTTTGCCATCAGTTGTGTTGGCTGTTAATTGTTCCTTGTACATCTTTATATCTTAGAAATAAGGCATTTACTTGCATGAGTCTCAAGAAATTGAAAATATTTTAGTTGATCCGAGAAAGTTTTTTTCTGCCTTAAACCTATTTTCACTTGCCACCTGGGGCTGGGTCCAAATAAACATTAGATGCATTTTTCGGTGCTAAAAATAAGTAAGTAACTTTTTATAATGAGTAGAAATTTTTATGATTTGAACTGCAATCATAACTCCCAAAGAACTAACTGTCAGTTAAATACAAACTTGAAATTGTGAATTACCCATTTTCATGAATCTTTAGAAAATAGTTTTTATTATTAGTGTTAGCTCCCTCTTCAGTTGTCAGAAATTTTCCAATTTCTTTGTTTAAGTTTTGGGATTTAATTAATAAAACAAGTAAAAGGGAGGATTTCCCATAATTGCACTGAAACTTCAAAGCGCTTCAATCAATTTTGAACTTTGATATGTTTTGGTTTTTTGTATTATTGCAAGTTTTTTATTCTTACGTATATTGTGTCAAATTTTAATCACTATCATATTCAAAGTTGTATCAATCTTGAAATTTAAGTCCATCATAATTTGCCCTATCAACATGTACCATTATTCAAGGTTAAGTATGTGTACACATACAGTACACTGTAGTCTGTAGAGCATTCCACAGGTCATTTTATTATTGTATGCAATAATTTCATCTGGATTTTTATTTATTCTATAAACTTCAAATTAGATAGCTATTTTTTTGATTAAAAAGTACAATGTCTGAGTCTTCATGTAATGTATGTACTGTTTCCAGGTAGGTACAGGTTATTTGTTTAAGTGCTTGTATTCTGTACAGATCTCAAGAGTTAATGTAAATCTGAATTCAACAAAGTTTTATTGTTATTTTTAATTTATTGTTGTATTTTTCCAACACTTTTCCAGGTTAGGGGGAGGTTTGAGCTCTCACAAACATGTTTAACCCTGCCATAAACATTATGTGCCAGTCTCAACTCCCAAGCTATTAACCTGTAGTCCAGTGGTTGTTGTTGTTATTTAGTACATTTTTATTATTATAGATGTATTTTATGAATAGTTTCACTTTATTTTGGGGGCTTTTACATCTTGCTTTATGATAAAGGGTTTTGCCCATCATTGAAGACTATGTCGAGCGTATGGTGACTTGTAGAATTTCACTTGTATGTTGCCTGACTTTATTGGCTGTACTTAAACTGTTGGTTTGACTGTATGATTATTGGCAATCATACCTCATCTCCATTTTATATGGACGGAGTGTCACCAATGTCCTATACATGTAGAAAGTAAGGCCCGGACTATGAATGGCTAGAAAATATTCTGATGGAAGTAATGAAATTGTCGACATGGAAGTAGACAATTGCACAAAGTGTAGAGGTGCCGTCTTGTCTAAAATACGACATTGAGCTCTGTCCATCATAGGCATAGCCTAAAATCATATTACAGGGTTTGACACTAACTTCATTTGTTCGGTGGTCCGCAGGACTACATTATGTACTTCAGAAGTAAAACAGGTAGTCTGCAGACGGTAATGACTGATCTGATCATAGTTCTTATGAAAAATAAGACAAAATTAAGATAATCCATAGGACTATCAAAAGACCATCAACATTTTTCAGCTAGTCCACTCCAAAATTAGGGTGGCCTAGGATTACCAGACTCCTATTAGTGCCGATTCCTGTTATTAAACGATCTTCACTCTACAATATACATGTGACATAGTATAAAGTCACTAGGCTTATACATATTGTCTTCAACTTTCTTGGAGTAATTTTTCTGCATGCTCTATTTTAATGCATTTATCAGAAATTCAATCAATCATTATCATCCTGTAACTTTTTGGAAATAAGGAAATCTTGATTTTAACCCTTGTCATGCTATGCCCTGACCTGTTTGGGATTGGACCACATGCTATGCCCTGACCTGTTTGGGATTGGACCATGTTCCGCTTTATCGGTACTTGCAGTGTAAATCTGAGTTTAGGAAAGCACAATTTGTGTCCATCTGCAAGCAGTGTGACTGTGCTTTAAAATGAGGCTATCTGATAAAGAATTTGTTAATAAATAATGACTTGAAAGCTGAAAGAAGAGGTCACAAGTTTCCGCTGTTGAAAAAAAATGAGATTTATTGGGGGTAGGGTTCATTTCTCGGACCATCGCCAGAGCAGAATTAATCTGTAGTACTCTATTTTGCCTGGAAACTAACTAAGAATGATTTCAGTCATCGCCATTTCGATGTCAACCCCTTTTATTGACTACTTCCGGTCTATGGACAAACAAAGGCCAAAAATTGGAAAAAAACCTCATTTTTTCACATGAATGATCCTTCAGGGTGGCCCACCCACTCTTCCATTATTCTTCATATTACCTACTAAGAGTAATCAAAGGAACCAAGATTCTAACGAAAATTAAAAGAATGTTATCCTGAGTCAAAGACCAGACATGGAAAACAGACACACTCAACAAAGAACATAAAACAACAAAAATGACACATACAATGCAACAATAATAAATGAACAACTAGGACTAGCAGTAAAAATTGGGAGCATGGCCCCGGTGCATCAGTTGGGTAAGCTTCTAGAAATACCTGCAGAGTTGCTCATAAAAAGTCAAGTCTGCATAGACGCAAGAGGAAAGGAAAACTATAAAATTACATTTTCTTGTTGAACATAGTGGGAAAAAATCAAAGTATGCCATTTGGTCAGATAGGTCAAAAACATATTTTGCCAATAAGAGAGATCATACCAATTACACTAGGCATTCTTTTCTGTCATCTTAGAAAATCAAACAGACATATGTATTCATTTTCAATGAGTTAATAATGTTTAAAATGGTGGAAATACATGTTTATTAATAGAATTTTTGACCTAAAATATTGTATGGTAAACATTAGTTGTATAAAAACTCTTTTAAGGGAAAATAATTGGTGGAAACTTTTTTATAGAAATGTAAAGGGAGTTTAGTTTTATAGTATTACAAGAAAAAGAGTTTGGTGACCCCCAGTTTTCTTTTTGAAATATGAAAGAATGTCAGTTAAGTGTTCTTTATATGAAATCAACAGAAATTCCAACTACCACTCTTGGATAGTTCGTGAAATGAGAAAATTCCTCACAGAATCCATACCATCCTGTACCAAAGCTCAATTTAGTCAATTATCTGGGAATCAAGATCAGTGACCTATGTTTTTTACATTAAAATTCTAAAGTGCAATTTTTCTAAAGCTTGTTTACTCTGTTGGTCATTTAAGCCAAATATTGTTCATTACAGTCATTAATGGTAGGTCAGGGGTCCTTTGGAGGGTCACTCATGAGAAAAAATGAGGATTTTTTTGAATTTTTGGCTTCAGGTTGGTCTGAAACATAGAAGTGGTTAGTATAAAGCGTTGACATCATGGGAGTGGTGAGAGACATCATTATTCAATAGAAACCAGGTGAAATGAAGCACTATGGGTCAATTCTGCTGTTGTTAAGAGGCCGAAAAATGAGCCCTACCCCTATAAAAATCACAACCTTTTGTGGCCACAAATGACCTCATGACCTCTTGTTCAGCTCTCAAGTCCCTATTTTTGATAAAACCCTACATAAGATAGCTGCATTTTAAAGCACATTCACTCTGCTTGCATATGAATCCAATTGTGGTTTCCTATGCTAAAAATAAAATTGTCAGAACCCAAAAATATAGTAGGCAAGACTGTTTGTAGAGTCAACATGTCTTTTCCTTACTATAACTTGAGTATGAAAATAAAAGTATAGGTCTCTATGTATTGTACCACAAAGTGTCATACCATGATAGGAAGGCTAATAATGATTTTGGGGGTTGTGACTTGAATGGTTTTGGAATTAAGAGCCATAAAGAGGCCTAAAACAAGCATTTTGTTGATTTTAAGACAATAAATTCAGTGTATGTGAATATCGATTGTACTGCAAAGTGCCATACCACAAAAGGATTAGGAAGAAGGTGCCTGAAACAAGCGTTTAAATTATGTTCTTACAATTTTAACTTGCCTGTAAGTTAATGGGTCTCTTTGAAATTGCACCAAATAGTATCATGCTGTAAAAACAGACTGTGATTGGTTTTGGGGTTTTGACTTGAATGGTTTAGGAATAATGGACCAAGAGGTGGTAAGAAACAATCATTTTCATTAATCATTTCTGCACAATTACAGATTTAAATGAATGGATCTTACAGAAATTGTACAGCAATTAAGGAACCATACCACCATAGGAAGGCTAGGATTTATTTTGGAGTTTGTGGCTGGAACTATTTATGAAAAAGAAACCAAAGAAGGATTCAAATTGCTGTTTTTTTTTTTAGTCATTTGATAGACAGTTTGCATATAAAACTTTAAATCAAATTTTAAAATGATTCTGAATTTGAGTTTTATGAAAATGTTAAAACAGTGTATATAAATTCCATTGGAAACCCCCTATTTCCAATTCTAGATAATGATTTAAGACCTTAATTAAATGGTATAAGATTCAAGCTACTCCCCTGGACTTGAAATTCTTTACAAATCATTAAGATGTGCCCAATAAAGGACATCCCTATTTCATTCTTTATTTACATTCCAATTATATTTAATTCTTTTAACATTGAATATCTTAAAAAAAACTTCCTCATGGTTAAAAAATTATCAACAACCAGGAGTCTTTTAAATGCAATAAGCAATATTCTACTTCAGTGGAAAGCTTGAATGAGCTTGACAAGTGTTAAATAAAGTTCTGATCAATTTAGTCAGAAAAGCCCATTCTATTGAAAAATCTAAAATTAACTGATAATAAAATCCTTTAGTAACTTATAAGCTCAAACATCATTTAAGCAGAGTAAACAATAAGAAATTTTGGGGCTTGCCATTGGGTACAATTTAACCAATCAAAATAGTTCGTACAAATATATACCATTATGGGTATTTTTAGCAATCTGTAGTTTTTATACATTAAGAGGAAAGTTGTAATAATCAGAAGACAAATACACACCTCTGCAAGTTAATCAGTATCTAATTAGTGATTTATTTCTAACCAAGGTAATGTGTATTGATTTTATACCTGTTTATGGAAATATTATTGTGTATTGGCCTCAATAATAATAACATCAGATTAGCTTACAAATGGCCTCCAGTCAATAACTATACAGGTGAATAATAAATATGTGTATATTTTTATTTCTTGTCTATGCAGAGTGTTTATTTTATGAAAATAATCTGTTTTTGCTACTTTCTATCTTGAAATGTTGAATGGTTGCTGTTTTTATCAGCAAATATTCATTAATACATGTAGTTGAGTAGTTACATTTATCTCCAATCTATTTAATATTGACTATAAAAACGATCTATTTGAATATGAAATATGGAATGACTTGCTGAATGTGTACCTACCTAATTTCAATTTCTTTAAATTTATGAAAAAAGGAAACGAGAATAGTGTAAACATACATGTAATTATCACTATTTACAATGTAGTGGATAATCTTGTCAGATATGAACTGGTAATTTTCCATCAGGTACTCGTAAATGTACTTGTATGATGTACTAGATAAATAATAATTTAACAACAAACTTTAGTAAAAGTTGTAATTTTTAACTGAAAAAAAATTGTTTAATTAATGTAAATGTTCTAATGTGGCTAAGTTTTTCTATATCCCATTATGATAATTTCCTGACTGAAACATTGCAAACAATTTAAAGTGTATGTGTATCTTAAATTCTATATTCTACAATAGATGATCTTGGGATGCTCAAACTGAAACATTATTTTGGTATTCTATATTCTACACCATATGATCTTGGGATGCTCAAACTGAAACATTATTTTGGTATTCTATATTCTATACCATATGATCTTGGGATGCTCAAACTGTATTACTCTGGTACTCTCAGCTGGCATATCTGGTTTCTAATTTAATGGAATATCTGGTCCAATGAAAATAAACTCTTGACTAAGCTAAGGACTGGAAAACCAAAAAGGTAGGGGGTGCATCCTTTCCTTTGTTGTGCCAAGCCTAATTAACTAGACCATAAACAGTAAAGTTGTATGGGCTTGTGTGAAATATATCCATATTCAGGAGATACGAAAAAAAGGAAACATTTAAGTGCATGGAAATTGGACTTGCACATTTAAGTCCAGAAGTTATAATTTTCATTTCAGTTCATATTAATCACTTGGCATCTGTTGTCATCCCTCATCATTTCATTTGTTGTCATCTTTAACAATTTTTCTAAACTCTTTTTTTCTGAAACTACTGGACCAATGAGAACCAAACTTGATATAAATGTTATTACATATTCCTTGGGGTATTCTGCATAGAACTGATTTGGGGATTTTTGATCTGTTGAAAAACATGGCCACTGTTAGTAAAAATAGAATGTAGGGGTCATATGGAAGTATCTCATATATATCTCCAAAACTGTTAGGTTTAGCCAAAATCTTTCAGTTGGCGAGGTAATCCTTATGATAAGGCCTACAAAAGTCTGCTTTGAATAAAAGATGTTGAACAACTCCTTGTTAGCGTTCTTGCCCTTCAAAAGCCAAAAAAAATTTTTTTTTTTATTTTTTTGAAAGATTTTAGCCAATATCTTGAAAACTATGATAGATAGAAAGAAACTTTCAATTACTGAAATTATCATTATGATCAGACATACAAAAGTCCTTGTTAGAGTTATAGCCCTTTAAAGGCGAAAATTGAACCAGGTGAGTTATACAGACTCCAGGGGGCCTCTTGTTATTTACAACTACATTTACATCAATGCAAATGTATTAATGAAAAAAACATTTGTTTAAGTCTGAAAAAGTTATTGTGGGTTAAATTGTTATTTACATATATGCATGTACATGCACAGTTTGTTTTAGAATCTGTAACCCCCCAAAATGCATTACATTTTTAAACATGGCTTTTTTTGCTGGGATGTACAGATGGGTCCAGGTGAGGGCATAATAGACATATGCCCCCTTTTCAAAGAAAAAGAAACTGTTGTAATCTGCTTAACGTTGTATTGAATATGGCAGTTTATCATATTCATTCATCAATTATGTCAAAGTCTGGTTTTCTTTCATACTGATTCTTGTAATTATGCCTCCCCTTCATAAAATCCTGGATCTGCCCCTGATGTACTTTAGTTTTATGTAATTTTAATAAACAGAAAGATGCTCATGAATTATGTCATAAACCTGTTATTACCGGTACATGTACATGATTTAGTAAATTGTTAATTGTTAAGCACATAAATTAGACACTTGAAGGGATTTGTACATTTACAAATATAATTCAAAGTCCTATTTTTTATGTAATGTATCAAAGGTGAGATTGATGGAATGGTCTTGCAGCCATGCTTAATGTATATCCACAATTGTACATGATTTTGCATATTGTGCATTTAGGTGTTTGATAAGCAGATTCTATGATTTTTCTAATGGGATGTAACCATTTTTTGGTTTGTTTTTGTTAGATTGTGTATTATTGTTTATCATTATGGGATAAATGGTGTACCCTTCCCCTTCCCCTGGCTTAGGGACCTCTTTGTTAGGTTGTTAGGGTTTTTGTTTTTCTGAAAATAATTCTACTTTCACTTTTGAAAAATTGATATGGTATTTTTAGAATTGCTAAGTGTGTAGTAATGTTGAAAGTTTCCAATTATAGGTACCCCATATATACATGTAATTTTAAGTTTTACTGAATGTATAGTAATATTGAAAGTTTCCAGAAATAGGTGTTAAGACTCGATCAAACTATAAATTTCTGAACATATTTTGATCGTATTACTATTGTTAACAGCTATTCAAAGATGAAAATAAAGGTAGTAGGATCTACTAGATGCACTTATAACTGTTTAGTTATTATCATTGGGTACTTGTAGAAACCTTTATTTTTATTTAAAGAGATTGGGGCTTAAAGTAGACTTCCTACAAGTCTTTCTGTAATGTATGTTCTTTTAAATTAATATTATTACTATCAAATATTCATTCTCTATCCATCAGCAGTACCGTACAGCAGATGGAATACATTATGTAGTTTAATTGAACAATGTAGAGACATAAAGTTAAGTTAATTGGACTTTGGAGTAAATGAGTAGAATAGTTGTGAAAAACAAATGGATTTCAGTATACATGTACTAAACATATGCATGCTCTTACAATGAAGGTGATGACAAATGTTATGTAGGTGGGGTACCTGACCAAAAGTCATTGAAAATGAAATTTGAAAAGTGAAAAGTCAAGTGAAAGAATAAACACATTATGGTTTGAGGTGGTAATACAAAGCATAATTTAATTCTGTCATTTTTAATTATCAGAATGATGAACCACGCTGTCAGACTCCCACACAATACAAAAATATTACAATTCAAGTTTGTTTTCCTGTCTGGTTTAATTGTGTAGCTGTTTTGTTCAATCCCCTGTCAATAAAGTAATTTTCCATTCTGTAAATTTAGAACCAAGTCACTTTTATACTTTTCAAATTTGATCATTATTTTCCCCCTACAATCATTTATGTACATGTATATGCTGTCAGAGATTTGTAAGTGGAGGTAATTCATCATATTGGTTTACATTAGGAGTTCATTTGTACAGTTTGTAGTCTTAGATTAGATCTAGCTTGTATATTTTTACTTTTTCCAAGATTGAAGTTATTACTACAGAAAATTTATGGTCGTCATCATGAATTCGTGGATCGTTACAGTGTATCCATCTGCACTATGAAAACTGATTTGTTCAACGTGTCATAGTTTTCCTTTCCTTTTCGTCTACCCCGGACTTGACTTTTTATGAGCAACTCGACAGGTGTTTTCTACCGGTACACCTGGTCCATGCTCCCATTTTTTAGTGGAGTCTGAGTTGCTCATTTACTTTTGTTACTTTGTATGTATTATTTTAGTTACTTTACGTTCTTTGTGTGTGTGTCTGTTTTCCATGTCTGGTGTTTGTCCCTGGATTACATTCTTTTGACTTCCGCTAGAGTCTTAGAACCTTGATTACTCTTTCAGAGAAATGTTAATTAGTGAGACTTAATTGAATCAGACTCTTTTTGAAGAAGGATTATTGTTTAGTTTAGCAGATAGTCTGACATCTGTTACATTGTCCTTTATATTACCTTCATTAGAAAGATGCAATATGTCTGTCATCCATACTTTCTTAGAATTGCTTGGAAGCAGTTTAATAATTTATTAGTCCCCTAAGATTTTATTTTGTTTGCGATTGTTTTTTTCATTGCATTTTAATTGAGGTATATGCCTTTTAATACTGTTCTGATGATATTGTAACACTGAAAAGAGTTTATTCTATTCTCTTTTGTCCTTAATTATTAAATCACATCAACTTTTTTTTAAACAGTTACTAAATACACAGGCAAATATTTTTCACGTGAAATTCATTTTAATCGAGCTTCATGCGAAATTCACATGAAATTAACATGATTTTCATGTGAAATTCACTAAAAACAAGTTTCATGTGAACATTTTGTGTGAATTTCACGTGAAGGCTCCATTCACCTACATTTCACGTGAACTCTGTCACTTAGTTTATTTGCTCAATTCAGGTGAAAATCATGTGAAATTCGTATGAAAATCATGTGAAATAATTTTGCCTGTGTATATAAGTATAAAAAATAGATGTCATATGTGACATTACACAGTGTTTTTTTTTTTAGCTGTTACTTCAGTAAAAAGTCTGTATTTTTGTTTAATTTATGTTTAATTTACATAGCCTCAGGCATACTTTGTAAAACAATAGGTATAAATTCAGTCTGGCACAGGTAAATTATATACCTACATATAACACCTGTATAAATTTAAGGTTTTACCATTGAGGGACTTTCCCTTTTTGTAAGCAAGTCATGTCTAGATGGCATGTATGTAAAATTGTCTTCTTTGAAGATACAACTCAATACTAGTAATTTTCTATATATGTAATATTAGCTGTATGTTGATCATCTTTTTAGGTTTCACTAAAGAATGTTTTAATTCAGAAATTTTTGGCAATTTTCTCATTTCATTAAAAAATGTGATTAAATTTTGCAATTTTTTTAGGAAAACAAGGAACTGTCATTGATGTTTCAAAAAAAAATAAACATATTTTTATTATTTGGCATTGCCATTTTCAGCCAGTCACATTTTTCGCAAAAACTTTGATTCTAAATTTTCAGTATGCTTTTTTGAAAACCTTGACATTGACAAACATGGATTCTTCAATAGGTCAATAAGTCACTAGTATTGAAAACATAAAGTGATATGATCCTTTACTTGTATAACTCTCAGCTATATGTTTACATGTCAACAAAATGCTTTATATCCTGTCATGTCTTGTTCCCTATGAACTGGAGATATGGAATTAAAGTGATATGTTTTTTTTGTCATTTGAATGATTTTGTAAAAATATATTAAGGTATGTTTTGCAATCTGTGGTAAATTAAATAAAAACTGCCGCTTCCTACTTAAAAAATTTTGACATTACTTTTAATTTTGTAATGATCAGTGCATATTCTACTTAATTATGTCTCTATATGATTACCAGTATTAGATGTATATAGCACAATTTTGATCACTTTTAACCATTGGACTAATTCTTCAAAACAATTGGCTGACACCGATGGTGTCACACCATGCATGTGTAAAGTGGATTGGAGGCTACATGAATGGTGAAGGTTGTCTGGTCAGGATTTGTTTTTTTAAGTCACTTTAATGGTTCCTCATTCGTTTCCAAGATTTATTTTTTGGGGTTAAGTACATTTGATTTATGCTTGTAAAGTAGTTCAAAATGTATGCTAATAATATTATGAAACCAGGGTTTAACGCTAGCTTTTCTCGTTAGGTAGCCCACAGGACTCTTTGATAGATGAATTAGTTGGTCCTCAAAATTTTGTGGTCTTGTCCTTAGTTGTAATTAACTTTTAGAATTGACTGAATTAGCACTAAGGACTACCAATTATAATTTCAAGGTGGTCCTCTCACAAATTAGGTAGGCACAGGACTACCCAACCACTGTTAGCGTCAAACCATGGAAACTGGTATTTTTTCCCCCAATATACATGTATCAAAATATATATAAAAACTTAGGCATGTATGTACATGTATTAAAGTTTTTTTTATTTTTCAGGCAATATAGCCACATTTGAGAAAAAAAACAATTTGTCAGAAGGAACAATGACAAAAGACGAAAAGAAAGACAACCAAGAAGTTAGTACAAAGGGGGATAACTTATCCCAAGAATTAGTAGAAAAATGTCAGATTGTTAAAAAAGAGACAAACAATGACATAGATGATTTAACAGACCAAGTTGGTGCCATTGAGATTAATGAAAACTTCCAAGAAGATGGTAAAAGAAAAAGTAGTTCTAGTGCTACTGATTTACAGACCAGGGGTCCAAATGGAGGTATTGCCAGAAATGGATCATATGAAATTAATGGATACAACTTGTACAACCAGCCAGAGTTAAAATCCTGCAGCAATAATAAGAGATGTTTTAGGGACGGGCAAGATTATGAACCTCCCAAATTTTTCAAACCACCTGTGAATGATGTGACACAGTTCAACACATTCACTAACCATTTGAATGGTGGAATTGTTAACATTAAGTCACCTTCTGTTAAAACAGAAGCATATTCATTTGAGAAATTTGACAGTTTAGAGACTGGGAACTTCATTGATGAAATTTTGGATAAAAATGTAGTTGACATTAGCTGTTTGGCAGAAGAGACTAGCCCAAACAACCTTTATTTGAAATCTGGACCCCCTTCTAATCAGAGTGATAGTGGAGTTAGTGGGATGAGTGCCTATAGTCCATACCAAGACATACATTCTCCAGATCCTTCAAATAGAAGTAGTTCATCCCCACCTCACATGCCAGAACATGTTTTCTCCCCTCAACCACCGGTCATGAATATTCCTCAAGTCACTGACACTTTTAAAGAGCAGAATGGTGCTGATCCTATAGCAGGCCGAGAGGAGGAATTGCAGGCTGTATTGGATATGATTGGTGATGACCTGTTAAAAGATAAACAGAAAAAGAGAAATAAAGGAATGACACAGCATGAAGTGCAGTCAATTTCAATGCCCAACAACCCAATTAAGAATGAATCACCAGTAATAACTCAGATGAATACATTCAACAGTCCCCAACATCAAACTCCTCCTCCTCCTATTTATACAATGCCCATGCAACAGAGATTTCCTGATCAGAGAACTATACCCCAACAACCACAAGTGTTTGGAACTCAGAATCAGAATTCTATAATTCTGCCACCAGGGGTTACACAGCCAGGATGTATTCCACAGAATCAAGCTATAGTCAGACCAATAATGGGAGGTCCCATTCCTATTGGGACAATAACACCATATACCCAGCCTCAGATCATCATAATTCAACAGACTCCCACCCAGGCACCGAATAAGAAAATGCCAAGACCTATTGCTCCTAAGACAGACAAACAGCCTCCTATCAAGAAAGCTGGACCCCAACAGCAAGCTGAACCAATTCAGAAACGTACTCCACCAGTTCTCCAAGTCCAGCCAACCCCAGCCCCTATTCCTACAAGTGTACCCCAGCAACAGAGACCAGTTAATAATCAACAGGGCCAACAGAACAACAGTAAGTTTTAATTATAGTAACCATGGCTAAGTTATAAAGTAGATTTTTTTAAGACGGTGTTTTGTTTTAGTATTGTCCCTTTATTTACATTTTAGATTTTTACAAAATTGTTAACATGGTTTGTTAATTGTTTCAACTTTGCCTTTACTTTTGTGTCTGACAAAATGGAACAACAGCTCTTCACCACAATCCTTCAAAAAACTCAAAAGATTCAGTCATTTTCTTTGATCAAATATGAAAATACATATATATTTTAGTTCAATCTACTTCAAAATATGCCATTTGGTCAGACAATTTGAAAATCTTTTTTTCATCAGGTCTGCATTTCTGAAGATTACATTTTAAAGAATTTTTGACAGAAATATATCCTGGTAAAACATTAAATGCCCTTGTACCAACAGAATTTCATATAAATCCCAAATTGATCAAACTGATTCATGGTCTGATTTATCTTTTAAGTAGCTGTTTTTGTAAGAATCATGCAAAATCTGAAAAATGTGATACACCCCAAAAAAAGGCTACATATTTTTATTTTTGTCATTAAGTTGTTTTATGGGTCTATACTATGAAATGTGTAATTATTCATTCAAATCTGCCTGCTCTTAGGAGATAATCGACATTGAAAATACAGTAGATTCTATTGTATTTGAGCACCATTTACAGAGTTATCTCCCTTAATTTTGAAATCTACAGTGCATTCTACATAATTTATATCTCCTAAGAGCACGGGTTATATGAAAAACCTCATGTTTATTTCTGTTTACTATGACATTTCAAACAAATATCAAAAGTAAAAATATGTAGGCTTTTTACCCATGAATCACATTTTGCATGATCCTTAGCTGGAGTGCTACTTAAGTCAATTGTAAAATGCATACTGTGAAAGTATTTTAATTTGTAGATACCAATTTTCGTGGTTTAGGGAAGAAACACAAATTTGTGGATACTTGAATTCGAGGTTTTGAGGTTTTCAGTATACACATAAATGAAAATCTCCTTTTCGTTGGGAACTAAATTTTGTGGTTTGGCCTACCCATGAAAACCGCGAAAATTGGTACCCCATGAACAATAGTACTTTCACAGTATTATGTTTAATGACTTAGGGTTTTTTTTAAATGGTGGCTGCTTTAAATCCTCTTGCTTGTTAATTTGAAAGAAATACATGGTATGAGATCTTGTGTGAACTCTATGAATCAAAAGTAATGAAATGTTGTATAGGGAATAAAGAAATGTCCGTGGTACCATCACAGTTTCTCCAGTTTTGGAGAGAGAATGGTGAAGTTGAACTTTTGATGTATTAATATATCTGCCATGGTTAATGTCACCCCCACTTTGGTGGCGAGACATATTGTTTTTGCTCTATGTCTCACTTTTGTAAGGACAACTCTATCGAAAACACTGCATCAAATTTCATGAAACTTTGTAGGTATACATAGTAAGGACATTATTTGTAATTAGTTGTGAATATTACCAAAAATTTTGAGGGAAGTTATACTCCTTTGAAGTACAAAATGGGGGAGAAATCTGTTTTATGAAGATGAGAAACAAACTTTATTTCACATGCTTATCACAGAATGACTGCCTTGTAGACCTATCCATGATAAAACTTGTTGGAAGGATTGTACTGTCAGAAAGTAGGCAACTGCAATTACCGGTAAACTAAATGTTTTTTTTTTTTTTCAGCAAAGAAATTAAACATGGCTCGTAGAATGGTTGCTGCTATCCCTTCAGATCATTTGAAAACACAAGATGAGGAAGGAGACACGTAAGTTTTCTAAATAAATCAGTATGAATTTTTAATGTATTAGTGCTGGGAATTATAGCAATTTCACCCATAATGGAAATTAGGCCAAGTTTCAATCCATGATATGTTTTAAAAATAAATGTTGTACAAAAAGACTATTCTTTAATTAAAATCAAGGTTAGAAAATTTTTTTAATTTGAAATTAATGTCAGATAAATAATTGCAAATCAATGTAGACTAGTTATACTGGTTTGTGGCTTCACTAGCAAATTTTCAGAATATAATTAAGTAGCTGTCTTTTTAAGAACCATGCAAAATCTGAAAAATGTGATACACCCTAAAAAAGGCTACATATTTTTATTTTTGTAATTAAGTTGTTTTATGGGTCTATACTATGAAATGTGTAATTATTCATTCAAATCTGCCTGCTCTTGTGAGATAATCAACATTGATGTTCCAGTAGATTCTATTGTATTTCAGCATCATTTACAGAGTTATCTCCCTTAATTTTGAAATCTACAGTGCATTCTATATAATTTATATCTCCTATGAGCAGAGGTTATATGAAAAAACACATGTTAATTTCTGTTTACTATGACGTTTCAAACAAAATATCAAAAATAAAAATATGTAGGCTTTTTACCCATGAATCACATTTTGCATGATCCTTAGCTGGAGTACTACTTAAGTACATTACTTAAAAACAAAAAAAAAACCATTATTACTTGTGGCTAATGTACTGCAATGTCTTAGTATTTAATGCCAATGGGTTAGTATCAAAATTTGACAGTTGGGCCCAAAAAGTCTGACGCAACAGTAGCCTCTAATTTACATATTAAATTGACAAGAAAAGGGAGGGTACCTAAAAAAATCATTCAAAACAAGTGCTACTCCCCACATTGGTTTCAAACTCACTTATAGGCTACAGATAAAACTGATTTTTATATATTTTTTTTTATCTTTTTCTTTTAGATATCTTCATGTTGCTGCCTGTAAGAATGATCCAAATATGATTCAGGCGTTACTTGAACGCCTGGAGCGAGAGGGCTTGGATTGGTTGATTGATTTGGAGAACAAGAAACGAATGACTCCACTATATTTGGCTGTTCTTAATAACCAGCCAGAAATGGTTGAGATTTTCCTGAAGTTCAATGCTGAACCTAATGCTCTCGCTCAGGTGAGTTTACATGTAGTTTTGATAAGTTCCTTTTGAACCCAATGCTTTAGCTCAGGTGAATTTACATGTACATCTGATAACTTTATTTACTGATTCCCATGCTTTTTCTCATATGATTGAGACTGGCATGTAATTTTTAATATTAAGTCTGCCAAATACAATGGCCTTTGACTCAGGTGATTGTATGTACATGTACATTTTCTGTTAAGTTAATCTGTATGCAAAGTTGACATGTTTTTGATGATTGTGTGAAAAAAATACAATTTTTTTTTCAGTTGATCACTAATGTTAAACTTTAATTGTGGCAGTAATAGAAAAAATAAAAACCTTAAGACTTGCACTGGTGTTTAATGGTAGACACATGTAGATAACTAATTGACAGATTTAACATATACTACTAAATTATGCATAAGATAAGAGAATTAATTAGCTTCATAAATAATACTTCACTCTGAATGAAGAGACCACTCCTTAAGCTTTTTATTTACCTGTACATTTTTTAACATAATAAAAAAGCACTTTATGCAATTCAGGTTAAATGTCATTTAAAGATTGTCACATTCCCCACACATGATATGGGGCTATATTGCAATCACCATGTCTGTCTGCCAGTATGTTTGCCTGTCTGTTACAATGACCTTTTCTGTAACAGATTTCTTAGCTTTAGTTACAGTGTTGAGTATAATGTGCATAAATAAGGTTTTTTTTATGCCCCCGCAACGATAAGTTGGGAGGCATATTGTTTTACCCCTGTCCGTCTGTCCCATAAGTTTTCTGCACTTTTTTGAAAATCCTTGAAGATTTTTTGTTTGTGAGTGTTTCATGTCACAGATTGAGTTTAAGTTTTGTTATGCTACGCTGAGTTTTACCAAAATTATGGGCCCTGGACTTATAAAATTCCATGGAAATAACAGTTTTCCACACTTTTTTTGTAAATCCTTGAAGATATTGAACTGATTTTTTGTATGTAAGTCTGTCATGATTAGTTACAAATTGAGTATAAATATCATTCTTCTACACTGAGTTTTACCAAAATAATGGGTCCTGCACTTTAAAAATTGTATTGAAATAATAGTTTTTCGTTTTTTTTTGTAAATGCTTGAAGATATTTGACTGGTTTTTGGTATGTGAGTCTGCCATGATTAGTTACAGATTGAGTTTAAGTTCTGTTCAGCTATGCTGAGTTTTACTCAAAACCACATGCAGGGGCATCATTTGTGTCTCACAGACACAATAACACATCTGACAAAGTGCTTTTTACAATTATGATATAGCTGTATGAAGGTTAAATGCGGGTGCATCACTTTATCTAGTTCTAGTTAAAGACAACTCTGGACTCGACCCAAAAAAATAGCATATGTCTATTAGATATCTGTTTCAGTTGCTACCAGGCAATATACTGGACAATTGTTGAGTCTCTAAAATTATGTTATACCATGATTATACTGTCTTAAAATAAAGTACTAAGTAATTATTTAATGTGACTTTTTTTGTGTATTTCAGTCTGCCAGTTCACCAATGGAAGGCAAATCTAAAGAAGTCAAAGCCCCTATACATGTTGCAGCAGCTGGGGGTGATGAATATGTACAAACTCTGATGAAGTTACTGGCTCATAAAGACATTTCCCTAAATATCTATAATTCTGAAGGTTAGTTCTATGTGCATTGATAAACAATCAAAGTTGGTAGATGATACTGAAAACTTAGCAGGGTTAAAATCTATTAAGCTTTAGATATATTGGGCTGAATATTCTTTTACAAATACAGTGAAACCTGTCTTAACTAAACCCTACATATATACTACTTTTCTTGTGTGAAGAAGTGATTTTCAATGAAACTTGGCCGAACCACTTTTTGACTCAAGGTTTTGTTTGTTTAAGGTAGGTGTTTGATTTACACTGATTAAATTGTTTTTTTAAGGAGGTAGACCTAGGGTAAGGGACACAACTCTTACAAATCATTGGAACGTTTTTTTATTCAACATTTTACATCAATCTCATGTAAGCAACAAAGTAAGTTAGACTGATTTCATTCTGTTTCAAATGAAAGCTTGACAGGTGTTGGTGAAATCGAATATGATACAAACATATCACTGATTTCAAAAGTTATGTCACTTACCCTAGGTCTACCTCCTTAAACTGATATAAATGAACTTCACTAGATGTCTGGTTTACAGGATTTGATATGGACTGGTTTCACTGAAGTAGGTTTTGTTAGGAAAAACCAGTAAATCATACACAATTATAAAATTTGTCTAAATTGCAGAAATTCTTCTGAAACAAGAAACATATTGAGAAACACTATTTGTCTCAACATATTGCTTTGATTTCATACTTAAGATGCTGCTGAAGTCAAAATCTAGGACATTAATTGTCAAGATAATTTTAGTCAAGATGTTAAGAATGCAGTTGTTATGTTCCTAAAAACTTTGCTTACTGCTTCTTTATACAGTATTCTACATATGTGTATGTTAATATGGCTTCCTTCACTTGGACTTTTTTATCTTCTAGGTCATACTGCTCTTCACAGTGCTATCATTTCCCATGGAACAAAGCGACCCAGTGGATCTTACATCAACAGTCTAAACGCTATAGAAGCACTTATCAAGGCAGGAGCTGACCCTAACTCACAGGTAACTTGCATTTGTACTCCAGAAATAATTGTGAAAAAATCTGTGATTGCCCTCTTTCGCAGTAAAGTTGAAAATGGCAGGGGCAACTTGATCTCTAGAGTAACTTGCCTTCAAAACAAGTCAAAATACATCTAATTTTTACATTGGAAAACATGCAGACAGGTATCATCCAGTTGTAGGGGTTGGAATAGATTTTGTTACAAACTATACTCATAAAATCATTATTAATTTTGACTTTCACACATTTACACCAAGAAAAATCTTGCTTCGCAGAACCTGAAATACAAAAGTAAATTAGTTTAGCAGTCCTGTACATTGAGACTATTAAACTTATTCTAATATCTGTTTATTACAATTTTTAATGGATTTGTTTGTTTATTTGGTAGTATCCACAAAAAACCTTACCTGCAGTAGGTTTTAATATCTTGATTTGCTTCCTTGTCTGCAATATTGAACAATTGATTACAGTTTGTCCTGATTGTAAACCTAAAATGTATTCTCGTTTGTAAACTGAAAAACTTTTCTCTTTTTTCCAGGATAAAAAGAGTGGAAAAACACCTCTGATGTATGCTATAGAAAAAAGAGACTGCATGCTGATCGAAAGAATGTTACGGCTTTTTGACCCCAAAAAATTAAGAAATGTTGTCAAGTCACAAACATTTGATGGAAGCAATTGTTTAAGGATTGCTGAAGGTAGGAAGTCTGAATTTAACCCTCAGGAGTGGCAAAAATTGTGGGACTTATTAAACAAGGCATGTACGGGAGAGCTGCCGAGATCAATGCCAGTTTATTGATGTTGCTTGTGAAAACTGACCAAATGTGATATCTTTGTGTTTAGTAGTCTGTTACCATGGAAATGCTACTGTTGAAGACTGAAAACATTCTATTGATCAGATTGAAAACAAGTGTGCATTGATTGATCAGGAACTTACAAAAGTTTGAGAATCTCAACTTTGTAATCAGTACTGGTGAAGAGAGACTATTGTGACAATTTGAAACATTGATAAAGAATTTTTTTTAATGCATGAGGTTTTTGCTTATTTGATATGTTTATTTTCTTGTACAAGATACAGGTATGAATTATTACATGTATGAATTAAATTTTTACTTTGAATACCAAGAGTTCATCTTCAATAGACAAAATTATTGAAATTTAATAGAAGTTTAAGATAAACTCTTCAAGCTCAGAACATCGTCTGACGTTCAAAACTCACTCTAGAAGCTGCAGGTAGACATCTCCGAAAATGCAAGAATCTGGCAAAGTCTGGAAAAAAAAGAATGATTTTATGTGATCTTATCAGATTGTCAAACAATATATGTACAACTTAAATGTAATTTTGAGGTGATATCACTGAATTTGAAAGGTCTGTCTGCAGCAATGAGTCTACTGCTGCATAGTGTGTGGAAACTCATGTGTGTTTTTCCATGCTTATTTTTTCTTGCTTTGTAAAGATGTTTTATTATAAATAACGTGATATTTTTGTGATAAAATAACATTTGTGCTAGACTTATATATATTTGATTTTTGTGTTTAAATGATCTTTTTTTTCTTTTTTCCCCAAATACTGGCAAAATGTTCTGTTTTTTTTCAAACAACACTTGTCACTAGCTGTCTTCTTAAGATCAATGTAAAAAAAAATAAAGAAATTCGTCAAAAACCCTAAAAATTCCCATGCATACAGTATTATTTAATTGGAACATATGTTAAGGCAAAAAAAAATGTATTGTGACTTTCATTATAGCCTGTTGATTTAAGTAAGACGGTATTTTGAAAAGTTAGGCTTTGGTTATCCTATTTAAGGTCACAAAATCTACATGTTTCATACAGCTTTTTGTTCTTTCTTGTACATGTATCATAATCTCACTGGCATTGCTCATTACCATCATTTTATCAAGTATTTTTAAAATTGTGAATGGCAGCAATCCTCTACTCAACCATGACATTTAACACATCCTTTTGAAGCTATATGTGAAATAAAAAGGTATTAAAATGCTTTTATTCTCGGGTGTCAAATTTTGTGTAAATTAAATAATGTGATGTCAGTCTCATTTGACCACCTATAACTTCATTGAAGTAAAATACATCATTTCACCAGTAACTTGTTGTTTTATCATAGTTAGTTATTGTTATTTTTAAAATGTATATATTTCGTAGTTCACGAATAAATTAATATTTATTGTTATGTTTGAGTTTTGTTGCTTCTGTTAGTATGGTTTTGTTTTGTTAATTACGTCTTGTTAAATAAGTATCAATTGTTATTGATGAACTTGCACACATTTTTTGTCTTGATCAGATTTGGGCTATTAAAGTGTATTTTAGCTTTGAAACTTGATAACACACAATTAGGAATGTTGTAATAAGGTTTACAGTATCAATGGGGTAAATGTGTTGTAGATTAACTAATGGTTCTTTTCAAGTTTTGTTTAAAGTTCTTTTTGTTTGCGCAGAAGGGGCATAGAAGTACTGTTTGTCAGTCTGTCTGTCCATCACACGACTTAATGGATGTAACTCTTCAGAAACTGCTCAACAGATTTTGTTCAAATTTTGTGGAATTGTATGCTCACCATATTTAGTTGAGCATATTACACCGCCATTTTGATTCTGCATCTTTTACCGGAGTTATAGGTCTTTTTTTTGTTGTGGTGGGGGATGTGTCTACATGTAGCAATCTGGTAACCAAGGGTTTTAATGCCGTATTCTGAATTTATTCCCAGTTAGGGTATAATATTCATACTTGCCATAGAACATTTTGAATTTAGGTACAGGTTCACCTAATAATCAGGCAAAAAAAAAGAAAACAAGCCAGGAATTTTGGTCAACTTTCTAAACAAACTAAATCAGAAAATCAAACTTATGCTAGGAATTAGTTATACCATTAATCAAATTGATGAAAACAGTTTATGAAAAAATGGTTAATTCCATTGAATTTATTTATTTCCCTCCATTTTTCACTACAGATTATTATATAACCAGTCAACATTTTTCTCCAATTTTCAACCTCCTTTGTTTCTGTAATTTACCCTTGCATGGAACCTTCATATTTCATTTAATTATAGAGATGAAATAAAAGCCCATCCTTTTCTTACTGTTGGGAAATTGACCAATTTCTATTCAGGAAGGTCATTGTATTAATTGTGATAGAGCAGATGCAATTTAAATAAGAATAGTAGAATGTTCCATTTCTGTCTATGAAGATTATTCTTTTGTTACTCTCTATATGTGAATATACTTCGAAATTAATGGGATTTTTAAAAGGCAAAGGTGAAATATTCAGGATTTCCGTTTACGAAACTAGGTCACACATATCATTTGAAACCTGGACTAGGAAGTAACTCCATGCTTTGTTTCATTGTTCAATTTACTACAAGTGCCATGTATGAAGTGCTTTTTGTAGATATTGTTTTCCATTTTTTCCGCTTTGGTGTGTTTACCTAATTGAACAAATATTAAGTTTTCTTTGTAACTTTATATTACTTCCTCAATTGATCAAAGGGAAGAGGAAGTATGAAGTATTTTCATTTAAATTCTTTGTAAATCGTAGGTACACTTAAGGACAGACCATTTTTTATCTCTGAAAGTTTAATTGAAAAAATAATAGTAGGCCTGAACTATAAAAAACATGGATTAATCTCAACTCACACTTTGTTGTTTCAATGTTGAGCTAATTGAAGGGTTAGAATTTCAAGTGGTATATATATTCTAACCCTTTAATTAGCAGCAGATGAAAAAAAAACAAAAATTGAAAGTAATGTTGCCATGACTGTTCAAAGTTGAAATGACCTTATGGTCAGCTGCAGCCTGACCTGTGGTGTCCTTTATGTAGGACCCAAAGGTGGCTTTGAGCTAACATTTTTCACCACAGTGGAATTGTTGTCTCTTTGACATATTCATCATATCATCCTTGTTATATAGTACATGTATTATTCTAATAGTACAGTATGTACAGTAACTAGGAGTAACTTTTTTAAGAAATTAAATTTTCTTCTGGCTTTTTAAAGTTATATATATGACTGGCATTGAAATTTAAATGACTGGTGAGGAAATCAATTATAGGTTTCTTCAAGTATTGTGTTTGATTTCAGAACCTAATATTAATGAGCTCAGTTTTCATACCATGTGGGAATGAAAATATTTGCTATTTTCTAAATGTCCCTTTAAATCCAGTAGGGTATTTTGAAGTATGATTAAAGTAAAAATGTATTAAAATAAGAGGCCATTCAGAATTGTTTACCTGGTTCTGATGCATTTTTTTTAGTTGAGACATTGTCGATTGAGATGAAGGATTATCCAAGAACCAAGGAATTATTTTTGTTGGGTCAAGAAAGTGATAAATTTAATATATTCTAGTAAACAGGAAACATTTTATTTTATTTGATAGAAAGTGATTGTGGGAAACTTAAAAACTAGTATTGTTAAACTTTATCTAGAAAAAAATATCTGTCTTGTATGTTGTCCTTTCAAAGGTATGACCATTTCAATTTGCATGTAATTAGAAATAATTTATTTCAGCATTGTAAGCATAGTACTGTAGTTATAGGTCTCTGGTGTTATCTATCTGTACTTCTAGAAATCTTTGTTCATTACATATGGTGAATTATACGAAAATTAAGTCTAGAATTATTTTGTAAGTGAATGAGTGTGTTATTAGAAGAAAATAAGACTTATGTCATTTTAATTGAATACAAACTAAACATTAAAATTTGTTGCTTATTTTGGAGAATTATTTTTGTGTATGAATTCTCCCATTGTTTTAACTACACCCTTTCATTGGAATCACCAAAAGAGAAGGGTCAATAATTGTCATAATATGCCTTGTCATTTTGAATGCATTTTATGATCACTTGTTCATATTATTCCCATAGCATCAGCATATTTTGTTTCATTATTTAATTGTATATTTTAATCATTTTAACATTCCTTTAGAAATCATGAATCTATTTTTATTGAAATGACATAGAATTGTTGACAATTTTTATCATTTTAGTGTAGTTATATGTGAAGAAATTGTATGTATACATTAACATTCATTAAATAAAGATTACAAGACAGAGGTTATCATGAATTTATCGATTTGCAGTGGCGATACCAAAAGTAGAAACGCGGGAAACCTGCTGAAGAAGACAGTACGGGGAATACCAAAAAGTGCAACACACAAAGAACGAATCGTACAGAAAGTACTCTTACAAAATAAACAGTACGAACATTGAAAAAAAAAACAAAACAAAACAAAACAAACGAAAAAACAAAAACCGACCCAGGGTGAACTCGGGTGCTCTGGAAGGGTGTGCAGCTGCCACTTATTCCAAGAAATTCACCGTTCTGCGTGCAGTGGAAGTGGAAACTATATATGAATGATAGAGCTGTCCGATCATAATAGAAAAAGACACTTTGTATTGGCAATAGTTGAATGTGTTTGATCTTTTGGTTAAACCGTAGTTCACCGCAAAACATTTGAAATCAAAGACTGAAGTCTTCAAATTCGCTAATCCTCAAATATTCTCTGCCACTGATTTTGGCTTACATTCAACATCCAAAATTACACGAATGCGATATGTTCTGATATCGAATAACTTCCGCTAGAATCTTGGTTCCTTTGATATGATTGCGTATTCTTTCGTAACCCTGATGACCCGAATGTTTTCAATCAAAACAACTGGTATAGGCACTTCCGACGGAAATGGTTAGTTTAAACGGGTTTATAGCGCACTAACCTCCCGCTTCATCACGGTTAATTATTTCCTTAATATTACAATAAAAGTAGGCAGCGCGGCATAAAATTGCCTCCGGTCTAATCAGAAGTAAAAAAAAGTACAGAAGATATATGACCAATAAGTAATTGAAAAAGGTGAAAGGAACTAATTATACAATTAAAATACAAGTAAAACGAAGAAGGCGCCTACTGCTGACGCGGCAAAGGAGAAAATTGTTTCATTAATTTAGATCTTGAACAATGTGAAAAAGAAAGTCAAGTTCTAGATGAAAATAACAAAATACAAGTAAAAAGTACAGAAGCTAATTTTTTGCTATTATAAAAATCCGTCATCTATGTAATCTGTTTGTCAGAAACAGAATATTTCTTAATAAGATCTGGATATTTGAAAAAAATTTTGCGGAAGCTAGCGTTTGAGACGTTTTTTTATTTTTTTTTAAAACTTGGTCAAAAAAGCCTGTCTCTCAGGAAACAATGGCACATGAAGAAGTCAGAATAGTGACTTCTAGCTTTGGCATACTTTAACAATTGAGAAATATAACACCATTTGCAGAGAAGCTGGTATATTACTGCACAAGTAGAGAAATGTATAATATTACAATGAAAATCGTCTCCTTTATCATAATTTATATTTCTGTACTGAAATGGCTAATTCCTTAAATTCGAGGTGAAGACCTAAAATAACGCAGAGCAAGTTGTATCAGTAGTCCTTTTAATTTATAGTTCTGGTGGATGAAGGATATTACGGAAGTCATTATCAATTTTGGAGAAATCATCGTAAATATATCGATATGTGAAATAAAAGGATGTAGCTTCTTTAACTTTCATCTGTCATGAAATTTTAAACTTCAAGTGCATACAGAAACGGGTCGGCAAGAAAAGGGGCACAATTAATTCCCATTGGAATCCAGATAATAAGTTGAAAATGTGTCCCTCCGAAATAGAGAAATATGTTGTCAAGGAGAAACTCAAGTATACTGGCCACCTGACACTCGATATAGCAGCTTTTGTCTTGTTGTTCTGTAGTGCTGAAATATGTGGAATCGTAGCCTAAAATGCCAAATTTATAAGAATTGTCAAACGTGCAGTCAAATGCTTTGTGACGATTTAATTTGACAGATTTTCATTTTATCGTGGGGTAAGGTTGTACATAAAGTTAAAACGTCAAACGTTTTGATTGAATTAACTGATAGACGATTCTTTTGTTGTAGAAGTAGATGCTGATGCTATATACAATTGTTTACATTCATTTGTACGTAGTTCTGGAATCCAATACAAATAAGGCAAGTCCTTAGACTCCTCACTTGAAGAACGAGGTCATAAAGGACTTGTGGTAAGCTAGAATTTTATCCTTGTCGAACATAATTTGCATTTGTACGTAGGACTACCCGAATTATCTTCCTAGTTTTGTACATTAACAAGCAGTGAGATTAGTTTAAATTATAGGTAACCCAAGAGGAATTTTAAATTTCAAAAGAAGGTCGTCAAAGATTTCTAATAATGAAATCGGCACTGATGATATCCGATCATTAGGTTGTAAATGTCGTTTTAAACTATGTAGTCTTCATATGACAGAGTAAAGATCTGTACCTGCTAACCTTCCATGGCCGTGATCAATAAGCAGACGTACGACTGGTACTTTTATTATTCAACAATCACAGTACAACAGCAACGTACAAACAATAAGAGAGAAAGAGTCAGAAGACTCCCTTCTTGAACTTAAATCTCTAAAGTTCTCTCTGTAATAAGTTCCTTCTTAGTCCTCTTTTCTAAGTACCCTATCTCCCTATATATACTAACAATTATGTAAAACAACTATGTATTAGTCAAACCCCCTGTTCATGTCTACGTTATCATTGATTCATTATGTTTATTTCCTCCCTTTTAATTTGTCATTTATTTATTGATATTACCCTCTTAATTGTAAATGAACCTGTACAACTACCATTTTCCTCATGCACCTTTGTCATCTTAATGGTTGTTTATGTATATGGGTATGCCATGTGTACATGTAACACCTTTTTGATTTGTGCAAGTATGTGTTTATAATTTGTTTTATTATCTGTTGTCCACATTGCAATTTCATTATGTATTGGGAGTTATGGTGTACCTGTTCTCATGTTTTGTATAGTTGTTTTACCCCTTATACATATTAATTTAATCAAAAATTCACATGATAAAATATCAGTTATAAAGTCTCAAAATGTCCATAAACTCTTCTCCCTTTCTCAAAGACTAACATTATTTAATCAAGAATGTCTAACCACTGTCCTATCACATTTAGAAGGGTGTTAAAAAGACTCACAACATTAACTTCACTGCATTGAGGACTTGACAGATTTGCAACACCTTTGATGTTATTGTAGCCGTAAGACATTGCAGTACCTAGCTCCATTATCCAATTACTTTCCACTTCTGTACCTTGTACTAAGCCGTAAAGAGTTGGGTTATTTTTTAATATGGTAAATATTAGGTAAGTTGAAATGATTATACAGAATATTTGTATCATGAAGTTTTAGTTTCATAAACATACAAAAGTCCGTAGGGAGTACATGACGTGTTCTGTAGAACAGTCTAGTAGGGGAAACAGATTTGATATAGTACGTTTTGCCAGTAAAATTACATTTGAATTCCGAGGATGATGCACGTTAATGTTTTTCATGTACTATTTTACCTGTTTTAAGTTGATTGGATATGATTCATGAGTACTTAGGGTTTAAAACATTCCAAAAGGTTTATAGAGTATTGTTTTATCGTCTTATAAGGATAAGAATTTCGAAATAATAACTTTCCTCTGGTCTCACGCAGGTCAAACAAGGGGTATCCCGAAGGATGTATGCTGGAACACTCAATGAACACAGTTGAAGGCAGTTAAGGTCTTAATTTCAACACAATTTTCATATGACTACAGGCAAGCATGTCCAATTTGGAACAATGTAAAGCATGACTTGACCTAGATAATAGAAATTAAGATTTATTTTCTGTGTAATTTTTTAAAAAATTTTCCGCGCATTTTTTTTAATCACAAAGAGTGCCAAAAAATAAACTTAGTTGAAGAAACGTTTTTAGACGTTCCCACTAAAGAAACCGTTTCAATCCATCCGAATGTAGGTGGTCAACTGAAAAACTGCGATCTCTGTTTCACGAAGTTCATTGTTATATGGAACGCCGTAACTGCTTTTTGGTATGATGAGACTTTACATTACAATGGTGACGTTTTACTTTAGTTCCATAATGTAAATTTGTCAGTTCTAGCTATAATTTCCATTCTTACTACTCAACTGTTTCGAAAAAAAAAAATCAAAGAAAAATAGCATTAAACTGAAGTTACGAAAACTAAAACAGACTGAAGTGAACAGTAAGCCTGGTAATATATCACTATTTCACATAACTGGTACATTTGACATTTCATACATGTAAAAGTATGAACAAGCAGTATGTCAATTTTCAGTAAAATATATTTTTTTGCATATTTTGTTTTATATAGCTATAGAATGCTGTATAAAATTTTATACTAATTATGTTCTGTTATACAGTATATATTTCATTTTAACAGATGCAGGACGACGGTCAAAACAAAGGATAAATATTGATACATTGTAAGTATTGTTCCTTATTTTTGATGATTAAATAAAATTAATTCAGACAACCCGGTGGAAAAACAATGTAATTGATATAATAAATAATACAATTAATGTGAAACTAGTATATATATAACGGGAATGTATATGGTGAGTATATCAAAGAGATGTGAAAAAGGTCAGCTCAAGGTCACCCATGGGTCTTCAATGAACGACGAGGAAACACATCACTGGGCAGACTGCAACTGGCCCCAAAACAGCATTATATACAGTTACAGCGAAATAGTTGCCTCTATGTACTCCAGCTACATGAAAGTAAACTGAAAGTGAACACGAAACAATACAGGTATCGTTTCTCACTCCTAAAAGGTTAAGACGTTTTCCTGTGTTACACTAGGGGATATTTTATTCAATCTGAATAATTTATACCATGGTTTGCAACATAAGAAAGTTTAACCATTTTTTCAAGCATTCTCAACAGATGTATATATTTATAAATGTTACCCATCTGTTAATATTTATATGTATATTCTAAATTTACAAAGAGCAGAACTGCTTAATGATGGAAGCTGACACCTTCGTCTGAAAAATTTTAATGGCATACGAACTTATAAGCCCATCCCCGTTCAATTCAGTTAACATACTGCCCATTTCAAATATCAGAGCGGTTGTATAAAAGGCAGTCGTCGTATTAAACTAGAGTTTTTCATTTTGGATGGGAGGTAGATGTCGTATTAAACACTATTGCTTTGGTCTGTCTCTTTCAGTTGGCCAGACTTCTCATTAATTAGTTTTCTCTTAGATATTATGGGTTCTGAAGTATATTGACCATAGTAAAATTTGGACAATGTACTTTCATTTACAACTTGGGAGTTTGACACTGGGAATTCTGTATCACAATGAATGTAATCATGGTCAACTAGAAATTTATTGGCAGTGATATTTAAATTTCGACCATGTACTCTAGGCTTACTTGAAAAATAAGTATGATCAGCTATAGTACCATTTCTTACTATATCAGCATAAGATTTTGGCTTTAACGGTTTTAGAGGGTGAAATAAAGCTCGACGGAACTTTTGATGACATTTTTTTCACACAAAAGCTAATTTCAAACTTAACAAATTGCTCTTACCAAAATTTACAGCCACACACTTCAAACAGTTTTAGCGAGGGCAGACGACTAAAATAATTGAGAACGCGCATTGGCTTCTGTAGAGCTCGTGCACATTCCCGAATTGTTTAAACCATAAGCAGGTGTCTTGATTTTATTTCTTTAATGATTTTATTTGTTTGTATTATTTGTGTAGGTAACCTTGCAGTTATTCCTTTAGCTCACACACCATGTTTATAAACGAACTCAAAAATGGATATACGTTATTGCGCAAGTTACGGATATTGGTTCGAAATGTCTTTGGGTCGTTCTGGCAATAGTACGGAATTATGGGTAATGGTATTTTCGTAAACATTGGAGCGCCTTCTGTTGACTGTTTTGACAATCCATATCTTGGAAAAAATATGATATGTTTTGAACTTAATCAAAAACGCTACTGAGACTGGTTCTGTTCTCAATCACATTTTTCGAAGTGTACGAAAATGAAGCTGCCATTATACTGTTGTTAAGTTCCCGAATTTACATGCACAAACCGGATATTGATGCCTTTTCTGCCCATAAGTATGCATGACCCAGTTGATAATACAGCCATTTACGCCCCTTCGGCAGCGTATTAGAGATCAGAATTTTGTATTTTTCGATTTTGAAACTACAGGATTTGGTAAATTCAATTTAATCTTTAATCTTTAAACCTTACAAATGAATATCTTTAATTCTAAAAGTTCTCATTTTAACGTTCAAAGATAAAAACAAAGCCTTGATGAAATGCGCGCAAATCAAATTACATATGTAATACATGTAATGATAATATTCACACATTATTTTAATATATATACAATATAGGTACATTGTCGAAAATTATTGAAGATATGTGATGAGGCTACGGAACAATAGGACGATGCACCTATATTGTTTTTATCCTGATTAATAGTTTTGTGTGTGTGTACATCTTTAAAATAAAATTTTAAAATGCATATCCCCCGAGGAGCCCGATCGTTAAACCGGAAGAAAACAATTAATACGCATGGCGCATGACTCAGTAAGCATTGAAATTTAATCCGCAACATATAATCCGTCAAAGCTATTTGAAGAAAATAAGCAACGTATCAAAATTTATTTAATTCCAAGAGACAAATAAGTAAAATGAACAATAAATACAAATATTTTAAGTGTTGTTAAGTCGATTTTAAGAACATTAAGGTTTTGAATTTCGCGAGAAAGCTGACTTGTTTCTGTTTGGTATATGGCAGTAGATTTCAGGGGTGAAATTTGTGCGCTAGTTTCTTTGGGATTTGGAATATTTGTTTGAGATTTTTGAAGAAGAGGAGGCAGTTGTATGGGCAGATCTATAATGTAGTGTTCCTCTGGTTCATTGTTTTGGGGTTTAGGCAGTAATAAATCCAAGAGCATTACAGTTTCCTGGTCATTTGTCTCTTCAAGAGTTTTATCATATTGTAATGCTTCAATTTCTTTAAGTGGGGACCAGTTTATGTTAAATGTCCGAGATGACTGAAATGACAGGGGAAGTCGTCTGCAAACTGATAATGAATCAAATCTGAACGA
Organism: Perna viridis; assembly: GCA_037379345.1. Classification (NCBI taxonomy): domain Eukaryota; kingdom Metazoa; phylum Mollusca; class Bivalvia; order Mytilida; family Mytilidae; genus Perna; species Perna viridis. The sequence goes on from CM074515.1 coordinate 25,135,688, forward strand.
GATTTGGGATTTGCCATATATAGGACGGTGAATAAAATACAAACAAAATCATTATTTGGTTTACATAAAATCTTTTATTTCATTAGCTAAAAAAGAGAAAACGAAACAAAACAGCAGAAAAAAGATTAACCGGATACGCAATCGCAATTTGTTTATATCGTATCTATGGTGGCGGCCATGATTAATTTATACATACCAGAAAAAAAGTAGTTCCGCCGATCACGCGAGTGGGAGGAGCCAGAAAATCGATAACCTGCTAATGTACGGATACAGCAAAAAAAAAAAAAAATAACCGTATACCTTTATTCGTTTAACAAATAATCTTATTGTAGGATAAAATATGATATCTGCACAACATATACATGTACATGTATGATCTGAGTACATCATAATTACTTTGCACTATGGTGTATCTTTTTTGCATGTATTCTTTTCATGGATGCCCCTTTTAAGGCACCGTAAATTAAATATGAAAAAGGCTATCCTTGTTATACCTTTTATAGCTATTATTTATAATAGAATATAAATTACGGTTACATATATTAATACAAATGTATTGCTATTGTTTAATACTGTCTTTTAGGGTTGGAATGTGATGTTGTACAATTAGCTGCCACTCATCAGAAGACAGTTTTTAATAAATACATAGTACCTCAAAAGAAAATTTCCCCATCTGCATCTATAGTAACAGGTTTTACAAAAACCGGGCATATGTTGTTCAAAAATGGGAAAATAATGATCACAGATCCAAAACGTGACAGCTTTATGGATTTTGTATCTTGGTTACAGTATAATACAATATTAGTGGCGCACAATGGTAGAGAGTTTGACTAAAAAATCGTAGTCAAAGCCTTAGAGGAGAATGGGTTCTTAGACAGTTTTAAGGAAAAGTGTGTAGGATTTATACTCTGCCAATTATGAAAGAGATTTTAGTAAATCGGAAAATTGAAAAGAAAAGTTTCAGTCAGGTGGCGTTACTAGCCAATTTTTTAGGCATTTCATATGATGCTAATGGTGCAATTGGGGACGTGAAATCCTTGCAAATGCTTATAGCGGTAGTCAAAAGAATGTAATCCAGGGACAAAGACCAGACATGGAAAACAGCACGGATACAGCAAAAAAAAAATAACCGTATACCTTTATTCGTTTAACAAATAATCTTATTGTAGGATAAAATATGATATCTGCACAACATATACATGTACATGTATGATCTGAGTACATCATAATTACTTTGCACTATGGTGTATCTTTTTTGCATGTATTCTTTTCATGGATGCCCCTTTTAAGGCACCGTAAATTAAATATGAAAAAGGCTATCCTTGTTATACCTTTTATAGCTATTATTTATAATAGAATATAAATTACGGTTACATATATTAATACAAATGTATTGCTATTGTTTAATACTGTCTTTTAGGGTTGGAATGTGATGTTGTACAATTAGCTGCCACTCATCAGAAGACAGTTTTTAATAAATACATAGTACCTCAAAAGAAAATTTCCCCATCTGCATCTATAGTAACAGGTTTTACAAAAACCGGGCATATGTTGTTCAAAAATGGGAAAATAATGATCACAGATCCAAAACGTGACAGCTTTATGGATTTTGTATCTTGGTTACAGTATAATACAATATTAGTGGCGCACAATGGTAGAGAGTTTGACTAAAAAATCGTAGTCAAAGCCTTAGAGGAGAATGGGTTCTTAGACAGTTTTAAGGAAAAGTGTGTAGGATTTATACTCTGCCAATTATGAAAGAGATTTTAGTAAATCGGAAAATTGAAAAGAAAAGTTTCAGTCAGGTGGCGTTACTAGCCAATTTTTTAGGCATTTCATATGATGCTAATGGTGCAATTGGGGACGTGAAATCCTTGCAAATGCTTATAGCGGTAGTCAAAAGAATGTAATCCAGGGACAAAGACCAGACATGGAAAACAGACATGCACAACAAAGAACATAAAGTAACTAAAATCATACATACAAAGTAACAAAAGTAAATGAGCAACTCGGACTCCACTAAAAACTGGGAGCATGGACCAGGTGCACCGGTAGGGTATGCGTCCTCTGCTTTTCTAGAAACACCCGCCGAGTTGCTCATAAAAGTCAAGTGCGGGGTAGACAAACGAGGGAAGGAAAACTATGACCCGTTGAATAAATCAGTTTTCATGGTGCTGATGGATACACCATAACGATCCACGAGTTCATGATAACGACCATAAAAAATCTTGTAGCAACATAACCCTGTTCCAGAAGCCTATTTGTTAGAGTTCTAGCCCGATACAAAAAGTCTGCGTAGTTTCGGCAAGCTCTGGCATAACGTATGAGTTGTGATATGAACACTCCATACGCAGGAGCCGAAGGATGTTGCCACAGATGAAAGGAAAGTTGACAATTCTGAATGAAAAATCATCACGTTTGTCGTAAAGTTTGGTCAATAGTTTTCCTTTACCATCGATTTCTAAGTGTAGGTCAAGATATGAGGCTGACTTCACAGTGTCTGTAGTATCCTTTATCTCAAGGTCTTTTGGGTAGATGCGATGTATCAAATCCCCGAAATTAGGATTGTTTAAAGATAATACGTCATCTATATAGCGGAAACTGAGATTGAAGGATCTAGCCAAACGATATTCTTTCTTTCTTATCAGATCAGCTATAAAGTCAGCCTCATAAGAGTGAAGGAATAGGTCAGCAAGTAAAGGAGCACAATTTGTTCCCATTGAAATGCCGACCGTTTGTTGAAAAACACGTCCACCACACTGAACAAATATGTTGTCAATTAAAAATTCCACTTAAAAATCACACTTTCACTATTGAATTCACCATAAATTCGTTTAGTCAGAACAGTGACATTAATATCAAAAGTGAAACATTCTCATCTGTTCCGTCTGATGTAATTTCAAAGCCCGTGGTTAAAAAAATTGCGTCATCTGGATTAGAACTATCGCATTTGAGATTAACCTATCAACACGGAAATGGGGAAGATGTGGAACAGCTACTTAGCGAAGAACTTTCTAACGGAAAGCCAAGAGTAACAAAAAAAAAAGAGAATTATTCGAATCAATCGCTTCATTTTTTGACAGGGAATGAATGACTGAAACGCAACGATCATGCGTTCATTTTATTTTCATTTTAAAGAGATCTTATTTCGGTACAAATACGTGTTATCAAATAAATGAATATCCTGAAAATGCTTTCGTAAAAAATAGTTTTCTGAAATAGAAGGGTTAGATGGTTAGACAGTTCTACATGTATTTATAAATCGCCTTCTTCATGTTTCTCTGCCCTTTCATATTTTAATTCCCTAGTCCAACTTTTTTAAATTCATTTGAAACTGAAGAAAAAAAACTGTGTCCAAAGCCTTTCCATCACTAATTTTGCTACACGCACTACATATGTAACAAGTGTCGTAGCAAGTCGAGCGTTTCATCCACAACCGTATGAACATGTAAAGATATGTGACGTCGCCGAAGTAAAGTTTTACGTTACCGAAAAAGACCAAAAAATAATGGTAAGTCTTCCCATTTTAGGAGAACATGACAGGTTAACTAGCCCCGTTGTCAAGTGATTTTTTTTATATCATTGGATAGCTATTACAGTTGATAATTATATATATTTTTTAGAGGAAAATTCTAGGCACCGTTATTTCACAATACTAAGAAATAATTTAATACCTGCATTTTTTTTTTAGAATTTCCCTACATATCCTATGTATTTCATCACTGTACGTGTATATTTCAAATCTATGTACTAAGAAAACGAAATCCGATGCCATATCAGTTTTTGTTGTCATATGATTGCATTCGAGTCGATCTTTCCCAATGCAAAATTTTAGAAAAATTCTAGGACGCGATATTTACGTATCTCCTACCTTAAACGATGGCCATGCTAACACACAGATAAGCTTGTAGAATATTTTAAGGAGTTTTTGAAATCATACAAATACGAGAACTTATAGTCGGGAATCATAGTTTCTGAAAGAAAGAAACATGAGTTTAATGTTCCAATGATTTCTTTTTATATCATTAGAGTTGTTTTAACATATTCAACATATTCATTATTATATAGGACAGGGTAAAGCGTAGTCTTATTGTCTTTCACAATTTCTGAATTAAAACATGTCCAACAAACTCCCAATATTTGTTGCTATCGTAACGTACAAGATAACATATACTGTACCAACAAGTTACTAAATAGTGAACTGAAGAAAAAACGTAATTCAGAGCAAAAATTGATGACGATTAATTTATTGAACTATCTGTGGTAAATTATTTGATTAATAGTTCAGGTATTACCAAGTGGCGTTACTCCTCAGGCCGGGACTTTAATTTACTAATGGTATAGTGCCTGTGACTGAGAATATAATTAATGGTGCAGGTGTCACCAGGTAAATTAATTTCATGAGGACTCTGTCGATTGACAGACTGGACTCGTGTTCGAACTTAAAAATGCATATTCGTAAGTCTTGCTATTTGCAGAAAAAATTTTGTAACCGTGACAAATTTTATTGTAAAAGAAGTAGTTTTATTATTACATTTTTTATGGACCTGCAATTACGTAGTAAAGATGCAAGTTTTAGGTCGCATTTCTGGGGGAGCCGTGGAGCACCCTATGCGCATGCGCATGACGTCACATCCGGCGGTCATGGACCGGAAGTTACCGGTAGAGGGAGGGGCGGAAGTAAACCTTGGGTGCCCGGAAGAGGACCTAAATGGGGGACCAATAATGGGAACATGGGAATCTTTTGATGTAGGATGGGGGCCTAAAAGGTTAGGAGGGGAGAAACGACCTCTATAGGTATCCTCATTAAGTGTCCTAATTAGTGTCATTATATAGTATACTATAAACAGGTAAGTATAAAAAAGGGGTGTGTTATGACAAGAGTTATTTTTCTTCGTTAATATATTTTTTTTTTCATTAACGTTAATTGTTTTTTTAATTACATTTTGTAAATTATTTGTAATTGCATTGTCTTTGTGTAATAATTGAATGGGCACTTTAAATAGATTTTAAATTTTGATTTGATTTTCTTTTTGTTTAATGGATTGTGTAATTTGAATAGATGTCTCACGGATTAGACAGATGTTTGAAACTTTCCTTTTTACTGGTGATTTCAATAGCCCATGTATTGATTTTTAACCGTTTTTATTCTGCTTTATGAATACATTACATGTGTTAGGACGTGTTGTGCAATGTTTACCACTAAGAAATACATTTTTATCATTGTGTTTTGTTTAATTACGTTTAATTTTTTTTGGTATTCAGTTTGAAATTTTGACCAAGCACTAATGATTATCCTGACAATTGTAAGATTTACATTTTTGGAATAGTGTATTGCCTTTCATTTCAGATTTGTATAATCGACCATTTCATCACCTAAAACAGATGAATTCTACCTTTTAATTTTTATGAGGCTCTATCGGGTAAACCGATTTCTTTTTTCATATTTTCAATGTTTACATGTCGCGTGTACTTGATTTGACCCGTTATGGGGGTCTATTGGGTAAACCATTGACGAATTTTAAATTTCTCTCCATATTTTCATTGTCGTTTGTTTTTTTTACGGTCCCCTTCTTTGGTTTAAATTTGAGCAAGCCTTGTATGACTGTTTAATGTTTGTCTTGTTATTATAAGGAGATTTTACTTTTTATGGTGTATTGCCTTTCATTTCAGATTATTATAGTCGACCATTTCATCATCTATTACAGACCCACTCAACCTTTTCATCGATTTTATCCGTGTTATGGTGCTCTGTCGGGTAAACCGATTTCTTCTTCATACTTTCAATGTTTACATGTCGCGTGTACTTGATTTGACCTGTTATGGGGTTGTTTTGGGTAAACCATTGATTTGTTGATTTTTTTTTCTTTCCATATTTTCATTCGTAGTTTGTTTCTTACGCCCTTTTTTTGTTAAATCGTAGATAATGTGTAAGGATAGGGTTATGGTACAGTTTGTGTTGAGTAAACATAGAAAAGACCGGGCTAAAGATAGTTAGGGTAAAAGCTATGATAAGTGTTATAGTGAGGGTTATAAGTCACGGGTTAGGGTAAGATTTAGTGTTAAGATCTTAGGTATGTTCTTCGTCTTGGATACGGTTAGATCTAGGGTTAGGTCTTCACTTGGTTACATTTAAATCTATGGTTCGGTATAGGGTTATGTCTACGCTTATGATTAAGTGTAGGGTTGGGACCAGGTCTTAGTATTTGTCTAGGGATAAGGTTATGTCTAGGGTTAGGATTATGTATATAGATAGGTCTAGATTAGGTTTCGGTTAAAGTTAAGGTCTATGGCAAGGGTTTAGTCTATAGTAAAATGTTGGGTTAGGCTTAGGATTATGTTTAAGGTTGGAGTAAGATGTTGATGTTTGTCCAGTGATATGATAAAGTTGGGGTTAGGGTTAGGGGTTAGGAGTAGTGGTAAGGGTTAGGGTTAGGGGTTAGGAGTAGTGGTAAGGGTTAGGGTTAGGGTTTAGGTTAAGGAGTTAGGGTTAGGGGTTAGGGTTAGTGGTAAGGATTATGGTTAGGGTTAGTGGTAAGGGTTAGGGTTAGGTTAGGGTAAGGGTTATGATTAAGTGTATGGCTAAGTGTTTAATTAAGTATAGGGTTACACATATTGTTATGTATAGTACTAAGGTCAGGTTAAGGTTAGAGTTTCAGATAAGGTCTGGTGTCAAGAAAATTGTTCGAATCAACCGTTAGTTATAGGCTCATGTTAATGACAAGGGTTAAGTTTATGGGTAGGTGTTGGGTTAGGCTTACGATAGGGCTATGTTTAAGGTTGGGATCAGATGCTGATGTTTGTCTATGGTTATGGTTAAGTTAGAGTTAGGGTTAGAATTACGTCTAGAGATATGTCTGGGTTAGGTTTCGGTTAAAGTTAGATCTAGACTTAAGTCTTGTATCTGGTGTTGGTCTTGATGGTCTAGCTTTAGGCCTTTGATTAGTTACTTATGGGGTAAGGGTAAGATACATGTACTTGTTTCGGTTCTGGGTTATGTTTAGGCTTAGTGTTTGGAATATAATTAAGAGTTTGTATTAAGGTGAAAGATACTGTCATGATAAAGTTAGAGCTAGGGTTAGGGTCTGCGTTTCAGATAAGGTCTAGTATGAAGAAAGTTGTTAGAGTCAATCGTTAGATCAAGGATCAGGTCTATGGTAAGGGTAAGGTTTATGGTTATGTGTAGATTTAGGCCTAGGGTTATGTTTATGGTTGGGGTCAGATGTTGCTGTTTGTCTAGGGTTGTGGTTAAGTCTAGAGTTAGGTCTATGTCAGGTCTTCGATTTTATGAAAGTCACCCATAGAGTCTGTTATGGGGACTGGGGTCAGATCTCGATCTTTACTTGTTCGGGTTCGGGGTTACGACTTGGGTCAGTGTTAGATTTAGATAGTTAGCGTGCGGGTAAAAAACTAGGATTAGAGTTTCTGATAAGGTCCAGTGTCAAGTTAAACGTTAGATATAGGTTCGGTTTAGGATTAGCTGCATGATTAAGTAAAGGGTTAGGCTTAGGTTTATATCTAGGGTTGGGGTCAAGCCATGTTATTTGTCTAAGGTTAGGTTTAGGGCTATGGCTAATAAATGTGAGAAATAGTTTATCGATTAAGTTACGGTTTGAGAAGGTGATACACTTTGAGGTCGAATAAAGTTAGTTGAAAGAAAATGGTTAAGGATAGAGTTACGGTTGAATCTTCAGAATTGCGCAGGGTTACTTTTGTCTATCGCAGGTTTTGTATTGGTTAAGGCTTAGTGTTAGACCTTTGTGTTATGAATGTTATTGTTAAAGAAATAACCATCTAGTGTCAAACCTCATGTCAGGTTAAAGGTTAAAGGTTAAACATTTCTACCTACCCTCCTTTATTTTTTTTCGAATGTTACCCTCAGCATACATTTTGCACACAGAACGAAAACCAATAGAATGATTCAGTGTAAGTGGGTAATGACGAACAACTACATGTACTGTGGTATATTCTTTCTACTTTTAAATTTTATATCATGGTTTGAACTAACCATAATTAAGTTTCAAATATTATCTATTTATTCATAACATTTACTCTATCATAAATGTGTTTGAGTCGCTATTACCTTTATTATTATGGATGGGCCCAGTTGGCCTTTTGAAAATCTTTTAAGTATCAACTACAATGTATGATTCTTTTATATCTTCTTTATTTCTTATGGTTCGAGTTGTTACTACGACAGTTTGTTTGTCCGTGTCCCATATTTCTTCTCAAATAAGGTTTTGTTTGTTGGGGTTTAACGTCCGAGCAGCAAAATTTCAGCTATATTCAGACGATGAACATGAAATTGATGATAAAATGAACATGAAATGATGATGAAATGCAAAAGGGATGGGACACAAGGACAATGGGGTCGACAAATTTTGATTGTCACTGGAAATAGGGAGAGGTGGGAAGGGTCGGGTAATTTAGCCTCCTGTGGCGGAGCCCTATGGTTCCTATTCCGGGAGAATACCACAGTAGGGTTCTTTAACTTGCGAGGAACATGGTATCTTTCCCAACACGGTGCACCACTATGGTTTGCGGTCAGGTTTTCCGTATTATAGCCTGACAACCCCAGCATGTAACACACCTGGGGTACCCCATTCCACCACCTGGGGCTCAGATCAAAATTATTTTTCTGTTTTGAGAAAATTTAGGTTTACATATAGATCCTACCTTTTTATTTTTTTCTCAAAGCCTGGCTTTACATTTTTAATTTGATCCGAGCACCCCCTCAAATAAAAAAAAAATATTTTGAAATTTTAGAAATTTTATAATGGATAGAATACTCACTATCTGAGGGATCCCCCGACCAGGAGTTTTAACCTTCACGTAATTTTGTGGTGTTTTGTATATAAATATACATGACAAAATGTAAGAAAATGCCCTCCATACATTTTGTGTACATCGGAAAAATATCACAGATAAATCATAAAAATACTTTTTATTTGTATATTAATAAAATTATATACCTATTTACGACTAAAACCTTAACAAATCAGTTATGTAAGTTGTTTCAATGAAGTAAATTAGTTGCCCCAAACTTAGTGGTAAACATGGCCGGTGATGGGGCATAAAACCATTTGAACATTTAAATGGTCGAGAATTGTTGAATTTTCCCAACTGATTGCGTTGACAACCTGACGAAAACTTTGAATCGAAGTCAAGTGTAAATAAAAACTAGATGATTTTAAATAATCAAACAGTTTGTCTATGTGTTTACATCCTTGGCTTCACCGAATAACAGCTCACACGAAACCGGATGTCATACGTCGTTAAATAAACCAACAGCGAAGCGTTGAACAATGTAGTATAAATACACGTAGCAGTAAGTAAGATGATTTGTTTTTTTCCATTTAAGAGATATTCAAATTTCAGAAGAAGAGTCTTAACTTCAATGTAAAATTAAAAATAACAACACATTTCAGAGCGGAGGGACACATAAATTTACTTTCGATTTAGACAGATCTAGTTGTGCAGGATGCAAACAACAGTTTCTGATGAAAACGACTATCATTATAAATACTCTTTAGTTACAGTTATTCAATCATAATTTTTGGGTGAAATTTTGTTGGCAATGACCAGATCAGTATCACCCGAGATCTAAGATTGTTTTTACACTGCCCACCAAGATTTAAAAAAATGGCGGCTTCTGCCATGTTGACTTCAAAGTGAAAGTAACCATGAAGCGCGTGAAATACAGAAATTCGTTACATGTAAGAGGTAACTTGCAGTAGATAAAGGTTTAATGCGTTTCTGGTAACGATTTTGTATCATTTAATTGTGTACTGTAGTGACTCTACTTCTTCTTTAAATTTTGAAAATAACTACATTTTTTCCATAATTACACTATTTTTGATTAGTGGCACATCAACATAATATTACAAATATAAAGATGGTATCAAAATTAAGTTCTTGGCCAAGTTTCAAGTCTTTTTGTGGTGTAATAAGTAAGACATTATCAACTGACATGTTCCTTCAGCGGAACCTTAAACAATGTCTTAACTTGCCTTTAAATAAATTTTATTAGGGATGTGCAAAAAATTACAATGTGACTAACTCAAATGAAAGCGTAAATATTACCTTAGATTTTTCAAATTCACTTGAATACAAAAAAAGATAGCAATTGCATGACATAAACTACGTTGCCTGTTACCATCTTTTGATTTACATACAATATCCTTACAGATTTGTTTATATCAAGGAAAACCAGAATATAATACAATTGCAAAGATCAATCAAGGGAACCAAGATTCGAGTAAATCAAATGAGTAAATACCCAGGATGAAGACTATCCAGGGAAAAAAGACACAAGAACATGAAATATTAAACCATGATAACGCGTATAAAGAAACAAAAGTAAATGAACAACCCGGACTGGACTCAGCTAAAACTAGAAGCATTGAGTAGGTGCACTGATGAGTTAGCGTCCTCTGTTTTTTTCTAGAAACACCCGCCGAGTTTCCCCGTAAATGTTACGTCCGGGGTAGATGAAAGAGGTAAGAAAATCTGTGACGCGGTGAACAAATATATTCTCATTGTGCAGATGGATACAACATAACACTCCACGAGTTCTTGATGACGACCACAAAACTTGTGATTTGATGACTGCAATCTTGTAGCAACATAACCTTGCAAAATATTCTTCGTTATAAAGACAAACACAACTACGATTTGTATTATTGTCGACCGTCGGCCAACAGGAAAGGATCATTCGATTCATTTTAGAAAAAAAAACAGTTATAAATTTGTATGTGTCGACCGTTTCACATAGTATCAACAAAAACTTACAAAACTGCTAAAATCTTTGGTTAAATATACAACTAAGTATCCGATGTGATGTGAAAAACTGATTGACCTCTTGTACACCTCGGTGTCTGAGGATAAATAAAGTGTTTGTTTTTTGTTTGTTCGTGATTTAAACATTTCTACGCTCACTTTATTTCGTGTAGAATATTAATTTTGTATTAGTATTATCTGTATCGGTAAATTTTAAAATCGTTTATGTACATGAAGTTTTCAATCATCTGTTGAGTCAGGATAAATATGTTCGTGTGTTATTGATTGGCAGTTTGGCAAATTAATGTTAAGCTAAGATCAAGTACTTCTGGCAACACCACGAGCTGGTAGACCAATATAATTGTCCACCCCAATCATAATGACAATACTTCCGTAAATAAAGGATCATTATGTAAGTAATTTATAAAGTAATGATTTCATACATCACTCGAATTTCATTTTTGATATTGCCATGTTTTAAAATGAGGTGAAATTCATACTTAAAGGCCTATAATAGTTTATTAATGATTATCATGAATATTAACTTGTGCACAAGGGAACATGTCACATATCCCATAAAGGTAACAATGAAAGTACTAAAAACTACTCAAAATAGATTGTCAGAGCTTTTTTTGTAGGTAAATGGCTTCTGACAAGTGTGTTTGTTTTTAGTATATCTCTTCCTTTAATTACCCGACGTCTTATTCAACCACGATCCTTGTATCATATTCTATGTAAGCATTAGTTTGCACTGTATATTTACTCAATCAAGCAGAAAAAAACATAACCATTCCTCATGAAGAATACTAGTACAAAATCGACCACGTTATGTTAATTGATACCATTTACTTGATACATGTATTCCTAATAATCATCTTAAAGATTGTTGCATCACTAATTTAAACTTTGATCCGATCGACAAAGAAATGTCTCTATCACAAACATTACAATTGTACTAAACGGACATGTAAATATAGGGGAAAACTTATTAAGGATTGATCTCCGGGAACAGGAACGATACAAAAAGTAGAAAAAAATCTATTCCGTTAATCAGTCGACTTAATCTATTCTGTAAGCATAACATATAGGAAGGGATAATTAATGAAATATTGTGTTTACATACAAATGTAGTATACTAGATTTTATTTCCTTTTAAGCCTAATGTCTTGCTTAAGAGAAAGATGAAGTAAGATGAAGTACAGCAGACAAACTAATCCATGCTACATCAAATATTGTCGCCGGAAAGGTTTTAAAACATAAAGTGTTTGGTTTACATTTAACGGTTTAACAACATACTATATGAACCGAGAAGAGAACAAAATTTCATCGATGAATCTGAATTGTGCACATCATACAAAAAATTCGTTCCAAAATCTATTATAATATCCAGATTAAACAAACATACAGTGTTCAGTCATGATTTGAAGTGTTTTTCAGAAAATTAATCTTGATAATTTACATTTAAATGTGTAATCCTAAACCGATGAGCAGTCAAAAAGATGATGCGAAGTGTGTGAATGCGTTAATACTAAACATGGTGGGTTGATATATTTGAATGTCAATGCTTCGGTGATATGAAATGTGTCATTCTCAACCTGAAAACTAAAGTGATACACAAGAAAATCTAGAATTGATTTCATTTGTGCATACTTCTACAAAAAACTTACCTTGTCAGTGGCAAAAGGTTTCTCGAATCCTATAATAATACAAAAGCTATTTTCATTCTGAACATTTTTGATAACTTCTTGTAAGTGGTGGTTAAATAGGTACGATGCATTTTGCTTGTACAATTTTCCATCTACTCTATTGCTATTAAGATTGGATTTTTTTTTCTCAAGAAAACAAGGCAGTTGACCGAAATATACAGTATTCCTAGCTCTCGCAGTATCATGAAGTTGCAACGGTAGTTGTAAAATTTACGATCGGAACAGCAGTTCCAGAAAGAATAGCACAAATCATTTTCACATATAAAGAAAAACTTTTTTATAAACAAAAGGTACTTCATCAAGTTCAAAATAAATTAATTGCGTTTGTCTAAAAAAAAGTGGCAGGGTAGGTAGGTAAAACATTATTTTGCAAAACGTTTTATTTTAGTTCTGAAACCTGGTGCATAAAAATTGATAAAACTTCATATTTTTTATATTGGTCCGTCATGATGCTCTTAACTCACTACATCGTAATTGTCCAGAATGAAGGTCATTATACTTTTTGCATTCATGTGATCGCATTTCGCATATATGACAGCTAATACGCTGAAAAACCATGCTGGCTGTTTTTAATATTGGTTCTGGGTACGCTTCATAAGAACCATAAAGGGTATTGTCAAACGCTGATTTTACAGTGTTTGTAGTATCCTTTATCTGAAGTTCATTGGGATAGATGCGATGCATAATTTACCCAAAACTATGATTGTTCAACGATATGTCAAATATGTAGTGGAAACTGAGTTCAAAAGATCTGGCTAAACTACTACGTTCTTTCCTATGGATCAGATTATCCTTAAAGTCAGCCTCTCGTGAGTTTTATGTTAAATAGATTTTGCAAGTTCATGTGAACATTCGAAAGCAAATGGCTGGATTTGAATATTTTTCAAGACGCTGGATCCTTAACAATTAAAACAAACATTTCAATTGCTTCTCAAATGGCATTTACAAATTTAAATTCAAAGTTTATTCAAGATAAATATCTTTGAACGGACGAACTTGGAATGTTGATTTCATTGAAGGTGATACATTTGGCAAAAGGCGTTTAACTTGAGAAAAATGATTTATCGAATAAGTTAGCCGGGCATTGCATTGATTTTCAAAACATTGTGTACGGAGAGAGGCAAGTAAGGAATACGTGCTGATAATAATTGAAAATCACCAGATTGACCAAGTTGTGTAGTAGAAGATCTGGTTAGCGATTGGAACGGTAATCAAAGAGTAATCAAGGGAACCAAGGTTATAGCGGTAATCAAAAGAATGTAATCCAGGGACAAAGACAAGACATGGAAAACAGACATACACAACAAAGAACATAAAGTAACTAAAATCATACATACAAAGTAACAAAAGTAAATGAGCAACTCGGACTCCACTAAGAACTGGGAGCATGGACCAGGTGCACCTGAATATATTCCCAGGATATAGACTAGACAAGGAAAGCAGCACTGATTAAACGGTATCTTGGCTCAACCATGACATAAAATAAATGTTTCAATAAAGTAACTACAACACTCTTAAATAGTGTATCTATTGCATTGAAAAATCAGCAATTCTGTTTAAGGTAGTTCATATCTAATATTTTTTGTTGATAAAATTTCTTAGTGTTTCTCAAAAATGACATGGAATGAACATACTTTAGAATTTTAATGTAAAAAACATAGGTCACCGAACTTGATATTGAGACAATTGAGTCTTATCAAAGAGTAATCAAGGGAACAATGTCATAATCCCCTCTTGAAAAGACTTTAAAAAATGTTTTAATTTTACCGTTTTAACTTTATGTAAACAATCATTTGAAATAATTTAAATATACAATTTTTCAATATTTTAAACATTATCATCTTGCAGAATAAATGCATGTGTTTATGACATTGCAAGATGACAGAAAAGATGTTCCTTGTTCCTTGTGGCAACAACCCTAAGCACCTGTGTGTGAAGCTTTTATATCACAACTCGTACGTTATACTAGAGCTCGCCGGAAATTCGCGAAATGTTTGTACCGTGCTATTCTCCTTATAATTAGACTTATACGATTAAAATCATCAGTACAATAGTTTATATTGTCGTCATCATGCACTCGTTATGGTGTATCCAACTATATTATGAGAACCGATTTGTCCACCGAGTCATAGATTTACTTTCCTCAGACGAAAAATTGTATGACTACTCGGCGGATTTTTCTAGAAACAGCAGAAAAAAGCTCCCCTACAAGTGCAACTAGTCCATTCTCCCAGTTTGCTCATTTACTCTGTTTCTTTGTACGTGTTATTTTTGTTATTTGTTGTTGTCATTGTGTGTTTTTGCGTTATTTTTAATATCTATATTTTATTATTTAAATCCCTTGATGCGGTTAGAAAAAAAATGGTGTTGAATGAAATAAAACAGCAATAACAAAATGACAATTATGAACATCTATAGAAGGGCTGTGTACACCAACATGAAATTATTCATTTATAATCCTTATAATCTGGAAACAATGGAAGGCGCTGAATAAATTTTGATCGTTTCCAATTTTCTGGCAGCGGAATTTCGTAAAAACTTCGATCGTAGTCGTAATTATAATCTTTACTAGATTTGTCATCAACAAGTTTTTGCCAAGCAGCAATGCCTCTTTCTTCAAGCGTGCCTATTAATAAAATAAGAAGACTGTAAAATTAGCAATATAGATGTTATGGAAATAACGCTTTACATTCAAAAATATTCATTATATGTAAGGTAAATTTAAGTTTAAAAAAATAAACATATTTACATGATATAATAATAGTTTAAATAAAAGTAATCCCATTAAAAATATTGATAAGACGATTAATGATTATCTACAAGTTTCTGCTTCTATTCATTTTCCATCTTTTATACAATGCCAGAAATTGACATATGTACTTGTTAGAATCATAAAAGGTTTGTTGTATAAAACACGCAAACAAAAGGAATTATAACAAAGTGTAGTTGGGGTTTAAATGCGAGTCTTATTCACCGATACAATTACAAACATTCGTGTACCTAATATGTAAATGTCTGCCTACTCTTTATCATGCTTAAGGTGATGTTCTTATAAAATATAATACACATATCCAGACACTGAGTCTATTAACATGCCCACAACAGAATCATTTCTTAATGACAGAGCTTCTGATGTAAGGGGGGCAACTTAATTGTTAACTTTAAGGCAATCATTTTTCAGTTTAAAACAAAGAGAAACGCTTTATCTTCTGCAATGACTGACGAAAGTGATTATTCGTTGAGTAATACTGAAGGAAGGAATTTACACATTTTAATTTTGATTCGAATTTTCATTACTGTGTGATATCCTATAAACGTTTTTTTATACCAAGTTTTTTTTGTTTTATTGATTCGAAACTCTTTAATACGATCGATCAATCAATCAATCAATCAATCAATCAATGAGTTGCTCATTGAAAGTCGAGACCGGGGAAGACGAAAGTGGAAAGGACAACTATGACACAATGATCAAATCAGTTTTCATGGTGCAGATGGATATACTGTAACGATTCACGAGTTCATGATGACGACCATCAAACTTCTGTATTGATGACTTCAATCTCGTAGTAACATGACCCTGTTCCAGAAGCCTAATTGTAAGAAGGCTACTGTAGTAACGGCAAGCTCTAGCAAAACGTATAAATTTTGATATGAAAATTTCATTTGCAGGTGCTGAAGGGATGTTTCCGCAGATGAAAGGATAGTTGACAATTCTGAATGAAAAGTCATCCTGTTTAGTTAATAGTTTTCCTTAACCATCAATCTCAAGATATGCGGCTGACTTCACTATATCTGTAGTATCCTTCATCTCAAGTTCTTTGGAGTAGATGCGATGTATCAAATCCCCGAAACTAATATTGTTTAACGATAATACGTCTTTTATATAGCGGAAACTGAGATTACAGGATCTAGTTAAACGATGTTCTTTCTTTCGGATCAGATCAGCTATAAAGTCAGCCTCATAAGAGTGAAGGAATAGGTCAGCAAGTACAGAAACATAATTCGTTCACATTGGAATGCCGATCGTTTGTAAAAAACGCGTCCATCACACTAGACATATATGTTGTCTAACAATTTTACCTCGTATAGTGTTATCTAGAAAGCAAGCCACTATACCACCACATAAATTAGGATTCACAAGCAGCATTTCTATTACACCATCCCTTGATTCCGAACCTACGTACAAAATGAAAAGTTTTTTTTAGGAAATAGTGACAAATGTGGTCTTTCATATAATTTTTTTCCTTGAATATGCACTCAGCACAAGAAGGTTGTACGTGTACAATGTATCGCTTTTAACCTGGTGCAAAGCAAATGTATACCTTTAATTTTAAAGGTAATAAAAATGGTAAACATTTAGTGGACCAATCGGAACTACTCGGCAATTTCCACTACACGAAATAATAACCTCGGATGCAGAAAGGAGAATTTCTTATTGAAAAAAATTGCCGGAATTGTACTCATACTCGAATCAAAGTATTTCTATCCACTGAGTGGCCGCAACAAATTTAATTATTACTAGAAATAAAGAACAATAACTCATCCAAGAATTTTTGCGCAAAGCGAGGAGCTAAGAAAAAAAATATTGGTAGAAAATTTAAACAGTTTAACTATAATTTTAGAATCAGATCGGTCAAATTCCGGACAGATCCACCCGCCTAGTGCTCCGAGGTTTTTCTTTTGTGTAACTAGAAAGGCCAAGGTGTTCCGATTGTTACTGGACTTGAACAATTACACAATATTTGTTATTAATATTTCTTTAAGGCATGAAGTAATTACTGTAGTAAATCGGTTTTCCTTTAAATAAAACGAAGACAAAAACATCATGTTATATGCCACGGTAGAAATTGTGCATTTCCTTACCTAGTAGCCATGGAGTCAAAATACATTTGATTCTGTAACAACCGCTAGATAGAACTAATACTTTGCGGTTATCAGTTTCAGACGTGATGAATACGTATTAATGAATAGATATAAATGGAAATGATAAAAAAAATCTTACCTGTATTAATTGCACCCGGAGTACTTTCTATATAATAAGGAACCATCATCCCAAATAATATTGACGTCCCTATTATAGCCATATTACGAGTAGAGCTCAATGAAACTACTTGTAGATTAGACAGAACGACGCCATTAAACATGCCAAACATGACGATAATAGCTCCACCTAAAACTGGATATGGTATGGTCAAAAACACTGCAGATATTTTCCCAACCAACCCTAAGATTACATATAAAATTCCACTTGCAACAAAAACATCTCTGCTAGCAACCTGGAAAAAATAAAAGGTCCACGTATATATTTTAATAGTTTATTCACCATATCCATGCTCCTTTTATCATAATCTCTTTAATCATTTCTAAAACACTCGTAAATGTAACGGCAATGAATAATGCTATCGTTTGGAATTTAATAAATAGCCTTAATCAATAAAAACATATATGATTGGTATTTTTAAATTATTAGTGTGTATCAATTACTAAATTATTACCGCTATAACCTTGGTTCCCTTGATTACTCTTTCATATATTATTGTTTGATATGCAATACATGATAATTTGGTAATGTCAAATAAAAAAATATAAGTAAATGTTAAAAATATAAGTAAAAGTTCATGATTTTAACTAAAACTCCATTTCAATTGCGGCTTGATATATTTTAGAATGAACTAAGCAATTATATGCAAATGGCTTGGTATCTAATTGATTACCCTTGTCACACCGATTGCACCTATGTTTCCCCCATAAGTAGTTGTAGCGTGGCCACAGCCTAAAAACCCAGCGAAAAGACTGCAGAATCCTTCCACTGCTATTCCTCGGTTAACCGAGTGTTTAGGTGGAGGCGGAAGATTGCACATTTTAGCGCATGCGTAATAATCGCCGATGGAATCTAAAATGGACGTCATGGTTCCGATAATAAATCCAGTAAATACACTGACACTGAAGGTAATAGTTCCAAACTGACCTGGAAAAAGTAATAATTACAATAATATATTATATATTATATAATATATTATAATATAATGATAATAATAACAATACAAAACTGATAATTGCATAATGTTGTTTAAAATGCCCATTTGTGTGTGTTTTCCACGAATTTTTATTATCATTTGATACTTCATGATTCCTGCAATGTTTGTCCATGTCGACGTATTTTAGTCAGTCCACTGCTGACGTTATGGTATGTTTTGCCTATCAATTGCCTGCTTCTAAGGATTCAATTATATATTCTACAAATCTGCAACTTATGTAGACGATTCCTTCGGTTACATTGGGTCTTCATTAATAACGACCCTATGACATATATGTTTATATTCTATGAGTAGACATTTTTATTTACACACAAACAAGAATCGTTGAAATATATTTTGGAAGATGTATAATTCCAAATAATTTGTCGACATTTCAATTATATTAATTTTTTTTCCGAAATGCAAATAATTGATGCAATTAACATTTTTGTACGTTTGTACTTTTAAACTCTGTTATTTAGAACGGTTACCCTCTACTGCATTTTGACTTCCTTAAGGATTTGTCTCTCTCTTAAATACTTTAGAAAGTTTGAGAAAATGAAATTTGCGACAAATTGTAACTTCCATTTAGGTTTTAAGAATTTACATTTACTAATCGAAAAGTGAAGGGATATGCAAAAGCATTCAATTGAACTTAAATTCTTCCCCCTTCGCAACAAGATTACCAGCACATGCAGGTATTCAAATATGTATATATCTATAAATGATATTTCGTTTGCTTTTCACATTTCTTAGTTCGCTTTGACCATAATTAATTTGAATTACTGATACAACTTTTTTAATTATGATTTTGTACTTGCTTCATTTTGTTACATATGTTTAAAAAGTACGAAATCGATTTTAAATGTTTCAAAAACTCATCTTCTTAGGCAAACAAATACGATGAGAGTAAGTTCAAGTTTTTGTATGAATAGCACAAAATTTAACAAAGAAATTCATTCCGTTTCTAGAAAAGCAG
Organism: Perna viridis; assembly: GCA_037379345.1. Taxonomy (NCBI): domain Eukaryota; kingdom Metazoa; phylum Mollusca; class Bivalvia; order Mytilida; family Mytilidae; genus Perna; species Perna viridis. Next base: position 25,155,169 of record CM074515.1, read on the forward strand.
GGGTCGCTTACCCCATCGGTGCACCTGGTCGATGCTCCCAGTTTTAGTGGAGTCCGAGTTGCTCATTTACTTTTGTTACTTTGTCTGTATTATTTAAGTTGCTTTATTTTCTTTGTTGATTTTGTCTGTTTTCTATGTCTGGTCTTTGTCCCTGGATTACATTCTTTTGATTTCCGCTAGAAACTTGGTTCCCTTGATTACTCCTTAAAACACACTTGTCTAAAATTACACTTTTAGGGAATCTGAAGAACAAGACCAGGAAAACAGATATACATCATGAGTCATTCTATAAAAACTGGAAGCTCAGACCATTAGAAAGAATTCAAGCATCACCCGTGGAGTTACTTTTATGAAGACAAATCCGGGTTTTAAAGACAAACGAAACAAATTGACGAATATTACATCTACACATGGTTGATGAAAGCTAAACCCTAAGTAATTATTGTGCATTTTAAACGATATACTATTATCTCCCCCCACTTGTATCTACTTTCATCACATTTAAAGCACACCAAATTTGATTAAAAGGTTTGGCTTTTTTCCTTTATTCGGAGTGCACAAATAGTCATGTTCCCCCTACACCTGCTTTGTACAACGATCTCTTTTGGCGCTTTATGATTTTGATGTGATTTTATGCTTGCAGCGTTAATGGTCCTTTCCAACTTTGGTTAATTAAATTACAGCTTACCCGGATACGGAAATTTGAACCATGCTGCCTCGCTGATGGTATTTAACCTCAAGTCAGTTCTTGCATACATATCGTCGGATGCAAAGACCCCTGCTGTCGTCATTATCCACGACACAAACCAGCCGACAAGTATTGCAATTAAGATCTAAAATAAAATTAATAAAAAAATATTTCTAAAGTTATTTAATTTTTTTTCTATCGGATCTTTTATTGTCAGAATAAAAACTTATAGGTTGTCCATTAATAATATACATGATATCATCACTAGAAAATGAATAGCAATACCGAATAACCATTCATAAAATTGAAAAGACGATTTATTTTATTTGCAGCATACGTTTTCTGGAAGAGTTGGATTTGATAATTATTAATTGATACCAATTATTTTATAGAAGGCGTACTTTTGCGGCGGGTGTTTCTAGAAAAGCAGAAGACGCTTACTCTACCGGTGCACCTGGTCCATGCTGCCAGTTTTTAGTGGAGTCCGATTTGCTTATTTGCTCTTATTACTTTGTATGTATGATTTTAGTTACTTTATGTTCTTTGTTGTGTATGTCTGTTTTCCATGTCTGGTCTTTGTCCCTGGACTACATTCTTTTGATTACCGCTTTAACTTTGGTTCCCTTGATTACTCCTTTGCATAACTCGCTCATTCAACTTATCTCATCTAGATAATGAAGGTTGAATTTTCTATGTCTATAATAAAATAAAGTTCCTACATCTTTCATGCAATGTGCGGTCCTGTACCAGTGCAAATTATTGAAATGATAGAAGCAAGTTGGTCACTTAGGTCGTTGCTCGTCAGCTGAACCACACAGTAATTCAGAAATAAGTTAGTTGCTAATAAATGTAAGTGGCTATTCGAGAGATGATTTAATATTTCAATAAAATTGCAAAATCTATTTGTGAAATAACAACTTTGTTCGGGATGAGACTGCTAAACCTGTTGTTTTAAATATAACAGTAAGCCGAAAGAGATTTCACTTAAGTGGTTACTGTGTAAGCAAATGGTGAAAGAGTCAAGATTTCCGTAAACAAAAAATGAGCATAAATGTAACGTTGTCAAGTTTGTTTTTGATATAGATTGGCTTTAGGTACAGTTTGCTTATGTGTATATTGTAAAACAGTCAACATATTACTACATTACTACAGCCAACTAGAAAATAGCTTCATACATAAACATAGTTAACTGAACATATTACATATTAGCAACGCTATTGGTCATCAGATTAAGACGTATTACACATAGTTAACTGAACATATTAGCAACGCTATTGGTCATCAGATTAAGACGTATTACACATAAAATACAAACAAACTTGTAACATAATGTAATAAAGGACAAGGATTTACCCACAACGAGTTGTAACATAATGTAATAAAGGACAAGGATTTACCCACAACGAGTTGTAACATAATGTAATAAAGGACAAGGATTTACCCACAACGATTGTAATATAATGTAATAAAGGACAAGGATTTACCCACAACGAATTGTATGTTAAAGTTATCGTTTCGTTGATGGTAATTTACAAATTTATTTTTTAGCGAAATAAAATCGTACATGATAGCCTAGAGAAGAATATAATATACAAGATTATCAGAATGAAGGACGAAGGATAGTATTTGAACTGAAAGACGGTGGTTTTCCATGAGATGAAGCACAAACGTTGGCAAAAGACAGACCAAAATTCAGCCTTAGGACTCACTGACGATGACAAGAAATAACAATTATAAAAAAAAACCAAAATAATAATAAAAGGCTCAGAAACAGTCATTCTAATAAGTAGAAGCTATATATAGAAAAGATATTAGTTTTTTTTATAAATTCATCACGTATTTGCATAGAAATAATTGACTACAAATGTATTGTTCTAAATGCAGCACGTAGGTACTTTGGTAGATGTAAAGTCTTTTTGTTCATATATTTGATGAAGTCTAAGTCGTATAACATTTTACATTGATTTCTTTCTAATGATTACACATATAAACATCCTATTTGTTTATGTCCCAGTATAATAGTATGATAATTAATGCTGCTATTTAAGCATACTTTGCAAATTGATTTGATTGGTTTAATTTTAATTTGATCTACTATTATTAAAATGAAACTTGTTTGTTTCATCTTTTTAAGAGAAAGTTGAAAATAACAAGTTATCTGCAACTCAATAATTACTGTCAACATTCACAATATATTCACTTTTTCGGACTTACAGAATATACTTGATGGAGTGGAAACCATATAATATGAAAGCCTTTTTTCTTTGTCCAGAAGGGTATTGGTGTTTTCCTATGACTCAAGTAGAGTGCGAGAGCCAATGCTATGACAACTACCCTAAAGTATATAATTTGTCAATTTTGTCATTGTGGACATAAGTATTTTCATATTCTACTACTTTAATGGGGTGATCTTTAACAAAACCATATTTGGTCAAAATCATACAATATCGGTATCATTTATATATGCAATAAATTAAGTTATTTCTGAAACAAATAATTGCATTTTTTTGCGATTAAGCTATGTTATATCACAAAATGTCCACCGTAGCGAATTCAAATAAAACCAATCTTCAAATATTACAAGTACAAATTGTGATTTTTTTATGATTGCTATAATAACTGTCGCTTTTTAGCAACAGATCAATATTGAGATAAAAAAGCATTTTGTAAATTATACACCTTTCAATTGTTAGCATACAAACGAAAAAAATGTCTCTTTTTGCAACATGATATCGCGAAAATTATCAGTAAAATAAGTTTAAATAAACTTACATTATGGCTACTCCCCAGTGAACCTTGGAAAACTTCACCGCCGCTCTTGCAGCAAATAAACTACTAAGAAACAGCGTTGGAACTATTGTTATTGGCCCAATAAACCGTAAAAGGAGACTTACTATGCCAGTTGCTCCTATCAAAAATTGACAGGTTCCTGCAGCGATCAAACTGCCTTGTAACTAAAAAAAAAGTAACTTGCATATCGAATTTCACACTGTTTTCAAGTATGATATACTTAAGATATTTTAAAATTTCAAAACGTCAAATGTGCTTGCTGGCAGATAAAAATACTTAAAAATGTTATTACGAAGAAATGTTAAATGTTCTTCATGGAATCATTATTACTCATGCAAGTATGATTCTTTTCACTCCAAACGCAGTTACGTACATCATACATAAAACAGGTAGCTTAAAATATAAATAAAAAAATGTGTCTGATTACATTTTATAATCATTTCAATTTTTTGTCGTTTTGTTTGCTACATAAAATGCCTACATTGACCAACACTCATTTTATATATCATTTATTTCGAACCCTAATTTCGTCAACAGCATATTACGTAAATAAACTTTTTCTATTACGATATACAATGGTGTGCCACAGCAAAAATGCATCCAATATAAGTCGAAACTATTACATGTTAATGTTTTATTTTTGAACTTTTGTATACAGTGTAATAACAAAATGACCATATTGATCAATTTAGTCATCAGTCAAAAGGAATCACATGGCAATATCAAAGCAAAAACCGGAAAGTAAGGAACAAACGCAAAAGTCTTGACTTGGTGTAGCCATTTTCGACGACAATAGTGGGTTGAACCAGGTTTCATATTCAAAAGAGTATGTCTTCTCCAGTGTTTAAGTTATCCATACATAATTTCCGTTGTTTTATACATATACTTAAACATCATCGTGTATAATGTTGATGAAATTATATGTATCTTACATAGACCCACAACTTGTATGTTAAAGATGCGTGTCTACTTCATGTTTTAACTTTAACTTTGCTTACATCACGTATATTGTTTAAAACAAATTCCGCCTGGCTTTCAGCTGTGCCATTCATAATGAGATTTGTAGTAATTGTTGAATTGTTTAAATCTGTAAAGAAACAGATCAGTAAAATATTACAACAGGAATACCATTATTATAACTCGTATGATAAATTGTGAAACATATTATAAGAAAACACATCAAACAAGTTAGTCTTACATATGTAAGTCTCATGTGCATGTACTGTGCCACAAACGTGTCCAATTTTACAAACGGATCCGATCATATTGCAATGTCAATTCAAATATTTGAAATTACAAAACTTCTTACATCCAAATCTCACAAATGTGTCAAATTCGATCGCAATAACATGTCCAAATATAAATATCAAACAAACCTGTTTTGATTGTTATATGAACTTGTTTGAGCTAAAAAAAGACAATAATTCATTGCAATATGCCCCTGATATTTGTCAAAATAGAAAAAGAAAAAGAAAACAAATACAAAAAACAAAAAACAAAAACAAAAACAAATAAAAACAAAAACAAAATCAAAAACAAAAACAAAAACAAAAAAAAAAACAAAACAATGCATTGTACACAATCATCATTTTCCAGTTGTAAAATGTGTTCCTATATATAATAATAATACAAGTTTATTATTATGTGTCGTATCATTGTACAGTTTTTTTTTTAAGTCGGACATGGTTTTGCTGATGGACATGTTTGTGAGTCCTACAGATTTCCATATAATTCTGTATTAAGCACATTTTTCTTTGGAATACCAAACATTACAACGGTAAGAATAGCTTTAGAGATGTAAGTATAAATCTGCTTTGAAATTACATAGATGTTCGTATAGTAGGAAAATGTTCTTCAATAAGATGGTATATATCCATTATATTTCCGCTAGGTTTATTTTTCTTATATCTAAAATACTTTAGTTCTTAACACACAGTTCAACTCGATATCGACTTGATATAGTGTATATTTTACATATACATTATATGCAATAATACTTTTCTTTTCAGTGATATACCACATTTAATTGTTTTACCGTAGTTCACATTTTCTTTTAAGTTGCATTTATCTGGATCTAAAACCTGCATAGCCAATAAAGGAATGAGAAAGTCGCCTGCTGCGCCCTGAATTACAGACAACCTTATGAAATAGAAAATAATAACTTTATCAGCTAAAAGTTAGAAACAATAAAACTTCATATCCAATACTTTCAGTCAATATTCATGGATTTTGAAGACTGTTCAGCATTCACTGTGGTATCCAGTGGTGGTTTTCACAAGAAGTCGTAAAATGTGTCTTAAGTTATTATATCACAATGCCATTTTCTATGATGACATCAATACTTAGGATAAACTTTACTTTTACAAGTTGCTTTTTTTTCGTGACATTGAGGCCTATTTTTGAAGGGAACATAAATTGAGATCTACGATGCTGTAAAAGACATGATCCCATGTTATTTTTACATCACTTATATTATATTTCACATGATGTTCACGGTTATTTCAATTGCATAGAGCAAATAAAATTGCTGACCGAGCTCACTTAAAGTTCAGGTGAATCAAGGTTTCATTTCACGTGCAGTTCACATGAACTTTAAGCTCGTGTAAAATCACGTTATTGTCATCTGAAATTCACGTTAATGTCACGTCAAGCCCGGTTCAATTACATTTTTTATCGAATTTGACTGCTTATGAAATAGCTACTGTAATAAACCATAAAGTTTCAATTTTTCTTATAAATTCAGTTTGTTGCATCAACAATGTACATTGAGGTTTTATCTTTGTATATTATATTTGATTCTATTGTTTTATAATATGAGAACTCCAAAATGCGTTTTTTTTTTAATTAATTTTTGATTACAATGTTGTGGCATTGTACATTTTTTAATTGATACTTGTTTATGAACTAGCCATTGTTCCAAGTCGTTAACTATATTACATGTTGTAGTATGAATTTCTTTCAATTTGCCCAAGTAGCCAATACTATAATATGAGCTTCAATGACCTTCTTCGTGGTCTAGCCATGATACTCATAAATATCATATTTATACTTCATCTATTTGCCAGATTGGATAAAGAAATTGTCTTTACTACCGGAGATTATCTAAAATGTTATCTTTGCTGAAGAGTTATTGTGTTCTTTGATTATTTTTTAGATGAAATACACGTGAATGAATGCCACTGTCGGGCTTCTGATCGATCTTTTAATGGTTCACATAAATTAAATTTCATAATATTCGAGAAAACCAACAAAGTTAAACTGACTTTATTTATGAATTTCAAACGACGTTGTGAATTTGCTAACTACATTACTACAGCCAACTAGAAAATAGCTTCATACATAAACATAGTTAACTGAACATATTACATATTAGCAACGCTATTGGTCATCAGATTAAGACGTATTACACATAGTTAACTGAACATATTAGCAACGCTATTGGTCATCAGATTAAGACGTATTACACATAAAATACAAACAAACTTGTAACATAATGTAATAAAGGACAAGGATTTACCCACAACGAGTTGTAACATAATGTAATAAAGGACAAGGATTTACCCACAACGAGTTGTAACATAATGTAATAAAGGACAAGGATTTACCCACAACGATTGTAATATAATGTAATAAAGGACAAGGATTTACCCACAACGAATTGTATGTTAAAGTTATCGTTTCGTTGATGGTAATTTACAAATTTATTTTTTAGCGAAATAAAATCGTACATGATAGCCTAGAGAAGAATATAATATACAAGATTATCAGAATGAAGGACGAAGGATAGTATTTGAACTGAAAGACGGTGGTTTTCCATGAGATGAAGCACAAACGTTGGCAAAAGACAGACCAAAATTCAGCCTTAGGACTCACTGACGATGACAAGAAATAACAATTATAAAAAAAAACCAAAATAATAATAAAAGGCTCAGAAACAGTCATTCTAATAAGTAGAAGCTATATATAGAAAAGATATTAGTTTTTTTTTATAAATTCATCACGTATTTGCATAGAAATAATTGACTACAAATGTATTGTTCTAAATGCAGCACGTAGGTACTTTGGTAGATGTAAAGTCTTTTTGTTCATATATTTGATGAAGTCTAAGTCGTATAACATTTTACATTGATTTCTTTCTAATGATTACACATATAAACATCCTATTTGTTTATGTCCCAGTATAATAGTATGATAATTAATGCTGCTATTTAAGCATACTTTGCAAATTGATTTGATTGGTTTAATTTTAATTTGATCTACTATTATTAAAATGAAACTTGTTTGTTTCATCTTTTTAAGAGAAAGTTGAAAATAACAAGTTATCTGCAACTCAATAATTACTGTCAACATTCACAATATATTCACTTTTTCGGACTTACAGAATATACTTGATGGAGTGGAAACCATATAATATGAAAGCCTTTTTTCTTTGTCCAGAAGGGTATTGGTGTTTTCCTATGACTCAAGTAGAGTGCGAGAGCCAATGCTATGACAACTACCCTAAAGTATATAATTTGTCAATTTTGTCATTGTGGACATAAGTATTTTCATATTCTACTACTTTAATGGGGTGATCTTTAACAAAACCATATTTGGTCAAAATCATACAATATCGGTATCATTTATATATGCAATAAATTAAGTTATTTCTGAAACAAATAATTGCATTTTTTTGCGATTAAGCTATGTTATATCACAAAATGTCCACCGTAGCGAATTCAAATAAAACCAATCTTCAAATATTACAAGTACAAATTGTGATTTTTTTATGATTGCTATAATAACTGTCGCTTTTTAGCAACAGATCAATATTGAGATAAAAAAGCATTTTGTAAATTATACACCTTTCAATTGTTAGCATACAAACGAAAAAAATGTCTCTTTTTGCAACATGATATCGCGAAAATTATCAGTAAAATAAGTTTAAATAAACTTACATTATGGCTACTCCCCAGTGAACCTTGGAAAACTTCACCGCCGCTCTTGCAGCAAATAAACTACTAAGAAACAGCGTTGGAACTATTGTTATTGGCCCAATAAACCGTAAAAGGAGACTTACTATGCCAGTTGCTCCTATCAAAAATTGACAGGTTCCTGCAGCGATTAAACTGCCTTGTAACTAAAAAAAAGTAACTTGCATATCGAATTTCACACTGTTTTCAAGTATGATATACTTAAGATATTTTAAAATTTCAAAACGTCAAATGTGCTTGCTGGCAGATAAAAATACTTAAAAATGTTATTACGAAGAAATGTTAAATGTTCTTCATGGAATCATTATTACTCATGCAAGTATGATTCTTTTCACTCCAAACGCAGTTACGTACATCATACATAAAACAGGTAGCTTAAAATATAAATAAAAAAATGTGTCTGATTACATTTTATAATCATTTCAATTTTTTGTCGTTTTGTTTGCTACATAAAATGCCTACATTGACCAACACTCATTTTATATATCATTTATTTCGAACCCTAATTTCGTCAACAGCATATTACGTAAATAAACTTTTTCTATTACGATATACAATGGTGTGCCACAGCAAAAATGCATCCAATATAAGTCGAAACTATTACATGTTAATGTTTTATTTTTGAACTTTTGTATACAGTGTAATAACAAAATGACCATATTGATCAATTTAGTCATCAGTCAAAAGGAATCACATGGCAATATCAAAGCAAAAACCGGAAAGTAAGGAACAAACGCAAAAGTCTTGACTTGGTGTAGCCATTTTCGACGACAATAGTGGGTTGAACCAGGTTTCATATTCAAAAGAGTATGTCTTCTCCAGTGTTTAAGTTATCCATACATAATTTCCGTTGTTTTATACATATACTTAAACATCATCGTGTATAATGTTGATGAAATTATATGTATCTTACATAGACCCACAACTTGTATGTTAAAGATGCGTGTCTACTTCATGTTTTAACTTTAACTTTGCTTACATCATGTATATTGTTTAAAACAAATTCCGCCTGGCTTTCAGCTGTGCCATTCATAATGAGATTTGTAGTAATTGTTGAATTGTTTAAATCTGTAAAGAAACAGATCAGTAAAATATTACAACAGGAATACCATTATTATAACTCGTATGATAAATTGTGAAACATATTATAAGAAAACACATCAAACAAGTTAGTCTTACATATGTAAGTCTCATGTGCATGTACTGTGCCACAAACGTGTCCAATTTTACAAACGGATCCGATCATATTGCAATGTCAATTCAAATATTTGAAATTACAAAACTTCTTACATCCAAATCTCACAAATGTGTCAAATTCGATCGCAATAACATGTCCAAATATAAATATCAAACAAACCTGTTTTGATTGTTATATGAACTTGTTTGAGCTAAAAAAAGACAATAATTCATTGCAATATGCCCCTGATATTTGTCAAAATAGAAAAAGAAAAAGAAAACAAATACAAAAAACAAAAACAAAAACAAATAAAAACAAAAACAAAATCAAAAACAAAAACAAAAACAAAAACAAAAAAAAACAAAACAATGCATTGTACACAATCATCATTTTCCAGTTGTAAAATGTGTTCCTATATATAATAATAATACAAGTTTATTATTATGTGTCGTATCATTGTACAGTTTTTTTTTTAAGTCGGACATGGTTTTGCTGATGGACATGTTTGTGAGTCCTACAGATTTCCATATAATTCTGTATTAAGCACATTTTTCTTTGGAATACCAAACATTACAACGGTAAGAATAGCTTTAGAGATGTAAGTATAAATCTGCTTTGAAATTACATAGATGTTCGTATAGTAGGAAAATGTTCTTCAATAAGATGGTATATATCCATTATATTTCCGCTAGGTTTATTTTTCTTATATCTAAAATACTTTAGTTCTTAACACACAGTTCAACTCGATATCGACTTGATATAGTGTATATTTTACATATACATTATATGCAATAATACTTTTCTTTTCAGTGATATACCACATTTAATTGTTTTACCGTAGTTCACATTTTCTTTTAAGTTGCATTTATCTGGATCTAAAACCTGCATAGCCAATAAAGGAATGAGAAAGTCGCCTGCTGCGCCCTGAATTACAGACAACCTTATGAAATAGAAAATAATAACTTTATCAGCTAAAAGTTAGAAACAATAAAACTTCATATCCAATACTTTCAGTCAATATTCATGGATTTTGAAGACTGTTCAGCATTCACTGTGGTATCCAGTGGTGGTTTTCACAAGAAGTCGTAAAATGTGTCTTAAGTTATTATATCACAATGCCATTTTCTATGATGACATCAATACTTAGGATAAACTTTACTTTTACAAGTTGCTTTTTTTTCGTGACATTGAGGCCTATTTTTGAAGGGAACATAAATTGAGATCTACGATGCTGTAAAAGACATGATCCCATGTTATTTTTACATCACTTATATTATATTTCACATGATGTTCACGGTTATTTCAATTGCATAGAGCAAATAAAATTGCTGACCGAGCTCACTTAAAGTTCAGGTGAATCAAGGTTTCATTTCACGTGCAGTTCACATGAACTTTAAGCTCGTGTAAAATCACGTTATTGTCATCTGAAATTCACGTTAATGTCACGTCAAGCCCGGTTCAATTACATTTTTTATCGAATTTGACTGCTTATGAAATAGCTACTGTAATAAACCATAAAGTTTCAATTTTTCTTATAAATTCAGTTTGTTGCATCAACAATGTACATTGAGGTTTTATCTTTGTATATTATATTTGATTCTATTGTTTTATAATATGAGAACTCCAAAATGCGTTTTTTTTTTAATTAATTTTTGATTACAATGTTGTGGCATTGTACATTTTTTAATTGATACTTGTTTATGAACTAGCCATTGTTCCAAGTCGTTAACTATATTACATGTTGTAGTATGAATTTCTTTCAATTTGCCCAAGTAGCCAATACTATAATATGAGCTTCAATGACCTTCTTCGTGGTCTAGCCATGATACTCATAAATATCATATTTATACTTCATCTATTTGCCAGATTGGATAAAGAAATTGTCTTTACTACCGGAGATTATCTAAAATGTTATCTTTGCTGAAGAGTTATTGTGTTCTTTGATTATTTTTTAGATGAAATACACGTGAATGAATGCCACTGTCGGGCTTCTGATCGATCTTTTAATGGTTCACATAAATTAAATTTCATAATATTCGAGAAAACCAACAAAGTTAAACTGACTTTATTTATGAATTTCAAACGACGTTGTGAATTTGCTAACTGAGAAAGAGGATGCGATTTTGCTAATTCAAGTCAGGCGCCAAACTTGCAATAAATAATAATTAAAATATATGCTGAATTGTTCGTCAAGTTGTATGTACGATTTTTTTTTACCTTTTTTTCATAATTTGTTTTCTCATGTGATCGTACGTTTCCTTTTTTCTAATTTTGCTTGCTTTAATTACCGAGATCCGATGAACGACATCAAGATGGTACATATTCCACACATGAATAAGGATGAGCTCAGTAAGGTTGTTTTGATATCTTCGTCTAATGTAGCACATGTAACATCAACGACCAATAAAGATATAGCGATGATTCCAGATAAAGAAACCAAAACATGCTGAAATAAAATAGAGAGAAACGTATCCATATTCCTTCCTGCATACATATTTGACTTTGTTTTCATACAGTATAGTAAAGGTATATAGTAAAGTATGCATTACTATTTCAGGAAACAACATTTTTTATTAGGAGAAAAAGACGACTAAGATTAAATGTTAACAAAGCAAAAACTGAGAACAAATTTATGCCAAATTCAACTACGACGAAATAAAATTCAAGACAAGATAGAGTAAAAAAGTGTTGGTAACAATTTACAAATATTGGTATCAAAATATTTTTTGCTTTAGTTTGTGTACTAATTTGTACTTGTTTGCAAATCATATTAACCAAGTCTAAATGTTTTGTTTTGGCACATTTTCTTATTCATAGATGTATCACAAATCAGAAATACAAACTACCTGGAAGCCACAGAACAATGTAAGATAAATGGGTGGGTGATCAGCAGCTTTGAATAACAATCTTTGATCCCGATCGTCTTCAATTTTTACATTATCCGAAAGTTCTTTCCCGTGGTAAACAAGAAATTCATCCTGATCATCTGTACGTTCCGCTTGTGCGTCGTCCATCCTCAAATGTAATTCTTTTTTTGTTTTTATTTAAAATGTTGTCGATTCAAGTAAACACCAGCAGCAATAGTACATCAAACTAAGGAATAACAAGATTACGAATTAGTTGGATATGCTTAAGTTTGAATTTACCGGAAATACTGATACATAAAGCCAAGTCAATGAACGAGGTTAATTAAAATAAGACTAGTGTGTAAGGCAGCACATGGACAACACATGTCTGTTTACCTAATCTCGGTGAAAACAGTATAGAACACAGTTCTTTTAATATAAACATTTATAATCTCATCGCAAAGTCAAAATTTATGGTTTTTGTCGTGATATTGCCACTTGTAATACGGACTTTCCTTTTAGACTTTTCCTTTTGGCCACTGCTTAGATTTTATCAGTTCGGTAATTTTGTTTTTACCCTTCATTTATCATTGTCTTCATGCTTTTTTTCTCTTAGATGTACACCCAAACAATAAATTGACTGTGCAATATTTGCAGATAACAACAATATTTTTGTTCTAATATTCGCCTACAAAATACAATGTTCCAATTATATATATTGCACATTTCGATATGTTAACATTTATTTCAAGGAGTAACCTTTCATCAGCTGCATTATTGTCAAATATTTTCGAAGATCCAAATCGTAATGTTAGTTGTAAAAAAGGCCAAAGTCATTCCCAAGAGCTTCTACCATTTTCAATGTAAGAAATGAAGCCTCGGTGTTTTATTTTGATAGATATGATAATTACAATTATTTATATTTCGGGGTCAAACAAGTCTGACTACTGATTCGGTGAATACCCCTGGGGACCTTTGGTCCACCAGCAGTGGCATCGACCTATTGGTTATTACATACAAAAATACTAATGATATATATTGCAAATTTTGATACGCTGTATACGTGTTTCAAGGAATAACTCTCATCAGCAGCATTGTAATCAATTAAGTTGGAAGATCTAAATCTTAATATTAATTTAAAACAAAAATTACTCAAAATCAAAACTATCGAAATAGGAAACCAAATACATTACCAAGAGTTGCTACCATGTGCAATACAAAGAATTGATGTGATGTGATGTGATGTAGGTTACTGTGGTTATTTGAAGTGCGGTAAACAGCCGTTTAATATCATGTTCATCATAATGATTGGAAATAACTTAACATAATATTTGTGATGAAATTATGTCACAAGAGTCTTATTTACACTTTCGCAACAAACTAAGGTTGATATTTATATCGGGATTGAGAAAATGTTTTTTAACCAAGATGTTATGTCTCTATAATAGTGATTTGATCAGAAATATACATAAAGACGAAAAGGGAGAAAGGGAGGGAGTTTAAATACTATGAATAATACTTACTCATTGAAGCAAAGTTACAATTTGAAAACAACATCAACCAAATGTACGAAAGGTCTTGAAGATTGTTTTCGAATAGATACAGCCAAATATTATTCTGGTCACGACTTTGTAATTTAATTATGTGTATAGTTATATATAAGTGTATAGGGTCTGTTTAAACTTTAGATATCAAACTAAACTACTGGGAACAAGGTGGTTTGAGCACGATTCTTGTTTAATATATTCCATGACCACTAAATGATTATTATCTTTATAAGGAAAATATACAGGGCTATTTTAACTTAACGTAATCACAGTAGTTAAGAATTAATAATTTGAATGCGTTTGACACATATTTCGTTGTCTTTCCGTTGTACGCCTTTTTCGAGAAATGCAGGGGGAAAGCTGGTAGTGCGACTAGAGCGAACCAAAAAACTTGTATGGTTAAGGTTTTCACAACATGTTAATATCTAGGACAATACACCTGCTTAAAATTGATATAATATCATAGTGTTGTTCAACTGCTATTTTCATATAAAGGCCGACGCACTGGGTAGAGGCGCAATACGACTGTTCGAGGACCTAATACAGGCTTTATACGGAACCATTTTAATGACACCTTTGTTAATGATTACTTAAAATAATATGTGTTTGTTTCATTCTCAAACAAAATTAAAAAAAAAAACATGTAATAACTCATACGAATAACTCAAATCAAAACTTATGATTTCTCTATGAATTTCATATGAAAAATTTCGCATGCATGCGAGTTAATAACTCCAATTGAAATAAATCCTATAGAAATCACAAGATCACAAAGTCCTCCTTCAAACCTTTCCAACAGAAAAGTAACATAAACCCTGAATAACTCATACCAATAGAAATTATTTGTCACAAATTGCTAGATCTGAACGAAAATTTTAATATTTTATGTTTATTGGTGTTGGTATTTAGCTGTATCATGGTATGAAATATCTCCATTCATCTAAATTTAAAGAAATTGCATTTTCTTTTCAAGAAAATTAATGCTAGCTTGCACTGCATTATACATTTAGGAACAAAACTATTTGAATTTCAGACTTCAAATCTTGTTTTTGCCAGCTGTAGATTTATTCAAAAGTATGCTGTTTACATTTTGTTGTTAATGTAATATAGAAGTTATAAAACATGTGTCCCTAAGTTTGACTTGTGCTTGTGTGTTATATGCATATAAAGATGCATTTAGCAGTGTTTCAGTTTTTAATTTAATGTATCATTAAAACTATGAATGAAAACACTTCATTAAGGAATGCCCTAGATATTGATTTTAGCAGAACCTTAACAAAACTTATTTCTAATGACTCAAACATAAACCTTAATGCCTTAAATTTTAAGCCCAAAATTAAGGAAATCATTTGATGTAAAGTTGAATTTCTTATAATGATTTCGTATCTGTTAAATCTTTGATCTGACTAATAGAACACGTAAGGCAATCTAGGCAGTTGAATACGCATCATACAAATATACACATGAAAGTCTCAATCTTATATGTATAACCATCAAGTTACATAATAAGCAAGTTATAAGTTGTAAAAGTATATAATAAAGTTTTAAAATGTAATATTCAATATATGGTGGTCCCCTTTTTCAAGATTCTTCTCTCTTTTCACAAACAACATAAAACTTTCAATTATGAATTAATATCGGAAACTGATCAAAATTGCTCCTTAGAAACTACAACACTAGGATAAAACAGTTTCAAATATAGTCCATATTAAAACATAAGAGTTAAAATTTACTTATCTTATTACGATAATTATCAATACATACTTTGTCCCATAAGATTAAGTTTGATCTTCCATATTAGATTTTAGTTATTTTATGTTCTTTGTTGTGTATGTCTGTTTTCCATGTCTGGTCTTTGTCCCTGGATTACATTCTTTTGATTACCGCTATAACATTGGTTCCCTTGATTACTCTTCCATCATGGTTGATCCGCTTGAATATTTTAATTTAACTGTGGCCTGACAACTTTCTGTGCACAAATATCAGACAGAAGCTACACATCTAAGTGATATCACATTTGCTTGGTCAGATAATAAATTGTAGTGAACTCATTTTTTATAAATTGTCAAAGACAATAACTCCAATAAATATAAACTATCCTCCAGTACCAAGTACCAAGTTAATAAATTGTATGCAACTACCACAAAACACATTTCCAAATTTAAAAACTTACATAAAAATATAACTTTTGCTGGCCGGGTCATTCCTCCTCGTAGGATTAATCTAGGGCTGTAATTTGATACTTTAATACACGATGTATGGTAATATGGGACAGTTCATCTATGTGTTATTATGTTGGATAGAGGATCAAATTAATGATATCCTATTACATATATATATACATGCAAAAACGTCTCAGAATGTGACCACTCTATTCACTACACTGCTTCATCGGATCCCATCCATACAGGGTAGATAATGTAAACTTATTGAAGGGTCTAAAAATTCTCAACGACGTTAGAACTGTCAAATCTAGATGAAATGTCCCGTACAACCATACATCATGTACTAGATTAATCCTATCTTTATATAGCCTAACTGGCCGAGTGGTCTAGGGCGCTGGACTTTGAGCAAGTAGTGTCAAAGATGTCACAGCGGTACGAGTTCAAGTCTCGCGGAGGGAACGACCAAACTTTGCATCACAAATTTGACAGTTCTAACATCATTGGGAATTTTCTGACCCTTCTATATATATGTATATATATAAATGTACATGAGCGTTATAAAATATCAGTAAAGTACAGAAGAAATACACTTCCACATAGTGCCCAACAATCGTTTCTAAGCATCGCAGTTCATCGTAATAATAAACGCACTTCAGCATATTACCATCGCACTTCCGCGCGACCATCGAACCTCTATCTTACATATTGACATGCACTTTAACAATGTGCCTTTGGATCACATATGTTCAGAATGTCGTAACTTTTTGCAATAAACCATGGAATCATACCATGCAGTAAGTCGCAAATGTTCACTAGAAACCAATATTTTTAAATAATAGTGTTGATGCGGTATGACAAACCATAAATCCTAAACATCAGGTCTATAATCCATTCAATCAATGCTTGTTTGCCTTGAGCAAACTGTTTTGAAGGCTTGTCGAATTTCTGGAATTCTCCATGTATATATTATAGGATTTGATAGACTATTTAGAACATAAGGAATAGACAGAATAAGTTTGATTTGAATACTTAAGGGTTTATCGTAGATAACATCATTCCAAAATCCAGCAATAAGTGGTCCGGTCAATAATATTGTTTGACAGGCTAACAGGACGCATGTTGAAAATGCTCGAATTTCCCATGCTTGCCTTTGTGCCTTTTTGGTTTGTTCATATTCATCCTTATTCGTATTTTCAGTTGTATTAGGTTGTCTTTTGCCAAGAGTTAAGTTATAGCGGGACCCACCGTTTAGATACGATTTTGCTCTATCGGTAGTGCTGACCTTAGGATCTTTATTGATTATATTGTAAGGTTGATGTTGACCGCCAAAACATGTCTCGTCAGTGTTTAGATCAAGTTTGATGACAGATATATCATCTTTCGTGGAAGATTTTGAACTTGATCGACTGGAGTCATCATTACAACTGAGGTCAAAATTTACTACACATTCCGTACGATTACCATTGTTATTTTTCTGCGTTTGGTTTTTAGAACCTATTATGACATCTTTACCCTTTCGTCCAGTTAGCATTTGAGATGTTCCACCAGCATTTGGGTCAATTCGTTGATTGTTTAGAGGTTGAACCTTTTTATTGAAAAATTTTCTCCAAATAACTCTGCTGGCAGACAGGTACATGACAAATAACATGACCATAAATATTGTTAACGGTACAATATTTAGACCCGTGAATACTGAACCGTACTTCCCATACATATATGGTACGCTACAAGCTTTCAGCGATTCAGTTTTTGGAATAAACAAACAGACAGCGATCTCAAACAGGAACAAGCAAACAATAGTCCCACTTACCAATTGATACCTGTAACGATCTAACTTCTTCTGTGTGTTTCCAAAATTGTTTGTAAGTAAAGCGTAAAAACGCTGAATACAAAGCAAAAACAACATGCAGTAATCAAGCAATAAGCCGTAGAATATCAAAAATAATTGAAATGTACAAGCGAGAATGTTCTCACGTAGAAACGCGAATAAAGGTCCAAGACTATATAACAATGCAGACAGTGTTAAAATGGAGTCGCTGAAGCAGAGCGATAGAATCAGAAGATGGTGTAGATTTGACCGAAGAGTTTTGTAACATACAATGATATATACAAGATTTACCACAAAACTAACAATTGTTATTGACGATAACAATACGCTGACAATGTAGTTGACCTCGGTATTTTGTTCTGATGTTACCTGGAAAAGAAAGAAAAAAATGTCAGCTACTCTTTGTATCAATTAACGGCTCCCAACCTCACTCACACGCTAGCTCATACAATCCACTCTATGCACTCATGATTTTAAATTATTGTAAAGACACAATACACCAGAAACATCAAAGATAATTGAATGCTTTATACAATAATGCAATTGACAATAAAAAGGTTCTTGTAAAATAAACAATAAATTAGTTTCAGTGTTGTACGAAGCTAACGAATAAATTACAAAGTACAAAATAAGTAGTTTATACGTACAGTGGTTTTGTTTAAAAAATGTTATCAAGTCATTTCAAAACAATGTAATGAATTATATATATATATAGATTTGATAACGACTGAAAGTTGAATATCGCCAAATTATTTGAATTCAACATCAGAACAAACAAGCCTGTACGTGCGAGTTTGGTATGGTGTTGAAATTAAACAACGCAAATTGATATTTTACAATTTATTTTTTTTTTAATTTTGTAAATAGTTTAATTCGTACTCACTTGGTATTAACAAATATCCTTATACGGCCCAAGTGAACAAGTATAAGGGTCCCTGTTTATAATGAAAGCCTTTCTCTCCAGGGATAAAGAAAGAGGTAATGAAAACGGTATACATTGACACTTACATATTTAGTATAAAAAATTGAAGTATCTGATATATATTGTATTTTACAGAATTATTTTGTTAAACCTCAGTATGAATAACAAGTAAATTTAAAACCTTGAAATAGCATTACATGACTTTAAGGAAGTATACCTAGGGTAAGGGACAAAACTTTTGAAATCAGTTGTATGTTTGTATCATATTCAATTTCATCATAGCTTATCAAACTTTCATTTGAAACAGAGCGAAAACAGTCGAAGTTACTTTGATGCTTAAATGAGGTCGATGTAAAATGCTGAATACAAACGTTCCAATGATTTGTGCCCTTACCTCTTTAAACACAGATACGTAAGTCATTTAATGTTATTAATATTATTAGTTGTAACATGGTTAAATATAAATAAATACATGTACACAATCCTTGTATAGTTTGTATGATATATTTTCCATAAAGATCCCGAATGACATTGTTTAAGATGTTCTCCATAAATGATTTAAAATAAGATATGAAGTTCATTTTTTAATTTGAACTTCCAATTTCTATGCACAATGAATGTAGGTTTTCTCAAAAATTTGACTTGGTTTCGAATTTTCAATATTACAAATTAAGAAATACAAAAAAGAAGGAATTTAAGAGGTTACGGCATTTGTGCTTCTTATCAGTATTCAGCAAATATTTCAAAATATCAAAATTTCACGAGTGATAACATTTTTATGTGTAATGCCATAGGAAATGTTTGCTGTCATTGCGGGAATCCTTTCGATCATCCGTCCATGACGTCACGTTAAGAAACGTCAAAACGTCGCTTCCGACCAACTGATTTTATAGACAATGCAACACAATCATACAACAACTAATCGAAACGGCAAAATTTTATATCACGTGTTCGTATCGCATCGTCCCAATGTGTGATCGCCGTCTTTCTAATACAGTGGTTTCGTTCACAGAATGTTTGTTTTACTTTGTAAATTTACTTATTGTTCCCAAGTCAGACGATCATTGTAAATATACATTTTGTAGCTAGGTCTATATATCACAACCACAAATTATAATATATGTGAAAGACATATCTATGAGTTTTATTATTATAGAACCTATAATCCTATGGGATACCAGTTTTAGTACTTGTTTTTTGAGTACGAGTTTTTGTTAACATACATGTGTTTTACATATTTTATTCACAATACGTATATGTAAATAATAAAACTTGATGGAAGTAGATAAGTTTTTACCAAAAAAGTATTTAACATTCTTGTCTCAGTCAACAGTTTGTATGCAGGTCCTTTAAGCACATTCGGTTCATGCTCGGCCAAGATGTCCACGTTTCCTATCAGAGCACATTATACAGTCCTAGATGACCAAAAGCTAAAATTTCAAAAACAGATTGTATGAATAATTATCTAGACAACTGAGTATTGTCTGATGTGTTCCGTTCGTATAGCAAATACGCGTTTAATAGGATTCGATGGAAGATATGAATAATATTTTTTTCATAACCCTGCATCTTCAACTATGGTCATTATATATTGTAACTATTTGATCGGCTTTATCCAATCCTCTCATAAGCATGTTATATTCTTTGACAATTAATCATAAGACAGACATGTGATATGATATGAAGAAACTATACGACCGGTTTCTGTTCTTTTTTTTTACTTTCGAGCATACATGAGTGGTGAACATTGTCTAGCACTTTTTTAATCACCAGCGCTTAAGCGTGCTTTTTGAATGATGATTAGCATTTTTTTTGTTATTTTTTAACGTACCCATAAAAAGTTAATCTATGTTTTAAAGTCTTTACGAGATTCAACAAAGAAAAAAAAACCTGTCTGCAAAACAATTATAACCACTGTTGAGTAATGATGACGCCCGTAATAGAAAAATAACACAATTGGTCCCTTGGAGCTATCCTTGGGGAACTGTAATGTGTTATTTGCCTTAATACACTTTCATTTGCAGCATGTAGCCACCAGTTACTCCTTCGAACAACATGATTTTATGCCAAACAGAGAGCGTTTGCTTGGTATTAATTGAAAGATACGTGTCTTTCCTTTAGAACCAATGAGTGTTTCTTCTATTGAAAATTGTCTACAAAGAATACAGTGATCAAGACATTTTCTGTTGACGAAGTCGATGAGGGGTTGAAATCTACATACTCGCCGGTAAAAAGGCAATATAAAAATTGATATTTGATTACGTTACCCTGAATTGACTTAGCACATGTCAGTTCGTGTCTTTTAATCAGATTGGTAGAAAGGTTGAAGTAGCGCTGGCTGGAAGGAAGGATGATAAAGTGCTGGCCGACCGGTAGGAAGGGTGATGACTGACCGGCCGATAGATGAATGATGACGGGCTTGCCGCTCCAAAGGATGATGATCGGTTGACCGCTTTGAAGGATGATGACAGGCTGACCGGTAGGAAGGATGAGAAAGTTCTGGTTGGTAGGAAGGATGATGAATTGCTAGGCGGTATGAAGGATAATAAAGTGATTTTATATAGAAAGAATGATGAAGTTAAAGGCGGAAGGATAACTGACTGGCCGGAAGGAACGATGATGAATTGCTTGGTATACCAGAAATACAATAAAACATTACGTAAATATGAGTTTAAGAGATGAGTTTAAGAAATGGTAAACTAAATGAAATGTTTAAACGAACATGGAGGAAAAAAACGCATCCCTCTTATGAATGTTTATGTTTACATGTAAAGTTTTTGTCTTCGTTCTTACATACTTATATTTGTATGATTTGAATAAAATATACTTTTAATCTTTTACGATGTACGCTCTACAAGAAAACGATAAATGCAACTTTAATTTCGCGTTTTTTTTTAATTACACACGGGTGGTCTTAAAAAAGTAAAAACGAATATAAACGACTGACGGATAAACAAAATGAATGTATTCTTTAAATTGAAGTTACACAAGAACTATTTAATTGATGTAAATAGGATTTTAATTTAAATGTTAAAAATGTATAAGCATATTAAAAATCAAAACAATTTGAGATCAAACCAACCTGTTTGTCTGCTTCACAAAGTCTTCTATAAGATCTATCGATAAAAGGAGATAGTAATATACCACGGTTCTAAAGAATTTATCGAAATCATCCTCGCTCACCAGCTGGTATATGATGCTGCTCAGCGTCATCTGGTGGAAAGACCCAGAATCAAGGTGAAGGCAAATGAACGCCAGTCATATCATCAACACTGATGTCTTACTTACTGTGACATTGCTCGTCAATGACGTCACGATTTAAGGAAAACAAAAAAGACTAATCCCATTTCCCTCAACGGTATAAATAGAGCCAATAGGCAATATACATATAGCTTTAATTTTGAAACATGTCCATGTTTGTTTATTTACCTGATCGAAATATTATTTCATGAAATATGAACTCATTTATATAAATTTAACCACGTAAGCACAATTGACATGTCAAGAGCAGTTCTTGAATTTCGAAATTTAGTTCCATATAGAACACAAATTACCGAAGGCACCCAAGAATTTAATTATGAAATTATATGTTTCTAACGATTATAGATATCAGCAACAACCTTTTACCATCAAACAGCTATTCCAATGAACAACAAAATATCACCAAATATTAAGCAATTTTCTTGAGAAGTATTAGGTTATTAGATTTTGTTTTCTTTTGTTCTTTTTGTTGAATTAGAATATCAAACATTATTAGCTAAAATCATTTTTAATTTAAGCGGAACTTATCAAGAACTATTTTCATGGTTTTTATTTAATGCGAAAATAGCAAAAATTAGTATATCTGAAAAATTAATACGTCTACAGTACTCGATAATTGAAACAATAATACAAACCTTACAATAATGGGCTTTTATAAAGAATATACGCTCTATAAGTCAAAGCCAGTAAAGTCAATCTACATATTTTCGTAAATATGCATCGAAGTTAATTATGTTAGAATTCAGAAGGTTTATCAGTCATGTCCAAACAGCTGGATAACAATTGTCTAATTATTATCATACATGTACCATTTATTATTATAAGTTATAAAATGGGCTTGATAAGCGTCTCTCAGATCATACCAGAGTAAGTTTAAATAAGTCGTTCAGTAAGCAGTGATCAAATACGATATATTTGGTATGTTCACGCCGAAAGCCAGTAAACTTGTTTACCAAGAAGTGTAAATTAACTTATTTCACATCTTATCACGACTATTGTTTAACGGTGTAAAGCTTTTTTTTTTTTACTTTATTGAAGTATCACATTTCTATTATGATCTTTTTTCTGTAACAGCAACATATAAAAACAATGTTTGTATCAAGCAGTTCCTTTACGTCAATTTCTCGGAATAAATAATTCATTCTTCTAACCTCGTCAATAAGTACATGTATAGGTTTCATTTATTTCAGACAATAGTTCATTTGATAAGTTAAAAATGTGAACTAATTTCGAGGGAGGTACTGAAATTGATGGTGTTTGATCTGTTCAATAACCGTTTATAGGCATTTACTACATGATTTTTTTTAAATCTTAGAAAATGTTTTGAGCTTTTAAATGTATATAACGTGAAAATTAAACTTTTGAAAATCGATAGTGGGGGAAACGAAAAAAAGTGTTGCTTTGTGAAACCCAGACAAATAAATAAACCCGTCTCACACCCACCAATAAAACGCTAATCATTAACCTGATCAGACATATATTTAAAGCATGTTTTAATGTAATACGTACACTAAAACAGTGTGTGCAAACAAAGAATGAATGGTATACAAACGCTAACATTGGTTGTGGAAATAATATATATACAGTATTATTAAACAATATTGAAAACAGTTTAACCAAAACAAACAAACAAACAAACAAAAACAAAACAAAAACAAACAAAAAATAGTAAAAAAAAAAAAACAAAAACAAAAAAACAAAAAACAAAAACAAAAAAAAAGAAAATAAAACACTATAGATGTAGATCACAACACTCCGAATAAAATAAAAATTAAAACTTTGTTATTAATGGTAACAATAATCTTTTCACCTGTACGATGATTATATTAATGATAAAAAAAACGTGATTAAATCTTAAAAATACAAAAAAGATAAAACATTTTTTTTCAAATACTAGTATATTTGTAAGCATACTTACATTCATGGTTAGACAGAGGATATGATTATCTCCTAGAACTACACTAACTGAGAAAATGGGAGTAGAATTGATTTTTAATATCTAACGATGACCGAGATATATTTAGTCAAGATTTTTACTACCGACTGCAAATCCGTTCTGAATGAGAGTTTTATATTTCAGATATGAACTCTGTATCAAGCATTGTAAAAAATGTAAGAGCACTGGAAACCAATCTTAAGACATGTATATGACATGAAGTACCACACCTAGACATTTGTATAGTTTTTTTCTCTTTATACCAGGAATAAGACGTAGTTTCTCGTGAAATGTTTTTTTTTTTATCTTTCCTTATAAACATCATTGACTTCAACAAAATCGCTACCCTGGACTGTAATTTGTAAACGAGAGAAATCTGTACGAACGTCACGTATTTGATGGAATAATAGCTGTTGGAAGAGTAATCAAGGGAACCAAGGTTATAGCGGTAATCAAAAGAATGTAATCCAGGGACAAAGAGCAGACATGGAAAACAGACATACACAACAAAGAACACACAGCAACAAAAATAATACATACAAAGTAACAAAAGCATATGAGCAACTCGGACTCCACTAAAAACTGGGAGCATGGACCAGGTGCACCGGTAGGGTAAGCGTCCTCAGCTTTTCTAGAAACATCCGCCGAGTTGCTCATAAAAAGTCAAGTCAGGGGTAGACAAACCAAGGAACGAAAACTATGACCCGTTGAATAAATCAGTTTTCATGGTGCTGATGGATACGCCATAACGATCCACGAGTTCATGATGACGACCATAAAACTTCTGTAGTGATGACTTCAATCTTGTAGCAACATAACCCTGTTCCAGAAGCCTATTTGTTAGAGTTCTAGCGCAATACAAAAAGTCTGCGTAATTTCGGCAAGCTCTGACATAACGTATGAGTTGTGATATGAACACTCCGTACGCAGGAGCCGAAGGGATGTTGCCACAAAAGAAAGTTGAGAATTCTGAATGAAAAGTCATCACGTTTGTCGTAAAGTTTGGTCAATAGTTTTCCTTCACCATCGATTTCTAAGTGTAGGTCAAGATATGAGGCTGACTTCACAGTGTCTGTAGTATCCTTTATCTCAAGTTCTTTGGGGTGGATAAGATGTATCAAATCCCCGAAATTAGGATTGTTTAAAGATAATACGTCATCTATATAGCGGAAACTGAGATTGAAGGATCTAGCCAAACGATATTCTTTCTTTCTGATCAGATCAGCTATAAAGTCAGCCTCAAAAGAGTGAAGGAATAGGTCAGCAAGTAAAGGAGCACAATTTATTCCCATTAGAATGCCGACCGTTTGTTGAAAAACACGTCCACCACACTGGACAAATATGTTGTCGATTAAAAATTCCAGCATTTTTAAACATCTTCCTCTGTATATTTGGAAGATGATTTGGAATTATTTCTTACAAAGTATGAGGAATCTCTACCAAGAACTATATATTTGTATCTAGGTGTACCATCTTTTTTGGAAAAACAACGATGTATAATGTTTTTAAGTCGGAATTTTAACTGAGTATGGAGAATAGAAGTATACAGTGTTGAAAAATCATAGGTTTTAATTTTATTATATTCAGATAATATTCTTGAACTGATTGTCTCTAAAAGATCTTTCGAATTTTTCAGTATCCACATTGAATTAATACCACTACGGGAGTAACAAGTGTTGTGGTAGGACTGCAGACCCTCTTTGACAGTTGTGAGTATAGAAGTTAAAAGTTTTGAAAGAGGTTTGGTGGTACATTTTGCAGATCCAGCTATGAAACGTTGTTTGTATGGATTCTTGTGAAGTTTAGGAATCAAGTACATAGACGGTAAATCACAATCATCGTCCTTGGTAGAGAGACCAAAAGAGGATAGCACAGATTTATGGTTTTCCACAATCTCTTCTTTGGAGAGAGTGGTAGCAGTGTAGGTCTTATCACTGCTATTATTTTCTACGTCTACCTCTGATAATAAACATTGGATATAAAATGTTTTGCAGACAAAAACAATGTTGTTTTGGTCTTTGTCTGCTGGTACGACAACATATTTGTCATGTATAGTAGACAATGTTTTTGCTACATCAGGGTCTTTGAAAACTGATGTAGCCTTGGCACTCATTGACCCACTTAAAACTTTCATTCGTTTCAAAATTAAAGACCTCACGGTCTTTAACCACCCTGATAGAGAATCAATGTCTTCTTGTTCTCGTTTTATCCATTTTCTTGCATAGTCCTCGACGGCATCCATAAGAACTTTAAAGTTATAATTCCAATTTATGGAGCGTGGTTCACGGTACTTGGGACCTTAAGAAAGGATATTACGCAGAGATTCGTTTTCGATGATGGTTAAATCTCCCGTAGGGACGTGACCAGAAGGACCATATTTGAACAAGTATTATTGATATTTTTGTATAAAGTGAAAAGAATCAACAATGATTATCCACATATCCTACCACAAAATAGTGTCAAAAATTGTGGAAATTACCCGATAAACCAAAGATAAAAATAACTTATATCTTGACAGTCTGAGTCAGCAAGACTAATTAATGCCAGATTGAATCAAAGTTCCCACACGTCAGAATTACTACTTACTATTTTGAAAACTAAGACCCTAAAATATAACTAAATATAGAATGTTCCACTTGCAATTTTGAATATAAAATTGTGCAAACTTTTCCAAAGTAAATACATTCGTCAATTTTTCAAAATGTTTGTCAAATCGATATAGTCAAGTCTTTTTTTTTTTCAAATTGTCATATTTGAAAGAGTTTGATTTATATTAAACATTGTCTGACTTTACAAGTATATTACTAGGTGCAAAATACGACACCATTTGATTTGATATTTCATTTTGTTTGGAAACATTATAAAAGTTTGAACCCTTCCAAGGCAATAGCCCAAAACTACATTTGATTTACTATCTGAATAACTGCGAGTATTGCTTTAACATTTTAAAAAGAATACAAAAAATAGTGACTTTACATTAAACCAAACTAGAGCTGCTATTGTCGATGCCATCTTTAATGGAATTAATGTGAAAAAAAAATTCACAAAACACTTTTTTAATACTGTGGATATATTCGCTTGGTATTTGAATACGCCAGCTGATTGATGGTAGACGTAGACATGTAAATGATGGTATTAACATTAACGTTTTAAAATGTTATTGTACTTATAATAAAAATTAAAATGTGCTGCAGTATTTTTAATACTAGTATATCGTTTCGCTTACCCTACCGGTGCACCTGGTCCATGCTCCCAGTTTTTAGTGGAGTCCGAGTTGCTCATTTACTTTTTGTTACTTTGTATGTATGATTTTAGTTACTGTATGTTCTTTGTTTTGTATGTCTGTTTTCTGTGTCTGGTCTTTGTCCCTGGATTACATTCTTTTGATTACCGCTATAACCTTGGTTCCCTTGATTACTCTTTCAAGAATGTTAAACATTTGGATACTAACTTCTTATCAAATTTACTAAATTACTAAAACATAATATACTGATTTTGTCTTGAGAACAAATGCATGTACTGATACAATCCTGGTTAGACTGACGCATGAAAATGTTGAAATTTTAAAAATAAAATCCAAAAACGATTTTTGATACATGCATCTGCTGATATGAAACAACAATAACCTCGTCTTTTACTACATTGTAAATTGGAACAGAATTGTCACATTATCCAGAGTGTCTCGTGTCAGCTTTATTATATGAAATTATGAATACACGTAATTTACACTTCTAGAGAACTTATAACACATGGGAAATCAGCATTTTTTTATTTCAATACTTAATTAACTGATATTATTTTTTTGTTCTATCGCGCTATAGTGGTCACCAACGAAAACGCCTTAAACACCTAAAATGTCCACAGCTCCTTTGTTAGTAATTCATTATCAATGGATGTGTTCATTAAGCAAACTTGATATTTATATTAGGATATTCCATTTTAACACGGTCAACTCATTGTAAAATAGAAATGTTGCTGACAAGATTAATTGATGTCGAGGTATGTTATAGGAGAGAATCACAATTAATGCTACACAAGAAATACCACAACATGAGTGTAACTTAATTCATTAGCAACCATCATTTTGAAATAACAAAAATAAACAATGTAATTAATGAACTAAAAATTAGTCTAGTCGTTTTCCATTTGAAAAGACATGTTGCTGGCAAGATTTATAGATGTGTTACAGGATAGAATCACGACTTTTGCTATAAAAAAATACCACAACATGGCTGACTGTAATTTATTCATTATCAATTAACCAGTCATGATTTGTTTGTAAAACTATACAGGCAATTTTTTTTGCATCAAGTTCCCATTAGTTTCACGTGACGAGATCGTGCAATTTAAGCTTCTTGCAAAGAATAAATAACCCCCAATCTAGTCAAATTTTCTCCGACATTCAATGTATATACAAAAGCAGAAACATCATATTTCATTTGTTCGGTGATAACAGGAAACATTCCTAACATTTAAGTAGAAGTCTTTCCAAAAAGCAGGCAGGAAGTGATTCTTGTATGTAAAAAATACACCATTTTCACTTTTATGTTTATTTCAAAAACAGTTACAGACCAAATAACCAGACTTAGTTTGTCATTCAGTTGTTTCACTTCGTAGATGAAAAAATATGGATGACGTACAAAATATGAAAAGCAGATGACGCATACTGTACCGGTGCACCTGGTCCATGCTGCCAGTTTTTAGTGGAGTCCGAGTTGCTCATTTGCTCTTATTACTTTGTATGTATGATTTTAGTTACTTTATGTTCTTTGTTGTGTATGTCTGTTTTCCATATCTGGTCTTTGTCCCTGGATTACATTATTTTGATTACTGCTATAACGTTGGTTCCCTTGATTACCATTGCAAAAGTTCTCATTCTTGATTTGGTTGATTTATGTAGAAAATGAAAATATGGTTTCTTACAAAAATACAGATCAAATACAAATCTTTATTACAATTGTTATGTAAAAATATAGTATACTGGGGTACCCCATTTCCGTTGATTAAAATGATGTTCGTCCGATCGAGTTACCGACGCTAATGTTATTTTTAAAAATAAAATTCAGACATTCTACTTTCCACTTCTGTAAATTATTTCATGTGCATGTCTTTATTTAATTATTACACCAGTGAATGAAAATCAAATGTCAACTATCCGCCATTATTGTTGTCGTACCCAAACTTGGTGTATTTCCGTTGCATATATAGGGCATATATATGTAAACCGAGATAGCATTGTTAATTTTGTTGTGGGTTTTTTTCTACACAATGAATCAGTGGTACCACAATCAGTGTTTTCGCTTAAACTTAAGAACATTCAGAAACGTGTAAAAATAATAAAGATTTAAAGAATCAAAGAACAACGTCCAAGATAAAAAATGTTAAAACATGCAACTGCTTCACAATAATTAACTTCAATTATACTTTAAAAAATAATTAGTAGAATAAACAAGAGGCTCACAAGAGCATGAATCGCTCACCTAGTTGACCATCCCATATTCAACTCTTTATATCATTCTTTATTTATAATCAGAATATTAGTAAAATATATAAATTTAGCAACTTTCCTTTTCTGGATAATAAGAAAAAAAACTAGAAAAATCGTCTAAAGTGCATTTTCATAAGATACCACTCTATGATAAGTTAACAGACATTTCTGAAACTTGCACCAAAGATAGATTATAATTAACAATTTTCGTATAACATTAGTCATCAATCTGTTATCGTTTTATACAACAGGTAAAAACAGGAAAAGTGTTCAAAATTACACTTTCAGGGGTCATTACTCCAAAAAAAAGTCAAAAAAGGTCAACCACTTATTCTGAAATTTGCATCAACAAAAGGTCTTTCAATACTAAACATTTGTTTGATTTACATTAATCATTGAACAGCTATCGTTTCTAAAACTGGAAAAGTGAATTAAGGCAAAAATTTGATACAATTAAAAACTGATACCTTCAGGGGTTACCTATCACAAAGAACAGTCTCTAGATTTTTCCTAAATTTATACCATTGATGGATCTTGTCTTTTTATTTTCCATGCATTAGATTTTATCAAGCTACTTGCTTTACTTTGCAAGATAATTAAAATAAAACTGCAACAAATTTGTAAAAATTGTATAAAGGGGGCAATAACTATAAATCGGCAATTCAATCAATTTGAAGTGATCAAGGTAGTCGTGATCACAAAAGCCTAAACAGTCTCATATTTCTTCTATTTGTTACGGTTTCAAAGACATAAGTCAAGGTATTTTGTGAGACCCTTATGTTTTATTTTTGGTAACGATGGCAATTTTTGTTTCCGGCAAGGTACCATGATGATACAATTTTGGGAGTAGACACGCTTAGGATAATTGTAAGTTTTCTGAAATTCTGTTTATTTGTTTCTGAGGAGAAGATTTTATAAGATTTGTTAGCGACGGACGACAGCCGACGACGGACCCCATGTGATAGAAATGCCCACATGGTTGTTTTAGGCCAGATGAGCTAAAAACTCCTAAGACATTATTGTATACTTTTCGAGAGCAATAACTCTAACAAGGAGACGTCCCGCAACTTCAAACCACAGAGTTCAGAAGGATCTTATCATCGCTTGAAAGTTTTTTCTTATCTTATATATATATATATATATATATATATATATATATATATATATATATATATATATATATATATATATATATATATTCCAGACCGTATGCGTGTTAAGACCGTACGTGTACTGTCCAGACCGAATGGGTATTTTCTAGAAAACCTAAGGCAGCAATATACGGTTAGCTCTATTCTGAAACTTTGGTCTCATTTAGTTGTAATGAAGCTGTTTTGGAGCATTCCACACAAAGTTTTTTTTTCATAAAAAGTACATATTTTTCTAATCCTTGATGCGTGGAGGTTCAAGTATTTTATAAGTAAATTAGTGATTATTGTCATAAAGACCAGTAGCCATGGCAACATACTGAAAAAAAAATATTACTGAGTTTTAGTACAAATAGGTGAAGCCTTTCCATAACTAACAACCAAATACTATGTTTTATAAAATATCAGGCTCCAAGTAACTAGCACACGATAAGAGCATGCATGGAGTTGGTGGAAGAAAGGTAACAATAATTACACTCCTTTTTTATTCTTTTTCTCGCAATTCTATTTCCTAAAGTTCGTGTTTTGAAAAGCAGCCAGCTGATGCTGAGGAGAGAACCTAATACAGCAGGGGACCGAAACGTTCCGGATAACTTTTTGTTTTCATTTAAATTACATTTGTTTACCATTTCATATATTACATATATCTATGTATAACTGCATAACTACATTTAAACAACATATCCACTAAATTTCAACTTTTAAGTTTAAGTTTTACAAAATTACGCCTGATCAACTTGGTGTACGAAACAGTACGCCCAAATGTAACTGTATAACGCACCCTAAATTACTGGACCACGTAAGATTGGTCTGGCATTTTTAAAACTATACACTCTTAAACTTGCTACCATATTTTAGAATGTCCAAACTTTGTGACTATCAATGTAATAGCATTGAACAGCTGACTCGGAAAATGAATATGAAATTTAGTTTAATTGATAACTATTTCATACTGAACAGCATAATTCCGGCGACACCGTTACAACATGAGACGACGGAGTCATGTCAACAATGACAAAATAAACTAAAAACAAATCGGTAGAAAAAAATATAGGAAAATACAATAAGAACATTTCGAAAACAAAATTGAAAAGGACAGCTTTGTCACTGTAAGAAAGGGCATCAGGTGACCTATCGCGACTTCTTTGAAGACGATATTTGTGGGAAGGACGGGACATTATTTAAGTTATCGTACAAATTTGGAAGTTCAAGTTCTTGTTATGACTTAGGTGACTCGGAACTTTCGCCCCGAACGTCACACCGGGAAAACGAAAGCATTTAAATTCATGCCGCAGCTAAACTGGCAAGTTTTTTTTTCATTTGCAAGTAAAATGTGCAAAAAATCTGTAAATGTAGACATACAGTCAAATGCCCCATGCATTAGAAAATGTCACCTGGTCATTTCTGAGAAAATCATGATTGATGTAAACAATTAAATTATGTGTATTCCGTAAACATTTTTCTCATTGTTTGATTTCGTTTATATAATATATTTTATTTCATAATAAATCAATTTGCTGCATTTTCAATGTATACATGTTATGTTCAAATAGCAAACAAACACATACATACTTGTATGGTCTAAATAATTTTTATGGTCTGTCTCGTTGTATTCATACGGTCGGACCATGCGGGTATACGTGTACGGTTCAAAAACATATACGGTCTGGCCCATATATAAATAAAGTTCTCAATATATTGGCCGAAAATTGCGAAAAAAATGACATTTTTCTCAATAATTGTTACAAGGAATCGTCCGACACTTTTTACTCAATAAAAACTTTTGAGGGGCTTTTTAGGAGGATCATTTCATCATTTGAAAGTTTTTTTGCGATCTCTTATATTTTTTTCAGATATTGGCAGAAAATTATACAGAATACGTCATATTTTAAGGGCAATGACTCTTACAAGGAGTCGCTTGACAATTTTGACTCTTAAAAACTTTTGTAGGCCTTATTATAAGGATCATTTCACCAATCAAAGTTTTTTTTCTATCTACTATAGTTTTCAAAATACTGGCCGATAACTGCAAAAAAACTCATTCTTCGCCTGTGAAGGTCAATAACTCTAAAGAGGAGTCGCTCGACAACTTTGACCAAATATTGACTTTCGTAGAGCTTTTCAAACTGAAAAAAGAGGTTCACATTTATTTTCTAACATCTCTGATAGATTTTTAGATATATGTAGAATTTGGTGACTTAACCCATGTGGTCTAAAAACAGCATTGGCAGTCATGTTTTAATTGATAAGTTTTTAAATTAGATACCCTAAGGATGCTGGTGACCAAGTTTAGTAATAATTTACTAAGTGGTATAAGAGGAGAAGATTTTTAAAGAAAAATTAACGGCGGACGACAGACGATGACACTGATGACAAAACGAGATGGGATCTCTTGATTTTCTTTAAATTATATCTTGACTATTTGATAGAAAAAAGAAAAATTTGGTTTTAATGACATGGCAAGGCTCTTGACATCAAATAGTTTAATGAATTACACAAAGATAACTTCTTTTTGCAGGTTTGAAAATATTTTCTTTGTACTGAAAACCTGGAAATTTTCGAGTGGATTTTTTTTTGCGGTTTCGGCGATAAACATACTTTCACAAAATTTAAATCTAACTATTGTATTCTACGAAGAAATTATTCATGGCTGTTTTATTTCGTTCTAAAAGCTAGGTTTTATAGCGAAAATGTCAAAAAATTAAACTGCCGCAAGATTTCATACAATAGATGAATTATTTTTGTTCGAACTTTATTCAAAAACACAAATACGAGTTTGTCGTATGTTTTGAGGTTATAAATAACATGAAATGAGTCGTATTAACCAGATCCGTACTAGCATACCAAATGAGAACTAAAGGCATTAAAAATATTCCTAGAGCTATTTTTAAATTATATTAGGTAATAAAAACGTCTCCACTATTTATTATTAAAATGATAGACGCGTAGTTTTTTTTCTAAATATCTGAAAACAGTAAATACACTAGTCAGTGCAATAAAATAAAGTATATAAAAAGTGGATGACCACAGATGAACTTGAATGTAACTGGTTGTTTGTCTATGAAAGGAGTAGTATACAAGAGAAAACGTAATACTTGATTTTTTTTAATCCAAATCTTTAAGTAGCTGTCTTTGTAAGAATCATGCCAAATCTGAAAAATGTGATACACCCCAAAAAAAGGCTACATATTTTTATTTTTGTAATTAAGTTGTTTTATGGGTCTATACTATGCAATGAGTAATTGTTCATTCAAAGCTGCCTGCTCTTAGGAGATAATCAACATTGAAAATCCAATAGATTCTATTGTATTTGAACGTCATTTACAGAGTTGTCTCCTTTAATTTTGAAATCTAATGCGCATTCTGTATAATTTTTATCTCCTAAGAGCACGGGTTATATGAAAAACCACATGTTATTTTCTGTTTACTATGACATTTCAAACAAAATATCAAAAATAAAAATATGTAGGCTTTTTACCCATGAATCACATTTTGCATGATCCTTGCTGGAGTACTACTTAACACCTGGATATGATGAGAAATAGAGAAAGGTATAAATAGTACCTTCTAGAACGAAGTCGTTTTTTCCAAACAATGGTAAATGCTGCCCTTTTCTTCAAGGTAGGGTTGTTGTCTCTTTGACATATTCACCATACCTATTATCGTGTTTTGCAATTGCAGGGGAACTACGAGAGACTGTTAGTCTCATTTCTTAATTAAGAAATAGTTAAAATGGAAACTTGCTTTTGTGTTTGTGCTAGTTTTTAATTAACCCTATCAATATGTTTTCAATATTCGAATTATTAAATCTGCAATTTACGTAAACATTGCCTGTTTACAATTCTTTTATCCATCCTTATTATATGTCTCCAGTACCAAAACCTTCCATTTTTTTTTATATTTTCAAGCATATGTATTAATAAAAAAGAGTTAAAAAGCAAATATATAAATAATCGTATGTAAGTATTTGATATGAATGAATACTTAATTGATCCACTTTAGTGTGTGGTATTACAAACGATTTTGTATAATATATGTAATTGCTTGTTAATAATCTAAATAGGCGAACAACTATAATTGTTGCTTTGCATTTGAGTAACTGATTTTATATAAACTGACAAAATTGGCATTCTTTTGTATTGTGTTATACATTTATAGATCATATTATGTGGAAAATAATTAATCAAAACCGAAAATATGTATTTCATCTCTTATTTTCTCCTTTTCAATTTTAACAAGGTAACGCACATTGCCAATACTGCGTTTGTAACAGCTATTAAATTTGTACTCTTGGGGGAAAAGACCTTTCATTACCTTTCAATCGTCGGTCGATCGGTTGAACTGGTAGTGAACTTATAGTGCTTAAAGGTGGTTTAGAATGCTTTATAATTAACATCAGAACTTGATTGACTCGAGTTATCCCATTCAGTTAATAAACAAAAAAAAATAAATAAATAAAATAAAATAAAATAAAATAAAATAAAGCAAAACTAAATCATGGTACGATGTTTAAACATTAAAAGAAAACATAATGCTTTCTACAGTAACAGAATCCTGTTGTATACTTAGAACAGCACATAATTATATTTGATTTTGAATACAAATGAATTGCGGTTAGTGCATTTTGTTTTACATATATAGCAAACTTCTGCTAACACACATGTATGTCGACTTTTTTTTTAAATCTTGACTCAGTCCGAGTTTGTGTATGCAATGGGAGGATTTCTCTCACATTTTCTAATACTTTTGTCTACTCGACTTTTTTTAATCAGTTTTCCGCGGACGACAGGAGCAATCATATAAAAATGGCTAACTTTTCAAAAACAAACAGAATATTGCAAAAACGACATTAATCAAATTTGATGAAAATGTGATGAGTAGATAACAATCATAAAATCACTGAAGAAAAAAAAAAAAAAAAAAAAAAAAAAAAACCGACCGCATGTGTGGTGAGTGTCATTTAAGCCTCTGCAGATATTGAATTTTCATTCTTATTTTAATTTGTTGACGATAATCTTATATGCCAATAGGACTTTGTATCAGTAGAACTAAATACTTAAATTATTTTATTAGACTTGGTATTCGGCTTGATAGAGCAATCTTAAGCTGTATGAAACGAATAGTGAAACCGATATTGATATGGTAATCTGTGTAAAAAACACTCTGAAAAAGTGGATGGCCATGAGATACGAAGCTTTATTATATTTCGTATTTTATAGTTCCATTAATAAACAATGTATTTCTGTCACTCATACTTTGTGATATTGCACGATTGACGCTTTGCTTACAAGTGATATTGCATGACTGATGTCAAATATTTTAATACTTCCATCAAAATAATCCTTGAAACGTGGTTCACTTCAATTGCTATCGGTATATATCTTATTTTATCCACCTCTGTGTCAAGCAGCCAAAAGCTTTCCGTCGCTAATACATTTCACTGAGTAATATACGTAACTGATATTCTTGCATGACATCCACCAAAATTACTTCAACAGCCCAAATTAAAGGAACAAACGAAAAGCCATAATGTTGATGACACCCTTGTTTGGAAAGCAATTACAAGAGGTGAACATCTACATTTATTTTAGTCTTTTTAAATTATACGTGCATTGTGCTCAAATGTATACAGTTGCAACATTGCCCAAAAGAGAAATACACCTGCTACAATTATATTTTGAGTGTCCAAATTAAAAAAAAAACAGGGTAAAGGTTTGTGTAGTGGCAGTCTGACCTCACTAATTTCCCTCACCTGCTTTTTATATGACCTCATCATCCATAAAATGATACTTGATTATTTCCTTTCATTATTAAAATATCGAAAATAACAACCACCAATCAATTTTTAAAAGAGTTGCCTTCCGACCCTACCTCACAATAAATTCTGGAACAGTCCTTAGATTACTGCTACATGTAATTCAACCAGTCTCAATAAATTATTTCACATCACACTCTTGAAACATCTTAATTATCTATTACAATCCTACCAATGCACTTCGTAATTTATCCTGTTTCTTTGGTTTTTTTTCAGTTTCTTTGGTATTTTTGTGAGCTTTGAAGCAACTTTGTAATGAAACTGGTACTTTGTGGTCTTAAAATCATATATTTTTCTGTCCACAATCTTATAATAAAGTGACTTTTTGTTGCTTCATATTATTATTTTGATTATTTTATGTTCTTTGTTGTGTGTGTCTGTTTTTCATGTTTGATCATTGTCCGTGGATTACCTTCTTTCGATTTCCACTAGAATCTCTGTTCTCTTGATTACTCTTTTGCTGTTTCACATCCTAACTGACCAACAGATCAAGTTTAACAATAATGATTACCAGTATTATCATTGTCAAATCTGAATGGTATTATATGTCAAAGAAACAAATGCATAAAGTGCAAATACAAACATTTCATTTTTAAAGTTTAATCATATTTGATTATACATGTATGTATAATGAAATATTACAGGCACAACAGACTGACATAATTATGTATATACATTGTACATAATTTTCGTCAAGTATATTTGTACAGGTATTAATTGCAAAATTTGTCAACAATGTTAATATTGATTACAATGTGAGATGAACATATAGTTTCTGAGAATGAAAGCGTAAAACTGCGTTTTTTTTCAAAAATTATGGTTTCTAGGTTTGCCACCTGTAAAAAAAAAAGACAAAATATTTCTGCAATTCATGAATTGTTTGTACAGTTTATTCAATTCATTATATTTTACTGGTTTGCTTCCATATTTGAAAATATATATGGACTACAACAGTTTCTCTGGGGTTTTGCCTTTTCACATCCATTCCATATTTCTTTAAAACTCCACTCCTAAAAAAATTCTTTCCTCAACTCAATGGGTGAGTTCCTTTTAAATGATCTTCACCTTGTTCCAATGCTAACTATTACCGTAGGAAACCAGTTGCACCTTTCTTTTTTCCCTGCCTACTCTCTACCTCAAGTGCATCAAGTAAAGATTTGTTAAGTGATATACCAACTCTTTTACCGGTCTGCAAATACAACATGGTGGTGAACATACATATAAAAAGAAGCTGTGAGAATAACATTAGACAATTATATTTCAATGGGGGGTAAGAGTCATTTAATCATGATAATATCAAGACATTTAAAGTTATATGAAAATAACAGCGAACTAATATAATTTTTGGAAATGGAAATTTTAATTCATAGAATTGTCAAAAATGTTTATAGTGAGAGTTGTTTTTTTTATGGTATATGTTTCCAAAGAAAAAAAAAGCAATTCAGGAAGTTATCACCTTTCATATAGTACTGCAATATGTAGCCAAGAACACTTGAGGATTTAACTTTTAAGTTCCGCACACTCATTAAATCTAGGCGTTCTTTGGCACTCATGAGAATATTTTGGTTATTCACTCTTTCCAATTAATTATCCTATTATTAATAACCTCTTACTTTCACTGTGAACAAGGTCAAAGTTCATTGTTAGCACTACAATATAATATTTCTGCATCTCTGAATGCACATTGGAAGTTTTGGTTTAATGCTATTGTGGAGAATAAAGTAAAAAAAAACACCAAAAATATTTGTTGCTGAAAAATCCTAAAAGTTCTAAATTTTCAAAATAAGATTAATGCAAAACCACAAATAGAACACTTAGAGGACTCATAAATAAATAAACTTTACTTCTACTAAACATATAAACCCACATGTTGGATTATCTCCCCTTGCATTTAGCACCTGTCAGACTGTAGTCACCTTTCTTTATCGTTCTTCATGCACATCAACATGTTTCATTAAAGTCCATTCAACAATTTAAAAGCCCTTTCATGGTACACAGATGGACAATAGATGGATGGATGGATAGAATGACATGGTTATTCCTTCCTAAATCATGTAAATAATGACTCTTTCAGAAAAGGAAAAAACACATTTTATGTATAAAGACTCTTACATCTAACATATCATCAATACTAGATGGATCCAGACTTCCAGAACCCTCTTTCTTCATCCCGGTCACAGTTCCATTTCCAGTTACTCCAAGGATCAATCTAAAAGAATAACAGTAAAATTAGATCAGGTCTATTTTTTAAATTTAATTCAATGGCAACTTTTTGACCTAATGTTCCCACAATGTTGGGGGCACAACCTCCAATGAATACTGACCTTAAAATTGTGGAAAGAAATATTTGTAGTAAAAAATTTTAATAAAACACAGTACGCTTAAATTATAATCATTGCATGAAAATCATTGTAGCCTACATAATAGAGCTGTCATAATATACAAACCATAATTGTTTATTGCCATAAATTAGTTAATACATAGATATAATTACAGTTTGCTTCCACAACCATTTAAAATAAATTCCAAGCAAGGCTACATAAAAAAACTCTTTAGGGACACAATTTAAACAGTTGATACCTTCAGAATGCTATTATGTCCAGCTACTACTTTAATGGACACACAAATTCAGAAGACATTATTGTAAAAAAATGTTAGTATAACAAAAATTTTTAAATATATTATAACAACACAGTCCCAATTGTTTCCTTATTTCCTAATACAACAGGCACTTATTAGTTTAGAAAGAACTTATTCTTAAAACTTTATTGTACCTTTACAAAATTTCTGAAATCAAAATCTGCTTTAGAACCACAGTATTTTATAACTCAAGATGGCTTAAAATCATTATTGTCAAATTGACAGCAAACCAGATTTTCCACAAAGACCTAAGACCTACCTTTTTTTATTGAAAAAGAAATTGTCACCCGCTTTTTTTTTCTTTCTTTTTTTTTTGAAAAAAAGAAATTATTGCAGACATATTAAGTTAGAGCATGGCCAAGATTCGGCAGTGACCCCCCTATTGCTGTACATCACCAAATTAATTTGATTTTTCCCTCTGAAAAATCCATTTTAAAATTACCTAGCCAAACAACAAGCCTCTTCTCTCTGACTGGCATCAACTACATGACAATGTCCTATCTGAAACAGAATTGAAATAAAGAGCTAGAAATTAAAGTACACATATCTTTTATTAGGCTTAAAAAGCTTATTGTCCAAATTTTTGACTGATTTTGTTGCTATTTCACTACTATTTTCTTACTTGGAGGGAAAATGATATGTAGAACTTATACAGTGTCGTGTGTCTAAATTATCAAATAAATGGGGGAATTAAAGATGAAAAAACAACCTTTGAGCATACAAACTATACTAAAATCATTTCTGTCAATTATCAAAAGCAACAGATTCACCATTTAAGATAAATTAGCCCCCTTTTCTATTCAACTTGCTGTATTGGGATAAAATACCAATGGATGCTAAAATATCATACAGGAGGAGTTAAATAATCATAAGATCACATTAGATATTTTAACCCTGTAGTCAATATTTCACAGGTATCAAAATATTGTATAACATCTGCAGTCTGTACGAAGTAGACATCTTGCTTGTAGCATTCACAAAATAATGACTGTACCTTACTGAGGGTGACAATACATGGTGCTGATTTTACATCTACTGTCTGAACATCATATGGATCATCAGAGATTTCTAAATCTACATGGCCTTCATCCTGAGTGACAGTGACTCTAGGAATTCTGAATACAAGAGAAATAACTCTAATCAGATAATCAGGAGACACATTTCGTTCCAGTTCAAATACTGCTGGTATTTAAGAAAGTATTTTTAAGTGCTTAAACATGTTCAAGATATTTTAATTTAATGTCAGTTTGCTCTTTACATTACTTATAATATATATTGGCATAAATAAACTACTGGTAAAATGCAATTGGGGTGTATTTTTATGTAATTTTGAAGCGTTTATGAAATATTAATCTTATACTTTAACAAAAAGGAAACAGAACAAACATTCGTTATATGTATTATTATCAAACTATTAACATTTAACATAAATTTTCTACTCAAAAACACATGCCATCCCCTTTTGCTGTAGGAAATGCAACTATACATTTGATTTATCATTAAAAATCATTAGTGTCTTTCTTTTTGACACATTTATAGCTATGGTTCTGATTAATAGTGTGAGGTTACATTCTGATATGACATAAAAAAAAAATCACACTTTCATGAAGTGCCATAGACATAAAGACAGGAGAGGACAATAACAAATTTCTCTTTTCAAAAAGAAGTAAGATATAATAAATAATTAAATGTATTATTGATAATGATGAACCTACTTCAGATCAAACAAAGCTGCTTTAACAGCAACAGAGGCAGCATCAAACAAATTTCCTCCACACTCAAGTAACTACAAACAGATCAGAACAAATAAAACAAAATGTAAACCTAATTTGTATATACAGGTACAATGTACTATAAAAGCACTTTTATTTGTGGGTACTAATTTTTGTGGTTTAGGGAAAAATTATCAGTTCTAGAATTTGTGGATTTGACAACTCTGTTATGCAACCAAATGGAAAATTTCCTTTTTGTTGGGAACCAAATTTTGTGGTTTACCAAAGCCACGAAAACCATGAAAATTGGTACCCCACAAACAATAATACTTTCACAGTATATGTCATTTACAGAGGCATAAAACATTTTATATACAAATTTAACTCATAAAGAGAATACCTCCTGCTTCAAATGGAGTAAAATTAAATGTAAATACCCTTGGATTACTTCCATTGGAAGCCCTCTAACAGTAATAAAAACCCTTCTTAAACATCTACAAGTGATCCCCATACTTCCTATATAATTTCAACAAAGTCCCTTGAAGTGTTCAGAAGGAGTTGCGCTTAAGAGGTTTTTTTGCATGTAAAAATTACCTCCTTCAATCATAATTTTATTCCTTCATAAACATTTAAATGTACATATGATGCCCAACTTGCTTGTAAAATTTGACCAAAATTTCTTAAGTGGTTAAGGAAGAGTTGTGCTTACAAGAGATTTGGACAGTTAAAGTGACTGACAGACACTAAAGGTGATTCCTATATTCATTCGAAAAAAAAATGATAGGAGTATATTAACAAACAAAAAAACAACAACAAAAAAACGCTTATACAGAAATTAAATCTCTCAGACAAAAAATATTCTGATTTGAACTGTGTTAATTTCTTTTCCAAAACTTCTACCAAAATGTTTACTATACTTTCCTGAAACAAACCATAACAATACTTACAAAAATTTTTTTTTTTTGAAAAATTTCTAAATGAATACTTTCAGCACTTACCAAAATATCTATATACAGTACCCAGCACTGCTGTTTAGGAATGATACATAAGTTCTGTAAATCTAAACACCCAGGAGAGTTATAGACACGGATTAACATGTTGGTGATCTCTGATGCTAATTCTTCACCTCCTCGTCCTTCAAACTCGGGTGTAGCATTGGCTGAACTAGGTATAAAAGTTTTAAATTATCACAAACCTTGTACACTGACATGATCAGATGGCAAAACCAAATGGACATATACATACATCTTCATTGGGAGCCAAGATAATTGCAAAAAAAGTAGATGGGCATACAAATGATGAACGAACAGACAGATTAAAGGACAAATGGAATGATAGATAAACAGGTGATTCCAATATACTATCCAATAGATGAGTTCCACTGTGGTGTATAATGTTTCATATTGTCTGAAGAAGTTTAGGTCAAGCAATGAATAATTTCTGAAAGAAATTTTAGAAAAATTGCATTTTTTCTTGTTTAAAACTCTAATGTTCAAGCTGAAATAGTTATGTATACATATTACTTTAATATATTGTTATTTACCCAGTGCTGATTCTGTTTTCTTTTGTGATATTGTTGCATGATCTCATTTGTATTCAATGAGAAAGTTTTGAATTAAAAAAATCAATATCACACATTAAAAAAAAAAAAAATCTTCACTACATGTATTTGAAATTGATTTTTTTAAAACAAAATGCACCACAATACTAATTATACCATATTGGTATATTTTATGTGTGTTTTCGTTTTTGTTGTTCCTATGATTTTGAAGGTTTCAACAAAAAGAATTACCAATCAACAAAAAATTCCAATCTTCCATTGTTCTGCTGATCAGGAGTTCCTAACTCTGCCTTTATACCAACTAAAATATCTGTATTTGCCTACAAATTGAAAATAAAAATCAACAAAAGCAAAGCATGGCTCAACCATTTATGTAGCAGTCTTTGTAAGAATCATGCAAAATCTGTAAAATGTGATACACCCCAAAAAAAAAAGGCTAGATATTTTTATTTTTGTAATTAAGTTGTTTTATGGGTCTTTATTATGAAATGTGTAATTATTCATCAAATGTGCCTGCTCTTAGAAGATAATCTACATTGAAAATCCAACAGATTCTATTGTATTTGAGAGTCATTTACAGAGTTATCTCCCTTAATTTCGAAATCTACAATGCATTCTATATTAATTTTATCTCCTAAGAACACGGGTTATATGAAAAACTGAATGCAATTTTCTGTTTACTATGGCAATTCAAACAAAATATCATTAAAAAAATATGTAGGCTTTTCACCCATGAATCACATTTTGCATGATTCTAAGCTGAAGTGCTACTTAAGTAAGTACCCAGTCACCTCTCTAAGAATAAGGCAATGAGTAATATAAGTCAAAAATAAAACAACTTCGAAAATGAAAGATAAAGCATTGAAGACCACATTTTCCAAATCTTTTTGTGCAATATTAGATACAATGTCACTGAAAAGCAAATTTAATGAACAATGCATGAAAAAATAACCTTGTCAGAAAATTTAAAAAACACAGTATTCTAGCATTTTATTGAAACTTTTTACAAACTTCTCCAATGTTTAACAGATAAAATGGTGGTCATTACAACAACTGAAAAGTTTAGAATTTTTTACACTGTGTAGCACAAACTTAAGGTCACTTCAAGTTAAACATAACAGTGGACATTGAAAATCCTCTTTCCACAGAGAAATGGAGACATAAAGAGCAAACATGGCCCATATGTTACACACTAAAAGAAATGGAAGTCATTGTTATGCTTTTTTTTTTAACTAATATAGTAAATTAGGAAACAATTATGAAGTTTTGTTATGTGGATTTTTCTGTAATTGCAATAAATAACCAGCTTTCTTGTTAAAACGACAAAACCATAACATAATCATAATTCCAGTGATGCTGAGATCTAATACATTTCGTAATGGTCTTTTCAAATACAAAAAAGTAACCTTGAGTGATATTTCATTGTCTGATCAGTGGGGTTTTGACAAGCATGTTTCTGATTTTTCCCATTCTGCCTGATTCTCACAAACACTTACACAAGAGCATATAATTGTACTAAACTATACATGTACAAATGTATGTGTAAATCACAGTCAACATATTTTTGTTAGAATAATCACTATGGGTGCATTTTTTTATTCTGATCATGTTTATGATCTGCTTTTGATCATGAACATGATAAAAAAAATTGTCAAAACAGTCTATTGTGATCATGATCATTTTTTTACATGATCATTTTTGTGATCAGGTTTGCTACTGTTATTTGCTACTATTTGTTCTATAAGCATTTCAATACCAGGAGAATTAAAACCATAACTTAACTCCAAACTGCATCCCTATATTTCAGACTAGTTGGGACACTGATACATCAAAGTTATTTTTAGTATTGATAGTTTTGTCTTTTTCTAAACTACAAAGAGATTAATTTTACAATTTGAATTAACTAAAATTATTCAAAAATAGCCCACCAATCTCACTCTAGATGATCCACTGGTGTTAGAAACAACACCAGTCTCTAAAGTCAAGTGCCTGTAATCCTCACAGCCCCTGCCATCTTCTCTACAATTGTCCTGAAATGAAAAGTAAGTTTTTCTTCTCAATATCTATGCAAATTGATGTTTTAAGTATTGAGAAATTTGCTTAAAAAGTTGATTGCAGTTTTTTATCTGTCCATGTACACTAGAAATATTATAGTGGAGTTAAAAAATAATTAACAGCTACAATAAGGCAAATGCCTGTCTTTCCTTTTTTCGTTGTATAAAGCACTTAATGTATTTATAGTGGTTCAAATAAATATCATGTACAATATATTCTTTATACATGCTGCAAACTAAGTCCGTTTTGAAGTCCAGACAGAAAATATCACAGTGAACCAGACGGGGTGAGATG
The DNA here is from genome assembly GCA_037379345.1 of Perna viridis. NCBI lineage: Eukaryota > Metazoa > Mollusca > Bivalvia > Mytilida > Mytilidae > Perna > Perna viridis. Next base: position 25,200,015 of record CM074515.1, read on the forward strand.
TGATATTCAGTCAAAATGTTCAAACTGACATAATTCTGTTTATCAGCCACTTAACAGCTCATTTAACCTAACGTTTTCATTGAGATATTGCCAATATTTTTTTAGTATTACAACAGTATACAACTGAAAAATCCGAAAACTGAAGACAAGTATGTTTCACACCCACTGGGTCCAGTTTTCAAAAGTTCACTATAGTTGACAGAAATCATAAAATCCTGTTATTAAGTGTACAAAAACCAGTGCAGACCTAAATGGCATGCTAGAATAAAATATTTAATAAAAATTGAACAAATATTTAAACACAACGAATTCTATAATAACAATTAAAAGTAAGGAGTGCATGGAGAACAAAAAGACTTTTTTGTATTGATTGGAGATGACAAAAGGAAGTTATATTGCACAAAATTGTCACTAAAAGGTAATTTTAATTGTACAGTTGAGCTTAGAAATCTAACAGTAAATGTGTATCAGTGAAAAATTTCTATCTGCGCAAGTACAATGCATCATTATTAACCAAAAAGTGCATTGTTTAATTATTAATTATCACACTCCTGTTTCAGCAATAGTGCCAATTCTTACCCATTCTACAAGAGACTCATGCATTTTGAAGCTGATTTGGCAGCATTTTGCTTTGATCTTATGTTTTTTTTTCTCTTTGATCTTTCAACCTTTTATAGAATTTCACGCAATGGCATCTTGAAAGCTTGACATACCTGTTTTAGTACATGTAGTAGTTACATGTATTTATTTTTTTCAGTTATTGTTACAAGTAAGTGCCTTTTTGAATTCTTTGAAGGGATGGAGCATTAGCAAAGTCCTAAATACGTAGATGGGCTGAAACATGAATGGCATAAAATTGTTCTGTCAATAGTGTTGTTTTTTCGAAATGACACTTGTTTCACTTAAATGTTGGTTATTAAGCACTTATGTTGTACTGTTACTTAACTTGTGAATACTGTTAATACAGCTTACTTGATTTGATCTGAGTGGTTATTTGAACTTCAAACGCAGACACACAACTTGGTTGAGATAAATGTAACAATATAGTCAGGGATAGCTCAGACATCCAACAGCTGATTTGCCAGACAAGCTGGGGCCAATGGATGTCAGAGCTTTTCCCATATTAAAAACACAGGATTAGGCTTAAAAAGCATAATTTGGTATTTTCAAAGAGAGACAATCATTTGTTGTTGCATGCACGACTGACAACACTATTGACTTGTTTCTCACTCAACATGTACATATATATGAAATGCACACTTAAAAAAATTCACAATATTTGTTAATTTTTTTTTTAATTTCCATTCTCATAGCACCAATTTTTTTTCCCATTGTAACAAGGGACTCAGACTTTTTGAACTGATTTTTAGGTGTTTTTAGCCAAAGTACTCTAACCCAAACACATAATTGCAATGGTCCCAAGTCAGGAATTTCTGGCCTCTGTATGTTCCTTTTCGTTTTCACCTTTAGTTTATTTTTATGATACTTGAGTACAATTATATATGGGCAACTCTTTTGCTGTACCTGCATATAATGATGTTTTTGGGCCAGCTGCAGTCTATCCTGTGGTATAAAGGTTTTCTAGTTATTCATTGAAGACTAATGGTTTGCCTTGGTCTGACATTTTCATCACATTGGGATTGTTGTCTTTTTGACATATACAAATGTACACTATACCTATTCTTGTTACATAATATTGTTAATAGTACTAACTTTTATAACATACCAAGTTTAAATTTTTCAAGAGCTTGAACAAAATAATAAAAATTAGTCCAGAACTGCGCACCAGAATTGGTGTTCATTATCTCATGTTTTTGGTATAGGACAAGCTCCGACATCAAACTGCCTCAGCTTGTCTGGCAAATCAGTCATTACATGTCAGAGCAATCTTGGACTAGTAGCAACATACAAATGTAGCCAAGTAAAGATGCTATTTGAGAGTATAAACACTTCAATCAGAAGAACACTTAAGTCTGACCTGAGTGAAACTCAGTGTTACACCAACATAGTCGGTGTTTAACATCCAGATTCCATCAAGCCAACACTGACCGTTTGTATATTGTAATAGTTGTAAAATTCAATGAGGTTAAACAGGGATTTCATTGAAAGATATGATGTATATTCTGTTTCTGTTTCTCAGGTATATATCCTCCGTTAATTCGGAGCACTCCAGTTAGGATGTAAGTTCAGTCATGCATGCAATTAAAATTTTTTTTATTTTATTTTTGTACTTGTTTATCATAAATTAATGTATTATTTTTCATTTCTGCTACGTTCAAGGAGAGGGAGATATTATGTAGGAATATTAGTTCATATTTTATCAAGTAATAGAGCAATCTTTTGAATTTTGAATTCTGCACTTTTAAATTGATAATTACTACATTGTATAATAATTATAAATAAAACAACTTGAATGTATTGATTGTTGTACTCAAGTGGCAGACTTGAAAAAACAGTCTGGTTACCCTTTTTGTTTCTGATAATTTTAATAATTGAACAGCTTTTCCAGAAATACAGGTCGCAAACCTTCTTGATAATTGCTAAGAAGCCCTTAATCAGGACATTGTCAGTAATAATACATTGTCCAAACGAAGACAAGATCACATGGACAAGACGGTGACCTGGTTAAGTCACCAAAGCCACCAAAATGCTTCTAGTTAACTCTGAGACAGTCTTTATTTAAATTACAATTTTGAATTTTAATTGATACTGACTGGTGATATAACAATCCCAACACGAACCTCACACATTAGTTGTCTATTTTCAGAAATTTAAATGAACACATTGTATGCAAAAAATTTCTCTCATGTGTATCTGGTCACCAAATGGACTTCAATTAATTATTACTAAATATGGGAAGTCATAAAGTATTAATCAAGATAAATATCTATTTTATGATCTCTTATTATCGTTTCAGGTTATGTTTGTCAATTGTTTATACCACATCCTAATCGTCTGAATCACTGTAAAAATGTGTCAACAGCTTGGAATTAAGCAGAACAAATTGACTCATATTACTGGGGTAGATTTTGGCAATTGAATATTTCCTTGGACTCCCCTGTTGGATTTTCAGGTGTCCCCAATGAGTTTTTGGAGGTTTGGGACCCAGGGGCTTCTTAGTGTACTGTAATTCTGTCCTGTGTATGAAAAGCCTAAAAAATACTTTCTGTATAACTATTAAATCATAATTCAAAGCAATTTATCATGGCTCAGGTACAAATGTTATAAATATAAAAGCTAAAGAGCAGTATACAATACAACACAGGTCTTGTGTAGGATGATAAATTGGAAGACCGTCAGGCAATGGCAATTGCACTAGAAAATTCACCTGAACACCATGTATGATAAAGACTTTTTCGGCATCACTAAGCAAAGCATCCACCATTCTACCTATTAATTAATATAATTCTCCAAAGGAAAGTTTTCAGCATGGTCAAGTTGAAACCGGAAGTGTGAAGAATGTGAATTACGTCACCAATTGTGAGAAAATGTCACCGCCCTGTGCTTGGTGATTCTAAACAAGTTGACATTACTAAAATCAATCGAGGATGGATGAAAACGATCTGTAAGGAGTATCTAAACTTTTAAGAACAGAAAGAAATCCCGAAAATTTCGTTTAAACATGTTCATGTTTTTGTCTCAAAATCTTTCAAAGTTTTCCTGTTGTTAGAATTTTTCACCGGTAATTTTACCATCATTCACATTAGTCCATTGGTATTGTAACAGTAGAACACGATACATTTTACAAAATGTTCTCCAGTGGGATTTGAACCTTCTCAAGACCACAACCTCTTGTGAAGACTCGGGTACAAAATTGGTACTGAGTCAATTTGGCTACATTCCTGTATGCCTCAGGGTCATTTTGTCTAGAATTGTTTCACCAACTGTGAGTTGTTTGGCTTTAATATGAAATTTGTTTAACATTGAAGATAGCTGTGTATGGGGGTGACAATCATTAGTATAAAATATATAATAAAGGGAAAAAATAATAATAAAATAAACACACACAGACCGATCACAATTTTAGTTGGATGGATTGGTTCAGGTACTGTACTGGAAGTTCAACTTATGTGATGGAGGTCTGTTTAGTATAATTTGATATATGTACAAAAATGTAGGTAATTATAATATTGACTTACCGTATTATGATTATTTACCTGCTTATTTTTTCACTTTCTGTATTGAATGTATCTGTTAAAACAAAAACATCATTCCAATTGAAATTGATGAATTGCAAATGAAAATGGAAATGTAGATGAAGGCAAAATAGTGTATAGGTGAAACCACCCAAGGCAAACAGGTTAAACGGCTCTGTAGGTGAACAGGTTTTGTGGCAAAATGACCTGGATTCTACAAAATGTAACTGGAAGACCTAACAATAGACGACTTTCATATTCACCGAATCTGGTGGAAACTGGTTTACGGTTTTAAACTAGACAAAGAAAGGATATTGGATTCCTAGGCTACATGAACAGTAGTAGTTATGTGGAAATGCATCTCCAAACATTAAAATATCAGAAATGCTTCAGATCTTCTATAATGTGTGTATCATTTAAAAATTCCTGACAGTAATCGGTTCATATTTCTGTTCCCTTGGCTCCCAGTGGCCATTGCAATAACATCTTACACCTGCTGACCCCAGTTGACCTCAATATACATCATGTCATTACATGTCATGTAATTGAAGAACTTTTCCAGTATGGAAGTGAATGTGAAAGTCATCTTTGGCAATCCAAATTGAAAATTTACAAGTCCAGACATAATCCCTATCCCTGTGGCTTCATGAGATTATTGTCAAAATAAAATATGAAATTGAGACAATTAGTGTATCAGTCTGAAGAACAATTTTTTTCTCTATTAGGAAATACTTACACATACATGTATGTGTACCTGTTAATCTTAGTGAGTGGGTAAGCAGGAGATCTCTCACATTTCATCTTTTTTATGTACGATATTTTGCGTGACAAATTTGTTCATACTAAAACTATAATATCACCCCAAAAAATATTAGTATTCTTTCCTGCTACCAGCATACATGCCAATTTTTGATGATCTCCATGGGGGTGTTAATGCAGGACAACATCTGAATTGACAATATGGCGACATACTGTACACTGTATCTGGATAAATGATTGGTTTTACTGTATTAATGTATGACACCTTTTTTGTGATGGTTTCCTTCAAAAATAATTGAAATTCTGAAGTTTAAATACTTTCAGAAAACAATTGAAAATTGAAAAACATGAACATATTCATATACATTTGTATTACTACTGCTACATGTACATTTGTATATAACTACATTGTGAACACCTTCCCAACTTATTATATTTAAATCATTTTAAAGACGAAAGTGGTTATGTTCAGATTAAAATGGATAAGATACTTTCTACTGAAATCTCAATGTGAACATTAAAAACCAGTCTTTAGATTATTGGAAAGGCATCCCTTGACTGCACAAATGGTAACTGTAGAGGGTATGTAGACAAATAAAAAAAAAAAAAAAAAGTAAGTATAACAAATAAAATTATTTTCCTGCCTCTCTGCCCTATTTTTTTCTGTATTGTAGCAGGAAAAATGACTATTATTTTATTTACCTTAAAAAATTTGCAAAATGTTTATTGTTTTTGCTATATAACATTTACATGAAACCACTTTGATAGGTCAAAACTGATTTTTTACTGATTAAAAAAAAAAAACTGCCTTGTTTCATGATAAAAACATGCCCGGTATTGTGGCACATGAAAAAACACTCAATCCTATAAAATGCAATATTAAATTTACTTTGAATTAAAAATATATAATTTTCATTTTATATTTTATTTTTAAAAGATGCAAATATATGTTTGGATTTGTGTATTGGGTCATTGTATTGTATTTATTATAAAAGTGTTTGAATGAATAATTATTTGTAATTTATTTGTAATTTGTAAAGAAAGTAATCAAATTAATGTCTACATTTATCAAATTTAGAAAATATACATGTATATGTATGTAAAAATGGAAAACTGAAACAAACCAATCCTTAAAATATATTAGCCAGTCAGTTGTTTTATGGAAGCAATCAAATATTTAACGGATTGTTAGTTCAGTGACTGATCACAAACTGATCCATTTGATTGTTGACTGATCCCAATTATAGTTGCACTGATAGATCAGGTACTGTACATTTGTAGATTCAATGCTTTTGAATTTGACAAATTCATGTACATTAAAGGTCTCAGTCTTGTATTCTTTTGCCCATAGGCTTCTATAGTATGCCTTAAATTTTCATGATTTTAAAAAAAAAATAGACAAGGAGTTTCAATCTAACTTTTGACCGTTTTTTTCCATTAAGGAAATGTCAAAAATAATTTTTAGGTCCATTTTAGAAAAAAAGGTGTAAACTTTTTTTTTTGAGTTCATAAAATAGACCTCTTTTCTGAAGCATTATTTTTCATAAAATACTGTTTTTCCTCAAAAACAAGTTTTTTGTGTCATAGCTTGATATTAACCCTGTACTTTTGATGAAAAATGATAATCATTTGCCAAGAAACAAAAACCTGAAAAGGCAAAAAGAAAGTGCAGTATATTTTTTAGCCTCCATGTTTTGATGTACACCCGCTCAGGAATATTTAATACAAGACTGATACCTTTAGGCCAAGGTTAAGTTTTGATACTATGAAAGTATTATTGTTTGTGGGGTACCATTTTTCAGGATTTTTGTGGGTTTGGTAAACCAGAAAATTTGGTCCCCAGTGAAAAGGAAATTTCCCATACGTTTGTTTGATAAAGATTCAAACCCATGAATTCAAGAATCCACGAAATGATATTTTTCCCCAAAACCATGAGAATGGGTACCCATGAATAAAAGTACCTTCACAGTAGGTCATTGTACTTTATGAAATGAAAAAGAAAAATCGATGTCTGATTTAATCTGGTAGTGAAAAATAACTGCTTAATTAGTGTTGAATTATATTTTGTCATGTGTATTAATCTGAAATTCATCTATTATCTTGCAGGGACTTTCCAGATGGTCCTGTTGTAAAAACTCTTAGGTCCCGTCACAAAGGGCCCGTTGAAGATGGAGTCACAACCATTGACTGCAGACCCTTTTTCAAAAAGACTGGCCTGTCCTTTTTTATGACTTGTCATTATTTGTGGTGTGTAAAAGACATCTGTGGAATTATCTGCTGTGTGTTTACATGGCTGTTGATACTGTATGCTGAATACGTTGTTTTGTATGTCATGTTATACCACAATCCCTACCAGACATGGAGTCTCATTAATGGAATAATATTCCAGTTTTTTGCCACCATGGCTATTAGCTCACATATGAGGACCATGTGGTCAGATCCAGTAAGTTTCGATCTATAGTGCTATTCTGCTGTAATAATAAATAGATTATGTGTCACTACATTCCCTTTGATTGGGAAAAAAATCAATTTTAAATTTCTGACTACCTTCTACAAGTCAGGAGCATTTCAATAATGTGGATTCAAAAATAGGCATTTTGCAAATGAATGTACATGTAGGTTAAAGTAATTTGCATTTAATATTCTGAATTTTGTTGGTACATTGTACATTGTAAAAAGAACATTGATTGTGAATAAGTTTCAAAATTAACTTTTTTGACACACAGTGACACTAGTCCACTTGGCTAGTTGTATTCCCACTTAAGAAGTGGGTAGAAGTGGGTGGTACATATATATTGGAATCACCTTGTCTGTCCGTCTTTTTTTCTGTTTGTCCTTCCGAATTTCCTCTCAATTATCTTGGTTCCCAATGGATGGATTTATTTCTCGGCTCCCATTTGATGGATTGGTTGCAAATGTGATTTGTTGCTTTATATAGAGGGGACATACCTTGTAAGTGATTTTTGGGTGCTGTTCGATTTCAACTTTCTGTACTAGTGTGGGTGTACCTAGCACAACAGTATGTGCAACTTCATGTTAACATTGGACCCATCATGCACTCAAATCACCATCTCAGAATTAATTGGTTAAAATAATTTCTAGTCAATTTGAAGCTGCTGCCAATATAGTTTTTGCCTGTCTCCCTAGCATTCAAGTAGTTTTTGTGCCTAACCCAGATACTTATTTAGTATGCCAAATTGCCAAAAGTCCCACCAAAGGCTTTAAAATGAATTGAAGTCATTCTTTTTCTTCCAAGCACACAGTTCAAATGTATTAAGGGAAAAGAGTGACCACTGTGTAAGCTCTGAGTCAGAATAATGTTTCTGGGGTGCCTACTTTTGGGCTGTTGTTTCTTTCAGTTAGCTTTAAAGGAAAGATCTGACTCAGTGTGTCCAGCTAGTTAAAGGCAGGATATTTTCAGTTGGTCAGGTGTTCCCATCCTGAAATGCAATAAGACATTTAAACTATAATTAGTTGATCAATCTGATAGTATGCTAGGAAAGTAGTGCACATAAAATTGTTTCTTAAAAAAGAATTTTTTTGTTCCTATCCTAGGGTTCTATTCCAAAAGGGAATGCTACTAGAGAGCACATACTACGGATGGGCCTACGTGCTGGTCAAGTGGTGTTTAAGTGTCCCAAGTGTGTTAGTATCAAACCAGATAGAGCTCATCATTGCAGGTAAGTTCAATGTAATTATGACTTTTCCAGACTTAAATTTGGTAGCAAATTTTTCTTATCTTTTCATACACACATACAGCTAACGTTAAGGGAGGGATTGCTATTTTAAGTTTTTGACATAGTGTGTCTGCAATAAGTGGAGCTCTACTTTTTGTTCATCATTTTCAAATTTTATGTTTTGTGAGTTTATAAGGGGACATTTAAAACCACATAAGACTGCTCATGGTAGCATGCTGGTCTTTTTATGGTCAAATAAGAATGCACATATTTTGTACAGAACAAAAAAACAACTAGACTAGATATGTGCATTATGATTTAAATTTAAGTGTGTAAAATTTTTGTTTTATTCTATAATATTTTTCCTAATTTTCAGTGTTTGTCAAAGATGTATTAAAAAGATGGATCACCACTGTCCATGGGTGAATAATTGTGTTGGAGAAAATAATCAGAAATTTTTTGTTTTATTTACTGTAAGTATATTGAACTCTTTGTATTGAACTACAATGTGAATAACAGGTACCAGTCTTGCATTACATATCCCTGAGTGTGTGTCAAAACATGGAGGGTATACAAATATAGTGCCTTTTCTGTTTTTTCTTTTATAAAAAAATGTTTTGTCAAAATGAACAATGACTTATAAAATACAGCAAACATAACACTATAAGATAATAATTAATTTTTAAGAAAATATAACATTATACATTATACATTTTTGCTAGACTGATACCTACTATATGAAAGAGGATGATAACTGTTTTGTCAATTCTAATACAATGATATTGATATTGTAATAATCTTTTCAAAGTTTAAAAAATAAGCATTTAAGATGAATTGATATCAGATAGAGATGATATTTGTCTTAATAACTGAGTATTGACCCAAGCCAAAAAATATGCATTTTTTAGAGTAGTGGGTTTTTTTGGTTTTTTGTTTGTTTTTTTGTTTTTTTTTTGTTTGGTCACGACGTGAGGAAATATGTTTGTTTTCTTCTTATTTCAGATGTACATATGTATTATATCATTCCATGCATTATATATGGCTGTTTATCATTTTATCACCTGTGTTGGCAAAGAGTGGAAAAGTAAGTTTATTTTGATTTTTGTATTGCAATTGTTGCATTGGAGTTAAATGAAAAACTAAGCTTTATTGGAACACAATCCAATTCTTGAGACCTATTAAAATGTTAATGCTGTGCTTATCTTGGCTGAGAAACATGATGAATAATTAACTATATTTAATTACTGTGAAACTTGTTAAAACTGAATGCCTTTAGAACTGAACAATTTGTTTAGTTTTGGAAGGTGTTTGGTTTTTACAGGTTTAAGGAGGTAGACCTGGAGTAAGGGACACAACTCTTACAAATCATTTGAATGTTTGTATTCAACATTTTACATCAGTCTCATGTAAGCATCAAAGTAACTTGGACTGATTTCATTCTTTTTCAAACGATAGCTTGATATGTTTTGGTGAAATTGATTATGATACAAACATATCACTGATTTCAAGACTTATGTCCCTTACCTTAGGTCTACCTCCTTAAAATGTTTCAAGTTGATATAAAAGGACCACAGAAGATGTCTGGTTTAGGCAGGGTAAAAACAGCTTTCACTCTATCATCTGTCTGGCCTGATGTGTTTATCAGATTTAAAAAAAATGAAAACTGTCTTGATCCATCGATACATAAAATGATAATTTGTGCATATCTGTTGTCAGTTTCACAAAAAATTGTCAGTATAAAATTGATCATGAGTGATGATGTCATGATAAAAAAAAAATACCATTGTGACATCATTACTGACAATTAGTTTTACACTTACATAATTACATTAAGGACTCTTTGTGGAATGGAATAATGTATTTTTTATACCCCCTGCGATGTATTATGTGATATCCTCTGTAAAGTTGACGAATTGCAGATGATCCTATGTAAAGTTGACATATTGCAGATTATCCTCTGTAAAGTTAACGTATTGCAGATGATACCTTGAGAATGGATCACTGATTTTTTATGAAACTTTGCGCAGTTGTTAAGTACCGTAAAATACAGGTGGAGTTCAATTTTCAACAACATTTTCCTATTACATCAATTTGGACATTTTTCAATCTCCCTTTTTTTCACCATTATTTGTGTGTTGGGGAGGGGGGAATCACTTAATGTTCCATTCATTAATCATAATGACCTATTTTTTGTGCCATGTGAAACTTACCGCTGGTCTGTATTGTTACTGCACAAAACATTTATTCCCAAAGAGGTTGTTTTATGACAGGTTTAACTAAAAAGTGGGTTAACTGCATATTCATGTGGCAAAGAAATGAACTTATATTGCAATGTATAATCTTAGATGTACAGTATTGCAATTTGCTTTTTTTTCTTTTAATCAAACAATGTGAAGTTAGATGAATTAATTACCATGCAATTAAATGTTTATATTTTCAAACAGTAAGTGTATAATTATTATACATTAAAATGTAAGAATATTACACAATAAAAAAATTGAATTTTTTGTGGATATAAATACATGTTTTAAAGTACAGTTCTGCCTTACAGTGTATTATGTGATATCTTCTGAAAAGTTGACAGATTGTTGAATTTTGTTAAGTCTCTAATACTCGTTGACAGATTAATTGTACTATGGTTAATTGTCTACTCATCACTTGATGACGGCAGATTTCTGCTGAAGCTTTTTTGACATAGTGTTGTTATAGTACTAGTGATGATTAATTTTATATACTTACAACCTGCATACATGTACCTATAGGTTTCCACTACCAAGGATCAATACCTTCATTAAGACTAAGGCTCACTCCTGTTTCAAACATTATATTTGTGTTGACTTTTTGTTTATTGTAGACTTCAGTTACAGGGAAATGTTTGAAATAAGAACATAACTAAAAAATCTTTTGGTATTTTCTGCTTCAATGTTTGTCTTTATAAAAAGAAAGTTCACTAGTTTTTCAATTTTCATTGTTTTTCATATTTTTGCTTGGGAGTTATGGGACTTTGAATTGAAAAAAAAAGAGGATGGACAGTTTAGTATGTGCTTAAGCTTAGCTGTTGACTAAAATTATCCTGTTTAGATTTCCTTAGAATAATTGTGAGAATTAATAAAAGTGTTAATGTTTCAGACACAAAGACAACAAAAAGTACTATTGCAGAATCAATTTTTTTTATTAAAAATGAAAATGATTACCATTCAGAATAATTTTTGTCAACTGAGTTTGTTCAGTGTTTCCTGGATCCCACTTTCCCATCACCTGGGACAAGTGCCGATTTGGTGTGGAAAAATTCTTCATTATTTTGCACTTTAATTTCTGAAAGGATTTGTGAAGCTTGGAAAGCAGACTTTAATTGTAGAAAAGTTAATTTCAGTTTGGAGTTTTCCCATGAAAACAATAATTTTCATGAATCCTAAAAACTGATGTTGCACAATAATATGCCCTACACCATCTCATATTCCTGTGTCATGTTCTTTATCACATATATTCGAGACACTACTGTATGCAGTATGTGGTTCGTTATTATCAAAAAGTGCAGTCAAATATCATTTATTGATTATACATGTATATTTGAAGATAAATTGCTTTTTTTTTATTTTTTGACCTTATCACATGAAAAAAAAATTAAAAAATTAAAACAATTCCAGTTCACATCAAATGTTATTTTCAATCAGATTTATCCTCAGACATTTTAAAAAATAATATATGTTGATGTGGATATCCTATATGCTCTTTAGAAATACAATGCTAATTCTTGCCATAATCTTCAGAATCACCATAGACCCTTGCAAATTCATGGTGATAAAATTGACTTGAAACTAAGCTTTATATCTGTTGGAGTTATGCCCCTTTGTCTTGCACTAAAACTTTATGTTTTTCTTATAAATGTAATAGTTCATTTTAACTTAGTCTTACCAGTAAGCATCTAAAGTTCTTATCCAATATCTTTTGATATTTACACAGCTGTATTTTATCTGAGCTGTAATAGTAGAACTGTTTCATGCTTGAAAATAACATTTATGAGAGGCGTAAATCCGCTTCACCTCAATAACAACTCAAAGAAAATTTGTTTGACTGGACCGAAAGTACACATGGATTGCATGTTATATAACACATTTTATGAATTACATTTTCTAAGCTGTAAATCAATATTCTATTAAAGTGAAAGGGGTAAGTTCCTGTTTTGTACATTTGTATGCCCATTTTTTGGTGGATGTTTAAGTAGCACTCAAGCTAAGAATCATGCAAAATGTGATTCATGGTCGGAAAGCCAAAATATTTTTTTTTTGATATTTTGTTTAAAATATTATAGTATACAGAAATTAACATGTAATGTGTCATATAACCCTTAATCTTGGGAGATAAAAAATATATAGAATGTACTGTAAAATTCAACAATAAGGGAGATAATTCTGTAAATAGCACCAAAATACAATAGAAACTTCTGGATTTTCAATGTGAATTTTCTCTTAAAAGCAGACATATTGGAATGAATAATTCTACTTTTCATTACTTATAGACCTATAGAGCAACTTCATAACAAAAATAAAAATATGTAGCCTTTTTTTTAAGGGGGGCTGTGTATCACATCTTACTGATACTTAATAATTTACTGAAGGGTTTGTTAGGCAGAGTATACGATATGAAAATAAAAAGCAGTAAAATTAAATTGATATCCTGTCACACAAAAATAACTTAGATAACAGTAGCTTTCTCTAGCAATATGCTATGAGGAAAATAATTTCTATTCATTTGCATATTAATTTACTACTAATCCATACCTGTTAACCTGTGGGAGATTTTCCATTGTTATTGTCTCATTTAGGAGGTTTTTACATAAAAGTCAATTTTTTGGTTAAAAATACATTAATTACTATTTTTCTTAGAAAATATATTAATTTTAATCAAACCTACATCTATGTGGGAGATACTAAATTTCTCATTGAATTTGTGGGAGTCTCCTCACTAGTGTGGGAGGATAACAGGTATGATGATTCTAGGAACTTTTGAATTACATTGAACACTCAGTAAATTTAAACTGAAATTGATGGTCTTGTTAAAGGAGAAACAATTAGACAAATTAAATATCTTTGTAAAATTGGAAGAAATTTCTATTAAAACCCCCTTCAAACATTTTGCTATGACTAAAATTGAGTAGACAGTATCATTAAACTTCTTGTTTTGTCAAGATTGATAAGGTTAAAATTCTTGTTGATCTTTACCTCAGTAATGTCTTTTTGTTATGTAACTATAAGAATTGACTTCCTCATGCATTACAGTCTGTTGTAAGCAAATTTAATAGGTATGTCTGAGGAGAGATCACTTCTATTTTAACTGAAGAGTCTATTTCTTTGACTTAATTGACTTTTAAAGTGGTGTGAAACCAATAATTAAACTTAGTCTGTGTCTGATGTCTTTTGGTGAAGAAAGCAAAAGTACATTGTGCCATAAATGTTTATATTTTATCGTCCATCGCTAATCTTATATTTATTTTGTTGAATGTCATACGTCATTAGAATGGTCACCCAGTTCTTGCCAGTTCGGTTTTGCACGATAATTTCTGTTAAACAGTTCTCATTGGAGGCAAGCTTTTAATTTCCTAAAGTCTACTTGTGTAGATTTTATTTTAGTTTTAAGTATGGTAAAATCCATTATTAGGCTCAATAAGACAAACATAAATGATTGCCTTTTAACAGTTATGCCTTTCAGCTGCAAGATGTAATGCAGATTTACTCAGAAGTGGGTTGATTTCATCAAAATAAGTGGTGCTATAATCAATTACGTCTTCTAAGACATCTTTCTTTACTTAAGCAGTTATTTCTCCAGGGAACTTGGTTCGCTTGACCTATGTTACTGAATTTTCATTGAAACAAGTGCCTGTGACATAAAGATGCACTTCTTGTATCCCAATCCTTACAGTGCGTGTTTGAATTTTAAAATAAAGTTATAACTGTCAATTACTTGCAAGGAGTATCAATATGTTGTCGTGGAAATTGAAATTATGCAACATTCTCTCAATAGATTTCTCTAAAGATCTTAAAGAAATGATCAGTAATTTTGGGATTAGAGGGTGCCAAGTACCATTTATCACATTTTCAGTAGAAAGCCTACAGTTAAAAACCAAAATTATTTACAAATGAATCTTACAGAATGAACAATTAAAATTCTAAATGCATTGGAAAATGATCTATTATAAAATTCTAATCCAATTTACAAATGTTACTGAGTTATGTTTCTTACCATGTGTTCATGTATCTTATTTTATCTCAAAATAGAATATTTGCTACAACAAATTATAAAAAAAAATATTGCCTGCTAGCTTATCTTGTGTGAATCCATAGGTTTAGATATTTTTGGGTATGATTTTATTAGTTCAATTTTATGACTTACGATCCAGTGATAAATATACTAAGAGCTGATAAATACCCAATATTACATGTAAAAATCTTTATTCCATGCCATATCAACTAGAGACTCCTATATCACCCCAAGGGCCACCCGGCCCACACAGTGATATAGGTTGAGAGTTGATACTACATGTGATGCAGATTTTGAGATGTCATGTTCATTTTATCATATATCTTAACTATACTTCTAGTGTGCTCTATGTAGGGGTGTGATATAGGTCTAGAGATGCGATATAGGGTATGTATTATATAGGTCTAGGGTGATATTTGATATCGGATATAGGTCTAGGGTGATATTTGATATGTGATATAGGTCTAGGGGTGTGATATAGGGTATGTATTATATAGGTCTAGGGTGATATTTGGTATGTGATATAGGTCTAGGGGTGCGATATAGGATATGTATTATATAGGTCTATGGTGATATTTGATATGTGATATAGGTCTAGGGGTATGATATAGGGTATGCGATATAGGTTTAGGAAGATATAGGATATGTAATATAGGAGTAGGGGTATGATATAGGTCTAGAGGTGTGATATAAGGTATGTGATATAGGTTTAAGGGTGTGATATATGATATGTGATATAGGTCTAGGGGTGTGGTATAGGGTATGTGATAAAGGTCTAGAGGTGTGATAGTGTATGGGATATAGGAGTAGGGGTGTGATATAGGTCTAGAGGTTTGATATAAGGTATGTGATATAGGTATAGGGTGATATAGGGTATGCAATATAGGTCTAGAGGTGTGATATAGTTCTAGAGGTGTGATAGGGTATGCAATATAGAGTAAACTAAATAGGGTTTAAACAAACACTTATAATGTATATACAAAAAAGGTATATTTTAATCTAAATATATGATAAATAATAATAGTTTAGTATTTGTTACATGTATATATTTTTAGTATATTGCAGGGTCTGTTAAAAGGACCTTTTCCTAGCTAATCATAATTAAATTTACTACATGTATATATGAATAAAAAATATTCGTAAATCCACAGGCAGCAAACCAATACTAATATTGTTCATCAGTCTTTGTCTTTGTGTTCACTGTCACACTTAGATTTCTGCTTTCTTTACAAATCTGATGACTCTGTAAGTGATCTACTGTGTTATGTGTTTTCTTGGTTGTTGTTGGTGTTTGCCATATCAGGTGTCTCATGCCTTATGGTTCTTGCATGTCTGTATGTCTTATTCTGTCACACCGCAGTGGTTTCAGGGATAACACAGTGAAACTGATTGTATTTGAATGGTACTTTTTTATAATCAGGCATTTTGACTGTCAATGGCAGTTGATAATTTGACAATGTAATATTAAATTGACTGCGATACCATCACCGTGATACCATCATTTGCATCATAGTTGGTTCAGTTGGGATTGCTGCAGTACAGGTGGTTGTTTCTATACTGACTTTCAACACTGGTGTAAGCCTCATTCAGTATACATGTGTTGCAAAAAATAAGACATCAAGCTATGATATATTTCTATAATATGATGAAGGTTAAACCTTTTAACGCTCCCGAAGAAATATTAATTAAAAACAACTTTGATAATTTTTGTCAGCTCTGATTTGATATTTTATACTTATAACCTTCAAGTATGGCAAATTTTGTAATGATATATATTTATCCTAAAGCATTTTACTGATTGTCATGGTCTGATATGTATATTGGGCGATATATCCGGCATTCATAAGGAATTATTGGTTGTAATGGTCCGAAATGTCTTTGGGTCGAATTGTCCGGAACTGGTTAACATTATGGTTCTTATATTTGCAAAACATCTTCAAAGATTTCTTTTGTTGCATTTAGTTTCGCTGCATTCTGTTCATTTTGTATAGTTAAATTATGTTTTTATAACGATTTGATTCATTTTATCGAATAGATTCGTTTCGATTCTTTCTTTTATCGATAATTTTCGTTTCGTTTTGGTTCATTTTCATTTTGCAATTTTTATGACCTGAGAATTGTGGGTAATATTGATTACGTAATTTTCGTAAACATCTGGATGCCATACTGCAGACTATATGGTCAATTCTATTTTGGAAAATCTACGATTCGATTTGTATTTAATTATCGAAACTAGCAAATATTTTCCGAGACCGGTTTGGCTCTCAATCGCACATATACAAGTATGTGCAAATAAAGCTGCCATTATGCTGTTTTTCAGCTCCTGAAAATGCAGGTACAAACCGGATATTGATGCTTTTTCTTGCCATAACTATGGTCTCACTAACCACTTCTAACGTTTCCATTACTTTACATGTTAAAAAAGTGATTTTCAAAGTCTCACTGTGAATTCCCAGGACAAATGACATCTTAAAGCTGCATACCGTCGCG
Organism: Perna viridis; assembly: GCA_037379345.1. NCBI lineage: Eukaryota > Metazoa > Mollusca > Bivalvia > Mytilida > Mytilidae > Perna > Perna viridis. Next base: position 25,217,335 of record CM074515.1, read on the forward strand.
AAGCTTGGAAAATAAGGCTTCCAAAATCATTATGCAAAAGGTACGATGATAGTTGAAATTCTGCACAAAATTTACTTGAATAAATAATACTGAAAATCTACATTCTTACCTGTTCTGCCAACTGACAGCATGGAGGCAAATTACTCACACATATAAACAATATTCATACACTTTTGTAGTTAATTACATATATGATTTTAAAGTACACATTCTCAGCTTTATTTTGACTACCTTTAATCATAATACACACAAATAATGCACTTACAATGCATATGTCTAGGTTCAGTGTGTTTTTGGTACTACATGGGGGGATGGCCATTTGACCCGGAAGTGGTTAGTGAGACCTATACAGAACCAAGTTGATAATACAACCGTAAACGCTCCGTTTGTATATTTCTGTGACTGATAGAATTTGAACTAAGTGTTATAACTACATGTTTATGTTTTTATTTTCAGTTTGTTCAGGATTCTCTCCACCAGCTACAACAGTTTTTCTCATCTTCCTTATATTTGAGGGTCTATTGTTTGGTATATTTACTGCTATCATGTGTGGTACACAGGTTTCAGCGATTTGTACTGATGAAACAGTATGTATCTTTGTTATAATAGTAATATAACACTGTTTTCAACTGTTGTGACTAAGTTGTCCTACCCATCTTTTGATAAGCATCCCGGGGTACCCCTATCATACTGTCTGGCAATAGCATCCCGGGGTACCCCTATCACTCTGTTAGGCAGTAGCATCCTGGGGTATCCCTATCATACTGTCAGGCAATAGCATCCCGGGGTACCCCTATCATACTGTCAGGCAATAGCATCCCGGGGTACCCCTATCATATTGTCAGGCAATAGCATCGAGGGATACCCCTTATCATACTGTCAGGCAATAGCATCCAGGGATACCCCTTATCATACTGTCAGGTAGTAGCCTCCTGGGAAACCTTATCATACTGTCAGGCAATAGCATCCCGGGGTACCCCTATCATACTGTCAGGCAATAGCATCCCGGGGTACCCCTATCATATTGTCAGGCAATAGCATCCAGGGATACCCCTTATCATACTGTCAGGCAATAGCATCCAGGGATACCCCTTATCATACTGTCAGGTAGTAGCCTCCTGAGAAACCTTATCATACTGTCGGGCAATAGCATCCCGGGGTACCCCTATCATACTATCAGGCAATAGCATCCAGGGATACCCCTTATCACACTGTCAGGCAATAGCATCCAGGGATACCCCTATCACACTGTCAAGCAATAGCATCCCGGGGTACCCCTATCATACTGTCAGGCAATAGCATCCAGGGATACCCCTATCACACTGTCAGGCAATAGCATCCCGGGGTACCCCTATCATACTGCAATTTTTACAGACAAATCAATGTTGTCTGTCAAAATTATTTATATTTGCAAAGTGTATGTAGTAATGTGTCATTCTCTATTCAGAAAATGCAAAGAGCAAAATTTTTCCTTACGTATTTTAACAAGTTAGCAGACACCTTTTATCAGTAATGAAAAATACAACATATTTAATGTTATAATAAAGTCAGCATAAAACAGGTAGTGATTCTTTTACCAGTGATAAAAATGAGAAAAATCATCATAATTGAAAAACAATTGCAGTTACATTTCTTTTCATCATATTATTTCCCCTTAAAAGTGATGAAGGTTATTTTTACATGGTTCATAGAATGAAAAATGAAGAGGAAGGTGGTTGTTTTTTTTGTTGTTTTTTTTGTTTTTATTCCATAAGAATACAAATGGATAATGAAGTATCCTTAAAAGGTTTGAGGGAAGGCTGAGATAAGAAAAAAAGATCATATTATTTAGGCTGAGTTAGATTCTTTTATTAGGGATATTTCACAACACCTTTCCATAACATGTTAATTGATGCAAAATTATTATAAATGAATTTGCCTCCACAATGTTGGTTCCCTAATAGCAATAATTTCCATGTAGAAACATGAAAAATGAAGCTATGTTTTGAAAGGTCACTCTGGTAACTAAAATATGAAATAAATGCAATGATTGTTAAATGTATTATTCTTATTAAAGTGATGTTGATTTTGTAAGTGGGTTTGTGCTTTTCAAACCCAGATTACACTCTTTATTTAACAGTATCCTTCTGATTGTGTTGATTCCCCTTTCTATGTATTTCCTTGTAAAATCATCTCTGATTTTAAGAAAGTTATTACCCCAGAGAACTTGATTACCATGTTGATACTTCTCCAAGATTTTTTTTTGATTTAACACTTCTAAAAGTTAAGAAATGGCCTACAATGATAGCATAAAAAGACTTAAAGTTTTCATTCTGAATCTTTCATCTGTTGATAAGTAGGAACTGAAATTCTCTCAATCTATTGTTTTTACCTACATAGATCACAATTATCTCTACATAAGCCATGAAATGCTCATAGAAGTTTTAATTTTGCTTTTTTTTCATGTAAACCTCTAAATGTAAAAATAAATCTTAATCGAAGGGTACTAAGTAAAAAAAATTCCACTAATTGCATTATTGCAAGAATAATTAAGGGAACCAAGCTTCTTGTGGAAATCAAAAGAATGTAATTCAGGGACAAAGACCAGACATGGGAAGCTGACAAACACAACAAAGAATATAAAATAACCAAAATAATACGTACCAAGTAACAAAATTTAATTAGCAACTTGGACTCCACTAAAAACGTGGAGCATGGACCAGGTACACTGGTAGGGTAAGCTTTCTCCGCTTTTCTAGAAAAACCGGCCAAGTTGCTCTTAAAAAGTCAAGTTCGGGCTAGACGAAAGAGGAGAGGAAAACTATGACATGTTCAACAAATCTGTTTTCATGGTGTAGATGGATACACCGTAACAATCCATGACTTCATAATGACAACCATAAAACTTCTGTAGTGATGACTTCAATCTCGTAGCAACATAATCTTGTTCCAGAAGCCTAATTGTAAGAAGTCTAGCGTGATACAAAAAGAATTTGTAGTAAAGGCCAGCTCTGGCATAACGTATGAGTTGTTATATGAATACTCCGTACACAGACTCCATACTCCATTTGCAAATTCTAGTATGCTGTAAATGTGTCGGAGACAGATTTTGACAATCACATATTTAAGACTGCAAAAAAAGTTAATTGATTCAAAAAAGGGTGCAAAAGTTTGCAGTAGAAGTTTCGTGGTTAACAGTAATATTTAGGAAATTTCTGTTTAATGTGACAAATGTCAGTGTGCTGTTTACATTAGAAATGATTCATATATCAGTAATTAATTTTGTCTAGCTTTCAAAATTTGACATTATCAAAATCTTGGGAGACATATCCAAGACTTTGCCCAAGGAATGTATGCATATTCTTAGGTCATATTTGACTCTAACAAGATTAATGTATTTTGAAAGTTCAGACTATTATTTCAGAAAAAATATATTAAATGTAGTCTGTGTCAATATCAGAGTATCTCTCAAAATTTAATTTGTCTGTATTATACTTTTTTCTCTGCCTTTTTATGAGATTATTGATTTCCATCCACTAGAATAAACAATTTACTTAATGCTGAAATGAACAGTTAGATTTTGACATGGACTTGTCAAATTTTGTGGTGTAATTGGAAAAAATGAATTAAAACATCATGCCATCCTAGAATCATAGCTTTATCATGCTTGATTGATTCTCGTGTCTGACATCAGGATCAGTAAAAGGAATTTTAATACCTTGATGAAGAACTTCAGAAAATCCAGAGATTTTAATGCCATATTTGATCAAATGCCACATATTGCCAGATTTTTATTTTGAAAAAAAAATCAAGCTTCAGTCCGTAATTTTTTCAGCAATTGTGATGATAAAAATAGGAAAGAGATGTTGAGGAAAATATTTTGTTCCCCCCTTTCACAAAAAGCTGGAGACTTTTTATGACGGGTGTGGAATAGACCCTTTTGTGTTAAGGTAATGAGTATGCTCAATATACACTTCCACGAGGTAGGACTGGATTAAAACAAAAGAATTTTCCTCGCAAGGGGGTTTATTGAGCATAATCCATACATGCTCATCAAGTATCCCATAGTTAGCACAAACGGGTCTATTGTATCAATAGTATTCAAATCTGTTGAGAAGTGCCACTTTTTAAAATTTTGCTGTTTTGATTTTTATTTATTTTTTATGTGAACTTTTTTCTCATTAGACAGAGTAACTGGTTACTCCATTTGCTTTTTTGCTCCTGCCAAAATTTTCGCACATTTATAGTTTTTTTTCTTTATTAAGATATTTACCACACATTCTATGCATACTTTTTTCATTTATTTAGGGAATCGAAAATTTAAAGAAAGATCATGGAAGCTGGGAGAAAAAGTCATATTGGCTGAGTTTGAAATCTGTGTTTGGACACCCATTCAGCTGGAGATGGTTTTCTCCTTTCTCCACACCAATGTTTACTAACAATGGATCTTATCACTGTGTTTGATAACACTTAACATTAGAAACATTTTAAACAGATAATATAGTAATATTTGTGCATTGATTATTCATAAAACATTACATGAAAGAGTCTTATTATTGTTATTTGGCAATGGGACCAATTCATTGAAACTTTGAAAAAGATATTTTGTTAATAAATAAATGTAGTAAAATAAGCTGATTCCTGATATCATTTTGATAGACAAAAAAAAAATAGGATTATTGTGAACATAATTTCATGAACTGTTAATAGAAGCCATTGGTAGATTTTACGAGTTTTAAGTATAAAACTGTGTCAAGTAAGCAAGTAATGGTGTCACAATGCTACTTTTCTTAAGATCTGGGTCACTTGGCAGTTATTAGAATATATAATTTTGATTTTTTAAACTGATTTGTTACAAGCCTTTTGATTGGCTCATTTTGCTTTGTATAGTCTTCTTAGTACTGTAATGTCTGTAAAGGGCTTGGTTCCCTTTAATTCTTTTCTAAATATTTTGAACAAAATAAAGTTTAATATTCATCATCTGGAAACTTTGCATGCATAGCTTCATATTAGAAATACATGACATAATATTGTATTTCAGTGCACAAAGGACATAAAGGTTTAATGTAAGTGCAGACAAGGAAAAGAAATGTTTATCTTTATTATTTTTCCCTTTTGTTTTGTTTTGGTTTTGTTTATATTAATTTTCAAAAGTTTTTGGTGAGTTTTTTTTTTTTTTGAAAAAGGAATATGCGTTGCTCTCATTATATCGTCATTTTTTCCATTAATTGTGCTTTTTACATCATACAAATTATTCATTTTTATACCTGGATAATTTACCTGTAATTTAGTCACATAAAAGTTGTTTTTATTATCCAATGAAATGTATTTTAAAAAAGACAAATAAAATTAATGAAGTATATAAACCAGTGGTAAGAAAATCTGAGTCACTTTTTAGAATATCCAATTCGGTGTGATAAAAGGGGACAAAAGATCATTCAGCTTCATGCAAATACAACAATTGCCCATTTGCAGAAAAAGTAAGCTTCCTTGATTTTCATTTTGTTGGCATTTTTATAATATCTTACTTCCATCTTTGGAGATGAATGGAATTTCTACCTGAACTAATCAGAAGTTTATATTACATTGATATCATTGGGTATTTTTTTGTACTTATGTTGTGTTTGTTTAAAGTCTATTTGTATTTAAGAGAAAGCCATTTGTATGAAAAAAATCAAATCAAACATTTGTAAAGCAATAATGTTACTGTAGAAATAAATATTGCTTACTTCAGGGGAAACGGTTGAATGATACCCTATAAAATGACTTTTATAAAGGGGACAATTGACAAGGAGATTTGAACTTTCTATCATTTTATAAATATTTTAATAAAAGTTCGATAGATAGCTTAAAACTATTTGTCAATTGTCAAGTTCCGAGGATGCTCACTTGGTGATTTTCATTGACTTGAGGGAAGACCAGGTCAATTCACTGAAGTGAATTATATTACTAGCTGTAAATGTTGTAATAATGATGAACTTCAATGTATAGTAGAGATTTTATATTTTTGGTTTTGTTTAGATATTCTATAGTTGCTTTTGTTTCATATAGTTTTAACTGTTTATTTATTTATTTATCTTAAATCTACATGTAAGGTCACAAAGTACAGTTAAACCTGTCTAAAGTGACCCCCTTTTGGACTTTAATATTGGTTTGGTTTATACAGGTGTTCCATTTAGACAGGTGTTTGGTTTACCAAGGTTCAAAATATGTTTATTAAATTGCTAAAACTCTGTATAAAGGGACTTCAAATAGTGTCTGGTTTTAGTCCAGTTTCACTGTACTATAGTAAACTGTGTGAGTCAAGTCCTTTGTAATGAGCTGGCCTGGCTTTACTTCCTAAATGTATATGTAAAATCGTGATTTTTCACAAATTGTATTTCAAAAATATTGTGCCTTTGTTCCCATCAGCATCATTTTGTCTACACACCATAACCTACATCTAAAATACATATGTATGTCTTTGCTAAAGACTTTGTATGATTTCGGTAGATATAGAAGGCTTTGGAACTGATACATAAAGACTTCAGATGTCTGCTGTAGGCAGGTTTTCAGCTTATTCAGGGTTTGGTTTACAGTTTTGTTTGTTCTGAAATTATAATGTTATTGGGTAGTTGAATGCATATCAAAATCTCTATATTCATGGTTGTCATCACTATTGATCATTTTGAAAATATTGTTAAAATAGGATTTGTAATGAGAATGATTTCAAGTATGTATGTTATCATTCTGTTATTATCAGGTAATGTTTGGATTGAAAAAAAGAAAGTATTGTCAGATAAACCATCACAGAATCGTCATGAATATTTTTTTTTGAGTTCGTCATAATATATGTTGCTCAGATCATTTCGAATCTCTTCAGTCTGACATTAATCCTAAATTTTATTCAAAATTTCATTATTCAATTTTCTGTTTGAATTTTATAAAAAATTATCTTAAACATAAAAGTTCTTCTGTATTTACCAATAATGTTTTTATTGTGTTGAGTAATACTGTTTGATCTAAACAGCTTCTGTCATCCTTGTCTTCATCATAATTGTCCCATGTACCTGCTTTTGTTTGGTGGGGAAGGCATACAGTGAAGGAGCAATGTATATCTACACTAATTTTAACAATTAAGGCTGTATGATTTTAATGTTATTCCCATTTATCCTGATTGGCTTCTACTGTAAGTGATTAGTTTCCCTTGTTGAAATTTTGATGAAACTGGCAAAGATCTAAGGTTAAAAGTGACATTAAAAATGATGCCAAGAGGTCAAGGCCACAGATATTATAAAAAAATATTTTTTCCAGGTGGTGAATTGCTCTTTTCTGCTTAACTGCATTTTAAAATCTTTCAACACCTCATTTTGAAGTATTTAAGTACAAGTCAATATAAAATTCAGCCACTGCCTATGGTAAGGTGATTCATTGTGTAAAATGATGTTTTTGCATAAATCACTTCCTGTCTGCTTTTAATAAAGAGTGTAACTTAAATGAAAATTGAACATTTTCACTGCATATTGTTTCATTTCCCTTGCTCTGCCGTTGCAGAAGATGACTCATATAAATTAGCCATTTTATTATGACATCTATCATTATCGTAGTTTAAATATGCTTTATTTTTATGCTTTACATTTGTGTTAAAGTGTTTGAAGGTTTTTGTTGCTGTTGTTACTAATGAATTTGGTTGAGAGATCTAGTTAGTTAACTTCATACATATCTTTATATTCATATGTTTATTCATGGTGCAGTGCATGAAAGGGCAAGCTGTATTTATAACTGTGATAGGACAGTTATTAGACTCTTTTAATTAAAATTAGTATATGCTTTGATAAAGTGAGGTATGTGTAAGAACATTTTGTGACTTTACTGAAATTTAATCACACAAACTATTGGACCCTTTTTCATGTATACACAGGCAAAATTATTTCACGTGATTTTCACACGAATTTCACATGATTTTCACCTGAATTGAGCAAATAAACTAAGTGATAGAGTTCACGTGAAATTCGGGTGAAAGGAGCCTTCACGTGAAATTCACACGAAATGTTCACATGGAATTCGTGTTTAGTGAATTTCTCATGAAAATCATGTTAATTTCATGTGAAGCTCGATTAACATGAATTTCACGTGAAAAATATTTGCCTGTGTACAAGGTGTAAAACAGTTTAAAAGAGAAACATAATAACACATATAAAATACTAGTGGCGAAAACAGATATTATAGCAAATTAAAACTGCATACTTGTATATATATGATCAACTATGTATTACATGTGTATAATGTGGTACTGTTTACATAAACAAATAAATGGCAACCACTAAGATGAGCTGGGAACATGAGAAAAATGGGAATTGTACACGTTCATATTTAATGGAGAAGGTATTATTACTAAAAATGAGTTATAATAAACTCTGAAGTCACATAATGTCCTAGCACATTCCTCCCTTTCTCAAAGACTAATAATTTTAATCAAGAATGTCTAACAACTGTCCTACCACATAATGTGTGAGTGCTCTACCTCATTACAAGTTTTCATTCCATAATAAACAGAGATTTTATGATTGCATCTATACGTAGTATTATGAGGTTAGTTGTACTTTTTTCCAATTTAAAAACATGTAAGTGAAAAATGATACAGAATTGTATTGTTTTGTGATATAAGATATACTTGCAATCAATGTCAGATATTTTGAATTTTTTTGTACAACTGAATAATACATTGACGTATATTTTGTAGATATGAAATTATTAATATATGTATGATGTCTCCTTTATTTCTTTTCTGTCAAAAAAAAGTATGACACTGTGTATAATCCATTTTACCTGAGAAGGTACTAAAAGTTTTCCTTAATTCCGATTTAACATGTATAGAAAACATTGTCAAAATGGTGTGTTCCATTACCAAGTCTTAATCACAGTCTGATTCTCTTAGAGACTGGTTCAAGAAAGCTCATAGGTAGGACGCTTTGGTTTATATAGAGACCTTAACCCTTTTAACTTATTTATTACGTAAAATTTACCATTTCAATTAGAAAAAGGGTCAGATAAACGTCATTTGTATTATGGATATAGATTCTCTGAGTAGAATAATCTTAATTATCTGTCAACTTGACGAAGTAAAAACTTCGGTTCAATTATACACAATTTTGTGAGAAATAATTGATAATAATTAATTACTACACTGAAAAAATATGTTTTTCCCATGACAAATCAAAGAACATTGGAAACATATTGTATGCCAGAAAACTTCTCTCTTTTAAATTAAATTACTGTGCAGTTGTTGAAAAGTCACATGCAAATTTAATCACTTGGTGCATATAGGAGATTTTTTTTTAGGATTAAATGTATGATGTTTTCTTGAATAAATGTAGGATTGCATTTAAAAAAAAATCTTGAGTATAATCAGTTTGTAACTGCTTGGTAAAATACAATTTCGCAATGACTGAATAGAATTTGTAATATATTAGGCAATACGAAAATACCAATCATATATATTGCAAATTACGAAATGCTGTAATGGAAAGCAATTTATTAATTTGATTTTTTTAATTCAAAATTGAAATTCCCCGTTTTATGGACTTTACCACCAAGGAATGGTTGGAGACTCTTTTTTAGACGGCATCTGGACATCCGATATTTATACATCTTTGATTATGTAGACACTCATGTGTGATATTTTCACTAACGCTATTAAAGTTATTTTTTTAGTGATGAGAGTGGGGGCATTTTTTTTTATATCTATAATCCCTATAAGTGATAATGTGTGTATTTTATAGTCTTTTCCTGAGAAAAAATGGTTAGAGATATCGATAAGGTAAGACCTGAAAACAAGAAATTTATTATGAATTATCTTTCATACTATTATTCAGACATTAAATTGGTTTACCTTTATGGTCTCAAACTGTTTTATAGGATATGGATATAACATATCCCAAATGTAGAATTTCAAGTGTTGAATAAAGGTGGCTTTTATAACAATGTTGTCATATTTGTTTCACTTGCGTTTTATCCTCTCTTTACATTCTTTTGATTACCACTAGAACCTTGGTTCCCTTGATTATTCTTTAAGACAGACAATCATTAAAAGATGTCTCCCTTTTAGAATCCTGCATGTTTTCAGGGGTATTTTATTGTCTTTTCCCTTGGCATGAGGTATTCATTCGCCATAAAATGTTATATTGATACCCTATCACATACACGCATCCTTACGAATAATCAATTCATAGTCATTCGCAAGCATTCATATATATAACACGTCGGCATTTGAAAATGACTCACAACAACTCGTGGACATTTAGAGACATTTGTATCGATTCGTGAGAGGAGGATGAATTTTTTTTTACATGACTATCCACAAATCTATATTTTACTCGTAAAGATCTAGAAAACAATTCTTCAGGCCTCGTGAACCGTGCGTACCAACGCATTCGCAAGATGTTGTATACAGTTTGGTTAGCTTTTTATTGTAGGGGTCGTTTTTACGAGTGAATGCCAGTGTTTTGCGATAGGTTTACGATGGATTTACAGATCAACATAAATTTACGGAAAGCTTACCCATGACCAAACCATACGACAAGCGTGAAAACTTTTTCTGCCGTATAGTCAACTTTCCTTTCATCTGTGGCAACATCCCTTCAGCAACTATGTATGGATTTTTCATATCACAACTCATACGTTATTCCAGAGCTTGCCAAAATTACACGAACGTTCCTTAATCTGCTAGACTTCTTACAATTTATGATGCTACAAAATGAAGACTACGGATGTTTTTTTCTTTTTTCGAAAAGCAGACGACTTTTACCAAATCATACATCTGGTTCATGTTCCCAGTTTTTGTTAACGTGTTATTTTGGTTCTTTGTGAATATTTATTTTCTTTATCTAGTCTTTATCCATTGATTATCTTCTTTTTTATTCCATTCGAATCTTGGTTCCCTTAAACCCCTTTCACAAGACCACTGTGCAACCGTTTTCTCCACCAAGAACAAAGAGGTTTATATTTCTGCTGATTTCTTGTTCTTCCCTTTTAGCCACCGGGAGAAGATGTCGAACAAAGTTTTGATATAATATTATCTTTTTTCTCTCGTAAAACATGTCTCGTTTAAATGTTTAATTGAAGAGTGAATGAGGTTTAGTGGTCTACAAAATATGTTAGTAAATGCAACTCCATTAAAAAATCATCATCGCTCACGAAACGCTCGTAACTAAACCGTAAATATTCGTAAAAACTCGTTGGATTATCGTTAGCTGTTCGTAATACCCCTTTTACATACACGATATTTCTTACGAACCCTTACGGCTAATTCTCAGTCATTCGCAAGCATTGAGCTCATCGGCATTCGTGTTTCGATTCGCAAAAGAAGATGGATTTTTTTATATGTCAAAATTTCTTACACGAATTTTTGATTATTTCATTCGTATAGAGCTAGGAAACCATTATTAACTATTTGTGTGGCATCGATAACCGATTACAAGTACTGTTTGATTTGCTATTTTATACGACTGTTTAACGATTCATTTACGATCATTTGCGAATAGTTTACGATAGTTTTTCGATGGATGAACGGATAAAGACGAATTTAAGTTAGCACATTGCAAATATATATGAATAATTTTATATAAGAGGGTACTGTTGTCGTGCTAGTGGGCGAAGAGTCGAAAAAAATGGTATAAAATTGATTAACATGTCAAATGTTAAATTTAATGATTCACGAGACTGTACGGCTTAAATTTATATGAGAAAATGCAACCCATTAAAAATCATAAAACACTAATGACTAAAAGGCAAATATTCGTAAAATTTCGTTAAACTATCGTAAACAATTCGTTAATTATTCGTAAAATCTTTGATCAAATCGTAACAATTCGCATTGTACTACCAACTATTCTAAACAATATCGTATGAATTTGTAAATCGCTCGAATTTTACCACAAAGAATCGTGAACTGTTGTCTTAAACGCATCGCATTCATTCTTATTAAAGCTTAAAGTGATTGTTCATACTCGTAACCAATCGTAAATCACTCGTGAAAAGGACTTATTCTAATGATTCGTGTTAGTTTTACTAATCTTGTACATTTTGGAGATTTATAACGATTTGTAATTAAGATTTGTGAGTGTGAAGGGGGTATTATTTATTCGTAAAATCATATTCGTTAAAGCTTGGGTGAAATTGTAACAACTCGTATATTGCACTCACAATTATTCTAGAAATACTCGTATGCCTTCGTAAAATGCTAATATTTGTCCTTTAAGAATCATAAACTTTTATCGTAATTGCATCGGAATTATTCATTTTAAATCGTAAACTGATTGTTGAATTAGTCTACTTGTGTAAGAGTCTTATTTTCAAGGATTCGTGTCAGTTTTACGAATCTTGTCAATTTCAGATATTCATACGGATTCGTAAGAAGAAATTGTCAATATAAGGGGGTATGAAATAAATATACTTATCAAAATGCAGTCATGAATAATCACGAACTCTTAAAAGATTGAATTTGTAAAAAAAAAAATTGTTTCTTCGGCGCTTATAGTCACAGTATCATTTTCACTTCAAGTTTCTATGACAAATCTTTCCCACAAAGCTTACGAATGCATATTTTGTTATTATTTTTTTTTGTTACGTGACTTTTGTTCTGCCAGCCACACCCTCAATGTAAATTTTATTGCGGCTCATTTGTAGGAAGATATTGACAAAGGGTCCTATTACTTGGATACTCGTATAAATCATGCCGTTTTGTGATTTCAAAATGTCTCGAATACATACTAGTACTTATTTGCATGAAATTCTCTTTCTCAGCTCATTGCAAATTTTACATGAATTTTCAGTGATTTCTAATGCTTATGTAATATCATACTGACCAAATTTAGAATAAAAGTTAATTATTAAGTTATTCACTTAGCAGCAGTGTATCCTTTCCCTTGGAATCACGACTTCATATTTGTATGCAGAAGTGTTTTCATCAAATCTCTTCATAGCACATGTAATGGAACAGTGTATTAGTCAATAAAGCGTATTAAATGAACTTATCATCAGTAAAATACTGTTTCATAAAACAAAAGAAAATAATTAGTTTAAGTGTTAGTGTCAGTTTGTTCGTTTGTTTGGTGTTTTTTTTAACTTTGAATCTGTTGTGATAGTAATATAATGATTTTCCATTAGGTTTAGATGCACTTTGAAATTTAGAAACTTGCAAATCCCGTTTGTTATTCATGTAATTTCGTTTAAAGCGCAATACAATCATTTAAGAGATCATGAAAACTAATATGTAACCTTTGTTTTAAATGTTCAATATATTGGTTAATATTTGAAACATAATCACGTTCTTAAACGGTAATTAAGTTTGTATAAAGTTCATGAACTTTAATACTTGAATACATTGTTCTAGCTCCATTTGTACACTATGCTAATAACAGTAAAAATTACAATGCCAAATTACCCGACATATCTCCTGGGCTATTCTGAGCTTCAATTATGAAGAGTTATACTGCAATTTGAATGTCTCAATTCCTGAGAAATAAATTTTCATGAAACTTTTTTCTTCAAGCTATTTATTATTCCCATGGGAGCAAAAAGATATAAATGTCACTTTAATTTTATCTTTTGACAAGTTTATGCGTATTGAAGTCAATATTGAAATGAGCCTAGGTGCTGAACGCTGTGATTAATAACATTATTTAATCTAGATTAAATAAAAATGTACTTTTAAGATAACTGTTTTTATATGAAGATTTGGAGGGGTCAGTAGGAACTTTTACAGTTGTAAATAGTGTAAATTAGCCTCGTATTAGCATGTGAAACCATATACAAACTTAGATAACATTTCCATCTCTAATACCATCAAATTCATTTGTATGCTTATTTACAAGATATTGATTAAGAATTTAATTCTCGTACAATTTTAAGGACTACAGCTCATCTGTGGGTCGGGTTAAACTTCACTTTCTCCCCATTCCCCATACTTAATTGCCCCATTCCCTCTGTCTCATTTCTCATCCCTTTTTGTCCATTTATATTCATTACCTCCTAATAGGTAATAAACACGAACTATTCATAAAAGTAAAACAATATTTATCATCAGTGTATGCCTTAACAATATTGATTCAACGTCTTTCTTTCCCATGTCCAATTCCTTGCTAACTACTTACAGTATCGAGTCAGCCTCAAAAGAGTGAAGGAATAGGTCAGTTTTTGTTACTTTTGTACTTTGTATTTTAGTTACTTTATGTTCTTTGTTGTGTATGTCTGTTTTCCATGTCTGGTCTTTGTCCCTGGATTGCATTCTTTTGATTACCGCTATAATCTTGGTTCCCTTGATTACTCTTTCAGTAAGTTGAGGAACACACTTTGTTCCAATTGTAATACCGACCGTTTGTTGAAAAACGCGTCCACCACACTGGAAAAAATGTATGTTGCATTACCCAACATGGACATTTTGTGTGTATATACCAGACAATAGGGAACAAATGATTAGAAGTAAATGAAATCAATTTACTTTCAAACTTTCTTGTTAATACTTTACTTTAAAGTAATAAACTTGTACACAAAAGTATAAATATGCAATAACAATTCAAACTAGTGGTTCTTTAGCGTAATTATTTTCATCTTCTAGAAAAATGCTGGATTTGACCACTATCAGGAAGCGAAAATTTTAGCTATGTGTCATGCTCGCGATTTGCTGGGTCAAGTATCATTTTACGGTCAGACGTCTTGTGGTCTTAAAAAAGAAGCACATACTTTTGCACCACTTTTGAAGATATTGTGTGACTGCCAAAAGCGGAAATCATCACCACAAAAACAAATATCCCTAAACATTTACAGACATGTGCCCAAAGTATTCGGTCACTTGTAAGTTTTTCCTTTGTTGTTATGCAAAATCATATCTATTTTTTTAGATACATGTTTTGTATATGAAAGTCATTTTTAAACTAATGTTTATGTTTTCGGCTTATGTGAAATTTTGCCATTTTTAAAAAAAAAATAATGTTCTGACTTAGAATAAAGGAATACTGGTACTGTATTTACCAAGACAATTGATGAAGTAACACTTTTACACTATTTTCAAATGAATTCATGACACTGAGTTTATGTACGAAACTCTCTGACACTTCTGAAAATGACAGTGGAGAACTTTAACTATAAAAGTTTTTAATGTTTTGAATTTTTTCTCTTTCATGGTAAAATTTCTTCAAAATCATTTCATGCAGTATTTTATTGATTTTTTTATTTTGGAAAGTAATGGGAGTGACTGAATACTTATGGCACGTCTTTGTAGCTTCGAAATGGTTCGAGCTGTAGATGGAAGTACATAAGTCATTTTGTGTTTTTGAAAATACACGCAATATACTTTTTGACCCAAAGTAAACAAATAGTAAACAACACATTTTCACACAAGCAGGTTAAAATATTGACAGTTAAAATTGCAAAAGAATGTTTTAAAGGAAAGATAGTAATTGTTTGTCTCCAGATAATTTGTTTTTTTGCGTGAAAGAAAATGATTTTGCATTCAAACCAACAGGCCTTGTCATGAATAATTCAAAATGTCACACATCCATAATTTGAAGTTAGTTAGACGATCTGATTCGTTTGTCAATATACAAATAGTTTTCCAGACCATACGGTTATTTTGATCGGGATCATATGAGTATACTTAATACATATGGTGAGGACGAAGGAGTTGTACCTTGCAAGTATTTAGACAATCTGTCCTTTAATTCACAAGTTAAACAGTCGTTAGTATTAATTAAATGTGGAAGAAATAAGAGCTTCACATTAGTTTGCACGATCAGTTTACTCTCGAGACAATACGCGTGTAGTCCTTCTTGAACACAATAAATCGCTTAATTGAACAAATATAATCTGAAAGTACAATTCAAACAAAACAAGTTAACTTAAGGTTATAATTATTTAGAGATTTTTTCTGCTCGTATATAATTTGTAACGTTAGCTTATATTGTTGAATCACTGATATTCTGTTATCTATTTCGTACATGTTTCGACAAATACAGGTACAATTTGTACTTGTTTATTCAAGAAGATATCTAAAATGTTATCACTCGATCGCACCTTGTACTCATATTATTGTGATTGGCAAGAAATGACAATGCATACACCATATACAGTGTATCATCCTTAAACTTACAGATATCAATCAATGTCAATATCACTGGTTCTGCATCATCCATCCGTTTCTATATTAGTGTAATCTATATAACATATATAAAGGCATTATACGTTTATATATGCAATGCAATTAAGAAGTGTTGAGAATAAGTTTATTTCAAACAAATTAAAAATAAAGATTCCTTGTCTCCGGTGGCATTCATTCTGTACAATGTAACTCAATAACTCAATTGGTAATTGGCCTTCCGAGAATAGCTAGTTTAGCTGATAAGTTTGTTTGATAGATGCTGTATTCACTGCATGGCCTACAAGACTCAATTGACTTTCCAAATGTGTGAAAGTGATAAAGACAATGACGGTGACACACCCCTGGGTGCAACAATTTACAATCAGATAAAGTTAGACTGGCACTAGAGAGGCTAAAAAGCTGCTAGATTAGACAGTTTGAAATGAAATACATCTACCAACTGATAATCCCAGACAGCAAATAAAAATCATAATATATATATTATTACCCAAGAACTGCAGTTTTATCACATTGTCAGACCATAGTTATCTACTTCCTTGACGAAAGAATTCTGACCACTCTATTACTCTGTGCAATTCTGCAAACAAAATATAATTTTAAAAATCTCTCAAGTAGTTATGAGATAAGAATTCGCTATTATAAGATCATTTACAAGACTATTATTTTGTCTTTATTTTGTTTTATTTGTTTTTGTTTTTTTATGGTTTTTTTTTGTATTTGTGCACTCTTTGTGCAACTCTGACAGTTCATAAGAGGTTCGAAAAAGCGACTGTTAAAATACTGTCAATATGTATTTCTGGTTTCCTCAAATTACACAAGTATTCAATTAATAGATTGCCAAATGCATTTGTTTATATCAGGTACTTAACGAAGGAAGTTTGGATTTCTGTTTGCCAGTCTGAGTTGCAAAAAACACTCAGAGAATCTTTGCAAAATATAATTGTTTTACAACAATATGAAATTTTAAAAAATAAACGTAAGCGGTATGTATAACTCAATGCAAAACCTTCGTGAACTAAGACAAACAATGTCAGAATTGCAATGTACAGGCGGGCGGGGCACTGGATTGTTTAGATGGCGTATATCTTTGACTCATATGTTAGTCATTTTAAAATATATTCAGAGTATTCTCAATTTAGTGTTTAGTAAAACTGCAGTTTTACTGTAAATATTTATGTAATCTATTAATATATTAAATTTGGGAGTAGGGCTTAAATTTCTTATTTTTTTTCTTTGATTTTAAATGAATTTAATTGTATTTTTGAGACAGTTCTTTTTCTATTTTTTATTGTTTGTGACCCTTGTAAAATATCGTTTACCAAGAACGCAGTCACCTGCATGTCACTTTCTAAATATTGATGAAAGGAATCTGTTGTATAATTTTTATCTTGTTTTAAGGAGATTTAAAAAAAACAAGAACAAAAAACAAGAAGACAAAAAGACAAAAAAATGTATATGTTTTATTGTGTCCCTTGTAAAATGTTGTTTACTAAGATCTCAGTTATCTGCATATCACTTTTCAAATATGTATGTATCTGTAGCATGTTTATAACCACGTTTAAATTGAGTGTTGTTGAACATTTTTAGATGTTTTAAGTAACGAATAATATATGTAATACAAGAATGCAAGTTTGCCATTGCTTTTAGAGGATCAATATCAAGTTATCAGTTTCTGCAATTATGAAATGTGAATGCTTGAAATATAAATCTTGATACTTATCATGCATTTGTTAACTAACAATAAACTTTAATGCTGGTGAGTTATCAATAAACAATGAATCAAAAATACTTTATTAACAAGAAAATTAAATTTTACATGTAACAAATGCATATCCATTTTGATTAATTTGGTAGCAGTATGTATAGACAATAATGCTTACATGAAACATTTACGATATTTCGTCACATTTACAGTAATTTGTAAGTGTCAGTCCCTGTAAAAATCAGGCAGTAGTTGAAACATAGTATAAAAAACCCATAATTTTGATAGTGTAATTTGACTATTTGCATCATCAGAATCAAGGGAAACGGACAAGATTCTTCATATCATGCTTCACCATTAAGTTATAATTTCATTGACATGCACTGAAAATGAACATTTCAAGGGCAGATAACTCTGTAAAAACAAACATTTTTTTCTAAGATTCTATTGAAAATTTTCTGAGCAAAGTCAGTGATGCAGGGATCAAATAATGGTCTTTTCAAATAGAGAAAGCATCCTTGAGTGATATTATATTGTCAGATCAGTGGGTTTTTTACATGCATGTTTCTGATTTTCATTATTTTCCCTGATTATTACAAATACTTACACTTAGTGCATGCATTGAGAAAATACAAGAAGGTATACATATGTGGTTTATCTACAATGATTGAAATAAACACAATTAGTAATAATTAATGAACAGAAGGGTTTAATGAAACATGTTCATGTATTTATTTTTTTTTAAACTGTATAAAAATATATTTATGCAATAGTTTGACGTTTTAAGGAACAGTACAAAAAAGTGATAGATATTTTTGAAATGCTAAATGCTAGCATCCAGGGTGAACTTAGTCTTCTTTATAACCGTTTATTATATAAATAAATACTTTTATATATACTTTAATGTTCTATTGAAAAAAAAACAGTGTAATACATTTTCAAAAGATACTAGTGCAACGTCGATTCCATTGGTCATTGGTACATTTCATAACATATCAAAATTATTCAAAAGAAAACCAAGGGAACTAATTATATCTGTACGCCACAAAAGTTAAAAAAATACTTAAGTGTGGAAATATTCTCACTTCCATGGTAACTACAATCAAATTCTTTAACTTTTATGACGTCAAAAACATTAACGAATTTCATCAAACCTTACTAATTTTTTTAAGTTTTGTGGCGCCTGAGCCAGGTGCAAAATACCCTATGCGTCATACGTGCATGTTTACAAACACCGGTTTACAACATTACAAAACAACTGCTTGTTTTTATGGTTCTTTAATTGTCCATTTTTCACATGTTTAACATATGTTTGGAAGCACTAACTCTTCTTTACTAAATTAAACAAAAACTAAGTTCTACAAACATTGACAAAACGAAATTTGTATACCGAGGTTGTATAGGTTGTATACATAGCACTTGTTTTAAAGGCAAAAGAAAATCAAACACATAAGCAAATGATTTCGTGTAACCACAAAAAGACCCATGATAAATTAAACGAACACACCTTTTGTTAAAGACCCATGATAAATTAAGCGAACACACTTTTTTAAATTCAAATTCTTAAAAGTAATGCCTTGTCCTGATCCCTACCCACATTAAATTACCAAAATTAACATCCCCGCCAACGTTTAGAGAAGACATTTGTGTACTGATTTAGCAAAGTTCAGCAGAGTTTTTATCAATAGATTAGAAAACTATTCTATTAGCAGCAAGAAAATGATACTTATTATTTAATTGCTACAATATTTACATACGTAGGACAATACAAAATGAACACGTGTGGGTAAATTTACTACGTCAATGAGATTTTAGCGTAGCTAAACTTTCGGGCATTTTCAGATTTCTGCGCTTATAAGTCAGCACACTTCTCGTCAAACTACAAATCTGTTGATTCAGCAAATATGTCCAGGTTAATGATTACTCGTTTCCCATTTATCGCTGGCGACGCTGGAACAGAATTCGGTGTATCTTTTTGAGCAGCTTCCGTCATAGCTGACAGTTTATGTTGTAAATGTCTATTTCCTATCTTCATGTTCCTTTGTTTTAAA
Organism: Perna viridis; assembly: GCA_037379345.1. Taxonomy (NCBI): domain Eukaryota; kingdom Metazoa; phylum Mollusca; class Bivalvia; order Mytilida; family Mytilidae; genus Perna; species Perna viridis. Next base: position 25,237,202 of record CM074515.1, read on the forward strand.
TATTCTAACTGAGTATACAACCTCCTAAATTCTTCCTGAAATTACAAATACATCGATACATATAGTTTTGTTGCAATCTGAAAGAAAAAAAAACAATTATTTATGACCGGAAATATTCCATAGAAACATTATGTTGCTAGTTGCTGATTATGGTTTTAGATAATACATGTCATGAAGTGATTAAATGAAAATATTTTGAATCCAACAAAACAAAGTGAAACTTATTATATTTATATCCGACCAGATGTTTGTTATACCTGAATATCTTTTTCCAACAAACTTTCACATTCTGCATCGTCCACTTTATCTGAGTAGCTGATATTATTACTATTGTTTTGAAGATAGGTGTTGTATGTATTATTAGGAGATTTCCCCTTTTTAGATCCACCTTTACTAATCATGGTTGTGTGTGAATTGTCTCCGTTCTTCCCACGTCTGTATATATGATACGCCTGTAATGGAGTAAAAAAAACGTGAAAAAAAAATAAATACAAAAACATGACAAATAATTTTTTTATTGTATCATGTATGACAAATCATTATGGACATTATGATGATTTATAGTCATGAAACTAGCTACTTATGTGTCGCAAAATTCAATAACATGTATTCCTCAGTATTTGCTCGTTTTATGTACTTCTTGAACGGCTTAATATCACAACATGGTGGACGCGATACGAAAAAACGAAATACAAAATTCTCTTCTGTGATTGGTTGTTGTATGATTGTGTCGCGGTATCTATAAAATTCGATTTGTCGAGAGCAATCGAAGGTGACGTCTTATAGAATGACGTGTGATAGAATATCCGCCATTACATATTCTGAGTATAATTATTATAGTGTTGCCAAATTGATGTACAAAATTGTTACGTCAATGTTATGTATGATGAATAATGATTACACGTTTTAGTTTGATACATACTGCAAACGCAAATGCATCAGTAAAGTAAACGAACACGATAACCGAAAGCGCATGCTATATCTATAGAAATCTTTCTACGTAAAGAAAATAACAATCACATGAAAATTGCTCGTTTCGGTATGTTGGGAACAACCTCTCCTCGGCAGCAATAGAGCTAAATACTTAGGAAGTTCAAGATTCAAAGAATTATGTGCAAAATATTAATAACATATTCGCATTATATTAAGCTTTAACGTTATAAATGGAGTGTAAAATATAAAATGATTTTACTTTAGGAATGGTTGAATATGTGTATGAGCTCTACTATCTCCAAAATAAGTTGACTAATTGACTACTCAAATAATCTTGTAACGACCAATTATACGTGCAAAAACTTTATCTATTTAGTTTGTGTAAGACCGTTTTTGTGAACCAAAATAGAAGTGAAGTGCTTAGTGCTCTATATAAATAAACATGGTTTATTCCAGCATTTCTATTGCGTCGGAAATGCCTTTACCAACAAGCTACGAAACAGCGTCTGACGTTCAATATTCACACTAGACGATGCGGCCAGGCCCATCAGAAATTTTAAAAATATTGAAAGGTCGGGAAAAAGTTAATTATTTAACGCGACGTTATCCGATTGTCAAACGACGTTTGTTTTGAAAAATGTCAAGGATTCTCGAAAGGCCTGTCTGCAGCGGTTAATAAATAAACGAATGACTGTCGCTGTGTGGAGCTTGCTTTACCGAGTCAGGTCATGAGTATTTGCGGTTGTTTCAAAGTTTCCGGTTTTTGCATTGATATTAACACGTGTTATGTGGACTTTACTTTGTTTCGACTATTGCAGAGTTTTTGCCTCGACAATTGTGTTATTAGCCGTTATCAAATACTTAAAAAGTATATTTCTTATCTCGATAAGATTTTTTTAATTTCAAATCTAAGAATTGCAAAGGAGTCCAACTTTCATCGTTATATATTTCTTTGGTAGAAAGCATTCAGGATATTTACGATCAATCATTGTAATACGTTCATCTTATTTCTTTGATCATGTACTGGTATAGTGCAAAAGTACTTAAGAAGACACTATAAATTCAGACTACAATGACTTGAAATATAAAGAATAAACGCCTATCTATTTATGATTCATTTGCATTTTCATCCGTTTCATTTTGAACTACACAATTGTTTTCCATGTTTCCAAAACTAATGCTGGTGGGTGTTAACCTTGGATAATAATTTATGAGTAGCGTCTTACAATGTCAATGGACGGATACATAGGAAGTTTGTTGGAGTTACATGTTCCAATGCAATATTAAAATCTAATCTGCAAAATGCCATTTCTTGAGTCACGTAATGAATCATACTGAATCAAACAGTGAAAAATGGTGTTTACAGAAAACCAAAACTACTAACATTGTTTACCAAATGTTATAACTCATATTTTTAAACCTCGCATTTTCAATATATGATCTTAAATCCATATCTAACGACTGACTATTCTTCTCTTTTGATGAATGTTGTTTTGGTGCACACCACGTTCTTGTGTCTTCCCAATATGAGGAAATATATTTTAGAAAATTACTTCAGCGAAAGAGTCGATATCAAACTATTTTCATTATGCTTGTCAATGGTTTATACTAGTATTTCAAAAATACTATCGGAATTCCTTCTCCAACACAAAGGTTACCTGTAGTTCCTAACGCCCGAGGATGCAAACAATGAAAATGTGCACAATAAATATATTAGAAAATCATTAGACATACAAATTACCAATATTCAATAAAAAAGTATAAAGAAATAAAACAAAAGTCAACACTAGTAAAAATATGATAACTTATTTTACAACTATGCATCTACTTATATACAAGTTTTTTGCGATGTTTATATAATTTGTTTAATTTCTGATGCACACATTGTTAATCTTCGGGCTTATTTCAGAAAAAAATTAATACGTGATGCTGAAATACAAATGAAATCAAATGGTTCATGGTGTAGCGCTATATATGTTTCCGCCAATTAGCTCAATTGCTCAAGAAAGGAAAAAGTAAGTGTCTGAATTTGTCACCAAATCATATTACTAGTTACGACGTTGTGTTTTTGTAATTGTATAATTTGCGACAATTTGTCTTGGAGTGTACACCCTCAAGCTATCCTTTAGGGACTGCAGGCGGGAGATACAATAATTAGGTTTAAAGTGTCACTTAATTTCATAAAATGTCTTGTCAGTCAACAACCACCAATATAAGACAGCGGGAATCGGCATCAGTAAAACTGTAATATATCATTAGTCATCTTAGTGCGCAGGTCAGTGCCCATGGTAGAAGCTATATGAGCTTCATTCGTCAGTCTCAAAGTCTACTGTCATCGAGTAATTGCCCATTCAAGATTAAATTCACGAAAATAGGACCTATTATGTCGTACAAATTACCTCCCCACAAGTTTAGTCAAGTAATAAAAGAAGTCGTAAATTTCATTAAATCAGAAAAAAAAAATATTGCTAAAGTATATTGCAGACATTTTTATGACTACATCATTGATGTAATGATGTAAAATCGTGTAATCATTCTATTTTAAACTAAGACAAAGGTAAATAAATTCTTATTTATATTTCAAGTATGAAATTATAATGACAGTGCAACAGAGGACATGCCATTATGTTGCCTAGATCACGCAACCGAATTTTACATAATCAAGTTATTTTTAAAACAATACATTAGACATGAAACTTTTCTAAAAAGATAAAATAGTTGCACGTATCTGTTGCATCATCGGAAATTTCAGTATGATACAGCAAAATATTGAGCAGCAATTTGCTGCTGCAAAGGTATACATTACGTATGATATAATGTTACAATGTTAAGCAGGACCTACGGTTATGCGTTTTTTGTACAGATGGAATGTTTTGTAACATCGTAACAGCTCTTTAATGGTATAAATTTCCTATATTTACCAATACCATTCTCGTCGAAATTTCTCACAAAGATATCCCCATTCCACATAGAATTTCCCCTGCCCTTTCTTTACAGACCACTACATTTTCATTGATTAGACTATGGTTATTAATTGAATTAAATTGTTTCATACTAAAGCCCCTATCCCTATCCCATCGACGACTTTCACATTTGCCATGGTGGAAACTGGTTTTCATACTGGAGAAACATTGGAAAGATATTAAAATATGTATCCAAGCATTACAATATCTGAAATACTTCTATAATATATGTATCATTTAAAGATTCTTAGTAGTAATCGAATCAAATGTCTGTTCCTTTGGCTCCCATTGCCATGTCATCCGATCTTACGCCTGTTGACCTCAGTTGACCTCGAAATAATGGATACACATTTCCGGTAAGGAAGTAAGTGTGAGAGTTACCCCCTACCCCATATCTCATAAATTGGAAAGTTTGCGCCTTTCATGTACTCTAACTGTTTTGAATATTTTCTTTCATTCTACCTTATAAGTAAACATTTTTTTCTCTTAATGTATTAACGTAAGTACCGAACAAAATGCATCCTATATGTAAATTAAATATTGCATCATACAGTACACTATTATTTTTGTAAAGACCAGAACTTCAAATTCTACCTACCTTACTACCAAACAAAAAGGCTAACGTTACAGTCGTTGTAAGCTGCGTGTGAATGAATATAACTAAATAAACTAGATCTGGATTGGATGGAAAAGGATGTTGTAAAAATATCCTGAATAAGAAAACAAAGATGAATTTTATTTCCTTTGAAATCTTAATAGTAAATTACTGACACAGCGTCAGGTGTTTTTGTTTTGTTTTTTGTTTTTTTTCTGTTTTTTTGCATGATTTATTGACATGTTATATCAAATTTAAGTTTAAGATCAAATGAGCAAGCGTTTACACATATATAGTGGTATTATCATTTTGGAATATCTATTTTTGTGTGTGTGAAGTTCTGAATAGTTCCGCGTTATCGAGCAACTTTGTCCATTTCGTAAAACCTTACTTGGTATTTACCACGACCCTAACTACGAAACTACTTAATGTTGGTATCCCAATACACTAAAACATGCGAGTGAATAAAATATGGTGCGTGTCGACAGATTCGCGTAAAACATGTTGATTTCATGTTAATAAAACTATATACTGTAATTTGTTTTTTTGTTTTGCTATTTTGTTATGTTTGTTTTATTTTATGATTGTTCTCAATTGCTGGTTTGATAATGGGATATAAACGATTTTTGGTCTGTTTACGCTGCAACATTGACCCTTTTGCGTTTTATGCAGCGTCAACCAACCTACAGTTGTTTATATCACATTATCTAACCAGTAATTGAAAACAATCCTTTATTATCTTAATTTAATATATGTATTTCGAAACGTGTTCCACCATTCCTACATTGTTTATTTTATTTACATCACAATAATTTAATTTGTTTTTGCGCTCAAGCGTAAAAGCCCCGTTTTATTTCAGGGCCCTTTTGAGGTTCGTGTCGAGCAGCTGAATAATTTTTGCTAGACTTTAATCGTATTGCAATGTGAGGGATGACGCCGCTGGCGGAAGATGTCTTACTTATCCGTTCTGAGCACATGATGTCACCCTTAAATTTTACGGGAGTTAATATTGCTAGTGCTTTACGCTTTCTGTAATGTCTAGATTTCCTTATTTTCTGTTTTTATCTGTGTTCTTTTTTATTCTGTTTGTACACTTTGTATGTATATAATCTTTGTATCATGTTTTGAACTTCTCACGTTCAGGCAATGTACTTGAATTTTGATGTATCTGAATTATGTCATTATTGACGCTTCGGTGCTTTTGCCGACATTGACCTCAACAAATTTTACACTTCTTTCTTTGGCTAGGCATGGTTTGTGATTGTGTAGTTCCTTATATATACTGGTTTATACTTCATCTACTTACTGAATTACATGCTAATTAAACGCAAAGACACTGAATTTCTTCAAATCGCATTACAAGCTTTGATTGATAGCAAAGTATTGAGTGTCTTTGTTCTACTTTAAGAATGTTCGTTTATAATGGGATTATTTCGGTCAGTCTTTCTGACCAATTATCTTTAAAGTCATAAACTTCCTTTTTGAAGGCAGTCTATTTAATTGATTTTGTCCAAATCCAGACAAAATTGTTATTTTATTGAGAATACACATGTGACCTTACAAAAAGAAAGCTAATAATGACAACTAACTTTTTAACTACGAGACATTACAGCATTTCACAACCTGTCATTCATTCTGTCAATTTTGCTTTGTCAAAAAGAGAACTTTCTTGTATTGAAATAGAATGACGAATGAGACAGTTAGCATAATTTACATGATAAGTTGATTTTTTCCAAAGATGTTTTGGGGATTTTTCATTACAGAATTGAGAATTTGAAAAGAAATTGGGAGATTTCACAAGAAAATACAAATGTTGATTATCAAATGACATGTTTTGCATTAAAGAGTTAAAACTTACAAATCTAGACAAGTTATTTTTCGTATTCGTTTTTAATCACAATAATAAGCTAAAAAGATACAAAATATGAAAAGTTAAGTAGCACTCAAGCTAAGAATCATGCAAAATGTGATTCATGGGTAAAAAGCCTACATATTTTTATTTTTGATATTTTGTTTGAAATGTCATAGTAAACAGAAATTAACATGTGATTTTTCATATAACCCGTGCTCTCAGGAGATAAAAAATATATAGAATGCAATGTAGCTTTCAAAAATAAGGGAGATAACTCTGTAAATGGCGCACAAATACAATAGAATCCACTGAATTTTCAATGTGGATTATCTCCTAAGAGCAGGCTGATTTGAATGAATAATTACACATTTCATAGTATAGAACCATAAAACAACTTAATTACAAAATAAAAATATGCAGCATTTTTGGGGGTGTATCACATTTTTCAGATTTTGCATGATTCTTACAAAGACAGCTACTTAAAGTACGTATGAAATTCAAATTTAATGCAATCACTGTCTGATGCACAATAAACTGATTAAATTAAACTGCTATGATCTGTGATCGTATCAATATGAACAAAAATCTTATTTAAGATAGAAACGAAAGACTTAGGTAATCGTTTCAAATTGAAAATACTTACATAGAAACGTTTAGAAATAATGATAAAAGCGTCTCATTATAAATTGCCCAACTTATAAATCTACTTTCGTTGAATTCTGACGGTGCTTTCCTCACTACGATGCATAACCTTATTCCCCATATCAAAAACAGAAGTTCAGCTGAAAACAAAAATATCAACGAGTTATATAATTTTTTCTCAGTAGTAAATTCGAAAGCAATCACGGCTAAAATGTAATAAGAAATTCGTAAGGAAAGAATAAAATTCTGTTGACTTGCCACAGTAAGATAAAATTAGTTATTAGTTATTACGTCAAAGTGGCAAATAGCTTTCTTGAGTCATCAGTTACAATAATTTTCTTCTCTCGATTTTCGGTAAAATCAACAAAATGGTTACTCTTGCTGTCTATTTGGTTCATATTTTTATCGAGTTGGAAGAACCTGAGCATCAAAAATCAATCAATGAGATCAACTTAAAGTATAAAATGTGCGATATCTCACTACGACGTTTTTGTATTTATGAAGTTCGGGCGTGTGTGGACATATGTGAAAAGACAATAACTTCAATATTATTTTGTATTGCCTCAAATGCAAGATATGACGTGCCACAAAAATAAATTTTTATATTGTAGTTATCTGATTTAAGTAACCTTCTTATAAGAAAGTTACGTTTTACTTATATCAAATGATATGAAAAGAGAAAATTTGCAATCTGTAATTGATCATAAGTTGATGGAGTAATTTAGAATTTTCTGGAAGTTCTAAAATGCAATACTCAACATTCTGTTTAGTTCTTTTAGTCCGAAATGCATGCAGTGTATTTCATAAAATAAAATTTTGGTCTATGAAGACATGAACTGACCACACAACGCAGACTTAATGAGTAAAAAAGTTGGTTAATATTATATCGAGTAGATAAAAATATATACTGTTATTCCTTATAACTCTGTTTTAAATGAAAATGCGTAAATCTGTGAACAACGTTATTTGATATCACAATTATATTGTAAAATTCCATTTCTAAGATGACGAATAAATGTCAATCACGTAGCAAATACAAAATATCAATCATATATATTGCAAATTTCGATATGATGTACACGTGTTTCAAGAAGTAACCTCTCACCAGCATCATTAGAATAAAAATTAATAGGAAGATTTTCATAAAAAAATTAGCAAAGATGTTAAATTCAAAATCGAATTATTAAAAGCAACTAACCTATTGCTGCGGAGTGGTCCCACCAGTCGGCAGAACACTGGAAGGCTTTTAGATCGTTGTAGTGTAACCCTGTCATACAAATAATACTATCATTACCTCGTAGTTTAAACCACTACAGGGACAACTGTACATGATAAAACATACAAATTCTAATAACATCACAATTAATCTCTAGATTTCGAAAGGTCTGGCTATAGAATATTGCAGCTTTAAAACGGTGTTACCAACTGTAAACTCTGATCATATAAAATATAATATAAAGATTGATTAAATGAGGGTAAACAATGTTTTATGTTTTCTGTAGAATTCATCAATAAATTTTTTATCCAATTACTTCAATGTTATATAAAAGATGTGGAATATTAAGTGCATGGATCATATCATTGACCTTGTTTATATTTTCCTAAATAAATGGAATTATTAGAATTCTATATTGATATATAGCTTGTAAATGGATTTTTGAAATTTATGGAAATTAACTTAGAAAAATGAATATGTGAATAACATGATGAAGTAAAACAATCTTAAATTCATTGTTAGGAGAGGAAAAAATAGCTTTCATAAAACCTTATTTCTATAGTCGTGTTCTTTGCATTCACGACGAGGAGACTTACAAACAACAAGAACAATCATGACTAATTTTTCAAGACATTTTTTCGACATATAAAAAAACGACCTTTCATGATAGGATCTTCAAACAACAAAGTTGTTTTAACCATACTATTTTCGTCGGCATTAATGAGAGAAATATGGAAAACATAAGACCTCTAAATGAATAAGGTCTTCAGGGCATTGAACAGTAAATTAAATTATAATAAAATCAGAAGTTAAGGGGTCTGCAGTATTCTTTTAAACAAAGTTGATCATTCTCTTTTCGTTTAAAAGGTTTTCAAAATATAACAAAGAAAACTTTGTATAAGTTAAAAAGGGGTTGATTCAAGGGGATCCAGGATTTCATCACTCAAGGTAGTTTCTATCATCAAAACTGAAAGAGTTGAAGTTAAAGGGCCTTGGAAATTAAAAAAAAGTGAGTCTGTGCCATTCACTACTGAAATATCTCAAAATGTATGATTTAATAGCCTTATTTTGCACTCCTATTGTGAAGCATATGATAAAAAGAATATCACATAACATTTATAACAAATTAAAGAATGAATGAATGAATGAATGAATGAATGTTTCCGCCGACTTGCATTCTCTTTTTCTGTATTATATTTCATTATTGACAAGCAATACAAGTGTTATATAAATACTTTTAATTTTTAAAACGTTATTTCTTTGAAATATTTATCTTAAGTAATTATAAAAAGGCCAAACTATCACGTTATAGGTGTATATTAGCCTTTTAACACTCGTTAAGTTCTCAATTTTAAGCCTTAATTGGGTTTAATTGCTTTTAAACCTTCTTTTCAAGATAAGCATTAGAACAATATATCAAACCCATTATATGTGCAATTTCTCAAGTACAATGGATCATGTAAAATTTTATCACTTCAGATGCAATTTTTGTCTTATTTATATTAAAACTTAACATGACCATGAAACATGACTTTTTTGTGCCGACACTGCCATCACTGTTTCTTCATATATATCAGTAGCTTATATAAGAAATAAAATTATTCAGAAATGTTTTCCACCATGAATGCCGATATATTCAATCGTAGTTTTTTTATTAATATACAGACCGTGGGAAATTATGACTTGGCTTTTTTCATAAGTATTTAAAGTGTATCGAACAGCAGTCTTATTTTACAAGAGTAATAATTAACAAAAGTTCCTTTGCGAATTTCTCTATCAATGTGACACATATTAAGTCAGAAACTACTACAGTCAGAAAAACAGTTCCCGGAGCATAATGATAATTAGTGCGATTACAGTTTTAAGGGAAGCTTTTTTGTTTTTTGTTTTTTATTTTCTTTGTTTTTGTTTTGTTTTGTTTCCGTTTTTTTTTTGTTGTGGTTGTACACATTTTGTTAGTTCATGTAGTTTTATGTTCGGGGATTTATGCAGCACTGCTTAGTATTTAGAGCAAACACTCTTATCGCATGGAATCTAAATTTCTGCTTCAATTGAACTTCGAAATATTGGAACCCCATCAAAATAATTCTTCCAGATTGTCGCATGTTTGTCACGATCAAAATGTAGCACAAAAAGTCAGTTATAGAATATGTTTTAATTTGAATAAAACTGATGCCTTACTTACTTTTGTTATAGAACCATATAATATTTGTAGTTAAACAACATATGTTGAATGTATTTTACCTTCCACGACCCGAGGAGGACCTGCTATCGTACGTGCGGTAAGGAAAGCAGCAAACACAAATATAATGAGTAAAAGTCTTTTGATTAAGTCTGTGTCTGATATTTTCACCCTCTGGGCTGAACGTACTCTGAACACTACAGATATTCTGAAAGATAAGCATAGAATTTTGTAATAAAAATGGAACCAACAACAGTAGATCGCTTACAAAATAATGTTATGTAACATTCAAGACAAAAAAAAAACTACAAAATTTTGTTTCCATTTGTGTAGTTTAGTTCAAATTAATCACAAATACAAAAGAAGGATAAGAATGGCAATACGTCATATATACGTTATAAATACTTTTAAAGTATGGACCATATTACAAAGACTTGGACTTGTAAAGGGTAATAGAATAAATTTATTGCATGCATTTATTTTCCTGCGAAGATATGAATCGCATGAGCTTGCAAGTGCAATATGTACCACGGAGAAAATGAACGAATACCAATGCTGTGACTCCCCGTGTTTATTATACAAAATGTAGGATAAAACACTGTGTTCCTAGAATTTATCAATGCGTAAAATCGGACCATTCACTCACATCTCAAGATTTTACACATCCATAAATTCTTGGAGAAAGTTTTAATCCTTATAATTCCAATCTGTTTGCAATTTATTTATCTTTTAATTTTGGGCATCTCATTCAGTGAAATGGACATCGCAAATATCGACATTTAACCGACAAAGTGACAGTAAAAAAGGGCTACTGATAACCATATTCTTTCAAAAATGATGTTTGAATATATATTTTGCCGACAATGAATGCAATAAAGTAGGTTATACCGTTTCACACCTTTAATCGGCTCTATATTATTTCCATGCTTGTGTTCGACATGAATTTGCACTGTTGTAAAAAAAAAACAGCCATCGCCGAGGTTGTAATAGATGAACAACCAATAATAATGAATTTAAAGGCATAGCCTAATCAGATTGGAACTATAAAGTAGTAATGAATTTTTGATACACACTTTTGTGCTTTAATATACACCAAATATTTTTTAACATATTTATTTGATTTACATCTAGTTTTTATATCGACCACAATTTAATATTTTAACTACTAAATAGTGCTATGTACATCTAAATTACATTTTTTTAACTCCGCCATTTAATTTTCAAATTGCTATATTACTACATTTATTTTATCTACATGATTCCTGTCTGAGAATTTCAACAACGAACAAACGCGTTTTGAACTTCCTACATGTATAGTCGACATCCGCTTTAATTTTGAAACACGTTGGTACTTTTCCGAACATTATTAGATACCTTCCGCAAAAGTATAAGAATATATCACACGATCGTTTCTTTGGGCTTTTCCACTGAAATCAACAAGCAAATAATTTACTATACAATTATTTGGTATGAAGTATCTAATCGTTTCTAATGAAGGGTAATAACAAAATTATCGAACTGATAACTACAATAGTTAAAAGGAATATTCAAAATAAGCATTGTTTTATGGGAATAATCAATCTGTTTCATATGAATTTGACAATTTTAACCATATTTTTAAGACCTAATAACCTTGCTATTTTTAGCAAAACTGTCTTATGACATGAAAAGTCAATAAAATCCACTGCAAAATATGTGTCGTCGGAGGGAGAATTAAATGTTGTATAGCCTTAAATTCGTTACTTCAACCCATTCTCCAAAGAAAAAGCCTTTAAAGGTTTCAAAAATATTTATTTCAATTTGAGAGAATAAAGTGGTAAACAGGTTCCCGAAGGCCAAATATTTTCTGGCTTTAATGAAATAAAGTACATAATCCAGTTAATTGCTTTAGTCATTATGTTTCTGTCCTTAAATCGTAACAAATTATCAGTAGAAATGTCTCGTTTTATAATTTGTAACATAACCTTGTTCCATAAGTTTTCAATTTTGATGAATATTTCTATGCATTTTGAGCGGCTTTAAATAAGCTGAAACTTGGTTTTACAAACGTTGTCTAACGTCTTCAATCGATTACCTCACGACAACTTATAAACAGTAAAACCTGCATTAACCGAACTCCTATAAATTTAAAATCAAATTTTGTCTTAACAAGTTAGTTATTAAGTGTCAGTCCCTGTAAGAATCAGACAGTCGGTGAAACATGGTATGAGAAAGACATCATTTTGATAGTGTAATTTTATATTTGCACCATCAGAATCAAGGAAGACAAAATTTTCCATATCATACTGGACCATTGAGTTACAATTTTATTAAAATGCACTGAAAATGAACATTTATTTCAAGGGCAGATAACTAAAAAACCTCATTTTCTAAGATTCTATTGACAAATTTCTACGCAGAGCCAATGTTTCCGAGATCAAATAATGCTCTTTTCCAAATAGAGAAAGTATCCTTGGGTGACATTTCATTGTCAGATCGGTGGGGTTTTGACATGCATGTTTCTGAGTTTTCCATTTTGCCTGATTTTTGCAAACACTTACACTAAGTAGCATGTTTATAAAAACCAGACATGAGGTGATTCATTCATGTAAAACAAAACCACCGATTTCAATTTTATTTCTTGTACAGAAACCGTTATAGGTCACATAACCAGTCTTAGTTTTTCATTTAGGGGTTGCGCTTTTGAGTTATCGTTCTTGATTTGGTTTGATTTGGTTGATTTCCGTGTGAAGGTTAAAGTGTAGGTTTCTAAAAAGTATAGATCTAATGACATAAAGGACTATTGTCACATAACAATATAGCACATGTAAACCAAAAAAGCATAGTCTAATCCATGGGTTTTTTTCTATACCATGAATCACCTTACCATAGGGAATGTCTGAATGTTATATGGACTGGTACTTAAAGTCTTTTTACAAAAGCTTAAACTTATTTTGAAACTCAGTAATATGAACAAAAGCAAACGAATGTTCAATGTCCAAAAGAGTTTCCGTTTAGACAGATTTCAATTTATTGAAAAAGAAACAAAATCATGATCAACAACTTGAAATATAATTGTTGATTATTGGTAATACCAATGGTACCACATTCAGTAAAGTTCAGAAGAATGAAAACACTTCAATGTGAATCAATTTTCTCCGATATAAGACGAATCAATTGTTCATTAAGAAGTTGACGGATAATAAGACGACCATTAAGTAGAATTGACATTTGATTTCAATATCACGATTGGCATTTGCAATAAATCTCACTATGGAATTCCTTACATAATTGGAAAACAAATATTACCGATCTTTAACCTAAACTGGCCCATTTATGTGTCTGTCTAAGCACTTTTTGCGAAAGTAATCACAACAAATGTGTCTAAGACAATATCATCTAGACCTTAGTTTATCATAAGCATCAGTAAAATGAGTTTGGGAAATGAAATTTCTCTCTTGAGTTTTGCCACCGTTTCTCTTGCATCTTCATCAATCTTAATTTGTATTGGATTGCAAAGCCACTTAAATATCGTAATTTAGAAGATCGTTGAACACCAATTGTTTAGAGACACTGAAATAAAATGAAGAACCCCATGTGAAATTGTACTTTTTTAACAAAAAGCTGTTATTTTTAGCATACACCCGTCATTAATAAGCTGTTTTAATTTAATTGAAAGCCATAAACAATGCAGAGGTTTTCTAAATAAACTTCTTATGCCACTGGCATAGGTACCATTACCAGCTTACAAATGATAAAAAAGGTGAGGTTTCAGATTTCCAGCGGCACATCTGAAGAAAATTTAAAAAAAAAACCAACATTATGCATTTGAAATAAATTATTGTTTTAATCATTTCGACAAATATGATCAATACCATATAAAAAAAACTCAGACCCCTATATAGAATCTGCAATATCATCGCCATTTCCAACAACGAACACACCACACAATATGAAGGAAAATATTATTGGGACGAGTAACCGGATACTCATAATAAGGAAAGAAACTAGGTCACAAAAACAGACAAAACACCATGAAAAACACAAATGAACTCAAGGAAGGGAGTATGGCACAGAAGCACTGGAATGATAAACTTTTCCTGCTTTCATAGAATTTTAACCAATTGAAGGATTCTAATCTATGCTAAACAAAGTTAATGTAAAAAATTCAGGATTGATTTTGTCGTCTTTAACTTACCTCCAAGTCTTCAACAAAAGAGCACCGTATGAAATAGAAAAACCAATTTCTCGAAACCAGCACCGAAGTATGCACGTTAATACACTTGCTTCGAAGTATCCTGTAATAAGCTGAAATTAAACAGAATAATATAAAATTGGACTAATAAACACACTTCAAAATTATTACTTAAAAAACGTATATATATTGATAAACAACTCTTACATTCTATGAATGCTAACATGAATTTTGACATAACTTTCAAAACAAACCTCATGGAAGGTATTCCCTATTGCTCGCAATCTTTTATGAAAAAAACTTAATTTAATATTATGATTACGAGGCAACAACAAAGTTATGAAAATAATTGGTTAAATAAACTTTAAGAATGATTTTTATTTAAACAATAACAATACGTACAGCAAAAAATAGCTCTGGTTTCTTTATTTTGATAATTCAACACCAAAGGTGAATTACTTGAGATCAAGTTGATTGTGTATTCCTCTGCACCATGACAACCGATTATATTCACCGTGTCATAATGTTCTTTACTTCTTTCGTCTACCTTGGAAATGACTTTTTATGAGCAACTTGGTGGGTATTTCAAGAAAAGTAAAGGACGCTTTTCCCACTGGTGCAATCGGTCCATACTCCCAGTTTTTAGTGGAGTCATCTACTCTTCGAAACAAGTAAACAGCATATCGTAATATAATACATATATAATTGGTATTTTTTGTGTTTACTGTGTTTCCTTATGCGTGTTATTGTGATTATTTCATGCTCTTTGTTGTGTGTGTCTTTTTCTCGGTCCAGGAGGCTTTATTCCTGGAACGTATTCTTTTGTTTTTCGCCAGAATCTTGACTCCATTGGTTACCTTATAAATAGATATAAATACTTACTGGACAGTATAAGAAAAAAGCACCAAGCAAAATCAATCGTAGCAATACAGGGCTAGCCGCTTTCATAACCTGTAATAATAATTCATTTTTTAGTTTTCTTTATGTGAAGTACATGAAATGTAGCTTTAAAATATTATATATGATTTCCGCATATTTTATATTACATAGAACTATTTTATGTACTAGTAGTCTTTTGAGCCACGTCGAAATACCTATCTGGTCATTAATGTAAATGTTTTGAAAATTTCGAATGTTGAATGTGTTTTTTCTTTTTTCTTTTTGTTTAGAAAAAACGGTTTAGGTGATATAATTTTAAATGTGCACGTCCTCTAAATTTTGAGATTTAATGCTCAATTAATCAACAAAACAGACCGCTTTAGCTAATAAGCAGTAACGGGTAAAGTTTGAGTCGGTTTAAGTTGGAAATGTATGTGAATAAATTTTAGGAAATTAATTCTTAAAACGACTGATTGTCCCCATTTTATATTGCCTTAAACTTCGGTGCTAAATGTCTATATTAAAGAATGAAACTTTACAGAATTGATGTACAATAACAGTACATGCATTTAAAAGCAGAATTCAATTTTCACATTTAGTTACTGGTTATTTGATTCCTTCTTCTAGTAATTATAAAGATTTATTGACAGATTGAATGTTTATTTTGACATCTTAAATGAAGAGTTTAATAAGATAGAATGACAGGATTTTCTATTACGCAACAAGTCCCTTAATGTTCGCTATATGTGAAGAAAGTGTCAAGATATAGGGAAAAATGATCAAAGAAGATTATACGGACTTGATGCGATTAGGATTCCCAATATTTGCTCCTGTCAAAATATAAGAGGATATTTGGTGGAAATTTCCTGCTGGAGATTTGCGAATAAAAGAAGCCGTTTTATTTCCGTAAAAACCAAAATGGCATATATATAAGAAGGGATCAAGATTGACATCATTTTCCAATATTCCTGTCGAAATAAAATGCTTCTATCAGAGTAAATTGGCATGAATCGTACTAATATTACACTTCTCAATAGACATTTAGGAAAAACCGCTTCGTTAAGACATGTAAAAGGTGACTTTTTTAACGTTTGATAGCTAAGAATGTTGTCAGTTGATTTTAATTACATATTTTTATAGACAGAAAGATGGGAATCGCTATACCGAGGCAAAGTCGTAAAAAAATTACCATAGTATGTAAAAGAACCCCACGACTTTAATTCTATTTCATAAAAGTAATTTTTTTCTCCCTCTTTCTTTCTTTTTTCTGACATTTTATCCGTCTTTTGAATATATTTTCATTACATGAAAACTTTAAAACCAGAATTCCTATAAATTTAACAGTACAAGGGATATATGTTGATGCTGTATACTGGATTTTAGCAAACAAAAGTCTTTAATTTATTAATCAAAACAAAAAACAAATAATAAGGAAAAAAAACTATCAAAATCTAAATATTTCATATTGTTCAGATTAATTATCGAAAACTTTTTATCGAAACAAACTATCCTATGCATCATTATGTCTCTTCTCATAGTTTTTTGTACTGTGTTTTCTTTCAGTTGCAAGTTGTGTTGCTGCTATCTTTGGTTTTTATTAGGTTTGTCCCTTAACACAAGGGTTTGCAATAGTGTTATTTAATTACTGCCTTTAAGTACTAATCCAACTAAAATTAGCTATAAAATATAGAAAAAAAACACAATCAACAAGGCTTTTTCGGTCACATGATATGTTTTCGCGCTATAATAGTCCTATTTGTATTCAGAAATGTATTTTGAGAAAACTATACATTCATCTCCTACTTTAAATAATAAAATCATTTGCATTCTGAATCTATTTTTGTATCTTAAAAGTGCAACAACCGAACGATCAAACTAGTAAAACTGCGAGCAATGCTCACTTAATTGATACCCCACTCTTCATTCAATTACATGGACCATTTACTCCATATCAAGTTGAATCGAAATTTATGTATGCATGTATTGATCTTTTGAAAGTCATCGAATTCCGTATAGAGGTGCGAAATACGGACAGAAAAAAGGACGGACGAACACCCTTATTACTATATACCCCCTTTACAACTTTGTGACTGAGGGTATAATGAAAGTGTATACGATGGATATTGACATGCTTGAATCTCCTCTGTCTTATTGTAATAAAGGCTGCATTTAATTCTTGGTTTCGTTATGCAAAATGAACTGTTATGATGCAAGGAATATGCTTCCTTGTATAAACTGACGATTAATTTATGCTGGATTTTTATACTTGAATATTTGAAATGCACACAACGTATGCAGTAATATTAAAATCGCATCAGAGTAACATACTCCTACATCAGAACTTCAATAGAGTTAACTACCTTAACATCTCTGTACTGTAGTGTAAACCAAACCAGTAATGGAATGCAACACATAATTATACAAGAGATTCCGAGTAGAAGTGATCTCGTCAACCAATCCAGTGATAATATGCATGGACTGCCGTCTTCACAAGTATCGCATCCTATAGCACATGGTTCACATATAAAGCTATCATACCTATTAGGTTCATCCTGTAAATATGTAAAATATATCTCTTAAGGACTGACTAATTAATTAAAGTTCAAAGTGAATGAATTAACATGTTGTCAATATATGTCTATTCAATCATTGAAATTTTAGAAAAAAAAAATACCGTGGGGGAAAACGAAAGGGGGATAAAGATCTAGTCTGTTTATAATTTCATTTTATGACAAATTAGTCAAGGACAAAACTGAACTAAGAAATGAACATGAACATAACTAAACAGACAAATTTGGTTGGTAAATAATATAAAGTAAGTATTTTATCAACGAATGTTGCTTGTCAATCTTGTTCTCGATTATGTTTTTATCCTATTTTTTTAGCATGAAAAGCAATCAAAACCGGAGACTTATTTGCTACTTTGGGGTACATTGGCATAAAACCAAGTTGTCAGAATTGTCTGTTTTTTACCAAAATAATTACTCTATGTTCTTTGTTGTGTATGTATGTTTTCCATGTCTGGTCTTTGTCCCTGGATTACATTCTTTTGATTACCGCTATAACCTTGGTTCCCTTGATTACTCTTATCAAACATAACATAGTGTAGAAATAGTAAATCATATTTTCACCATATTTGTACATAAGAGGTTAACATTGTAAGCTGTAACCTTTGAAAAACCCATTCCTTTGCTTTTAAATAAGAGTTAGGGACCCATTCTCGTGAATTCACATGGTCACATGACGATACTTTCAAACCCAATTAGACAAAGATTTGTATCGGCCATTTCGAAGTTGATCCAAATGCTTAATAGTGTGGGTATATGTTTTATTAGAGCATTTATTTAACATTGACGAAAATTGACGCATATGAAAGTAATATGGGTGTATTCAATTATTTTATTTTATGCAAGGCACATTTATGACACGAGCAATACAAAAATAAGTAACTTTGAACAAGTCTTTTGTTAATGGAACAGAAAAACTAGTTTACCTTTTGCTTTTTTGCAAACTCTGTTTCTATTTCGGACCCATTGTAGTATCTTACGTTAGCAGAAATATCAGGAAAGTAGTATCCATCCTTACAAATACATTTGTACGAGCCTCTTCTAAACCCAAGGCCCTCAATAGGTACACACTGGAAGAAAAAAAATTTCGACATTTCAAATCTTATAAATAGAATAAAATAATAGTGTTGTAACCTGTATTCTGTATGATTTTACGGAAGTCAATCTAGCAAATATTAGTTATTTTATTTCAATATGAGAGCAAGAGTTGTAGAATTTGTTTATAAAAACAAGTAAAAGCATTTTTCTGAAATAAGTTATAATTATTTTTCAGTAATACGCGGTTTTCCAACAAAGGCAGAAAAAAAAGTTACGATTTAGTCCAGATATGACTAAAAAACCTATTTTGCGTTTCCAAATAGAAAATACTTGTTGCCTTATTTGAATATAAAAACCGCAAAAGAACGTTTGTAGGGAAACACCATATTTTGCGGAATTAAAAAAAAACAATAACAATAATTTGTGGATTAAAACCATTTTTATTACCAAAGAGCATTACAATTAAAACACGGAATTTAAAACGCTGGCTAAGATTAATATGGTTAAGGCTTTGAAAATGAGCAAAGCAAAAGGAATGAAATACATTTTATACCTAAAGAAAACAGTCAGAACCAGGTATGAGCCAGCGTTACGGTGACAATAGACACGGTGGAATTTTCCTACTTGAAATAAGTACTTCATGTGTTCTTCTGCCGTAGAAATGATTTTTTAATTGTCAAGAGTTTAATTGAAAAATTTTAGATCATTCAAATGCTTGATGTCATGGCAATTTTTAAGCCCTGAATCAGAGACAGAGTGATATTACATTCACTTCAATGCTAAACAATCAGTTCATCTTTTAATTTAAACTTCATGTTCTCATAGAAGCAAAAACCACACATAGACATGTATAGGATATTCAAGAGGTGCATTTTGATCTCGAATGAAGCTAGAATTGAGTGTTACAGCACCAATCAGCAGCATAGTGTGGTGTAATAGTATATAACTATGCAAATCATATGCAAATATAAAGTACTGAAATTGCGAAAAGTCGCTAACAATAGAGCGTCGCTTTAAATAATGTCAAAAACTGACGAATTTGCTCGAATGGGATTCTTGTTACCCGACGAATAAATGTTCATCCATTCCAGTAACAAAGAACGAATGTACTCTCAATTTATTTTTAATGAATTACTTCATTAAATTAATTTTTTTAAGCACTAGACCGTGTATATTTGCTGAAAAGCTTGGCTTGTATTTGAAATTAAACGATCAATGGAGAAATCTGTCCCGAAGTGCATCAAATCATTTAAAATGCAAAACAAATAAAATCAACAATAGGAACCTTTCCGTAAAATCGTTACTGTACCTGTAAATTGTTTAATTGTCACGTATCTAATTATTACAAAAGACATTAAATCTGCAAAAAGTTAATTCAAACGTAATTCATTTTCATTACGCATATACAAAATGAAACAAAGACAATGGAAATGACATCTGTACTACAGTACCTAACATTCCTTACATAATAAAGTTGCGGTAAAGATAATGCAGAATAAAAATTTGCTAATTTGTATGGATGAAAATGAAAATGATATTTGGAAATGACAGGTTGAGTTTCGAAGCAAAAAGTGGTTTTCTGAATTTGTATTGGTAAATTCTATTCGGCAAGTCATTACTACTGATTATTACTGTCGTGAATAAAGATAAAAAAGGTCCCCGGTTGTAGCACTAGATTGTAGCACCATTTTATACTTATCCGTCTTATCTTACTGTAAATAAGATTACATAATATAGATAAACTGTCGAATATTAATAGATACATGGTAAACATTTAATTGAATTGAATTTACATTCAATTAACACACACACACACACACACACACACACACACATATATACACCATACGGAGACAAAAGCTGTCAGACCTGTACCCAAATACTGCTCATCCAAACGTTTAAAACTACTGCCCTGGAAAGGAATACGCCATTTTTGTTTGCAACGTGACTTGCAAAACCGAAAACATCATATACCTTCCCCAGTGCCGATGTGATATTCAGGACGTTTGCGAAACAGCACAACCTTTCAATAGGCGCATGAATGGTCATCACAATGACTACTAATGTAATCCAGACTTCCCTCTTACTCGCCATAATAGATCTGCCGGACACATCCCCGTTGTCGTGTTCATTCAGATTCCTTATAATTTGCATATGTGTGCATTTGATAAAGGTACAATCATCCACAGTGTGATTCAGCTTCAGAATCAATGTTTTGATCTTGAACTTTTTTAGTTTTCTGCCGAAGAAGGATATTGGTTATCCGAAATATTCAATGTAAATTTTACCATCATTCGGTGATGTTGAACATACATATAGACGTTCATAGGTAGTTGCCTCAAGAGACCTTGTCTACGAGAACCAAAAACACACATACACAAAAAAAAAAAACCAAAAACAAAAACAAAAATTAAAAAATACGTACTCTATTTTTAAACAGATAGTGAATGAGGTAAAGCTATGTTATTTTTGTTTTACTTTTAATTTTCTACATTTTAATATTTGTAAAAAAAAAATTAGAATTTTCCGAATTATTTTTCAAAACCCACTATGTTTACAGTATTTGGCTAAACGGGACACATAATTACAATCAGGTGACTTGCGTTTCCATTGAAAAGCGCATTGAAAGTAAAGTTAATTGATAGCGACTCCGTCGGGGGAAACGATTTTCAAAAATGCATGCAAGTAAATGTTATGTACCTTAAATATATGTAGTGGACAAACAATTTGCCAGTAAAAGATTTTTTTTTTATTAATACGATTCCGTACGATCAAACTATTGAATAACGACCAGATTTGTATCAAAACTGTTAATCCATATCAAATGCAATGATGTTAACTGCGTGTATATATTTCCCAGCAGATTAAAAAAAGACTGCTTCACCGAATATTTGTTTTGAACGCACTATTTAGTTTTATCTAACTATGTATCTTTAACAATTAATTCGATTTGTTTTCTTAACTTCCATTATATTTGAATGGTATCAAAATCTAAGTTCATGGATTGTGTTTAAATTCAATTAGAAAACATATACGTGTAGGATTTCAACTTATCTGCCAACCACACTCAAACAAAACCAATAGGGAGATGTAGAATTTTTGTTCTATATTTGTCTTTCACTTAAACTGATTTTTTTCTTTGATTTTTGGTTCAGAACGTTGACGTTATGCAATGGTTTTACAATGTTATAATTAAATTCCTCTGTGACAACAAATGTAATACTTAATTGGAGTAATAACAGTTATTTATAAGAGTAATCAAGGAAACCAAGGTTATAGCGGTAATCAAAAGAATGTAATCGAAGGACAAAGACCAGACATGGAAAACAGACAAACACACCAAAGAACATAAAGTAACTACAATGATACATACAAAGTTATAGAAGTAAATGAGCAATTCGGACTCTACAAAAAACTGGGAGCATGGACCAGGTGCATCGGTAGGGTAAGTGTCCTCTGCTTTTCTAGAAACACCCGCCGAGTTGCCCATAAAAAGGCAAGTCTGTGGTAGACATACGAGGAAAAGAAAACAATGACCCGTCGAATAAATCAGTTTTCATGGTGCAGATGCATACACCACAACGATCCACGAGTTCATGATGACGACCATAAAACTTCTGTAGTGATGACTTCAATCTTGTAGCAACATAACCCTATTCCAGAAGCCTATTTGTTAGAGCTCTAGCGCGATACAAAACGTCTGCGTAGTTTGGGCAAGCTCTGGCATGACGTATGAGTTGTGATATAAATACTCCATACGCAAGTGCTGAAAAGATGTTGCCACAGAAGAAAGGATAGTTGACAATTTTGAATGAAAAGTCATCACGTTTGTCGTAACGTTTGGTCAATAGTTTTGCTTTACCATCGATTTCTAAGTGTAGGTCAAGATATGAGGCTGACTTCACAGTGTCTGTAGTATCCTTTATCTCAAGTTCTTAGGGGGTGGATAAGATGTATCAACTCTCCGAAATTAGGATTTTTTAAAGATAATACGTCATCTATATAGCGGAAACTGAGATAAAAGGATCTAGCCAAACGATAGTCTTTCTTTCGGATCAGATCAGCAGTAAAGTCAGCCCCATAAGAGTGAAGGAATAGGTCGGCAAGTAAATGAGCACAATTTGGAATGACGACCGTTTGTTGAAAAACACGTCCACCATACTGGACAAATATGTTGTCGATTAAGAATTCCAGCATTTTGTAAACATGTTCCTCTGTATATTTGGAAGATGATTTGGAATTATTTCTTACTTACAAAGTATGAGGAATCTCTACCAAGAACTATATCTTTGTATCTAGGTGTACCATCTTTTTTGGAAAAACAATTATGTATGTTTTTTAGTCGGGATTTAAACTGAGTATGGGGAATAGAAGTATACAGTATTGGAAAAATCATAGGTTTTAATGATATCATATTCAGATAATAGTTTTGAACTGATTGTCTCCAAAAGATCTTTCAAAGGTTTCAGGATCCACATCGCATAAATACCACTACCGCAGTAATCAGTTTTGTGGTAGGACTGCAGACCCTCTTTGACAGTTATGAGTATAAAAGTTAAAAGTTTTGAAAGAGGTTTGGTAGTACATTTTGCAGATCCAGCTATATAACGTTGTTTGTATGGATTCTTGTGGAGTTTAGGAATCCAGTACATAGACGGTAAATCACAATCATCGTTCTTAGTAGGGAGACCAAATGAGGATAGCACAGATTTATGGTTTTCTACAAACTCTTCTTTGGAGAGTGTGGTAGCAGTATAGGTATAGGTCTTATCACTGCTATTATTTTCTACGTCTACCTCTAATAATAAACTTTGGATGTAAAACGTTTTGCAGACAAAAACAATGTTGTTTTGGTCTTTGTCTGATGGTACGACAACATACTTGTCATGTATAGTAGACAATGTTTTTGCTACATCGGGGTCTTTGAAAATCGGTGTAGCTTTGGCACTCATTGACCTACTTAAAACTTTCATTCGTTTCAATATTAAAGACCTCGCAGCGTTTAACCACTCAGAGAATCAATGTCTTCTTGTTGTCGTTTTGTCCATTTTTTTGCATAGTCATCGACGGCATCTATTATGAATTATGAATAGCTCTATCGGGGCACTTTGTTGGAACGATACCACCATATCGTTGTGATTAAATACGTGTATAAATCTAAATTTCAATGCGGTTAGGCAGGGACAATAAGTTATAAAGGGGAATGTTAATGGTAATCACTTTAATAATTCAAAGGTAGGGGAGATGAAGACAAGGTTAAACAAAACATAATATAGGCACCGAAAGAAAACACAGATACCACTAAAACAACTATATCTGAAAGTATGGACCGGTCAGGGGAACATTCCCTTGCTTTTTGAAACTATCTACCATATTGCTAATGACAAATGTTCAAAAAAATATTTGAACAAAAAGTCATTTACTACAATGGTCACAAAAAGAGAAACAGGTTATATTATTAAACTACAAATGACAGTACCTTTGTTGTTTCTTCCTTACAACGAGCAGATCCTGCAAATACATTACGCTCCGTGCTTCCAGGTGGATTTGGGCATTGATCAATGTCAACCTTCTGCAGGTCTATGTCTATCCCGCTTGTCCCTCTAAAAAGATAAATCAGCATCAATTGCTGATGTCATTGCTTACTTTTTGCATGGAAATACATTTCTTGACATAGAGTACAGAGGAACCTCAAAAATGGATTCATCTGACGCGATTTGCCAAATTTTCTCAAATTGTTTTAGTTCTGATTTACCTTACAGCTTGTTCCGTCCTTTCACAATATTTTTATTGGCTATCAGAAAGAAACCATATTTTATAAATTAGTATTCAAAGGTTTCCTTCAAATAAACAGGTAAATATTTTACAGCCCCATTCCTGAAATTTATGTTAATAACGCCACAATGACCATCATTTTTATACTAAAAGCACTAAATTTGAGTTGTTTATCCTATTAAAGAAACTTAAAATGACTGACTCTCAGTAATGAAGATGCGTGTTCTATTAGTATCTATGAACAACCTTCATATATTGCAGTGATTTTTTTCTAACAATTTCGAACTGCATTGATACTTTTACCATAAAAAAACATGTCAGAGCATTTGTATTGTTTATATATTGTGGATTGTTTTTGTTTAGCTGTTTAATTTGGTGTTTGAATTAGAAATGATTTTTTGATAACGAATAATTGCTGTTCATCAATGTTTTTGATAGATAGATAACAATATCACCGTAGAGAAGAGTGTTTGAACAGCATTTATTTTGATATATTGGGTTACCAGTAGGCGTCCTATAACTCTCACTAGAGAACAAAATAATAATTTGCTATATTTTAACGATAAGTGCCTTATCAAAAAGATCGGCTGGTGTGGTGCAAATGAAGAATGCTAATTAAACACTATTAGGAATAATTTATATATCCTTTATTTTGGACTAACTTTACATGCCATATTCACTAATATATCAGAGGGATAAATCATTTGTTCATTATGAAAAATAATAGCTTGGTTGAAACATAAAATATTAAAATCAGCAAGATATATGAAATAGATTATATATGAGTACCACTCTGTATTTTATTATATTCTGCTATCTACAGCATCTTATTTGTTTTCTTTTATTAAGTGTAAGTCTCTGTAAGAATCATGCAAAATGGCAAAAATCAGAAACATGCATGTCAAAACCCCACTGATCTGACCATTAAATATCACTCAAGGATGCTTTCTCTATTTGAAAATACCATTATTTGATCTCTGCATCATTGGATTTGCTCAGAAATTTTTCAATAGAATCTTAGAATAATGAGGTTTTTGATAGAGTTATCTGCCCTTGAAATATGCATTTCAATGAAATTGTAATCAAATGGTCCAGCATGATAATTAAAATTGTGTCTGTTTTCCTTGATTCTTATATTGCAAATAGTCAAATTACACTATCAAAATTATGGGTTTTTCATACCATGTTTCCCTACTGCCTAATTTTTACTGGGATTGACACTTAAACACACTTTCACTGTCTATAATTGACAACATTTTAGAAGCCGTTAATTGAACGTGACAAAATAACAATTAAGCACAG
Organism: Perna viridis; assembly: GCA_037379345.1. Taxonomy (NCBI): domain Eukaryota; kingdom Metazoa; phylum Mollusca; class Bivalvia; order Mytilida; family Mytilidae; genus Perna; species Perna viridis. The sequence continues at coordinate 25,263,320 of CM074515.1, forward strand.
ATATATCCATATGTTTTACCTAAAATGAGTTAATCTTATGGGTTACTAATTACTTCAACTGTTACTCATACTGCTTTTGTTGTTTGAACAAGCGACAATACAAAACCTGTCCACCCATGGTTACACATTTCACCCTTTGTTTAGTTAAGTTTAAAGGGACAGTTACTGAACATCAACATAAGTGTAATATGAATATGCTAAAATGGACAGTCTATACAATCGAAAAACTTATTTCAAGTAACAAAAAAGTTAAATGTTCCAAATTTGATATACGGTACCCCTGGCATGTTACATGCAGGGGTCGTCAGGCTATAATACGGAAAACCTGACCGCAAACCATAGTGGTGCAACGTGTTGGGACAAATGCCGCGTTCTTTGCACGTTGTTACGTCTACCCTTCTCTGGTAGTCTATCGGAAGAGGAACCATTGGGCTCCGCTACAGGTGGCTAATTTGCCCGATCCTACCCACCTCTGCTTATTTCCAGTGGCAATCAAAATTTGTAGACCCATTGTCTTTGTGTCTCACCCCATTTTTCATTTCATCATCGTTTTATGTTTATTTCATCACTCATTTTATGGTCATGGCCTGGATATAGCTGAAATATAGCTGCTCGGGCGTTAAACCCCAACAATCAATCAATCAAATTTGATAAACAAAAGAATCATATAGGCATTCCAAATGCAACATAATGCAATTGAGACGGACATATAGACAGAAAATTGAATATCATACATGAACACAAAAAAAAGAATAATTAGAATAGCATTTGTTTTTATAGACAAAGTAACAGTCAGTATTAAGTAAGGTTGTCACTGGCAGTTCAGAGTTTTAAAAAAAATCTTGGTTTTTTGGTACATGTACATTATTTAACAACTCTTTTTTTCTGTGAAGTTGTTCCGCAAAAAAAAGGCAATAACACATCTATGTCAATTCATTGAAAATCATGGATTTTGTGTTAGAGACAATCTTATGCGTTATTGGGACACTTATTCTAAAAGTCAAAGCAATTGAAAAATATATTTGAGTTCGATAAGTTCTAATCTATTCAAATAGATTGGCAGTTGGGTATTACTTGGGATCAATATGTCAGTTTTATCCTTTTTACAAACAGGGTGAAAAAGTTTAAATGTCAATCACCTTTAATTAAGAGTTCAATTAACTTTTACATTTCCTTTTCTTACGTATAATAATTATTTGACCTATATTTCAACGATTGGAGATTTTTTTGCTTATATTCCCTTGGCATTTCTGTTTCTTTTTTTTTCGTTTCAAAGACGGTATTAATAATTAATATCTACGTAAAATACTTAATTCAGACATCAGAAATAAAAAACGAATTATTAACTAAAACTCTATACCCTATCCAATTGGAAAAGAGCCTGAATGTATGTCTATCACCCTAGACCTAAAGATTCTATATATCTCCGTTTAATAGCGTGTAACTTGAATGGCAGACATCTATTCTAATTAAGTATCTGTCCATTGCTTCCTTTTTTCTGTTTTTACCGTGATGAATATTTGTATTTATTAGTATTCTAATAAAACAACATTGAGAGCTAAAGTCACCCTGCACTAAAGTAAAATTATGTATCATTACAACAACATTTTCATTGTGCCGTTATCAATTTTGTAAGGATTCATAAAGTTTTTCTTTGTCTTTTTTTTTATTATATTCTACTTACACCGGCGGTGATACAATTAACTACAAAATGACAAAATATGCTACGTTGCAGGATATACGAAAATTCCATATTTCAGGGCCAGTTCATTTAATTCCTGATTTGATTCTTTTTAATGATGAATCATGCATTGTGAAGATCAATCATTGAAAAAAAAATATCATATGTGTAATTTTAGAGCCTGTGATGAAATAACTTCCTGTTTGACTCTATGAATGACTTCGTTATATGGCTTTGTCAATTCTGGAATCACAAATGCAAGCAGATGCAAGGTTAAACATAATCAAAACAACTTTGATATTAATTGAGTGTGACTACTTTCAAATACTTCAGACGCATTATACAAGACTGCTTGAGATTTCGTATATAACATTCAATGCCAAAAATAAGTTGCTTCTTAGAATAAACCTTCGACGGATAGTAAACTTAGTCTGAGTAACAGACCTTTAATTCAATGTTCGTTTAGGATTCGAAACTAAGAAATATTGCTGTACGCAATAATTGGAAGTCATTTTATATAATCAAATACGCCACAATTAACATCTACAATGACACGTTTCTATGTAGCCTACTTTACATTTAGACATTCTTTGGATTTTGAAATTAACGGACTTTTATTTATTTTTTTTTTCAATATTAATTGAAGTCGTACAAAATTTACACTTCTGTTGAGATTTCATGGAAGTATCGTATAATCTTTCAATTTGCTATTTTAACTGCTTATGGGGTTTTGAAAGCAATTGAAACCATCGCTGAAAATTCGGTTTAATCGTACAAAGATTTTATATTTGGTATATATTTAGGTATTTGTCAATATAAGGTCAGGTAGAAATTAAATTCAGCCAATAATTTCCAGACGGTTGAGAATTTTGAAAGAGAAATCTAATAAAGAACCACGGCACGACAATATAAATCTAATAAGAGTTTTTAAAGTTCCTTTATCTTGTGTACGACTCATGGCAAAATCAATGAATAAAAATTGTGTTTGTAAGACGAACTGAGATTATTTCGACATATAAGCCCTGCTATATATCATTTTATTTTATTTGCTCACAGAAATGAGCTTATGGTAGTTTTCTATCTAAAGCTTTTATCGAAGAGTGTTAAATTAGCCGCATTGCATTTGCTTTATCTGCAAACGTATGACGCGATTGCACATCATTTGTTTTCCTTTGGGTTTCAGTAAACCGATATTGATTTGATCCTATTTGTACTTTTCATTAACAAAGTTCACGAGTCGTCAAGTACGATGTACGCATATTCGACTTCCGGGAAATTGTGTCAATTTCAACTCTGAGATGTATGAACAAAAATTGGTTGCATTTGTCCGACAAACTTGACATTGATGGGCATTCATACTCTTTGAAAATAGTCAGTCTGCGCTATACGTTTGTCTCTGCGCAATAACTGAAATTTTAAAGTAAGCACAGCTTCTTCTCTGTCTGTTATAATTTTGTTTGCATGATTTTATTTTATTTATTTTATTTATTTATTTATTTATTTATTTTATTTATCGTAAAAAACAGTTGCCTTCTTTTATCAATGACTTCAGATGCATGTACCATAATATTTACACTTTTAAATGTACAGTAAAATGTGTCCAAACCGAACTCTCAATATATCGAACACTTCTCTTAACCAGATTCCCACTGAATTCAATTTCAATGCAGTTTGAACCCATAAGAGTAATCAAGGGAACCAATATTCTAGCGAAAATCAAAAGAATGTAATCCAGGGACAAAGTCCAGACGCACATAACCTAAAATAACTAAAATAATACATACAAAGTAACAAAAGTAAATGCGTAACTCGGACTCCACTAAAAACTGTAAAAATCGAACACCTACAAAAACAAATACTGCAGTACAAAAGGGGTTCGCTTTAGACAAGTTTCGTTGTACATGATTTTGTTGTTAAGAAATCATTCCTTACTTGAATTTAAACGTTCCATTTCTATAACCAAAGAAAGGGACTGTGTATGTCATCATCCAAATATTGCCTCCTCCACAATCGAAATAAGGCTTACTCCAATGCCCATGTTCATATGTGACTGTTATGACCCGGTCTATGATACGCTCATCATGTTCTGTTGCGTTATATCTTGGTTGAATATATCCTGAAAAAAATACATCAGGAATTTGTAATACTTATTATTTTATACAAATCATGGGAATGGAAATAATTATTTTACAGACTCCAATAAGGAAGATGGTTAAAAAACACAAAAGCAGACAACAGAAACCTGATATCCACAAGTTAAAATTATATAAAGAATCAAGTACCATGAAATTTACAAATGAAACTTTTTTCATGATTAAGCAGAAATCTAAGCATTGAACTATTGATGATATCTGTAATAGAGGTTCAATGAAACGCCGTTGATTCCTGAAAAAGAAAAAAAAGTAACCGGAAGGGTAAGTATTTTTTCACATTTTACGCATCAACAGCATTTCATTGTTTCTGTTTCTGAAACTCTTGTTTTGACGTCCTTGATTTTAATCTGATTTTAATCTTTTTTAGTAACTTAAGTGGGTAAAATTCGCTTCGGGGAAATGTTGGGTGTTTTCGACATTATTTCATTTCTTTGGCGAAACGTCTTAAGACGTTTCGAGTGGCACCATGACCTACAGCAGTTTTGATGTATATCATAACGGTAATATATGAACAGTTGATGAAGCAGAGTTTCGATGATATAAACTGATACTGCAGTCAGACAATCAATTTGACTTTGACTGTGTTTTCAAAAAAAACTTACGTTTCTGTCGTTAAGTTTCTAATGAATGTTTCATATATATTTTTCACTTGAACTGACTTTCGCAGAGACTTGTACTTCATTGTTTGCACACTTTCAAATATAATTTTCGTAACGAATTTATTTGCACGTGAGTAATTGTGCCATTATATAAAATATATTTATCATTATATAAAAGTGTGGCAAGCTTCGTCCGCCAACAATGATTCGGTTTTGTGGATATTGTATTTGGTAGTCTGATGTTTGTCTTAACAATAGGACTTTTATGGAGAATGGGTATGATGAAAATATCAGAGATAACAACCCCGCCGACATGAAAATATCAGCTCAAGGCCACTCATGGATCTTCAATCAACGACGAGGAAACCCTCACGCCACTGGACATGCTGCAGTTAGCCCAAAAAATAACATTTTACATAGGTAAAACGAAATTGTTCTATATATCCCAGCAACATAAGGTAACTAAAAGTGAAAAGGAAACAAGACATACCGAGGCCGGAAATTTCTGACTTGGGACTGGCGCGAAAAATGTGGCGGGGTTAAATTGTTTTAACGAACACTATCCTCCCTTTTTAACTGGCCACTGTGAAAAAATTACACTATTAAAATTACAAAAAAAAAATCAGTTGAAAAAGATATAAATCCCTTGTTAAAACAAAAATAAAGAAACTGCTTAATACGTAACACAAATGCAAAGGAGTACTATCAGTTAACTGACATGCCAGCTCCAGACCTGTTTAAACCTATAAAAAGTTATGCCCTCATCGTATGTAAAATAAATCCCAATTCTAACCATGCGGGGTTGAGAACCAATATACAACATCATAAGTCATACAATAACGGTACAACCCATGTCATGCCGAAAACTGTATTTTAATATAGTGTGTTTTTTTAAATATTATGTATATTTAACGATATAACAAAACATTCATAGCTATATCCCTTACAAATAAGCCTATTTAACGTTAACGTCAACTTATTTGGTGAGTATTTAGCTTTCCGCGTTTTACGGAACATTGTTGGAAAATATAGGGTTGGAGATACCCGAACGTATTAACCGTTTACTAGTACATCTGTATTTGAGAATGAATTCCTTGTATCGTTTGAAACAAAAAATGTTGAACGTTTTTACGAGCTAGTAATATCGAAAATCTCAATGTAGTAATTTCTCGGTTTTCTAAATATTTTTTTCCTAAAAATCCGAAACATTGTTACAAAAACGAGCAAAACAACCAATTATGATATGTACAAAAAAATATAATAGCGACAAGCAGACCTTGCTATCTTAAATGAATAGTGAAAGATAGGAAATGAAAAATCATTCCTTTTGTCGTTAATTTTAGTATTAAGTTTACCATTGTTGACATGAATACTAAGATCAAGAAATGAACATTCTTTATTATCAATATTTGCTTTATTCAGAGAAAGTTCTGCAGGATAAAAATCGTTAGTATAAATATTTAAATCGTCGTTGTTAAAAGCCAAAATACCGTTTAAATATCTGAATGCGGTATCAAATTCTTTCAAAATGATTTTTGGAAGGGTATTCATTAATTCAAACCATGAATTGTTATTCGTTTCCAATAAAGGTAGAGGTCAACAATTAGTGGTGCACAATTAGTCCCCATGGGAATTCCAATAATTGGACGATAAACGGTATCTCCATAGCGAACGAAAATGTTCTCTAACAGAAATTTGAGTGCTGTATGCGTATCAAAAGAAGTCCAAATAACGTAGTTTTTATGTTTTTGTTACTAAAAGTTATCTAATAGAACTCTTAAAAATATATTCACTTCCTCGATTTATCGCCCCGTGCAGGTCCGGAGGTTAAAAGAATAGGCCTAGTGTAGCGCTAAGCTTGTCGTAAAAGACTAAATAGTGCTCAGAACCCTAGCGGGGGGCCAGGACGCTCTGCCCACAGAGCAACTGGGATGTGTGTCCCAGGTGGCGGAATCGGGTACCCTTGGCGTGTTACATGCTGGGGTTGTCAGGCTATAATACGGAAAACCTGACCGCAAACCATAGTGGTGCACCATGATTGGAAAGATACCACGTTCCTCGCACGTTGGAGAATCCTACTTTGGTATTCTCCCGGAGTAGGAACCATAGGGCTCCGCCACAGGAGGCTAAATTACCCGACCCTACCCACCTCTCCCTATTTCCAGTGGCAATCAAAATTTGTCGACCCCATTTTCCTTGTGTCCCATCCCTTTTTCATTTCATCATCATATCATGTTCATTTTATCATCAATTTCATGTTCATCGTCTGAATTTAGCTGAAATATTGCTGCTCGGACGTTAAACCCCAACAAACAAACAAAACAAATCCTCGATTTATCAACGGACGATTTGAAAAGGGATGCGATTTCTTGTTTTATGAGATTATGCGGGTGTTGTGTAAAAGATAGAAAATCAAAACTTTGATTGATCATATTCAGAAGATCTAACATGCACTGTATTCTATGCATTTTCAACGAGTTTTTAACACTTCGAAATAGTTAATTTCACTTCTTTATTAAGCCGTTGCAGAAATTTAAAATTAGATTTTTTTATGTCATCGAGCGCACTAGTAAATATAATAGGAAGTCTGGTTGTTGAGCATTGAGTTGAAATAAATCTATATTTATAAACAGGTAGAGACGAGTTGAAAAACAACATGAATTTGCGGATATGCATTATAAATTAACGTTAAAAAAACGACTTTTCGTTTCTTTTTAGACTTGTAGTTATAAGTGGAGTTTTGATATACGGAACAACAGTCTAAACTTTCAAAAAAACTATTCACTAAGAGTTTTTGTTTTTTAAGTAATTTCTATTGTTTTCACACCATAAAGAAAGAAGCTACTGTTTTAACGATAGATTTACGTCACAGGAATGGTTCATGACCTTATAATATATTAACTGACATTGAGATCTTGACCTAAGTAACCAACATGCGTCAGTTGGCATCGTCAGTCGTTCTTTAAAATAAACATTTTTGATGAAAGGAAAGCTTTCGGACTATAGGCTTTTATGATATATTTGGAACCGATGAAACGATTTTTCTTGTCCTGACATCGATTCAAGCCAACAATTCCTTTGGCTGTGGGGTTACCTGTAATTGTTAACATTTTGTATTCCAATTATCTTTGTTTCCCAAATGTCAAGACAAAATGGTAACCCTGGGTAGTACCTATGTTAGTGTCTTCCTTCAATTATATTCTTTGCTATATTTAGAGATATTTCTACGAAAGTTTAATAACAGACATCAGATCAAGTCAAATACAGAGACTTAATGTGCTAGAAATATTTGCTTGAAACAAAAACCGGAACTGTCCTGGGGAGATCAATCAAGGCAAATTAGTTGATATAAAGTTTACAGAGCATAGAATTTAAACGTTCAATTCATCATCGTTAGTCGTGTCATTGTACGATGTAATATGGCAACAAAAAGAGATCGGGAAAAGTGACAGGGTGGTTGTATAATAATATCTAACGTGACAAGTATATTTAATTAATTTATTTTTTGTATGTGTTGAGGTTTACCAAAATTAGTGCAAACGTGCAAAAAAAAAAGACAAAACAAGAACAAAAACTTTTATCTAAATTTCCTTAAACCTTAAAAGCTTTAATTTGGTCTGAGTTAAAGCTGTTAATAAGTAGTAGACAAAATTCAATATAAAGAAAAATGAAAAGTTATATTTCTTGATTATGCATAATAGTAGCTACTGTCGTGAAAGATCCTTACTACTGCATGCTTCTGATGTGTTCCTAAATTACGAAAAAAACCAAAATAAGTTATTTCATACATTAGAAATGCAAACCATATTGGTAAAAAAAACCAGTAGCATCGAACTGTAAGGATAATTCCGAAACATCAGAATCTGTGGCCAAACATGAAAGAGTATCAAAGGAACCAAGCTTCTAGCATACAGGAAACAAAACAATTCATTTTGTAATGTAGACATCAGAAGCAAAAACAAATACATATAAAAATTGAAAATAAGGAAAACAATACACCACGCAAAAATCTTAAGCACTTGCAGTATGCATACCTACAAAAACCGGGTGTGAAATCAAATGCTCTAAAAAGGTAAGCATATCTTACGCCACCAGTTGTACGCGTCACTTTGTAAGTGAAAAATCGGAAAGCGTGGACTGTAAACCTGAAAACATGTAATATGTACGTCAAGATATCTTAGACTTAACCTTTCAATCATATTATGACAATACAACGTATATAATGATAAATTGTATTATAAATTTCTTTTACATGATTTTTATTTTCTTTTCATCTTGAAACTTGCATTACTTTTAAACATCGACTTATCTTAATACACTGCACACATTGTAACCTCTAATTGTTTTATGTCAATTTATTTTTGTTTACTTTCTTACGAGTGAGTAATGAATTTTCACAATACGCTCCTTTCTAATCTTGCTAAACCTTCAGTATATGCACAAATCTCTCGTAAACAACAAAGTTATAACATGACGTAATAAAAGAAAACTGTAATATCACCTTGCATTGACTCAAAATGCAAGATACTTATTAATTCAATTGGCAGTAGAATGGATTTTTGAGAAATGTTTTTCTGCATGAGTAACCAATATTTTTTTTTCAATCATCAGCACTTAAGTTTAACAGCTTAATAAGCAGACCGTGCACTTGACTGACTGCAATGAAACCACAAATAAAACTTCACTTCCGGTTATTACTATGCACAAACAGAAAGGTATGAGTAATGTTTGTAAATAAAATGTGTAGGACGATGTGTTTAATCTCAATCATTACACGTCAAGAATTGAAAACTCTCCGTATAAATTTAAGGAGATAGACCTAGGATAAGGGACACAACTCTTACAAATCATTGGAAAGTTTGTGTAAAGCATTTCACATCAATCTCATCTAAGCATCAAAGTTACTAGGATTGATTTCTTTCTTTTTCAAATGAAGCCTTAAAAGTCTTTTGAGAAATTGAATATGATGCAAACCTATCGCTGATTTCAAGAGTCCCTTACCCTAGTTCTACCTTTTAGACGACAACATGATTGACAACTTTTTTGCAGATATATTGTTTGCTTGCATGGTGGCTCCGCTCCTCTTTTCTCATATCTAAATATAAGATCGTAGGCTTGGGGAATTTATTTCTATGAGCGAATGCAGTGCGTTGGTGAATAAAATTACTTTTATTTTCATACGGTTTGTACTCCTATCTATAGTTCCTTCAGTATGGGAGTTTGAACGTATCCCTAGCAAATATCATACGTGCCAATATGATTTTAACTTTGTATTTGTATAGAAACTCAAACTGTGTAAGATTAGAATCGTATCCTAACAAACTATGAAATTCCTTCCGTACATGTTATACTAAAACTTGTCATTAGAATTAATTCAAGTTTCCTGGTTTTAATGCAATTTCATAAAAATGTGACAACCATTCTCAACAAAAACACATTAATACTCGACTAGTTGACAGACTTTACGTAATGTCGATGTTATTAACGTCTATGATCATGGGAAAATGTAACAAACTTGCAAATAATATTCATAAATTCAGTGATATTACCATAGAAAATCTCGATGTTATATCGATAACATGCAACTAAGAAACATTCATGGTAGAACATTGGTGTACAACTTACTTCAACAGACGTTTTTTATACGCAAATTATGATAGTTTGGGGAATGAAACATTAGAACTAGGCTTCACACTTATGGGAATCATATGAAATAGTAACTAAATCTTTGTTTATGATATTTATATTTGCAACTGTTCATCATAATTGATAAGTAAGGCTGAACCTAACATTTTCTACATTGAGTAAAATGTATCGAAAATAGGATATTGAGATGATGGATAGAATATTGAGAATTGGGACATTAGGCATCGCTTATTTTAATAGTATAAAACATTGCAAGCAAAGGTCCTGAAAAATGGTAATCGTCATTTGAAATATTATTTAAGTATTGATAACTTTCAATCGAAAAAAATCATTAAGTAATAACACAATTTCATTCATTTGAACCTTTCGTATATGCTTCTTGTAATATTGTGAAATTGATTTAATTTGGCTCAAGAAAATCCTTAATGCAAATTACTGATTATGATTCAAGCAATGCTATCTATTTTATTTAAATAGGGTTAAAAATGTCATTAAACATGCATGAAGTTACATGTCACTGTCCCATAAATAATGTCACAGTGCAAACTTACGATTTAAAGTGCTGCAGTTATTTGCAGTATCTGTCTAAAGACATAGCAGAGCCTATTTGTGACAGTTTTATTCCTCGTGATATATTATACACGGAATGAGGCGAGACATTTAGAAAGTTTATTGCATCTTTCATCACTTGATATAACGTGACGTAAGTGTACAATTCTGATTGACAAACGAATTATTGATGACCAAAATTATTTAACAATACGACACAAAAGTACTTAATGGATTTATTCAGCCCCTGTAAATAATTCGATTGTATAAAGATCAATGCCAGGAAAATAAATTCGTTCCAGCATTGTTGTCGCATTCAGTGCCAATCTTGGTTTATCAGTATGGTTTAAATGAACTTTCAGTTAAAAAAAACAGCATAGGAGTTTAATCTAGTACGTTATTAATACGTCAATAAGGAACAATTCGTCCAAGTTAAACAAAAAAGGACTAGAGTAACTTAGATGATCGCTTTGACATTTGATCTGTAGAGTTTTCGTTAATGGCCATTCTGTGTGTCAGTATATATTTTTGGAAAAAGCTGCTTCCGGTACCCAGATGTCATCCCTTGTATGACGGAAACCATCCTTAATATAACTTTTTAGAAAAAAGATGAGTTATTTAACTACTGAGTTCTATAAATATGCTACCTCTTTATACAAACATATCAGATAGTGAATTGAAATCAAAATACGAGTTGCAAAATAAATTTTACTGATATTAGTTGAAGACATCCATGTGTTAATTAATGTAAGAATAATCAAGGGAACCAAGATTCTAGTGGAAATCAAAAGAACGTAATCCAGGGACAAAGACCCGACATGGAAAACAGACAAACAATACAAAGAACACAAAGTAACTTAAATAATACATACAAAACAACGAAAGTAAATGAGCAACTCGGACTCCACTAAACACTGGGAGCATGAATTAGGTGCACCGGTAGGGTAAATGTCCTTTGCTTTTCCAGAAACATCCGCCGAGTTGCTCGTAAAAAGGTCAAGTCCGGGACAGACGAAAGAGAAAAAGAAAACTATAATACATTGAACAAATCAGTTTCCATGGAGTAGATGAATACACCGTAACGATCCATGAGTTCACAATGACGACCATAAAACTTCTGTAGTGATGACTTTAATTGTAACTTGTTTATTTTTTGTTTATCTGCAAGTATCTCAAGCACTTGTCAGAAAAAGATATCAAAAATGGTTCCACAGATTGAATGTAAACTTGACGTGAACGTATGCTACTTAATATCATTTTATATTAAGAGTGATAATTGACTATTTCTTATTATCACATTAGCGAATAAAGGTCAATAGGAAACTCGTCCATTTCAGTAGAATGTTTATTTACTTTAATATGTCTGACAACCAGCAACGGAACATAACTTTATTTCATCACATTCCATAAATGTACCGTTATTTCCCTTCTCGTGTTAAACAGAGGACAAGTATAATTTAACGAATCAATACGATTTGATCAAGCGGAGCAAATTTCTCCATTAGTATATACACTACGTGACCACAAAGAAATAAAATTATCGCTACGATGAAAAAAGATTCTTTATATAAATCTTTAACAAGCTCTAACAAGGATACAATACAAACTTATTTATGATTGTCATATGTATGATTAACGCTATAAATATACATATTGAAAACATTACATTTTAAACAAGTTTTTACTACTGTTAAAATTAAATTTTGAAAAAAAAACAGTGGTAAATAACACAGAAGTATGTTTCTAATAAATTCTTAACACCAACATCGGTGTCATTTGCCTTTCTGTTAAATCTAAATTCTAAATAATAAAATTATATTGATATTTGTTAATTCCCTGCGTGAAATAAAGTTCTTTTCAGACAATTACATATGTATCTACGAAGTTAGATTCCAGATGAAACAAGGTTACAAACATCTCAAAAGTTAAAGGACTTATGTAAGCTGACCATAAATTTACCATTTTTTTAGGATTATACGAAAAGAACTGAAAAGATGGTCATTAAGGTACAAAATATTGAAATTTCTTATATACCATAAATGCCAAAATAGTGTTCTTTTTCCTTTTTTACTCTGCTTTTAATTCTGCTCTCTTTGTTCAGAGGTTGTTTCTTTCTTTTTACAACGAAGATTTTAATATTGATTTTATCGTTGTTTGTTAATTCGTGTACCAATTGTTATGTCCAGAAAAATACATATCAAAAATCTGCATCGTATGCCATATCAACATAAATCAAAATATGATTGAATATGATGAATATTGTTAATTTATAACGATATCATATGCAACAAAGTACAATGCAAAATTTTTAATTGGTGTGTTTAAAATGATTCTATATGACTACAGTCAGAGGGAATTAAGTATAAGTATTTGTAAGAATCAGACAAAATAGGAAAAATCAGAACCATGCATGTCAAAACCCCACCGATCTGATAATGTAATATCACTCAAGGATACTTTCTCTATTTGAAAAGACCATTATTTAATCTATGCATCACTGCTTTTGCTAACAAATGGTTCTATAGAATGTTAGAAAAATGAGATTTTTGGCAAAGTTAACTGTCCTTGAAATGTTCATTTTCAGTGCATTTCAATGAATTGTAATTCAGTGGTTAAGCATGATATGGAAAATCTTGTCTGTTTTCCTAGATTCTGATGTTGGAAAAATTCAAATTACACTATCAAAATTACGGGTGTTTTCATTCCATTTATCATTCACTGCCTGATTCTTGCAAACGCTTACACTTAATACTTCATTATTAAGTTTTTTAAGCTTTTTCCGATGAGAATGTAAACTATATTGTTTCACTTTTGTCGACAAAAAAATAATCTACCAATAATTTCGTAGTAAGAATGCTTTTATGATTTTTATTTTAGTAGAGTGGTGGTTATGTTATACGTATTTGGGAGATTATTTAGACGATCATACATTGAATTTTTAATAAATGAATAAATGAATGTCAGCAACTTAACGGCTAAATGGTATGAGTAAATTACATCTTTTATCCAACTTTTAATTACATTGTACCCAATGAACATTTTTCACATTACCTGTAGAAAAGTGTGAAAAAGGTAATTAGCTCGCTCCTTTGTAAGGGTTACGGAAAAGAAACATCACTGAAGTATTTTAATGATCCCTCAAAACCTCCCTCTGATCAAAGTAGTGTACAGAGCTAAATTATACGACAATGAACGTTATTTTACTTAAGTTTAAGATATCGATTTCGTTCTATCGCTATGTTGTGATAAGCTATCCCAGACAATTATTATGTTTACAGAAACCATTGCTTTATTTTATCATAATGTCTTTGAAATTTACGCTCTCTGATCATTTCTAGAGCTAATGGAACATACAGAGAAAATATGAACAATCAGAGCATTAGTAATCAACACCCAACCTTAGTTGTAGATAGCTGATCAAGGAAAATATTGAAGTAACAGAGTTTACAATTAACAATTAACAATTCATTCCTTTAAAGAGGCAGACATAACTCTTGAAATCAGTGATATATTTGTATCATATTCAATATCACCAAAGTTTTCCAAGCTTTCCTTTGAAACAGAATGAAATCAGTCCAAGTTACTTTGATGTGTACATGAGACTGGTGTAAAATGGTCAATACAAACGTCCCAATGATTTTTAAGAGTTGTGTCCCTTACCCTAGGTCTACCTCCTTTATTTAACTTTTATTGCAGTCATATGTTTCGAGGAGAAGCTTAAGAGACCCAAATAAAGACTACAAACACAAATTCGTGGTACATCTATAATTAGATATATGTTACACCCTCTTTTGTCTTGACCACGATGAAAGCTTTAAAGTTATAATTGAAATATTCACTTAAAATCGTTCTGATACTTATCAAAGTTCCAAAACTTTAAAGTTATACACTAGTAAGTTTTTATTACTGGGTTGTTTCATGTAATGTCCATCTAAATATAATCAAAGTTTTGCTTATATTTCAAATGAATTGCATAGATTTCTGATGGATTATTTCATTAACAAAATTTATTTCCGACTGTACATGGTTACGTCATTATCGTTGCTCAATTCGCGGTCTATGAACTAGCTGAAACAGTTCAAAAGATGTGTACCCTACTTAATACGAACTTAAAACAATACAAGCACGTTCTTGCCTGAACGTGCACTTTCTGGAGTGCACTTTCTGGATACAAAGCTTGAATAGGTAAGTACCTAGAATATTTTTGGGTAAAAACTGCCAATAAAAAGGACTGATATGAAAAACCGACGGCATATATCAAAGCCAGTTCGGTCAGTAATCCTAGCCCATTAAATAACATGCCTAGCTATTATGACGGTACTATTGTTGTTTTTATCATAGAAAAGAGAAAAATACTCTTGAAAGAATATTCATTTGCTTCTGTCATTTGTTGAAAATCAACCAATTCGTTTTTGTTTTTAATTTAAGCTGAATCTTATGATTTGTTGAACAGTATGCAAATATTTAGAAGTGTATATTTAATTAACACAATATGTATATTCTGCATAAGCTTGAAAGCATAATACCTCAATATAACCTAACATAAAAAAATCGCTCACATTTTCAATCGCTTGAAAAATTAGTCCAAAAACTTCTGAATTCATATAACGTTTGCGACATTCGGTTTGTGATTAACAATAAGTGGATTTTTAAACAATGAAAACCACAAAAAACTGAAGAAGGGAGATAAAAGGTATGAAAGTTATACAAGACAAAGCAATGGATCATATTGTGCTTTCAACTCCGATCAGTCAAAGCAATAAACCAGTTACAGATTTTTGCCCTGATGTAGAACTGTAAAAAAAGAAATATTGCAATGTTCATAATTTCTTTGAATAAAATATTAAAAGTAAAATTTATATTTTCAAAAAGTTATTGTCGAAGGAAGGAGAATATTCCACAATTCGCGAAACTGGAACTACTTTTGATTTTATTTGTGCCACTTCACTTCTATGACAATTTGTACATTTGAATACTTTAAAAACCAAAAAGTTAACCTCAACTAAGATATACATGTGAATCTTGTCTCTTGTCATTTTACTACTAGTAATTTCATCAAATGGGGAATAACAAACATATATATATATAAGTTTAGATATCGATCCTTTTGTCGTGGGGTAAACAATATTTTTCAAAAATAAAGTTAAATAATTGTTCCAGGTATGTTTTATAAAGATCATTGTAACAGACAAATAAAGAAAAAGGACGTGTTTCTTTTTCATTCATTTAATGACAAACTAATCCAAAATGTCTGTGCTTACACTTTTCATGTTGGGTGTAAAAATACGATTTCCTGAGAAATGTTTAAAACACACACATTTTGTCAAACCAGAGTAACGTTGACTATTACATTGTTTTGTATTTAGAAGAAGTGACTGACACAATATTTATATTTGTTGAAATTGACATGATGGTTTTTAACATTAGTGTATGTGCAGAGTTTGCAAAGTATTTCACGGAGATAAAGTTAACTTTTTGTTGGACAATTTGGGCAGAAACAGTCATACACCTTGGTAATATGACTCATTATTTTGACAATCGACTAGGAACATGTTAAACACTTACCAATTGTGTAGTTAAAATTTTCGAGATGGCTAGCCTTTACTCTTGCAGAGTAAAACCATTCAGAGTCATTTCCCAAATAATCGTATTCCACTGATAAATCTTTAACATTGATTTTTCCATCTTGAGTTCTGTGTGAATATGGACAAAAGAGTCTGTAGTCTTTAAACTCCTCAAAATCGTAACAATTTCCATATGCAAATATTTCTGAGTCCCCTTCGACCACAGACCGTACAGCTGAAAAATGGAACCTTTCTGAATTGAGGGTTGTTTCATCGGCATCTTTCCAAACCCTTGTCATTAAATTGGCTCTGTTAACAGCTTCAAGCGCCTGACTTTTAAAACGTCTTTTGCCATATTGTTTAATTACACCATCACCAAGGGTAAAGTTAGTCCCGGTAGTACAGTTATATCTATTTTGTTCATATTGTTCGACAAGTTCAAGGAATTTTGACACGACGTCGGGATGGTCAAGATGTTCTGAGTCGGTAACGGAGTGATCCGACATCGACGTTATATTCACCACGTTTATAAGCGATTCGTTATCTATCGTATAGTTTGAAATCAAACTAAAGACATATGATGTTAAAGATGGAATTATTACAAAGGCGTATTTGTTGCACATCGTCCTGATTATTTTTATATCATAGTAATTTCATTAAAATTAGTTTTGTTTTCCTTTGCTAACAAGTCCTTATGGTATTGCAAATTCTCGTCATGCCAATATATCTTTCAGGAAAGTTTGCAGAGTCTAAAACCGAATCCCTTTCAGACATCTGAAAATAAAATAAAAGAAATACGATGATCAATTACAGCCAATAAATAAATTCTCCATAAAAATCTTATAAAATATCCCAACCGACTAACCGGCTCATCTTCCTGAACTAGAAACTATTGATAGTGCTAAATCTTCTGATTTATAGCTTAACAGAATGCCTATTTCACGTAGGAATCGATTCCTGCATTGCAAAAACAGATTTCATTTATTTCATTTTTTGAATGTGATTTCTTAGCCAAATTATATTATATGGCCTAAACCCGCTAAGAATGGTTTATCCGAAGATAATCAATTATCTTACGTATGTCTTTCTCAGGTTTGAATGACGTGTTCAAGATATGATAAGATGCTGTAATTAGCTAAACGTAGCGATTGTCCACACATACTTTTAAGCATAAAATCGCATGAATCTTCAAACGAGCTTGCTTTGATTTGGCAATTGCTATGTTCAGCGCGTGTATTTCATCCTTTTACTTCCTTATCTTCATGAATCAACTCAGAGGTACACTTAAATTTAAACATTCCCTTCATGGTACGTAATAACGAATTGTTTGTTCAACAAAACTCGATATTCGTGACAGAGACATTGATAAATGTTAAAAGTTTCATAATCACTTTTGAACTTCGATTTCTTTCTTAATTTGTCTTTTATACGGTATCCTCACTTTAAATCCCTCACAGATTAAAATAACAATACAATATTTTTCAAATGACTATGAATTATTCATAAAATGCCAAACATATTTCTGCATATCGGCTGCTATGAATCAAATACATAAACATAGGAAAAACACTGATGTGAACTATATATGAGTAGTTAGCAAGTATATTTGTGTTGCTTTATGTAGAAAATAAAAGCTATTCTAAAACAACGATATTTCTTACAGACAATTTTCAACAAAATATCAAGGGACAAAGACCAGACATGGAAAACAGACAAACAAAACACAGAACATAAAATACAAAACAGTACATACAAAGTAACAAAAGTAAATGAGCAACTCGGACTCTACTAAAACCTGAGAGCATGGACCAGGTGCACCGGTAGAGTAAGGGTCATCTGAGTTATAAATTGAAGGTTCCATGCCAGAACAATTATCCATCATTTGTATTTCAAATAGAAAACAACATTTTTTAGCATGGAAGAAAGCAATGGCACCAATATTCGAACTGTAATTTAAACAGGTATAATACAGTATAACGACTAGACCAAGACACCAGACAAATTTAACAAAGAACATGAAAAAGCCAAAATAACATGAATGTACAAACAGAAGTAAATGAACAACGCGGACTGAAAAAGAG
Organism: Perna viridis; assembly: GCA_037379345.1. NCBI lineage: Eukaryota > Metazoa > Mollusca > Bivalvia > Mytilida > Mytilidae > Perna > Perna viridis. The sequence goes on from CM074515.1 coordinate 25,281,593, forward strand.
ACCGCCGGTCACTAAATGTAACGATGTGTAAAGAATGGATAATCTTTACAAAAGGCCATTGAAATCACTTACATGGAAATATTTTGATGGATTGTTGTCGCAACTATTCCTGCCAAAATTACCCCTTATCTTAATATAATTGACATATGACAAATCGTAAGCACTATTGATGTTTGAACGCTTTTCTCTTATGTTTAAACCATTATCACATTTAATGATAAAGATAGATCGCTGGATAAAATGTAATATAGTAACCATTTCTTTGCGTTTCGAAAAATCAATCAAGCTATGTTATGTTTCGTAAATTATGAGATAAAATTGTCGTTTTAATCAAAGAATAATCTGCTATTCAATTTGCAGCTAGCATAATGAATTGTTAGACAACCCATGCAGGTAATTTTGTATAATATTAAAACTAATTATTTGGACAAATGACTGTAGTTATCTAATTTTATCAAACATTCCGCCGGTAATTTCTTGGAATTTCAAGTGTTAACTAATTATACTGGTACAGTTGTGGTAATTAGAGGCGCATATGTCAACATGCAGGTTCGCATGATGCATAATCAAGTTTTCGTAAAGATAGTTGTGTCACTATTACAAATATGGGCGAATATAAAGTACGGCAGCATTTTGATACGTTACATAAAATGATAAAAAAAATGTATAAAAACTGTTATATGGTCAGTTTTTACCAATACCATACCATCGATGAACGTTTCTTACCTCAATAAATTCATTGAAGTAATTCGAATGCAATAATGAAACGTTTTAACTGGAGCTTTTCCTATATTTATAACTATTCTATAATTAATCTTTGATAAATAAAACAAACGATTGAGTTCAAAAAGTCGTTAAGTAAGAAAATACAAAACGAGAGGTTTAACTTGTAGATTCCTTCGATTCTTTCCTTATTTGATCGTTATATTATAGGTTGTTTTTACAATATTTTTCTCTGTTTTTTTTTCTTTCTTTCTGTTTTTTTTTTTTTGCTTTTGCTTTTGTTTTTGTTTTTTTATTTTTGTTTTTGTTTTTTTTCTTTCTTTCTTATTTTTTCTTTCAATTGTTATAAGTGGTGTAAAAAGCGGTATAGAAAATGAGGAACTTGTGTTTACGTACCAATATTGGATAATCAATACTTTTCCCAGTTGGTTGTTGTTCGTACAGTTTCGGTCAGTAAAGTTTAAATTATTCTCAGGAGTTCACGAAGTTATATTGTAAAGGTAAATAAATATACACAGCTCTAAGATAACTTAATCAAGATCTCTCATTTTCATCGATTTAATGAGAGAGTATTTCCTGACCTTATATTTGTGTAGCAATGGTCAGTAATTTTAATCTTGAAATGCAATTTTCCTTTCTATCGACATGAGATTAAATGAAATTCAATTTTCTGGCTTTTGAAATATTCTCACTTCGTGTTCAGCATCATTATGCAAATAACCTTTAGCTTTCTTGATAAATCTGTACACACTTTGACTTGATATAATATAACGCTTCCGTTTTGCACTTGATGACATTTTCTTTGTTTTGTAAGGTAAGTTGTCGTGATAAAGTGACAATATAAACCTGTAAGAGTAATCAAGGGAATCAAGGTTCTAGCAGTAATCAAAAGAATGTAATCCATGGACAAAGACCAGACATGGGAAACAGACATACACAACAAAGAACATGACGTAACTAAAATCACACATACAAAGTAAAAAAAGCCAATGAGCAACTAGGACTCCACTAAAAACTGAGAGCATGGACCAGGTGGGTAAGTAAATTAGGATTTCATATCCTTAATGGGGAATGTTAAATCAATATTTAACCAATTATTTCATGTTCAATAACTGGTGAAATGAGGTTTTCTTAAGAGCTTTCGGGTTCTGGTTTGTCGTTTGTTGGCTCAATAGTACATGATACATTGTGCAGCTGTTATTCGGGGTGGTATATTACTTACTGGCCCAAATGAAGACGACAACTCATAAATAAAACACTTTCAAACCAAATGTTCTAGTCGATATTTAATATTACTATTAATAAATACTTATTAAGATGAAGTAGATTATATCAAAGCAGGACAAAACGGCAGATAATATACAAGCCATGCAAAATCTGCACAGTATATACTTGGCACATTACAAACTCGGTCAACTATAAACAAGCTCTTATCTCTGCAACTGCATGACTTCTATTAAAAGTGGCCTACTATTCCAAATTGTGCTAAATTTGTTCATTCACTTTCCTTTGAAAATAGAATACTTTTAAAACTTTTGACTCACTCTTTGAAATAATCCAACATAGATAATCTGAAATTTTGAATTTGTTGGGACTTAAATAATAAATGGGTATTCTTTTAAACATTCTTTAATTGAGAAAATTACTTGTTTAAATATATTTTCTAAATTGACTTCTCCATAAGTTCAGCTATTGAGTAAGCCATCCCATTGCAGGTATTGACAGCTAATTTCCAAAAGTACTTTAGTCGCCGTACTATTTGAAATGAAAAAACTTACTTTTATTTCAATACCAGTCTAAAACACTGGCAGTTGATGAATATCGTTGGCAGAACGCCATCGTTAAAGTGTGGTTTCAACATTTGTTTCACGGGAATAAATTACAATAAAACCCACAATAGCTATGTCGTTTTAGTAAATCGAAATTTAAAAAAAATTATAATCAGTTTCATACTATATCTACATGCAATTTAGCATATTTTTTATTTCTGCTTCAACATTTCAATGCTGCAATTACATGGACTTGAATTTCCATCTAGTATCATAAATTCCAATAACGAAATGTTACTTTCGCATTCATAGCTATCATAGCTACAATATTTACGCAAGGTTCAAACACAAAATAAATTGTACTTATATGACAGTTTGTAAATGTTTTTGAACTAGGATTTATTTCCTGGAAGGCTTTCAAAAATTGAAATGTAATATTGAAGAATGGTTTTATTACAAATTATTTCCGGTTTTATCTCCCTTTAGCAAGAATTTGATCATCCTGTTGCAAAATTATTATTTTTATGACACAAAGATCACATTCAATATCCATATTAAACGATTTTAAATATCGTTACCTACTATAGCAAAGTTAATTATTGTTTTCATTCCGTAAGTACCATCCATTGGATATTTATTAAAGGTCGGACAAAGTTACATTTGTTGTCGAAATCGGGTAAAAATTTAAATTTATTTCAATGAATAACCGGAAGCCAATCTGTTTGTGTGGTTTATTTCTTTGATAATTTATATCTTAAAGTACCATGCTGCGAGGCTCTCTAAGGAACGTTTCATATCTGATGCGTTTAATATACTTGCTGTAACTGATAACACAAACAGACACGTCTCGTTAGAATCGTGGTGATTACACATACCACCTCTTCGCGCATTATGTTTGCTTCTGGGAATCATTGCCATTACCTACAACCCAATCACCATATTTCATCTTGATGTTCAATATTTAATCAGACCCATAAACAGCTTTTGATTAAAAATGGCAAAGCACCACAGTTGGATGTATTGCTTTACTATAATTCCAAGGTTACATCCGATTACTTTTCTAATCGTCAAATAACTTAATCAATCACCGATTAGAACTTGTTTTCTCTGTTTTAACAAGATAAATAAATTGCTCACAATGTATGATAAACGCTCTGCATTATTTGACAAGCTATATATTCATAGTGACATGGAAGTAACTGATAGAGCTTATCTTGTAAACAAAGTCTGTCGTAAAATAGTCACAGCTGCATATTGAAATTGGTTATCTAATACGGACTTTGTTTCTTCTTTCCTTATAGGCAATTTACGTCAGATTATATCAAAGCAAACAATAAACATATGAATTTAACGATAGAAATGTATATGATGATTTAAGTGGTAGACCTAGGGTAAGGGACACAACTCTTACAAATCATTGGAACGTTTGTATTCAGCAATTTACATCAATTTCATGTAGGTATCAAAGTAACTTGGATTGATTTCATCCTGTTTCTATTGAATGCGTGATAGGCTTTGGTGAAATTAATTGCATTGCAAACTTTTCAATGATTTAAAGAGTTACTCCCTTTACCCTATGTCTACTTCCTTAAAACGGGCGAACATTCCTGGCCTTTTTCATGAACCTTACATGGATGGTCTTTTTGTAAGCTGTAGAAGATAGTTTAGTACTCCTTTAACATAACTAGAGTAAACAACTTCGGTAACATAACCTAAATTTTATAACAGCTTAAATTGTGATAGATCAATTACTAAAATGCCTCATCAAGGTTTGTTTGTGATATCTTGTATATCTAAGAAAAACAATCGTTATATTCAATTGATACCGAATATTTCAATCTACCTGTACAATCTTTTTTACCACGATTATAAAGACTAACCCAAATTACTTGAACTCGAGACAAAATAAAGAACTGGACGATTAGTGTTTCTCAAGAGGGTGTTCACATGTAGTTGAAGTGCCTCAATCACGTTTAGCGAAAAATTAAGAGGTTGATGATTTTGATCATAGATCACTTCCGAATATCATAAGCATTTGTCTCCATTTTTTTCGAATTCTGTATCATAGCATCTGTCCATTTCCTAATACACACGTTTTTTCTGTCTTCACAGAAAGATTTAACCAAGTAGAAAATAAGTTGTCGAAGAAATATATCTAATTTCATACTCGATTGATAGGCAGATTACAAATATTTTTCATTCATTGGGAAAAAAGAAATATTTGATCCTACTTCAGAGCTTAGCTCTCCCCTTTGAAAGCGTAAATCTGCTTGTAGAAGCCTCTAGGAAGGAAAAGTTTAATTAAAATTGCGGCCAATATTCGATTATATTAATAAACAATTAATATTTCTACATAAACTAAATTGGTGTTGAAAAAGAAGGAAATATGGATTGAATAAAACCTGTGGAAAAAACGGCTTCTCAGGAATTGACCGTAAACATTGCCAAAAGCACTGATAAATCAGTTAGAAGTAGCTTTGTGCGAAAATAAAATTAAGTTATGCTTTAATGCGGCATGAAAAATATTAATTAAATCCACATTATTGATGGAATGCTGTAAACTGCGTAATTAAAAGAAAATTAATAAGAAATAGAGTAATTTGCGAGTTTACTACAATGTATTAGTAATAAAATGTAATTAAGATATGAATTATTGCATGTATCAAGGTCAATAACACGTTATTTGAATAGCAAACTACTTAAATTGCATGTATCTGCTTATATATCTATACCTTGTTTGTCAATCTTTGAGTTAACTGCCGTTAAATAAGGCGGTCTATGGTTTTCTGGAGAGCGTAACTTTTTGAAAAAGATAATAGACCCATTTATTTGCTCTGTTTAAAAAGTGTATGAATTTTTAGACTCTGGTTCCAGCAAAAAAGTGTCTTACTGTTTATTTAAAGATTGTTTGTGGGAAAAATAATAGGAATAAATAGTACTTTCTATTGATAAGGTACATACAGATATGAGGAGGTAGTTGAAATTAAAAATCTATCTAATGAATTGTACTAATACTGGTACTAAAAAACATTAGTGAGTACTCATTTTAAAAGTTTTAAAGTATTAAAAGATAAGATACAGATTTGGTATATTATGTTTGCTGTTTCTAGTCTTCCGTCTGATGTAAAAAATGAACAGTATAGTTTTGATGGTCGGGTAAAAGATTATCAAAAACTCAGTTTTATGTACGTTCTTATTCTTTGAAAAAAACTCAGGAAGAGATCCCATTTAATGATCTAGTCTGCCAGGAACAAACGACATACTATGAGACTTTGATAATTTCATTAAACTGGAAGAAAATTGTCCATCATTTCCTTTTTTTTTCTTTTTGTAATAAACCACTATATCCAGACGACTTTTTATGACGAACAAGTTAAAATAAATCAGTTTGGTGTTCAAAGAGGAAGAAACAAACACCTAGCTTTGAAAAAGAGACTATTATGGATATATAATAAATGATGCATTTGTTTAATAAAATTTGAAATTATAACAATTAATTAAATTCACTTGTAATCGGATACCTCAAACTTAAGTAGTATCGGTGGCGCCCATTGAGGAATAGCACCCTCTGCTTTTCTTAACTTATTGTGTTGGGGGAAAAATGCGCTCTAATATGCTCCCAGTTTAAAGTGGAGTCCGATTTGCCCATTTGCTTTTGTTACTTTGTATGTATTATTTTATTTACGTTATGTTCTTTGTTGTGATTGTATGTTTTCCATGTCTGGTCTTTGTCCCATGATTACATTCTTCTGGTTTCTGCTATAATCTTGGTTCCCTTGATTACTCTCCAATAAAATGCATTTACATTTCGATATTATGAAAAACAAGTTATTTTTTTTTATTTTATTTTTTTTTTTATATACAAAGGTTTTAACAACCAAACAACAAAATACAAATATATCTAGCTACAATATCGATAAAAATATTGTATCAAAGCTGTAAAGGCTTCAAATGCACGTATTTGCAAAATATTTGCAATGATTTGCATGTCGTATTAATAGTTTACTATCTAAATGACTTCGGTTTTTTCTTTTTCTAAGGATTCAACTAATTCTCTTTTGATCAGAAGAAAGGCAAGGTCGTGTTCCTCCATTTTATTTTGTTTACTGGACGAAAAATGTGCAATATGAAACATTCACTGTCATTTCGGTCATTTTTATATGACATTCAAAATATCATGTATGTCAATCAAGAGTCATTTGATGAAAAAAAGTTACAGTGTAACAACTTATTTAAACAAGCCATTTTCATTTATTTCCGAAGAAAGTTGAACTGCGAAAATCAATCGTCCCGAATAAGTCCTTTTATCGGCAATATTAATTGATTTTCCATTGTACTTACTGTCTCATATCTACTGCTGTGATACTAAAAGAATAGGCAATTTCCAATGGCAACGTTTCGTAAAAATATTGTGAGGTCGCCAATAAAGAAAATAACGTTTGGGTTGAACGTCTCAACAAAACATGACAATTCATCCTATCGGAATAACTACGATATGTTCTGTCTGGACATCAAAACTGCAGAAGTTATGTCTTATATATATATATATATATTTAATAGAAACACATTTTAGGGAAGGTTAGTCGTAATAGATGACCACGAAATTATCATCTAAAACACAGTAATAAGTTTGAGTGAAAATTAATTGGCTCATGGTAGTATTTATCGCATGCAGAAATGTATAAAGGTATTTTTGAATTTCACAATTTTTTATACTGTAGACTGTCATTTTTTTGTGTTTTGAAATAAGTAAATCAAATCAAAAAGCAATAATATTTTATAAAGAGGAGGTCTGATATGTATATATTTTGCAAATAAAAAAGATGCGTTAACTTTTTGGCTAAAATTCCAACCACATTTAAAAAAGGGCGTTTCGATGTGATTGATCAACAATCTTTGTTGGTTCAGTCATTACATACTTAATATTACATGTAAAATTCTGTGTCTCCCGACCTATCACCCTACGGGTCGGTGGCCCTTGGGGTGATATACAAGTCTCGGATTTATACGGCATGTGATACAGATTTTGACATGTCATGTTCATTATATCATATATTATAACTATACTTTAATTAGGGGTATAGGGGAATATAGGGTAAGCGATATAGGTCTAGAAGTTTGATATAGGGTATTCGATTTAGGGTTTAAACAAACACTTATAATGCATATAAAAGAGGCATTTTGTATGTAAATATATGACATAGTTATGTATATTATGTGAAAAACAATAGACTTATCAGTATCGTATACCCCTTTTCATACTTCTTTATCACAACCATTTATAATCGTCTTCTTTCAAGTAGAAGCAAATTTGAATTCTACATCTAGTTGAGTTAATGGTTTCACGTCTAAGGAAGACACCAATATGAAATGGAACTTGAAATGGTGTAAATGTATAAGTGTACAATACATAAATACTGTAAGAACAATTTGAGATCTATGCACTTTTAAACAAAAGAAAACATCTTTAATTTCTTAAGTTTTGCAGCCTATCATGAAACTGCGAAACCCTGCAGAACTTCCGTTTTTTGTCCTACACACTTTTAAAATCTGATTCATTCTAAAGTCTTTTAAATGTACTCAACGAACCCTTTCCTCTGACTTGTTAATTCAATATTACAATCAATAAGAGTGACTTTTAGCATAAGTTGTTGTATGGTTTATGCTGAGTGGGCGACTTCTTATTTACGTATCTGATACATGCACCTGTATTATATTGAATGATTCAGATGACGATTCTTTATAATTACAATAAATATTCAGGTTATTTGCAGAATCAATAATCTTAAACAAAGACTATAGAATAATGTAGTCACATTCATATCGTCAAAGCAATCTGAACAAAAACGCAAAAAGGACAAATTTCATAAAACAATTATATGTAAAAGTACAAATCACTAGATAAAGATGCACGAATATGTTTCAAACATTATGCGAAAAAAAGCTGAACAAAAATGTCTTCGCTAAAAAAGACAACATCAAATGAATCTGTCTTTCTGTCAAAGAATAATCAGTCAGGTATACATAAAGCCAATTTACACTGAAATATTATAAAATCCAACAAGAAAGGCTATACAGTTCTTAATTTCATACTTTTGAAGTAATCATGTTGTGTAGTTTACATACGTTTCCAATATGAGTATAAAAAAATAGGTAAATGTTGGTAATGACAAAACTAATATTGTCTAAACCGAACCCCATTAAGATTTTAAATTTGGTTTTGGTTTAGGCAGGTGTTCAATTGACACATGTACAAAGATTCAAGACAGATAAAAATTGATTGAAATAAATTTAAAAAGTGTCTGGTTAGGAAAGATTCCTTAATTAATCAGGGATTGATATACACAGGTTTCGTTGTGCTTACAAGTAAATAACCAATGAATCTTGCATAATAAGGCCAGATTTCTTTGAACTGATTATATTGAGCATCGCATGCGAGGCCAACAAAAGACGTGAAATCAAACCGGAATAGTTATCAAACAGACCCGCAGAAATGGGTCAGGAAAGTGCATTTAAAGTGAAAGTATTCTTTCAATTGACTTAAAATTAAAACATGCAATCAAGAACATTGTGAAATTTAAAACAATATATATATTTACAGTACCTAAATCCGGCATGCTGAATTATTTACAAAAAATGGACAACCGTTAACCTACCCTATCTCGCCCCTTTCAGTCATCGTCCATTTTTCAATGTCCTAATAAACATTATAAAAATATAAAGTTAGTACGATGCTCGGTTGTAGGCTCTGCCTAACTGATATTACGACAGTTATCCTGATAAGCACCATATGTACTTTCCCTTATCATATTTCAATTATTTTGACTACTTATTTTCTGATTGAGTATCATGAGGTTTTGATTTCTATATGAAGTCACTTTATTTTTATAAGATATATTAATTAACAGTATTGTTCTTACAAATGTCAGAAGAATGCTTTATCAAAACGACTAATGACCAATACGACTATAACAAAAAATACCATTAAATGACGTGTCGTCCAATGACCGCAAAACTTAATCTTCAGCTCTTGTCAGATTTGTCTGATTTAAGGTTTGAAGTGGTGTTTCTAGCTCGGACAGACCAAATTGGAATCAATACACAAGCACTTAATAATGGTCGGCTGAGCATATTATTTCGTTATAAATCTAGATGTCTTGTTTTGGCGTTAGATCTATTTAATAAATATGGTGTTTCCAAAGTCCGAGCCATGATGGTAACACATCATTTCTCCTAACGAAACTTTATTAAATTACCTAACCGATATTGTGTATGAAATGTACTTGAAATATACAATGTACATTTAAAAATGTGTAATCATCATTTTGATAAGTCATTACTTGATATACTGTTTATACCTAAATAGTTAACCTTAGGATTATATGATTTGCTATAAGAAAATGTCAAATAATTACAGTGAGGATTTAACGTTAATTCACATAATTGCTTTTTATATAGTGAATAATAACTTGAACAGTTGTAAATATCGGCACAAAACATACCAAATCATAAAACAATATCAAAGTCCTTGTACATAGCCAAAACGTGATAGCAAAAAGCATAGATACATACACATTTACTAGTAAAACATTATAACATTAAATATAAATTCACGATCCTGATGTCGGTTTCACAAAAAGTCGTAAGTGTGAAATTGATCGTAAATCATGACGTCACAATGCTATTTTAGTTTATGAAGTCATTACTTACGATCAATTTTACATTTACGACTTTTTGTGAAACTGACACCTGGTCACCAAATATTATAATGTCAATGAAACCACACTTGTATGACGGTTTATGTTGTTTTTCAAGTAGCACTCCAGCTAAGAATCATGCAAAATGTGATTCATGAGTAAAAAACCCACATATTTTTATTTTTGATATGTTGTTTGAATTGCCTTAGTAAACTTAAATTAACTTTCAGTTTTTCGTATAACCCGTGTTCTTAGGAGATAAAATGTATATATAATGCACTGTAGATTTCCAAATTAAGGGAGATAACTCTGTAAATGACGCACAAATACGATAGAATCTACTAGATTTTCAATGTTGATTATCTCCTAAGAGCAGGCAGATTTGAATGAATAATTACACATTACATAATATACTCCCATGAAACAACTTAATTACAAAAATAAAAATATGTAGCCTTTTTTGGAGTGTATCACAGTTTTCAGATTTTGCATTATTCTTACAAAGACAGCTACTTAAGTATTTTTACCGAAGTACCTAACAAAGTGTTAGTGAAAAAATCTAAAGAAGAAGTACCATTTTTTTAAATAAATTTATATAAGTTTCATTTATGATATTTAGTATTGTTATACGTTTTGTAACATATCGTTAAACTAGAATTTTATCGCCTATCGATATAAATAGCATTCTACTTTAATGAGTTGCAAAATGTAGTTAAGTAATATCGATCTTACGAGTTTATCAGGTAGACCCTAACGCACATATGAAAATAAATAGGTCAGATGATATCACTAGCTGCGTATATATCCAAGTTGTAATTGCTTACTTAGTTCCATATTCCAAAATAACAAATTGTATGATGAATCTGAGCTAATATCCAATAGACCAATTTAAATAAATATATTGAGTATCCGCTAACTAAATGAATGTGAACTTAATTAGAAATATGTCAACTATGAAGACAATTTTTAAGTAGCTGTCTTTGTAAGAATCATGCAAAATTTGAAAAAAATGTGATACACCCTAAAAAAAGGCTACATATTTTTATTTTTGTAATTAGGTTGTCTTATAGGTCTATACTATGAAATGTGTAATTATTTATTCAAATCGGACTGCTCTCAGGAGATAATCCACATTGAAAATCCAGTAGATTCTACTGTATTTGTATTTGAGAGCCATTTACAAAGTTATCTCCCTTAATTTTGAAATCTACAGTGCATTCTATATAATTTTCATCTCACAAGAGCACGGGTTATATGAAAAACCACGTTAATTTCAGTTTACTATGACATTTCAAAAAAAAATATCAAAAATAAAAGTATGTAGGCTTTTTACCCATGATTCACATTTTGCATGATCCGTAGCTGGAGTCCTACTTAAGGTATTTGTGTTTCTTTTTAAATTCTTTATTCTTTGGTATTCGGAGTCAGAAAAGTTAATATTTTCTGGAAACGCAAGATTTACTAGTGAAAATAGATCATAGCTAGCAATTATATATATAACTGATATCTTTTTAAGCTTACACTATTTGCATGACTGGTTGAAAATACTTTACCGAATACCAAAATATATATATTACTACCCTAAAGTACAATATTCATTAAATGAGGCATAGAATTTCAATTTCCAAATTGGAAAGAGGGATGCCTGATGAAATCAAAGGAAAAACCAATGTAACCAGTTAAGAACGACGTAATCATAAAGAATGAAATTCAAGGACAATACCCAGACAAAGGCAATAGACAAACAAAACAACGATCATAAAATTATAAGTAAGACGCATATTAAAACAAGAATAAATTAGGAACATGTACTGTTCAAAAGTCTGGGGCATGCACAGGTTGCAACGGTTGGATTTAGATTGATTTAGTGCGGTTTGTAACGTTCCTTTGAACCCAAGCAATGACCGTTACCGTATTTCTGTTATGGTTTCTATATGTAATTTAAAAAAAGATGATTTCATTATTAAAAATGCAATAAGTTTATTTTTTTCTTAAACCTGTCAACATAAAACGTAATCAAAATATCGAAGTAATATCCATAGAGAAAACAAAATGGTTTTGAATGTCAAATTTTCACAAGTATATAGGTCAATAGTCTCTTTATTTCGACAGCGCTTAGGTCTAATTTATTTTGTAATTGGTCTTTTATTGTAGTTCCTTATGACAAAATGTTATGAAAATGTCGTCTCTAATGGCATTCCTAACCCATTATGATATCACGACAGAATGAATAGCGAAGTGTTTCTATACTCTGCAGTTTTGACGATGATAGAGATTATTGTCAACCTGCGATCCTAGCGTAACAAACGTAATCTATCCGTTAAAACTCTCTTGGTAGAAAAACTTGTATTAACCACAAAAGGATTGATAACAGTTAACAATGTGCTATGTGCTACTTACGTGAACAAATGGGTTTACTTTGTATTTAATTATTGTTCCGGGAGAAAATTCTATCGGTTCAAAATTTATTACATTTTTTTATTTCTTTTTTACACTAGAAGTGATGCAACATGACGAAGAAAGCATCGCTTCCAGCTTTCCTCCGCCAGTGCAAACAACTACTGTACGAAGATGTTTTTAGTAGTCAAGATTTTACTTTATAACGAATTCGTGTTACCTTTACATTTTAAGCAGACGGCATGTGATACTCAATGTAAATTGGCTTTCTAAAGAAGGTAGACATAGGGAAAGGGGCATAAGAGTAATCAAGGGAACCAAGGGTATAGCGGTAATCAAAAGAATGTAATCCAGGGACAAAGACCAGGCATGGAAAACAGACGTACGCAACAAAGAACATAAAGTAACTAAAATCATACATACAAAGTAACAAAAGTAAATGAGCAACTCGAACTCCACTAAAAACTGGGAGCATGGATTAGGTGCACCGGTAGGGTACGCGTCCTATGTTTTTCTAGAAACACACGCCGAGTTGCCCATAAAAATTCAAGCCCGTGGTAGACAAACGAGGAAAGGAAAACTATGATCCGTTGAATAGATCAGTTTTCATGGTGCAGATGGATACACCATAACGATCAACGAGTTCATGATGACGACCATAAATTCTATGTAGTGATGACTTCAATCATGTAGCAACATAAGCATGTTCCAGAAGCCTGTTTGTTACGAGTTCCAGCGCGATACAAAAAGTCTACGTAGTTTCGGCAAGCTCTGGCATAACGTATAAGTTGCGATATGAACACTCCATACGCAGGTGCTGAAAGAATGTTGCCACAAATGAAAGGAAAGTTGACAATTCTGATTGAAAAAAAACCCTTGAAATCAGTGATATGTTTGTATTTTATTCAATGTCACCAAAGTCTATTAAGCTTTCATTAGAAACAGAATGAAATCAATCAAAGTTACTTTGATACTTACATGAAATTGATGTAAAATGATGAATGCAAACGTTCCAATAATTTGTAAGGTCTACATTCATAAGTTTAAAGATTAAAGTTTAATCTTATCAAATGGGGTTCAGTTACTACAGGTGAAATGTTATTTTTGTTCTACCTCAGTTTAAGTTTTTAATGGTATTTGTAATTCTTAAAATTTAATCTTTCTGTTGTAAACTCATTGGAATAAACAAAATGGGTATTTTTTTTTCTATTGCAAGTAAGATTGTCTAGAATCGACGACCTTTTTTGATAAGCTTTACTATGCTTTCTGGCAGCCTGTCGTGTGACCATTTCAGAAAATTGACGAGAATTCCATTGAATACTCGAAACATTGATCAGGCCTTGTCACATAAAAACCTATCCCAATTAATCCTCGTCAACCGTTATTGTCTCTTGTTGTTCTGATTAAGTAGTCAATCATACAGCACATGCTTCAGTTCTGTGATTGGTAGTGCATTACAGAGACTAAACGCTAGACTAGACAAATTTTGTTGTCCAAGGCTATTAGAAATGCTAACTTAACATCATTTATTTGTTCATTTTCCTTGAAGTATTTAGGGAAGACTTTTAACATCGGATCGTGGGTGTATGGTCCTCGGAAAGAGTTTTTGGGGAATTGTGTTTTAATTGAAGTAATCTTTTTTCAAGCGATTCATCTAAACTATTCTTACAACAATACTTTGATTAACAACGCAATGAGATAGTTTTATTGGCAAATGGCTTTATCTAAGATTACAATATTTGCCTTTACTGGCAAAAAGAAGGAGTATTTTTATTTTAAATATGATGTTAGAAACATTAATTGTCTAGGTTTTTTTTCAAGAATGGTTGATAAAACATACATTTATTCAACTGTCGGTTTGGCTTAACCGTAAGGGGGTAATTAATCAGGTTTCGTTTTTAGATCATTGTGAACACATTTTCCCTGTTCCAGGACAATAAAAGTACTTAATTTTCATAAAGAATTGGTAAAAAGCACTTTATTATGAAAAAAAATTAGTTATTTTAGCTAATGGGATACCATCTTATTGGTTTGAAAAAGAAAATACTGCATTGCTGATTTGAAAAATGTCCATTTTCATTATACATGGTACATTGTGAAAACATTTTGACTGGACTGGGAGTATGAAAAAAGTGGAATTTCATTAAATTGGGGTAAGATATACTAAATTTTAAGATAAAAGAGTATTTTTTGCTTATCTGATTGTTCTGAATATGAAAAGCAAGTAATTTTTATGTAAAAAGGTCCATATTTGTTGTATATGGATCATTCGGAACATATTTTCCTTGTTCCAGGAGAACAAAAAAAAATACCAACATTTCATAAAATATTGATAAAAGGTACTCTTTTTTTACTAATTAAGCTATTTTAACTAATGCAATACCATCTTGTCCATCTAAAAAAAACATTACATTGTTGATATGAAATATGTCCATTTTATTATACATGGTACATTGCAAAAACATTTTTACTGGTCTGGAAGTATAAAAATATTGAAATTTCATAAAACTGGGGTAATATATACTCAATTTGTATTCTCAAAAAACTATTACCACTAGGGAATGATCGCCATGAAATCACAAACAGTTATAGTTCGGGAAATTTTTCGCCGATCATTCCGGAAGGCCATTCAAATATTTCCAGTATTTTAGTATATGTACAAATAATGTTCGAATGTTTGAAGCCAATTAATTTCTACAAGTATTGATTCCTGACAAAATATTGTCATTCAATGTAAAAGGAATATTGATTTTGGCATAGAAAACGAAATTACAACCATATTCCGTAAAATTGATCTACCATAGGAGCTATTTTTATCATCCACTCAGAATACAGAACCGTTGCACGAAGAACGTTGCACGATACATGAAGAACGAAGCGCGCACACGAAAGGCACACGCACACGGAGACCACGCTGCACGATACACGATCCCATGAATCACGCACAAGATGCACACGAAGCACGCGAAGCACGCGAAGCACGCTAAAATGGGAATGTTACACGTGTCAGGTGTATCTGTTAAATCATCGATAATTGGGAATTTGGCAATACAAAACTGTTAATCCCTAATAATAGTTTATTCTCTTAACATTTCGCTTTTATAAAGGACATCTTCTTTAAAATTGCTTGTAAAATGGCTTCGTTATTGCTTTAGATAAAAGTAATTTTGTACAGATTCTATTTAGGAAATTAAGAATGAGACTCACTGTTGGCATATCCATCTTAAATTCCGTGATATATGTTTACCGTGCGATTATATGGTACACATGTCTCATTATATAAAACATCATTCATTTTTTTCATTTTTTTCTCCTAAATTAAGCACTTGTCATTAATTGTTTCTATATACAAAATTAAGGATTCCAAATGTGCTACTTTTATCAATTCTGTTTACATGGGGTACATATTAATGCCTGTTGGTCCATTGCAGAATAGAAAGGGAAAGTATATATATATATATATATACATGTATATATTTTTAAAAATAAATCATTAAGTCAGATGCGAGCTGAAAACACATTTCGTCTTTTTGGTAATACTTAAGACACCTATTTCTTTGTGTTTTTTTTTTACTGTACTATTTAATATCGAGCATTTTAAAACAACACTTATCAACTCATTCCAAGTCAATAACAGAAAATGGTTCTTTCCTCTATTACTATTTATTAAATTCACGCTTTTCGTAGAAATATCTGGTTTTAAAAGTAGTTTTGCTCATTACAAATTGTCAAGCTTATTGCCGTTTCCGACATTAGTACCATAGAATCGCTAACAGCATAACAATGCACTTCATAGTCAGTTTATATAAACACGATTTTTCAATTAAACAATTGTACCATGAAATGTCAAAATCTAATATTTGTAAATTGCTTGAATTTTTTGTCAAGTAATTGGTTTTTAATTGACGAAATTGTTCTGAAGTTTCATCTGATGAGGATGTGATTATCCAATTCAAGAATTAATTCGTGTTTCATAAATGTCATAAGGACTGTGCTTGCTTTTATAGCTTCATCTCCTTCACAAAACCAAATGTTCAAGATATACCGTATATTTCTCTTCTAATATGACAAAAAGTATTCTGCATGTGAAATTTTCAGAAAGCATGTGCATACAGGTCAAATATCACAGTTCTCTTTTGAACCAATATACGTTTTATTACAAGCATTTGAGTGAAACTAACATGGTGTACAGCAAAAGTGTAAATACTTTCATAAGTATATATATTTCTAGGCATTGCCTATAACTGCTAACGTGTAAAATATTCAGCAGTGAAATAACCAAACATTTTCAGTGATGGTTGTTTGATATGGTTTTTGAAACAAGGATTTGACCACGCAATGTTTCAAATAAACTAAAAAGCAAAACAACACGAGTTCGTGAAAAAAGTAATCTAAGGAACCATAATATGAGCGAAACACAGACGAGAAGACAAATACGTGTTCACGAGATCAGCGCTAATAATTAATTGTACATGTGCACCTGGTCATGCTCCCAGTTTTTAGTGGAGTCCGAGTTGCTCATTTACTTTTGTTACTTTGTATGTATGATTTTAGTTACTTTATGTTCTTTGTTGTGTATGTCTGTTTTCTATGTCTGGATTTTGTCCCTGGATTACATTCTTTTGATTACCGCTATAACCTTGGTTCCCTTGATTACTCTTTTACATGTAATTCGAATTAAATATTGCCACGAGCATTACAAACTTCTTTGAAAAATAAGGTAATATGTAAGGGTAAACTTTCGCGGTTTTAGTATTTTTTTTTCAGGCAACAATGTTCTATATTAAAAAATGCATGCATTAAAAAAAAATCCTAAATCGAAAAACTTTAAGTAAGTGCTGTACACAAATGTCTTAATATGGTAATTATCAAACTACTGTTAAGTAGAAGTATTTCTGCTAATTGGAAGCTATTACATATTCACACAACTGTATCCATTTGAATAGTTTATTTAGATACATGTAACCAAAAAAAATGTTTTATGTATATGTATTATGAGTGATTGTTCACTCGCCTAGGCCTATATCGCATATCCTGTAACACAACCCTTAGCCCATATCGCATACACTATTTCACAGCGTTAGTTATATCGCATACTCTATATCACACCCTATGCCTATATCACATACACTATGTCACACCCTATGACTATATCACACTCTACGTTTATATCGCATACACTATATCACACCCTATGACTATATCACATACACTTTATCTCACCCCTAAGTCTATACCGTATACCCTATATCACAACCTAAGCTTATATCGCATACGCTATATCACATATTATGCCTATATCACATACCTTTTAACTAACCCCTTAGTCTATACTGCATCCCCTTTATCACACCCTAAGGTAACATCGCATACCCTATATCACATACCTTTTATCTAACCCCTTAGTCTATACTGCATCCCCTTTATCACACCCTAAGGTTACATCGCATACCCTGAATCACATACATTTTATCTAACCCTTTAGTTTATACTGCATCCCCTTTATCACACCCTAAGGTTACGTCCGATACCCTATATCACATACCTTTTATCTAACCCCTTAGTCTATACTGCATCCCCTAATCACACCCTAAGGTTACATCGCATACCCTATATCACATACCTTTTATCTAACCTCTTAGTCTATATTGCATCCCCTTTATCACACCCTAAGGTTATATCGCATACCCTATATCACATACCTTTTATCTAACCCCTTAGTCTATACTGCATCCCCTTTATCACACCCTAAGGTTACATCGCATACCCTATATCACATACCTTTTATCTAACCCCTTAGTCTATACTGCATCCCCTTTATCACACCCTAAGGTTACATCGCATACCCTATATCACATACCTTTTATCTAACCCCTTAGTCTATACTGCATCCCCTTTATCACACCCTAAGGTTACATCGCATACCCTATATCACATACCTTTTATCTAACCCCTTAGTCTATACTGCATTCCCTTTATCACACCCTAAGGTTACGTCACATAGCCTATATCACATACCTTTTATCTAACCCCTTAGTCTATACTGCATCCCCTTTATCACACTCTAAGGTTACATCGCATACCCTATATCTTATACCTTTTATCTAACCCCTTAGTCTATACTGCATCCCCTTTATCACACCCTAAGGTTACGTCACATAGCCTATATCTCTCCGGAAAAATATGAGATATAGTTGAAATATATGATCTAATGAACATAACATGTGAAAATCTGTATAAGCATGCCGTATGGAACCTTAACATATATATCCGGTCGGGCAATGGTCCTAGGGGCAATATAGGGGTCTAGTGTTGAAACAGCAGGAGATAAGATTTTGAAATAAAATTTAAGAACGCATTATACGCCAAAACATATAAAATCATACAAGTGTAAGCTATTATGGAAAAAATAAAATAGTAATTCTACAGTTTACATTTCAAATGAATCCCTATAAAGCTTCACAGGATTTGTGAAAGTTTCATTTTCGATTAATTTTTATCCGAAATTTATACTGGTAGAAGCATTTAAAACCGAAAACTGATTTGTATTTAGTTTACTACTACTTTAAGAAACATCGAGTATCAGAATGTCCTTTTTGTGTTACTAAAAATACTTATCACAGTGGAGAAATAGATCACAGTCATATTTTAACAAATAAGAAGAAAGGAGTTTCTCTTATCTAAATAACAACATCCTTTATATTGAATGGAAGTAGGGAATCCAATCTCGTAAATTCAGAGGGTCATGTAAGGAGACTTACAAGCTTTATACCGGTTGTTATTTATTTTGCGATAAATGTTAAACAGTTATTATAAAAGAATTTTAAACTGCAACAATTAATGGCAAAAAAATTACCACGAATACGTGACTGGACATAAAAATCGGTGTGAGATTTTTAAAATATAAAATTATATTACTTAATGAATTCATTAAATAAAGATCTGTGGAATATAATCAATGCCCCATTCAAACACGGAAAACATGAGCACTTAAATATGTTTATGGTTTCATCACCTATAGACAATTTATTAGTATTTGGTAAATTAATAGCAGGGTCAATGCCTCATTCAAACACGAAAAACATTAGATACGTGACCATTTTATGGTTTCATTACTTATACACTTTATATTGATATATCCGTACATCTTCAGTGAATTTCATGAAATAATAAATATTTATGTTTAAATGATACTGAAGTGTCAGTCCCTGTAAGAATTAGGTAGTAAGTGCAACATGGTATGGCATGTTTCTGATATTTCCCATTTTGCCTGATTCTTACAAATGCTTATACTTCAGCACGATTTTCAATTTTGAAGAGTCTTATTACTACGGTTGTCGTAATCTATATTACGTTTTGACTTCTAATGCTATTTGCAATAAATAATCATGTCACAATTTGCACAATTGTATTGTTCCTTAACTTCAGCATTAATGATACAATATGGGATGTAAAGCACATCGACAATGTACGGTTCAGTGTACACGAAAGAAGTTGAAAAGGGTATTAGATATTTTTCAACAAGATTAATCTGTACTAACAATATCATTAGGTTTGTATTTGAACGAAGAACACGGTGGGTACTTAGCATGATCAAACTACTGTTACACTATAAAACTATTTTAGTCGTTAGGAATGAAATATTACATGATTATGCTAAATCGACATGAATGATTTACCTATTTTATTTTCTATTTGCCTTGACTTGAATGCCAAAATGACACAATTGCCTACGTGAACGACTGCCCTATAACCGATTAAACCGATGATTTATATACACATTTGAACTGATCACACATTGATTTGTTTAAATATGTATAGTTCATTCATTTATTATGAATATAAACCAAAGGGAAACTTATCACGGCTGATGTCTTGATGCAACATATGTTACCATGTGTTTTTCGCATGTTTGAAACCAGTACGAAAAACAAATGAAAAACACATGCTTTCAACAAAAATATAGATATATGTTATTCTTTCATTTAAACATAATAGGAAAAAATGTTTTCCAGATGTTTTCAACAAATAAACGGAAATATTGTCACTTAGATTTTTGCAAAAAAAGATTTATATGTCCCTAGTCCTTAACTTATATTTCCATATGTTTTGAAACATATGATTCATACGTCACAACTTTTCCTGTGTAGATTTCAATTGTTTGTGGGATTTGTAATGCTCTTTTTTAAATGTATATTTTTTTATTATTTAGTATAGAACGTTTTTTTACGCTCCTGTTGTCATTGATGATGTCTCTATGAACAACATGAAATGCTAGAAAAGCGAAGAACCCGTAAATTGTAACAGACTCTACAGCTACAATTTTTTTTAGGGGGGGGGGTACGGAATGCATATTCAGAGTAATCAAGGGAACCAAGGTTATGGCAATAATCAAAAGAATGTAATCCAGGGACAAAGACCAGGCATGGAAAACATACATACACAACAAAGAACATAAAGTAACTTAAAACATAGATACAAAGCAACAAAAGCAAATGAGCAACTCGAACTCCACTAGAAACTGGGAGCATGAACCAGGTACACCGGTAGGGTAAGCGTCCTCTGCTTTTCTAGAAACACCCACCGAGTTGCCCATAAAAAGTCAAGTCCGTGGTAGACGTAAGAGAAAAGAAAAACTATGACACGCTGAACAAATCAGTTTTCATTGTGCAGATGGATACATTGTAACGATCCACGAGTTCATGATGACAACCATAAAACTTCTGTAGTGATGACTTCAAATTTGTAGCAACATAACCCTGTTTCAGAAGCCAATTTGTTAGAATTCTAGCGCGATACAAAAAGTCTGCGTAGTTTCGGCAAGCTCTGGCATAACGTATGAGCTGTGATATGAACACTCCATACGCAGGTGCTGAAGGGATGTTGCCACAGATAAAAGGAAAGATGACAATTCTGAATGAAAAGTCATCACGTTTAAGAGAAAGCCAGTACTCGAATTGTAATGTTAAAAATGTATGTATACATTAGAATTTACATAAAGCCAGATGTCCCCCAACACATCTGTCCAACAAATCATGCAAAAAAATGGTCTAAAAAAAGCATTGAGTTATGATCAAGGATATGTAATGCTGAACAACCATACAAGATTTTTTTCACAATTTTATAACTTGTCTCGTCGTAGGAACTCTGTAAATATGACGAAGATTTGGGCGGAAGAGCGAGTTTGATTTCTTCATCTCTCAATCAATTGTGTTTCTGTGATAATATTAAATATAATTTGGTTTATACGTCAAAAAATGAACAATTTTTAAAAATGCTTATCAATTAGACCTCCTGTTGTTGAATAACAATGTGTTCATCTTTTACAATTATCATCATAACCTTTGTATTATCTTCCGTGACATTTTTTCTGCATTTAAAAAGATGCCACTCTAAAAGTACTAACTAGCTTCAATCTATGCTTTTCTAAAAGATGTTATTTGTAATATAAAAAGGGAATTTCAGAACTTTAGGCTAGTTAAAAAGAACTGTGCGTCAATATCATATGTCATCTGATTCTAGTTTCAAATTGATTGATGACATTGGATGCATTTCTCTTTTGACCTTCAACATCACTTGTTATGTTAAGTTACAATCGTATTATGAACAAAAA
The DNA here is from genome assembly GCA_037379345.1 of Perna viridis. NCBI lineage: Eukaryota > Metazoa > Mollusca > Bivalvia > Mytilida > Mytilidae > Perna > Perna viridis. Next base: position 25,303,792 of record CM074515.1, read on the forward strand.
TAAGGTTTGCGATTTGGTTTCTCTATTAATTTCTCATTAGGCTAGATTAGATGTGACAATGGGACGACAAAAAAAGCCATTATGTTCACGTCACTAATTAGCAGTACGGAAACATTGATGTAATAATTAGTACTTATTGGATAAAACATAGCAACTACGTCCATGATGAATGACAATAAAGCCAGAGGTACCTCAATCTCCGAAACAGAGGTCCTTGTATCTCCTACGTCAAACAAACACAGTACAGGAACGAAGGAGCTACCAACCTCTGTTTCGCTGATTGGGGGTACCTATACGCATTTTTTTTCAAAATAGTCGATTGGTAATTTTATAGGTTGATTATATCTCAAAAACAATTGTTATTATCAATTTATTGCAACTAATTCTAATGTCACCGGATTACATTTAAAATGCTTTATCGTTTATCAGTCATTCCAACTCAATTTTCGTCTCATTTTGCAAATAATCACTTTAATTGCTTTTAATATTCACCGATCAAACGCTTAAAACTCATATTCCATGTGATGCTTGGCAGACGTAAAACAAGAAAAGTTGCATTAGAATATCATTTATAACTATCTATAATTTGATGTGAAGTTATTTCAGTGTCTCTGTTGTTGGAAAATGATTATCGTAAGCGGACGTTATCTAATATATAAAACTGAAAAAGAATCTAAACGAGTTGTGTTCTGCATTCGCATTCAGGGTACCATGTTGTATTCTGAGTAACAAATGATTTTGCAGGTGTTAGTACAATTATATGTATTACAATTACACATTGTCGTTATGGATATAATGACCAATGGTCATCCAATAGTGGTATATTCAAGACATAAATCACGGAAACTCCATTTTATCATTGTTTTATCAGATGGTAGCCATTTATATCAAATTGCTTTACCCCGAGCGATAGCAAGGGGTTAAATAATAACATAAATGGCCAGCCCCTTGTAAAACAATGACAAATGGAGTTTCCGTGATTAATTTTGATTCTAATTGGTAAATATATTTTTTCATATTTTTAATAGATACAGCCTTATAGTTGCACAAAATGTTTGTCATGTGTTTGTCACTTTTTTGCCATGGTTGTGGTCTAAACCACTTTGAAGCACGTCATATCAGAATATATTATAAGTCTACAGTCAAGGCGACAGTTGTGCATTTGTACTCATCGCAAGCAATGCATTTTGGAAAATAAATATTGTTAAAAGAAACACAGTGTAATTAAGGGAACAAAGTTTCTAACGGAAATCAAAAGAATGTAATCCAGGGACAATAATTAGACATGGAAAACAGACACACACAACAAAGAACATAAAATACAAAAAAACTTAAAACTTCTGTATTGCTGACATCAATCTTGAAGCAACATAACCTTATTCCGGAAGCCTAATTGTAAGAAGTCTAGCGGGACATAAAAAGTCTGCGTAGTTTCAACAAATCCTGGCATAATGTAGGAGCTGTGATATGAAAACTCCATACGCAGGTCTTGAAGGGATGTTGCAAGAGATGAAAAGAAAGTTGAGTGAAAAGTCATCGCGTTTGTCGTATTGTTTCTTCGATAGTTTTCATTTATCATCGATCTCAAAGTGTAGATGAAGATACTAGGCTGACTTCACAGTGTCTGTATTATCCGTTATCTCAAGTCTTTTGGGTAGGATGCGATGTATCAAATACCAATAACTATGATTGTTTAACGATAATACGTCATCTATATATCGGAAATTGAGATTAAAGGATCTAGCTAAACGATGTTCCTTCTTTATATCAGATCAGGTATAAAGTCAGCCTCATACGAATGAAGGAATAGGTCAGCAATTAGAGGAGTACAATTCGAATCCATTGGAATGCCGACCGTTTGTTGAAAGAGTAATCAAGGGAACCAAAGTTATAGCGGTAATCAATAGAATGGAATCCAGGGACAAAGACCAGACATGGAAAACAAGACATACACAATAAAGAACATAAAGTAACTAAAATCATACATACAATGTAAGAAAAGCGAATAAGCAACTCGGACCCAGTAAAAACTGGGAGAAAAACGCATCTTCCACAGAGAACAAATATGCTGTCGATAAAAAAATTCCAGCATTTCGAAAACATCTCCTTTCAGTTTATTTGGAAGATGATTTGGAATAGTTTTAACAAAGTATGAAGAATCTATACCAAGAACTATATATTTGTATCTAGGTGTTTTTTGTTTTGTTTTTTTTTTTAACGAGTGAAAACGATATTTAGTGTTGGGTGTTGCGCTTTTGAGATAAAATTAATATAGATTGTACATGAAATTAACACTTTACAAGAGTTATCGTTGGTTTTATTTGATTTGGTCGGTTATAGGTGGAAGGTAAATGTATGATTTTCTCAAAATTACAGATTTGAATATGGAAAAGACAACTGTTACATAAAAATATAGCATATGTAGATTGAAAAAGCATTGTTTGTTCGGTGGTTTTTTTCTTCACCATGATTCACTTTAATATTGTTAGTGTCTGAATAAAATATGGACTGATACTTGATACTACTACGGGAGTAACAAGTGTCTTGGTAGGACTGTAGACCCTCTTTGAAAGCTGTGAGTATAGAAGTAAAAAGTTTTGAAAGAAGTATGATGGTATGTTTTGCAGATCCAACTATGTTTGTATGGATTCTTGTGTGGAATCCAGTACATAGAAGGTAGATCACAATTATCGTCTTTTGTACATGTAGAGAGACCAAAAGAGGACACCACAGATTTATGTTTTTTCCACTATCTCTTCTTTGGAGACTTTAGTAGAAGTATAGGTCTTATTACTTCTATTATTTTCAAAGTCAACCTTTGACAATACATATTGGATCTCCCGTAATGACCTTACCTGAACAGCCAATATTTAACAGAGAGTTTTTGCAGGGTTATATTGCCACAAGATTGAAGTCATCACCACAAAAAGTTAAACGGTTGTCATCATGAACTCGTGGATCGTTTCAGCGTACCCATCTGCACCATGAAAACTGATCTGTTCAACTTGTCATCGTTTTGCTTTCCTGTCTTTTCTACCCTGTACATGACGTTTTATATGCAATATGGCGGGTGTTGCAAAAAAAGCAGAAGACGCTTACCCTACAGTGAACCTGAGCCATGCTCCCATTTTTTAGGGGTAGTCCGAGTTGCTCATTTACTTATGTTTCTTTGTATGCATTATTTTGGTTCTTCTATGTTCATTGTTGTGTGTCTGTTTTCCATGTCTAGACTTTGTTCCTGGATTACATTTTTATTATTACCACTAGATTCTTGGTTCCTTTGATTACTCTTTGGAAGAACAGTCAGTTGGTTTAGCCTTGGTGTCTTCAATAACGTTTATAACTAAAATGTAAGATGCAATGGGTGAAGCATAGGAGTCTAAAATAATCGGTATTGAATTGTCATTTAAATACGGGTGAACAACTACAATTTTTCAAAATATCATATTTTTTTTTATTTCTAAGGGCTAAACAGAATAACAAGTCCAAAAAGGACTTTTCTAATTGTCAACAGTAGAACTCTGTCACTACTTTATTATCTAAAATTCTGACAGATCAGTTTTGAAGGAGATAGTATATTCTCATATGACATTTCCATTTTCGTAAATGGTGTCCGAAAATACTTTAATCTCGACAATTAAGATCAATATTTTATTCTTTTGTTTAATAACAAATATGGTCTATTCTGTTTCCTATCGGGTATATTCCCTAGATTTTAACTTATAAAACTAGATAACTCTTTCCTTTAACAATATTGGGATGATACAAAACGACATGTAAATCAACCATCTAGCTAAAGATCATTATTATCATTTTTGGTTTTTTTTGAAAGTTTGTCTGAATGATTTGATGAGATTCATGCCTTTTGGAGTTAGATCGATGTGAATACATATTTTTTGATAATCAATCGTTAACTCTCAAACATATAGCTTAACATAAACTAATGTCAATTCCAAGAGATTTTCAAGAGGTGTAATGTCCCTGTGTATTATTTTATGTCGAAATTGAATTACGAGACAATCAACACATCAGATTTAAGAAGTCAAACAAAAGCAAGTCAAATCAAGAAAATCAAGAGAAACAGACTTGACATTGCAAAACATCTAAATAGGTAAGTCGATTAAAAAAAAAAGTGTTCGAAATATTCAGATGCATTTAAGTATATTTCTTAAACTTTATTCTCCCTCTTTAGTTTGTTTTTGTTTTCATGAAATACAACAAATGTAGAACACGGTTAATGACAACGTTAATAAAAACAAACTATCTATAAATGCATAATTCCACCACATAACAATACCAGGAAAAGCATTTGTAAAAAGGTACAGAGCGCATAAATGTTTTCTTTTTGTTAGTTTTAGGATGAAAATTAAGATAAATCGCAGACTTCAGGGTGTATGAACTATTTAATATTTTGGGTACGATCAGATATATAGAATTATTTAGTATTAAATGACTGTGCCAAATACGTCCTTTTTGGAGTAAGTATTGAACATATCCTAATTGCTATGAGTGTAAAAAAAAACAATAAGCAAAAAAGCATATCCAATAAGTCACCATAAAAAAGAGAGAGAATGTGCCTCAATAGCTTGGACTTACTCACGAGATATCGATGCTTTATATTCCGTATTATTCATAATATATAATAGTTTATCTGTATTCCAATGACATCAAGTCAACCGGTATCAAATGCATCAAATCCATACATTTACAAGTGATATAAACACATTGTTTAACAAACAAACTTATTAAGGAGAAGATAATCAGATTTTAACAAAAATGTATTAATATTTATTTGGTTTGATGTTAATCTACATGGAAGTCATTAATCACATAATATATAATAAATACGCATCAGGGTCATTGGTCTAGCTGGAGAATGGTTCATAAAAAGATCGACATGTCGGCATAGTTGTACAATATGCATTAGATTTTTTCATGAAATAACCACCTGGTATGGTAGAGAACAAACAAACAGACGTAAGATGAATCTTTAATTCATACTATTGGAACGAGAAATTGCTGTTAATATTTTCATAAAGAGCTCGTAAAGACATTCTGTAATTGTTACAATAATGAAAACGTCTCAAAATAAGTCAAACGATGTCCTTTATCGATTTAACATCATTATGCAAAAAACCGTTCGTCGAGCGATCAGGTTTCGAAAACGGTATTGATGGTAATATACAAAACTATTCTGTATGAAGTTGTCAGAATCATTAATTGTCCCTTATTTCAATTTTGTTTTACTGTTGTGTTTGTTGTTATGGCTGCGATGGTGGTGGTGGTGGTAATGTGTTTGTATCTTTGTGTTATTGTTTTTTTATATATATATATATATATCTGTCTATTAATATATCGTTTCTAGGCCTATGTTTTTATGCATTTTATTAAGACGTAAAGGGACGAAGACATTAACTTATCAAATTATTTGATTGTTATTTAATTTTGTTTATATTTTGATATTTTATAAGCAAAGAAAATGAAAAAATGTTTAAATGGAGAGATACTTCTATCAATATCTAAAAGGTATTTTAACAAATGTTTGCTGTTTAGATACACTCTTAGAACAGATTCCATGAAACGTTACAATTATAACAAATTAATAATAATTACATGACAGTACGTTTGTCAATAGCTACATCAGACTCTCCCCTTTTCCTGAATTGAATCCAACTATTTTTCTACATAAATTTCAAAAACTGATAATTGATCTAATAAAAAGTCAATAACCTTACAAAGGTTTATCGCATAGCGACTTAACACGAGCCCTACTCGACAGCGCTGCGAGTTTAACTTCACAGAAAAATACGGATCATCAATCAAATTGATTGAATGTTTTGTATCTCTTCATTGTGATTGTGCACTCATATGGCAACTTCTAAACAGTTCTGAATACTTCTATTGCTAATTTGAATTGCAAATTTAGTTAACAAAACAATCTGATTTCAGACAACCGGTCTTACTGAAAGAAAGAAATTATGTTTGATATATCGAATTTATTGTATAGCTGCACATCTTGATAAAAGACAGAAGTACCAATTTGAACCGACAAGATTAGAATTATCATAATTTTAGTATTTCAGAAGTGTGTCTTTTAAAAAGGGTATTTATATAGGAAGTTTTTTTTTATCAATTTCTTGTCTAATATTTCTTGTTAGGAGACGAAATAAACAAACTGAACTAGTTTCACCTATTAGATATAATATTTCTTCAAGTACAAATGTGTCTCTCTGGTTCAAAAATGACCATCAAACACTTCTGTAAAGAAGTTTTGACTTGAATGTAAAAACAGCAAAGGCATGACCGATTCTATGTCTGTTCCTGACATGTTTGTTATCACTTTATACAACTTTGATAAAGCTTTAAGCACAAAAATATAAAGTAAGCCATGCAAATAGTCAGCAACACATAGTAAGAATTTAGTCTGAATATCGTTTTATCTTTAGAATGTCAAAATAATTCAACTTATGACAAGAGAAAATTGTTCGTGTTATTTCCTGATGGCGTTTAATCTCATCATCCATTTGCGGTGGTTTTATTGCTGTTTGATGCATGCAAATTTTCTAATGTCAAAATTTGTAGAATTTGATTTTCTGAATTTACGTAACAGCTTTACTAGAAGAAAATTACAATCGTGAAAAGAACTTAGATTTCCCATTTTCCGAACGAAACTTTTTTAATTGGGAAGAAACTGAAATGAATGGCGGAGACAATTCAATTACTTTATCCTAAATGTCAATTTAACCCAAAGCCAAAATGCCTGATTTTATTTAATCATTTGCAATTAGAAAATGCTTTATACTTAACTTAGGAATATAAGATTTTTTAATTTGCATGATGTAAGTATGACAAGGAAGAAAGCAAGAAACGACTGTTGATAATAACTGTCACAACTTTTGAATCAGTCAAAATTAACACATATTTCAGAGAAAAAAGGCATTTTTTCACGCATTTGCTTAAAATTAATTTCGTTTGAAAACTGATTCTTTGATAACATTATCAAAATTCAAGAATTGTTATGCATTTTATACCAAAGCACAAAGATATTTCGTTCATTATAATTCACAATCACAATTTCGCGTAGTGTCGATAAAATATAATATGATAATATGAACTGAGTCTTTGCCGATGATGAACTTATTTTACTCAAATATCATTTAATAATGATAATGAACTGCTATCTGGTTTTATCGCTGATGTATCAAGCAACAGGGACATTCGAAACTTGCTATTACATATACACTGCGTTCAAACAGTCACTTCCTAGCTGCGTATGTCATTTCCGAAACACGTCGCTTTCAAAAGAAATAAACGACTTTCAGCCATTTATTTCTCGGGGCATCAAAATGTCTAGAGCGTCAGTGCCGCACCATCTGCTAAACTATAACGCTTTTTTTATGTTTGAAATGTATTGATTACTTGAAAGTGAGTAAAACTCTGAACACAGGTTTACAACACTTTGTACAAACTTGGATGGCTTCAATAAGTTACCAAATCAAACAAATAATGGGTATTTTAATCTTAAGTTCGACACTGATCGTCTTGTTTTGGACATTAGAAATGATAAGAAAAAGAAACAAAATAGCAGGCGTCAGTTTCACAAAAAGTCGTAAGTGTAAAATTGATCGTAATTTATGACGTAACAATGATATTTGCTGTTATGACGTCATTACTTACGACCTTTTGTGAAATTTATTCCAGATTCTTAAAGAAATAAGCAGTCAGTTTATGAAGTCAATGAGCAGCCAAAACTGATCCAAAACTAGGACATGTTTGTCGATACACTGAACATGTTTCTCTTAATACTTCAATATTACATACCTCGGGGAAAGTACATCTAGTGCATTCTATTACTAATGATAATTGTGAGGTTCCTAATTGAGTAAGGTGTACTTATAAACCTTTTGGACTTGGTACTCACGGAACATGGTTTTATTCATACCTAAGCAGAATATCAGTTTGAAAAACTTTACTTTACAAGAAAGAAATCACGCAAGGAGGTAAAAAAAAACCTATATTGTACGTATAAAAGTCTGCATGATGAAACCATGAAATGGAAGGGGTAAATACATGCAACGAAGAATTTTACTGCGCTTCCACAAATGAAAACAAATCACTTTTGATTATGTATTGTACCTATCATGATAAACATTTTGATGCACAATATATAACATACTTTAAAATTGTAATAGTGCATGTATATTTTTTAAAACAATTCCATCCTTTTTATATAAGTGCACGTGTACTGATATCTTGTAAAATTGTTCTTGTGTAAATATTGACTGATCCAATTATATAATAAACTATTTACCTACAGTGAATTGTAATGAGAATCAGAATACTTCACAAAGACTTTTATTTATTTTTATTTTTTACAAGAAAGTTGGTTATTTCCAAATTGCTCAGTGTTCCTTTTGAAAGTTTAACAAGAAGGAGAAATTTCTAACCACATTTGCTAATTTAACTGAGTAACTTGAAATGTTTAATTGAATTAAAGCCCACGAGCAAACCACATTGTTTGTAACAGTTTTCCTATACTCATTATTAAGCTCCTTGATAAACTCTTGATTTCAGCATACAAGAGTTTTTCTCCAATTCATCAATTCCAGTGTTAAACTTACCAGATTTCAATCTAGAATATTAATTAAAGTTTCGTTGTTTGATAACTTGTAGTGAAACGGTTACTGCATTTCAATGAATTAACCAAGCCTATCGACGAAGCATTTAATAAGTAAGTTAATAGATCGTCTCTGGGAATGAAGCAACTGAATAACCGTCATTCTCCACCAAAGTGCACAATCATAACATACATTTTCTAACTCAATCTTTCTTCATAATGCATGGTATGTTTAAGTATAAAGTGTTACAATAAAATATCACACTCTTACCTTATAAGATAGGCATGTTCGTGTTACAAAATATCCAGTTAAAGCCTTCAAATTAGTTTTTCTCAGTATATCTGCATTCTATAGAGGGAAGCAGTAAATTGTTAAATCATGTATTTATTCAGCCGACGACAGTTTTCTGAATTCAGTCAATACTCTTGTTAAACCTGATTGATGCTGTTTTGATGTGATATTTTAGACAGACTCGGTCAATGTCTTTTTTGTTCTTTCTTGCAATATTGGAACGAAAAATTGGTTAATATTCCGACAAAATCGGGCGTTTTGAAAACATTTGCTAATTATTGGTTGATTTTATTAAGTTAGATAGGACCATACAAACTATCAGATATATGAATTGTGTAAAAAAGAGGAACACATATGACCTTTAATTGTGTCCATATTTGTTCACTGTCATTATCAATATAAATGAGTCACAATTGCATATTGTTAAAACTTGATCTTTTAATGTAATCAATTCAAGATTATTATAAGAATTCATTATAGCATTTAAACCTTTAAATTTTTACTCTTTATACTTCTATTCCCCATACACAATTAAATTTCCCACTCAAAAACATAACCCATCGTTGTTACTAAAAATATGAAAAAACGGTACATCTAGATACAATTATGTAGTTCTTGGTAGAGATTCCTTATATTTTGTAAACAAAAACATAATATTACGTCCCCTTTCAAGTATACCAAAGAAGAAGTTTTCAAAAGGCTATAATTTTTCAACAAATGTTTGGTATTCCATTGGGTACGTATTGTGCTCCTCGACTTGCTGATCTTTTCCCTCATTTTATGAGGCTGACTTTATAGCTCATCCGATCCAAAAGAAGGAACATTATTTAGCTAGATCCATTAATCTCAGTTTCCGCTATATAGATGATGTATTATCGTTAAACAATCCTAGTTTTTTGCGATTTTGGTACATCCCATCTACCCAAAAAGAACTTAAGATAAAGGATACCGCAGACACTGTGAAATCAGCCTCATATCTTGACCTACACTTAGAGATCGATGTTAGAGGAAAACTATTGACCAAACTATACGGCAAACGCGATGACTTTTCATTTCGTGTTGTCCACCCTCTTTTCATCTGTGGTAACATCCCTTCAGCACCTGCGTATGGAATTTTCATATAATACAAACGTAATGCCATACTTTTCATGGTCGTCATCATGAACTCGTGGAATTTACGGTGTATCCATCTGCACCATGAAAACTGATTAGTTCAACGTGTCATAGTTTTCCTTTCCTCTTTCCTTTACAGTGGATTTGACTTTTTATGTGTAACTTCGGCGGTGTTTCTATAAAAGCAGAGGATGCTTACCCTACCGGTGCACATGGTCCATGCTCCCAGTTTTTAGTGGAATCCGAGTTGCTCATTTACTTTTGTTACTTTGTATGTATGATTTTAGTTACTTTATGTTCTTTGTTGTGTATGTCTGTTTGTCATGTCTGGTCTATGCTAGAATCTTTGTTCCATTGATTTCTCTTAAAAAAGCATTTTTCTCTTTTTTTAATTAACAATGCCTTGGTTAAAAGTTTTGAAATTTGTCATCTCGGTGATATTGTTCCTTTTGACATATTTACCTCATCCATTTTTGTCATAATAATAAGTTAATGGCAAAGAACTAAAATACGGCGAAAAAGAAATGGAAATAGGGAATTAACGCACAGACAACAAACCTGTCAAATAGTGAGAAGTGACAAAAAATCTGTTCAATGTATATTGTACCCAAAAGTAAACAACTTACATCGTTATGGCCACCTACAAAGAAACGTCCAATTCAGCTCAATTAAAGGAAAGGGAAACAAATAAATCCTTCTCAGTTAATTTGCATTTATAGTTAAATCGGACAATGCATCCATTATTTAAGCCCTGGTCAAACATCAAAATTTCTTTAAACGTACATAAACCGATAAGTTTAGATTATTTAAAATTAATATTTGAAAATTATTTTATATCGTAAGCGTCAACATACAATTCGATAAAGCGAATTTCCTGAAACTCCTTTCCTTGTCATTTAAATGCTAAATGCATTGAAATTGTTAGTTTTTGATGTAAACAAGTTTTTAATGGTTTTTTTTAAGAGTCGCCTGTCGAGTAAAGTTATCTTTGACGTCATTTGTACATAAAACCTGAAAAAAATAGCTCAAATTACTAAAGCAAAGTATTGAACAAGGAAGTAACTAAAACAATGCTTAAGAACTTAAGTCAAAAATTGCTAAGAAAACAATCTGACTTAGATTACAGATAAAGAGAATGAAATGGGTTATTCACTTTTAAAATCACCCAGAATCTCCATCTGGGAATTTCTATGATACACTAGAGCTTTTTAGCCTCATATTATATTACAGAGGTTGACAAAATTTCAATTTCATGCTTGTTTCACTATGTTTTGATACAACTACGAACCAAACAGACAACGCAATACGTAGTAAAAAGTAATTGAAATTTTCCATAAATGATGACTTCAGTCTTATAAGAGCGAAATCTTGAGCTTTATAGGACTTATTTGCCGTAACGAGTAGCATTATAAAAGTGAATAAATGCATGGTCAAAGGTTTGGAGAGCTTGTTCGTTGTCTAGACAATTAGTATCGGCAATAATCGAGCGACGACGGGCCCACTATTTGCAATAGATGTTTTTATTAACCTCCGGTGGCATTTTAGTGCTATTTATTACGGTAACAATGCATATTTATCTTTTAATATACGGCATTCAAATGCCATAATGGATTCCAATTATGTCTAAATAGCCCAGATTAATTATCTTCCAGCAGTATCTTTACATGAATGATGAGTTGATTTCCTTCTTTGATCAAAATCTGCTTGATCAAATACTCATTCCCAGGGTGTTTGTATATATATCGAAAATTGCATCGTTGGATAAAGATCCAATCAGTCAAACTCTGATATCTTAAATCAACAACAGCTGTCAACAATACTCTGCAGTCGTGGGCTAAATTTTTTTCAATGTTCTAAGAATTTATTGCCCTTTAATAAAATAGTAATAAAAATGTGAAAATTAAGTCATTGAGATATTTGAGTTATCAATGTATTGTAGTACACGTACAATTTCAAATACGTACATGATGAATTTCATATTAAAGTACTTTATTATGACTTAAATAGATAATGTATACATGGTAGTTACTGGTTATCCTATCAGTTATTTCTTTTCTCTTTAACACGATTCACTTTATCATTGAATTATTCCTATTATTGAATACATTTTCCCAACGATTCAATTGTTAAAACATCTTGCCTTGTTCATTACTTTATTTTCTTTACACATGCACCAATAATTAACAACCAAATTCAAATCAACCTAAGTACTAAAACGCATAATTTTTATCGCAAGACGATTGAAATATTTAGGGCTGATACTCCGAAATATACTTTTTATGAGCAACTCGATGGTCGTTCCAAAAAAGTTAAGGACGCTTACTCTACCAGTGCACATGGTCCATGGTCTCTGATTTTAGTGGCGTATGAGTTGCTTATTTACTTTAGTTTATTTGTACGTATTATTTTGTTTTTTTATGTTATTTGTTGTGTGTGTTTTTTCCCCTGTCTGATCTATGTCCTTAGATTACATTCTTTTGATTTTCGATAGAATCGTGGCTCCCTTGGATACTCTTAATAACCTTGGAAACTGGTAAAATCCCTAACCCCTTTTCGTCAGATATCTTTAGCAATCTTATATTTCATTAACGATGAAAATCATTCGACACTGGACCGTTCTCGGACTGTCTATCAGTTTGTATACAGGGACTTTTCTTCATAAATGGCTTATGCAAGTTTAGTTTTTAAAAGTTTGTGCAGACAAAATGATGGTCTAATAGCAGATGTCGCATTATTGAAATGTATGACAAAACTGAGTTGATAACTTTGATCAGGAATTAGTATTATTTCCACAAACACCCTACCATAGTTGACTTATCGTTTTGACAAACATTAAACATTAAGAAAGTAGTACTCTTTAAAAATCAGACAGGACTCGATTTATGCATAGCACCAATTCACTTATATTTCTAATTCAGAAACAGTTGCAGACCACATAATCAGTCTGAATGTGTCAGTTGGTAGATACACTTACGAGATAAACGTTATATAAATTGTGCACGAAATATGTTAATATTCCGGATTTCGTTTCATTTGATCATTTTATTGGGAGATAAATGAAGGCTTTTCTCAAAAATACAGATATCATTACAGGAAGAACTATCGTTATGTGAAAATATAGCATATGAAGACCATGGTGGCTTTTTTCTGCACGATGAATCACCTCTACCGTTGGCACTGTAAATTACACGCTGTCCTATTACCATGGTTAGGGGTCATGTAAATTTTGGGGTACAAACAAACCAAATTTCGTAGGCTACCGATAATGGAAGCTCTTCAAATTTGTCACTGGTAAACCTTCAGATTCAACCACTATATACAGATGGATAAAAATATATTTAGAGCACAAACCATCATAACTCGGTGTATTTTCTTCTGCATGTCCAAGCTTCCAAACTATGCTAGATCGTAAAATGTACATAAACAATCAGATGGTATGAATTGTTCTAATAAAACATGTTATCGTATTGCACAAACTGTAGAATATATTTCTTTGACAAGTATTGATCTTTTTTTTCAATTACTCTAGAGTCAGAAAAGGTGACAATCAAATCTAATAGATTTCATGTACTCTTTGCCATTGCATGTAGACGGATATTGCTGGAATAACCTTAAAAAGAATTATGGTATGTTCGAAGGCCGTTAATGAAGGACCTATTCAGATTTAGCTCTGGATTGAAGACCTGATAGCAATAATTTCCTGATTTGATAGATTCTTGCAATGCACTAAAGGAATCACGCAAATGTTTAAATCCAAAAATTAATTACTAAAATAAAATTCCAAATCTTATTATTATTTACTTTTTTATTGTATTAGTATCGAATGAATTGAAACACGCAATATCTGAAGGTCGGAACGAAAGTTTAATAATTGGAGACCAAGGATCGTGATGAAAACTACAACAAATCTGTACGTGTATGCAAGGAAATTACGCAATTGTTTAAATCCAAGAAGTTATTACTACATTAAAACTCCAAATCCTTAGTATTATTTACTATTTTATTACATTGGTATCGAATGAATAGAAACATGCAAAATCTGAAGGTCAGAATGAAATTCAAATCATTGCAACTGACGTAGATGTATTTTGTAGATTTGTGCAAATATTGTAAGTTTCTCTCCTTGAGAAGAATACGTGTTTGAATCTATGGAAGGAAAACAGCTTGTATTCAATTTTGGAATGGAACAAAATAGCCACTGTAACTTCAGTGTTCAAAATTTGGACATGATCTTTTTCAAGTAATGTCGTTCTCAACTTTTCAAAAGAACTTTTTTAAAGTAACGCATGCGTCCTAAAAAGGCAGCAGATGCATCGTCCAGACAATTGGTATAGATTTTTTAGCTACAGGGTTTGACCGTCTTCTTATGAAATAAGTCGCATAAAAGTATTAAAGTATCTAAAGCGTCACTGTTTATAACTCAGATTTCCAGGCAGTAATAATGCATTAGATACAGGTGGAAAAAGAGTGCCAATAAAGTACCCAATGATACTCAACGAATGTATAGGCTACATCAATTTTTGATCCTTGGTCCATTAAAATGTTTCTGAATCTTCGATTTTCCTCAAAACATTTTTTCTAGGCTTTCTGGCAATAGGTTGTTCGTATAATGTTGTACAAACAGACCATATTCCGAATGAAAGTATCCAGATGAAATATATCGCTTTCAAGCCGGTACACATTCTAATCCCGGCTTTTCATTTATCATGCTAGATGTAATCGGTTTACGTCCGTGTCGGCCATCAAAAGATTCCTTTCCTCATCAATAAAACGATGGTGGAGTTACTACGACGATATCACTACATTGCAGCCCTCTTTGCTAGAACAAACTAATATTTGAACGGTATTGACTACTAATAAACTATCTAATAGGCCATCTAGAGTAAAGAAGAGGTTTGTGCGGTATCAATTTGTATAATAGTCACATATTCTTACACTTATTGAAATTATATTCTGAATGGAAGCAGTAAGTAATGAATTGTCTGACTCTTTTGGTGCTATTTTTAGCATGGAAGATGTAAAACTAATATCCAGACTACAATCGGAATGGGTACAGAAGGTCACTGACCCTAAGTAATGAATAGCAAAAGACTTACTACTGAAGAGCTAAACATATATAATTGTAAACAAAACCATAGTTTTCTTACTTTATTCCTGGTGCAATTTGTTTTAAATAAACGAAGTTATACTATGCTTGATATTTAAATTAGCAACATATTTGCCCAATGTGGTGGACATCTTTTTCAATAGCAAATAGCATTCATATTGGAACAAAATGTACCCTATGGTAAATTAATGTGTCGTCTTAAAGCTAAAGGGGATATTCCTTCATTGCTTTGGTGGTGTCTTTAAATTCTTCAATTTGATGATATCAACAGTATTTACTTTAAATCGCCGTAGAATATTTCAAAAGCAATTCTTTTTTTTTTCACGAGTAAAATCAAGATTGAAAAAAAATGTTATTTTATTTTATGAGGTAAAGATGATCCAATGGTTCGGACACTTAGTCGGGGAGTTTTAATACCAATAAAACACAACTATTGACTCGAGCACAGCATGGTCCTTTGTTTCCCGGGATCTTACACCTACTGAGTTTAATCAATTTTCGTTTATTGGATTTTGGTTTTTCCATACCCACACATCCTGGTGAAAAAATAGGTCTGCATTAGCAAACATGATTGCAAAACGATAGCTTCATACTATGAATGCTGCAAGATTAGGTAATGTTAACCTTTAAGAAAAGACTTTTAGAAAAAATCATGTTATTCTTTAAAAAAATCTTTAAAAACTGCAATTATTTAACTATTAAACAAAACTATCGACAAATTAAAAACACAATATAAATCAACATTAGCGGTTTAAAGAAACTGCATTTCAACGGTTAGATGGTATATGACGTATTGATGCAACATTAGTTACTAAATGCGTCATTGAAACTGTCAATTTTGCCGTTTAAATTGACAAGCTTGCTCCTGATATTAATGATATCATTGTTTTAATATATATGTGGACCTCAACTTTTCCACCTCCGGTGGCTGGTCATCACTACTAATTGTCATGAAATCTTATTACGGGAACATTTTATCCATTATATAACTATTCCATGTTGACATCTACATTGTTTTTGATCTAAACAATAATGATATTAATTAAGTTTCATTTCCGTAAAAGCAGTTTTGTCTTAGCTATAATTGTGACAGATTGAACAATTTTCTGATGTATAGTAGATGAACCCCGTTGAAGACTTAAGAGTAATGTAACTAATTCCTTTTATCCCTTCTATATCTATTTTCTTTTTATCATTCTCTATGCGACTAATTGAAAAAAATGAACACAAATGCCGTGTACAGTAATATAAGGCAGATATTACTTGTATGATGACGAGATTATAAACAAAAGAGGCCTTATCGATATGTAAATTGTCCTAAGTTGGTTTAGTGCATCCCTATGTACATTTAATAATAGACAAGGACGACTTCTTTGTTGGTCAAATTATCCTATATTTTTTTAACTTACGAATTTGCACAATCGGAACTACTCTCGGAATGCTGAGAAGACCCTATTGATATTTGCTCGGTGTATTACTTCCTGTCAGGCTGAAATTTTAACTTAAGCAGTTATAAAGTCTTAAGTAAAATCGGTATGATGACAATGTCCTCTACAATGGTTTGGCTAGAATTCCCGCATTATACAATTAGTTTAATGTTTGAATGAAAAACTTTTGAACAAATGTTCATTTTTGCCAGAAGACGAGAAAAATTGCATCCGACTATAGCAACACCATTGACATGGTGGAGATGTATGAACTTTACAGTATCTACTAATGTTTAGCAAACGGAAAAAAACCTGCAGTATTGAAGTAATTAACAACAAAACATATATTGTGAAACAAATATTAGAAATGTTCATGAGAAATCCAACCACCCAAGAAGTCATATACAAAATGCAATAATAATAGATGGCATGTGTACATCGTCCAACAATTCATTTCGATTATGCAATTCGTTCCAGTTGAACGAAAGATTCGAGTTTTATCAGTGATTTGCCTTTAAATGAAGCACCAGGCAAATCAGAAGCAGAAAAGGAGTGATTAATTTCCGACCAGAAAATAGAAAAAAAAATCGCAGAATCATATTTGACTTTCACTTTTCGGTTATCTCAAATCTACCGCTTTTAAAGTTTAGGCACAGTTGTACAAAACCACCTTTCAACTATAGATTTATTGGTCAATTAAACGTTAAAGCAGTATATAAATATGAGATAAACGGATGGGACACTACAACCTTTAAAAGAGTATTATTTTGTTGTGAAATTTAACATTTCTGAATGCTTGTTTGAAATGTGGTTATCCTACTTATCAACCTTAGAAGGTTAAAACAGTTCTACTAGCTAGTAGAAGCAAACATGAATGAATCTACATTATAAAAGAAACAACTCTTATGCAAGAGTAATAAGGTTCGAATCAACTAGATAGAAAGATTACTAAATAATTACATCGTAAGCCTTAAAAAGCCCTTCAGAGAATCGTGATTGCATCATCAAAGTACATTAATTCTTGATTGTCATTGACACGAGAGAGCCATTCAAATGAAATGCAAATTTGTGAATATGCACACTGATACTGTAGTTGCTATTCACCTACGGTGAAGTATTCATTCTTGATTTATTAGATATTCTTTGCAATATAGCATCTTGTCGTCTTAAGGCAAACTTCCTTGTCACATTAATAAAACTAAGTCTCAAATTGAAAATGTGCTTTCTATTCATTGCAATTTCAAATTCGTTGTTTCGACCTATTAAAAAAAACTTACCAAAAACTTCATTAGATAAACGACTGCAGCCTAGTTGATAATTATCTGTTTTCATTGTGGAGCCCACATTTTTGTAACGAGGTACAATGCACGTTGAGAAAACATGCATAGGTGTAGTCATGTGTGTCAATAAGAACTCATAATATATTTGAAAAAACAGATTGACACTGAAATAAATACGTATCAGACCTCCATGGCAATCGCCAAAATTTAAGCAATGACAAAAAGGCGAACTCCTTTCAACAAAGTAATGCAAAAGTAAGCCCGATGATGATCCCGATTTGTACATGTGAAATTGTCAATTAACCGACTTTGGTAGCCCTTTTTCTTGCATTGTGAGAATATCGTGAAAAGTAATGATGAATTTAAATTAAAAAATTTGAAGTTAGTTGAGGGTAGGTCAGAGTGCACCACCTCTGAAAGTATTACTGAGATAATTCATGTACTAAGGGAAATCGAACCCTGGTCAACTTTTCTTTTCCCTTTTTTATATTTGAGTTTTGTTCTTATTTCCTTGCTAAATTTTCAAATATAGTCGGATTGAGTTTCATTATGTGAAACTAATTATTACACACCATATTAGCAAAAAAGACAAGATTACTTGGTTTCATCGGCTGGGTTCTCCAATATCAATTAAAAATCTTTACAGTGAGTTCATAAAAGAGCCCAGCATATTATCAGCTGAATGAACACAGTATAAGGTTCATGCTGAGAGATTTACAATTTCTAAAAGTATGTCTATCTAAAGCAGGAATCTAAATTGTTCGGGATAAAGAGGACAATATTTAATTGAATATTGATCACTAGGATATAAAGGGATATATAGATGGAACACAGAATGTAGTTTCTGCAGGCTCAACGCTGTAAAGTACCGGTCTGTAATTATCAAAAGGGTGATGTTCGGATTACAAAAACATGTAACCTTTTCAGATACTGTACTTCTATATTTACAGTCAAAATACTGTTTCATAGCGAATAGAACTAATATCGAAAAATTATGTTTAAAATTCTCATTAAATCAAAACAAAATAAACGGTGTATTGTGTAGTCTGTCTGTCACTCTAACTGCGTTACAGCTCATGGACATATTGCATCAGGATTCATTTCCCCTTTAACCCAGAAAAAGCATTTTAGCCTTTTTAGCTCGACTAGGTACAACGGCATAATACTCTGTATTTTTATGCGAGAAGATTTAAGGAGTGCTTATCATACGATGGCTACATATCTTGTATAAAAGTACTTGGAACATTTCCATATCTGTGTCTTCTAAGTATTGTAAGAGATAAATCTACGAAGTGTGAAATTCGGTGACCACTTCCAATGCATTCATTATCAAGACTTAAAAACAGATTATTATCTACCACTACCTAAACGTCTTATTTACAATTATGCATTGATCACCATTATTTAAAAAAATCAAAAAAACATGTATAGCTGTGCCTGTTTGAGTGCATAAATAAATTATGTATCTGTTTTACAAAAAAGAAAAGTACTAATATGTAGGAAAACATGACTAAATATTTTTTTAGAATGGGCCTTGAAATCTACAATATCATAACGCAAACTTTACATTATAAATAATTATAAATAAATGAAGCGATTCATGGTTGTTATGCCATTTATGCTGTTATATTTTATCACATACAAATTAAACAGATATATCGTAAATAATTCAGTGTACTTAAGTGACAAAGTCTTAGTGATCTATTATAAGCTATTTGTACAATGTTTCTCGGTGTAGTTCGCTTGCCTAGACTAAAAACGTCATGCGAAGAGTTATAAACTTGATAAATAGGTGGTGATCATTTTGGTTTTGCACACTTGCAAGTGGTTGCCGACTTGTTTATTGCTTTTTATGCTACAATACTTTATCCCGTTCAGCAATGAACTTATAGCTTTTCATATGTATATGTGCTTTGTCTCCATAGAACAGGGTTATCAAATTATCGTATGTTATGCAATTACTACAAATAAAATCTCGTGATTGAACCCGGAATGACACAAATACTGTCAAATTTTATAACGTATGAAATATAACCATGAATATTCGTTTGGTTGTTTGAATTCCAGAGGGAAAGTCGTTTAATAATTAAAAGGACGCTAGTAAACAAATCTGCATTGTGATTGAAAGAACCTAACAATTAAAACCCTGGGCGAAGTCTGCCTTATATTGTAACAGTACAGTACTGAAAATTTAACTATGAAAATGCTTGATAAAAACATCTGTATCAAAGAGAAGACCATCGTAAATAGATTAACAGGTTTTGAAATATCGTCTAAATTAAAGGGAAATGAAAACTCGGAGGGAGATAGCGATTAGTTTCATTCAGAATGATATACTTATTTGAATCCGTTATTTCTTGATCCCTGAAAAAATCTCAGAAATAGATGTATCCATCCATGGAACGTTGTTCATCCGAACATAGATCATCACTAAAAATTACAGGCTAATTGATTGTGGTAACTTCTATCAGTATAAATTGTTTTATACTTATTTTTATTAACAACAGTAAATGTTAATTGGGCAAATTGATTTAGCAGTCGGTGAATCATGAGCCAAATGTTGACAGCATTGTGTTCAGGATAAGTTTTTTTATTAGGTTATATCAATATGACATGATACTTGTTTATGATATGTCAGAAATATATTTTTATATTTGAACCAATGACAAACGAATAAAGTAGTATGGGAAAGACGAGGGTTTAAATTGAGAAAATCGCCAAAGACGGGGACGCTTAGAGATCCCTGAATGATTTCAGTTTAATGCCCCTCCAGGCGCGAATAGGATAAGAAAGATATTCCCCTGACGTATAATGAGATTTAACATTACGGCCTCGACAACAAAAAGTATTGTAATCGAAATTGAATTTTGAATTAACATTTTAATGGCCAGATTGGGTAATCTATATACACTTTGTAATTGAAATCTCTGTTTGGATATGATAGGTCATCTTATTTAATGATCTCTGTTATATTTCATATTGAGTTCAACAAGGTTAAAGAAACTTTAAATAAATAAAGTAATATGTATTGCATTTTATTGAACACTGGAAAAACTTTGTTGCTTAACTTTTCGTGAGAAACCATGTTTAATTGTGTAATATTTTTTTCAGTGGCTAGATTTAAAATAGGAAGGTTGTGATCAAGCCAAAATACTTTAACTCTGCCGCATTTTTGCGCCGGTCCTAATGCGCGGAATTTATGATCACTGTACATTTATGTCTTGTTTCGTTTTTACTTTTAGTTTACTTTTGTGTTGTTAAAGTATATATGAGCAAGTATTTCGCTGTACCTGTGTATAATGTTGATTTGGGGACAGCTGCAGCCTGCCCTGTGGTATGAAGGTTTTCCCGTCGATCATTGACGACCATTGGGTGGCCTGGTGATGATTTTTTTTTATCCGGATGGGACTTGTTGTCTCTTTGACATATTCACCATATCCTTTCTCGTTATTAGTTCTCGGATATGACTACAAATTTCCGTTTAAAGAAACAAATAAATGATAACTTCTATGAGACATACACATGTATCAATAAGTCATGGCTTAAATAAAAGTAACGATCATTCAAGTAAGCAAAATCAGTAAACCACCTTTAACACAAGCAATGTTTCTGTTAATGAAATGTCATAATACATTTTACTTACAAACTAAAGAAAGATTTCCTGTTTACATTTTAAGGCAAGCAACACGTTAAAGAAATATGATGTAAAATAGTATTTTATCCCATCTAAGTAACTGTTTACTAAAATTACATACATTTATGAAAAAAAATATCATTGAGTTCCAAAAATTGGTATTCATGAATAAGTACTTTTCTAAATCTGTTATTTTTATTATCTAATTTTTATCCCTGGATTGCATTTGTTTGATTTCCGCTCGAAAATTGGTTCCCTTGGCAATTCTTATTCTGATTTTGTCTTGTTATATTTCACTGTTTTCAGTTTTTCTTAGGTTTTGGGTACCACTTTTTCTTTTCGAGGTATCTACTATATTGGTTTTATGGTTCTTTCTATATATATATATATAGTGAATTAATACCAATGAATAAAATTTCTTTACCGTAAAGAAAATATTTGCCAGTTTTGACTTTCGTGTACTTAATTGTATGATGAATTAATCCTTTTGATAAAATCTTTCGGAAATAACAGAGATGGAATGAAATGAATCGATGGTTCTAATATGATCTTATCAAATCAATAAAAATATAGGGACAACATATTCCTCCAGCATGAATGATCAAATTTTATGTAAATTAGAATTTGTTTCTCGATGACAAATTAACCTTAATAATCGGAATTTTACTATTGTCAACCCCATGGTCATGTACCAATGTGATAGAATGTGGCATTCTATGCAGCTTGTCGGGTAGAATTCAAAGTAATTGACAATTGCATTTTGTAACCGATTGAGAAATCAATGATGCAGTATATGGAGTTGGTGAATATATATTACACAATCGTGTATTATAATATAAAAGGATATCTTATATATAAAATATACAGATCACGAACTCATGTTTTCTAAGAAATAACTGAATTGGGACGATGGAAATAATTTATAAAGAAAGTACAGGAAACTTTAAAATAAATGGTAATAACTCATTTCATCTCTCCTATAGTTAGTTGATTTATCGGGAACTTCGAACATATATTCTTGGTCATCCACTTGCGACACAGAAAAAATTCCTGTTCTTTTAACATCATAATGAGTTTGAAAAATATGATGGGATCAAATTTACTGTGTGACACCCATATCAAAGGATCTTCAAGTAAAATGATTGAAATATCGACCAATGCGATTTTGTTATTTTATAAGTAAAAAAACACTTTCAGACAACTCATATGTATCAAAGCAACTATGTTTTAACGATAATAAAAATACACTACTGAAAAACGTTTTAGTATAATTTTACCCCTAAATTTAACCAATCGATCAGTTGTATGAAAACTTAGAGCATATATTGCAATAAAGCGTACTAGCATCCGACCAATAGTGGTCAGTGTCCATTACTATTCAAAATGTGTAAACTAATCATTTCAAATCAAAATACATAATCGTTTTGTACTTACCAATCAATTCCATAAAAAAAAATAATTCCTTATTCCGGTTAATCCAAATATTGACGATATAATATGAATGCAATTTTGAACGTGTTTTAAGACCAGCTAGTTAGTATATACTGGATTTTCTCCAATCTTGCTCTATTGATTCAAATTCATCTCCATTCGCCGATGAAACTAAATTCATAGACATTTAGCCAATCAAAACTTGACAATTGTTATTTATGTAAATTAGTGTACTTACAAATGTATAACCAAATTGTATATCATTTTGCTCTGATCATTAGAGAAACTAAATTGTCTAATGGTGTATTATTTTGTTTGAACCATCTGAAACCCTTAAATTTGTTTTAGACGAAATTGAAATGCCAGTCTATATTTGATTAAAATGAAATATTGCATTTGGTGTCATTGGTGTATATATTTAACATTACTCAAAATTTTGTAACGTAGTTATGGATTTATTCAAATAATCAAATCATTTTTCTCTAGCCAAACGATATTTTTATTTTTATTAATTAAAAAAGTCTTGATCAGCTAATGAATCAGTAAGAAATTCATTTTAATTAAGCTGATCTTGCCATGCTTATGATTATTGTTTACGGAAAGGTAATTTTTGCAAGCCCTTTGCATATATTTATAACCTGTCGATGTATGAGAACAAGAGATGGCAAGAACAATCGATCACGCGGGATTTACACTCATGCGATCGACTATTGCTACTGGTACGAGAACACAATTGATTTTCACACACAGTTTATTATAGCATTTGTTCAAATTTTAAAAAAATCTACCGCATCAAATCAAATGAAATTTTGGGAGCTGAATAAACCATCTTACCTCAAACTTCCATGAAAAAAATAGAAATTTTCACCATCATTTTTCAATTTTAGCTACCTCAACACAGAACCCCCCCTCAAATTTGACCCAAAACGTCTTCCAAAAGCCAAAATGTTGACCTTTTCTGACCTCACCAAATCACAACTTATATGAATTTTTTTTTAATTCAACACATCTATTAAATTATTTCAATTATTCTTCTTTCAATTGAATCAAAAAAAATAAATTCTACAGATAAGGTTGTCTTAATATTTAAAAAAAATACTTTATTAAAATAAGAAAAATAAGAACTATATTCATATACAACGAAAAGCTAAAGGCAAATAATTGTGATCTCTTACCTATTATAACCTTACCGTAGGTATATATACATATAGTGCAACTTCCGGTATACTAGGGCAGCATAGGCTTTACAGTTTATGGTTTGTCAAGACGTATATATAAGGCATGCCATATTTCTCCGAAAACGTTGTAGTATGAAGTACTTGAGAACGAATATAATTATACAGTTGCTCGTTCAAAGAGTTTAATCCGATGAAATCAAATTAATTGACAACTTTAGATCTTTGACTATTCATTACCTACATAGCTTATAAAATATCTACAAAAACTGTTGGAACGTTCAAACCCTCTTTACATCGTCCACTTTGAAACAATAAAGGCGTTTCAGGCCACCATAATCATCATTAATGTTGATTAGACAGCACTAGAAAAACCGCTTCCCGAGGCATGCATGAGCCATACTCAATATTATTATACATCCGGCTCATGCGGAAGTACTATAGCTAAGCACTGCCCTTCATTTTTAATTTAATGATGTATTTATTGTAGTGACTATTCGTTACCATTGTCTTATGTTGTCCATTTCGGATGTTTATCCACTATTTCCAAGTTATCTATTACAAAGTTTATAACATGATAATAAGTTAAAAATGAATGATTATTCCCTTATGACAGTAGTGTTGTGTTTGACACGTATCGAGGAACTGTTTTATTTTTTCTAGATTATTACTGGATTATATTCACTTGCAATATAGCGGGTCCCTCTGGCGGAGCAGGATATGCATACCCTTCCAGAGCATCTGATGTCACTTCCGTTTTCTTGTGGACGTTCATAGTGCTAGTGCTTTAGTTATTTAGTGTGACATCTTGTTTCACTAATCTTCTGTTTTTATGCGTTATCTTTTTTTTGTTCGTTTCACTACATTGTGTATGTAGATGTCTCTGTTTCATGTGTTCATGTTTAGGCCATGCTTTTTTATATTGACCTTTTTGAATCATCCCTGACGCTTTGGGTTTTTTGTCGATATTTGATCGTCCACATATCGTACCATACCTACAACATCTGTAGTGATCTTAATAAGTTTTGGCTAAATGCTCATCTTAAAGCATAACGTTTTTGACTCTTTATTTGTATGATGTCATTTTAACTTGCCTACATGTACAAGAAAAAACCAAAATACAAGTTATAGAAATAACCTTCAAAATTGCTACCATACAACCTGATTTGTCAACATTGAAACAGGAATTGGTAGCATACTATTTCTACTGGTACCAATAACTGGTACATACCATTTTCTTTCACTCCAGGAAGTCATACATTTACCAAAGAAAATAATACTTGCTTTGCATGTTACTAATTTTAAAAACCAAGTCCGAATACCAAGTCAGAATAAATACAAAAAAATACAATAAGCGTTTTCTTATTTTCTTTTACCATGCACAATAAGAACTTCCGCAAGGTGAATGCAGATTCCCCCTAAAAAATACAGTAACGTTCATTTTTTACCTCTTGAAGCGGTACATTGTGTAACGTAGGAAGTTTTTGTTCTGTTAACATGTCTGCAGGTCTGCACACCTGTCTTTGAAAATGACCTTTAACCAGACATTCATGGATTAATGATGGTGTCCGTACTACCACTTATTTTTTTCAAATTGATACAGATATTGAAAGCATACAATTTCTACCGGTCCCTAAAACCGGATGTGGTACGTGGAAGTTTTATTTTTCCAAATAT
This sequence comes from Perna viridis, assembly GCA_037379345.1. NCBI lineage: Eukaryota > Metazoa > Mollusca > Bivalvia > Mytilida > Mytilidae > Perna > Perna viridis. Next base: position 25,329,545 of record CM074515.1, read on the forward strand.
CATGGTATGCTCATTTCTGTAATATAGGGGTATTACACTACTAGAGTGTTACTTAATAATATGAATTTACCATTTCTGTCAAATTTTATTGTAATGACAACACTGGTATGACTAAAATTGATTTGTTATATTCTTTTTTGTAGTATAATGACCACAATGTTTTACGATGCTGTTCTACACAGAATGAAGCAATTTTACCTCTTTCATACATGACTGAAAATGATGAAGATTGAAATATCGTTTGTAATGCCTATTAAATGACTTCGTTTTCCGCAAAATAAATTCACTTCGTACACAGTTCCGTAAAGGTTTGCTTCGTTAACACATTCCGCAAAAAACAAACATGGATTTCATTGTAAATGTAGTCACAATTTTCGGCTATAGGACTGTCGTCTTCATCGATCAACGAATAATTTCCGCAGATTTCCTACTATTTCCATTATCACATTATTTTTTAATAAAACATATTGTTAATTCCCCAGATAGCCCTGCACTTTTAACGTGATGAAGTTCATAACAAAAACCTAGGGCTATAGGTTAAAATTCAAAACGGTATATTGACATCTGTTATTCAGCTCATGTTGAAGATACTTTTGATACCTTTCCTGAGTTGTCCAATCATAAAATCTTTTACCAAAAATCGTTCTACAACGGTTTACATACGTTTACATACGTTCGACCACGCCATAAATGCCTGCGATTTCGCGGGTTTGTTCTAGTAAAAAAATTGACTAACTTAGAAAGTATGCTGCGATCTCACTTTTTGAACATTATAGAAATGCCATTATTTTATCTCTTCAAAATACGTATATATATATATATTAATACTGCAACCGTTCTACTTGGACATTTGGACTATCAAAATGCGTTGACCGTATATTCACCTTTTATTTAAAAATTATGTTACACTGTAAAGACAATAAGAGTGCACTGACATGACAGCAAGTTATACGAAATCGGCCGGAACCGGTAAAAATAAGGCTTAGAACCGTGGGAAAATGCGAGACTATGTCGCGCTTTTTTACCGGTTCTGACCGATTTCGTATAATTATATGTCATGCCAGTGCAAGAACTTGATAAATATATCTATATTACAATAATTTGGTCAAACAAAAAATCCTTTCTTTAAAATATAATCCTACTCGTTTAACCTATTTAATTTGTTTTAAATCTAAGAAGTATTTGAATTGTTATTGAGAACCCTAGTTATTGTCTTTTTTTCCTTTTTTTAAATTTATTTGTTTTCTTTTTGCTATCTTCTATGCTATACTTTAAAAGTAATCTTCTTTGAAACTACCGAATGAAGTTAACCGGAAGTTTGCATGATTGTTCGTTTGAGTTTCCTTCACAAAATGACTGTTGGGATTTTTGTGTGAAGAAACATGGCGGACGTTACTAAAAATCAATAATCAATAATATGTCATAAAGAGAAACAATTGATGTTTTACTCATCAGAAAACAGAAAAAACAGGAAAGGCAAAATAGAAAGCAGGGAAGACCGAAGATCACTTGGAGGAGGACAGTGGAAGCATAACAAAAATGCATTAACAAGATCTTAGGCGAAAGGGAAAAAACCAAGATAATAGGATAGAACCAAGTAAACTGAATATGGAGCAAGCGTTTTCATATATTTTATCAATATGAAAGTTACAGGATGCATTGTTTTGAAAATTTAAGCCTAAATGGCAGTAATTCTCCACTTGCTTAATTTCTTCACCTTTCTTCTCCAAAATAAAAAACAGGAAATTATATATTCTTTCTGGTGAATGTCATACCCTCAGTTTTAGATTGGTTAAAATTCCAGCCCAATTTTTAGCCCATATATCAATATAACCTAGGTCATTTGTCAAAGATTTAGAAACATTTTCAACATAAGTATCTATCACAGCAAATAATGATGTATCATTAGCAAAAAGGCGAATACTGTTACTTATATCATTTACATTACTATTAATGTAAATCAGAAACTAAAAGGCCCCAAGACAGGTCTTTGGGGTACCCCTGCAGAAATATAATAAAATAAAACGAACATCCGTGCAATCATCAAGGCTTGAAATTATTGTATTATGAATTTCTAAAACCTGGTCCATGCTCCAAGTTTTTAGTGGAGTCCGAGTTGCTCATTTGCTTTTGTTACTTTGTATGATTTTAGTTACTTAATGTTCTTTGTGTATGTCTGTTTTCCATATCTGAAAATACCGCTATAACCTTGGTTTGCTTGATTATTCTTACATTTACAACTGCAATGATATATGATATGACTAAAAACTACTGAAAATTGTGGTGTTTTTTTTTGGTTTTTTTGGGGTTTTTTTTGTTTGGCTTTTTGGCTTTTTTCTTTAACCTACTGCTAACAGTAATGATACATGTTTTTCAGTTATACTATTGGCTTAAGCCACTTAAACCTACCGATGCACCTGGTCCATGCTCCCAGTTTTTTGTAGAGTCCGAATTGCTCATTTACTTCTATAACTTTGTATGTATTATTTTAGCTACTTTATGTTCTTTGTTGTGTTTGTCTGTTTTCCATGTTTGGTCTTTGTCTCTAGGTAACATTCTTTTGATTTCCGCTAGAATATTGGTTCGTTTGATTACATTGCCAATCAATGTGTCTGATATAATCAAATAAACAATTTGATATAGTAATGTTGAAAAATAAAATGGTAAACGGACTTCTATTACTTTGATATCTTATAAGGTTATTTACAGATTTGCAGTTTAAAGTAACTTTGTTTGTATCGATAAATCTAGTGTTCCGATCCAGCTTATTTCAATTTAGTCGATTTCAAAGTTCAATTCCGCAAATACAAAACATACATGAAAAGTATTTTACCGGCTTTTTTAACTTTAAACGTTCGTAGGCATACACATATATTCCTTTATCACAGACCTGATACTTGTACGCATTACGAAAGATAAAGTTCTAGAGTTCAAGGGATTACGAAATGTAAGGATATTAGTTGGCAATGTGTATAAGTTTAAAAAAATTACTTTTGATTTATTTGCACACCATTGTGAATACAGTTCATAGACACATCGTTCAGGTATATTTTAACATTGTATTACTAGGATCAATTTTCATTCAAGTATTTACAAATCGCTTATATTTTAATTCTAGAACCTTCACGGAGTGCTTATGACTCGGGTCATGGAATGGATATCAGTCGCAATATGTGTGATGACTATAGGTATGATAATTTTTGTCTAAGTTTCAGTTTTCATTGAAAAGAAACTTGATTGCTTCAATAATTACATCAATGTTTTAACCCATATTTTCATCGTGTTTCAGTTCCATATAGTTTTCAAAGACAAACTGTTGACTAATATTTTATCCCACTTGAGTTCTGTTTTAGTGAAAAAGATACATGTGTATTTAGACAATTACGGGAGGACCAATTGACGTTTGACAATTTTTGCTTATACATGGTTTGTATGTTTTTTTTAATTATACCGGACTTATTGGGGATTGTCTTCATTGTACGTCACAAACATCATACATTTCATATATTTCTGAAGAATCAAAATATATATATTACTAATTCATGAATACCATGTTTTCGAAGATCTTAACAAACTTCAAATATCGTATTTTGTACAATACTACATCTGGTATAATTTAATCAGAAATGTTATATTATTATATGAATTTGACAAAGTCTCTTCCACGGCTTTGTCTATTTAATTATTTACTTATTTATTTATTTTTTGGGGGAGGGGCTATTGTATATACCCTATATTTACATATACCATTACTTACTTTAGGCTTGGCAGAGAGCTTGCAATGTCTAAAGTGTGAAAATGTGATATCGCCACTACTATGTTCTGGTAAAGTGACATGTGACATCAATGAAGTATGTAATTATACAGTAGTCTTCGTTATTTGTATAGTGGATCGGTTATATCCCTTTCGATAAAAACAAAATCATTTTGTTAATAAGAATAGCGTGAAATCCTATATTGCACTCATGAAATAAAGCGTCAAATTCATGACGTCATCGATAAACGGCATTATAAGCTCAAAGGTGTAAGCATTCATTTATATTATAGCATGAATATTAAGGATTTTTTTCCGCGTACTCACCAATTTGTGTAACAATAAAAAAAATCGGAAGAACTTTACCAAATAACTGTACAATCGTCTTACATTATAAAAGTGCCCCTTTATCAAGATGTCGTACAATTGTCAGTACTTAAATCACAAGTTACATCTACTATCAACTGCAATAAATAAATGATTGACAGCAGTTCTTAATATAAAAAATATGTTGAAAATTCTATCTATTATTTCAAAAGTAAAAAGTGCATACTTTGATTGTTTTTTCATCAGTATACACATATGCAATTCGAAACTTTAAAAAAAATATAAGCATAATAAACTGCATCATAAGTACGTCGATCTTTTCCTTGTATTTATTTCTATATTTTAGGCGTGTTTTATAGATAAATTCAAAGGAAACGATGAAGAAGTTGTGTTTAATCTTGGTTGTAGATTGAATTCGGTGAGTTATTTGTTTTAAAATTAACTGACTGTATGCACGGTTTGAAAGTAAAATATATAAAACAAAATCCTATGTTAGGTATAAACTAATCAAGGTATCTTCATGGTATTTATGTTGAAATTCGCCATATTACCTATGAATCTATGAACATATGACGGCAATATAAGTAATGATATATGTAGTTCTTTGTGAATGAAGCAGTTACGACAGATATAATAACTCAGTCATACCTTTCTCTTATCTGTAACAATTTAAGGCTCTTTTTCAGGGTTTTCTCTATCTTTGCCTCTGATCTACATATCTGCTCTGGAAGCACAGAGTAATTTTGATTTTTTAGTTTTTTTTAGTTTAGAAAGTAGACAAAACGCTTTCCCTTATTTATGTAAACAAAATTGAAGAATTTAGAAATATTTATTTTCAACAGAAATGCAACAATCAAGGAGGTGTAGACATTTGTACAGGTTGTTGTTCTTCAGACTTGTGTAACTATAGAGGTTGTGGTGAAACAGGTAAGAATTCCTACCAATACTTAAATGACAATTATCTTCTCCTTTTTCGGTAATTTTTATTTTAAGTTTAACATAGTTATAATTGCTTAAAAAAACATCGAAAGGTGTAAGTTCAATTATACAACCCAAATCTCTTTTCTGTCTCTAGTAAGTCTTGATTCAGCCTATATTGAGAACACAGCTTATATTTACTTTAAATCCCAATACACTGTTCGAGTTGTTAATCTTTTTTTGCAAACACCCTGAAATGCAGTTATTGTTGATGTTTCAGGACGAGCCAATGGCCAAGGGCCTGTGTGTTTGAGTTGTAACCAAATAAGAGACCCAACTAAATGTGATACGATTCAAATTTGTGATCAAGGAGAGGTATAGCATATACATTTTGATGATTTCAATGTTCAATATATCATTCAAGGGCAGTGCAAAATAAATAATTTGTCATAGGTTTGCTGTATTTACTTAATCAAAAGACGTAAGGAATTCCTGATGCCGACTCAAAGATACTTTCTTCTAGAATAAAGCATTTAAACAAGACTTAAATGCAATCCGTGATTTGCATAGTAACGCCTCTCCGTATATAGAAAAAGGAATAACGTATATTTACTTTTGATAAAGTAACGAATAACTTTAAGAAACAGTTTGATTTGTAATAAGCTTTCTCATTGGTTGGTTCTTATTTTAACAATTTCTAATTGGATGTGATATATAAATAATAGAAGTGAATGGTTTGGTTCTTTACACTTTTGAAGTTACCTCGTCCGCCGTCTAGGATTCAAATTATTCCAAATTTAAAAAAAAAAACGTTCTGAATAAAAAAAAAACAATTCATAATTTGGCATAAGGTCATAATGTATTGATTTATGATTAATAGTTTACAAAATAATCTGGTTAAAATAAGAAACATTTCTTATGAGAATTACACTAAGTAGTACACACTTTTAAGTAGCAGTCCACCTAAGAATCATGCAGTGGGTGACTTATCGATGTCAGACATTTGAACCAAATTGACTTGCAATATGTAGGATTTAATGGAAAAACACGAATTAATATAAAAAATGAAAAATGTTTTCATCGTAACCATAGCAACGATCATTCCTTAGCCACCACCACTTTTGGGCCTAAAAAACACAAAAAAAACATCACAATTTGAATGTATTTTTATATCTAATGGTGGAAATTTGTCAAACTACATAATTATATTAATGAAGTATGTCTTAGGAAAAACAATTTACAATAAAGTACAAAGCAATCTGACTGGTTTAGATCTGGTTACCATAGCAACCAAAATTCTTATTTTTTGACAATTTGAAATGTACGAAATTGGTTATGTTCAGACCCGTTTTGCTAACAAGAGCAAGAAGATATTAATTAAATGTATGCATGGATGTGTAGTAGGTGCTCTCCTATGAAACATATCAAAAATAAAAATATGTAGCATATCTTTGTTTTTTGCTCATCTGGACCCAAAATCACCTCCTTGTAAGGACTTTTCTTCTTCTAAACATTTTTCATACAAACTTTGTCCAGACCATAACTTTTTTGTCTTAAGACCTAGACTTCTAATATTTGGTATGTTGGTATATCCTCTCAGGGTAAATTGTTACATACCAAAGTGGGAGACTTTTTGATCTTGACCTTTAACCTAAAGGTCAAATAACATATAAAATTTGGCAAAATACGATACAAAATTTTGTCTGGGCTAAAGTTGTTTTGTCTTTGCACTTAGACATCTGATATTTGGTATGGGATTATAAAACCTGAAGGGCAGGCATCACATACTTGGGTGGTTGACATTTGAAATTGACTTTAGACCTCATGATCAAATAACATACCAAAGTTTAACGCCATTCATACAAAATTTATCCATACCATAATGCTTTTCGTCTTTTGACCTAGACTTCTAATATTTAGTTGGTATATGTTGGTATATCCTCTCAAGGTGGAGTGTTGTGTACCAGAATAGATGAAATTGTATCTGAATTTAACCTGTCAACCTCATGGTCAAATAAGGTACACATTTTGGCAAAATACCACCCGAAGTTTTGCCTGTGCCATAACTTTTTTGCCTTTTAACTAAGATATCCGAAATTTGGTATGTGGGTATTTCACGGCATGGTTGTTTGTCATGTACCAAGGGGTGTGACTTTTGAACGTGACCTTTGATCTTACGGTCAAATGACATACACATTTTTTGCTTAAGTTAATGACTGATTTCATGCAATAGTGAGGTCTTTAATATTGAAACGAATGGACGTTTTAAGTAGGTCAATGAGTGCCAAGGCTACATCAGTTTTCAAAGACCCCGATGTAGCAAACACATTGTCTACTAAACATGACAAATATGTTGTCGTACAAGCAGGCAAAGCCCAAAACAACATTGTTTTTTGTCTGCAAAACGTTTTATATCCAATGTTTATAATCAGAGGTAGACGTAGAAAAAAATAGCAGTGATAAGACATACACTGCTACCACTCTCTCCAAAGAAGAGATTGTGGAAAACCTTAAATCTGTGCAATCCTCTTTTGGTCTCTCTACCAAGGACGATGATTGTGATTTACCGTCTATGTACAGCATTCCTAAACTTCACAAGAATGCATACAAACAACGTTTCATAGCTGGATCTGCAAAATGTACCACCAAACCTCTTTCAAAACTTTTAACTTCTATACTCACAACTGTCAAAGAGGGTCAACAGTCCTACCACAACACTTGTTACTCCCGTAGTGGTATTAATTCAATATGGATCCTGAAAAATTCGAAAGATCTTTTGGAGACAATCAGTTCAAGACTGTCATCTGAATATGATAGCATTAAAACCTATGATTTTCCAACACTGTATACTTTTATTCCCAACACTCAGTTAAAATCCCGACTTAAAAACATTATACATCGTTGTTTTTCCAAAAAAGATGGTACACCTAGATACAAATATATAGTTCTTGGTAGAGATTCCTCATACTTAGTAAGAAACAATTCCAAATCATCTTCCGAATATACAGAGGAAGATGTTTACAAAATGCAGGAAATTTTAATTGACAACATACTTGTCCAGTGTGGTGGGAACAAATTGTGCTCCTTTACTTGCTGACCTATTCCGTCACTCTTATGAGGCTGACTTTATAGCTGATCTGATCAGAAAAAAAGAATAACGTTTGGCTAGATCCTTCAATCTCAGTTTCCGCTATATAGATGACGTATTATCTTTAAACAATCCTAATTTCGGGGATTTGATACATCGCATCTACCCAAAAGAACTTGAGATAAAGGATACTACAGACACTGTGAAGTCAGCCTCATATCTTGACCTACCCTTAGAAATCGATGATAAAGGAAAACTATTGACCACATTTTACGACAAACATGATGACTTTTCATTCAGAATTGACAACTTTCCTTTCATCTGTGGCAACATCCCTTCGGCTCCTGCGTATTGAGTGTTCATATCACAACTCATACGTTATGCCAGAGCTTGCCGAAACTACGCAGACTTTTTGTATCGCGCTAGAACTCTAACAAATAGGCTTCTGGAACAGGGTTATGTTGCTACAAGATTGAAGTCATCACTACAGTTTTATGGTCGTTATCATGAACTCGTGGATCGTTATGATGTATCCATCAGCACCATGGAAACTGATTTATTCAACGGGTCATAGTTTTCCTTCCCTCGTTTGTCTACCCCGGACTTGACTTTTTATGAGAAACTCGGCGGATGTTTCTAAAAAGCACCCTACAGGTGCTCATTTACTTTTGTTACTTTGTATGTATTTTTTTAGTTACTTTATGTTGTTTGTTGTGTATGTCTGTTTTCCATGTCTGGTCTTTGTCCCTGGATTACATACTTTTGATTATCGCTTTAACCTTGGTTCCTTGATTACTCTTTCACCTCACAGTATGTGGTAAAGAATCACTTGCCCTTTATCACCTGATTGTGCGTAACTCCAGTAGCAGTACTAATCTTTTACATCTGTTATGGAGTATGTGTTCTCTTAGTTTCAAAGGAGAAGAACTCTGAGCTTAAATAATTATACCCCACGCAATGCAGCTGCGCAGGGTATAATGTGTTTTTCCCGTCCGTCTGACCGTCAGTCCATCTTAAGTTTTCCGGACTTTTATTAAACACTTGCAGGTATTGACATATTTTTTTGGTTAATAAGTTCACCATGATAAGTTAAAGGTCAAGATTACTTTTCGATAGTTTTACCGAATTTACAGGCTTTTTAATTATCAAAATTTACAGAAATAACCGTTTTCCTGACATTTTTTTCTGAATATTTGCAGATATTGACATGATTTTTATTATAAATTAACCGTGATAAGTTACAATACAAGTTCGTGTTTGGTTTCACTCCGATGAGTTTACCGAAATTACGGGCCTTGAACTTTGCAAAATTTACAGAAATTATCGTTTTAAGGACTTCCTAAATGCTTGCAGATAATGACATGATAAGTTCACAATAATATGTTACAGGTCAAGTTTACATTTTGTTCCAATAGATGATATTTAATTTAGATTGACGTTTTAAACTAACATTCTGAGTAACAGAATTTAGTTAAAAGAGGTTGGTTTTCTCGTCATATATTTAAGCTCATCTGGGACGAAGGTCAGTGTGAGCTATTGACATCACTTTGTGTTCGTTGTAGTTGTCTGTTGTCATAGTTGACTTTTTCAAAAATCTGTTTTAAAATTTTTATTTTGTTGCAATCTTTTCTAATGCCTATAAAAATTATTTTCAAAAATCTTTTTTAAATTTCATTTTTGTTGCAATCTTTTCTTTACCTGATTTTACGCTCTAATTCCTTTTTTATCTAGGTCCTTCTAAATGTATTTCTCTTATAAATCGACCTACATGTTTATGTCTGTGTTCCAGCATAGTTGAATATAGGGAAAAAACATATAAAGGAATATGCTAAAGAAGACAAAACACTTATTTGTTTTTGTAAAAACATCATGATTTAATACTTTTGGTATCATACCTCATGAAATATAAAAGGCAGAATTATATAACTGAAGTCATATACGGATACATTAGGATATTGAATCAGCATTCAAACGAAGTCTGCAACCTATATTTTACATTTCATTGACTGTATTAAAGTTTACTTCTGATCTCATGTATGGACAATAATAAGTAGAAAAGTCATGTAAGCTTGTTGACTATGAATTAAAGTAGTTTGCATTTTACAATTATGCAATTTATTCTTAAATGCCACGACAAGGTGAAATGTATAATTTTAGGTTACCCATGTTTAGTTCTCACATAGTTTCTAGACAGCTACAGGTAATAGATGTAGGGTAACAGGCCAGTAAACAAACATTTGTTATTTTTAGCTTTCCTTGCCAAAGGCCAAGTAAGCTTATGCCATCACTTGGCGTCCCTCCTCATCGACAAATTTTGAAATTCTCCTCATCTAGATAATTTTGTTCAAAATGACTGTTGGGATTTATGATCCGTGAGTAAAACATAGTCGCCGTTACTAGAAATAGAACATAGGTGTCTAAAGGCATTCTTTTAGAAATAACTCTAAAAACCGTTGCCTTTAGCGTAATTCTGGCAGGAGATAATATTGTACAGGATTAAGAGGAGACATATGCCGAAATTCTGCAAACGATATTTACAACTGATGTAGGAGTTATGACCCCTATAAAAGTTCTTTTGCCAGTCCTCGTATGTGCAACTTTGAAAATATTCTCCTCAAAAACAATTGTTCTGTATGGTTATTCACACAAAATAAATGTTGGGATTCTTGATCCATAACAAAAACATAACCCCTGTTACTAAAAATAGAACATAGGGGTCAGAAGGCAATTTTTTGCAAACAACTCAAAGGTTGTTGCCCTTTTTTGGAGGGTTATATAGTTCAGCATCGTAAGATTGACCAATACCGACATTTTCGAAACGATTCGTCTACTAATGTAGGAGTTATGGCTCCTGAAACAATTCTTAATTGTTCCACATGTACATGTGCAATTTTGAAAATCTTCTCTTAAACCATTTAAGATCAGTTAACGGGAATAAAGCATATTAATTTTTTATTGTATTGTGCCCGAAATGACTTGTGTTTTTTAATCCATTAAAAATGTATATGGCTGCCTATACTAAAAATGGAACATAGGGGTCAGAAGAGTTTCTTTACAAATAATTCAAAAACTGTTGCCTTCATCAAAATTCTGGTTCAGGTCATAAAAATGCTATTTAAAGCATTCCCTGCATTTGACTATTCAGTTAATTTTAACTTAGCCTGTCTCATTGCAATTGTTTTCTAATAAGCAGATGGTAAACCAGGTGAACGATTCAGGCTCTCTTAGCCTCTAGTTAACCATTTATAATGTTTCTATAATATATTACAAAATTTTATGTTGATTTTCCATTTGTTCTTATCTAAATTTCTGGCACAAAATTCCATGGTGAGTATGTCACAGTATTGTGACATTATGTTAAAACAACAAAATTATAAAACATTTTGAAATATTCTGAAAACAAGAACCTACATGTTCATGCTTACAAGAAAATCATGGGAACTAAGATTCTAGCGGAAATCGAAAGAATGTAATCCTAGTACATTTTGATAAGAAGATGTGCATGTCAGTAAAACAGGAGTTAAAAATGGAAATAGGATATAATGTCAAGAGTTGATCAACAAAATCAAGAACTATTATTCTTGGGTCTGATTGAATTCTCTCAAAATACAGAAATTAATAAAAACAATTTAGTATCAGTCATATGACATCTGTCCTCATTAACAATCATCAAGTCAAAAGTTGATATGTTATTTGACCATGAAGTCAAAGGTCAAGTTCAAATGTCAACCAAGCTAGTACGAGGCGCCTCGCCTTGAGAAAACATAACCCCATACAAATATCAGATGTCTAAGTAAAAAGACAAAAGAAAATTATAGCCCGGACAAAATTTTGTATGATATTCGGCCAAAATTGTGTATGTCATTTGACCTTGGTGTCAATGACCAAGGTCAAAAGTCACCAAATCTAGAACATTACACTCTAACTTGATGTGATTTAATTAAATGTCAAACAGATCAGATATCTAAGTAAAAAAACAAAAAGTAATGGCACAGACAAAGTTGTGTGTCATATTTTGCCAAAATTTATATGTTATTTGACCTTGAGGTTAAAGGTCAAGGTCAAAGGTCACCCACTCTGGTGCGTGACACTCTTCCCCGAGAGGATATACCAACATACCAAGTATTAGAAGTCTAGGTCAAAAGACAAAAAAGTTATGGTTTGGACAAAGTTTGTATGAAAAGCGTTAAGAAGAAGAAAAGTCTTTATGGGGATGATTTAAGGTCCAAATGAGCAAAAAACAAAGATATGCTATCTGACATCAATAAATCTCTTTCAGTGAAAATTGCATGATTTTTAGGCGGACTGCCACTTAATACGAAGGTCGTGTATTCATCCAACAAGTCACTTAACATAGTGATATTATATACTTATCTAAAAATTGTTATCTTTGCAAGAAATGTCATATTGAAGAGAAAAACCAGTTTGGACTGCATTTTTACAGCATTGCTTGCATGTCTGAACATGTAAGTTTCTTTATATTTTGTATATCCTAATGCGGTATTGTTGTGTCATTAACTTAATTATTTTGAATTTACCGACATTTTCTTAGTTTCAATTTACGTAATAATTCGAAAATCAGAATTTGTTTAAGGAATAGTTAGGAAGAAAACAATAAAACAATATCGACAAATGAAGCAGATTTGTCATAATTTTCAACGTTAACGTCTGCCAGCGTTGTATCAGCATTTAATTTTCACAAGAGTCAGATAGTTGCATTTAGCAGTGTCAACATTTATACCTTGTTCATTTTGAATTCCTCATAAATATTTATTAGCAATGCCGGCACTTCTTATCGCCGACGGATATATTTGGCAGACGGTCTGCCGTCGAAAGATCAAGTCAAGTCACGTGTGCTGCATGTTGCGATGGTAACCTATGCAACAGTGAATGTAAGTTACGTTTAAGTATTTATCTATTTACATCAGCACATAAATACCAATTTGCCGGTTTTTTTTCAAATTATGTTATGTTATTTTAATATATTATCTGTGGTCAATTTAAGGTGTTAGGTATCATTAAAACATTAAAACTTACAATGTGGAATATTTATTTTGTATTTGATGGATAATTATAATTTTTCATTGGGTATAACAAGAATTATTGTTGTTCTTGAGATTTTCCTAAGCAAAAACTTCAACAATAAAGAAATAAACTTGACAAATGTGTTATGTTACGGTAGTAGGCATTAACTTCAATGCACCCCCTATTCGAACATGACCTACAGTATATCGTGTGCAGATAATGTGGAAGTTGGGTTCATGAGCGTTGGTGGTATTGACACCAAAGTGCGGTGAACAAATTAAAGAGCGGATCCAAATGGACAAATGTATGAACTGTTTATATCGATAAAATACACATATACAACCTGACACCTTCCTAAAGTATAACATGAAAGGTGAAATAACTTCTGTTATTCTGTCTATAAAGAAATTGATTAACCGTATTTAATCAAAAAGTTATTTTGTCCTATCATATTACATGAATTTATCTATTTTTATTTTATTTTTTATATTTATATTTGGAGCAAAATAGCTGCATGAAAATAAAGTGTTTCTATCAACCGCATGCTCTTGACAATGTGAATTATTGTTTGAGCGTATGCCATCTACGGTTGGGTTATAAGTAGGATTTGTTCATTTCTCTATTAATTGAATATTTACCGGTCCACCTTTCTATCTATACGTACTAACTACTCTAGGTCCGACTACTGATAGTACTACTACAAGACAAATAAGATCAACAGCTACTGCAACAACAACGAGTGCGCAAACAACAACTGTATTAATGACAACACCAATTCCCAATGGGGTTACATTATTATCATTATTTCGCTTGCATATATCATAACTGAATTTCTCGTGGCGTTTCTGGCAAAATCTGGTCAAAACGCACGTGGATTATCCATGACCTATCATACAACAGCAGGGAATAAGACTAAAGTACTCTTGAACATGTAGTGTATTTTTTTTATATTTTAAGTGAAATGTGCCAGGTGATCCTGCAGTTTGATTGGTTAGCTTGACCCGTTGATATGTATTGTTTATTAAATTAAAATGAAGTTAACACAGGCATATAACCAGATCAATACCTTTTATAACAAAAACATGAGAAATTCAAGAACAAATATCATGTTTTAATTCATTTCATATAATAATTTAAAAAGAGGCTCTTTCTTGGTCTTTTTTAAACCATACTGACAGTGTTCAATACAAACGTTTACAAAAATGTTGACTTAAATAACAAAAAGAACCTAACTGATCTCTCGCTCGTGGTCCTGTGCACAATACTCATATAGCTTGAACGAGATTTTTCTGAATAAAACCCTTTGACATATTTACGCATATCTTACAACAATTAGTAAAACAAGTTATTTAAAATAGGTATTTTCCATGACTGAACATTTATATGGCTAAAGTAAGTAATAATGGTGGAAGAAAGATCTTTATACTCCGAAACACGCTTAGGACTATTGAAGTCTTCAAAGGCGATTATTACTGATCGAGGACTTACATGTACAATGTGTATTATGTAAAAAATCAAAAACACGCACACACATTTTTTCAACGATTTATCAACCCATCGTTTCTATTTTTGAGTAATCATGTAAATGACGTTTAATTAACACTATATTTTCTAAATGATCAGTTCAAAATTAAAACGGCAAAATATCTTTAGTTCAAACAGATAGTTAAACATTGAGGCTGCCATTCGTACATTTTCAGCAGTTTTGGTTCACCTTTGATGATGAATCATGACTTATTTTTAGAATGGACCTGTCCAAAAAGCTATGAACAATCGTTAACACTGTAATGAAATGCTTTGAATAGAAATGCATAGTACGTTGCTATATACATCAAACAAATGTAGTCATTATGTAATCAACTGTTGTCAATTTCATAAAAAAATCGGAAGTCTAAAATTGTGTTTCAGGTTAGTTAAAACATGTTTTATTATTATTCAAAGCTCTTTAAACCACAGTCAAAGTTAAAACGTATAAAAGAGTAATCAAGGGAACCAAAGTTCTAGCGGTAATCACAAGAATGTACTCCAGGACAGGGACAAAGACCAGACATGGAAAACAGACATGTACAACAAAAACATAAAGTAACTAAAATAATACATATAAAGTAACAAAAGCAAATGTGCAACTCGCACTCCACTAAAAACTGGGAGCATGATCCTGGTGCACCAGTACGGTAAGCGTCCTCTGCTTTTCTAGAAACACCCGCCGAGCTGCTCATAAAAATTCAAGTCCGGGGTAGACGAAAGAGAAAGGAAAACTATGACACGTTGAACAAGTCAGTTTTCATGGTGCAGATGGATACACCGTAACCATCCACGAGTTCAGGATGACGACCATAAAACTTCTGCAGTGATGACTTAAATCTTTTAGCAACATAACCCTGTTTCAGAAGTTACAAATACAAAGATACAAATAGTCTGCGTAGTTTCGACAAGCTCTGGCATAATGTATAAGTTGTAATATGAACACTTCATACGCAGGTGCTAAAGGGTTTGTCTCCAGAAGATCTTTCGAGTTTTTCAAAATCCACATTGATTTAATACCACTTTAAGAGTAACAAGTGTTGTGGTAGGACTGCATACCTTCTTTTATATCTGTGAGTATAGAAGTTAGGTTTTGAAAGAGGCTTGGTGATACATTTTGCAGATCCAGATATGTAACTTTGTTTGTATGGATTCTTGTGGAGTTTAGGAAACCAGTTCATTGACGGTCAATCACAATGATCGTCTTTGGTGGAGAGACCAAAAGAGGATAGCAATTACATGACCAACAAAATGAAAAAAAACTAGTCATATTAGAATCGAAATAAATCACGGAAACTTCATTTAATCATTGTTTTACCACGGACCCGCCATTAATGTCGCATTGTTTTCCCCGAGCAAAGTCCAGTCCGTGGTAAATGGTGTTTCCGTAATTTTTAAAATATCAAACGTGTATACTAAAAATCAAACAAAGTTGTTATGACGTTACTACACTTATTTTCTTGAAGACGTCATAACTTACGACTTATACATATATTATAACATTTAGAGTGAGTTATGTTCATTATCTATTGTAGAACAAATCATATATGTATCAAATTTAACATTTATTTTATATCCTTTTGTAATTCTTGAAAAATACAATGCATCACCTTTATGGCACAATACAATCAGCTTTTCCAAGGGTTAAATCGTATTGGATGTTATAAAGGAACATATCTTTATTTGTTTCATAATAATGCTTAAATTTTGGTTCCAGATCATATGGGAAATGAGTTTTATCTCATGACATTCAAGGACTATTCTGGAGCAGATAGCGTAGAACTGATCATCACCACAGAGGACACATCAAACGTCAAGATTGAAAGTCCATATCCAGGGGTTAACAGAACTGTTCTAGTCACTAATAGTGTAGGACATGTTAGACTACCACCAGCTATTGACAATATAAGCTCATCTGGCAAATACTGCAGAGGAATTTACATCTCATCTGATAGACCAATATCAGTAGCTGTAGTCACCCTTTTTATCTGTTGTGTAGCAAATGGGTTAAATGTTATTCCTGTAAAATTTATGAGTCGAGAGTACTCGATAGCTACAACTAACATAGGTCACGACTCTTCATTTTCGGTTCTTGCCACTCATGATAAAACATTCGTAACGGTTTCGTCTGATTCAGCCTCATTCAATTTAATGGGACAGACGGTCTCTCCATCAAGAAATGTAAACTTCACTTTAGACAAGTTACAGTACTACTTTTATGTAGGATCATCGCTTGATCTGTCAGGTGTGAGGATATCTGCTGACAGAAATGTAGCTGCTTTCTCTGGAACAATGAAGTTGAAGTCTCCTCATGACCAGGATGCAATTGTGGCGAACATGCCTCCAATTGAAAGATGGGGGAGAAATGTCATAATTCCTTTGATACAAGGTTATAAACTGACGTTAAAGATTCTGTCTTCAACTACAGTCAATAGTGTCAATATTGCAGGGAAGAATGGCTATTCGACAACGGTAACATCATTTCCATCGTCCTTATATTTAAGCGTTCAACCTTACGTGGTGACCGCAGAACGTCCAATTTTGGCAACGGTTATAACAGATAAATATAATTACTCTATAAATCCGTATATGGTAGTTGTTCCGGCTGTCACTCAGTATTCAAATAACTACATAATTTCAATTCCTGCCTTCTCAACACAGTATGATAGCCGTCACTACATAGCAGTTGCTATTCAGGAAGCCTATTTCGATGGTCTTTTGTTAAACAAGAAGCCGTTAAATACAATTGCCGAGAACAAAATAGCACTGAAAGGTCAGCAATACAAAATTGCAGTGGTGAATTTCAGCGGAGTCGATGCACACACATTAGAACATATCTATCCTAATACCTTATTTTGTGCTATTGTGTATGGCAATATACGTCACTCTGGTTACGGTTATCCAGCCGGTCTAAGGTTGTGACAAAACCGAGACGAAGTTATATATAGAACGGACTAAAGATTAAAAAAAAACGAGTCGAAATAAGGACTGCGTGATTTTTGTTTTAAATAAAAGTTACGTTTATGGGATGTATCGAGTTTTAATTCAATTGTTTTCGTTTTACGCCTCATTTATATAGATATTAATACCGTAAGGGTTGCTTGATTTCAACAAATAATTTTGGGTTAAAAACTAAATGTACAGAAGCACTATTCACTGAAGTGGTCAGAATTTTATGTGCAGTTTAATCAGAAATATATATGTTTTTTTTTAATTGTTAATTGCTAGATGAACACAAGTTTTGCAAATGACTCCGCTCCAGGTTCAAGAGCTTGAGATCGAAGCATCTGGCGTAACATCGAGGTAGTTGAGCTTCTTAAAAATGTTTTCTCCATTGCTATCACCTAGAATTACACCTAACCCAGCATGAGGACATCGCAAGTTTAGTAATTGTTCTAACTTACTTTTATATTTTCACTGCTACAGAATCTTTTAGTATTGATATTTGTACTCTACAAATGACTTCCTTTATTTAAGATATTTTGGCTTAAAGCTCAACAAGAAGTCGAGAAATCAAAGGTATCGAGATATTGGGAATTTTTAAGGGAGATAATCATAGCGTAATTTATTATAATTAATCAGTTAAAAGCTGCCATCTTTCGTTTATAGGCAATATAAACAGCTGATGCGGCAGATAATTTTTAGTACTACATGCAAAATTAAGAGTAATGGCTAGTCGTTTCTTTGTTTTGTTTTGTTTTTTTTGTTTTGTTTTTTTTGTTTTGTTTTTTTTTTTTTTGTATGCTTTGTTTCAAAGTATATGTTCGTGCTAACGCATAATGACTATCATGTTTTAGCTATGCATGACCATTCCAGTACAAATATTCTATTTAATATTCTATTTCATGCTAATCAAACCACGTTCCTCTATTCTTCTATCACTTTAAATGACTATATTTGACTACAACGATGACGAACAACACTGTACTACATCAAATGTGGAATTAAAAATTGCAAAATTTGCAACATTCTAATTCCAATTCTCTTTCTTCACTAGAATCCTTACGAATGAAACCTTTCACACAAGAAATCATGATGACATAAGTTGCTAATCGACCAACTTAATCTACGGGTTCTAATGTGACTTATGCCGTCTAGTATATGTCGGTTAAACACAAGAACGATTAAACAAACGAATGTGCAGTCAATCAACAAAGTCCCGACGTTTATAAACATTTGAATCAACAGGATCATTAAATCCTCTATTTTTGAAAGTATACGAACAGGCCTGTGAAAGCGATCGTAGGGAAAGAGAGGAATACTGGACACGCAGAATAGATACTGCAATATCTTACGGGTGCAATGACAACATCAAAAGTGTAGGTAACCTTTGAAGACTATATAACAATAACGGTATTGTTAAGATTTTTTTATTACAAGAATCCAAGATAGATAAGCCTTCATGGCCACCACCACTACACATCACCTAAGATGAATACTGTCTCCATAGATGGTCTTCTCCCTTTCATAAAAAAAAACATCGGTTTTCATTACATTCGAGCTTAACTCTATTCTATACCTCTCACTTTACTACACTCCCTTTATAAAACAAGTCTTGAAACTCCAGTTTCTAAACCTATCTCATCATTACACAGACATGTCTGTGGCAATCATTTCTTTAAAGGACAAGATGGAGAAAAACAAACACGTCCTCCAATACCATTCGTCAACAAAGGTATAGATGCAATTAATTTGGTTAATATCCTACATCACAAAAACGTAACGAACGATATACCGCCGTGTAGTTTAAAAACAAATCAATACCGATTTTTTCATATTCCTCTACTTCACCTTTTGCATCCAATTTTTTTTCAATTATAAAGAAAAGCTATTACAAGACCTTGATAATGGGGGGGTCAAGGTTATACTGCCTGATTGTTATTACAAAAACTTCCCATTCAAATATGATTCTTCCAGTTATGACATTACGGGAGATTTAAACATAGAAAATGAATCTCTCCGTAAGGTCCTTTCTAAAGGTAGCAAGCACCGTGAATCACGCTCCATAAATTGAAATTATAACTTGAAAGTTGCTTATGTATTCTGTGGATTTCTATGCAAAAGATGGATGAAATCAGGACAAGAAGCTGTGAGGTCTTTAATTTTGAAACGTATGAAATTTTTAATAGGTCAATGAGGGTCAATGCTACATCAATTTTCAAAGACCCAGGTGTAGCCAAAACATTGTCTATCAGAATACAATAGCATTAAATCCGTATACTCAGTAAAAATCCAGAATCAAAAACATTACACAATGTTGTTACTCAAGAAAAGACGGTATACACACATATACCGATACGTAGTATTTGGCAGAGACTCCTCATACTTCGTGAAAAACGATTTCAAATTATCATCCAATTATAACGAAAAAGACGTTTTCAGAATGCTGGCATTTTTTTTTTATCTACAACATTTTTGTTCACTGTAGTGGACGCGTTTTTTAACAAATGGTGGGCATTCGAATGAGAACATATTGTGCGCCTCTATACACACTGGCTTATTCTTTCACTCTTATTGTCATCATCATGAACTCGTGCATCGTTACGGTGTATTCATCTTTATCATGAAAAAAACCTATTTGTTCAACGTGACATAATTTCCCTTCCTCTTTCGTCTACCTTGGACTTCTAGAAAAGATGAGGACGCTTAACCTACAGGTGCACTTGGTCAATGCATCAAGTTCTTAGCGGAGTCCAAGTTTCTCATTTACTTTCATTATTTGGTATGTAATATTTTGGTGATTTGATGTTACTTTCTTGTGCGTCTGTTTTCCGTGTGTAGTCTTTGTCTCTGGATTACATTCTTTTGATTTCCACTTGAATCTTGATTCCCATAATAACTCTGGCTTTATGATATGCATCCCTGTGTTTGTTTTCAATTGTCGGTTAAATTATAGGATATGAAAGACTTTGGGTCGGTTCACGATGAATAAACCGGTCCAAAGTCGTTTATATTCAATAATCTTATATTTTAACCCAAAAACACTAGACAACAAAAACAAAACAAGATTTTTTAAAGCAGATCAAAACTGTTAACGTGATCAATCAATAGAGCCATTTGTAATTCACATGTACATGCACGTTTTTAATGTATGGTGATACCATCGAAGTAGTTCCATAGTCAGGGGGTTGTAGCTAGACTTTCAATTTAAGTTATACGAAATGGACAATGTTGCTCGATCGCGCTGGACTATTCAGAAATTCATAGAAATAAGAATACTGATATATAGTAAACGGCTGTAAAAAGTATATGATTGAGTACTGTTGAAAAACGCCTTTTTAAGTAAAAAAAAAAGAATAAGAAATCAAAAATTAAAATAATGCTCAGCACTATATACCAGTATTGTGGATGACACAATATCTAACACGTGACAAAATATGCTATTAAAGTAAGAAAAGAATTACAATTAAAGCATAAAATATCATATCTATAACCTAAAATTACGACACATTAAAAATGCGCCAAGAAAATCAGTTAAATTGAAAGTGAAAGGACAGTATCCTTCCCAAATGGGTGAATTAGAGTAAAGATGATGGTTTAAAGTATCTAAAAAGGTTATGGTGGTTACAGTATCTAACGCATATTTTCACAAAAAAAGGTAAATAGCGAATTTCAGAGTCGTCATTTTTGCACATTTTACCCTTTTGTTTTGATAGTTTCCATGCAGTTGTTGGTGTTTTAATTATTTTATTTATATACTTTTTTTTTGTATTTTATAGTTCCCATAACTGGATTGGATTGGTGTTCTTCTATGTAGTGAGTGCACAAAATCTGACTCGAAATTGAAAGGAATTTATGGATGACTTTGGTCAGAGTCCGCTCTTTATCGGAGCCCAGACTCAGATTTTCTTCACATAATTCAGTCCCAGGAATATTATCAAGGAAACATTGAAGGTAACTGAGGGTGGCATACAGCTCATTCAAGTAAAAAATATGTAGTTTTCTTGTGGTGAATTATGTTTTAATTAAGCACAAAAAAATAACACAAGTAAAAAAGCCTGGGTGTAAAAGTTTGGTTTAGACTACCCACTAACGATTAATCGCCAGCTATTTAAAGAAATAACTAAAGACTATTACAGACTTGTTAGTGACAATATTTTTTCTTTATATGTAATATGATTGGTATAATTAGTTATTTCAAAATGTCTTAGTAACTAAAATTTTACGTTAAATAACTATTTTATTTATAAGTAACGAGAACTCTGTCATTCGTGCTTTACGGTCTCAAGAATGTTTATTTCTTTTTAATGTATTCGATTGTCTAATTGCTAGCTATTTGATTCCTTCGACATCGTTATTTACATGTTGATTATGACAAAAAATCAAGACTCGTTCTTATGAAGAAACCATTTGATTTTTATCATCTATTCCTGGTGCAGAATCTATGAGATGTAGGATGGCTATTAAGACATCTTACAAATTAATTGCTTTATTGACCAAACATGTCAAGGTACAAGTTTATCTCTTTAACAACATGACAAGCAGTCATGTTTCTTTCCTTATAATCTTCAATTCAAACATGTAAAGTGAAGATCAAAATTCGTACTTAAACAATATGAGAAATTTAATCAAGGAAAAGGTCACCGCAGTGGACAAATATTTCATTTCCGGTCAAATGCCGTTCGGAATCCTCTATGGCCTTTCTCGTATTAGTTGTCCTAAATGTCTACATTTTCTTGATTCCGAAGAGAAAAAGTCGTGTTAAGAAATATAAACTCATCAATCAAACATTAGAAAAATTACTGCCTATTTTCTTTCACTGCTTTCAAACTATCTAAGTAAATAATGTCGAAACATGAGTTCACTACCTCAGCGCATCCTCACATAAGGATTGGTGTTGAGACGGTCGTCAATCACTTTTGGTCATATAAATAAGATTGTTTACTTGACTTTATAATTTGAATTCATTTATTAATTTCAAATTCTTGTAATTCAAAGAATATTGACAAGTAGCTCCGAGCTCAGTACGGTCAAGGATTTCGCGTTATTACATGCCGGTATGATGGGGATGTGTTAATATAAAGCTGCACTATCGGCGCATGATATGCCCTTACAACTTTCTCATATGACCTGAAACTACACAAATCGGAAAATGCTCACTTTAAAAGAAAAGAAAGAATACACTAAGGTTTAATGAATATTGCTAGAAAATTACCTAGAGTAGTTGCCCAAAAAATCGTCCACTTTTATTTCAGAATTAAGTATCAAATTTTGACAAGTGAATTCGGCGATATAGAAAAATTCGAAAGGGAACGTACGCCAACAAAACTATTTCTTAATGATTTTTTTCATGGAAATTGCTGGGGAAAGCATTTCTTATTTGTTTTCTCTCAGAAGAGGTTAGGGCTGTAAATGCTCAAAATAGTCCAAAAATAAAATTACTCTCTACACTCTCTTCTGAGACAGTCCTGAATTCGTGTGCTTTTGTACTTCTAATAGCCAATCCTTGTTGATATTGATATTACAAAAATAAAATTGTGAAACGGGAACATGAATATTGGTATTTTGAATCACTTTATTAAAAAAAAAAACGTTTTTTTTTGGTTTTTTTTTATCTTTTATTGTTAAAATTTTATGACTCCACACCCATCCACGAACAAGACCTTTTGATATATATTTATTATGTGAAAACGACTTGTTGGTGGAAGAAAGTTACTATTTTTGTCTAAAAACCAATGTAAATGTAGGGACTTTCGAAGATTCGTCATCATTTCCTACAAAACACCCCTTATAATGACGTCATAATTACATCATAGCGTCAGGTTTAAAAAAAATTAATTTTGCAAAAGTGTTGTAACACCACTTATTCTTTATAATAATCCACAATTTTTGATAAAACACAAATAAAGAATTTTATGGACATTTTGAGCCGATAGTGGCTGTTATTGCGCCTACCTGTTTGAAAAATCAGTCTTTTATGAATTTCAATCCTATAATTCGAAAACGTTTCCATGGCCAAAATGGAAAGTTACAAAAACCAAAAGGGAGCTTACTTCCATCAATGGATATGATCAATTCACTCACGTCTTGTGTTTTTTTTCTTGTTGATAAAAACTGCTGTTGGTGGAAGCAAAAAGTGTTTACATAAACAAAATACTTATTTCAATACCATCAACTTTCATATAACAACGGCATAATTAAAATAGAACCAGAATAACAATAACTCAATATCCTTAACGTTATACAATGTAAGTACTAACTGTCGTTATTTTAACCTTTACATGCACATTTTAAACACTCCTTTATTGCATACTTGTAACGCTTTTTTTTCTGTCTTAGCTAAGTTAAAGTTACCCAGGTCAATTATGCATAGAAAAATGTGGGTGAATATTAGGTTTAAACTATGTTTAAAGACAATAAGTCTTTTCTTACATAAGAAATCATATGTGAAAATGTTCGTGTGAATTGAATACACCAAACCTCTTTCAAAACTTTAAATTTCTATATCCAAAGCTGTCAATAAGGATTTCCAGTCCTACCACGACATAGTGGTATTAATTCAATGTGGATCCTGAAAAATTCAAAAGATCTACTGGAAACCTTCAATTCAAGATTATTATCAGAATACAATAGCATTTAAACCTATGATTGTTTCAACTCTTTATACAGCTTTCCAATTGGAACAAATTGTGCTCCTTTATTTCTTCACTCATACGAGGCTTACTTTATTGCTGATCTGATCCAAAAAGAAGGAGCATCGTTTATCTAGATCCATTAATCTCAATTTCTGTTTAGATGGCGTATTATCGTTAAACAATCCTAGTTTTGGGGATTTGATACATCGCATATACCCCAAAGAATTTGAGATAAAATATACTACAGACAATGTGCTTACTCTACCGGTGCACCTGGTCCATGCTCCCAGTTTTTAGTGGAGTCAGAGTTGTCCATTTACTTTTAATATATTGTATGTAATATTTTGTTTATTTTATGCCCTTTGTTGTGATTATCTGTTTTATATGTCTGCTTAGCACATTTAATGCTTCTTGACACATTACTGCAAGAACTATATTCCCGTAATGCTAATTTATTACTAAACATCCAAAAAGGAGTCCCTCAAATCTTCAGTTCATTTGAAGATTAGGTCTTAAATTCATTTGCAGAAATAACAGAATATTATTGAGCTGAATAATTGTAACAAACATATTTAAATGTTATAAAAAATGTGCAGAATGAAATAAAAGGAATTACATCTGGACTATATTTTTGTGTAGTATGCAGAAACAGTAGGGAAGTTCCAGGCATGACCTGATAAAATAAGGTATTTTGATAAATAAAAAAACTCAAAAAATGAAATTGTCAATGTTACTGTGTTTGAAAGCTAAATTTCAGAAAAAGTATAGGAAAACTTTTAGCACCATTTTACAGAAATACCAGTCAAAAATTATCTCATATATACTGCATTCCTAAAGATACACACACTGCAATGATCATTGAAATTGTCATTAAATCTACTCCCATGCTACATAAGCTTGAATATTAGATAATTAATGAATCATGCATACATTTTAGACGGAATTATATTCAAATGGACCTCATCATGCAATATTTGGTCCAACAAAATATAAAATCAATAGTAAAAAATAACTACTTCCCATCATTGTTCATTCTCAGAAGTAAAATAAATATCATGATTGTTTTTTCCATATCTAAAACTCATACTCAAACAAAAGTAAAGTAGAACAGTGAAATCCATTTAAACCAAACCCTGAATAATCCAATAACCTGTCTAAGCCTAATACTTTTTAATGCCCCTTTATAATATAATTGAAAATATCTTTTGGATCTCTGTGAATTGAACACCCATCTAAATCGAACAAATCATAAAGTCCGAAGTCCATTTGGTGTATGCTTGTAAATTTTACTGTACATTATGAGATCTATTAGGAATTATTGCTTTAGCTTGTCATTAAGACTTCCTTATTTTCCCCTGCTATAAGTGTTCTCTAAAAGTCTTTAGACATTAACCTAAAAAACAAGAATATATTTAAGGGGAACAGAGAATTTACCCTAATCTACTTATTACAGAAGTCATTTAAGAACCAACATATATGTAAGAGTAATCGAGGGAACCAAGATTATAGCGGTAATCAAACGAATGTAATCCAGGGACAAAGACCAGACATGGAAAACAGACACACACAACAAAGAACATAAAGTAACTAAAATCATACATACAAAGTAACAGAAGCAAATGAGCAACTCGGACTCCACTAAAACTGGGAGCATGGACCAGGTGCACAGGTAGGGAAAGCGTCCTCTGTTTTCATAGAAACACCCGCAGAGTTGCTCATAAAAAGTCAAGTCCGTGGTAGACAAACGAGGAAAGGAAATCTATGACCCGTTGAATAAATCAGTTTTCATGGTGCAGATGGCTACACCATAACCATCCACGAATTCATGATGACGACCATAAAACTTCTGTAGTGATGACTTCAATCTTGAAGCAACATAACCCTGTTCCAGAAGCCTATTTGTTAGAGTTCTAGCGCGATACAAAAAGTCTGTGTAGTTTCGGCAAGCTCTGGCATAACGTATGAGTTGTGATATGAACGCTCCATACGCAGGTGCTGAAGGGATGTTGCCACAGATGAAAGAAAAGTTGACAATTCTGAATGAAAAGTCATCATGTTTGTCGTAAAGTTTGGTCAGTAGTTTTCCTTTACCATCGATTTCTAAGTGTAGGTCAAGATATGAGGCTGACTTTACAGTGTCTGTAGTATCCTTTATCTCAAATTATGTGGGGTAGAAGCGATGTATCAAATCCCCGAAATTAGGATTGTTTACAGATAATACGTTATCTATATAGCGGAAACTGAGATCAAAGGATCTAGCCAAACGATATTCTTTCTTTTCGATCAGATCAGCTATAAAGTCAGCCTCATAAGAGTGAAGGAATATGTCAGCAAGTAAAGGAGCACAATTTGTTCCCATTGGAATGCCAACCGTTTGTTGAAAAACATGTCCACCACACTGGACAAATATGTTGTCGATCAAAAATTCAGCATTTTGTAAACATCTTCCTCTGTATATTTGGATGATTTGTAATTATTTCTTACAAAGTATGAGGAATCTCTACCACGAACTATGTATTTGTATCTAGGTGTACCATCTTTTTTGGAAAAACAACGATGTATAATGTTTTTAAGTCGGGATTTTAATTGAGTATGGGGAATAGAAGTATACAGTTATAATAGTCTCGAATTTTTCGAGATCCATATTGAATTAATACCACTACGGGAGTAACAAGTCTTGTGGTAGGACTGCAGGCCCTCTTTGACAGTTATGAGTATAAAAGTTAAAAGTTTTGAAAGAGGTTTGGTAGTACATTTTGCAGATCCAGCTATGAAACGTTGTTTGTATGGATTCTTGTGGAGTTACGAATCCAGTACATAGACGGTAAAACACAATCATCGTCCTTGGTAGAGAGACCAAAAGAGAATAGCGCAGATTTATGGTTTTACACAATCTCTTCTATGGAGAGAGTGGCAGCAGTATAGGTATTATCACTGCTATTACTTTCTACGTCTACCTCTCATAATAAACATTGGATGTAAAACGTTTTACAGACAAAAAAATGTTGTTTTGGGCTTTGTTTGCTGGTACAACATACTTTTCATGTATAGTAGACAATGTTTTTGCTACATCGGGGTCTTTGAAAACTGATGTAGCCTTGGCACTCATTGACCTACTTAAAACTTTCATTCGTTTCAAGTTTAAAGACCTCGCGACCTTTAACCACACTGACAGAGAATCAATGTCTTCTTGTTCTCGATTTATCCATTTTCTAGCATAGTTCTCGACGGCATCCATAAGAACGTTAAAGTTATAATTCCAATTTTACGAGCGAAGTTCGCGGTTCTTGGGACCTTTAGAAAGGATGTTACGCAGAGATTCGTTTTCGATGATGGTTAAATCTCCCGTAACGACGTGACCAGAAGGACCATATTTGAATGGAGAGCTTTTGCAAGAACATTCAGGTGGTTTATTTTGGTGAAAATTTTGTATGCAATTGGTGAAGTATAGGAATATGAAATAATTGGTATGGATTTATCTTTGAAATATGGGGGATTTTGTTGGTAACGTTTTTGTGATGGAGGACAAACGATAGTGGAATATATACATCGTTGTTTTTCCAAAAAAGATGGTACACCTAGATACAAATATATAGTTCTTGGTAGAGATTACTCATACTTTGTAAGAAATACTTCCAAATCATCTTCCAAATATATAGAACATGTTTACAAAATGCTGGAATTTTTGATCGACAACATATTTGCC
Organism: Perna viridis; assembly: GCA_037379345.1. Taxonomy (NCBI): domain Eukaryota; kingdom Metazoa; phylum Mollusca; class Bivalvia; order Mytilida; family Mytilidae; genus Perna; species Perna viridis. The sequence continues at coordinate 25,357,462 of CM074515.1, forward strand.
CAGTGTTGTGGACGTGTTTTTCAACAAACGGTCGGCATTCCAATGGGAACAAATTGTGCTCCTTTACTTGCTGACATATTCCTTCACTCTTATGAGGCCGACTTTATAGCTGATCTGATCGAATAGAAAGAATATCGTTTGGCTAGATTCTTTAATCTCAGTTTCCGAGATATATAGATAACATTTTATCTGTAAACAATCCTAATTTCGGGGATTTGATACATCGCATCTACCCCAAAGAACTTGAGATAAAGGATACTACAGACACTGTAAAAACAGCCTCATATCTTGACCTACATTTAGAAATCGATGGTAAAGGAAAACTACTGACCAAACTTTACGACTAACATGATGACTTTTCATTCAAAATTGTCAACTTTCCTTTCATCCGTGGCAACATCCCTTCAGCACCTGCGTATGGAGCGTTCATATCACAACTCACACGTTATGCCAGAGTTTGCCGAAACTACACAGACTTTTTGTATTGCACTAGAACTCTAACAAATAGGCTTCTAGAACGGGGTTATGTTGCTACAAGATTGAAGTCATCACTACAGAAATTTTATGGTCGTCATCATAAACTCGTGGATGGTTATGGTGTAGCCATCTACACCATGAAAACTGATTTATTCAATGAGTCATAGTTTTCTTTTTCTCGTTTGTCTACCCCAGACTTGACTTTTTATGAGCAACGGCGAATTTTTCTAGAAAAGCAGAGGACACTTACCCTACCTGTGCACCTGGTCCATGCTCCCAGTTTTTAGTGGAGTCCGAGTTGCTCATTTGCTTTTGTTACTTAGTATGTATGATTTTAGTTACTTTGTGTTCTTTGTTGTGTGTGTCTGTTTTCCATGTCTGGTCTTTGTCCCTGGATTACATTCTTTTGATTACCACTATAACCTTAGTTCCCTCGATTACTCTTTAAAACTTCAACAAAGTTACTCGTGAGTTGTGCTTTTTTGACTGAGGAATGGACACAGAACACAAAAACACAGGCCACTGTGATTCCTATATACCCTTCCAATCTTTGTTTGCCAGGGGTATAAAGAAAAATTTTTTTCTTACCATGAATGAGTCATCTCTTTGTGCAGCATGATAGCAACAAGAAGTCAAATTCACACCAGATCACAAATGGGCAATATCACATCATACCAGGCAATATCATGACTAGTAAAAAATGACAGAATAACAAAAATCAACTGGCTACTTGCTAGTACAATGAAAAAATTCTGATAAGAAATAATTTACTTTAAAATATAGGTTAACATTGTAATTCACTTGACTCAATTTTAAAATAACATAGTAAACATAGAAAACAAATATTCAATCAATTTATATCAATTATAAACAATTACGTTACACAATTCTCACATACATACAAAGGATAGCTCAACACATTAATTAACAGATCACGTAAATACTTTAATCACCTCAACCTTTAATATATTACTCTGAATACTTTGTACCTTAAGGTCAAATAATAAAAGTAAGGATTAATCAATTTATTCCTGATTTCAAATTAATCAGGAGTGAATTCAGGATTTGGTATGAAAAAATGAATATTTCTATAGTCTACGTGCGTGTGTGCAACAATTTTACAAATATTCAAGCAAAATTATTTTTAAAAATATTACCAAACTGGATTACCCACGACAGGAAGTCAGGACTAAATTTCTTGTAGTTAATCTTTAATATGTTCCCATTGTTTTCAATGAAACATGTTTAAACCTAGCACTGACAAAATATTTTGGTTACTCTTTGACGTATACATCATAACACAGTGTTTTCAGTTTGATTTCGATAAAATTTTTCGATGATCAACACCATCAAATCTAAAATAAAGGCTATTATCACCCAGATTTAGAGAGTAGTGTAACAATGTAAACCAATAAAACACTATCATGAGAAAATAATACACTAATAATTTTATTAGTGATCCTAACTCACGAAGATTTGAGATCATCAATAAGAAAAAATTTCACAAAAGTCAAATATTTGTAGTGGCAATTGTACACATTATTTTCCATTTTCATAGCACTGTAAATTATCCATTCTGTTAAATGAATAATACATCGGTACTAAATATCCTTTTTTCAAAAAGAATATGTTATTTTTACTGCAACAAAATCATATTTTTACACATTTCAACAGATTTCTTTCTATGGCCTATAGCTAAAACAGAAAACCATGATACTGTAAATTAAGTAGTTCGCTTCAAAAATTATTCAAATTTTGTCAATGATTTTGGGAACAACACTGCCCAAGTTATCATATTGAAATTCCATGTGAGTTTTTTAATTTATGTAAACTTCAGTCAGTTGCACTTTGCAACAGTAAAAACTTCAGAATAAGCTCTGAATTTTCAATATCATGCTTACAATAAATATACATAACACACTGAGTGATGCCACTTTAATCATTGCAATTCTTTTTTGGAAGAATCTGCACCAGACATCACTGATTGTTTCTCTTCAATCTCTTTAAAGTCACCCCTTTCATTGCTGAAGACATCATCTTCTTCACCGGGATCACTTCTTCCTCCATTTTCATCACTATCGAAGAAACTGTCCTGGTTTTCTCGTTCTTTCTGTACAAGCTTATATATATGTAAAGGTTCACTTTTGTCAACTGATTTTACGTGTCTTAAGGAGGAAAGATCAAAAGAAGTGATTGAAAACTGTCTCTGTAAAGCCATTAATTGTGCTGAACTATTGTCCTTGGTAGAAGTATGCCGTAGACTAGAATTACGGTTAAATGTTCTTATTGATTTGCAAAGTTCATGCAATGCTTGCAAATCTCTTTCTTCTGTAGCTTTGACTATGTGATGAACTTTTCCCTGTTGAATTTCTAAGAAAAAAAGGAAAAAAAAATCATGTTAAAACTAAATGCTTCATGCCAAAGTAAAAGTTACTGATTTTTAGTTTTTATGGCATATCTAAGTTTTTTGTAATAGCAAGTTTAAAGCAAAATTACATTATTTTCAATCAATATCCACATTTTGAAAGAGTAATCAAGGAAACCAAGGTTATAGCGGTAATCAAAAGAATATAATCCAGGGACAAAGACCAGACATGGAAAACAGACATACACAACAAAGAACATAAAGTAACTAAAATCATACATACAAAGTAACAAAAGTAAATGAGCAACTCGGACTCCACTAAAAACTGGGAGCATGGACCAGGTGCACCGGTAGGGTAAGCGTCCTCTGCTTTTCTAGAAACACCCGCCGAGTTGCTCATACAAAGTCAAGTCCGGGGTAGACAAATGAGGGAGTTGTCATATGTGTACAATAAAAAGTAGCACATTTTCTCTCTATAGGCAAAACTTCATATCTTCATACAATCACAGTCACAAAAAAATGCTTACTAAAGACAACTGATTTTTTTAGCACAATCTTTTTTAAGTAATTCCTTATGGGTATATAAACCTCCACCATCATATACACATCCAAAGTTGTGAATTTGAAAAAATCATACAAACAACCTTTTTTTTTGAAAATGGTGTAAAGAGAGACTTTTAAAGATAGTATATATAACTGCTGTTTGACCTCTTCAGTCTATTTTAGTAACAACAGTCATGTTAATCCAAAATTAAAAAATCTTCACATCAATTCTGGGCAGGTTACCATAAGAAACATAAATGCCAAGTTTGATTTCATTTGGTCCAGGGGTTTCAGAGGTGACGATTTTTTAAAAATTGTTAATGACAGCAAATTAAGGCAAAAAATTGGCCCCAAGTAATGGCAATAGCTCACTCAGCCCATTGGCCATTTGAGCAAAAAATCAATGGATATACTTAAAAACAAACTTTGCCAGAGCAATAATGTACCTAGCTTTAAAAGCATAATTCAAACGTTGGTTTGATTACAGAAAGAATTCTTCTAATAAGATAAAGTAATATGAAGTTTCAAACATTTCCATGCTAGTAGTAACCCTCACTCATATAGCGTACTTTTCAATAATCTTTCAATTGTCTATATAAAGCTACATACTACCTTTTTTTTTAATCTATATCCATTGGGAGTCCAACTAATTGTGACTTCAGAAGGTAGACCTAGGGTAACGGATATAACTCTTGAAATCAGTGATATATTTGTATCATATTCAAGTTTACCAAAGCCTATCTAGCTTTCACTTGAAACAGAATGAAACCAATCAAAGTTACTTTGATGCTTACGTGAGATTGATATAAAATGCTGAATACAAATGTTCCAGTGATTTGCAAGAGTTAACCTAAGATCTGCTCCTTAATTCAGACAAAAAGATGAACAAAGCGATTCCAATATATCACCCACTCCTTCAGTAGGGGTATAATGGTAATGACTTGTAGGGGAAGCAATGACTGAATGAGGAAAGCACTGGCCTCAAAATCAAAGAGTCTAGCTGACACCTCTCATGATCTCTGTGGGTTTGACCCTAGCAAGTATCAAGATAAACTGGACATTTCCTAGCTTGGGATTTTCATCAATATATGAACATGAAAAAATTACATAAATCAGTGTCTTTGTAAGACCCGAATTAATGAACCAAATGCTAACATGCACATGGAATACTGACATATGACATGAAATGTTAAAAATATTATAAGACGTCAATATATCAGTTTACAGTATTCGATACATCACTAACATTAACAAGATAATGTTAACAAATTGTGGATATGATTCATTCAAACCTCTCGTAACTTAGACATAGATTGTGTGAATAACATTGGATAGTTATTGTTTATTTTATTAGCTGGTGCTTGATGGATTAGAATTACCTACATTACTCAAGTTCAGTCTATGAAATACACATTATGTTGATACAAATACTATATAAAAACTATTACCATTTGTTTTTTCTGACGCTGGCAGAGTAATTTGGTCGTTTTCTTGATGAATAGGATTAGGTGTATATGCTTTAAGGAGATCGACTATGTCAGGATTCTGGAAAAAAAAGGAGATAAAACAAATGCATCATGTCTAGAAAAACAAGGATTCATGAATAACTGAAGGGGACAGACTGAAATAGAAAGGTACATACACAATTATAATGAATTAGTGACAGCCTGAAGATATCAAAATATTGGGAAATGAGTGTAAACAGAAGTACTAAAGATATGAAATGCCATTTCTCAGAAATGAAGAATCCAAAAAAATATAAAGGGAGACTTCATCCACGAAAAAATAAACACAATAGAGATACCCTTGCTTTCCATCATGACATAAGGAAAAACTTTTTCAGCAAACAGGAAGTTGATGTCATATAAGTATGAGAGCGCATCTGACGATACAGCATTTTTATTGGAAGCTTAGTGCATTATATCATGAACAAGTTATTTACAGTAGCCGAGAAAAATGTGAAGAAAATTTTGTATATTACACTGTAAAAGAAAAATTAGAAATTCATTTTCGGCAAACCGAGATGTCATACAAGAAAACAGATTCTACGATTAAGTATACCAATATGAAACTTTGCATAAAAAAAACCTAAGAATGTCAATCAAAAGATGGGTGTACAAGAAACAAAAACTAAAAATGCATGTATCACTGGTAGAAAGGTAACAAAATTCACTCCAAAGGGTAAATATTCAATCCATACCTCAGATCTATCTGGCACTGAACAAATGATATCTTTACGCAGGCATTTGGGATTCACAAATCCCTCCAGTTCAACTAGATATTTATATATACTTTCCTCCACATTATTAACACACAAACTATAGTGCTCTTTTGTCAAAAAAATCAGAACTTTGGTAAACACTTTATTCAATCAAATTAAAGTTTACAACATTGTACATGTATTGTTTTCACCATGTCTCACATATGTTAGTTAGAATTATCTCATACATCAAAAGTCATGTGATGTTTGATACTAAAGGCAAAACAATATTTTTCTTCAATCTTGATGTAATAAATTCTTCATTTTCACGACTTAGTTGGTCTTTACCCTCCAGATAAGGAAGAAATATCAAGACAGCAAAATACAACCAAAGAAAAATGAACAATCTTTAATCAGTCTACGGCTCTGTGATAAGACTTATAGCATTCTATTTTAAACAAAAAAAGCATTTAAGAAGTAATCATAAAGAATGGAATCAGATTATGAGAACAATCACCCCTATAGAATACAAGAGTTTTCATGAAGTTGGTAAATTTATTCCATAAATACAAGTATATGTAATAGATGATTATTCCAGATAAAAATTCATCTCTAGTATAAAGAGTTAACTGATACAAGAAGAGAATAAAATGCTTTGCAGGTCACACCTTGATACAGCCGCAAAGGTCGAACCCTGAATAGTAAGAGCCAGTAAGGACAAACCATTCAAACCAGTCTAATTAAAATTAGCCCCTCCGATTTTCATTTGTTTTGCCGGAGCGTACATCAAAAATAAAAAAAAACGCAAGGTCTAATTTTAATTAGACTGCATTCAAACTTTACAGAGCTTGGAATTTTGATTACAATTAGATATTTGACACATAATAAATATTGACAAGAACCGAAGTGGTCTTTCTTTTGCTCCTGTTTACTGAATGGTAAAAAACCTGCAAAATCATTACCAAACATCCTGTGGGGTTATGACACTTTGTGATATAATTTCAAAGTGATCCCTTCCCTCTCACTCAAGTTATCGTCCAGAAATCAGAATTAAAAAAAAAAAACATTTCTTGTCCCTTATTCTTACATGGCTCAAATCACAACCACTAAAATCAATCCAAGTTTTCTTTTTGTGGTATGATACCTGGTAGTAAAACTTATATGACATCCATTTCCTTTCAATCGAGTTATCCTCCATAAAATAGAACCAAATGCTTTTTTAGGTCCCTTTTGACTCCCCAAAATCAATCCCAGTCTTCCTTTTGGTAGTTAGCACCTTGTAATACAATTTCAAAGATTTTCAATCCCTAACAATCATGTTTGGGAATAGACATCAGGAAAATGCATATTTACGGTCCACAATTTCTTAAAAGTCTATTTCGATGTGCAACTGGTAACACTTGTTCATCCATTTTCCAATTACATATAGACATCTAAGAAGAAAACAAATATGGAAGCAAACTCCACATGAGAACCAATAATTTCTAATCAGAAAATGTTTTAACTGAAAAGATCAAGATTGAACAAAATATAAGTATGTAGCCTTACTAGAGTTAGGTTTAATAAAATGATATTCCCTTCCTTTCACATTTAGTTATATAATGAAACTCAAACAAGCATGAAACTGTCATGATTCATAATGATTCACAATTTATCCTAGATACATCCCAGACTATTCAAAAGGAAATAATTTCATACCCCATTTAACAATAAATATTTCTACATAATTTGCAGTGAATATAAAAAAGTATTTATCAAAAAAAGTTTGTTATTTCGGTTGCTGGCATATGATCAATAAGAAAACATCCATCATGAAACAAGGAAGAAGTATATTATCAAACTATATATTTCTTAACTTAATTTTTGCTATGCCTGCAAGTCAGCCTAAATTGTCTGCCAGAGTAAGTCCATGGTAAGTTGCAGTCTTGTCAGTTTAAGTGCATGGTCACCTGTTATACAGTTAAACCTGTGTATACGACCACATGTATTCAGCAATAACCTGTCTCAAAAGACTATATGATAATAACACCTCTATGCAGGCCTATTGTTGAAGGTGGTCAGTTTAACTACATGGTCAACTGTTGAAGATGGTCAATTTAATTACTTTGTCAACTATTGAAGATGGTCAATTTAATCACATGGCCAATTGTTGAAGATGGTCAATTTAATCACATGGCCAATTGTTGAAGATGGTCAATTTAATTACTTGGCCAATTGTTGAAGATGGTCAATTAAATTACTTGGCCAATTGTTGAAGATGGTCAATTTAATCACATGGTCAATTGTTGAAGATGGTCAATTTAATTATTTGGCCAATTGTTGAAGATGATCAATTAAATTACTTGGCCAATTGTTGAAGATGGTCAATTAAATTACTTGGCCAACTGTTGAAGATGGTCAATTAAATTACTTGGCCAATTGTTGAAGATAGTCAATTTAATTACTTGGTCAACTGTTGAAGATGGTCAATTTAATCACATGGCCAATTGTTGAAGATGGTCAATTTAATGACTTGGCCAATTGTTGAAGATGGTCAATTAAATTACTTGGCCAATTGTTGACGATGGTCAATTAAATTACTTGGCCAATTGTTGAAGATGGTCAATTAAATTACTTGGTCAACTGTTGAAGATGGTCAATTTAATCACATGGCCAATTGTTGAAGATGGTCAATTTAATGACTTGGCCAATTGTTGAAGATGGTCAATTAAATTACTTGGTCAACTGTTGAAGATGGTCAATTAAATTACTTGGTCAACTGTTGAAGATGGTCAATTTAATCACATGGCCAATTGTTGAAGATGGTCAATTTAATGACTTGGCCAATTGTTGAAGATGGTCAATTAAATTACTTGGTCAACTGTTGAAGATGGTCAATTAAATTACTTGGTCAACTGTTGAAGATGGTCAATTTAATCACATGGCCAATTGTTGAAGATGGTCAATTTAATCACATGGCCAATTGTTGATTAGTTGCCAATAGGTAACTATAAAAGGATGAGACGAGAGGAAATATATGAGATGAGATGACTTATTTCATGCATATATTATAAATGGTAAGGTTTATGACAATTATTAAATATACAAAATAATTTTCAAACTAATAAGAAACAGTAATTTAGTAGTAACATTAGAAATGTTATTTTTTTTCTCTGTTTATTTAACGAAAGCTTTCATTAATAATATCAAATGACTATTTTCATTAAAATCGAAGAAATGAATGGGAGGTAATTATAAAGTATCCAAAGAAAAGGTCTCAATTATCACATCCAGGTCAAATGGCCATCCTTCCATGTAGTACTAAAAAAACACCCTGAAAGTAGACCTATACATTGGAAATGGATAATCTGTGTATGTGACGTTCAAAAGAAGTCAAAATAAATCACAGGATGTGCACATTTAAATCATATTTGTAATTAATTAAAGTTTATGAACAGTGTTAACATGTGTGAGTAATTTGCCTCTTTCATGTCAGTTGACACAACCATATTGGAACAATGTGGCTTTTCAGTATACAGTCCTTGAACCAATCCGCGCAATGATTTGACAAATCGATGACCGGTGAGCAATCTGATTGCAGTTTTGTTATGTAAAATGATGTAAGATCTGTTTGAAATAAAAGAAATGTAAAATAAAAGTATAAATTGATTTTTAAATCTATTAAATTATGTAAATATGTGTAAAATTGACAAAAAAAAACAACAACAACAAACGTAAAATACCCTGACCGCTCTGTGGTCACGTGATGCGATCACCGGTATAATGGATAGGTTTGATGGATCAATGACTGACCGGAAACTGATCGGTGATCGATGACCGATTACAATTTTTGTTGCATGGATCGGTTCAAGTACTGTAAAAGTATAACTTATGGTTTTAAAGTTTTTAAAGTGACAAACTGAATTGTAAGTCGTGAAATTGCATAACAAGGGAAACCTCAAATTTTTATGAAACATTGTTCAATAGTACTGCCTTCTGTTTCTGAACAGTATGGAGCTTTTGGTTTGTGTGTATCTAAAACGGTTTAAGTGATTTTCACAAAATTATTTTTTCCGCTACGGGGCAGATAACTCTGGAACGACAAATGATTACGTCTCATAGGGTGAATTCTAAAGTCTTATCTCAGATTGCAAAAGATGGTCAAAATCTTGTCGCGATAAAATTTTATCAGAAGCGGGGAAATTGGGCGGCAGAAAGAATAATCAGAAGAAATGCAAGAGGGTCTTCTAAACTGATTGGGAGTAGTTTGAGCTGTCTTTCTTGAACCATATTGGCAAAAATGACAAAAAACCATTTCTGGATGCAGTTATTGACCATTAAAACAGATGACCTTTGACCTTTGTATTTTTAGGTAGCATGTATGCTCCTGATCTAGAATATACATGGTTCATTGGTATTTTTATTTGAAATAAATGAAAACAAATGACTGATCCTATCAAAATAGCATTAAATCAAAGCACAGAAGGTGCTGAAAGTATGAAGTCGCTTGGCAAGACAAGTTCCCAATGTTTATTTTTTAAGCAATGTGCTAGAGTGCCGGTCATGACATGGACTATGGTTTGAGAATGTTTTGGTATTGAACCCATATTTCCCTTGCAACCTGCAGCAAAACAAAACAAAGATGTACACAAATATTGTGAAAATGGTTATTGCATTTGTTTACATTCTTGAGACCTTAAACTTGAAAAAAGGCAGCTGATGATGTTGATTGTGACGCTTCTTGATTTTGATTATAATACCATTCACGGGACATAGTTAAAATCCAACACCACCCAAAGAGAGTTAACTAAAATTAAATTATATTGCCTTTTAACTATCTTCTTTGAAATTACTACGCGGCCAAGTGCAAAAAATAGTTTGGCGTCTCGATTTACCAGTTTGACAATATTTAGCTGAAAATTAACACTTAAAATGTTTAAAATATCATTCATTTGTATATCAGTGAAATATTTAAAGTTTAAAAGAGAATTACGCATTAATTTGAAGAAAGCATTTCCGTCCTATAAGTTATCTGCCAAAAGCCCTTTTGTCATTCTTATACTTACAATACTCGAAGCCACTGAAGTGACTTCCAAGTAAAAATCAATTTTTTGGCCATAACTCTTACAATTTTGAAAATGCTGAATAAATATCTATACTTTTCTTGTAGAGCTTGTTATTCTGAACATATTTGTCATTTACAGTACACCTCTATCTGCAACGGTTTGTGACTTATAAGCAAAAAACTGTAAAAATCACTAAAAATACCCATTTTTGGGCTATTCCCGACTTGCAGACCAACATTTTATCAACATTTATCTCCATTTGGAGCAGGTATCTATTCAGAACATGTAAGGTTTTCCATCCGATATCGGCGATACTTTAGAAAATATCGAAAGTCAAAAGGGAATTTCTCGTTCTACTGACCCTGCCATAAAGTTTCTTTACAGGGGATACAAATGAAAATCATCCTTATGTAACCTACCAACAAAATGAATCACCCTGTAAATTTTAGAAACACCATTGTGTTTGTCTGCTGAGGATTCCATTTTCATTCGAGTTACCTCTTTTTTCTGCACCCGAATCCGAACATTGATTAGAGAGACTTTGAAATTATACCTGCTCATACAGGAGGTAACTCTGCAAAAAGAGGATAAAATATGGCTTCATCCCGAGCTCCACAAGTAGGGAATAACATCAAAACGCTACATTAAAATGCTTAGTGTTCTATATAACAAATAAAGATCTTATTTAGATACACATGTGTCCATCATTTTCTTCTATCTGATACCATTTTCAAGTCCACTCCATAACGAGGCCAAGGTCAAATTTTAAAGTGACCTTTGACCTTGACATTTTTAAATACACAACATATCATCTAAGATCAACAGTGAAGGTCCCAAGTCTGTACGACTTACAGTTTAAAAGTTAAGTGACCAACCGAACTGTAAGTCGTGAAATCATGATTGAAATGGGAAAGACCTTAATTATTGAAGATAGTCAGTTGCCAACTTTTGAAATTTCAGTTAAAGAAGTACAGGGTATGTTGTTAGTTGAAACAATGGTCACTCATCATAGATTGTCAGTTTAAATGCAAGAATTCATGTGAAATTGTCAGTTCAAGTACAATTTATAAAAATTGAAAGGGAGCTTACCTCAATAGATATGAACAATTCACCAAAATTTAATAAAAGTTAGTGAAAGTGTTTTTGAATTATTGTCTGAAAACTTGAAAATCCTCTCTTTTTAAGTATAAAAATTGATTACACAGAAACGAAAAATCTTAAAATTTATAAATTTGAAAGGGAGCTTACGTCAGTAGATATGAACGATTCAAAGTTTCATAAAAGATGGTGAAAGTGTTCTTGAGTTATTGTCAGAAGTGTGGACAATGGATGGATGGACGAATGGACAACAGTATACCATAATATGTCCCCAACAAGTTGATTAAAGAAGTAAAATGTATGTTTTATTATCTGTACAACCTGTGATGAAATTATGTGGTTTTTTTCAAATGAAAGCTCAGTCTGAAATTAAAAAAAACATGATAGTTTTTGCAAAAACATTTCTATGTTAATTTATAATGAACAAAATTTCTGATCATGACTTTGAATGGTAGTTGACATTGTGTGTTCACAAACTTTTTATGCACAACTTTATCAAGTAATAAATAAATTCAATTAAAAAAATTCAGTTCAGCACTTGATAAAGTTTTGGAGATATTTTACTCACAAACTTGTTGACAGATGGACAGACAGACGAAGCAAATTTCTTTAGAACACTTGGCATATATAGGTCTCTTAAAAATCTTAAACTGAGATTTTTCTCAAATCTACAATTTAAAGCGATTTGATTAGTTGGAATTTGAGTTGAGGAAGACTTCGAGGAAAATCTTTGAAAATGGTCCCTGAACTTTCCAATGCAAGACCATCATAACACTGTCAATTATTGTAAATTGTCAAGTTAATTGCAAGACTCTTTGGTGCAGAACTGTCAGTTTAACCCAATGACCAATTAAGAGTAGGTTGTCAATTATTTCTTTGACCAAATGTTGTAGGTTTTCAGATTATATGGCTTTCTGGTGAACAGAAATGCCAGAGGATGCAGAAAAGTGAGTTTAAAGTTACAATAGAAAGATAGAGAAAATATTCTGAAAAGGATTTCATGGAAAAACTTGTGTTTTTTTTCTACCATGATTCACATACTCCCTGATTCTTACAGAAAACAGAACTTACGGAGGTAGACCTAGGGTAAAGGACACAACTCTTAAAAATCACTAAAACGTTTGTATTCAGCATTTTAAATCAATGTCATGTAAGCATCAAAGTAACTTAGATTAATTTCATTCTGTGTTAAATGAAAGCTTGATAGCCTTTAGTGAAATTGAATATGATACAAACATATCAATGACTTCATGAGTTATGTCCCTTACCCTAGGTCTACCTCCTTCATTTCATGATAGCCAATCAGAAGAGACTTTTTGTTTCATTGCATAGTTGATTTTCTTAGTTCATTCTGACTAAAGTAATATGTCATTATGGTTAACATCCCTATGCATAACATGACACACTTCCTTTAAAATTTCATTCAGTTGTAAGCTAATAAAAGAAAGTCATCACAAGTGTATCAGAGTTAGTTCTGTCTAAGGCAGTGCAACTCTGAGCTACAGGACACATTTAAACTGAGTTTCACTCAGATGTAGCTCAGAGGACATCACCACCATGTCAAAGTTTGCTCCACCTGAAGAACTCAGTGACTATGGCAATGCTCCCCAGAGCAACACGGCACACTTCAACTAAGGTCTACTCAACTTTAGCTCAAACAACATCTCGATTGTATAAAAAGATTGTTAGAGCTGATGTACTCAGTGACCATGGTAATACATCCCTGTGCTGAATGTGACATACTTCTAATCAAGTTTCACTCAGCTGTAAGTTAATAGAAGATATCATAACAAGTCTTTTCTGTAGTACTCAATGACTATGGTAATACATCCCCTGCGCTAAACTTGATACCAAATATCCCAACTGTCTGTCTGTGACCTTTGTTACTGAATGAGAATGACTCATTTAATGGATGGTCAGGAAAACAAGTAGATTGTATAAAAGTCTTTGTACTGACTTAGGTACATACATAAGCTTCCAACATTAACTAGCTGTAATATTGGATTACAGTGATCTTAGACTGAACATTGAGTTCTTGTAGTATTGGAAAACTTAGACAATTCCAACAAATAATTTACACCAAATGATCTGATCTCTTTTGCATAACATTTGGAAAATATTAAAACAAGACCTGGTAAACAGATCAAACCAAGCATGCACCTTGCTTCCGTAGAGATTAAATAAATGTGCAATGATCACATTAGAATGGACCACACGACCTAGACGTAAAATGACAGCTACGCTTATCAAGCTAAGCAAACAATTATACAAATACTGATTTCTCCGCTTGATATTATTTTTCTAATCTAAGCACCGATATCTTTCCTATTTACTGATTGATATATATCTAGTGCTTCACTGCAAGAGGTAGCTTAGTGTTGTTAGGTGGAAAAGTATACAATTCACAAATCAAAATTGTTTTCTTGTAATGGTAGCTTAACTTTAAACCCAACACAGCACCATTCTATAAGAAAAATTAGCACTAGAATCAATGTGTTGCTGTAAACAATGACAAATAATATAAAGAATTGAAAGGACTTAAAAATATGCTTCTGTGACCCTGCATGAAGAAAATATAAATTAGTGATCACAAAAATTTTATACTAAAGAACACTAGCTGCCAGGCACATTTAATTTGAAGTAACTATTTTTAAATGGTTTAACATTTAAACTCTTGGAATAAACTGCAAAATCATTGTTGGAATAACAAGATAAATTTTAAGAACATTCAACTTACCTGACAATAGGCAGAAGGGTTAAACATGTGGAAAAGAACAAGTAGAAATATATTGGAACTGCATTCCATTAAAGTACTACTCCAACTAAAAATTATGCAGATACAAAGAAAACAGAAACTCTCTACATGACTATTTTGGCCCAAATCCAATGCTCACATTAGAATTCCCTTTCAATAGGCAACATTTATGCCTAAACTGTAGTCTACTATGAAAGGCCAGAAAAAATTATTGACTGCGTTAGCAGAAAAAAAAATCACTAACAAAACAGCATTCCAATTTAAATGTATTTATAAAGATCAATCATATACACAGCCAAATGTGCCACATATATATGTGTAAAAGTGATACAGATCTTATTTTCAGTTGTATATCAAATGAAGTATCATCTTTTTCATGACTTTTAGAAGGAATCATACAGAAAAATTTACTTTGTTTTCATTGTTGAAATAGCATTTGTAACATTCCTAAGAATAAAAGTAGTGACCTCAAATTTTACCTTGTCAAGATTTTAACTGTAGTTGTAAAAAAAAATAATATCCAAATCAAAAGTTTGCTTTGCCACATATAACTAAAAACCTATTTTTAAATGTTATATTAAAACAGAAATATGAAAAGTTCGAATGATATCAGATCAACACTACTGGAGTCGCTGACCAGAATTTTTATTACAGTACATAAACCGTATTGATGACAAATAGACTGAAACAAACTGACAGAAGACCTACTTTTACAAATATTTAAGCAAATCGGATCTCATTCATGAAAACTGATTTATTCAATGGGTCATAGTTTACCTTTCCTCATTTGTCTACCCCAGACTTGACTTTTTATGAGCAACTCGGCTGGTGTTTCTAGAAAAGCAGAGGACGCTTACTCTACCGGTGCACCTGGTCCATGCTCCCAGTTTTTAGTGGAGTCCGAGTTGCTCATTTACTTTTGTTATTTTGTATATATGATTTTAGTTACTTTATGTTCTTTGTTGTGTGTGTCTGTTTTCCGAGTTGCTCATTTACTTTTGTTACTTTGTATGAATGATTTTGGTTACTTTATGTTCTTTGTTGTGTATGTCTGTTTTCCATGTCTCGTCTTTGTCCCTGGATTACATTCTTTTGATTACCACTATAACCTTGGTTCCCTTGATTAATCTTCCATGTCTGGTCTTTGTCCCTGGATTATATTCTTTTGATTACCGCTATAACCTTGGTTCCCTTGATTACTCATTCTACAGGTGTCTCCCTCAGAAATTGATTTCCAAAAGCAATCTTGCTGCTACTATGTGGTATCATTTTGGTTATTAAATGTTTTCCATGTTTGGTCATTGTCCCTGGATAACATTCCTTTGATTTCCACTAGAATTTTGGTTCCCTTGATTCTTTGCTAATTAATGGAAACCTAAAACGTATCTTAAGGAGGTAGACCTAGGATAAGGGACATAACTCATGAAGTCAGTGATAGGTTTGCATCATATTCAATTTCACCAAAGCCTATCCAGCTTTCATTTGACACAGAATGAAATCAATCTAAGTTACTTTGATGCTTACATGACATTGATGTAAAATGCTGAATACAAACGTTCCAATGATTTTAAAGAGTTGTGCCCCTTACCCTAGGCCTGCCTCCTTAAACTGAAAAAAAGTTCAGAAAAAAAGATTTCCTATTGGTCAATGAAATAATCCTCATAAAACCTAGATCTTCCTCTTAACTGAATAAATAATGCTGAACCTGAAATTAAGAAACCAAAAATGTGATTAAACCCATGCAAAAATCGTGATTGACAAAACAAATATTGTAAATACTGAATTTATTGCAATGCTCCATTCTGCAAAAATACATGACTGGGCTAAAAGCACAATAATTAATCAAATTTTAAAATTATCATCTTCAAGGATTAAGTAAACATTGCCAACATTTTAAAATTTACTTTTAGCAGTAAAAATCAATTCAAATTAATATGCCTACACACTGAATTGACCACTACAGTATAATATTGTTTATACCATTGACAATATCATTTAAGATATACAAGACAACAAGATATCAGTTTATTTACTGGACAATTACAACTGACCTTATTCAAACCCCGGAATCATTGAACAAAGCATTCTTATTTTTCCTACTAAATCAGAAGGACAGTGATACTTCCGTGGCTAGGCAGGCTATATATAACACAATATAGCAAATAAAACAAATAATAAAATCCTATTGGATTATGTAGGGGACAAAAATTACTTTATCATATGACAAAAGCATTCAATTTACCTCCTTTGGTTCGAATCTTTGTCGATTTTGTAGAAGTCAGTCGTCAACCTTACCTTATCAGTGTATATAAAAGCTTTCGATTTCATATAAAATTGGTCAATTTACGATTTTGTTTTTATAATTCGAGAGTATCCACCATCGACCTTGATATGAACTTTGTAAATAGCAATATGCCAATAGTTTGTTTCTAGATCTTCATTGACCGGTCTTCATTATTGTTAGTATCTTCCGCAAGAAGCTGTTTCCTTGTACAAGGTTCATATTATCCATTGTCTAATTTTGTTTTGCCCAATAACAAGCGCAATTATCAACAATAAATATAATTAGTTTTATTCTCGGATGATTTGTCTCTGCTCAGAGAAGGACACTTGATGAAGCAATAAATTAGTCTTTTAGATGTAATGAAAGAAGTATTTTGACAAGTGCAGTAGAAAGGTAACAAGGTTAAAAGCTGGTAAATAAAATAACTAGGAGAATAAAAAACGAGTACTATCTTTTAAAAAAAAGATAGCCGACACAGTAGTATTTTGTTCTTTTACTTATAAATTTCCCAATTTCATTCAAGAAAATTAGCACATGGTTTCAATACAGTTTTTTCAAATGACACTCAGTTATCAGTATTTGGCAAATCTGGAAACAGGATTGCAATCAGGTGACTTGCATTTCCATAGAAGAGCATCCTAAAGGTCAAAGGGTAAAAAGCGAAACTATACAAACTGCGTCAGAAAAACAATGGTACAAATATTTTCAGTTTATTGTTTGTAATTGTACAAAAAGCGAAACTGGAGTAAAATTTCTTTCCGCATCACAGGATACAGAGTTTACATTCTAATAATAGAAATTCCAAATTCATTCAAATAAAAGATGATAATGCATGCGTTGTCATACAAGGTATACTTCCAGTTGTACAAGTCCCATATAACAGAAGGTTGATGACAGCAACAAAACTTGCTTACAACTTATGCCCCATCTGAAACTCTCATGTCAAATTTGGACAAAATCCAAACATCGGTGATAGAGATAATTGTAACAGAATTTGGACAGAAATGTGACGAGCCATGTGTTACCAAATCTAACCCAATTGTTCCGGGGGCTATTACATCAAATCTAACTTCTTCAAAGCTATGGTAAGGGCACCCAAATGTAGAGAACTATATCTTAGATTGCATAAAAACCCAAATATGCAACAACTTAAAAATACCAGCATTGTTAAAATAATTAAAACAAATTTATTTAAGAAAGGATTTTGAGACATAAAATAATGTTTATGTACATGTACCTAAAATTTTCATTTTGAGAAAATCATATGTCTAAAATCCTGTAAGCTGAGAACCTTTCATGCTGTCTTTAATCAAAGATATTCATCCTACTTTCACACAGTCTTTATAAATTTGCAATCAATTGTTGCATTATACATGTAAATGAAATTTTCTTTGAAAAAAAAAAAAATAACAGCTTTTTTCAAGTCAAAGTCTTACACAGAAACTAGTGAAAATTTCTCAGGTTTTGGTAATGAATTCCAAATAGCCCTAACTCTGTAAGTGATTAAGTCAACAAAATTGTACAGGCCTAGCAATTGATTTTTGATTGAAATTGAGACTATTTCCTGTGGCAAACATCTGTGTTTAAATATATAACACAATTAGCACTTCCTTGTGGTCTGGATGATAGCTAATTTGAACTGAAATCTAGACAAGCTACTTAATTCTCTTAATTCTGTAAAAGTATATCACCATTGGCATGCCATTAGCTTGGCTGCATACATTATTTTGGGTTAAAGTGATCACCTGACCAGATATGTGATTATACCTGGTAAATGCTGAAAAATGGCATATTTATTGTGACACTCAAGATGATAAAAGCTGTATTTTTCTAGGAATGGTATATAATAATATTCTAGTTATCAAAAGTTGCTTCACTTTTAATAATAATACATTGTAAAAATAATTTTCTCTACAACTATTTTTTTTTAGAAAAAAATCAAATAACATAAAAAGCATTAAGAATGATAAAAAAGCCTAATTTAAAGCATGTGATATTATATTGCAGTATTTCAGTATACCAGTAAGACTTCCAATGTTCAATATAAAAGAAAAATAAAAGACATTTCAAAAAGAGCATTCAGATTTACATGTAAACCATAGAGACAAGTTGAAAAATTGTGAATAGTTAGAGGCACCCATGATCCAAAGATTCAACAGCTAGATGCAATTCCTTTTACCACAATGAAAATAAAAATTGACATTCAATTCTAACTGGTTTTAAATCTATGCAGCTTGAAAAATGTAGAATTAAAATCAGTTAAAAAAATCTATGACATTTTGAAATCCCATGAAATCAAAATAGCTACAAATATCAAAGTAAAACACAGAGATATGAGGTTTTTCCAATTTTACAGATCATATAACAAGGAAATCACTGACATTTCACCTTAAACATATAGGAATCAGTCCTATGCTAATAAATTCTCGTCAAGGAAATACTATTATATTGTCAAAAGCTAATAGAAATTGTCCTTCATTAGTTTCAAACTAGGCAATATATTGCTTTATATAAGAGGTATCGCCTACAAACCATTTAAGGTGATGACGATAATTTACAAGTAGTCCATTCCATAGGTCTTCCACTAAAAAAGTTCCTATACATAGATCAAACCAGATTGGTTAAAGGGCAACTTATGTCAAAGGAATAAGGAGGTTCCAAGGAGCTCATCTGGACTAACGTGTTACTACTCAATTAAATCTAAATTTACTTCTAAGAAATTTAACTGTCCATCTACTCATGTAGACTTTTGCAGAGAAAATTAATTAAGTAGACTGCTAGTGTTTCATGCAAACCAGCCATTGGTGAGATTGAATGAAACAATTTACCACAAAAGTGATTATCATTTGCATTTTCATAACAATTTTGAGTGGCAATTTAGCCATTTTTATGCCAGCTAAGTAACACAGTGACATATTTACTGGACTTACATTTCTAGCAACAACTATGCACACTTTCTAAACAATAGCCCAATTAGTAAACAGGTCTGCTTGTCACTCTGACATATTATATTGACTCCAAGCTCTATTGACTATATGCCTTGTGCATGGTGGAGAAGCAGTGATAACCAATTTTGAAGTCTAAGGTATAACTCCACCAGGACTTTTACATATGTTCTCTTGCACTGAGGTAAGCATTAAAGTCTAAGGTATGATTCCATCAGGACTTTAACCTATGTTCTCTTGCACTGAAGTGAGCATTCAAGTCTAAGGTATGACTCCACCTGGACTTTAACCTATGTTCTCTTGCACTGAGGTAAGCATGTTATCCTGATACCACCAAGGTGTTTAGAAATACTCACTATCCTACTAAGAGGAGGGTATATTTGCTACTTCAAAGCGTTACACCTCTGCAATACCTAGTGCTTAACCCTGCCTCTATATGCAAACTATTACAATACAACAGAAACAACTTAGCTGATTTGTAATGAGTAGTGCTCATGCCCTGTGATTTTTTTCACATCCTGTATACAGGGTCTATAAGTTAGTGTGGAATGATATGCAGTGAATCAGGAAGCAGACATAGGTCTGTAGAGGAGATTGAGAAATACTGTGAGTAATAAGCTCACAGAAAAGATACCTCCACTCTAATTTAACTCTGAACATATAACTAGAAATACTGTAAATAAGCTCTCAAAGGGAATAAGAATGGAGTTAATTGTATAGCCTTTAAGCTAAAACTGCAGTTTGACCTCTGTGTTCTATTTTTAGTAATGGCTGTCTGTGTCATGTTTTCTCACTGATCAGAGTAGATGTTTGAAGAACTGTTAATGACAACGACAGATGTCAAGTGTAGCAATAGCCCACATGGCCTATGGCCAGGTGAGCTAAAAAGCTTTTTTATGGAATTAATCTCTGTAAAATAATAAAACAATAATTACCTTCCCCCAAGCACACATACCTATTTATATGATAAACAACCTTACTACAGGTACAAAGTTTCTTCAAAATTCATTAAGCATTTAAGAAAAGGTCAGACAGAACAAAAGACTGGATAAAGCCTTTATACCCCAAACTTAGTAACAAAACTGTATGAACCTTAAATCAAAGAACAGACCATTAAATACCAGTAAAATATTTCAAATTAGGATTCATAAAATTACCTACTCAGATACTTTTTCTATATCAAATCCACAATTCCTACAATTCTGATTGGTCAATATCTAAGTTCAGAAAGCTTCCAGAAAAAAAACCTAAAAATATGCTTTCAGAAATAATACCCTTGATATTAATAACAATAACCAAGGCAATATCAATTATAATCCCTTTAGCTAGGAATACATAACATCTATATAACATAGCTTCGTGCATTATTATAAAAAGAATATCAGATTTCTTCAATCAAGTTGGTTCAATCACAGCTCTTTTTTCTAGCACGAGCTTAAGTCAGTGCTTTATATATCATCATTTAACTAAGAGATAAAAAAAGCATCTGATAATCCATGAGTTTTAATATAAGACCCACTTTCTCTGATTTCTTAAAACAAAGAAATACAAAATTGAAGTTCAAATTCTCCCAAACTTTATGCCATACAAACCATCCACCAAGAACAAAGGTCTCTATAGATAAGAAACATTGCATAGATGTGAACTTTCGCTTCTGTAAAGTATGAAAACAAAAATATCTGGTTCAGTGTGTTAGACTAGTATAAAGCAGGCTGTGTATCATACATCAAATGTTCTCATTCAGAAATGCACGGAATATCTGCCATGGGAAGTAAAACAAGAATCAACCAATCAATGAATAAAAGTGTAAAATATGTTTGAACATATATCATGTACATGTGTCAATCAAGTATAAACTAACACTGTTATCAATGAGATATGTTGCCTGTCACACACGGTTGCTGTTACTCAAAATTTGGCAATAGAGCTGTTCATGTTAAACTGACCTAATTAGAAAATTTAACATTAAAACCTTAAAAAAAAATATCAATAGACTGTGACAGTGGGGGCATATGCATGAAAAAGATATGAAACTCAGGCGTAGTGATGCATGTTAAACTAACCTAATCAGAAAACTTAATACGAATGCTGACACTGATGCCAAAAAAGCAATACCTTAGTATCACCTAAGTACAAGGATTATGTTACTGAAATACTTTTGTCAAACCTTATATTTTTCATTCTACTTTTTAAAGGGGCATATGGTCCCAGTTATGTCCAAGCATTTTTAGACAGAGAAGTTATTAATATAGCCTACTAAAGGAGATAGGATAGAAGAAAAAAACGAATTCTTCCTAATAAAGTTGCTGCTTGAGGTCAATGACCTTCAATCTGAGTATCTATGCCAGAGGCTTTATCAACACATTGTAATCTATTTTGATTACTGTTATTTTCAAGCCAAGCAAAAAAAAAAAACTATCAAGGCAAAATTTTATTATTCCCTTACATTAGAACAAGTGTTTGCTTCTTCTGCTCCAGTCATTACATTTCTCAATAATGAAATTAAGGTTCTTCAACTAACAGCATTAAAATTTAAAGTATTGACAAGTTGTTGTTCAAAAGTATCACTTTAAGTTTTTTCTACTTTTCATGAGTTTGTAAAAAGGATTTTCCTATCATAAAAGCTGCATGTGTCATAAGGTATTAGAAACCTGATCAAAAATATAACATATTCTACATTTATGGTGTATCTAAGCATGAGATACAGATAATATTTTCCGAGTTATCTCCCTTTTACAGCTATCTATATGACAATTCAGTGAAGCTCGTCACATCCAATTCTGTCTAGGAAAATCAAACTGTCAGAAGAATGCATATTACATAATAATTGTGACAAAAACAGGGCATTAATATAGTCCTTAAAAACTTGCCTTTCAAGATTGATATATTCCATCTGATACTCTTTATAGCAACACATTTAATATTCTTTAATGTAATTTAATTTTCTAACATTGCTGAAAGTATGGTGGTCCATTATGGGTTAGAACAAATAAAACAAAATTAAAGTATTGACTGCCATGTAATCTATTATCAGAGAGTTTTAGAGATATTATTTTGTGAATTGGATCATTTCTAGTAAGGACACATTTTAAATTATATAAATACTCTCAAGTTTGCATTCATCAAGTACAGATGTGTAGTTTCAGTTAACAAATATATGTACATGTATGTAGTAGAATTTTGTATCAATATGAACTTATGTCACAAACAGGAATTTGCACATGTTGTCGTGCTATGCATACCCCAACTCTTACAGAAAGTTGATATTGGAGAGAGAAAAAATTGCTTACAACATATGCCCACCTATGTAAAGTCACACACCTAATTTGAAATCAATTAATCAATTTGGAGCCAAGATTTTTGTGTGGAAAAGTTTCTCTATCATTCCATATAGTGAAAAATGGCAAAGTACCACAAAACAGGAAGATGATCTTGGACAGCAACCAAAATTGCTTATAGTATATGCCCCATCTATATTAAGCCACACACACACCAAATCTGAAATCAATCCTTCCACTGGGAGTATAGATAATTGTGACAAAAATTCAGATTAAGGCTAAAAACCACTAATTCCACTTCCCATAGGCTTCTATGCTTATTTCACAATATTCAATGGCTTCTCTGGACTTTACCTTAACTTTAACCTGCAGAGGACTATATATCAGCATGATTCTACATATGTCAGCTCACAATCCTCAGAATGGCATGTGGGGTTAGCAGACTTGCAGTGCAGTACTGGTCACCGGAAGTGAAGTGTCTATAAATAGCATGGGAAATCCCAGTGTTTTCACAAGATAGGGGTATATTTAGAAATCATTATGGAGATTAGGCTTCACATCACAAGAAGCAAAATGCACCTATAAAATGTACAGAAATGTTTTTCCTTTCAGAAACTGTTTAAATTTTTTAAATGAGATGAGAAATTTTTTCACAGCACTATGAGGAACAGGGGTAATTTCTGGGTAGGACTATTTTTTGCGTACGTTCCATATGCTCATTGGTTGAATTGGTGGTCTGTAACCTAAAGGGTCACTTTCTGTCTTAGAAAAAATTAATAACTATACAAATATCTTCCTATACACATACTGAATGCATTTGCAAAGTTTCAGTGAAATGTGACAAGCACTTTTTTAAATATTTGATTTTTAAATATAGGGTAACCAAGTTGCGCGAGCAAAAAAGTGACAATATTCTACCATACTTAAATGCATTAAATATTTGCAAAGAACTTTTTCTGACTTTTCAAATAAAAAAAATCAATCACAACTTGTTTTTTAACAATATTAATAAAGAGATAGCCTTTAAAAGTAGTCATTTCTGAAAAATTGGTCTATTTTTAAAAATTTATGTCAGACATGCCTCCCCCTTTTTCTTGATCACATGTCAAAAACCCTAAATCTTTAAATTTTCGCAAAAGGTGATATCTTTGGCTTTAAATTTGTAAATACAGTGTTTTCACAATAAAACATGACAAGTAAAGGGCACCTAAAGCAAAAAAAGTACTCAAAAATGGATTTTCCATGTTGTCATAGGGAAATGCTTATATGTCTTTAACCGAAGTAATGAAAGTGAGTTTTTCCTCATTTCTTATCAAATTTTTGCTCAAATTTACACAAAACTTGATTTCAAGTGCTGATTACCACCATATTAAGGTAAATATAGCCCTCAAAGTTAAATATTTGATATTTTTACTAAATTTTCTACACTTTTCACAAGATAGGACATAAAATTCAGCCAAAAAGACCAATTTTCCATGATTTGGACCTATAACTTAAAAAAATGCATATTTTGAAGGATTTTTGTAGTGTATTCCTCTCATAGCAAAGTTTACAAGATCTTCAAGTAGTTTAAAGCTATTCCAAGAAACTTTTCATTTTGCCATGGCCTAAGCTTAAGGCTAAAAACCAGTAATTCCACTTCCCATAGGCTTCTATGCTAATTTCACAATATTCAATGGCTTCTCTGGACTTTACCTTAACTTTAACCTGCAGAGGACTATATATCAGCATGATTCTACATATGTCAGCTCACAATCCTCAGAATGGCATGTGGGGTTGGCAGACTTGCAGTGCAGTACTGGTCACCGGAATTGAAGTGTCTATAAATAGCATGGGAAATCCCAGTGTTTTCACAAGATAGGGGTATATTTAGAAATCATTATGGAGATTAAGCTTCACATCACAAGAAGCGAAATGCACCTATAAAATGTACAGAAATGTTTTTTCTTTCAGAAACTGTTTAAATTTTTTAAATGAGATGAGAAATTTTTTCACAGCACTATGAGGAACAGGGGTAATTTCTGCGTAGGACTATTTTTGCGTACGTTCCAAATGCTCATTGGTTGAATTGGTGGTCTGTAACCTAAAGGGAATGGCAGATGGACGGATAAAGTGGTTCCAATATACCAACCACTCGTTGGGTACAAGGTATAATAAAAATACAATTTCTTCTATTGTTAAAAAATTCTTTTCATGGTGGGGACCTAATAAACCCTTCCAAAAGAAATATAAATAAGCAAGCAATTTAAACTACAATCACAAAAAATATATGTAAATTAAAAAAAAAAATGATACTATCACTGAATTTACAAGTTATCCTATGAAATTATATAATCAGCAATGGGAGTATAAAAAATTATCTGTTTTCCTTTAAGTTTCAATACTCAACCTTCTACACTGTCTATCTTAGTTTTTACACTTGTCAATCTTTCTAAGTACATCTTATTTGATCTTATTTGTTCTAGTTTCTTCATTTCAGAATTTAGTCACAACCTGTCAGATTCACTCCAATAAAAATAACCCCAACACAGCCCAAAAATCTAGTTTGTCAGATGAGGAATATCATTAATGTCTAAACAAAACGTGACAGGACAGCTCAAACAAGATTTCTAAATCAATCAACTTCAAAGTTCTAAAAAATTGTAAATTTATTTAGTTTTAACTGATATTATTTGTAAAGTCATACTCTAAAATCAAAATTATTAAATTCAAAAACAGATGACATAAAGATTATTGACTGGTGACCCTACCATCAACTAGTTACAAAAATATAAATCTCTCCAAATCATCCCAAGTTTAAAGGAGTAGAACTCTCAAAATATTCAGTGAATCATCAATTTGTGGTACGGCCAAGAAAAATATATATATATTTAAGTTAATATTGGATAAAAAATAGGTAGGTAGGTAGGTAGGTAGGTAGGTAGGTAGGTAGAAATTTTATTTTATTTTCTAAAAACTATTTTATATGTATACTTATGTAAACATTTATTTATTAATGACTTAATAGTGCTTAAAAAATGACACTTTAGCAGCATGTCATAAACCGTGCTCGGGTAGGTAAGGCAAGCTTAAGCAGACAAGTCTTTTTCTCCGACCTAAAATGCACAAACAGATGTATTATCTGACTACAAAGTTTCAAAAAATTTAGTGCAATAGTTTCTGAGAAGTTGCCCTTACAAAAGAGTGATGGACAGTTAGATTGACAAAAAGATGGAGACAAACAGAGGAAAAATAACATGTCCCTCCCCCCATCAAAGTATGGGGGGAATAATTTACCAGTACACAGAAAAATATGTTCATATGACTTTTACCAAATGGAGTAAACAGTGAAACATATATTGTGAAGTCTAATTACAAGAAAATTACAGTATAAGAATTGTCCTTTCATGTGAAATAATTGTCACATAAAAATCATAAGAATTTCAAATGAATTTGCATGTGCATCCCTAATTCTTTCAAAAATACACCACAGTCTAGATGGAATTTGTTTTTTCCACTACCTATGGTGGAAGTAGGCACATGACAAGCAAAGCCTTGAAATGACCCCTTTACACAAGGAACAGAATGTACATGTCAGGAAAATTGTTTTTACAAGTCAGATGGCATGCACATGCTTGTTTAAACTAAAAAAAAGTTAAAAAAAGAAAAAGTGGCAGTACTAAAACACTGCCCACCATGGACCAGTAATAATGACCTATTCTGAGTACTTGTATATTATAAGGATAGGTACTTAAGTGTTCAGGTTTTACAAAAACAATTATAGTTGATCATCTTGAATAAATCTTTTAACAGACTTTTTAAAAGATTTCTATTCACTTGGGGTTTTCCTTAAAAGGCAGTAATGGGAACAAAACAGTTCCAAAGTTAAGCCTTATTAGGCATGAAGTATTGAAGAAGGAAATTAAAAATCAAGAGACACAACCAAAGCACTAAAATGACCTCTGTTTAACTTTTAAAAGAATCAATAGCATATCAGTGCTAAAAAGAGAGAAACTATTTGCACTTGTGTTTTGACATTCACACAAATATTGGCAAACCTTATTGAATATAATATGATTTTAGAATATGCCTTTGACTCAGGATGTCACTAACGCTCAGTGCATCTCAATGCTTTCTGAGCTTATAATAAATATATTAATTTTCACAGTGTACATATTTTTGCTATTTTCGCAGTGTACAGAAAAGTGTAAAATATAGTAGTCACAAAATAAATTATTAACACTATATAATGCTTATCACTTTTTAAAACCTTGAAAATTGATACCATTAAATATGTTCCCTCGACAGAATCTATAAAAAATAAATGCATTTACAGTATTTGAAAAGTACCCATAAATTTAAAGTCAGCTATGAAGCTAAACATAACAAGGAAATCATTATTGCATAAACATTATGGCATGTACAAAACATACAGGTATCTCTTGTGTTTCTCCTGAAAGATTTTTTGATTGCTAAAATCGATCACAGCTTCTGTACTAAGTGTTCTTCATACTAAACCAAGAAAACTATGAGCATAGCTAAGAATAAGATTTCCTCTGCAAACTTTCATTCACATTTATTTTCAAATAATTCAATTTAACCCTGACATTTGAATAAAAGACCTAAAATTCTTCCTATTAATAGTACATGTATTTACATTTAAAAATTACACAATAGCAATACATATACCACAAATTATCCTCTAAAATTGCTGAGAGAAGCTTCCAAGGAGTTGTGGACACAAATGGGTTCAATAAGCAGACATACTGATCATAAAAAAACATACTTTAAAGCAAATGGTTCACAGGCTAATCTAGTTGGTGTGGGTGGGGGCTTAGGTCTGACATATTTATTTGATTATAAAGGAATTACTGAGTCATGGCAAAGCCAGGCCATCTCTTAGGCCAGCCAGGGGGGGGACCTCTTTTAAGAGTCTCTGGATCAACCTCTGTGATGATAAGGGTGAAATGGTAATATATGGACCAGCTGTGTTCACCCCAAAAGCATATCTGGTCCAAAGCTGAGGTCCATGAAATTTTTTGGGGCAACCATCTGTTCTAGATATCGCAACTTGACCCAAAGCAAGGGTCCGGAAATTTTGACAGCCCATGCCGGTCATTTTATCAAACTTCAGCAGACGTTAGTGTGAGTCTTGCTCAGATCGAAAAACAAGAAGCTCCCAGGAGCCTGAATCGCCCACCAGGTTGAATTTTGCCTTTCAAAGAAGTTGTCCAACAATTTTGACTCAAGAAGTCTTTGGTAGGGCTTCTTTTAATCTATCACTGTTTTCAAGATATTGACTGAAAACTTCAAAAAAAAAAAAAAAAAAAGTCATTTTTCCCTTCAAGACCAATAACTCTTACAAGGAGTCAGGTTTCACTAACCACTTCCAGGTCAGATGGCCACCCTCTATGTAGTACCAAAAACACACTGAACCTAGAAATATGCATTGTAAGTACATTATTTGTGTGTATTCTGATCAAAAGTAGTTAAAATAAAGCTGAGAATGTGTACTTTAAAACCATATTTGTAATTTACTACAAAAGTGTTTGAATATTGTTTACATGTGTGAGTAATATGCCTCCATGCTGTCATTTAGCAGAAAAGGTAAAAATGTTGATTTTCAGTATTTTCTATTCGAGTAAATTTTGTGAAGAATTTCTACGGTCATCGTACCATTAGAATAATGATTTTGAAAACCTTATTTACCAAGCTTCGCAATGGTACGCAACTTCTAGGTGTCATTTGTCCTGGGAATTCACAGTGAAACATTGAAAATTACTTGTTTAACATGTAAAGTAATGGAAACTTTAGAAGTGGTTAGTGAGACCTCATCTGACAACTTTTATCCCTAAAGACTTTTGTAGTCCTAATAATAAGGATCATTTCAGCTATTGAAAGAATTTGGCTAAACCTAACGGTTTTGGAGTTATATGCGAAAAACTACTGTCTGACCCATACACTGTATGTTCTATTTTTAGTAACGGCTGCCATGTTTTTTGACGGATCAATAATCCCTACATCAATTCTATGCAGGATACACCAAGGAACATTCATACCAAGTTTGCTTCCAATTGATCAAATAATGCCAGAGAAGTTTTTCGAAAGAAATAACATTAAAAAAAGAGAAAAATCGTTGAAAAAGGGCAATAACTACACAAGGCTTAATGGATTAAAACCAAAATTTGACCAGAGATAGATCTTATCATGCTGAACACTTTTACCCAGTCAGAATTTAGTTAAACCTAACAACTTTGGAGATATATGTGAAAACTACTGTCTGACACCTATGTTCTATTTTCAGTAACAGCGGCCATGTTTTTGACGAATCAACAATCCCCAAACCACTTCTACACAGGACACCCCAAGGAACATTCATACTAAGTTTGGTTTCAATTGGTCAAGTAGTGTCAGAGGAGAAGATTTTTCAAAGAAATAACATTAAAAATAGAAAAAAATCGTTGAAAAAGGGCAATAACTCCAACATGGCTTAACAGATTAAAAACAAAATTTGACCAGAGATAGATCTTATAATGCTGAATACTTTTACCCATGACAGAATATAGTTAAACCTAACGGATTTGGAGATATATGTGAAAAACTACTGTCTGATCCCTATGTTCTATTTTTAGTAACAGCTGCCATGTTTTTCGACGAATCAAAAATCCCCACATCTGTTCTCTGCAGAATACCCCAAGGAACATTTATACCAAGTTTGGTTCTAATCAATCAAGTAGTTTCAGGGGAGAAGAGTTTTGTATAATTGTTAACGATGATGACAGATTACAATGACGACGGATGCCAAGTGATGGCAATAGCTAACATGGCCTTTGGCCAGGTGAGCTAAAAAACTTGTTCATGTACATGTAGTTATTTTAAGACAACTATAGGAATTTGTGTTATTACATCACATACTCTGTCTTTTATAAAATATCTAAACAAGTGAACGAGTTCAGTCTCAACCACATTGTGGATGTTCCAACATGTAAACAAAACATCGTATATATCTCTCAGGCTTTTTTCATCACATCCGCAAACAGCCGAAAACTTCCGAGTGATGAAAATTACAAAAGAAAATCTCAAATGCATTCTGTATATTGATTTAAATGGGCTGTTGACTACTGCGTTAAAAAGATTCAATCGGTAAAATAATAATTACTAATTACAAATCAGTCGTAGTTTGCAATTATTACTTTGCCGATTATGCCACATGTGCTTTCGTTACCTTCGGTGGGGAAATGATCGATTGACAACTCAATCCTTTTCTTAATAAATCAACTAATAAATGTATGAAAATTGTCCAAGCCACTTCAATTAATTCATTTATGCAATGGGGCTGCATGTGTACCGTTAATTCAATTATGCAATCAACTAATCAGTTACAGGTAAATCAGGGTCACAAGTGGCTGCACATCGGCTAAAATTGACACGCACCTGTCAATTAATTTCCATTAAACAATTAGGAGACAGGTAGACAGGATGTTTATACACTAATAAAACCACACTGACTGAAATTTATAAGGGTTGACAATTTTTTATGTCCGATATTGGAAAATGGTTGTCAGACAATTGCAAAATATGTTGGTCAATGACCGGCATTTTTGATTGTTTCTGGACCCATTACCCGAAGTGTCATGAACTATTTGCTATTTTAAATTTTACAAATGTAGTTTACAATGGAGTATTCGTCTAGATGAAAAGAAAAAAAAACATGCATATTTGTTTTAATTTATGATGTCACATTCTTGATTTGAAAGCGAGGGGATCCAAATAATTTCCTAGCTATCCATAGCATTATATGGACCTGCACATATATCTAAAGAAGCAAACAAATACAAATCTTACAAGTATATTTTTCATGCATTATATACAACATAATAAACAATACAACAAACACTAACTTACTTTTGCATAGAAAATAGGTAAATCACACTCTTTATTGCGGAGGGACGGGTTAGCACCTGCTTTCAATAGTTTCCTCACAGCTTGTAAAATCTGACTTTTTACAGCAATATGTAATGGTGTATCATCTTGTTTATTAAATGGGTTTACCATGGCATGATTCTGTAAGAGTAAAATCATAATTAATTGAGAATAGTAGCATGATAATAAACTGACCCATATAGTGGTCTATCAAAAGGACCTCAACTACTTGAATTTAAGTTAGGCATACATGTACCAGTACCGTATTTATCTTTCAATAATTAACACCAGCATACACTGTATATTTTTCACCTTAAATGTGGGCTACGGTGGTCATATCTATTAATATATCTTTTATATATAACATTTACTCGACAGAATACACCAAAATGTAATGTATATGTAAGTAGTCAAAATTGCAATCGATTTAAGCTTCTTTTTTTTTTGCCAGGCTATAATTCTTCCATTTTCTATAGAATAAAGCACAGATTTGTGCAAAAAGGGGTAAACTCACTAACACTAGTTTCAGGCTTACAATTTTGATGAAGTTTCAATTTACTATTTGAAATTTTCTATTTGCCTATTTCAAACCGAAAATACTTTCTGAATACCAATACATTGTATAAATAAAATATAAGCTGTTGTTTCACAAATGAGTTACAAGGACACAAGGGCACGAAAACTCTGCTTCTACAGAGTTTTCAAAGAATTTTCATAAAAATGAGAGGATAAAGGCTATTTTTTTATCCAAAAATATTAAGCGCATGCTATAAACAACAAAATCTTTTGTCAGGAGTTGTGATGGTACAAAAAGCTATTTTTGTAAAATTGTGAAAGAGTTCGACAAATGCACTCTATATTTTCTACATAAAAATGTCTCATGAAATAAGTTATTTTAACAATTCAGCTAAATTTTCTAATTTTGCTTTATTCTTATCTACAATTTTAGTGCAACACATGCATTTTTAACAGCAATTAAACTTTGTTTTTAACAAAGGAACATACTCAACTGGTGAATTATGCAATTAATTTAATCACTTTAGTTTTATGTGCTAACTTTGATATTTTCTGAACTTATTCCTTTGTTGAAAAAATTATAAAAATGTTGCAAAAATTCTTTTCAGACAAAAACTGAGGCAAAATGAACACTGTAAATTATGATTGAGAATTAAAGTAAAGTGTATCATAGATGAGGGATTGAAAGATGGACTCAGATCTTAAAATCACCATATATCCTTAGATAACTGTATTACCTGTATTAACATATCCAGTATGTTTACATAACCTTTATAAGAGCATAAATGTAGAGGAGTGTCTAACATACTATCTCTAACATTGACCGTAGCACCATTTCCTACCAAATAATTGGCAATCTAAAAAGAAATTTAGAATTTCAATATGAAACCCAATTTAAGGATTAAATGCTGATTAAAGAAGTTCAAAGTTGTTTAAAAAAAAAAACAATACTAAGGGAGTAAATGGCATTTTGTTTTTGATAGTGACTTTATCATGTTTCATATCAGGTGAGCCTGCTAGGGTGAGCTCTGATATCAACCATGATAAAGTCACTATCTAAATAAAAAATCCCATTAATTCCTTATATCGGTAATTTGCCATTTATGAAAGAAAATAATGCTCATTATCTGTAATATGTTATGGATATTAATCATAAGCATTACTTAAATAGGGACTATTTTATCGGATGACCATTGATCGTCATGATTTGTGATATGATCCAGTCAAAATTTAGCATGTGAGTAAATTGGCGAAGTGATGTAACAGGAGAAGGTTGGCATACCACAAAATTTATTTGTTAATATCTGTTGTGCATTATTATCAGGATTATTTTAAGGATTACATAAATTTATCAATAGTGAGTTACAATTTTGTCAGTTCTCCTGAAAATAAGGTCGCGCCCTTGAATCTAGTTACCATGTGATATATTTCATTTTAAAAATAAGTACTTTACAGTAACTATAGTAACTAGTTTACAAGATAAGATAGACATCAGCTACATCACTGGTAAGAGCATCATGGTTTTTTCCAAATTATCTTCATTCAGCTGAGAGCAGATGATTTAAATGTACAAATAAGAATGCAGCAAATTAGAAAAAAACTATAGCATATTGATGTATTATACCATTTCAGGATAAATGTTAAAAAGATTTGTGATATTGTTGTTCATGTATCGTATTTCTTTCATATTTATTTACAGTTTTGTTTACAGTAACAGTTGCAAGTACAAATTTGCCAGTCATTCAACATCATAATAAAACATGAATTCATTGGCCTCCCTAAAATTTGAATATCTATGCAGGTGATTGGGGCATGCATATAAATAATTTCTTATTTCAAGTCAGTTTACCAAACCAAGCATTTATAGCAAGTACACATCAAAGGAATTTTGCTCAAATTACCAATAAATGTAAAGAACAATACCATTCACAAACTGAATTAATATATTAAAACAACTATTAATACTATATCCAAGATAAAAAATGAAACAAAAATACAAGAAAATTATATCTGTCCCTGTGAGACCGGACAGGGTAGTCAAGGTCGTTAAAAACCCCCCTCACTCACTCACAATAAAATGCAAAGTAACCAAATGAATACTCCAACATACATCCCCAACATCAAGTACATTTCATGTGATTCTTTTAACATTAAATATTCCCACTACATTTCATTGAAAACTTTTTCAGGAGTAATTCATACAAGGTTATGTTCTAACAAAACAAACTAACAACAGACATACAGACAGACTAAACATACTAATCACTTTACATTGTGCCCCTTTGATAGTATATACATTTAGTTTTAATTTAACGTCTCTTCTGATAGCCAATTAATGTTTTTTTTTTCATTTATCACTTCCTAGACGTTATTTTACTATGTGATTCAGACACGTAGCTGCCGTTAGGCAAAAAAGCTTTTGCCTGCACTTAATTTTGCCAATTTTTTTTTTTTTTTTAAATACATCCAGGAGAGGCATAAATGATGCTCTAAAATGCTATCTCCGCAGAGCTTCGTGGGGGGGGGGGCTTTGCCCCCCTGGACCCCCTGCCGTAATTTTGCCTACACTTCAATTTGGCCTCAGCTATGCGCCTGTGATTGTCAAGTTGTATGATGTGGTGTGCTGAATTGTTAAATTTTGAATTAAAAATATGCTTATATTGAATGATTGTTCATACTTTTTTTACCTTACTGAAATAACCTCAATGCATGTGGTCCACACAGGAAAAGATTTGCTTCACAAGTTATTTAGTATATCCACATGACTGAGGTTATTTCTTACACCGATAATACATTGCAATCATTCCTTTAAACAACTTACATCACTATGTCCCAGATAACAGGCTAAGTGTAATGGAGTAATGGCTTTTTCTGTTGTATCATTGACTTTAGCACCTTTGGTTACAAACAAGTGGACTAGAGAAAGACTACTGGAGAGAACAGCTTTATGAAGAGGAGTATACCCTTTCTTATCTTTAATTCTAACATGAAGACCGTTCTTTCCAGTACCTGAGATCTAGAAAACAGAATTGTCCATTAATACATGTATTTTTTTACCAAAACACTCCATGCTTTATGGTTTAACAAAGTTGAGATTGAAGTTTGAATAAAGATGTATAACTGTATTAGAAAAACAGGTTTTGTTTTACAAAATCTAACAGTGTGATATCCTTGATTTTGTTTTTATTTTTGCATTGCTCAACCAACCATTCCATTTTTGATTAAAACATCAAAAATAATTGCTGCTATATCTTGATTTAAAGAAACATATACAAATTTGTGTTTCAGTATTTGATTTTTTTTTTTCATATAACTGAAAATATGGTACAATTTTTCTCATAAAAGTACTCCTACTATGTAGATGTCATAGTTTATCCAAACTGACCTTTTGAACTTTGACACATTTCTCACATTGACATAATGGATGACACATATCAAGGGAAGTTGAAGATACAGGCTCAGACTCTTCTGTGTCTAGACTTGTCCATCCCATGTAATACTGAACCTAAAAATAAACAGATTCACATGATACATTTATCATCTCCTTTTTTCCAATGTTTAATGTTCCATTACTTTGAAACAATAAATTAGGGCACACAGAAAAAGCTTACAAGAACTTTATTTTTTTTATGAAAAAAGTGTACCAAAATATCAAACATCGTATTTTTCTACCTATAAGTCGATGTGGAGTATATGTCAAATCATCAAATTTTTACTAATATTGACAAAAAACACATAGATAAGTCAAATATGTCAGATAAGTTGATGGCTCTTGTTTTCCTAAGACAAGTGACTGCAGTTTACACCAGTATTATGAATGAAAACAATCAACTCTAATGAAATCAATTCTGGATGAAGTTTTTGTTTTAACAAAGCAAAAAGCCACTCATAGACATCTTAGTACATAAAAAATGCTCTACTGTTAGTAATAAAAAAATTCTATATCAGACCAAAAATAAACAATAAATGTAATGTTGATAACAGATTGAGGGTACTAACAATATACCACATATATACTTCTATAAATATGTAGAAGAGGCTAAATAAGGAATGATTTGCAAAATTTTCAGCTTAATTTTGCATACCAGTGGTACATCAGAGTCTTCTATTGCTTTGTATAATTTACTAATCTGTTTCTCTTCCATATTGTCCAGGGATTCCACTACAGGGGTAGTAGGAGCTGACATTGATTCTGTCCGAGATTTAGTTCGTAAGTTTGGTTTTACGATCTTCACAAAACTGTAATCCATGTCTGGCTGAAATATAACAAGGGGTAGCGAACTATGATGCAGCAGTTTCAATCAAAACAAAATGTTGCAAAGAATACCCCCATTCAATCATTCCTTCCGAAAGACATCGAGAAATCTGTTACAAAAAAGTGTAACAGGCAGACAGTCAGAAAAGGTAATTGCAATAAACTTCAAGAAAAAATATCTTGACACAGTAGTGTTCTATACTGGTTTGTTTTAGTTAGTATTTTTGCCTCATATTGGTCCACTTATAGATGTTTGATGCTGTATTTAAGAATATTACAAGAATTTCAATGGGTGTAAAATATTTTAAAATCATTCATGCTATACCAATATAAAGTCAGATGGGTAAGTGTGCTCATTTTTGAGATATAAGCATTTGAAATTTTGGCAGGTAAGAGATTTCACTAGATTTTCCAAAGGTTTTGTATTAGTAGACTTTTTTCCATTAAAAACACTGAATATCAAGGATTTCATAAAAACTTCAAAAAAAAAACATTTCAAGGTGTGTTTAGTGAAATTATGAAAAGAGAAGTACTTGGCAAAAAAATATTAATGCTACAGTGCCTGAACCCATCTGAGCAACTATAATTGTAATCAGTCATCGATCATGATCTGTTTCCTATCAGTCACCGTGCATCAAATCGATGATTGTATCACGTGACCAATGAGCGGTATATACTTTCACAGAATCCATAATTTTGTTGGTCCATTTTTACACATATTTACTAAATGCCATGAATTTAAATATCAATCAATTACTTTTATTCTACAGTTGTTTAATTTGTAACAAAATACGATATGTGAATTTAATCTCTAGAATTCATGATAAATTTAATATGGTATTTAATTTGATTCATTTAAATGGAAATTTTTAAGTTTATGTGAACCAATCATCCTTCATTTAACATAACAAAACTGTGATCACATCAGTAATTGGTCATCAATCTGTCAGTGATCATACAGTCGGTCATAGGTCTGTCAAGTGGCTGCACGGATTGGTTCAGGGACTGTATAAAATGGATAAAACCAGAGAAGTCTGAAAATCTGACAAAAATGGCTGAACATGACAAGCAAAGATCCTAATTCTTTGTAGTAATTAGTTATCATTTTAAGATGAGCCAAGTCTGCACTCATTTTACAAAACATTATGCAATATTCATATTACTTTGACAAAGTTTATTTTCAGGGCAGAAATTTATATAAATCACACATACCTTTTATAAAAATGCTTATAATCTTAATACACCAAAAATTTTTATACTACCTCCTACCTGAGAATGAGACCTAGTCATGTCCATTCTGGGAAGGGTTTCGTAGTCATGGAAGATTTGCACTACATTTTTATTTTGAGCAAGACTCAGTGCTGTCTGCTTCTTCCTGTTTCTAATGGAAGGATCTGACCCGTTTTCCAGTAATATATTAACTATTGATTCTGTAAACAAACATTAAATTTAAAATATGACATTCATGTATTGCGTCAACACTACAAAACCTCTTGAAAAACACAAGTATGTACATGTAATTTTCGTTGGCATAAAAACAACGACTAATCATACATCAGCCAAATGAAATTATACGTCACACTGAAAATTTACAAGAACATGTACAATTATGTTGATAACAACCCTCTAAAAGGGATGAAAAAGAGTGCTACTATAAGTAGTAAGTCTTTTAAAATTCGCAATTCCAACAATCATGTTAATCTTAGGTAGATCCAAAATATTCTACTTTACAGTTGTTTGAACTTGTGAGGAATTGACAGAATGCTACACTGCAAAGTGCACTATGATTAGTACCATATTTTCAACATGGTGCTAATAGAAAATCAACAAAGGTAACACTGTGTGACATTTCCTTGACATTCATGTAAAAAGATTGGTCTTAACTTCAAATTTTTGATGGATCTTGGTTCCAAAGAATACACAAGGCAATTTTCATCAATATGAACTTGATTTTTTACTTTTATCTAAGAAAATATACTAAGCTTCTAGATTTTCATTTTAAGGACAAATCATGTGCAAGCTTTAGTTAAAGAGCACTGAATAAATTGTTACAAAAGGATACACAGTAAAGTTCCAATCATAACTTCACTGATGAGAGGATAAAATCTACCCCTTTTCATGTGTTCAATATTTCTCAATATTATAACATTAACTTACCATATCCCCATTTAGCTGCTAAATGTAGTGGAGTATCACCTCTCTCATTTTTAGCATTTATGTCTAAGGTCCCTCTACAGGCATCTGAAAATATCAATCCTTTCACACACTGAAAACAAATAAATATTCAATTATAACTACACCATTTGTATCTATATGTTATTTTGATGAATAAATAAAATAGAGATTAATAGATTCTGCAACAGAAATTGTTCGTGTTGTTAAAAGAAACGAATTTTATTAATAACACTTGGGAATTTACACTAACAGTGATATCGGATATTTTGATATTTTGACAAATTTAATATAAAATATAGATGAATTGTAATGGTATCTGACTATCTAACAGACGATAGTTAGGGTATTTCAACGACTACATTCGTTTCCCTAGTGAATTTGAAATTTTATTGTAATATTGTAAAGCACATGGTTTGACGATACTCCTGATTGTGAATCAAACAAAGCAGCATGTTATGAACTATGACGTTTTTGATATAGAAAAAATAAAAAGGAAATTTCACTAAAACACTCAGTGCCATTCAGTATTTCAAACATGATATACAACATACAAAAAAATATCTTCCGATATGAAACGCTTGACATTACGAAGTACCGTGTAAAGTGAAGTACATGTACATGTACAAGCACAACAAATGATGTAACTACAGAAACAATCATGGACCAAACTACTAGTATATCCGGTTTATCCTTAACCTCGGATTACTCGAACCTCGGATAACTCGAACATTTTTGCATGGTCCCTTCGACTTCAACTTAACGAGGTTCGACTGTACCACAAAAAATGCCAATCAGCAAATTGGAACACTGGATATACTTTCTGGCAAGACCTACAATACTGATGCGGATCTGATTTTTTGGGTCATATAATGTGTCGTTCACAGTTAAAAGCAAAAAGTACCACAAGAAATAATATCAATGTATTGGAATATGTTTCAGTTTACATTTAAGCATGATTATCCATACATGTATATTTATATATAGGAGTGGTAAATAATTATATGATTACAATATGTTAATAATCATACAAATTGAACAGAATATGATAATTGTGTGTGGCACATTTGGGTGTGTATGTCATAAAAGTACCACCAGAAATCAATGATAAGGTTTGTTGAAGTGTACAGTCAGCTGATAAAAAAAAAAAAAAATAACGATGAATCAAAAAGAAATGAATGTAAAATTGTTGAAATCACCACTAAACCTACTCACATCTTCATGACCATTATCTACACATAAATGAAGAGGTGTACTCCCCATTCCATCAGTTAACATCACATCAGCTTTAAAATGTAGTAATAACAACTATAAAGAAAAAAGAAAATACATCATGTATGCTGACTTATTCAAAAAATCTTTTCTATTATCTTTATTACATAAAGTGCTACAAGTGGTGTTTAATATCATTACCATGGAAAAATTAGAAAACTATACATATAAAAATATCGGTAAATATTGTAGTAATGATTTTATATATGCTCTGATCAGCAGTGTGAGGTCAGAAACATTGAATTGGCATATTTTCCACATAATAGTTTGGATAGACATGAGCATATCGAATTTTGGCATACCCTTACTAATCAAATACAAGTCCCTCAGTTAGTATTACCAAGGCATACACTGTACACTGGTGTGTTTACCGAAAAAAACAAAGACAAGTCGAATTCAGCAGACAAGTCGAGGGTCAGACGTGTGCATTTTTATCATACATGTCAGTGGAGATCCGAGTTGAGCGGTTTATTTTTAACAGCATATTATACCAGCCATGTTACTAAATATAAGATTTCTGAATTAAATTATATCTGTGTTTTTGTTAAAGTGTACTTTGTACGCAAGTTCAATCATTTTATTGAATGGCATGTCAATGGCTCTCTGAAGCCATAGATCATCAGCAGTACGAAATCATAAACATGTCAAATATGGGCAGCCATGTGTGAAATAAGCAGGAAAGTCGTTTGATGAATTGGTCATAATTATGAGCAGTAATTAGTAAACAATATTACCTGGTATTACGAAATACAATAAAAAATAATTGTTACCTGCAAATTTGGTTGCAATTAGCCATTTGGATAACAACTTAACTACTTATAATTTGAATCATGTGCGAATGTGTTACGACATACCATAAATGGGTATAAATTTGCATATTACAGGACCGATAACTCCAAAATACTTGATAATGTTTTCCAAGTTAAAAAAAGAGTTTTGTTAACGTAACTTCTAGAGTTTATTTATATATTTCAACGGTTTCAAAGTTTCAGAGTTGTTATTAACATCATCGTATTCATAAAGGATAGCAGCAATGATCAATAATATTCGAATTCAATTGCCGGTTTGACTGTTTGAGTGACGGCTTTTGTTGATTGCAGTAGGCAAAAAATTTTGAATTAAAACAATCAAAAGTGAACTAAACAAATCTAATGAAGTGAATTGTTAATGAACATTTTTCTTGAAAAATCCTTAAATAAGTCGAAGCGGACGATAAGTCAAGGCTGACACTTTGCTGAAAAAAAATATCGACTTATAGTACGGAAAATATGGTAGTTCACAAAACAGTTTTTTTATACATTTTATTCAGCTGCATTATGAGAAAATAACATGAAAAGGAGCATTGCACTCAGACTGTACTGTAATATTTTGAATTCATCAATTCAAAATTATTGGTGTGATACTGATTTAACTAATCAAATTCAAGGGTTTCACAGGAGATCTGACTCATGTTTTCCTAGCATGAAGAATGAAGGTGTGTACAAAAGTATGATTTGTGATGGGATAAATTTGGCACTACAGATCATTTTAACAAAAAAAGCTGCACTTACAATGATATTTTGGTAGCCTTTTTGACAGGCTAGATGAAGAGAAGTGAGACCTAGGTAGTCACTGGCATTGACAATGGCTCCATGTTGTATTATCACATCTATTAGATGAGCCTGCCCATTTAAGGCAGCTATGTGCAAAGCTGGAAAATAACAGAATATAATATATATATAACACAATAGTTAAACAAACTAAAAAACTGTGAGCTACATTCATTGGGTGATACCCTTGCTCTACTCCCAAGAAAATATAATGGAAACACCAAAAGTTATTCAGATGGAAAAACAAAATAAGAGGTACACAATGGTACCACATGATAAAGAAGGTGTGAAAGTTTTTCAGGGCAGTTTATGTCTTATGAATTGAGAAGTGATTTATCAGCAAACATTTGAAGTCTAAAGGAAATCTTACCAAAAAAACGAAAGTACATACAGTATAGTGATCACAAATGGTCTAACCAACCATTTACAGCGTAGAATAAAGAAAGGTGGAAGTTCTCTCCTCTAAAACCCTAAGAATTAAACCATTCCTCAACCAAAGGTGTGAAGTTGAACTTCAAAACTTTAATTATAAGTATAGTTGAATAAAGAAACTAGAGAAAAAAACACCTTACAAGTTAACTCACAGATATTTCAATTTTTTCCAATTTGTAAATTTAAGCTAATGTCAAAACTATCAGGATTGGAGATATCTGATAATCCATTTATATAACAAAGTAAGAAGCTATGTACATGTAAGAATAATGCAACAAGCCTATACAAAACACTCCATACTAACCAGTATATCCTTTATCATCTCTGGTATAGGCAGTGACTAAATTCTCATCTGTTTTGACTTGTGACTGAAGACGGGCACACTTGTCACATTCACACAAAGGGTGACACATCAAGGGACTAATGTCTTCATGTCCTGACTTGGATTTCCTGAGTAAAGTTATCACAGCTGATTCATCACCACATTGTACATACTAAAGCAAAAGAAATATGTCATCATTATGTTTCAAAAATTACACAATCATTGATCACTATACTAGCTATAATATTAGTACACTGAAATTAATATTAATAAAACGCTGAGAGATTAAAAAATTTATCTCACCTGAAAAAATCTTTCCACAACGTTGCTAGAATTCTGTCTACTGACTTCATTCTTGTCTGGTTTGTGAAATACCTACAATTTTTTTTAAACAAATGTAGAAAATTAATTATATACAGGATTATCAAAAAGTACATTTCTGTTTGTCTTTGGAAAGGGACGTTAAATTTTCTATGTACATATAAATATATCTGTACATAGTCCTCCTTTCACTGATAACATATTTTTGAAGGTGGCTGCATTCCCAATTAAATTAAGTAGCACTCCAGATAAGAATCATGCAAAATGTGATAAATGGTTGGAAAGCCTACACATTTTTATTTTTGATATTTTGTTTAAAATGTTATATTATACAGGAATTAATATGTGGTTTTTCTTACGTAGAATGTTCCGTAGAATTCAAAATTAAGAGAGATAACTCTGTAAATGACACTAAAATACAAAAGAAACTGTTGGGTTTTTAATGTGGATTATCTCCAAAGAGCACACAGATTGGAAAGAATAATTATATATTTCATCATATTGACCTTTTAAGCAAATTAATAACAAAAATTAAAATGTGTAGCCTTTTTAGAGGTGTATCACATATAAAATGTGTATGATTCTAACAAAGACTTCAATGTTTTTGCTTTAATAGCTATACAATATACATTTTATTCTTGTCACAATATATTACTTTATGTCCACCCTTCATTTAAAACAACTATATACCTAAGCATTATCAGCAGTTAAACTTCCAAGATATTAAGCATGTTGACATTGGTAGGAAACCCTTCAATGACATAATAAATTAAAGGCCCTCTGAACTCATATAGTAAAATATAACTGCCATTTCAGTTTCAATGCATTCTGAAACTGAATTAATCAAAGGTCTTAAAGAACTGAACAAATTAAACCAGAATGGAAGAAGTTTCAGTTTTCAATTTACTGAAGTGTGATAATATCTTTCATTCTTGTTTCTAATATACTGACTGGCTATTAGTATAGCTAGCAAGATGTTGAACAATATGAGGTACTCAACCATTTTTGTAAAACCTGGAAAGGGGAGACACGGTACAATTCATCGTGCAAAAACAAATACCAAATATCTTGGCATTCCCTCCAACTGACGTTTAGAAATCTGTTACAGAAAATTCCAACAGACAGACTGATGGACAAGATTGAAATATAGTGTGGTACAATAGAGGATGATCTGATAAACACAGTTATCCTTGAAGTCCAAATTTTGTAAAAAAAAATTAATAACAGGAGACACCCGATTTTCTACCAGAATAAAGGTCATAATGCTAGAGTTATAAATGCTAAATACAGGGTTATGAAACTAGACATATTTAATGATCCAAATTAGATTAAAAATTGGATAAATAGTTCATATGTACTACTGTACTACCAGAACAATTAATAAACAGTGTGACAGACAATGAAGAACATGAATATTATTATAAATTCCAACTCTTTTTTATTGATGGCAGTGTAACCCCAAAAAAATTGCAACAAGGATGGCTATTGCAATGTCTATTGCAGTCTATAGAATATTCATTCCATGACTTTCCTATCTTATATTATCATACCACAATATTAGATTTATTTGTCTCCTCTAACAGTTGCCCACTCTTTATGTGCTCCAACCCAGCCTCTACTGTTGTAAGATAATATCT
Organism: Perna viridis; assembly: GCA_037379345.1. Lineage (NCBI taxonomy): Eukaryota > Metazoa > Mollusca > Bivalvia > Mytilida > Mytilidae > Perna > Perna viridis. The sequence goes on from CM074515.1 coordinate 25,400,870, forward strand.
GGTCAAATGAAAAAATTCTTGGTGAAGAAAAGTCGTAGTAAAATTGTGATTCAATGTCTTGAAAGTACAAACAAAAAGCAACTAGCAAGGTTTTTTAACTAAATGTATTTTAAAATACTTACATTGATTTAAAGTGGAAATCATGAAAATCCAGCTAGTGCTGAAGGGGGAATTGCAGACAATTTTATTTTAGAATAATTACATTTATTGTTTATATCATTAAAATATGCTAATCTCATTGGATAATTGGCTTATCACGAAATGTTTCATGAGTCAATGAAACACATTTTGTAACTATTTATATAGGTCATGCCCACTACTTTTATTGATCACTGTGTATTGCATATTTTCTAAGGAAATCTAAAATATCAAGGAAATAAAATAAGAAACATATGAAAAGTCATTATAATAATTGAATGTTACATGGGCATGTAAAAGCATTAAACAGTTGTACATTTTGAACATGAAGTATTAGCACCATTCATTTAAAATATGCTATGGTCAGCGCTTTTACACGCCAATGAAACGTGAAAAAAAGAAATATTCAATCCTTAAAATCAAGTTGAAATGGCTACATGTGGCTAGATGAACTTACATTTTATTTTTCAAAAAACCTGTAACGATTCTATACACCAGATGTGTCAATGTGAAAATGCTTTCATTTATCATTAACAACATGTAAATACTTACAAGTATTCATCATCATCAGTTGTTTTTGAGAAATGAAAGTGCTTCATGTACATTAAGTTTGCCATCCTACAATAAAAAAATGAACCTTTATGATTTATGCTTTGATTGGTCATTTTTTGGTATCCAGACCGTGACATGAGATTTCCTGAAGTATCAATATATATCTAGTCTACTTAGGGCCGAACAGAAACCCTGCATAAACTGCTGCATTAGAAACAAGAATGTCTGTAACCCAGGATCCACTATATAGTTAGTAATACACCCACACCCAAACTTAAATATATGGTCAAAATATAAATCAAGTCATAACAAAGAAAATTGGTTTCACCAAAACCTGAAATCAAATCCCACAATATGACAGACCTATATCATCTTGTATTAAAATTTGAAATGGCTGTGATAGAAAGTTGTACAGAAAACTCCTTATATAAAGGTGTAATAGACAGAGCCGGGACATTACACAATATGCATTATACATTTGATAACACCTTCAAGCAACTCACCAGTTAGGGATGTCAGATTTGATAATAAGGAATATCAACATTGGCAGAAAGTCATCTGTTGTCATAACTACAGACTCTTCTATAAAAAAAATATATGCACAAGGTGATCATTTAGATGTAGTTGAAATTAATTTTATGTGTGATCTGAGCCCAGTTTAACAAGTAGGAATTATACTTAAACAAGTATAAAGATACATGTAGTTAAAGATTAAATTTCAGCAAAGATAAGTAGAATTTTGCATTGGCTCACAAAGCTTTGGGTAAGTTTTCCTGCATATACATATTAGCATGTTATTTTGGAAAAGTATTCCACACAGACCACAGAAATTACAATGAAAAATGGTGAACATGTTATGATTTTTTTTAAATTTCTTAATAACATATCCTAAAAATTCTTAAATGGATAACCTTGTAACTTAAAACCTCAGGAAAATCTAATTTTGTCTCTACTAGAATTAGCAGTTAGTTGATAGATTGATGAAAAAGTTAACAATGGGGAAGTACATGTACAATGTATTTTAATCTTAATGCATGAGTCAAACTACATTTGTAAATGTTCAAATTTTCCATAAGTTGAGAACATTTACACCTTCCAAAATGATTGAAAATGCAGTCAAATGGCATCCACTGCTTTATATCAACATAAACCAACCAGTTTCACCACTAGAAGAAAAATGATAAATTAAAAAAAAACCATTTTTTTACAGTATTAACCTACTGTGAAAGTACTTTAATTCATGGATACCAATTTTCATGGAATAGGGAAGAAAAGCAAGTTCGTGGATTCTTGAATTCGTGGTTTTGAGGTTTTCAGTATACACTTCAATGGAAATCTCCTTTTTGTATAGAACCAAATTTCGTGGTTTGGCCTACCCACAAAAGCAAAGAAAATTGGAACCCCACAAACAATAATACTTTCACAGTATATGTAGAGACATGAAATTGAACATATTGTTCATTATCCTCAAGTTACTGCAAAAAAAATCGAAGTTACTGAAAGATGGGACTAGAAAACTAACATACTACTCCTAACCCCACACAAACCTACCTAAATTTTGTTGTTTGGGAGGTTTACATAATGCTGAAACAACTTTTTTGAGACATCTCATCCTTCCAAATGGGGTGGAGTAAGTATTTAACCGGACTAATTCTTTCCTGGCAGGAACTATATTCTGGACAAATTCTGAGTTGACACCTAAATTATTATGAGTGATATCCATTAGGTTTCTTCTCATCTTATTGATTTCAGTGTCCTGACTAGAAACATTGGTAACAATGACCTGGAACAATTCTTTATGGATTAACTGCATCATATAAGCCTAAAAAATAGACATCACAATTCATTGTTATTATATACATGTAGATTAATGTTTTTTTTTCATTTTTCAAGTGTAATTTTACCAGTAATATGAAGTTAGGTGTTCCTTTGAGGGATGGAGCTATATATTTGTCAACAGTTTAACTACTTAATTACCATTTGACTTCATTGATAATTCACCACTATGTTATAATATCACTGATGTCTCGGCCAACAGAAATCTGTGGGACCTCCCATAACGAATGCTGCATGTCTGCATTTAAATTTCAGACAATGACTTCCTAATGGCTGAAATCATTTCTGACAGATAGATTTTAAACCATTCATGTTTTGGCAGAGAATCTACATATGTAGGACATATTTGATGCTCCATCCCCATTAGAATACTTACCAAGTGAAACAATACTTTTGGATTTTCAGATTACTCTTTATGTGACCAGAATGACACAACTTTCCTATAGTGAAGTACATGACTTTTACTACATCATTATCAGTATAAGAAATTTATACCTAGTTTTAAATTTCTGATATTTTCTTGAAATTGATATTCATTTTTATATTAATATTTATAAATAATTGTTAAATAATATTTGTGAATGAACAAAATATGGATCTGGTACCATGAACGTTGGAAAATTTGACCTACCTCAACAGCAAACTTTAAGTTGTCCATGTTTCCTTGGCTTGCCTGAGCCTGTCTTCTCTGTAATACATTTTGTACATGTATATAAAAGATACTGTGAAAGTACTTTATTCATGGATACGCATTTTCATGGATAAGGGAAAATACACAAGTTTGTGGATTCTTGAATTTGTGGTTTTGAGGTTTTCAGTATACACATCAATGGGAATCTGCTTTTCCCTGGGAACCAAATTTCGAGTCTGGCTCACCCATGAAAACCAAGGAAATTGGTACCTCGCAAACAATAGTATTTTACACAGTAACTAGAAATTCTGAGCAAGGGTCACTTAAGCATATCCTGGAATCCCTATCCCAGCATCCATATGGTCAAAATATAAAAGATCACTAAAGAATACCCCCACTCTCCAGTAACTATATGGTAAAATGTTAACAAAAATCGTCAAATAGGAAGGTGCTTTTGCTTCAGTCTGAAATTGAATCCAATAATATGGCACACCTATGTAAAGCTTATGACAAAATAACAGGTGGCTGTGATAAGTAGTTACGGAGAAAACTATAACAACAAAGTTATGGACAGAGGAACAGACACCATGATTAACATATATCTTCCTTTTGACCTACATGTAATAATTTAATACACAGGCACAGTTGAGAAGGAATCTGATCTTTCATGGTGTAAATACAATGTATAAAATTGTTAAGCAACTTTTTTTTTTCGAAATCACTTCTCTAATAACACATTGGTTATACTATTGAATTTCTTGTTTTACAAGAAAATAATTTTTGCAGTACTATTGAAGAATATATTTATGCAAATATAAAAAAAAAAATTTTAAGAAGTTTTAAGAAATTTTTTGAACCAGGACAATGTAAATATTAACCATTCATTTTGAACAAATGGCAAGAATGTTAGAATAAGTGGAAAAGTATCCCTCACATTAAATGAAGAATAATAGGATAATTCATTGGAAAGAGTGAATAACCAAAATATGATCATGAGTGCCGAAGAACGCATAGATTTAACGAATGTGCAGAACTTATTCCGTGCACGAGTTAAATCTTACTGCGTTCTTGGCATGAGTGATCATATTTTGGTTATTCATGATAACCAATTGAATATCCTATCTATTATATAGATTTCCTTGATTATTTGTTGCTATTTCCAACAAAAATTTCAAATTTTGTGAACAGCAGATTGATTTCAAAGTTGTGACATTTTGGCAGGAGGAAGTCCGAAAGTGAAATTACCGAATTTATTTCACAGTGTGAATTATCAAAATTTATTTCACTGGGAACATTCAATAAAACACTGCTATCTATATAATAAATCGGGAGATGCAATAAGGAGGAGTGTAATATCTACACGCATAAAACTTACCACCACTGAGTCTTTCAAAATAGACTGCATGACTCTAGTATACTGGGTAGAGGCAATGTCCTACATAAAATTTCAATTCATACCCTATATATTAGCATTTACAACATGTACAAAGACATATTCAAATGTACAAAATAAAAAATAAAATTAAGGTGTATTACATTTGCATAACGATTTCAAATCTTATGCATTTTGTTATGAGAAACTTGAAATTCGTAGAAGCCTTTTCTTTCTTGCTGATTAGTTGATACTTTTTCAACAGAATATGGTAAACATTTTATTTTCAAAACATTCCCTTTTTCTCCATGTCATTCAATATAAGTTGAATACATTTCTTACCACAATATCAATAAACTTTTCCCCGGAAATCTGGTAAGACTTTGCAAATGAGTCCAGTAACTTATCCAGAACATCTTGACTTCTTTTTCCACCTTAAAAAAAACATGACAATTTTGTGATATAAGAATTACAAAGTACTGGTATTCAATTTTCATTTTCTGTTACATTTATATGTACCAGTATGTTTGGTTGAAGAAGTGATTTACCAGTTTTAGACACTGTAGACAATTTAATAAAAATTATCTATATTGTAGTTTTTCCCTTTGATGGTCACTCATATAAGATCTTATGGAAAAAATTACTAGGTCATAATTAGATTTCAGTTTCAAGAAATCAACCGATCTAAGACACCAGAGACCAAAGATCCTAATTAAAAAACAAAATACAAATTCATGACAATGTACTGTGAAATCTGTTTTTACTAAAAATTTCAAAGACCATTTTGTTCAATTGATGTTCAAAATTAAGGGACTTATGAAACTGTTCAGTTCAGACAAGTTTCAAGTTTATTCATTTTGTTTAAACAGTTTCACTGTGCAAATGAGGATAATATACTTTACCATGGTGACCAAACAGAAGTTTACAACACTCATCGTAACTTGCTGGTCTTGCAACATTTTTCAAAGGTTCATTCTTAACATTTTCTGAAAAAAAAATAGATAGAACACTGGTTTATAAGAAATATTGTAAAAGTTCTCATATTTCTGGAGTACCAATTTTCATCATTTTTGTGGATTAATCAAATCATGAAATATGTTTTCTTCTGATGTTTGTTTGTTTGTTGGGATTTTAACGCCCGAGCAGCAATATTTCAGCTATATTCAGGCGATGAACATGAAAGGGATGATAAAATGAAAAATGGGATGGGACACAAGGATAATGGGGTCGACAAATTTTGATTGCCACTGGAAATCGAAGGAGAGGTGGGTGGGGTCGGGCAATTTAGCCTACTGTGGCGGAGCCCTATGGTTCCTACTACGGGAGAATACCACAGTAGGGTTTTTTAACGTGTGTGGAACATGGCATCTTTCCCAACACGGTGCACCACTATGGTTTGCGGTCAGGTTTTCCGTATTATAAACTGACAACCCCAGCATGTAACACACCAGGGGTACCCCATTCCACCACCTGGGGCACACAACCCAAATGCTCTGTGGGCAGAGCGCCCTAGCTCACGGGCAGGGTTCTGAGCACTATTTAGTTGCCTTTTACGACAAGCTTAGCGCTGCTGCAGGCCTATCCTTATGACACCCGGACCCGCACGGTCGTTTCCTTTTGAAAAAGAAATGTGCCATTTATTTGTATGATAGAATTAATATTGTCAAATCAACCAAATAAAGAATCTAAGATCTGACTGAACCACAAAAATTAGTAGTCATGAATAAAAGTACTATCACAGTACCCAAAACATATTATCAATACAGGTGGAATCCACAAAAATTAAATACAATGTATAAGTTTGCCATAACTACAAAAGTTTGGATATAGTTTTATTGGTAATATACAAGTAGAAGGCATGTCACATTAAAGCTTTTAAAGACAAGTTGCCTTAACAAAAAAAAACAAACAAACAGAGAAATCTTGGAAATAAAACTACTTTTTTCAAATAGATAAACATTTCTAATGAACAATACACATCTATACATGTACCTATGAAAAAAAACACAAATGAAGCTACAGATCTGCAATTTCAGAGGCTATTGACTTAATTTTGTTATTGACTTGAGACATTAATGATGTCTTTGACTTTCAATTAGGTTATTAAAATAAAACAATTATTGTTGATTGCTTTGGAAATCAGTGAATTTTGAAAAGAGAATATTCACCTAGCTTTACATGAGCACTCAGTAAATATCCTGTTTTCCAAAAGTCAATAATACTGTTTAGTAACCTTCACACACAAAAATAATTGAAAAGTATTCAAATGATTTTCTGATACATTACCCTTGAGAATCTTATTGAGTGGCCATTCCACACACAACACCTTGTAACTTTCCTCATTATTGTTGTAAAATGTCTCCTCAAACAATATGGGCACCTAGTAATTGAGAATAATATGCCTGTAGGTAGCACAGGATTGGTCACAATTGGCTTACCTCAAAATCAAATGATTGGTCACTGACCAGAATAGGTAGGGACCAATACAGTAATATGCACTTGAAATGAGTCCAAAAATGTTAAAATGAAAATTAAGGGTCTGATATACTATGGGTCCCAAAAAAATCTGCAGGATGGCAGGGTTTCCTATTTCTGGCACATGAATTTTATTTCTGGTACATGAATTTTCTTTAACTTTAAGGTTGGACCAAGCAAAAAACCTGATGACAGAAATATCTTTCCCCCATAAATACTTATAAAGATACAAATGTGAGACTTACAACATTATCAGAATTCTCTACCTTGATCTGTATCTTCCCATCACTGATCAAAACTTTCTGAAAAAAAAAATCATTATTTACCATTGACAATATACGAGGACTCCTTTTTTCCCTGTCACCCAGAGCAAATAAAAATATTACAAGGACTACGGTATAATAAAACCATAGTAATAAGGGCAATTAAATGCATTAAATTGTGTAAAATATCAAAAATACTCCCAACCAAGGTTTAAATATTTAAGTGGCCTTCCACTTCCTCCAGGGAAATTTTACTGGAATAGCCCTAAATGTCTCTTTATAAGAAGTGATTCATTTTAACTCAAAAGTTAATTACATGTTACAAACTAATCTGTTGAGGAAAAAATGTATTAGTAGTATACATTTTCCCATGGACACTGAACATTTACATGAAGCCTAGAATACTAATAGAATGCAATAAATTATCCACATACATGTACATGTATATACAATTACCATACAATTTTAGCATTTTTAAAAATTCATGAAATTAATTGTTATCACTGAACTAAATTCAAATTTTTGTATGAAAAATTCTTTAATCTTTTTTTAGTAAATAAAAGATATTGGACAAAAGATTTATATTGGACAAAAGATTTATATTGGACAAAAGATTTATGCATTACCTTTCCTGTCCATGTGGTATAAAGTTCACTGTCAGATTTAGGAGGGAGAATAACGTGATCTTTGACATCAGACTCGGTGAAGTTTCCTCCTTCTATGGTAGAATAGCATGGAATACACAACTACAAATAACAAAAGTCTACATGTAATCTTGAGAAGTTGATTCAGCTTAAGATAATTTAACAAAGATAAAATGTACATCTGTGAAATCTACAGCTAAGTAGTACTAAACTTAAAAAGAGAAATAACTGATGATCTCAAATGGGAAAAATAAGAAAAATATTGTTCAGTTTTTAATTCTGATATAGTCATGTAATTGTGTCAAGGTAAATATTTTTTCAAGTACATTTCTTTGTAAGAATTAGGCAAAATACATGTAATAAAAATCAAAAACATGCATAAAAAACCACCAATCTTACAAAATAAGTTTTCTACTAGAAATATCAACCATTTGACCTCATCATCACTGGATATGTTTTGAATACTTTCATTATGGTATTAATAAATTGAGGTTCTTGATAGAGCTATCTGCCTTTTGCTTTGCAATGTTCATTTGCAGTGCATTTCAATGAAATTATAATCCATTTTACAATTTTATTCATACTGATGGTATAAAAAGTCCAAGTTACAATGACAAATAGCGAATAGTTTCATATAATTTTCATACTGCCTGATTCTTACTGAGACCAATTCCATTTTCCCATTTCCTGTCATTATCATTATTATTTTATTATAACTGTATCAAACCATTTTTCATCCACATATCTCTATTTCGTTTAAGGTGTTAAAAAAGTGTGTCTTAAAAAAAACACTTTAAAAGAATTTTAGTGTCTGATGTTCAAGTACATTATTTATGTCATGTACAGTGTACATTGTAAGTTAAGTACGAATTAATACATTCAAACTACCAGTAAATTTCATATTAAATAAACCAAAATGTTTAGTGTATAAAAATGATACAATTGCAAGAACATTAATTCTAAAGTGCCAGAATGTGCTAGACACAAATCAAGAAAGAAAAAAAGACTAACAACAAAACTACTGGTTTAGCATGCTGTTTTTTTTTTTTGGTTTTTTTTGTTTTTTGTTTGTTTTTTTTTTTTAGGCCAGAATATTTCTACTTGTGGTATCTGACCTTAGGTCCAAAGGCTTTGGAATGACTTCCTTTATCAGCAAATGTAAATTATAGGGGACAAAATCCTACAGTAATCGAAACAACAAATTTAGCCTTTGACCTTAGGTGCGCTGAGAGCCTGATTTCAGTCTGACAGGAACATGAGGAAGTCAACTTGCAAAACAGAATAAGGATCTTTACTAGTTTCGTATCTTTAACAAAATTTTTATCTGTTAATATATAGCTCACGTCTCATTGTTAAATTACAAAGAAAAATACTGTACACCATACTTTCATTTTTTTCCTTATCATTTTTAAAAATACATGTATCAATAAATTCAACCTTGTCCTCCTTACAGGTTACACCTACCTCATTTTATCATACATACTTACTGTCCAGCAATTAAGAGTTGCAGTTTCATTCAAAGACTTAAAATTTGTTTGTAAAGCTATGAAAAATGGATTTTCATAAAGATCCTCATCGTATTTATCTACCATGGTCTAATGTAGAAGATGCTCATAACTATAAGTGTTCCAATGGTCCACAGTTAAATGGTTCAGACTTCTGGTTTATTTTTCTGAAACATTATATTGAATAATTTCAAAATTATACCAACCACTATCATACACAATGTACATTTGAACAATGTATATTTGTATTAATCCACCTACAACAACCTCTTTTCTCCTTTAAACTGGGTCAAAAAGATCCTTCCATATGAAAGTTCCACATCTACTGCATTTACATGTAGATGTTGAAATCTTTAAAGATTTCTCTCAAATAAAAAATAAATTGTACAAATGCATTGACACAGAAATTGTATGGCATTCTGAGACTGCTCGTTCATGAGGATTCTGATTGGTCAAAATGTATTGTATGAATACTTCTAAGTTAAAACTGTGCAACATTGTATATGAGGACAGTAGTTGAATTTCAACTTCAAAATTTTAATAAACATAATACAAGTCTGATATAGACAAAACTGAAAACAAATGTTTTGATGACCACACTTGACATCATTTCTAGTCCATTATTGATTTGACCATCATTTTTTCAACAAAGCAGAACTACATGTACTATCCATTTTAATAAACTAAAAAAATGACCAGGAATGTAGAAAGAAGAAATTATTCCAGAATTGCATGCCAGAACAATAGCAATCACAGTATAAATTTTAGGGACCATTGACAAGTGGGCCCCTGCATATTTAACACATGTCAAAACCTGATTTGCATCACAGTGTGTGGAGCAATCAAGGCTAATGCATGATGTCATAGTAAAAGGTCAGATAACATAAAATAATCTGGTTTGCTCAAAGAGAACCAACTAATCAGAACGCTTGCTAAAAATCAAATTAGATTATATATATATAATACTCGGAACCGTGTTGGGATGCAGAGGTTTGATGGGTCACGTGGAAGTACGATGGTCATAAGCTAAAGTGCATTGGTAAAAAATGACTGACTGCCAAAAGCAAAGTACTAGTGTTCCATTTTTTGCACTTTGCTGAAATGTTTGGATTTTCATGTAGACTCTTTCTGTTAACAAAAATCTTGAAATTCTTTAATTTAACAATATGATTCCACAGGTATGATACTAGCCTGCATGCAATCAGAAAGAAATTCATTTTCATTCCTTTCATACTTAAAATTATTTAGGAAATTATACAAAACCAAAAAAATAATTTTACTTCCATTTGTTTCTATACATACAAGTGTAGTGGCAAACTGTTTGAAACTGTCAGTCACTATTAGAAGGATGAGTAGACCCTTTTACATGGAAATAGCTCTTGACTACACTAGCTAGCTAAAATGTATGTAACTCTACAGATTGGCTGTGTATAGATTTTTTTGTATAAGCATGTAAAATACATATACTATGATTTCTGGTTACTCTTCATGTAAGTATTTGATGTAATTCTAATAAAATTGAAATATTCAAATATACTTCCAAGAAGTAAATGTTGATACAAATTATAGCAGTGTTCTAGGATTTTTCAGAAATTGAGGTTTCCTAGGGAAAAATCCATATAAAATCAACTTTCCCTCAGTCAATGACTGCTTTCCTAACAAAACAAATCCTTACAGCATATGAAGTTTTCAACTTGCCACTGGAAAGTGTAACTACATGTAAGTACCTAACTTTCCCTGACCCAAATTTCACTTGCCCCAGGTAATGGGAAATAGGAATCCTAGAACACTGTATAGAAATACATTGTATTATCATGGTATAATGGGTTTTTTTCCAAAGAATTTAAGAAGTTAGCTATACATGTATCTAAGCCTGAAAACCCTATATCAAATAGTAGTAAGTACATGTACAATGTACATGTATCTTTAGTTACCCATAACAGCAATTAATGGTATCAGATTAAAATGAGTACCATTAAGTAACTATTTTAGATATGATACTTCATTAATATGAGTACTTAACAATCAAAACTGGTTAATTTATATGTTCCATTTGTTTATAAAGGCAACAATATACTGACTGTAATGTAAGGAGAAATACTTGTGATGCAGAAGAAAAGTTGATCCAAGTAACATCAGTTCCTGCTTATGCAAGTAAAATTAAATTTTTTCACGGCAATGTTGAACAAATATCAAAGCACTTCTGCATCTTTGCTAAATATCAATCAATGCACTACTTTGTAGACCAACATACTTCTATGCATTAGCTTTACACATCCAATATACTTCAATGTTGACCATCACATCGGTAGGGTCTAAAATGTGTAACCCGTATCCGTACCAACTTTTCCCCATACCCAAATAATATTTTGCTAAAATATTCATTCTTACGGTATGTTAAGGACTGAAAATTGCATGAGATGTGGAAAAATCCATTTCAATTCATTTCTAATCAAGAAAATGATGTATATTTTTCTAATATTTCTTGTTTGATCGGTTTTCTGAAGTCAATAGGTCTAAAATGTGTAACCGGAAGTTACCGTACCAAACTAATTATTGACTATTTCTCACTTTCCTATCCAAATTTTATGGTTTCCTAAAATCATTAAGGGGTTTAAACTTTACTTTAAGACTTTGGATAAAGTTTTGAAAGATTTGGTATTGTTTTAAAAAAGAAGTGATTCAGTATGAATTCCGTAGCATATCTAGCGTCAATCCCCGTATTTCATGTTCATCGTCTGAATATAGCTGAAATATTGCTGCTCGGACATTAAACCCTGAAAATCAATCAATCAATCAATCCCCATACCAGTGAAGAATGGATACGATCTTATCCAGAATGAAAAATAAAGTCTCATGAACAGTGTCTAATGCCATTTTAATTGATCATCAATGAAAATTTTGACAATATCGAAATTGTATATATAATAAAAATAGCGCACTTTGGGTTTCACATTTTTGACCTCTTGAAAAGGGAAATTGAAAAAAAATCTTTTTTTTTTACAAAAATTTTAAAAATAACAAAATCTAGCCTAACAAACATATCATTTTGTAATTATGTACCAACTTTCAGTTGGAAATATTATGTAATAATGAAATAATTGACAAAATAGTATTTGGGTATGGGGAAAAGTTGGTATGGGTACGGGTTACACATTTTAGACCATACCCATCACATGTCAGTGTCCAATTAACACTTTCGAGTCTTACATGTACATGTACATACATTTGTATATTGAATATACACCTTTTTCTCTCTGTTTAAATATGTTTATTATCATTGTAATGTACAGAGTAAGTGTCATTTATGCTATGTAAAGGACCTTTCCATTGGAACAAAATATATTCTATTCCATATGATATCATTTCCTGAAGGGGAAATCTAGACTATGTTGCCTTTAGAAGTTTGTCAGATTACTTTTCAGTTCTTTTTTCCTAATATGGTATATTCAATCAATCTTTAAACATTTATCTCCTTGTTGCCTAAATTCAGTACAAATTTCTTGATAGGGTATTTAATGTTTCCCCATACTGTCAAATAAACTTACAACAGCTGACAGAATATGTATGTACAATGACATTATTTCGATTTCTAAAAATCAATGACTGATTGATGGAAATTATACATGCTTGCACTGGTTGCTCATTCCAAAATTCGTATTTCTACGTTTATCATAAATCTACGTTAAAAGAAGACACTAAACATGCATGCACTTTTAAACCTGTTCATCACTTCAGATCTCGTTCACCGTGATTCTAAATTTAAAGAATGTTCCCAGTTGAATAATAGAATATTAAGGACATTGACACTTCGATTAAATGTGTGTTTTTAAACTGACCACACAGAATCATAGCAACAAAACACATGCAATAGCCTTCCAAAGAGTTGGTTGTTCTAAGGTTCAACCCAGGGGAGATAATTTATAAATAAAGTAAATAGAAACTGCCATGAAGTGTTCATCTCTTCACGTCTACTACATTTGTACATGTCAAATAATCCCCCAAAAAAGTTAATAAAAATGCAAAAAACTTGGCACTATCAAGGCTGCATCAAGTTTAACTAAGTTTGTTGTCTTGATTTTTCACCCATACACTTCTATAGTGTTCAAAACACACTTTTCTGACAAAGTTACTAAGTACCTTTAGTATTTATTAGTCGATCATTATAACAAATGGTCCGTTTTCAACGATTCGACGAATAAATGTCCTTGGCCGTAAAATTTCGCCTCATTTTAAGTCTAAAAATTCATAACAAAGAAACGATAAATCTTAAATTTATAAAAATCGAAAGGGGAAATTACGTCAATAGATATGATGAAAGTGTTTTCGAGTTATTGTATGAAAACTTGAAACCCCCTTTTTTAACTAAATAAATAAGTTAAAAAAAATCATAACACGGAAACGAAAAATCTGAAATTTGTAAAAATCGAAAGGGAGCTTACGTGAATAGATATGAACAATTCACCAAAGTTTCATGAAAGTTGGTGAAAGTGTTTTTGAGTTATTGTCCGAAGTGTTGACGACGGACGGACGGACGGACAACGGTATACCATAATACGTCCCGTCTATGATGGGCGTATAGAAACCAAGGTTCTCGCTAAAATCAAAAGAATGTAACCCAGGGACAAAGACCAGACATGGAAACATACTCACACAACAAAGAACATAAAATAATCAAAATAATACATACAAAGTAACAAAAGTAAATGAGCAACTCGGTCGACTCAACAAAAAACTGGGATCATGGACCAGGTGCAAAGCGCCCTCTGCTTTTCTAGAAACACCCGCCGAGTTGCTCATAAAAAAGTCAAGCCCAGAGTAGACAAAAGAGGAAAGGAAAACTATGACACGTTGAACAAATCAGTTTCCATGGTGCGGAAGGATACACCGCAACGATCCACGAGTTCATGATGACGAACATAAAACTTCTGTAGTGATGACTTCAATCTTGTAGCAACATATCCCTGTTCCAGAAGCCTAATTGTAAGAAGTCTAGCGCGATACCAAAAAAATCTGCGTAGTTACAGCAAACTTTGGCATAACGTATGAGTTTTGATATGCAAACTCCACACGCAGTTGCTGATGGGATGTTTCCGCAGATGAAAGGAAAGTTGACCTTAAGGAATGAAGTCATCGCGTTTGTCGCATAGTTTGGTCAATAGTTTTCCTTTACCATCGATCTCTAAGTGTAGGTAAAAACGTGAGGCTGACTTCACAGTGTCTGTAGTTTCCTTTTTCTCAAGTTCTTTGGGGGAAATGCGATGTACATACAATGTATAAAATCCCCGAACCCCGAAACTAGGATTGCTTAACGATAATACGACGTCTATGTAGCCGAAATTGTGATTAAAGGATTTAGCTAACCGATATTCCTTCTTTTTGGATAAGATCAGTTATAAATTTATTGATTGATTACCGGGGTGTAACCCCCGAACAGCAATATTTCAGTATATTCGGGCGATGAACATGAAATGGATGATAAAATGAACATGAAATGATGAATAATTTTGATTGCCACTAGAAAAAGGGAAGGATGGGTAGGATCGGGCAATTTAGCCTCCTGTGGGGGACCGCAAAGGTTCCTACTCCTATCGAATACCACAGCGGGGTTCTTTAACGTCAGAGGAACGTGGCATCTTTCCAAACACGGTGCACCACTATGGTTTGCAAATTTTAACCCTGAAGACTATTGTAGTCATACTAACAAGGATCATTTCAGCTGTTGAAAGAATTTAGCTTAACCTAACGATTTTGGAGATATATGCGAAAAACTAATGTCTGATCCCTATGTTCTATTTTAAGTAACAGCAGCCATGTTTTTGACTGATCAAAAATCCCCACATCAGTTCTATGCAGGATACACTAAGGAACATTCTTACCAAGTTTGGTTCCAATTAATTAAATATTGTCAGAGGAGAAGATTTTTGAAAGAAATAACATTAAAAATAGCAAAGTACACCAACAAAGTGCAAGAACTCCAATGTGGCTAAACCGATTAAAACGAATATTTCACCAGTGATAGATCTCGTCATGCTGAAAATTTTTAGTCTGTCAGAATTTAGCTTAACCTTAACGGTTTACTAGATATATGCTTAAAACTACTGTCTGGCCCCTATGTTCTATTTTTGGTAATAGCGGCCATGTTTTTCAACGAATCAAAAATCCTTACATACGTTATATGCAGGAAACCCCAAGGAACATTCATATCAAGTTTGGTTCTTATTAGTGAAGCAGTTTCAGAGGAGAAAAGTTTTGTATAATTGTTAACGACCACGACGACGACGACGGACGTCAAGTGATGACAATAGCTCACATGGCCTTTGGTTGTGAGTATAGAAATTAACAGTTTTGAAAGAGGTTTGGTGTTACATTTTGCAGATCCAGCCATGTAGCCTTGTTTGTACGGATCTTTGTGGAGTTTAGGAATCCAATACTTAGACGGTATATCACAATCATCGTCTTTGGTAGAGAGACCAAAAGAGGATAGTACAGATTTAAATCTCATTATAATCAGGTACGCTATGCGAAGTGAGATATCTGATTTTAAAGAGATTTGTATATATTTATGTATGTTCAGTACCATTTGGAGTCCGGTACATTGCATTGATTGAATGATTCAGTAAACGCCATCTCGGCTAAGTCCATAAAACATGATTGACTGATTGTTGTGTTTTAATGCCATTTCGGCGATCAGGCCCATATCATGGCAATAACATTCAACAAAATGAAAATATTAAAAGCAAGATCAAAGTCTCTTCATAAAAAAAATAAAATTAGAACAAAAAGCTAATTACATATAAAAAGGTACGTGCAAGGTAAATTTAAGACATAAAATACATATAGAAACATTACTTCGATAAAACATTGAAATAATGAAAATTTTTTAAAAAGTACCAAAAATTAGATTTTATTATATAAACCGATGTTCCATAAGAAATCGATAATGTTTTTTTGAGGTTTTTTTTATGAAACGGTCTTGAACAAATTAAACATACTGTCGCAGTCAAAATAATTTTGCCTGGTGTTGGCAAAATCCACACAATCTAGAACAAACATGTTTGCTAGAGAAAGTGCAATAGCATGGGATACACTTAAGTCGAAGATCACCAACAAGCAATTGGCCATACGTAGATCTAGAATGTCCAATGACATCTAGTCATGACCACTTGCTCTTTGCGATGGTTTTATGGAATGGAGCTTGTTGTGTTCAAGACCATCCCATCGGTGCTGCCAAATCTTCAAAATATACTTCCTTATGAAATGTTTAAAATCAGTGTATGATAAACTAACGTCCTTTATTATTTCATTAAATGCCTTTTTGGCAACCCTGTCTACAACTGAATTCCTCTGAAAACCAACATGACTGGGTACCCAGAGGAAGCCAATTTCTTTATCAAATTCCTTAAGTCGATGAATAAAATATAGAATTTGTAAGATAAGAGTGTTTTTTTAGTTTGTGACTTTGAATTGCCAAAAGACAGCTTAAAGAGTCAGAACAAAAAAATAAACTGTGAAAGATTAGACTGAGTAATCAATTTAAGTGCTAACAAAATGGCTCGAGCTTCAGCTGTGAATATGGAAGCGTTTGATGGCAATCGTTCAGTTGCAGTTCTGTCACCATGGACAGCAACACAAGCAACGCTGTCGCCATCTTTTGAGCCATCAGTATACACCGTCGAAAAATGAGGATAATTAGCTTTAATTTCAGAAAATTTTTGTCGTAAAAATAATGTATTGGTGTTTCAGACTTCTTATATTCAGGCAGATAAAAAATGAAAGAAGGGTGTGGAAGCTCCTATGAAGGACATTTCGAAGTAACAATAGGATTGGTCTCAAGATGAATTCCTTCCAAGTGAGTTTTTATTTGAATTCCGAAAGGTGGAGTTTGCTTTCATGTTTTCGATAAATGTCATAAATAGGATTAATGACAGTCATAGACAGAGCTATCAGGGTAGGCCATAAGGTTACTAACATATTGAATACCTAATTTTAAACGTCTGTCTCCAAGGGATGGTTCATTTGCCTCGGCATAAGGGCTCTCAATAGGTTATGTTCTGAAGGCACCAAGGCAAAGTCGCAAATCCTGGTGGTGAACAGCGTCTAAAATTTTAAGGTAATATTTTTTGGCGGAACCAAACACAATAGATCCATATTCAAGTTTAGACCTCACTAAAGATCTATACAAGTTTAACAAAATTGAGGTATCAGTACCCCAATAGGTACTGGACACCATTTTAAAAATATCTAGTGCCGTCAGACACCTAAATTCAAGTAATTTGATATGGAGAAGAAAAGAAAGTTTACTGTCAAAGAGTAAACCAAGAAATTTCGTTTTTTCTACAATTTTGATTTTAGCACCATACAGAAAGAGACCTGGGTCTGAATGCAGCTTTCGCTTTCGATAAAAGTGCATACCAACAGTTTTAGATGTAAAAAAACTTGAACCCATTCTCTAAATCCCATTTTTCAATTCTTTTGAGGCTTGTAACTCAGTTGTAACTGCCTTTTAATATTACTCATATTTTGTCCCCTGTAGCAGATCAGAAAGGGAAACGTCAATATTGTCCTTCAAAACTTGGTTGATTGATTGATTGGCTAAACTATTTATTTTAATACTGAAGAGAGTGACACCATAAAACATGAAGCCTGATTTTAAAACAGTTCAGGTGTGAGGGAATCACTCAATTCATGAAGCTATTAAGGGTGATAATTTTTCATATAGAAAATGCATAAAAAGGAGATCATTTGTCATGAAGAAATTTACATTCTGGAACAGGGTTATGTTGCTACAAGATTGAAGTCATCACTACAGAAGTTTTATGGTCGTTATCATGAACCCGTGGATCGTTATGGTGTATCCATCAGCACTATGAAAACTGATTTATTCAACGGGTCATAGTTTTCCTTCCCTCGTTTGTCTACCCCGGACTTGATTTTTTATGAGCAACTCGGCGGGTGTTTCTAGTATATTTCTAGCAGATCAGGATATTTACTATTGATGCAAAGGTGTTAAGTCTCTAGTTTTTGGCAAACTCCCAGTATTTCATTAAAATTTCAACAACCACACGAATTCATGTCCATGTCAAAGTAGGAGATTGATCTGTATTTGCGGAAATATCTCCCATCTTACATGAATATTCAGCTTAAAATGTGATCTTGTCCAAACATGTCAGGAGAAAAAAACTCGGCAAGTGACATTGTTGTGACAACACGTAGTGGGAAGCAAACGTTAACTTAATACGTGTTGCAACGATTTTTTTACTTCATCAAGAAGAGTATATTTCATGTAAAGATTTGGGGTCTTATTTTGTTTTTTTGTTCTTAATCAGCTTCAGAGGGGGATACATATTTTTTCTGTGTTCAACGGTCAGATGTGATGAGCCCCCCCCCCCACCCCCAACCGGTTTGTTTGTTTGTTTGTTGGGGTTTAACGCCCGAGCAGCAATATTTCAGCTATAATCAGGCGATGAACATGAAGTGGATGATAAAATGAACATGAAATTATGAGATGAAAAATGGGATGGGTAGGGTTGGGCAATTTAGCCTCCTGTGGCGGAGCCCTACGGTTCCTACTCCGGGAGAATACCACAGTAGGGTTTTTTAACGTGCGAGGAACGTGATATCTTTCCCAACACGGTGCACCATTATGGTTTGCGGTCAGGTTTTCTGTATTATAGCCTGACAACCCCAGCATGTAACATGCCAGGGGTACCCCATTTCACCACCTAGGGCACACAACCCAGCTGCTCTGTAGGCAGAGCGCCCGGCACCTGCCTAGGTTTCTAAGCACTATTTAGTAGCATTTCACGACAAGCTTAGCGCTGCTGCATGCCTATTCTTTTGACACCCGGACCTGCACGGGGCTGTAAATTTTGATTCCGCGCAAATAGCCTCTAAACTTTTCGGTAATTGCTCAAGTTATTGTTACCAACTTCCTCGAACTACAATTGTTCGTGTTTCGCTCGTTAGGATGAAGAGCACGATTTGCAATACTAACAACACGAAAATGGCCACCAACATACTGTGACAACACAGCACCTAATGTTTGCGTACTAGCATCAGATTCTAATACAAACGGTTTGTTTAAGTTAGCACAAATCAGTATCAGGGCGATTCAAAGTAAGGAACGCATTTTGACAATCACTATTCCAGCTATTACCTTACAATTTTCGTGGATGCGGTGTAAACTTTTGAGTTAACTGATTTAAAGCTGCAGCAATCTTACTAATTTTTTAATCTAGCGACGATAATATCCTGCTAAACATAAAAACGATTTCAACTTTTCGACAATTGATGGAACTTTATCGCAATATAGAACTAAATTTAGCAAGACGCATTTGGAGTGAAAGAAAACATTAGTTAAGTTCAGAAACTTCTTTTGATTGCGTTCAACGCTCGAATTGATTGATTGATTAGTTGTTGTTTTTTTAATGCAGTTTCGGCGACAAGGGCTATATCACGACAAGAGCAATTAACAATCTGAAAACATTAAAAACAAGATCAAAGTCTATTCATGAAATAATGAAATTAAAACAAAATGTTATTTACATATCAATTCATTGATTGTTGGGGTTTAACGTCCGAACAGCAATATTTCAGCTATATTCAGACGATGAACATGAAATGGATGAAAAAATGAACAAATGAAAAAAAAAAGGATGGGACACAAGGATAATAGGGTCGACAAACTTTGATTGCTACTAGAGGAAGGGATGGGTAAGGTCGTGCAATTTAGCCTCCTGTGGCGGAACGTAAAGGTTCCTACTTCTTTCGAATACCACAGCAGTGTTCTTTAACGTGCGAGGAACGTGACATCTTTCCTAACACGGTGCACCACTATGGTTTGCGGTCAGGTTTTCCTAATTATATTCCTATTTCCTATTTTTTAACACCCGGACCGGCACGGGGGTTTATACATCAAAAGGTACGTAATAAGGTTAAATTAAGACATAACAAAAGAACAGCGTATCAATGTCCCCTGCGAAAAAAAATAATTGGTAAAAGCATTACAAAAAATGAGTGCGGATAAGTCCAAGGGCCATAACTTCTGTAAAAATCATTCAACCTAACCAAAGTCGAAGTTAATCTGCAATTGTTCATAGTTAGACTATATACAAAATATAAAAGCATTACACAAATGAGTGGGAAAAACTGTAAATTCATTTTAGTTTTCGAATTTCCAACCATACCTTCCGTAAAATCATTCAACCGTAACCAAACTAGAACTTAATCTGTAACTCTTCATAATAAGATTTGTTTGTTTGTTTGTTGGGGTTTAACGTCCGAGCAGCAATATTTCAGCTATATTCAGACGATGAACATGAAATTGATGATAAAATGAACATAAAATGATGATGAAATGAAAAAGGGATGGGACACAAGGACATTAGGGTCGAGAAATTTTGATTGCCACTGGAAATAGGGAGAGGTGCGAAGGGTCAGGCAATTTAGCCTCCTGTGGCGAAGCCCTATGGTTTCTACTCCAGGAGAATACCACAGTAGGGTTTTTAAACGTGCGAGGAACGTGGCATGTTTCCCAACACGGTGCACCACTATGGTTTGCGGTCAGGTTTTCCGTATTATAGCGCCCCGTGCAGGTCCGGAGGTCAAAAGAATAGGCCTGCAGCAGCGCTAAGCTTGTCGTAAAAGGCGACTAAATAGTGCTCAAAACCTTAGCTGGGGGCTAGGCCCTCTGCCCGCAGAGCAACTGGGTTGTGTGCCCCCGGTGGTGGAATGGGGTACCCCTGGTATGTTACATGCTGGGGTTGTCAGGCTATAATACGGAAAACCTGACTGCAAACCATATTGGTGCACCGTGTTGGGAAAGATGCCACGTTCCTCGCACGTTAAAAAACCCTGCTGTGGTATTCGATAGGAGAAGGAACCTTTGCGCTCCACCACAGGGTTGGTTTGCCCGGCCCTGCCCACCCCTCCCTTTTTCTTGTGGGAATCAAAATTTGTTCATTTATCATCACTTGCATGGTCATCGACTGAATATAGCTGAAATATTGCTGCTCGGGCGTTAAACCCCAACAATCATCATTAATCATTGACGGATATGGAACACATTTCCGCAATCCCATAGATTCGACTATTACAGACAAAAGTTCAATATTCGGGTTAAGAAGTTGATTGAATGGTTGGTCAGTACTAACTGAAGTAACAGAGTCACTTATCTTAGTTTGTCATTCAATGCCAATTTTTGATTACTTTCAATAAAAAAAAGCCCCGTGCGGGCCCGGGTGTCAAAACAATAAGCCCGCAGCAGCGCTAAGCTTATGAAAGGTGACTTTATAGTGCTAATAACCCTGGCCGGAGGCTAGGGCGCTCCTTCCTCAGAGCAACTTGGATGTGTGCCCCAGGTGGTGGAATGGGGTCGTCGGGACATAATACGGAATACCTGACCGGAAACCATAGTGGTGCAACGTGTTTGGGTAAGTTGCAACGTTCCTCGCACGTTAAAGAACCCTGCTGTGGTATTTGATATGAGTGGGAATCTGCCCTCCGCCATATGAGGCAAATCATCTGCCAAATATACAGAGGAAGATGTTTACAAAATGCTGGAATTTTTAATCGACAACATATTTGTCCAGTGTGGTGGACGTGTTTTTCAACAAACGGTCGGCATTCCAATGGGAACAAATTGTGCTCCTTTACTTGCTGACCTATTCCTTTACTCTTATGAGGCTTACTTTATAGCTGATCTGATCAGAAAGAAAGAATATCGTTTGGCTAGATCCTTCAATCTCAGTTTCCGCTATATAGATGACGTATTATCTTTAAACAATGCTAATTTCGTGGATTTGATATATCGCATCTACCCAAAAGAACTTAAGATAAAGGATACGACGGACACTGTGAAGTCGGTCTCATATCTTGACCTACACTTAGAAATCGATGGTAAAGGAAAATTATTGACCAAACTTTACGACAAGCGTGATGACTTTTCATTCAGAATTGTCAACTTTCCTTTCATCTGTGGCAACATCCCTTCGGCTCCTGCGTATGGAGTGTTCATATCACAACTCATACGTTATGCCAGAGCTTGCCGAAACTACGCAGACTTTTTGTATCGCGCTAGAACTCTAACAAATAGGCTTCTGGAACAGGGTTATGTTGCTACAAGATTGAAGTCATCACTACAGAAATTTTATGGTCGTCATCATGAACTCGTGGATCGTTATGGTGTATCCATCAGCACCATGAAAACTGATTTATTCAACGGGTCATAGTTTTCCTTCACTCGTTTGTCTACCCCGGACTTGACTTTTTATGAGCAACTCGGCGGGTGTTTCTAGAAATGCAGAGTAAGCTTACCCTACCGGTGCACCTGGTCCATGCTCCCAGTTTTTAGTGGAGTCCGAGTTGCTCATTTGCTTTTGTTACTTTGTATGTATGATTTTAGTTACTTTATGTTCTTTGTTATGTATGTCTGTTTTCCATGTCTGGTCTTTGTCCCTGGATTACATTCTTTTGACTACCGCTATAACCTTGGTTCCCTTGATTACTCTTTTGCCCCACCATACCCCCTCAAAATGTGTCGAGCCTATTATCCTTGTGTTCCATCTTAATTTCATTTCATTATTTCATGTTTATCGCCCGGATATGGCTGACATATTGCTGCATGGGCGTTTAACACCAGCAATCAATTAATCAATCACTTTACAGATGCGATTGATATGCACTGTTTCGTACTCGAATTGACCCGGCATTTAGTGGAAATATTGAATATGAGTAGTAGAGCATTCATACATCAATAGATGAAATATTTGTGACGGTAAAGAAGGGCAAAATTCATGTTTTAAGCTATCCAGAAATATCAAGGTATTTGACGCAGCAAGTCATCGCCTCTGTACTAGTTGACTGTTTTTTTTTAAATGCGAAATTATGCACGAACTTTATATACTCTTAACGGGAAAAAGATATTGGATTTGTCTCAATACAGCTTTATTTCCATAAAATGTCATATAATTATCTGCCGTGGCCTATCTATAGAGTGAAACCACATGCATTGGTTGAAATTTTTGAGGCGCCTAATAGTTGTACACGGAACGCAAGTGCTTAAAAAATAATATATATATATACGGTAATTGGGATTAGAGGGGGTATGTGCTTTTTATCACAAATCCATTTCAAACAGAAATTTTCACAGGAAATGTAAAAGAATGGCCCATTGGATTTCTGAAGATCAATTAAAATTGCCCATTCTCAGAATTTTATCCCAATCACTGTTTATATATAGAGACATATATGATAATGCTGGTCTAGTCTTAGATTGAGTCCTGATTTGCCAAACAAGCTGGGGATGTCAGCGGTCGTCCCATATACTTATATATACCCCCCTCCCCCCCCCCCAAAAAAAAGGGGGGGAAATTGCGCACCAACTTCTGTGTGCGCTTCGAGACTGAAATTTTCTACTTTTTGGCTCTTAAAACTTACAATATCTTGCATATGCTTTCAGAGCAATCTCGGATTAATGCTCGCCATGAAAAGTTGTAAATATGATCGGTTCAGAAGTTAGCTGCTAACCAGTAAGGACATGTGCATTTTGTTCCAGGTATATATATGCTAGAGAATTCATTGTTAGTTATGAGAGGATTCGGTGTTTTTCTTAGTTGCTGTTCGAGAAACAACAAAGGAAATAAAAAGTTTTATTGCCATGATGCTGATTAGCGGATTGATTACAAAGCCTTAATTGCAGAATATTGGAACAGCATGTTTCAGAATTAGAACAAGGTTTAAAAAGATATTCAATTGGAAAAAAGGTTTCAATCATTTATGATGTTCTTCCATGTAGTTAATAATGCAGAGATTCATGACCGCAACCACCCACAATACAACCCTACGGCTAAATTTCAATGCTTTGTTATTTTTATTCAATCGACAATTAAAACACCATTATACACCAGACCAACATCTTTCTATCGACGAAAGTTTAATCGGCATTCGCAGACCGACATTCATGCTTTATTGCATACCTTCGAAAAGTGCTATGTTTGGTGTATAGGTATGGATGCTCACGAAAGCAGTCACTTGCTTTATTGTTCACACAATAATATACCACGGAAACAATTTTGATCGTATAACACAGGGAAGAATCCAGGGATCCCACGTTGTAAACTAGAGCTGCAATATTTCATTTCTATTCAGGCAATGAACATGAAATGAAAATGGGATGGGACACATGGAGAATGGGATCGATAAATTTTGATTGCCACTGGAAATTGGGAGAGGCGGGTAAGATCCGGCAATTTAGCCCCCTGTGGCGGAGCGCAATAGTTCCTACTTCGGAAGAATACTACAGAAGGGTTCTTTCACGTGCGAGGAACGTGGCATCTTTCTCAACACGTTGCACCACTATCATTTCATGTTCATTGTTTGAATATAGCTGAAATATTGCTGCTCGGACGTTAAACTCCAACAACCAATCAATCAATCTAGACTTAATGCATCAAAGCTTTGTCATGATGTAAAAAAACCTATTTTTCTAACAGTAATTATTTTATTTTATTATGTAACACACTATGTTATATTACAGAAAATAACAGTTATTTTATTGTAACATTTATTATATCTATTGTTATTTCTGTATCTGCAAACCTAAAATAAAATGTTTATGTCTTGATATATTTAATGATACTATTGACTATTTACAAAAATCCGCTGCCCATAATATGTCGTTTGTGCTTTATGCAAAAGTGTTTGTTTTGTTTGTTTGTTTGGGTTTAACGTCCGAGCAGCCGTATTTCAGCTATATTCAGACGATGAACATGAAATTGATGATAAAATGAACATGAAATGATGATGAAATGAAAAAGGGATGGGACACAAGGACAATGGGGTCGACAAATTTTGATTGCCACTGGAAATAGGGAGAGGTGGGTAGGGTTGGGCAATTAAGCCTACTGTGGCGGAGCCCTATGGTTCCTACTCCAGGAGAATACCACAGTAGGTTTCTTTAACGTGCGAGGAACGTGGCATCTTTCTCAACACGGTGCACCACTATGATTTGCGGTCAGGTTTTCCGTATTATAGCCTGACAACCCCAGCATGTAACACCACCACCTGGAGCACACATCCCAGTTGCTCTGTGGGCAGAGCGCCCTAGCCCCCGGCTACGGTTCTGAGCACTATTTAGTCGCCTTTTACGACAAGCTTAGCGCTGCTGCAGGCCTATTCTTTTAACACCCGGACCTGCACGGGGCGTGTGCAATAGGGCACTCGGAAATTAGAGGTTGGGGTATGGAGGAACGGAATTCCATCTTACGTTGTAGGAGTAGCACCATCAGATTCGACTATACAACAGGGGCCACAGGGGCTTGCTCTCACTATCAAATATGCAGTCCCAATAGTATTTAACCTATTCAATGGTGATCCCAAACGCTTCAACTCAGTCAATTTTTTTTTACAATAGAATCGAATATATCACTATTTACTGCTCAGCAATCATTTGACAACTGATGAATATAATGAATAAATACAGGTATCACCATTAAATACTTCTAATTAAAACAACACAATGATTTGAACATTCAAACTCCATGTATCTAAAATCGCTTGGATCGATAGTGAAACTACTGCGATCTACTTTCACGTCTGTTATATTTTGTACCATATCAAAAGAAATAGAAATCCGAAGCTTAAATAAAACAGTAAAAATGTTTCTACACTGTAGTTATTAACACTGGCAATTTGACTCCTAAATATCTTTAGACAATCTTCTTTCCACACTATCTTTTTCGAAATATGAAACTATACAACTTTTTCATCATTTGTAAAACAAGTTATCTAATTAATCAATAATGACAATTTAGACTAACGGTGAAAGTTTACATTATTTTAACTTTTTTTTAAAGTTGTTTCCCAAAACACTAATAGTACTTTCGCATCTATCTTTGATACGACGGAGTTATGATATTAAATTATAAATCAGGATAAATAATAAATTGCTTACCGAGATTTAATTTACACCGGTTAAAGCTATGTCCATCGGTTTTCATTTTCTTTATCTTAAAATATTTAATCCATATCCAAACAGAGAAGATCAGTACAATTCATGACCTATCTAATGATTCCAATAAATCAATGAAAGATCATGGGGCGTCGCTGTACAAAGAGATGGTACCTAACTCCATGGATCAAAGTCATGTTTATCTTACGGAAGAAGGCTCAAGGAATAAATAAATAACATTCCTATCTATATAGAATGATTTTATATTGAAGTCTGTACATAAACTTGTTTGCATCGCTATGAGAAGAGATTTTGAATTCTAAGGTAGGCCTATTATTCAACAGCAGTAACTTCCGCTTTGTGTGTGATAAAAATTCCTCGACAATATATATAAAAATCAGAAATTCGTGTAAATTTAATAGGGATCTTTTATCAGTAGCAGTTTTAATTTCCTAAAGTTTCGTTTAAATTGGTGAAATGTTGTTTTTGCTTTTGTGCAGAAATGGGAACCCCACCTTTTTAAATCCAGAACAATAACTAGAACACGTGTTTATCTTTAAATTGAAAGGAAACTTACCTCAGTAGTCATGACCAACTACCGAAAGTTTCATGAAAATTTATGGAAAATAAAAAAAGGGGGGAATTCATAAAAATAGAAAGGAAATAAGAAGAAAAGAAGTAAACAATTAAAACCTAATTATAGTAATTAAATAAAAAAAAGCAGAAAGTGTCCAACAAGGGAATGATTCAAAATGGAAATGCATCATTTGTTTTATGTTTTGAAAGTCTCCCATCTATCTCCATTTTTTCTTTTTTTATCTCTAGCTTGTCAGAAATTTTTTTTATTTTTTATGCATCAGTTGTCGTAACACAGTTCATCGGATAGATATGAAATTTATTTCTTAGTTTAAGATTCCTTTTTTATAACCGTCATTTCAGACGGTATATGTTATGATGTAACGCTGTCTCTCGTACTACGACCAAAAACGATTGCATTAGTTTCCCTACTAAGTGGAAAGAAGGCTTCAATCAAATGGCACTGAATGTGGAATGTTGTTAATTTCACATAATGAAATAAAAGTCAAAATATCTTAATTGCTGTCAATTGAGTGGTTAGAATTCGAAATGGGTTATTAAAATGCAAAATCAAATGAAGCCTAGAACAACATAGACTTATATTGAGAACAAATCAAAATTGAAATATGTCTAAATTCCCGAAAGTGAAAAAGCAAGATAGGTGAAACATAATTATTATAAATGTAGTAATAAAAATAAGCTTGTCTACAATTCCTTAGCAATGTAATTGCAAGCTCCCTTTCGAATTTCATACATTTTCGAGTCTTAGATTGTTAAATATAAAAACAAAAGAAACAAAAAAATAACTCGCCAAATGTTGTCACTACCAGTTCTAGTTTGTGTATCCGCTTTAAAAAAAAAAAAATAAACGAAATATCGAATATGTTGGTACGGCTACTCTTTTTTTGCGTTCATTACGAAATGATATGTCAAGATGGACTTCTTCCATTAGTAAATAAGAGCATTCAGTTCTTCTTGTTAGTGCTAAAAATATCAATTTGCATGCCAAATAATGCAGAAAATTGTATTCGTCCGTGTTATTTTGGTCTCGAAGCATTTTTCTGATATCTCATTTGCTTGATATGGAAATCTACTAAATAAGTTTCTAAATTCCTGAACTATCTATTCAAACTAATTCGTTGTAAAATCGTACGATAATCAGACGTCTTTTTTTTAGAAGACTAATTTTTTAAAGAAGATGAATGGAATGCGAGAAGTGGAAGGAGTCGATGTGAAGAAATTAGAACGATTTCCTTTCTCTGGGATAAGAGTTTTAGGAGGAGCACATATTGGAATGGGGGTAGCTTGTATGTTTTTAGGAGCTGTTGATATTGTTATGCACGTTATGATTGGCGAATCTAAAGTATTAACAGGTGGAGACGATGATGAAACTGCTAAACTACAAGCTTTACAGAAGACTGCTAAACAATTAGCAATATCTTCTACTGGATTATGGTGCGGACTATGGGTATGATATCAGAAGGCTTTTTTTTGTTGTTTTTTGTTTGTTTGGTTTTTTTTTGGGGGGGGATGGTTGTTTTTTGGTTGTTTTTTGTTTGTTTGTTTTTTTTGTTTTTGCTGGATTTTAGTTATCTGATATAATTCGGAGTCAGACAAGTGTTGACTACTGGGTTGATGAAAATCCTCAGGGCCTTTGGTTCACCTGCAGTGACATCGACCCAGTGGATATAAAATTTTAAAAAATACCAACCATATATATTGCATATTTCGATATGCTATTCACGTGTTTCAAGGAGTGTCCTACCATCAGCAGCATTAGAATAAAATTAACTTGTAAATGATTATAGCGACCTTATATTATGAAGTCACTCCTTCAACTCTGTTTTTCGCATGCACATATTGTACATACTTCTCGTTTTCAGTTTATCTTGTGCGGAGTGATGGCAATTAATATAACGGAAAAAAAGAAACCGAATATATTTTGTTACGTAAGTGATTATTTATATTCTAAAAATGGTTTACCATGTGGCGGTTGCAAATTCTAAAGGCGAAAAGTTTTAATAAGTTCTCTTGAACAACCTTAAAATTACCGGTACATGGAAGGCTAATATTTCAATTAAATTTGATAAAATTCAAACACTGAATGTGTTTATACATGTATGTACGTAATCGTTAATATTGTATCAAGTAACAAGTCGCCATGCTTCGGTGTAAGGCTGCAAAAAATGAAACAATTACCCAAAAATATAGTTATACTGACATAATTTGGAGATTTAAACAAACGGCATCGAATAAAACTAAAAATTACAATTAAAATGAAAATATTACTGTTACTTTAAATCATTCCTAATCATCTGAGGAAAAGAATCATATTTACAGAAAATCAGCTTCATGATTCTGAGTATTCTTTGTGCCTCATTGTTCGGACCTATTTGCCTTGGAATTAACACGTACGCTGCATTGATCGTAAGTATGTTAATAAAATTTGACTATCAGCGTAGATAATTTAAATATTAATAATGGATATAAATGAAATAACGAATTTCAAAATTATCATTTGATGGATAATGATTTAAAAAAGGCCCCTAGTTGAAAAATAATAACTTGAGGAGTTTAGTAACATATTCATGTATGTTACAATGAGTATCTTACATCTTTTTTTAAATTATGACTCTTGCGAATAACCGAACATTCACCAAAAAGCTCTGAAGAAAGTTAAAACAGCAAGAGCGATAACATAAATATTTTAAGACAGGTGAAAGAGTAATCAATTGAACCAAGATTGCGCAGAAAACAAAATGACATATTCCAGGGATACCGGCTAGGGAGGGAAACAAACAACATGAAATAAACATAAGAACACCTACAGAGAAACAAAAGTAAATGAGTAACCCGGACTCTACTTAAAAGGGAAGAATGGGCCAGATGCAGCTTGTAAGGGTCTAGTCTCCACGGCGCCAGCTTGTCTGGAAAATGAACCGTTCAACGTCAGAGCAATTTCGGACTAGTAAGCGTACTTCGCTGTTTTAGAGGCACTCACCGAGTTGCTCATAAAAATGTCCACTTCCGTGGTAGACGAAAGAGGAAAGACAATCTATGACACTGTGAATAAATTGGTTGCATAGTATTGATAGATACATGATAACGAATAGAAAGACTTTAATCATGTAGCGACATAATCCTGATGCAGAAGCCCAGTTATAGGGCTATAAAGTATTACACGATACAAAAATTCGGCGTAATTTTGGCATGTACTGGCATTACGAAAATCCAACAGCAGGTGCTGAAGAAATGTTGCCATAAATAAAAGGAAATATGACAATATGGAATGAGAAGTCATCGCGCTTGTCCCTTTCCATCAATCTCTTACGTGTAGGTAAAGATATGAGGCTGACTTCACAGTTTCTTAGTGTCCTAAAAGTTCTATGTGGTAGATACGATATACGTAGCGCCCGTAACTTGGATTGTTTTCAGCGTAGTTTCTTAAAATGACACACAGTTAAAAAAAAATAACGGCTCAAAGCACGACTTAAAGTGCGGTTTGTCTTAAAGTAGTATACAGATTGATTGATTATTGGGGTTTAACGCCCGAGCCGCAGTTTTTCAGCTATATTCAGGAGATGAACATGAAATGTTGAAATGAAAACTGGGATGGGACACAAGGATAACAGGGTCGACAAATTTTGATTACCACTAGAAAAAGGAAAGGATGGGTAGGGTCGGGCAATTTAACCTCCTGTGGCGGAGCGCAAAGGTTCCTACTATCGAATACCACAGCAGAGGAATGTGGCATCTTTCCCAACACGGTGCACCACTATGGTTTGTGGTCAGGTTTTCCACATTATTGCCGGACAATCCAAGCATGTAACACGCCAGGGGTACCCCATTCCACCACCTGGGGCACACTACCCAGTTACTATCTGGGCAGAGCGTCCTAGCCCCCGACTAGAGGTCTGAGCACTATTGAGTCGCCTTTTACGGCAAGCTTAGCGCTGCAGCAAACCTACTCTTTTGACACACAGACCTGCACGGGCGAAGCATAAGGAGGTCTGCATCGATAATGGAAACTGAGATCAAAGGATCTGGCTATACGATATTCCTTCTTTTTGATTAGATCAACTTTTAAGTTAGCCTCATAGAGTTGAAGAATAGGTCACCGAGTAAATACGACTAAACAAAACATAAACCAGAATTTATCCATTTGTTTCAGACTCTTTTTAATTTTAATGCTCTATATTTTAGCGCGAGAAGTTGTTTAATGAGAACTATAACTGGATGGTCCCTCTGTTGACATCTTTCTTTGCCTTAATGGAGATAGGAATTGCTATAGCGTCATCTTCGGTTAGCTGCTGTTGCTCCGCTGTGTCCCAGGCAAAGGTAACTGCAAGTTGCAAAAAGAAGATTTTGAATGCGATTAGTATAATAAGCAGTACCGTGTCATTAAATGAAACTTGTGTTATTGAAAAAAAAAATCAATGAAGTCTATATCAGAATGAATTGAACTCGGTGATAGTTTTTTTTCTTTGAAAATGAGAATATTAATGTGAAAAAACTATTTTATCTTAAAGTGTGAATTTCGTTCTCGCTACATGCATAACATGTACAATGCAGTTACGAATTGTGTGTTGCAACCTAGATGATCGGAACGTATCTTTACAATAATCACTTCTGTATTTGATAGGTCCGAGTATTTGTTGCCGGAGGATTTCCGACATCAACACGAGAGGCTAGTTCGACCTCCATGGACTATTTCAAAGGAACAAATGTCAAAAATTCAATAAATACGACATCAACCAGGAGAATTGAATGGCCAAATGTTCAAAATAACACAAAACACTTGAGTAAGGTTTAATAGTCTTTGCCTGATGCTTCAGTTTTGTACAACTAAATAAAACTGAAATACACTTTTTGTTTTTTTCAAGACGGGACATTCTACGGAATACTGGCGTTAGTCCGACATTCACACTTTGCACAAGACCTTTAAGATGCTGCCACCAATTTTTGAAGAAAAAAAATCGCGAAGTATTTCTTTGCCTTAATTGGAGCCCACTTCCGAGTTTTATTAATTTGGCAAGTTGGGAAAGATTGATTGATTGATTGTTAGGGTTTAACGACCGAGCAGCAATATTTCAGCTATATTCAAGCGATGAACATGAAAGGGATGATGAAATGAACATATCATTCATGTTCATTTCATCATCCCTTTCATCGCCTGAATATAGCTGAAATATTAGTGGTTCACCGTGTTGGGAAAGATGCCACGTTCCTGGCACGTTAAAGAACCCTGCTGTGGTATTCTCCCGGAGTAGGAACCATAGGGCTGCGCCACAGTAGGCTAAATTGCACGACCCTACCCACCTCTCCCTATTTCCAGAGGCAATCAAAATTTGTCGACCCCATTATCCTTGTGTCCCATCCCATTTTTCATTTTATCATCATTTCATGTTCATTTTATCATCAATTTCATGTTCATCGTCTGAATATAACTGAACTATTGCTGCTCGGACGTTAAACCCCAACAAACAAACAAACAAACAATCATTTTATCATCCACTTCATGCTCATCGCCTGAATATAGCTGAATTTTTGCTACTCGGGCGTTAAACCCCAACAATCAATCAATCATGCTAACATATATACTCAATACTGTTAGACCCAGTTTGCACTCATATGTGGTATTTTTAATTCATGACGGGCTGATGGGTTTCTTAACACCCTTGGCTATCATTTGGGGTCTCGCACGGACGGTGTAAAGCATAGAAGCGTTTACACAATCCAAGGGTATAGTCATATCTGTGAATATGGGTCATGGTGTATTCGGGGACGTTATAGTCGTCATGTGACTACGTTCATTCATTCATTCATTAAATGCATTACCAGGTTATTAAATCACGATCCGTGACCTAGTGATCCAATTTGTGATCTGCACGCTTATATTGTACAGCATACAGCATTTGCTGAATCTTTGAGCCAACAGAATACTTATCGGGATAAAATCAACACTTTCAAGGGCATGCAAGACAGATAAGTAAGTCAACTTAACGGTGCCAGTCAATTGATGAGAAATCAAGACCGAAAAAAATAAAGTTATGTTTCCGATGACCATTCTGAAATTTTGTATAGTCAGTAGGTACGGATTTATTTTTATTTAAAACTTTTGAAATGAAATAAGTCATTATAGTTACACCAAACTCAGAATTCAATGAAAACCAATTATGCAAAGACATAGTCCATAGCCAAATCTCTTTTGGGATTCGGTGCTTGAGATAGTTTTTGGTTTGATGGCGGTGGTCAAAACAAGAAATATCTCAAGTGCCGAATTCCTGAAGGGATTATCCACGACCAAGAGCACATTCATGTCATGTGTATTTACAATCGATCATAAATATAAATAACCAGTATTTTTAACTCTTTGTTTCTCCATTTAGGATAGAAATAAAAACATTTTGGCTTTATTTTCTTCTTTTTCTGAAAGACAAGTACTGTGTACATGTAAGTACATACCTGAGGCGCTAGCTCAAATGATTTTTAGTTTTGCTGTATATGTATATGTCAGAATGCATGTACTGACAAATCTTAATATGATTTTAATTATCCATTTTTTTTTTTTATGACTTCGTGCAAATAAAGTAAAGTTTGTACATCATACTAAACAGTGTACGTGTAAATATTACTCTTATTTAAAGATGTTTACCACATAAAATCTTTTAATACTCAAAGTTAACTTGATAATTTTTTGTTAAATTTTCGATTTATAGAAAACCGTTACATTATGACTTTATTTACATGTTATTGTGTGTAAATAAATTATGAACCACACAAGTACGACGGGTCCGTCAAGTCTGCATTTGGTCAATCAAGATTCTCCCTCAGTATTATTTCTCCATTGAGAATGGTAAAATTTGGTTTTCAACATTTGAACTTTAGCATAATAAGTGGAGACATAGTTTAGGGGATTGAAATGAGGTTGTAATGATAATCTCCTTTTTAAGCTCATTTTATTATGATATTGTTCACATATGTGCATGCAAGATAAAATACATTGCACATGGAGTGTTCTTTAAAAAATGTTTTACAGCCATAGTGATGTCAGATGATCTTTTCTTTAGAATATTCAATTGACATTTATTTTGAATTACAGTTAGATTTGCTGTATAGTATTATAGGTGTAGAGTAACACCATATACTCAATCAACAAATGCAGGCATTGATATGCAATGACATGTATGTTAAAAAAACAACATGTTTTTATTATTTTTATAAAGTATTAAAATTGAATGTCAACTCTTTATCTTATATTTACAATAGACAAATATGGATGAATTGCTTTTCTGTTAAAAGGATGAGGGTTTTGTTTAGTATCAAGACATTTATACTACACACGTAAAAAGTAACTAAGTTTAATCTAATTGTGAAGATTTACAGGATGTAATGAAATAGAGATTCTAAAGAAAAGTCAATGACAGTGTTTTGAAATACTGAATGTACATACACGTTACGTTGGTTCTGAAACCAAACGATACTGACAGTGCCTTTTGATATATTTTATACAGCTGCATAACAAGTACTATAGTGTACAGTTTTTGTCCAAGGAAACATTTTTCAGGCTACAAATGTATGTAATTATTTAGAAGTTGATTATTTGAAATATTGATTTTGAAGTGTTAAATGTAAACCAGTATCGATGGATTTAGCCTTAAAGAGTAGTGTCAAAAGGCCGATTCTACCGCATATGCAGAAAATCCTGCATAAAACTCCAACCCGACGGCCAAATGCAAACGGACGGCATCCCTATTGAGTATAGCGTAAATACATAAATTAAATCTTTCGTACAGAGCATAAGTCAGATTGCCCCAGCCGAGGATAGTGGGGATATGGATAAGGACACCTTAAAGAAAGGTGTGTCACAGATTGGAATGAATAAAGGGATGACATCCAATAGTGATAATATGAATCGCTACCAGTATTTCTTTCTGGAGAATGAAGAAGATTTGGAGGATACCACTCCAACCCCAAACCCCTAAAGGCAGCGGCAGTGCTGTGATAACCCCAACGTGACGCAGACGGATGAGCATACCCAGATGTGTCAAAACTGTGGTGCACATCCAACCAAGCCGCGATTTGAGCATCAACCAGGGGAGCAGAAGACCACTTGCGGCGTCCAACTCAAAAGAAAGAAGGGGTAGTTCTGCAAGAGTACGCCCGGGAGGCATAGCAGGCAACCAAGCCAGGAGGAGGAGGAGGAGGAGGTCATCCCAGTCGAGGGTAAGATGATGGTAAAAGAGACCATGAAGACCCTCCGTCAAATAGCTAAGGATGGGAGTTTGAAGGGGGTCAGTAGGAAGAACAAGGAGGCCTTGGTGAAGCTCATCGAGGAGAAAACCACCCGTAAATTTGCTCGCCAGGAAGTCTTCAGCAAGAAGCAGTTCAAAGCGCTAGCAAAGAATCGTGGCCTCACCAAATACTCCCAGCTCAAGAGAGACGATCTACTCCATTTGGTGGAAGAGGACATCAAAAGCGCCCCAGTCGGGGATGAGATCAAGGTCACTGATAGGCGGGAAGCTCTGAATGGTGTATTTGGTACGGTCGTCATTGAACCCGCGAAGCCGCACGACGTGACCACATATCTCAAAGTAAGTCGGATCACCATCACCACCGCCATCTCGAACGCGCTCGCTCAAAAGAAGGGATTGAAAGTTCACTTAGTGCTCTTTGCAGAGATGGTGAAAACCAACCCCGCGATTGGGAAGAATACCTACATCACCCCCTACTTCCGATCACGCACGACAATGATCACGGAATCTGACGACCTCGAATTGGAGATCGTCTTCATGATGGAGAAGGTCAAGGAAAGTATGGCAAGATACATATGGGAAGGGAGCGGGTGGACATTCAGCAGCATCGATAAGCTAGAAATCCATCTCAACCAATTCAAGCCACACAAGGGGGATTCCTTCATACCAATCCCATCGGCACTCGCGAAAAAGAAGGCAATCGTCAATGTGAAAAATGAGGATGATCGCTGCTTCCAGTGGGCGATGCTGGCAGCCCTACACTACGATGAGGTTGACCAGAAGTCAGCAAACCGCATAGCTCAGTACAAGAGATGGGAGGATGAGCTAAAATTCGAAGGCATCGACTTTCCGGTTTCCCTCAAGGCGATCGATAAATTCGAAAGGCAGAACCCCAACATCAACGTCAACGTTTTTGGCTTCGATGGCGTAAAGAAGGGTGAAGATGAGGAAGAGGATCTCCAGGTTTACCCCCTCAGGATATCAAAGAATACGGGCCCCACCCACGTAGATCTCCTTTTCCTGACCCGCGAAGGCAAGCAGCATTACTGCTGGATCAGGAGCTTATCACGCCTTTTGAGTTCACAAATCTCAGAGCATGGTCATGAGCTCTTCTTCTGCCGCAGATGCCTTTCCCACTTCTCCAGACAAGACCCTCTCGACGACCATATGGAATATTGCAGCCAGAAGGATGCGATCAGGATCGAGATGCCGGAAGAAGGATCTACCATAGCATTCCACAATCACAAGAAGCTGATGAGAGTCCCATTCGTGATCTATGCGGACTTTGAATGCTTCACGGAGATCGATATCTGCCGGCCCGACCCGACCAAGTCGTACACGAAGCAGTGTCAGCAGCACCGGCCGTCAGGTTTCTGCTATCGCGTGAAGTATGCCCACGGCGACTACAAGGAATCGGTCGTCTACTGCAGGGAGGATGCGGCCAAGAAATTTGTGCAGTGCATCGAAGAGGAAGTACAGGCGATCAGCAAGATATGCAAGGAGAAGAAGCCGATGGAGAAGAGCGAAGAGGATAAGGAGGGATTTGAAGCAAGCACGCAATGCGACATCTGCGGCGGCGCATTGAATGGGGATAAGGTCCGGGACCACGACCACCTCACCGGTAAGCATCGGGGCGCGGCACACAACCAGTGCAACCTAGATTTTCAGTTTCCGAAGCATGTGCCCATCATACTCCACAACCTGAGTGGGTACGATGCCCATGTTTTCGTGAAGGAATTCGACGGGGGGGGGGAGATCACCTGCATCCCGAATACGGATGAGAAATATATCAGCTTCACGAAGCAGCTAGACGATGGCCTGGAGAGGAGATTCATCGATTCGTGCAGATTCAAAACTCAGCTCCCTCGAAAATCTGGCGAAGAATCTCACGCCCGATAAATTCAAGGCGGTTTGGAGATGCTTTGGCGATAAGTACGAGCTAATGATTAGGAAGGGGTCTATCCCTACGATTACACCGATCGGCCTGCCAAGCTGGAGGAGATTCAGCTCCCACCCAAAGAGGCCTTCTTCAGCACGCTCACCGGTGAGCACATCAGCGACGAGGACTATGCACACACTCAGGGAGTCTGGGGGCCTTCGACTGCAAGACGCTGCGGGACTATCACAATCCGACGTAGCCGTACTGAAGACTTCAGGGACATCTGTATGGGAAATTATGGGCTCGATCCTGCCCACTACTTCACGTCCCCCGGGCTAGCCTATGAGGCAGCCCTCAAAACCACTGGGATCAGATTGGAGCTGCTCTCCGATCCGGACATGCTGCTGATGATCGAGAGGGCAACCAGAAGGGGCGTCGCCATGATCTCCCACCGCCACGCCAAGGCCAACAATCCCTACATGGTCGACTACGATCACTCCCAACCCACCAAATATCTCACATACCTCGACGCCAATAACCTCTACGGTTGGGCGATGGCACAGCCCTTTCCCACGGGAGACTTCGAGTGGATGGAGCTGGAGGAGATCGAGAAGGTCTTCGAGTATCCCGACGATCACGAGTACGGAGCCATGGTGGAATGCGATTTGGAATATCCACAAGATCTTCACGACGCCCACAACGATTACCCTCTCGCGCCGGAAAACGTGGAAATTGACAAGATGCGCAAGCTCGTGCCTCATCTAGGCAAGCGCGAAAAATATGCTCTCCACTATCGAAATCTCAAGCTCTACTTATCGATGGACATGAAGCTCGTCAAAGTCCATCGCATTTTAGGGTTCAGGCAATTCCCCTGGCTCAAGTCGTATATCGAGCTGAATACGAAGCTTCGAGCCGCAGCCAAGACCGACTCCGAGAAGGAATTTTTCAAGCTCATGAATAACTCGGTCTTCGGCAAATCATCAGGAAGCGTGTCGACGTCAGACTAGTCACCACCGCGAAGCAGGCCCTGAAGCTCGTGGCCAAATCCAACTTCGATCGCCGCGTCGTCTTCACCGAGAATTTGGCAGTCATCCATATGAAAAAGACCAAGTTCGATAAGCCCGTCTAGGAGCGTCCATCTTGGATATCTCGAAGCTCCTGATGTACGACTTCCACTACGTATTCGTGAGGAAGACCTACGGCGATAAGGCCTGGCTGCTCTTTACCGACACAGACGGCTTGGCCTACGAAATCCAGACCGCCGACTTCTACAAAGACATCGCGCCACACGTCCAGGAAAAATTTGATACGTCCAACTACCCCAGCGAGCATCCCTCTGGCTTCCCCACCGCCGTGAATAAGAAGATTATCGGGATGTTCACGGACGAGTGCGGCGGCAAGACCATGACCGAATTAGTGGGGCTACAGGCGAAGCTATACGCCTTCAAGGTAGGGGATGAGGAGATCACCAAGAAGGCGAAGGGAGTCACCAAGAGCGTCATCAAGCGCAGCATCGCCTTCGAGGACTACAAGCGATGCCTCGACACCCTGCAGCAGATGAATATCATCCGGAGCCATCTCCATCACGGAGATCAATACGATCGCTATTTCCGCCAAAGATGAAAAGCGCCACATCCTCCCGGACGGCATCAGCACCCTCGCCCACGGACACTATCGAATCGCTCGCAACTGAGGTCCCCCACCACCCCTTTCCACTTAGCAGGCTCTGACGGGTGCGGATGCCCATTCCACACTTGGCGAATATGCTCATACCTAGATAAATACGTGCACTGTATCCTCCTCCGTGGAGTATATCCCTTCTCGGAGGTGCCCTTCTTCTTGGTGATTCGAACCTTCGTCCACGTCGAATCGCCGCCGCTGCATGGGTTGGAGGTCTCCGTAAAGATTCCAGAAGACCTTGGTCTCGTGCTCTTTCTGGCTGGCGGCGGTGGGAGACATCTTGATGGATTGATGCTTGGTGGTATTATACTGGTGGACGAGATGGTCCAAGACGGGAAGGTAGGTACGCGTGGAATTGGCCGAGAAGTATTTGAACATCTTCTCTTTCATGGTACGATTCCAGCGCTCCACAACGCTTCATTTCTCTTCGTTCTCGGTGGAGTAGATCTCGACGCCGTGCTTCTGGAGCAGATCCTTCATCTCGCGATTATTAAATTCCGTCCCCTTATCGGTCCATAGCTTCTCTGGCGTGCGATCCTTAAAGACGGTCCGGAAGGCATCTCGCACCGTGGCGCCTCTCTTATCCTTGAGCGGCACCAGCCAGCCGTGCTTGGAGAAGACGTCGATGATGCTCAAGAGATACTTGAAGCCTCGGTTATCGCGGGAGAAGGGGCTCATATCTATGAGATCGGCAGCCCAGATCTCGTCCACCCCACCTACCACCACGCGACGCTCATGAAATTTACGTTGGACTGGCTTATGCAGCTCTTCAGCTAGCTCATCCGACCATACTTTTTCCCAAAACCCAGCCCAAATCGCGCTTTAGTGCCGATGATGGGTTTGACGATGCCACGCTCGAAGCGCTTGCGTGCGATGGGATTGGGGATGGCATGGAAGGAGGCTAGCATCGTCTGATCGCAGATCGAATTGCGTCCGGCCGTATCCTTGTGCTTGGCATAGCAAAGACCGTGGCGATAGGCGGCCTCATCGACTCGATTGATGGGCCTCGGCCAAGGTTTGGGGTGCCGTCGGCATCGAGTCGCTGGCTGAGTCTGGTCCCTGGACCGGTGAAATTATGCCCAGGCAGATGCATTTCCACGGGCATCCGATTGATCAGCTTATTCATGAGTCCGGCGCCCTCCTCCTTCTAGATGAGGTCCCCACCTTCCGCCGTCGTCCGTTATTGCTCGTGATCACGGCGCGACTATTCGTCTCCGTCTTCCTCTTGCATTTCAAGCAGTACATTGCCATTTTATATAGATAAATGGACGTTGAAGACCTTACCTACGATGAGTCCACCGCGAGTCGTCGGCATAACCACTTTCTCCTCCCGCAGCGATCCATCCAAGGTCTGATCATCGGGAAATCGGACTGCGACAAGACGACGCTGCTGAATAACCTCCTCCTGCGCGATGGATGGCTCGATTACGATCGACTCTACGTCTTCGGAAAATCGCTGCACCAGCCCATCTACCAGCTACTGCGACGGGTGTTGGGGAAGGGGTTTTCGAAAGACGATATCTGCGATCTTCTCTTCATCAAGGATCGCTATCCCCACTCCTTGGTCGACGTAGTGGAGATGATGAAGCCACCGTCCAAGCCTAGCTGTATCGAACCTTTTTTCTTTGAGCAGGCGAGCGACGTACCCGATCCTCGAGAGCTCAATCCCACCCGCAAAAATCTCATGGTCTTCGACGACTTGATGCTGAGCAAGCAGAGCAAGTGCGAAGACTACTACGTGCGCGGCCGCCATAATAACGTGGACTGCTTCTACCTCTGCCGAAACTACTTCAAGTTCCCGCAATCGATCCAGGAGAATGCCAACTTCATCTGCCTCTTCGAGCAGGATGCCAAGAATTGCGATCATATCCCCCGGGACTATTGCGGCGATCTCACCCCGGCTCAATTCAATGCCCTATGCGACCACTGCTGGTCCAAGCTTCACGGATTCCTGACCATCGATCTCACGAGCCCCAAGACGGCAGAGAAATACCGATGCAATATAGATGAGTTCTATGGAGTCTAAGATAAAGAATGGATCACTTCAAGGAATTTTTCCTTGAGAATCAGCGGGACTTGGTTCGGGAGAATGTCTCCAAGCCCCCACGACCACCCCCTGAATGCAAGCACCAGTGGGAGCGTGTGCTTATTCATGGCGAAATCCGAGGATATAGCTGCAGTGGATGCGGCGCCGAAAGATTGTATCCTACCTTTATAAGCAAGATAAGTATGGCAGCGGGGTGCCGACCGTCTCCCTCCCCACGTGCTTCGACCAGCTGCTGGATCGTCTCGATCTTTGCGCTGCCGCATACCAGGCTGGAAATAATGGGGTGGGCAACAAAATCGTGGACATCCTCGACGCCATAAGGAAGTCCGGTCATATCAGGAGGGAGGAGTACGAGAAGCTGCATCGAAGGCTCCTCTAGATAAATTAACGATGCCTTTAGTAGTGAATAACGGTTATCGCCGAAGGTATGCTGTCGATGGGCGAGGACTATTCGATGCCATCACCAATCTAGCAGGACGCGTGCTTACCTCTTCCGCCGCCAAGACGTTGGATAGTAAGGCCGTGAACGCTGCTTCCAATGCAGCCATGAAAGGCGTGGAAAAAGGTGCGGCCAAGGCCGTGGACCACGTCGTCCATCGAGTGGCTCGCAAGAAAAATCCTCCCCACAAGACCAAGAGCACCTCGCAGCAGCAGGCCCGTCTCAATAAAATCATCCCTGCATCGCCAACATCCACGACTTTGTCCGGCGCTATAAATCAAATATATAATGGCCGATATGCTCACTATCACCGAAGGACTGACTTTCGATGAAAGTCTCCAGGAGTATCAGGTTCACGAATACAAACCTCAAGCCGGGGCGCAACTGAATAATGCCGGCGCAGATACGCATCAATATCGAAATCTCTTCCTCCACCCCTCCCCCGAAAGCTATCTCTTGATTGAAGGCCGACTTCAGAAGAATGATGGCTCTGCGTATGGCGACGGCGATCTGGTATCGCTCGTCCATAACGGTGCTATGTATCTCTTTCGTAGCACCAGCTACCGACTCTCCGGCCAGCAGATCGAGCACCTCAACGACCCCAGCATCGCCACCACCATGCTAGGAATTCTGACGTACCCCGACGATTTCTCCAAATCGCAAGGCTTCAACCAACTATGGTTCCAAGACTCCACGACCAATGCCGAGGCAGTAAACGTTGGATTCGCAGCACGTCACAGGTATATGATCACCAAGCCAACCAATAAGGGATCCTTTTCCTTCTCCATCCCGCTCAAGCACGTCTTTGCTTTGCCGAGGACTACGATAAGATCGTCTACGGATTCAAGCACGAGCTCTCCCTGGTTCGTGATTCGGATGCAAATGCCATCATCCGAGCCGCCGCCGTCAACGACGTGGCCAAAGTAGTATTACGCAAGGTTTCCTGGTACGTCCCCCAAGTCATCTCCTCCGACGAAAAGAAGCTGCGTCTCTACAAGACTATCCAGATCAAGACCAAGATCGACTGCGGATTTTGCATGAGGCAGTGCGACTCAATCGCCGTGCCCCAGACTTCGCAATTTCACTGGCGTCTAGCCGCTAAAAGCGGGCGAGAAAAACCGCGATGGATCATCGTCTCCTTTCAGACCGAAAGGGATAATTATCAGCTGCATAATGCCGCTGTCTTCGACCACTACCGATTGCGAAATATCCACGTGACCCTCAGTGTGGAGCGCTATCCCGCCGTTGACTTCAATGCCGGCTTCACCCAATGCAGGGTCGCTAGGTTCTACAAGGAAGCTGCCGAATTCCGCAAGAAATTCTATAGCATGGAAAGTCTGCTGAGCAATGGCGGCATCAATCCCTCCGACTTCATCGATCTCTATCCCCTATTCGTCATCGACGTGAGCCATCAGTCCGAGGGGATGAAAGAGTCGAAGGTGGATATCCAGATCCGAGCCGACTTAGAGCGCAACGTCCCTGCCAATACCCAAGCCTTCGCCCTGGTCATCTCCGATCGAATCCTCCAATTCGAATCCGATGGCCAGAAGATGAGCGTCGTCTTCTGAGGAGGGTTAGATAAATGGACGCTTCACTTTTGCGGAAAATCGCTACCAATACCGAACCCAAGCATGGGTTCTCCTTCATCGTCTCTGGGAACGATTGTCAGATCTTGACTCGCTTCAACCCACCCCTCCAACTGCGCGAGGAGAAATCTTACGAGATGGCCCTCGTGAATCTGGAGACCTACTACTCCGTCTCCAATATTCATGCAGGTAATAATTTCTTCCGCTACTCTCCCGATGATGGAGCTAACTGGTTTCCCGTCGAGCTGAATACCGGCTCCTACGGCATCGACGATATCAACGATGAGATCCAACCGCAACTGCGGCTCCATAAGCACAAGGCTAAGGTCCTTCTCAATGCCAACCGCGCGACTCTGAGAGCAACCTTCACTCTCGCCAGAAATTATCAAGTGGATTTCGACGTGTCTAATAGCCTAAATACGGTGCTTGGATTCGAGCGCCGGACGTATGCCTACGACCGTAGCACTAATGGTTATGCAGAGGGTGAGAATATCGTCAATAGCATCCTGGTGAATATTGATATCATCCACGGAAACTACGTCAACGGCACCCAGCAGTCCACCATATATAGCTTCTTTCTCGCGGTCGATCCTGGCATGAAGATCATCCAGACCCCCAAGAATCTAGTCTACTTACCCGTGACCCTGAGAACCATTGACCGCTTGCAGACGTATCTGACCGATCAAGACGGTCGCCCCATCGATCTGCCAGGAGAGCATCTCACCATCCGCTTCCATCTGCGTGAGGTATAAATAAATGGATTATCAAGAGTACAGTCTCAACTTGACAAAGGGTCAGGCAGAGAAGATCCAGTGTGCAGCAAAGAAGGGTTGCCCCGTGAGCGTCCGATTGCTGCACGCAAACCTATCGGGTGAGCATAAAGTGCGCCAGATCCAGCGCATCACCAAGCTTTTGCAGAGTGGGAAGGGTGGTATGGTCTTGGAGATGAGTCCGAAGCAGGTGAGGCATAACGTGCAGAAAGAAGGTGGATTCCTCCCAATGCTCGCAGGTCTTGCCTCTGCTGCGCTACCAGTGCTGGCCAAAACCGTGCTGCCTGCATTGGGGGTGGGTGCATTGAGCGGTTTGGGTAGTGCAGCCATCCAAAAGGCCGTGGGATCTGGATTGTACCTGAAGAAGGGTGGAAAAGTGTGTTGCGTGAAACCTCAGGGTCGTGGCTTTTAACTCAACCCGGGCAATTTGCCCAATACCTACGTCTATGGGTTGTACTTGAAGAGCGGGCGTCAGGTGTACGACGGTAGCGGATTGATCCTTGGTCCTAATAGCCCCTTCAAAAGCATTCCCCTGCTGGGCATGCTCCTCTAGATATAGATAAATGGACAACGCAGACTTTGAGAGGCAATCCTTCCAAAAACCTAGGATCGAGTCGACTGAGAGGGAGCTTGAATCCGAAAAGCATAAATATGCCCGACTGTCGAGTGGATAAAGCGGTATCTTTTCCTCTAGGTGCGTGCGCCGTACTCAACGTCATTTGCACTACCGGCACACTCAGCACCGCCGCCACAGGGATAGGCGCCGTGGCATGCATTCCGTTGAGCTCACTAGCCGTCGTGAATTCCATCGCGATGATGGTGTTGACGGTGATAGTCAAGCGTATCCGCAAAACGCGTAAAAAGCATGAAGATACCGTGCGTATCGCCAGATCCTACCAATCCAAGATCGAAGATGCAGTGAGCAAAGCGCTGGAGGATGATGATGATATCGATGAATCTGAATTTGCAGGGATTGTGAAATGTCTTGGCTTCTACTACGACGAAATGCAGCAGCTGCGAAAACCTTCCACCACCACCACTTTTAGTGA
This sequence comes from Perna viridis, assembly GCA_037379345.1. Taxonomy (NCBI): domain Eukaryota; kingdom Metazoa; phylum Mollusca; class Bivalvia; order Mytilida; family Mytilidae; genus Perna; species Perna viridis. The sequence continues at coordinate 25,445,518 of CM074515.1, forward strand.
AGACCTTACTACGCATGCGCCATAGGGAGGATTCTTCCAACGCGCGCCTCGCTCGGCTACGCCTCGCTTCCCGCGCTTATTCCAAAATCCTCCAGATCAAAGTCTCAAGTGACCAAAAAAAAATTTCCCAATCCAGTAATTTGGATTGGGAAATTTCGAACCCCTAGCCCTCGGTTATTTTTTTTACTTCCTCACCAGATTGTAGGAGAGGTATTCCTGTTTGGACTTTTTGCTCACTTTAAAGTCCTTCATATACCGGTATTGTAATTTTGTTTCATAAGAAATCGAATGTTATCTGCTAAGTACATGGCTCTAAGTGGGAAATTGTTTCCATTATGCAATTTTATTCTCATTTCTTAGGGAACTTTTTAACCAGGACTAATGTAAAAACAAAGACCTTATAAATGTGAATTCTTAGCAAATCACAATCTACTAGTAAAGTTGCCCATAAGGAAGAGTAATTGAAAATGGAGCATTCCCAAACCCCGAATTTTCATCTGAAAAATTCCCAATGATGTTAGAACTGTCAAATTTGCCAAGCTGGCCGAGTGGTCTAGGGCGCTGGACTTTGTGCAGGCGTGTTGCCATAGATGTCAAAGCGGTACGAGTTCGAGTCCCGCGGAGGGAACGACCAAAAATTTGCATCGCAAACTTGGCAGTTCTAACATCGTTGGGAATTTTTCAGACCCTTCTATTTATATATATATATACTTTTACGTAACCATTTGTAGTATGTAATTTTCCCTAGGAACTGTCTTCGATCTTATGGAGTTGTATTTTTTGGAGGAGCATTTCGATTTTACGAGTAACCGTTTTTCTTGCAATAATAGTCTTAAGAAAATTGAACTTATAAGAGGTCTGTTGTTCTTATCATAATACTTATTAAACTAAAATTTCATTTAAGAAATGCTTTTGACAAAGAAGCAGTCTTTTAAGTGAAATGGTGGACTTATGAATGTTCTACTCATATTTGAAAAATGTACTGACCCTAAAAACATTTATATAAAACAAAGACACGTTATCTTGTAAACTGAAATTATACTTGATTTATTCTATACATGAAGAACTCAAATTGAGCAAAATGTGTGATATCTATTTAAATTACACCAATGAAATCTAATTCTTTTTTTTGGTGATATTGAATGTTTACAAGTCGTTGTTTCAATTTTTTCTGTACAGTCTCTGGTGTGTACATGAATTATTACCTGATCTTAACTGAAGTGTTTTGTTATGAGAAGTGTATCACTGTCAAGGTACTAAAGTTACATCTAAATGAAAAAATTGGTTGTTAAGGTAAAGTATCAAGTTCCGTTTTATTTTTATAATCTGGTTAAAATGATACTTTCTCAACTGTGTCGTGGAGGACAATGTCTTACGATTTGTTGGTAAGTATAATTTTTCTGTTATATTTCTAAATCTTATAGAAAAAAAATGATAATCGAATGCGACTGGTTAAGGAAAGAATATTTAACTACATGTATATGTCACATAGACACATACATGTACATGAACATTTTTTTTAATTCGAAATTCTGTTTGCTCATTGCAACTACATTATATACGTTGCAATAAGATGTTTATAATACGTAGAGGAAAAAACTATTATTTTTGGCGAAAAAAGGGGCTAAATCGTAAAATGAGGAATCATCACAAAGATATCAACTGAATGTTCCGTGTGTAATTATATTTGAAATTAACTTAAAACAGTTTATTTTCCTTTTGTCGTTTTAAAAACAATGTTAAAGTTACTTTATCCTGTGACGTTTGTTTCTTTGGCGACAGTCACATAAGTTCTTGGAGTTTCTCAAGTCATTAAAAAAACTCAAGCTTCTTACCTGAAATACCTACGAACGAGTAAAAAAAATAAAAAATTATAATTAATTGGAAGTCTTGAATACTGTTAACAACATGATTTTGTGGGCGATAAACAAAACGATATTGCGAAAATAAATCGATGCAAATAAGTCTTTTCACGACAGAATACTTATTTGACAGAGTCGTAGACACAAAATGGGGTGGAATCTTATATCTAACTTGCGAAAATAAATCGGTTTTCTGTCAGTTTCCGAAATAAGATGATCCATACAAAAAAGTTCTGTGAGTACTTGTAGTCAAAATATTAACCATCCTATAAACTTATATACAAAAATAAAGCATTTTCGAAAATAACAGCCTGTATTTGTAAGAGGCTTGTAGACCAGAAACGGAGACGTTTGTTAAATTAGAAGAAAAGCGATAACCGTTCTTTTTGTTATTTTTTTATTTCAGGTAACCTGTCTTCTAGTAACAATGTGTGTGACACACAACGTGACTAATCATGAGTACGAGGGTATGGTGAACTTTTTATATATCGTACATTTTAGTATAGGGTGACTAATATAAGTATAAGTTTACATGAATAATTAAGTGTAAGTTTTTGTAAGAATCGGGCATCATGGGAAAAATCAGAAACATGCATGCCAAAAACCCACCGATGTGAATATATCACTCAATGATGCTTTCTTTTTTTGAAAAAGACTTTTATTTTATCTCTGCATCACTCAATTTGCGTTAATCTTTTTCAATGGAATATTAGAAGATTGAGGTTTTTGACAAAGTAATCTGCCCTTGAAATGTTTGCAGATAGTCGAATTAAACTTTCAAAATGGTTGGGTTTTATTCATTTCATGTTTCACTCAATGCCTGATTCTTACAGAGACTGACACTTATATCTACATTAAATACCTAATATACTATCAGATACATATGTCGCTCTTCATAAAATAAAATGTAACGTTATCTCGTTGATTTTAAAAAGTCAAATTTCCATTTCATCAAATAAACTTCAAACAATAACCATTTAATGACACAATGAATGTGATAAATGTCTATTATTTCATTGTCAAATTTGTCGGTACGTAAAATTTGTCATATAGCTTCATTTCAATTGCTTTAATATATACGACGAACTTCTTTTCTCTTTATAAACATAATTGTTTAATACTGTGAGTTTTTTTTTTCGTTTGTAACCTTGACCTTCAATGATCAGAACATGCCTTACTTCTTCAAGCACCTGAGTTTTCGCGGTGTTTTAGTCGGCTGTTCATTTTCCTGTATTTACTTTTTATTAAATGGTTTTGTTTCTTCTATACTCAACTTCATTACAGTCTAATGTTTGAATTGATATTTTCAACTAATCTCAAGTCAAGGTTGACTTTTTTGTTATTTGCTCAGATACACTAACGTCGGTACTTACAATTCAGTAACTTAAGTTAATGGAATTTGTCACGCCTTAAGACAGCTATCTGATGGCAAATAGGTAATTTTCTGCGAATTCAAAAATTAACAATAATCTGTACCTCTCGATCTTAGGCGGCTAAGTAGGTTTTAATCACATTACTAATAACTGAATATCGCTTTGGTTCAATAGTCTTGAATAATTAAATGTATAAAATGGAATGCTAAATTACAACAAAAGAATGTGTAGTCATCGTTCAGGAATTAACACCACCAAATTCCCGACAGTTTATCAACACTTTAATCAACAAGATCATTTAATCCGTTCTAAGAAAGTTCGAATTTTAGAAAAAAAATACCATCCTACGAACAGTCCCGTTCTAAGTAAAAAAACTATCGTACTGGATACGCAGACTAGGTACCTTACGGACGCTATGACAACATCAAAAGTATAGGAAACCTTTCAAGCCAATATAACAATAGCATAAATGTGGCCATCGCCACTATACGTGACCTAAGTTACATGATGTCTCCATAGCTGGTCTCCTTCCTTTCATACAAAAACCTCTTGGACTTCATCACATTAGAACCAAACTTTATTCTATACCTTTCACTCTACTACACTCCCTTTACAAAACAAGTCTTGACACTCCTGTTTCTAACCCCACCTCATCATTATACAGACTTGTTGCCATCATTTTGGATATTGGTTTCCAAAGACTCTTTGTGTGAAAAGTCAAGATGAAGAATCATTTCTTCCACTACCGTTTGTAAACAAAGGTATAGATGCAATTAATCTGCCTAACATCCTCCATCACAAAAACGTTACCAACAAAATTCCCCCATATTTCAAAGACAAATACATACCAATTATTTCATATTCCTATACTTCAACCATCGCATCCAAAATTTTCAATTATAAAAGGCTATTGCAACACCTTGAGATTGAGGATTTCAAGGCTAAACCATCTGACTGTTCTTGCAAAAACTCTCCATTCAAATATGGTCCTTCTGGTCACGTCCATACGGGAGATTTAACCATCATCGAAAACGAATCTCTGAGTAACATCCTTTCTAAAGGTCCCAATTACCGTTAACCACGCTCCGTAAATTGGAATTATAACTTTAAAGTTCTTATGGATGCCGTCGAGGACTATGCAAGAAAATGGATAAAACGAGAACAAGAAGACATTGATTCTCTGTCAGAGTGGTTGAAGGCCGTGAGGTCTTTAATTTTGAAACGAATGAAAGTTTCAAGTAGGTCAATGAGTGCCAAGGCTACATCGATTTTCGAAGACCCCGATATAGCAAAGACATTGTCTATTATACATGACAAATATGTTGTCGTACCAGCAGACAAAGCCCAAATCAACATTGATTTTGTCGGCAAAACGTTTTACATCCAATGTTTATTATCAGAGGTAGACGTAGAAAATATTAGCAGTGATAAGACCTATACTTCTACTACACTCTCCAAAGAAGAGATTGTGGACAACCATAAATCTGTGCTATTCTCTTTTGGTCTCTCTACCAAGGACGATGATTGTGATTTACCGTCTATGTACTGGATCCCTAAACTCCACAAGAATCCATACAAACAACGTTTCATAGTTGGATCTGCAAAATGTACCACCAAACCTCTTTCAAAACCTTTAACTTCTATACTCACAACTGCCAAAGAGAGTCTGCAGTCCTACCACAACACTTGTTACTCCCGTAGTGGTATTAATTCAATGTGGATCCTGAAAAATTCGAAAGATCTTTTGGAGACAATAGGTTGAAGACTATTATCTGAATATAAAACCATTAAAACCTATGATTTTTCAACACTGTATACTTCTATTCCCCATACTCAGTTCAAATCCAGACTTAAAAACATTAAGATGGTACACCTATATAAAATATATAGTTCTTGGTAGAGATTTTTCATACTTTATAAGAAATAATTCCAAATCATCTTCCAAATATATTGAGGAAGATGTTTACAAAATGCTGAAATTTTTAATCGACAACATATTTGTCCAGTGTGGTGGACGTGTTTTTCAACAAAGGTCGGCATTCCAATGGGACCAAATTGTGCTCCTTTACTTGCTGACCTATTCCTTCACTTTTATGATGCTGACTTTATAGCTGATCGGATTGGAAGGAAAGAATATCGTTTGGTTGGATCCTTTAATCTCAGTTTCCGCTATGTAGATGACGTTTTATCTTTAAACAATCCTAATTTCGGGGATTTGATACATCGCATCTACCCCCAAAGAATTTGAGATAAAGGATACTACAGACACAGTGAAGTCAGCCTCATATCTCGACCTACACATAGAAATCGATGGTAAAGGAAAACTATTGACCAAACTTTACGACAAACATGATGACTTTCCATTCATAATTGTCAACTTTCCTTTCATCCGTGGCAACATCCCTTCAGCACCTGCGTATGGAGCGTTCATATCACAACTCATACGTTATGCCAGAGCCTGCCGAAACTACGCAGATTTTTTATATATCGCTAGAAGTCTTAACAAGTACGCTTCTGGAACAAGGTTATGTTGCTACAAGATTGAAGTCATCACTACAGAGTTTTATGGTCGTCATCATGAACTCGTGGTTCGTTATGGTGTATCTATCTACACCATGAAAACTGATTTTTTTCAACGGTTCATATTTTTCCTTTCCTCGTTTGTCTATGCCGGACTTGACCTTTTATGAGCAACTCGGCGGGTGTGTCTAGAAAAGCAGAGGACGCTTACCCTACCGGTGCAACTGGTCCATGCTCCCAGTGGAGTCCGAGTTGCTCATTTGCTTTTGTTACCTTGTATGTATGATTTTAGTTACTTTATGTTCTTTGTTGCGTATGTCTGTTTTCCATGTCTGATCTTTGTCTCTGGATTATATTGTTTTAATTACCGATATAACCTTGGTTCCCTTGATTACTCTTTAACAAAATTCGAATATAAGAGAGCAGAGGTTTTGTGATACAATTTAATCACCAGTAGATTGTAATTAACTTGTCGATCTTTTTTCCTAAAATTTTAAATTTTCTTATTCTTATGTGTATTTTTGTAGTAACGTGCGTATCTATTGTAGTACTTGTCGGTCGAAATCTCTCAACCCCTAGTTCATGTGACATTTACTACCTTGTGGAAATTAACACAATCCTTAATGTGACAACAAGAGGGCATGTAGTTGATCCACCGTGTTCAATTGGATTATTGGGAGGTGAATTCATAAATGAAACCTACAAGGATGTATGTTTTCGTGTTAAACATATACACATACCATGTGGTAACAGCTATATCGAGGTAGAAGTTTGGCCTGTAGCCATTAACGCCACTGGTGTATATAGAAACGCTACAATGGTAGGTCTTGTTCATTATATATAGTTATGTTCTTATATAATACGCACCTTAGTCGTAATAAATCTCCGTTGGGTTTTCTTTAAATAAAGATGTCAAACATTAGGTTACAAGGAAATTTTAAATCAATTCAAACAAAAAGTGTTCGTTATTCCCTCGCTTAAAAAGTGGGATGTATATAGTGAGCATGCTATCCGTTCGTCCATACCCAGTTCTTTACCTCAACTCCTCTCAAGCTAGTGAATGGAATTTTATCATACTTTCAAACATTTTTTATGACATGATAATTGACTTATGGAGTTTTCTGATGCAACGGAAGAAATTTGTTATTTATCCACATGGGGCAACTTCTAGTATAGAACTCCTCTAAATCCGCTTACTTGTATTCAATGAAATTTCTCACATTATTCATCACATGATGCCATTGAGAAACTCGTAATTTGTTTCCCGTTGTTTCTAGGGTGTAAACAATGGGGGGGGGGTCACAAAGTTAGCTTATTTCTGTACCGTTATCAGTCTTAATATGTCGTGGAAGGAGCCATAGAGTGATCCCCAGTGTTCCGTCTTAGGTCCCCTTACTTTATTAGTCTATTGAAATGGTATTGCTTATATCTTACCTGACTGTTTGTTGGTAGCGAATTGTCTTATATTCCTTAATCTGTCGTTGTTTGGGCAACGGTGACTCATTTTCGACTATTTGACATTTCGTTTGCGTTAGAAAGACTACAGTTGGCAAACGTTGGCCCAAGAAATTATAGCAATGCAATGCTTTTAATATATTTTTAAATGTAAAATTATCATTCCAATTTTTTGTATGTGACAAAGCAACTCAAATATATTTCCGGAATTTAAAATAGGTTGATACCATGATAATTATGTGGATTTCATGTTTATTATTAACTTACATTTCACCGCTACATCATTGAGAGTACAAAACCGATTGTGTCATACGATTGGCATATGATTATCATAAGATGATTAAGGCTTGAAAACATTTAAGTAGCTGTCTTTGTAAGAATCATGCAAAATCTGAAAAATGCGATACACCCCAAAAAAAGGCTACATATTTTTATTTTTGTAATTAAGTTGTTTTATGGGTCTATACAATGAAATGTGTAATTATTCATTCTAATCTGCCTGCTCTTAGGAGATAATCCACATTGAAATCCAGTAGATTCTATTGTATTTTCGTGCCATTTTCAGAGTGTTATCTCCCTTAATTTTTAAATCTACAGTGCATTCTATATAATTTTTATCTCCTAAGAGCACGGGTTATATGAAAAACCACATGTTCATTTCTTTTCACTATGACATTTCAAACAAAATATCAAAAAGAAAAATATGTAGGCTTTTTACCCATAAATCACATTTTGCATGATCCTTAGCTGAAGTGCTACTTAATTAAAATATGAATCCTCGAAATTACAGTGATATGTTGCAAACCATATGATTCTCATATGTGGTGCGTTGGATTGTATAGTTGAATGTTTATCTTGGTACTTTATAACAATTGTATTACAATGCACATTTTTCACAAATATAAATCACAGGAATTTCCTTATGCATGTTAATTGCTTCATACAATAACCAGTTTGATTATTAAAATAAAAAAGACATATGTTTCCTCTTTTCAGAAGTTATATTTGTTAATGTTAAGTTTGACAATTAATTGTTTATACCATCACCAAAAAAAATGACAAGGTTATCTGGTTCTCCTTAAACTTTTTTGATACCCAAATTCAACAAAACAAATTTGAAATACAAATTTAGTATACTCAGTTTGTATGTATGATTTTAGTTACTTTATGTTCTTTGTTGTGTATGTCTGTTTTCCAAAAGGCTATTTGATTTTATGTCACTTACATAAAAGATTTTAGAATATGATTTCCATATTTCTTTAGTATACATTAACTTACTTTGTATGTATGGTTTTAGTTACTTTATGTTCTTTGTTGTGTATGTCTGTTTTTCATGTCGGGTCTTTGCCCCTGGATTACATTCTTTTGATTACCATTATAACTATGGTTCCCTTGATTACTCTTACTTTCATAGGTTTATCATTAATACATTCAAAATTATAGGAATTTATACTGCAATAAAAACAGACTGATCTCTGATGAGTATTAATAGCAGCATTATAACAAACAATAATACACCTCTGTTAAAACCCTCTAGGAAACCATCGTTCTACCAACGTTAGCCGTGGAAGCAATTACAACATTTGACCAACTTTCCACATACAATATGCCGACAACAAAATCATAGTTATAACTGAGTTCGGGCATGCGTCACTGGTTTGTCTACATGTAAGAATCACTGTATTTCGAAACCTCTGCTTAAGATTATCAGAAATAAATAATTGACGCCGGAGTATACTGACGTAACATATTTCCGATTTATAACTATACTGTTCCGGTGTATTATAAATATCTCTTTTTGTACGGAACTGATTGCACGTGCTCGGGTCAGAGGTTGTCGACACTGAAACCGGCCTGTTTCATGAAAACAGGTAATTTTCAAGTTTAAGGCTCAACATAGAATATTTCCAACTTTTCCACAACCTCGTATGCCATATTATTTAATCCCTTTTAGAAATGTAGAAAATACACATGAAACCAATCAATCGGTATTGATTTATCGTCTACCATCAAACAACAATCACATGACCTAAATACGTCATGTGTCACAAGAAAAAAACTATAGGAAGCCAGATTAACAAAACAAATGAACATTTTCTGAAGATGTTACAAATTAAAATATCAAACATATTTTTCCTCATCTTAAAAACATTTTACAAAGAAAAAATCAATGAAAATGAATAGATATGCAGTATTTAACTTCAGAAAAAGTTTACAATGAACAAGACCTAGTTCAGGATATTTTATTATTTACAGACAAAAAACTGAAGAAAAAACAGTATCACCCCGATGCTTTGAAATCTACCTTGAATGGAGTACAGAATGGATATTTTTGTTTAAGTTTTTGTTTTTTATTTTATTAAAGTTGTTCAAATTTTATTTTATTAAAGTTGTTCAAATACATAAACGATTTAATTTTCTATGTTAGAATTAATTCAATAGAAAAATAAGTTGCACAAAAAAAAATACTTTTATAAGAATAATTGAATAATTATCAATAAAAAAAAGTTAGCAAGTTTCAATAATCTAATGATGGATATTGCCCTATAGCATATCAATTTAAAGTGATCTAAAAATTCTAAATGATTTCAGTTTTTAATCAATTTCAATCAAATGATTACTTGAATAGGAATTGAAATAAGATAAACATCATTTTGAAATAACTTGCCTTTAAATAAACAAAATGTTTAAAATGCCTACATATAAGCACTTATCTTTTAGACTAAAATAGATTCTTTAAAATCATTTTTGTCTTAAACTATATTTTCATCAATTGATAAAATACTAGCATTTATCTATTTATTTAATGGAATAGTATTGTATCCGATATGGTTCTTCATACTTGTTTAATCTCTGTGCAGGACGTATGGTTCGCCAACAATAATGGCGGGTAGTTGACATCTGATTCAAATTCCCTGGTGTAATAATCAAATAAAGACATGAAAAAGACATAATATACAGGAGTGGAAAGTAGAAAGTCCGAATTTTATTTATGTAAACAACATTACCGTCGTCTGGTCAGATCGGTAACTTGATCGGAAGAATCTGATTTTGATCAACAGATTGGGGTCCCCCAGTTTTTAAGTGATACATGATTAAATTCATTGAAATGAATATGTTACTGTATAATAACGAGGCATCTCTTTCGCTATTTAGCCTTATATGACATACAAGTCTACATGCAGGCAAAATATGATAACCGAAGGTTTGTCAATATGCCCTGATGGGTTTGAATTCCACCTTTTGGTCAGAATGTTCACCAACATAACGGGGTCATTAAGAAAAGACATGCACGAAGAAAGTATACAGCTTGTAGTGGAAAAGCCACCACCTGAATATTCTCAAGATGTGATTTACCGTAAGTTGAAATAAATAGTTAAAGGTCATGTAAGTGCATACTTACTTTCACTATAAAAGCTTTACATTGATTATAAATACTTTTTTTAACATTATTTTCACCTTTATGGAAGTAATGTTTTATCTATAGGTTTTCCTTCGAAATTATTTCATTTTTGTTAAGATTCCCATGACGTTGATTATTAAGAGGCTTAATTGAATATTTAAGGGAAATTTAATCTCTACTGATATTAGTTACTTGAGAGGATCTTCACAGAACCCCCCAGCAAGTGGTAGGCTTGTCAAAAATAACGATTTTTATTTGACGCAATTCTAAGATTAAAAGCGGTGTCCAGACTTCTTCAGGTAAAAGTATTTTGCTAGCGCGTGTATTTATATATGTATAAATCATAACATTTTTCATAAATACACTTTTTTGGCGAATTGAAGAATAAAAGACAACATTGCTATCGCTGCGTTAGCCTATGAATTTAACATTATGTACAACGCAAAGGCGAAACAAATATAATTGAACTTATTTTAAACCAGGCCCCGTGCAGGTCCGGGTGTTAAAAGAATAGGTCTGCAGCAGCGCTAAGCTTGTCGTAAAAGGCGACTAAATAGTGCTCAGAACCCTAGCCGGTGGCTAGGGCGCTTTGCCCACAAAGCAACTGGGATGTGTGTCCCAGGTGGTTGAATGGGGTACCCCTGGCGTGTTACATGCTGGGGTTGTCAGGCTATAGTACGGAAAACCTGACCGCAATCCATAGTGGTGCACCGTGTTGGGAAAGATGCCACAATCCTCGCATGTTAAAGAACCCTACTGTGGTATTCTCCCGGAGAAGGAACCATAGGCTCCGCCACAGGAGGCTAAATTGCCCGACCCTACCCTACTCTCCCTATTTCCAGTGGCAATCAAAATTTGTCGACCCCATTGTCCTTGTGTCCCATCCCTTTTTCATTCAATCATCATTTCATGTTCATTTTATCATCTATTTCATGTTCATCGTCTGAATATAGCTGAAATATTGCTGCTCGGACGTTAAACCCCAACAAACAAACAAACAAACAATTTTAAACCAGCAATAAAATGAGAGGATGAAATCTAAATCCCCCCTCCCGATGAATAACTCATTTGATGTCAACAATAACCACGTTAAGTATATGTGCTTTGGCTCAGGTTGTTTATACGCATTTCACAATGTAAACTACAGATAATTAAACATAGATTTGACAAACACCAAAAAGCATCAACATTAGATGTTATGCTAAATCGTGGCGCACGACTTTTTCGACAGCCATTAATCTACACATCTACACATTGAACAACAATAGGGGGCACACTGGTACTCCTTTTTTCGAACAATGTAGATACATGTAGTAGACATGAAGCCATAATCACATTTGAACATTATCATTACGCTTTAAATCTCCTTTCTGTTTACAAGTAAGTGTAAATTTTGTTGTAGATTTCCAAGCCCGACAAATTAAACTTGACTGTACAGAAGAAACTTGTGGTGATGGTATAAATATAAATATTATCGGAAATAAGGAAAATGAAGACAAAGATGACAAGTCAAATGATGACACTTCTTTCAGTAGGTCAAATTAATGTGTATCCGTCCTATTATTTACAATGTCTTCTGTAGACTGAGAGATAAGTCAAACTTGCGTAAAAGCACACCTTCATGTTTAAACTTACAAAAAAGCATACCTTTCAACTTACATTCATAAAAAATCTTCCATAACAATTGTTTCTTTATTTTTATCCAACTCCGTATATGTTATGATAGAAACGAATAGTGCATGCTTCATTTAATTAACCATTTTTCAGTCAAGTTTTTCCATACAATATTTCCTTTAAAACACCACCCATATTTTGCAAAATTAAACGTTGAAAGAGTAACCAAGGGAACCAATGTTATAGCGGTAATCCAGGGACAAAGACCAGACATGGAAAACAGAAATACACAACAAAGAACATAAAGTAGCTAAAATCATACATACAAAGTAACAAAAGCAAATGAGCAACTCTGACTCCAAGAGTAACTAAGGGAACCAATATACTAGCGGAAATCAAAAGAATGTAATCTAGGGACAAAAATATGTTTTACTTACGTTTGCATAGGCCTATAAACGTGTCTTAGTTCATAGTAATCACTTATGTCGTAAAAGTCTCTAAAGAACATCGTGCGCTCTTTATGTTTTCGTGTCGTTTGAGCAAATTCAGAAAAGCCTGCAAATCAACATGTTGATAATGACATTATATGTTCTTGTGAATTTTATACGTCCAAAGTTCCATTAAAAGCGATAAAAAAGTGTTTCACATATTTAAGACCAATTACTAATGCTTAAACAACTACATTTTTCTCTTGTCATTTTGCAGAACCCGTCGACATCAATAACATCATTACCATTCTTGGTGGAGTGGTATCTAGTTTGTGTATTCCTGTCGCACTGTATTATATTAGACAACGGATAAGAAGTACACATGATATCCACAGAACAAGCAGAAATCCGGGTGATGGGACAGACGAAGTCGATGGCAATGCTAAAACAATAGAAGGTATTGTTTTTTTTTATAAATATAACAGATGCAGATTGTTCTTTCAAGATACTTGTTGGACTAAGATGTATTCGACTAAAAACTTAAACAAAATTTGCTGCGCTGAGGTCGACTTAAAAAAAAAGCTTTACATATTTTAGACAAATATTTATCAATGCACATTGAAGATGAAGGTTTTCCATGTTCACATTTATGGTAACTTGATGACCATGGTAACCATGACAATGTAATGTTGTTTTCAAAGACGTAAGTAACACCACAACTGTTAAGTGTAATACAATATTTAATTTTACGTTGAGAAATTCTAATAAATTTTTAAAGTTTCCTTACATCAAATATCTTTACTTGATATAAAATTTACATTAGTATAGATCGAAATGTTAAAACAAAGATAGTACATATATATCTTTTCCATCAAATACCATTAAAACAGAAGGGCATCTAACACGAACGATGTGAACGATTGTCATCAATCGTCCTTGACTATCTTTAGTAGACCTTTTGATTAAGAAATCGTCTATGAACCGCAGAGCGGTTTATTACCTATTTTGATGAAGATTAATCTGTCAGTTGTTAAAATGATCCATAAGACGATGCCTGCAAAATTCTTTGTGGGATTAAAGTTGTGCAAGTACTTATTACAAGAGTTATTTCCCTTGAAGGCAAAATGGTTTTCTGTAGTTTTTCAAGAAAAAGAATTTATTTAAAATGTTATTGAAATTAAGTCAGGTTTATCTGTTTAAAATCTTGTATACCTTTTCCCACTGAAACAAAAAAGCCGAATTGATAGTTGTTTTAACATTTACTACAAACATCTTAAATTTTCAAAAGCATTACGCAAAGGTTTTATTATCAAACAGTATTCACTTACTGAATGAATTATCTGTGTAACTAAATAAAAAGAACTGCATTTCAGATTCTGACGACAAGGAAACTAAAGAATCAAAGGCATATCTTCTTACTCCAAGAAATTCTATTTATAGCGATGACATCTCATTCCATTCGACTTTTTCCTCAATATAACTTACCAATTGGAAGTAATTTTCTTAAGTTGAATGCGTATCAGCGAGACAAAACTTTGCCGATTCTTGAAACGCATGTCAAAGCGACATCATTATTGGATATAAATGAGTCTACTGCAAAATTTTTTTTTTTTTAAATATTGAACTTTTCTGAACTAGACAAAGACTTGTATAGGATAACAACACCAAAGTGTTTGTTTATATAATTAAGCATCAGTCTGCTTAAGAATCATGCAAATTCTATTATATGTGATACACCCGATACACATTTTCATTTTTTTTATTAAGTTGCTTTATAGGTCTATGAAATGAAATGTATAATAATTCATATTCTGATCTAAATGCTCTTAGGAGTTAATTCACATTGAAAATCCAATGGTCACTACTGTATTATAGTTTCATTTACGGAGTTATCTCCCTTAATTTTGAATTCTACAGTACATTCTATATAATTTATATCTCGTATGAACACGGGTTGTGTGAAAATCCACATATTATTTTTTTTCTACTTAAAAAAATATCAAAAATAAAAATATGTAGTCATACCAACCATGTATCACATTTTTTATGATTCATAGCTGGAGTACTACTTAAATATGTATTATATAATATATTAATATGTAAATAATTTCACTAGTTTGTTATTTTGTGTTATACCACTTATATTTGGCGTGTTTATCCTGATTTTGTCTTGTCTATAGAAATTTTTCCGTTGGTATAACCACCACCTCATAGACAACATTCAGCTCATTTCGCTGACTATTTATATCTTATTTTATTTTTTTCCATGTGAACATGATGCATTCACGAACACTCAGCTGTAGATCGTAAAAGTCCTACGCCTAGAGATGTAGAAACATCGAAAATGTTTAAGAGCTGTCAGCATCATTTATATCAAAAATAAATTTCCATTTATTTCACAATATGAAATAAAAAAAAAACATACACTTAATAAACACCACGTATCCAACTAAATACAGGGGAGTAATCCATGTGAACAGTGTCCAGTACCAGCATTTTACACAACATTCACAATACTGCTTTTTGAATTAGAAATCCAGTGCAAAAAATAATCAAGGAAACCAAAATTTTAGTGAAATCAAAAGAATGTAATTCAGGGACAAAACCAGACGGGCAAAATAGACAAATAAAACACAAAACACAAAATAACCAAAAACTTGGACCAAGAGCATCGTTAGGGTTAGCGTCCTCTGCTTTTCTAGAAAAATCCGCAGAGTTGCTCATAAAATGTCCGGGCTAAACTAAGGGGAAAGGAAATTATCACACTGAACAAATCGGTTCTCATTGCGCATATGGATACACCGTAATAATCCACGAGTTCATGATGACGACCATACTACTTCTGTGGTGATGACTTCAATTTTGTATGAATGAGTTGTGATATGAAAAAAACATACGCAGGTGCTAAAGGGATGTTACTACAGATGACAGGAAAGTTGACAATACGGAATGAAAAGCCATCCCGTATGTCGTATAGTTTGGTCAACAGTTTTTCCATACTATCGTTCTGAAAAAAGTCAAGATATGAGGCTGACTTTACAGTGTCTTTACAGATTCAAATCTATATGATGAAATAAAACAATTTCTGGAATATTCGTGGCGTGTGTTATCTTAAGTAGCAGTCCGCCGAAGAATCATGCAGTGGGTGATTTATCGATGTCAGACATTTGAACCAAATTGAGTTGCAATATGTAGGATTTAATGGAAAAAGAAGAATTAATATAAAAAAATGAAAAATGTTTTCACCGTAACCATAGCAACGACCATTCCTTAGCAACCCCCAATTTTGGGCCTAAAAACACAAAAACATCACAATTTGAATGTATTATTTTATATTTAATGGTGGAAATTTGTCAAACTACATAATTATATTAATGAAGTATGTCTTAGGAGAAACAATTTACAATAAAGTACAAAGCAATCTGATTTGTTTAGATCTGGTTACCATAGCAACCAAAATTCTTAATTTTTGACAATTTGAAATGTACGAAAATAGGATATGTTCAGACCCATTTTGCTAACAAGAGCAAGAAGATATTAATTAAATGTATGCATGGATGTGTAGTAGGTGCTCTCCACTGAAACATATCAACAATAAAAATATGTAGCATATCTTTGTTTCTGGACCCAAAATCACCCCCTTGTAAGGACTTTTCTTCTTCTTGTTTTTCATACAAACTTTGTCCAGACCATAACTTTTTTGTCTTTTTACCTAGACTTCTAATATTTGGTATGTTGGTATATCAGGGTAGATTGTAGCATACCAGAGTGGGAGACTTTTGACCTTGACCTTTAACCTCAAGGTCAAATAACATACACATTTTGGCAAAATACGATACATAATTTTGTCTGTACTATTATTTTTTGGTCTTTTTACTTAGATATCTGATTTTATCTGATAATAATCATTTAAGTATATCACACCAAGGCAAGGAGTTATGTTTTAGATAGGTGACCTTTGACCTGGACCTTTGGCCCCAAGGACAAATAACAAAAAAGTTTTGGCAAAATACCATAAAAAAAACTTTGTCTTTGGCTATATTGATATTTTTTTTTTCTTTTTACCAAGATATCTGATTTTTGGTATGTAAGTAAATCACATTTAAGGTATAGTGTAATGTTCAAGATAGGATAACTTTTGCCCTTGACCTTTGACTCCAAGGTCAAATGACATACAAAATTTTGGCCAAATACCATACAAAATTTTGTCTGGGCTAAAATTGTTTTGTCTTTTCACTAAGGCATCTGATATTTGGTATGGGATTATAAAACCTGAATGCCAGGAATCACATACGAGGATGGTGGAATGGGGGTACCCCTGGCATGTTACATGCTTGGGTTGTCAGGTTATAATACGGAAAACCTGACCGCAAATCATAGTGGTGCACCGTGTTGGGAAAGATGTCACGTTCCTCGCACGTTAAAGAACCCTGTCGTGGTATTCGATAGGAGTAGGAACCTTTGCGCTCCGCCACAGGAGGCTAAATTGCCCGACCTTATCCATCCCCCCTTTTTCTAGTGGCAATCAAAATTTGTCGACCCTATTATCCTTGTGTCCCATCCTTTTTTCATTTCATCATCGTTTCATGTTCATTTTATCAACCACTTCATGTTCATCGGCTGAATGTAGCTGAAATATTGCTAAACCCCAACAAACAAACAAACAAACCTTAACCTGTCAACCTCGTGGTCAAATAAAATACACATTTTGGCAAAATACCCCCCAAAGTTTTGCCTGTGCCATAACTCTTTTGCCTTGTTACTAAGATATCTGATATTTGGTATGTGGATATTTCATGCTAAGGTTGAGTGTCGTGCACCAAGGTGTGTGACTTTTGAACATGACCTTTGACCTTATGGTCAAATGACATACACAATTTTGGCTTAAGTTAATGACTGATTTCATGCAATATTTCACCTCACAGTATGTCGTAAATGTAAAGAATCACTTGCCCTTTATCACCTGATTGTGCGTAACTCCAGTAGCAGTACCAATCTTTTACCTCTGTTATAGAATATGTGTTCTCTTAATTTCAAAGCAGAAGAATTCTAAGCTTAAATAATTATACCCCACGCAATGCAGTTGTGCAGGGTATAATGTGTTTGACCCGTCCGTCTGACCGTCAGTCCATCAGTCCATCTTAAGTTTTCCAGACACTTGCAGATATTGAAATATTTTTTGATTAATAAGTTCACCATGAAAAGTTAAAAGTCAAGTTTACTTTTCGATAATTTTTACCGGAATTACGGGCTTTGTACTTATCAAAATTCACAGAAATAACCGTTTTCCTGACATTTTTTTCTGAACATTTTTAAATATTGACATGATTTTTATTATAAATTAACCGTGATAAGTTACAATACAAGTTTGTATGGTTTCCCTTCGATGATTTTAGCGAATTACGGGCCTTGAACTTAGCAAAATTTACAGAAATAATCGTTTTAAGGACTTTTTTCCTAAATGTTTGCAGATAATGACACGATAAGTTCACAATGATAAGTTACAGATCAAGTTTACATTTTGTTCCAATAGGATGATATTTAATTTAGATTAATTAAAACTTAAATTAATTAAAGTCTAGCATTTTCAACAAACATTCTGAGTAACAGAATTTAGTCAGAGGAGGTTGGTTTTCTCATCGTATATTTAAACTCATCTGGGACGAAGGTCAGTGTGAGCTATTGACATCACTTTCTGTTCGTTGTAGTTGTCTGTTGTCATTGTTGACTTTTTTCAAAAATCGTTTTTAAATTTTATTTTGTTGCAATCTTTTCTGATGCCTATAAAAATCATTTTCAAAAACTTTTTTTAAATTTCATTTTTGTTGCAATCTTTTCTATACCTGATTTAACACTCCTAGGTCCTTCTAAATGTATTTCTCTTATAAATCTGCCTAAATGTTTATGTCTTTGTTCCAACATAGTTGAATATATGGAAAAATATATAAAGGAATATGCCAAAGAAGACGAAAGAACTAATTTTTTTTGTAAAAACATCACGATTTAGTACTTTTGGTATCATACCTCATTAAATATAAAAGGCAGGATTATATAACAGAAGTCATATACGGATGCATCAAAACGGAAACTGCAACCTATATTTTACATTTCATAGACTGTATTAAAGTTTACTTCTGATCTCATGTATGGGCAATAATAAGTAGGAAGATCATGTAAACTTGTTGACTATAAATTAAAGTAGTTCGCATTTTACAATTATGCAATTTATTCTTAAATGCCACGACAAAATGAAATGTATAATTTTAGGTTACCCATGTTTGGTTCTCACATAGTTTCTAGACAGATACATGTAATAGATGTAGGGTAACAAGTCAGTAAACAAACATTTGTTACTTTTAGCTTCCTTGCCCCAAAAGTCAAGTAAGCTTATGCCATCACTTGACGTCCCTCGTCATCGACAAATTTTCGAAATTCTCCTCCTCTAGATAATTGTGCACAAAATGGCTGTTAAAATTTATGATCCGTGAAAAAAACATAGCCGCCGTTAATAGAAATAGAACATAGGTGTCTAAAGTCATTTGTTTTAAAATAACTTAAAAAAACCGTTGCCTTTAGCGAAATTCTGGCAGGGGATAATATTGTCCAGGATTAAGAGAAAACCTATGCCGAAATTCTGCAAGCGATATTTACAACTGATATAGGAGTTATGACCCCTATAAAAAAATTTTGGCATTCCTCGTATGTACAACTTTGAAAATATTCTCCTCAAAAACAATTGTTCTGTATGGTATTCCACACAAACTAAATGTTGGGATTCTTGGTCCATGACAAAAACATAAGCCCTGTTACTAAAAATAGAACATAGGGGTCAGAAGGCAATTTTTTGCAAACAACTCAAAGGTTGTTGCCCTTTTTGGAGGGTTATATAGTTCAGCATGATAAGATTGACCGATATTTCACTCTTCACGTTGACGTACTCCCAAACAGTTAGATTGAGGAAACGCTCTCAGACCCACGTGGGGTCTGGGAGTAGGCCAGTGCGTCAACAGAGCAGCCAAGGCGCTAGTAGGACCTACTCTGACCGCGTTCTTCGGTCGGGTATCCGGAAGGCTGGGCTCCGTTACCTCCAACTAACAGACATTTACTAACAGAATCCCCGTAAGGGGCGGTCGTGCGAGATGTGTAAGGATAGTGAAGACCGTAAAAACCCCCAATCATCATTGACCAATACCGACATTTTCGAAACGATTCTTAATTTTTGTTCACATGTACATGTGCAATTTTGAAAATCTTCTTCTCTAAAACCATTTAAGATCAGTTAATGTATTGTGCTCGAAATGACTTGTGTTTTTTTAATCCATTAAAAATGTATATGGCTGCCTATACTAAAAATGGAACATAGGGGTCAAAAGAGTTTTTTTTTAATACTTCAAAAACTGTTGCCTTCAGCAAAATTCTGGTTCAGGTCATACAATGCTATTAAAAGCATTTCCTGCATTTTACTTTCAGTTAATTTTAACTTAGCCTGTCTCATTGCCATTTTTTCTGATAAGCAAATGGTAAACCAGGTGAACGATTCAGGCTCTTCTAAGCCTCTAGTTATCCATTTATAATGTTTCTATAATATATGATAAATGTTGATTTTCCAATTGTTCTTATCTAAATTCTGGCACAAAATTCCATGTTGAGTAAGTCACAGTATTGTGACATTATGTTTAAACAACCAAATTATAAAACATTTTGAAATATTCTGTAAACAAGAACCTACATGTTCATGTTTACAAGGGTAATCATGGAAACCAAGATTCTAGCAGAAATCAAAAGAATGTAATCCTGGGACATTTTGATAAGAAGATGTGCATGTCAGTAAAACAGGAGTTAAAAATGGAAATGGAATATATTGTCAAGAGTTGATCAACAAAAACAAGAACTATTATTCTTGGGTCTGATGGAATTCTCTCAAAATACAGAAATTAATAAAAACAATTTAGTATCAGTCATATGACATCTGTCCTCATTAACACTCATCAAGTCAAAACTTGATGTGTTATTTGACCATGAGGTCAAAGGTCAAGTTCAAATTTCAACCAATCTAGTACGAGGCGCCTCGCCTTGAGAAAACATAACCCCATACCAAATATCAGATTTCTAAGTAAAAAGACAAAAGAAAATTATGGCCCGGCCAAAATTTTGTATGATATTTGGCCAAAATTTTGTATGTCATTTAAGCATTGGAGTCAAAGGCCAAGGTAAAAAATCATCCAATCTAGAACATTTCACTCTAACTTGATGTGATTTACTTAAATGTTAAACAGGTCAGATATCTAAGTACTAAGACCAAAAAGTAATGGCACAGACAAAATTGTGTATCGTATTTTGCCAAAGTTGTATGTCATTTGACCTTGTGTTTAAAGGTCAAGGTCAAAGGTCACCCACTCTGGTACTCGACACTCCGCCCCGAGAGGATATACCAACATACCAAATATTAGAAGTCTAGGATAAATGACAAAAAGTTACGATCTGGACAAAGTTTGTATGAAAAGCGTTAAGAGGAAGAAAAGACTTTATGGGGGTGATTTAAAGTCCAAATGAGCAGATAACAAAAATATGCTACATATTTTTATTTTTGATATGTTTCAGAGGAGAGCATCCACTACACATCCATGCATACATTTAATTAAGATCTTCTTGCTCTTGTTAGCAAAAAGGGTCTGAAGATATTGTCAAAAATTAAGAATTTTGGTTGCTATGGTAACCAGATCTTAACCAATCAGATTGCTTTGTACTTTATTGTAAATTGTTTTCCATAAGACACACTTCATTAATATAATCATTTAGTTTGGTAAATTTCCACCATTAGATATTAAAAAATACATTCAAATTGTAATTTTAATGTGATTATTAGGCCCTAAATTAGTGGTTGCTAAGGAGTGGTTGTTGCTATGGTAACGGTGAAAACATTTTTCATTTTTTTTTTCATTCTGTTCATTGTTTTTCTTATATAAATTACAATATATATAATGCAACTGATTTAAAGTCGATTGGGATAAAATATATGACATCAATAAATCACTTTCAGTGAAAATTGCATGATTCTTAGGCGGACTGCATTTTAAAAAATCTGTACAATA
This sequence comes from Perna viridis, assembly GCA_037379345.1. NCBI lineage: Eukaryota > Metazoa > Mollusca > Bivalvia > Mytilida > Mytilidae > Perna > Perna viridis. The sequence goes on from CM074515.1 coordinate 25,467,265, forward strand.
CATTAACTGCGAAAAGTGACATATAATATGTTTTTAAATTGGTCATTAAATATTCTCTTATATTCTTTTGTACGGAAATATGCAATTAATTTTGTAATTTGATAGATTAGCTTGACAGGGCATTTCAGAAAATATTTTTTTAATAATTAAGTGTTACGTCACAAACGGCGTGTGAATCCGACGTTGAAAGCACGAGATGATTCTATATTGAAAAAAAATGTTAAAAAAATAAACGATACAAAGCTCTAGTAGGATATAATTGTTATTCGGGATATAATTGTTATTCGGGATATTCAAATGGTTTACATATTATCCCATTTGAAGATAATTTGAAAATATCTTTCTTCGTTAAAGAAATCTTTACAATTAAGAAACGATTTTTTTGCAAGTGGACATTATTAACAGATGTGATTTTGTCTCATTTATAGAGAAATATTACCCCTTAAATGGTAAAAAATAAATAATTTACTGAGTTTCAAGGCATTTAATTTTGCTATTAACACTGTCTGAAAGATGTATTCTATTTTGTATGTACTTGGATTCAAACTTTTGTCTATAGATACGTACTTGATATGTTTTTAAGACAGCATGACTTTCTACTTAAGAAAAAAAAGTGTAAAAAAATTATCAGATGTGGTAGAGGGAAAAGATTGAAGTCAATAAGAATTTATTACAAAGTACAAAGAACAAGCACGTAATAACAAGATCAAGAATGACGTTCCATAGCAGACGACGAAAAACGTGTTATGATATTGTCTATGGACTAATAGAAATTGTTCGAATTATTGGAATTAACAATCGGATATGGATTCTTAAAAATTAAAAGTACAATGAGTGGAACAGTAATATGCAATGATTCAGAAGTCAACTCCTGGATTAAGAATTAAATATCTATCTTAACATTTATTTATGTGATATACATAAGTTATATATGTCTGAATAGGGTACATTGTGTTCTAACTCTGTCTAAGCTTTTCTAAATATGACTGAAAAATACTTGGATTGTCTTGACCGAGTCTCAGCTAGTCTCGACCGCGTCTCGACTTGCCTTGACACAGTCTTGTACTGTCTCGACTTGTCTTGACACAGTCCTGACCTGTCTCGACCAAGTTTTCACAAGTCATAACTTGTCTCGACCAGTCTCAAACAGTCTTACCAGTCTCAAATAGTCTCGACTAAGTCACAACCAGTCTCGAGTTAGTCTTAAACTGTCTCAACAATTTAATTCATGGCTCAAACTGTCTCAACAACCTAATTAGTCTCGATTAACTAAATAGCCGAAAACAGGGTTGTGGCACAATCAACATAACTTACCGCCATTTTTTAAGAATTATTAAATATAGAAATATTAGTTTAAAGCTCCTCGTGTAATATTACATGTAAACATATTTTTATTTAATGATCTCAAATTTGGTTGCATCGTTGCGGTGAGTATTTTACTGAAATACATAGTTCTACTTTTATATTTATTCCAACGAGGCATCTCTAAAAATTCCATTGATGTATTCTCTAATTCTGCATTGTTTTTCACTCGATATAAAAAAATAAATCCTTTATACATGTATATAAACCACATGTAACCTATCGAAAACAAATAGTACTTCAATTATAAATGGCATTACTCAGTGCGTGATCTGTATGCTGCATATTTCAAACACAATATTACAATGAAAATAATTCATTAAGATAATTCGTATTTTTATACATGAGTGTCTAATCTTTGAATAGAAAAATTCACGTAAATTTTACATATATAAACGTGAAGCAAGAGAAGAGCCTTAAATCTCCATTCAGATCGGAATTTTATCATTTTGTTAAAATTCTTTGTTACAAGCGTAACCACATGTGTATAAGGTTTAAATTTTATTCATATTTCTCGTCTTCGGTTCACTTGGTCAGTACTATATTTTTATAACATTACTTCGATACCAAAAATGAACTATATATACATGTACATAGTTAGTATATTGCATAAACAATTCCACTCAGTATCTGTGTAATGTCACTAAAGACGCAATATACCTACACGCGCTTCACACATTAACTGTTAGCTAACAACCATGTGTCTAAATACATGTATTTTATGTTAAATTCTGAAAACTTATTTAATTATTGAATACTTAAGTTCCTGATTAAGGTTTTTATAATATTGTGACTAACCCAAGAAAGAATCGCCATAAATTTAGCGATAAAACATACGTGTAATATTATAAATATTATTATATAGAATCAAAGTGCTGAGGCACTGAGTCAAGGAATACCTCATAAATATTCATGTAACCAAATTGCAAACTAAATTAACCAATCAAAAACTTAGTCATTTTAAAGAGAACCATCTGTTTTAATGAAATGCATATCAATACTGCTTGTTTATTAATGTATTTATAGATCTTCTTTTCTTTTATTGTTTTTTTGGTATTTCTGGCTGTGTACGTTTATGTCCTCAAATTTCTTGACACTTTACACCTAAACCAGCATTTCTTCAAAAATATGATCTCCACTGTGAATCACTGACTATCAATATTAGATGGATCTTTAAAGTAAGAAAAAATCCACAGTTTGAAATTTCGAGTTGAAGATGCATGAAGCAAAAATGAATCATGTGGAATGGGGGGATCTAGGTTGACCAAGGACCTAATCTAAAAGTAGAAATGAGCAAAAAACTTCTTCTTGTTTGTGCTCTCTTTGTAATAGATCAAATGAATTAATATGTCAATGTTGTTAGTTTTCAAACAGAATTTACGAAAGCTTATCCTTGTCATTGTTGTCTAGATTAGGCCGAGTTGAAAATGTCTAAACGATACACCTTTTTACAATAAATAATTACCTTTCTATATTAATTTTTTAATTCTAATAAGGATACAAACTCTTGTTATCAAAACTACTATGCAGTTTAAAGATCTTTAAACTAAAAAAAACTTTGTTTGTAACTTATATATTTAAGATTCCAGTCAAGATGAAGAGATGTAGTGAATACAGGAAATATTATGTCTTATTATGTCAAATGCACTTTGAATATAAATCCATCTTTTCTACTCTCCAAAACAAAAAGATTACTAGTGAACCCATACCCCATGAGTACCACTTTTTATGATGAATCCTTATTGCGCTTAAACAGAGTGTTTTATACCTGTCTGCCTTCGATAATGTATGTGCATTTCTTTCTTTTTTTTCCTGCATGATTGTTTTACCGATATGTATTACATTAAACTACAAGTAATTCTTATGTTTTGCTAACAAATAAGTGCTACAAAATCAGACTTCGTATGTGTAGTTTTTAGTAAGAGATGTTGACATATACCAGCACTTGAGAATCATGAACTTTGTTTCATGTCTAAATAGTGTCCATTTTGCTTTTGCTTTCTTCTCGCTACATATAGTGAAACTTTAAAAGGAATTACCACTGAAAAGAAATTAAGGAAAAAAATAGCATCAGTGTCTTTGATAATTGCAATATGAAAATATACATGTATTTTAGCCACATCATATGGAAGTACAGAAATCTCCTCTTACATGTACATATAATTGTGTACAAAATCAGGCAAAACTAGAGATTGGGTTGTTATCATTGTCCCAAGTTTTTACTGGTTTTTAAGCCACTTAGTCAGTACTGGTTGATTGAAATTTTGCAAACAGTATTTTGTAACATTATAATTTCTGTCCTACATTATAAAAAGTCAATACAATAAATATATATTATATTTTAGAGTTCTGAAATGTTATTCTTAAAATATCTCTATCAGCTGTCTTAATTAAGAAAAAAAAATAAACACTTCTTTCTTTAAAATAATTCAAATTTATCTTAAATAAAATATAACATACTGTACAAAAATGTAGTACAGTGTACTTCATGAGCACATCTTTGTTTTCGAAATTTTAATTGTGCGCCCCCAATCTAAAATCCTGGATCCGCCCCTGGATATTGCTTTAGGTCTTCTCCCATGTATGGTTTCTAGTTACCTGGTGATTTATAATGATGTCTGGACCCTCCATTTTAAAATATCTGGATCCATCCCTGTATGTTGATATATTTATGAGCAATTAATTGCAAACTGTAAAGTATATAACAAATTAGATACATGTATTATTATATTACAAATATCATAATTTCCTGTATGAAATCTTTACTTAATAATGTACTGCATATGCCAGTAACCATAATTAGAGTACATGCACATGTATTTTTGTAGTTTTCAGTATAAATTTCATGTTCACAGACATGCAAATATAAATTGCAAATTTTACTAAGACATATTACAACTGTTCTACAATAGCAATGTTTACACTACCCCTATGATAAGTTCTGAACATTTTAAATCATTGTGTACGTTGGAAGTATATAAACAAACTTATGTATACCTTCACTTACCCAATACATTGTACATGTATGAATGTCCCTAAAAATCAGCTCTTAGGAAAGGTCTACTTTGGCTTCCTCTTTCGATAGATTTGGTTATGAGTACTTCTTGTATACAACTAATATTTTGATTATGATCTTCCTACATCTTTTGATTTTAATGCTGCTGATGACAGGTTACTCTTTGAAACACGTGTACAGCATATCAAAATTTACAATATATAAAACTGGTATTTTTTTTTATTTGAGTGCCTTAATATCCATCATATATCCATCATATTTTCAATCCTTTTTCTCGGACATAGAATTTCTATGACTGTCTTTCATGTATCATGAAAATCCTGTATCTAATTTTAAGATCTGCATTCTAAATGTATATCTTGACAATGCACTAAAAAGAACCATATTGATAATTACTTATGATTTATATGTATATTGATATAATACCGATACACTAACGTAAATTTGTGGAGCTAGAACTCCTGGTATTCTGAGGAAGTTTGTTCCATAGTTTAACAGTTGATGGCAGACAGTATTCAGAGTAGAAGTTAGTTCTCGTGCGAATTTCTAAACTATTTTGTGATTGTCTCGTATAATGTCCATGCAAGGAATCAACCGAGTTTGGAATTAACGATTGCAAATACTCTGGGGTTTCCTTGTTGATAATCTTATATAATAATATGAGTCAATTTTTTCCCTTCTGTCCGAAAGTTTTTCCCATCCCGTTTCCTTTTATTGATAGATGTTAATTTGGTCTCTCCCATCACAATTTTGGCATAGCTTCTATCTGAACATTTTCTAGCTTGTTAACTAAGGACATTGTCGAATTGTCCCACATAACGTCACCATATTCTGAAATTGGCCGAATAAATGAAAAATACATTTTCTCTAAGGTGAGTCTATCAAGAATGAAACGCATTTTTCATAAAATATTAATCCTACTATAAGCCTTTTTTACTATGTAATCAATGTGGTCATGCCAAGAACCATTATTTGAAAAAATTATACCAAGATGTTTATGGAATTCAACTTCCTGAAGGTCCTGGCCACTCATCATCAAAGGCGGGTATAATGGATTTACTGACTTACGTGAGACAATCATTGATTCAGTCTTTTGTAGATTAAATTTTACTAGCCACCGACAAGACCAACGGTGTATCTTTTCTAGATCACAGTTCAAGATCCCCGCAGCATTTTCAGGAGTATCTACAATAACGTATATGTTAGTGTCATCTGGGAAGACCTTGATCGACGCACCAATGTCAGATACTATATCGTTGATAAATAGTATAAACAATAAAGATCCCAGAATGGAGCCTTGTGGAACACCTGCGTTCATTGGTCTCCAATCTGAGTTTCTTCCATACAAGACAACTCTTTGAAACCTCCCCTACAAATGATTTTTAAACCAATGTAGCAGCGTTCCCGTATTTCCGTATTTTTCCAGTTTAAATAAGAGTCCAGCATGCCAAACTCGGTCGAATGCTTTACTTATATCACAAAATACGACTCTTATTTCTGTACCACCATCAAGAGCTCGACCAATATCATTCGAAAAACTAATTGATTTACAACTGAATCACCCTTTGTAAACCCAGACTGACTTGGAGTGATTATCTTGTTTTCCAACAGAAAATTGTGGACGTGTTTACAGACACATCTTTATTAGAAATAAGATTCAGGAACATTTGATAAAATGCCCGAATCTTTACTTTATTGGAACACGACTACGGCAAATATTACATACCAGACTGCGAATGAACAGTGTTTCACTCAACGAACATCTGTTTAGTCGTAACCTTGTTAATTCCCCTAATTGCACCTATGGTCATGTCGAATCAACTTCCCATTTTTTGCTCTTTTGTCCCAAATATACTTTATTACGAAATGAAATCATATTTTCTATGGTACTTGATGTTCCTATTACTGTAAATTTATTGTATGGCTCAAATATTCTAAATGCTGAACAAAATGTAGAAGTTTTTCTTAAAGTTCAGAAGTTTATTATGAAAAGTAAAAGGTTAATAAATGCTTGACTTCCATGTACTGCATCTCTTCACTAATTTTGTAATTCCATTTTTTGTTTTTATATTCGTTTTATTCTTCTTATTTATTAGTCAATTAAGAAAATCATTCCACATGCATCTTATTTATAAGAACATTCTTGCAAGTTTACTCTTAGCTATCAAGCTTCTTTCTCAATCCTACCATGAGTTTGTATGTAAATGTGTATACTGTATTTGCTTGTGCTTATATATTTGAATAAATATGTTTAAACGAACGTAAATTTGCAAGGTGGTAAAGAGAACTGACCGCGGAATATTTAGCCGGTTCCACGTGGCAATTTCCCCCGTCCGGTTGAATCCCACTTGCCGATGATCTCTAAGTCAAGCCTTCTTTGACAAAAACAGTAATACAAAGGTGACAGTTCAGTATACAGGTACATGTACATACACGAAGTCCCTTTTAATTTGATACAGGTCACTATAACTATACAATTGTAAGAAAGGACATCTTTCACGTCTATACCCCGCGTTACTGGTTCCTACCTGACACCAACAGACACATGTTCGTTTAAAATAAGATCGATCTAAGTATTACACCGAAACTACCGTCTTAAAAAAGAATAGCTTATAAACCATAGAAATAACCTGCTTACATCTCAGATGATTATGATGATTGTGTTTTTTTTTTTTTTTTTTTTTTTTTTTTTAGCAATTTCAAACATTCGATTTTATGATGCATAGCCAAACTAAAAGGAGCCAATAATTGCATGTTTTTATAACATGTATATTGTTACACATGTAACTTATGCAACCTTCCTGCCACTTTTTTACTAGATAAAAAGTGAGATAGTTCATAAACCTTTTGTATAGACAGATGTCAAACATGTACATGTAACCAAAGAGGCCTATTAGCGTCATCTAAACTGTTTATTAATCAATCAATCATTGTTTTCGGTGTAAACGAGAGTGTGAACTTCTTTTTATTTTGGCTGTACGACTAGTTTAAAGCAGGGTCTATTGGATTGGTAAAGACGTTCTCGTCCTTTCTGCCAAGAGACGTTAAACCATATCATTAAATGGTCAAGCATTTGGATATCGTATTTGTCCCAAACTTGCAAAGTGAGGATAAATAATGATGTAGGGTGTCCGCACTTCCGTCAGTCCGTAATATCGTCCTTCCTTCTGCTATATAAGAGATGCATCCCGCATTTTTATATCTTCAATTCTTTTTAAAATGCTGAAAACATATTTTTGTTTCTCTTCCGGCGTTGCAAGTATATGTTAACTAAAAACATAGTTATGTTATGATTGTTCCGGATCGTAACCTACTCATGTAGCATTTGCTAGTTGCGAATGAAAAAAAAAGTATAATTGTCTTTTTAAATAAATTTGCAATTAGTTTTATATGGCTCAAGTACATCTATACATTGATGTACTTAAGATATCCAAAATTAAATGCAAATTTATTTAAAAAGATAATTTTATTAATGACAGGCATGTTTTTAACCCATTTTCTTCTCTATATTCATCCTTTTATGAACCATTTATTATTTCGTAATAAAACCGCATACAACATAAAAAAAAACAAATAAAAGAAGAGAAAAGAAGAATTCTATTATTTTTGTAATTAGTCTGTCAAACGAACATCATATATCAACATGGATCTGTATAATAAAAATACAACATTATCATTTTATATGGTACCATGTTTATCACTTATGTGATTCAAGTAGTACATGTAGGTATATTGTGATTTCCAGGATTGTAATAAATGCCACGTGCCGGGCCGGTTGCAATGTACATGTAAATTGTATATTGTCTGAATTGCATAAATACTGGTATACAATTTTTTCTAGTATAATGATGAACGTCACATACAGGTACATGTATCTAGTGTTTTCATCAGGTCCTGTGTGTACCCAGGACTCCTGAACGGTGTTCAAATGCACCGAAAAGCGATTCAAATCCTTTTTTTAAAATAACTTTGGGGCTGAACAGGAGTATTTAAAATAAAACAGGCTTCAGAGGTTACCACGAACGGGTTTTCAAGCTATACTCTGTACAATTTTGTCAAAAATTCTACATTTTTCAGGGAGAATGGCATATATGGAGTTTGTTGTGTGATTTTATGTATTGCTTATGTTTGCAGTAATAAATAAAATGTTCTCATACTGCTATCTTTTCTTTACTTCAACATGTTCAACTAAGGTTCTATTTACATTAATATTAAGACAACAAATCAAGACATACTGAATATTATTGAGATAAGTAGAGACTGGTTATGATTGTCGAGACTGCTTGAGAAATAAGTTAGTCGAGACCAGCCGAGACTTGGAATAGGTTATCGAGACAGTTTGAGATTCATTCGAGACTGGTCGAGACTTTTTAAGAAGATTCAAGACTGGTAAGACTGTTCACAACTGTTCGAGACAGGTTGAGACTGGTGAAAACTTGGTCCAGACAAGTCAAGACAAGATATGACAAGTCGAAACTGGGTCAAGACAGTCGAAACTTTTTGAGACTTGATTGGGCATGGTGAGACTGGGTCGAGACAATCCAAGTATTTTTCAGGCATATTTAGAGAAGTTAAGACAGAGTTAGCACAAGTTAGAACAAAATACACCCTATTCAGACTTATACAACTTAGTAGTGAATTAATTAAAAATAAAACTTTATACTGTGCATTCATTGACTATTGCATAGCTTTTTACTGTAGGTTGATAAATATTATGGCAAAAATGTAATTAAATTGTTTGAATTTTAAAATGTCTTAGATTATTCATAGTATGTTAAACAAAGTGTTAGACAAAGTGTTAGACAAAGTGTTGAAGTATCAGATGGTTTCCATGGTAATGTTGGTATTCCATTTTTCTTCTTCCTTATTTTTAAATGACCTTGAATTATTCATTTCTCATGCATATGATGATTTCTTGCTGTATGCTTATATCACAGTTATTTTAGCAGAATCTCAAAATCTCAAAATGAGCTGTATTTAATGCTATGTACCTATATTGAAGTCCCGGAAAATAGGGGATAATGCTTCCAAAACCAAAACTTTCGTGAAAAAAATAGACATGTCAACAATATATATTAAGAAGAATAGTGAAGACGTAGACATATGCACGCGAAGCATCATTAAAATGTCAAAATATATGGACAATTTTATCGTTTTATGTCTTTAAAGTTCTTAAATCACTTTTGTCCAAACAAAAGATTAACGTTCCAGTGTATAAATATAAATAAAGTTGTGTAAAATGACTGGAGCAAACAAAATATCGATATAAGTATATCAGGAAGTTTGTATTTACTAAGTAAGTTTTAAAGTAAAGGATTTTGATATTTCATACCAAAAGTAAGTAATAGTAGTAATTTAATAGAGAAAGTGTCTTCAACAACACAATTACAATTTTATTTCAATCATTTTGTACAAAAACCTTCACCTTTTCAGTATACAATTTGAAATTAAAACAGAACGTGTATCTAAACATGTTGAATTTATAGATTTGGTTAACAAAATCCACATATAAGTATTTAATTGACTGTACGAAATTTCGAAAAAAAAATCATAATATTTTGTCACCCATTTCATGATAAATACATGTACATTGTACCACATTATGGGTATTTTTAAGATGTATTCCACCGGTAACAAGCATTTTGAAGAAGCATTCACGGATAACAAAATGACTGTCTTTTCTTTTTCTTGTTGATGTGAGGTATAAATTCGCTGTGCTATTTTTTATCAATTGATTATCATGATGTTTACTTCCGCTATTTAGCACAATTGAGAAGATTTGAAATTAAAAATTTTGTGACTTGGAAGATTTTTGTTTGTTTTACTGTATAAATATACGTGCTTGAGTGATTCGACCAAATTTGTAATCATAACATTTAAACGATTTAAGAAAAGAATTTAACCTTACGTCTTTCATTCAAGATCTCGAACAATACAGATGACGGTTATTATTGCAAGTTTTATTGGTACGTCTTGTAAAAGTAAAATTGAGTATTGAAAAGGTTAACGTTGATGTGTGTCATTTTTTACTTTTGTTATATTGTATGAATTATTTGAGTTATTTTATGTCTCTTATCCGTGTCTGGTCTTTGTCCCTGGATTACATTCTTTTGATTTCCGCTAGAATCTTGGTCCTACTCACCTCTTCCTATTTCCAGTGGCAATCAAAATTTGTCGACCCCTTTATGCTTGTGCCCATCCTATTTTCATTTTACCATCCATTTCATGTTCAATGTCTGAATATAGCTGAATTATTGCTGCTCGGGCGTTAAACCACAACATTCAATCAATCAATCCATTGATTACTCTTTCAATATTAATTGATTTTCTTTGTGCCCGGAATGGCTTGTTTTCATAAGTTTTATTCCATGTATCTTCTGTATTTTCTTTTGATTACGGTTCGTTTGCTAATTGAGACGGCTAAATTAATGGTAAAATGGACGCCTACTCCTGGACCGAGCGGAGTATTTTATCGCTTGATTGTTCATTTGCTACATGTAATAGAGTCTTCGGGTTTTCATTTAGTGATCACAGATATATGACATCTTATTTTTAAAAAACAAAGATTGTTGTAGAAATGAGGATAATTATATAATTCTTAAATAGTGAGTGGAATATGATACTGAAGACTTATTTTCATTTCCAAGTCTGCGTGAAAATCATAGGTATTGACTTACGAATCATAAATGATCACCTATATCATTCTGAATCTGGACTTGCTTATATGACTGTCATGCTAAACGAAACATCTCACCTTATATTATTTTAGAAAAGTATGTCTACCAGTATAAAAGTAAAATTACAATGAATGCTTTTTTTAATATGTTTGCTTGTTTTTTTTTTTTTTTGTTTTTTGTTTTTTTTTTTTTTTGGGGGGGGGGGTGTGTTTGGTTGGGTTTTTTTTTTTTTTTTTTTTTTGGGGGGGGGGGTTTTGTGTTTGTTTGTTTTTTTATTTATCAAAATGTAAAATACTGCCATGAAATTTGTCTCGTCCGCACATTTCCTTTATACGATATGTAATATTTAAAGATCAGGTTAGTAGACTGACGAGAAAACACCGAACCTTTCAATGAACTTATTCATGATAAATAATTACAAGTATATAAAGTAAATCAGAAATAGCGATCAATGTGGCTATGATTGAGTGAGTTTGCTTTGGTTACGTTCAACCGTCCTTTGTATATACATTCTATTACTTTCGATCGTTAGATATTTCACACACGAACTTCGGGTGGTTTAAATAAATTCTATAAGGAGCAATCTCATATTTCACCTGTTTGACTGTAATATTTCAAATTTACTTCTTTTAGTTGAACGATGAAAAATACTTCAAATTAAAAAGTTTAAATTTTGTGTTGTACGTTTTAGAACTCCATTTCGAAATATAGAGGATACAGGATTAGTGATGGGATGTCTTTTAACTCTGGGTAGAATATTTCTTATTGTTGTCAACATTATATTTCTGGTGAGTACAGATGACAAAATTTGATTAAAATGCGGGCGAATTCTATTATTAACGTTAACAGACTGTTCTACTTAGAATGTCAGGCTGGAGATAAAATACACTTAAGGCGTAAGGAAACAAATAATACCAATCATTTATATTTTTAATGTTGATATGCTGTACACGTGGATCAAAGAGTAACCTCTAAAGAAGCGCACTATATTTTTTAGCCGCCATGTTTTGACGTACACCCGCTCAGGAATATGTAATACAATACTTATACCATATAGGAATATCTCAATCCAAACAATGACTGTATACAAGAAGTACTAAAAACCTTATCTATCGAAATAGGAAGTCAATCCATTACTAAAAGGTTCTACAAAGGAATAAAGCATCAGTGTACTTTGATATATACTGCAAATTTTGAGAAATATGATAAATAAGATCTGACATAATTCGGGTCAAACAAGTCTGACTACTACTGTAATACTAGACTAAGTTATATGTTAATAAGGCTTTCTTCTATAATAAATGACAGATCATTCTTGATTTTTTGTTACCTGATTTTTTTATCAACCCTTGTTTCACTTTTTTTGTACACCAAAACTAAACTTACTCGAATTTAAGCACAATGACAAGAGTGATACAAATGGTAAACGATTCAACAAACATGCATATTTGTTAAATAGCGGATACAAATAACGTGAAATAAAAATACAACCATCTATGTATATTTAAGTATCTGTAAAGTTGTACTAAACAGAATAAAAAGAATACCCTCCTATAGGGCTTAAATGTCTCGTTCCAGTTTAATTTTTCTTATCGGAATTACTGATATTATTTCATTCTTTATCGATATTTTTACATAAAATACTGTTTTGCTTTCATTTCTGAACTCAATACTCTGTAAATGACAAATCTCTATGCATTTGAATGGGAGATAAGGACCCATTTTTTTGAAACCACGGAACACGTATCGACACTTTCAAATCTTATTAAATGACACTTTATTACATTATGAATACACAGCCCGTCCTTCTTTTACTGCGTTAAAATGTATAAAGTCTTATAATTCATCAACACAAAACAAACAAGGACTTACAAAAACTAAAGAAATCGGGCATAATATATAACAGCATAATTGTACCTAAAATAAATAAAAACTATCAACGCATTTTGTCTTTGTTATAACATACGGAACTTAGTGAATTCAAGCCAAATTTATATAAAATCATTTTTATATATATATGATACGTACGTTTGTTTGTTTGTTTGTTTGTTTTTGTTTTTTTTTTGTTTGTTTGTTTGTCTGTTTTTTTTACATTATAATATCTTATACCTGAGATCTTTCTTCTTGTAGTTATTAGGTATAGCACTGTTTGTGGTAGGACTTATTGTAAGATTTGGCGACAGCATTCTCAAAAAATATTATGACAGTGCTATCACAAAACTAGAGGAATCTTTAGCCGGTCTCGGATATTCGGATACAAATATCGACTTCAACTTAAAGGATCTTGTCGGTAATTTGACCATTGCATTGATAGTTAGCGGCTTGGTGTTGATCATAATAACAGGATGTGGATTTTTTGGAGCATTGAAGAAAATTAAATGTTTGCTTATGATATATGCTCTTGTTGTCTTCGTACTATTAGTAGCACAGATTGCTGTAATGGGGCTGTTTTATTGGAAACCAGATACGGTATGTAAAAACAACCTTATGTCAAAACTCACATTGTAGGAACAGATCTCTATCTGCAATTTGTGATCGAACATGTGTATTTGTATAGTCCTATACAGTTGACAGTTCTGTAATTTTCTAAATTAAACTACATAAAATAGGAATAAAAAGATCTTACCTTAGAATCTATATAAACCAATACATTAATTTTATGCATAATAGGGTTTGTAAGTCTCTTTCTAGTTTCAGTTTTACTTCCGGAATTTTAGATGTAGAACGTATTGAAATCCGAAGGCCGGTCTGCATTTTATTGTTCACTTCCGGAAAATGAAAACGCTGTATCACTATGCAAAATCTTCTGTTTCTATGCTTTTCTTCTTTTTATTCAGTAGAACTAGATATTTGTCATTTTTTATCAGTATTTTTTTTCGCAAAAATATTTTTTACTTTTAACACTGAACTCAATGCTATGTTAATGACCAATCTGTATGCATTTGAATGGGAGGTGAGGACCCATACTCATGAAATCACGGAGTCACGTGACGAGACATACGTACCCTATTACAAGTACAAAAGTTCCGTCAATCGACAATGCGAGATGGTAGTTCTGTTGTTGAACGGATAGTACCACAAATTAATGAATAAAGTATCTCAATTGACCACTACGCTGTGCTATGCAAATGTTAGTCTATAAATCAGCTTCTATTTTTTAGATAAAAACACCGATCAAAGATTCACTAAACTCATCAATACAATCAGACTATGCTGGAATAAATGGCACCGATGTTGTTTCCATTGGATGGAATTTTGTGAACCAGCAGGTTTGTGTTAGTTATATTAACCAGCTTAAAACTGATGAAACGCATCCTTTGCAGGTATTAGTAAGTAGCCTATTGTATGCTTACTCGGTTCTTAGAATTGATTAATGAATATCGTAATAGGTAAACAAAACCATGTGCAAGTGTAGAGATGTCTATATAAATCTACAATATCATACTTCTGTAAATCTAACTTATATAAATACTCCATTTGTTTCTAAAAAAGCAACAGTTTTTCTGAAAGGTAATCGTATATTTTATTATGTCAGTTTGGTTTGAACTGAACATTGTTATTAAACGATATTCACCTACTCATTTTTAAGATTAAACATTATAAACCAATAATATATACGGGACTGTTTTCTGAAGTCTCAGAAAAATCATGATACCACTGTACTTCATGCTAAAAATAATTACTAACGTTTGGAAGTACGAATTCGAATTTCAATCGGTATGCAAAAAGTGTATATTAAAATTATATTCGTAATTCGATTAAAATCAGTTTAATTCAAACAGTTGAGAAAGAGTTTGAGAGTAATGATTTGGGGCGCCTTGCCCCGTTAGATTCCACGATGAAAAAACACGTGACATTTCGTTATGGCGAAAGCACAAAATATGTTACAGGAGCCTCATCGTTGTACCTATGCGCACTATTTAAGGCAATGAACAGGACTCGTAATTGTTCAGTTTACGTTTGGCAGATTTCAGTCTTGATTTTAGTCAGTAATACGGTATTGGGGTCATTCGTCTTGGTTTGATAATAATTTCCCTCTCAACTTTATGTACGTTTAGGTAAAGCTAACATGGAGTTAGTACTGATGTTTGAAATATTGTACTTAGATGTGTTTTTCATATCTTGCAAATTCATGCAAAATCGTTATGTTTAAGAAATCAAGGTATTAAGTATACATTACAAAAATAATTTGGTTCCTTTTTTTAACAAAATAATATCGGTTCGAAGTCTTAAAAGAAAGATAGGTGGATTTACAAAGCTGTTTTCTTACACTAAATTTGTTCATTGTTGTCTAACGCACTGATGTGGAAGTATTGTTTTATCTTTGTAATCCCATTCATCTAGTCCATGGATTGGGAGAGTCCACCGTGCACCCCACCCCCACTTATCAACTGCATGGTGATTTTCAGGTACCTTGATACCTCCCATTACCGAATCAATTTGTCGCCAAAGAATATACTCGGATTCTATTTCAGTATAAGCCTATATTTGTACCCCACCGGGTCAAAAACCAAGATTTTTGTAATTCAATTGTTCGAGCTTCCTAGGACAGCATGTGTGGAGAAACTAAATGCATATAGGTATTATCATATAACCCAATATCTCAGCTTTACTATGGAACCAGGAAAATTGCGGTAGTTAACACGTAAGATTTTGGTGTAAAATGAAAAATATGTATCCCTATCCCCACCGAAATAACGCTTAAATTGGAATATTTTTCAATGTCAAAATCCATAGAGTATCAATAGGAAGTAGAAAATACCTTAAAAATGGATTTTTGCCTCAACGAGGTATAAAAAGTAGCTAAAAAATGGGGGGGGGGATTTCTCAGCCCACGTATTAATCAGTCCGTAACAAAATTATCAGACTTTTGATGTTTTGACCAGTTTTACAATTCAGCAATATCCCGAGATGACATATAGTCAGAGCTCATTTAAAGATAATGTCGCTTCTGTGACATTTTCATTTTGTAGCTACGCTAAAGCACATATGTCACAAGAGAGTATTATAATCGACTTTAACTGTGATCAATACATAAATTAAAAGGTTGTAATATCAGAACTAGGAAACATTGCTGTTAGACAAAAGTTGGGTATCATTTTTTTGGCAAATTTAGAAAAAAGTTTGCGGTAACGAAAGTTCGAGTCTGTTCAACAGCAGAAAATTCTTACAAATCAAACAAGTCGATTCCTTTATTCAGAAGACGTTATATATCAGTAGTTCCAATATTACGACCATCATTATATTTCAGTTTAAATGTTGTGGGATTGACAACTACTACGATTTTAGAGAGGCAACACAGTGGGCAATGAAAACGGAATTAGAAACACCACTCAGTTGCTGCGTATCACTTCCATCGAGTAGTACCGATCTGTCTTGTGCCCAAACTACTTTATCTGCTACAAAAAATTACTATACTACGGTGAGTGATAGCATTCAAGCCGGATATGTACATGTACGTAATAAGGGTAACAACGTACGTAATTAGGTAACAGTTCGATCCATAAGTCCAAAACAATTCTGGCAAAATAGGTATTGCATCACCGGTGCAGCTGGTACAGCAATGATTCTTGACTTGATACCACACGAAATGGTGGGTTAATGGGGTGCTTAACCTCACTCTTTCATACCGGCGTGAATATAGCGGTGGTGATAAAAAAAGCATTTGCATGTTATTTTTTCATAACAAGGAAATCAAAAGAATGTAATCCAGGGACAAAGACCAGTAAAGGAAAACAGACAAACACGACAAAGAACATAAAGTAGCTAAACTAATACATGCAAAGTAACAAAAGTATATGAGCAAGTCGGACTCCACTAAAAACTAGGAGCATGGGAACCAGGTGCACCGGTAAGGTAAACGTCCTCTGTTTTTCTAGAAACACCCGCCTAGTTGCTCATAAAAAGTCAAGTCCGGGGTACAGGCAAGAGGAAAAGAAAACTATTACACGTTGAACAAATCAGTTTTCATGGTGCAGATGAATACACCGCAACGATCCACGAGTTCATAATGACGACTATAAAACTTCTGTAGTGATGACTTCAATCTTGTAGCAACATAACCCTGTTCCAGAAGCCTAATTGTAAGAAGTCTAGCGCGATACAAGAAATCTGCGTAATTACGGCAAGCTCTGGCATAAGGTATGAGTTGTGATATAAAAATTCCATACGCTAGTGCTGAAGGGATGTTGCCACAGGTGAAAGGGAAATTGATATCAGAAGCATAAAAATTCATCAATGAGCTTTTCCTATCAATTTAAACACCTTTTCTCCAAATTTTATTCCCATTTTTCCAAAAAGCCTATAAACAGCTTTACATGACCCTCTGCCATCTCAAAAGGAACAATGTGTTAAAATTTCAAAAACATCGGATGAGGTTTTACAGTTTAAGATAAGGTATCGTAAATAAACAAAAGTTAATGGACGCCACCGACGACGATTTTTTTCGGTCGTTTAAAAAGGAAGGCTCGTCACGATGTGAATCAGGGTAAATCTGGAAGGTTGGAAACCACTGCAATTGATGGTTCCGATTTTGTACAAGCATTTCCGATAGAACCCTCCTTAATGCATATGTTTTAAAGAGGATTCATGTCCTCCGCATATAATCGTAATCCTTGATGTAGTATAAAATCTTGAGAATGACAACTTCTGAAGAGCTGAATAGTTCCAAGAAAAAGGCCACAGACATAAAAATGGAGGTTGATGGTAGAAATGTCATCTCGATATTCTTTTATTTACCCATACTCCAAGTATTGCAGGTATAAATAACGAAAAAAAGTAATTTGTCAAAGATTTGGTGTTTTTAATTTCAGGGATGCTTTGATGAAATATGGGATAGAGTAATTGGAAATGTGGCAATCACAGCATCCGTATTAGGATGTTGTCTTCTTATACAGGTACTTTACTTCAGTGTAATTTAGTGACTATATATAATTGTCCTTGCCTTTTGTTATTGAACATGAGTTTCTTTTCTACCGTAGTTCCTTTTTATTTATTGCCTCTAAATATTTCCCAACAAAAGCAATCAAATGACAGCGTAAAATTATAATCCTGTTTCATACTAGTTTAACAAAGCTTGACATTCATGACATTTTTGATACAAATAAGACTTATAAAAAATGCTCAAATTTGTTTACAAAAAAGAGTTTTTGCGAAAATATCGGAATTTATCCCCCACTATTTACTACATAAAATGGATCTTGGAATTAGGACTCCTAATTTTATTAAAACATCTTATATATTTAAAGAAGAAAAAGAAATGTGGAAAAGGAACAAGCGATTGGCCGTTCTAGGACAAAACTACTTAAAAAAAACACCACAGCAACATACAAGATAACAAAATATAAACAAATCGCACACGTACAACAAAAAAAGGGCAAACACCGAAAAAACGAACTATATGAACCACCGAAAGGGTAAGCCGTTCCTGCTTCTAACAAGACATCAACCATGTTTGCATTTCACAAATTCCATCTACAAATGGAATTTGTTGAATGACTTTACTAGGAAAAGATACCCTATTACCGCTATGAGTGTATCTTTTTTAAAAGGATTACTTCCATCTCCTAATTTGCCTCGTTTTCTTCTTTTCCAGATTATATTTTTTCTCACAGCCTTATGCATGTATGCTGATAACGACAAAGCAGGGGGAAAAGTTAGCCCTAAAAGTTAAACTGACGTCCGAGAAATTTTGGAAAGCTTTAATTTGTGATACCAAGTTTCATCAATGCAATATATTCATTACATTTGCCTTAAAACTTAAAACATTAGTCTGCTGGCAGACTGTTGTAAATATATATAAATACATTTAAATATTTGTAGTTTCCATTGTTTTTTTTTTATTTGTTCTTCACAAATCATTTTAAAAAAAACTTATTTACACTAGTGCAGCATTGCAATGACAATTTATAAAGCCTATCTAGCAAAATACCTTATAATCATTGTGTTTCCGTATACCGCTGACAGTCCGTTTACATGTCATACAAGATGTCATAAAAGCTTTTGGGAATTTGGAATAAAGTGTGGTAAATAGTTTGTCATTGTGGCAGAAAGATCTCCGTCATTTCCGATATTTTCTGACCCGAAAAAGGAAACGGTTGTATGTTCGTTTTACCTGTGTCACCGGCAGGGCCATTGGCCGCACTGCTTTGTCTGTCTGTCACGCCTAAGAGTACTTACTTTGCTAACTTTGCATAACCTCTGTTTAAAAAGCATTTTTTGTACACTTTGCTTTGTTTAAAAAATGCACCCTCTATACATTTTTTTCTATATTTGTAGCATGTTGAACCTGTTTGAACATGTGAAGACGTTTAATACAAAAAGGTTTTCAAAATATTATTTGTTTCAACGAAATAGTCCCATTAAGTTTAAATTTGCACACTACCACTACTACATGTATAAACAAATGATTTGAACTTCCTTATTGTGGACCATAAAAAGTCAAGTGACACTACAAGCTTTACTCCCAATTCCAAAAACGAAATCATCTTTTACGAAAACAACACATCAACAGTCTCCTTTAGACGTTAAAGGCTAAAAACCACTAATTCCACTTCCCATAGGCTTCTATGCTAATTTCACAATATTCAATGGCTTCTCTGGACTTTACCTTAACTTTAACCTGCAGATGACTATATATCAGCATGATTCTACATATGTCAGCTCACAATCCTCAGAATGGCATGTGGGGTTAGCAGACTTGCAGTGCAGTACTGGTCACCGGAAGTGTAGGGTCTATAAATAGCATGGGAAATCCCAGTGTTTTCACAAGATAGGGGTATATTTAAAAATCATTATGGAGATTAGGCTTCACATCACAAGAAGCAAACTGCACCTATAAAATGTACAGAAATGTTTTTCCTTTCAGAAACTGTTTAAATTTTTAAAATAAGATGAGAACTTTTTTCACAGCACTATGAGGAACAGGGGTAATTTCTGCGTAGGACTATTTTTGCGTACGTTCCAAATGCTCATTGGTTGAATTGGTGGTCTGTAACCTAAAGAGTCACTTTTTGTCTTAGAAAAAATAAATAACTATACAGGTATCTTCCTACACACATACTGAATGCATTTGCAAAGTTTCAGTGAAATGTGACAAGTACTTTTTTAAATATTTGATTTTTAAATATAGGGTAACCAAGTTGTGCGAGCAAAAAAGTGAAAATATTCTACCATACTGAAATGCATTAAATATTTGCAAAGAACTTTTTCTGACTTTTCAAATAAAAAATATCAATCACAACTTGTTTTTTAACAATATTAATGAAGAAATAGTTTTAAAAGTATTCATTTTCTGAGAAATTGGTCTATTTTTAAAAATTTATTTCTGACATGCCTCCCCCTTTTTCTTGATCACATGTCAAAAATCCTAAATCTTTAAATTTTCACAAAAGGTGATATATTTGGCTTTAAATTTGTAAATACAGTGTTTTCACATTAAAACATGACCAGTAAAGGGCACCTAAAGCAAAAAAAGTGCTCAATAATGGATTTTCCATGTTGCCATAGGGGAATGCTTATATGGCCTTAACCGCAGTAATGAAAGTGAGTTTTTCCTCATTTCTAACCTAATTTTTGCTCAAATCTACACAAAACTTGATTTCAAGTGCTTATTACTACCATATTTAGGTAAATATAGCCCTCAAAGTTTAATATTTGATATTTTTACTAAATTTTCTACACTTTTTACAAGATAGGACATAAAAATCAGCCAAAAAGACCAATTTTCCATAATTTGGACCTATAACTTAAAAAAATGCATATTTTGAAGGATTTTTGTAGTGTATTCCTCTCATGGCAAAGTTAACAAGATCTTCAAGTAGTTTAAAGCTATTTGAAGAAACTTTTCATTTTGCCATGGCTTCAGCTTAAGGCTAAAAACCACTAATTCCACTTCCCATAGGCTTCTATGCTAATTTCACAATATTCAATGGCTTCTCTGGACTTTACCTTAACTTTAACCTGCAGATGACTATATATCAGCATGATTCTACATATGTCAGCTCACAATCCTCAGAATGGCATGTGGGGTTAGCAGACTTGCAGTGCAGTACTGGTCACCGGAAGTGTAGGGTCTATAAATAGCATGGGAAATCCCAGTGTTTTCACAAGATAGGGGTATATTTAAAAATCATTATGGAGATTAGGCTTCACATCACAAGAAGCAAACTGCACCTATAAAATGTACAGAAATGTTTTTCCTTTCAGAAACTGTTTAAATTTTTAAAATAAGATGAGAACTTTTTTCACAGCACTATGAGGAACAGGGGTAATTTCTGCGTAGGACTATTTTTGCGTACGTTCCAAATGCTCATTGGTTGAATTGGTGGTCTGTAACCTAAAGAGTCACTTTTTGTCTTAGAAAAAATAAATAACTATACAGGTATCTTCCTACACACATACTGAATGCATTTGCAAAGTTTCAGTGAAATGTGACAAGTACTTTTTTAAATATTTGATTTTTAAATATAGGGTAACCAAGTTGTGCGAGCAAAAAAGTGAAAATATTCTACCATACTGAAATGCATTAAATATTTGCAAAGAACTTTTTCTGACTTTTCAAATAAAAAATATCAATCACAACTTGTTTTTTAACAATATTAATGAAGAAATAGTTTTAAAAGTATTCATTTTCTGAGAAATTGGTCTATTTTTAAAAATTTATTTCTGACATGCCTCCCCCTTTTTCTTGATCACATGTCAAAAATCCTAAATCTTTAAATTTTCACAAAAGGTGATATATTTGGCTTTAAATTTGTAAATACAGTGTTTTCACATTAAAACATGACCAGTAAAGGGCACCTAAAGCAAAAAAAGTGCTCAATAATGGATTTTCCATGTTGCCATAGGGGAATGCTTATATGGCCTTAACCGCAGTAATGAAAGTGAGTTTTTCCTCATTTCTAACCTAATTTTTGCTCAAATCTACACAAAACTTGATTTCAAGTGCTTATTACTACCATATTTAGGTAAATATAGCCCTCAAAGTTTAATATTTGATATTTTTACTAAATTTTCTACACTTTTTACAAGATAGGACATAAAAATCAGCCAAAAAGACCAATTTTCCATAATTTGGACCTATAACTTAAAAAAATGCATATTTTGAAGGATTTTTGTAGTGTATTCCTCTCATGGCAAAGTTAACAAGATCTTCAAGTAGTTTAAAGCTATTTGAAGAAACTTTTCATTTTGCCATGGCTTCAGCTTAAGGCTAAAAACCACTAATTCCACTTCCCATAGGCTTCTATGCTAATTTCACAATATTCAATGGCTTCTCTGGACTTTACCTTAACTTTAACCTGCAGATGACTATATATCAGCATGATTCTACATATGTCAGCTCACAATCCTCAGAATGGCATGTGGGGTTAGCAGACTTGCAGTGCAGTACTGGTCACCGGAAGTGTAGGGTCTATAAATAGCATGGGAAATCCCAGTGTTTTCACAAGATAGGGGTATATTTAAAAATCATTATGGAGATTAGGCTTCACATCACAAGAAGCAAACTGCACCTATAAAATGTACAGAAATGTTTTTCCTTTCAGAAACTGTTTAAATTTTTAAAATAAGATGAGAACTTTTTTCACAGCACTATGAGGAACAGGGGTAATTTCTGCGTAGGACTATTTTTGCGTACGTTCCAAATGCTCATTGGTTGAATTGGTGGTCTGTAACCTAAACCCCAACAAACAAACAAACAAACTTTTAGAGTGGTATATGAGAATTCTTGTCCGTTATTTACTTTTTTCATGGGATCGGATCAAAAGTGATGAAGGTCATTGTTTTTTTTTTTCATTTCTTCTATATACTACATGTAATAGCATGTTATAGTTAGGATTGTAATAGGTCTTCTTGATAAAGTCGACAATTTTTTATGAAATTGTTTAAAATTACCTTTATTTACATGAAAATAATGAATTATTATTTTTATTTTCATGTAAATAAAAGCAATTTTAAACACGTAACATTAATTTTAAAGGATAATATGCGCATATTCAATACATGTGAAAAAGTTAAAATCTTTGCTGCTGATACTTAAAAACTTTAATGTGATTTTATTCCAAGGACTGTTGTTATCTTTTTAAAAATCATTTGAAAACTTTCAACTTCCTAAAACGTCATGTAACATTTTATAGCAAATTATTGTTTGTGTTGTAATGTTATACTTACAATCGTGTTTGAATGATAAAGGTTCAATATAATCATTATGTTATATGCAAGCTTTTTTCTCACGACTATTTCGTTTTTTAAACAAATCATTAAAATACTTATCGATGCATGTATTTACTTCAGTTCCAATAAGTTGATGAAAGTAGTATAAAAAGTATCAGGTTAGGACCAACTTTACATTTTAAGAGTAATCAAGGGAACCAAGGTTCTAGCGGAAATCAAAAGAAAGTAATCCAGGGACAAAGACCATACATGAAAAACAGACATACACAACAAAGAATATTAAGTAACTAAAATAATTCATACAAAGTAACAAAAGCAAATGAGCAACTCGGACTTCACTAAAAACTGTTTAAATCATATGCAAGACCATAAATCTAGTCGGAATAATATTATTTAACTACATGTAATCATAAATTCAAATACTGCATTGTATGATCATTTTTATATTTGGTGAATTTGTTCATATAAATCAGGAATGGTGTCGAACATGAAAAAACTGTATGAAGTCTAATTTGTTTCCTCAGTCTTTTTTTACCTTGATAGATTTTAATGTAAGCTGGTAATCAAATTATTTTCTTAGCAAGTAGACTAATAACCGTCAAAAATGTTCAAACAAATAATTATAACCTTCAGAGATGTAAAAACAAATTACCTTGAAAGGTGCAAGAATTGAATTGTATACATGCGTTGTACAACCAGCATTCTACAGACATGCAGGACCATCGGGCATTGAGACAACAAATATGGCTATCGCCAATAACAATCCAGGAAAAGCTACATAGAACAGTGGATGCCTTTCAGAAGGCCACTAGGTTAAATCCAAGTGTAATGGCGAACGACAACATCCTTATGATAAGGAGGATACTATGATGCTTCACCGTGGTAATCTAACAGATGCAGCTTACAACCTCGCATTTCATTGGACAAATGTGATAGCAACCGCAAAATTTTAGGCTTCATTCTGAACATTGGTGTCCGGAATATTTTCAATCTCTTTTATATATTAAATATTTTTTTTATATTGAATAATTGGGAATAGTTTATTTGTTGAATCAATCAAGTAATTGAAATACAAAACATAGCACAGTGATCACGCAGTTCACAAAATAATATTTTAATCAGTTTTGAGTATGAACAAAGCGAGAATTTGCGTCGGTTTTCTTTTTTAAATAGGCGCAAAAATATCTAATATCTTTCTTGTCAATTGCTTACATATTTTTTCAATCTTCAACAATGGAATAAAATGGAATTGCTACAATTATAAGAATCAGCCTTTACAATGGATGGTAACGGTTCAAACTTGCAACTTGCAAATTGGCTAATAAAGGTAAAGTAAAAATGACGTTAAAGGGAAAAAAAATCACTGAGGAATGGAACTTCTAATACTACCGACATCTTTCTGTTATTTTAAAGGTAGAATATGTAAAGATAAACTGCATTTGTATGTCTTCATGTTTTATTCATCCAAAAATGCAACTGTACGTAAGAAATCTGGTGAAACCTTGTTTTTCTAATTGAAAATATTTTGACAATTTTTTTACTTTATTACAAAATACTGTACCCTTATCATCGTTCATTGACGCATGGCCCTTTATCAGTCCTACAAGCCTCTCAAGACAACGATACCTTGCGTTTAAAAAAAACAAATACATATCTCTCACTGAATAAAGACAAAAACAAAATAGCGTAAAAGAGTTGTTCGTTTCCGGTTGAAAATGTTATTCACATGTCGATAAGACTATCTACAACCAATAAATCCCCAAAGGTATGATGCAACTCTAAATACATGTACGTTAGAGCCTGTAATTAGAATATGTAAAAACAAGAACTGTTAGAGAAATCTTGGCGTGTCAAACCTAAGGGATACAAGTCGTGTGAATGGGGAAAAAGAACGAAATCAGAAATATTTGTTTAAACTAGGAAGAATTTTAACACATTCAAATTAATGTCACGCCTTCAATTTTCCGTTTTTTTTAACACTTTTAGGGATCATCTTTTAGGTTGAAAATTTGAAACGCTACGGTAATATTTATGTACACGTGCTTCAAGAAAGGAGCTGTGTTGTGAAAATATAACAGAAGTTTCTGACGGCATTGATTATTGTCCGTTGATTGATAATTTGATGTAGACAACAACAACCAAATTACGTGAGGTCGCTTTCGATTGATTGATTGATTATTGGGGTTTAACGTCCGAGCAGCAATATTACAGCTATATTCAGACGATGAACATGAAATGGATGATACAATGAACATGAAATGATGATGAAATGAGAAAAAGGGATGGGACACAAGGACAACAAGGTCGACAAATATTAATTGCCACTAGAAAAAGGGAGGGATGCACTATGGGCAGAGCGCCTAGCCCCCGGCTAGGTTTGTGAGTACTATTTAGTCGCCTTTTACGACAAGCTTAGCGCTTCAGCAGGCCTATTCTTTAAACACCCGGATCTGCACGGGGGGAGGGGGGGGGGAGGTCGCTTTCCAAGATTTGTAAATATTATCTTATAGTGCACTTTGTGTTGCTTGGATATGAATATTTAACCTAATCTGGGATAATTATTACTAACATCATATGGACATTGAAGTATACTCCAATATCAGGCATGTCAAATATGAGGTGAACTAAATAATATAGAACATTTTTATTTATATATTTCCGGTTTTATTGTTTCTCACTGTATTGCAAAACTTGTTATACCGCAATAGAACTTTTGTGCTAACTGTGGGGTAGTCGATGAGATTGCGTAGAGTATGCTCAATATACACTTCCACGAGGAAAATTATTTTGTTCTACCCAATAACACATCGCCGAAGTGTATATTGAGCATGCTCATCAACTTAACACACATGGGTCTTTTCAACCTGAAGGACTTGATAGTTAGTTGAATTGAGCACGGTTTATCCGTGTCATTACGGTTGCGTGAAAAAGACTTTGAAGCATTGTGATCATTTAGTCATCATGAAACGTAAACACAATGGTCAATAAGAACATAATATAAAAGATAATCAAGACACTTTACTTATTTTCTAACTGTTTAAAAATTAAATAAAACCTATACTTGACTCATTTTCTGATGGCTTTAAATTGGCGGTTCTATATAGCGACAGTGGACAGATAATTTACAGATTTCCTGGATGTCTTGAAATTGATTCCAAACTTATCATGAAATATTCATAAAACTTGATGTGAATTAATGATTTTTGTGACATATGATCTTGGCTTTAACGCCTATCTTTAAGACTTTTTTAAACAGAAGCAAGAAAGATTTTGTGTTATTGTGAGAAAATAATGTAGAACTTCTATGTTATAGTATCTGTCTCGTTTTAAGGTAGGATAAAAGTATTCTTGTTGCAATTTTGTCCAAGCTTCATCAGACTTTGAGAATCAGCACTAAGTTGTATGTTCATCCACTAATCTACTTAAATATTTCTTTATAATATATGCAAAATCATCCATTGACAACGTTGAGATTACCCCAATGTTGAATGGATGTAAATACTGCATAAAAAAGATTTATATATATATTAACTACACTGGATTTATATTTCAGAATGAACTTTTTTCCCTTGCTTTTCCTTTTAAACAAAATCTTAAGTTACTAAAAATGTACATGTATGTGCTTAAAACACATTTTCACACAATTTTTGAGAAATAACGACGTGCATAGTATGAAAACTTTCTTCACCGATTCAGCATATAATATATTGTAGTAATGAATACATTGACAATCTTCTGAGTATAAGAATGCGTCGTAGATTTTAATGTTGAAAGAACCTTGAGCTTTTGCAAACATACACAATAACTCTTCCATCACAATGCACTATCAATTTCATAGAAACGCTGAAGAAATAATACAAGGACGATGTGTTAGTAGTGTGATTTAGGAGTCCTCAATCGTTCCATGAGATCATAATTATGTTTGTTGGTACATGTAGAAATGCCATATTGCATTACTATTCGGGGAAACCAACACACTACAAACACACACGCAAATTCCTCCCGCCTGATAATGAAAATTTGATGGGTAGTAGAAAGTGCTTATAATTGCATTAAACAGTGGATTTTTTTTTTTTTTTTTTTTTGGGGGGGGGGGGGTTAAACTTTGTATTTTGTATCAGGTATTGCATGAGAAAAGTCGCTGTTTTGAGTAATTGCAAACGTTCACTGTTGACTTTTCTCTCCAATTATACTTAAATTTACATTTATTTTGAAAGCAGCTTGGTTTACATAGTATCAGACACGATAAAATACATTTCAATACTAAAACAACATATACCTATCAAAATTAGATGCACATTTAATATCGTGTAAAAATAAATGCTTCGCGGCCGACCAGGAAATACCGGGTGATGTTCCTGGAAACGTGAATTCTTTGGTCAATGCTCTAAGAAACTCAAGTGTGTGAAAAAGGAACATATTCAACACAAGAAATTAACGGTGAAAAAAAAAATTAGTCATTAGGACAGCAGTTAAAAACTACAATTACCTACCCTTCTTTCCAGACGAAAGTGAAAAAAAGTCCTTTGCCTTTAAAAATCGTCCAAAACTTAACGTGTATACCAAAGTAATGCTTCCTTTTCAATAATAAACAAACCATTCAACATTATATAAATTTGAAGTGAAAAGTCCAGGATACAGGCTGGAACTGACCTAGTCTACAACTGGATTTATCACTTAACCTTTTCCCGCCTAAATATAACCCTACGTGTAAAACCTTGGTGCACACGAACTCAATCTATTATACAGGAAATGTCTGCAAGTAGTCAGAGCCATTTGAATGACTTAGTTGTAATCCTCTGGATACTTACGCATTATTTTTTGTTCATAATATGCGCTTCACAATGTGCAAAAGACCCATCCTGCTTGTGTAGTGAGGGCACAGGAGGAAACTTAATAGTGGATTGTTCAAGAAAAACCTTATACACTATGCCGGAAGAAATGCCAAGCAACACCTATGATTTGTAAGTTGTAATCTGCATCTTTGAAAGTATAATATAGTAAATCAAATTCGTGATACGCATTCATAAGTACTAATTTATAAGGTACGCAAATTGACCCGAGTATGTGCAAATACATTTTGTACTCCTGTAAACGGGTTAAGTTTTAAAGCGCCCTCCGCAACAATGACCGTGAAAAGTCCTTTGTAAAATCATGACCAGCTTTCCGCTATATGTATTATTGAAATTGTTTATTTAACGTCCAGTCGCAAACTGAGAGCAAACTATTTTTCTGCCATTCGAAACAGTGAGAGACTGCTACAAATATCTATCTAAAGTGGCACATGCCTAGTAAATAACGTTCATACAACGTGGCGTACTTCATTAATGTTTTCACAAAGTGGACCACAACTAAGCTGTTTTCTTATTTATCTCACAATTTCCGAAATGAGGGTTACTA
This sequence comes from Perna viridis, assembly GCA_037379345.1. Lineage (NCBI taxonomy): Eukaryota > Metazoa > Mollusca > Bivalvia > Mytilida > Mytilidae > Perna > Perna viridis. Next base: position 25,495,894 of record CM074515.1, read on the forward strand.
CATTCAGTCATCTTAGATACAACCTTTAAAAAGAGAGGGTTGAGTGTCCGGGATCTGACAATATTTTTTCTTTGTTGCTTTTTTGCACTCATCAAACCAACCTTTTCAGAGGAACATTTGTATGTTATAATGTTTTCTTAACAAAAAGTTTGTCATCTTAGTGTTGTCATCATAGTGTTATGTTTACGCTATTTGATAAGTCATTGTTTATATCTTTTGACACAACATTAGTTTTTTAAGAGACAAAAAGAAAACGCACTACATTTTCAAACCCTGCATGTTTTGACGTACACCCGTTCTGGGATATGCAGTGCAAAATTGGTACTATTAGCTCATCTTTGTTTTCCTGCCTGGCAAACTTTTATTTCAGGAATCGCCTTTTCAACAAACTTTAATTTCCGTCATGTCAAAAAATTGTTATGATATTTCAATAAAGTCTTCTACAATTTAGACGTCTTGAGAAGAATGAAATACATGCAATACCTCTTGGCTACTTTGACAATCTAACAGAGCTGACATATCTGTATGTTTCTTTAAATAGTTAGTTATTAGTGACATTTTCACAATTATAAATGGAGCTAGGAATATTGTTTTCATAAGACACATTTCAAAATTGTCTTCGGAGAAATCGATCTTAAACGCGAAATATCTTAAAGAATAAATATTCTAAATGTAGAACAATGCCAAGAACGCTTTGAAAAAAGATACTGACAAATAGGAATGAAAGAATTCAAAAGTGCTTATCAAATATTAGCACTTTTTATGTTGGAAATTAAAAATAAATTACTTTCTCTTTATTTCCAGAAAGAAGCAAAACATCAAATTAACGGTTAAAGAGTAATCAAGGGAACCAAGGTTATAGCGGTAATCAAAAGAACGTAATCCAGGGACAAAGACCCGACATACACAACAAAGAACATAAAGTAACTAAAATCACACAAAGTAACAAAGGTAAATGAGCAATTCGGACTCCACTAAAAACTGGGAGCATGGAGCAGGTGCACCGGTAGGGTAAGCGTTCTATGCTTTTCTAGAAACACCCGCCAAGTTGCTCATAAAAAGTCAAGTCCGGGGTAGACAAACGAGGAAAGGATAACTATGACCCGTTGAATAAATCAGTTTTTATGGTGCAGATGGATACACCATAACGATCCACGAATTCATGATGACGACCATAAAACTTCTGTAGTGATGACTTCAATCTTGTAGCAACATAACCCTGTTCCAGAAGCCTATTTGTTAGAGTTCTAGCGCGATACAAAAGTCTGCGTAGTTTCGGCAAGCTCTGGCATAACGTATGAGTTGTGATATGAACACTCCATGCGCAGGAGCGGAAGGGATGTTGCCACAGATGAAAGGAAAGTTGACAATTCTGAATGAAAAGTCATCACGTTTGTCGTAAAGTTTGGTCAATAGTTTTCCTTTACCATCGATTTCTAAGTGTAGGTCAAGATATGAGGCTGTCTTCGCAGTGTCTGTAGTATCCTTTATCTCAAGTTCTTTTGGGTAGATGCGATGTATCAAATCCCCGAAATTAGGATTGTTTAAAGATAATACGTCATCTATATAGCGGAAACTGAGATTAAAGGATCTAGCCAAACGATATTCTTTCTTTCTGATCAGATCAGCTATAAAGTCAGCCTCATAAGAGTGAAGGAATAGGAGCACAATTTGTCCCCATTGGAATGCCGACCGTTTGTTGAAAAACATGTCCATCACACTGGACAAATATGTTGTCGATTAAAAAAAGGAATGTTTAAGGAATATATATAGCGGATTATCAATTAGCTACAAACTTCCAATATTTGAAATTAGGAGTCAATCATTTTCTTTTTTCCAGGAGGATACAAAACAACAAATTAACAGAGTTACATGCAGGACTTTTCGATTACAACATCAACTTGGTTGAAATGTAAACTATGGACTGTGTTTGATGTTTTATACCACATTCTTAACATACATTCAGAAAATACTGATTTTGTTATTTTTGTCAGATTTTTTCTAAGACAAATTCTCACCAAAAAAATGATTTGCAATAGAATTATATCTTACTTGTAAAAGAATTAAATATTAAAATTTAATGAAAGAGTAATCAAGGGGAACTAAGATTCTAGCGGAAATCAAAAGAATGTAATCCAGGGACTAAGACCAGACATGGAAAACAGACAAACACAAAAAGAAGATAAAATAACTAAATGATACATAAAAAGTAACAAAAGTAAATGAGCACCTCGGACTCCACTAAAAACTGGGAGCATGGACCAGGTACACTGGAAGGGTAAGCGTCATCTGCGTTTCTAGAAACACCCGCCAAATTGCTCATGTAAGTATACATTATTGCATAACAAAAGGGTTACAAACATGAACTTGAAGAAAAACCCAGATATTTTAACAAATCAAATAAACAGAAGGGTGGAAATATAGAGGCAAATGTGAGTATGTAACAGTTTGTTTCACGATATTGTTTGAACTATTTGTTTAACTCTATTTCAGTAACTTGAACGACAATTTGCTGACTGAAGTACCAGGGAACTTATTTGCCATTTTGCCAAAATTAAATTGGCTGTAAGTAGGTTTTCCATTCTCTTTTAATCATGATATAAACCAATTGTCAATGACCGCACACAACACAGAATTTTTCATTTAATTTTTATTGGAATAGAATATAGATTTCATTTACCAGAACAACAAAATTTATTGGCCCTTTTTTATATAGGTTCAATTCAATCAAATGACTGACAAGGAAATATAAAAAAATAGGAGATGTGGTACGATTGCCATCTAAAGTCAAACAACGAGCAAGTAAACTTCTACAAGTCGCCACACGTTCTTCATTGATGGGCAAAACCCCTCCAAAAAATTAACAAGCTGTAAAAGTTCCCAAAATAAATGAAGTGAAACTATTCCTGTCGGACCCTTTAAAAGTATTTGAAAATGTGTAAGTTCAAGGGGTTCTACTTCCCAGACAAACTTGAATGATAATTTTTTCCATGTGAGATCTTTTGATTGAAACAAAACGACCCTCAAGTTAGTTTGGAATGGGAGAACAAATGAAAATAAAAATATTTTTCACACATTTACAAACCAAAGAGGAAGATGCCTTTAAAAGTTTCATTGAAATCTGAAAGTTCACACATGAGAACTTATGACACCAGCATTCACTCTAACAAGACTAAAGCAATATATCTCTCCAGTAAACATTGGAGATGGCTAAGGTCACGAAATATGAAAGGTAATCAATGTGTGTGAAATTTTCAAAGTTCATAGATCTTAATTTCTGTAAAAAAAAAAAAAACAGAAGAGTAATACGAAAAAAGTGTGTAAAAGAGATATTTTTATGAATTTCTTAAGTCCATGGGCAGTTATGGTTAAAATCAGTGAGTCTAGACAAAACCTTAATTTGGTATGTAACTCATCGTGGTAGACTCCCATGCCAAGAATCAGCTCAAGATCTGCAATCGTTTAGGACGAAGTGCAGAAAACTATGTTGGACTGACGGACGGGTAAAAACATTATTCTATTCACTCTGCAACTGCGTTACTGGGGAACAATTAAAATTATTAATAAAGATTGTTTTAACAAACAGCTACATGGAAAGAAACAAACTAGACTGTGGATGCCCGGTCGAAGACTTTCGCGCATGGCTGTTGTCAGTTGTCACAACTTTGACTTTTGATGCCTATTGTGCAGATGGAACAGCTATTATAGATGTTCCCACAGCTTCGTTTGACGTTTGTATCGGTACATTTGAATAAGTACATGTAGATAGTATACAATCTTTAAATCTACAAAACTTTAAACGTGTCTTGGATAAGAATAATGTTATGAATATAAGTATACATCGGAAAAAAGGAGATACAGTATGATTGCCAATGAGATAGTCATCCACCAAATGCCAAGCAACGAACAATTACACTTCTATAGGCCACGGTATTCAATGTTGGGCAAGCTGCTAGAAGGCCCGAAAAAATTATATAAAATATTTATAAGGACAAAAATCGGACCCAATCTATACAAAAAACTTAAAACGAATAACAATTAACATATAAAAACAACAACAGTTTAACGGTATGGCATGACACGCAGTGTTAAGGCAATCGATCTTAATGATTTTTTTCATCATGACAGAAAGCCTCGAATATTCTTTACATTTACCTGTTTTATCTTTTTTAACAAGCACAGATAATTTTGCATGTTCTGCAATGGTATGGGAAGGATATACTCATTGGTTTTACAGTTTTAATTTGATAGCATTAAGACATAATAATAAACATTTGGGTCTTGATATTTACTGCTCTATATGTTATCTTCGGAATTGATTTTACTCTTAACATGTTGACCGCTGCAAATCTTACTACAAAAAGCTTTCAATCACTATTTCTCTTATCTTTTTTTACTGAATGTTTGCAAATCACATTCTTGTTTTAAGTAACTACAACGCCAACTACAACGACGACAACAACGACAAGCACTACAACAACAACACCCACCACAACAAGTACTACGACGACCAGTACCACAACTGCTCTCCTGACAACAGATGGTACATAGCCAAATGTGCCACATCTGATAATCATAAGGTGCTCGATTCATATGATTCTCATATGGTAATTTTGGCTTAAAAACATATGATAATCATATGTTTGTGAAAAACATGTGCTCGATTCATATGATAATCGTGCGATAATCATATGTATACCGAAACATATGATTATCATATGGTGCTCGATTTATATGATAATCATATGATGCAGACCATATGATTCTCATGTGTGGCACATTTGCCTGTGTACGCTGTATTTGTTATTTAGCTTTACAGATCTTTGTCATTGTATGTGTAAGGTTATTTACAAGTACACAGGCAAATGTGCCACACACGGGAATCATGTGGTTTGCATCATATGATTATCATATGAATCGAGCACCATATGGTAATTATATGTTTCATATAACATATGATAATCGCATAGTTATCATATGATAATCACATGTTTTTCACAAACATATGATATGTTTTCAAGCCCATATTATCATATGAGAATCATATGATAATCATATGACTACCACATAATAAATATCATATGATTTTCATATGATTACCATATGATTTTCATATGAATCGAGCACCATATGATTATCATATGTGGCAAATTTGGCTGTGTAGTTGGTGTAATGCTGAAATGAATTGTTAATAAGCCATTTCCAATAAGCCATTTCCAAATTGATAATTACTTTTGAAATATTGGAAATATAACATCTACATACAGTTAACTTTTTTCAAATAAGTTTTGTTATAGCTGACCACTAACTCGAATTAATTAGATAAAAACTTAAAAGGAAGCGTTGTATTGACGAAACATATGTTCTTAAAATGTTTTTGAAATCTTTGAATAATTTTTGTAGATGGTCGCCAAATGATAACTTAGTATTATACTATTATCTATTAACTTGGTTTTTAATGTAACAGATCCTACACAATCGACAGTTATTCAGTTACCAACAGGCAGTTCTTTAAGTAAGATTTAATAAAGTACAATATATATTTCATATTTTCCTTGTATTCTTTTGACATGTCATATGTTTACATTTAATCCATTTGGTTTATCATATCCTTTCTGGTGCTTGATAATTATGACTTTTGCTATATATCCATCAACAATAAAATAAAAATGAAAGACATATTTATTAATCATACACTGAAGTGGTTAATAAATGAAAAACACATGATTATTCTAACACACAAATCTAGATTTAACACTTTTTTACAATGTGCTTTATTTATTCAAATTGATATACATATTACCATAAAGAATTTTTCTAAAGCAAATCGTATTTTATACGTCTGTTAAGATTCACATGTCAAAAGTTGTGAAACTGTGTCCTATGAATGATTTGCAAAATAAGCAAAAATGTTTCTGATTAAAAACTATGGAGATAAGTACCTGGTTGCGTCTCAAATAACTTTCAAAAAAAAAATAATCAATTACATTTATTGATCATTCTGTGTGTATTTCAGTACCTTTTATCATTTCACTTCTACTGCTTGCTATAATCATCATTTCGTGTGTTAGTGTCCTGGTAATGAACCACAAAGAGAAGGCAAAGTCTGGCAAAGTGCACCCGGTAATAATTTGTTCGATAGATATTACTTTATGTACCAATCCATATAAAACGCAGACACTGTCAATGCTTGAGTTAATTCATGGTGCAGAAAACAACACCGAACAATGCTTATGCATTCTACATAGGCCATTTTTATGTAGTATAGTCCTTTCTGCGTGCAAATATGTAAACATGTATTTCAGAAAAAAAAAACAAAAAAACAAAAACAAAAAAACATACCTGCGTCTCCTACCTTAAATCAACAATATCAAGACCCTACCTCTTGCTTAATATCAATTTTATGTACAATTTAAATATTTATAATGCAACAAATGACTTTGGTGTGTTTTGATATGCATTTTTCGACATTGTCATTTTCTTCATGTTCATGTGCCAAATGTTTTTCTTCAGCGTATCACGTTATTTTTTTTAACTTTGGAGGTTTTATTATGATCCCCGCATAAGATGTTCATTGTGGTGTCGAAACACAATTAAAAAATCTACATCAATCCCTGTCTGGTCCTCTAACGTTATTTGCAAATTTCTGTACCACTCTGGCTTGAAAACAATAATAAAAAAAAGTGACACGAACAATGCTAAAGAAAATATTAAATTCATACGTTGTTGTGAAAGTTTATATCGGAGAGCGCCATTGATCGCTGAAATCGTATACCAAATCTATATTAAACCACACACTAAATTAAACATCTATTCATCAACTGAAAGCCGAGACAGACAATGTGATTCCAACATACTACCCTTTCCCAGAAGTGGGGTGTAAATTAAAAATTCAATGAAGTATTGTAGTTTGACATTTGATAATAGTATATATATGCATAAAATACCTTTAAGTATATGTAGCAACCTTCACTTGCACGTTTTATTGATATCAGTTGTTAAAAAGCAAATAACTGTCACCAGATATCTTAGTGGTTCAATAAAATGTGGAACATAGATTTAGCGTGGTAAACTGTAGTCGAATCAACAGTGTGTATTTTGAAAAGTTGTAGACCACATTGATTCTTAGTAGTTTACGATTTTGTCAATAATTTTTATATTTTGACGATATGCTACACAAGAATTGATTATTGTTGGTGAGTTTATATTGTAAACATGTTTTGTTTTCTTTTTAATTTTTAGGACAACAACGAATGTGGTAAAACAGAATGAAAAGAAGGGGGAAATTAGATAGTCGTCTGCTTTCAACAGCTAAAATGTATTTAATGATCTGAGCTATATTCTTAAAACTATTATGTTGGAATACATAGGATGTACTGAATTGAAGTGTTAAGCTCTCCTTTAAGCATGCATATATGTATCTCAGTGATCTCAACAGAGTGTCTTTTTTACGATTTTTAAATTAAAAAAAAACAACTATTATTGCTAATGTTTTAATTTACGATATTTTGCTCTTTTAACGTTTTTAAGATGCGCATTGATAAAATCAAATCGATCTTATGAATAAATACACTTTCACGTTGTTTATTTTTTTTTATTTGTATACACATTTAGTTTTCATACAAAAACCAATAACGAATCCGAAACTGTCAACTTCAAGAAGTACGACACAGTACCTATGAGCGGCTCAAAACAGATTGGAAAACATAACAATATCCATCGCTATCATCAAGCATATGTTAAAAGTTATAAAACAAAAAAAGTGTGTTTAGTTTTAGTTTTATTTTATTTTTCGTGGCAAAAGTTCCATATCGTATCATGTCAATTATGCCCCGTGTAGGTCTGGGTGTTAAAAGAATAGGCCTGCAGCAGCCTAAGCTTGTCGTAAAAGGCGACTAAATAGTGCTCAGAACCTTAGTTGGGGGCTAGGGCGCTCTGCCCACAGAGCGACTGGGATGTGTGCCCCAGGTGGTGGAATGGGGTACCCCTGGCGTATTAAATGCTGGGATTGTCAGGCTATAATACGGAAAACCTGACTGCACCGTGTTGGGTACTGTGGTATTCTCCCGGAGTAGAAACCATAGGGCTCCGCCACAGGAGGCTAAATTGCCCGACCCTACCCACCTCTCCCTATTTCCAGTGGCAATCAAAATTTTTCGACCCCATTGTCCTTGTGTCCCATCCTGCTCGGACGTTAAACCCCAACAAACAAACAAACAAACATGTCAATTATCCCTTGGAGGGCTTGTTTCTTTCTGAATATCCGGAACAAGCCCGGGTCTTCGCCTTCTAAGTTTTAATTTTAAGTGATCTCAACATTTCCTAAATTTCGCCAAGTAAAAACTTTAAATTTTAATTGATGCACAATACTTTCTGAGGAGATTATATTTATTGAAATAATTTATGGTGAAATGTATAGGCTAAGGCCTGTTACAAGAATATGGTTATTAAATCCACCAAATTACATAAAAGAAAAAGTTTTTGGCATTAAAGATATTTATGATCCAAACAATATTGTTGATTATGTATGTTTTGTGTGAAGTGGTTTGGAATATTTTTAAATTTTGTATGAAGATAGAAATAATTAGTCAGATGTATGCCAACCCTGCATAAGAAAACTATAACTGTTGAAGATGGTTGTCCTTGCAAAATACTGCTGGTGTCAATTACAACATACTTTAATATCTTGTCTTCTTTCTATGTAGTTTGTAATATACATTGTGACCTTCAGTAAATATATGTCTGTACTTTCCATGCATTCAAAATAAACAAATTACAAAAAAGTACGTCCCAGTACAATTATTGTCTAGATAGACATCAAATCTGTTTATCGTAGGTATATTCACCTGAGAGTGCATTTTATTATACTAAAATAACAAATAGTACGACAAGGTACCTACATAGAACTCTTTTGAATTTTTTTTCTATATTTGGTATGATGTATTGTTATGAGGTGTAAATGTATATGTGCAAGACTTCGTTGCCATTGGAGTCTTGGAATGTTGTTGAGTCATGAGACATTTTTCATCGTGATGACACAACTCCTCTTCCGTAGCATTTTGAAGATAACATGTCGTAGTTGTAACATTTTAAATTCAGTGTACACGGGAAAACTCAGAAATGGAGAAAACTACACAGAAATGGGGAAAACAACACAGAAATGGAGAAAAACCAAGACAAAGGAATGAAAATTTCGACATCAATACGAAAGTACTTTAGGTAAGCTTAAAGTAAAGATCTTTGCATTCGTAATTTATGCATAATTATATATTTATACTCCACGTCATGCCGCAGATCTGTGTCGTGTTTACCGCTATAGCGTCATAGTTCTAGCTTCATACGAGATAAAAATGTACCTCTTAAATATCATACACGTGTGTTCTACGTTTGTTTCTTGCTTGTATGAGAATGGGTAGTTTACGTGAAATGATCGATTAGCATTGAACATTACCAAGTTCTTTAAAATTTACTCTCACCTCTTTTAGTCCCCGTAGACTTAAATGTTAATAAGAAGTAGCACGACGCGTTCTATTGGTTGCAGCACAGTGAATAGGCTTTATGTACAATCATTATTTGTTGTCCGCATGTCTTTACATATAAACCTGTAATTATTGACGATTGAAATGATACCAATATACCATGTTTTATGTTGTTTGCTAATTGTCACGTTTTTGTAGGCGGTGCTGTTGTTTATCTGTTGTATTTGTTATTTCTTTTTGTTAGCTAGCCAATTGTTGTTAATAAATTTGGCGGATAGGCATTTTTTGATATCGCGGAATCTAACTTTTGAACTGCTGCTATTTGTAACGATTCTTTATGTATAATATTTTATTCTAATATAATTTAATTTCAGAAGTAACACGGTTTCTGATTTTGAATTTTAACTTTTGAAAGTAAATGTTCGCATATTTTTTTGTATCATCCTGTTAGATTAATTCCTTCACTATAACTATATATGAGGTACCTGTTGGAACAAACAAAAAAGGGACAAAGAAAGAAACTTACGAAACCTCGTACCATAGTTTTTTAACAGTAAGGATTTTTATCTGTGTACCACAGTTCGTGGAAAAGACATTTATACGGCACATGAATGGTATGATTTCCCACATATACCGTATAACGTCTCAATAGAACCCCCATTGCAATATTTCAATATAAACTTTAAAACACTTTTTAAAACTAGTTTACACATTCTCTAAATCCCTTTATAAGAAAACCCCGTTCTCTGTGACCATTCCCTTATGTATAGATGCACCACAGATTGGAAAGTTTGCTACACAGAAGGAAGGTTTTGTTATATATCAGAAAAATAGTTTAAACATTACTTAGTAAATGAAATAACTCTTCTGGTAAAATATAATGAAGATTGTGAAAAAAAATTTCACGGATCTATTTTTTTATAAAACAGCGTAAAAAAGTTTATTCAAAAGAGTAATCAAGGGAATCTAGATTCAAGCGGTAATCAAAAGAATGAAATCCAGGAACAAAGACCTGATATGGAAGAGTAATCAAGGGAACCAAGATTAGAGTGGAAATCAAAAGAATGTAATCCAGGTACAAAGACCAGACATGAAAAACAGACAAACACAACAGAGAACATAAAGTAACCAAAATAATACATACAAAGTAACAAAAGTAAATGATCAAATTAGACTCCACTAAAAAGTGGGAGCATGGACCAGGTGTACCTAAACAGATCAAAAATTAAAAATAATAACTACAACTTCCAGAGCTCAGACTTTATCGTGTCTTGATATTTCCTTATTAACTTATTAAGTTTTTTGACAGATATGTTTTCAGTTTTGACAGCTTTTAAAAACCTCTAAATCAGGGGTTCCGATAACTCATTTTTATTTATTTATTTTTTTTTTTTATTTTCATTTTTTAAAATTTGTATTTATATAGATTTAAAAGAAAAGAAGTATGTGTAATTTATACTCTTGACGAGTATTTGACTTATACTTCATTAAAAAGGGAAACATCGAAATTATTCATTTCCTTCAGAACGTTACAAGCTCTTACTACTTATACTTAAGCTAGATGGTTACGTGTAGTTTTATTTTTGACTGGGATAAATGTTCCTTCGTTCACGGCACATACTTTTCTATGTGCTTCAACATCTAAGACTTTTAAGTTTGGTATTGATTTCTATCTCCGATACAATAAAGACTGTTAATTGGTCGTCAGCTAAGACGTTTCAGTGTTTTTATCATAAAAATAGTGTTACTGATAAGAACTTATCATATATCTATTGCTCCAGCATTATAGAATCTAATTGAAACATGTGGTAAAACCTATAACCCACTAACATGTCAAGTGTTAATATTTAGAGTTTGAATATACCCAATCCTCTTTAATTTATTATCATACAGTTATTAAAACATGATTGAACGTATCCTTACTTCACACTCGAGGAATTCATAATGGCAATATCTTGATTAACCAAATTAGTTTCAACAACTATCCCTGAAACCACGTGGCAATCATGTGCTACGCACTTGTTGAATTTGTTAAGTCCTTACAAACCTCGTGTTAAGATTAATTCATGTCTTGTTCTAGGTTCCCTTGATTACTCTAGCTGTCAAAATCCAAAGTGAATTATATACATGTTTTATGCCAAAAAAAAACAGCCTCCAATTAAATATTTCCGTAGAACAATTTGGAATGGTTGTTCAATCGGTAACTTTAACTGCAGGGAGTGTATATCATTGTAATATAAATTTCCCTGCCTTAACAATTCAAAAACTAGAACAAACCATGTATTATATTTATAGACCTCGCAGCAAATGCATGTAGCAATAGCTTGAAATTTTAAAACTACAATTCTTTGAAGTTAAAGGGAATGGACATCCCACCGACAATTTGATGACGATGTTAAACCAAGATGTTTGTGATTGTCTACAGATTTTACTTCTTCCCGAGAAAACAGCTTAGGGGTTGGCATACTTGACACGGTTGAAAATGAAAATGAATCAGTTTAAAAGAGAGTTAAATGTCACACACCATTTTTTCACCAATCATTAATTATGTTAAGACCATTTTTAGGCTAAGTTGTGGTAGCAGTATAGGTTTATTACTGATATTTTGTCTACATCTAACCCATATGTTTAGCATAGGGTGTCTTTCAAACAAAAACAATATTTTGGGGCTTTGTCTGTTGGTACGACTATATATATTTATGTCATGTATTGCTACATCCACATCATTGAAAACTGGTGTTGCATTGACACTCATTCACCTATATAATCTAGAACTATCATTTGTTTCAAGATTAGAAACCTCGAAGCTTTAACCCATTCGCCACAGGCGCTTGTTTCTTTCTATGTGGGCTTGCGCATTGATAGTCGACCCCTGTTTTATAGTATGTCCCCCACATAGACAGAAACAAGCGCCTGTGCCACTCGCCCAATACTGTACCATCAATGAACTTTGCAGAATATCAACTTATTTAGTTTCAGCATTATAAAAACTTGTTGTGATGATATTGAAATTAAATAAATTCAGTCGATTTCTTTTTCTTGCGATAGTCAACTTTCGTCGTCATGAAACTATTAAATATCAGGTACAATATCGAATATTTTAACATTCAATCCGGAAATTCGCATTTTCCGAGGTCAGTTAAGACTTTATTCTACTTCCTGTTTAATTTCGATTTTGTGATAAAAAATAATTATATGTTTATATGTACAAAATGTATTATGTAGGCATATGTTTGAGAAAATGACATGCTAATTCTCAGGACGACGGCTGTAAGTTGCAGAGTAAGTGACACAGTCGTGAAATTCATATTTTACTCTTCATTTCGCAATCCAGCTGTGTCGAATTTATGAAAATACACATCACATGTACAAAACGAATATGGACATGAAAAATGTACATAGCTAGGCTGGACACAGTTTCACACGATTAAAATTGTTTCTTCTCCTGTACTTCTTTTATGTTACATAATTTGATAATGTTGCTAAATATATTTTAAAAAAATCTGCTTGAATTCGTGTTTCCTTGTAAAATGCAGCACATGTGCAGTGCTCATTGGCGTGGATATTTTATTTATGACACACAAAAAGTGTGGCATGTAGGCCCAATGGGTGCACAGTATTCCGTAGGTCGATCTCTGAATTTCCAGATTTTTTTCTGTTCTGTGTCTGGACAGGTATCTGCATTTAAAAGCACCAATTGCCTTGACCGTTTCATAGTAAACATGAGATTGAAAAGCAAACGTCAAAACTTTTCACTGATCAAAAATTGATTTAATGAAACTGCAGGAGATGTGCAGGGGACACGATAATTTCCCTGATTCTACTGACCCTGTAAATTTCAGTTCAGCCAACTGACTGAAAACAAATGGATATGGCCAGCGAACCTGAAGTCAAGAATTTCGAGTGAAGATGAAGCTGTTCATTGCCCTTGAGCCTGGGCCAGTTCGCATATAACCCCAATAAGAACAAAGATTCTAAGTGGAGCTGCAATATCATATTGAATTACAATTTGAATCAACAAAATGTCATAAAAAAAAAAAAACAACATATACATGCACTAGGATTTGTTTTTATTCATTTGGAGTTTATGTATCTCTGTTACTTCTCACTTGAAATGAAACTATATAGTGTATATGAATCTGAGGTTAACTTGTTTGTTGGTTAAATCTTTCCTGCTATGTAAAAATGATCCCTTATAATAATGCCATATTGGCCCCCTTTATTCTGAAAATTACCCCCTGTTTTGCTGTCAAGGAGGCCACTGGCCCCCTTTTTGCAATTTTCTGGAATGAACACTGCATGTGCATTTCATGAATGTTGCAGACAACAAATATTCCAATTTGATAAATTGCATGAATGATTCATTATTCCTGGATGCTCCATTGGGATTAGTGAAAAAATAATACTGATTTTATTGAAAACTCCTGAAAACATGGGAAAAAATATAGTTGATCAAAGTACGCAACACAAAATATTACTCTCCGAAAATGTGGTGCTTCTTTTTTAGAGGAATTAATAGGAAAAATGAAATCATTCCTTTCTTCACCTCCTTAAATTTTTTGCATCATGGCAAACTGATTTGTTAACATTGGAAAATGTTGTTTTTAAGGCATTATTACACAAGTAAGTTGCTAAGGAGAATCAAAATTATCTGTTTTTAGTGTCAAATAAGAAATTGTTATCATATTGACAGTTTTTCTGGTCCATTCAAAATTGTGTTCTCCTGTGTCACCACAAGTGGGTCATGCCATTCATCAAAAAATGAAATATGCAGAACATGAACAAAACACAGTTATATCATTAGTATAAGGAATATCTATTGCATTGGTCCATCTTCAATTTAACCCTAAAATTTTAAGTTGACAAGCCTCAATAATTTTAATAAAAATGTTTCAATGCAAAATTTGTTCGTACTTGCGTCCTGTGAGTCTAAGGATATTTACAGTACAAAAAATAACTAGGAAATGTAAACCACTTGCATAAAAATGTATGTCCTAATACATGTATGTATCATAATTCATTATATTCTGTTTTTCTCTATTAATTGCAGTTGACAACATGAGAAAATAACTGTTCATTAGTGAGATATGCGTCTTACTAATTTTACCATTTGCTTTGACAACCCTGGCTGTGTGTTTCTTGCTGGAGAACATATTAGTGGCACAATAAAAGTAGGTTTTGGAAAACCAACAAAACTCAAATGTAAGTTCTGTATGTGTAGGTCAAGTAATATGATAGTGTTTTAAAAGTAAAAAAAAATCATATGAGGTGGGTGTAACCTGTAAGAGGATGTAGGTGAATATACAGATATATTTCACAAATCTTCTTGTCTTCATTTTTCTTCTTTTGTCACATTTTCTAGACATCTTAATGGTTTTTGTCACTTCTTGTTGCTAATTGAAGAGATCAGTATTAATCTTAGTGTTCATACTTCAGACTATCTAGGTGAAGCCAGAAGTGCTTACTCTAATGACATGTCAGAAACAAAAAAAAAGTATCTGAATTCAGATAATTGTAGTAGACCATATAGTAAATAATTTTAAGTGAAGCAGATACAAAAATACCCGATTTTGCATGGGAAGCTCCCAAAGAAGTGACTTCCTGTCTAATAGAAATTGGGCTGTCAGTGCTTCACATTAAATACCCTTGTGAGAAATTAATCCTTAACTATGAAATGAAGACAAAGTATTCAAGATTGTAAGCGATATCATTACTGAAAATTGCATATTGCAAATTGTTAACTTACTACTTAGTTATTTAATTATAACATCATAACAGATGTATGATGTTGAAATTAAATATCGCAAGTGATAAGTTATAAAACCTTTTTTTCTATGGTATTCTCTATAATATTTGGCTCCTTAACATTCTGCATCTGCTGTGGAACCTATGGAGGAAATTTTAGTGATCATACATCAGTGACATACCTCACCAGTTGTTACAGTAGAACAACATGAAAAAAACATTACAACATTGCTTTTAACTAATCAGATTTTATAGGCCATCATAGTGCATTACAATTACGCATTACAACATTTCTTTTAACCAATCAGATTTTATAGGCCATCATAGTGCATCGCAATTACACAATATCCATATTCACAGTGTTTTGGGATTTTTGAAAATTTAAGGTTTCGATGGGAAAACTTCAAATGAAAATTAACTTGCCCACAATTGAATTCTGCTTTTCCATACTTAAAAAATTCTTTCAGAAATTCATGTTGTCTATTTACCAAAGGGAAAGTGCAACAAAATTGATATGACTTTCCCACACCAAAAATTATACTTGCCCCAATTTTGTGATGAGAAATTGGAATCCTAAAACACTGCTGTTTCATATCACTAGTTCATATTACATCATCCCATTAAGTGATATCCAAAAATATCTAGTGGTCCAAGAAGAAGATAAAACAACCAAATCATAGAGAAATATACAAAATGTATATTTGTATTTACTGTATATATATGTAAATGAATTTTACATGTATGCAAACTACACATTTTCAAGTTTTTTATTGATAGTTTTTCTTGTTGAGCTTAATTTTGCTATGTGAGTGTACTGTACCATGAAATAGACTTGAGTTACTTACATCATTTAACATCAAAAAGCTTTAAAACAAATGCTTTCTTTCAAAAATGGGTACATTTACATTTAAAAAAAAAAAGACGAAACTTCATCTAATTTATTGTGTACTCAAACCTTTGTTATTATTTCAGCAATGAAAGTTATAATTGAGGGGAAAGCAAAATCAAAATGGGTAGTGCATGAGGATGACAGCTCTACAAAATACTCCGCAAAAGAAACATACATGAACCAAACTGTTATAGTATACGGAGGTTTGTGTGCATTGTCTTGAAACATGTTGTACTTTGTACATGTTGTTATTTTTTTTCAAATTGTTTTCAGCAATAAAAGTCATCCTTGATGGAAAAGCAAAATCTAAATGGGTGGTACAACATGGTAAAAGCTCTACTACATACTCTGCAAAGGAACACTATATTGAACAAACTATTATAGTGTATGGAGGTTGGTTTCTTTTTCATGTACATTGTGTAGTTATAGCATTTAATTAGTATTACTGTGATGTTGACCCCAGGCCTTAGGGTTCGACTCAGAAATTTGTGATAATGCTGTGGTAGGCACATACATGACTTGGGCCTAAAAAGAATTCTGTGTTTCTGGTAACTTCTCTTTCAAAATAAGGGTCGGTAGGTTGGGTTTTTTACATGTATGCAATATGGTAAAAGTAGATAAAGCAACCAGATCACTATTGCCATCACTTGCCATCACTTGGCATCCGTCATCTTTGTCTGTGGTCATCGTCATCCATCGTCATCTTTAACAATTTTTCAAAACTCTTCTCCTCTGATACTACTCGACCAATTGGAACCAAACTTGATATGAACGTTTTATCAGGGTATCCTGCATAGAACTTATTTGGGTATTTTTTATTTGTTCAAAAAAATGGCCGCTGTTACTAAAAATTGAACATAGGGGTCAGACAGTCGTTTTTCGCATATATCTCCAAAACCTTTAGGTTTAGCTATATTCTGACATGAGTAAAAGTGTTCAGTATGATGAGATCTATCTGTGGTAAAATTTTAATTTTTATTTATTTATAGTTATTACCCTTTTTTGATATTTTTTTGCTATTTTTAATGTTATTTCTTTCAAAAATCTTCTCCTCTGAGTATTTGCGGCTCTGACACTACTTAACCAATTGGAACCTAACTTGGTATGAATGTTCCTTGGGGTATCTTGCATAGAACAGATGTGGGGATTTTTGATTTTCAAAAACATTGCTGCCTTTATAATTATTAAAAAAAGGACATGGGGTCAGAAATTTTGGCAATTTAATTTGTGAAGCCATGTTTGAGTTTTTGCCCTTTTTCAATGTTTTTTTTTCTCAATTTTTAATGTTCCTTTTCAAAAATCTACTCCTCTGATACTACTTGACCAATTAGAACCAAACTAGGTTTGAATGTATTTTAGGGAATTCTGCATAGAATTGATCTGGGGATTTTTTATCTGTCAAAAAATATGGCCACTGTCACTAAAAATAGAACTAAGGGGATAGTCAGAAGTTTTCCTCTTATATATTGTATCTCGAAAACCCTTACGTCAAGCCAAATTCATTCCATTGCCGAAATGATGCTCATCATAAGGCCTACAAAAGTCTGCATTGGCTCAAAGTTGTCAGGCAACTCCTTTTTAGAGTTGTTGCTCTTGACGACATTTTTATTTTCAAAGTTTTTAGCCAATATTTTGAAATCTATGAATGATAGAAAGAAAATGTCTGTCGCTGAAATGATTCTTATAATAAGTCCTGCCAAAGTTTTCGTTCAATCAAAATTGTTGGACATCTCCTTATTAGAGTATTTGCCCTTGAAAGGCAAAAATCAAACCAGGTGAGAAATTCAGGCTTTGTGGAGCGCCTTGTTTATTTTTGGTCAGATTTCATTTTTTTTTTATTGGATTCATTATAAAAATCCCTGCTTGCAATTTTCATTCAGATTTCAGATATCTTTTATGTTTTTTTTAGTTATAAGGGGTCAAAGGGGCCACACTTGAAAAAAATAAATTTGTATTTGTTGTCTGATTTTGAAAATGATTAATTGAGTTTCAAATTTTGTGCAAAATAGTGTCCAAACCATTTGATGTGTCCAAAATAAATTGTAAGTCCTTATGCTAAAGTGTGTCAAAAGTAATATTGTGTCAATGTTTGCTCCAACTGTTTAGGGTTCGACCACTGCAGTTGTTTCATGCGGTGCTCAATGAAGCTTTTTTTATATATTTTATGTCAAATTTGTAATCAAAATAGAAATTTATAGCAGTATCAAGTTTGAATTTTGTGTCCACATTTGCCCCCATTTGTTAGATTTGAATCCTTGAGTAGGCGTATCTAGCTGTGCTGCATGAAGTATTTAATTATTAGGTGAAATAATCATTTTTTTATTTTTTTTCCAGGAGTTGGAGAGGTAACACATCCTGAAGGAAATTTCATTTATCCATTTAGTTGTCCCACAGGCCCTGAAATACCATCTTCATATGAGGGTAGAAAAGGGTATGTTAGGTACACCTGCACTGCATTAATTCATCGTTCTTATGGAAGTGGATGTTCTATTTTGGAGCCATTTACCGTGATCCATCATTTAGATTGCAATCAATTTTTGAATGCTCTGGTAATTTTATGTTCTTTTATACATGATATCACCAGTTTTCAACAGAGACATTTTTTATAGGACTGCAAAAAAATTGCTGTCATATAATGGTACAGTGCTGTCTTCGTTGTCCATGTCGTAGGTCTTAGACACTTGGTTATTGTGTGATAACTTAAATATAAGGAAGTTGACCTTTATGAAATTTTAAATCAAGGTTTTTTTACCACAAATAAAGGTTGTTGTTGATTTTGGTTACTATGGCTACAATGGTTGTGGAATTAGGGGTCAAAAGAGATAAAAAAAACAAGTATTTCATAGAATTAAACTGCAACTCCAGTGAAAGCATAGGCATATCTATGATATTGTTTCACAATATTTTACACCACAATACTCAGACTCTGATTGGTTTTGGGGGTTAGGACTTGAACATATATGAAATTTGGGGTCAAAAAGGGGTCTAAAACATGCATTTTTCTTATGTCCCTACAATAACTTGAGTAAATTTTACTATTGACTGGTGTGTCTGTACTTACCCCATTTATTCAGAGTTCAACATCTGGGGTCGTATTATGCTACATCCTGCAGAGCATTTTATTCTCTTCTGTCCATATTTTCTCTGTATTTCAGAAAGTTTGTTTCAACTTCATTTTTTTTATTAAGTCAGCTTGTAACAGAGGTTCAAATTAACTTTAAAGAAGGCAAGTCCTAGACTTTGCCAAGATGGCATGCACATTGCAAAGCACATTGTCAGTAAAGAGCTCTACAGAGCTTATGTTTTTTGTAATGTGTCCAACTATGAATAAAAGGTCTATGTCGAAGTCTATGTTGATGACTATCTCGATGTCTGTGTCTATGTCTGACATATGGTTCACAGACCCTATATACAGGATTGCTTCACAACATACCCATACATTCACATGTTGAGTGTAAAACATGTCAGAGGTATGCAAATCAAAATTTTGTTTACAGTAGTAACAACTTTTGTGTAACTTATTATTGTAATGTAGTCATACATTGTTTTCATTGGATATTTCAGACTCCAATCCACGACCAACGAAATGAGGAAATTCAAGGATGTTGTTGTGAGGAGGGTAATATTGTGCTTGATTTGACAATAAATAAAACAGCGTTTGTACCTGGTGAACCTCTTGTTTATGAGATTGATATTAACAACATGAGTGAGAACACTGTGGGACAGATAAATCTGCTGCTGAGACAGGTAGGACAAAAACAGACCCATATTAAAAAATGTTTTTTAAGATAGTGTAATATCTAAGGTTTGAAATTTCATAACTTTTCCTTAAAGGATGGTATTAAAGAAATAGCCATTTTCCTCAATCTTTCTTTGTACACTTGGCTTAAAAAGAGGCAAGTTTTAGAAGGGGTCTGCACCTGTACAATTATTGTCAAATTCTGTAATAATTCATGTATTATAATGCTCAATAGTATTAGAACAATGAAGCAAGAGCTACCTACTTCACAGGTAATCATAGAAACTATAAATATATCTCCCATACTTTGGTAGAGAGTTATATTACATCTATTTTTGCCCTGCCCATCTGTCTATTTGCAATATTTTTGAAATTGCAACTACTCAAAACTACTGCACCAATTTTCATGAAACTTCGTAGGTAGTT
Source organism: Perna viridis (assembly GCA_037379345.1). Taxonomy (NCBI): domain Eukaryota; kingdom Metazoa; phylum Mollusca; class Bivalvia; order Mytilida; family Mytilidae; genus Perna; species Perna viridis. Next base: position 25,516,172 of record CM074515.1, read on the forward strand.
AGGGTATGATATGTAGTTTTGCATATTACAAGGAATTTATGATCCACAATTTTTTTTGGAGTTATACCCCTTTAAACTTCAGAATCAGGGAAGACATTCATTTTTGTTGACAAAAGCAAACTTGAATTAGTAATCCATTTAAGTAAAGATTCATGGAAGAATTAGGTAGGTTTCTTAGTAATGACGATACATTTGTACATAGTAAAAATTTAAAAAACTCTTCATTGCTTAAGTCATTCTATACACTTAAGGAAAATCACACTAGTTATTGCAGATCCACAATAATGAAGGAAGTGTTAATCAGTCTAAGATTTGTTGAAAAACACTGCTACATTTTCCTAACATTTTTTTTATATAAATAGTAGTAAATATTTTCTCGTTAACTTTTTATGTCAACACTGTTAATTTTGTTTGCAAGTTGGGAAGGCTTTAAATAGGAGGAATGGCAAATACCTTTTTCTATATGAATTTTCAAGATTATACCAAAAAGTAATCAAGGGAACCAAGATTCTAATGGAAATCAAAAGAATGTAATCCAGGGACAAAGACCAGACATGGAAAACAGACACACACAACAAAAAAACATTAAATAACAAAAATAATACATACAAAGTAACAAAAGCAAATTAGCAACTCAGACTCCACTAAAAACTGGGAGCATAGACAAGGTGCACTGGTAGGGTAAATGTTCTCTGTCTTTATGAAATGTTCTGGGTTGTTATTGGTGTGAACTACATTTTGTACCCAAACTGGTTCTTTTTTGTTGTAGGAGTCAGTATTCACTGGATACTCTAATAATTTGTTTTCATCTGGAAAACCACATTACCATACAAAGAAGGAATATTTCACAATGTATCAAGGCTTTGTGGATATTCAGAAAAACACAAGTCGGAAAATAGGTGGTGCTGCTACTATCCCTGCATTGGTTCCTTCCTTGTTGGAAGGTTGTAATATCATCAATATACATTATTACATCGTCGTAAGTAGCAAGTTGCCAATATATTTTATTCCTGTAAGTAGCTACCATACCTAACATTTTTCATTATTGTAAGTAGCTACCGTACTTGACATTTTTCATTATTGTAAGTAGCTACTTGACATTTTTCATGACTGTTAGTAGCAAGTTGACACTTTTTAATACTGTAAGTAGCAAGTTGACACTTTTTAATACTGTAAGTAGCAAGTTGCCATATTTCATTACTGTAAATAGCTACTGGACATTTTTTATTAATGTAAATAGCTACTTGACATTTTTCATTACTGTAAGTATTTTTTTTTGATATTTTTCATTACTGTAAGTAACAAGTTCTCATATTTCATTACTGTAAGTAACAGTGCATATAAGTTGACAAATTTTATTGATGTAATTATCAGTCTGTAAAAGAACTGCAGGCTTTTCATTAAGAGGCTGTACCAGGTACTTTTATCCTCCTAGGTTTCTGAAAGGTACCTCCTGAATTTTAAAATTTCATACATTTTTATAAAAGAAAATGATAAAAAGTACCTCCTACAAAAGCAAAGGTACCTGCATTGCAAAAAGTGAAACCCCTGGAACTGACTGTAATTTGGTGCTGATCCATATAAGTTTTGCCCTTTTTGAGCCATACATGTAGTTGGAAGTTGATGTCAGTTGATTTGTCTAAGACTAAGTCTGTCTGTGGAATGAAAATATTCAGATGAAAGTCTTACCTAGAAAAACTTTCATAAGATCCCTATGATAGGATCTACTAAAGTGTCTATTGGTCAAAGTTGTCGGACAACTCCTTGTTAAAGTTATTGCCTTTGAACAATGAAATGGTGACAAACTATAAAAACTGGAAAACTATAATAAATTAAAAAAAAAACAACTTTCAATTGATGAAGTGATCCTTTTGATAATCCTACAAAAGTTTCTATAGGGTCAAATAGTTGGAATACTCCTTGTTTGAGTTTTTGCCCTTGGTAGATAAAAGAATGATGTTTTTTTTTTTTATTTTCTGCCAATATCTTGTAAACTATAAGAGGTAAGAAAAACTTTCAATTGATGAAATGATCCTTCTGAGAAGCATTTCTAAAGTTTCAGTTGAGTCAAAGTTGAAGGATTCTCCCTGTTAGAGCTATTACCCTTGTAAAGCAAAAAAAGGTTTTTGGAATTTTAAACTCACCTTGCCTTAAAGGCCATGTGATATTTTGTCATCACTGAGTGTACAACCTCTAAAAGCATCATTTTTGACAGTTTTTCCCTAAAACCACTTTCCCAGTTTTAGAAAATGATAGCAGATTGATGATTACTGTAAACTGAAGAAAAAAATGTTTAAAAATCTGTTGTTTGTGCAAGTTTAAGAAAAATATGTTGACCCTTCTTGCAGTTATGGCCCCTGAAAGTGTCATTGATGATTTTTCTAGTTTTGCCTGTTGTGTAGAAAACGATAAAAAATTGATGAATGTAATTAAATAATGTTAAGTATAATAAGATCTATCTTTGGTGCATATTCATAAAAATCTGTTTACTTTTCATTTAGTGGTATCCCCTGAAAATGCATTTTTGATGCTAATTCCTGTTTTTTTTTTTCTGTTATCCCAGAAACCGAAATTGCTGAATTTGTATATTTATTACACTAATGTTCTGATTATAAATAATAAATGATATGAAGAGTTGAATATGTCGTGGTTTACCAGGTGAGTGATTCTGGTTCTTGTGAGCCTCTTGTTTACATGTACTAATATTATTATTGTTTTGATTACATGTTCCTACTAAAGTGTATCACGTGATCACCCAATGGCTTTAACAAAATGGCATCAGTTTGTTTTGATATGGTGTTGATTACGGGACTTCAATCACCCCTACTACTTATTATCGGTGTAGAAGATATTGAGAATAGGTATTTTTCTACCTTGAAATGTGAATCATTTATTATAAGATTTTAACTTAGTTCTTCTGAAAATGATTGTCTATCATAGCAATTCTTTTATTGAAAATATTCTCTGTTTTGTTTTGTTTTATTTTGGTTTTTTTTTCAACATTTCAACATTTTTTTTTGTAATTTTATGCATCATTCTTGTAGTCTTAAGTGTCAAACAGTTTCCTTTCTTGAATACATCCACATAACTCTGATTATTTCCTTTTCCTATTGGGAAAGAAAGGCATTTGGCGTTCGAGTTAGAAACTTCTAAAAAAAATTCCACACTGAAACTACAAAATATATGTGTGTTAACTTTCTATTTTGCCTTACAGAGATGGAAAAAGACTTTTTTTTTTTCTTTTTTTTTTAAAAAGTCTTAATTTAATTTGGGTTGTAATTTTAGTTATTGCCCCTGAATGGCAAAAAATGATGTTTTTTGGCAGTTTTAAGCTAATATCAGAGAAAAAGATTCATTTTTTTCAAGTTGAGCTAATCTGGCTCTATAGAACCGTCACATTTTGTGACTATGAAATTGATAACAAGTAATAGGGTTTACCTTAAACCATTTCAGACTTGTGGGATGCCCTGCCGCCTTTCTCTCCTGCCCTTCTGCCTTCTACACATTACAATACATGGTAGGAGTTCTACTAGCAGATAATCTTGCACACAAAGATTTCACCTTTTGCCACTTTGGAGCTGCTATGGGAAACACTAATGTACCTTTAACTCTACATTCACCTGTTATTTTTTTTTCAGCTAAATGTTCCAAGTGGTTGGTCCACTATAAAAGTACGTAAAGAGATAATTATTGGAACAAAGCCAGCAATAGCCCTTCAACCTGTTCTGGTGCCACCACCTGCTAGGGAAGCCACACCTGTTTCACCCTCAGAGATAGAGCTGTCAACTTTCCCCTCTAGAGAACCATCAGCACCACCAGTCTCTAATGATTGTAAGTAGGTTTGATCACACCCTGTTTCTATATAGAAATTTTGTTTTTAAAGCAGGAGTGGATGGTGATTATCCAATCTTAAACATTTTTTTTTTTCATTTGGGGGTATTGTCCTTTTTTTATTCCGCCACAAACCACTTTTTGGTTTTATACCAGATCAGATAGTATAGCCCTGTTATCATCTGTGTTGTGGTCATTTATAGACATTTTGTTCCCATTAATATGGTTAAATAACTAGAATATCAGTCAGTGGTTCTTGATAAAGTTTTAGCGGAACCCTTACTGCAAAAGGAAGATTGGTATTGATTTGTGAGAGTATGACCCCAACCATTTTAGAACTCAAGGGGCAAAAAAAGGGACCAAAACATTTCATAAAATTTAACTATATAACAATTATAAACACATATAGATCTCTATGGTATTGTACTCATGACAATTTTCTCTACCATAAAGGTCAGACTGGGATTGTTTTGGGGGGATTATGACCTTCTGAATCCCCTAGGAATAACCAAAACAAGCTTTTCCCTTATTCTAAGCTACTGTGGAAGTACTATTGTTCATGAAATACCAATTTTTGTGGTTTTCGTTGGTAGCCCAAACCACGAAATTTGCTTCCTAATGAAAAGGATATTTTCATAGATGTGTTAACTGAAAATCTCAAAACCACGAATTCAAGAATCCACAAACTTGTGTTTCTTCCCTAATCCATGAAAATTGGTATCCACGAATTAAAGTACTTTCACAGTATAACATAAGTCAAAGTTTATGGATTTCTATAATATTTTATCATAAGGTTATATACCACAAAGGAAGATTTGGATTTATTTTGGGAGTTATAGACTACTTTTTAATAACAAGGGTCAAAAAGGGACCAAGGGCAAGTATTTAATGAAAAATCACCATAGTTTACCTTTGTATCTGTATGAAATTGTATCACAATGTTCCATACATGTATCACAATGTTCCATACATGTATCACTAAAGTTAAGGTGGATTTGATTTTGGAGTGGTTACAGAGAGAAAAAAAAGGGAAAAAAAAAGACATATTTCTGGTTTAAGGGTTCTTACTTCACTAAAAGTGTATGGATCGTTATGAAATTGTACTTCTAGGCTGTGTATCACAAAGGAAGATATTGATGAATTGAAAGGGTTATGACGTTAACCTTTTTAGGATTTAAGACCAAATTAGGAGGTCTTTCATCAACTGTTAAAATTGTTAATTCCTATGTCTAACCGCAATTTTTAAAGTTTTTTGTCTTACATTACTTACAATCTAAGAGCTGTATCAGTTTTGAATATACCAGTAGTGTCTATTACTTGCAGAGCATTTCATTCATACTCAAAATGGCCTAATATCAAAATGTATCATTCTTGGCACTGGTGCCCAAACACAAATTGAGTCATAAAATTATATTATATGTTGTGCTGTTGACAATAAAAGGTGGTTTGATTGATGAAGACAGACAATATAATGTCCATTTCCATTTTAGTAATATGTAGTTCACATGTTACCAACATGAAAAAATAGTTTTGTAATTTCAGAAATTGCTCTGATTTTATTGCTTTTATTAGGGTAAAGTTGACAACTGACATATTTTAGCTGAACTGAGTCTGAAAGTTAAAAGAAAAGTTATTCCATTTGTGCTATACCCTAGAGAAAATATTTAAGGCAAAACCAAGAAAATACTACAATTCATACTAACATGACTTTTATTTCAGTACCCCCTTCCTGTGCTGAGTGTGTGTTTGGTGCTGTAGATATGAGGGATGATGACAATTCATACTAATATAACTTTTATTTCAGTACCCCCTTCCTGTGCTGAGTGTGTGTTTGGTGCTATAGATATGAGGGATGATGACAATTCATACTTATAGTACCCCCTTCCTGTGCAGTGTGTTTTGGTGCTATAGATATGAGGGATGATGACAATTCATACTTATAGTACCCCCTTCCTGTGCAGTGTGTTTGGTGCTGTAGATATGAGGGATGATGACAATTCATACTTATAGTACCCCCTTCCTGTGCTGAGTGTGTGTTTGGTGCTGTAGATATGAGGGATGATGACAATTCATACTAATAGTACCCCCTTCCTGTGCTGAGTGTGTGTTTGGTGCTGTAGATATGAGGGATGATGACAATTCATACTTATAGTACCCCCTTCCTGTGCTGAGTGTGTGTTTGGTGCTGTAGATATGAGGGATGATGACAATTCATACTAATTTAACTTTTATTTTAGTACCCCCTTCCTGTGCTGAGTGTGTGTTTGGTGCTGTAGATATGAGGGATGATGACAATTCATACTAATTTAACTTTTATTTCAGTACCCTCTTCCTGTGCAGTGTGTTTGGTGTTGTAGATATGAGGGATGATGACAATTCATACTTATAGTACCCCCTTCCTGTGCAGAGTGTGTGTTTGGTGCTGTAGATATGAGGGATGATGACAATTCATACTAATTTAACTTTTATTTCAGTACCCCCTTCCTATGCAGAGTGTGTGTTTGGTGCTGTAGATATGAGGGATGATGACGATGAAGGCCAAACAACTTCTCAGAGAAATTGGGCCCCAGCTTATACATATTATAACTGGGAACAACAAAACTACTCTGGACCAGCACCACAACAAATGAGGCCAGCTCCCCCATCTTATGATGAACTGTAGACATTACCTTTTAAAGAACATAGTGTATTATAAACATGAACATTTTTGTAAGCGTAATTTTTCGCTACAATTGAAGACCAATGATTCTATTTGAGCATGTCTTTTATGGTTCTCTATAAGAATTAGGTAAAATTTTAAAATCTGAAACACAATCAATTGAGCCAATGGTACATTTTTTACATCAAAGACGGTATCCTGTACATATATTCATGTGTATCATCTATTTTCTCTAATTTACTTTAGAAATTAAGTTTTTTTTAATATGACATTTTTACAGGAGTTATCTACCCATGTTATTTATTTCAATGGAACTGTTACCTGTGATATGTCAGATGTGACATTTATTTCTGGCACCAGTTGCAAAAAAATACTGTCATAGGTGTATGAACTTTTTATTTATTTTTTTTTTCTTAATATTTTTATTATTATTTTTTTTGCATGTTTTACCATCTGCCTGATTCTTACAGAGACTGATGTTGAATAAGTGTGATAATTTCTTTACATTTATACCTTAACAAACTAAGTTTGGGTTATATAATATAAGAATCAATTTGACTGTCCATATGCCCACATTTCTTGTGAGGAGAACTCCTTTCAAACTACTCTAGAGACTTTGACAAGATTGCAGAGGAAAATTGGGCATCTTATGTTAATGTGAATGAAAGAACATAAATATTGAATGACTACAAAGGGAGATAGGTTAACTTTGGGTCTTACATGTTAAAACTTTTCTTAAACTGCTCAAGAAATTTTGATGAAATTTGGTAGGAAGGTTTGTTGTCATATGTACATGAAGAAATATAATTATTGTCAGAGGACTCTAAAAGGGGATAATCCAACTTAAGGATTTTGAAGCAGGGGAAGGGTTTTTTTTCTCTTTGTGAGCTTGCTCGCGGCACTTATCCCATTCTTACTACCTCAACTGTAAAAAAAGGTATACAGGTTTTATAATAGGAAGTGCTTTCCTGTGCTATATTTCACTTTGAAATTGTGTAGAAGGGAATTTTGGTGCCATTTAAAATTTGTAGCAAAAAGGTACAGTTGTATTAACCAATGTTTTTTCAGTACAGGTTCACCTAAGAACCATGCAGATAATGAAGTATTTGTCAGTATCTTAATAGTGTAAAACAAACAGTATGAATTGAATTGAAAGAGGTTGGGAAAGAAAAAAATAGTGGTTAAAAAGTTAATTGTATGGAAAAAAAATGTTGCACATATTTTCAATATGATTCAACTGAACTGTTTTGACAAACTTCATTACTATCCCTGCTTCTATAAATGAAACTCTTATTGGTACTTTCATTGTTGTGTGAGTTTATAAAAGAGTTGTGAAGAAATTTGATAACTTTTGTTTTTCATATTACTGTTTTCTTTCTTTGCATGCATGGCTCTTAGATAAACCTGTACTTAATATGAATATACAATGTATTGTATGTATACAGATAACAAATTTTACAATATAACATGTATCATAATTAGATTTTGTTGATGTGTATGATTTGTAATCGTATCATTTATAATCAGTTGGTGTAATTCATAGCAATCTTCCTGTCATGTTATTTTTAAATCCCCATGATCAATTTCAAAATTCATCCAACTGTCATGACACATATTTGAGAACCACAGGTTAAAAGTTGTTTTTAACCGCATGTATAAGAGCTGATGAACTACAGTAATTATAGCTCTTACTTATATTATATTTGTAATGGTTTATCTTTTAGTTATCATGTGCTGGTACATCTCACTCCCTATTTTAGAAATTGTTTTCTTAGAAAAGTGGGTGATTTTGATCTTTTAATTTGATAATTTTTTGTGTGAATTAGATAGGATTTTGATAATTGATGAATATCAGTCATATTAGTTTTGTAAATGGATATGTATATTAATAGCCCTAAATTTGTCTGAAAACACCCTTTATGGGGTGAGTTTCTAAAGTACTTTAAAAGTACTATTGTTTGTGGGGTACTAATTTTCATGGATTTTGTGGGTAAGGTAATCCATAAAATTTTATTCCCACGAAAAGGGTTATTTACTTTAAATTTTATGTCAGGACAATCAAAACCACAAATTCAAGAATCCATGACCTTGTACTTTCCCCTTTAACCACGGAATTTGATACCCACGAAAATTTAGGCTTTCACAGTATTATACATGCATACATGTGCATGTCTCCTAAAAGATATTGAAAACAGTCAGTTATTAAAAAAAAGTGTGGCTGAAAACTCAACTAAATACAAAAACAATGTTGATTCCAATTAGCTTTTTTTTAAACCTACAAATGTACAGAAAATTCTATACAAAATAAACATGTACTTATATTTGATGGATGATGTTTTTTGTTTTTTTTTAAATCCATAATTGCTATATAATGATTATGTAAGTTTGGGTTAAACCTACGTTTATGTGCAATGTTTTTTAGGTACTTTGTTTGTGTGTACCTGATTAGGAACATTTTAGTTAAATGGTTGTTAATTATTTATTTTGTATTTATTATTTTTATAAGCTTTGCATTATTTTAAGTTGTAGTTTTTATTTTAAAAAATCGGACAGGAGGTGATTCATGCATGTCAAAAACCCACTGAATTAACTTTTATTTCTTAATCAGAATCAGTTACCGACTACATAACCAGTTTTAGATTTTCATTTGGGTGTTGTGCTTTTGAGACAAAATTTGTATAAATTGTACATGTAATTAGCACTTTTCAAGAGTTATCATTCTTGATTTGCTTTAATTTAGTTGATTTTAGTGCAAGATAAATGTATGCTTTTCTCAAAAGTACAGATTTGAATACAGAAAAGACTATTGTACATAAAAATGTAGCATCTGAAGACCAAAAAACAATGTGTATTCGGTTTGTTTTTGTAGACCATGAATCACCTGTATAATCGACAGTGTCTGAATTTCATTTGGACTGGTACTTAGGAACCAATCCATGTAGAATTCAGAGATGGCCAAATGTAGAGGTGATTCATGATGCAGAAAAGTCAACCAAGCAAAGATGCTTTTTTGGTCAACATATGCTGTATTTTTACATACTACAGTTCTTTTTGCATACATATCTGTATTTTGGTGAAACACGTAAATTCATCTCCCACAGAAATCAATCAAATCAAGAACGATAACTCTTGAAAGGGCCAATTTCATGTAGAACCTATAATCTTTTTTTTATCTCGAAAGTGCAACAGCTTAATGACAAATGTTTTTTTGTTGTTTTTTTTTTGAGGTTTTCAACTGTTTCTGTTTTAAAAATGAAGGTGAAGTTTGTGGGTTTTTGACATGCCTTAGTCACCCCCTGTGTATTTACAATCTTTACAAAATAGATTTCCCACTTGTCTCACAGTTTGACAAATACCGAAATTTAACCTTTTTTCCCCTATATTAGCACTCGAAAACCTCAAACATTTCTGTCTGACCGACTCTATTTTTGTCTTACATGTCTGTCGGTCAGACAGTATTTCTTAATGAATGTCATTTTTAAGAATCCTAAGAGGATAAACTAAAAAAAATAGTGTAGTATACATATTCTTTGAAAAGTTTCAGTCAGTAATCATGGTACATAATTGGTTCAATTAAATGTATGTTGTAGCTGTAATGAAAGTAGTGGCACAGAAATAAAAAAAAACAAAGGGAATCCTGTGGACAAAAGATTGAGTTGCCTGGTTACAACTTCAGCAGCTTGATTGTATTAAATATAAATGTGATATTCATATTTGTCATTTCAAGAAAAATCATATTTGTTTTGTTACACGAAAGTCCCAAAGGCAAGTTTTAAATACTTGGATGACAACATAGATGGAAATTTCCAATAAATCAAACTTAAAATAATTTATTTTGAAATTAGGCAATATCTGTGTATACCTATTCAGCTTTTTAAATGCAATTTCCATGGTTCATCTTTGTGCAGAATTATTCATGGAAGCAGAACATTTTTAAGATTATAGACACATTTCTGGTAAATATAATTGTATATTTTCCTTACAGTAGTAATGTTGGAAGAGCTTAGTTTTTTATGTCTTTACATATGTCATATTATTTTCCCCTTGCTTTGAAGGTGCTTGTAAGGTAAAAAAAGTTCTAAAATTATTTGTTATATTTTCCTATATAATTAAATCAAAATATTAAATTTTTGTTTTTCAAGTTTTTCAAGTTTTTGATTTATATCCACTTTAACTCTGATACACTGAAAAAAAAGGATGCAGACTCCATGATTGTAGTAGTTGATCAGAGTTGGTAGTGAAGTCCAAGTTAATCCTTATAGTTGTTCACGAAGTCTGGTTATGGTCATAGACGATTGTGAAGTCAAAGAGTAATCAAGGGAACCAAGGTTATAGCGGTAATCAAAAGAATGTAATCCAGGGACAAAGACCAGACATGGAAAGTCTGATGGTGAAGACAGACATGATCCTAGTCAATAGTGAAGTCCCAGTACTAGTTAATCCTTGTCGATAGTGAAGCATAAGCAATAGTTGATCTTTGTCGGAAGTGATTTCCAAGTACTAGTGAAGCCCAAGTTAATCCTTATAGTTGTTCACGAAGTCTGGTTTGGTCATAGACGATTGTTAAATCAAAGTTGATCCTAGTCAATAGTGAAGTCCAAGTACTAGTTGATCCTGTTCGGTAGTGAAGTCCAAGTTAACTTCTAGGTTAGGGGACTAGAGTGCTGGACATGTGCAGGCGGTGTTGCCATGGATGTCACTGCCGTACGAGTTCGAGTCCCGCAGATGGGGCCAACCAAAAGTTTGTTCCTCAAATTTTGACATCGTTTGGAATTGTTTAGACCCTGAAAATTTGTGTAATAAATGAAATCATGAATAATCTAAAATATTGTTACTCCTGTCAAGAACGCTTTAAAATTTAACTCAAACGCGAAACTTGTCCTTCTCGGGTACTCGTGGTCATATTTTGGGTAGTCACTCTTCTTTCCAAGTAGTTATAATATGGCATTTATTTATTTATTTATTGTTTTTGGTCGTTTTTGCTTTTGTATAGTTTGATTTCATTTTGAATTTTTAGTTTTACTGGTGAAAAAAAACCTACATGATTTGGACTTATCGACTCAAAGTTTTTGATGCTCATTCATAGGTAAGTTGTCTTTATTTCATGTGAATTTTAAAATTCATTCAATCTTTTCTTTATGGTGTCGAAGACACGCTACAAGCAATTTTACGTTTTCCTTGCATATCTTTGTTAACGGTGCTATCTTTTGAAGTCGTTTGTTCAATATAACGAGAATAGGGATGGTGTATATGTCATAGCGACAACCCCAACGGGATAGAAAAATGTCAGCCCAAGGCCATCCATTGGTCTTAATGAACGGCAATGAAATCCTTATACCTCAGGACAGGCTGCAGATGGCCCTGAAATATCATTACACACAGTTGCAGCGAAAAAGTTGCCCCTATAAACTCAAGTAACATGAAAAATAAACCAAAGGTGAAAACAAAAGAATGTAATCCAGGGACAAAGACCAGACATGGCAAACAAAGAATATAAAATACATTCAAAGTAACAAATTAAAGTACTTTAATTTGTTGTCATCATACCCCCTCCCCTTTAAAATCCGACCACTGTGGAAATAACATTTCATACTTAAATTGGAACAAATCGATGTAATAAATAAAATCATATAAACATCAGCCCATTGTTAGTCAACTGGGTTTGGAAAACTGTTCAGTATGCGTAGGTACAGAAACTGATCACTTATCAAATGTATCAAAAGTTGAGGGCAAAAACGAGTTGTGCTGTCATCCTTTCCCCTTCCTTTTGTGGTGTCTCGTCAAGTATTGCGTTATGTAGATTTTTTTTGGATTGTCCTTTTATTTCTTTTTTAATGGGAAAATTACGTTTCTGTTGCTGCATGCGTTGAAACGCGCAGTTACTTTGACCTTTCCATATCTTATTTTGCGGATTGGATGGGTGCTACCATTATCGTTTTATAAAATTATAAATTATTTAAACTTTCAGTTTGCTGTTACACAGGTCGGGAACTATTTAATCAGTGCCCAAGTCCTTTTTTTTGTGTGAAATGGCAAGCTTTTCCTGCATGAATATTGTTCTGTTCCCAAAGACGTATATCAAGACCAATTACCTCTCTGAACTTCGTTGATGTTCTTGATCTACAATTCTGGAATATTGTGACTCTACCTTATCCTTTAATTGTTTGATGGTATTGTTTTGTTTTTGTTTTTGATTTTGTATTCTTTCTGTCTGAACCTCGATTGTTTCGGCTAGTTCTTTTTACCTTTTTTTCTCGAGTCGTTTTACAATATCATTTATTTAACTTGGACCATATTGATTCTGTTATTTTTGTCATGAGTTTGTCTATAAAGTTTTCATACCGTAAAATCGTGCAGATGAGCAGTGATATTTAATGAAGCACACTCTATCTGGTTTTGTGTGTTCAGTTTGTTGTTTCAGGGTTGCTTCTAGATCATCCGGAATAAAGGGATATTTGCGTTTCATAGTGTTAGATGACTCGTCATAGCTATTTACCCTAGGTTCGATCTGAGATTCACTGATTGTGGCCATTGTTTTTTTTATTATTTTGTTGACAGGGGGTTGTAAGGCGGAAGAAACACCTCCAATCCGTCTAGGGGTCTAATAGTTTATTAGCCAATAATAAAAACACTGAAAATAGAATATTACAATAGTTTTAGAAAACGTATTTTCGTTTCACATATCACAGGTACATGTATAAAACGTTAACAATTAAACTGAGTAAAAACAAATATATCTTCGGACTCCTGTTAATAATTAATCGTACTAATCGAGTCCACTCGACAGTGTACTTTTACATTCTAAAGTTTGAACTCAAGTGTATATCCACAGTATTATAAACCAATTAACAAGTATTATAATGGAAAGAAATACCACCAAACTGCCGAAGTGTATATAATCAAAACCCGTTCTTACCACTCGTGGACTGTATCTTGAGTAAAATAAATGGTCCTGGCCAGTTCATACAGTATGTATACAGGAATGATTCCTGAAACCAAAATACAAATGTAATACAATGCACTGGCCGTTACCTTTGTATAAATACATGTAATTACATATATCGTGAAAAATAAAACATTCTAGCTGCAATGAAAATATACTATCTATCTGAATCTGATTCTTTACATATTAAATAGTATTGCCCAGTTCATGCGAGGAAAGCTAAAATTAACTAGAAAAGATTGAATCCATTTACTTTACGTTATGATTAGAGTGAAAAAACTTACCAGATGAGTTAGAAACGTCCAGTCCTGTCTACCAGTATCATGTATAATTACATGTATATCATACAAGTATACTTGAACATGACAATATCGAACTCAATGCAACCAGGACTAATTTTTGGAACACTATACTATACTATACTATACTGTACTATAAGAAGTCCAAAACCCGTCTCCCGAACAAGAACAATATAATTCACACCTACAGCCAATAATCAAATGAAGCAATCAAATCTTCAAACCAGGTATACTCGATTACAAAATTGAATTGATCTATTAATTCATGAATATTCATAAGCACTACTAGAATTTTTGGAAAACGGACAGCTAAACTGTTACTTTTTATTCATATTTTACGATCAAAATACAATATCATTACATAATTACATTGAAATAAGATATAATACAAATAACAGAAAAATCACTTTGCTAAATCCTCCTCTCTGTGTAAAAAATGACTTTCATGTCATGCCATAGTCTTCCCCTCTCCTGAAAACATGATGTCCTCGACATGAACAATACTCGTAATTCAACTGGTCTTGATTATCTTCAAAATAGTTCTAGACAGAGCAATTTCAAGACCTTTGGCAGCTTGTTCTTCCAATCAATTAACTTTTTTCTGCCACTCCGGTAACTCAACCGTGGCTCGCTTTGAAGTGATAACGTAATCCTTTAAGTACGCTGGTGGTTGTCGTATTCTCTGTGGTCTAACAATAGGTGTAACTGGTGGTCGTGGTGGTGTTGGTAAAATCCGACGAAGTCGTTATCGTTGCACTGGTGATATTTCCGAGGGACTATCTGCCGATTTTACATGTGATGTGTCTGTGGACGCACTACCAGTATTTTCCTCATCAATTTCCAGAACAGCTGAAGTATCCCCTTCAGTCTCTTGGTCCGTCGCTACAGCTTCGTCATCACCTACAGGGGTTAGTTCCTCTGCAATTATATCGTCTGAAGTAAGAGCGTCCTCTCTAAAATCAAAGCCCTGTTCTCCCTCAGCGCCAGTATGACCGTCACCGGTGACATTGAGGGTCCCTTGTGCCCGGTACACTTCTATGTCATCAGCATCATCCAAAATGTTCATTTTTGGGGTTCCAAATTGCACGTAATAATAAATATACTCCTCCTGCTCCGATTCCTTAACAATTTAACAATGAAGTGAGCTGGTACAGATGGATCCGCAGCCATTTGGATCGACATCACAAGACTGCACGATAGGCTGGACAAATCGTAGGTTGCAAATGGCTTTCACAGACTCTGTTTTCATGTTGGTAACGTTGGCCTCGTCTATTATCCCTGGGTAATCGAGAAAGCCCATCGGCATCAGTGTTGGAGTTCCCAAGACTGTACAAGATGTTGAAATCAAAAGAGTATAAAGCTGCCAACCAACGATGATCTGTGGCGTCTAGTTTAGTTGATGCCAACACATATGTTAAGTGATTGTTGTCTATGAGCACAGTGAATCTATTCCCATAGAGGTAGTCATAAAAACTCTGGGTAACTGCCCACTTTGAAGCACTGGATAATTTTTTTTCTGCTTTATTGAGTCCTATGCTTGCATATGCAATTACTCTCTTCTGCTTTCCCTTGTCTGTAACTTGTTCTTGGTATAACACAGCACCAAGACTTAGCATAGAGGCATCAGTATGAAGCTCGAACGGCTTTTTGTATTGTGGAAATTCAAGAATTTGTGGTTGCTGCAACTGGGATTTAAAATTCCGGAGTGCAGTTTCTTGTTGATCACCTGAAATCCACTTTGATGTTACAGTCGTCTGCCATTTTTAACTTATTTGGTGCTGGCATCAAGTCTGCTAGCGGCCTACTGATCTTAGCAAAGTCCTTTAGATACTTCCTGTAGTATCCAGCAAATCCAAGAAATGATCGTTCTTCATTCGTTGTTTTTGGACGTGGCCAATCTCTGCCTTTCTCAAGCTTAGCTGGATCTGGTTCTAATACATTTTTGGACACAAAATGGCCAATATACTTCACCTTTTCTTTGTAAAATGAGCACTTCCTCGGTGATAGCAATCCACGCTCCCTGAGTCGTTGTAGTACTCGCTCAATTATTTGTAGATGGTTCTAAAAAGCTGTCTGCAAGATAATTAGATCGTCGATATAGAAGATAAGATGTCTAAGTGTAAGTCGCAAAGGATTTTCTCTATTAACCTTTAGAAGGTCGCTGAGCTGTTGACTAAGCCAAATTGTAATCTGTTAGACTCATAAAATCCTAACGGGCCTACCGTAAAAGCTGTCCTTTCCTGATGAGTTCTACCTCAACCTGTTGGTACTCGCTTTTCATATCAAGAACGGAGAAATAAGTGTTTCCACCTAGAGCCTCAAGTATCTCTTCACTGCGGGGTAGTGCATAAGAGTCATGGATGGTGCGACTATTGAGTAATCTGTGGTCAATGCACATTCTAAGTTTACCGTCTTTCTTGCGACACAATACTGCATAAGATGACAAATGTAAACGGCGTAGCACTCCAGGTACTTCGATGTCTCTGCTTGAAAGGTCGCTCATCCAGCTAGTCAACTCTGTGGCGAACAGCATCTGTGTGTCCAATATATGTACAGATGTACTAAAGTTTTGTTGTTGCTTCCCTGTTCCGGTTGTTCTTCACTGAATAGGTCAGATGTAAGGTTAACGTCATCCGGTACCTCATGGGCTACATCCTTGTTTATTTCTATATCAGCAATCGAAACTGGCTGAACTTCACACAGTATGGCATTCGGTGAAACAACAATTGTTCTGGTAGCGATGTTTCTGATGAGTCTGTTACTTCCATACTTGTACGATAGCAACAAAGGCGCAATGTCTAAATCCGATAGAATGGCTGCTCTGTCATTGGGTTGTAACATCCCCCAAACTGCATGATACAGTAACTCATGGTGCGTGTATCCTTGAATTACAACATCCCTGTTCGGTGGTACATGAACAATGTTACCTTCAGCACACTTGACTACTGCTAATTTGTTGTTCCTTCGATGAAGTTCCCTTTCTCTCAATAGCAAGCATCTAAATGTCATGTACCATGGGAAAAAAGGTCTGCGTCTTGTAGAAATCTACTTCCATAACGTTGTCAAACATCATCCATTGTGGCTTGCAGTACGTTTGTTCCATGAAGTATGGGAACACTTTTGTTGTAAATGCTGTAAGGCACTACTAGTAGTATACAAGATAATGGTATGTACGATGCTGAAGTCACGAGTAATTTAAGGTCTGCTTTAATGAAACCACTAAAAGGCATTTCTTGTCCATCAGCACATTCTATGCGTAGTATTCGATCAAGCGTCTGAACATGAGAGTCAGCTAGGCCCTGAAACGACTCGCTTACTGTACTAAGAGTAATCAAGGGAACCAAGGTTATAGCGGTAATCAAAAGAATGTAATCCAGGGACAAAGACCACACATGGAAAACAGACATACACAACAAAGAACATAAAGTAACTAAAATCATACATACAAAGTAATAAAAGTAAATGAGCAACTCGGACTCCACTAAAAACTGGGAGCGTGGACCAGGTGCACCGGTACGGTAAGCATCCTCTGCTTTTCTAGAAACACCCGCCGAGTTGCTCATAAAAAGTCAAATCCGGGGTAGACAAACAAGGAAAGGTGAACTATGATCCGTTGAATAAATCAGTTTTCATGGTGCTGATGGATACATCATAACGATCCACGAGTTCATGATGACGACCATAAAACTTCTGTGGTGATGACTGCAATCTTGTAGCAACATAACCCTGTTCCAGAAGCCTATTTGTTAGAGTTCTAACGGGATACAAAAAGTCTGCGTAGTTTCAGCAAGCTCTGGCATAAGGTATGAGTTGTGATATGAACACTCCATACGCAGGAGCCGAAGGGATGTTGCCACAGATGAAAGGAAAGTTGACAATTCTGAATGAAAAGTCATCACGTTTGTCGTAAAGTTTTGTCAATAGTTTTCCTTTACCATCGATTTCTAATTGTAGGTCAAGATATGAGACTGACTTCACAGTGTCTGTAGTATCCTTTATCTCAAGTTCTTTTGGGTAGATGCGATGTATCAAATCCCCGACATTAGAATTGTTTAAAGATAATACGTCATCTATATAGCGGAAACTGAGATTGAAGGATCTAGCCAAACGATATTCTTTCTTTCTGATCAAATCAGCTATAAAGTCAGCCTCATAAGAGTGAAGGAATAGATCAGCAAGTAAAGGAGCACAATTTGTTACCATTGGAATGCCGACCGTTTGTTGAAAAACACGTCCACCACACTGGACAAATATGCTGTCGATTAAAAATTCCAGCATTTTGTAAACATCTTCCTCTGTATATTTGGAAGATGATTTGGAATTATTTCTTACAAAGTATGAGGAATCTCTACCAAGAACTATATATTTGTATCTAGGTGTACCATCTCTTTCGGAAAAACAACGATGTATGTTTTTAAGTCGGGATTTTAACTGAGTATGGGGAATAGAAGTATACAGTGTTGAAAAATCATAGGTTTTAATGCTATTCTATTCAAATAATAGTCTTGAACTGATTGTCTCCAAAAGATCTTTCGAATTTTTCAGGATCCACATTGAATTAATACCACTACGGGAGTAACAATGGTTGTGGTAGGACTGCAGACCCTCTTTGACAGTTGTGAGTATAGAAGTTAAAAGTTTTGAAAGAGGTTTGGTGGTACATTTTGCAGATCCAGCTATGAAACGTTGTTTGTATGGATTCTTGTGAAGTTTAGGAATCCAGTACATAGACGGTAAATCACAATCATCGTCCTTGGTAGAGAGACCAAAAGAGGATAGCATAGATTTATGGTTTTCCACAATTTCTTCTTTGGAGAGAGTGGTAGTAGTATAGGTCATATCACTGCTATTATTTTCTGCGTCTACCTCTGATAATAAACATTGGATATAAAACGTTTTGCAGACAAAAACAATGTTGTTCTGGGCTTTGTCTGCCGGTACGACAACATATTTGTCATGTATAGTTAAGAGCTGATGTAACAATACCATTCACCTTCACAGTCGCTTCATTACCATTGCCGGTAAGAATGGGAGTAACACACTGCATACGACCATGTTGCTTAATGCAATATAGAAATATAAAAACGATAACACAATACTAAGTACACATGCACTTACATGTAACACAAAAGAGCTGACGTACGTATTTGAACAAACAAGTCCATCTTAAGTAACTCACATGTATATTAATGTATATGTTATGAATACAATATTGAAATAATTACACCAATGATATTGGTAGATAACTGTAAGTACTTGTGCATTCTAACTGTTTTCAAGTTGTGTATAGTATACATGTATATAAAAATGCACCGAAGATTCAAGTAACTATCTAACTATGTACCCTAAATATAGGTGACAATGTAGAATACCCTAATAGGATAGAATTATTTTCAAATGGTACTCGTATATACAAGTATGTGTTAAAAAAGAAGTGTTAATAGTATAAAAGTATAAAAGAATAATATATTGTAAGTTTACTAAATTTACTGAGATGATTTCCAATTATTTTTAATACATATAATTGTTGTGATGCCTTTTTACATATATTAGAGATATGGCTATCAAAGTTCAATTTAAAATCAAATGTTATAGATTTACCTTTCTCACAGAGGATATTATTTCTATCTAAATTAAAAGTAATGTTTTCTTTTTGAGTCTTACAGCCAATCGCAATAGTCTGAAACTTGTCAGGATTGGCTTTCATATGATTGTCTGACAACCATTTGATTAAAATGCTACTCTCCTTTTCCAGAGTGTTTACTATTTCTTGTAGATCATTGCTGCTATATGATACAGTATTGTCATCAGCATAGTTATATGTCACTTTTCGGAAAAAAGTGAAATATATCGCTAATAAAGATATTAAAATGGACAAAATTGACCCCTGCGGAACCCCTTTATAGATGTCCAAACAGGGACTGCATATAGAACCAATTTTAACACACTGCTTCCTGTTTTTACGATAACTATTTAATAAAGATAGGGGATTTCAAGACAGACATAGCTTTTCAAGTTCAGCAGGAGCAGATGATGCGGTAGACAATCAAACGCTTTTGACAGATCTCTTTTTATAGCAGCAGTGAACTTTTTTAAGATTTACGCCAGTCTTCAATAATTTTGATAAAAAATATCTTGACAACTGTGGCCAGGTCTAAAAGCAGACAAGTAAATGTTAAATCTGTTTTAAAAAAATTCCCATATCTGAGATTCGATTGCTCTTTCATAAAGTTCTGAGATGGTTGGTAGTACAGTGGCTGGTCTGTAGTTTTCCATTTCTAGTGCGATGTTTTTTCTTATGAATTGGTACTATCTGTGTTATTTTTAATTTGTATGGAAAAACTGAAGTTTCAAAAGTCATGTTGATCGGCTTGGTAATTGAATGTTTTATTATTGGTGCAGCTATTTTCAGAATTTTAGGTTAGATTTCATCAACACCAGTAGCCTTTTTTACATTTATTTTGTTGAACTGTTTTTGTGTGGAAGCTTCTGTAATAGGTTTGAAGTGTAGTTCATTTGTATTTTCTTTGATTGATGTTTTTTTATTTTAGTAATGCTGGGGTGGTTGTTATCTATTTCAATTGCACCATTTCCTATGTATAAAAATAAATATATGTATGTTTTAGAAAATGGCATGCTTACTCAAGACGACAGCTGTTGTTTGCAGAGTAAGTTACATGGTTGTGAAATGTCATATCTGACCATTGATTTTGAAATCCAACTGTGTCGAATTTTTAAAAATATACATGTACGTGTACAAAATTAAGGATCTTTACAGTCGAAAAAATAATAAGGAAATGTAAAACAACTCAAGTCTTATGTATCATTATTTTCCGCTTTTCTATTGCAGTTGACAACGTGAGAAAATAACTGTTCGTTAGTCAGATATGCGTCTAACTCATTTTACCATTTACTTTGACAACCCTGGTTGTGTGTTTCTTGCTGGAGAACATATTAGTGGCACAATAAATGTTGGTTTTGGAAAAGCAACAAAACTCAAATGTAAGTAATATATGTGTAATTGATGCAGCATCATCGTTGAAGATTCATTGTTTTGATTTTCGGAAGTAAAAATAATATCTTGTGAGTGTAACCTGTGAGGTGAATATACAGATAAATTTTAAAATCTTCTTGTCTCTATTTTTCATTTCATGTCGCTTCTTCTAAACATCTTAATGGTTCTTGTCACTTCATGATACTTCTTGTCACAAATTAAAGAGATCAGTATAATTAGTGCTCATATTTCAGAATAGCTGGCTGTAGCCAGAGAGGTCTACTCTAATGGCATGGCAGAAACGAAGACCATATAGTAAATACTTTTTAGTGAAGAATATATTAAGAATACAAAACTTTGTATTGGAAACTTCGAAAGGCATGACTTCCTGTTAAATAGAAATGCTTCCAAGCTATTTCTTTATTTCGCATTAAATACATTTAGTACCGTTATAAGGAATTAGTCCTTAATTATGAAATGATTACAAAATAATCAAGATTATAAGTGATATCATTAGTGAAAGTTGAATATCTCAAAATTATCGACTCGAGTTATTTGATTTCAAGATCATAAAAATTTAATTATGATGTTGAAATTAAATATCCCATCACTGTTGAAACATGTATTTAGCAATACTCTAATTTCATGAGTTATAAAACCTTTCTTTTTTCCTATGATTTTCTCTGCTATATTTGGCTGCTTTACAATCTGAATCTGAATTTCGGTGATCGTACAATGTACATGTACATGTACATCTGTGTTGCATATCACCAATTGTTAGAGGAGTACAACATGAAAAACATAACAACATTGCTTTAACTAATCAGATTTTATAGGCAACATGCATCACAATTACACAACAACAGTTTTCACTGTTCTGGGATATTTTAAAATTTTAGGCTTTCATGGGAAAAATTCAAATGAAAATTTACAACAATTGAATTCTGCGTTTCAATACTACAGAAATTCTTTCAGAAATTCAAGTTGTCTACTTGCCGAGGGGAAAGTTGAACATAATACAGAAAATTGAATATAATTTTTCCAATCCAAAAATTATACTTGCTCCGGATGACGGTAAAGTGGAATCCTGGAACATTGTTGACTCATATCAATAGTTCATATTACATCATCCCATGAAGTGACATCCAAAAATAAATAGTGGTCCAAGAAGAAGATACAACAACCAAATAAAATAGAAATATACAAAATTTACATTTGTATTTACTTTACATGAGTAATCAAGGGAACCAAGGTTATAGCGGCAATCGAAAGAATGAAATCCAGGGACAAAGACCATACAGTAACTAAAATCATACATACAAAGTAACAAAAGCAAATGAGCAACTCGGACTCCACTAAAAACCGGGAGCATGGACCAGGTACACAGGTAGGATAAGCGTCCTCTGCTTTTCTAGAAACACCCGCCGAGTTGCTCATAAAAAGTCAAGTCCAGAGAAGACGAAATAGGAAAGGAAATCTACGACACGTTGAATAAATCAGTTTTCATGGCGCAGATGGATACATCGTAACGACCCACGAGTTCATGATGACGACCATAAAACTTTTGTAGTGATGACTTCAATCTTGTAGCAACATAACCCTTCTCCAGAAGCCTATTTATTAGAATTCTAGTGGGATACAAAAAAGTCTGCGTAGTCTCGGCAAACTCTAGCACAACGTATGAGTTGTGATATGAACACTACATATGCAGGTGCTGAATGGATGTTGCCACAGATGAAAGGAATGGGTGACAATTTTGAATGAAAAGTCATCACGTTTGTCGTAAAGTTTGGTCAATAGTTTTCCTTTACCATCGATTTCTAAGTGTAGTTCAAGATATGAGGCAGACTTCACAGTGTCTGTAGTATCCTTTATCTCTCTTTAAACTTCACCGGTAGATGCGATGTATCAAATCCCCAAAATTAGAATTGTTTACATCCTCATGTATGTAAATGTATTTTAGATGTATGCAAACCACAAATTTTCAAGCTTTTCATAATTTTGCTATGTGAGTGTACCATGAAATAGGCTTGAAATACTTACACAAAACCTAGTGCAACATTAGAAAGCTTTAGTACAAATGTTATCTGTCCAAGAAGGATATATTTATGTTAAAAGGTAAAACGTCATCTAATTTGTAGTATACTCAAACCTTTGTTATTACTTCAGCAATGAAAGTTTTAATTGAGGGGAAAGCAAAATCAAAATGGGTAGTGCGTGAGGATAACAGCTCTAAAAATACTACGCAGAGGAACAATACATTTACCAAACTATTATAGTATACAGAGGTTTGTGTACATTGTCTTGATACATGTTGTACTTTGTACATGTTGTTATTTTTTTCAAATTGTTTTCAGCAATAAAAGTCCTCCTTGATGGAAAAGCAAAATCTAAATGGGTGGTACAACATGGTGAAAACTCTACTACATACTCTACAAAAGAACACTACATTGAGCAAACTATTATAGTGTATGGAGGTTGGTTTTTTATGTACAGTGTATAGTCACGACATTTAATTAATATTGTGATGTTGACACCAGTGTTCTCCGCAGAAATTTATGATAACGCTGTTGTTGACACATTCAAATGTACATGACTATCAGCAATTTAATCAGTTTCAGATACAAGTATAGTTTGTCTTACTATCAATTTACATTACATGCTTATTGAATGTTAAATTATGTACTTCCTGTGTAGTAAGAAAATGCTTTTAAGTTCATATTTCAAGTTTTTATAAGATGTCATTCCCTGGGTTTCCGAAGATAAGGGCCGGTCATTATTAATCTCCAGAGATGGGCCGGCAAAAAAAGAAGGGGGTAAAAAAAAAACTGTACTTGAAGGGGGGTATGTATTTTTTTGACTAATTGATGAGGGGGGTCATAAATAAAAATCATTTACACATATACTTGTGCAATATCTAGAATTTAATACATAATGTCCTATGTAATAAAGCTTTTTATGTTTGGTTCGGTGTTTGTCTCTAATTGTCTGTTTCATTTCTTATCTATGCATCGAAAATGGCATTGCTTAATTTTTTAATTGAGGCCTTTCAGAGCTCACTACTAGATGAGGCTATCCTCATGATGAGGGTCATGTTGTGACTGCTGAAGGAATTAAATTTACTGCTGGTTGTAATGGTGGTTTGCATTTGTTGCATTATACATTTGTACCATGTCTGTTCTTTTTCTATTGCATGAAGTGTATGTGCCGATAGAAAAACACAATTAATATTATTTCCTTTTTATTTATTTATTTTTTTTTATTTTTATTTTATTTTTTTTTTTTTTATTTTTTTTTTTTTATTTTTTTTTTTTTTGAAAAATAATAAATATGAAAAGCTCACAAAATGGTAACACAACAGTTTACAACTCCTTTACAGACAATTGTAAAAATTTGAATAAACCTTAATAAGAATATATCAAACATGTATTTAAACAACCAGAATTCCAAATTTCAAACAACAATAACAAATGTAATAAGCATGTAAATAAAACAAACAAGATATATATATTTTAAAAAATATAAACAAAACACCAAAAATAAATGAATAATAAGTAGCAATTTAAAATACTGATCGATCTGTAAATTAAAAAAAAAAGAAAAATGAAAAGTCACAAATACAAAAGTATTCAATAAGGGACCGGTCATTATTTATCTCCAAGCCGGGATTGGCCGGCCTATTTAGTGTAAACTGTCCCAAACCAGGTTATATTGTATAACCAGTTCAAATATTTGAAACATTCCTTTAATAACTTGTGATACTATATGTTCCCTTTTCTGTTTTAAATAAATCAATACATACATTGAAATTTCATTTGAAAAAATGCAGGGGGTTGACTATTTTTTTGGTACTTGAGAGAAGGGGGGTTGAGAATTTTTCCGCGTTTGGAAAAGGGGAGGGTCAGTAATTTTTTTTTTCGGCATCATTTTTCAATTTGCAGGCCCACCCCTGGAGATGAATAATGACCGGTAAGAAGACATGCATTCTGTTTTAAAGCTGTACAATATACACGTATTACAGTGTAGACAGAGAGCACAGAGATTAAGCGAAGTAATTTATTTAAGCAATAATGACCAGTTAATGTTTGATCCCATATGAATTCTGCAAACTTTGTATTTTGTTGAATTACTCCAGCAATGCTAGAGGTTGGCAGCAAGCTACTTCCTGAAAACTTTAAAAAATGATGTCCTTTACACTTCGAAAAGAAAGCTTAAAAATGATGTCCCCAATTTTTGTGAAATATTTCTTTCTACTGATGTGGGCTACCTTTTGATTTTTATAATTTCCAGTTTTTTTTGTTTTTCAACTATGGGATTTCATTGGTACTAAAATGGATAATTTTCTGTTTTTGGACTTGAAATTAAAAAATAAACTCTTACATCTTGTTTATATTGATGAAAACTCCTTTTCAGTTTTTTATTAATTTCTGATTTTAGGATTTAGAGTTAAGGGACTTTAATAGAAAAGGGGTTTTCTCATTGTTTGGTCTTTAATGCACTAGTGGTTGTACCCAAATCAAGAAACTAAGTTGAATTGTTTTATGTCTAATATCTAATCACAATTAGAACTAATAACAGCATCAAGCTTGAATTTGCCACATATGTTAGAGTTTAACTCCAGCAGGACAATCTAGCTGCATTTAGTGATTAGGAGAAATAATCATTTTGTTTTTAATTTTATTCCAGGAGTTGGAGAGGTAACTCATCCTGAAGGAAATTTCATTTATCCATTTAGTTGTCCCACAAGCCCGGAAATACCATCTTCATATGAGGGTAGAAAAGGGTACGTTAGGTACACCTGCACTGCATTAATTCATCGTTCTAACGAAAGTGAAAGTTCTATTTTGAAGCTATTTACAGTGATCCATCATTTAGATTGCAATCATTTTTGGAATGCTCTGGTAATTATATGTACATTTGTACATTTCAACAATGACAATTTTTTATTTGACTGCAAAAAATGTTGTCATATATTGTACAATAGTATGGTACTGTCGTTGTCTTCCATAGACACTTGGCTTTTATGCAATAATTTGATATTGGTTGAATTTATAAAATTTTAAATCAAGGTGTCAAACCACAAAAGAAAGCTGTAATTGATTTTAGGGATTATTGCCCCAAACAATTTTGAATTGAGGGTCAAAAACAAGCATTTCGTAGAAATTAACTATTTATCTCAAGTTTAAGCGTAGGAATACACATGTATCAATGATATTGTTTCACAGTATTCTACATGACAGTACCCAGACTGGTATTAATTTTGGGGGTAGCCCGGTTAGGACTTGAACATATATGAAATTAGGGACCAAACGGGGGCTTAAAACAAGCATTTGTCTTATGTTAAGAAAATAACTTGAGTAAAAGTGGATGGATCTCATATAAATTTTACTACAAGGTACCAAAACACGAAAAAAAATACTGGAATTAATAGTTTGGTCTGTGAGTAAAGTAAGAAAAAAAAGTAAGAAAATACAAGGTGCCCAACCCGCAAAGGAAGGTTGGGATTAATTTGAGGTTTTGATTGGAACCATTTAGGAATAAGGGGTCAAAAAGTAACCAAAAAGTATTCTGGTCAAATATGTATCCTGTGTCTAATATCTTATCGTAATCAAAATCCAAAAAGCTGTATCAAGTCTGATTGGTTTGTCAATTACCCCAACTATTCAGGATTAAGCCTCAGGGGCTGTATCAAGCTGCACCCTGCAAAGCATTTAATTTTGGTCTATCCATGTTTTTCGCTGCATTGTAGAAAATCTGATTCATCTTCAACTTTTATTAAGTCAGATTTTAACAGAGATTCAAATTTACTTCCAAGAGTGGTAGATCCTGAACTTTCTTAAGTTTCAAATCAGCAATCCATTTGACGAAAACCAAAAGTCCTCTAGTGTCAATTAAAAAAGTTGATGGTCCATGAACCTGGTTAATAAAATTTCACATGTTTTCAAGTCTGTCCACTCATACTCCACAGATGGCATGCACATTACAGCCACATGATTCACAGACCCTATAAACATGAATGCTTCACAACATACCCATACGTACACGTACACATGTTTATTGTTAAAACTATCAGATGTACAATGTATGTAAATTAAAAGTATTTTACAGCTGTAACAAATTTTGTGCATCTTGTTATTGTAAAGTAGTCACACATTGATTTCATTGGATATTTCAGACTCAAATCTATGATCGACGAAATGAAGAAATTCAGGGATGTTGCTGTGATGAGGGTAATATTGTGCTTGATATGACAATAAACAAAACAGCATTTGTACCTGGTGAACCTCTTGTTTATGAGATTGATATTAACAATATGAGTGATAACACTGTGGAACAGATACATCTACTGCTGAGACAGGTAGGACAAATACAGAATATTAAAATATTTAAAAAAATATTAAATTTTTTTTATGATATTGTAATTTCTAAGGTTTGTAAAATTTTCCTAAAAGGATGGCATAAATAAAAAAAAAACATTTTCCACAATCTTTTGTGTATACTTGGCTAAAATATGGTAAATTTTAGAAGGGGTCTATACATGTACAATTATAGTCAAATTCTGTAATAATACATGTGTTATAATGTTCAATACTGTTAGAACAATGAAGCATGAGCTACCTACTTGACAGGTAAACATGCAAACTATAAATAAATCTCCCATAATTTGGCTGGGATTTATAGTATTTTGCCCTCTGTCCGTCCGTTTATTTTTGTTTTTGGTTTTTTGTTTGTTTTTTGTTTTTTTTTTTTTGTTTTTGTTTTTTTGTTTTGTTTTTTTTTGTTTTTGTTTTTGTTTTTTTTATCACATTTTTGAAAGTGCAACTACTGAAAACTAATGCACCAAATTACAAGAAACTCTGTAGTTAATTAGGGTATGATATGTTGCTTTGCATTTTACCAGGAATTTATGATACAATTATTTTTTTTTTCAGTTATACCCCCTCTTTTAACTTCAGAATAAGGGGTGACTTACGTTTTTGTTGGCAAAAGCAAACTTGAATTAGTAATCCATTTTAGTAATGATCCATGGAAGATTTAGATAGGTTTCTCATTAATGGTGATACATGTGTACATAGCAAAACGTTGCTGACCTCTTCATTGCTTAAGTCATTCTGTACACCTAAGGATAATGTTCCCTCATCCAAGCATATCGTAGAGATGTAAAGAATGAGGGGCATTATCATAATGAGCCTGAAGCTCAAGAAGGGTATAATATAGCATATTAATTTAGCTGTGTCGCAAGACAAGCCATATCAGTCTCGTTTAAAGAGGTCAAAATCATATACCATGACAGTGACCTTAGGCCCGTATATAAGACCTGTTCCACGTGTTATCTTCACTTTTTAAAGAGAGTTTGTTCCAACAGTGCAAAGACAGGGTGGGAATTAATGAAACAAGAAGAAACAACTTAATAGATATTTAAATATAGTGTACTGATATTAGTAGCAATCACATTGCAAGATACCAGACAGTCACAATAAATATGAAAAACACATGAGGAGGGTATATTATACCCTTCTTGAGCCTCAGGCTCATTATGATAATGCCCCTCATCCTTTACATCTCTACGATATGCTTGGATGAGGGAACATTATCTTACATTTGCCTTCGTAAAAGAAGGGTATAATATAGCATGTTCAAAGAGTTGGAACAAACTAAGTAATACATAAAATGAGTTTGCTGCCAGTAAACAAACCTTTTACTGACCAATAAGGAACCATCTCAGAAAAATGTCACAAAATAAAAGATTACAATGTATAAGTATATAATGCAACATTATAGTCGAAAGATCCATATATACTCAAACATAAAAATTTGAAATTAATATTATTAAGGATGTTGAACATATAACCTTATTTATTGTATGAGAATTTATGTAATGTGTAATGAGTGCAAAGACCGTAGCAAGAGTACCATATAGATAACTTTGCTGCTTTACACCAAATAAAGTTTAGTACAATACTGATAAAATCAAAATAGAAAATCTTAAATTATTTTCTCAGTAATTTAAACAAGTGAACCATCATAAAATTGTTTCTGAGCTCATAAAGTAAAACATTTTAACTAATCAACCTGTTGTATTGCTTGTTTGTTAATATGGCACATGTATACACACACACACATATATATATCAGACTTAAAAAGGCACCATAATAGAGCCGAAGATGAAAATTACAAGTCTAAACTTATAAGTCTGAAAAATACAAGTCTAAACAAAGTTAAAATCAAACACAGTTTACAGTTTTTAGACCAACATCAACTAATATATTCTTCATATCATGACCTAAGGCAATTACTTCACCCTATCAACACATATTACTAAGAAATAAAAACTTGATTGTATAACATAATTTATATGATAATAACCAAACATATTTCACAAAAATGTGTGGCCAAGGAAATAGAAATTGATGAAAGAGTATGATCAGTACTAATGGTGTTTAGTAACAATTACACATGTTTATAAACATATACCATCAAATTAAAAAAAACGGTCAGATCCTGTTAATAATCTACGTTATATCAATCAAACCATGAAGATTTTATAAATGTTACAATGAGCAGTTACTATACCTCAAATCACTATATAACAGTCACCAACCACAATCATTTTATTTAGGGTGACTTCTGAAGACAAAAAATATTTCAACTGTCTTCATATCTTATTCTCCACTACATAATGGGTTAAAGAAGTATATGATACATACATTATGAATTACATATATAATAAAACAAAATGTAACTGAAGCATCAAACCAAGAAGCAAATATTCATGTGGATACAGTTAGAATTAAAGTCATGGTTCCATTTTCCTTGCAATAAAATGTGTTTTCATCTTTGCAGAAACAGGAAAACACAAATACCACTTTGATAATTGAAGGCTAGAAAAGAAACCTTAGTTTATTTTATACATCATAATCAGAGTGGTGATAACTATTTACGAAATAGAAACTAGCAAATATAATGCTGCACAAAAATGCCTCAAGAGTTAGGTAGAACAGATTGAATCTAAAATGACCTTAAATCCACAGACATAAAGCAAATAAAATGAAGTGAATATACTCCATAGTTCACATCTCAAAATGCCATGAATATGAGACACAAGATCCCATTGTAGTATTCTGGTTGTAAGATTCTTATAAATGCTGAATCAAAAGTAACAATAAATGCCAGAAAATATCTTAAGTATGACTTGTTGCAAATGTGTAGGAGGCAATACCAAGAATCAAAATAAGGGTCTGTAAACAACTGTCATACATATAAAGATGTACTAGTAAGCAGTACAATAACAATAATTTAAAAAGTAGGAGCAATTTCTTCTACCTGCTTGTGTGAGGACTGATATTGAGTCTAAAAACACAATTCAAAACCTAAAGTGATAGAAATCATTGTAGTAAAGACCAGTCTTGCTTATCAAGCTGACCAGAAAACTATGAACTATCCATTACATAGTAGAAAGTAAAAAGATTACATATCAATTGTGACAAACATGTCATTTAGACAGTCTCTTCCGACGACAGATATCTTCCTCAATGAGGATTTAACTGTAAACCAGATGTCCATATGTAAAAAATCAAATTATTTAAGCAATTTTCCTGATAAATTTATTGGAGATTACCAGAATTTTTAAAAGACTCATCCAAGTGAGATCTTTAAACTTATTCAAAAACACAAATAAGTGAAATATTAATCAAAAAGTAATATACAGAATCATACAAGACTTACTGACAAAAATACTAATGAAGAACTTAATAGACAAGTATGTGTGAATTGTTTCTTCTTTTAGCTTGCATGTTGACAATACGAATTCTATGTATTTATGGATATGGAAAAAATATTCATTTTGTAAAATATAAACATGAATTAGACATATGCAGAAATCAAATCTAAATGAATCAAGAAAACAAAATCAACATTCTAGGATAAACCTTACAATAAGTCCTTACAATATTTCTACAAGTTGAAATCTGAGCCCAAAAAAACCATTGCTCGTACTAGTCAGAATTATAAATTGCAACAATTTACTTTTTCAAATAAGTTAAAATCTACTAGCCTGAACCAATCTTACTAAACTCAGGCATATAAGGTTTCTTGCTTTAAGCACAAACTGAGGTGAATTCAAGTGTTCACAAGTACATAACATAGCCTGAAACAGTTTCAAACTGATCCTATAAAAAACCATTGACTTACCCTATAACAACATTCTTCAAAATATATTGTACGACAGATAAACCTAGATTTGTTTGTAAAATTCATTGATTGATTGAATATGGTTAACTGTATTTGGGGTTTAGTAAAGCGTCTCTATGAAAAGATGTTCGATAAATGCACATGTACTATTAACTCTGAAGAGCTAAACCATAACTTATCACATACTACAAATTACACAGTTAATTAGGTCAAGGGACATGCACAAGCAAAATTTAGTGCCAAAAGGCCCATTGATGATGCTTGTAAATATAGCTATGATGACTAATTTCTAAAAGAAATCTTCAAATTGAACAGTTTCCAAACTTGAAACTTTAGTTAAACACCCACAGCAGTTTCATTCATATGATTGTTCTATACAAATACTGTACAGACTTATATTCATTGAAGCTGCTTCTACAAACATAACATATAAAAATAAACACACTAGAAACGCTAAAATGAGATAGATATATTTCCACTAAAATCAACACTTCCAACTTATTACTTATGCAAAAATAAGATTTTTTATGTCAATATACAGAGTGCTCAGAAAGGAACACTCACACACTCAAACTTTGGCATTTATAAAATGAGATATAAAAACTCTTTGAAAGATTTATATGGTATTAATGTCTACCCATATCTAGTTTTGTCAGAACAGCTGAAATATACATAGAAACATCATAACTTAAGTGATATATGTATAATACAAAATATTACTGCAAAATGCACAAACTATTTAATAGTAAATTGAAATTTGAATTTTTTCACTATTGATCCTACAATTGCATATGTAAATATGTATAATATAAATCATGCAAATAACCAAATTCTAGGTTAAGATAATGAAAATCAGTATAATTACAAATAATCTAGATCTGATTGCAAGAGATCTAACTGTAGACCTCTCTTGGTGGAGCAAAAATATGGAACGCTTCACGAATTTGCGTGTCATCCTTGCGCAGGGGCCATGCTAATCTTCTCTGTATCGTTCAAATTTTAGTATATGTACTGCCGAAGCAAGTACTACTTGATGGTTGAAAATTTAAAATAGAATCCATCAACTTGTTGGATCCGGTTTTCTGGATTAAATAAGAAATCAAATAGTTGAAACCTCAGTCCAACTGTACCAGTTGATTTAGTGAATGCCAAAACTGAAGGAAGTTATGGTTTATACTTTGTTTCTCAAATTAGAATGTCTGATTCTAATATCAAATGGAAAATAATACATCCTCCAGCCACTAAAAATCAGAAAGTGAATTTGTTAATTAACATATTATGTTTGAAGTCATTTAATGGAACAATGTCACAAAAATATTACTGACATAATGTAAAATGATGGGATATACATCTGTTAAATATCCTGTTCAAAAGAGCTATCAGATATCAGTTGCTCCAGCAGTATAGAAAATAACTGAAAAAGTTGGCAAAATCTATAACTCACTAACATATCACATTAGAGTTTGAGTATACCCAAACATATTTATTATCATATAATTATTATCATGATTGATCTGAACTCAACCATTAAGGTATTAAAATAAAGTTGCAGTTGTCACTGTAAATGACACCTTATAAAAAGGTCTTAAGAAGTAAAAATACCTCGGTCAAAGTACTGAATAATTAATTCTAAAAGATTCATCACCAAATTTTGTCATTACTGGCCATGGGTCAATAACAGGGGACTAGTACAGGGGGTCAAAACAAAAACCAAAAAATAAATAAACAGAAATGGGACTAGAAACTAAAAAATGGAGAAAGAGATTGCATAAAAGGAAAACTGTCCTATATACTGGGTTTCGAACATATAATTACTACAAAATCGATGAATTCAAAATGGCTAATTCTTCATTATTTTAGTTTCAATAACTATCCACAAACCACGTGGCAATCACGTGTTACACACTTGTTAAATTTGTTAAGTCCTAACAAAACTCGTGTTAGGATTAATCTCAGTAAAAATCCAAAGTAAAATATATACATGTTTTATACTAACAGCTTCTTAATAATCATTCCCATCGAACAATTTGGAAAGGTTATTCTATCGGCCTTTAACAGTTCAAAAACTAGAACAAATTATGTATTCTATTTATAGACCTCACTACAAAGTCATTGCAAAAGCTACACTACGTGTAGCAATAGATGGATGTATTAAAACTACAATCATATTTCGTTATCAAATTCATGTAATAAAATAATATAAAAGTCCTAGACTACGTCTAGAAAAAGTGAATATTCGTTAAGTTAACATGCTAAATTTCAATACAAAATACAGTAAATGTAAAATTTTTAAAAAGAAAAACAATTATCAAATGTGAACGGCGTTCACTAACAATAGCTTGCCTTGCGTCTCAATTAAAAAAGTGAAGATAACACGTGGAACAGGTCTTATATACGGGCCTAAGGTCACTGTCATGGTATATGATTTTGACCTCTTTAAACGAGACTGATATGGCTTGTCTTGCGACACAGCTCAATTAATATGCTATATTATACCCTTCTTTAACGAAGGCGAATGTAAGATAATCACATTTGTTAGTGCAGATCCACAATAATGAAGAAGTGTTTATCATTCTAAGATTTGTTGAAAAACACTGCAACATTTTCCAACATTTTTATATAAATAGTAGTAAATGTTTTCTTTTTAACCTTTTATGTCAATGAAAATCAAAATAATGTAATCCAGGGACAAAGACCACACATGAAAAATTGACACACACACACAACAAAGAACATAGAATAACCAAAATAATACATACAAAATTGAATGAGCAACTCTGACTCTATTAAAAACTAGGAGCATGGACCTGGTACACTGGTAGAGTAAGCATCCTCTGCTTTGAAAAATGTTCTGGGTTAATATTACAATTGGTGTGACCTACATTTTGTGTCTAAACTGGTTCTTTTTTCTATTGCTGTAGGAGTCAGTATTTACTGGATACTCAAATAATTTGTTTTCATCTGGAAAACCACATTACCACACAAAGGAGGAATATTTCACAATATTTCAAGGCTTTGTGGATATTCAGAAAAACACAAGTCAGATATAAGGTGGTGCTGCTACTATCCCTGCATTAGTTTCTTCCTTGTTGGAAGGTTGTAATATCATCAATATACACTATTACATCGTCGTAAGTAGCAATATGGCACCAATTATTACTGTAAGTAGAGAGTTGACATATTTCATTGCTGTAAGTAACAAGTTGACATTTATCACAACTGTAAGTAGCAACTTGGTTTTTTTTTATTCTTGTAAGTAACAACTTTACATTTTCATTACTGTAAGTAACAAGTTGATATTTTTCATTACTGTAAGTAGCTAGTTAACATTTATCATTACAGTAAGTAACAAGTTGCCATATTTCATTACTGTAAGTACTGGTAACTACTTGACATTCACATGTAGCATTACTGGAAGTAGCAGTGTATACAAGTTGACCAATTTTATCAATGTAATTATCAATCTGTAAAAGAACTGACTATAAGTTGGTGCTGATCAATCTCTGTTCCCATAGATTTAAGTTGATATCATTTGATTTGTCTAAGATTAAGTCTGTCTGCGAGATGAAAATATTCAGATGAAAGTCTTATTTAGAAAAACTTTCGAACGATCCATATGATAAAATCTACAAAAGTCTCAATTGGTTCAACAACTCCTTGTTAAAGTTATTGCCTTGGAACAGCCAAATAATGACAACTATAATAAATTAAAAAGACCTTTCAATTGATGACGTGATCATTCTGATAATCCTACAAAAGTTTACTTAAGGTCAAAATAGTTGGAATACTCCTTGTTAGAGTTTTTGCCCTTGGTAGGTGAAAAATTAAGTTTTTTTGTAATTTTCTGCCAATATCTTTAAAACTATAAAAATTCAATTCATGAAATTATCCTGATGATAAGCATGATAAGTTTTTTTCAGTTTTATTTCAACATGGCCTTAAATGCCACGTGATCTTTTGTCATCACCTGTTGTGCAACCCCTGAAAGCGCCATTTTCGGCAATTTTTCTAGTTTTGACCTGAAATCACATTCCCAGTTTTTTAAAATAATACCAGATTGATGATTACCGTAAATTGAAGAAAAAATGTTTACTATATAAAGATCTATTGTTTCAGAAAATTTCAGAACATTGGTGATTAGTGGAATTAAATAATGCTATGTATAGGAAGTTCTATATTTGGTGAATATTCCTAAAAACTGTTTACTTTTCATTGAGTGGTATTCCCTGAAAATGGATTTTTAACGCTTTTTCCATTTTTTATTTTCTTTTTCATACTAATATGTATCACATGTTCACCACATCATGACACATGTCTTGAACAATATTGTTGACAGTTTGTTTTGATATCATGCTGATAACGAGACTCCAATCACCCCTACTATTTTTTATCGGCGTAGATGATAATGAGAATAGGTATTTTTCTACTTTGAAATGCAAGCTTGCTTGGGAATAATTCATTATATGATTTTAATGTAGTTCTACTGAAAAATCTATGGAAACAATTGGATTTCTTGATAACAAGTTCTAGGGTTTCCCTTAAACCATTTCAGACTTGTGGGATGCCCTGCCGCCTTTCTCTCTTGACCTTCTGCCTTTTACACATTACAATACATTAGCAGATAACCTTGCTCACAAAAATTTCCCCTCTTGTCACTTTGGAGCTGCTGTAGGAAACAATGATGCACCTTTAACTCTATATTCCACAGTCATATTTGGAATTTTTTTAGCTAAATGTTCCGAGTGGTTGATCCACTATTAGAGTTTGTAAAGAGATAATTATTGGAACAAAGCCAGCAATAGCCTTTCAACCTGTTCTCATGCCACCACCTGCTAGGGAAGCCACACCTGTTTCATCCTCAGAGATAGAGCTGTCAAACTTTCCCCTCTAGAGAACCATCAGCACCGCCAGTCCCTAATTATTGTAAGTAGGTTTGATCTTACCCTGTTTTAATATAGAAAGTTCTGTACCACAATGGAAGGTTTTGATGAATTGAACGATTTATGACATGAACTTTTTTATAGGATTTAAGGACAAATTAGGAGGTCTTTCATCAACTGTTAAAAATTGTTTATTCCTATGTCTAACTGCAATTTTTAAAGTTTTTTGTCTTACATTACTTACAATCCAAGAGCTGTATCAGTTTTGAATATACCAGTAGTGTCTATTACTTGCTTCAGTTGTTGAGGATTTGATGTCATAGGTGGTATCAAGCTGCACTATTGCAGAGCATTTCATTCCTACTCAAAAGAGCCGTATATCATTCTTTGCACTGGTGCCAAAACACAATTTGATCTGAATTGTGAAATTACATCATGTGTTGTACTATTGACAATAGAATGTGGTTTGGTTGATGGAGACAGACAATTTAATGTCCATTTTCATTGTGAACTTATATGTAGTTCACATGTTACCCACATGAAAAAATAGTTTTGTAATAGTAGAAATTGCTCTGATTTTAATGTCTTAATTAGGGTAAGGTTGACAACTGACATATTTTAGCTGAACTTTGAAAGTTAAAAGTAAAGTTATTCCATATGTGCTATACCCTAGGGAAATATATACGGCAAAATAAAAAAAATGCTACAATTCATTCTTGTATTACTAATGTTTCAGTACCTCCTTCCTATGAAGAGTGTGTATTTGGTGCTGTAGATATGAGGGATGGTGACGATGAAAGCCAAACAACTTCTCAGAGAAATTGGGCCCCAGCTTATACATATTATAACTGGGAACAACAAAACTACTCTGGACCAACACCACAACAAATGAGGCCAGCTTCTCCATCTTATGATGAACTGTAGACATTACCTGTTAAAGAACATAGTGTATTATAAACATGGACGTTTTTGTAAGGGTAATTTTTCGCTACAATTGTAGACCAGTGATTCTATTTGAGCATTTTGTATGCTTCTTCATTAGAATTAGGTAAAAATTGAAAACTCGAAACACAATTCATTGAGCTAATGGTACATTCTTTACATCAATAATGGTATCCTATATTCATTTTTATCATCTGTTTTCTCTACTTTACTTTAGGAATTTTAGAAATTTTGAAGTCGAGTTTTTTTTTAATATGACATTTTTGCAGGAGTTATCTGCCCATCTTATTTATTTCAGTGGAACTGTTACCTAATTGATATGCCAGATGTGAAATTTGTTTCTGGCACCCATTGCAAAATAACACTGTTACTTTTTATTTATTTTTTTTAATATTTATTTTTATTATTATTTTTTTTTGCTTGTTTTACCACCTGCCTGATTCTTAGAGACTGATATTGAATAGATGTGTTATTTTTTTTACAGTTATACCTTAACAAACTAAGTTTGGGTTAACTCATATAGTTTTTTTTAATGTGACATTTTTACAGAAGTTATCTGCTCTTGTTATTTATTTCAATGGAACTGTTACCTGTGATATGCCAGATGTGACATTTATTTCTGGCACCAGTTGCAAAATGACACTGTCATAGGTGAATAAACGTTTTATTTATTTTTTTTTTATTAATATATATTTATATTTTTTTGCATGTTTTACTACCTGCCTGATTCTTACAGAGACTAATATTTAATAAATGTGATAATTTCTTTTTTTTTTGTTTTTCCTACGTTTGGTTTATCTAATATAAGAATCATGTTGTCTGTCCGTCTGCCCACAGTTCTTGAGAGGAGAACTCCTAAACTACTCAAGATATTTTTACGAGATTGCAGAGGAAAATTGGGCATCTTTTGTGAATGAAGGAACATAATAACTCAACTGCTCAACTTTGGGTTATGTTAAAACTTCTCCTAAACTGTTAAAGGGATTTTTATGAAATTGTGTAGGAAGGTTTGATGCCATATGTAACCATAATTATTGTTACAGGATTCCAAAGGGAGATATTCCAACTTAAGGATTTTGAAGCAGGGGAAGAAGTTTCTCTTTGTGAGCTTGACTCCATCAGTTTTTAGTGGAATCCGAGTTGCTCGTTTGCTTTTGTTACTTTTTATGTGTGATTTTACTTTATGTTCTTTGTTGTTTATG
Source organism: Perna viridis (assembly GCA_037379345.1). NCBI lineage: Eukaryota > Metazoa > Mollusca > Bivalvia > Mytilida > Mytilidae > Perna > Perna viridis. Next base: position 25,554,113 of record CM074515.1, read on the forward strand.
TTTTTTCCATGTCTGGTTTTTGTCCCTGGATTACATTCTTTTGATTACTGCTATAAACTTGGTTCCCTTGGTCACTCCTTCAACACTTATCTTCCCATAGTCAAAATACTATTCATAGGACCTGTTTTAATTATCCTTTCATTCCACTGATATTTTAAAAGTTGAGTTGGCATGCCATTCTTGCTACCTCAACTACATTAATAAAAAAGTATACAGGTATTATTATAGGAAGTGCTTTATATTTTAAGTCTGCTAATTACTTTTTTCTATGAAAATATAATGCATCAATATAGTGTCATTTTGAAATTGTGTAGAAGGAAATTTTGGTGCCATTAAAAATTGTGCCAAAAAGGTTCAATTGTATTAAACTAAGTTTATCCAGTACAGATTCACCTCACCTTAGAATCATACAGATAATGCAGCATTTGTCGATATCTTAATGGTGTAAAACAAACAGTATGTTCAATTAGTGATTTGAAAATCAATTGCATTAAAAGAGGTTGGGAAAGAAAAAATATAGTGGTTAAAAAGTTATCTGTATGGGAATAAATGCTGCACATATTTTCAATATAATTCAACTTAACTGTATTGATATACTTCATGACTTTATAAATGAAACTCTTATTGCTACTTCAATTATTTGTGTGAATTTATAAAAGATATTGAGTTGTCAAGAAATTTGACAGCTCGTGTTTTACATATTACTGTTTGCTTTCTTTGCATGCATGACTCTTAGATAAACCTGTACTTAATATGAATATACAATGTATTTTTTGTATACAGATAAAAAATTTTACAATATAACATGTATCATAATTAGATTTTGTTGATGTGTATGATTTGTAATTGTATCATTTATAATCAATTGGTGTAATTTGTAGCAATCTTCCTGTCTTGTTATTTTTAAATCCACATGATCAATTTCAAAATTGATCCTCCTGTCATAACACATGTTTGAGAACCAAAAGTTAAAAGTTTTTAACCACATGTATGCTTAGTTTATTTTGTTTGTGCTCATTAGAGCTGATGAACCATAGTAATTATAGATCTTACTTATATTATATTATGTTTGTAATGGTTTATCTTTAAGTTATCATGTGCTGGTACCTCTGACTCCCTATTTTCGAAATTGTCTTCTTAGAAAAGTGGGTGATGTGATGTTGATCTTTTAATTTCATATTTTTTTTTGTGTGTGAATTATGTAGGATTGGATTTCATATTTTGATAAAAGAGGAATGTCAGTCAACTTAGTATTGTAAATATGTATATTTATGGCCCTAAATTTGTCTTAAAACGCCTTTTATTGGGTGAGTTTTCCAAAGTACTGTATACGTACTATTGTTCGTGGGGTACCAATTTCGTGGATTTCGTAGGTGAGGTAAACCATTAAATTTAATTCCGACGAAAATATTTATTTTCTTTACATTATATGACAGGATAATCAAATCCACGAGTTTAAGAATCCATGACCTTGTGCTTCCCCTCTTAACCACGAAATTTGACATCCACGAATATTAATACTTTCACAGTATTATTCATGCATACATGTACATGTCTCCCAAAAGATGTTGAAAACAATCAGTTATAAAAAAAAACCCACCTAAATACATAAACAATCTTGATTCCAAGTAGCTTTTTATAAACCTACAAATGTACAGAAAATTCTATACAAATACAAAATAAACATGTACTTGTATGATGGATGTTATTTGATGGATGATATTGTTTTTTGTTTTTTGTTTTTGTTTTGTTTTTTTTTGTTTGTTTGTTTGTTTTTTGTTTTTTGTTTGTTTTTTGTTTTTTTTTTTTTAATCCATTCTTGCTATATAATGATTATGTAAGTTTAGGTTAAACCTAAGTTTATTTGCAATGTTTTTTTTTTTGTATTTTGTTTGTTTGTGTGTTTCTGATAAGGAACAACTTAGTTAAATGGTTGTTATTTTTTTTTTTATAAGCTTTGCATTATATTTAAGCTGTAGTTTTTATTTTAAAAAAAACAGGCAGGAGGTGATTCATGTATGTCAAAAACCCAATGAATTCACTTTTAGTTCTTTATCAGAATCAGTTATAGACCACCAATTTTAGATTTTCATTTGGGTGTAGTGCTTTTGAGACAAAATTTGTATAAATTGTACATGTAATTAGCACTTTTCAAGAGTTATCATTCTTGATTTGCTTTAATTTAGTTGATTTTAGTGCGAGATAAATGTATGCTTTTCTCAAAGGTACAGATTTAAATACAGAAAAGACTATTGTACACAAAAATGTAGCATCTGAAGACCAAAAAAAAACAATGTGTATCACCTGTATAATCGACAGTGTCTAATTTAATTTGGACTGGTACTTAGGAACCGATTCATATAAATTCAGACACTGCCAAAGGTAGAGGTGATTCATGGAGCAGAAAAGTCAACCAAGCAAACGATGCTTTTTTGGTCAACATATGCTGTATTTTTACATACTACAGTTCTTTTTACATACTACAGATCTGTATTTTGGTGAAACACTTTAATTCATCTCCCACAGAAATCAATTAAATTAAGAATGATTACTCTTGTAAGTACCATTACCAATTTATAATCTGTAGAATCTATAATCTTTTTTTATCTCAATAGTTCAACAGCTTAATGACAGATGAAGACTGGTTTGTGGTTTACAACTGTTTCTGTTTTAGAAATGAAGGTGAAGTTTGTGGGTTTTTGACATACATTAAACACCTCCTGTGTGTATTTACAGTCTTTACGAAATAGATTTCCCACTTCTCTCATAGTTTGACCAAAACCGAAATTCGACCTTTTTTCCTATATAAGCAATCAAAAGCCTAAAAAAATGTCTGTCTGACCGACTCTAATTTTGTCTAAAATGTCTGTCGGTCAGACGGCATCTCATAATGAATGTAATTATAAAGAATCCTAAGAGAATAAACAAAAAAAGTGTAGTATATATATTCTTTGAAATTTCAAAATGTTGTTTGAAATCACAGCCGGTAATCATAGTAATAATTGGTTCAATTAAAATGTGTACTGTAGCTGTAATGAAAGTAGTAGCGGTACAGAAATAAAAAAATAAGAAGGGGAATCCTGTGGACAAAAGATTCAGTACCCTGGTTGCAACTTCTGATGCTTGATCGTATAAAATAAAAATGTGATATTCATATTTGTCATTTCAAGAAAAATCCTATTTGTTTGTTACACGAAAATCCAAAAGGCAAGTGTTAAATATTGGGATGACAACATAGTTGCAAATTTCCAGTAAATCAAACTTATAATTTATACTAAAATTAGTCAATATCTGTGTATATTTATTCAGCTTTTTAATTGCAATTTCTATGGCTCATCTTTGTGCAAAATTATGCTACAGGCAAAGCATTTCTGGTAAATCTAACTGTATATTTTCCTTACATTAGTAATGTCGTAAAAGCTGTGTTTTTTATGTCTTTACATATATTATATTATTTTTCCCTTGTTTTGAAGGTGCTTGTATTGTAACAAAAGTTATATTTTCCTATATATTTAACTCAAAATATTTTTTGTTTTTATATTTTAAGTTTTTGATTTATATTTATTTTAACTCTGATACACTGAAAAGAAGGATGCAGACTACATGATTCTAGCAGTAGATCATAGCTGATAGTGAAGACCAAGCTGATCTCAGTAGTTGTTCATGAAGTCAACGTTGATCTCAAGTTGTTCCACTGTGTAATTGTACCCGACTTATCCAGTGGATTACTTTTGTCCAGCGGATATATCTCTCAAACAACCGGGACAAGATGGATTTTCAAATGAATCACCATGACTGTGTATTTTAAACAGTACAAAACGCCGGATATCCCAATATTGAAATTTTGAATAAGAGTAATCAACGGAACCAAGGGTATAGCGATAATCAAAAGAATGCTATTCAGGGACAAAGATCAGACATGGAAAACACACACACTAAACAAAGAACACAAAGCAACAAAATCAAAAGAGCAACTCGGATCGGACTCCACTAAAAACTGGGAGCATGGACCAGGTGCACCGGTAAGGTAAGCGTCCTACAATAAAAAGGGAAAAAAGGGGAAAAGTTACCCATTGCACAATTTAATTAGGTGTGGAATTTAACGATAAAAGTGGAGATAAATGAAGCTTTTTGTGGTACAAGTGAATAAAAACACGAACTTGTTTTTGATAGACATTCGTACGCACGTTTTATTTATTACATGTGAAGTAATTCATTAAGCTTACACAACAGTGACTAAGGCGAGTGCAAAATGATATAAACATTCGTAACAATATATTTCCGCACAAACGACCGGAAGAAATCTGTTAATTTTTATACATAACAGAATTTGATTGTTTTGTAATAAATGTGTGGCAGGACGGCCTACCTGCGTTGTAGTAGGTAGTAAGATTTAAATAGCGAGTTAATTGATTTGGCCAAAGGATTAATTCTGTTCAGAGATATCTGTATAACTGTGTAGTCGGATACATGTATTTTGTTTAATCATGAATAAGTCACTTTTCATAACAAAAACTTACAATTATCGAACGTTTTTGCTTACCTAAGGCAATGGTCTAGTGATGGGATTAGAACCTGGTCGTAACCCTTGGCTACCAGAGATGATAATTGAAGTGGGTGAATATCGTAAAAAAATACCATCGAAGCGTCAGAAGTGGGATGATTTCAATACATCAGAATCCAAAAAACATGGACTAAACGTGAACACAGGAAATAAAGACAATGTATATACACTAAATGTAGTGGATTAATAGTCAACAATCACTCTTACGGAGTGATGAATCGTTAAAAACGATGCGAAACATAACAATAAAGTAAATAAACGTCTAAATATGTTTAACTTCACCAGAAGATGGAAAATTTAAATTGAATATTTCGGATAACAGATATCCTTCCTCAGCATAAAACTCATAAAACTATAGTTGGAAAGACTACCCCTCTTATGTGACAAGCATTTTCCTCTTCCAATGAAAGACACTTAAACCACGTTTTACTATATAAGAAAAAAAACATAGACAGTGTAACGGGACATAAACATAAATTCACAATCGAAGAACTCGTTTATATCAATTATATACAAATATAAAAGTAAAGGTTTTCTGGTTTTCTTCAAATGTTTCAGCTCATACCATCATCATTAACCAGTGGGCGGATATCAATAAGAGATCCAGAAAATCCAAATTACCTCTAACGACAGACGTCGCGTGATTATCAAAATAGGTCATTGTAAACAATATTGATACAAAGCAAACTCTCGGTTTAATAAGGGTGTGAATGGTTTTGTTATGAAAAAAAAGTCCCATTACACTCTATAAAGTTGTAAGTAAAACACCAAATTATAGACTCTACCATAAAAAAAACAACAGATATTACACAAAAAACTCCATCTACATATTTCAGAACATGGCGTTATTCTCAAAGTTAGAAACATCAGAAACATCTTAATTTCACAAAATTCAAGTATAAAACAAGTTTCGAAGTAAAAATACTCACAAATATCTATAGTAATTGATACTATACAATAAATTGATTTAGAAACTCTGTGGAAATCTGAGATTGTCATTGCACATGACGTCCCTGGTTGGTCAAGAGATATTTTACGAGTAAACTTTTACAGCGTCGCAACGTTGTTTAAAAGACAGATGTTGACTTTCTGAATTGGTCCATTGATAAAATCTACTTATATCTTGGCATGACAATACAAAGAAACCCATCATCTAAAAGTTTGACAAATTTGAACTTGGGCTTCATCATACAATCTCGAGTGGTTTCGGTCCTTCAGCGACACATAACTGAAACAGTAATGAAATAAGAATGAATAAATGTATATGTGGTTTCTTGATTTTCAAAGACGATATTTATCATCGTATTTTGATGAAATGTAGTGACCTTGTGAAATTCGTGTTTTTTCATTACAACATTGATTATCATGTTAAAATGTGTCCAATTTCGACACCAAAATTTCAATTGGAATATCTTAACTCGACCTCCGCACTTGTGTAGGTTATCTTCACAAAAAATCTTTCTTCGTACAAAAAAATTACTTTAGTGACTAATTTTCGAAGAAAGACTCTTTCGGAATGAGGACAAGCATTAGATATAATAGTTTTGTAACTTACTCTTGTTCGTCTTGAACTGAAACAAGAAGTACGGGATAGAAAGTTTATTTCTTCATTTTAGACTGATATTCCTTATCAATCAAACTGAGTATCGATCATGCATCGATTTTGATTAGCCCAGTAATTCGAACACAAGGTCTGATTAGAAATTCATATCCGAAATCCGATCAATAAGTAATGGTCTTTCAAAAAAAAATTAAAGTAATTTAATTTCGTTGATAAGATTGCAATTAGGTGGACAAGAAGCATATTTTCATATACCTTTAATTATTACTGACTATTAACAAGCAAGTAAAATACGGCAACCTTTCACTTATCATTAGCATTAAAAAATGTTCACAATAACTGTAAAAACTCTTCCAAGACTTTGATCAATAAATGTTTCACAACGTCAGATAAACACTCGATTACCACGTGATTTGTGACCGATGAGTAATTGATCGGTTATATCAGGTTATGGTGTGTATCAGTATAAAGACTGTCACATGGTATAATAATATTATTGACATTGTGTTTTTATTTAGCTATTTATAAAGCGAATATTTTCATGTTTGGTGCCTTTTTGTTACTTTTTCGATTGCAATAGTTTTTTTACATGAAATGGTTCTAGTTTTTTATTGTTATGATTCGCCTACTATTTATTTAATGAACAAGCCGAAATTCTTTTTTTATGATAGGAAAACGAAAAATATTAGTACATCTAAATTCATTCATTCATGGTTTTTGCTTGGTCTTTTCCAACTGTATGCAATCAGAACTCCTACGAAATAGCAGCGTCTCATATTAGGAAAAAACACTGCCTTCAATATCTTTTTGGAAATGTAGCGATCTGCCTAACAAAGTTCCAACCACCAGGCCATGGCGCTAAAAATCTTAGATATCACCACAAATTAAGAAAAGTAACTGCGCCGTTTTTTTTTTTTTTTTTTTTTTTTTTTTTTTTTTTTTTTTTTTTTTTTTTTTTTTTTGTTTTGTTTTGTTGTTTTTGACGAGTTAATTAATCAGTTAGTCCAGCTTTAATTATAAATTAGATCGGAAACTTCCAGCTTAGTGCAGACGAGATTTTTCCTCGTGAAAACAAAAAAAAAGCCGTTGTTACAGCAAGTACTGCACGTTACACAAAACCTTAAATTTAAATATGAGTTACCTTGTGTGGATGCTACTCCACCACATTTGCATGTATCTGTTTCTAATTCATCAAGGACATATACAGTCCTATTATAAAAAGGGAAAATTTATGCTGCTTGAAAGGCGTCAATGTGATCATAAAAACAATTCCCCTATCATTTTTTTTCTTCTTACTATATTTTTTCTTTTCTTTTACTTGTTTATTTTATTTGTTAAACTACATTTCGTTATTGTTGGCTTTATTTTAACACAGTAAATTTATCCTCTCTTGATGTGGAATATTTGATAAAAATACATTTTTCATTCGAACATATATTGCCTTCAGAGGCGAAATAAGTTATTAAAATTAAAATGAACTTACGGTTGCTCTGTTTTCCTGCCTAGAAGGGAGTTATAAAATGTGGAAGTTTTACTTGTTCAATTATGTTAAACAAAGATAAACTTTTAAAAAAATAAAAAACAATTTGTAGCTTTTCAATTCAACTTGTTTAACAATGTGTGAAAAATGTCTTATTTTGTTCTTTCATGTCTGACAATATACATGGAAACGAAACCCCGAAAAATGAAACGTTCTGAAGTTTTTTTAGTAACCTACTAATAATCTAGGTGATTCTACTAGTATTGTGTGTGTGTGTGTGTGTGTGTGTGTGTGTGTGAGTGTGTTACCTTTAAGACACTTGTACAGGCAGACAATATTGGTTGTCAGTAGAATCAAAATTACTGCAATTAAAGCACCACCAACTAAATGCAGTATGTTTAATTTCTCTGGCTGAATTTCGATGGGTTTGCATAGATCTATAACAAGACAAAAAAATATGTCGCTCATCTCAGAGAGTGAGCGAATTTGACTATAAAAATGCAGGATACTGCAATTTGTAAAAACATGCTATCTAGAAGTGTTGAAACTTCCACGAGATGTTTCCCACTGTTTCATTTTTCCCAAACATATTTTCTACCACTTGCTTCTTCTTTAGCACAGTTTTGACTTGATATATAGTAACATGGAGATAAACAATTTCGATTGAAGAAATAGTTTGTGTAAACTGACCGAGAATCTTTATTTAGAATTAAACATCTTAATGAGTAGTAAAATTCTTTCATTCCTATATCACTGTATACAGGACCTTTGCACGCGTCTTGTTTTCGCTAATCAATGTTTGTTTAAAATCATTGTACAAGGCAAATAGAGAAAACAGTCGAAGGTTGAAAAAAGGGAAATAGCTAAACATATACAAAGCCGTAAACACCAAAAGGGCACACGCCACATCGCGATCGGAACTACTCGGCCATTTCGCTACATTGAAAAATAACTTCGGATGCAAAAGGCAAACGAAGAACCCGAATTATTCAAAAGAATTGTAGCGATCAACATAAGAAGTTCAATCACTAGACTGGTTCCCGATGGCAATATTCAGTATGTTACATATAAACAAATATAATCGTGAGTGTATATCGCTAGTGGCTAATACCTGGAACGTAGTTCTGGGGACCAGGATATTCAATCGCCAGTTCAAGTTAGACAACACAAGAAATAAAGAATAGTACTTTGTGGACAGAGATAACTGAACCATTTCAACTATAATACTTCAATACTCACATTGACTGTCAAGCTGCACATTTTTAATCGAAGTATGATTCTTTACTCCGTTGGATGCCTCCAGAATATAATGCCCCGAGTCTTCACAGCCGATTCCATTATAACGCAATGTGTATGTAGTGCCATTCTTGATATAGGTAACAGTGCTTTTGTTGGTTCCAGCTTTGTAGAAGTAAACCGATGGGTCAGGGTTTCCTTCGGTTACCAGGGAGATTTCCAGATTCTTTGAGTCGGGAAAAGAATACAGTTTCCCTTGTAAATACGATAGTTTCACTTCTACTTCTTTGATTGTCGATGAATCTAACAAATATAAGAATACTTATATTGTTAAATATTTAAAGATACACCTTCCAAAGACAACAAAATTTTACAATTTTGAAAAACCTTGAAAAAGGAGGAAAATCACTTGCGTTTGAGGAAGATTATTGTACAAAAATTTATGTTGAACTTATATATTGGGATTAGACGGATAACATAAATAAGAAAGAATACTAACAGACGACAATCAATATATGTATATGGTATTGTTAAATCTCAATAAGACCATGGCCATGATATGTTTAAAGTTTACAACTCTTGATTGAAATAGCTAATATATCTCTTTTTCTAATATTTGTAGAAGATTCAGTTGGTACGCGAAATAAATTATGGTAAACTGTTTTCACTAGAATGTGTAGTATTAGTACCCTCAATGAAGTTTCAACTAAACCTGCATGCTCGGAAAATTATCACGAAGGGGTCAATTGTTTCCGATCTATACTGTTTCTACTTACAATAAGGGTCAAGAGTAATCATATTGCTAATAGCTGACTGAAATCCCAAGTCATCTGTTGCTCTACACGTAACATTAAGTCCTTTAAATCTGCGGGATAGATCTTTTACTATTAAGTTATCTCCCTTCCTAATACCGACGATTCCTTGATACCTGTAGGACAGAATAGTTTGTACATTTTCTGGCCACCGCTGTACCGATGACCTACATGTAAATGTAATATTATCTCCGACTAATGAAGGCTGAGGTTGAACAAATAACTGTGGTGTTTTAGGAACATCTAAAAAAGAAATAAAGGGGAAGCTGTATTATTTTACGTCGTCAACAAACACTGTGTAGTGATATATAATTTATGGCACATGGCTGACACTGTTACTTAAAATTGAATAGATACATGTAAATAATGCATTTACAAGTGAAAAGGGAGATAGGGCACGATCAAAATTTATATCATGGCTTAAATAAAATCTAGTATGTTTAAAAGTTGGAGCATATTTTTTTGCTGTTCCATGATATGTTTTCAAGTGAAATCAAAGTAGCCATTGTTTAAATGAAATCTAAAACTCATCATGTAAGTAACATACGCAACTCAGAATAAACAGACACAGGAATAACGACAATAAACAGACGGTGACTAAATGAAAACCACACAAAAACATGCCCATTATCACCGAATAAATTAATTTGAGATAAATACTGTAGTCGGATTGGTTAAAATTATTTTGTTATATCTCAATGGATAAAATGTATATTGACACGCCCCTATTCAGAGCTACTTTTCTCATGTTTAAAGATAAAAATATGTTTTAAAATTAATTTATAAGAATTGAACATAAATTTTCCATGTGCATATTTTGTTTATTGCACTTCGCGCGATAAATAATATGCACATGGAAAATTTATGTTATTTTTCAGTAGACAACAATTTTTTTTTATTATTGCCAGTTCTTAATGAATAGAAATATGAATTGCAAGAACACACTTTGCTATGAATACATGCATTCTACTGGTAAATTATACAATTTTCTATTTTATCTGAAATAATTCAGTTTACTTTTTTTTCACTGAACTTGATATTAACTGAACATTATTTGAACTTTGGAACGGCGGATACGTATTTGAACAAACTTTTTAAATTTTCAGAAGCATTCTAAACAGCAAATCAAACCTTAATATGTATGTAACTTTTTGACCCATGATACACGTTAGAATCTTACATGTAGACTGATATATATATAAAGTAACAGACAAATGATGAAGCATGCATGTAAAGAACCCAGAGGTATCACTTTTTTGATTAAGATTTAATTACAGACCACATAACAATTATTGATTGTTGCACTTACGAGATAAGAAATATATAGATGTGCATCAAGAGTTGGCACTTTGCAGGAGTTATTGTTCTTGGTTGATTTAAGTGGAAGATGGGTTGTCTCCAAAATACAGATTTGTATGCAGAATTGACATGGATACATGGCGTATTTAGATTTAAAAAGCATCGTTTGTTCAGTACGTTTTCTGCACTCGAATCACCTAGAGCTCCTTTAGGCAGTGTTTAAAATTTTAATTCATTGGCACTTAATGAGGTAGACCTAGGGTAAGGGACATACCTATTGAAATCAGTGATATGATTGTATCATACACAATTTCACCAAAGCCTTTCAAGCTTTCATTTGAAACAAAATGAAATCAATCCAAGTTATTTTTATGCTTACATGAGATTTATATAAAGAGCCTGAATACAAACATCCCAATGATTTGTAAGAGTTGTGTCCCTTACTTTAGGCATACCTACTTAAAGGTCCGAAATGCCTAAATGCTGATGTATATTGTAAATTTTAACTCTTTTTATGGTTACTCTAGCAACCCATCATGTCTGTATTCTAGTGGATTATAATTACTTTTACTTTTATATATCTGTTTGTCTTTGTTAAAGAGTAATCAAGGGTACCAAGGTTATAGCGGCAATCAAAAGAATGTAATCCAGGGACAAAGAAAAGACATGGGAAACAGACATACACAACAAAGAACATAAAGTAACTAAAATCATACATACAAAGTAACAAAATGAGCAACTCGGACTCCGCTAAAAACTGGGAGCATGGACCAGGTGCACCGGTAGGGTAAGCGTCCTCTGCTTTTCTAGAAACATCAATCTGCTCATAAAAAGTCAAGTCCGGGGTAGACAAACGAAGAAAGGAAAACTATGACACGTTTAATAAATCAGTTTTCACCATACACCATAACGATCCACGAGTTCATGATGTCGACCATCAACTTCTGTAGTGATGATTTCAATCTTGCAGCAAAATAACCCTGCTCCAGAAGCCTATTTGTAGAGTTCTAGCGCGATACAAAAAGTCTGCAAGCTCTGGCATAACGTATGAGTTGTGATATGAACACTCAATACGCAGATGCTGAAAGGATGTTGCCACAGATGAAAGAAGGGTTGACAATTCTGAATGAAAAGTCATCATGTTTGTCGTTAAGTTTGGTCAATAGTTTTCCTTTACCATCGATTTCTAAGTGTAGGTCAAGGTATGAGGCTGACTTCACAGTGTCTGTAGTATCCTTTATCTCAGGTTCTTTTGGGCAGATGCGATGTATCGAATCCCCGAAATTAGGATTGTTTAAAGATAATATATCTGTATAGCGGAAACTGAGATTAAAAGGATCTAGCCAAACGATAATCTTTCTTTCGAATCAGATCAGCTATAAAGTCAGCCTCATAAGAGTGAAGGAATAGGTCAGCAAGTATAGGAGCACAATTTGTTCCCATTGGAATGCCGACCGTTTATTGAAAAACTCGTCCACCACACTGGACAAATATGTTGTCGATTAAAGGTTCCAGCATTTTGAAAACATCTTCTGTATATTTGGAAGATGATTTGGAATTATTTCTTACAAAGTATGAGGAATCTCTACCAAGAACTATATATTTGTATCTAGGTGTACCATCTTGTTCGGAAAAAAACACGGAAGTATAATGTTTTTAAGGCGGGAGTTTAACTGAGTATGTGGAATAGAAAATATACAGTTTTGCAAAAATCATAGGTTGTAATGCTATTATATTCAGAATATATAAAATCACGAAAAAAGTTCGCCAATGAACAAAAATTTGTTTTACAGAAAAAAACGTTATTTCTTTACCTGTCACGATAAGGAAAGCGGAACTTTCAGTTTTATCACCATTAAGGGAAGCTATTCTATAACGTCCAGCATCTGACTGCGTAACAAGTTCCACGGTGATATTGATCATATTGGTCTGATTGGTATCGATAGAGTATTTAGAATTGAACGTGGAAACTCCTATATTAAATTTACCACTTGGAGATATATTATATAACACTTTTGTTGAAGGACCATAGACGGCATAATTGCTTTCTAAAGTGTTCTTCAATGTGATGGCTATGTTACTGCCAATGCTAGTCGTGTAATTCTCTTCTAAAAAATAAACAATTGCATTGATACATTAATAGCAGCGAATTTAATTCAGATCCGATATTTCAATATTAAAGACCAAGGCAACTGGAAATTGATATACTTGTTCTAGGAAAATTGTGTACCTTTTTTCATATGATTTTGTTTTGAATAATTTTAGTTGTGTGTCTACATACTAATTATTATGAGTGCTAGTAAGAGATATGTAAATCTCCTCCGCAGACCTGTAACGGCTTCCTGATTTACTACGTACCTATCACTCGCTTAAGCTTGTAAAGCTTTCCAATAACAATCACCTTTACACTATGTATCACTCCGCCAGTATGTAGGAGATGTAAAGTTTTGCAATATCAATCACCTCTACACTATGTATCACTACTCTAGTATGTATGAGATGTAAAGCTTTGCAATATCAATCATTTCTACACTATGTATCACTCCTCAAGCATGTAGAATATTGAAAGTTTTGTAACACCAATCACCTCTACACTATGTATCCCTCCTCTAGCATGTACGAAGTGTAAAGCATTGTAATAGCAATCACCTCTACACTATATATCACTACGCTAGCATGTAGGAGGTGTACAGCTTTGCAAAAGCAATTATATCCTCTGCGTATAAGAGATTGTTGCATTGGCAAATATTATCTCTGTGAAGGAAAATCGCCATTTATGAAAATAATTCTTCATTTTGAATGTTAGACAGCTCCCCCATGATGATTTTTTTACATATGACTACATGGGACGTTGACTTATGTCTGTTTCACTACAGCAGATCTTGAGAGAAGAAAATAATTAAAAAGTATGACTTAAACTTCAACTCTCGTCTGATATAGTTATGTAAGATTACAATGTTTTATTTATAGATGCTTTAATACGTGCATCAACAAATTTGTTTTATTTAGCGGCGTTTAAGTCTTTGATAAATTTTGAAAGTCATAAGTTTTAGGTTAAACTATTTTTTGTAATCATTATGGAATTGTTGAAATAAAATTTCCATTTATTACGATCCTGACAATTTTTTTAATCCTCAAAAAGGTTTTCTTTAATACTCGAAACATGTCGACGATAATATTATGTCAATATTAAACAGTACTGTCTACAAATGAATGTCAAACGAATATCAAATTAATATCAATTGAATATCAAACGAATATCAAATAAGTAACCAATTCACACGGCTAAATATTAAACAGTATCGTCTACAAAAGCGTACTAATTCGTAAATAAAGCTTCCATTCAAAACATAGATATCAATGTTAAATACTGTTTGTGGAAATGCAAAAAAAGTCTGAAAATTATCATATAAGTTACAAACTCCCAGATGACGTCCAAGATTATTTAGACAGAAAATAGGCGTAAGTCGAGTTCCACAAACGATCTACTGGTTGTCTAGATAATAATAGATTAGGGGATTTTTGTTATTTTTTTTATATATATTTTTTTATTTTTCATTTTTTTTATTTTATTTTATTTTATTTTTTATTATTTTTTTTTTATTTTTTTGGCTTGTACGAAATGGACCCATACTTGTAAATTCATTGGGTCACATGACGAGATTTTCAATTCCTATCATAGTTATTAACAGGAAATTTGTAAAGTCACTGCTATATAGTCAAAGTGTGTGGGAGTAATGTACAAAAATCGAGTTATTGGAAAGATAAAAGTGAAGTTCATCAAGTTCGAGTGAATGTGGTCGTCCTAGAGTAATCCCCTAAAAAAAGTATTTTCCCCTCATCCACAGGTACCCTAGATACGATTGCACGGTTTGTCATATTTAAAATCAGTATATATTGACAATTACGGATATACTATAACTTATAGGGAGTGGACTCTGATATCACACAATCGTTTTTAGATCAGTTAGAAAAATATAAAAAGTGAGAATTAAAAAAAGGTTAAGTTTGCTCACCGTTATTACTTCTTTTTGTTTTTGTTCTTGTTTTTGTTACTGTTTTTGTTTTTCTCTGTTTTGTTGTTGGTTTTGTTTTGTTTGTTAAATTTTGATTTTTGTTTGTTAGTTTGTTTGTTTCATTATATTAGTGATTTACTATTATGGTGAATATGTAATGTTTTTTTTTTTGTAAAAGAATGGGCTGCATTTGGTATTTTTGCATTAAAGTTAAAAGGCACTAGGACTAATCTTGATCAATGGCCAACAAGTAAAACAGCATTTATATCAAGGTCGTCGACTTTGTAAACTATGGTGAAACTGAACCTTCTTATCCACTTTACATGGATATTTAGGTAGACACAAACAACACATTTTTTCTTTACGGTGAACAATAAAATTGCCTTTACAATGTTGGAAGTAATAATTTTGGTCAAATCAGTCTTTAAAAAGCTTTTTTCTTCAAATGTTAGATTTTTAGGTATTGTACAATTTTTAAAAAAAGTCGAAGGTAGGCCTAAAACTTTTTTTGCGAGAAGATTTAAGAATTAAGGTTTCAATTAAAGAGTTTATCGCATGTGTTTTATTACCTTACAATTGTCTTATGAAATGAACTGTTTTCATACAATTCGGTAGAATGTTCAAAATTTGAAGCTTAATTTTCTGTGAAGATATGCATTCTACTTGTATAATTTTCTAATTTATTTGAAATAATTCAGTTTAAAGTCTTTTTTCATTGAACGTGGTATTAACCGAACATTATTTTCATATTTTTTATCGAAGAGCTGATCATGATTTTGTTTCGTTTTTGTGGTTCTTCTTTAGAAAACACGTTCAGGGAAATATTTTCAGAGTTTATGGAAGTCATTACAAAATTATTTGAAGCCTTAAAACCATACGAAAATCATATGAGATACCCGTTTATTTGTAAATTGATTCAAAATATAGAAATCACAAAACAAGACATACAATTAAGGAGGAAGACCTGAGTTAAGGGACACAACTCTGATAAATCATTGGAACGTTTGCATTCAGTATTTTACATCAATTTCATATAAGCATCAAAGTAATTTGTACTGATTTCATTCTGTTTTAAATGAAAGCTTGATAGGCTTTGGTGAAAATTAATATGATACAAACATATTACTGATTTCCAGAGTTATGCCCTTTACTCTAGGTCTACATCCTTAAGTTGGAACTATTTCAATGTTGTAAGACATAAACATTAAAAGCTGTGTGTTCAACCTGCACACTAATAGTTCTGAGTGTTTCGTGTTTTAGTATGAATGCTTACCTGATGCTGCCAACCTCCAGTATACAGTATAAAAGCAATAGACGAAAATCATCGTGGACAAGCAAAGTACCAAACTCTCAATTATTTTATGACATTAATTGAAAAACAAGGAAATGAAAGTATTTATATACATTTTCCTCATTATACAATAAGCACTCATGACGCTCCATCCTATTTCCTAAAAAAAATGAGAGCCTTTTTCATTTTCTGTTTCATATTCCTCCAGCAATTATTTTTTACACTCAATTCAGGATTATTTATGGGATACACGAGATTTTAATAATTGCTTCCGTGTGTATATGTTACAGTAAAAGTGTATAACTGTTTAACATAAAAGATTTTTTTCAAATGGGTTGGGAGGACAAAAAAGATATTAATATGTGTGTTTGATATATACCAAATCATCAAATAACTCCTTTAAATGGTCTTCGTATCTTGTAGATGCATGTCTTTAGCTTCAGACCCTTAACAAAATATGAAGTACTATATATGCCATTTTCACCGAATAACAGTGATGCATGATATTTTGGTTTTAGATTTGAGCTGTGGATGTGGAATTGTATTATGAAGTGATGAAAAATCAGAGGTCTCGTCTTTTGGTTGAGTCTGTTTCCTCTCTTTTCTGTTTGTTTTCTTTCAATTAATATTTTTTTTTGTGTTCTATCTGTTTACCTAGTGTAGTCTTTGTCTATCGGATTATGAATATTATATTGCTCGTTCTTTTTGTGGTCTTGCTTTTGCTTTCAGTCAAAGGGCGGCATTGTGTGCTAAGATGCTGATATGAATCTGGATTAAATACATAGATATGCCAAATAACGACATGAAAAACAAAACCTCTTTCAACAGGGTTATGTTGCTACAAGATAGAAGCCATTACTACAGAAGTTTATGGTCGTCATCATGAACTCGTGGATCGTTATGGTGTATCCATCTGCTCCATGAAAACTGATTTATCCAACGGGTCATAGTTCTCCTTTCCTTGTTTGTCTACCCCGGACTAGACTTTTTATGAGCAACTTGGCGGGTGTTTCCAGAAAAGCAAAGGACGCTTACCCTACCGGTGCACCTGGTCCATGCTCCCAGTTCTTAGCGGAGTTCGAGTTGCTCATTTGCTTTTGTTATTTTGTATATATGATTTTAGTTACTTTATGTTCTTTGTTGTGTATGGCTGTTTTCCATACCTGGTCTTTGTCCCTGGATTGCTTTTTTTTTATTACCGCTATAACCTTGATTCCCTTGAATACTCTTATCTAAGAAGATTGAAAACGTAAAAGGAACCTGCAAATAAAAGTAAGTAGTTCCACAAGTTTCTCTCAATATTATCCCGGGTTATCAGTGACGTCTTCTCTCCTTTGATTGGATGAGCGAATATGATTTATTTTATTTACTTTTATACGTTCCAATATTCAATTTTAAAGAAAAATACGTTAAAATATTTTTTTTCAAATTACTTATATCATATTTTGATATAAATTCACAATTATAAAGTTAATTAAGATAATCTCATCTTTGTTTTTATTTTAGTTTGTAAGCATGAATTCATTCAAATATTGTGCATATCTGAAGAATATATGTCCAAGAACTAATATTGATAGTGATATTTTTGACAGTTGAGGTATTTCGAATGTGGAAAATTGAGCAAGACAACTCATGTTGAACCACGTACATAAAATATTGTATAATAACAGTCCATAATATATGAAGGAAAATTTTACAAGAGTTAAAGAGTAATCAAGGGAACCAAGGTTATAGCGGTAATCAAAAGAATGCAATCCAGGGACAAAGACCAGATATGGAAAACAGACATACACAACAGAGAACATAAAGTGACTAAAATCATACATACAAAGTAAAAAAAGCAAATGAGCAACTCGGATTCCACTAAAAACTAAATGCTAAAGATTGTCATTAATATTTTACAAGATCTAGTGAATTTAATTTTGGGTACCATCTATCAAAGATCAGTACAGATCTACATTTTACTATAATGCTATTAGAGATTGGAACCTCTTACGAAATAGTTATAAAAATATCAAAAAATATTAATGTTTTTAAAAGTAGTGTGAAAGAGTACATATCTGATAACTTAAGAACAAGATAAATATTATTTTTCATTGATATATAGAACTTGCCTAAGTTATGAAATAGTTTCAATTTTTTTTCTTGATTAATAAGATACAGACTCAAAGGGGCTCATTGGAAATAAGCCATATGGCTTTTATAGGTTACACCGATTAGATATCAACTATTCACACGTTTTGACAATTTCTTTCCCTCACTTTTCAATGGTTAATGTAATCTATCATCATAGTATGGCTATATATAACGAGAATAGGTATGATGTATATGTCAAAGAGACATCAACCCCACTGGGATCAAAATGTCAGATAAAGTCTACCCATATTCAATATAGTTTTAGCTTTTATATTACTGATTTATCCTGTCACTTATGAATGTGCATTTATGCAAATTGTATTGTTTGTGTTGACATTTAATCGAATGAAACCATCTATCTGAAGAGAAACAATCGTCTGTCGCTGTGTTGAGCTTGCTAAATCAGCTAAAACACTTTTATCACAAATGACAAAATTTGTTAAACACTATACATAATCTGAGACTTCGTCAATCAAATTTGTTGTTACTCTCTTCATAGATATACTGCAAAATAGATTACTTGCTGATTTTTAAATATACCAAAATATCATTCTTTTGAGCATTTAAGTAGCACTCCAGCTAAGAATCGTGCAAAATGTGATTCATAGGTTGGTTAAAATCCTACATATTTTTATTTTTTGATATTTTGTTTGAATCGCACTAGTAAACAGGAATAAACATTCATTTTTTCATATAACCCGTGTACTTAGGAGATAAAAATTATATACAGTGCACTGTAGATTTCAAAATTAAGGGAGATAACTCTGTAAATAACACTCAAATACAATAGAATCTATTGAATTTTCAATGTTGATTATCTCATAAGAGCAGACAGATTTGATTGAATAATTACACATTTCGTAGTATAGACCCATAAAACAAAAATAAAAATATATAGCCTTTTTTGGGGTGTATCACATTTTTCAGATTTTGAATGATTCTTACTAAGACAGCTACTTAACGATATAAAAAAGAAACAAAATAAGCATCCATTTCTATCAAGTAAAATTCGTGTTTTGTTTTTTCTGTGAAATCTTCATTTTTTACCAATCTTCTTGTGAAACCAAGGAAGATTAAGACATTGAAATTCAATGGCACGTATGTTATTTTTCTCTCACTCAGTTTGCTTTATTCATCGTTATATTCGTCGTCACTAATAGAAGTCTGTGAGGTGAGTCTAGGTCTTGATGTCTGCCTTTTCGATAACATATTTTCGACAATCTTTAAATTAAGGGCAACACGGTAAGCATCGTCAAAGCTGTCCATATTCACTTTACCTTGAATCAGTATCTACAATAACATCCATTTAGTAATGCAATTGATATATTTTTTTGTTTTGTTTTGTTTCCAACAAGTGGTTATAACTCTTAATGATAATAAAAATGTCATTGATGTAACATAATAGTGTGGATTCATCGTTTTTTATTTCTGTGACTTCTTTTTTATTTGTTTTTTATTTGTTTTCTTGTCTTCTAACCCGAATAGCAATCTTGTTGAAAATCAGATTCCAGATTTTAGACAGAATTCAAAACTATTACTACCATGACAACAACAATGATCAATGTTGTTTGTATTGTGTTTCAGATTATTTCATTTCATTTCTGTTTTTCATGTTAATACAACATTTCAATTTTTTATGCTTTTCCTTTTTAAAACCCCTATTTGACTTCTACATGTATCGCATTTCAGCAGGGCACAGATAAGGTTTGAAAGGGTGGTGTTTATCTCATTTGTTTTTAAAACAAATCCATTAGAATTGCAAAAAGGACAATGAGAAGGTATCTACATAGTAGCCAGCACTTCCTTATTATAAACATGCATTACAGGAGATAAATAGGGATCGTGGTGTCCGACCGTCTATCCGTTCATTCATCCGTAGGCAACTGTTAGTGACAGGTTTTCTGCTACTTCACATAGTCAATTGATATTTTGACAGAAGCTTTATACAGGTGTGTGATATTCTCTGATTTGGCTTCAGACTGAAGCGACATCAACTTTTTAACTACTTTATCAATAGTTTTACCATAGAGTATGTGGAATGGGGTCGGGGTATTTTAGTGGGATTTTGGGTATTTGTTTTAGTCAATTACAAAACATATTGAGTTATATAGATACATGTCATACGGACAGTTCTAAAATATAATGTAAGTATAATATGCCAGATACAAACCTTCAAACTTTCATCATTTAGATGCTTCATGATCATTGATGTAGTCTCACATGCACTACTTGACCGTAAGAGAACAATCAGTTGGCTAAAACAAGGTACAAACCCTTCAATTGTAAATTATATATAATGATGTGGTCAAATTTTGCGTTTTATGAATTGAAGACTTCGATAACCCAACCTATTCAATACTTCAAGTTGCCCTTGATTTATTCGTTTATTTGTATGTTTGTATTCTTTGTTGTTATCTGTTGGGAGATTGATTTTATTTGAGTATTTATTGGGTTTTTCAATGGTTTCGCCCACTAATATGCAGTTTTCAGTGTGTTTTTTGTTAACTTTCTTTTTTTTTATTATTTCTGTTTTCTTCATCCCGTCTTGCTGATTGAATTGTGAGTTAGATATTGCTGTAATCTTGGTCACCCTTGACCTTATCCTATTGTATCGCTTGTCTGTATATGAAAGATGACTGTTATTAGATCGATATAATTCAAATTGGTTGATTGTAATTTTTCGGATTTATTTCTTTGAATGTCTGAGGTTATTTTGCATAAACTAACTTGACATGGATTGGTCAACCGTCCGCGTTTCAAAAAAATCTGCAATTAAATCAAGGATCAAATCTGAATTTGGATTGGACTGGAATATATTAGAACTTAAATTTGTTGTATGTTTGGTCAAGTTATGCAGTATAACCAAATTTGTCTGAAATATCATTATGAGTATAATGAACAAATACGATCTTTGTGAAATTCTTAGCGGCGAATAGTCAACATCCGTGAGAATACTATGCTATATATCATATTTTATAAACAAAAGCCTTTTTTAATACATTTAATGCTAGGTATAAAAGTTAGAAAGAAGCTTACGACTGGTAGTCACATGAAAGTCTTTGAAGATCTTCTATGGATTGGTTAACAAGAACATCTATAAAAGAATTATTTAGCAGTTCGACACAAACTGTAATATTAATATTTATCAGAAAAAAAAAATAAATGAGCTGGCGTTATTTAATGATTTCGATTATCTTTGCACTTAAAGAGTAACATATATTGAGCCCACGGTCAATTAACCCGAACGACACAGTCATGCAAAAAACCCGACTTTAACGAAAAGTAAAATTCCTTTCAAATTCAAACCATTGGCTTCCTCGCACTATCAAATATGCAGTCATACTAATATATTAATTGATAGTTTGAACAAGACCATAACTAGTATAACTTAACTAGACCTATAAACACAAAGTTCGGTATCATCAGTATTAATAATATCTATATTTACCTCGTAATTGTTTTGGAGTCTTTGGGCTAATCAATTCTAAATCTTGTGACAGTTGTCGACATGTTACTTGATATTCTTTAATCTTATTTCTTAGTCGTACGACTTCCTCGTCGGACAATTCTTTCGCATATTTCAGTTCTCGCTGACATTCTAAGAAAAATCTCTGACTTTCTGAAAGAAGTATATCCATATTCACAAAGTCTTCAAAGTATTAAGAATGTGCACTGATTGTAATACCCTCTCTCTCTCTCTATTTATCTCGTTCTCTTTGAATAGCGTTCATTTCCGAAAGTGTTCTACTTTACTCTAGAACACTCTCACTTTTTAGTTTATTCTTTGTCAAACAAATTTAAAGGACTTATCATTACAAGCTGCAAAATTTAATGTCTCTTATAAACAAAATAAAAATCCTTTGTTTTAAATTTCGTATTCGAAAGAAAATTATCGAGATAATTTGTAAGCGATTTCAATTGACTTTAAAACTACTTTCATGTTATGTTTTATCACAGAAAAGATATAAAAGAATTGAATCGAATCAACAATAGAAAGAACACGTTCAGCATAAAAAAGGAAACGAAGTTTTATTTACAGAAAATCGTCAAATCTTTTAATGTTTAAAGTATGTGACAAACATTTATTTTAGGAAAACAAAAAGAAATTAAGGAAAACGTTTTTTAAGCAAATATGCAACCTTTCTACGGTGAAGGCGATATTTTTTAAATTATATTTTAGGTATTTCAATGTATTGCAATGTATTTTTTTATTTATTTTTATTTTTTTATATTTTTCTTTTGTAAAAAAGGGCATTCCGAATGAAGTTTCTGGTTCATGTTTCTATATTTTGAAGATCAAGAATTAGTGGTTTTACCATAATATGTATGGTTTTCTTTTGCATTTGTTATTGCTATTCTTATTGTAATCTCTAATTTCATTTTTAGTTTGACCTTGAATATATTTATATCCTAAAAATATTAATTCTATTTAACGTATTATAAGTAAATCTTTAGATAATATCATACAGTGATTTTTTTCTTGCTTGTTAAATAAATTTCTTTTTTATTTGAACGTGCCCACCAGAACGTATTTCATTCAATGGTGGTTGTTTTATTGATTTGAAAATTGTGGTATTTGAGCTTTTTATAATATTTTTTATGAGAAATTACTCTTATTTGTTTTTCTGTTTGTATAATTTGAAATATCATATTTATTAACGAAGACATTAGTTTTTCCTTGGGGGATTTACATTTAACGTCTACAATTCTATATATAAAATAAAAATAAATGCTACCTTTTAAATTGTTATAACATTCTTCATACGCCAGTTGGTAATGCTCGAGATCAAGTTGTAGCTTCTTATTCTGTCTCAAAATTAGTCTTACTTCATCATCTTTTTCAAGGGATGGTATGTCTTCTTTCCTTTCAAATTCTGAGGTTAGAAATGTTTTTCCTTTTACATGAATAATCCTATTTACTTGAGATTGGGGTCTTCCTATGTTTAGACATACCAGATTTACTTCTTTCACCCATGGGCGAGATTATAAACTAGACAGTTGTGACTTCCGAATAAAGCGAGTCGTTCATAATTGGCGGACTCATCTTAAAAATAATTTTAAAAAATCAATATTTGTTAGAAATCTTAGCCTTTGTGTCTAATATTTTTTGTATCTTGTGCTTTTAGCGATGCCATATTCTTACATTCCATCATTCTGAACATTCAAAAACCACAACAGAGTAGCTAATAAAATTCTACGCTTTTCATTGGTTTAAAACGATTGATTTCTGGTATTTTTCGTGAATAGCAACCTCGTGTACATGAGTACAACCCTTCCGTAAAAAAAACAAAAAACAAAACAGGTGGATTCTTTTTATATTTGTACTAAACGCAAAACAAATAATCAACGGAATCAAGATTCTACTTGAAATCAAAAGAATGTAATCCAGGGACAAAGACAAGACATGGAAAACAGACACATACACCAAAGAACATAAAATAACGGAAATAATACATACAAAGTAACAAAAGTAAATTATCAACTCGGACTTCACTAAAAACTGAGAGCATTGACTAGGTACACCTGTAGGGTAAGCGCCCTATATTTTTCAGAAACACCCGCATAAAAAGTCAGGTCCAGGGTAGTCGAAAGAAGAAAGGAAATCTATGACACATTGAACAAACTAGTTCTCAAGGTGAAAATGGATACATCTTAATGATGAGTTAATAAGTCACGACCATAAAACTTTTGTAGTGATGACTTCAATCTTGTAGCATCATAACCCTGTTCCAGAAGCCTAATTGTAAGAAGTCTATCGCGATACAAAACTTCTGCGTAATAACAGCAAACTCTGGCATAGCGTATGAGTTGTGAAATGAAATCTGCATACGGAGGTGCAGAAGGGGTGTTGCCAGAGATGAAAGGAAAGTTGACAATACGGAATGAAAAGTCATTGCGTTTGTCGTATAGTTTGGACAATAGCTTTTTTTCCCATCGATCTCTCAGTGTTGGTCAAGATTTGAGGCTAACTTCACAGCGTCTGTAGTATCCTTTATCTTAAGTTCTTTGGGATAGATGCGATGTATAAAATTCCAGAAACTAGGATTGTTTAACGATAATACATTATCTATAAAACTGAGATTAAAGGATCTAGCTAAACGATGTTCCTTCTTTTGGATCAAATTATCTATAAAGTCAGCCTCATAAGAGTGAAGGAATAGATCAACAAGTAGAGCAGCACAATTTGTTTCAATTGAAATGCCGACCGTTTGTTGAAAAACGCGTCTGTAACACTGGACATATATGATGTCGAAATGTCCAGCATTTTGAAAACATTTAATCCGGTAAATTTGGAAGATGATTTGGAATTATTTTCTCTTTTATGGACTAACAACGATGTAAAATGTTTATTTTTCCTTTTTTTGAGTCAGGATTTCAACTGAGTATGGGGAATAAAAATATAAAGAGTTGAAAAATCATATTGTATTGTATTCGGATAACAATCTTGAACAACGTTTTTCCGAAAGATCTGTCGATTTTTTCAGGATCAACATTGAATTATTACCAATACGTGAGTAACACGTATCTTCAGTAAAGAAACAAAAAGGGAAAGCACATACTTAAGACTTTCCACTATCTCTACTATTTCTACGTGGTAGCAGTATAGGTCTTATTACTGCATTTATTTTCTACGTCTACCTCTGATAATAAACATTGGCTGTAATAAGTTTTGCAGACAAAAACAATGCTGGTACGACTACATATTTGAAAAAAAAACATCAGACGACAATTGTTTTAACGTCGTGAAAAATGTAAATGAAAACATTATCAGTAATATCGGTAAAAATGGATGCAGATACGATGCAACAATGGTAAAAAAAGATTTAGGTTGTCCTACTAGTTTCTTTTGTAAGAACTATGCACCATATTTTTAAAGAATTCATCTAAACACAAAGTTAATATCAAATAGTAAAATATATCACATACTGCCCGCATGTGAGGTTGGTTTATTACTTTACAAGGCAGAATATCGCGCTAGACCAAGTCGAGGTATATTTAAGGCGAAAGAAAACAAAACGCACCAACATAAATCACATAACATTAATTTCAGAATAACTTTTTGGTAGAACTATATAATTATGTGATGATATGAGACAGAAAGAAATTAAATACTCAGTGGAGGATCAAGGGGTGTTTCGGAAGTTGATCCCTCTGCCATTCACTAAAATTTCGATCTCTTTGTGCAAATTATTGTGATTATGATGTATGTAGAATGTCCAATAACTCAAATGCAACTCTTTCCAACGCATAAATATTACCTGTGCAATAAATTTGCTTTTTGTCCAATTTGAAGCTATCCACACCCAGTCTGTGTAAAGCTGACTTTTCGTGTTCTCCAATGCTGAACAGAAATTCTACATGATCTTCCGGGACCATTATGGTAATATGTATGCTATTAGTCGGTTCGATTCCATTGACTAACACGTGGTGTGGTGGACAACATAATAGATATGACAACTCATTTCTCAACGCTCGTAAATCATCTAACGTATACTGTTGTGTTCCTCTGATGTGGAGATCCACGAATTTATACCCATTCACTAGAATTGAAAGATGACATCCTTTCTGTATTGCATACTTAACTTTATCAATGTTATATTGTATTAATATATATATTAGGTGGGAATTACGCTCGTGTACGTACAGATGCATCTGAATAAAGATTATACATCTTCCTTTGATTGACTTTGTATTTACAAAAAGTCATATTCTCAAAACTGACAATATTTTAGATTATTTTATCGTAGTGACGATTTTTTCCTCATTAATGAAACGTTCATACTTTACATTGTTGAAATATCATGTTCAAAACAATTCTATTTAATATTAATTTTGACATCAATTAAATATTTATTAAACCAGAAAATTTCCGGGTATCAAAAGAATAGGCCCGCAGCAGCGCTAAGCTTGTCGTAAGAGGCGACTAAATAATGCTCAGAACCCAGGCCTGGGGCAAGGGCGCTCTACCCAAAGAGCAAGTGGGTTGTGTGCCCCAGGATGGAATGGGGTACCCCTGGTATGTTACATCTGGGGTCGTCGGGTCATAATACGTGACCGCAAACCATAGTGGAGCAATGTGTTTGGAAAGATGCCGCGTTCCTCGCACTTTCAAGAACCCTTCTATGGTATTCTCCCGGGTAGGGACTATAGGGCTCCGCCGCAGGAGGTAAAATTGCCCGACCCTATCCACCTCGCCCTACTTCCAGTGGCAATAAAACTTTGTGGACCCCATTATCTTTGTGTCCCATCCCATTTATCATTTCATCATCATTTCATATTCATTTTATCATCTATTTCATGTTCATTGCCTGAATATTGCTAAAATATTGCTGCTGGGGCGTTAAACCCCAACATTCAATTAATCAGTCAATCCACCAGAAAATTTAACATTTTTTCTTCAATATTTCACATTTGAATTATCAAAATTGCATTGATTTTTAAGACTAATTCTATCTCGGCCATATATTTCCTCATCGGTCCATGCGTTTAGAGTTTTGATATCAAAGCGCGTGGATTATACAAGAACCCGGCGAAGCTACACGGATTTTTACCCGTTATGTAGCCTTAAGACTTTGATAACCATTTCTCAAAAGTTGGTGTGCGAAAGACGATGAGAACGTATACCGGTGCAACTGATCCTAACTCCAGTTTTTTTCTTTAGTTACTGCTTATATTCGTAAGTTAATAAGTATTTCAGTTCGTAAGTTTTTAGTGGATTCCGAGTTGTTCATTTACTTTTGTTACTTTATATGTTTTTTTTTTTTTTTTGTTACTTTATATGTTTTTGTTTTTTTTTTTTGTTTTTTTTTGTTTTTTGTTTTTTGTTTTTGTTTTTTTTGGTTATTTTATGTTCTTTGTTGTGTGTGTCTGCTTACCATGTCTGGTCTTTGTCCTTTGATAACGTTCTTTTGATTTCCGATAGAATATTGTTCCCTTGATTAGAGAACTCTAAATAAGTGCTATGCAAGGTGTTTGGTCTGTTTTATTTTTGAGTCTATGTTCTTGGATCATAAATACCCTCTTCCTCTTTAAAATCATAGTAGTTCAGTTTACACTTTCATGTGTGAAGAAGTTTCATCAATATCAATCTATAAATCTCTTGAACTTACCTGGTTGATCAGATGCAGCTACAAAATGCAAAGTTTTGTCTTGATTTCTGCAGAATTCTATAACCTCTTTGTATAGATCTCTTCTTTTTATATGCCATAGCATTGCTTGTAAGGTTATAAGATTCTCATTTGATATAAACGTGAGCTGTTCGAGATGTCTGAATAAATCTAAACCATCATTTATCTGTTCAAGAACATTTCTCTTTAACCAATTTTGATCTAAATGAATGGAAAACCTCAACTTTATGACGGTACGACAGTTTTGTAACAAAAAAACGGGTTTATCATTTGCTCATGTGCACGGTTTGTTATTCGCTTTACTATTTAACAAAAAGTTTCATTTTTACCGAAAAGCAGCTGGTCATCAATTTTGTGTTGTAAGAAGGTATCATAATGGTTGTAACGGGGTGCTACTTTTGGATTATTGACAGAGAGTCTTCAATTAAGAACAATGATAAAAAAGACATGTCCAATGGCTTTTGTTGTCGTTTTTGTGTACCTTTCATATCCGATTGATTCTTTTTAACCCAATTTACGCCATGATAAATTGATTAAAATTGATTTTAATATGCTAGTTGGAAGAATAAGAATCAACATAAATCAAATAACAGACTTTGTTTTGTTTCGCTTTGTGTTTTATTGTTTTAATTTTAAAACTTTAAACTAATCGAGAATGAAAAAAAAAACAAGAAGAAGATAGGCTTAGGTTATATTAATTTAAACATTACCTTCACAGAAGTATTTCATTTTTTTTACGTCCTCGGATGTCAGATTATCCGAGATCTTAGTAGTAAGAAACACACGAAGCTGAAAGTTCTCCGATGGCACAAGCCTTGGTAAAGATGGTCGAATATTCTCATCTGGATTCATCTGCAATTCAGTTTTGTGTCTTTCATATTTCAACTAAAGTGTTTAATTGACAGTTGTTATTAGTACGTAGGTATTAGTATTAGTATTACTGCAATAGACAACCTTCTTGTTATTGGCGTAAATTATTATAAAGCAAGCGTTGAGAAAACAAATATGCGTGAACAGTAGCCATAATTTCTTATAACCATTTATTTTTACACCAACTAATAAATATATATCATCCAAACTTGAATACTCTTGACTATAAAGGAAACTTCCACTAAGAGTAACGGCCTCCATCACTCTTTACCGATTAAGAATATCTTTCTGTTCAGTGAAAATCTCTAACTTCCCTATACCGTAAATTACCGGACAACGGTACATGAAAACATACACACACAACAAAGAACACAAAGCAACCAAAATCATGAATACAAAGCAACAAAAGCAAATAAGCAACTTGCACTCCACTAAAATCTGGGAGCATGGACTAGGTTCACTGGTGGGGTAAGCGTCCTCTGCTTCTCTAGAAACACCCACCGAATTGCTCATAAAAGGTCAGGTCCGGGTTGTCGAAAGAGGACAGGAAAACTATGACATTGAACAAATCAGTTTTCATGGTGTAGATAGATACACCGTAACGATCCGCGAGTTCATGACGACGACCATAAAACTTCTGTAGTGATGACTTCAATCTTGTAGCAACATAACCCTGTTCCAGAAGCCTATTTGTTAGAATTCTAGCGCAATACAAAACGTCTGCGTAGTTTCGGCAAGCTCTGGCATAACGTATGAGTTGTGATAAGATCCATACGCAGGTGCTGAAGGGATGTTGCCACAGATGAAAGGAAAGTCGACCAGGATAGACGAAAGAGGAAAGGAAAACTACGACACGCTGAACAAATCAGTTTTTATGGAACAGATGGATACACCGTAACGATCCACGAGTTCATGATGACGACCATAAAACTTCTGTAGTGATACCTTCAATCTTGTAGCAAGACCTCACGGCCTTTAGCCACTCTGACAGAGAATCAATATCCTTTTGTTCTCGTTTTATCCATTTTCTTGTATAGTCCTCGGCGGCATCCATAAGAACTTTTAAGTTATGATTCCAATTTATGGAGCGTGGTTCATGGTACTTGGGACCTTTAGAAAGGATATTACGCAGAGAATCGTTTTCGATAATGGTTAAATCTCCCGTAACGACGTGACCAGAAGGACCATATTTGAATGGAGAGGTTTTGCAAGAACAGTCAGGTGGTTTAGCCTTGAAGTCCTCAATCTCGAAGATGTTTACAAAATGCTGGAATTTTTAATCGACAACATATTTGTCCAGTGTGGTGGACGTGTTTTTTCAACAAACGGTCGGCATTCCAATGGGAACAAATTGTGCTCCTTTACTTACTGACCTATTCCTTCACTCTTATGAGGCTGACTTTATAGCTGATCTGATCAGAAAGAAAGAATAGCCTTTAGCTAGAGCCTTCAATCTCAGTTTCCGCTATATAGATGACGTATTATCAGGGTTATGTTGCTACATGTTTCATGGTCGTCATCATGAACTCGTAGATCGTTATGGTGTAGCCATCAGCACCATGAAAACTGATTTATTCAACGGGTCATAGTTTTCCTTTCATCGTTTGTCTACCCCGGTCTTGACTTTTTATGAGCAACTCGGCGGGTGTTTCTAAAAAAGCAGAGGACGCTTACCCTTCCGGCGCACCTTGTCCATGCTTCCAGTTTTTAGTGGAGTTCGAGTTGCTCATTTACTTTTGTTGCTTTGTATGTATGATTTTGGTTGCTTTGTGTTCTTTGTTGTGTGTATCTGTTTTCCATGTCTGGTCTTTGTCCCTGGATTGCTTTCTTTTGAAAACCGTTATGGCCTTGGTTCCCTTAATTGCTCTGTATATTTGGAAGATGATTGGGAATTATTTCTTACAAAGTATGAGGAGTCTCTACCAAGAACTATATATCTGTATCTAGGTGTACCATCTTTTTTGGAAAAACAACGATGTATAATGTTTTTAAGTCAGGATTTTAACTGAGTATGGGGAATAGAAGTATACAGTGTTGAAAAATCATAGGTTTTAATGCTATTATATTCAGATAATAGTCTTGAACTGATTGTCTCCAAAAGATCTTTCGAATTTTTCAGGATCCACATTGAATTAATACCACTACGGGAGTAACAAGTGTTGTGGTAGGATTGTAGACCCTCTTTGACAGTTGTGAGTATAGAAGTTAAAAGTTTTGAAAGAGATTTGGTGGTACATTTTGCAGATCCAGCTATGAAACGTGGTTTGTATGGATTCTTGTGAAGTTCAGGAATCCAGTACATAGACGGTAAATCACAATCATCGTCCTTGGTAGAGAGAGCAAAAGAGGATAGCACAGATTTATGGTTTTCCACAATCTCTTCTTTGGAGAGAGTGGTAAAAGTATAGGTCTTATCACTGCTATTATTTTCTACGTCAAAAAGTGGCAGCCTGGCCATTGTATTTATTACATGTATATCACAAGACATTAAATCTTTACGAACAAAACCATTCAAAAAAATATATTTTAGTTTAAAAAAATAAAAATAAAGTACATGTAGCCTCGAGACTCCGTAAAAACCTAAGAATAGTGTCTGAATCTGACGTTTTAATTTAGTTTGAGTAAAATAGCCGGCGGAAGGTTATATTGTTAAGAAATGAACACATATCTTTTTTAAACAATGAATAACCGCGTCATATTTTTTTTTTGAAATTCTGCCAAGAATATCACTTACAACCTTTAACAACCAAAATGAGGTATGATTGTTTAGTTTATCCAATCTTTAATTTGTTGTTGTTAAAGAGGCCTGACAACCTTTAGCATTTATTGTAAAGGGAAACGAAAAACACAGTTATTGCCCTCCAAAGTGAAACAATTTTGCTGAATACAATAGTCTATTGTCTCTGAGCTTCAACTTTAACCGTTACGATCAGTTTTTAAAAATGTACAAGTATTGTAAAAAGATCTCGAAATCACCGACCACTACGATGAGACGACGACATCATTTACAACCATGCAGAAGTATTCTTACTCCAGCTGGAATCAGCAGAAGTTATAAACAGAAGAATAATTACATAGCTATTAGTTATACAAGAAACACAAAAATTACCTTGGTGATCACCTCTATTCTCCAGAAAAAGGTTTCCCTTTAGCTTTCAGCCATTGTTGAAAAAAGAATTTTAACAACCGCTTACATAATATTTATTGGTAAACTACCCGTTTATTTTATCAATACGAACTTTAAATGTATTTGGCATAATGTCAATAAATATTATTGACAGTGTAAAGGAATCTGCCAACCAGCTCGTTGTACAATCCTTTAGACTTATATATATATATATATATACAACGTCTCAGAATGTGACGACTCTATTTGCTACACTGCTCCATCGGATCAAATTGATACGGGCAAGATATATAAACGTATAGAAAGGTCTGAAAAATTCCTCTATCCTACATATTAACATCTAAATGAACTGTCCCGTACCACCACACATCGTGTACTACGTTACAGCCCTAGATTAATCCTACGAGGAGGAATGACCCGGTCAACGAAAGCTATATTTTATAGCCTATCTAGGGCGCTGGACTTTGTGCAGGCGGTGTTGCCATAGATGTCACAGCAGTACGAGTTCGAGTCCCGCGGAGGGAACGACCAAAAATTTGCATCGCAAATTTGACAGTTCTAACATCGTTGGGAATTTTTCAGACATATATATATTTTTTTTTTCAAGGCTATTCGGTGTTAAAAAAAATAACTGCATGCATAGGCGATGTAACGAATAGTAATAAGTGCATTTTGTTTAATAGAAACTGCGGATTAGGTGTGTCCGGGTTTGTACATCTGGACCTCTTCCACTAATTTGCTGATATCGTTATCGTGTTATTGTCCCAAATAAAATTCTGAATTTAAAATTTCTTTTTCTGTTTCATTATTTGTTTAATTGTTTTTCTTCAATCCTTTACTTTTTATCCAAATTGAATGCTCATTCAAAAATAGAATCTTTCTCGAATTTCTAGCCATTACATATTTTATGTAATAATAGAGCTAATTTATTGAACAATGGTTTGGTGATTTCTTAGGTGTCTCAATCTCTGCTGATCTGTTTGTTATTATTACATTATATAATGTGTGTATTCGTCCCAGTTGTTTTTTTTTATGTTTGTTAACAGATCAATCAACATGATAATGAGTGCTCTAGCTAAACTTTCTACCATTCCATCAGACATACGAATGGGACGTAGCGTTTTTATTGTAGTAATAAACACAGTTCATAAACACAATTACTTTCGAATTGCGGAGTTAGATCTGCGTATATCAAGCTCCACGCAGGGGCATTAATTATTCAAATCAAACGTCGTAAGACAATCGGATCACGTCGCGAAAATCATTCACTTTTTTCCGACTTTGCAAGATTTTTGCATTTTCTGCGAGGTCTGGCTGCAGCGTCCAGAGGAATTTCGAACGTCAGACGTTGTTCGGAGCTTGTGCGTATGTAATAATTCGTCGCATAATTATCATTCATATTTTTGTTTTAAGAAATTAGCTCTCTATCGTTCCATCTTCAGAGTTTGCATCAAAATGCTTTTCATTTAGTATTGTAATATGTTACTGTTAACATTTGCTTATTTTCACATACAGTTGTTGCTTATTCGCATAAAACATCTTTTTCTATGTGTTATGTGTTCCATCTAAAACCCGAAGTTAAAAAGCAACATGAGTTTCCGATTCTTAACCGTTTTTTGAATTTTATTTATTTATTTTTTTTTTTTTTTGTCTGTTTTGTTTTGTATTGTTTTTTGTTTTGTTTTTGTTTTGCTTTTGTTTTTGTTTTGCTTTTGTTTTGGTTTTTTTTTTTTTTTTTGGATCGGCGCATTCATTTTGTTAAGTAGATACAACACATGATATAACATTCCCGATAAGTTAAATTATGAGGACATCGGTTGAAATGCGAGCCATACAAAACATGTGACTTAAAATAACTTCGTCCTGGTTTACAATTGTGTGTGCGAGGTTTATCAAATAAAGTATTGTCTTGTCTTGTCTTTAAATTACAAGTATAATTAAACATAAGGGGTTATCTTGTTTTAACAATCCAAGTTTGTTTTCTGAAATGATCCTGTATTTTACCTGTAAAGAATTATTTAGTTTATTATTGAATTAAGTGAAATATTTTGACAATAAATCTTTCACAAACTGTAATTTTAACTACAAAATTTGTAAAAAATATACAATTTTGACGAAATACTTTAAAAATTTGCTAAAATATGTATGATATTGGAGTAACATATATAACATGTTTAACAAAATATGCTCAATTTTGAATAAAACATATACAATTTTGACAAAAAAACCTTACAAATTTGCTAAAATATGTATAATTTTAGTGAAATTGAAATATATTTATCATATTTTACAAAATATGCTAAATTTTAAATAAAAATTGTACAATTTTGCCGACATACCCTATGAAGAACAGACCCAATAACAGTTTACTGGCGATGTAGTATTCCAGCCTGTCCAGCAACAGTTAATACGTATGAGGGTCACCCAGTCAAATTACACAACCACCAAGTCAACCAATCTAAGATAGAGGTGATGAAAGTGATGCAGACAATGAAACAACAACCCAAGGCAGAGGTCACTCCAATACCAACCATCCACGAGGAAGAACTCATCAAACTCTGTACTCCAGAATGGAACAACGACATCAGGCAGATTATTGAGCAGATACTAAATTACTACTCCTGCAAAACAGCACTGTACTAGAGATCACTCAACATACCAGGCCTACCCAAGACAACCACCGACATCAACCTACAAGATAAATGGTAACTTACTGGAAACCGGTTCCTTCTACCTTCTGACGACGCCTACCTACCCATGCTGAATGTTCATAAGGGCGTCATCAGCTGTACACAGTCCACGCAATGGTAGACCGTTCCATGTTCCCACTAGTAATTGCTTTACTATCAGGAAAAGACGACATCTTCTACACACGTTTCTTCAGCCAGAATCCCTCTCAACAACACCAGCTGGTTGACATCGTTAATATTGTATTTTTATGATATGAATCAACAGTGCTTATTTTACAAAATTAAGTGCTTGTACGTTGTTAATTGATATTAATTAGTATAACGAATGGGCATTTTTCAACTTAATTGGCGAACTATATCAATGTGCTTTAAACGCAAAACAATATTCGAATACTTAAAATAAACTCGAGTACTCGCGATCGATCTTCCGTGTGAGAACGTGTGAGTACTCGAGTATTCGCTGCCATTCCAAATTCGAACCTTACTGTCATAGTGTCGCGAAGAAATTCTTTTTTTCTAATATGATCTTCAGGCTTTACTAAAGTCAATTTAGGTATTCAGATAAAATTAAAAGAGTTGTATTTTCCGGTTTGTGTGTAAACGTCTCAACACTTACTTTGACCGCCATTTCCATAGAGTAATCTACACAAAACACTATAATTCCATCATGCTTCTCAACAAATATCACATTACCTGACCTAGGACCATTTAGGTAGCACGGTTCTGTTTATTTCCCATAGGCGACAATAGTAAAACTTTTGAAAAATGCACCCCTTTAAAACAATGATGGAGCTATAAAGTGACTTTTTTCCAGTCATATATTCATTTCCCTTAATAAAAATGTGAGCAAAGTCATAACATAACTGCGAAAGACACATAATTTTAAAAAAAAAAAAAGAACATAATATTTATATACAATGGTTTTCAAAAGATATAATGCATTTTTTTAAAGGTATAATAATGTTAA
Organism: Perna viridis; assembly: GCA_037379345.1. Lineage (NCBI taxonomy): Eukaryota > Metazoa > Mollusca > Bivalvia > Mytilida > Mytilidae > Perna > Perna viridis. The sequence goes on from CM074515.1 coordinate 25,589,290, forward strand.
TTATTCAGGAATTATTCAAACATTTTGGGTATCAGCACAATTTGTCCAATCACAGTATCCGGAAATGTTTATTTAAGTAGGGTACACAAAGGCCAAATTGAAATAATGAGAAATAGTGCCGTTCTACCTTTACTGGTGTTATATTTTCCCCCAATTGTTTTGCATTGCCGGAACTTTAGACACTTTCCATTATGCGGTTCTTTAAGAGAACTACAAATTCTTGGCCAATTGGTCTCTTTGAAAGTAGTTTGTTAAAAATGACGTTCGGACGATCCGGAAAGAGAATAAGAGAAAGTCTGTTCGTTCGGATTATGGAACAAAAGATTGTTCATAAACTTCTTTGCTAGCTCATGAAGTTGCTTACGAGGAGTTTAGCCTTTTATATTGGTAAAATGTGTGTGAATTTCATATTGATTTGTTCTTCTGTGACTTTCATATCAAATAATATAGATCTACAACATCCTGGACTGGGTTGATTGTTATACCTTGCACATAGATTGTAGTAGAATTTGGAAATCTTCGATTATCTTTGTCTGTTTGAAATACGTATACGTACTGTACCCCTTGTAATTACCTTACTCGTAGAAAAACTGTTTTTTTACTCTCTAAACTATTCTTTAATATTCAAGATGAAACTTTCAGTTTTTGTTTTATTTCCATCAACCCAAAATTAACATTTCTTCCAGTTCTTTTTCCCCAGTGAATGAATCAAAACTTAAAGAGACCATCGACTGTAATGTGAGCCAAAATGTTTCCTATGACTTGTTTAGTTTTTTATTGTTTAAATGATACTAAATTAATCGCCTTACCTTTAATCTTCAGATAATCGACACCAGCCGATATAATTTGATGGTCTTATTAAGAAGTTCATGTACTCCTAAAACAGGAACCTTGTTATATACCTTGGTGAAAAAGGTATTGGCCCAATTTAGGGAAGCTATGCCGGCACCCTCCTCCTCCAAGGATCCTATGATTTGGGTGTTATATCTTCTCAGAAGTTATTTAAAGACATTGAATGGGACTTATTATGTTTTTTTCTGCACATTACCCAAATATGGTTATAATATGGTCTGATATACTTATGAGAAGGTACTGGCATCATGCAGAGGTAGATGGGGTGCTTTGTTCGAAAAAAATATCAGAAGACGACTTAACCTTAGAGTTAAGAACTAACTAATGAGTATAAAATGTAGAGTAGTAAGACATTGTAATATTAGAGCAAAAAAGGGTCATTATACCGTTTTGACGTTTTGTCAAAGTTGGGTAGTAAAATTTATCATCCTACGTCAGCAAAAATAAATTAGGATAGGGTTCTTCTGTGTTTTCCCACAGAGTATTGTGGTCTCATCTGAATATACCAGGTGCCCCAGGTTCCTGAATTATTCCCAGCTCATAGCTCAGGCGTTCTTCTTTGTTTATAAGTGTATAGCATACCAAATGGTCTTGGAGGGAATATTTGAAACGTATTTGGGTCGATCGTCCACTACGTATGTCTATTGTGCGTTTTAAGTAAAAATTTTTAGTTTTTACTGACTCAGAGTAATACACGGAATACACGGACAAGCCACTGTATGCACGGCGGTCCGTTACCTTCACCTTACTTTATACTGCCTGCACAAAAACATGAACTGTGACCATTACATCCAATATATATATTGGATTAAAAACCAAACATATTCTATCGAATATTTATAATTTGTGGGAACTCTAAAAATCTTTCTTACAAAACAACAAACAGATACACAATCGCTCTTACAAAAGTGTGTACAAGGACTAACTGAGAGTTTGACAAATACAAAAAATTTAAATGATAAATTAAAAATCAAATTCGGGCGGTTCCGTTAATAAATGAATTAAAAGTTTTTTTTTTTTGTTGACATAAAAGACACGCGGCGTATCCGACGAAAGGTATTGCTCTGGTTTGATCTTACTGTCTTTGACATAATTACAAAAAAATTCTTCTCCTGTTTGTAGAAACAATGGTCATGTCACTTGTATTTTCCATAGTGCAGTTCGTCTATTTGAACCACAGATTTATGTTTTATTATGGTCTGCTTCAAAGTAGTTTGCTACAATACCGACGTACCAATCGAACCGGAAGTAAAAAAAAATATAAAATCGGTTGGTTAAGATTAAGGAAAACAATCTCAAGATATGTCAATCGGAATCATAGTCATCGTCACTATCACTTATAGCACAGTACACCTCAGGGTTGGCGGATTTCCTCTCTACAATGGCATCCTCTATACTTTTTAAATTAAGTACCACGGGATAAACGTCTTCAAACAGTTCAGTTGTCACTAACGTCTGAATTTGGGCCTGAAAAGCAATTTTCCTTTTAAGTTGCACTCTAGGAGATTTTACTCTCCTTTTGTAATTGACTAATGCGTACATTACTTTTATTTGATGTCACAACTTCATTTAATCATTACATAGAACATTGCCTATTCAACACACTCCCAATGAAGTGTACATCTAAGTATGGGAGAAGTATTTTCTAATTATTTGATAATATATTTAACACTCCACTTTAATTGATGCTGGTGTCAATAAAAATCATTATCGCATATTTAATCTTGATGTGTGTATTATTTAGCATATTTGATAAAACCGAACGTTAAAGTAAGTTATCAGTCCTGGGCATCAACTACTCATCAGCCCTTGACTGATAACTGTTTTTAGTTCTGGTTAAATAGGGATATTCGTTATTACATCGTTTGAAGCTTAGTTTGCCATGAAATTTTGAGCAGATAATATAATAACATGTATCGAATTTGCAACAGTGATCTGCTGAGATAAAAAAAAATACAGATAATGTCATAAATATAAATGCTTCAAAGTGTCCTGAATATGACTTTTATAACTATTCACGATACTTCTATTGGAAACAAGACAAATAATGTTTTTAGTTATGACAAGTGACCATTGGTGACATTTTATATAATACATGATACGGTGATAAAATACAAAACTTTTGTCATATTACTTCAGCAAAACTACTGTTCTCTTTTTTGCTTTTTTTCCTATATTTTAACTTTTGTTTTATTAAATGCCGTAAATATGCGATAAATAGGTTACATATAAACTAAGGGTTACTTAGTATGCGAAGATGTCATGTAATAACCTTTAAGATTTGTCAGAGCTACTTTACCAAAATGACTTTTGAGTTAAAGATTTGAATTCAAGTTATTTGGTTGTATTGTTCTGTTGTCCGTTTGGTTTTCCTAACATTGTTTTGTCTACAGATTTACGCACATATGTACCTTCGGCATTTCTACTTCCTCTAACATAAATCATCCATTCCTCATTATCGTTCGTATGCCTCTTGGTAAGATTGATGAATTCGTGAACAGTATCGCGTTGCACACATACTGATTTGTAAATAAGCTTCAGTATTGCATGATTTGTTCCATAAACGCGGTTGGGAAATTTAGAAATTTCTCTTTAAGTGTAAATTGGGTGGCTTAAGTTTAACACGGTATTGCAATCGGTTTGAATATAGTTCGTGAATTATACATGATAAAAAGTAAAATAAAATATTACGAAATGCATTTGCAGAATATTACCTTTAAATTATCCACGTCATTTTTGTAAGTCGTCAATAGTTTCACAATTTTTGATGTTGTCTTCGATGCGTTACTTGACTGTAATAAATCAATAATTTGTCTGAAAAATATATATATATATATATATGTAACTAGTGTTTCCATCGCTATATATTTACACATTTTAAAACATTTATTCGAATAAAGATGCCACTAGTATGTAGTTACGTCTTAGAATTAATGATTTTAAAGCCATATAGTATTTGTTAGGTTCTTTTTCAAATTTAATTTCTATGTCCAAAATTGCAAGTAAAGGCGGATTATAGCTGGGTATCGTGTGTTGGCAATGCATCAGTCAGAGTGGTTAAAGGCCGTGAGGTCTTTGATTTTGAAACGAATGAAAGTTTTAAGTAGGTCAATGAGTGCAAAGGCTACATCAGTTTTCAAAGACCCCGATGTAGCAAAAACATTGTCTACTAAACATGATAAATATGTTGTCGTACCAGCAGAAAAAGCCCAAACAACATTGTTTTTGTCTACAAAACGTTTTACATCCAATGTTTATTATCAGAGGTAGACGTAGAAAATAATAGCAGTGATAAGACCTATACTGCTACCACTCTCTCCAAAGAAGAGATTGTGGAAAACCATAAATGATTGTGATTTACCGTCTATGTACTGGATTCCTAAACTCCAAAAGATTCCATACAAACAACGTTTCATAGCTCAATCTGCAAAATGTACCACCAAACCTCTTTCAAAACTTTTAACTTCTATACTCACAACTGTCAAAGAGGGTCTACAGTCCTACCACAACACTTGTTACTCCCGTAGTGGTATCAATTCAATGTGGATCCTGAAATATTCTGAAGATTTGGAGACAATCAGTTCAAGACTATTATCTGAATATAATAGCATTAAAACCTATGATTTTTCAACACTGTATACTTCTGTTCCCCATACTCAGTTAAAATCATCCGACTTAAAAACATTATACATCGTTGTTTTTCCAAAAAAGATGGTACACCTAGATACAGATATATAGTTCTTGGTAGAGATTCCTCATACTTTGTAAGAAATAATTCCCAATCATCTTCCAAATATACAGAGGAAGATGTTTACAAAATGCTGGAATTTTTAATCGACAACATATTTGTCCAGTGTGGTGGACGTGTTTTTCAACAAACGGTCGGCATTCCAATGGGAACAAATTGTGCTCCTTTACTTGCTGATCTATTCCTTTACTCTTATGAGGCGGACTTTATAGCTGATCTGATCAGAAAGAAAGATTATCGTTTGGCTAGGTCCTAGATGACGTATTATCTTTTAACAATCCTAGTCTAATTTTGGGGATTTGATACATCGCATCTACCCAAAAGAACTCGAGATAAATGATACTACAGACACTGTGAAGTCAGCCTCATATCTTGACCTACACTTAGAAATCGATGGTAAAGAAAAACTATTGACCAACCTTTACGACAAACGTGATGACTTTTCATTCAGAATTGTCAACTTTCCTTTCATCTGTGGCAACATCCCTTCAGCACCTGCGTATGGATCTTATCACAACTCATACGTTATGCCAGAGCTTGCCAAAACTACGAAAATACGACTTTTTGTATCGCGCTTGAACTCTAACAAATAGGCTTCTGGAACAGGGTTATGTTGCTACAAGATTGAAGTCATCAGTACAGAAGTTTTATGGTCGTCGTCATGAACTCGTGGATCGTTATGGTGTATCCATCCGCACCATGAAAACTGATTTATTCAACGGGTCATAGTTTTCCTTTCCTCGTTTGTCTACCCCCGGACTTGACTTTTTATGAGCAACTCGGCGGCTGTTTCTAGAAAAGCAGAGGACGTTTACCCCATCGGTGCACCTGGTCCATGCTCCCAGTTTTTACTGGAGTCCGAGTTGCTCATTTGCTTTTGCTACTTTGTATGTATGATTTTATTTGCTTATATCAATATCAATATTTACAAACGGTTACTCTCTGTGAGCATGAATTCTATTATGTTAACTTACGATTGAAAGTTGCTCGATATTTCTAGCAGTTCTTCTAAATCAGCTTGTGATAAAGTTCTTCCTTTGAAAACGATATTAGAGTTTACATACAACTAAATGGAAAGTTTTAAGATTTAAAATGACTTTAATTCATTCAAAAATTAAAGAAATCGACCGATAAATTAATACCTTGTAGCTTATAGACTGGCTGAATTCTTAATATCTCGACTACTCTTGCAATATTTACATAATTTAAGTTCACTTTATCATACTTTTTAAAAACATCACCAAAATCGAGCCTTAAATAACAATTGAACAAGCTAATGGAATATTGAAAAATTGTAAGGGGTAATTTTGATTAGTTTTAGTGTCAATACACTTTTATTTGAAAACTTTTTTATGGAAGCCAAGAAGTATGTTTCAGCTGAGTACAGTTCTTCATTTTAAGACGATATGATAGTTAAATAAAGTCTGTGTTCTGTGATTTTTTTTTACTATAATAACATACGGAGTTTGGTTATTTTCCCCAAAATCTTTGATTCGTGTGTAACACACAAGGTATTTTCTGAAATTAGAATATGACAATAATTACAAGGCCAGCATTTTCAATGATAAACTTTCTGATTTCTCTTCCCGACTCTGTCAAAAACTTCAATAGTTAATGAAACTATTTTCTTTTTAAAACTATATATGTTTTTTATGACTAAATTTAAAGAAAAAAAAGAGCATAAAACGTACCAGTTCGGGAAGGTGTGCAAAAAATGTTTTACTATTTTATTTCTCACCGATTCCATCGACGTTGTTTCCTCGTATATTCTCTAATTCGTTAGTTAACTGTAGACAATTTAGTTGGTACTCTTGGACCTGCTTTTTAAGTTCGTTGACCTCTATATTAAGCCTTGTGATTTGCTCAGAAAAATTATCGTGACTGTATTTCATCTCACGCTCATAATCAGCTGCAATATGATGTATGTTAATGAAACTATACATGCATTTCAAATAAGACAAAAAAAATATAATGACAGTTTTTTAAAAAGAACAAAAAAATGCGAAAAGCAAAATCGGAGACATGGGCTGTACTATAGCAGGAAATAATTGTGTAAACTAATGTCTTATTCGGTGACGCCCAATACAAATTAGTCATAAGTTGTTTATTTATTTTTGTTTATTTTTTTATTATTATTATTATTATTTTTCATTTATCATGATCAATAAATTCCTTAAAGCTTGATTTTTATAACTTTCACATTATCAACTACATACTGATTGCTGTGGTACATGACTCTTGTGTTTCCCGACATTTATTCTGGTAGTATTCTAGATCTCTACCCAGTTCTTTATTCTTTCTCAAAATTCGCCTTACTTCCCCATCTTTGTCCAAATTTGGCACATCCTCCCCAGTTGTGAATTCTTAAGTGAAAAGTTAAATTGTAATGAATAATGCATCAACTGAACATAACCAAGTACATGCTTAAAGATTACATTTAATTGACAAATACGTAACGTATTGGTCATTTGTATTTTGGTTTTGGACTTTTTATAGTATGTTTTCGAGGAAGTTTAAAATTCTTGTCATTATTCTGTGTTGATATAACATTTTGTTTTACACTAGAGTGTCTAGTAAATAATTGTTTAAAACCGCAACTTTATCATACGTTCAACTTCCGGCATGATACGGGGTTATGTTTGTAATTGCCTTTTCTGGTAAATGATAAAAAAAAAAAAAAATTTATCACAATGTCCTGTTTTATTTCATACATCAAATATCAGTCGAGGTATGCGACTTCACTGTTCCGAAAGAATGAATAAGCTGCTGATTCTTTTGGCATCAGTATTTTGTCCAGATTGATGTTGTTTCAGTTTTGTTTGGGTTGTTTTGGTTTGGGTGTTTGTTTTCGTTTGTTTGTTTTGTTTTGGTTTTTTTTTTTTTTTTTTTTTTTTTTTTGAAGAGGGAAAAATATATACGTGAAAGTTTAAATTACTCCGTAAAAGAAAAAGGAAAATTCCTTAAAAAGTATGTTTTTAAATGAAAATCTCGTATAATATCAAATTGGGTTGACTCTAATAACTATAATACAGTGTTACTTTATCACTTTACCCCTTGACGCGTAGTATAATTGACATGTTTTAAACGTAAAAATAGAATACAAATGCTAAAAACATGGTTTAGTAGAAAATAAATAACAGTACCTGTACAATAAACAAAATCATCTCCAATTTCAAAACAATCGACGCCATGGAAGCAAAGCTGTTCCTTTTCTCTATCCCCAATGTTGATCAAAAACTGGAGTCGGTCCTCTGGAATCATGAAAATAATGTGTATGCTGTTTGCTGGTTGTATGCCGTCTATAATTATATGCTCTGGAGGACAACACAATAGATCCGACAGTTCTTGTCTTAAACGCCTCAGGCTGTCCTGAGAAAGCCTTTGTGTACCTCTAATGTGGAAATTGACAAACCTATAACCGTTTGCTGAAAAAAAATGAACATTTCAAAGTTAAAAAAGATATGTGGCACTAATGGGTTGTGGAGCTCTTCTAGCTGAAGAAGGAATGTCATATATTTTTTCCTCTCATGGTTATTAGTATATGAAATACAAAATTTTTAACTTCACCTCAGTTTTGAAAATGCATTAAATCTTATTATTTTAACTTATGATACGTGTATTCATTGAGACAATGGTGAATACTGTAACTTAAATTTCTAAATAAATGGAAAAAAAATGTAATCATGATCAGCGTCATATTCATCTTCCAATTTAAAACTTTTATTTAAAAATTAGGATAGTCTACGTATTTGATATTATTGATATCGAGTTGGTCATGCAGTTGTGTCATATTGGTAACATATGAGGTTCAGCAAATGCATTTTTCTGTATACATTCTTTGTTAGTTCAACTCATACTAAATTGCTCTTTTGGTTTTGTTGGACAAATCTGTACATGGTTGTATTATTTAAGCATTAATCCATATAAAACTGCCATAACACAATTTAAGTCAAGAACAACCAAGGTTATTGTGGTCATTATGAAATCTCAACAATATCATTAGTCAAGCGACGATGTTCGCCAAAAATAAACGTGGATAGAACAATCAACAACATACACGTATGAAAGAACCCCAAAAGATTCATAATAATTAATGGATAAATGGGAACATGGATCAGGTGTATTTGTAAAATCATTTAGTTTCTGTGATTGATTTTGAGTAACATTTGACTGGCGCAAGTCGGTGTTTGTTTTCAAGAATAGTGAAAAATGTTGTCGGTAAAAAAACAAATTAAACATTTTCAGGTCTTCTTTGGCGTATATTGAAGTTTTTTTCAAAATTGATAGAGCTTTTTGACAAATATATATTCTTACCGTCTTCAAGATAAAAAAAAATATGTTTACTATTTTCAATCTGCAGTTTAGCAGTAAAAATGAAATCATAGTACAAAGGGTTGGAAAAAACAAGAATCACAATTCGTTTAAACAGATTCACGTGTTCAGAGCAACTTCCTTATTTGTTAAATTATAAACATATAAATTGTAAACAAGTTGAGTATACAATGTAAAACGGATACAGATTAGCCATCAATGGTTTAGCATCAAGATATAACGGCTACATCTTTCCGCTTATTATGCTTTATCATTGTTATTGTCATTGTCTCAGAAAGCAAAGATACAATGTACATAAATTTACCACTCGCTGTAATTAAACATTTAAATTTTGAAACTTTTTTATTTCATTTTTAGATGTTTGATAAAAAAAAGCATCATTTGTTTGGAAACTGGCTAAGTCGTTATATCTCAAATCTCAGAAACAAGCGGTAACACTAATTAACTTTTCGGGTAACGGGTTTATATTCTCACTATGAGTACAGTATAAAACAATTTTGATTGTAATTAAAATAATATTGTCTGCGGGTCTACAGTAAATGTTATTTAGTCAGGTGTTAGTTTGTGTTTGGGTTGATGTTCACATTTTGGAGGAAATGCTGCATATTTTCCGTGCTCGATAATACTGTTAGATGAATGTAGAGACGTAATATAAGATTTCATTGATATATATATGATTGATATATATATATATATATATATATATTTGATAAAGGAATTAGAGCTGTTGAAGTTTAATTGATATAAATTGGACATAAATAATTGAGTGACAAGAGAATCGATTGAATGTGTACATTACAGTAAACGATTAAACGGACTGAGTGCGTGCATTTGTACAACAGTTACTAGAACTGCCTAGTTGACTTTTAAAAAACAATAAGGTATAAGGAAAATGTTTTCTTGGCTTACTTGGTTGGTCTGACGCAGGCACAAAATGTATCTTGTTATCACTATTTCTACAATATGTTATGAATTTTTCACACAAATCTTTTCTTCCTAAATGCCACAACATTCCTTGTAACGACGCTAGATTTTCTTTCGATAACAACCTCAATTCTTTTAAAGTTTGAAATAACTGTAAGCAGTTGTTAATTTTCTCGCGAGTAGCTTTGCCCAAACCACCTCTTCCTACAATAGAATAAAATGTAATCCATCACACTTTAGACAAGGACAGGTAGGCATTAATATATTGTTATTATTAGTATTCTGTCGTCATCATAGATACTGTATGTGCCGATGAAAAAAATGTCAAGATTTTTAATAAAAGAATTTAAGCATTCGTTCTCAAATATGGTGCAGATTTCATTGTGAAATGATAAAAGAATCGTTAAAAATCGTTTGTCAAAAACGTAATTAGACGCCGAGGGGTTCTAGGTAGATTTTGGCATTACCAGAACAGAAGAACTTAAGTCTTTCTACTTCTTCATCTGTGATTTCGTTTGCAATATTATCTAGGAAAACATTAAGGGAAAAATCGTCGCAGGGGATTACTCTGAAATCCTGGCTTTGGTCTTCATGATTCATGTTTTGTTCTAAAATTATCAAGAAAAAGACAATTCAGAGACAAATCAATTTACACAAGTCAAGAAACATACCAAAATATCAAGTTAAACTTTATGGTAAAAATTTAGCATCTTAGTTTAGTCTGGTGCTTAATCGTGGTGAATTTTGGTGGTGGTTTTCTTGTTCGAATTTGTTGGTATTGTTCAACAATGCCGTATTTAGTTATCAATGAATATCACATTTTTGCTCATAGTTTCATATTCTACAAGATCGATTATCGATTTTTGTAACAAAAGGACGCAACCGTCTTCCCGTCCTTCTGCTAAATGATAAGCTTCGCTTTACAATATGAAAACAATACGGGTCAAGAGCAGTGATCATTACAATCTTACGGTGTACGACAATTTTTGCATAATTTTAGTATGGGTTTAGTAGTAAGTGTAAAATAGGTGTAAAAACTCTGAAATATCAAATAAACACTGTTAAATCACGGTGATTGAGTGCAAACACTTTTTCATTTGATATAATTACAAAGTGAGACGTTGTATGTGCTAAGATACAGTGCAGAGCATAGGCGTTGTTGTGAATGCATTAAAATATCAATTATGCCGAGATTATAAATATCTTTTGTAGTGCTGAATGTTAGTGCAATTTGTAAAAACAATAAAATATACATTTACCTTGATAAACGAACGTCTCGTCACGCTTTAAACACTACATATATATGGTTCGCCGACGGTATTGAAAAATCTTTAAATTGATCGCAGTCATAGGATGTAAATAGACCATATTGACTTCAAAGGCATTTCGCCAATTTTTAATATTAACTATATACCCCATTACACTGTCAAGTGATAGACATGATCAACAACGGATGTCAAGTATTGCAGCTTGATCGTGAACGGACTGTGTAAAAGATCTTGAACAACAATTTATGGGTATTTTACCGAAAAAGTGATGATATTGGGTAGTCTCCATTCTATTTCAATAAATCATTTTCCGAAAACGTAAATATCAACATTTTGCCCTTCTTGAAATTGTCAAAAATTGTCTGCAGCTGCCATACGCTCCATCAAAGCCACAGTCCTAATTTACGTTGTTTGGCCTGTAATACACATTGAATTCATCTTGGTTTCTTCTATGATAACTTTTTTTTGGGGGGTGGGGGGGGGGGGTAATCCCTCGACATGACTATCTACCATCTTGCTGTTTATTCATTAGCTTTTTTTTATTTTGATGATCTCTGAAATGATTGGTTTTTCGATAATTATTGTCAAAATTGTCATCATTATTGAAAGTACCTACCCGAATGAATGATATTACTTCTAATGAGGGAGTCGTCTGATAGCTGCTCTAATTTTCAATTCTTTTCTAGTGAATTCATTATTTTTCTATTTTCTTTGTTTTACTTACTTTTATCTTTTAAGTTTTCTTAATATTTCGTCACTTTCATTCTTTGACCACTCCTCTTTCCTTATTGTCGTTGCCTTTTTTCATGAATTTTTGAATGGAAACTCCTCTTTGGTTTCCAAATGGGCCTTCTTGTTCATTATGGTCTTCCCTAACTTATCTTAACTATTTTTAATATTTCTACAACAACCTTGACTTCCCTATCTCGATGGAACTCCCTTTATTCGCTTCCTCATCTTGCGCTGCGTCATGTTCATAGCATTCTGGCTGCATATAAAGCATCTTTAGTCATCTTTAGTAAAACCGTCTGTGTTTCTCCGTCATGTATCTTGTAGATACTCTGAAGTATCTGCAGATCCCAAATGTATAGATTCTAACTTGAAATTATATATATTCGATTGTGGTTTAGACCTTAATACCTGGTATGCAACCATATTTATACCCCAAGCAACAAAGTTAATGAGGGTTTAACATTTTTGACTGGTCCGTACTGCCATTACTTCCTTGAAAGCACAACTCCTCTAAACATCTTGGACAGATTTCTTACATATTCAGTAGGATGTCTTGTCATAAGGTAAAGATGTGCATGTTATACGGCCATTTTGATTCGACAAATTGTGTAGGAGGTATAAGACTTAGACTATTTTCATCGATCAGCTTGTGAGTGCAACACCTCATTGTTCAGCTGTTTACAGTGGCTTAAGACATTGTAAGCACTCCTCTGCAAACGTATAAAAGATTTTTTTCCATACTTGGTAGGATGTAATTTATACGGTAAAAATGTGCATACTATAATGCTATTTTGATTCGACAAATTTTGTATCAGTTATTTGACTTAAATTTTTTCAGCTGTTCATAATTGCAAAAAACCTTGCGAGCGCAACTCCTTTGAAACCGCTAAAATGGACACCTTTGATTTTTTGGTAGGATGTATTGTTGTAATGTGAAAATGTGTTCCCTTTTATATTAACGCATTAAATGTTTAAGTCACTTCTAAATGTGAACCTTCCCAGTTGTGTTGAGATGTTGGATACAGCAAAACTGCAGAACATATTTAAATACAAAAAATACCAGTTTTATATATTGTAAATTTTGTTATGCTGTACACGTGTTTCAAGGAGTAACATCTCATCAGCAGCATTAAAATCAAATATGTAGGAAGATTATAATCAAAATATTAGTTGTATACAAGAAGCACTCATAACCAAATTTATCGAAAGAGGAAGCCAAATCCATCACCGAGGTGTTTTACGTATTTTTAAATTTGGAATACTGCAAAATTTCATAAAAAGGTGAATTATTTACATATTTGCTCCAATGTCGCATGTTTCCTCCTTGATTTTCCTCAATTTCTGAGATATTTCATATGCATAAACTGATTTGCACTCGATCTTTTAACGTTCTTGTTTCCTAAATTGCTAAAAGTTAAAAGCCCTAACATTTCCAAGGTAACCTTTTTCAAAAAAACAAACAAAAACAAACGCCCATCAAATATTTCTTTATGACTGTCTTGCATATTTTTTCAATGTAACTCATTACATGCACAAATATTACTTTTTACACACCAATTCTCTACATCAACTTTCATTAGGTAACAAAAGCATCTTGCCTTAATCTTATTTTATTTCTATTCATTGATTTGATTTGAACTTGGTTTAATACAAAACGTATCGGTATAAACATAAATAACTTTTGCCTATTTTCGTCTATATAGTACCTATCATCAATTTAAAGAGTTGTCAATGCATTCTTGCCCAATCAAATTCAGAACCCAGACGAGCACTTCTGTCAAAGCTCGCATCGTCACTCTTTTATATCTATGAACCCAGAATTATCTTCGTCAATGATTACATATTCTGATTCGACATACATCCTTGATTTTGCAATCAACCCTCCACCTAGATCTAAGGTGTAAGGTTCCACTACAGTGTGTCTGTCATACAAATGATCTACCTTGACGCCCTTCAAGTCTACGGGGAATTAATTTTGTTTTCTTAAATCGCTTTGTGGTATCTGATTTCTTATCCTGAATGATTAGTGAATTCAAGGGGCTAGTTAAGGGTATTTCTTGTCTTAGTACATAGCTTTTTACCTGCATTTTGTTTTTACCAAGACGAATACGTCTTAGTTTTTCTCTTACGTGGCAGAGGATTCCGCGTGTAAATGTCCAGCCAAATTTGTCAACCTATATCATATGAAGATTTCTATATATCTTGGTATTCATCATTTTTTTTCTGTTCTATAGGCATATCATCATGACAAATTTGGGTCTTTTTTATCATTTGGCCTTATTGAAATTACATTACTGAGCGAGATGGCTGTAAATCAATCTCTTTAATTTTGCTGCACTCAGTGGGTTTTTTTCTGACGTATTCTTTAGACTGTGACATACAAAATAAAACGACCAATATCTTAGACAGTTTTGATTGTTCATACATGTAAAATAACAGAATCCTCTCCCTCGAGACCAGCAAAATTGTTCTGACATCGAATGTTGCAATATCTTGTGTCTGTGTTTTGTTGGTTTCTTATGCTGTTTTTTTTTACTTCCACTAAGAAATGTTTTACTTGTGATAGATCTTCTTAAACTCTGTTCTATCGAGTCAAAAATAACAATGTGATTTGTTTAAAGCTTGTGTATTTCAATTAACGGATGTCTTGTATATTTATTTTCTCGGCTACAATTGAACCAGTTTTTGCTTTTAGTATAATGGTTACCATCTGTTTAGAAAAGTCAAAGTCCTTTTGACACTTTCTAGAGGCAAGACTTTTCATCTCTCTACATTCGGAAAAAAGGTCCTTTTAGATTAATGATTTTTTTTCACTTGTTTCAACGATCTGAAAAATAATATAGAAGGAAAACTTCTTAATATTTTGTTATGGAAGAATAATTCACCTACCGAAATCAATTATTTCAATCCTACATCTGACACCAGTGTAACGGTTTTGCTTTTTTCACCAAGTCGAAAACTTGTATGGTAGTATTCGACCGAGACGTAAATAATTTGTTCGAATCTTGGAAGTAAATTCTATGAAGTTAATTTTCTTGTATTCAACATGTATAATAAAACATTCTATTGACAGTATATATTCCATTTATAGATCTCATAACGTACACTCCAAATGTTGAAATAACCGAAACCTTTCAAAGGTTGTGTCAAAAGGTTGATCAACTTTTAGTTCCTCAAAAATATATATTTGTTTTCAACAACTATATCCCTGTACTAACACTTAGATCCAGATATGTATAGATTTTATCGACAACATATTTGTCATGTGTGGTGGACGCTGACCTATTTCTTCAATCTTACGAGGCTGACTTTATTGCTGATCTGATCCAAAAGAATGAACATCGTTAATTCGGATCCTTTGATCCCAGTTTCCGCTATATAGATGACGTATTATTGTTAAACAATCCTAGTTTCGGGGATTTTATACATCGCAACTACCCCAAGGAACTAGAGATAAAGGATATTTCATACACTGTGAAGTCAACCTCTTATCTTGACCTGCACTTAGAGATCGATGGTAAAGGAAATCTATTGACCAAACTATACGACAAACGCGATGACTTTTCATTCCGTATTGTCAACTTTTCATTCCGTATTGTCAACTTTCCTTTCATTTCTGGAAACACCCCATTCAGCAACTGCGTATTGAGTTTTCATATCACAACTCATACGTTATACCAGAGCTTGCCGTAACTACACAGACTTCTTACAATTAGGCTTCTTGAACAGGGTTTTGATGCTATAAGATTGTAGTCATCACAACAGAAGTTTTTAGTCGTCATCATGAACTCGTGGATCGTTATGGTGTATCCATCTGCACCATGAGAAACGATTTGTTCAAGGAGTCATAGTTTTCCTTTCCTCTGTCGTCTACCACGGTGTTGACTGTTTATGAGTAAATCGACGGGTGTTTCTAGAAAAGCAAAGACGCTTACCCTACCGGTGCATCTGGTCCATGTTGTAGTGGAGTCAGATTTGTTGATTTGTAGGTATTATTTTGGTTATTATATGTGCATTGTTGTGTGCGTGTCTGTTTTCCATATCTGGTCTTGGTTCCTGGACTACATAATTTAGATTTCCGCAAGAATCTTGGTGCTCTTGATTACTCTTGTTAATTTTTTGTACAGGTCCATGCAGTTTTTGATTGATTATTGATTATCTTTTATTCTTCCATTAACATGAAGAGCATATTATTGTAACATCAGCATACACAACTCAAACTAATTCAAAGAAGCAAACAGACAAAACATATGTACATATGAAAAGGTTAAAATATACATCTAAGAGAGGTTGAATATAAGACAGTATAGGGGGATTTAAATTCACCATAAAGCTTATACATAAAGTCAGCTGTGTGACACATCAATTCAGTCCATAAGTTGGCATATAACGCAACAAATTAGACAATAACTGGTCGACATTATGTTATTGTCAGTAAGGAACTGTAATTGTCAGTTGTTCACTACTACGTTGCAGATACTTCGTGGTCAAGACAATGAAATCCTTAATTACATGTTTTGTTTGAAAGATAAGAAAATCAGGTATTCATTTATGCTGAACTTGGCAATATGGTAATAAAAATATAAGGCCTAATAAGTGCTAGCTGGAATCTAATACAGGGTCCAAATATGGTATATGATATATTTGTTTTAACTTGGTTGCTTATGATAGTGACTTCAAATATAATCACATTTAAGGCAAGAAAGAACGACGGAGAAAACCAAGAAACCAAAACGAAACAAATCGAGAAACAAAAAAACGAGATAAAGCCAAAAGGAAATACGAGATAAATCCAGATACAAAGACAAGATAAATCCAGAAAAAAACGAGGCAAATCAAGAAACAAAGAAAAAAGAATAAAGCAAAGGAATGACTAATGAAACAGATAAGCATGAAGAAGCGGAAAGAAAAGTTAGTAGAAAATGAACTTAATGGGCAACCTGGACTTCGCCAAAAGCATGGACCAGGTTAACTGGTTTTTGTGAGTGTCCTTTGCTCTTCTAAATATTTTTGAATTGTGTAGTAAACCTATCCCATTTCACGACACAGACGAACGGCAAATTCGTGATGGCGACAACAATACATAGGGGACGACCATTTGATTTTTGATTGCGAGAATTTTAAAATAAATATTGAGACTCAGACATTTTTTGAAATAAATAGTTTGAAAAAAAAGCTTAGATAATCTTCTTTTCTGATTCTAAATGCATCAACCCTGACTTAATTTAGCTTAAAAAATAGAAATATATTAAAACAGCTATCATAATCATACTTGAAGGTAACAATTAATGTTTAGTCTAAAGCTAATTGAACCACTGACGAACATCATTTTTTCTTGTTCGAATTCCTTTGTTTTGCTTTACAATGCTAGCTTTTATTAAGTCCACATAATTATCTTGTAGTTTCTTTTTTTCTTTTTGCTATTCTTGTAGAGCTCTTTAATCTTATAGGTGCTATGTATTAACACGGAGCATAATGTTGATGTAAAATACAAATAAATCATACCGAAGAACAATCATTTTAACCTTGTGTTGAACAGGTTACATATACTATTAATAGGGATAAAATACTTATTTTGAGAAATGCTAAAAATTCCTTGATTCGTTTTCCTTGCGCTGTATTTGCATGCTATAATAGTTCGGCAACAATAAATGTTCGTTTACTTTTAAAGGTACGTTCTTTTTTTAGGTATTTTGTCAAATCCCACAATTTAAATAATGATTTGGATAGAAATCAAATACCGGTAACTATTTCATAACTTAATTTAATTCAGGGTCTTCGTTTTGAATAATGGTGAACTGAATATTATTAGCAAAAAAATACCGAAGGATAAACATCCAAGTGCATGACCAAAATGTCAAAATCTACATATACAATTTAGCGAACAGAATAAATTAGAACTACGTATACATAAAGAAGCTGAAGTTATGGGGAAAGTAAAAATAACGAGAAACGAAATTAATAGAAAACAAAAATGAAATCTGTAAAATCAAAGAAACTAAATTGAACGAAAACATACACGAAATCCAATGAAAACAAAATTCGATAGAGTAAATCAGAAAACAAGACAAAATCTTTGCAAAGTAAATGTTTTATTTTAGATAGTATAGATTTGTCATGAGTTTTCGTATGACGTTGATATGACAAACTAACTAGAATTAAAATTTGATGCATTATTGATAGCTTTTATTCATTTCACACACAAAAATAATAATAGTTCTTGTTCGAATTATACAATACAAGATTAATTTCCGTAAGTTTTGTCATTTATTTTAATTGTACTTCATAAAATATAATGCAATGTTATTGAAACTGTCAGTATCTTCCCGTTTTTATAAGTAATTTAGATTCACTGTATGTGAATATTTTCTTTTCAAGCCAAAAGTTCTAGTCATTATATGACTTGATTTACATGAGAATATTTCTTGAACTTTTAATGATTTTGCATCAATGTGAAACCTTGAAATGCAAAACGGCTCTTTTCCGGGAATTATTCCAGACTTTTTTATTTGTATCATCAAAGGTCTGGCGTTTCGAGAACAGTTTTTTTCCAAATCCATATGTGTTATGTTTAATGATATATACAAATTCTAATTTTTTTTTCATTTTTCAAAAAGTTGCTTTTGTTTCTCCCATTTTGATATTTAACAAATTTTGTTTTCTTACGTCCTAGATTTCGTTAGATTTTGTTCTCCTTTAATTTTGATTGTTTTTAAACAATAACTAACTAACAAAACATGTAAATATGGTTGTGACATTAACTAACTTGATAACGTTCATCTTCCTCATTTTTTATTTATTTTTCATAAAAATTTATTTGCTTAATTTTTGCCCCGTGATGTCTGTAATTGAAACACGTATACAGCATATCGAAATTTGCAATATATATGATTGGTATTGTTTTGTTTGCATTCTCTGAATACAAGCACAAATTGAACGAACTAATGGACGAATTCGTCTGGGATGTCTAAGAAAAGTGCTTCAATAGTTCTCTTGCATGTATAACAGTGTAAGACTGCATTGAATAAAAGTTGTCGGGCAAGTCCTTGTTAGATTGTTTGCCCTTGAAAAGCGAAAAGTGATGTTTTAGCAGTTTTCAGTCAATACCATGAAAATGTAGTAGATAGAAACTTTCGATTGATGAAATGACCCTTATGATAAGTCTTACTACAATCTTGGGAACCTTTGGTTTTTCAGTAGGGTAAACTTATTAAGTAACTAATTTCTGTTGCTATTGACTGATAGATTGAGACGAAACCATCAGGTTTCAGTATCGCCTATCAACTGTTTCAACTTCCGGTAGATATTCATTTTAGAATTAAACATTGTTTTTTTTCAGAATTTATGGGTGTGTAAAATCGGAATTTTCACTGACAAAACAAATAAATGTCAGATTTGTGAGTGAATGGTCCGATTTTACACATCCATAAATTCTGGAAAATAATGTTTAATCCTCATAAATCCAATCCCTAACTATCTGAAATATATTAATAGTTTTATTTTTTTCTTGTAGGCTCTCATTCGCTAAAATTGACACACGAAATTGACATTGCAAATGGCGGCATTCAACCGACAACATGACATGATTGTCATTTTCAATATACTCAAAGTATTTACGGGCTACTGATAATTGTATTCTTTCAAAAATTGTTGTTTTGAATATACAAGATGAATGAAATAGAACAGATAGTACTATTTTAAGCCTCTAAACGGCTCTATCTTTCGTAGAAGCGATGGTAGACATGTTGTTTAACATGCAACAAATAAAGATTGGCTCTTGTGTCAGTAGCTGGGCAGAAATTCAAAAGGGGGTTCCGCAAGGATCAATTTGGGTCCTTTGCTGTTCAATGTGTTCATAAATGACATTTCCTATTTATTCAAGAAGGGGATTTATACAACTATGCTGATGACAACAAATTATCTTTTCATTCGCCAAATTTTAATGAAGTAATAGATGTACTACAATAAGAAAGTACTATTTTGATAAACTGGTTTCACTTTAATTGTATGCAGGCAAATCCTGAAAAGTTTCAGGCCATAGCTGTTGGCAAAAAGACCTTTGATAAAACACCCACTTTTGATATTGGATCTGCAAAAATAAGCTGTGATGAAACTGTAAAATTACTAGGAGTAGATACAGACTTTAAAGTAAATTTTAATTTCCATATAAAAAAAATTGTGTAAAAAATCAGTGCAACAGTTAAATATATTAAAAGGAATAGGACAAAACTTGAGCAAAATAAATCGACTAACGATATTTCACACATTTATACAGTCAAATTTTAACTGTTGCCCACTATCATGGCATTTGTTCATGAAGACTATATTTCAACATATGAAGAAAATCTTTTAATCGAGGCAAAAATGCCAACAGTGTATAAAAAAAGAACAAAAACAATGGCAATAGAAATAGAAATATTTAAAGTACTTAATAATTTAGCACCTCCTGTCTTATCATATCTTATTGAAAAGAAAGACCACAAGTATAATTTTAGATACAAAAATTTGTTGCGGATTCCAAGTGTGAAAACTACTTGCTATGGTAAGAGATCTTTCAGGTATGCTGCACCTGCTCTGTGGAATTCACTTCCAGAATCTTTCAGGTAGATTTCAATTTCAATTTTAATCAGTTCAAAAGTCAATTACCTTTCTGGAATGGTAAAGAAGTAAAGAATGTACTTGTCATGTTTGCAAAAATTGAGACTAAAATTTTATTACTGATGCAGCATACGAACCACACATACTAGACTTTTTTTTACTTCGGTTCCGTTTTATTATTATTTTTAGTTACTTTGCTTCAGTTGCACGATAACTTTATTATTTTATTTTTTAGCTAGTAGTAGTAGTATTTTTAAGTGTTTGTATGCTTCAACTGCATGTATTCTCGTATCATAGTACTGACTGATATAATTATGTGTTTTAAATTTATGTTTGTCTAAATGTCGTCTGTGTGTACATGTATGTCTTGTTTTACTTACCTACATGATTATGTATGACTGTAAATATCATGTTTGTCGGTTCAAAAGCTCTTAAGAACTTATGTTTATTGTTTTAAGTCTTACCGACTTTAAACAACGCTTTTCTATGTCTATGTTCATGTTTACGGTATGTACATGGAATTTACACTATTGTAAAAACTGTCATCGCTGAGGTCGTAAAAGGTGGACAACCAATCATGATACGCGAAAGAGGCATATGCTAATTAGCTTGTTATAATGACATAACACGAAAGGATGTACATAGATATATAGACATTTTATTTACAAAAAGTGGCCATCACAGCAAACTTAATGAAGAATTATAACATTGAAGTAATACTGATTAAGAATTAATACTTAGACAATTTTCTAATACTGAGCAATTTGAGCAAATTATTTCTAAGCTATAAAAATATAAACAAATAACTTCTTCAAACCAGCACTTACATTGCATGATCTTGCATGATCGAGCTGCAAAACAATGTCAACAGTTGTAACAATAGAATACATGTACGAGGTTCTGATAACAACAAATTATTTAGATAATTTACATAAAAAAGGGAGGGAGCAATGCCTTCATTGTATCTTCTAAAGTGTTTCATTATGAATTGGATCGGTTTATCGCCATGCTTCTGATGATATGCTTCTGCTGAACTGTGGGTATGTGTCCCTATATCTTGCACTGAAAGAAATGAAAAGAAAATTTTAAAATATAAACACTAAACTATGGGGTAAAAAACGTAAGAACTGTATGTTACAGATGACGGTTTTTTTTTATTTTTCTACAAAATGGAATATTTGAAATCAACCCCCAAAAAAGGAGTCACATTTGGTAGGTTCCTTTGTCAAAGGAATGGTCTGATGTTTCTTTTCAGAAATGGGATTTAAATGAATTAGTTTTCCCCAATAGGGACGTAAATAAGTTTCCTTGTTTGAAAAAGAATAATACAAAATTCCTTCGTCATAATGAGAATATAGTAATGTTCCTTTTCTAGGGTAGACATGAACAGATCATAACACTTCTGTGGTCATGACTTTAATCTAGTAGTAATATACCCCTGTTCAAGAAGACTTATCGAAAGAGGTCTGCAAAAGGTCGCCGCAATTTAGGCAGGTTCTGGAATAACGTACGAGTTGTGATATTAAAAGGGAGTAAAAGGGAGATTTCGATTCCTCTTAAAATTGTCAATGAATGTTTTGCTATCAATACTACTTTCTTGGGGTTTGTTTATGATTTTTACTTACTAAATATTAGCTGGAATGGGCTTCTGACCATACTGGTCCAATGTTGGCTCCTGCTGTAGTGTGTACTGAAAAATATGTGTATGTAAAACTGAATTTCAATTTCCAAATAAAATATGAAAATAAACATTTTTTTTTAAAAAGTCTTTTTACATGTTATACAAGACTGAGTTGCAATCGTAAATAACAACCATGGCTTCACAACAACTACGGATATTTTTATTACATATTCTTATAATGATTTTTTTTAAATACATGAAAAAGTTGTACAGTAAGTTAATGATAAATATTAAAAATGCAAAAATTTCTCTTTCCATATTTAAAGCAAGAAAGAATAATCAGTTTATATAATCCCTGGAAATATAAAAAATATCTAATTGCAATCATCGATGCTATTCCCCAAATGCCCGTTCGTAGGTTCCACAAGGGGATATTTAAGGTGTGACATTGAAGATAATTCTATATTTAATCAAGGATTGGAATCTCGCGCAATTTTACATAGTACGATAATAAAAATGTTGCGTGGGGCGATATACAGCGAGATTACCCATGATGTACTTCGTTGATGCTGAGCGTGTCCTGTTTATGGCGGACGATTTCCATCGCTTCAACATTTCATCACGATAAATGTAGGTACTCTGACCCAAATGGTTTGAAAAAAAAACAAATAAAAATATCCCACCTCAAGCTGTCTCCAGACTTTTTCAATGTTTTGTTTTGATCAATACCTCGATATGCGAGACTTTAATCCCTTATCAAATTTTCAACCTGGCCCCACTTTCGAAGGCGTACTTCCCTCCTCAATGAAAATTCAAACTCCTTTTCTCAATCGTCATAAGATTAAAAAAATTCATCAGAAATAGTATAAGGGTGTATACAAGGAGTCATATAGTTGTAACTTTCCCTGCATTTGTGATATCAACATTTATACAAGCCTTTGTTTTGACTCCTGAATGTGTAGCCCCGCCTTCGAGGGCGGTTACTCTCCTCATTTAAAATTTAAACTCCTTCTTCATATTCCGATTTATCATCATAAAATTTATTTCAAACTGATCAGAAATGGTTTGAGGGTGTATATCAGAAATTTTGTAGCTGTAGCCTCACATTCTTCCGTGATATCAACGTTTTTATTTGACCAACTGTTGATATAAACAAAATGGCGGCGAGGTCACGCCCTCCAGGCAGGCATTCCCTCCTAAATTAAAGTTATAACTCCTTCTTCAAAACCAAAACGATCATCATGAAATTTGTTTTAAATTGATAAAAATGGTCTGACGGTGTATATAAAGATGTTTATAACTGTAGCTTCCCCTGCTTTTGTGATATCAATGTTTTATATGACCTAATTTTGACAGTATAGGCGGCAAGTAGCTGTGGCGAGTATACTGAAATCTCGCCACGCGAGATATTGCGATAATTTACGAGATGCGAATCCTTCTATATTTAACTTCTTGAATTAATATATAGACATTAAAAAAACATACCTTCCAAGATTTTGTAATATCAGGTCTGAGGTACCGAACAGCATATCCAACAAATCTTTGGTCTGAAAATAAAAAATAACCAATAGTTAAGTCAGTTATATTTGTCTGAATCAATCGCTTTAGTTAAAATATTTAAGGAATGACAGTTATATTTTTACGGTTTCTGTAGAAATAACCTCATTCACGTGATGCACACTAAATAACCAGGATAACAGGTTATTTTAATGTGTGCACCACGGGCACTGAGGTTATTTCAAATAGACCGAATATTTATAACAGTCATTCCTTAAAATTTAATTTAAGTACCAAAATTGAACGAGTAAATCATTAAAAATGACGTCATACTCATTACAAAATTTGGTCTATGAGATGATAAACGAATTTTTTTATCCAATCAGAAACCGTGTTATTTATGATTTTAAATTATTAATGCTCAATAATACACAATCCCTTGCTTAACAAACATGAAGGTCATTAAAGATTTGTATTAATGTATATGTTACTGTTGGCTACGGTCATGGACGGACTGGTACATAAAAGTTGAGTTGTTTTCTATCAATACTGTCAAATTCTCATGGTTTTTCAGTCTCGTGACCCTCGCAAACCTGCACCTGAGGTGCGATCAAATAAATCATGTTAATTCAATTTTTTTTTCGAAAGACACCCGTGAAGTCTGATAGATATACCTGCACTGTTTACCAGAGAAACTGAATATAGTGGTTTTTTTAAACAGAGCAAGTCGTCTGAATACTAACATAGGAGAATTTCGTTTGACACAAAACCAATATGTTTTTCTCGATAGGGGACATGCATGACCACTACGTCAGTCATGTTTGTTCGTTTTTAGATACCTGAACAAAAAGTAAAAACTGACTTTAAAATTAGACAAGTGGATATCCGGCATTGTTCTTGTAGGAAATTTAATGTTTTATTTTACCTTTAGCATCTGGAAGTTCAGGTAATTTGATACTGTATCTCTCTGGCGATCTGTTAAGGAAATTTGACCATTCATCGCGTGTTTTTCTACAAAAGGCAAAAGGATACTAAATCAAACCTACCGATGAATAGAGTAATCTCCAGGTGGGATTTTATTCTCAATACAAACATACAGTGCACGCAGCAGAAAAAAATTCCCTCTGCAGGATTTTATATTGCACATTATAGTGTTCCACATAGAAGCACTTCAACTTTTAAAAATGTTCTTTATTTTAATTTCTGCTAATTCAAGGACTATATCACATGAAATGTGTAAATGACTCCATGTTTTTATGGCGATTCAAAATGTTAGAATGTGATTTGGTTGTTTGGGTTTGCTTTTCGTTGATTTCAGAAGGTTTTAAATATCAGTAACCACCTTTTACTTTTATAACCTGACTTAACTTACTTTAATTCCTCTGGGGTTGTATAATGTTTGTGTAACTGTTTACCCGACGCTGTTATTTCCTGTAATTAAATACACAGAAACATTCAGAACTAACAATCAAGTATTGCTTCGAGAAATTCATTGCTAGATTAAATAAAGCGACAAGAGTTCGACATTACTTTTTAATGTGAAGAAAAGTCATAGATATCAAGCTTAATGTGAAATTTACACGAATTAATGAATTAAACATTTAGTTTGTGTGATTTTGAGAGAAATTTGTGGATACTATTTTCATATTAAAAAATAACATGAATTCTATCACAAGATTCACATGAAAGTCGTGTTGAAAACAGTTTAAATACGGAAAGCCCATATGAGGGAAAATTCGTGACTGCACACAACAAAGCCAAAAAGACATCAGACAAGAAATTAGAGAACGAGTCATACAAACGCAGGGAGTGTGGGTGAACTTAATTGTCCTGGCCGGGAGAACAATTCTTGATTTTTGTAGGACACCTACTGTACTGTTCTTTGAAGGCAATGTCCGGTAAAATAGAAAAAAGTGTGTCGTATTGGAAACTGACACTCCATTTCGTTGATTCAGATCATAATGACGACCGTAGAATGTTTGAAGCGACGATTTTAATATATGGGCAACATAACCATGTCGCAGTAGTTATGTAGGCCATTGAGCCCTATCTAGAAAATCGGCATCATTTGGTCAAAAATTTCTAATAAAGCGTACGAGTTCTGAGATAAAATCCCTATACACTGGAGCAGCAGAAAATATTTTATTATGTGGAAAGACTGAAAAATTTAATAGAAAACTTACAAGACTGGACATTTGTTTGACTGGTGGATCGAACAATGTAGTCGTGGACCTCTTGAAATCCTCTGAAAGTATAAATAAGTACATGGTTTAAAACAAGAGGCCCGCATTATTTACCGACAATTGTAATTTATACATCAATTCAAACATAGTTTTGTGGTGTATGTTGTCTAATATGAACATGGATGTATAATGTACTTTCTTCCGTGCTTGTACTTGATTTTGGGCAGTTTGGTAAAATTAAGTTATCAGCGAGTTTGAAAAAATTGAGTCGCGTAATTTTCCATTGATTAGATAATTTGCAGATAAACACGGTCCTATCTTTTTTTTAATTTTAATTGTATTTCTGTAATTTTAAAATCCTATTTTTTCCAACTTTCGTCTTCATGAGAAATTTAATCATGCTCACTCTTCGTTATCTATTTGAATTAAAAATACACAAGGAAAAACTTATTTTACTCCAAAGTTCTTATAAATGTACAATTATAATATCAATGGTCAGTATAATTGGTCAAACAAGTAGATTACGTATATATATAATCTGACAGAATAATCGGATGTTAAAGGCCTATGGTGTTAATTGCAAACAATACAGAAAATGGTCGTATTCGTCTATTTGGCGAGTTTTATTATATATATAAATGAAAACGGGTAGTTAATTGGATATTAATTCAATCAGAAGTAGCTGTAAGGGTACAAGTGAATGAAAGTTTGTTCAGTCACACGTAAATTGATTTACGAGTCCAGAATAGAACGTTTGTTTAACTTTCTTTGCTATCTAATCCTGGAGCGCGACGACTTTTTAATATCATGAACCATTTGTAAGAGGTGACCATGGTCGTGGCAGTCGCATTTTAAATTGGTTCGTCCTTTACAAATGTTTTCGTGTTGAATTAATCTAGTCAATGCCTTTATTTCTTTTTATGATACAGACTAACTATTCACTGGTTTTATTCCGTTTTCAAACACAGACGTGCAGTTTACGTTTCTGATTTAAGTGAACAAAAAGGTAGAATTCAAAGTACATGTTGGTCCTTTTAAATGATCGATAAGATATTTATAATGGTTTTCAAACCCATTTATTAAAAGAGAAAATAAAAGGAATTTAAACGATTGTATGGTACAATCTACAACTTGAGTTCGAGCAAATAATACATGACAATAAAATATTAAATGTCTTTTTAATGGTGTATATAAAACATTAAAAAGGCCTTAAACTACAAACATATGGCGAGGTAACGGGATATTCCATAGTTTTGACAACAGAAGAATTGATTATGTTTCGTAGACGTACAAGTGCTCAATATGAATCTTAATGTTATATGATCTTGAGCTACTAAATTATTGTTCGTAAATATTTCTTCATCTTGTAATGCATGCTGTTTAAGGTTTAAAGGGTTTTGGTGTGGATACCATGAATCGTTCGGGCCAATTAATGGTCCGTCAAATGAACCGATACACGTTCGATATCTTATCATTTGACATGTTCATATTTTCAAAATTATGTCCGTGTAAAAATCAGGCAGACAGGGATACGTTATTTTGTGAAGGACTTACAAAACTGGTATAAATGCATGCATTCAACACTTGAAAAATCAAACACTCTTGAATCAAAAGATGTTTCGTGGTGAAGATACATGTAAGCATTTGACTAGTCGGTAATAAATGAGGCGACAATGATGATGGGGGGTTTTTACGGTCTTGGCTATCCTTATGGATCTCGCACGACTGCCCCTTACGGGGATTCTGTTAGTAAATGTCTGTTAGTAGTTGGAGGTAGCGGAGAGTGGGTCCGAGAGCGTTTCCCCACTCTAACTGTTTGGGAGTACGTCAACGTGAAGAGTGAGGCGACAATGTTATAGTAGCATATTTAAACCAATGGAAACTGATTTACACCTTGAGTAGTAGGGATGAATTGTGCTATATTATGATAAGGTGTATAGGGAACAGTAACGTTTCAAACGCATTTTTGGTAGCCATAGGGTCTGCAAAAAAAGCCAACGCTGTTACTTAGGTCATGCCTTTTTCTTACTTGGATTTGTACTTAAAACAGATGTATTCAATTCGTACAGGTACTATTGATTGTAATAACAGTCTATGGTTTAAATATTTAATGAAGTAAAGCTACATTAAGTCGGTTAGATACCAATAAGACGGGGTAGATCTGCATGTTTTACACGGGTTTGGGGAATTATTGATCCTTATGTAGGTAAAAACTTACGCGAAGTTTTTGTTTATTAATAAAATAAGTCAGGTATTGATTGAATATACACAATATGCATGTACATGTATATGAATTAACAACTGATTTATTTTAATGTGAAACTATATTCGTAACAAAATATAACAAAGTAGTTGTCAACTTTCGGCCTTATTTGAAGCTGGATTGATCTAATACGACGATAGGACACATTCTGGCCCTAAACATGGAAACAAAATTAACGCTGAACGAGAGCTGCGTTTTAACTTTACCATTTCCATTAGTACCAAACAAGTAATAACCAAAACAGTAACTTGCCTGATAAAAAAAAACTCTTAAACAAATGAGCAGTTTCTCATTAGTACTAAAATAAATCTAAATTAGTCAAAAAGTAAAAATACATCAAGCGTTTACCTGGCCCTACAGTTGTAGTGGTACGGCAGTGTTCATCGGGCAGTTTGTGCCCGGCTGTATCCATATCCATCCTACGGAAGCTGGGAAGTTTTGGGTGAAAAAGTCCATTTTTAACAGCCGCTAGCTGTACTCTCCTATGAGATGGATACTGGTATGAATAACTTGGAATATTAATTGGATTTATCTTGTCAGTGGTTGTTGGTTTTACTCCTACCGTAGTCATCTTGAAAAAATCACTTTTTACCCCAAATATATAACAATTATATTTATTTGTTTCTTTGCTTTATCAGAAATTAAATCCCAATCATTAAACTCTACCTCCACCCGGCTTCCGATAGTTCAACACCATTAACGTCGCTAAGAGCAACTATCGACAATGGTGTTACGTCACAATGCGATTATCTGGTTCACTTCCGAGGATTTCCAAACGAACAAAGTCGGGTAACGTTCATTAAGATTATTCCTTTAATCAGTGGGGTTTTAATAATTACTTTCGTTTGTTATTGTAATACGCAGTCGAACTAAAACTAATAAACACGACAATGTATTTTAAATTATCCAATAACTATTTTATAATGCATGCATGTACCCATTGATTTACAACACTACATAGCATTTTGTATAACATTTTGTATTTGATTTTAAAGTTTAAAGGAAATAAAATGATAAAAACCTACTTGACAAACAAAATGTTTTCACATTGGCAAATGAGTTTAAAAATGCCCCAGGCGGAGCTATATGTAGGTATTCAAGAATTCAAACATGTACCTTTGCGGGACAAAACTGTTGCATTTCATGCTTTTTTCTGATTTCTGACAAATGATTAACGGAATAATGAAGTCGGTATGGTGTTGGAAAAAACATTGTACCGCTCTATTGTGGTGTTATGAGGCAATATAATATCTAACTTTGGCATAGACTTATTTCTATCGATGTTAATTTTCCATTCATTTCTTGTAACGTTTCATCTACCCCCTGTGTTTTGAGTTCTATTCAAATTATGAGTTTTCCCATAGCTTGACGAACACAGAATGTTTGTACCATGATTACCTCCTTACAGATTTATGAACTTTTAGAACAGGTTTATGTTACGTCAGTATCCAAGCCATCACTCCGTTTCTACTATGAGAGCAAAGTTGCAGATCCAGAAATTCCGAAAGTCAGAGTACCGCTGACAGGCCTTTATGGAGACTATACCGGTGATTTCAAGTGATTTTTTACACAATCAACCTAACTTCATGAACATAAAAGCGGGCTAAAACTGCGTGTGGGACAGAGTACTTCAATTTCTCATAATCATTAGTCCCTTTTCGTGTTTTTATTTGGTTTCTGCTGGTCGTTTCTGTCATTGCCTTTTTTCATGCTGTGTCTCCGTCCCACGGTTGATGATATTTTATATTTTTTTTCACATATGGCTTTGTTGTAACCATGAGTATCGTTGATTTCACATCATGGCATCGTTTTTATTAATTTTTTTCAACGATATTATACAATGATTAAAATCAATTGTGAAATATAGTTGCCATTCCGATACCATAACAAGTAGAACAATCATTTGTGTGTTTTAATCTTACGTTGAAAAGTAACAAATGTATGAAAAAAATGCAGAGTTTTATTGCACAAAATTTTATCACCTTTTCAAATATCAAACTCAACAAATGTACAATTCAGTCTTTGTAAAGGACTACATCACTCTTAAATGCTGATGTTGTTACCCTCAGACTTTTGCCTCAATGTGTATCACTGCATATCCGATGGTCTAAAATGTAACGTGACAATGTTTGTCTCCTTGCATATTACAAATTTAATATCTTTATAGTCTTAAACACACTCGAAGACATGACACCGGTTTACTACATCAAATTGCAAATGGAAAATAAATCCATACACACCATATGAAAAATGATTATTGCTTTCACTCCAGATCTTCTTCGGAAAAGTTTGCAATATTAAATGAGCATGAACTATGAATAACCATACACTGTTTCTTGAGATCGTCTATAGTTGCTTGGATTTCTGTCAAAATATAAAACATGGTTTAAATAAAGCATAAACGAAGAGAAATCAGCAGTTTTCAAACCCCGCGGTGATATCAACAATCACCATGACAACACACATTATGGAAAGAATCTTAATTAATATTATGTTTAATGCATGATAAAAATATTTCACCCAAAAAATATATTAGTCATATGTAAAACTCTATATATACCCGCAAGACTGCTTTGGTACTTCTTTATCATTTCCAAATCTGGCCAGACTAAAATACTAATTCGCACTTTGTCGTCCGATGACCAATTTCCGTGTAGGACATGGTAACTATCAGTAGATACACATAGTACTCCACCATGCAATATTCTGTATAGAAATTTGACAATGTGTATCTATTACATTTCATTACATACAAGAATTAAAATGTACATCTTATGCATTCACACTATCGCATCAAGATCTAACAACACTCCAATACAATTCGACTTCGTATAGAATCGCCGTCTTCTATCAAGACCACAACGCAAATAAATAAAATCTTATTTCCTGTGAAGAAGTATTTTCTCTATTTCAAAGCCCTTCACAGCTAACAAAGCTACTAAAGCTACCAGGATGACATGTAATAGTCGGAAGTGGTTTTAGGTCAGGTCTGTAGAGGGGATTGATTCACTAGCGGAGTGATGCGTATTAATCAGGAAGCGGTTATTGGACCTGCGAAGGGGGTTGAATAGCTCAGTTATGTCCGCGAAAACGATTGTTGTTAAACTTTTATGTAGATAGTTTTAAATATTTAACTTGAATATCAATTCTTTGTAAATTATCTCAAAGTTTGTCAATGAACAGCTGAGGACACAGATTTACATGACTTCACAAAAATAACTAAACAAACCCAGCTACCTGATAGGTTGGGTGATGTTTCTAAGCAAGTTTTTGTAGCGTTGGACAGCCTCATTGTTTTCTTCATTCCATGAAATCTGTGAAATCATTACTGTGGTTTTATCTGAAGAAATAAATAATCATAAAACATTTATTATACACAGGACTTCCGTAGTTCGTAGATGTATTGGTTCCCACATACTTATTATGCATATTCTCAGTCATGAAACGTCAAAAATGCAATTAAAGATTTTCCAATCTTGTTACATAAAACAAAAGTTTAAGATTTCCATAGCTTAACCTTAAAAATGTTTCCCTCTTCGCATATCATGTTTTTCATATCTTTTCCAATAACTTTCTTTGTATAGGTCAGATAATTAAGGAATGACTTGTATATTTTTTCGGTCTGTTTGAAATAATCTCAGTGCCCTGGAGCACGCTTAAAAATAACCAGTCACATTACAAAATTTGGTCTAAGAGATAATGAACAAAATGTGTTATCCAATCGGAAAGCGTGTTACATCTGAAATTAAATGATTTACTAATAATCTAGACTTAGGCCTGCTTATCAATTAATCGTTTAATTATTTAAACCCATGCGTCCATATAATCAAATGACAAGGAATAGTAAACAAATCATAATACAAACCGATTTGGTATTTTTCTTTAACAGGAGTCACCAAAATGTCACAGTTTTGCCACCACGAAACCTCCGTCATGTTCGGTATTGATTTTATCCATTCGGATGCACTGTTTTTGGAGGGAAAACTTATCATTAGAATGTTCTTCCCAAATAACCAATCGCCAATTGGTTTGTATTGCTGAAAAAGACCAATTTGTATACATAAAATACCATACAGACCGTTATAGAATTTAGTATAATATCGATATAGTAATTAGTTATTATAGATTAACTTCAGAATAACGCTTGAAAAATATAAAAGTTATTTTTTCGTTGGATTGAAATACAAATATGATACTAAAGAAGCGATTGCACGTCTTGTCATGCTAGGGAAACGCATCACTTGTAGTCACGTTTGCTTGTTAGGAAATAGGTTTATGGAAGAATCAAATACAGTCGAACCTCGTTGTGTCGAATCTGGATAACTCGAAACCTCGGATAACTCGAAGTAATCTGTCAGTCCCGGCAAAAGCTCCCTGTACATAATAATGCAATAAAACCTCTGATATGTCGAACTCTGATGAGTCCAAATCCCGGATAAATCGAGGTATTCACTCAGTTCCTCTGATTGCTATACAATGCAAATTATAACTCGAATATTTTCTACTGGTCCCTTCGACTTAACGAGGTTCGACTGTATAAAGAACATGAATCTTAACATGGAAAATAAACAAATAGAAAATAAAAAGAATGCGACCATGAACATTTGACGTTTTCTAATATATTTTTCAATGCATATCAACTTCCTGCTTGACAAACAAGCAGGGTTATCCGTATAGACGTGAAAGTTTACCTTAATGCTTTTAAATATGAGTTTCCCACCGTGTATTTCGAAAATTTTTTTGTTGTTTTGAACAAACGAGATAAATTTGTCCATATCCGCTTTGGTAAAACGTATCAACATGTACCATAAATCAGAGTCTTCGTCATCTGACTCAACATCCTGAGAATGAATCAGAGGTAAAATCATTGTTACAGAGAAATAAAAAATAATCCAGAGAACTAACACAGCATAAAAACAAACATCGACACAAACAATAAACAACAAACAAAAAATAAAAAGCAGTGATATTCAAAACTTGAAGGTAACAGAAAAAGACAAAGAAGAGTCCTGACTTTATTCTCTGTTTTACAGAGGATCGCGATGGTAAAGCTTGATGAATGTTTTTTAAAGAAAGCTTGTGTTAACATTCTTTCTTTGTACATAAGTTTTTTTAAAAATCTTCAGTGACAATAAATACTTAAATCTTCCCGTGTTTGTTTTACCCCAGACCCGGTGGTATAGCACATTAAGTTTAAGCTTTGAGACTTTGAGAAGTTATATTGTATTTCCCTCAAGTACAGGTACATGTAATAGTAAATTCTTGTAGAACTTACCACACTCGCATAATCTTCTCCCATGGCCTCTTCATATGTTGGTGGAGCAGTATCTTGTCCAATTTCCTGATCTTGGAACTGTAAGGGGGGTGCTGACGGAATTGGTCTGTTGTCGGATGTTACCGATATACCAGATGAAGCAACAGCCTTATTAGAAGAACTTGGAGGAAGACTTGGCGTTGTGAATAATTGTACTCGAGTGTTTTGGGAGGTAGAAGTACTTGATGTTGATGTAGTACCTAAGGGCAATGATACATTGGACGAAGTAGACGCACTGCTGGAAGAACTTGGTTGACTAATTGGTGCTGTGGAGTTTGGTAAACGAGGATTCTGCGACTTTACAGCAGTTTTAGTCTGTGATTTGTTTCCCGCTGCCTGACGAGTAGTACTTGCATTAGCGCTGACACCCGCTGCCTTTAATGATGCCGATTGAATCTTATGAAAGTCAAAGTCCACCGCGTAAGCACACATTGGTGTATAGTTCAGATTAGGAAATCCACGTGAGCTTGATGATTCATTACATTGGGACCATCCTTTATTGCATTTGGTGTATGTAATTGCTTGTGATGCATCGAGAACTGAAATAAAGCAGAAGGCAGCTTAAAATTAAAAATATAAATAAAAGTTATTCTCAACTACAAGCATCACATACTGGTTTTAACTTGCAACAGAATCAATTTTATTTATTACAAAATATTGGCAAAACATACCGAAGCGCCAATAATGGGCGATGCAGATACATCGGAAAAATGTACATGACGATCTACATACAATATGTAGCGAACAGAATAAAATACAATATTACAAATCGGCTTTACACGTGATATTTCATGAAAAACATATTCGAGCTAGTCCATAATTAAGTGAACTAATTCAATTGATCACTGTGTACGTATATCTAAAATATAATAATTATAAATATAATAACAGAATTGAATGCTCCGATCATTTTTTATATTTAATCGGCGTGTAAAAGCGTTGCCCAGTCTCAAATTTTGGAAGTGAAGCGTTAACGTACTTCATTGAAAATGTGATACAGTAAACGCCTTTACACGCCGGACCATAAAAATTGAAACATTCAATCCGAAGAAAAGAAAAACAAGACTTCATTGAAAATGTGCTTCAGTCAACGCCTTTTGATGTCGGACCATAAACATTGAAACATTCAATCCAAAGAAAAGGAGAACAAGACTTCATTGAAAATGTGCTACAGTCGACGCCTTTACACGCCGGACCATAAAAATTGAAACATTCAATCCGAAGAAAAGGAAAACAAGACTTCATTGAAAATGTGCTACAGTCGACGCCTTTACACGCCGGACCATAAACATTGAAACATTCAATCCAAAGAAAAGGAGAACAAGACTTCATTGAAAATGTGCTACAGTCGACGCCTTTACACGCCGGAACATAAAAATTGAAACATTCAATCCGAAGAAAAGGAAACCAAGACTTCATTGAAAACGTGCTACAGTCAACACCTTTAGACTCGGACCATAAAAATTGAAACATTCAACCCGAAAAAAAGAAAAACAAGACTTCTTTGAAAATGTGCTACAGTCAACGCCTTTAGACGTCGGACTATAAAAATTGAAACATTCAATCCGAAGAAAAGAAAAACAAGACTTCTTTGAAAATGTGCTGCAGGTAAATTGAGGTAAAACGTAAATATTTCAATATACGTTTTATTAAACTATTTCTCAAAGTAAATGTGGCTGGGTAGCACAAGGATAAACCCAATGACTGGAAAAACGATTTCATGACAAAATAACTGCCAAAGTTACTATTATACAGTATTTAGTTTTTATTGTCTAGATCATTATTGTCATTAAATAAACATGGTCTAATTTATATTATATTAATTATTAAATGACAATAGTGCTGTGAATGTGATAAAGAATACAGCAAAATAAACTTCAGTCAATAGTTTTGTATTAATATACCTTGTATATTACTTGGTTGTGGTTGTACTGATCTGAGTGATTTTCCGAGTGGTACAGTCCCTATTTTCACCGGGAAAACAAGTTTCAAATCCCTTCCGGTAAAGAAAGGCACTGACACAAAGACCTAAAAATATGTTGACAAAAATAGTATAAATAATTCAATGAACATCCCCTCCCAAAAAAAGTAAGTTACATGTTCATTATGTTTGGGTTTCACAAAGATCGTTCAAGATTTCGCAAGGGACATTTGTAACTGAAGAATAGTTTTTAGCTCAATGCTTTTGATGACACCAAGGCTGTAAAAAGCAACAATCTTGAAGTTGAGTCATATAGATGTCAACATATTTTTTGAGATTAGCTAATCGGCTAAAATGGGTCGCAATTATTCCTTTCTGATTTACATACAAGATAAAACACTCCAAATGTTCTTACCTCAACATAATACCGGACACTGATGCATTGACAACTTGGCCTATCAATAGTTGGTGGTATCCCATCTATTCTGATTAGCTGATTTTTCCAGTTAAAGGTTTTGTCCTAAAATTGATACAACAATAAAAATATTGATTGGTTGATCGGCAAATTGATCGATTGATTGATTGGTTGTAACTTGAAAATTGGTTAAGCCCACATTTATTTTTGTCGCTGAACAGTCTTTAAGTACTGGAATTTGTAAGAATCAGAAAAAAACAAAAATAATGCATTATGCTCAGAAAAAAAAAACACAAAAATAATGCATCATGCTCAGAAAAAAACATGGATTTATGGATTTGGCAATGTGAGCGCATAGTTTATGGTCTATGGAAGACTGATTGACAGTTCGTTGATCTCAGAAGTGTCAGAGGATGCAGAAAAGCGAGTTCAAATAGAATTATACCATAGGGAAAACTAAGTTATCTCCCGTGGATGAAATTACAATACATTACATATAACCTCGAATTACTGACACTTAAAAAGAAATGAGCGTCATTTCCGCATTCCATATAAAATCATGGAAAAACTTATGGGTTTTTTTACCTTGATTCTTCAAGCGCCTGATTCTTACAGAGAATAGCACTTATTAAGTTCGAGATTCTATCATAAGACGCCTATTATTGCAACATCCTGCACAGATGTGCATTTTTACACCGTTGCGATACGTAGTACAGTATCCTGCCTGTCTAAATTTTCGAGGGCAGAAAATTACTTTCTGGATATTTTGTTTTTATTTCAAGTGTGACACTATATTTAGCTTACTATTTCCAAGTCGTTGATTGATGTGATTGTCGCGAGGTTGCTGTTCGAGTACTCTTCGCTGCCATTTGCGGTAAAAGTTACATACTGCATCAGTTTCGCTCTAACCTTACCAAGCTTCTGGGTTGAGGTATTTTTCGCAGTAACTAGAAATGGACATAATTTGTTTTTGTTTTTTTGTTTTTTGTTTTGGTTTTTTGTTTATTTAGCATTGAATACTTTTAATACTATGGTGATGGTAAACCACCAGACTCAACATTTTACGACGTTTATAGGTATTTTGTGGTGCTCCTTGAAAGTCGTGCAATTAAAGAAACCTCTTATATACAAGTTGTGCTTTAGTTTCGTATTTTATTTGATTTTTTTAAGTACATGTAATCAAATATATTTTAGAATTTCTTACAATGTGTTATATGAAAATTTGAATTTAAAAATTCAAATGTTACATAACTATCTAGTTATAATGACATTTGAATTTTTAAACGTTTTAAAACAAACGTACTAGAAATTCAACTGATAGCGTTTCAAGTGAAAATCACCAGGAGACTGACAAATAATTGTTAAGTATTTTCTCGCTTTCATGAAATTCTGTATGTTTTTGTATGACTAACGGGATAACTTATTTCATGGCGGACAACCTTATTTTAGGGGTTTACCTACTATACCAAGAAAATCTCAGAGAAACCCAGTATATGATGGGAGAATTGAACGTATTTAGCGAATGTCATTAGTAAGCGTTTTGTTTGTTGTTGTTGTTGTTGTTGTTTTTTTTTTTGTTCAGACAAGATACAATTTTTAAGTTGACAATTCAGATATGTTATGCCAAATGTCTATTTAGACTTACAGAAATGAATAATTCTCAAAGCTTACTTTAGCGCTATAATTACTTACACGATAATGCTATTTGTTCGCCTGGACAATACGCACGCCTGTCAAGCTTTCCCCACAGCTCAACAGTTCCAGCATCGCCAAAACCAAGGGCTTTTGGTACTTGACATGATTTCTTGAGGCATAAGACATTCTAAAAACAAAGTATTTGTATTTTAGAGTATTTATGAACATTCATGATCAGCTGCGAGGGCAATCATTTTAAAAAGTTAGTAGGCTAAAACACAATCGTCATGATCAGACCTTCCTCCATTTCGGTGATCAAAGTATCATTATTCTTGAGGGAGAAATAATCTTCAATATGGACTAATATTGTATCAAAATATTCGTGAAACCATCAAAAACCATTATTGAACTACCATACCACACGTTGAAAGACGGACAGGCGGACAATAGCACACCATAATATGCCACCATAATGCCGGCATACATGCACATTCGGCTGAAAATGATGTTTTTAAGCATTTCAAAGTAGACATAGTAGTCAATCAATAGTACATAGGGTCACTGACTAATTAGCGTACCTTGCTTTGCTTTGCTTTTCAGCAACGGAATTAGTCGGTTGTATAATTATTTTGAGAAATAACAAGTCAACCATGCATGTGCTTTGAAACAACCATCGTCAGAAACGCAAAATTCAAATTACCTTATGAGTTGGACTGTTCACATCTAATTCTTCTAAGATTGTTATGGAGCTGTATCGGACTACATCTGGAAAAGGCAAAGGCCTGCGAATACGGATTTGTAGAATATACCGAATAGCTCCCTTTGACCCCTCGTATGACGATGGTATCGGTCGCTGTGGTATTTGGAAATTAAAAGGATACTTGTATACCCCTGGGTGAATCTGTTCTTTTGCATCTGAAAAGTCAAATGGCGGATAAAATCAAAATAAATCGTACGAATGAAAAATTTAAAAACCTTCTATGGGGGTACCAATTGTGGGGGTTTCATCAATATATATGGATGTTATAGTAGTATAAGTTATTATACATGTGTATACATATGATGCATTTAATTCATCCATATCCGTTGATTGGTTTCGAATGAGTTTGGCTAACGATATTGATTAAGAAGTCAAAACCTTAAAGTTGGGTTTTATCCCCTAGCGACGCCCGTAAATATTTATTTATCTACATATATATCTACATCTTCTCATTGCTAACACATGAACTTGATCAGCAAATATATATATGGAAATTAATATCCATATCACAGCAAAAACATACTTGTATCTACTCACCTCCCCTCCCAAAAGCCTGGACATTATCATCGATATAAATTTCATGCGATATGTATTCATCATCAGCGCCTTTTAATCGGGTCTCTGTCCACTTCACGAACGCAGCTCCTTTCAATGACAAAATAATCCCTTTCGTAGTAAACGGTTTCTCTGAAGTGAGTTTCCAATAGCCACTAAGTTTATCTCCGGGTCTATAAACTTCTTTATCTCCTTCTTTGCAGATGAGAACGGATTTTATTTTTTCAGGCATTATAAGCTATGTAGCTGTTTTCTACTTAAATTGTTTAACTTGAAAAAAATACCTAGCACTTATATATTCCCATAAATATCTTCATTTCATTTTGCACGTGATAAATTTTGAAATACTAAACAATTACGAGCTGCGATCATGGGATGGTGTGTTTTATCTGTAGATTAAGTTGTGTCAGTATTATTGTAAATATACAGTATAACCTGATTTAGACAAAACTATTTTTGTGACTAAAAGCTAGCCCTGTCCAAAACAGATGTCTTGTTAACACATACAAAATGCAAAGAAAAAAATGTAAAATCAGGGGCGGGTGCAGGATTTTATTAAAGGGAGGCGTAATAACGAGAATCGGTATGAAAGGAATCAGACATGTTTAATGAATGAATATGATAAATTGCCATATTCAATATAATTTTTAGCAGATAACGATAGTTGATTTTGTTGTTTTTTTTTCTGGGCCGTAGCCCATCACGCGCCCTCATCAGCACCCGCCCTGAAAATAAAGAACCCGGATGATTCAAACAAGTTTCCAGTTTGTAATGTATTCAATTTTGACAGAATTTGCTGTACCTGACGTTGACTAACACTTGATACACGTTTATACATGATGTGAATATTTATCAGCAATTAGTTGCACTATATATTCGCTATATCGGTCACATGTAAATAGTAATAATGGTTTACAACCACGCTGATAGTGACCTGGTATTCCCGAAATACGAGAGGTGGGTGTCGAGAGGTCTTTTTTTTCTATTTTGTTACACCAGTAATACAGAAAGGGTACATTAATTTATTTAATTGATGTTCAAGTACGTATATGATTGATGTGTAACTGATTTATTACGTTTGATTTCAATTCTATTTAGGTAGGATATCGTCTTGAACTTCAGCTTGTACTTTCACAAACATTTTGATATAGCTTGATAATCTAGAAGTGAAAAAGACCCGGCTGCCATTAGTTTCCGGATCACATTAAAGCCGGAAACCTATTTGATATTAGTTGCTTCCCTGTCAAATATGCTGTAGTAGAATTATGCGTGGTATTAATTATTGGCTTCCCAGAGCTGACGGTTAGAAGATAAAGACATTAAGTGCTAACTTCAAGAATGCTCCAAATTGCTGCATAATGATTTTTTTAACCAACCAACCGACGCCTGCCTACAAATAACATTACCATATCATCATTCCATGAAAATTAAATAAAACTCCATTAAGCAGCTTTGGAAGACCAGACACCCAAGTTCATGGCTAAACCCATATTATGGGAAGGATATACCAAATTTCTTTGAATGGCAAAATATCATAACCTAATAGTTTCACACAAATTCATCCAACATTTTAGGAGTAGTTAAGGACACAAAACTGTGATGGACAAATGGAAAGGAAACCTGATCACTATATAGAATCCCACAGCAGGCCATATAGGTGTAAGATAATAAGACATTAACACACAAAAAGACTTGATATGATTAATACTTTTGTATTACAATAATATTATTATTAAAATATATTTTGCAATGGATGTAATGTAGTAACAATAGTATAATATAGTAAAACAATGGTTAAAAAAAACAGCTCAATAGTTCAAATAAAATATAGTGCTGATTTTCTAGTAAAACAGAAGTGTACAAAACTCCAAGCTTGAATAAAAGATTTTGCTGTTTTGTGCCCTTGCGAGAATCATAAATGCTGGAATAATGTAAACATTACATCAAACAATACTGGATTTAAGTTTAAAATATGAAATTCACAATTGTATATGAATGTATACAAAAAGAATCTATCTCTATTTGTATGTTTAACTTGACTTCTTAACCTTACAATGGATAGTCTATAACCAAGGGTGACCAAATCAACCTTCATAATTTGAATTTCCAGTAAATCATAAAGAGGACATACTACAGTACTAATCTAATGAATTGTTGCAAGTGGCAGATAAAGAAATGAAAAATAAAAAAAAGCAATGGCACCGCTGACTGGTCTAGGGGTGGCAACAGTGACTACCAATTTTTTTTATATAATTATATATTAACATAACCTTTTAATTAGCATAAATGATCCGCCCTTAAAATCTGCCTATGGTCGTTATAGCATGTTGTGGTCCAAAACAGTTTATTGATTCGTCAACATTGCCTGTGATCTCATATATCTTCTCAAAGTTACTGAAATCAATTCAGCTACAAGTTTAATAGTACAACAATGTTTATCTCAGATAGAAATGGTACACAAACATTTGTACAAATCAACTTCTAGTATTTGCATTTTGCTACGAAACATCTTGCATAAACGATATGGAAAACAAATATTCTTACAGCTCATCTATTTTCAAGGATAAAGAATAGTTTATTTGACCGAGGCTAGAAAATTCTAAACTTAGCTTATTGTATCTTCCAGCTTCAGAATACATGGTATAACTTATATAATAAAAAAAAATAAAGGTATTAAAATTTTAAAGGAATGCTTCGATAAAAAATATCAATATCCTACAAAGCCTGTAAAATATCTACATCCATATGTAAACAGTGCAAGTATGACTAACCTAATATGGGGCATATCTATTATTTTACAGTGCAACTACAAGCTGGACTTTTAACTGACCTACTAATAATTAGAGGTAGCTGTCCAACTAAGAATCCAAATTGAAAATAATCAATTCATATAAATAAGTTCACAAATTTCTATTTTTTGAGGGAATGTTGTTTGAAGCATTTTGTTCATGGATTCAAATTTCATATAAAGCTTTCTAGTAAAGGATTTTTGTGTTGAAAGTTATAATTGTATGTGTTAGCAAATCAGAGTTACCTCCCTTTAAGTAAAAAAAAATAGTAGTATTTTCCATTGATTTTTTTCAAATCGGTACAAGAAAGATTTTTTTTTAAAATCTGCAGTGTATTTAAATACTCTGAAGCATTCTTAACAATAAGTTTAAAACAAAATGTAATAAACCAACCCTACATGATTCTTAGAAGGACAGCAACACAGCACCTAGAACAGAGGATTGGAATGGATCTATTAAAAATATCATACATGTATATACAGTCAAACTTGTTTTCCTTCATTACATAACAGAAATTCACAAAAACTTAGTTGTGTACCCTTCATATGAAACCTGCACATATTTTTCAAAAACAAAAATTTATTTTTGTGAAAGAACTTTGTGGAATCAATACCATTTCTTTTCACAATTTAAAAATACAAGTTGCAATCACAAAAACTTCAAGTGGGAGAGATTTTTATCGAACTTGTAACCAAATTTCACAATACATGCATAGACAGATTAAATTTTTAGACAGTGAACAAAATATAAAATCTGGGCTGAACTTTTCTGCTGCGAGTATTAGATCTGCTTTATTTGAACATATATTGGTACTAACACTACTTATATTTAAAAAAAAGAGATTTTTTTAATATTGCATTGCCAGATAATTCTAAGTCAGTGTAAATCGCTTTATGTTAATGCGTGTGAAAACAAACCATATAAGAGTGAAGAATCATTTTTTTTACAAGATATACTGACTAGAAAGATTGTTCTGACCCATTGCGATTTGATTCGTTTAAAAAAATGCTTTATTGTTTCACACAAATGAATGTATGATGTAAAATGAAGAAAATATGTGTAAGGCCATACAAAGTTAATTTCTTAATTCTCTGACCATGAAAACTTATGAGAGATGGCAGCATTTATTGTCCGAAAGAAGTTATAATGTTGTTTTTTTCCAGTTTCTATTTGATTGATGTGATAAAAATTAGTAATTTCAACAGAGATGAAGGAAGGCATGACTTATTATGTGTGTGTATTAAAATAACTATTTTACTATGTAGACAAAGGCTCATAACCAACTTATCTTTACCCTTAGTGCAAAACTAAATCCAGTGACATACCTTATTTCGTGTGTTGGTAATTTGGGAATTCTGAAAGCATTGCAATTTGAACTTGATTAATGCATTCATTTAATTTCAACTCTTTTTATCTAACATTGGTTTTGTAAACAGTGAATTATCAATTAACTCCAAATCAGAAGTATTTTTTTTCACTTTACAACAATATTTACGTTCACATCTAAGTGTTGGTGATTAAAAATTTCAAAGAAGGATAAGAGTTAATAGAGTTACCCTGTTAGAAAATATCAGATAAGGCCAAACAAAATATGTGTATTTACTGTCACATGCTGAAAAAAATAGGGTTCGGTAGGTGACGGAAAAGGGCGGGAATTTCAGAAAATTGCTGATAAAAAAGTTAGGATCGGGTGACCATAAACACATATTTTTTTTTGGCCTAGGTAATGAAAATGGGTTAAGTATGGTATGCATTATGTTACATGATTTTGTAAATCATGAAATTTGTACACATTAAATGCATAAGTGTATTTCAATAAATACAAACAGGCTATATGTGTATAATCATCAGTAACGACTGGCACATAAACTTTGGAAAAAATGCCACACCAAACTTCTCCATTTTAACCATAAAAAATCTGAAAATTTTATCAGTTATTCAAGATAATTTGTAATTCATGTAATGGAAAGGGCAAAACAACCCTACAAAAATACTTCAAATGTTTTGTTCTGATTACAGTTGATGTGTATTTGTTGTTCATTTCATTCTCACCACAATAGAATCCAAATTCAATGTAAAAAGGACATTATAATGAATTGTAATGTATGAATGATGTACTCCAATACATGTACATTTATTAACATAATATAGATCAAAATACCTACGTCAACCTGAATTTAAAAAAAAAACAACACACGACTGAAAATACATTTGTGCATGTACAATAATATCAAATCATTCACGCCATAGACAAAAACATGTATAGCAAGTTCAGCAAGGTGATATAAATAAATGTGAATCATTCAGAACATGCATAGAGTTGTCACTTAGTTATAATTGAATAGTACACAATTATAAAATTGAGGATTTAAGATGAAGAAACGTGAAGTTGCATATTGTATGCTAGACATACACCCATTCATATAGCAATTTGATATCATACAGCACCAAATAATGACTTACAACGTATGTCCCAACTATGTACAATGAAAGCCACACACCAATTTCAAAGCGATCCATCCAAAGGGAAGCAAAGATTTTTGCGATGAAAATTTTCTTAGTCATTTA
Organism: Perna viridis; assembly: GCA_037379345.1. NCBI lineage: Eukaryota > Metazoa > Mollusca > Bivalvia > Mytilida > Mytilidae > Perna > Perna viridis. Next base: position 25,633,265 of record CM074515.1, read on the forward strand.
ATACAGTGTTACAAAACAGGATGTTAATATGAGAGAGCACCCATAATCACTTCTAACTTAAGTCCTACATGTATATATACATGTATATCAAGTCATAGGCAAAATTTGAAATCAATATATCCATTTGGAGCCGAGATAATTGCAATGAAATTCAAACGGAAAAGGTGATTCCAATATACCTATCACTAGTTGTGTGCAGGTATTAAAATTGTTAAAAAATGTACATGTATTTTCATGAAGTGAAATAGTTGCAATCAAATCTCCAGAGAAATTGTTGGTCAACTATTTCAAAAAATTAACTTAAAAACTTATTATAGAATGTTAACAGAATACACAATTTTATATTCATAACAGGCAGACATACAACCTTATGTGATATGTATGAAATACATGTATGTAAAATACACACAACTCATTGAATAAAAGATCTCAAAATTGAAGGATTTTTTTGTTCATGAAACTATAAACAATACATGTATAACATTAAAACATGGTCCAGTATTAAATACAAAATAGTCATCACAACCATTCAGCAGTAAAAAAGGAAGATTAATACAAAGTTTTATGTAAATCAGATAATTACTATAGGATACATATACATGCATATAAAACAAACACATGCCAAAATTTCTATGGTTAAGAAACACCAAGTCACACAATACATGTATTTTGGTGGATAACTGAATGTTAATTAATTATAAATTTTAGCATTGCATATTGTTGCACATGTTTTACAGGCAAATTTGAAAATGTTCTACCAATATAACTGCTTATAATTATTCATTTTACAGGCAACACACCAATTGAAATAAAAATTTTGTACATGTAAAGGTTGTATAATTATGGTAACATGTAAACTATACCTGTATTTAAAACACAAAATATTTCTTCCAAAAATTTTACCAGAAAATCCTTCAGTACAAAACTGAGGATGATATGTGCTAAAAAGAATTGCTATCCTTAAAAAGTATAAAACTTTGAAAACATTAAAACCACAAGACAAACCGTTTGAAACAGTACCCTTTATATCACAGAAATTCCTTGCAATTATAATTAACAAATTTCAGTGTTAAAATTCAATTCATTAACTGTATAAAATATCAGCATGCAAAAAGAAAAAAACAAGAAACATGTTATAATGCACTATCAACTGCATACAGTTTATATACAATATACACATACACTTCAGCTTTCATTCATTTTTTTTCATTGACAATGATCAAAGTGGTACTTATTTTAAAAATTAATGTTACAGAAGCACAAGACAGCTACATGTACATGGGTTACAAGTACATGTAGTAAAGTCCCCTGTTATGTATTAAATTTGAAGCACAGAAACATGACCTAAGGCTCATAACTTCCATAAAATTTAGACTATTACATACACAGTGATTGGGATTAAAGTTTAGAGAATGGGCCATTCTTTAACATTCTGTGTAAAAATTTCTTCTTTTAATGGGACATTTTCAGCAGGAATGTGATAAAAAACACAGAGGTTCTTTAAATCCTAATCACAACATACATGTACATGTATACCAGTAGTCATATTCTATATTGAGTTACTGTAAGGGGAAAAAAACTTGAACTTCGTCAAGAAATTTTCCAAGTCATTAAGATAAATTTTCACAAACACACACTTCAAACCATACAACGAAGCACAACCTATTTTCTTTCAAGAAGACTTTGTGCAGTTTTCAAATTATTTTACTTGCATTTGTACATGTTGAAAACTCAGTTACATCCTCCTATTAATTAAAAAGGAATACTAGAATGGTGAAAAAGGAGTGGGCAAGTTACATATAACATGACAGATAAATATGACCAAAAAAAAAAAAGACAACATTAATTCATAAGTGACTTCCATTTTACATTCAGACATTCTTGTACAGCACATCTCAATGTTGAATAGTTTCCCACATACATGTACATGTATTAATATGCCTACATGTATGATGTGTGTAATTTATTTATCAAACATTTTCAAAATTCAAGGATGCTATTGATCTTTTGTGCATCTACATCTGCATGCTTATTAGTGATCAATCAGTCAGAGTTTTTCAATAATATCAGAATCTCTTAATGTCACATTATGCAATTTAAAATTGTTTACGCCCTACATACAAGATGTTACTGAAATAACAATATGAAAAATGTATAACTTGAACATGATTTATCTATTTTTAACCACTACTGACAATGTCTATGAATAATTTGTGGTGTAATTTACGAAAAAAATCAATAAAAGCTGAAGTGTTGAAATAAAAACAACTATAATGTTACTACCGCACTATCTTTGTCTTTATCAGACTTCTGATCAGTCTTTGGCAGTAGATCTCTAACTTCATCATCATCTTCTTCATGTTCATTTATAATGTCACTATCATAAGACTTTGTGGAAGACTGTTGAGAGCTCTGGGATATGTTGGACATTTGGGAATGTCGTCCAACACCACCACGATGAGCTGGGGCAAGTGTTAGCCTTTGATTCACTGGCTTAACAGTAATAATCAAATTGGAGCTGTTAGCTACCATCATGTCCGTTACCTGATCTAATGTTTTTCCCGCCACATCAATTCCATTAACCTCTAAAACTTCATCGTTTACTGCTAATAGTCCTGTACTTTCAGCTAATCCTCCTGGGACTAAACGGGAAATGAAAATTGCCGGCACTTTTTCTAAACCTTGTGGTGTAACCCTTACACTAGTACCGTCTCTAATATAAAAACCTAATGGTTTATCGGAACCATTTTTCATGAGTTTGACACGTCTATGTGTTTCTGGCACAATGTCTACATCAATAATTGCTGACACTCTTCTAAAGTCTTCTGGCATACTAATTTTAATGCGTGGTTTTGGTGGTGGCTCATTGCTAATTAATTTACTTATTGCACTTTTCTTCTTTGTCATAGTACCATAGCCATTAACTTCAAAAGCACACTCTTCTAAAAGAAATAACCATAGAATTAAAAAATAATACATACATGTACGTACACATTGCCCCTGTTAAATCATCTTAAAATGTGGAAAAACTATTTGTTGTGGAACCAAGGACACATATTAAAACTACATGTATATGATAAACCATTTTTGGGTGGGGTTGACATTTAGAAAAGATGTTGAGGAAATACACATGAAACATTTTGCCTTTCACATATTAGTTTACATCTATAATTACTACTTTTAAATACATGTGTACATATTAACGAAAATCTGCAACGGCTATTGACTATAAGCTTCTAATGCATTTTAAAATTTTATGTCAATCTTTTCTGTTACATGTATGTGATCAAGCCCCTCATCGGCTGTTAATTGGTTTCATAAAGATCTATCTACATGTATTAGTATGTGTGTGACCTTCACAAAATGAGAAATTTAATGAATACTATGGTACAAAAAAATGTACATGTAGTTAACAAGGATCAATTTGAGATACACATGTACAAATGTACTATTATGAAGCACAAAACAGTACTGTAAATTTAAAAAAAAATGCTTTACAGGGTACAGCTTTATAAGACCAAAGAGATTACATTTTGAACAGATGGGGCGTGTATAGACACACCATTCAAAAGATATGTGTACAACTTAGAATTTTGATTTGGGATTAGACATCTGCTGCGACACAGGGTAAGAATCCAACCAGAATTAAAGAGGCTTCTCTTTGGCCCCTAATTCCTAAATAGTTCCAGTCACAACCTCCAAAAAAAGTCCCAAATTTCTTTGGAGGTACATTTTGTATGTCACCTTGTGGTACAATTCCAAAGAGATCCATTTCCTTTTACTCAAATTATTGTCTGGACAGCAGAAAAATGCTTGTTTCAGATCTTTAATTATATCTACATGTACATGTATATAAGAGGACAATTAACATTGTAAAAAACAAAAAAGTGTGATTATCAAGAACCAAACATGTACATGTACCGTGTAATTGCATATTTTTAAGAAGTTCAATGAAATATAACTATTATATATTCAAGTGGGATATGCTGGTAAAAAAGTACACTGTAGCTTCATATTCTCCTGTGAAGTTCCAAAATACATGTACATGTACAATGTATGTGTCATACAACAAACCTTTTCTCTGAACCATAATGCGTAAAATGTGCTTAGCAGTCTGTAAGGCCAGATTGTAGTTGTCATCATTATTGATAGGAAGGAGATCACCATCTTTGTCCGAATATGTTATCACAAATGGGTCATTCATCAGTCGATGAAGCTTTTCAACTCTGATGTAGAGGTCTTCAAACTTCTGGGTTTTAGCCTTGTTGACAGAAAACCTTCTAAATTCTGCGTCAAGCTGTAATACAAGTATAATATAAATGTATTTAACATTTTCAACATCAAATGTAATTTTCATACATGTATACAAAATATAAAAAAATTAAGCCAAGAATAAAATTAAATGTGGATATATTTATATACAACCCTGCAAGAATGCTGTTGTGTTACATGTACTATGTTCAGTATGTATTTCTTTTTGTTTTAAACTAATTCCAAAGTCTTTTAGGGAACTTTCCTGGTAGTGATCAGTAAATTAAGGAGTGCCTATTTGGAATACTACATGCACATGTACATTGTACCTACTCATTTGATGTTTTATTTTACCCTTTTCAGGGATTTCAATAACTTTCATTTCAACAGGAGAAATTAAGATTTGAACAGGTGAAATCAGATTTTTTCTGTTTAAGTTCTGTAACAAAATTCAAATTTTAACAGGTGATTTCATTGAAGTGAAATAGTGAAATTGGCCTGGTGCCTCCTCTTATTGAAGGCCCTGCGGGCCCTTTTACAATTTTAAGATAGGACTACAGCCTGTGCAGGTGGCTGGGCAAAGGCTGAAAAAATAAATCAGAGGAATTCTTGATTATTTACATTTTGTATCTTAATAAATAAAAAATACTAGTGTTTCCATCAGATTTTGGTAAAACAATTAACAGTTTATCCATAATGCTGGGACAAAAGTTACATATACATTGAATAACATATATTTCAAACATATACACCATTATTTTTTACATATATACACTTCAAAACTTTAAATTCTTCATTAAAAAACAAGAACTGAGAGAAAGCCTTAAGAGTCCCTAACAAAATAGTTTTAGTTGGTCTTGAGTAATAGAGGACAAGTTAACATTTAAATGCATGTACATGTTAAAATTTGGAACCAATACATGTTTTCTATATTAAATGCTGTTTATAAATATTTCCCAATGTAATCTTTGTATTAGGTTCGTTTACAATATGAAAATGTTTGCTAACACACTGTTGCCATCAATGTCAATCATGAGTCATTTATGTGACAAGTGTATTCAAGCATGCAAATCGGTTTGTGATCAGTCATAACAAATATCCATTATCTTAATATCTACTTTTCGCATTGGTCAACAGAATACAGAAAAAAATATCAAAAACTCTGGAGGTGAAGTTGGTGCAATATAACAATTCTATCAAGAGTTAAGACTGGACCACTTTAACAGCAGGCAATAAAATTTACCTGGAAGTTATGTCGGTGAGGACAGGTGTGACCCGCACACACCTTCCAAAGTAATAAAAATTAATTACCTTGCTCTTGACCTCTACTAGAGATGTTTCTAGATGCAAAGAAGACTTCGATACTCTTGACATTGTGATATCAAAGCCCGAATGGGCTCGAATATTCGTTTATTTTCCTTTTTCCACACCAATGGTGTTGTGTTTATGAATGAACAACAATCGGTGACGTCACTGAAATTGTTATTAATCTCCAACAAAAATGCAACAGGTGCGCGTTTACTAAGAAGCAATTAAGAATCAATAAATTGATTTTAATATTTTGTACTGTTGGTATCCGTTTTTTTTTGTTTGATATACACTTAGTTTGATCGAATAGTATTTTTCTACGTCCTAAACGTTCATGAAGTTTTTAAGCGGGTTTATTCAAATATAACAGATTCCCTTATTCCTGTTCCGGACCGGGATTTCAGAACATTTTTGTACCCATCTGAAATTCATTGGATATTGAAATTAGATACTGAATATATTCTTCTTCGCGGTTCAAGATATAATCAAGAAATGAAAATTTTAATAAATCAAATGACAGTCCCGTGTACCCAAGAACATTCTCGTTTGCTTTGGCGATACCATTTATCGTCAAATTATTGAAATTCCCATGGGGACCATATGTGCACCACTTATTGCGGACCTTTTTTTGTATTGTTACGAATTACAATTTATGGTTAAAATAAATAAAGACCATCTCGAACAACATTAGACGGAAAAGTTTATAATAACACCTTCTCACGTGCACCTTCTGTCCTTCAGATATTTGGACGATATTTTGACTCTGAACGACGACGACTTCAATATTTACACTAAAGATCTATATCCTGCAGAACTTTCTTTGCAGTACTACTAATAAAAAAATGTCCGTTTCTTGTTCTAAGTCATGAAGGTAAATTTGCTCATATTTGTAACAATGTTTCAGTTCTGTATATAGCCGAGTAATTACTACATGTTACATGAAGATTTCCAATATCGCAAGCTCGTAAAAACATTCACCAAATTTTTCTACCAACACTGAAAAGTCATTCTTAAATACAGATGAACTTGCAAACGATTTGTTATATATAGTAAATAAATATTCTTCATAAAGCAGGGAAACCTCAATACTCACCCAATAAGTTGACTAAACTATTGAAGGATTTAGTTATTTTCGTTAAAAATATCAATATTAACATTGATTCGCTCATAGGGTCTTCACATAGAAACTAACACACTGTATTTAAAAGCAGTTTTTGGTATGACATGAGTTTATCCTAATTGACTCCAGCAACATACATTTACTTTAAAATAATTGTTGCTGGAGTCTAAAATGGCAATTATTTCGCTGTATCTGTGTATAATGTTGTTTCGGAGCCAACTGCAGACTGCCCTTTGGTGTGAGAGTTTCCTCGTCGTTCATTGAAGACCCATGGGTGGCCTGTGCTGACCTTTTTCATTGCGGTGGGATTGTTTTTCTTCGACATATTCACCTTGTCCACTCCCGTTCTATTACACGTCTGTCATGTAGCTTAAATAATTTAAATACAGGTCTATGCATATTCAAGAAATACACTTGAAATCCATATTGAATTATTCCATGGGCTGGGAGGGTCCACCGTGCACCCCCTACTCATCAACTTCATGGTGATTTTTAGGTACCTTAAGCTCTATAACTCCCATTACCGAATCAATAGGTCGCTTAAGAATATTCTCGGATTCTTTTTCAGTGTAAGCCTATATTTGTTGTACCCCACTGGGTCAAAAAGCCGAGATTTTTGTGACTCAATTGTTTGAGCGTCTTAGCCTTCCTTGGATAGCATGTGTAAACAAACTAAACAAATTTAGGTATCATCGTATAGCCTAATGTCTTATCTTTACAATGGTACCAAGAAAGTTGCTTAGAGTTTGTGGTAAAATAAAAAAAAAAACCCTATCCCGCCCAGAAATCGCTTAAATTGACATATTTTTTCGATGTCAAAACCCCTAGAGTATTAATGCTACAGTAAAAAATGGCTTATTTGACATTTTCTGTTTAGTATTATCACAACTTTTTCTGTTTTTTTTTATTTTTGTTTTTTTGTTTTTAATGAATTTTGGCGATTTTCGTAGTCAGAATTTGTCAAAAAATGCGAAAAATGGAATTTTCGATTTTTCGGTCAAATGTCACATAAATTCGACTCTACAAGTTATTGCTCGACTAAAACGACTAAAATTTGGTTTCATTCGATAGGTGATTTAATTTTCTACATAAATGAAGCACGAAAAACTAATTTTCAAGAAAGCATTTTCATTTTTTTTTTATATATTACCCCTACCCCTAGAAAACTGGTCTCAATATCAAACGGAATTCTCATTCACAGCATACTGAAATTGTAGGCATGCATAATTAAGATAATGATGTACCTACATATATGATCAATTTAGGCGCTTAGATTTTTCCTTTGGGGTGAAATTTCTATAAGATCGGAAAAATGGGAATTTTCAGAATTTTCGAATTTTCTACTATATCACACGATATTCAGAATACTGTAGTTTAAACAAGCTTTTGTGTGATACGGTTCATTAATATAGTGTCTTACATTCAAAATGAGTCCAAGTAATAAATATTTGAACTTGAAGAAAATATAAAATTCTGAAAATTGCCATTTTTATGAAAAACTCATTATTGTCACATCAAAACTGTTAATACGCACCTGAAATGAGAAGATATGTTGGATACATCGATAATTAAAACAATAGTGCCCAACATGTCTTGTGTACAGTTTATATGCCAAAAATTAACGTTTTAGTTCATGTTGAGGTATTTTTATCATGGGTTGTGGTAGCAATTTTCCACATAGCTTGACTTGGAAAAGTTCAAATATTTATTACTTGGACTCATTTTGAAGAAATTGGCAATTTCTTTCAAATACCTACTTCAAACAAGCTTTTATATATTCAAATACAATTATATAGTGTCTTAGCTTTTTAACGAGCCAGAGTAATAAATATTTGAAGTTTTTTAATTCCAAATAGGTGGAAAATTGCTACCCCTAACCATGATAAAAAATGCCTCAACATGAACTAAAATGTTAATTTTTGGCATATAACCGATGTACAATAGACATGTTGTGTTCTAGTATTTTTATTCTCGATGTATTCAACATACCTGCTCATTTAAGGCGCGTATTTTTCAGTTTCAATATGACAATAATGAGTTTTTCATAAAAAGGGGATTTTTCGGATTTTCATATTTTCTTCTATTTAAATGGTAATTGGCATTTTCTTCAAGTACACTTTTGCATATACAAACACATCTATGTAGCATCTAAGGTTTCTAATGAGTCAAGGCATCGCATACTTTAACGTATCCAAAGCCATAAAGGCGAAAGAATGATTAGCATTTTTAAGTGGTGTTGGATACATATTTGCAAATCATTCATTGTAGTTGCTTCTTTGAAACCTTATGTGTATAAAAATTATGATGGCAAACAAAATCAAATCATGTAAAAACTGTGATATTTTAAACAAAAAATATACAATTTACGTGCTAAAATGCGTTATAATGTGTTTTATTCTTAAATTTCCCTTTTTTGTAATATTTTGTCGTCTTCGGGACAATAAAAGCATAATTTTGCTTGACAATGTGATTGATACAAGATTTTCATAATAAATGCCTGAAAGACATTGCGTACGGTTCGTGTATGCTATAAACGATCATTTTCTTTCGCATTAGGACAGATTTTAGTGGGTAGTGGATACCATCTTTCGCCCAAATGCCCTGGAATACGTGCATTGCCTTGGCTCATTAGAAAGGTAAGATGTTACATAAATGAATTGGAATATGAAAAAGCTTGTTTGAAGTAGGGTACTCGAAAATAAAAATTGCCCATTACAGGCGAAATGGAAGAAAATATTAAATCCGAAAATTCCCAATTTTATGAAAAACTCATTATTGTCAGTTTGAAACTGAAAAAAAAACTCGCCTGAAGATGAGAATATATGTTGAATACATCGGTAATTAAAACAATAGTACCCAAGATGCATTTTTTACATGGAGTATGTGCTAAAAATTAACATTTTGGTTCTTATTTAGGTATTCTTTTCATGGGTGGAGGTGACAATTTTTCACCTAATTGGATTGGAAAAGTTAAAATATTTATTACTTGAGCTCATTACAAAGCTAAGAAAGACACTAAATAATTGTATTTGAATATACAAAAGCTTCTTTGAAGTAAGGTATTTGAAAAAAATGCCAATTATAGGTGAAATGCAAGGAAATATGAAATTCTGAAAATTACCCTTTTTATGAAAAAAACTCATTATTGTCACATTGAAACTGAAAAATACGCCCTGAAATGAGAAGATATGTTGGATACATCGAAATTAAAACGATAGTACCAAACATGTCTATTGTACACCGTTTATATATTAATTATTAACATTTGGTATCATGTTGAGGCATATTTTGTGGCAATATTTCACCTGACTTGACTTAGAAAAGTTCAATATTTATTACTTGAGCTAATTTTGAAGCTAAGACACTATATTAATGTACTGTATTACACAAAAGCTTAATTGAAGTACGGTATTCTGAAAAAGGGAAATAACGGGTGATATAAAAGAAATTCTGAAATTCTGAAAATTCCCCTTTTTACGATTTTATAGTAATTGTTACCCCAAAAAGAAACTCTAAGCGCCTTAATTGATCAGATATATTGGGAACATCATTATCTTCATTATGAATACCTAAAATATCAGTTCTACAATGTCAGTATGCTGTAAATGAGAATTCTGTTTGATATTGAGACCAGTTTTCTAGTGGTAGGGACAATATTTAAAAAAATGAAAATCTTTTCTTGAAAATTAGTTTTTCGTGGTTCATTTATGTAGAAAATTAAATTACCTATCGAATGATATCAAATTTTAGACGTTTTAAGTGAGTAATAACTTGTAGAGTCGAATGTATGTGACTTCTGACCGAAAAATCGAAAATCTCATTTTTCGCATTTTTGATAAATCCTGGCTACGAAAATCGCTAAATTTCATCAAAAGAACCATAGAAATATAAATTGTGACAATACTAAACAGAAAATACCAAATAAGCTATTTTTTACTCAAGTATAAATAATATAGGGGTTTTGACATTGAAAAATATGTCAATTTAAGCGATTTCTGGGCGGGGTACGGGTATATTTTTTTCATTTTACCGCAAAATCCTGAGAGTTACAGCAACTTTCTTGGTACCATTGTAAAGCTGAGACATTGAGCTATATGATGATACATACATATGACAGTTTTCTTCGTTCGGTAGAAAGAAGAAGCTCGTAGAATAAAAAAAAACTTTAAAATTTATTTTTTCCCCACGAGGTATAAAAAGTAGCAAGAAAAAAAAAACAAAAACAAAAACAAAAATGCTTCAGTTATTTTTTTTTTGACGACAAAAAGATTCGTAAATGAGAGGTATAAGGGTACCTGAAAATCATATTTTGGTTGACGAGCGTGGGGGTATCTCAGCCCACGTACTAAATGGTTCTATTAAGTAATAAATCTTCAACTGTTTTAAGAATACCCCCCATTTAAGCTGCTTCAAAACATAAAATAGTAAAATGGAAACTAGATTCATAATGATTAGATTACATAGCTGTTGATTATGAGTTTAATTTTGTGATCGATCATCTATGACTATGTGCTGATAAATTTATGTATTTGCACTTGTATTAGTTCCTTGGATACAGACTTACAATGGTGGAACTAGAAACTGATAAGGGGCGACCCAGAAGTTCATAAAAGGGGTCCCGGTTATAATTTGCACATTTTTACCCATGGATCCCTATTTTTGCTTAAAAAGTGTCGACAACCACGGGCGAAAAAAAACTAAATAATCCAAAACAAATTGTGTTAAACATGTTTAGACGGATTCTGATAATCATTTTTTGTTTCTAGTTTCGGTGATTTGATACATCGCATCTACCCACAAGGAGTTTGAGATAAAGTATACTACAGACATTGTGAAGTCAGCCTCATATCTTGACCTACACTTAGAGATCGATGGTAAAGGAAACTATGAACCAAACTATACGACAAACGCGATGATTTTTCATTCCGTGTTGTTGACTTTCCTTTCATCTGTGACAACATTCCATCAGCACCTGCGTATGAAGTTTTCATATCACAACTCATACGTTATGCCAGAGTTTGTCGTAACTACGCAGACTTTTTGTATCGAGCTAGCCATCTTACAATTCGGCTTCTAGAACAAGGTTATGTTGCTACAAGATTGAAGTCATCACTACAGAAGTTTTATGGTCGTCATCATGAACTAAAAAATGATGGGGTAACTTTGCTAAAATATGTTTGTAAAAGCCACTGGATGGTTCAGTGAATGGTGTATCAAATATGAAGTTTTCACATCCCTTATTCAGTGCTTCGGCACTTTGATTACCATTCGGAATTAAGATATTTCCGGTAAGATCGGACTTTTACAATATCCCAGTTACAGAAAATAGAGCGAATATTCAAGTTATTCAATGCTTGTTTAAGTTTTTGCAATAAGTCTGTGAGGCACGTAGTCATGCCTAAACACAGACAACGCCAGTATTTAAAGCATTGGATTGTTGATACAATTCTGTCAAATTCAGAATCGACCAAAGCTAATTCAGTGAAAGTACTGAAGGTTCGTTGTGCTTTGACATTACATTTGCCTTATTCTGAATTACGCTCCTATAAAAGTCCCTGCTAAAGTATAAATAATTATGTTCATTTTTTTGCTTTGCAGTTTGGTTGGTCGCCTCTCTATGTAAACGTGAGATAAAAATTCCCTGACGAACATCATGATTATTTGGACTAGCTCTCCAGTACCACAGCTCCTTTCCAATATATATACTACACTCTCCAGTAGGAAAAGTAGCTTGTTTACATGAAGTTCATGATCAGTACTCAGTATTCTGTTCTAATGGCCAGACTTTTTATTTAAACTAATTAACTTTAATGCCTTTCCCTTACACTATTGTATTTACATTTGAATGTTTTTTGTCATACTTACATTGTACATGTATATAGATCATTAATCATAGCATGACCCCAGATTTAACAAAAAACGTATCACCCAAAAGAAGAATTTATATATATAGCAAAAGAAAATCAAGAATATATATACAGCAAGCCTTTTGTATATAAATCCTTGCCCAAAATAAATAATGAAAGTGAGACCCGACAGGGTAGTCAAGGACATTAAAAACCCCCTGATTTAGTTAATAATGAGAGACTGTGCCCTGATCCATACATGTATGTCAAAAGTGAATGTAATTATTATATGCCTACATTTTGCAGACTTGGTGGTCATTGACAAAATTAATTCCCAGTTACTGCAAGATAGTTCTCAGTACCTAGTGAAGCTAAGTGTAAGGGCAATATCCAAAGTTATCAATGTAGGCTTATACATACTAATGTTCATTTATTTCTTATCACCAAAAGATCTTCAAGAAGTGTAAACACACCTTTAAGTAAGCTCTGAAAGGCCCAGACAACAAAATAAAAAAAAAACCCATGGTAACAAAATGATGAAACATCTTCAAAATAAACTAAAACATCAAATAACAATATAAAAAACATCAATGACCAACATCTCATGACTGTGGAGGGGTTCAATTACTTTTATAAGACTTTAACCATCCCCCTTTAAATGTAAGGTTAAAAGTTGGTTCGGTAAGGGGAAAATTTGGCCTCAAAAACAAAGTCTACATGAAGACAATTTTATGTTGTTTTTCCAGCTCTTTAATGTGTTTTATAGTTGATTTGATTGGTTTATAGTAATAATTTGAACATATAATGTCATACATGCCCTTCAAACTTGGCTGAGATTACAAAAATCTGTTAAAAGGGCTGAAAAACACCAAATTTTGTGCAGTTTTTTCTCTTTTAACAATGACCATGTGTGTTGATTCTCCTGCTTTATATATTTTGTGTATAATTTTTAGTTACAACTTGTGTAAAAATATATTGAGTCAACAGATTTGTGGCCACTTCCGTTCCACACAAAAATCATCTTAAAAGTTGCAGAAATGTTTAAAGTTAAAGGTTTTTGTAAAAGTTACACAAATGCATACTGTTAATTACTGAATGACGTCATAATTCTCGTCAAAAACATCTAATATGCAGTGTTTGCGACTATTTTACTGTACTATTACTACATAGAAATCAGCTTTCATCAAATTTTCAAAAATGCCCAAATTATGAGGCTAAAAGGGCTCCTTACCAAACTTTCTCCTTTCACTGCAACAACAAATAAACACACCGTAATATATTCAATTCTCCTTCATGGAATACCTCAGCATACAAGAGGAGATATCCAATTAATCAACACTCACCATTTAATTGAACAAATTTCTTCTTATAATATACTTCTCTAAAAAGAATTTTTAATAATTTTTATTATTTATCTATTTATAGCACTTATCTGGACCCAACCAAGATGGATCTATTGTAAGAGAAGTAACAGATGGCAGCGTTTTTATCAGAGCTGTCTTTTCAAATGAGGCTCTTGAGGAGATGTTCAGGTAGTATTATGCAGTAAGAAGGCGACCTCAGTCCAAATCCTTGTTTTAGGAGGGCATCTAGAGCTTTGCTTTAAAGATTTAAGTGGGAAAAATCTTAAATTTTAGAGTATCTCTGTTACCCACTTTGCATGGATTGTTGTGCTCTGACCTTAGTTACATCATTTTGATTTACTGCAAAATGAAATAGTTGAAGCAATGTATATATCTATAAACACTGTACAATACTGCATTGTGATATTTTTACCTGCGTAACCAAAGGTGAATCCCTCTACTCAGTATGTCCATCAATCCATTCATCAGGCTGTTAGGTTACCTACTGTGCATTATCTGTACCTCAAAAAGTACCATTATTATTGAAACTTTGCACAATGTTGATATACATTTGTACATATTAAAGATGTGCACCTCTTATTATGGAGAAACCAGACAAATATTTCCATAAATTTTTAGCATGTTGAATGAAGCCATTTCTTGTCACTTTATGGTGTTAAGAATACCTACTTTGTGTAATCTGTAGCATAAAAAGTATAATACTGATATTATTGAAACTTTTCACAGTGTTTATAAATATATATATTGATGATAAGCGCTTGGCACATTTGTTAAATTTGTAAAGTGTTTTTATGCCTGTTGATGATACTTATGCCCTGACAAATATATAATGGTGACCCAGGTCTAGACTTGTATTGGTCTTGTTTATATTTTTAGTGATGAAGGCTCTTCACAACCTGAGTGGTTCAGTGCATTATTGATACTGAAGAAGTACACAGTTTGTTTTGATGCTAGAAATTGCTTGGTAGGTTAACCTGTATAAACAAGAGCAATGTATTGATAGTAAATGCAAATACAATAACACCATGATTTATGATGGCCGATTGTTTTTTTAATGGCCCATCATCAACTGTAATGGTCCATTCAGATGAATAACTAAGCGGTCATAGTCACATTGTCAAAAAATATTTCCCAATCCCTGAACGTGCACAAACTTATGAGCTAGTGAAGATTTGTATTTGAATTGTTTAAAATCGAACTCTTAGGGAATTAAATTTAAACTAATGAAAATAAATGGGAGAATTACTTAAAGAACATTGTTTTTTAGTCTACCCATAATTTCATACAATTCAAAAGGTCTCAAACCTGTTTTGCAAATGGAATTATGTACAGATTTGTAAAAGAATTAGGCAGTATAGAAAAAAAACTGAAGCATGCATGTTAAAAATCCATCAATCCTACTTTGAAGTGGACTGTCTTATCTGTACAACTCTGATAAAAAGGGAAATTTTCAATAGAATATTGAACATTGAGTTACTCCATTAACTCAGTGTTTCACAAGAATTAAACATTGACCTGGGAATTCAAGTATTTGAGTGTACTGTAATTACCAATTTACTTAAAGTTAGACCTGCTAATGATTCCATTCAGTCACTTCATGAAGTATCTCACAACACTCAATTCTGTTTTCTGTTCAGATGATCTTTCTGATCATTCAAACAGATTTTAGTTTCCATGATTGTAAAAGTATTATTGGAAGAGTTTGTTTGTTTGTTGGGGTTTAACGTCCGAGCAGCAATATTTCAGCTATATTCAGACAAATTTATTGGAAGAGAAAAGGTGAGGAATTCAGAAAGGGTCATCTGGAAAGAAAGTAGAATTGCAGTGTTGTTAGATCCCACATGCAGTAACTGAATGGAGCAGTTAGATTGTTCATTTGTTTTCTTTCTTTTTTTTTTGACAGGAAAGAAGTGAGTTTATCATTAAAGTAACATCAGCTTCAGTATGGGATTTACAACAAGGGTTTTACCTCAAGTACAGGGTCACTGACTGGTTTGTATCAACTTCCTTTTTTGATGTTTTCTGTATCTCCTTAATAAAAGGTCATTTAAAAGTTTTATTATCATAATACTATGGTGTATTTTGTATAATTTATGTTGCTGGTTTCCATGTGCTTGTTAGTTCTCTATGTTGTGAATGACTTTTTATATATATATATATATATATATATATATATATATATATATATATACCCCCTCTCCAAAGGAGAGGGGTTATACTGTTTTACTCTTTTCCGTAACACTTTTTTCAATCACTATTTTCTCAAACTACTCATCACAGTGGCTTAAAATTTTGACACATTGTTCCTGTATGTATGCCATATGGTAGGATCCATTTTAGGAAAAAATTCGACAACTATTCTCTGTTCACTGAGGATCTTGTCTATTTTCCTTATATTGTGATTGAAAGAGAGGGTATCACTAGTAAGCCATTATTCACAGATTTCTTGTTGATCTTGATGTTCCTGGCCATGTTTTTTATTATTCAGATTTCCTTTTGTTCCAATGACAGTTAGTTATTCATACATTTTCAAACATTAATAAAAGACAAAATAAAGACATGAGTTATGGTAGCCCTTGTGGACAGCCTATCAAAACCATTAATGACATAGAAGGTTAGCAAAGACTGTTTCTTAACATCTCTCCTTTATCATCACCATTCATATACAGTATGTTTAGGTTGAAGGAAAATAATTGCAATTCTCCCATGTATGTTACTTAATTCTATTTTTTTTATAATACTTTCTTACATGTAACTTGATTGTAATACTTTTGAAGCATGGATAATCAACAAATTAGAGATCTGGCTAAAGAAGCTTTTGAGAACTACCAACAAGTTCAAAGCAGGTAAAGTATTGGGACTCCACACTGATAGGTCAATATCTTTTATTATATAGATAGCAGTGATTTACCAAATGTTCTCAGTGTAAAATGTTTCGGTAATTCACACTGCGAAATAAATTCGGTAATTTCACTCTCATACTTTCTCCCGCCAAAACCTCACAACAGGATTATCAATCCGCCATTCACAAAATTTGTAAGTTATGTTAAAAGTAGCAAGGAATATTGGAGGAAATCTATAAAATAAATAAGATAATTGATTGATTATGGTAAATAACCTTAATATGATCACTTGTGGCAAGAACGCATTAAGATTTAACTTGTGCACAGAACAAGTTTGCACATTCGCTAAATCTAGGTGTTCTTCTGCACTCATGATAAAATTTTGCTTATTCACTCTTTCCAATTAATATACCTATTATTACCCTAAACAATTCTGATCAAGAGGCAGATGGTGGCAAATTTAGTCAAATATTTACGTACAAAAATTGCCAGAACTTTTTATGTTATGAATAGAATTCCTAATTTTTATGCCTGTTGTGCCAGTTTTTTTTACCCCACTTGTGAAAACTTTATTCAAATCTTTGGGTTTTCCATAAACATCAGTATCAAGCAATCTTTCAACCATGCTGAAATATTAGTTGAGAAAGGATTTGAGAAAAAAACTGAACTTGAGATTTTTATGCAGCTGGATCATAGAGTAGATTGAGTGAGTGAATTTTTAAAAAGCATCAATTTGTTAAGAAATATTGAATTTGGGAGTAAGCATCCATCTAAAAATGTATCAGGATTTAAACAAATGTAAAAGGGGGAGGTTTAAAGTTAGTTTCTTAAATGAAATGAACAAAATGCTGCTGCATTTACATGTATGTATGTAAAATACATGTAAACGAGGATCAATGTTACACTTCCTTTCCTAAACGAATAAACCATTGTTGCTGCACGAGTAGTTCCTGTAATTTTTTTTTCAGAAGTGACTCTATGGATTGTAGCATTCCACTGACCCAACTGTTAGAAAATATGACGGAAGTAGAATCACAAGAGAGCCAGTGTACAGAAGGTAAGACATTTTTTTAGAAATGGTTGAAGTTAAGTATATCAGAAAAAAATTGATTTTCACCGTGGTTTGAACTTGAAATGAGACATTTTGAGGCATTGAGTTTCTGTTAAGTTGGCCAGCTTTTCAGTCTTCTTGTTCAGGTTTAAAGCTTTTTATCATCATGAAACTTGGTACAGTTGTCAAGAAGCCAGTAATCAACCATAAAAAAAACATTTAGATGTTCTGACTGGAATATTGCAAGGTCTACTTATGTTCTTGTAAGTAGTTCGGTTGATTTCAGTTTTCTGTTATTTTCCAGATACAGGTTTACAGAAAGCTTTGCGTGTGGAAGATTTCATTATTCCTCCTCAGCAGCATGTCCTATTAGAAAGTATTCAAGGTAAAGTATATATGTTTTTAGATCGCCACATTGACGAGTTAGGGCTGTATTGAGATCCTCATGTCTTTTAGTCCTCCTGAAAACTTTTGGTTTTATGAAAAGCAGATCAGTAAACATTGAGGACTATAGTTACGTAAGCATATAGTGTATGGTGTATGTTGAGCAAATTGTTGGTTTTTTTCTACACCTTGTATCACTATACCAATGGTAGTGTCTGAACTTTATATGGATTTTTATTCTGCAATTGCCTTCATATTTGATAGGAAGGAATAGAATACAGCCGTGCATGTACATTTTTTTATGCCCAACCATATTTATCTAAGATGACATTGAAGCCAGGGATTTTCCAAGCATTCAGTTAGACAATTTGAAATCCACTCCAGAGGACACAATAAGGAAAAGTTATATTTAAGTCTACTTATATTTTTTATATATTTTTAGTGTTTTTTCATTGCATGTTAAAGCAATAATAGGGTGTTGTCGAAAAACAACAGCCTGTATGTATACTCAGTGTGGGACTGGGAAATGCTAGAATCTTTGCATTATGCCCATCCCTTAGCCTCATGCACACACAGGCTGTATTTTTTTTTTACAATAACTTAAAATTGTATTAAGCTTTGTGCATGTACTTGCAAGTACATTCTGGTGTAATCAGTGTAACAAAACAGTATATGTATGTTATTAAATGAAATCTTTTCCAACTATCATTCTGTCTATTCATCCATCTGAATTTTCAATGCAATACCTCTGAATGACTGGATTAGTTTCAAATTTTGTGTGTGTGGTTTTATACAGATGGGGTATAACTTGTAAGGCATTCTTATTGCTGTCAGATATCATCGTACTGTTCGGAGGGATTTTGCTGCCAATTTTCACTGTATGGAATGACAGAGAAAACTTTTGTCACAAATCTCGACTGCCTTTGCATTGATTAATTTCAAATGTGGTATGTGGCTTTTTATAAGACTGCAAAAAATTGTGGCGTAACATGATGTTGTCGTCGTTAATTTTTTCATTTCCGTGCAATTTATTGTAGTGAATCATATGTCTTGGAATTTTGATATTTTGTTACTTGCTTCGAGAGAAATCTTGCTATTTAAAATGGGGTCACTGGTCCCTTCTTTTCTGAAAAAAGTGGCAAAAGGGGGTAAAATGGGTGTTTATTTAAAATTGATGTAGAAGGTTAATTTCTCATTCAATCCTGACAGTTCTTTTATTTGTTTGTTTCTTATGTAATCTTATTAGTATCTTAATAATATTAAGCAGATTTAAAATTGCATTTAGCGGTTTCAGTTTATGTGGCCTTAGTGAGGCCACACCCTAAAACCAATTTTTAAAAAAAATTCTTGTTCTGATTTTGAAAATGTTTTTTTCGTTGGGTTCCTTGTAAAAATCCCATCCTGTATTTTTCAGTCAGTTTTGGAATATATTTCGCCATTTTTGAGTAACAAGGTTCAAAGGGGCCAAAAACATAATTTTTTGAAAGATTATTTTTTTAAAGAAATTTTCATCAGATTGTTTTTGGTAAATTGTTCCTTTTTATGAGTGTGCTAGCAAATTTACTCTATCATTAAACCCTTTTTGAGATGATTGGATACAAAATATCCATGAAAGCACCCTGAGAACAGAATTTTTGTTTAAATTGACTTTCAAAATTTCAAAATGTTTTGCAATTTTATATCCAAACCAGTTGTTGTGTCCATAATAAACTGTAAGTCCTTATGTCTATGTGTGTCAAAAACTAATACATTTGTATTGTGTCCACTCATGCCTCAAGTGAACAGAATTCAACTGTTTGGGGTGGTATTATGCTGCACTCAGCCAAGCTTTTTATCAAAGATCATGCTCCTGTTGTATGACTGGTGGCTGTCTGATATCAGTTTCCATAATAAATGGGAGAATATGCTCCACAACAACACATGCAATCACATGATGTTCATGTAATACGGCAGATAAGTGTCCAGTTATTAAGATCATCTTAGTGACTATGACTACCATAATATGGTAGTCTGGGTATGATATTAAGAAAACACTATGTAGTATTGTCTAGATATGTATGTATATGTCAGTAATGGAAGAGAACTACAATTATATTACAGAATGGAAGTCTGATTATGTTCCATCCTTAGAAGACTTTTCGCAGACATCACCTTTGAAATCTAGTAATGATGTGGAAAAAGGTATTAGTTCATTGTTTGTCTCCATTCATGTAATTGTTTTGTAAAATATTTATTCGGCTTAATCTTTATTTTCAATTATCTTTTTAATAGATTTGTTTTTGTTTTATTGAATGCATGTCATATTGTAAAACCAGTGATATTGTTTACCTTAAATTATCTCCAAAATAAGACTGTTACCCAATGTGTCATAAAAAAAGCTCATACTTAATCCCGAATAAGATAAACGATATCCCAATCGGTAGTCAAAGGGCAGGATATGTTGTTTCTGAACAGAATAAAGTTGATTAATTTTTATGACTTATCTTTTTCTTATTTCTTACACCCACTATGAAATATATCAATTTAACAAAAATGACACATATTTTCCCGTTATAAACTAGATGAGGTAGTTTTGAAAAAAAGAAAGTTTTTTGCCGCCTTCTATCAATTATAGCTAATTAGTTTTCGTAGAAAAGAAAAAAATTTGTTTGTATCATTGTAGAGTCTGTATCACTGTAGAGTCTGCATTTGAAAGATATTTATGCTTTGTTTTACATGATTAGTTCTTGCACTAGTTTGAATGAATGTGTATCTTGCTAGAATCAATGTGAATATTATCTCTCTATTTTACATTTAAAAATTTTTGAACATGCTGAAGATTGCATTGGTTTCTGAACAAATGATTAAATTCTATTTTTAGATGAAGCAGAATCCAAATCATACCAGAAGGAATTCATTAAATACTTTCAAAAATGTGAACAGAAAACTGTAAGTCCATGTTAGAATAATCCATGAATGCCAAAACAGGTGTGAACATTTCCTTTTCTGTTACACTGCTTAGATGTTGGCTTATTGATTTGAATCTTTAGATTAATTGTAAACTACATGTATCTTGTTAATCATTTTTAAAGACGATTGGAATTTTTATTGTATCTGTACAATCTGATTATACAATACCTATATTCCTTTAAATTATGTAAAGCTAATGACAACTCATTTTCAAATTGAAGTCTTTCATGTAATTGATTGTGGTAATAAGATACTCACTTTGAATGTTTAGCAGTGTTCTACACTATTATCTGCAATTTTCTCAGTAGACAAACTGGGGGAGGGGTACTTAGAAAATTATCCACAAAATTAATACTTGTATTTGCAAACATGTTCATTTGACAAAACTTACAAAAATGAGCAGCTGTAATTTCTGTATTTTCTTAGTATTGAAACCTTGACAATTTTGTTGTTCCTCAAAGATTTTTCTTTAAAATAATCTCCTTTGGTTTTCTTGTTATAAAGGGATAGAAATTTTATTTTTGTTTAGCACAAGTTTTAAAAATGATGTATCATAGATTGTTATTAACCAGCATGCTGACCATCAACTTACAAATCGTTCACAGGAAAATAGTTAATAGTACACAAAGTGATTCAATAGCTGGAATACAGACAACACAGCTTAATTGGATACACATAAAACACTAGATAAAAGGAATGCATGGAACAAATGTTATAAAAAAACTTGGGTCTCTCATTTCTTCAATCACACTTGCTATATATTATCCTTTTTAGGAAAAACCTGGTGAAATTGCCTGTTCAGGCGAATCAATTAAACTGAGCTGCTCTGATAATTCTGGTGATGAAACCAATGTTAATGACCATGGTGATGGTTACCATGACAAAATTGTAGTTACCAGTTCATCAGAAGATAGCAATGAAATGGAAAGTAGTCAAAAGGGAGATAACTCTACAAAGATTATTCCTAACAGTGAAAAAAGTAAATCAGAAAAGACAAAGTCAAAAACAACGAGCTATAATAAGGATATTTCTGTTAGTGATGGATCTGTGTCTAGTACTGTTAATATTCATGAAACACAACCATTTTCTCCAGCTATTTCACCCACACAGGGTTTCATGTCTGAAGGGTTTGATCCCTTTTTATCCCCACTTTCCAGAAAATCAAGTAGCAGTAGTTCACATTCTCTGGTTAAAAAGGGAATAGAATCAATTTCTAGTGATCAATCATTAATTGGGGACACTCCAGAGGATGATGCTATTAAAACTGTCAAGTTAGGTTCTAATAGTAAAGTTTCTAAGTATGGCAAATTTCAAACGAATAAAGACACAACTGATAATGATGAGGACAAAAGGTTATTGTCATTGTCAAATAACAGCACCTTGGGAGAATGTGATCATGAGGAATATAGTAGACTTAACAGGTTGACATCTTCAAGTGAAGATAATTCTGCAGAACACTTACTAAGGAAGCTTGATAAACCATCTAGTTCTTTAAGTGATCATGCAAATACAGTAGAAAGAAATCAGTCTCAGTCTTCTTCTCAAATATATATCTCAGATAGTACCCTAATGGCAATATCATCAGGACAGATTAAAACAGCCATTTCTAGTCATTCTATTAATGTAGATAAAAGTAGAGTCTGCATAGCTAATGATAATGGTTGTGATTTAGATACTCAAGATTTAAATGGAAGTGTATATACTAGGAATATATCTGCTAAAAGAAACAGGACTGATTCTGGTGAAAGTCCAGAGCCTGTCAGTAAAGTAAGAAGACTTGGGAAAGTTACTAGCAAAAAACGTGAATCAGATTTAATTAGGTCAGACAACAGTGATGGAATTAATTCATTTTCAGATTCTGTAACGAAGCAGACTGTTTCATCCAATTATTCAACATTGGAACTGTCTAAGAAAAGTGGTATAGAGAAATTATCAGTGCTTAGAAAATCTTCAGAAAGACTTGCAAATAAAAGAAATAAGTTCAAATCATCCACAGAAAAAACATCTGAAGAAAAAGAAAAGGGGACAGACTTACTGGAATTTGATGAATCACAAAGTTTGTTGGACACTTGTGCTCAAGATGTGTTAAGATTGCCATTAGTTGCACCAGACATGACTGAAAAGAAAAGAGAGTCAGTAGAAGTAATCCTCATATCTAGTGGGGAATTAGGTTTGTGAAGATTTCTTTTGTTTTGGGGGAGGAGGTCATAAGTGTAAAATTATAGTAAGTTATGCAGTGTTCTAGGATTTTTCAGAAATTGACGTTTCCTCAGGAAAATTCCATATAAAATCAACTTTCCCACAGTCAATGACTGCTTTCCTAACAAAACAAATCCGTACAGAATATGAAGTTTTCAAGTTGCCGTGGGAAAGTGTAACTAAGTACCTAACTTTCCCTGACCCAAATTTCACTTGCCCCGGGTAATGGGAAATAGGAATCCTAGGACACTGTTATGATGTCATTAGGCTATTTTCTATTGTGGCATCATAAGTTATGACCAATTTTACTCTTACAAGTTTTATTTGAAATGCATGCCAGGTACAATGTATATATAAAGCTTGCAATTTTAAACCTTGTGTATAGAGTATTACAAATTTACCAGAATTTTCAACTGCACAGTATTCAATGCAATGTAGATTATGTATACTATTATTAAGTGTAAGCTTTTGTAAGAATCAGGCAAAATGGAAAAAATCAGAAACATGCATGTCAAAACCCCACTGATCTGACAATGTAATATCACTGAAGGATACTTTCTCTCTTTGAAAAGACCATTATTTGATCTCTGCATCACTGGCTTTGCTCAGAATTTTTTCAATAGTATGTTAGAAAAAATGAGGTTTTTGACAGTGTTATCTGCCCTTGAAATGTTTATTTTCAGTGCATTTCAATGAAATTGTAACTCAATGGTCCAGCATGATATGGAAAATCTTGTCTGTTTTCCTTGATTCTGGTGGTGCAAATAGTCAAGTTAACACTATCAAAATGATGGTTTTTTTCATACCATGTTTCACTCACTGCCTGATTCTACCAGGGACTGACACTTAAAACAGACTGAATTCTGATTTATTCTTGTTATTTTATCAATTATAAGGAATCATGATAAAAATGAAGAAATTTATTTGAGTATTAGAAAGAGAGTCTTCGTTATTTTTACCTGCATCACTAACTGTGAAAGCAGGTCTAGTAACCCCTTGACTCTATCTGTCCGTCTTTCAGGCTTAGGATTACCTTTGTTGTATAATCTGTAACTCTAAAAGTATTAAACCAATATTATTCAAACTTTGAACAGTATTTATATACATATAGGGTATGTAAGTCTCGTCACGTGACTCCGTGGTTTCGTAAGAATGGGTCCTAGTCTACCATTCAAATGTATGGAGATTCGTCATTAACATAGCATTGAGTTCAATATTAAAAGCGAAGTATCCTTTTTGGGTAAAAATACTGATTAAAAATGACAATTATCAAGTTCTAAGAGATAAAAATGTTTAGAATAGCATAAAATAGAAGATTTTGCATTGTGAAGCAGCGTTTGAATTTCCCGGAAGTACACACTAAAATGCATATCGGTCTTCGGATTTCAATACGTTGTACATCGGAAATTCCAGAAGGGAAACTGAAATTAGAACAAGACTTACAAACCCTATTGAAATATATTATGGAGAAATCTGAATAACTTTTTCCTACATTTTATCCATTTTGTCCAGTAGTATATGCTATCATTCATACATCATTTTAGGAAATTTGTAACCCATGCAGTAGTTTTTTAAACAAGCTTAGTGTTTAGGCCAAACAAAATATTATTTTGGTTTCCTGTTTCATGTCAGAATAAAATAGGGTAGGTAGGTAGGGGTTTTGTTTTTTTTCCCCAAATATTTTTACATTGATAAAATCAGAAGTTTAATAGTGCTTAATCAAAAAATGCCCATAAAAATGTTAGGGTAGGCATTTATGAGAGAAAAAATAGGAATGGTAGAGAAACAGGAAACTTAAATATTTCTTTTTTTGGCCTTACACACATACTGATGATACTTGTCATATGTGTTCACAAGTATGTTATGGTGACACAGGTCCAATGTCTTAATTTCATTCAGTATAAAGTATTATTCTTCTTACAGAAAATCAGTTACCTTCTCAGACAACAGTAAACACAAATACTCCAGAAGAAAAACAGGTTAATTCTGGAAAAAATCTGGAAAATAGACAAAGGCGATTGTGTACACAGTCTGATATCACTTCCACTGGCATGGCTGATATCACTTCCCCAGACATGGCATCAGATAGCGAAAGTATGTTGTTTTCTGTATATGTATTTTATCGTACAAGTACATGTACCGGTATGTACCATTAGATAATGAAGAAGGAGAGGGATGCTCATTATATTTCTGTCAAGTACAAAATGTATATAATATATTGATGATACTGGTACATCACTGTGTTCTATTGGCTCCTGTCTTTTTAGATGGCACATTAAAGTATACCACTATACATTATAATTGACCATCATTCACACTTCATGCAATAGCTCAAAGATGTTGCCACCAATATTTATGAAACTTGTTCCATTCTATTGACATGAGCTCCCTTTCTGTTTTTATTTAGGGGAAGGGGCAGTAAAGTGTCTTATTGGCCTAAAATTCAAGTGTTGAATAATTTAATTGTGAATTTGGAGACTTGAACCCATCACAAATGAGAAAACATAAAAACTTCTGATAATTCTTGCATTGTAAGTACAAGAAAAATTGCATAAGCTTAAGTTTACCAATATTCAGATATTCAATCAAATTTTGTACTTTTTGGTCACTCTGGTCATATTTTTGGCAAGGAAATGGTGTCCACAGCCAAGAAA
Source organism: Perna viridis (assembly GCA_037379345.1). Lineage (NCBI taxonomy): Eukaryota > Metazoa > Mollusca > Bivalvia > Mytilida > Mytilidae > Perna > Perna viridis. Next base: position 25,659,234 of record CM074515.1, read on the forward strand.
CAACTTTGTATATAATGAATACATTCATTATTACATAGTTTATCATACATTGTATGTAAAAATATAAAGTTGTTTCTTGGGTGTGGACATATTTTTCTGGATGTAAATATGCTTAAAAAAAAAACAAAAAAATTTACAATTCTCAATTACAGTTTTTGCTAAATGACGTAAAATTTTGGCACCATTATGACGTCATTACAATGAACTAATACCACAAATGGTTATTTCTCTTTGTACAATGTATATATATATTTTACTATTTTATGAAAAATTTATATGTTATTGCAACAAAGTTGAAATTTTTTGTCAATATTCATAGCTTAATGCCCTACACCTTTATTCTTTATTTTTTGTTATGGAAATTTGTAGAATAGGTTGATTTTCTGTTTTCAGAATATAACTCAAATGTTCATGAAACTGCGATGAATTAAAGTTTCTTTTTGTCTGCAAAAACATTATGTCTTACCTGTCCTGCTAACTGTTCTGAGCATTTTTGGTTTAATAGTTTCAGAGGAGTTGTGCTGACAAGGTAATTTATGAGGATTTTTGCAAATTTCTAAGTTTAAAGGACATAACTCCTACAAAAATTAGGGGATCATAATTTCCTGGTAATTTGTACAACTGCATATGATGTTCTTGCTACATACCATGTTTTGTAAAATTTGGCTTGGTAGTATCAAAGGAGGTGTGCTGTCGAACTTTGTGACAGACAAACAGACACAAGGACAGACGGACAAGCTAAAAACAATATATATCCCCACCAAAGTGGGGGGGGGGGGGGGGTGACATAATTGTTTAATTGTATTGATGTAAGCTGCCTTTCAATTTTTATAGATTTCCATTCATCTACCTTGTCATCGTAGCTTTTCTTTTATAAATTGTTTAATGGATTTTGATAATATTTTATATGAATGTAGGGTTTCATGTGTGGGAATGCTGGCAAGGGAAGATATTCCCTGAAAAAAAAAAGAAGTTTGTTGGGTCATCCATTTTGTTAACCTGCTCATAGTACCACATCAATATAGTTTTGCAAGAGAGAAAACAATTCATTGTGTCAAACATAACTATATCTACTGCCTTTATTTGTCTGACCTACTCATAACAGTACCGGTATTTATTTTTTTTCTCTTGAACATACAAATTCAATCTTATTTTAACAGAATCTAAAAAAAGTACTGGTAATGCAAAAACATTCCCACAACATACAAAAACTAGTCATGTTGAAACAGTAGCCGAACAGTCTAGTACTAATCAACCTGAAACAGCACAACCAAAGTCACCAAAGTCACAGCCAAAGTGTTCATTGGTGAGTTATCAAAACGTATAAAATTTATATGCACTGAATTTTGCATTCAGTCTGGTACAGTCTCATGTTAGAACCATAACAGCAATCCATCTAAATTCCCTTGATGAAGTTTTTCTTCTGTAATGCATTCAATATACCTCAAAAACAGATCTATACACTTTGTAGTAATGATTTAGGATGGTGAAAATAACACCAGTGCATATAATGCTTTCAGATCTCTACATATGCACTATGGAATTTTTTTTCATTGTTGTTACCCATAGATGGTGGGGTTTTGAGTTGTTCCCACTTATATTAAGCTAAAACAGTTTTTCCCGTTAATATAGAAAATCACTATAAATCACTAGAGCTGCTCCCTCCTAGACTACTTGGCACTCCTCCCCCTTTATGGAATTCTCTATCTAAGTAGTATAAAATATGTAAAGAGTGTGCATTCCATTTTTTCATCTATATTCCACTTGCCAAGTGTGTGTGGGGTATATAGTGATAGGGGTGGTCTACTCTTCCGTTACTTAGAGGGGTACCCAACTGTTATCCATTACTCTTCTTACACCACTGAATGAAATTAAATGAAATTTTCACAGAATCTTTATTAAATGTTCCCATTATGCACCTTTTATATAAAATTTTGATCCCAACAAGTTTCACATGTCAAAACATGGACTTTTCCATTTTTGAATACAGGGACATTGGAAGTTCCATCTCTTATCTGTTACTTCTCCTTTACTGCTGAATCGACTTGAACAGAGGTCAAAAGGTTCATGTTATCGAATGGGGGGGTGGGGGTATTAAATTACTGAGCATTGCTCATAGTTTTTCTAATTTTACTTCTATGGTGTGATGAACCTTGAAATTTCCATTATTTGATCTGTATTGATACCAGCACTACCTGACACAACTTTGGATATAACAATTTGTTTTTATAATATAATATATACATACTAGAAATATGAAAGATCAACTGGTTGATTCTGGAAAAAAATCAGATTTACCAGTGGATTCAAAAGAAAGTGTCATATTTAGTCAGGTATACATGTAGCTAATCAGAAAAGCTGATCAGTAAATAATATTCTAATATGACATACTTCATAGCTCTTTAGACCACACCCATGGTAAAAAAGTGATAAATACATGACCAACATTTCGTGCATCTCATAGGTTGTGTTTATTCAAAAATATGAAGAAACCAGGCATTTTAGAATTAGATATAGATCACGGAAACTCCATTTTATCATTGTTTTACCACAGGCTGGCCATTTATGTTGTTATTTAACCACTTGTTAGCATTCAGGGTAAAACAATGTGTCATAAATGGTCAGTCTGTGGTAAAACAATGATAAAATGGAATTTCTGTAATTTACAATAGGAAGTACCATAAATTTTGCCTGTAGCAAAGTGAAAATTATCTTCATATTTTTTTTTTCAATACAGCTGGAGCAGTTTATATCAGAGATACAGCCAGTTACAGAGATTGGAAAGAGACTTATGGCATTATCAATCCCAGATGATTTGGCCATGTCAGCCTATACATATTACAAAGATTCTGGTTAAACAATATGATGGGGATTAGTTCTTATTCATAGGACCACATATTGTGTTCTTTTGTTCTGATTTAATTGTTTGGTGTAATTTTGTTTGTTCATGGTAATTTGAATTTTGATTAAATATTCCATTGTATTTGTCAGTGAAAAACTTATGATATAATTCTTATATGATTTTCATCTCAAGGTACATGTATATTCATATGATTGTTTCAAGATGGACCAGTTCTTGAAGTCATTTATTTATGGAAAGATAAAATTTGATCTAGTCACTCACAAATATATCATTCAAGGCCCTTTTATTAGTATGCTAGTAAATTGGTCCAATTCATACACCAATAAATACCTTTATAGAGGCATTGACTTCCTGATCTAGCGATAGCACACCTACTCCAAGTGCAAAGTCTTTGGTAGATTACCAGACTTTGAAATTAGTAGTCTCTTTTTACTGCCAGTACAGCATATAGAAGATAGAATGACAACTGGTTGGCTTGTAGTTAAAATAATGTGTGGGCTGTATGAGTTATCACAATGAAAATTAGTATCAGTGTCTTGGGTTACCTGCCTATATTTACTTATTTTTGGTTAGCAGTTGTAAGAAAATTTAGCATGAGTGAAGATAAAACAACTTGTATGGCTTGTCAAGAATTTTAAATTACCTACTACAATAAATACAACTCTGGCTTGTAATTATTTATTTCAACATTTATTGAAGTTATCGTAACAATGTTTACAGTCCAGTTGGAGCTATGTACAGCAGTAAACATCAAATTCAAATATTTGATTTATTGGAGCTGTGGTACTCTTAAATATATTATTTTAAACCATTTAGGTCCATAATGAAGTGAAAATAGTTAAAGTTTCAAAGAAAAATGTTTACTGTTCTTTCTTTCCCCAATGAGACCACCAACCAGGTTGTTGTGTCTTGATGGGTTACATCCCTTGGAAAAACTTGCTAAAATGGCTTGCCTTCTGTAAATAGGAAATAGGACTATTGATTTTTTTGTTCTATTATACATTATATGTGTGTGTAATATCAAGAGACTTCAGTGATAAGGATTTCCTATATTTTGACCATATACTGAAGTCTAGGTGTTGAGGTATCACTAGTTTGTGTCTTTGTTTCTTCATGTTAATGTTTTGCTAAAAATCTCAAGAAAATGGGACTAACATGATAAAAAGTAACATATAAATACACATTTATTATCACAGGTCAGTAGAAATGCAGTTCACATTTTTTAAAACAATAATAATGATAATGTAAAAATAAACAGTTTAACAATAAAATTCATACAAACACATGCCTGTTAATGGAATAGTCAAAACTATTTTGATGGTGATAACTATGATGGTCGAGGTCACAGGCTGAGTGCAACAGCTTAGTTATCATCTTCGTTTAATATTAAGAGTGACAGTTTTAATAGTTCACTCGATAGTCATGAAACAGCTGTTCTATTAAACTTCAACAGTAAAACCTGTCTAAACCAAACTCTGAATAATCTGGAGACCTGTTTTAACAAAGACACTTTTTAAATACCATAATGATAACTGTCATTCTGATGTTTAGTTTGGACAGATTTCACTGTATATCACAATATTAAAAAAAACATCACTGCATACAAATGTAGGTCATTGCCTACATTATGCAAATTGTCTTCATGCCTTTAAGTACCAGTCCATTTTAAATACAGACACTGCCTATGGCAAATGTTATTCGTGGTGTAGAAAAACAAACAATGTTTTTTTTTACTTATATATGCTGTATATTTACTTTACTATACCCCGAATTGTGTTTATATTTGTATTTTTCAGAAAACCATGCATTCACCTCCCACTAAAATCAACCAATTCAAAACCAAATGAAAAACGATAACTCTTGCAAAGTTGCAATTTCAAAAACAATTATGTAAGTGCTACAACAGAATGACAAAAACTGGTTAGTTGGTCTGAAACGGTTCCTATGGTTAGATGATCTGAAACTGTTCCTGTATAAGCAATAAAAACATTTGACATGTACAAATCACTTTCCCTGTCTGATTTTTAATATAGACTGCTACTTAATACTTCTGTTTTGGCACTTAATTCATATCAGGCCGAAAATAATCCAAAAACAAATGTAGAATAGAAATGCTAGTTTTGTATGGAAATAAACTAAAGATAACTTGTAAATAGTTTATATGCAATGACACTGGTTCTTGAACACAAAAATCTTTATTTAGGGAAAATATATTTAAAAAAATATATATTATATGAAAATATCAGGTTTTAAACAATACTTATTATCAAAATAAAAAGACAAAAACCTTAAATACACCATTTATCATTATAAATAAGAATATAAATCTATTTTATAAATTAACTATGAAAATATAGCTTACATGATTTTTAACAAACTTCATTGAAAAGCTTGATTTATAAACTGTAAAAAAAATTACAGTTTCAGGTTTTGAAAGAAAAATAAATATGAAATAAGGTATTGTCCAATGGCACACAATGGTACATGGTTTTCTACAGAAAAATAAGTTGACATCTGCTGGATTTCTGACTGTTTTGACTACCTGATTATCATGAATTTTCGATCATGGCCATCACCCACCCCTAAAAGTATCAACTTTAAACAGTCAACAGTGTTCAGTATTTTGCCCATTTTCCATATCCTGGTCTGATTCCTTTAGAGTTGATAACATCTACTACAACACTATGTTTAAATTCATTCCATTGTTGTTTTAATTCCTGATTCATATACTCTTCTTGAATCTCTTCCTGAAAACAAGTAGTTCATAGAATATTACTGGTAGGCTTTGATATATATTGTATCAAGTCAAAAAGTTTTCCTTATTTCAAATTTTCCCATGATAATACTTTGCATGTTGATTTAGATTTTTTAAAAATAATTAAGATTAAAACAAATGGAAGGAGAAAATTTCTTTTGTTTCACACAATGATTATATCAAAAGACAAATTTTGACAAATATATAGGGTTATAGGATTTTTATTTTGAATAGACAATGAAAACTTCCAAACTACTTAACTATTGATTGTCAAAAAATAATTAAAATATAGTCAAATATTTCTCTTTCATATGGAGTAAATTTTAAAAAAAGTTTATTGCAAAGGCCTCAACACATTTTGCAAGGAAGGGGTAATTTAACAAAAAAAAACTATTTGGGAAAATTGGAAATAGCAAATACTTAAGTATAGATGTAAAATCACTATGATGAATTTGGCGCCAAGGTTGCATAGTACAATTCTGAATTCTGTTGATAAGTATTGTAACGTCACATTTGTATGTATGAAGAAAACATTTTCATCTTGAATAAACATATTTCATACACTGGCATATAATCTAGGCATTGCCCAGTACAAATCAAATGCATAAAAAAAACATTTGAAATATCAGAATTTTAAGGAGAAGCTTTACCTTCTGAGTTAACAACAATGTAAAAACTAGTGTATGACTTGTGATTTAGTATTTAGTGGGTTGTTTGATCACTTTACCTGTTGCCATATCACCTAAAAATTAAATCAATATAATTTACCTTTGAAAAACTATTAAATGTGGGTTCATTTGACTGTGTAAACAGCTGAATAGTAACATCATCTAACTCTGAAAAGAGATAAAAACATGGTCAACAGAAAAATTGCAAAAACTGAATTGAAAAATAACTTGCAGTCAGTTTCATCAAAATGTGTGAGTATTGAAAATAGCATTGTGATGTCACAACTTATGACAAAATTTACATGTACAATGTTTTGGGAAATCGATTTTAAACCATTACATTGGGGAAAAAATGCACAAATATAATCTCCCCTAATGGGATGTGTAAATTATGAACTAGCTCGGCATGATTCACTTGGGTTATGTTTACTTCAGTTCTAATATAGTATTTTATTCTTTAAAACTACATAATATAAAAAAAGGTTTTTTAAAGAACTGTACACCCTCCAAAAAGCACCATACCACCAGTACTACCCAACTATAAACTCTGTTTCAGTAAGAGTACTATAATTCCTCTATTAACTTATGTATATGTCATGCATTAAAGACTTAACAAGAGGGCAAATATTTCAATTAATTATGATTTAGTAAGGTCTGTTTGTCTACAAACATATTTATAATATATTGTTAATTCAGAAATTACTGAGTATTTATTGTGATATTGACTTTTTAGGATTTCTGATATAAAGAAAATCATGTCTATTTTTATGGGAATTACAACCAAGTCATATTTCTTTTCCATCATAACAATTTGCTGAAAAAAACTCAGATTTATTTAATTCAAACAAGTAATTGCATGTGAAGCAGCACACCCATTGCCAAATATGGGCACTGCTGCAGTAAAATTCAAATTTCAGCACTTGCAAAAGAAAGAAACTACAGTATTTATATGCAATAATTCCACCATTTACAGTACTACATATTATTCTATTCCATCAATAATTTTTCAGATGATAATTTCCATACAATGATTGCAAAATATTAATGAGTTGTTCACATAATATAAAAATTGGTTCATGTAAAAACATAACTAAATACCTTGAATTCTCTCTGGTTTAATGATTCCAAGAGAGACACTAGTAGCGGTCACAATAGAACATGTAATTGGTTCATCCTTTAGTACACTGATTTCACCAAATGATTGGGAAATGCCCAACTTTCCCATAACTACATGTTTCAACTTTTTCTCCTGAAACAAAATATGTTACAATTATTTTGGATGGAAAAAAATCTACCTGAAAATAAGATTGCCCACAAGGAGGTAGACCTAGGGTAAGGGACATCTCTTAAAAATCATTGGAACGTTTGTATTCAGCATTTTACATCAATCTTATGTAAGCATTTAATTAACTTGGATTCATTTTATTCTGCTTCAAAAGAAAGCCTGAGAGGCTTTGGTGAAATTGAGTATGATGCAAACATAACACTGATTTCATGAGTTACATCCCTTACCCTAGGTCTACCTCCTTAAGTAGCACACAATTCAAAATACAAATTTCATGAGAAAGTAAATGTTGTTATACAGTACCAGTAATCTTGGTTGAGCATTTCTCGTTTTGTTTATTCTTTGTTATCATCTCCTTTGTATGCAGACATTCGCTGTTTCCTGTTTTCACATTTAGTCAATAAACTTGGAGTTTAATTTCATGTTATTAAATGGACATCATACTTGTGTGTTTAAGCAATCAAGAAATTTGTGAGCAATGGCTCAGTAGTGATACCCTCACTTTCAATCACTATAGAAGGAAAATAAAAAAAAAGTCCTGGCAAACAAGTTGCTGTTGTCGATTTCTCCAAAAATGGACCCCACCATATGACATACATACAGGAAGAATGTGTTAAAATTTCAAGCCCCTGTGATGAGTAGTTGCTAAGAAAATTGTGCAGAAATAATTGTTACAGATGAAAACACAGACAAGGGCAAAACAGCTTCTTCGGAGCGGGGGTATTATATACCAATTTTGGCAGAGTTTTCTACCCATGATTTGTTTATTGCAGTACTTTTCAAAGAAATAAAAACTCATTACACAAAAATAATACAATAAATCTGGTTCTTTCCTCAATTCTGATGTTACTACTGTCTACTACAGTTAATTTGCACTGTCAAAGTGATGCCTCTGGCCATGTTTCAATCCCAGCCTATTTCTTACTGAGATTAGATCCTTACCCTATGCCCATTGGGAGCAGTTTTCACGACTTCCACCTGTCGCAGTACATGACATTCTCCTGATTTTATAAACCCAATGTATGGTGCTTTATAACCCTCACTGGCTATTACTGCAGAATAAAATAAAATACTTGTTGGCTTTGAACTTTAATAATTGTTTAAATCACTGTTAATCTTAATGTTAATCTGTTTAGCCATGAGAAGTCTCAATTAAATTTAATGAAAATAAATGAATCAAAAATCACTATTTTAAAAACTGAGTAACTCACTAAACAAACATTTTGCAGATAATGCACTATGTGCATTTGTTATTTGAAGTTATTTTTATTCAATGAAAAACAAAACACAGTGTATCATTTAAATTAAATAAAAAATATAAAACATTTCTTTAAATGTACTTCAGGAATATGTATGTACCTATTACAAAACCTGTATAAAACCGAGGTTGGACATTTTAGCATTTTTAAAGAGGGTTTTAGTTGAAATTAACAAATTTTGAGAAAACAATGTGGACAATTAATGTCAGTTAAAACTCAATTTTCAAGTGAAATATTTGGTACATGCTAGATTTAGCTAGAGGAGATACTTCTTTAATTCAATTCCTGATTAGTTTTTATAAAAGAGTTAAAGTAACAAGTGAAAAAAATGCTAAATGTCTTGTAAATTTTACAGGAAACTATCTTTACTCACAAAATACTCATTCACACCTTAAGATATTCCCCTAAATTGACATTGGCCCAATAAAACAACAAATAATACTTACTGGTATTTGGAGGGAATGAAATCCATTCTATTAATTTGGCAACTTGTATAATTGTCTGGTCAGACCAACCCTGGAACCTTCCACAAGTGAGTAATAAATTTTTCTTTTCTGCATTACCTCTAGTATCGATTTGCTAAAAAAGTGAAACAATTACTACAAATATTAATGTTTATTTAAAAAAAGAAAAATACAGGAAATTAGGTGCATTTCCCAATAAGTATTTTCCCAAATACTGTACAACAACAATGCATGTTTGTCTTAGGGAGGCATTTGATATTTCTAGGGGGCTAGATTAAAATTTTATCAGTACAATTTCTGGCCTGACTTTCTGTTTTTATCTCTATCCTGTCCTGGATTTACCCAGTTGTTCATCCTGGAATTTGTTTAACCATCAAAAACAATTTTATGAGATCATCAAACAAAACAGAAATTGGAAAAATCGAAAATAAATAAACAGTAAAAAAAAAGAAGGATAAATCAGGATTTCAATTAGCAGAATTCTGCTAAAAAGCAGAAAAAAATCATCAGTGGTTAATACTTGCAGGGACATTGGAATGGGAATGGTAGAAAGAGGAATGAATTATTGAACTTTTTATGCTGCACAAAAAATACTGAAATCTCAGTCAAATGTTTAAAATTTCTTATCAAGCCTAATATTGTAAACATAACTTACTGTTATAACTTTATGATAATCTGTAGATAAAATTTTCAGGAATTCACAGTTGACCTCTCTTGTTTCAACACTAAATACTCTGCAAAGCATAAACCATCAAGTATTACTATTTTGCAATGATAGAGATTAGACAAACATATGTCATAAAACTGCAAACAACCAAAATAGAGAAAGTTTAAGTTTAAAAGAAGAAGAAATTAAAACCAGAACTTACTTTGAACCTGGTTTTCTTTCAATTTTATCAAGTGTTCCAAAGAATTCTCCTGGTAGTAGCTGCAAAAAGAAAACAAAATATATTTTCTATAGTAAAAAGATATGTATGGAATAAATCATTATTTCAAGTTAGGGGTCAAAACTTACTCTTACTTCTAAGAAGAATGAGACACACAAGTTTTGGGGATAAAATCCAGATTTCATGCAAAAGTATACATTTTCTAAATTTAGGGAAAATCCTCTCCAAAACCCCTGTGAATCCACTGCTGATCACATAAAGCTTGAAATGACATGAATCTGTTTTTAAACTGACAGTATGATTGTCAACATGATGATAATAGGTATGATACTTACAACATCATCACTTTCTTCTGTCAGTAAAGGTGTTGGTGATCTGGAATCTAAAATATTGTCTTTGGTATTCAGATGTGGATAGGTCAGAGGTCGTACTGATCCCTTTAATACCATATATAAACCATTTCTACCATAAACTGCAAATAATTCACAAGGTTAATTAAGACTGATGAACACAAACAGTAAATAATCCTACAGTTTCAATAGGAGTGCAGGTAATGACAGAATTACTGAACTGATAAAATCAAGGCAGTAATCAAAAGAAAGTCTGTACAACAAATAACGATACATGTATCAGGGTTAAACTGAGAAGTTAGAAACCAATGCAGTTATACCTTTCTTCTGAACACAATGTATTTTACAGGCCATCAACCTATCAACAGGTTGAACACTATCATTATTTCACTATTAAAGATAAAATTATTACATCACAGTCATTGTGTTAATTTTTTTGTAAACAGCATACAATCTATTTATCTGATTTTCAGGGAACGTGAACTTATATGTCTTCAAAATATCAGTGAAAGTTGTCAGAGTTATTTATCATAAGTTATCTTATAAGAAGAATGGAATAATGGACAGATATGGAAAGTTGCCCTCTCAAAGTAACTATTGCTAAAATTGGAAGCATTAGTGCCCTCTTTTGTAGGTAAGTTTATGTTGGGGTTATTGTCTTCATAAACACATCTTTGTTTAACAAGTACAAACAGTATTTACCAGTAAAATTGGGTTCTTTCCATGTTTCCAATAATGCAACCACACACAGTTCTTTTAATATGTGATCTGGAACATTATCATGGAAAAATTTGAAAGTTTTGAAAATAGAAAACATTTTATCATTGTCTGAAGCTGTCCTTTCAAAAGGCCTGAAAAAAGAAAGAAAAAATCTGTTAACATAAATTCAAACTTCAAGAATTCAAATTAAGAATGTTGTTATGAATGGACATATATTAGCTTTGAAACTTTGATGACAGGGTTTATCAAAATGCATTAAAAGTGATGAAATTTTCAGTACTGGCATATTTAATTTCTTTTTTGAAGTACACCAGTAATATAAAATAAGTGTAAACTCTAAATTAAATGTAAAATAAGTTTTTGTTGTTATGAATTGTTATTTACTGCTAAAAAGTTTGTTCTAAAATAACATACACAAATTCAACAAGTGTTCCCTACTATAGAAAACTTCCAAACTACCCTACCAGTGCACCTGGTTGTGAGTGTGTTATTTTGGTTATTTCATGTTCTTCGTTGTGTGTATCTATTTTCTTTGTCCAGTTACTATCCCTGGATTACTGTTCAAATTCTATTTCCCTTGATTTCTCTAACACTACTTTTCATGATAACAAATTTTCACAGTTCGAAAATCCATGAACTGTATCATTTGAGTGAGGAATGATATTCAAAGTCATCACTTTTTCACCATAAGTTACCTTCTAGGAAACTTAATTCACAGTGCATGTACTATAAAAAATGCTTACAGTTTTCTTAGAAGCTTTCTGAGCATACTCAGGTTTTCTGTTCTAACTGCAGCAGGATGCTCACTCTTTCTCTCTTTATGTAATAAGGGGAGGTAATCCCTGATATCATGTGTTATTTCATCTATAGGATATGTTTTCTTGTCTCGGGGAGCTCTTTGCTCATCTGTTTTCTTCCCTGTAAAAATGGAGGCAAATTCATTCAGTGTAATTATATGATATGGTTTCAAATAAGCAGTTGTGCTACAGCATTTGCCATCCTCCATCTTGTGTTTAAAGTCCTTTAAATCAAAATAGTAAAGTATATATGGTAGGCATCTAAATATTTTTATCGGAGTAAATTTTTAACAGTAAGTAGATGTACTAAGGATCTAAAGTGGTAAACATTGTATGGGACCCCTAATTTAAGTTGCATATTAAACAGAAATTAAGGAGGTAGACCTAGGGTAAGGGACAAAACTCTTGAAATTAGTGATATGCTTGTATCATATTCAATTTCATCAAAGCTTATCAAGCTTTCATTTGAAACAGAATGAAATTAGTCCAAGTTACTTTGACACTTACATGAGATTGATGTAAAATGCTGAATATAAACATTCCAATGATTTGTTTGAGTTGTGTCCCTTGCCCTAGGTCTACCTCCTCAAGCGATCAACTGTTTAAACCTAACAAATTTTAAAGTCAAAAATGGGTTTAGATACATGTAAGTCTCACTGTATATTCATTATATTGTACATTATTATAACAGCAGTATATCAAATGTTTTCACTTACCAGTAGCATTGTGTGTGATACTCATTTGTGATGGAATCTTGTCTATGCTGGAAGTAAACAATAAATTTATAATGACATTAAGATAAACATCAATTCACTATTGGGATAAAAAAATTCAAAATAAAAAAAAAAAGGTTGCAGCTGTATCATGCCATTTTGGCAACCAGGACTAGATCACAGCAGTTTTGGGGTAAAAGATAAAAACAAAAAAAGGAATAATGAAAAACTACACCAAGTTTCATTCTATAAAGACCAACATTGTGCCAAAATGATTTTGAAAATTCCTCAAGATATTATTACTCTACATACTTGCAATATAAGCATTCCGTTTTCAAATTGTATCATACAAACTTTAAAATACAAGTACGTGTAATTGAACTTCTTGGTCAGACACTATTTGTTATGCATTTAGTATTTTTCAATTCCCCTACACAGGTTATGTAAATGCTTGGATTTGCCATTTATCCCTTTTTTTATTTGGTGACAACTCATCAAAAAACATACATGACTCACTTTCATGTGTAGTTAAGAAAATCTGTGGTATAAATGTTATGCATACTTAAATTGTACATACACCCTTTTCAGATTTTTTTATATATATCTTTAAGAATACTACTACAAATCTTATATCTTACATGTATTAGTAATTAAAACATAGAATGTACTTGTAATTCCGCCTGAAAATGTTTTTGATGCCATTGATGAGCTGATTTTAGATTATCAAAGAATGTATGAAATGAAAAAGAATTGTTAAGTGCTATTCTCTATAAGAAACAGGCAGTGGGTAAATCATGGTGGAAAAAAACACACAATTTTTTCCATGACAACTTTTTCAAAAGGTAATCTGAAATGCAGAAATGGCATTTACTTCTTTTTCAAGTGTCAGTAAATTGAGGCAAAAATTACATGAAAATACATTGCAATTTCATCATCAAGGAGAGATAAATCACATTTCTCCTATCATTATATTGTAACTTCGAACTTACTTTACTGCATCCTCTGACACTTCTAAGATGAACAAACTGTCAATTCATCTTCAAAAGACCATAATTTATCAGCCCACATTGTCAAATTAGAGTGGTTTTTTTTTTGGAGCATGATTCATTATTTTCAATGTTGCCCGATTCTTACAGATTTCAGTACTTAAATTCAAGCCAAAGTCACCTTTTCTTCGATTGAAATACTCTTTTCCTGGGAGGTTTGGCAAATATTTCTTTGTAGTGTGTCATAAATGTCTCATGGGCTTCATCTGTACTTCTGTCTTCTTCACTGTACATAAATAAGACCTTGTATAACTTCAACAATTTCACTATCAATGAGTGAAATATCACACATGTACATGTATATCCATTATTGAATGGCAAAGTTTCAAAGAAAAAGATTGTCCTATAATAAAGTTGTGTATGCAAGAACCTTCCTCTAGTATGACATAAAATAGAAACAAAATACTATGTAATGATTGCAAAAAGTGTCTATTAGTTGTGAGTAAAATAAATTAAACTTTCATAATAGATATTGAAAAAATTAAAACTGACTTTAGTTCCATAATAACAACATTACAATTTTAAAAACATGTAAATTTCTTGCATTATTTCTAAGTTCATTATAATATTACCTTCCTTTCAAGCCATCAATTTCACATAACCATCTTAATTTTTCATAATCAATTGTTGGAGTAGGAAGATCATCATTTTTCTGACCTAATAATAAAAGAACTTAAAATTACAACTTTAAAAAGCTGGTCAAACAGGTATAATATGTTATATAAAATAGAACAAAGATGATTAAACAAGGAATTCTGATCAAAATATACACAAATTTCCTTTCAAAGACCATATAATAATTAAATGCAGGCATCACCAAGAATTTCACCATTGTACCCAATTCAGGTTACATTATGGCAGCCGATGACTCTTGTCATTCACCCATTCCTTTAATAGGTAAACATTCACAATCATATTTTTTTCAATATTTAATTGAACAATATCTAGGCTTTGTGTATAGAAACAAAGCATGTCCATCAATTTTGTTGTTTTGAATTTTTATTGGAGGCTTATTATTTTGACCATCTTGAATGATGGGTTAATCTGAATAGCGAGTAGGAAAATAAATCAATTGAATGTTTTAATCAATAAGAAACAGCAAGATGGTACCATTTGATGTAGTTTTTCGAAAGTATGAATTCCATTCCGGTTTTGCAATGCTCTTATCGAGTTTAACTAGAGCCATGTCGAAAATTTCCAACAGTTTAATCGGCGATATCAAGCACCTGTCGTTGTTTACGTCGCCATATTGTTTACAAAAATTGTCTGAGCAACGAAATAAGTTTCGCATAAAATTCCAGGAAAATAAGCTAAATAATACAAGTTTATCATAACAATATTTTTTTTCAAACTTTAAATATTCATTATATTGACATAAATAGGAATCCAATAACAGATTACAACAGATATTTGGAAAAACATGTTTGTTCGAAAATAATTTAGAAAATAAGCTTCCTTTTATTTTCCCGATGGCAGAATTTCCAAATCTAGGAAAACACTGTTCTGCAGATTTTTGCAAGCAGATTGGTAAATAAAATGTGTTTAGCTGACTGTAAATTCTAATAAAAAGTTTTTCTGTTAGTCGAATTTCATATGATACTGATTAACTTACGGTTCAAATGGTCAAATAATTTTAAAAAATACATTTTCATTCAGAACAAACCATAAATTTGAGAAAGGTCTTAGGGGCTAACAGCCCAGATGTCTGACCTATTTATCTATGGGAACAGGTGATCCGCAAAAACTGTCACTGCAAAATCGACAAAATGAGTATATTGAAAAGTCAATTACATGTAAATGTAATATAGGAGAATTCATAAATTATATAATATATCAGATAATATGTGTAGGTTACAGTGTCAGGTTGAATTAAACTTTCCTCATTCCAATTTTCTTCATTTAATTGACGTTTGAATATATTCATCAATTTTGTATTATCAAATTGAAGAATTTAAAGGTCAGTAACTTACTGACTCAGTGACTTCTTCCATGCTTACCAGAACTGTGTGACTTTCTATTAAGTCAAAGTATTTCTACTGTTGCCTTGATTATTTATACAAATATGTAAAAAATTTTATTACCCTTGCACAGAAATTGTAAACTTAGTGTTCCTTATGTCAATATACATGTATGATGCCAACATAATAAAATATGAATCCATATTGAATAGACGTGTTATACATGTATATAAAACAAGTATCTGTTTAGTTGTAAAAAAAAAAAACAGTTTGAAGATGAATATATTCTCCATTTATAATTGTCCACAAATATCCGGTTTATTTGAGTTCCCTAATTAAAGAGGAGAATTTTATAGGATTGTATGGAAATATACAGCAACCAGTTTTTATACATACATATACTGGTATGTAGAAAATTCGATTTGATTGTAGATAAAAATTGATACTGTATATTATAGGAAATTGCACTCTTACTTAATACAGTTCAGCTCGCAGCATAGTCTTATAAATACCTGGCATACCTCATACATGGCATCCAATATGCCAGGTATTTATTGCTTATTGGCCCTTAATTAACTAGACCCCCATCCCCCAGCATCACCTTTATCCAGTATACATGTACAACAGGAAATGGCTAATTAACTAACAGGTACATGTGCCTGCTGGTAGTTTTACCTGTACAGTTAATTATCACACACATGTGCTCAACTCAGTATTTTAAAATTAGTATTTAAGTAGAATAAATTATAAATAATTTTTTTTATGTTATTTAGGGTTTGAAATTTTTAAGTATGCATAATTAAAATTTCAAAAATATTTAGTTCTTAGGGAATTCTTTGATGAAGTAGTGTATTTACCAGAGTTTTAATTAAACATATACAGGCTTTTAATTAAGAAGAAATAACAGATACTTTTACCCTTCTAAGCAACTGAAAGGTACCTCCAGAATTTTAAAATTTCATACCATTTTACCAAAGAAAATGATGAAAAGTACCTTCTACAAAAGAAAATGTACCTGAATTGCAAAAAATTAATGAAACCCCTGAACATATACTCATATAATTATGTAGAACTCTTTTGTATTTGAAAAGTTTGGGTCTGTCTAAACACCGCTTAGCCCCTAACAGTGCACTTAGCCCGGGATGGGAACACTTATGTGTGCATATTAGTATCAATAGACAAAATTTGAATTATGAAGATGTTGTATTTCGATTTTTGTAAGTATCGCTGCAGCAATTATTGATTTAAACGTGTTTTAAGATATCATAATGACACGTGCCTGTATATCCAAGTTCAGTAGACCGTGAAGGATTATCACACCTACACATTTTATTACTAATTATTAATTGGTGTAAATAACAAAGTAAATGTAAATTATTTTGAATGATTTATTGCAGCTCTATATTGTATAATAACATGTAAAACATCAACAAAATAAAGACATTTGCAGAACTATTGTCATGTTAAAATCTTGGCTTTGTACGGCAGTTTCTAGGTCTTATTCTTTGGTATGGTTTGGCAGCAAGTCTTTTTGGTTGTGGAACTTCAAAGTTTTTATATGAAGACTTAATGCTGGTATTCTTGGTGGTAACATCATTTAGAAGACTATGTAACAGGTTGTTCTGTTGTTCTTGTGTTTTGGTTTGCCAACTCTGGTAACTATGTAAGTGTTTTCTGTAACGGCCATACAATTAATAATTCCCACTACCGTAAAGTGAACGTTTTAAGTCTATGAAATACACAGTAACAATATCATGTAAGTCTTGTATCAAATTCGGAATTGACTTTGGTTGCCAGTTTACTGCCTTCTTGAAGACGTGATTTATGGATTCGCAGTTGTTGTTTGTCCATAAACGATTGTAGTCCAGTTGCCAGTTTGGAATATTAACATAATGAAACAGTCTGTCTTTTAAACAGGTTTGAAAATACGAATCAAATTCAGGGTAGTTTCTGCTAATATCTCGAGCCTTGATATGAAAATCTGAGGGATCTATCGCCGATGTCAGTCCTTTGGGCCCAAATAGGTTATTTAGAATATTTGTTCGCAAAAGTGAACGTTTTAAGTCTATGAAATACACGGTAACAATATCATGTAAGTCTTGTATCAAATTCGGAATTGACTTTGGTTGCCAGTTTACTGCCTTCTTGAAGACGTGATTTATGGATTCGCAGTTGTTGTTTGTCCATAAACGATTGTAGTCCAGTTGCCAGTTTGGAATATTAACATAATGAAACAGTCTGTCTTTTAAACAGGTTTGAAAATACGAATCAAATTCAGGGTAGTTTCTGCTAATATCTCGAGCCTTGATATGAAAATCTGAGGGATCTATCGCCGATGTCAGTCCTTTGGGCCCAAATAGGTTATTTAGAATATTTGTTCGCAATTGGTCGTTGCATCCAATTTTATTTCTAAGGTGATCGGAAACATTGTCTTTAATGTGTTTAGTGCACAAAAGTCGTTCTATGTTAGGAAAGACACTGTCAATTGCTTTTGTCAAACCACTCTCATCGTCGCTTCCAATTCGTAAATCAATGCATTTCACACTTTCCTGAATGCGTGCTTTTACATGAGATAAAAATGTGTGGTACGAAAGGAACGAACCTTCCCAGTGTAAGAACATAGGGCCTATGAAAATCGGATGATCACCAGTTTCTTTTGACACCACCTTCTTGTTTTTGTATACTAGATTTGTGACATAAACGGCGCCAAGGTTAAAAGTTCTATCTATACCTAGAATGCAATCTTGATCGGTCATCAAAAATTGTTTCAAATCATCTAGTTGCTGTTTAGTGTAACAAATAATGGACGGGGGTTTGTTGTTGCCGTGTGTATATACCACTTCTTGAACAAAGCTGTCATTGTTTACCATCGCCAAAACTTCAATAATTTCATCAGCAACGTTTCCAGTGGCAGAGGAAGACGATTTCTTTTTTTCGTTGTACTTCTTGTTTCTTATTTGGTGTCTGTCCCTTGGTGCGTTGTCTGAATCGGTTAGAACTAGATTTTTGTATATCTCAGAAGAAGACTATCTCTGTTCAATGCCTGTTTTATCTTATCAAAAACCTCTGGTTTGGTTCTGATGTATTCTTGGGTCGTGTTTTTGGCATTGCCATGTGGCTGACCATGTCGTGGTGATGTGCCGATGTATTCTATTACGGCTACATGTATATTAAGTAATTGATGCTGTGGTAAGGTTTCGAACCAACTCACTCGTCGTTTATATGAATTATCACGTTTTAGCGTTGAATAATACTGATGAATTGTCACAATGTTTTCAGGTTGAGGATTGTAAGGTGTTTTTTTACCGTTGGTTTTAGTTTGGAAGCAATAAACGCCGTCTCTCAGAAAAGTCCACTTTAAACTGTTGTCAGGTGAAACAATAAAATGTGTTTTTGTGGTTCTACCACTGTGCCGTATAAAAACCATTTTTTCCTAAAATATAATAACAATATCTCTAAAGAAAGTTCAAATATATAACCATATCTGACATATCTTTTCATCCCAACCTTCAAAAATATAGATATTAATCAATATTTGGGGCTAAGTGCACTTAGCCGGGGCTAAGCGGTATTTAGACGTACCGGAAAAGTTTTAGCGTTTTGATATAATACTGAGTTGTATTATTACATAAATGTGACAATTTATATATTTATTATTTATCATTTGGGAAAATTTGTTTACAGTTTAATTATTTTGAAAATCATAATTAGGAAACTATATTTAGTTTTTTCAGTTGTACAAACACACATTTTTCTGCTTTATGATTTAATATCAAAATTTATTTGAGATGTGATTGAATTCAGATTTATTGAATTACAGACACAGGGGTATTTGTTTTCAAATACAAGTACAACAATAAAAAATTAAGTTGAAATTGATTCATCACAGTGGAAATATTCATATAGAACAGCACATAAAGATACCTGTCAAAGGACTCCTAAGGGAGATAATCAAAATCTACCAAAATGTTTCTACATTTAATAAAGGAACATTTATCATTGCATGAACCATTTATGATAAAACAGCTCTACAAAAATTTAAGTTGCTACATGTAATTACAATTTGATTTCAATTAAAATCAAACTTTTACTTTGAAATGATATGTGTTACAGAAAGTAAATATGGTATTGTTTATTTGTTAAAAATCTGATATGTGACATTACGATAAACAATTTATCATTTATTATTTATATTTTTAAAAGTTTTTTTACATTTATAAGCTATAATATGCATCTATCTTTTTCCCCCAAAAAATATAAAATAGTCCTGAGTGACATTGTTAGCAATATAACATAGTATTTGAAGTCAATCTACTGATTACACATATTAAATTTCTATGTACTGTGATGTTTCCATGGACATTTGATTTTAATGTTAACTGAAAAAAAGTCACAAAATTTGCTAAGAAAAAAGTCACAGAAAAAATATTGATGTGTTACAGTGCTTGAAATCATAAACAATCTTCAAAAACATTCTACATCCCAGTATGTATGGTTTAATGCACAGATCAATTTAAGCTGTATGTTCTCAGTTATTTTTATTGCTGTGTATAATGACCATTTATTAGTTGTTAACTAATCAAATTTCCTATGCAAATGGGGTCCTGGATATTGTCATCTTCTAGAAGATAAATAGATGTGGCCTCCCCCTGTTTCAATGCACATAATATGGAAATTAAGGAACAAAATAGTTCCCTTGCCAATAAAAAAACTATTTTGTTATCATATTTCATATCTTTTATTAATTTTTTTCCCATATACTAACTTTCAACTTTTCAGACATGTATGCAAACAAAATATAAAATTTTTCAATTTCAGTATTAAATGATATAAAGTGAATGATAAAATACAAATTTTTATCTTTTACAGTTGATATTTTTCATAAAGTAAACTGTACATGTTACTTTATAATATTTCCTGTGACTTTTTCCCTCATTTTAGTTTTACTAACACACATGTAATCCTACTGAAAAAAAAATAGTAATATTTAATTTTATTTTTTGGGGGGTCAATATAACTCAACTGAAACTCTCTTTTAAAATTAAATTTTAGTCTGATTTTTTAAAAAAATTAATACTATTGTCAGGATAAAACAGGTATTTATCAGACTGCTGTGAGCTGTATTGTATTCCTGAACTATAAAATTTCTTTATTTCATTGTAGATTTTTTACCTTTCCAATGTGATGGATGCTCTAAGACATACTGGTTAGTACACTGTATGTTTGTTTTATCAAAGATAAGAGTTTGATATTCAATTGGACAACATTGATATTAATGTATACATTGTACACATATATTAATGAAGTAGTGAAATTGTTCATGTTGGTGGTTATTCATTATGATTGCATTAAAATATTTTTGTTCATCAAAAGATAGAAATGGAAGTGTAATCAAGGGAACCAAGGTTATAGCGGTAATCAAAAGAATGTAATCCAGGGACAAAGACCAGACGTGGAAAACAGACATACACAACATAGAACATAAAGTAACTAAAATCATACATACAAAGTAACAAAAGCAAATGAGCAACTCGGACTCCACTAAAAACAGGGAGCATGGACCAGATGCACCGGTAGAGTAAGCGTCCTCTGCTTTTCTAGCAACACCCGCTGAGTTGCTCATAATAAGTCAAGTCCGGGGAAGACAAACGAGGACAGGAAAACTATGACATGTTGAATATATCAGTGAATGATTTAATTTTAAACTAGGAAACAATAAAATGAATGCAATAGGGGAATCACTTGGATAAAAGTAGGCATCAATGTATTTGATAAGAGGAAGATATGAGCTAATACATTCCTGATGAAATGTCCCATTAAAATCAGAATTTTTACAAAGAATGTTAAAATATGAAACATTGAAATTTTGATTGGGCTCAATTAAACATCTCTCACCACTGATTTGTTAAAGTTTGTTTATTTGTAAAATAATTCTGTAGATGTATTTAGATAAAACAAACATATTTTGGTAAATATTTTGACCTTTTGTTATTGAACTGTATGTCCCATAGCCTCAATCACTAAATAATTAATTGAATTTCAATATTCCTCTTTTGATGTTAATTTTCCGTCACTCATTTAATAAGACATAAGGCTAAGCACTCGATCACATCTGGCCCTAAGTGTGAATGTTGAGGTTTACAGGAAATGTAATGTGTATTTGAGCTTATAATTTAGTTTTACAATGAAACAAATTTGAGATTCATTTTAATGCAAGAAGATTACATGTAACAAGTCAAAATGATATTGATACATGTAATAATCAGATGTACTGCTGAAAAATATAATCAATGGCATTTTGGAGGAACTTGAACTTCAATGACTTGAAGTCTTACATGTATCAGTTGATGTAAAACACTCATAATGTCTTTTGTTTTTTTTTACCATATTTTCTTCTTTTTTTTTTCTCACAGTTTAGAACATAAATTTCCAGATAAACATTCCTGCACTTTTGTAAGTAGAAAAATGCTTTGTATAGTTTTATAGTTACACATAATTTATCTGAATGATCATTGTGGGAGGAGTGTATGACACACCACGTCAATTATCTTTGTCTATTTTATTGGTTAAGAATGAAGAAAAGTTTTTAAAGATGTTTCTGTTAAACAGCAGATTCAACTAGAAATGACAAAAAATAGCACTTAAGATACCAGTAATGCATGTACATTGTACATCAAATATATTTAGTGAAGTAAAATGTCCTCAATATCTGGTTTCCAAGGAATACATGTAGTCGAAAGTGATAGTTGGCAATTTTGAAAATTATTTTAATGTAAAGCAAACTTGTATTTAAAAGAGGCTTTGGTTTCATCAAAATAAACCCTCAAACTGAGATTTTTTATCAAATCCTTAAGTTTTCCTCTTCTTCAATTTTAAGCAATCTATTTGGCCATTGTTTGAGTTGAGGGAAATGTTTATGAAACTAGGCCTTGAAGCATTTGGTGGATTAAGTCCACGGTGGGCATGTGCCTTATGTGAAACTACACTTCTAGGTGCACCTTGTCCATGCTCCCAGTTTTTAGTAGAGTCTGAGTTGCTCATTTACTTTTGTTACTTTGTATGTATTATTTTAGTTACTTTATGTTCTGTGTTGTGTTTGCCTGATTTCTTTGTCTGGTCTTTGTCCCTGGATTACATTCTTTTGATTTCCGCTGGAATCTTGATTCCCTTGATTACTCTTTCTATCCACTTTGGTATGAGCTTTCTTTTACACATGGGAATTGGAAAAAAAACTTATTTGAGGTATAGTGATTTTATTCTGTTTTCAGGAATTCTGTGTTACAACTACAAAGACATATGATGGGGTGAAGAGTTATGACTGTAAATTTGAAAGCTGTGAAAAGAGGGAGCTAATGCCAGTTGTCTGTGAAAAATGTCAGCTTAATTTTTGTTTAAGGTAAAAACTACTCCTAAATGCCTTCCATAACAGTCTTTGTTATATAGATAACAGTGATTTATTGAATGTTCCCAATGTAAATAATTTCAATATTTCCCCCTAAAAATGAATTCTGTAATTTCACTCTTTGATTTTCTCCTACCAAAACACCTCTACACGAACATCAGTCTGCCAATAACAAAATTAAAAATTCATGTTGAAATGCCAACATACTACAGAGTAAATCTATACAGTGTATAATGAATAGGATAATCCATTTTTTTATCAAGAATGTCCTAAATATTAAACTTTATGCCATGATGGCTTGAAAATTTAAGTCCTTCAAGGAACTCCTCATACATCTTAAATCTTGGTGTTCTTTGGTGCTCATGATCATATTTTGGTTATTTATTCTTTCCAGTTAATTATCGTATTAGTCATCATCCATGTTTTAAACCATCTGATATACAGATTTGATTTACTGGTATTTTCTCAATTTCTTTCTTTTTGGTTAACAGGTGATCATAGCCCAATACCAGTCAAAGTTAACCTATAAGAGTGACATTCTGCCAGTCTATTCATATATCTTCCACACCTCTGTTTTCTAGTTGATTACTTAAGAAAAGTTCCAAATAACTTCAAACTCAAGCAATGTTATGTGAACTGAACAATAATGATTAATTTGGAATACCTAACATTTTGCATATATATTCCAATAATAATGGCCCTTTTTCAAAATGGAAATTTTGAATTTGAGTGTATATAATCATAAGATCAACTTTCTTTTCTATGTTTATTTTGGTTGTTTGGTTGAATCGGTGAAATGCATATTCACACATGCTAATGATTTATTTGTTGTTTTTTTTGGTTTGTAATTTTATTTGATACTCTTTTTTGTAGCCATAGACATCCACAAGAACACAACTGTGAAAAGCTAGAAGTTAAAGAAGAAAAAAACAAAACAGCTCTCCATGTACAGAAAATACTTGGTATTTTGATATTATCATATCTTCTTTTACTCAGTTTTGATGATAAAGTTTCAGAAGAAACTCTGAAAGATGCTCTTGGATTCTGTGCTTTTTAAATTATTTCAGCCAGTTTTTTTTTTCATTATAAAGGACATAGGAATCTTTATATATCAATGATTGATAAATGTCACTTTTGTTACAGTTATACTACAAAATTTATCTATATTAAATTGTTTTGTTTCAATGCATTAACCATTTTGTTATACTTAGTGCAAAGTTCCACTGATTTTCTTTTTTGAAATCATGAAAATACAGTGAAACCTGTCCATACTGAACACCTGGACTTTAAATGTGGTTTGGTTTATGAGGTGAATTGATATGCAAGGACTGTAAAAAGTAACAGGTTAAGACAGGTTTTCCGTTTATTCAGGGTTTGGTTTAGATAGGTTTTCCATTTATTCGGGGTTTGGTTTAGACAGGTTTTCTGTTTTCAGGGTTCGGTTTAGACAGGTTTTCAGTTTATTCAGGGTTTGGTTTAGACAGGTTTTCAGTTTATTCATGATTTGGTTTAGACAAGTTTTACTGTATATTTTTTCCTTATATAATTTTTACTTTAGATTAGACAAGTAATATAGTATTAATGTATGGCCTTTTTCTTATTGGCCCTGTAACATGCCCGAGGAATTAATAATGGCCAAGGATGACTGTAATGGACTGAGGCAATGCTGAGAAGCATTACAGCCATCCTAGGCCATTATAAATACCAAGGGCATGTTACAGGGCCAATATTGAAAAGGCCATGCATTGATACTTTTATAACCAACTTCATTTCAGGACCTAGCCAGAATCTGTTATCAATACATATGATTTCACATTAATTAAAAATAAGTTCATATCTCAATGAATCAAATACTTATGAAAATAAATCATGAAGGTTTTGTTGTCTTTCTCAATAACCCCCCCCCCAAATCTGGTTCCCTGGTCAATATCAGAAGCGACCCTAGAGAGAACCTTGTGGAATGAAAATATTACCTTGGCTTCCAGGTTATCCCCCTCCCAAAAAAAAAAAAAATTATAGACAAGTACAAGAATAAGATCATGAGCTAATTAATCCATGACCAGTTGCCCAATACTCAACATATCAAAAACCATGACTTTTCAGACATCCATAATTTATGGAATATTTGGGTTGTTTCCATCACCGTTCTTGGGTTTATTGATACAGACCTAGTATGTGACCCGGGAAATTAAGAAAAACAAACAAATAATTTTGCCATTTTTTACGTAAAAACTGTGTTTTTAAGTGCATTTTGATCTGGAATCAAGCTATTTACAAATGTTGTGGGAACTCTTTTGACAGAGTGCACAAGGTACGTGAGTAAAAAGGGAAAAGAAATGTACTTGGAAGATTAATTTCAACACCTGGATTCGTGCAAAATAATGAGATATGACTGCATATTTCGTCTTTGAAAATTACTAAAACACAAAAGTCGCCTTTTTTCTTTAGGATTTCTGTATAGAAAAGTATGTGCTCCCACTTCGAGATTTCATTTTTGTTGTCTTTTTCCAATAATCCCCCTCCCAAATCTTAAATTTAAAACTCAAGATTAAACATACCTAATAATTCAGTATACTTAGTCCCAGTACCATCTTTCAGCAACTGTAAATATCCTAATCTAATTAATTGAATTTTTAGGTCACCTTCAATTAAAGTTGTCACTTATTTTGTATGTACGCATTTTTTATTTAGTTCATAATGGCCCCGTATTAATGCCCTGTTTTGAAGTTTGTAATGCATGGCTGTGATTTCATAATGACCGGCTGTAGGAATTTCTGGTTCTTAATGACCAGTTGTCGAAATTTTCGGTTCATAAAGGATGGGCATTTCTCTATATATTGTAGTAAGTTGGTTAATAAGTAGGAGGTATTCAACTTACGTGGTAGTTCATGCATGCTGTATATAACTTTTACAATGTAATGTACATGTGTTATAAGTAAGTTTACTTTTAATAAATTTTTTTAGATTCTAGACAGCCTAAACCAGAGAGAAAACCAAAGAAAGCCAGTAAAACTGCAGCTAAAGTTGCTTTAATGAAGATGAAAATGAAAGCCATTGGAGAGAAGGGTACACCTGAAACAGAGAAAATCTACATGTTAATCTACCTTCCTAGAGAGTTATCTCTCAATGCCAAACCTATGTATTTTTCTAAGGTAATGGGAACGAGTTTTACTAAAATGCTAAAATGCTAAAATACTGTAAATTCAGAAATAATTAATTATAAATAATGTGGTTTTGTCATTTTAGTAAAAAAATACTTTGAAAAATTTTTTGGGGTGAATTTATGAAAAGTTGGACACAACTTTAATATGCTTTATTACAATATTGCAAGTTTTATTTTTGTGGTTTTAATTCATTTATATATATTTTTTTGCATTAATTAAATATCAGGATAAACAGTCGTATTTACTTTTCCATCATATCTGTCTGTCCATCTGTCCACATTTATTGTAAGCACAACTCCTAAACCGCTGAAGGGATTTTTAAGAAATTTTATAGGAAGGTTGGGTATCATATGTAGGTGTGCATGAAAGAATATAATTACTGTCAGAGGACTCCTAAGGGAGATAATCCAAATTTATGGTTTTACATGTTGAAACCTCGTAAGCACAACTTTTCCTAAACCGCTCAAGGGGTTTTGAAGAAATTTTATAAGAAGGTTAGGTGTTATACGTAGATGTGCATGAAGGCAATATAATTACTGTCAAAGTACTTCTAAGGAAGATAATCTAAATTAAGGGTTTTACATGGCAATAACTTGTAAGTACAACAACTCCTAAACTGCTCAAAGGATTTTGAAAAAAAATTAAAGATATGAAGGAATATAATTATTGTTGGATGACTCCGAAAGGAGATAATCCTACATGCATTTTAAGTCCATTTAAAGGGGGTTGAGTATTCCCTTAGTGAGCTTGCTCACAGTATTTCTGCATTTTCATATACCCATTTTGCAATTTTTTGGCAGTATACAATTGTAATACACACAAAAATATTTTTACACTCCCTTCCTTCTTCTAAATAGAAAGATACCAACACAATTAAATGAATCTGAAAATTTTTAACTGAAAAATTAAATTTGGTTATTTTAAATCTTACTCACTTAGTATATCCTATTGAACTAAAGTAAATAAAAGAGATGTCTCATTTATGTATGTTTGTATATATTCCATGTTTGATTTCTTTGTATATATTTGTTTTTTAAGATTTGAATAGTGAACAATCAACAATTTTTAAGGAATTTAGTAACAGTATTTCTATGAAAAAAGTTCTTTTTTTAGTAAAACGACTGAAGAAAGAAAAGAGATGTAAAGTTGCTAGTTTGCTTCTTACATTACTACCATATAAGTGTTAGTTTTTGTTATTTTTAAATTTTCATTATTCATCAAATACAAATATTTTAAAATATGTGTTATGTATATTGCAGACTTGGAGCATTGGACGCTGTATAGATTACATTGCGGATGCTACACGAATAAAAAATGAAAATAATACAGGAAGTGAAAAAGTAAGAGGATTTTCTTCTATGATTTGAAGACAAATATCTCATATTATTGCAGGTAGCAATATATAATATTTCCTACTGGTTAAAATGAAATGGTACTTCAAAACACAAAAAAACTATAGTGGTGTTCAGAAGATTTGTAGTGTTTCAACTAAGGACCAAAAAATTATTATTTTTACAAATACCTTTAAATGTTTTTTTTTGTCTGTTTGTTTTTTTTTTTTTGAATTGGACAATTTTTAAAAAGTATTGAAAGATCTACCACAAGCAATTGAATTTGTAACTAAAAAGAACTTAGCTTTCACATACATGTACCATAACAAAAGATTAAAAAAGAAACAAATGTCTTCAACTATAGTTTACTGATTATTTTCTCTAGAAACTTCGCCTGTTTAGTCATGACTCTGGTCAGCTTCTACCAATAGAAAAGTCATTAGAAACTTTGATGAGTGAAGAATTAATATTCAGTGGGTCATCTGTGATATTGGAATATGTTACCTTAGACTGTTGCCAGCTTGATAATACTGATGAATATAAAACATGATGGAAATTGGAAGCCCCAGAAGACTTGGGATACTGAAATACGTTTGAAAGACAATTTTATGTCCAGATCAAGTTTAAAACTGCAAGCTATAAAAGTAGACTCTGAATAGTGAATTACAGGTTTTCAGATTATTCAGGGTTTGGTTTAGACAGGTTTTACTGTATATTAGAAGACAATTTTGATTCTAGTCAAGATTTCTATGTATATCTACCAGAAGTAGAAGACTTGAATGGTTAAATTTGATGTCAGATGTGTATGGTAATACAGATTAAAGACCATAGAAACTGAATTTCAAATTCTGTTTAAAATCAGATTCCTGCTATTAAATTTCAAGCACTCCAGTTTATGTTTTTAAATTACCTGTAAATACCTGTATACAGTGAATATAGACCTGTAGGTTTCCAGTATGTAAACTGCAAGGCTCTTGAACTCTCATTTCTCATTTTATTTGGCAAGTAAAGTTTAGTCCAGGTTAACTTCTATTAAATAGAATGAGAAGCAGGGTATTCTTTACCTGAGGGCAAAGACTAGACCAGGAAATCATACAAATCACCTTAAATAACAAAGAATACACATACTGCATTAAAAGAGTAAATGAGCATTTCAGGCTCCTGTAAACTTGGAGTATAGACTAGGTGCACTGGTAGGGTAAGCATTCCTTCAATGAACAGATTGAAAAACTGTATGGTATTCTGGGATAGCTAATCTTGACGTTCCTGATTGGTCAAGATCTATTTTACACGTATACTGTGACCGTGCAACTTTGTTTACAAAGACAAAAGTTGAATTTCTGAATGAGTCCATTCAATACGCGTAATCTAAGACTGTCCTCCATGTCAGTTGTGATTTTAAATCAACTCTATTCCTCAAATAACCTGCTTATCTTAGTACATGTACTTGAATTTCTTAAAACATCAATGCCTAATTGTTAATGGTTTTTTTTTTTTAATTTTAATTTATACTGTTATCATAGTTTGTCATTTGGTAGATTCAACAATTTGTAAGAAAAGTGAAACAACATAGAGGATATCAGTATATACAATGATGGTCAGCGAAAACTGTAAAGTGAATCAAGAAAAAACAAGGACACCAAAAGAATCGAAAGTACTTGCTAAATTGATTCTGATCTTACATTTTCAATTACATAGGTTTCATAATGAGAAGCTTTAAAAGTTGTGTAAATGGAGCAATTACCAGTTTTAAAGCTATAGATACCACTCATCACAATATTCATCTATCACATGTTTTCCATATGACCACCAAAGCAATATTTACACAACACAATTATTATAATATGTTTATTGAACTGATTCAATAAATTGTACACCATATAAAATAAATAGCTACAAAAACTGCACAACACTTTAAAATACAAAAATATAGACTAGAGCATAAAAACCAAAACTAACATAGTAACAGACTAGGCCTACTTTGTGTATAATAGTCTTCTGAATCACATTCATGTTTGAAAGCTACATAAAATAGGTTTTAGACACAATCACATAAAATAATATTTTTTTAGTATATATTTTCCTATATTTTAGAAAGGTTTCTAAAGCTAAAGTAGAGCATAAACTACAAATGAGCCAAATTCTGTATGTA
This sequence comes from Perna viridis, assembly GCA_037379345.1. Classification (NCBI taxonomy): domain Eukaryota; kingdom Metazoa; phylum Mollusca; class Bivalvia; order Mytilida; family Mytilidae; genus Perna; species Perna viridis. The sequence goes on from CM074515.1 coordinate 25,689,048, forward strand.
CCCTTTCGGATAATATTATTCATATGTATGTTAGGTTTGTGTCCAAGATATGAATTTATATTTAAGGCAATTAAAGCGGAGAAATATTGATATGGATAATTAATTTGCAGATTAAAATAATTTCTACACTTAAATTCACAGAAAGGTGGTTTAGACAGGCAAGTGTTGACAATCTAAAAAGTAATTGTGTATGTTTTCAATGTTATCAAACCCTTCAGTGAAAATTAATTCAATCATATATCAACAGTTTGCAAAATAATTGCACAAATGACAAAACAAAAAAAAAACCTTTGACTGATGAAATTTATTAAAAATAAACTTCAATTAAAAAAAAAACACCTTAAAGCTAAGAGGTTTTTAAGTATACAGGAAAGAGGTAATTATAAACTTCTGTAGTCAATTTAATAATACTTGCAAGTAAAAACAATATTGTTAACTTTGAGAGAACAATGGAGAATTATTGTAATGACAAAACTTACCATAGATTTTATACTTACAGTTGTTCAAGAAATTGACTTCTGGTTCATAAACCATTGATTGATTTGAAGTCAGTTAACATATTTTGATGATTTCAATTAAGCATCAGTTAAAAATTTTGTATAACATTGGAGCATAGTTTAAGCAATGAGCAAGCAAGCACATTTTTATGAACATACATATGAAGATCATTTATTCAATAACTATATGCATGTTCTAAATTCAAGGATAACAACTTGGAAGCAAGCAATATCAACATCTATGTCATAATGTCCCTTAATATGAAATGTCAAAATTTGATCCTTTCTCAGTAAACTTTGGTCCTATAGTCTATTTGGTAGTAAAATAAATGTTATTAAGAAGGTAGACCTAGGGTAAAGGACATAACTCATGAAATCAGTAAAATGTTTGTATTATATTCAATTTCACCAAAGCCTCTCAAGCTTTCATTTGAAGCAGAATATAATGAATCCAAATTTAATTAGACGCTATAACGTTGGTTCCCTTAATTACTCTCTTACATATGATTGATGTAAAATGGTAACTACAAACGTTCCAATGATTTTGTTGTGTTGTGTCCCTTACCCTAGGTCAACCTCCTTAAATAAATCAAGAGAACTTAACACAATTATCTCTTTATTTATCTCATACAATACAGTGGGAAATCTTAGTTTTAATTTTTGCTATTTTCATGCAGTTATAGGAAATGTGAAAACAAAGTCAGCAAATTTAACAGTTAAAAATGAAGTTACTTTCCTATCTTAAAATCTCAGAAATGTGAAAATTAATGGAAGGCTTCTAGAAATTGTTATATCAACCTCAAATTATATCAATATATTGCCAAATTTAGCACCAGTAAAAATATCCATTGTACAGCAGTAACAATATTATGTTTCATTTCGTTCAGTTTTTTTAATTACTGAAGTTTAATACACAAATACGTGGAAAAGAGGTGTCAAGACCTTTTTATAGGTGCCTTGATAGAAGAATAAATTTACACATCATTAACACATGCAAGATGTAGACAAAATCACAACACTAACCATAATTTTCTTTTCTGGCCCTGACTATGAGTACTGGTGCCAAAATATAGAACAATATAAAATCTAAAAAATTATACCAGTTTAAAATACAGATAAGACATTTCTATCTCCATAAGTAGTGAAAAAAAGACATGGTCAATAAATTATAAAAATAATGTACTATTTTACCCTAAAACTGGCATTTTATTGTAAAACATTCACAAAAAAACCCTAAAAATATTCATATAATTCATCATATTCTAATAGAACATTACTAATTACTAATTATTGGCGTTAGCAGTGTTTATTATTATTTTGATTTATAACTCTAAGATTTAAGGCTATTCTACTACTTTAAATTTGAAAATTTGGGAATGACGATACATGGAAAAGCAATTATTATTGCCAGGACAACAGGACATCACAAAACCTTGAAAGTACTTTTCTGAGAATATTCTGAACTCTAATCAACATCCTGCAATTTTATGACAACTCAAATAGTTCATAATGTTATCAGGCTTTAGTAATTCATCATGTTTTGTGTCACTGTAGCCAGGATTGCCAAAAAGTCGTATTTGCTTAAACCAGTTTCTGGCCCTGTTGTGTGGTGAATATTTTTAATACATCCATATCCTTTTTGAAGCTAATAACTATCCTTTAGTGCAAATTCAACATTACCTTTCGACAAATATAGGCTCTATTTCACCACAAACACCTGCATATCATTTGATAAGGTCCACTCACTTATACAATTAAAATCACCTAAAGTGTATAGGTGTCTAAGAGTCCTATTGACCAGCACATTAATTAAAATAGAGTTGGCCTTCAGTGTAAGTGTTTGTAAGAATAAGGCAAAATGGGAAAAATCAGAAACATGCATGTCAAAACCCCAGCAATCTGAAAATGTAATACCACTCTGGGATACTTTCTCTATTTGAAAAGACCATTATTTGATCTCTGCATCACTGGCTTTGCTCAGAAATTTTTCAGTAGAATCTTAGAAAAATGAAGTTTTTGCCAGAGTTATCTGTCCCTGAAATGTTCATTTTCAGTGCATTTCAATGAAATTGTAACTCAATGGTCCAGCATAATATGGAAATTTTGTCATTTTCCTTGATTCTGATGGTGAAAATAGTCAAATGAAACTATCAAAATGGTGTTTTTTCATACCATGTTTCACCCACAGCTAGATTCTTACAGATACTGACACTTAATATTTTACCTCGACTTAGTATAATTTGGCATTCTTAGCAGAATTGATACAGATTACACAGCCATATCAAGTTAGGATTTTAATATTTTAAAACAGAAAATGTATTTTCCAGCCATGCTTTATAGTCAGAGGGAAAATTGTGGTGAAATAAAGCCCATATTTGTCCAATGGTGATGAACTTTGAAGAAAAATCATTACATTGAATAATGTAAAATAAATAAAACATTGTCAGCATAAAAATTCTTTGTTTCAACATGTGACACAAGGTGCCTATGGCATGATTTATATATATATGAATGAAATGAAAATGAATACAAGAATCCTAACATAAAATACAAATATGGTCAAAAATTCAGCTTTCTTTGATGCACAGACATTTTTTCCAAGGGGATAGGGTCTGGAATTTTTTGGGTTTTTTTTGGATAAAAAAAACCCACTTCAATTCTATGCCCCAAGGAACACTTATACCGAGTCTTGTTTCTATTGGTAAAATAGTGTCAGAGGAGAAGATTTTTGAAAGAAATAACACAAAAAATAGCAAAAAAACGTTGAAAAAGGTCAACAACTCCAACATGGCTTAATGGATTAAAATGAAAATTTGACCGCAGATAGATCTCATCATGCTAAACATTTTCATCCCACCAAAATTTGGCTAAACCTGACCGTTTTAGAGATATATGCGAAAAACTATTGTGTTCTATTTTTAGTAACGGCAGCCATTTTTTTCAACGGATCAAAAATCCCCTGGTCAGTTCTATGCAGGATACCCCAAGGAACATTCATACCAAGTTTGGTTCCAATTGGTCAAGTAGTTTCAGAGGAGAAGAGTTTTGAAAAATTACCAGCCAGGTGAGCTAAAAAATTATTGGTATCTAACACATTCTGGCTTTCATGAAAAAACAGCAATACCATTGCTAGTATGTACAACTATTCTACTAGATATCTGTGCATGAAAGATGGACTTCTGCTGAAAAAGCATAAAATTTCCTCAGGATCAACATCTTGATACAAAAATCAATTCATTACAGCTATTGAAAAACAAATGAATATTAAAAACACAGAAAATAAAGTCTTTATTTCTAGAACAAAATTTCCTTTAGGTAATACTGCAATATTTCAAATTCTGATATAGTGGCAAAGTTTTCTTTTAATTGGAAATGATTGACTCAATATTTTAAATATTAAAATAGTAAAATAAAGCATTGTGAAATGTTTAAAAAATCTGAATTGATCTTCCCTTTCAATAATGTATAATTGAAACTTAATTAGCCAAAAATTACAAAATCATATTCATAAATGTATGCAATAATTTCTGAAGTAACTTGGATAGATTTCATTTTGTTTAAAATGAAAGCTTGATAGGTTTTGGTAAAATTGAATATGATACAAACGTATCACTGATTTCAAGAGTTATGTCCCTTACCCTAGGTCTACCTCCATTAACTTCTAATGAATGACAGAAACCTTAAAGTAGAGACAATTCATATCAACATATCATCACTATCATAGCAAGCCGTATTGGGTGAGATGTGATGATGATGATACATTTTGTCAAGATGTCCATAACTGATGTTATTCTGTATTTTGGTAAAATCATATTCGTTAAAAATTGTCTGTAAATGGAAATTGCTGAAATCTTTTATCTAGTTATATTGCAATAGCCAAAGATAGAAGATATCAGGCAGTAAAACGATAGAAAAAGATAATGTTGCTGATAACAGATATAAGTTATGTCATAATGCCCTCCCTTCAGGAATATATTAAAAGCTACCATGTACAGCTCATCTGTATAAATATTCTAACTATTATCACATAAATATCACACTATTTTATTTGAGACATTGAACACACTTCTATGGCAACATTTACTAACACTTGTCCATACCATAAACAGCAGCAACAAAAACTGATGGTCTATTTGTACACACAACACAGGAAATTTTTTTTTACACATAGCCCATGTGCATTTCTTATGATTTTAGTTCATGTGAAACTTAAATGTGAATTCAGCTTTCACCAAAAATTTCACAAGACGTTTTCATGAAGTGAAATTAACATGTAACCCTGTTTACTTCATGTGAATTTCATGAAAGTTCTAATTTAAATAATTTCTTGTGACCAATTTAAGCCTGTATATAAATATCAGCCAGCAACAAAAATAGATGCAATATTCATTTACAAATTTGTCCTTTGACAAAAACATACATTGTTATTTTTGATAGTACATTTAAGCTGTATCACACAAGTAAAATCAGGCACAATTATCTATAAGAGTTGTACTCCTCAGAACTTTGGACTTTTCTCCTAACTATAATGGAAAAGAATCAGCCGCAAAGCACACATTTGATAATTCCTTGCACCAATAATCATATTTCAGGAATATATAGTGATAACTTCATGTCCACTTCCTCGTACCATTAGCACCCGATCAATTCCTTCAGTTAATACCTCTAAAAACTCCATATCTAACAGATAATTAAGGAAAAACCTTAAAATGCTGATAAAAATGGCACATTATCACCTGAAAGCAAATTTAATAAGACATGTAGTTATTTTCAAATCTATGAGAAGGATATCTCCTTGACTACACAGTAGTCTAGAGTTTTAGAACATTTCTGCTTACCACGAGTGATCTGGCATGGAATATACTAGTATATTATATACAGTTTTCCCCAGGCTAAATTTCACATTCCGCAAAGTAACCAGAAAAGGGAGTTCAAGAACACTAACTACATATCATCTTTAAGCATTTACAGGTTGATACTATCATCAGTTTTACTGCCCCCAAAATGACCTACAAAAACAAAATTCTAACTTTCTTTCCTTTCATAATAGCAAAACAGGGAACCTTTAATAATAACAAAACACACTTTTGGAAAAAATTGTCATATAGAAAGACAGAACATACAAAATATGTACAACAGATATATTTGCACATAAAAATAGACAGAAGAAAAAATTAATGCCCCTAGAAGCTTAAAAGCATTAATGTGTAATAATGATGAGATTTTTTATGAAGGATACAGTTTAGTTCTCCTGCTTGTGACTTGGGTGGAGCCGGGAGATTCAATATCACAAGTTGTGCTTCATGAGATTTCTCTAATATTACTTCATTCAGCCTTACAGCTGTATGCATTCTTCTCACATTCTTCTTATCTCTGAAAAACAAATGCAAAGTTACGAAATTAAGGATGAAAACCATTTGCATTTACTAGTGTAAAGCATGATTCATATGTATGAAGTTAGTTCTTGTTTGAACATTTACTAACAGTCTGATCAATGCAAATTCAATTTTTTGTAATGTTGAATTGAATAAAATGTATTACAGACTGTATACATACTATAAAATAGTTGGTGTTTTTTTGTAACTTTCTGGTCAATTAAAGACAAATCATTTGCCATTGTTTTTTTGTTTTGTTATGTACATGTATTGTTACAGCTTCGTTTTTTTCAAATAATGGAGTGATGGAAAAGCTTTGACAAATACCTTATTTAGATGTATTCGAAGATGAGCATTTCTTATGGTTTGATATTGAATTGATTGGTTTAACTAAGGCCAGCTATAATTGATTTCTTGGTTCTGAAATGCTCCCTCATCTAATGTGAGACAGCCTCAGAACCCATTTTAACCAAACCACCATCATAGTTTTTCTTCCTATCAACAATGTTAAAAGTGTGCTTATCACTTTTATTAGGAAAAAAATGTTTCCCACCTTTTTTCTTGTTTTCATGAATAATGACCTGAGAATCAGGAAATTTACTTTGAATGGCCTATTAAGAGATTTGTAAGAAATACTTACGGTTTGATACTTAGCAGATCATTTGAAGGATTGGTAAGAGATGTGACTGACTTAGAATTATTTGATGGTGTAAAAGTGAATTGATTTTTATCAATTGTATCAGTATCTGTGGAACTCTCAGAAGGTCCATCCTCATCTACTGTCTCCAGTTTGGCTTTCAAATGCATTGGTGTCTTTAAATGTGAGGAATCTATGATTGTCTGTGGCTACAACATAAATTAATTTTACATGAAATGACAAAAATGTCCTAATATTATTCAAAAAATCAGTATGATTTCAAGTGACAGATAAAATAAAAAAAAACAAAGACAAGATGGAAGGATGGATACCCCTATCACTGTAAAAACACGAAAAAGGTTTCTTTTACATTGCTCTAATAAATATCTTTGGGTAAAACAGAACATTTCATTTTGTTATATTTCAGACTGACAGTGTATGAAATGTCTTAATTAACTCTGAATCTCTATAATATAATCTAGATCACATCAAATTCTTACCTCCAGACCTGTTTTTGATCCTCTCCTCAGAACTTTCAACATTTCTGATCTTTGTTCCATCATTAATGTTCTCTCATAAGTATAGGCTGATATGTCACTGTTACTCTGCAGAAGAAAATGTTCTATATTTATATATATAGACCCAGGTGCAAAATGCTTCCCATAATATAATATAAACAGACCCACACGGTAAAAGCATTTTAAAGACTTCCACACTGTTAAATTGATATTGTATTTAACATGTCATCATGTTACCTTTTATAAGCTACGGGTTTGGTAATGCTAAATTGAATGTCAGAATCTGAATGACAGATATATTTAAAACCATTTTTTTAAATATTAATGTTATAAAATAAAAATTAAAAAAATATATATATCATAATGGTGTAGCCTATAATGATACAACTTGCGAGACTGAGAGTGATGGAACCATAAACCTCCCCTTACTTGTTCGAGGGTGTCAAAAAGATTAATTTACTTACCATTTCAACTACTTCCACTTCGGCAGTGATTCTCAGCTGATACATAAACGTCTCTAAATCTTTCTTCATTTGTACTGTATTATCCTCAAGTTCTATTATTATGTTAAAGAAAAGTACTGATCTAAATCTATTCTGAAAGGTCTTGTACTGTATAAGTTATTGTGGTACTTATTGATTTCTTTACAAATGAAAGGAATTGACAGAGCTTGGTTCATGTGGTAATTAGGTTCTTCATATCTCAAACCCAAATTTGTCTATTTTTAAAAAATAGTGTGAATTTGTATTTTTGTTGGGAATGGGAATTATTAAAACATTTCAAACAAACAGATTCTACTGCTTCAATAATTGTGAACTTTTCATGGCTTTTTTTGCCATATTTGTAACAGATAATTTGCAATGAATTAACTCTTTAAAATTGTTATAATACTCTATACAAGGGGAAGAAACTATAACAATGACTACAGCAAAGATTTCACAAACAATTGTAAACATACTAATTTTTGTGGTTTACCAAATTTCGCTGTTTACGTGGCAGACAGAAAGCCGCTAAAAATAGTACTCACGAAATTGGTTTTTCACCCTATATAACGCTATTCATTGTTTGAATCCGCAAAACTTAATATGATTACTGTATTCCAGGACACAAATATGGAAAAAAACAAACAATGCAACAAGAGAATATTAATCTGGTGATAACAGACACCTCCATTCGAAGTTCTCAAAAAAAGGAAGGGCCATAACTACAATTATACACCATAACTTATCTTGACCAGTACTTTCTTGTCCACAATATTGGGTTAAAATTCACAAAGGTTTGGCCCAGCAGTACTTCAAATATTACCCAGAAATTAAAAATGATGGATGAACAGACAAACAAACATGACGATCATCATATATCTTTGACTAATACAGAGAAAAAGTGAATACAACACAACATTTTTGTTTGCCAAAGGATACGAGCTACAGTAAATATCCTCAGTCTACAATTTTTGAATGTTTTATGCTGTTTTAGTAAGAATGGCAGTAACATCAGCATGCCGCCATCATGTACTATCCACCAAATATCTACAGTACCGGTCAACTTCTCCGATGTATCTGGGAACTGATTAATTCCTTTCACAGCTAACAAGGCCATCTGACCGGCATTTATGTTCTTAATGGCATCTACAAAGATAAGGTTATACCTAATGAATATCAATTTTAGAACATGTAACAATGTAATATTTCTTTTAATTCCAGTAGATACAAAAGTAATGGTAAATTCATGATCAGCACTTCCAGGGGACATTCTGTCTATTTAAAAACTTCAAAATAATAAAAACATTTTTCCCAGATAGCATAAGTTTAAAGATATTGAGAACTATTACTTTTTCAACACACAAATGTAAATCTGAAGAAATATAAACAGACATATTTCAGTAGCATAGGAGTGTCAGATTATATTACATTGCATTTAAATGTACTGATATAAGAGAATTTAGAGGGGTCCAATGAGATTCGATGGCAACAGTTATTGTTCATATTTTTTGCTGATATTTGGCCAGTTTCTGAAATTGCCACCATCAAATTTCTAAATGACCTAAATCAAGGTAATCAAGTTGGACACATACCAACAAAAACTTTGTAACTTCTCTCCTCCCCACTATGTCTCCAACCATATGGCCAGCCTATCATAACTGTATTATGACGTAATCCTCCTAAACCAGAGTTTTGTATTCTGTAAAAACAGAAGCATATACTTCTAGTATGTATTAAACTACTTTATCATAATCTTAAAAAAAAAACAAAAAACAACAGAGTTCTGTATCTGTGCAGCCATTTTTATTATATGCCAATTCCAGTCCTAGAATTAGTTTAAAGGATATCATATTCATTTGAACTTTTGGGAATATGATTAATTGCTTCTTTTTGAAAGGCAGACACTACATGGTATTGCACCTATTTTTTATAAATGTAAAATTGCACTTCTTCTTTGAAGAATAAATTTTTAGAACTTCCACAATAAAACTTACAAATGACAAAGTCCATCGGTGACATCTTTAGCAATGACAACATCGGCAAATCCTTTGATACCAGTGGTTTCTATTAGTTTATTAAGAGACTGTTTAGCTGCCTGGGCATCAGCATACTTCTCACTATAGTCTCCTTGTAATGTTGAGTTGATTAAGGTCAGTCCTTTACCTATGGGAAAAAGGAGAATTTGTATACGATCTGTCTTTCATCAAGTTTTTGTAGCACTAACATTGGTAACATGCTTTTGTCATATATATACCAAAATGTAATTTCAAAACATGAAATTGCACTCGTTGTCATGCGAAGTATTCCTCCTCTGGAGAATACAAGTCCCATGAAACAAGGATATGATATTGAAGATAATTGCTTGTAAGGTATTCCTTATCTAGTAAAGCACTATACCACATTTTGAAATCAATTTGTCTAGTGGCAGCTGAGATTTTTTGCGACGAAAAATGGCCAAGTCCCACAAAACAGAGAGTTTATGTTGGACAGCAACCAAAACCATTTACAACATATGCCCCATTTACAATTATCAGCTGGAAGCTGAAATAATTGCAACTTAATTCCAACAGTTGGACGAACAAGGTGATTCCAATATACCACCCACACACGGAGTAGGAGTAAATTAAAAAGGAAATGAGAATATCATGATTTAAGTTCCATATAACATACAGTGTAAATCAATTCATTCCACAAATGACCTTTTTACACTTTTCACATGAAGTTAGAAAAATTGCATTACTATTGTCTTAAATGCATGCTATATGAATGGGTACTGATACACATGTTTTTTTTTTCTTTCAGCTTCAAAATCCCATGTCTCAAATATGATTTTGAATATTGTAATTTTGATATGAATGTTTTTTTAAAGTTGCAATGAGAAAACTTTTTTTCAACAAAGAAATCGTGATATATCAGGTAAGTTTGAGTTTTTGCCATCTTTTACTTACCAGTAGCACTTAATTAAAATCATTATGATCAAAACAAATATATGCTTTATACATGATTCTTATTGACTTAATATTGTATTGGAATAAAGCATATACTCATGAATATGAAAAAAGAAAAACATGAAGTTGCACAGGTTGTCGTGTGTATATACATATCACCACTCGTACAGGAAGTTAATATCACACAGCAACTCACTGAGTGGGGGTAAAATAATGTAACAAACTTTCCAAGATATCATTCAGTGGTTGGTTCATCTTTTTTAAGACATTTGATTCAAAAGTTGTGTAAAAGCCAATGAAAATTAATCTCTTTTTGGTTTATTGAACAAAAAAAGAAAACAATATAAGAAGTATTGAAATTTTTTACCTGCTTTCAGTTGACTGGCAAATGTGACCATTTTAGGATACTTTGGTGTCAAATCGGTGTTCATCTTCATTAGCACCAGCAACTGAGGTCTAGAAAAACAATTACTCAATTATTAACTACAAATTAGTACCAGTATTTATGGAACTGAGAGGTTTGCATGTGGGTATTTGATCGAAAAATATAGCCCACATGCTTAGACAACTAATATTTTGTCAAAATTTGTCTTAATCAGCATTTATGGTAGAAATATTTAACTATATATATTAACAAAGAATGTAGCCAATATTTCCTTCATAGAAATGTCACAAAAGCAAGTTTTTTTTGTTAATTTGATCAAATTTCATCCTAAAGAGTGGGAGTATAAAAACAATCCTTACAAAGAAGAAATACTTTCTCCTTAAAAATATTGAACAAAGGAAATCAACCTGTACTCCAGGAAGTTTTAAAACAAAGACTACCAAAACAAGACTTACCTCCAATTCTTGGTGTGTGGAGGTCCTTGCTGTAGTCGTAAGAGAGAATATCTAGCTGCTGACATGGCCAAACCACGGATTCCATCACCCCATTCCTTTTCAGCACTGAAAAAATTTTTAAAACAGTACAAATGTTATAAGTATAGCTAAGAAACTAGTTTCACTAAATGTATATTAAATAAATTAAAAAATAATTGTGATCTTTTATATCTGTTATGTACTAAAAAAAATTCTGGTGGTACCTTTCAGTAGCTTAGAAGGGTAAAAGTACCTGGTAAGGCCTCTTAGTAAAAGGCCTGAAGTGGTATACTTATTGCATTTTAAGCAACAAATTTTGGGTCCAAATGTCACAAAGCTTGTAGCCCTACATATTGACAGAGATAGAAGTGAAAGCCTGTAATATAAATTCTACACTCACGGAACAAAATTGTGCGATTAAGTTTGGGACAAAGGCTTAAGACTTTAATCAAATATTATCCAGTTAAAAGCAGAAAAAAATATTATGAATATCAAAATTTATTTATACAAACCCTTTGTATTCAATATATTTGTATATCAGAGCAGCAAGACAAATGGCAGTAAGAGCATAGTACCAACTAGATATAAACATCAGGGTTATACACAGGGCAAGCCCTAGTAATGATAGAGTCCTGAAATATAAATGTCAGGGTTATACACAGGGCAAGTCCTACTAATGATAGAGTCCTGAAATATAAACATCAGGGTTATACACAGGGCAAGTCCTAGTAATGATTGAGTCCTGAAATATAAAAATATGGGTTACAGAATATACAGGTCAAGTCCTAGTAATGACACATTCCTGATGTAAACATCAGGGTTATACACAGGGCAAGTCCTAGTAATGATAGAGTCCTGAAATATAAACATCAGGGTTATACACAGGGCAAGTCCTAGTAATGATTGAGTCCTGAAACACAAACATCAGGGTTATACACAGGACAATTTGAAATCCTGATAACATATTTTTCTACTTTATAACTCATATTCAAATAGGACACGAAAATTTGTGAATTAAAATGAGAGAGTGCTCCATTTTTAATTGCACATCTATATAATATTTGATAGAAACTACAATAATAACCTACTTAATAGTACTTACCAGTGATAAAACTGGAACCTCGGTCTCCAACTTGGTGTTCTTAGTAATGTCTGTAAAGCACAGGCCATGTTTACGAAACCATAGCACATCAAGAAAAACCTGTAATGAAGTTCAAAATAAGACATTCTAAAGTCATTATTATATTTTCAAATACAGATTTAATTGTTTTTACTTATTTATACAATCTAACCTTCAATAAACTTAGTACAATAAAAAATTACTCAGCAGTCTATCTGCCTAAAACTTCCCAACAGGACATTACGAGGCTAACATTCTGTGTGTGAGTATTCAGTACCAAGCAAATGTAAAACTAGGCTTTGATTTAAAAGTTTTTCTGCTACATCAAATACTGTAAACACATTAATTTTCCTGGTGAACACATTTTTGTTATACTCGTGGCAGATAGGAAAGCACAAAAAATAGTACCTGTGAAATTGATTTTTAACACTATAACAACCATGAAAGTTGACACCAGTGAATATATTCACTTGACAGAATCTGTGAAAATCAACAACTGCTAAAATTAATACCTTTACATTTATTAATGAAAAATTCACTGCAAAAAAAATGAAAACAAACACAAAAGACTGAAGACACACAGTCTCTGAAGGACATATGGACAGGACAATAGATAGCAAGGAAAGAGGGGAGACAACTACAACAACCCATAAAAAAATACCTACATTGTTATGATAGGAGCAACATAATCCAGATTAGCTATACAGATGCCTATCTCTGATATCAGTACAGTCAGTAATAGGGCTCTAAATGGTTCTCCTCTCTTGGTAGTCACACTGAAGATGTTCAGGAACGGCAACACTCCATCACAGGCAATGGCTTGGAGTAAACGAGGGGCACCTATAAACGGAAGTTTTAACTGTAAAATAAGATTTAACCGCAAGGCAAGGAGTAACCTAAGGCCAGCTAGGATTAGTGGTAAAATGGACATTTACAGTAATAGAACTGTGTAATTTAAATGTTTGTTCCTGTAGTGCAAATGTATTTCATAGCTATAACTTATTCTGATGCCATTTACAGGATTTCCCATAATATTTTAGTCCAGGAACTTGTCCATGCAATTGACGTCTTTCATGAGCGTTTCTTGTTTTGCCCAAGGATTTTGCTTGTCAGCAAGGTTAATACCAGAAAATTTTTGGGCTGTTTATTATTAATAACCCCTTATTATGCCTAATCTGCACTTCTGACAATATTCGTCTGCAACCCTAATATTTGTTGTCTTTCGTTATATCGGAAAGGGAACTATGTTACACAAAAGGATAACTCTAGCTTTTACCGTAAATGTTCCAGTAATTCGAAATCTGACGATCAGCAAACCAACAGTAATTTTTCATAGTTTCATAGTATTTTCACACTTCACTTGTCAATTGTAATTGAATTATAACATAACTTTATATACTTTAATCATATCTAAAGCTGATAATAAAAAGCTTTATTTACATTTTTATAATAGTTTTCATATGGTAATTTTCATTAGAATCACAGCCAGAAAACACTACACAACAGTTCCCATTATTAATGAGTTTAAGACTTTCATATAACTATCTGTGGTTTCAATAGTAAATTCAATATAAAATTTGAGATTTAACAGACACCTACAAATTCAAGATATTTATTATCCACAAAAATAAGTTACTTTATTTGTGGGGGCTATGAATGAACAAGTGCAAAACTAAGGTTTATGCAAAACTTAATGTAGCAGACACAACTTTGGTCTCCATTTATGACAAGACTTAAGTTTTCAATGAGGTCATCACTGTTTATCAAAGTACAGTTCTGTCTAAAAATCATGCTGAGTGTGATCTATAACTAATTGATATTCAACTTTCAGTAGCCTAATCTGTATTCAATAGACCACTTTATTAGTTCCAGCATTGTCCATTTTCTATATTAATGTTGTATACATGAGACTTTATACTGATAAATGTTAATCTAAGTCCATTTTTAGTGGTCAATGTTCTCTACTCTTTTCATAATAGAAACCAACTACAATTTAGCTCTTAATATCTACTAAACCACATTTAACTGACACTTTCTTTGTTGAAAACCCAGTCTTCTGAAGGAATTACAGTCAAAATGTTTTGGTGTACACTAATTATCAGCTTTTGCATGATTGCTAGATGAAGTTATACTCAAAAATTTTAAATGGATATGCAAACTGATTGATTGTTGGTGTTTTTTTATATTTTGTTACCTTATCATTTGTTGATGTTGAAGTCAGTATGTCATCTACTATTCAAAATGTAATACTGATCTAACCTGTTAAACTCTGTAATCCTGCTCCAAGAGTGGACAAAAATGAACCAATCAAAATCACCCATTCATTTGGCCAAGAAAGTTTGGCAACAACCAACCCAGCATTTATACTCTCTCCAAACCTGCAATAGTTTGGAAAATACAAGACTCATGAGAAAAAAATGTCTTGACGATTAACATAACCAATATAAATTCTTCAAAAGAAATTCATTACCTATGATCATGGGCGAAAGATAATTGGCTACTTCTTTTGTAATTACATGTAGTCCATTTTTCAATGTTCTGCTTGATCCTGATTAATTTATTCCTCACATTATTTTGATTATTATCATTCATTACAAATTAAAATGTTGAGCCATACTTGCTATGGCACAAAGCGTCATCAGTATTGCATCTCATTCTATCAGGGTCAATCTGATATTGATGGAACTTCAGAGCGGACTTAATTCTATATTTTCATCCATGCACTTTTTAGTTCCTAGGTTATGTATGTGACTTTTTCTTCACACATTGTCTTCATGGTGTTCTCTTCTGTGTTTAATTCAATACACAATATATACATGTATACAGGTATTATACATGTATTTCATACTGTTGTATAGGAGTGGTATCCTAATTGCAAACTATCACCATTGGACCATTACTCTGACATCACAGTATACATTTTCTTCAATGAGAATCATTGCATTTTATAATACAACTTCATGGAAAATTTCCTGATGATCTCTTCATCAATTCCCTCTTTCTAAACAATCTAAATATGAAAATATATCTTACTTGTCTCTCATCAAATCTCCTTCAATCAAAGCAGCAAAAAATATAACACATGTAACATCTAGATTTGGTTAAGGATAAATACTAAATTACTGGTAATGAAAAAAACAAGAAAAATCCTGATATTGTCACATATGAAGGTATTTTTGTAAGTGGGTATCATTTGTTTATTAGTCAAAATTTCATTATTTGTAGTTTTTAACTTGTGGATTTTACTACCACTAGTTTTTGTAAGGGGTTTTACATATTGATCAAGTTTTAGTTTTCAAGGTAGACTGAAACCCCAATTAAAGCAAAAAATCATTAATTTGACCATGAGAACAAAGTTCAAAGTCAAAGATCACCAATCATGGTATGCGACACATCGGCTGGAGCTGATGTACTCTAATGCCAAATAACAAAAGCCTACACCAAAAGATAAAAAAAGTTACGGTCCAGACACAAAACTGCCATGCAAAAATCATTAATTTGATCTCGACCAAATATCAAGGTCAATCACCAACCAATGTACAAAACACATTGTCTTGAGCAGATCTATCCTCATGCCCAATGTCAAAAGCATATACCAAAATTCAGGACTGGCATGTCACAATCAAACCATAGAAAACTGTGATAGGTAAAAGGATACAGACAAAAGATGTTGTGGTAATAGCTAGAATGGTTCCCACTGGTATAGATCTAGAGGCATCAGCCAAATCTCCTGACCTGTTAGATCCTGCCATTATACCTGTCAAAAGAATATTGTTATTCAGCATATTCTGATTTATGATACACGACTACCATATACTTTATCCTTACAGTGCAACAGAAAGTTCCATATTGGATGTTACTACAAAAGTAGTTCCTCACAGTCCAGATCAACTATAAGCTTTTTTGTATTGGACACTCAAAAATTAAGTTCTACAAAAAACAGCTTCACCATCAATTACTACTTGCAAAAGAAAGACTGGTTGACTTTGGTATTTTTTTAGTACAATGAGAGTTATCTTTTGTGATATAATGAAACTCTTCAATTGAATAATGGAAAGTAGTCAAAATTCATCATTTTTATTTGATACAAATGTATAAAAATCTGAATGCATAACAATTTTTTAATTTCTTAATGGGAGTATATATATATTTGTTGTGCTACATCTCATCAAAACTTCTAACAGTGCTTAACAGGAATAGATTGTAATTTGAAATTCACGAGTTATTTTCAAATTTTGTCCAGTGAATAAGTTTATATTTAAATGGAATTATTAGAACAGTCTCAAGAGATATTAAAGGTGCTGGAAGCAATAAGATGTCTCATAACATAGATCATAAACTAAGGTGGATTGATGGCCAATCCCCAATTGACAACTTCTAGCAATGGATTTATTATTCAGCAGTACAATGCCATCAAGTCATGATACAGGGATATTATTTTCTTCTCTAAAAAAAAGAAAAAAAAACCACTTTAAATGCTTTGTTCTAAAGTTATTCTGATGTAAATCAGCATTTAATTCCCAGACTTCATTTCTATTTAGGGGTTTTATTGTTAACATTATGTAACGAGTGGATATGAACATGTAGCCATATATGAAATTAAAACCAATATTCCAGTTGGAATCTTAGATGAATATTGTTGAGCAGATGCATAATCAAATCTCTATAGTGGAACAAAATATAATGAGCATTTTCCTGGTCTTTATTTACGTATCCCTATAAATAAATTAAGATGAACTTCTACATATGCATGAAACAAACAATGGCATTGTAAAGTTTTTAAGAAAATGCTACCTAATTAGATTATGTGGGAATTCTCTTCTAAAATAGGAAACTGATGTGAGTAAAATGACAGTGAAAGTAGAAAATAGTTTAGTTTCAATTATTTTCATTACTAACTTCATTGATACTTCTGTTTTTCAAAGAAACAAAAACAACAGCAAAGCCCTCCACATTCCCCCATTAGTGATACAAAGCTGAATGTTTTCTTTGTTTTTTTTTCTTTTTAATCCAAAAACACATTTTTTATATTTAAAAAAATAAATTTGGTTGACTAAAAAAGTCTTTGGGGAAATCGATGTAAGCCTGATATCTTCTCTATGAAGAATGAAATTAATATTATGTCATAATTTCCAGAAAAAATAAATTACCAGTAACCGACGGAAAGTAAATGGCTAAAAGCACCATGAAATTGGAAGTAATATCAGCTACGATTTCACCGTGTTCTCTGTTGCCATGGGTTTCTTCACCTATAATTCTGTCCTTCATAGTATACCGACTGTGTAAATTAGCTGCAATACAATAAATAAAAGTGTTTAACAATCTTAAAACCTTGAGTTGGTAATCCAGTACAAAAAACAAAAGCTGTGCTTAGGAGTTTTACCTACTAAAAGTCTGCGGCTATGTTGAAATAGTCCTTTGACCTATTAGGAGAACAAGTTAAAATGTCTTCTATATTTTGCTATTGTACTGATAACACATTGGGACAGTTTTACAAACGTATATATCACTACACACTAGCTAATTCATACATCATACTAATTTATTAAGAGATGCCAGTGACCTGCATTGTATTAAAAGATTTAGAGTTGTCAATTTTGGAATTGATGATTGCAAAATGAGTTTGCTGTTGACACCTCAGTAACTACTTTTACAGGACCATCAGATCAGAATTGATGATGACAAATTATCAAATATGACACAACAATCTCCATACTTAAGTGGTACTTATGCAATTATCAAATAAATTAATTACAGTCACAATTAAAAATCTTAAAAACAATGTAAAAAAAGAATAAACTATGAAACTTGCATGAAAAATGTATCCTTATCTACATACCAGTATTTTTTAATGAAATTTGGTGCAGTGGTTTTCTGAGGAGTTACACTTACAAAAGTGTGACGGACATGGCAAAACAAAATGTCTCCCCACCAAAGTGGGAGAGACATCATTTATACCCTGAAATTCACATCTTGCATTGAGTTTAGATACAAACATCGGTCTACAACTGAAAAATAATAAAATGGTATACTGGTCAGAGAGTAGATCTTTCCATTTTCAAGATCAAAGCAATTCTTGCCAATCTGCTCAACAAAATTTTATTCCTTGATGAAAATCGTTGTACCATACTCATTTTTGAGAGCAAAAATACCAGCAATCTGTTGGACATTTTTTCCTAATTTTTTTACATGAACTCATTTTTCACAGGAAAGAACGAAAAATTGGTTGGCGAGAATTACTTGCTACCAAGAACTACTCCTTAACCAGTAGAGTAGAATTTTTCTACTTACAATTGATAACACCACTAGCCAGTCCAGGTATCCCAGGTATAACTTTCGTTACTTGTTCATTAAAATAGTCAGTACACAAGGTTTCATTGACTCCAACTGTACAGTAATGAGCATATATACCGCTATCATTGTTCTTACTACAGTACATAGATCCATTCACAAATGAAACTGCAGAGGTTAAAAGTCGTTCTCCAAGGTAACATATACTGAAATGAAGGTCAAATAGGATACGGATAGTACAGAGGTTAAAAGTCAGTCTCCAACGTAACACATACTAAAATGAAGGTCAAATAGGATAAGGATAATTTAGAGGTTAAAAGTATGTCTCCAAGGTAACATATACTGAAAATGAAGGCCAAATAGGATGAGGATAGTTTAGAGGTTAAAATTTGGTCTCCCTGGTAACATTTACTAAAATAAAGGTCAAACAGGATAAGGATAGTGCAAAGGTTAAAAGTCAGTCTCCAAGGTCACATATGCTGGAATGACGGCCAAAAAGGCTAAAGATACTGCAGAGGTTAAAAGTTGGTCTCCAATGAATATACCAGTACTAAAACAAAGTTCAAATAGGGTAAAAGACCAAATTCTGTATTAATAAATACTGTAAAATTATGATTTTTTTTCTGTCTCCTAACTTTTTTTTATGTTAGGTAAATAGTGAATAGTGAGTCTCAGTAGACACATATACTGAAAAAAAAGATCAAATAAGGTAAAATATCTAATACCTCATAAACAATGTTAAGTAAGGTTTTCTTTTTATCATAAGTGCTTAATCACATTTATCATGTTTATAACTTCAAGAACTGTTAAAGTAGTATTTAGATTTGGCATATAAGACTTAGGTATATCAGCCCAAGTAGAAGCAGATTGGCCTTGACTATCTAAATTTTTAAATTTTCTTGTTCTGAAATTATTAATATACTGTACAGTCAACAACAAAAAATTCTACATTTCATTATCTTAGGCCTGAGAAAAATTTATGTTTTTTTTTTCAGCTGAAAGGAAGTACACACCTAGAAAACCCTCTTGAGAATAACAGTGATAAGTTTAAGTTTACAAAAATATATCCCCACTACACTTGGACTTCAAGAATGAAACATCTTTATATTGGAATATTTTCCCTTGCAGGTGTCTCATAATAACTTTTTATCCATATTTACACAGAACAGCAAAATGTCTGATGAAGTTTAATCCAAATCCATCAAATAATTTTGTAATGGTTACAAGCTTAGAACATGTAAAACCTTTAATTTGGATAATCTCCTCTAGCAAGGACCATGCAATAATTATGTTTGTATCTTCCATCATTCTATATATGATGCTTTATCTTTTTATGAAGTTTAATTAAAATCTGTCCATCAGATTTGGAACAATTGAACAAATCCCCTCGCAGGAATACTTCAATAATTGTCTTCCTTTCTTAACGAGTGATTGTTTGATCCTAATTTTACATCTGAATCTATACTGTAAGGTGTAAGGGATTTTTTTCTATGGAAACTGAATGTGTATATCAAGTAGCACAATAATGGTATATATCTTATCTGCCTGATCCTTACATGAATCTATAAATAACTTACCTTACACTGTTGTCTGAATTTGACACAAAAAATCCAATATATATACAGAATATAGACAATATCACACAAGCTAATGATAGTGCTGCAAATTTACTGACGAATCGTACACCTATAAATACTATCACTCCCAACAGTAGTAATATCAATGTCCCATACACACGATAATTGTTCAAAGCATTGGCTTCTATTGTCACATCACCAAACAATGAAATCTGTGGAGCCATAAATTTCTACAAAAAAAATATAAAAAATATCTATATCATATTAACCTTATTTATTGATTGATTATGGTTTAAAATTCTATGGCAGACATTTCTTGCATTTCAGGACAAATATGAATCACCAATAGAACAGACTCTGCTTTGTACTAGTCCAACATGCTGAGCCAGATGTTTATTGTTTGAGCTCACAAAAACGACAGCCCAAAGGTAGTATGCCATCCAAGTCAGACACATTAATCTGACTCCAAGCCAACCAGTGGTCACTCTTATCCCCTGAAATACTGTGTGCTTGGCTTTGAGTATTTGGTGTAACTTGGCCAGGGATATAACCCTTGATCTCCCACACTCAAGCCAAGCATGCTACCAAGAGACAACCGAGGTGGTATATTAAACTTATTATCTATCTAACTATCAGTTCAGTAAATTCCGTATCACCCCTTACTTAATACTCTCAAAAAGGACTTTTACCTGTTAGTTTTATCAATATTTTATTTATTTTGTGCAAAGACGAATGTTTATTTGTTTTAGGATTCTTTAAAATAAACAATATCATTTGCCTAATTACTTTTTTTCTACAGAAATTTTACATTGCATTAGAAACTTGTATTTGTGGTGGGATAATTAACTTCTAAAAATAAAAGCTTGTACCCAGTGAATGGTACCAAATAGCAGGCATTTTTATTTATTTTTTTTTGTGGGGGGGGAGGGGGTGAGTGTTATGAACAAATGACCTAAGCAATTAAACCTGATTAATTAGTGTTTTTTTGCATTATAAATCAGGATTTAGTTTCGTGGATGAAAAAATAAACCTTATATGCTCATGCTCAGCTGTTAATAAAAAGATACCACTTGTCATTTCACAGACCCATTTTTTTATAGTCAGCGCAGGAGACAGCCTTGTTGAATTGTCTGACTCATTTCAGTCTTAGTAGCACCAAAGCCACATATCAGACAGATGACCACTAATTTCTTTTGAATCATAGAAAGGTTATGATAAGGCTATGCTTAAACAAGCCCATTACAAGTCTACTGATTGTAGTGTCTTAAACAACAATGTAAAATAGATGTTGACACATAAACATTACCACCTATTTTACATAGAGACAGAGATAATTGTTTATGTCCACTTATATCAACATCAGTGAAAGAGAAAATGGTCGGTTTGAGACAAGTTAGGATTGTATAATTTGTATGTTTTATGAGATCCATTCTTTATTGACTTCTTAATGACAATGCACATATTATATTGAATTCATTTGAACTTGAGATAGAAGTACAATTATTGCTTATTTTGCACAAAATTGTAATAAATTATGTAACTCAGTAATGTAGACTCTTTTTGTAAACTTTTGAAATTTTTTGTAAATCAACCAAATCAAGTAAACCAAAGTGGTTTAAAAGGTAAATCACCCTACCGGTGCACCTGGTCCATGCTCCCAGTTTTTAGTGGAGTCCGAGTTGCTCATTTACTTTTGTTACTTTGTATGTATGATTTTAGTTACTTTATGTTCTTTGTTGTATGTATCTGATTTCCATGTCTGGTCTTTGTCCCTGGATTATATTCTTTTAATTACCGCTATAACCTTGGTTCCCTTGATTACTCTTTCACAAGTACTGGTAGCAGATAGAATTTTTTTTCATATTGGAAAAAGTTCTGTGTTTGTTCATACTTCAATTTTTTAAGCTGATAATAAAGGTACGGTACTGAAGATTTGTTTACCAAAATCTCTAAAATCCCATAATTTTGAATTTAATGCATCATACCTGTCCATAAAAATCTTGAAACCTTTGATTCTCCACACTGTATGTATGGTACTGCTTTCTTTGCAGAATAGTAATAAGTATTGCATGTTTCAAATTCAAAATCTGTACCAATTGGTGAGATTCTATAAACAATATCTCAAGATTGAGTTTTCCAAACCTTACTTAAATACCAGTCCATATAAAATTCAGACACTGCCAATGGTAAAGTGATTCATGGTTAAGAAAAACCCACCAAACAAACGATACTTTTTCAGTCAAAATATGCTAAACTTTCACATAACAACAATCTTTTCTGCATTCAAATCTGCACTTTATAGAAATTCATACATTCATTTCCAACATAAATCAACCAAATCAAGAACGATAACTTTTGTGCAAATTTCATGTACAATCTATATAATTTTTATCTCAAAAGCGCAACATCCAAATGAAAAACTAAGACTTGTTACGTGATCAGAATCTGTCTCTGAACAAGAAATAAAACTGAATTCATTGTGTTTTTGACATGAATGAATCACCTTCTGTCTGATTTTTTAGAAAGACTGCTACTTTAGTAACCAAAATTTCTTACAACAAGTATGTCCCATCTATATAAAGCCTTGGAATTAATATATCCAATTGCAATTCAGACAAAAGAACGACAGACAAAAAGGCAGACAATAGGGATATTCCAATATACCACCCATTTGCCCATTGGGAGTACAATAAAACATTCACCAATCACAGCTGTATAACAAAAACTTACCAATAAAATCTCCACAGAACCAATGATATACATAGAAGAAGCCACTGTTGTTCCTAGATAGAATAATGCTCCTACAGCCCCACCAAACTCAGGGCCTAAAGCTCTAGATATCATAAAATATGATCCACCAGCAGGGACCACTCCATTGGTGGCAATAGCACTCATTGATATAGCTGTTAACATAGTCTGAAATGGAAAATTAAATTAGATTGAATTCTTGAATAATTTAATGATACTTTAATTTTGATTGGCTGACTTTTTTAATTTATGAAGGTTTGTTATGTATTTAGGTAAAACTGATCATTTTTTTCAAATGAAATTAACTGCTTCGAAGTTGGAAATAGTGAACTAGGTGTGAAATTATCAGAAATAGAAGGTATTTTGGAAGAGTTAACTGAAAATTGTTGGCATTTGGGTTTCATTTAGTTTGGGAGTGAGCTGGTCATGTTCAAACACAGATGAACCCCAAAAAAACTTATATATTCCTATAATGACTCTAAATACTGCTCAGCTTACCAACTGTTAACATGCACTTGATCAATACCAACAATGACAGTTTTGAAGACGAAAGTACTACAGCATGCTAGACATTACTGATAGCATCAAACTTAATACATTGTTATTTGAAATCTTTGATTTTTTTTTGGCTTAAAAGCAATAGCCAGAGATAGAAAGTGTTTTAGGCAGTAAGATGAATGGAAAAATTGGTAAAAGTTGAATATGAAAATAATCATTCCATCTGACAAAAGACCTTAAAATTGAGACAAACATTGTTATGTCTTGTACAGTTTTGTTGAATTGTATCAGGGGGCTAATAAGAGCTTGTTCTTCAATGCCTGTTTTGTTCCATATTGACAATTATTTTTACTTATTTGTTTTTGACCTATTTCAGACAGGATTTATAGTCAATGTTGTAGTCTTGGGAGTTGAGGTATTTTGAGAGAATTTTCCTAACATCTCATTTTCTCCCATGTTGCATAACATTCCTGAACAACATCATAGTCTAACACACAGTTTACAGATATTCAAATTAAATCCTAAAAGTTTCCATTCTGAGGAAAGACTACCACAAAGCAAATTTAAAAGACATTTCCAGTAACATGAATTAAGACATGTAGGCAAGAATAATAAAATCAGAAAGAAATAGTTGTTAGAATTAACCGATAAGAAAAATGCTCGCTGCATGGCATTCACAAGCAAGACATGACCCACAATTTTCAAATTAAACTTTATTTAATGTATAGAAGTTGAAATTTTCGGTACAGCAACAATTGCCATTCAGAAACTACCATCTAAATCTCATTTCATCTTTCACTGAAGGAAAATCAGATTACACAAGCGAAATATTCCACATGCTTTTCACATGAACTTAACAGGGTTTTTATCTGAACTGAGAACATAAATTTATATGCATCAAATCATTATAAATTTTCACATGAAACTCACATAAATATATAAAAACAGGACATATGGTATGATTGCCAGTGAGACAGTAATACACCTAAAGCCAAGCAACAAACAATTAAACTTTTACAGGTCACCACACAGTCTTAAATGGTGGGCAAAAACCCATACCATAGAGCGAGCTGTTAATCACCTCAAACAAATGAAGTAAAACTACTCATATTTAGGACAAAAATCAACATAATCTACAGAAAAAGCCTGAAATAAATATCAATGAATATAAAAAACAATGAAAACCAATGGACTACAGGTTCCTGGCACGGGACAGGCACATAAAGCATGAGGCAGGGTTAAACATGTTCGTGAGTCCTCAACCCTTCCCTAACCTGAGACAGTGGTGGGAAAATACAATAATAAAACAAACTGTAAAAATCTGTTGAATCATGTTTTCATGCCAAATTGTATTTATGTGAATTTCATGTGAATTTCATGTAAACTTCATGTGAACTATTTTTGCCAGTGTTAACATCTCAGCAACATCTTAAGTTATGCAAGGGAAATCAAAGGATTCAAACTATATCAAAAGAATATACTGACTACATGAAGCAGATGGCCTATAAAGGGGAGACAAGTCATTATGTGTTAGCCATATACCAAAATAACTAATCACTCCTTCCAATGGGTACTGAGAAATCTGTGATGGAAAATTTCCAAATACCTCTAATGTAAAAATTCTAAGTCACTCGGAAAGCAGGAAGTTGATGACCTAGAAAGGGGAGACAAGTCATTATGTGTTAGCCATTTACCAAAAATCTAATCATTTCCTTCATTAGAAGCCAAGAAATCTGCTATGGAAATATTTGTTACCATAAACTGTCTAAACTGAATTCTTGATACACCAGAAACCTGTCCAAACAAAACTCTTGATATACCAGTAACCTGTCTAAACTGATCTGATACTCTAGAAACCTGTCTAAACCAAACTATTGATACCAGACACCTGTCCAAACCAAACTCTTGATACACCAAACACCTGTCTAAACTGATCTCTTGATACCAGACACCTGTCCAAACCAAACTCTTGATACACCAGACACCTGTCTAAACCGAAGTCTTGATACCAGACACCTGTCCAACCAAACTCTTGATATACCAGTAACCTGTCTAAACTGATCTGATACATCAGACACCTGTCCAACTGAACTCTTGATACACCAGAAACCTGCATAAACCGAACTCTTGATACCAGACACCTGTCCCACCGAACTCTTGATACACCCAGACACATGTCTAAACCAAACTCTAGATACACCTGATACCTGTCTAAACCAAACTCTAGATACACCTGATACCTGTCTAAACCAAACTCTAGATATACCCAACACCTGTCTAAACCAAACTCTTGATACACCTGACACCTGTCTAAACCAAACTATTGATATACTAGAAACCTGTCTAAACCAATCTTAGCTTATTCATGTAAATTTTAAAGGCACTTTAAACCTGTATATATCTTAAACCCCAAAAAGTTCACTTAGGACAGTTTTAAGTGTATGCTAAAAATCATCTTCAAAATATTTACAATTTATTTGATCTATGAATGAATACAATATATCTCTACAAAATAACCAATCCAAACTGATAAAAAGAAACTCAAAATTCAAAATCAAATCAAATAGAAGTAAAATGCAAAATTAATCTCAAACTGGCAATCATTCTGTAATGTACTTCAAGTATATATTCTATATATCATTTTAAATTCAATTAGGTTTATATTAGTTCCATCATTCTCGAGTAAAATTACAAGAAATCAGGCATTTAACCAGTAATGTATAGATATATATGAAAATTTAATATAAGATGCATGACAAATGTATTTGAAGGTTGAACGGATTGAAACAAAGTCAAGGATTTATTGCAAGGTTTCTATTGGTAGTAAAAAGTGATGTTTTAAAAATGGGTCAAAGAAAGAAATGGTTCGGTTGCCATAAACAAATATTCTGGTCTATGATTAATTAGAAATGCTACCCTACAAAGTATTTTGTAACCTTAACACTGACTGATTAGTAGTAGTGCCCTACAAATTAAACTGTATTCTTCACACCATAACAAGACCACAAGGTGAAAACACTTAATCTAAAACCATGTTACATTACTGTCAAAACAATGCAACTTAAAGATCATATTTATTTTTATAGCTTATAAAAGTACTAGAATTACTAATCTATGCAGTGATAGAGTAAACTTTAAAACTGTTAAGAACCTCACAAAGGCTTCTTAGATCATGCTATTAAAGTCATAAAATACATGAAATAACATTATTTGGAAACATGATCTTAAATGCAGAAGATCAAAAACTGCCTCAACAAATCTATTTGTATACAGTAGAACCTATCTAAATGAAACCTTGAACAAGAAGTGAGACATGTTGTCAGGCTAGGTATACTGCAACTCATACAAAAAAACACCCTGTACGCTCCATCTATATAAAGCTACCAAATTTAAAATCAATCCATCCATTGGGAGCAAAGATTTTCTCTATCATTCCATAGAATGAAAAATGGCAAAGTCCAAACAAAACAAGAAGTTGATATAGTACAGCACCCAAAATTGCTTACAAGATATGCCCCATCTATATTAAGCCAAACAACAAATTTGAAATAAATCCATCCATTGGGAGCCCAGATAACTGCAGTGTGCACCAAGAAATGCTACTCTCATATACATGTACCAACCTTTCATTGAGTGCAGGTATAAATTAATTGAAAACCTGTCTAAAGTCTCTTCACATCATTGTTGATAATTTTAAACCTTAGTAAACAGAACACCTGTATAAACCATACAAAGCCTTCAGTCTGTAAGTGGAGTTCAAAAGAGCTCACTGTAACTTACCGTAAGACAGCATATAAAGACAATTCCCAGACTCTCAAACAACCCTGCATTTCCTACAATCCATGTCATACGGATGAACAACAGGACACCAAAGATGTTCTGTATTGTTGGTAGGTAGACACCAAATAATGTACCAAGCTTGGCCTGAAAAAATATAAAAAGAAGAAACTCTAACACTATCATTTTTCTGAACAAACCACAGTTATAGTAAAATACAATGTGATAAATGCTTGGGAATCACATGACAGCATTAACGATACTGAAAAAGTTTATTAAATAGCTGATATCAAATTATATTACTCAATGATTAAATAATTTTAAAGTATTCTCTCATCATTCACCTCTTTAATATGAGTTTTCTTTAGCTACCTTCACCTGAATTTGTGTGTGATCAATCTTCAATATTTTTTTTTCAAAAATCAGATTCTGCCACCTTGATCAATGATTGATTATGATACTGATCATACTTTGTTAAAATATGTCAAAATATATAAATACTGTGAAAGTACTATAGTTCATGGGGTACCAATTTTCATGGTTTTCCTGGGTTTTGTAAACCACAGAAATTGGTCCCCAACAAAAAGGAACTTTTCCATTAGTTTGTATGATTGTTGAACCCACTAGTTCAAGAATCTACAATCTCATAAACTTTCCCTAAACGACGAAAATTGGTACCCACAAATAAAAGTACTTTCACAGTATTACAATACTGGTACATGTACATAGTCATGTGTCGTCTATAACAATTTTGATTTTGCCTTACTACTATCAATCCTACACAATTGTTAAATTAAAAATGTGGTGTAATTGGGGTTATCTATACTTCATTAAAATAATGATGAAACACTCTGCAAAGTGGTTCGAGGTTATTATGGATTGACAGACAGACTGACAGAGGGACATTTACCATAACTATGCCCCTCTTTGACCTTGGAATACCATCAGAATAGTGTAGTAAGTGATCTATTTTTTTCATCCAAACACTTATTTAAAATTTCATCGCATCAGTTTTGAATTTGAAAGTGGAGATGAAAATAAAATGTTCATTACAACAGTGACCAGTCAGAAAGGTGAGATGTGATAAAGTTATCATCAAAACTGATCCAGTTGGTTCAATTGCAATGACAGTATGATTTAATGTTCATGTCTGAAATAAAGAGATATCTGATTTTTCAGTTCCACAGAGACTGGAAAATACCAATCAGTAAAAACAAAAGAAAAATGTTCCAGTTGCTGATAAAAGAGGTGATTTATAATAACAAGGAATATATCATAAACCTCCATCAGTGGATGGTTAATTAACTTTTATGTGCAGTTTCCAGACTTAGATTTGAGTGCAACTTCTTGGCAGAGAAAATTTATATAAGTTCCTCCTTCAGTGTCTTTTTTCTGTCAATAATAATAGTTTTTTTTCTCCAAACTTAATGGTTACACAGTAAAAACCAAGATTTTATCCTCATACTGAATGTGCAACCTGTATTTAAAAAAAATTTGTACAATTTTGTGTTTTGTTGACCACTCATGATTGAATTAAACTGTTCACCCAAATAACCAAAGCTGCAATATGCAATGAAGATGATAAATAGAAAATCCATCCGCAATTGATGAAAATGTTTGAATGAACAATGTGCAAATGACCATAAAGGAAAATTCATCCACCATAATTGATAATAGCTGCAGAATCAGTCAATTATATAATAATTTCACAATGACGCTGAAGACAAAAATAGCTCAATAAAGAAACTATGCACACTAAGTGTGCACATTCAAACAATGTGACCTGCATTATGTGACAAAGATGGTTAAATCATGCCACCGGCCAGTGTGTACATTTCAATAATCTGACCTTGACCCCAAGACAAAAATAGATTTTACCAAGTAATCACCGAATGATTTACTAAAGACTTCCAAGAAATATAGTACAATGCAATGATTAAATTATCTCCCCATAATATAGATCAGCAAAATCGTACAAAAAATTTATAAGCTCCCATTACTGTCTATGACTATTTAGACACCCAGTAGATCTGTTGGAGAGATTCGGCTAATGTCTCACCCTCCAACAGAATCTACTGACTGTCTAAATAACCATAGATGGTCATCTGGGAGATTATAACTTATTATAGTCCTCTAAAGGAAGGACGTATTTATTTTATACACAATGGACTCACTGACTGTTACCCTGTGACTTTTAACCTTGAATTGAACTGAAGAAATATCATTACCGATCCACTGAAGGAGAATCTGTTTCATAACATTTAGAAAAAAAAACTTTATAAAATTGTAGATCAAACATCAAATGGATCAAGAGTGAACATACCATATTCACACAATAAAAAATAAAACTGTTATTATATTCAGTATTGGTTATGAACAATTTGCAACTTGTTAGTAAGTAACTCAAACTTACTCTCATATCACATACTGCTGAAAAAAGAGTTTTTATTTCATTCTTGATACTAATATTTCATAAAACCTACCAAAAATACATTTTCAGGTTATTATTTATTGATAATTATGGATTACTTGTCAATTTTTCTCCCCAAGCAGGTACAACAAGAACACATAGAAAGAATAAAAATAAAAAGGTTGAGCAAAACAAGAAACATGTGAGCGACAGATCACTAGTGATACCCTGCTTTCAATCACAATATAAGGAAAATAAATAAAGTCCTCCATAAACAGGAAGTTGTCAAATTTTTCCAAATATTGCATACCTACATAAAGAATGTGTTAAAATTTCAAACTGCCGTGATGAGTAGTTGCTGAGAAAACTGACAGAAAAAAGTGGATGGAAACAGGCAACAGTATAACCCCCTCTCCTTCAGAGACTTCAGAGAGAGGGAGTTCTAGGAATAGTTCCTCTTCTTATTTTCCTTACTACAAGAGGGCATTATGAGTCCTCATTTTCACAATAGCATTGTGGCTCATCAACCTCAACTGCCTTTTAGATGTTATTATGAGTAACCTACATGTATGCAATAAAATAATTATATTGAAGACCAATGGTTGGATAAGTAAATACAAGTTTTAATTGGCCAAAAAATTCTATTTTGACCTCAGTCTTTGACTCAAGTTAGTATTTATTTCAGCCAATAAATGTTAACAATGACCTTTGTGAAAGACTTACCACTTAACTGTAAAATAAACAACTATTTTTCAGTCTGATATAAAATCTATTTACTATAAATAATTCAAAGGTTGTAAAATTATAACTAAGGATACAAAACAAGCATAAAGGTAGAATAAAAAAACCCTAAAGAACTAGCCTGCACACTGGCCAAAAAAGCATAGTTAATTAGGAAACTTCTGGGTTGGCAAGGAGGAAAACAAAAACAAAAGAAAGGTTACACATATTGCTGAGCAAAAAGAATTTCCCAGTCAGACAGTCTTACCAATTGGGCCAATTAGACAGTCTTTACCACTGGGCCAATTAGACAGTCTTTACCATTGGGCCATTTATACTGGCTTTACCATTGGGCCATTTATACTGGCTTTACCAATGGGCAAGTTAAAGATAAGCAAAGATAACTGATAGATCTTTCCATCCACTTGAAAAGTCATCCTTTATCAGAAGTGACCATTTCATGATTTAATTTATTATTTTCATGCAGTAGAAGTAAAGGAAAGGATAAACTTATAAGGATAAATCTAACAACTATATTTGGTTGACTTAAAGCCAGGCAAATCATCCCTCATGACTTATTTATTTATGAAAAATAACCATTTCATGACATTGACTGCCAATACAACAGACTAAGATTTCTCCATTTCATTTTTTTAAAAAAGCAATCCCAAGCAATGCAAAAAAAGAAAACAATGCAAAAATTGTATTTCATGCTTTTAAACCATATTTGCAGAAATCTCCTCTATACCTTAGTACTATCCTGTAATTTGAAAAAAAAGAGAATCAAAAAGTAAATTGAATTAATAAAGGTTAATAAAATAAAATCTTGTGATCTGAATAGAAGTCAATGCTTCAAATACAAAAATCTTGTGATCTGAATAGAAGTCAATGCTTCAAATACAAAAATCTTGTGATCTGAATAGAAGTCAATACTTCAAATACAAAAATCTTCTGATCTGAATAGAAGTCAATGCTTCAAATACAGTGATAATACAGCATTAAATGAAAAATGTCAAAACAATATCAAAATTGTTAGATATAGCATTTCACAAATTTTTGTGCAAATGTTACACACCAATTTGGATGCCCATAAAAAGAAGTAAAACATGGTTTTTCTTTGGCAACACTCTTATCAACAAAATCACCATGATAATAACTTTGAATTACTGATTTCCTTGCAACAAAAAAAATTTAAAAATGTTTATACTTAAATTCTCTTTTAGATGTCAATTCAACATGATTTTATTTTTTTTTATATAAATTGAAACATGATTTTCAGTTATTGAAATTGTTTGTCCTTGCTGTCACGACCAAACTATTACTATCATCACCATTAAAATGTCCCCAATGTTACTTCATCATATCCTTACAAAGAAATGTCCCTACTCTTACACAGAAATGCCACTACTGTTATGTAGTGTCCTTACTGTTTACATGAGCAATCCTCTCTGTAACTGTAACATTACCTGTTTATCTTTGTCACTGTATTCTTTGGTCATGTTTGGTTCAATTCCTGCCTGATAATTGGCAATCCTGTTGAGGATCTGAGAAATTTTTCCTCTGGCCTGCAAATCATCCTGAAATACAATCAAGGCGTGGTTAAAAATTTTCAGTGTAATTCAATCGGTACAAAAATGGACTGTAGAGAAATATGTGTTGTTAATACTACTGGCATTAAAAAAAAACAACCCTCATAATATATCAAAAATATAAATTCACCAAACTACTTGGCAATTCCCCCTTACCACCCAACTCCCCACCCCCCCCCCAAAAAAAAACAAAAAAAAAAATTACTAAACAAAACAAAACAAATTAGGCCATCACACAATTACAACTAGAGACAGTTTAAAAACAGAGCAAGTTGAGACAGGGAATCTGTCAAAGAGACAAATATATCATCAGACTGCAGAAAAAAATAAATAGAAAAGGCAGACATTGTATTGGCCATCAATGAATGTTTAGAAATTACCTACACCAATAGTCTGTCTTCAAATCGGCCCTGAAACAATTATGTCTGTTCAACAATAAGACTAATAAGAAAATTGAAAAATTAAGCAACTCTATCGAAAAAAGCAATATATTAGAAGCACATATCTACACTTCATGAGTACCATAATTATATTAGGAAAGTATAATTTGTGTTTAGCTTAATGCTTAAAATGTAGCCTTAATCTAGAAATGATATTAAATTAAGATCCTAGTTATCAGATAAATAATGAAGTAGGAGAGGGACAGTGATGAGGGAGCTAATGGACTTAAATACCATTCCATTTAACTCTCCTTAGTTTGTTGATCATTTTAATGAGAAATTTATACTGATGGCATCTTAGAACTGCAAATGCCAATCTATTTCAAAACTTTGCTGACGGGAATAAAACAGGAAAAAAATCTACTGCAGCTGACTTTCAAGAATGACATAATTGTTGATAATTTTTTAAATAATTGGATGTTTCATTTTTGATGATTCTTGATTTTTTGATGTAAAATCGTAGCACATAAGCTAGCTATTCATGTCAAAATGTGTGACTGGTCAATGCTTCTACACATGGATGAAACATCAAAAATGAAACATATAATTCTTTTAATTACATTTGATACATCACTCTTATTTAATTTCAGAAATACATAGAAAATATGCAATACACAGTGATCAATAAAAGTAGTCCACTTAACTGAGGCATGGCCTTTATAAACTGCTGGATGTGTTTCCGACTCATGAAACATCATCTATAAAGCCAATTAGTCAATGAGATAAGCATATTTTAATGACATGCACAGTAAATGTCGTTATGTATATGGCAATCATTAATATAAAGAAAAGGCCTATTAAAACATAGATGAATGTAAGGGTGTTGTTGAAAAATCAGTAAACTTTAATGAGATGTACATTCTGTGAACAAGAGGCTCTTATTGGAGCTTAATTGTATTGACATTCTATCAATGTTCTTATAATTTTTATTTTTTTTTGTGTGTGTGGTTCTCACCCTAATGCAAATACACGTATAGAATGTTAATTCTCCTTTTTTTGGAGGTAAATTAAACTACTGTCAACCTGCTTAATCCAATACCTTTAAATTCCATAATCCTGTATAATTAGACACTTCATGACGGTTAAAAATTAATCAACATAATTCATCATTTTCACAAGAATAGGAATCATGATTAATAGTCAACAGCCAACCTACTCTCAAAAGGACAGACTGTGAATCTTATTTAGGATAAACAAAGCAAGAATTCTTGATAAATAAATCAAATGGCCATTACCCCTATCCCTCAAGACTTAATGGGAGAAACTATACTGGTGATTTGTCTCACATCAATTATTGTCTTTGATTTCAAAACCATATGTAGTCAATCACAAACTCCATAGAGTTGATGGCACTGATCATTTATCAATTCCAGTAACTGATGTTGACACTTCAATGTCTACTGGTGCATTTCTCTTTTTTCAGTAAATGTGAAAAATATATGATTTTACACAAAGTATTACGTCCCCAGCCACAGTTGTCTGCATGGAAATTTAAAGTTGACAAAGTCCCATAACTACTGTAAAGTTTAACAACAAAATGGAGTGTTACAGGATCAAGTATACATAGGGCAAGCCACCCTATATAATTTCAGCAAAATCTGATCACCAATAGCATTTGAGGAGTAGATTCAAATAGCACAATAATGGACACCCAGACCTCCATATACACTGACATATTGTTAAAGTACTTATTTTTGCTGTTTTCACGGTAGACTGAAAATCACTAAAAATAGTGCCTGCGAAAATGATTTTAAACATTATATAATGCTTATCTTTTTTTTTTAAATTGCAAAATTGGTACCCATAAATATGTTCACCTAACAAAATCTGCAAAAAATAATATGTTTACAGTATGCAACAAGCATACATTTGTACTTGTTACTAAAAAAATTGGCTTGTTTTATGAAATAACTAATAGCATTATAATGATCATTGATTGGTAGATATCACATTCATTTCAAGATGAGAGCATTCCTTAATATCAAACTAGGAAACTCAGCTTCAAATTTGACCAACATGTAGATAAGTAACTTTTTAACCGGCTAAAAGCAGTTCACATACACTACAGGCTACAGTTCTTGGGAAGAACAATCACCATTTTATTTGTCTCCCACCTATCGCAAAAGCAGGGGAGTATGGAATTTGTTTTTCCATCCTTACGTCCATCTGAAAATGGTTTCCAGAGCCTAACTTTTGAACGCCTTCATAGAATTTCACCAAACTTGGACAGTTGAAGGCTTAAAAGGTAAGGAAGACAGTATTTATGTTGAGGTCAGTAGGTTAAATGTCAAGGTCACAGACATAACAATATAATTTTGCATTTTGCAATATTCCATGACATTTTACTTTGGTTGCGAGGTGGGAGACCTTGAGCACTGCTCTTATTTTACTTGTAGTCAACCAGTTATAACCTTACTTTCAAAATACCAGTGAAAAGCAGCAACTATTTTCATATGACTTGGACAGTGATCAACCAATCAACTGTATACACTGAAGAAGAGGGTGCTACCAGTGAATAGTTGTTTTTATAAAATACATCATCAAAATAATAAATTTAATTAATTCACCCATGTAAGGTCTTACTTAACACCCACTGCTGGAACAAATGCCCCCTTTATGTAATACCAAAAATACACTGAACCTAGATCTATGCATTGTAAGAGCATGATCAGTGTGTACATGTATGTTGATCAAAAGTAGTCGAAATAAAGATTAGGATGTGTAGTTTAAAATCATATTTGTAATTTACTACTAAAATGTATGAATATTGTTTATATGTGTGAGTAATTTGCCTCCATGCTGTCAGTTAGCAGAAAAGGTTAAAATGTAGATTTTCAGTATTATTTATTCAAGTCAATTTTGTAAAAATGTGCCATTAGCATAATGACTTTGAAAGCCTTATTTTCCAAGCTTTGCAATGGTACGTAATATAAAGATGTCTTTTGTCCTAAGAATTCACAGTGAAACTTTGAAAATTATTTTTTTGACATGCAAAGTAAAAGGAACATTAGAAGTGGTAAGTAAGACCAAATTCATTAAAATGGGTTATCTCCCCTTCGCATGCAACTGACAATAAATATTTCTCTTCATGTATATCTACATCCAATACACAATCTTAATACAGAGCTTAATCAATATCAATAATGTGGTTTATTAGCATTTGTACTTCAAAATACAAGGAAAATTGGATGGACAGAGATTTCTGTTTACTCCCAAAAAATAACCTTTATGTCTAAATATTGTGATAAGCTTAGAGACCATTTCGTAAGTATACCTCATAAAGTGCCATTTGGTGTTCGAATGGACTTTCCAGCTCATCATGCACAGCCAATGGTTCACTATCTCGATTCTTGCTTGTATCATCACCTATAGAAAATAAAGATCAATATTTGTGAAAATCGAAATAAAGGATAGTTAAAATGTAAACATAATACAAAATTTATGAGTACGTACATGTATGTATCTGGTACCAACCCAGTACACTAGGAAGTGGTTTGTGTGACATTGTAATCTTTAATGCTTGGAAGATGACCATACCATGATGAATTTCAAATTTCCAGTGATTTTCGCCAAAAACATCAATTGCTAAAGACATAATACAAAACTAGAATTTATACTGTAAGCCAAAAATATGTCAAGTAAAAACATTTTTTTTTTGTTCAGGCCTTTTAAATAGTAATAAATGGCATCATTTGAATTTGGAACATTTTTTCAAATTTTTACAAAAAATATCATTAGTTTCCATGACTACAGAATACAAAATGCCAATTAAAAGTGTGCATTCAAGTGAAGCAAAGTTAGGAATTAAAAAATAAACGATTTCATGCCAAAATGATTAAATAATGATTTATAAATATAAGAACTAAATTCAAAAGAACTACACAAATTACTTCTTCTGATAAACAAACACAGAAAGATAAGACAAATAACTATTTTGAAATTATTCCAGTATTACACATCATCTTGAAGGAGAACTAAATTTGATCAACAAGTAAAATCTTCAGAAGTCAATTTTCTAGGGAATACTATCACATAAGCTATCCATCATACTTGCTTTATTTCTGACAATGAAAAAGTTTTTCTATTAAATAATATTTGACAATAACAAGTTTTCCTCCTATAATAAAACATCTTGCCAAAAACAAGAGATGAAATCAATTCAAATCATGCTTCATACCAAATTGAACACTCTTTTCAAATCAATAGCTAAATTTACAGTTGTTGTTATGATCACAAAGGAGCGAAAAACAAACAAGTTGTTAATGATACAAGGAACATGGAATTACTCAATTTTGACAACCCAAACCACCAATTCAGTTTTATTTAAAGTTGTTGTAATTATTTTTACGCAATAACACAATTTAACAGTATAAACCATGCACAGAAATAACAAATAATTATCACATAAATCTATTTATAGCTATTGTTAAAGTTTTGGTTTGACTTGCATGTATTTTCACTGAACTAGCTGTCAAGTGCATTAAGTCAAGCTGTGTCAGTAGGAATAAAATGGGTGAAAAAAAAACCCTTTTAATTAAAAACCGAATTAAAGTGGCGAAGACTAGACCCGTTTGTGCTAACTGTGGGCTAGTTGATGAGCTCAATACACACTACCACGAG
This sequence comes from Perna viridis, assembly GCA_037379345.1. Taxonomy (NCBI): domain Eukaryota; kingdom Metazoa; phylum Mollusca; class Bivalvia; order Mytilida; family Mytilidae; genus Perna; species Perna viridis. The sequence continues at coordinate 25,726,153 of CM074515.1, forward strand.
GAAAGTTCATTTGTTCTACCCAAGCCCTACCTCATGGAAGTGTTAATTGAGCATGCTCATCAACTTACCACAAAAGGGTCAATTTCTTGTATTTTGTTATATGTATTTTCAAAAGATTGTTTGTAAAAAACATTAGTCACACCCCTAGAACCTTCTCCTAAGGCACTTCAATGGAACCATTGCTTTTTCCTTGTGCAACATTGTATACTATTTCTGAAGTCCTGGTTATACCTTATACCTTAAGTCACAATCAAATTCTGACCTAAATCAACATAATTGTAACAACAAAGTCAGGAAGACGCACTTCTTCTGGTTAAAGCAAAAAAACAAAAAGAATTTCCTATTTTCTTTGAAAACTGACCCAATACAGTAACAATATCTTACAACAATGTTTTCTCAAACTTCAAGAAATGGTTAACCATAAACAGCAAGTCATTTCATCTTCATTAAATTACAGACCTAAATAATACATTAACTGAAACAATGATAATGAAAGTGAAATAAAATAGGCTCAATTCATGCCTGAGTTTGATTAATTTTCTCCTATGTTACCTCCAGGAAGCAATCAAATCACTGCATTGTCAATTATCAAGTTTTATTTTAGTACACTATTCTCCTCTTCATCTTGACATTTTTACAAACTTTTAAGCCAATGAGAATATCATACTAAAAAAATATTTCAAGAAAAAACTAGAAATCTATTGTAATCCTGATAACACTGTATTACAGAGTGTATCATTAGTGTAAGTCTGAAGGTCGAGGACTGTCTATTTCTGACATTGGACTTTTAACATTTCATAAGCATAGGTCCTGGGCCTTTAAATAAATAACATTGAATCTCTAATAAGGACCTTTGGTTTACATAAGGTGGACTTTTGATTTGAAATCTACAAAGGTCCAGGAACTTCCATCTTCATAAGAATATTTGAATCCCTGGATTCTTTCAAAGTACAAAGATTTAACAGGCAAACTTAAATGATATCGTCTGAACTAGGTAACATAAAACTTTGAAAAAAAATATGTCTGAGGATATCTATGTGTTTTTTCTTTAATCAGTTATGTGTTTTATGATGTGGCACACTTAAGAATATTCACACACTTAATTCAAAAAGTAGTTCACAAAGTTTTGCAGTGCTGGGGCTTAAATGGTTTCTACATTATATGTTACTTCTTAAATTTTCCTGGTACAGATGGACCATTGAAAGTACTATCATTTTTAGATTAAGAAGTGAGTATTACTAGTAGCAACCAGAATTTGGAATCATGGGAGTTAGTAAACTATAAATATGGCATTTCTTTCTTACCCATGAAAATATGCATAATAAACTTATACTAACAAGTACCAGTAGTATTACAAAAGTTTGAGAGTCACCATATGCACATTTTTCGGCCTGAAATTATCCATTAATACATGTAACAATATGATATATAGCTGGGCACTAGAATTCCAATTTCTATCTGACATCCTTGACAAGGGTAATTTAGCACAGCGAAACATACACTTGTTCATTTTCAGGTTAATCTCAATTGTGGAGTTTTCTCATAGAAGGCCAAAAAAAATCAAAAATTCTAGAACACTGTAAAACATCTGCAAATCTATACAAGATGAACAACAAAAATTCCATACCAACCATTTCTACTTATCATTTTCTGGGTGACCAAATTCTGAGATTGATATCAATATTATGTAAGAGCAAAAAAGCCATACCTATAAGTCAAGCATCATGGCCAGAGGAGCAATAAACCTCTCTTGATAGAACAAATTAGATTATTTGTCATCCAATATGATCACAAGATGACATCAAGTTAACACTATATTTAGAAAATTGCTTGATTGAATTGTAGTTCAATTTGCAAATACATGTTTGTTAAATTGAACTACAGGCTTAAGAATAAAAACTGTTATGTTCCAGTCAATTAAGGAGGTAGACCTAGGGTATGGAACATAACTCTTACAAATCATTGGAATGTTTGGGTAAAGCATTTTACATCAATTTTATATACGCATTAAAGTAACTTGGAATAATTTCATTCTATTTCAAATGAAAGCTTGATAGGCTTTGGTGAAATTGAATATGTTGCAAACATATCACCGATTTCAAGAGTTATGTCCCTTACCCCAGTCTACCTCCTTCAAGAGTTGGAAATTCACTGAAAATAAGTAACAAGTGCTAAATGCAAATGTTTTATAATTTTGCTATATAAATATTTAAAATTTTCATAATTCTTGCCAGTCCTGGGCAAAAGTTATTAGTCTCACACTTACACTATCAGAATATCATAATATAGCGCATCATGTGAAAAACTACTCTTTAAAGTGTTGATATTCAATAAACTGAAATTATTCAGACCTTCGAACAATTATAACAAACAATTGTGTTAAGTAAATTTAACTAGACTTTTTTGAGTTATTGCCCATAATGTAAGTATGACGTAAATTAATCACATTGCCCAACATGGAAAACATTTACCCTTCCCCCTCTGTAAAAAAAAAACATTCTCTACACCCTGAAACTGAAATTCAATATTTTTTCAACAAGTATACACACTATTATTAGACCATCATCATAATAAAAATTTGGGTAGAGTTTGAAGTATACTGAACAACAAATTCTCAAGTTATGGAAGGTCTGTATTATGACAGACAGACAGACTAACAATTCATGGCAGGGACATTATTATACAAGTATATCAAAATATGTCCATTCTTTGATGTGCATATAAAAATGAAATGTGGCTTCTCTTCGTAAAAACTAACATTGTGACAATAAATTTTCAAAACCCCTTTTAGCATTTTTGATTTCTATATATAACAAGAATGGATATGATGAATACGTCAAAGAGACAACAACCTCAACTAAATGTCAGCTCAAGGCCAACCATGAGTCTTTTATGTCAATGATGAGGTTACCCTCATACTACAGGGGAAGTGCAGCTTGCCCTAAGACAACATTACATACAGGTACAGTGAAACAGTTGCCTCTAGATACTCAAGCAACATAAAAGTGACAAAGAAATGCATATGGATGGAGAGCGGTAACCCCAAAAATATTCTCTGAGAGACTGACATACAATAAAACCATGCTTATAGAGTCTGTGCCTCAATAAGCCTTGAGGAACATATCAAATACCTGCTTTCATCAATAGTTTAAAAACATCAAAAGCTTTTTATAAACCATGAACTATTTGTTTCGTCATTAATGCACAATTCTTTTAAATCACATTGGATTGGTTCCAAATATTAGCTTTTCTAGTATTAAGTGTAACAAATATTGTTTAAAATTTCCTAGGTCTTGCAAAGAACCTTCAACATCAAGGAAAGTGAATAATAGGTAATTTTTTGCCATTACCCAAGTGTGCCATATCTAAATCAAGTAAAAACTGATAAATTGTCTACACAAGTAGAAATTCAGCTAACTTACAAAATAAAAATGTTAACATACATAATATATGGTTCAGAAAATAGTTTAAGAAGGTTTTGGCAAAGAATGACAGGTTTAAATGTTGGAAGATAATTTCTTAATAAGAGAACTAAATGACCTACTTAAAATGATCAGTATATATTCACTAATTAAAATTTAGGGCATAAAAAATGTTAGTTTCAAAGCATTTGGATCCTTATTGACTGAATGCCTTTAAAGTATTAAGTCTCCATTCAGTGATACCCCACCATGTATACAGGCAAAATTATTTCACATAATTTTCACATGAATTTCACATGATTTTCATCTGAATTGAGCAAATAAACTAAGTGACAGAGTTCACATGAAATTCGGGTGAATGGAACCTTCACGTGAAATTCACATGAAAAGTTCACATGAAATTCGTGTTTAGTGAATTTCACATTAAAATCATGTTAATTTCATGTGACTTTCACATGCATTTCATGTGAAGCTCAATTAACATGAATTTCACGTGAAAAATATTTGCCTGTGTAATGGTGAAAAAAGGAGGATGGATAAATGTTCAGTATGGCCTAACTCGAAAAATACATTTTTGATTTTGCTGAGATTAAACTGTACTGAACAATTTTGCCTCATAAAAAAAAAAAATTCACTGATATGCTCTCAAGATATCACTGAAACCTGTTGGGAGATGACAGACAAACAGACAAACAGACACACAATCTTTTGGAGAGTATCACAGATACCTTGCCACTACGAGAGGTGGGGTGTAAAAATCAAAATCATAAATCAAAATTAGCAAGAAGAGTGTGGATGTACCTAACTCAAAATACTTTTGCTGGAAGCAACTTCACACCACTTTCGACATTTTCATTACAAGAAATCAAACAATTGACATTATAATCCTAAAACTTTATCGACCAGGCTAATGCAACACCTATCTGGACACTTATACTCACTGATAAATGTTGTTTAATAAGAAATAACCATAACATTGTGAGGTTTCTTCTCGTTGTCATCAATATTTTACCAAACAGACACTTAGCAGAATGAGTTGTGTAAAAATTACGTCAGTTACTAATTAAAGCCTATTAACTTGACAATACTCTAAAATAGACTAAATATCAATCATATAAATCAAGATTTATGGAACAGCAATAAAAGGTTTCTCTTAAAGTGAAAATGTCTGTAAAAGGGATGGATATAGGTCTGTAAAACTGAGGTGCTAAAAGGACTCCAAGAAGAGGATGGAAAAATAATATTGGTGATAAAAGGACTCTAAGAACAGGATAGGAAAAAAAAACAATGACATTTTAAAGTCATGAATTATGACCAAGTTACTTATCTTCAGGGGGATATAATGGAATGAGCAGAAGCTTAAGGCATTTGGACACAACTGAGTAAAATTGAAGTACTTAAAGCACTTGTATTAAAGCAAGAAAGGGGGCCATAATAACACCCATAACAATTTACACCCCTGGCTCCACTGGGTTGGTCAAAAATGTAACCCACTCTCTTTCAACTAAAATCATGGATCCATCCATCAAAAGGTATAAAGTTTGAAAGAGCTTTTTAACTTTTTCCAAGTTATTATAATTTATGAGAGTTTCCTATCTCCATGGAAACGAGTAGACAACCTTTCATACTCTGACTACACTTTAACGAATACATGTACTTATATGGATGAGTTCAGGTGGGATTGAAATCAAGCCTTTTAGGAGTATTTTACTTTATAAAAAAAATTTGAATTACATTCAAGGCATTAACAGCACAAAACAAGGGTTGGTCTATATTAAGGCTGTATGAACAGAACCAACAATGAATGGTATAGCAGTAAGCTAAAATTAAAATCAAGATTTCAGACTGCAATATTGTGGAACAAGAAGGTTTTCAATTATATGAATATATATTTTTCATGGATTCAATGAGTTTTAAGTTTGTAATTGTCATTTGATTTACCACCAAAAAATATTGATAACAAATTTGAATGAGTAATCAACAAATATCACAAAAATCAGTCCCAAATGAACAATAAATTATTTCAGTTTTCCAAAATCAAACTTTTGTAGCATATGAAGGTGCCCTTTGCACATCATCATGTTTTTCATATTCATATTTATATACCTGAAAAGATCAACAACAAAATTTTGTTCAAGCAAATTTTAATCAAGCAATCATAAAGACAAGTTACTTTAATACTGAAAGTTTTTTTTATGAAAAAAAGATTAAAAAGCCATTTAACAGCATTTTTGCCATCAAAAAAAGAATGCTAAGGACTCTTACCAAAGTCTGGATTAACATATGCCACTTGAAACCTATGAATCTGCCTAGCCATCAATTACAATAATCATAAGTTTCATTATTTATATTAGATCAGTATTCGATAACAACAGATTATCACTCTGAAGTTATCAGGTACTTGTTTGATAACATGATAGACCATATTTATGTGATGGCATGCATCTGAAATTTACCACTTGTTTAAGGTTTTTTGATTAGATGGATCATAGAGTGTAAAAATTTAGGATTTTATATTTTTTTTCAATGTTTTTATCCAGGTTTTACGAAGCAGGAACATTACATGATCCCTTATTTTTGTGGTAAATATATATTCAGATTAAATTTTAATTCAAAATACATGTACCACAGACAATTGAAGGTAAAAAAATCAGTTTTATTTCTTCATTATTTGGAAAGGAAAGTAGTCTGGCACAGTCAGAACTAAAATACCATGAGCTAACTCACCAAGGAATAATAAGCCCAAATGCCTACATTGAAGTGACTTTAAATCATGTTAGGCTTTTAATTTCCGTAACCTCCCCTTGCTGCAACTTGATATTAATTAATTCAATTTGTGCATTTACATATGATGTTTTAGAACCTTCCTAAAATGTCAACAAAATCCAATCAGCAGTTTAGGAGGATTCAAGATCTAGGCTGACAGACATACAGACATACAGGGAAATTATAATTACCTTTAGTGTAAGAACTATCATCATATATTAATGAAAAGATGATCCCTCTTTTTTGCAGGAAGAATCAAAGAAATTTACCATTTGGGTAAGGAGTTCTAGAATTCCAACCAGTGGAGCCAAGGGAAAAAATTGTAGATTGAAAAGCAGAAAATTTATAAATGTTAAGAGCATTATGGATGTAAACAGAATGGACCATATGTTCCACGGAGCAAAGAAACAAGAATCATCTATGGTCCTTCCATTTCAATGAAGTCCACATTGTCAATTTGAATGGCCATTTGAACCCTTTTACCAAAATACAAGGGCCTTGGAAAAAGCAGAAAGACTGGGCTCGTAAATACCCTTCTAAAGTGACCTCTGAACTAAAAGCCCAAGAACAGTCATTTCTCTCATTTTTCATTTAAGTCTTTCAACAAATTAACGTACCCATGAGACATGAGTTAGGTACATTGTAGTCGAACTAAATCTCAAAATAGTCTCACTATGTTGGTAAAAAAAAAAAACACTTTCAAAAATTGTGTAACAAAAACCTTATATTGATATATATAGTAACAAGAAATATAAATATTTACTGACCCAGTTCTAAGGACTTATGACTAGTGTCAACAAAGAAAGTCAACAGTATCTTCAGCAGGTTGAAATTAAATTTGAAGGACTGCTATTTACTGAAACAGCCTTTTAAGTATTTCTAGAATATTCCAATGCAATAAGGCAAAACTGAAAAAAAAAGTTTCCTAATTTTTGTATTATTAAAAAATTGAAGTGAAGTGAAACTTAGCTGAAGCAACATTTTTTTTTTTAAATTCTGTACCATAATAGAAGTTAATTGAAGTGTTGAAATCAAAACTTGTAAGGACCTGTCCCATAGTTTCTGAAGGAGTAAACAGAACCAATTTTAAACACCTGAAAAAATATATTGTGTAATGTACATGTAGCACAGTAGGGGTCCAAAACATTTTTTTTTCCATGATGGCCAATGGTGTTTTCTTTGATGACAGGATGCATGGTGAATAAAAGCATCTCGTAATGAAGTTTTTGCCATCTCAAACAAAAAGAAGCTATACAATTTTCTGTATATTTGACTAAACACTTATAATTGACTTACCATTTTCTTTTTGGCAGTCTATTTTAGCACCTTCATCGCCATTATTCAATGGTTGTTTCTCCTCATCGAAGTCCAAATCAACAACTGCAGGAGTAACGGTGAAACTTTTTTTATCAGTAACAACATTTATCATTGGAATACCACCCTCCTCAACATCTTTCCCTTCTACCTGTATCACAGGTATACCACTATATTGACAAGAATCTTCCTTCACCATTTTAACAGATAAAGTTTATGAATTTAGCATTTAGCACTAACAAAATCGGTTTTTAAATGGTTATTTTTTTTTCATAATCCGTGAGAAAAAAGAGATTCTTTATGGGCATAATATTCTGGTTAACTTGAACATCTTTATGGAATCTTTTCACTGCAGCCTGAGCAAATATCTCAAAATTATCATAATTACAAGTTTCCTCTGAATGAAGTTGTTCAATCACGTTTGAATAGAAAATATATACTCAGCAGGGGGACCTTCCTTCTTCATAGTATGCCATTTAAATCCAGTTTTTAAACTCGAATTCTAGTAAAATCAAACAGTAAACAGTTTTTTCAAAAATAAACTTTAGAAATGAATGAAAACCTCACAGTAATTTAAATCTAAAATCACAAAGAAAACACTGAAACGGCTAAAAAAAACTTTCCAATAGAAGTGAATGTATTAAAGTGATTGTTACCAATGACCCATATCCATAGATGTTCTCGGATCTAATTGCCTTTCAAAAATCTGATAATATCAATGATAGTTTCTGATCATCCCTAGCACAATATCAAGTCATCCAAAAAATGAGAGTTAACAGGATAAAAGAGAAAACAGAAACTCAAGCCGTTAAATACTGCTAATCTCTTTAATTCCAATCATTAGAAAATTACTTGTTAATTAATTACATCTGAAGGTCGAACACATGTTTCCTTGAAAGACTAGACACTGCAAAAATGTTTTGTGTTCATTATTTTATAAGATTATAATCAAGAGTAAATATAAGCTAAAAATAGATTTTATTGATGCTAAAAACATGTTTTAGTTTTTACATCATTCTATCAAAGAGGCTGGATAATACCAGACTAGGCTTGTTTCCTCGTGTTGTTAGATACCATTGAATTTTCAATAAAAATATGACCATTAAATGAAATAATTTCAAAAGCCAAATTTGATTCTGAATTGTCCCAAGAGGCCATAAATTCTAGCTAGCATACCAGGTGTTTTATTGTTCCAGTCCTCTGTATTGGAAACTAAAAAAACTACAAAAACATGTAATTCTAGATTTACAACTCTAAAATTAAGGTGTAAATAGCATTCAAAACTTTAAATATTAGGATAGTATTGACTTTCTCTTTAAAGATTTATAAATTTAATAGATACAAACTACCGTAACTAATAAATTTAATGTTTTTTATTAAGTACATACATTAAATCTCTCTTTGTCATTTCATGCCTCAACATATGCTTCATATGCTGTGATATATGAGATAAATATTGAAAGAGGTAATAAAACTAGAATAAATGTATTCATAGAATATGACTATCCCCCCCTTTCCCCCCCCCCCCCTGCAATCCCTGTAATTAATTGAAAAATTCAACAGGAGCTGGATGTGGTCTTTATAAGAATTAAGAATGTATCGCACACACACTTAAGCTTTAGGATTTGTGAATTTTCCATTTGAATGTCAAGTCATTCATATGATGAGTTTCAAAGTTTTGAGCAATTAAAATTAACAGTATCCTAACAAAGAAACTAAAATGTCATAGCAAACAGAAAATTGCCCATTACTAAATGAAAAAGCTTACACACACTTAATTTCAAAAAGTTCTATGTCCTGTGACATAAAATTGTGTCATGAACAAGATAGATAGAATTACATTGATACATAACAACCTCTTCTCCTTATGATGTCAACAGGCAGGAATGCAAGGGAACCTGATCCATTGTTTACCTCATATTAAAAATGCATGTAATTTTGATTTTGCTTTGGAACATAGGTATACCCTGGAAATTTTCATGCCCCAATCTAATTGGTATTTTTTTTCCTCATGTCCCCTCAACATTAAAATGAGGCCCTCTATCTCCGTCATAAATCACCAATAAAACTCCGTAATGATAATCCTATTATTCCAATTTTTTGTTGAGAGAAATCAATTACAGGATAAACATTTTACATCAAGATTTAAAAAACCTAAGTGAATCCATAATAATACTTTTGAATGAAAACCAATCAACTTAGGAAAGACAAAGAGATCCTTAAAAAATATAAATATACACCCAAACAAAAAAGTTGAGTGGGGTCTTAAATCAGAACTCATTTTAAATCTAAATATTTCAAATTCATGTCCATGAAACTTCAACCAGTTTTTATTTAACATCTGAAGGTCAGTAAAAGTAGGTCAGAAATGAGAACATTGTAGTCTTGCATTTCTCCTTACATTAGCAATCAAGCTTGGAATCGAGAAAAAAAAGTTTGGCAAAGATTGACTTTAATCATCTATAAGATGTCAAACACAACACGATGGATATCGATCAGCCAAGAAGTTACTATATCTATGTTACACCTCAGTAAGGGAGAAAGCTTTCCTAAATAGTTTTTATATGATCAACACCACAAATCATTTGTTAAAGCAAAAAAAAGAAGAGTTTAACCTGGATCAGCAATAAATTTTTTTTTTCATTTATTTTGTTGATAAAAGATGTTAAGACTTTGTTTACAGCAAACTGATATTGGATTATACTTATTCCTAATTCTTTTTTTTTTTAAGAGATGGATGAATACAATTTCTTTAAAATGCACAAAGTTTGAGATTAAACAAAATAAAACCGTTCGTGCATCAAGTACAATGTTCTTGTCAATCCAGTAACCAAGGCCTTGTTTCAGAAAAAATCTTGAGATTTTCAATAAATATTTCTTTGAGTAACCAGATGCTCAATGGTAAAGATGAATATGATATTGAACACTTTGCCATCCATGTTCATCAATGTCATAGTCCCAAGATTCATCATAGAATTCAATCTTCATCAAAGCAATTTCATATCTGTGTTGGCAGGTAATTAGCTAAACCACAAAATTGTTCATAAGTGCAAAATAACAGACTCAAGTAGTGAAACCACAATTTCCAGAAAAATATTTACTCTTCAAGTTCACAGATCATAACTAATCACAATATTTCAATCAAAATCAGTCAAAAACAACTCAACTGTCAAATAGCAATATTAGGATATCACTTGCACTCCTTGGGTTAGCAGATCAATAGCTAGATATGCTACAGATCAGTCATATTGATATGCCATGTCATGTTCACCAAAGATTTCATAATAAATAACTTGATGCAATCTTACTGAACCTTAAGAATAAGATCAACATTAAAGCTGGTCATTGCGTTGACAGAATACAGTGTGACCTGTCTAAACTGAACCAATTTGGTCTACAAAGGTTCAATATATACGTAAACTGATATACAGGGACTTTTTTAAATTAAAAGTACCAGTTTTAGACAGATTTTCCAAGGTTTGGACTCTGGGGCTTGCCTCCACTATCAAATTTGCAGCCTGACTAATTTATCAACATGAGACGAGTGATCTAAAATCAGATTTGGATGTGCCTTGCCTCAACTCATTTTTTTCTCAATAAAATCCAATAACATTACTATTTATTGCTCTGCTATCACTTAACAAAGGCTGAATCAAATCAGATCAAAACAAAGATTAGTACATTAAGACTCCATATTTCTACAATTGCTTGAATCGAAAATGAAACAATTTTGTCCTTGACATCACTAGAAAACCAGCTTCTTGGGACTTTTCATGTTGTTTGCGATATTACCAGTAATACAAATTTTAATGCGCTTTCTTGTGTTTTTATAGATCACACCATAAGTCCAGAGGAAACCCAGTTTGTCTGTGATGTCCAAGATGCAGCTGTTTCATTTTTAGGCCAAACAATCACAGAAATATGGAGTTCGAATGTACAAATCCCTGCTTTGATTAATTAAAAGAATTTGATGTGATACCTGTGTTAATTTATTAGATTCATCAAATATGTCATCCCCATTTTTGTGTTTATATGCTAGTCGGGCTGTATTTTTGATAGTGGGAGCAAGCCCCTGTGGTTTAGGTTACACAGGTATTAAGTTACACTTATTCTACTGGTAAATACATACAGTTTTCTTGTACAAAGGATGGACTAAATCACAAAACTCATTTACATGGCCAGCTATGTTTACTTTGTTCCAGACTAGTGACAAGACTGATCTATTGCTATAGAGAAAATGAAAGTACCACTACAAAGGACCAGAGCAACACTTAATTTCCAAAAGATTCCAAGGAGAAAAGGTTTTACTTTATACAACAAGTATTGACCTTCACCTACAAGAACTAATGCACATAACTAATATTCACTAGGTGGTTCATCAAGAAATATTGTCAATTCTACTTTACATCTCTAATGCAAAATTTACTAATATTGTCAGTTCTGAACAAAAATACTACACTTTTGTCAGTCAGAACTGACAATTTTTGCTGACTCTTCACATAATTCATTCTGAACATGATTAGTTACATGGTTAATATAACCATAGAAGTATTATATCTAGACAAGATACTATACTTCAATGATATAACTAATTACTCACCCAGTTTTAGATAAACAAAACTAATTTGTACAGGACTTACATAGTATAACCGGAACTGCCTATAAAAAGTCCACTAAAAGTCAGCTATTCTTAATTGTGAACAACAGACTACTTACTAGAGAAAATTAGTCTGGTGTCAAAAATCAAATGTGAGAGATCAATTGACAAACAGATGGACATGAGATGTACAAAATATACTCCATTCTATCACAGGCTTTTAAAAATCCAGGAATAGTCAGTCCTAAATCTAGAAGTAGGTGGCTACCTCTTCATGTACTTCAACGTAAAATTTATTGACGTATGGTAGGCGGTAAATCAAAAACTGTTGCATACCACCTACTTTTAAACGCAATGAATATGTTTTGGAAAAAAAAACCTTGTCCCTCTATCGTCAGTCAAACCACAGTGGCAACAACCGATTCTGCAATGTATTCTACCTTCGATAACAACACAATTTTTCAAACAAAGAACAATAAGAGCGTAACTTGTACATCAAACCTACAAGCATGGTCATTAAAATAGTTTTTTTATCAAAGGGAGACAAGTAGAGCAAAACAAGGCTGAATGAAAAAAGCATATTCATGGTAAATAGACAAGGTCTAGGAGAACAGTCCATTTTAATTAGCTTCCAAGGCAAACAAATCTACAAGCTCATTACTCCAAATTTACCTAGAAGGCATAAAAACAAATTTATCTTGTTGAAGAAGCTAAAAAAAATGTTAACATGCCAACAAAAGTGTGTACTACATTAAGAAAATCATAAATACATGCAAAACGAACTAAATAAGTTCTAAACAAGCTAAAACTGTACCACTGTTAATACATTTACAGGAATTACGCAAAACAAGATAAAACTTTCATACAGTTTGTAATGTACACTCTGTTTCAATTAACTTTGCTAACTATGTCTGTCAGCATAAACAAGATCTCATTCCGAAATTTTATAAATATACACATGTCCAAAACAATTAAGAATTGCATGCATAATAAATCAAAATTTCACAAAATCTTTTCAATTTCATTCACTAAAACTAATTAAATCACAACATGGTACAATTTTATTTTCAACAGGAATTCTTGAATAATTCACAATGCATTGGATACATGTATTAGTTGATAAATTATACTGAATCTTCAAATACATGTGTAGATTAACAAATTTGGCCAGATTACTAAACTGATAAAACATGTCTAAATATGCTATTCAAGCATTCCTGTCAGCAGTGAAACTTGTGTAAAACATATTGTATTTTGTTTATATACTGCTAAAACCATTTTAGGCACTGAAGCATCCATGGTGTTTAATTCTAGTCAGTCCAATAATACACAAAATGGGAATTCAAACACCAATCTACATGTACATGAATGCCAAATACATAAGGACCTAATCCAGAGGAAGAAATTAGCAAAAACTTCTCCTTGTTTGTGCTCACTTCTCTAATTTGTCTTTGGATACAGAGAAGTTTTTGTAATAGGTTACATACACAAAAATGTAAATGTTGTTATTTTTCAAACAGAATTTACTCAAACTTCTCCTTGTCTTTGATGTCTAGATCAGGCCCCGAATTATATTTGCATTAATATCACTTTTATCTATTGGTCATAGAGTAGTTCTCACCAACAAAAATTTTTGCTGTATATTAATGGTTATTTTCTGAAAAAGATGTGCAACAAATTTCCAAACAGAATATATAGAGATTATCGGTATATGATCAATTAAATGAAGTACATGTACATTTTTGTCAACATCTTTTTTTAATGAAAAATTACTACAAATCCACAATTTTTCTGATGAGAACAGCTCTCTGACCAGAAGCAAACAAATTTTACTGATTAACTAACCAAAGAAAACTTTTACATGTCTCAAACCAAGAAGCTTTATTTACATTTGTATGGACCTTTTTAAAACATTTGGTTCTGTTTTCACAGGTTTCACTGTAATTGTGTTAAATTAAAACTAAAATCAGCATTACCATAGATGACCTGGTACTTTCCTGGAAAACACACCAAGATCAGGTAGAGACAAATATGAAAAAGAAAACAAAACAAAATCACTACAACAAAAGCATGCTGAAAAAACAGTACAACATAAAACTAAAGCAGCAGTTCTACTAGTGGTCTCTATTTGTATGTACAACATAAAACTAAAGCAGCAGTTCTACTAATGGTCTCTATTTGTATGTACATGTACATGGACATTTTGAAATTGGCTTCAAGAAGTAATGTCATGCTACATTGTATATCTTTGAAAGGCTTTTCTCTGCTTCCTAATTAGTAGCCAATCTTAGCATTTTTTAAAATTAATAGGTCATAGAAATCTTTAATCAAGAAGTCCAGCAACACTTAAAATCACAAAATAAAAGACATACTGATAGGATTTTTTTTCAGATGTTTAATTTCTAGCCATTGATACTTGCTTACTTCTTTTCATTACACCCTCTGGCTTGTGGTGCACCAACAAAGTTCCTCCATTTCTGTCTGTCAAAGGCTAGCTTTTAAAGGGTACCCCATTTATAGATGGTATTTAATTTGAGAAAGGATTAGAGGTAAGACTAAAGTTGAAAGTTGTGTTTTATGAAACTGGGTCCCTGACCTTTATACATGTAGTTTCTATGCTGATTTTGTGACACATGCATTTTTAATTACACCTTTAAAATACATATATAAAAAGTAAGTACATGTATCTTGTTACTGACACTTCAGTAAAATCTGATAAGTTTTTTTAACATGTACATAATGTACATATTTTTAATGAAGATAAGCATCTTTACACTGTACCAATTGTTTCCGGAAAAGTTGATTAATGGATACTGCAAACACATACATGTACATGTACATAAAATAGCACAATGGTATATTTTTTGCCCACAGCATCAGATAAATAAATTTTCTGATCTCTATGACCATTTGAATGAAAAAGTATAGTTATACTTAAGCAGTTAAAAGGCAGGAGTAAGGAATTTTTCAAGCAAGAACATGGTGTCATGGACAAAAGGAAATTTGATGCAAATGACAAGTTTTCTGATATAACATACGAAAAAATCTAGACATTACAAAAGTAAATTTATACTTCTTAAAGAGCATGCTACAATAAATGGAACAGTGGAGAGGTATTTTAAAGTAAACAAGGAAGGAAAAGACAGGCTTCACATTGATGAGAGGGTTGATATTTCAAAAGTGAAAATGAAATTTATATAAAATGTACATTCACAGGAGCCTGAAATCATATCAATAAATGCTGGGCCTTGCTCTTATACAAGGGTCCACTATTATAAGGAGCTTCCCTATAGTTATGTATACCAATAAATGATAGAATTTCAGACTTGTTTGGTACATGCACATGTTTAGTATGTTGTACATCAACACATACAATGTAAATCAGTAGTTTTAATACCTTTTTTTTTTAAACTGTTCCCTAACCATAAATGTATGTAAAAATATGTCAAGTACATAAGTTTAAAGGTACATATACATTCATCTAAAATGTATTTAATAAACCTATTGGCACTATGTAGTAAAGTTTCTTTGAAGGAAGGCTGAATTATCTCCCTTGCTAATTAAAAAAAAAGGTCAATTTTCAATATGTTAAGAGACTGAGAGGATGCTGTGCAGTCTTAGATATACAAAATGTACCATACTGAATTAATACTGAGTACATGACTGATTTTCTACATCTTTGTTTAGGAAGAAGAAATTAATTGGTAATAGTACACATGTAATTATTTTCAATTGTTTTACATGTTCCAATACTGTTCAAGTTTCTTTCTGTGTGATATCATTGGTAAAATGTAATTAACAATGAACATGCGGGTCAAAATTGAAGTGCAGGTTGGTTTCAAAAATAAACTCACAATCATGACCACCATGCTGAAAAGGAACCTTATATCTTAGATAATGTTTATATACATTGTACATGCAAACTACAAGTTGGACATACATGTACATCAATATGTACTTGAATATGCAGGGCTCTAGAATTCCCATTACCCTGTAAACTAATATATCTTAAGGAAAGGTATATTTGAAAGTTTTGCATATCATATTAATTTCTTGCAAAATTTTTCAGGGAAGCAGAAAAGGTTTTGAATTCTAGAGTACTAAATGCTCATGTATCAATTTTCATGCACTACTGCAGGTACTACAAGATTCATAATATACAACATTCAAACCCGTGTGTATGTACAATGTACATTTACAATGACTTGCATATACATTTTGTACACATTGCACATTATACACTACATTTTGAAAGTACAATGTACATGTAAGGGTCTGAATGATTTAACTCATTACTCCCGCTGATTTTGTATATTTGTATAATTTTAGGTCACTGTTAATTTCATTTCATATCTACACTTGACATGCTGACATCATTACATAATTACACTGGGAACATATTTGTACATATTTATTACACTAATCAATTACTCAATTTACATTTTACTACTTTGATTAGCATGTACATGTTTGCTATACATGTATGTGAATATGTCTTAAACAAAAAGTCCCAGTGCCGGCAGTGGACCTTAAAGTCCATTTAATAGTAACTGAGGAACGCTATTTGTTTGTGTAATGCCATCCATATTCTATGTTTTTGAGTTTGTGTACATTGAGCATGTGTCCTGTACATTTGTACAATACAAGAACAGATTTAATATACGTTATTTTAAAAACAATTATGATTAGATCTAACAATCTACCTTCGGCAACATTAAGCTGGACACTGTTTATTGGGACAGCTCCATATGAACCATTGTCCAATGTCTTTTCACCAATCCTCGATTCTTCATCAGCTTTGGTAACAGTAAACCGCTGAGACATCTTAGCTTTTGTTTATATCCTGAACTGATTTCAATCTTTTTTTGTCTCTTTACCTCCAGTCACAGCCGCATGGTCCGAGATTGAAGCTGTGTGATGCAGTTCCGTGTTGATGTCAATTCCAATTACGTCGAATAATAGATTGATTAATGATTAGCTTGCTGACTAAGATTTCAAAAGATTTTGATTTGCCTACAAATCAGCTGGTAAAATTCCAAAGTTTCGCCTCGAAAAAAAATGTATAGTATTACCTCCTTGCCCTTAGTGTGAGCTGTAACCACCCTTTTCTCGACCGATGCTGAACCGGCCTATAATTTTCCATTCAAATTTCTAGATAACCGATAACAAGTTTATTTTTAGACAAATGTTTCCATTTTTGACAGAACTGCGTGGCAAAACACCGGAAGTTTCCATATTTTAGCAATTACAGGGGAAGATAATTTCAATTTTCCCGCGTTATTATTATTTTTTTTATTTATTATTTTATTCGTAAATATCGGATTTATACTTAAATTAACTATTTTTAAGAAGTGATTTCGTCTTTTTTATTAAAATAAATTGGTAAATAATGCAGAGAAGTTGGGAAATTTTACTTATGGAATAATTTTACCCCAAATAAAACTTTCAACTAAGAAGAGCTAGGGACTCTCATTGTACGGTACACCTGTAATGAAACAGTTTGAACGATGACCAATAATATTGGAACAATGCTCTGAAATATTGGATTTTTTTTTTACAGAAATACTTTCTTGTCCATCATCTTGGTTTTGAAGTAAATATCCAAGCAAGGACTGTTCTACTAAATAAAAAAAATCATCGGTCTAACAAAAGACCTATTTTAGGAGAGTTCTTCGTGATGTGATTTAGTTTTGGTTGGCATCAAATCCATTGAGTGGCATGGGGCATTAACTTTAAATCATAATAACTTTTTTTGTTTTTTAAGACAATTGAAAAATTCTTTGGGTTCCCTACACTGCCGATACAACTCTTTTTATCCAAGTGATTTTTAAATATTCAGTAATTTGAGCATAAATTTTTAAAAATAAGTTTATTTGAAAATAGAGGTTTACATATAAATATCATTTCAAATTTATTTTCCAAGTAAAAATGTTATAAATTCACATACAAACTATAAATTCTTTTATCTAAATGAAACATTTTACAGAACCAAAATTGGATATTAAAAAACAAAGCTATAAAGTTTTGAAAACTGTTTATTTAGTTGTTTACTTGCCAACCAATTTGATACTTAATGATATGCAAATTAGGGAATATGACATCACTAATGAGATTGGTGAGCTCCCCTATTCTAAATTAAATTTTGATACCCAAGAAATTAGATAGCGTGAAAGAATTGAGTGATTCAGCTTTACTACAGACAGCTCAATATAAACACTGAGGGAACTGAATGTATTATTGAGTTATTGAGTGAATTTGTGTGTGTGTGTGTGTTCATAGTCCCAGTTCATTTGTAACCTTGCATTTTTTTCTATTAAAGCTAGTTTAACCCCACTGCAGGCTTCATGTACCTATCAGATGTTGTTCATTAATGCATCCTTGTATTGTTACATTACTTTCATGTTTGAATGAACTAATTAAACGAAGCAAGGTATTTTGTTCCCCAAGGAAAAATAGTTCCTTCACATTAAACCTGAAACATGAAATTGGGAAAAACTGTCAAAATGGGAAGATTTCTTCCATCAAGTTTTTTTTTTTTTTTAAATCTGTATAAGCCACTTTTGAGTTGTTGCATAATGTTGTACGTTACAAATCTAGAGAGTTGTATACCATTATGTTACCAGGAAAACATAACTGACTTTGGTAAAAAGATAAACTAAATAAATCTACATGAAGTAGCAGTTTGTGTTCAGTTGATTGTATTCTAGTCCTTTTCATAAGTCTGGAGCACAAGACTCTTTAAAGGACAGTATGTGCAACTACAAAATGATGATCCCTTACAGTATTATATAGTTTCTCTCCGTTATGAAAGCTAGCAGAACTAGAAATACTGTAAGCAAGCCCATGTTAAGGTCTCACTAACCACTTCTAACGTTTCCATTACTTTACATGTTAAAAAAAGTAATTTTCAGTTTTACTGTGAATTCCCAGGACAAATGACATCTTAAAGTTGCATACCATTGGGAAGCTTGGAAAATAAGGCTTTCAAAATCATTATGCTAATCATGGATCTGGAAACAGTTAAAAATGCCTGTCATTCACCAACAAATTTTGCAAATGTCCAATGACAATTTTCCAATATCGGACATAAAAAAAATTGTCAACTCTTAAAATTACAGTCTGCATTGCTAATGGTACGATGATTGTAGAAATTCTTCATAAAATTTTGTTGAATAAATAATCCTGAAAATCCACATTTTCTCCTTTTCTGTTAACTGACAGGATGGAGACAAATTACTCACAAATATAAACATTATTTGTACACTTTTGTAATTATAAATGTGATTCTAAAGTACACATTCTCAGCCTTATTTTGACTACTTGTAATCAGAATACACACAAATAATGCACTTACGATGCATAGGTCTAGGTTCAGTGTGTTTTTAGTACTACATAGAGGTGACCATTTGACCTGGAAGTGGTTAGTGAGATTGAACCTATAAGATGGGTGATCTTCCCTCAGTGGCTAAGGAGACTGGCACTTACAAGAATGTAACATGCAAAATAAAATTGCGTTATCTCCCTCAGAAGTCCTCCAACACTATATTCCTTTGTGCATATCTACGTATAATGCCAATACTTCCATAAAATTTCAAAAATCAGAAAAGTGCAGGTTTCTGCCTCCATATTTCAGAAATAACACTATTTTAACCTACTGGTTTCATACATCTGTCCAGTCAATAATGTTCGTCATTAATGTGTCTGTGTCATTTTTATTACTTTTTAGACTGATTTTGATTTTGAAGAATTGTGCTCAGTTTTTGTGTTTTGTGTTAGAAGCACTGTTACCATGAATTTTATTACTTTGTTGTTGGGGCCTTCAAGAGCTTACTTTAAAGTGTGTTCACACATATTGAAGACCTTTTGATGATTTCTGAAAGTATTCAATATATTGCATTTAGGTTCCATGCTGTTGCATTTGTTACATTTCACCATAGCTGTTAAATTCTTTTTCTAAGTCTAAACCAAAAATAATCAATCCAAGACTTCCTTTGTTGATATAGAATAATGTGAAACAATATTATAGACAAATGCTTGTTTTTTGCTCCTAATTCTAAAACAGTTGGGGCCATATATAGCCACCATAACCCCAAAAAAATGGATACCAACCTTACTTCTGTGGTTTGGAACCTCGTTATAAAATTTGATGAAATCAACCAATATTCAAGTCAAGTGTCTAAGAACAACATCAACACCGCCATAGTATGGCCATACTATTATACAACGGTAAACATGCATTCTGGCGATTGTAACACTGTATCAAATGAATTACTAAATTTATTTTAAAAATCCATGGAATAAATAAAAATATTTATTTCTTAGACAGATTTTAAATGTAATTCCATAAATAATGATTAATCATTATTTGCTCAGTTCTGGTCCCGTAAGAAATTTTTACAGCTAAATGGTTAGATTAGTCCATCTTCAGCATTTTTGAAAGTAGTGCAAAGTATTACACCTTTCATTCCTGAGTTGCTTGGAATCTTCCACTCAAGTTGGATCTCAAAACATGCATCTGATCCAAAGCTTTGGTTAAAAATGGTCTTACTGTGTTGAGCTCCATCAGGGTAAGGTAATTCAACTAAAAAATTAAAATTACATAAAAATATACAAATCATAGAAAAAAAAAACCACAGTACTTTCTTCATCAAAACAATCTCAGATTTTCATAACAAAAAAATTTAAAAAAAAACATTTTTGTACAATGCAAAATACTTTAATTATTCACGAGTAACTTTCTATTTCAACTTGCAAAAAATAAAATTCGACTAATCAGATTACTTTAACCCTTTCAAGGCGTATGCATGTTGTAGGATACACATTGTGAAGGGCGAATGTATCCTGTAGGATACATAGAACACATGATTTGTTTTACATTGGTTTTTATACCAACTATTTCCCCCTAAGTTCACTTACAAGGAGTAAATCTGAATTAAAGATATCTAGTGATTCGTATTGTTCGCCGTCGTCAACCCAAAAGCTGTTTACAAGACTTCATTTTACTAAATAAAACCTTGGAATTTTTCTGTGTTAAAATTAGATTGCAAATTGCAACTGTCATGTGATCGTGTAAAATGGCGATGCTTTCAGAAAAAGATATTTCAAAATAAACAAAGGTTTAAGGATTTAATTGTAATTAATTATGGTAAATTTGGACAAATTTGAAGTTTAGATTATAATGTTTGTCTTTTTACACAAATACAATTTAAAGGTAAGTTTAAAGGGAATAATATCAACTTGAAATAGAAAACATGTTCGATTTGGTAATGCGCTACTAATATTTATGTTAGGCAAGTTCAGAAATTGTCTGCTCTGATCTTAAACATGTCTTCCGGCAAATCTGAAAGTGAATTTGAAGGTCTAAGCAAATCTGATATTGTAACTGCTCAGAAGGAAGTTTTAGTGCTCTTAGCAGAAGAAAGATTAAGAAATTTTCTACACGTACAAGGTATAAGTGATGATTCAGAATCAGATAAAACCCCTGAAAATGAACTTGAAAATGATGTACCCATTAATATCAATGAGAGAAGTGACTCTGCTGACTGTTGGCATTCAAACTTGCATATATCTTGAAAGGGGTCTGCCACATATATTCACACCTACGGAAATAACTGACCCCAAAACTATAATGGACCCAATAAAAGAAGCTTTAGATTTTTGCTAGCTCTTTATTCATGATCGGTTTCTACAAAATTTGATAGAAACCAGAAGCCCTGTTTATCACAAGAGCCCCTGCCTCATTTGTTAGTAGTGATTTATTTTTTTAAGTAAATCAAATGTGTTTGTAAGACACTAATGATGCCCTCACTTGCTAGATTTGCCAAATTAGGAACATGTTTATTTTTGTATGAAGACATGGTTTGCAAATTCAGAAATTCTTCCAAGACTTGTGTTACTCATGGTCTGGGGATTGTAACACTGTATCAAATGAATTACTAAATTTATTTTAAAAATCCATGGAATAAATAAAAATATTTATTTCTTAGACAGATTTTAAATGTAATGATTCATCATTATTTGCTCAGTTCTGGTCCCGTAAGAAATTTTTACAGCTAAATGGTTAGATCAGTCCATCTTCAGCATTTCTGAAAGTAGTGCAAAGTATTACACCTTTCATTCCTGAGTTGCTTGGAATCTTCCACTCAAGTTGGATCTCAAAACATGCATCTGATCCAAAGCTTTGGTTAAAAATGGTTTTACTGTGTTGAGCTCCATCAGGGTAAGGTAATTCAACTAAAAAATTAAATAACTGACCCCAAAACTATAATGGACCCAATAAAAGAAGCTTTAGATTTTTGCTAGCTCTTTATTCATGATCGGTTTCTACAAAATTTGATAGAAACCAGAAGCCCTGTTTATCACAAGAGCCCCCGCCTCATTTGTTAGTAGTGATTTATTTTTTTAAGTAAATCAAATGTGTTTGTAAGACACTAATGATGCCCTCACTTGCTAGATTTGCCAAATTAGGAACATGTTTATTTTTGTATGAAGACATGGTTTGCAAATTCAGAAATTCTTCCAAGACTTGTGTTACTCAAGGTCTGGGGATCAATTTGGGGATAAAAAATTCCTAAATATATGCATATCTACATATTATATCCTGGCCACATAGTGTCATGAAATTCTGTTTGGTAGTGTCAAACTAGTTGCGATGAGAAAAAGAGGACCGATGGACGGATTAATGGACACATAAAAAATGTTGATGCCCCCCCATAACAAATCCCTAACTTTGTTGCTTGGGATACATTTCTGACAAAAATAACAAAGTCTAAATATCATACAGTTCCGTAATATTTCATGAAAATCAAGATCGTATGAAACATCCTGCAAAAAATATTTTAGATGAAGAGATAGCCATACAAGCCACATGGCCCTATTTTTGACCAAAAATAAGCTAACTTTCACCAATTTCCGTAATATTTCACAAAAATCAAAATCCTTTAACCCTGCACACCTTCATCATGTGTAGAAATATCCTGTAAAATATTTTAGATGTAGTTCAAAAACTGTACAAAGAGAACGTCGGACAAGCCATATAGCCCTATTTCTGAGTAAAATGACTAAGTGTAACTATCACAAATTTCCATAATATGTCACGAAAATCAAAATCCTTTAACCCTGCACACCTTTCATCATGTGTAGAAATATTCCTGTAAAATATTTTAGATGTAGTTCAAAAACTATGAGGAGATAGCCGGACAAGCCATGATCATGTGTAATCCGGATAGAAACGAACAGACAGGGGTAAATTAATATGCCCCCGACAGTTTGTTGCGGGGGCATAAAACCAATGCCATGGAGTACACCAACCCTCCCAGAAATGAAAGCTTTTCTTGGTCTTACATACCAAATGGGTATAAACCAAAAACCTAGCACCAAGCTATATTGGTCTACTGTTCCTGTCATGTCAACTCCCATCTTTTCTTCAACAATGAGCTGTGACAGATACACACAAATTTTAAGATATCTACACTTTTCTGATAATGCAGCTGAGCTAAAACCAGGTAATTCTAACTATGATCCGTTGTACAAAATTAATCCAGTGGTAAATCATTTGAATGATACTTTTGGTTCTGAGTATATTCTAAGGAGAAATGTTACAACTGATCAATGTATGCTACCCTTTAAAGGTCAAACATCCCTGAAACAGTACATACTCTCTGAACCAAACAAATGATGTGTGATGCTGGCAAGTGCTGATAAACTGTCTTTCAACAGAATTGTGGGAAAACTATGGACTGGTGCACTGTACGTACAAACAAAGCAGGTTTGCCAATTGATATGTGTAAAAAGTCTCAGTCATCTCCAAAACACCTGATGACCGTAGGACATGTAAGTGGCTCAATCAATGAAAATAGTACATTTACTAGAAAAGATGTTGTTTGTCCTAGGGCAATTGTTGATTATACAGCATACAAGGGAGGTGTTGGTGAAACTGACCAATATATACAGTACTACAGCTATAATCATATAACACTGAAATGGCCAAACAAAGTCTTCTTCTGGTGATTAGAAATGGTAAAATTCAACGCTTTCAGACTTTTTACTTTAAGCTGCAATCACCCTTCCACCACCTCTTTCTTGGATTTCTCTTCTACGCTCATTAAAGGGCAATTATCTGGTTATGTACAAGAGGTCCGCCAAGGGAGGCCAACAGTTAACTTGCCATTACTCAGATTAGTGCAGAGACATTTGCCAACAACCTTGCAAATCAAAGGAAGATATCATATCTGTTACATGAACTACAGAAATGGCAAACAAGAAAAAGTAAGGCAAACAAATTATGGCTGCAGGGATTGTGAAATACATTATGTTTACCAAACTGCTATACGAAGTACCATACTCAGAAAAACTATTGCAAATTTGACAATGCAGAGAAATTTCTTGTTCGTTCCGGTTCCTGATTTTAAATTGACTAATTCATTTAGAGTTTTTTAAACTTAACGGAACATTACATTTCCATGGTTCAAATTGGATAGAGCTGGCCAACTGTAAAGGAAATCTAATAATGGCAAAGATGCATTATAACTTAAAGTTATTTATTTTTGGTGAAGGATATTTTTTTTGTTGTTATCATTCACTTTATATTTTTTTCAGTTCATTTTGATGCACATTGTCAGTTCATTTATAAAATTTTTTTTGATACTTGAAATGAGAAATCCTTCCTCTGTTTACATGTGTATTTTTGATACTTGAAATGAGAAATCCTTCCTCTGTTTACATGTGTATTTTTGGATACTTGAAATGAGAAATCCTTCCTCTGTTTACATGTGTATTTTTGATACTTGAAATGAGAAATCCTTCCTCTGTTTACATGTGTATTTTTGATATTTGAAATGAGAAATCCTTCCTCTGTTTACATGTGTATTTTTGATACTTGAAATGAGAAATCCTTCCTCTGTTTACATGTGTATTTTTGATACTTGAAATGAGAAATCCTTCCTCTGTTTACATGTGTATTTTTGATACTTGAAATGAGAAATCCTTCCTCTGTTTACATGTGTATTTTTGATACTTGAAATGAGAAATCCTTCCTCTGTTTACATGTGTATTTTTGATACTTGAAATGAGAAATCCTTCCTCTGTTTACATGTGTATTTTTGGATACTTGAAATGAGAAATCCTTCCTCTGTTTACATGTGTATTTTTGGATACTTGAAATGAGAAATCCTTCCTCTGTTTACATGTGTATTTTTGATACTTGAAATGAGAAATCCTTCCTCTGTTTACATGTGTATTTTTGATACTTGAAATGAGAAATCCTTCCTCTGTTTACATGTGTATTGTTGATACTTGAAATGAGAAATCCTTCCTCTGTTTACATGTGTATTGTTGATACTTGAAATGAGAAATCCTTCCTCTGTTTACATGTGTATTTTGGCAACAGAAATATCAAGTCAACAAGTCACAAAATTAGTCATCAAAAAAACTTTTCAACAAATAAATTTGATTCTATTTTAAAATTTTTTAAATATTTCTATCAGGACATTTTTTCCTTACCAAATATTCTGGTTAATTTGTAAGTTTAAACAATGGGCAACATCAAGTATTATAACCCTTGTTTCTTGTTCTGTCATTTCAAGTAATAAATTTCTAGCTTGTTGTGTCCATATATGATGGCTATTGACAGTTCGGGGACGAAACAAAATGTGTCAAACTGATAGATTTTTATTGTAGTTACCTCACTTGATATCATCAATGGTGATTTAAGGAAAAATGCTGTTCATAACATTTTTCATGCTTTTACTTTTTTAATGTTTCTACATAGAAAACACAATAGATAGATATATGGACCATCATCTTAATTCTACAATATTATATATACAGTGACAATTTTCATATGCAATTCTGTGGAAAAATTAGACAACAAAATGTGTTGTTTCAGGTTGAGCTTAGTCGACATGATTACCTGAACAGACCTGAATCTTAAAATTTATCTGAAATCACATCATGTCTTTATATAGAGAACTAGAAAGTCTCTTACACATCCCCACTAAGGTAAATATCAAATTTCCCAATTCTACAGTGTTTGAATGGGTTAGTAATCTTGAGCTTTGCAAGCTTCAC
Source organism: Perna viridis (assembly GCA_037379345.1). Lineage (NCBI taxonomy): Eukaryota > Metazoa > Mollusca > Bivalvia > Mytilida > Mytilidae > Perna > Perna viridis. The sequence goes on from CM074515.1 coordinate 25,752,319, forward strand.
CATTTTTATAAGCACATGTTTGGAAATTAATTCCTCCCAGCCATTACGTCGCACGAAATTAACAAGGCTACTCTGACATGCCAATATTAAGAATTCAGTACAGAGTGTGAATTATGACCCTTAAACACTGAACAGGAAGTATCAGATAGGCAGTAATGTTTTTCAATATTCTGCAAATAAAACTAAATTGTTCAGTCATTTAAACAATAGTCAGGAAATTATCACTTGACACCTTGGTGAGCAACTAGCACTAGCGAAATGCAATTCTTAATGGCCTTTTGTGAGTTGGTTAGTGGAGGTTTCACACACTGACACTGCTTTATTGCATAATGTTAGTGAATTACTTTTTGAAAAAAGAAAACCAGAGGCTCCCAGGAGCCTGAATCGCTCACCTGGTTCAATTTTGCCTTTCAAAGGCAATAAATAAAACAAGAAGTTGTCCAACAATTTTGACTCAAGAAAACTTTGATAGGACCCAAGCTATATAGGCACCAACAGAAGCAAATTAAAATGTATATATATTCTTTAACAGTATTTCCATGGTGATACATTACTTTTTTTATATAATTCAGCTGCATGTGAGACATTTCATACAGATAATAGCAAGACATAGCATGATTTCATGAATGCTTCATTTCATTTATACATATTGTGTAGTTTTGCCTATCACATGCATGTTGCACATATTCATGTATAGACTAGCATTTTTACTGCTTGCGTTCATTTATCTGTATATTGAAATTCAAATATATTCTTTAACAGTATTCCCATGGTGATTCTTTAATATTTTATATATTTCAGCTGCATGTGACATACATGTATTTCATACAGATAAATGCAAGACATTGCATGATTTCATGAATGCTTCATTCCATTTACACATAATCAGTGTTCTAGCTAGGATTTGAAAATAGAGGGTGCGCAGGGAAGAGGGCACTTTAACATGTATCATGTTTTTTTCAACCAAAAAGGAACATTGGCGTATTTGAAGGTTTTTTTAAAGATTTATGTTTCCATTAAGTCAGAAATATCTTTATTCATTTTTTTTTTTGCTCTTCTTGTATGTATGTTTTCTTATTGAATAATACAAGAATGATGTGTAGACAAAAATTAACATTACTTTTGTAGAATTTAAAGCAGTATACTATCACACCATAAAGGAGATTACGGGCAAGTGATTCTTAACATCTATGACATACTATGAGGTAAAATGTTGCATGAAATGTAACAAAATATTCAATATTGCTCCAATTCAATTTCAAAATCGTATTATTTTCTCTAACTAATGTAGTTATAACTTTTGAAAAATTACCTGTACTGTTGACAATACAGAAAATTTTAAAAAGAATTGAACTGATAGAGATAACTGACATACTGAATAAACAAACATATGCAACATGCAATTGTTTACACCCATGGTTCTACATAACATAGACCTGTCAACTTGAAAATATTTTAAAAATTATTTGTACAAAAGAAAATAATTAATAATTAATAAGTTTAAACAATGGGCAACATCAAGTATTATAACCCTTGTTTCTTGTTCTGTCATTTCAAGTAATAAATTTCTAGCTTGTTGTGTCCATATATGATGGCTATTGACAGTTCGGGGACGAAACAAAATGTGTCAAACTGATAGATTTTTATTGTAGTTACCTCACTTGATATCATCAATGGTGGTTTAAGGAAAAATGCTGTTCATAACATTTTTCATGCTTTTACTTTTTCAATGTTTCTACATAGAAAACACAATAGATGGATATATGGACCATCATCTTAATTCTACAATATTATATATACAGTGACAATTTTCATATGCAATTCTGTGGAAAAATTAGACAACAAAATGTGTTGTTTCAGGTTGAGCTTAGTCGACATGATTACCTGAACAGACCTGGATCTTAAAATTGATCTGAAATCACATTGTGTCTTTGGATAGAGAACTAGAAAGTCTCTTACACATCCCCGCTAAGGTAAATATCAAATTTCCCAATTCTACAATGTTGAATGGGTTAGTAATCTTGAGTTTTGCAAGCTTCACCATTTTTATAAGCACGTTTGGAAATTAATGCCTCCCAGCCACTACGTCGCACGAAATTAACGAGGCTACTCTGACATGCCAAAATTAAAAATTCAGTACAGAGTGTGAATTATGACCCTTAAACACTGAACAGGAAGTATCAGATTGGCAGTAATGTTTTTCAATATTCTGCAAATAAAACTAAATTGTTCAGCCATTTAAACAATAGTCAGGAAATTATCACTTGACACCTTGGTGAGCAACTAGCACTAGTGAAATGCAATTCTTAATGGCCTTTTGTGAGTTGGTTAGTGGAGGTTTCACACACTGACACTGCTTTATTGCATAATGTTAGTAAATTACTTTTTGAAAAAAGAAAACAAGAGGCTCCCAGGAGCCTGATTCGCTCACCTGGTTGAATTTTGCCTTTCAAGGGCAATAAATAAAACAAGAAGTTGTCCAACAATTTTGACTCAAGAAAACTTTGATAGGACTTATCATAAGGATCACTTCAGTAAATGAAAGTCTAAATCTATCATAGTTTTCAATACATTGGCTGAAAACTAAAAAAAAAAACCTGTCATTTTCCCCTGTCAAGGGCAATAACTCTAACAAGAAAGCATCTGAAAAATTTATGCCTGAAGACTTTTGTAGTCCTAAAAATAAGGATCATTTCAGCTATTGAAAGAATTTGGCCAAACCTAACGGTTTTGGAGATATATGCGAAAAACTACTGTCTGACCCCTATGATCTATTTCTAGTAATAGTGGCCATGTTTTTCGACGGATCAAAAAACCCCACTTCAATTCTATGCAGGATGCCCCAAGGAACACTCATAACATGTTTTGTTTCAATTGGTAAAATAGTGTCAGAGGAGAAGATTTTTGAAAGAAATAACATTAAAAATAGCAAAAAACTTTGAAAAAGGGCAATAACTCCAACATGGTTTAATAGATTAAAATGAAAATTTAACCGCAGATAGATCTCATCATGCTGAACACTTATACCATTTTCAGAATGGGCTAAACCTAACCGTTTTGGAGATATATGCGAAAAACTATTGTCTGACCCGTGTGCTCTATTTTTAGTAACGGCAGCCATGTTTTTCAACGGATTTAAAGTCCCCAAATCAGTTCAATGCAGGATACCCCAAGGAACATTCATACCAAGTTAGGTTCCAATTGGTCAAGTAATGTCATAGGAGAAGATTTTTGAAAGAAATAACATAAAAATAGCAAAAATCGCTGAAAAAAGGCAATAACTCCAACAAGGTTTAATAGATTAAAATGAAAATTAGACCGCAGATCTCATCATGCTGAACACTTTTACCATTTTCAGAATGGGCTAAACCTAACTGTTTTGGAGATATATGCGAAAAACTAACTGTCTGACTCCTATGTTCTATTTTTAGTAACTGCGGCCATGTTTTTTAGACGGATCAAAAATCCCCACGTCAGTTCTATGCAGGATACCCCAAGGAATATTCATACCAAGTATGGTTCCAATTGGTCAAGTAGTTTCAGAGAAGAAGAGATTTGAAAAATTGTTATTGAAAAACGACGACGATGGACGCCAAGTGACGGCAATAGCTCAGGGCTGTTCCAGTAAAACATACATGGGACGGGGGGAAGGCACTTGAAAATTGGAGTAACCTCCCATAGAAGCGATATTTTTCCACTCCTACCCACCCACAGAGGTAAAAACCCAAGCTATATAGGCACCAACAGAAGCAAATTAAAATGTATATATATTCTTTAACAGTATTTCCATGGTGATACATTACTTTTTTTATATAATTCAGCTGCATGTGAGACATTTCATACAGATAATAGCAAGACATAGCATGATTTCATGAATGCTTCATTTCATTTATACGTATTGTGTAGTTTTGCCTATCACATGCATGTTGCACATATTCATGTATAGACTAGCATTTTTACTGCTTGCGTTCATTTATCTGTATATTGAAATTCAAATATATTCTTTAACAGCATTCCCATGGTGATTCTTTAATTTTTTATATATTTCAGCTGCATGTGACATACATGTATTTCATACAGATAAATGCAAGACATTGCATGATTTCATGAATGCTTCATTCCATTTACACATAATCAGTGTTCTAGCTAGGATTTGAAAATAGAGGGTGCGCAGGGAAGAGGGCACTTTAACATGTATCATGTTTTTTTCAACCAAAAAGGAACATTGGCGTATTTGAAGGTTTTTTTAAAGATTTATGTTTCCATTAAGTCAGAAATATCTTTATTCATTTTTTTTTTGCTCTTCTTGTATGTATGTTTTCTTATTGAATAATACAAGAATGATGTGTAGACAAAAATTAACATTACTTTTGTAGAATTTAAAGCAGTATACTATCACACCATAAAGGAGATTACGGGCAAGTGATTCTTAACATCTATGACATACTATGAGGTAAAATGTTGCATGAAATGTAACAAAATATTCAATATTGCTCCAATTCAATTTCAAAATCATATTATTTTCTCTAACTAATGTAATTATAACTTTTGAAAAATTACCTGTACTGTTGACAATACAGAAAATTTTAAAAAGAATTGAACTGATAGAGATAACTGACATACTGAATAAACAAACATATGCAACATGCAATTGTTTACACCCATGGTTCTACATAACATAGACCTGTCAACTTGAAAATATTTTAAAAATTATTTGTACAAAAGAAAATAATTATTAACGAATGATTGGCTGTCCATGAAATGGTGATAGATCCAATCAGGATCCAATTTCTACTTATACAACCCTGATCAGCTGAATGATCACCAATAATTACCTGAGGTATACCTGAGGGTTAATTACGACAGGATGTGGTAAATGAAGGTGACACTTCTTAATTGGCTTGGTGTAATTTATTAACAAAAGTGTAATGTTCAGATAATTATAAATGGGCACTAAGGGGGTAATATGACAGAAGGGCAGGGCACTGTGCCCCTCCATTTTGCCTAGCTAAGACACTGATTAAAAAACATATACATTCACTGTTTTGCCTACAATGTATTTCTTGTATGTTGCATATATTCATGTATAGACTAATGCTTCTACCTCTTGTGCATTCATATATCTGTATATTAAAATCGTTTCATATATTAACATTCATTTTTATGCACAAATATCCTCTTTTCAATGCATTGCTAAATCTTGATTTTTGTCTTGCCTAAGAGCAAATTTGAAGAATGCCAGAATATAGGGATTACCTTTCTGGTATTCACAATTGTAAGAGTATTTGTCCATAGCAAATTTTCAACAACCACTTTATATCACAGGTCGATGATATTTGGTAGAGAAAAAGAAGATAATGCAGAAGTGTTATTGATCCACACTGTACAACAGTGACTGTATATGAAGGTAGTGTATTACCATGAACTATTTTGTATCTCATCTAACCAGTTGAAATTTCTGTGTGTATCCATATGATTGCCTTGATAGTTGTGTAAAGTTTCCTAAATCCATTTGTTTTATCGAGGATCAAAGATTTCAAGAAAACTTCTCTTCTTGTATACCTAGCACTTTCAGCTGGAAATCTGCTGTATTTAAGCATCACTCAAGTTTGCATGCACTCTGTGCAGGTAAAGGAACAAGAAAGTATAAAGTAATATTGATGTTTATCAATATAGAAAATTCTGCTCATTTGCACACTGGGGGCTTATCTTGTTTAAGGGTATGGAAATTTTGTCCATTGTTGTAGACTCTCTGACAATTTCTAAGATGAAGAGCAGAAGTAAAAGCCCTGTTCTTTGATAATTTGGTGTTTTTGTCACCTACACATTCACTCCATAGCCCATACCCTTCCATTTTGAAGTTTTGGAATGGGTTATTCTTGATATCAGTATGCAATGACTACATAGTGATTTAACAACTGTTCAAATTCAGTTTCAAAAGAAATTTAATTGTGGAAGAGTTGCTTTGATGATAATTCAGAAACACTGAATAGATATAAGAAGATGTGGCATGAGTGCCAATGAGACAACTCTCCATCCAAGTCACTATTTATTTAAAGTATAAACCATAATAATAAGTCTAAGTACAATCTTCAACACAGAGCCTTGGATCACACCAAAAAGTAAGCTATAAAGGGCCCCAAAAATTACTAGTGTAAAACTATCCAAACGGGAAAACCAACGGTCTAATCTACATAAAAATCGAGAGACGAGGAACACTTATGAACCAAATCAACAATTGACAGAAGTTGACATCTTTTCTGATGTTCGTGCATCTCGGGTTGCACCATCGCTCCACATCAAAACCCCGATAATACTGGATGAATAATGTCAAAACAAACACAGGGTGATTTCCGGGCAGAACACCTGTACAAATGGCGCAAACTTTCGACAACAAAAGCATGTAAATCAACTATACTAAAGGTTTATACAACGACAGGGATTCATTTTGGACCATTTCAAGAAAGTAAAAAACAACTTTCAACAGAATGTTCCTTCATTGTCCCAACAACCATTCACAGAAGTGAATTTCCAAGCCCAGTACCGCGCCATAGATGCATTTTACACCAACCCACAACCAAGTATATATTTTTTTTAAAATGCCGTCCCCGGGTCCCACCTATGTTTTGCTGGAACAGCCCTCACATTTCAGCTTGCTAAAAATAGCAAAAAAACATTGAAAAAGGGCAATAACTCAAACATGGTTTAATGGATTAAAATGAAAATTGGACCACAGATAGATCTTATCATGCTGAAGATTTTTACCCATCTCAAAATTAGCTAAACGTAATGGTCATGGAGATATATGAGAAAAACTACTGTCTGAACCCTCTGTTGTATTTTAAGTAACGGCGGCCATGTTTTTCAACAGATCATCAATCCCCACATCAGTTCTATGCATGACACACCAAGAAACGTTCATACTAAGTTTGGTTCCAATTGGTCAGGTGGTGTCGGAGGAGAAGATTTTTTAAAGAAATATATTCAAAATAACAAAAAAACGTCAAAAAAGGGCAATAACTCCAACATAGCTTAACATATCCAAATGAAAATTTGACCACAGATAGATCTCATCATGCTGAACACTTTTTTTTGGCTAAACCTAACAGTTTTGGAGATATATGCAAAAAACTACTGTCTGACCCCTACGTTCTACTTTTAGTTACAGCAGCCATGTTTCTCGACGGATCAAAAATCCTCACATCAGTTCTATGCACGATACCCCAAGGAACATTGATACTAAGTTTGGTTCCAATTGGTCAAGTAGTTTCAGAGGAGAAGAGTTTTGAAAAATTGTTAACAACAACGGACGACGGCAAAGAACGCCAGGTGAGCTAAAAATGAACCAATTTCCTAAAAACACTCATTCTTGTAAATGGATTAACCTTAAGAATATTATGGCAATTAAGTAAATTAATTGTGCTGGTATTTATTAAGTTAGCTACTGTCCATTCTTATACTGAAATTGCACAATTTATAGTGCAATACAAAGATGATCTTTCTATGATGAAATGAATATCACATGATGAAATGCTTTAGATAGTAAACTATACAAACAAATAAACAAACAGAAACCTGCAATGAGAAGTATTGATTGTACCATAAAAACTTAAGTCATCCCAATAAAACCCTGAATGAAAATTGAAATCATGTTTGTTAACTGAGCAACTGAAAAGGGGAATCTTAACTATCAGATAATTCAAATGTTGGTTATTCCATACATCTAATAAAAATTGTTAATAGTTCAAGTAACTATCTAAGGCAGTTCACCAGGACCCAGTTGTTCATAACTTCATCTGCATCATAAATATTTATCCAATGGATAAGTTGTATAGATTATACTACACTTAAAAACTGGGTAACTTTTGCCCAGCAGATAAATTTTTTTACCCATTCATGCCAATGTGGTTATCAGTTCATCACAGTAAGACCATCTACATCCCTTGAACATCAACAATATATATGTGATGTAATACATTTACATTAAATGACTTGTTTGGTTGTTACCTTAGCATGTGTAGCATCACTTTTCAGGAATGTGTCTATACTGCTACGTAACTTGGCTATACGTAAATCCCATATATCTTTAACGAGAGTTCTTATCTCATCTGCATGTGGTATGTCATCAGTGGCACTGTATCAAAGATAAACTTCATTGTATTCACTGACTTCTAAGCAAAAAACTTGTATAAACTTGAAATATATATAATAAATCAGGATTTTCACTTGAATACTGGTATCTAAAAATTTCAATAGTCAACAAATTTTAATTGAAGGAATATGATTACAGCTGTACTATACCATGTAAACAATACTACCATAAACATAAATTTCAATTTCTCCACTCTTCACAGTGGAGTCAAGATTTTCCTCTACTGTGTAACCACATCATTAAATATAAGATAAAATTGCTTCAAAAAACAATAAAAAAATGAAAAGTAGCTACTTTCCTTCAATACAAATATGCAACTACAAAATTAATAAAATTCATCATGTAAGTACCAGTCCACATAAAATTCAGACACTACCAATGGTAAAGTGATTCATGGTCAAGAAAAACCCACCAAACAAATGATGCTTCTTTAGTCTACGTATGCTATACTATCACATAACTATAATCATTTCTGCATACAGATTTGCACTTTATAGAAAATCAAACATTTATCTCCCACTAAAATCAACCAAATGAAGCCAAATCAAGAACGATAACTCTTGCAAAGTGCAAATTTCATGTACAATCTATATGATTTTTATCTCAAAATCACAACAACGTATTGGTAAACTATGACTGGTTGTGTTATCAGAAACTGTTTCCGAACAAGAAATAAAACTAAATTTGGTGAGTTTTTGACATACATGAATCACCTTCTGTCTGATTTTTAGAAAGACTGCTACTTAATTGTATAGAGTGTTTGAACGATGCATGGATGACTGTACAGGCAGATTATAGAATACGAGGGGCAAATGAAACCTAAAATCTGTTACTTGTAAATTTCAATAGCAATAACGTAAAGGACACTCAAGAATTTAAAATGAACGAAGTCGAGACCAAAGCATACATATATAGTTAGGTATGAATTACCAAAATACTGTATTTCATATTTCCAAAAAAAAACGGTCATTAAATACACATGGACAGAAGCTCATCTAATGAGACCAGAATGACTGGGGCTGGTTAAATTTGTTCAAAAACAGAAAAGTCTATGCATAGTTAATAAAGTACCAGTATGAACAAGGCAGACCACAGAAAATGCTTGATTTCAGTTTGTCAATTGAAAAGTGAACCATAAAGACTAGCTTAAAGCAAATCTTAACTTTCAGAATACTTTTTCAATTTTATGCACTAATGGATAGTGATGTATTTATACAATATACCATTTTAATAAAAGCTGTGTGACCTCCATAAAGTGAGGACTTGGCATTTCTGTGAAGAATTTACTGTCTGTCTCCTCTTGTTTTTTGTCCTGTAATTTATCTGAAACATAATTAATGCAATAGTAATGACAGCATTATAGGTATTATTAACACTTTAGTTCAGAGCATATCTGAAAAAAACAACAAAAAAAACATGATACAGATCTATATACAAAAAGATATAGTTTTTCTATACATACATTTGTATAACCTACAATTCCGTTTTTTGTTTGAAAATATAACAAAATCAATAAAAGATCATACAGCTTATATTAAGAGTACGTGAGCTAATATTTGGTGGTTTAAGCTACTCCATATACCACAAATGACTCAACCAGACTTTCAATTAAAGAACCTTGGTGAGCGTGCTCACATACCCTACGTGTCCCCATACCAGATAATAAAGTAAATTTCTTCGTAAGAGAAATACATGTAGAAGAACACCAATAAAAAAAGGAATAAGAGTGTTTTTTAGGCTTTAGATCTTAATCTTCTAACTAACTTCTGTTACTCAGAATGGTAGTTTAAAACTCCAGACTGTGATTTCTTCGAGTTTTAGTTAATCCAAAGTAAATATCATTGTAGCAGAACAAAACGTACACTTGACCTATAACTTATCATGGTGAATTTATATTCCAAAAAATCATGTCATAATCTGCAAGCGTTTAGAAAAAAAAAAAAAAACGGTTATTTCTGTGAATTTAGTTCAAGGCCCGTAATTTTGGTAAAAATCATTAGAGCAGAATCAACTACAGCCTTGTCCTGTAACTCATCACGGTGAATTCAAATACTAAAATACTAAAATTCATGTCAATATCTGCAAGCATTTAGAAAAAAAGTCTGGAAAACTGTTGTTTCTGTGAATTTTGTTAAGTTCAAGCCATGTAATTTCGGTAAAAATCATCAGAGCAGAACAAAACATAAACTAGACCTATAACTTATGGTGAACTTATACATCAATAATCATGTCAATATCTAAAAGCCTTTAGAAACAAGAGGCTCCCAGGAGCCTGAATCACTCACCTGGTTAATTTTTGCCTTTTAAGGGCAATAACTCTAACAAGGAGTTGTCAGACAATTTTGACTCCATTTGATTCATTTGACACATTTGTAAGCCTTATAATAAGGATCATTTCAGCAATTGAAAGCTATTGGCTAAACCTAACAGATTTGGAGATGTATGCAAAAATCTGCTGACCCAATTGTTCTATTTTCAGAAATGTCGGCCATGTTTTTTCAGTAATAAAAAAATTTCATTAAGGATACCCTATAAAACAAAAAATGTCAACTTTCATTGAATTCTGTAGAGCAGTTTCTGAGAAGATTTTTGAAAATAATAACATCATAAACAGGAAAAAAAACGTCCAAAAAGAGCAATAACTCCAACATGGGTAAACAAATTTTCACCAAAATTTGACCACAGATCTCTTCATGCTGAATAATTTTACCTCGTGTCAGAATTCGACTAAACCTCACGGGTTTTGGTGATAAATGCAAAAAACTACTGTCTGACCCCTATGTTCTATTTTTAGTAACGGCAGCCATGTTTTTCAATGGATCAAAATCCCTCAAATCAGTTCTATGCACGATACCCCAAGAAACATTCATACCAAATTTGGTTCCAATTGGTCAGGTGGTGTCAGAGGAGATGATTTTTGAAAGAAATGACATTCAAAATAGCAAAAAAAACGTAGAAAAAGGGCAATACCTCCAACATAGCTTAACACAGATCTCATTATGCTAAACACTATTACCCAGTCAGAATTTGGCAGTTTAGGAGATATATGCGAAAAACTACTGTTTAACCCCTATGTTCTCTTTTTAGTAATGGCAGCCATGTTTTTCGACAAATCAAAAATCCCCATATCAGTTCTATGCAGGATACCCCAAGGAACATTCATACCAAGTCTGGTTTCAATAAGTCAAGTATTGTCAGAGGAGAAGATTTTTGAAAGAATAACATTAAAAATGGCAGAAATCTTTGAAAAAAGGCAATAACTCCACCATGGCTTAACAGATTAAAACCAAAATTTGACCGCAGATAGATCTCATCATGCTAAATACTTTTATCCCCATGTCAGAATTTGGTTAAACCTAACGGTTTTGGAGATATATACAAAAAACTACAGTCTGACCCCTACATTCTATTATTAGTAATGGCAGCCATGTTTTTTAGACGGATCGAAAAAAAAAACCCACATCAGTTCTATGCAGGATACCCCAAGGAACATTCATACCAAGTTTGGTTCAAATTGGTCGAGAAGTTTCAGAGGAGAAGAGTTTGGAAAAATTGTTCACAACAATGGACGACGACAACAGACGCCAAATGAGCTAAAAATGAACCAACACTCATTTTTGTAAATGGATTAACCCTAAGAATATTATGGCAATTAAGTAAATTAATTGTGCTGGTATTTATTAAGTTAGCTACTGTCCATTCTTATACTGGCTTAGGTCCGGAAAACTGGTAAGTTAAAGGCCGGTAATTTCGGTAAAAATCATCAGAGCAGAACAAAAGTTAAACTTGACCTGTAACTTATCATGGTGAACTTGTATACCAAAAATCGTGTCAATATCTGCAAGGGTTTAGAAAAAAAAAATAATCCAGAAAACTGAAGATGGACTGACAGACAGTCAAAAATATTATTCCCTTCACAACTTTGTTGCAGGGGGTATAATAATTCTACTCATGGTTAATGAATCAAGTTACATGTATGTTTTTGCAATGAACTGCACGTACATGTACATTGTACTTAAAAGGGACTAATAATGAAGCACAGATCAGTGAATAAACTTATGGAAAGCAAACAGATGTTTCTAGAAATGCAAAGGTTGTTTACCCTTTCAGTTCCAGACATGATTTACAGAGCAAACCAAAAAAGGCGGAAATTGGTGATATCGTAAGTAAATATACAGTAAAAAAGAACAGTAACAGTAAATTCCAGATTTGAAAAAGCGGAAGAAAATCATGTCTGCAGTTCTTTTAGTTTTTATTTCTGTTGTATAGGTTGCTTCTAGTTTCTGTATCAGGAGTTTGTCCCTTGACTAACAATGTATGAACTATAAAAGACTTAAACCATAGACATATTTGCCTTTGTGATTTCATTGAAATGCATTTAGCATTTGTGCATGTAAGCCAAAATTTTCTACAGCTATAAATGTATACCAGATTCCATCCATTCAGGGGGGATAATTCTGCACTTTTGTCCTTGTTTTAAGTTAATTGCCATCCATAATGGTACTTGTACTGGCAAGCCTGCATTGAAAGGTCCTACATCTCCCTGCAAAAGAACTTTGAGACTAACAATCTGTAATAGGTATATTTACGCCATTTTAATCAGTAAAGTCAAACACACAGCTTTCAGATATCTAATTTTTTGCTAAATGTCATAAAACTTTAATGAACCCCCAAAATGTAAAGAACGGTAACCTTGTCTTTATGTCTAGTAAGAATTTTGGTATTCATAATCTTGAAGATTATTCGACAAAAATTATGTGACAACCAAAGATAAATTGTTCGAGTGGTTCCTTGGCGTAAGTTACTGGAGTTCAGTTAACAACTGTGTGTATACAAATGTACATTGCTCCTTTTGACAGCCAGGTCACAGGATGACAAAAAAAAACCAGATTTTACAGAGTGGTCTTGTAATTAGTGTACAAGTGTCAACTTCTAATAACATGTTTAGGGGTTTATTTTGAGTAAAATTTTCTAGAAGTAATTTTGCAAGCAGAAAAAATATATATCAAAGACAATGTAAAGAGATGTCACTGCGGCCTGAATAAGTACTTTGTACTTCAGTCATGTCCCAACAAAACTCAAGAAAACAAAAGATGTATGAAATACTGGCCAATTAAAATAGCATCATTGTCTTTTTTTGAAGATTGTCCTGCCAAGATAAATGGCACACATAGACACTGACATCATTTCATAAAGCCAGCATACTAAATGTGCCAATCACCTAGACATTCATTTTCCTTCGAGTTACAATGTTCATGGGCAGACAATAGATACTACAAAAAAAATCAAGCACCATCTTTTATCATAATAATACAAACCATCACACATTTTATGAATCAACTTCAAGTTCAAACTGATGAGTGACAAAACAGGTTACAATTTTTTTTTCATACACCAACTGGTCCAGGGCTTTTGTGGAGCGAAATGTTATAAGAGCCTGGTGTGACATCACACTTTAACTTGATTGCTTCATTGAAGGACTTTAAATTGAATGGAAGCTATTTGGAACTACCAATAACATCAGCCAAATGGAAAAAGTTCATTTTGAATTTTTTATTAGAATTTATATTCAAATTGCTCGACTTTCCGCACTATATTTTAAGATGTTCTCAGATTGGCTAAGACCTGTGTTCTATTTTTAAGTAACCGGGTAAGCCTTTCTAATAAGACAATTAACACAGGTCTTAACCAATCAGGGAGCAGCTTAAAATATAGTGCGGTTCTAACAGGAAGTTGTTATATTTAGAAAGAGTATGTGAACTAGAGCATAAATTCATTGATAGAAAGATACGATATAGTAGGAGGGAGAGTATCAAAGTAATTAAAACCTAGTTTAAAGTGAAAAATAGCCATTTTGCTTTGCAACGATATATCATTTGTCATGAGTAAAGGAAATTGAAAGGTTGCAGTGTATTTTTCTGAGAGCATCATTATTTTCAGATAGCCACCTTCTTCTACTTGGGAATTGATAGTCGACCCCTGTTTAATAGTATTCCCCCACACAGACAGAAACAAGCACCTTTGGGTCAGATAGAAGATCTAACCATTTTCAAGACGGAAGCGATTCTTGCCAATCTATTCACCAAAATTTTATTCCTCCATGAACAATGTTGAATGATAGCTGATTTTTAGATCCAAATATCAGCAATCTCTTGCAATTTTTTTCCTTAAATTTTGGTAGTGTCTAAAATGCATAACCCGTACCTGTACCAACTTTTCCCCATACCCAAATATTGTTTTGCTAAAATATTCATTCTTACAGTATGTAAAGAACTGAAAATTGCGCGAGGTGTGGAAAAGTCCATTTCAATTCATTTCTAATCAAGAAAATGATATATATTTTTCTGATATTTCTTGTTTCATCGGTTTTCAGAAGTCAGGTCTAAAATGTGTAACCGGAAGTTACTGTACCTATTTATTTATTACTTCTCACTTTCCTGTCCGAATTTTACGTTTTTCTAAAATTATTAAAAGGTTAAAACTTCACCTAATGACTTTAGATAAAGTTTTGAGAGATTTAATATTGTGTTAAAAAACAAAAGTGATTAAGTTTGAATTCTGTATTGTACCTAGTATCAATCCCCGTACCAGCAAAGAATGGATACGATCTTACCCAGAATGAAAACCAAATTCTCTGATTTTGCTTCAATTTTCATACCACTTGACTGGTATGGACAAAAATGTTCTCATCACTAGTGACTTTTTTGTTCTCAAGAGTTCGATTGGCTTAGAAATCAATTGTCTTGGACTCCATCTTGAATCGCCCCGATTGCCATCATAGTTATATTTCAGTTAAATGAAATAATTTTGGTGCTTTCTTATCTTAAATAAGAATTATAAAGGGACTCGGGAAGATTTGAAGTGAAAAAACCTTTGAAATCGTCATTTCTTTTGTGCGGAATGTTTGCGTTTGCTGGACGTTAACATGTTTCCTACGAATCGGAATCATGTTTAACACACTTTTCATTTTTTGAGTATTTCTTACCTTTTTAGGGCATTAGAGAAACAGAATCTACACTCAAAGCTTGTTGATGATGAATTCCTCACATCTTGTAAAATAAATTTTATAGTTTGAATAGCTCAGCAAGCGTCACGATCAAAACTATAAAATTTATTTCACTCGATGTGAGAAATTCCATAACCAACTTGTCATCATTGTAGATTCTATATATCTCATGAACAGAGTCTGATGCAATTTTAATTTACTGTCAATGAAAATTTGATAATATTATGATTTTTTAATGTCAAATATGCTATAAATTAGTACAGAAAACACAAAATACCAGACTTTGATTTTGGGTACAGGAATTTCGGGTTACATATTTTAGACCTTTTGAAAACCGAAAATCAAATAAAATCTATTTTTTCAACGAACTTTTTTAAAAATTAAAAATCATTAATTCTAGCCTAACCATCATGTCATTTTGTGTAAGTGTACCAACTTTCAGCTGGAAATATCGACCAATAATGAAGAAATTGGCTAAGTAGTATTTGGGTATGGGGAAAAGTTTGTACGGGTACGGGTTACACATTTTAGACCATACCTAAATTTTTGGCATGAACTCGTTTCACTGGAGAAGAAGAAAAATTGGTTGACGAGAACTACTCTGGCCTTGACCAGTAACTGATACTCCGAATTTCCTCTGACCCTGCAACTCTCCTCTTTTTTATTTGGATATTGATATGTTGGGTTGGGGTCAGAATGATGTGCCATACAAAAAGTTGGAGATTCAGCAGTACCGCCCTTCAACCGCTTGTAACGTCTTCAAGTTGAAATTGTGCATGTCATACCTACCTAGTTTGATTCCAGAACCATTTTCCACTTTTTTGATGCCATATTTGCTACAAAAATTACATTTTTTAATGAAGTGTTGATCATTTTTCACTAGAGACCCTGTTTTGTTGACATTTCAAATCATAATAGAGTAGGCGGAGCTTGTTACTTATGGAACGGAAGGGTAGCGGACAAGTAATTTTACAGTGGAATTTTGAAATATTCTGGTAGATTCCAGTTTTAAAAATTGATTCTGCTCTGTTCCGTTCCAAAAATAACAAGCTCTGCCTACTCTCTATTACGGTTCAAAATGTCAACAAAACAGGGTCTCTCGTGGAAAATTATCAAAACTTCAATAATAAATATAATTTTTGTAGCAAATTTGGTATCAGCATACAGGAAAATGCTTCTGGAATCGAATTAGGTAGGTGTGACATGCACTATTTCAACTTAAAAAGTTGTTACAAGCGGTTGAAGGGCGGTACTCGCCAACTTTTTGTATGGCACATCGTTCTGAAACCAACCCGACCTATCAATATCCAAATAATAAAGAGTAGGGTTGCAGGTCAGGCAATTCGAACGAAGTCTAAGACTAAGTAACCGAGTGTGGAAAAGCATGCAGAGTGAGACGAAAAGCTTTAAACTATCTTTAAAAGAAAGGCTGCAAACTAACACCAATAAGATATATTTTGTCTTGTGTAAAGTTAGGAACAACAGAAATCAGTTCTTTTTCTGCAAGAAATTCTACTTCAGCAGGATCCATTCAAGATTTCCGCGGGAAATTGGTGTCAAGGACAAATTGTCAATGTTAGATAGACGCTTAAATTTTCGCCGTATAATAGCTAATTTCTAAACACACACAGGACCATAATTCGTTTAAGGACAGTATGGCTGTCCTTCTGCTGTCCCGGCAGAGCCGAGCAGTCAAACATCTTTTGAATGAGACAAAGGTGTAATTTTAATACTTGATCTGCCAGTCATTGCTTTAATTTAAGATATTACCTGTAAACTAATTTCTTCGGACATCTCTCAAACTCCTGTTCTGCTGATCCAAATCATATACACAGGGTAGTTAGTCCGAATTTCCTCTGACCCTGCAACCTTCCTCTTTTTTATTTGGATATTGATATGTCGGGTTGGGGTCAGAACGATGTGTCATACAAAAAGTTGGAGATTTAGCGGTACCACGGAGCATCGCCCTTCAACCGCTTGTAACGACTTTCAAGTTGAAATTGTGCATGTCGCACCTGCCTAGTTCGATTCCGGAATCATTTTCCTGTATGCAACTATTCAGAGTTGGTCTTCTGCGGTTGTATCAAGCTGCACATTGCAAAACATTTTATTGAAAATGATAATTGATTTAGAACATACAGTTTCAGTTGACAAGTTTAACTATTTCACTGATATACTACTAATGAATTATTGTAATGAAAAGGAGTGAAGATGTTGGGTAGTAATGCATCGTTTGTTCTGTAATTTTGCAGGATGCCAACATGTAGGTTTATAATGGATTAGATAAAGAGGACATATTTTGCCATTTGATATCATCAGTTCCCTGCAGAGCTTTGAAAAATTTTATCAGATTATATGAGTCATGTCAGCACTTCAACATATAGTTAACCATGTGACTTAATTTTAAAGTCATAATTTATATTTCCTTGTTTCTTGTACGAGTGTTGTGGCATGATGCTTCTTTCAATTTTACAAATATCTTTTTAACAATTTTTTTTTGTGTTTTTCTTTTTTTTTAGAATATTTTATTGAAAGACTCGATTGGATATCAACTAAAATCTCTTCAAAATGGTTCCTCGAAGAGATGTCACCTTATGCAAGCTCAGGCAATTTCCACAACAAGATGTCATAGAAGTGAACTAAAGAATGAAATTGTTCCAGAAGACAAGAAAGTAACAGCTTCACACACCAAGACAGAGACAGCTCCAGTGCTAGGGGTGGAGGAAGAAGATCTATACAAGTAATTATCATTTTTATTATGACTGTCTTAGTTGAATTTTGGTTCAAGAGTAATTGTACTTACCAGTGAATTAAAACACCATTGTCTGTTTGATTTGTCATACAGTAAGGCTAAATGCTGTGAGGGGTTGATTGATTGTTTTAATGGAATGGAAAAAATAAAGTGATGACATAGGGGAAATTTTCCTAAAACTTACCCATTATTTGCTTTCAGAGTGAAGAAAAAAACACAAGAGGGCACTGACATTGTCAAGCCTTCAAAATAAAGTAGGAAAGTGGCAACTTCTTATCAGCTTTTGCGATAATTGATTGTTGGATTTTCCCTTTTTATACCCTGCCACACAAAATTGATAGGTATTATGTGATATCTTTGAGAAAGGATCAATGATTTTTTTTAACTTTGCACAGTTGTTTAGTATCAAGCTTTGCACAGTTATTTAGTATCAAAAATACAGGTGAAGTTAAATTTTCAGCGAAATCCAAAATGTTTTCCAAGTTTTGTATGTTTTGCCATCTCCTTTTTTTCATCATTAATACCTATTAGGGTATCACTTAGTGTTCCATTAATGCCATATTTCTAGCAAAATCAGATATTCTAAATACATAATAGAGACCATAAAAGAAAATAAGATTGTTTTCAATTTAAAAGTTTATTGTTCTGTATATAGGCAGTAGAGATTTCTTTTATGTAGAAATTAGCCATATTTTTTTCTCTTTGTTTGAGATTTAAATTGTCTTTTAAGGATGTTGCACAGTATTTGAATCAAAGAGACTTCAAGCTAACTAAAAAGTTAGATTTTTAAGATCAAACTGACAATAGCTTCAATGGTATTTAGGAAATGCATATCATGTACTTGGGCAGTCTTTTTGAAAACTGAGTAATGTTATGCATGTAAACTGTGTTCTGTTTTTTTACAGGGAGAGATATATACCTATTACTAGACAATCTATAATTCGACTACTTGTCGAAGAAAAAAACTTCCTGAGTGAGAGTGAAAAGAAAAGGTTTACAGATTTTGCTAAAGCCTTAGATACAGCAATTGTCAACAAATATTATGGTATCTTACAGGATGTTAAGGTATTTTTTGTTCACAAACCTTATTCACCTCATTTAAGGGTACACTATAAGCAAATTTTATTTTGACCCCCTTTCCACAAAAATGTAACAGATAGACATAGTAAAAGGGTTTGTTTGTCCATTTGCTCTGATATCTTGTGGACACAAGTTCTCCGAAACTACAGAACAGATTTTGTTCAAATTTTGTAGGATTGTTAGGCACTATACATAGTTGATCATTCTGCATCACCAATTATGATTTTACAAATTTTACAGAAGTTATGGGACTTGGATTATTTTCGTGCATTGAAAACTATAATGAAACTTTGTGAAGGCAATTCCTCTGACACCATATGATGGATGTTGTTCAAATTTTGTAGGATTGTTTATAGGCACAAGACATTGTTGATTGTCCTACACAGGCGTTTTGATTTGGAAAAGTTTACTGGAATTATGGCCAATATATTAAACTTGAGTTGTTTTCCTGCATTGAACCTTTATTTACATGTTCTGAGTGCAACTTCTCTGACATTGCTGAATGAATTTTATTGAATTGTTAGGCATAATACAAATTTGGTTATAGTACACAGGCATTTTGATTCAACACATTTTACAGGAGTTATGAGACTTGGATTTTTTTACTTCATTGAACACTATAGTGACACTTTGTGGAAACAACTTCTCTGAAGCCCCTGGATAGATTCTGTTGAATTTTGTCGAAGTGTCAGGTTCAATTCCATACTGTCATTTTGATTGACAAACTTAGACGTAGTTATGGGACTTGGATCATTTCCTGCATTGAAATGCAAAGTTATACTTAAGTGTATGGATAGATTCTGTTGAATTTTGTCGAAGTGTCAGGTTCAATTCCATACTGTCATTTTGATTGACAAACTTAGACGTAGTTATGGGACTTGGATCATTTCCTGCATTGAAATGCAAAGTGATACTTAAGTGTATGCAATTCCTCAGAAACCACTGGATTGATTTGGTTCAATTTTGTTTTGCCTTTGTGGACATAAAACTTTTTGACCCTAGAGATATACCTAATTTTGTTATAAGTATATATATGTTTCATAAGTGTCGTACATATACCTCATCATAACAAAGCAATTTCAATTATATACATTTTTTGTATTTATACCAAAGGATAGGAGGGTTATATCCTTGTCTGTGTTTCTGTAACATTTTTTTTTCTGTAACAGTATTCTCAGTATTACTAACTACTCATCACAATGGCTTGAAATTTTAAGACATTCTTCCTGTAGGTATGCCATATGGTGGGATCAATTTTCTGAAAAAGGTTACAACAACGTGGCCTAATCTAGAATGAGAAATGAGTAAAAACTTCTCCTTGTTTGTGCTCAATTCTTCCATTTGTCTTTGACAACCACTCCTTCTTTCTTTAATGATATATAAACCAATGATTGCCATCTGAATGAATCATTGTCAGGAAAGTAGGAAAAAAAATTCTGATTGCAGGTATTGTTTGATCCCATCAACCCTGACAAAGATACTATACAGACCAGAAAATGGAATAGGAGAGAAAAACTTGACAATGAGTTCTGGTTGCTTCAAAGGCTTGAAGACATTGCTGAGAGGGCCAACTTTCATGAGTTGTCAGAAGCTACTATTACGAAAGCAATGGAAGAGCATGATGTTTCTGAAGGAGTCAGGGTTAGTTTGCATATATGTACTTTACTCAAGAAATTTTAATTGTCTATTAATCAGATAGGTGTTTGATATCTGTAAAAACAAATCCTTGGAACATGGAGTAAGTGAATATTATAATTTGTTTAGGTAAGAGACTCAGAAACAGTGTTTCCCCCAGCTAAGAGTTCGGTGGAAGTAAATTGTAATTTTAGTGTCAAATGCAGAAATTAAATAGGTGTAATAAGAAAATAAATTAAATTCAAGTTCTCTTTGAGAGATAGTTATTTTTTTTTGTATTTTGCAGTGAAGGCTTTATGTTACAAAAATATAAATATTACCTCAAATTTTAGGAACACTATTTCTTAATTTGCACTGTAAACAATGCAAAAAGTTGATAATTTGAAAAAAAAAACCTGCAAATTTCAAAAATAATCTTTTACCAATTGAAAATTGAAAATTCAAGTTGAGAAATAAATATTCAATTAATTCTTGAGGGTGAACATCTTCATCTTTCTGATACTATAAAGGTGATTAAGGATTTGGCATTTTATGTAACATCAAATTTTCAATGAAAGCTCTTTCTATGAAAAATTGCATCCTTTGTCTTCATGTAGATTACTAGCAAAAATTATTTCTATCTCCTTGTCTGTCTGTTTGTTTGTTACACTATTCTTCAACAGATTTTTCAGCTTCTATGGTAGGGAATGCTTAAATATTTGGTATACTGCTTTTGCATAATGACTTGTTCCATGCCT
Organism: Perna viridis; assembly: GCA_037379345.1. Classification (NCBI taxonomy): domain Eukaryota; kingdom Metazoa; phylum Mollusca; class Bivalvia; order Mytilida; family Mytilidae; genus Perna; species Perna viridis. Next base: position 25,773,681 of record CM074515.1, read on the forward strand.
CCCATTTCCACGTTATCAGAAATGGGGAGTGGGGGTATGTTTCTTGTTTACATATTTCTTGTTTATTATGTGACTATAAAAAAACACAAGTTTGATTGGTTCAATTGGTACTTTACGGTCCTTTGCAAAATATGATAATCGCCACGCAAAATGGCATGCGAGGTAATCATCATTTGTGGAAGCCTCAGAGTGTACCCAAATAGAGTATAAGGTGAAATGCCATAATTTTTATTTAAATTATAATTTTTGATTGGTTGATATATTGAGACAGCTTTATTTTGGACCAATCGCTGCTTTCATTCATTCAATAACCCTTCATCCAACAATGATGGCTGAGCCAGCTGGTCTGAGAGGCAGCAATGGGCAAAAATGTTATATTAAAGGCTTCTACCTAAAATGAAGTTGATTAAAGGTGTCGTGACTAACAAAGATGTCAAAAGTACCAGAGAGGCTACTGATTTTCCTGTGCAGATTTTTATGTGCAAATGAAGTTATTTACATTATGAATCAAGGGAAAGACTGTAGCCTGTGAAAATACACACACACACACACACAAAACAAAACAAAAAATTAAAATAAATAGATAAATAAATTAACACACATACACTCAGTCACACATTTAGATACCGGTGTTTTGGTTTCGTGCAGAAAGGTATTGATGGTATTGTTGTTAGATTGAAGTGTCAGAACCGATCTGTCATGTAAGAAATCAATTGAAAACTTTGGATTTTAGTTAATATTATGATCTATCGATCCTCGAGATCTATAATCACCATCAGCCAATGGCTCTGGTATTTATTAGATCTCCCTGGATAAAAAATGATATTAATGATATTAATCCATCCAATTAATTGTATAAAATTTCACATTGATATTTGTTATAGAAAAAAACACTTTTATTCATTATATAATATATAATATATAACGTATATTTAATTTTCATTCATATGTATATGTTTTTTTTCAATAGGTAAGAGTGGACAAAAATAATTTTGACATACTCCGTATTTGGGCTTTAGGGAAAGAGAAACCACAACCAAGTATTCCATGGCATACTAAGTTCAAGTTCTGGAAACGATCCTCACCAACAGTTGATCAACCTTCTTACTACAAACGTGTTGTGGTGGCCATTAGGCTAAAAAAGGATCAGAAGTTAATGCTAAAAGTTTATAAAGAAGTGCCAACTAATAGTCTAGAAACATTAATACCTGATGGTAAAATAATGATAAAGAATAGAGACAAACAAATTATAGCTGTTTCTACATTCTTAGCTTTGTCAAGTGTTCTTGCTAAGAGTGTGACAATTTTAGCTCACCTAAATATTGACTGGTTTCTATCAGTATTTATAGTAGCAGGACTTGTTGGTGGTAGAACATACACTGTGTATAATAATCGTAGGAATGCTTATCTAGCTAGGCTGAATAGAATGTTGTACTTCAAGAATGTAGCCAACAATCGGGGATCTTTGACACTTCTGGTTGACCGAGCTGAGGACGAGAGCTTTAAGGAGGCTTTATTGACTTATACCTTATTACTAACTAACAGATCACCCTTAGTAAGACTGAAGGACAGTCCGAATACATTACCACAGGAATTAGGTATGGACAGTGAATAGAAATCATGTAGTTTTAAGTCTTATAGCATATTGTAGATCCATGATTATCCCATTCAGATTTCTGAATTTTCCTTTTAAATGTATTTTATGATCTAAACTTGAATGTAAGAAATTTCTGCCATTTTAAGATTCTAAATTTTACTCTACCATAACAGTATGGAGCTTGAGATAGCAATGGCTAAATAGGTTTGGCCATTACCAGTTATTTGGAATCATTGGTTGATCCAGAAATTTATGAAAGGGGAGTTGCAGGCCATCATTTGCTTATTTTTGCCCAAATTAATACAAAATTGACATCTTTTTCTCGCCTTGATTCACCAATGAAGGTGTTTATTGACTATTGAAAAATCACATTTCAAATCTATTGCAGATTATCAAATTAATTGAAAAAAGCTTTGCAACCCAAGAATTATTTTATTTAAAAATAAAAATAATTTTTTTAGAAAATATAATAAGTAGAATAATAAATTTGTTACCATGAATAAACATGATGCATTGTATAATTACTGGTACCAAGAACACTCGGTAGATTTAACTTAATTAATCTTATACTATTGGATTTCTTCAGCATTCGTGATCATATTTTGGTTATTCCCTGGTTCCAATAAACTAACCATCAATTAATCACTAATAAGAAAATAAGGCCATTTGTTTTTGGAAGTGACTTCATAACAGCTAATATAAAGACTCACCTGACATTAATAATGATATAGTCGGTATGAAAAAAAAAAGCGAATTTTTCCATATTAGTACCTATACATCATTTCACATTGTGAATGATGTTATTTCCATATTTTTTTTTTACAGGAAACATTACAGATTTACATCTTGAGAAGAAGGCAGAGGAGTGGATAGAAAAGAAAACTGGTGCAAATGTAGAATTTGATTCATCTGAAGCAGTCAAACATTTACAGGACTTTGGAATTCTTAGTGTATCTAACGGCAAATTGAATGTCCTACCATTAGATGCAGCCATGCGTAACCTACCACAGCAACCCACCTTGCGGGTGGAAAGGATGGAGGAGGATGTGTTAGAGGGATATGATAGAGACTATTTCTTAGAAACAGAGGAACATTACAAAGAAGAAGAGAAAAAGGACAAGAAGTATGGATGGTTTTAACACCTAAAAAATGTTGATTGAAATACTGTAAATTTGTAATTATTGCAATGTTTCTTTTTATTATTGCAAACAAAAAATTAAAATGGATTGCAATCACAAAAATCAGCTTACATTATGGAAGTTTTACAATTCAAAATATACAGCAGTCTCATTTTCCTTGCAAAAATTGCAGTAATTGATGCCTTTGATAATTTCTGAATTTACAGTACGTAGGTTTATTTATTATGTGATGTAAATGGAAGCTCACACTATAAAAGTCAGCACTGGTCACTACTGAATTGTTTTGTTTACAATTTAATACTGGAAGAAATTAACAATGCTGTAACTTATTCAATGCTATTCATTTTTTTTTTAAAAATGAAATGATTCCTGTTAAAGAGTGATGGCCTTGTATTATTGACATGGTTGAGTTGTGAAATAGTGAAAATAAAACAATGAAATCAAAAGGTTAAGAGACAAAAGAATGTATTTTGAATGTTAAGTTATTAGATAGATTTTAACTAGTAGAAAATGAGAAAATGTATGCTGTGCTAACTATTTAATTTCTTTTTAATGTTAATGATATACATACATGTAAACTTCTTCAAATACTTAGAAAATAGGGATGTGATTTTCTTTTGTTTAAAAGCAGAATTTCAATTTTTACCAGTAGGAACAATTATAAATATATTTGATAGTTTCTAAATTTACAGTTATTTTAATGTTTGAAAAAAAAACTTAAGTTGATTTTTTGAGTTGCCTTTGTATGAAGTTGCAATGCATAATGTAGCAATCACAACACATCTATATTTCATTGGGTGCATAATGGTCTAATTGATCTAATTTTTTTTTTAATTACCAACGATGTTAGAACTGTCAAATTTGCAAAACATATTTTTTGTCATTCCCTGGGTGGGGCTCAAACTTGTACCACTGTGACAACTGTTGCAATACTGCCTGCACAAAGTCCAACACCCTAGACTACTCGGCCAGCTATGCTATATAATCAAATTGCCCTGGTTACACCACAAACAGTGTAGGTGGGAGATTGGTAATATTAAGCTGTCATGCTAATTTTGTAATTTGAACATTTTAAAGAACCAGTGTAACATCATGATATGGTGAGAAGCTCATTATATACATTAATTTTTCAAATAATACTGTGATAAATTACATGATAGGCATGCCCCCTATTTTATCAAAGTCCCATAACTCTTAAACAAAACAAAATTTGGAAACAATGGGAAAAAAGATTGGAGAGCCTTCCTATAAAAAGACATTGTAACAACAAAATGAATAAAAATCATTTGTATGAATTTTTTAGTTCTTATATTACATAGAGAAGCACACACATGGACAGCTGATAACTCAATATTTTCTGTAGAAATGTGTGTAGAAAAAAACACCCATTATGAAAATGAGGAATTGACAAATTACATGTGAGGTGTATAATAACTGCTTACTTGAATTGTGATTTTTCAATGGCATCTAATTTTACTTTGAGTTTTTTTTTATTTTTGTTGTTGCTTTGCATTTGTTTTTCTGTATTTTTGGTTGTGTCAACAGTTTCATAGATATTCAGTGACTCAGGTCAATAAGAATTACTAAATACATTTGTACTGCCATACAAATCAGTAATTTTACCCGCTACAAAGGTTTTCTTAGTAGATCATATTATGGCATCATGACATAAGAACTTCATTGATTAATTGTATGTGATAAAGATTTTATGAGTGTTACTAAGATAGAATTGTGTAATAGTGTTATGTATAATGTGAATTTGAAATATTTAAGAGATCATGAATTATTAAAATATTATATAACTCTGTTAAGACTGTTTGTGTACCAAATGTTTTTCCTGTCAACCTAATATTGATTTAATTATGACGACTTACTTATTTTACTGAGTACAGATGAAAACAATAAAGAGGTTTACTTCTGTTTAATTTTTATCCTCTTTCTGACATATAACTAGGTCCAGTGTAGTTTTCTGCTCTATAGCCAAGGTGAGCTACATGTAATACCAGTAGCTATCACACTCATTACTTTTTTATATGAAATACAGTATAACAGAGTTAGAAATAGTAGCCAGACGTCAGCCCAAGACTGGCAATTTTTTAGCAGGGCTGGCAAAAATCTATATAGCCATGTAGTAAATATATTGAAAAATTATATTCAGGACTGGCAAGAATTTCCTACCCTGAGTTAAATCTTTCTATGCTGAACTTTAAGTCAACTTAACCTTTCTACACTAGATTTTAATCCTGTCTTCATTTTTAGTCCATTGACCTTTATTTCTGACCTTGTTGAATTGGAGTAGCCCAAGGTAAATTTCAATTATGCTATATGAATTCATCTTTGAATTAGTAAAAATGGAGATTAAACTTGAAGGTCATTTAAATAGATGTGTTTTTTTTATTTCAAATGCCTTGGGAATCTGGTGGTAGCATGTTTATACAGTGAAACTTCTCCAAACCGGCCACCACTGGGACAAGAAAAAATGGCCGGTTTATAGGGATGGCCAGTTTTGTGAAAAATAACAATGCACTCTAAGAGCTGTTTCCATTAATGTGTTCTATAACTATACACCATGTCAGTTTGTTGGTCGAGACATGTTTAATGCCAGTTCTAAACTTTTGGCCTTTTATTACATTTTAAAGCTTGCATCATTTGTAAATGATTTGATTTTACAAACAGTACTGCCGACAAAATAATGTTCATGGTTTTTAAAGAATGTATATTAAAGATCAAGAGGGATATTGATGGTAATTAATTATTTGTATTGTTTTTGTAAATTACCTATCAACAAAGTCTAATAACTTCACCCCTATGTTGTTTTGGCTTGGGCAAAGGTCACATTAATTGACAGTTAAAAGATCGTAAAGATCGTATTATTAAATGACCTCGATTGCCTGACATGTGCACACACCAATTAACAGCCAAACAGTGACAAAATGTAATGTCTGGATTAAATTTGTTGTTTAAACTACTGTCCCCATCAATTATCATCTGTCCACTGATGAAATGCAAACCGGTCAGTAAATGAATTATTAATTATGTAATATTATGTAATCATTTACAGTTTTGTTGACACATTCATTACAGGTGAACAATAACCGGGCGGTCGGAATTGAGAGGTTGTTTTTATTTGAAATATGTAACTAAAACTGAAAAATCGGCCGATGTATGGTTTTATGGGGTGGCCGGTCTGTTGAAGACAAAACACACAGGTTTTAAGGTATAACGGCCGGAACTTTTGAAAACGGCTGGTTTGAAGGGAAGTTCGGTTTTCTGAGGGTCCAGTTTGGAGAAGATTCACTGTATTGGTAGTAACTGCTTCTTTACCAAGCACATGGCATAACAAAAATAGAGTAACAATTTATTGGTTTGTAGCCAGAATAATTTCTGAGTGGGATGACATGCCTACATGCAGGCTGTAGCTTCTATGAGAAAGAAATCAAGGGAACCAAGGTTCTAGCACAAATCAAAAGAAAGTAATCCAGAGACAAAGACCAAACATGGAAAACAGATATATACAACAAAGAGCTAGCACATGAAAAATTGAGCTCAGTGTGTCTCACCAGTACAAAGCAGAGTCTATTTTTTATTCTGAATGCATATCTACAATAGGACATTAAATTACAATCAATCTATCAATCATAGTGCTCTTGGGGCACATTTAAAAGGGTAAAGCCATAAAGATGCTTAGTTTAAACAAATTTGAGAAAAAGGAGGTTAATCACACAACAACATAAAAAGTCAAATTTTTAATCTATTTCCATAACAATATCACTACATAAGTGTTTTATTTCCTATAGGAACTTGACTAGTTACAAGCAGGTATCACACAGCAAGATATATATCAATAATCTATATATATAACATTTGTACTGCACTTTGTGTAACATGATTTAAACACTATACAAAAATGTCAATTACATATCTAATGTGGTTGCCAGCAAGTCTCCACTTTAAAAAAAAAATAACAAAGAGGAACCATATATTTTACTCAAGGGGCAACCATTTGATATTGAGGGGGAACTTTGAAGATAACTTTGGATTAATCTATTTATTTTTCCTGTGCTAACAGTTTAAATAAGTATTTTCACATGCACTGAATCATTTTTTTCCCTTTTATTCCATAAGCACTATGTTTGGATCAGGGTGATTATCAATTTTCAAAGTGGTGGAGTCAAATATTTACTTTAAAATTTTTCCAAGCCTCCCAATTCAAATGGTCATCCCTTACTTGACATATGAACTCAGACACTTTAGGAGGTAGACCTAAGGTAAGGGAAACAACTCTTACAATACATTGGAAAGTCTGTATTCAGGCTCTTTATATCAATTAATGTAAGCATCAAAGTAACTTGGATTGATTTCATTCTGTTTCAAATGAAAGCTTGAAAGGTTTTGGTGATACAAACATATTACTGATTTCAAGAGTTATGTCCCTTACCCTAGGTCTACCTTCTTAAGTTCTGCTTTGATTAAGTGAATGTCAGTATCAAACCTGTTTTTACAGTAAATGACCTACTATAATCACCATCATTATTGCAAAAAACGATGTCAGCTTGAAATTGCAAAACCAAGAATTCACATTACAGAACTTTTTTAAGTTACCTAATGCTGGAATTTTTTTTAGGAATCACAACATATATTTGCATTGTTTATGACAAAATCACAATAATTTCTGAATTTACAGTACAGAGATATCTTAACTACTGGCATTTTCACATGAAATAGCTGTTTCTTTTCACAAAATATAAATACTGCACTCTATTAAAAATTATTAGAAACAAAAGGCTCCCAGGAGCCTGAATCGCTCACCTGGTTAAATTTTTGCCTTTTAAGGGCAATAACTCTAACAAGGAGTTTTCAGACAATTTTGACTCCATTTGATTCATTGGACACATTTGTAAGCCTTATAATAAGGATCATTTCAGCAATTGAAAGCTATTGGCTAAACCTAATAGCTTTGGAGATGTATGCAAAAATCTGCTGTCTGACCCCATTGTTTTATTTTTAGAAATGGCAGCTATGTTTTTTCAGCAATCAAAAATCTGTCATTTTGTTAAGGATACCCTATACAACAAAAATGTCAACTTTCATTGAATTCTGTAGAGCAGTTTCTGAGGAGAAGATTTTTTTAAAGTAATAACATTATAAACAGAAAAAAAACATCCAACAAGGGCAATAACTCCAACATGGCTTAATAAATTAAAATGAAAATTTGACCGCAGATAGATCTCATCATGCTAAACACCTTTACCTCCGTGTCAGAATTTGGCTAAACCTAACGGTTTTGGAGATATATGCGAAAAACTACTGTCAGACCCCTACATTGTATTTTTAGTAACGGCGGCCATGTTTTTAGACAGATCGAAAATCCCCACACCAGTTCTATGCAGGATACCCCATGGAACACTCATACTAAGTTTGGTTCAAATTTGTCAAGTAGTTTCAGAGGAGAAGAGTTTTGAAAAATTGTTAACGACAATGGACGACGATAGACGCCAAGTGATGGCAATAGCTCACATGGCCTTCGTCCAGGTGAGCTAAAAATGGAATGTAAAAAAGTGAAGAAAAACCAAGGAAAGAATATCATTAATCTTGTTAGTGACAGACTGATATACTACACCAGAACAGAATATCATGACATCAATGGTATATATTACACATATAAATGTACATTAGCCTCTCATAACTCATAATATCAACAAGGAATTGCACATAATTCGTCAACAAATTATGTACACACTTACGTATGTATCTTATCTTGCAACACATAGAAATTATACACAAAAATCTTAATACAAAAGTTGGATAAACTATAAAAGTGCAATAACTTGTATCTTAAATTTCGGTTGAAATAGAGTACTCTGAAAGAACTTGTTTCCGTTGGTATCATTTTTATCATCATATCTCTGTCCAGCCCATTAATAGATTGACAAATTTTCAAACATGGAGGTCTATGATCAAGACCTACCGGTACTACTGGCTCAAAGTACATTGGGTCCCTTGTAAATAACCAATTGTTTTCCAACAAACCATGGAGTTCCCTGTTTTTTTTTTGTTTTTTTTTTCAAATGCAGGTAATAAAATGATTCCTTTTTAATTCCAAAATTAATCTGTTCTTTCACAGTACTGTTAAAACTTCAACAAAATGTAGATTTTTTTCTGTGCTTTTAAAATTCTATAAAGATCAACAAATAGAAAAGATAACAGTTTTAAATTGTAACCATATAATATGCCCTAGTCAACCCAAAGGAGTTTGCAATCGATGATCTCCCCATAAAAATGTAATGGTTTAACCTATCGAGCATTTCCTCAAAAATTGTACCACAGTGTTCATGAAGTACATTCCAGACTTAAATTCAAATAGCATAATGCTAAAAATTAGTGCTGCAAAGCACAGTGCAAATAAATTGGACTGGGAAGAATACTGTTGCACCTGTAACAAGTAATAATACATAAATCTAAAGGCTCGTCTGAAGAACTTGAAATCATGTGGTCATATCATTTGATCATTTAAAGCTTAAATGGCCTCTGGCAGCCATCTTGTTGAATCAAGCAAAATCTAAATTTTATCAGATGTTTAAGTTGTGCCTAATATTATATAATTTTGGTCACCATTGACTCAGTAAAAGCAAAGATATAGGCCAAAATTTGTTTCCCCATATAGTTTCAATGGCAACTTTGAGTGGCCACAGACTCCCACTGAGTCAACTTAGCCACATAAAAAGTGGATCACTTGTAAAAGGCATCAAGGTCATTAACCCCATTATCTTTCAAAACATTGGCACATGTGGTTTCAGAGGAGTTGATCTTTGAAAATTGGCCAATCAGAAGCTTAAATGGCTTCTGGTGGCAATCTTGTTTTATTAGAGGGAAACCAAAAAAGGATCTTTAGTAACGGCTCTTGCATACATCATTTCTGTCAAGTTTGCTTAAAATTGGTCAAGGGGTTTTCATTTTGTTGAGCAAATGTGAAAATTTTAACAGACGAAGAAAACAAAGTGGTGGTATAAGCTCACTAGAAATTACAGTCCAGGTGAGCTAATAATGGTAAATCAAAGATCTATAAAGATTGGAATACATAATTATCTTATACCTTCAAAACTGTAAACAGGGAAATTATGAAGTCTTCTATTTTCTCCTGTTTTCCTTTCAATCAGCATACTTTCCCAGTCTTAACTTCACCATATCTTGACACTTTCACACGTTGGAGATTTTTTTGCAAAATTTCAGCTATTTAGTATTTTTCACAGAAAATACAGTAGTCTTAACCAGAACCCCCAACAAATCTTACATTATTAGGTGGGAGATTCTAAAATAATCATAGATATTATTAGAGTTTACTCTTTATGTTGGAGAGTTAACGGGTCTTACTGTACAAATAGCAAAATATGATGCTGCTGTGATAATGTCTGTTGACAGTATATATTTGAAACAACAGAATTAACATTCTGTCTTATTTATTGATATGCAAATTTGTGACACTAATGGTAGCACCATTTGATGTTAATATATTCCAAATTAATTACTATAAATTGTTTGGTCTCCCTTGTCATAATTAAATTTTGGACAATACAGAAGGGCATTTACATCAAAATAATTGTTCACAATTCAACAAATTAACCCTTAAACCATCTTTAACCTTTACAAAGCAAAAAAAAAAAAAATGACCAAACATTATTATCATTTTTTTTCTGCAGAAAATTGTTCAACTTAATTTCATAACTAAACATTTCATTGCATAGACTAACCAATTTTTTCATGCATTTTCTGCAATAATAAAATGAGTTGTTCATATAAAAGCATTTCTTTAATTAATTTCCAGAAGTAAATATTTTAACTATTGGGTCAAGCCTTTTATCAATCTCCATTAACTTTACCCTTTCCTTTCCTCAATTAATGCACGAATGAAAGCATAAGCCTACTGCCTTTAGGTTTTGATAGATAAATTATATACATATATACCAGGGGCGTAGCTGCCTATACGCAAATACGCAGTTGTGTACTTTCGGGAAAAAGTAACAAAAATAAAAACACACAATTTAAAGATGAAATAAAGGTTTTATGCAATGACTCACTGGGGGCCTTGAGCGACCCCCCCCCCCCCCGAAGACCCCTCGCCGTAATTTCGTGTACAAATAAAACAGGCCTAGCTACGCCCCTGCATACAAAGAGTCACTTTCTTTCATAAAGAAAATACATAGAATAAAATGTTGATGCCCCTTGTAATGAAAACAAATAAAAAAATAAACAAAATAGGGAAATATTGCACTTTAGTATTATTGCACAAATGTCTTTTATAGAAATTTCCCTTCAATTAAGGTTGGGGCACAGGTAAAAATTAATGTTTGAGACACAGCAAACTTTTACTTGCTGAACTAAAGTGTTAAACCTAACGTTTAATTGCCTATATTTATAACTTATCTGCAATGTACATTTTGGTCATAACCACTGGTCAAACTAGCTAGTTTTCTTAAATTTTACAACACCAGGATGTAACTTAATCCACTCCATGTGAAATACAAATTTCTGAGCCAATGTAGACCCATTTAATATCTTAATATTCTGAAGCATTTTTGTCCATTTTATCAGAATTCTCTATGATTTGTTGGATCTACAATGGCACAGGTATCACAAATTTGTAAAATTGATCAATTTTGTACCAAAATTTTGCTATTTTTGCAAAAACTTGAGTTTCCAGCTACATTCAACTTGTCATTACTCGACCAGAACTAACTTAAAAATACTAATATGGTAAAGTTGTTGTACTTCATTAAGTCATTTACAAAAGTACAGAATGATATTCTATTGATAAGAAATTCGACCTAATAGGGAGGCCAAAAGCACCCCTAAGTGTACCTCGTCCTTCCTGAACAAAGGACTAATATTATGATATTTCCTTTATGGTGGTGCCTAATTATCTATTCCTAGTTCAACTAGATGTTTTGTTTGGATATCAAAAATTGATCTCCCATCAATGGAGAAAGCCAGACCTATAAAAGACTTCACAAGTACAATCCAGCAGTAGTTTATCTGACACAACCTTCAATGGAATGTCATTTTATCTTTTATGAAGGGTACGGAGTGTAGTATGACACTGGTGACAAATCTTAATTAGAATTTTAAATAACATTTTCCTACCTATGAGTCATTTGAAATAAACTGAGGACAGTTTGCCCTACAGATGAAAAAAACAAAAACAAAACTGAATCTCCACTGTTGACTCCACTGTTGTTGCTGCACGATATACATAGATCTTCAAGATGAAAAAAAAAATGAAGGTCATGACTAGAGCTGTTTTCTATTAACTGGTATGAACCAACTTTCTCAAATTCTACTTGTGGTATGTCTGGTTCATCGTCAGAGAGGAACCAAATCTGTGGACCAAGTGGACCAAACTATATAATGGAAAACACCCATAGACTACTGATAAACACATACATAATGGATATAAAAGAACACCAACTGTCACACAGATCATGTACTCTAGAAGTTTGGCTTCAAACTCAGGATGACTGCAGTGATAGCCGTCATGACTTCTCTATATTCTGTTTTAACATGCGTATTTGCTCTGAAAATGAAAACAAAAAAATAAAACAATAAATCGTTTACAATCATAGTGTTCTCTACTGGTCCAACTTTTATCAAGACATACAACCATCCTACAAATTTTCAACACAATCCGATGTGCTGTCTCTAAAGAATGCACAACAAAGAACCTGAGATGGATAAACACACTTTTGAACAGTCACATGAAAGGACAGAGAGATGGCTAGACTATGATAATTAAATTCCTTCTATTGTATTGTGGCAGAAGATTTACTGGTAAGTCTACCTAACTTGTGATGTGAAATATGTTATAAATGTATAAGGGCAAACAGGTAATTTTTATAGTGTAGTTAAATGCGTGTATTTTGTTAAATTTAACATCTGATGGAACTGTCAGACGAGAGATTTCTAAGTGTAAACCTTCAGTTTATAATTACTGTTATCATCAGTAAATTCAGAAGTTACTGTAATGTTTTATTATATTAAGTAAAACCAGATAATTTTCAAAATTGCCCATAACAATATATTACAAGATGAAATTGTAAACATTTGTGATGCAGTATTTCCTCAAAACTCTAAAAAAAGATAGATACAAATTTTTATGCTTGTTTGTTGGGGTTTAACGTCCGAGCAGCAATATTTCAGCTATATTCAGACATTGAACATGAAACGGACGATAAAATGAACATGTAATGAGAAAAAAAGGATGGGTCACAAGGATAATAGGGTCGACAAATTTTGATTGCCACTGGAAAAAGGGGGGATGGGTAAGGTAGGGCAATTTAGCCTCCCATGGCGGAGTGCAAAGTTCCTACTCCTATCGAAAATGACAGCAGGGTTCTTTAACGTGCAAGAAACGTGGCATCTTTCCCAACACGGTGCACCACTATGGTTTGCGGTCAGGTTTTCCGTATTATAGCCTGACAACCCCAGCATGTAACAAGCCAGGGGTACCCCATTCCACTACCTGGGGCACACATCCCAGTTGCTCTGTCGGCAGAGCGCCTAGCCCCCGGCTAGGTTTCTGAGCACTATTTAGTCGCCTTTTACGACAAGCTTAGCGCTGCTGCAGGCCTATTCTTTTGACACCCGGACCTGCACGGTGCCAATATATTACAAGATGAAATTGTAAACATTTGTGATGCAGTATTTCCTCAAAACTCTCAAAAAAGATAGATACAAATTTTTAACTTAAATGACAAAATAGCAATTATTAATACATGTACATATTAATTTCTGATGCTACAAGAATTTATTTTCACAGATACTGCAAGGTAAAGTACAAATAGCAGTTAAAAATCATCTTGACAGTTTAATGATGTTCACAGTACCTGGTTTAAGGTTTCCAATTGTAGATTGTTTCCTCAAAAACTCTAAACATAAATCTTTACTCAGTCCAAATGACCTCATGTTTGATGTAAATGTCCTGTAATTGGAAAACAAATGTTACTCTAACAGAATGTCTCATAATTATGGAATTGTTTATGTTCTGAAATAGGAAAAAAATGTTACTCTAACAGAATGTTACATAATTATGGAATTGTATTATTTTTCAATGTACATTTGTATTTAGAAATTGTTACAATTCAAGACAGTGCAGAGCAATAAAAAAGTCATTGCAACATGAAGTTACATGCATCTTGGTGCTAGATATACCCTAATTTGTACAAAATGGCTATTAACATACGCCCCATCATTATAAAGCCACATACAAAATTTGAAATGAATCTATACAGTGGGAGCTAAGATTTTTGTAAAGAAAAGTTTTCTCAATCATCCATGTAGTGAAAAATTAGAAGTCACAGGAAACAGAAAGTTATATTGGATAGCAACCACCTGGCTTACAATATATGCCTCATCTATTTAATTCCACAAAAAAATTTCAAATCAATCTGTCCAATGGAACTCAATATTTTTGTGACAAAATTGTTGTGGATGGACAAGCATACAATCCACTCATTGGATGGGGTATAAAAATAATTCATCATGCCATAATTTAACCATCAATTGGAGGGATGTTAAGTATCAGTCCATATAAAATTCAGACACTGCCAATGGTTAAGTGATTCATGGTGTAGAAAAACCCACCAAACAAACAATGCTTTTTCAGTCTACTTATGCTATATTTTCATATAACAATAATTATTTCTGTATTCAGATCTGTACTTTTTTGAAAATCATACATTTATCTCGCACTAAAATCAACCAAATCAAACATAATCAAGAAAGATAACTCTTGCAAAGTGCTAATTTCATGTACAATCTATATGATTTTTATCTGAAAGCTATTTCGAAACAAGAAATAACACTGAATTCGGTGGGTTTTTGACATGAATGAATCACATCCTGTCTGATTTCTATATAGACTGCTACTTAAATGATTAGAGTACTCCTAAACTGATCTTGAAATCATTTAAAATAAATCCACAAAATTAGGAAAAAAAATTACTATACCTGAGTATTCTTTAAAGTGACTAATACACAAGCCTCATGCTTGATCATGACTTTCGATCAAAATATTATGAAAACCCTGACTAAGTGACTGTTTTGTAATTCCGCAGAATTTTTATAAGGAGTAAAATCCTTATAACTTATGACTTGCAATGACACATCATAGACATATTATGAAATCAAGTAGACGGTAGATGAATCTATTTTGGTGTGTTACTGACAGCTAATTATCTTGAGTAAAAGATTTCAATATAGATGATTAATTACTGAAAACTAATGCATGGTTTTTTTATCTAGTCAGTTATTAATCAGATGGATAAGGCACTAAATAGAATGCAAAGCAAGGTGTTGTACTTCCTTACATAACTGATTACTACTACATGTATTAACTGGGGAATTTTCGGATAGTCTTTTAATCACTTTTTTCATGGTTTTTGTTATCAATGTAGTTACATTTTCATAAACCTCATAATGTTCTTCAAAGTCAATATTCAGGACAGTATAACTTTCATGTTATAGGTCTTATCACAAAAGTTTATGGTTTACAGTACAGTAACAGTTAGGTGTTCGTTTTTAAAACTACATGCACACAATCAATTCTTGAGCAATTCAAATTAATGTTAAAACACTAAATAAAATTTTATATTGATCTTAATAAAACATGAACAAAAATTGTCTGTGTTTAATTATAGTTAACCTGCAAAATATCAAAACAATGTAACCCCTTTTTTGATTGATTTATTGTGGTTTTAAGTAGCAATCTTTCTGACAGCAGGTGATTCAGGCATATCAAAAACCCACCAAAGTCAAACACATTTCTGATTCAGAAACATTTAAAGATCACATGATCAGTATTAGTTTGTTACTTGGATGTTGCACTTTTGACATAAAAAGTAAATAGATTGTGTATGAAATTTGCTATTTTTAAGAACTATAATGTTCTAAATTTAGTTTGACTGGGTTCAATTCGATTAATTTTGGTGGAAGATGAACGTACATTTCTATCAAAAATACAGATCTGTGTACCAAAAGGACTGTCATAAAATGAAAACACAGCATACATAGACCAAAAACTATCATTGTTCAGTGGGTTCTACATCATGAACCTCCCCTGCCATAGCCAGTGTCGGAATTTTATATGAGCTGGTACTTAAGTCACAAGGCAAATCTATAATTCATGTATATCAAGATGACAACAATCAAACAACCCCAATGCTTTATACTAGTCCTACACCTTTCTTTTCAATATTTTTATACTTTGAAGTGAAACAAATTAAAATTGGTAAAAAAATTTCCCATTTCAGTTAGACCATTTAACCAAACTACAGTCAGTGCAAGGTCAGAAATATATTGTTTGTTTGTTGGGATTTAACGCCGAACCTCGCACAAATACAGCTATCTATTTTTAGAAATTTAAATGCACACACTATAAA
Source organism: Perna viridis (assembly GCA_037379345.1). Taxonomy (NCBI): domain Eukaryota; kingdom Metazoa; phylum Mollusca; class Bivalvia; order Mytilida; family Mytilidae; genus Perna; species Perna viridis. The sequence goes on from CM074515.1 coordinate 25,789,847, forward strand.
AACAGTGTCTCCAATGTGTGACTGGTCACTCTACACATTGACATACTCCCAAACAGTTAGAGTAGGAAAACACTCTCAGACCCACATGGGGTCTGGGAGTAGGCCAGAGCGTCAACACAGCAGCCCAGCCGCTAGAGGGTTTGTTTGTTTGTTGGGGTTGAAAGCCGAAGTAGCAATATTTCAGCTATATTCAGGCGATGAACATGAAGTGGATGATAAAATGAACATGAAATGATGATGAAATGAAAAATGGGATGGGACACAAGGACAATGGGGTTGACAAATTTTGATTGCCACTGGAAACAGGGAGAGGTGGGCAGGGTCGGGCAATTTAGCCTCCTGTGGCAAAGCCGTATGGTTCCTACTCCTGGAGAATACCACAGTAGGTTTCTTTATAACGTACGAGGAACATGGCATCTTTCCCAACACAGTGCACCACTATGGTTTGCGGTCAGGTTTTCCGTATTATAGCCTGACAACCCCAGCATTAACACGCCAGGGGTACCCCATTCCACTACCTGGGGCACACAACTCAGTTGCTCTGTGGGCAGAGTGCCCTAGCCCCCAGCTAGGGTTCTAAGCACCATTTAGTCACCTTTTACGACAAGCTTAGCGCTGCTGCAGGCCTATCCTTTTGACATCCGGACTGGCACAGGGCATCAGAAATATAAAGGGACAAAGACTTGGTCAAGAAAACATAGAGACAATAATAAAAAAACAACAGAAAAAGAAACATACATAAAATCAAGTGATGCAGATGTCAACAACTTTGTGGTAGTATGGACCAAGTGCAAGGGTAGAGTGAATGTTCTCTGCATCATAGTCATGTAACATCACCTATTGATTAGTGATGAAAAAAACTACACTGTGATCAGTTAAATGAAACAAAACCTTTATCAGTCCAATAAATTGTTTTAAGACCAGTTTTATAAATGGACCAATGACCAGTTATGGAACTAATTGATATCTTTCATTCACAAGTAATGATTTAAAATGATTAATCCATTATAATGGACTCACTCTACATGTTGATGTACTCCCAAATAGTGGGGAAACGCTCTCAGACCCACATGGGGTGTGGTAGTAGGCCAGAGTGTCAAAAGAGCAGTCCAGTCACAGGTAGGACATACTCTGAGTTCTTCGGTCAGGTATCCCAAAGGCCGGGCTTCACTACCTCCATCTACTAACAGACATGCTGACAGAATCCCTGTAAGGGGTGGTCATGCGAGATTCATAAGGATAGTCAAGACCTTAAAAACCCCCAATCATCATATAATGGACAATGCCATCCATGTAGTGTTATAGGTAAAGACCAGAATGTGAAGGAAAACTTTTATTATTTCGAAAAAAGCGTATGACATTACATGGTTAAAATATAGCATGGTACATACTATACATCATCTATATATAGTACTACAGAATTCTCAACAACCCAAAAAAATAGTCAAGGACATAAAATCCCAATTAGTTAATGGACCATCAGTGATTCAATTCTTATCTGTTAGAAATATACAATATACTTACCCTAACTGTCCAAATGTAATATTTTCCTGGAACTTCCTGTCATCTTTCTGTTCATCTGTTGCATCATTCCTGTAAATAATGGTATATGAATTTCATTCTTTTCCATTTCACCAGTCTCTATGTTTAGTTTTATATGTATATTTAACATCTGTTGATCATTTGCATATGAAGTTATAAACTAAATTTTAATTTCTGGTTACCAAAAAAAAAATCAATTTTTTTTCAACTAAAATAAAAACTTGCAATAAAACCAATTAACCAAAAAAAGAAACAGTTCAATTTTTTTTTTTAAATAGCAAAAAGACCCCCTCTCCCCAAAGTGTGTATTCTTATCAACTTTGGCTTCTTGCCTTGTAGTCACAGGTCTCCTTGCTCGTTCACACTGCACTGCATCAAAATAAGCAGCATTCCAAAACCGTAAGGACTGCCAGATCGGTTGATCACATAAGAAATTATATAGGAAGTTTTTCTCTATTGTTTTGCCACAAGGAACTGGAAAAAACAAAAATGTTCATAAACAAAAATATTAGTCTACCCCTTGGAATTGTAATTAAATCCATATTTTGCTGTTCCATATATATCTACAATCACAGACCAAAAGAAAGGAGCAAGGAGCATATTTCTCATCATAAATTGGGAAAGTATTTTGAGGTTTTTTTTGGGGGCATGAAATCTTGATTTTTTACAAATTCTACCTCCAAAATAAATGCAGTGAAGTCTGTATAACCTTCCTTTCGGACTACAAAATTTGTTCAGTGATCATTTAACACAGGTTCAAAGGAAACTATAACTGCTATGAAAAACTTCAAAAAATATATAGTTTAAAAGGTGCCCAGGGTCTAGTTTCATAAAACATCTCAATTGAGCTTTTACTCAAATCTTTCCTTGACTCATATTTTGACCACTCAGATCACTTGAAATTTAAGATTTAGGAAAATCAAAGGACTTGAAGAAATTCTCAAGTTGAGATTTTTTTTATGAAACCCAGGCAAGTTTACTCAAAATTTGGATCAGTCAGGTTTCTTTGCAAATACTAAATGTGTCTCATTTTGAAAATGTACATGGATTTATGACAACAGGCTTGAAATCAATAGTTCCTCTGAGCTTTGGAGACTATATAGTATTTGACAGCAAATGTCCATTTCAATAATGACATTAATTACCAGTTGATTTGTGTGTTTAACTATATATTTTGTTGTACTCTGGGGATTTAAAATGTCATCTTGATTAATAGACAGTAATGATGATGGAATTTATAGGAGCTACGATAATAATTCAGTCAAGCAATGGGAGTAATCCTACAATATTGTATGGGTTATTTAGGCAAGTGCAAACAAGTATAATAATAGTTTTGGCATTTATAATTTTGGCTAAGTGGTGCATAAAATACTTCAGCCCAGAGGAAAAAATTTTGCAGAATTTACTTTGGTGTTTATAGACAGACTGCTCAAATATGCCAAAATTAGCCCCCACAAAAATTACCCGCTACATGGTATCTGTTGCTCCTTGTCTAAAAAAATAACCTCCAATACCTACTGTAAAAGTACTATAGTTCATGCGGTTCTAATTTTTGTGGTTTTCATGGGTAGGCAAAACCACGAAATTTGGTTCCCAACGAAAAGAGATTCCCATTGATGTATATATGGAAAACCTCAAAACCACCAATTTAAGAATCCATGAACTTGTGTTTCTTCCCTAATCCATGAAAATTGATAACACAAATTAAAGTACTTCATATTATCTTTTATAGGCGACAATTTCCAAGCATTTTACTACAGTGTCATAGAGTACAATGGTACAGTAAATCCTGTCAAACCAAACCCTGGGTAAACTGGTCACCTGTGTAATCCAGACACTTCTGAAGTCCATTCTACTTTCAATACATTTGAAATCGGTGTAAACCAAATACTTGCCTTATCAGAACAAAATTATCAGTCCAAAAGGGTTCAGTTTAGACAGGTTTCACTGTACAGATATTATGTACACAAATGTTGATGAATACAGGTTATTGTTAAATTTTTATTTGTAAGCCTGTACTTTTTTTACTGATGGAACAGACTAAAAAATATAACTAGTACCACAGCGAGTTCAATACTGCGAAATGTGATACCCAGCATAACTGAGTCATTTTTTTTTTTTCATAGTTCTTTTAATTGCAGTTTTAAGGTAAAAGAAATTCTTCTTTCTTTTACTGGTATTTTTCTAAAGATATTGGAGATGAAATATCAGTTAAGTCCTATATATGTAAAGAATTTGAAAAATGATTGGCTCAGAAATGACATACTTAATTCAGTAGTGGACTTTTTAACCAAGGCTCATAGTGGATGTTCTAGGAGTCTTACTTATTCCTGTTAGTTGATACATTACAAATAACAACTATCATAAAACAGTCATCATTTGAGTAAAAATAGCTCCATCCCTTATGGGCAAAGCATAATATCATATTTAAGAACACAAACTAAAAATTAATTTCCCTTGAAATGTTAACTTAAGTAAATGTCTTTGTAAGAATCACGCAAATTCTGCAAAATGTGATACACCTCAAAAAAGGTACATATTTTTATTTTTGAAATTAAGTTTTTGTATGGGTATATATCATGAAATATATAATTATTCATTCCAATCTGTCTGCTCTTAGGAGATAATCCACATAAAAAATCAGTTCCTATTGTATTTAAGTGTCATTTACAGAGTTATCTCCCTTAATTATGTATTCCACAGTACATTCTATATAATTTTTATCTGCTAAGAGCACGGTTTATATGAAAAACCACATGTCAATTTCTGTTTACTATAAGAATTAAAACTACATATCAAAAATAAAAACATGTAGGATTTCCAACCATGAATCATATTTTGCATGATTCTTAGGTGGAAAGCTACTTAATTATTACTCACTTTGACAGTAAAAAGTGAAGCACATATTCATCAGGGATTTGGCAGGAGAGAAATCCTCTGCTTCATTGCATTCAAACAGCACCACAGCAAAATACTGGACAAGTCGGAAGAATATTGGTTCTGACACCATCTTACTGTGAACTCTCTGAAAAAAAATACAGCTCCAGTTAATTTTTAAATATCTGGCTATAATGGAGATTTTTACATCAAACTTGTGATAGATTGTATCAAACAATATAATTTCCTTGAAACTTAAAAAATTATACTATACAGTTGTGTTTTTATAGCAATTTAGTGAAAAATGTGATTTACATTTTGGAACTTTGAAGAAAATCTTACTTTAATCTGTAACATGAGATATAACTACAAATGTACTGCAATGTTATAACTTATTGCAATAATTCCAATTTGCAGTAATATGACATACATTTTGGGATGAAATTAGCACTATGAAACAGAACAAATGTGAAATATAGAACCACAAATTATTTTTTTCTATAGCTAAATAATAAATGAAAAGGCAATCAACCAAATATCAACAGAAAATCTACATCAGTAAGGTGTCAAACTTTTATATGGCTTCTTTTTATAGCATGTTTGTAAAAAAAAGAGAGAATTGAACAAAAAATGTTAAGACACTTATAAGTACTAAAAGCATAGCAAACTTCTTTATATTCCATTAGACCTGTGATTCCACTAACCTTACCAATCCTAGTTTTTTTTTTTGCTATTTTTTGACAAGCACTGTTAAAGTCTGAATGTGTCTATAACAAAAAGCAATCAAAAACTTTGAAGAAAGTTTATAGTTTTACCTACCTACCATAGTTTTTAAAAGCATTTTTGCAGAAACACAGGTATTTTTTTTCTTGGCCTTATTACTACTGAGAACATTCTTAATTTCATTTAATCTATAGAACAAATCTAGAAGTGGTTTTATGTCATGAGTTTGTTGACCTGAGTTCATCTATTATTCAGTGATTGAAATACAAGTTGTATTAATTGATCACTCAACAAAATTGAACAAAAAAACATAGTCAAAAAGTCAGTTTTGGGGGATTTCTGTCTCCAGTCTTAAAAGTACTTAAGTCAAGATGACTTCAGCCTTGAATTGTAAGACGCACAAATGACAAAGCCATACTGATATTTGTCTCCAAGCAATCATACTTTTGATTGAAAGTGTTTCTACAATATATTTCTAATGGAAGCAGCTACCAAGAGGAAACATAAATGTCTATCTAAAATTAGATCAGTAATGGCTTATCATGTCAAATTTCTAGGACAAAACCTGTATAAATCATTAATAAATCTAGAACACTATGTGTAATTGAGAGTTTATAAAAAAATGTGTTTGACATTTTAAGACAGGTGTGCTCCAATAATAGTTATCTTCTACAAGGAAGACACTACACAGGCAAATATGTCAAACATGAGAATCATATGGTTTGCATCATATCATTATCATATAAATCAAGCACCATATGATCATCATATGTTTCGGTTTACATATGATAATTGCATGATTATCATATGATAATCATGTCTTTCACAAACATATAATTGTCATATGTTTTCAAGCCAAAATTAACATATGAGAATCATATGATAATCATATGACTATCATATGTTAAATATCATATGATTGTCATATGAATAGAGCACCATATGATTATCATATGTGGCACATTTGGCTGTGTACCTGTACTGTTAGGTCACATGTACCTGTATTCATCATTATCAAATTCATGGTTTTGAAAAAATAAAAGTATATGAATTTTCAAATTGGTGGATTTCATGATAGTGCGTCAAGGACTATAAATATGATATATGATCAAGCCACTCAAAGTACAAATGGGTATCCATTAATAGAAAAGTTCTTCCACAGTACTACAACAGGAGAAAAGAAACAGGATCTTTTAAGAAAAAGCTTGTTAAGATAGCAGGTTTTTTGGCAAAATTTAAAAAAGCTGTCAATGCCCAGTTCAGCACGGAATCATAAAATAACATTTATAAAGCAATTGGTCTATCTGGGTTGTCAAACTGTATTGAATATATATCTATCACTGATTAAATATAATTTCTTGTTATAGCATCAAATAGGTTACATTACTAATTATTTAGAAGTTGATAGGATATTCCCTGCATCCAATCAAAATTGTGGTATCTCCTTGCTTAATTTTTTTTTCAAATTGTTTGTTGCTGTAGAAAGACAATAACGATGCACTGACTTGACGAAAACTTTTATTTGTCAATGCAGCTCAAATTGGTAAAAATGTTGACACAACTTCACACTTTCCCACAATTATAAGTCTTCGACTTAAATTAATTTTATGTCAAATCAATGCACTGTTATTTTTATTTATATTTCAGAGTTAATAATCATAATGTACCCGGGTATTGGATGATGGTCTCCAGTTGTATTCAGTATTTTTGTAGTTATACTCCCTAACATTTACATCACTCCAGATACTGTAAATGTATTAAGTAGCACTCCAGCTAAGGATCATGCAAAATGTGATTCATGGGTAAAAAGCCTACATATTTTAATTTTTTATATTTTGTTTGAAATGTCATAGTAAACAGAAATTGACATGTGGTTTTTCATATAACCCGTGCTCTTAGGAGATAAAAATTATATAGAATGCACTGTAGATTTCAAAATTAAGGGAGATAACTCTGTAAATGGCACTCAAATACAATAGAATCTACTGGATTTTCAATGTGGATTATCTCCTAAGAGCAGACAGATTTGAATGAATAATTACACATTTCATAGTATAGACCCATAAAACAACTTAATTACAAAAATAAAAATATGTAGCCTTTTTTGGAGTGTATCACATTTTTCAGATTTTGCATGATTCTTACAAAGACAGCTACTTAATTTTTCACAGTTGCTAATTTTCAAAGATATTCACAGGTATCAATATTTGCTGTTTCAGAAACTGATAAGCATTTTATAGTGTTAAAAATCATTTTCACAGGTACAACTTTTTGTGCTTTTCAGTCCATCACAAAAATAGCAAGAATTAATACATTTACAGTATGTCTGAGATGGTTTGTAATTGGTCAAATTAATAATATTTCATTCCTGAAAAAATATTTAATGCAATATAATCAAGAGAAGGACCAATGAAGGAAAGGGTGAAATTTAAGTGAATATTAAAAAATGAACCAGTTGTTTTTCACAATGTACTTGATTTCCGTATTTTTTTTAAGTTGATAAAAGCATAATAAACATTATGTTGAGTGCTAGGCATACTTCAACTTGTACAGGAAGTTGATATATGAAAGCTTCAAGAAATCATGTACAACGTATACCCTATCTGTTCACCAAAATTAAAAACAATCTATTTTGGGAGCCAAGATTTTTGTGACAAAAATTTTCCCTATCATTCCACATAATGAAAAATTGCAATGTTTCATGAAACAGGGAGTTGATATTCTGGAGCACCATATGCCTTATCCAAATGAAGCCACACACCAAATTTGATATCAATCCATCCATTTGGAGCCAAGATAATTGCGACAAAATTTGGACAGAAGGACAGAATAACAGAATGACAGACCGACAAGGTGATTCCAACAACTGGGGGGGGGACAATATTTACACACACAAAATTATCAGAAACTGTGAAAATTCTTCCTTGCAAATACACCACAGTTTCTCATTATTTATAGTTTTAGTAAAAACAGAATCTTGGAAACTGTTAGTAGCTAAATCACAAAAGCAGGATACATTAAATTAAGACAAAAAAAAAAAAATAATAAATCAAATGAATTGAAGAGTCGAAGCTTCAAAAGAACCATAATCACCTAGTTAGTATGACATCACATTAGAAATATTAAAATAAATTTCTCCTACATAAAAAACTGTACAACAATTTGCATTAAGGAAATTTCGTATAAAAGTTTGAATAATTTCTTAAAGGTTCAAAGGAACAGAACCAGGACCTTGAATGATAAGGACTCTTTTATACCTCATTAATAAAAATATAACACCTTAACGGAAAAAGCAATTATTACGACTTCTATATTCATTGTATGAGTTTGACATAAATTTGAGAAACAGAATGGAAAATTTATTTTAACTCTAAATTTTAAGTTTTACTGAAAAATCACAGCATTTTGTACTTATTTTCTGGAAAATCAGGTGACACCACTCATTGCAAAGGAAAAAAAAACATACATATACATGTACCATTGCTATTGAGTGTCAAAATTGTCTTGAAAAAGTACCAGTATTACTTTTGTGTGCTATATTTTGAAAAGGTTCTATGAAAATTTTACATGTCATCTCATGCCCTTACCTTGTTTACTGAAACAAAAATAAGTTTAATTATTAAAATAAAAAAAAAATGATAAAAGCACAGAAAATAAGCCAGAGAACAGGACGTTTAAAAATTCCAAATTTAGAGGAAAAATTCAGGGGCTTTTGGATCCAGTACTTAAGAAATAATGCTTTTGAAGTCAGAATGAGTTAAGCTTATATTGAATGACACAAAAATGACAGTCATGCTGATGTATACAGTACTCTAAATCAATGATGTGCTTTCAGAATATATATATCTTATTGAAGCAGCAACCAAGAAAAAAATAAGTGTCCTCAGAAAATTAGACCAGTAATTGCTGATTATGGAATATATCTATTTTCTCTTGAATTCCTTGGACAATATATCCTGTTTATTACTTTCAGGAATCATTTTTACCGACCCGATTTTATTTATCATCGATATGTCAACATTAATTGTTGCTCTTCAGAAAAAAACAACTAATATCCAATCCCCATGGTAACGTTTTCTGTTCCCTGAAAAGCCGTTATCTTCTATACTAATGTTTATTACATAGAAACAACTTTTATACATTAGACACAATGTGTCTCGGAACATCTTTACTGGAATGAGAGAATGGATAGAATTGTACCAGTTTCAAGGTACTTTAAATACAGCAGGTAATATGGTTTTATCATTAAAGACTTGTGGCAATACTGTAATCACAATAATAAAACCTGAACAGTTTAACTTGCTACTTGAGACTTTAATATGAAATTAAAGTGGAAAGATCCAAATCTCACAGAACTCTCACTTTACAGTAATTACCTGTGAATTAACATATCTTGCAAACCAAAGTCTTCCTGGAACATACTAAAAGTAGAAAAATAAGACTGTTTACATGTAACACAAAAGTTATTATGATAGTGGTACCCCACTGGGTGATTGATCAGCTCTCCAATTATCATCATTTCTAAATATAGTACAATTTCTAAATATAGTACAATGTAATACAACTCTTTAGGCTTATTTAGTATATTATAGTTTACTAAATTAATGCTTTGCTTAAATACTTGAAAAAAAACAAGTTATTGTATTTTATTCAATTTGTTTTGGGTTTTTTTTTGTATGGTTTGTTAGTTGTATATTTTCTGTTTTCTGGGCTTCATCCATATTCCTTGCCATCTGACTGGTTTTGAGTACAGATCCAAGCAAAAATCAGATAGGCAATAGATACATAGAAAAAAAAATATAATTTTTTATTGGTAAAATACATTCAATGTACCTTATACTTGTTCCCTATAATATACCTGGTAGCACAAATCTAGGGTGATGAAGATCGATTTACCCTACTGATGCATCTAGTCCATGCTCCCAGTGATTTACCCTACTGGTGCACCTGGTCCATGCTTCAAGTTTTTAGTGGAGACAGAGTTGCTCACTTACTTTTGTTTCTTTGTACCTGTTACTTTGATTATTTCATGTTCTTCATTGCGTGTGTCTGTTTTCTTTTTGTAGTCAATATCCTTTCCTAGATTATGTTCTTTTTGATGACTATTCAAATTCTAGTTCCCTTGATTTCCCTTTAATGGTTTAAAATTTTGTTGAAATGCACTGCCTAATTTCCCTGTCATTTCCATCATAAGTTATCAGTCAAAAATTATCTCCCTTCATGATGCTATCCCATCAGTAGTACTACCTGTATCAAGAGTGGTTTCAAGATTTGGTGAATGTATTTCAGTGAGAACATTTTTAACATAACACCACCTGCTTGATTTTTACATGGTCTTGTACTAAACATTTTTCTATTCATTCAGAAGTAAGCAAATCTTAAGAAAAAACAAATTCAACTTTCTAAAATATATTTTATATCAAAATATTCCAAAATAATAATTTTCAGTCAGAATGGCAAACTAGGCTTATCTTAAACATACACCTGAATTAATTCAAGACATTAACAATATGTTGACTGCTTTCACTTGGCGGGTGGTTCTAGAAAAGCAGAGGACGCTTACCTTACCGGTGCACCTGGTCCATGCTCCCAGTTTTTAGTGGAGTCCGAGTTGCTCATTTTTTCTTGTTACTTTGTATGTATGATTTTAGTTACTTTATGTTCTTTGTTGTGTGTGTCTGTTTTCCATGTCTGGTCTTTGTCCCTGGATTACATTCTTTTGATTACCGCTATAACCTTGGTTCCTTTGATTACTCTTTCAATTTTCGGCCAATTAAGAGAAGTTGATGTTCATTTTTGTACTGATTATTTTCATTTTTTTTCTGAAAGGATTTAAAAAATTGCTTCCTGACCCTTTCTATCTCTTTCTAAATATACTATAAACCCTTTATACCTGACATAATTCTCCAAACTTTGCTTTCTCAGTCTGTGATATTTCTTGACTGAAAAAGAAAATAAAAATGCTTATTAATTAAAAAAAAAAATTGTTTTTATTTCTAAGATTGTTAATATCAATATCATTATTCAAGTTGTGTTTACCTAGTCTAGCATGGTGATTGTTCAAATACAGACTTTTATAAATAACTTTCCATTCTAATAGACATGCTTCAGAGCTCTTTAGACCACAGCAATGGTAAAAAGGTGATAAACACATGACCAATATTTCATGCAACACATAGACTACATCTGTTCAAAAATATGAAAAACTAGTCCTATTAGAATCGAAACTCATTTTATCACTGTTTTACCATGGGCTGGCATTTATGTTGTTATTTAACCCCTCCCTACCACCTGAAATAAAACAATGTGGCATAAATGCCCGGCCCGTAGTAAAACAATGATAAAATAGAGTTTCCCTGATTTATTTCTTAAATAATTTCATGAGAATTACTGAGTAATGGAGAATTTGAATTAACATATCAATGAGAAACAGAGTCCAACAAAGTACCTCCTAAGAATTTTTATCATGTTCAAAATTAAAAGACATTGATTCATGCCTCTTTTGAAAATTTTTTGAGTCAATTGCAAAGAGAATGATTTTCCACTCATCTATTGTTTTTGATGTATTTGAACTATAAAATAATCTCAAAACTATTGTGCATACCATCTACTGAAAGTTATGTAAACCAGGTTTTGTGGAGGGGGATACATATATCAAATTTTCCCTCTTCTTAATCTGGCATCACACTCTCAAAGATAGAGACTCAAAATGCAGCAATTTAAATTTGCGGTAATTTTTGCTAGTTGGTTTACAGGAACTAATATAAATACCAAGGACAAAAACTGACAATGGAACTCTGAAACTGCTGCATTTCGGATTCAGAAAAAGAACAAAAATACAACCAATATTGAGAAAAATTGGACAAATACAGCTGTGAATAAGCACTTAGTCTGTATTGATTAGCTTTAAAAGCCAACTAAAAACCTGAGTTCTAGAGAAAGTGCAATGATTTTCACCGAATCTCCACTGGGATTTCATGACATGAAAGAATGTTTTATTTATTCTATTTCTTAAATGAACTGACATTTCACCAAATCAATACTACAGCAATTAATGACCTTAAATGGTGAACCAGAACTTGCTTTTAACACCAGAGCATGGTGGTCTTAAAGGGTCAACCAGAACTTGCTATTAACACCAGAGCATGGTGGTCTTAAAGGGTCAACCAGAACTTGCTATTAACACCAGAGCATGGTGGTCTTAAAGGGTCAACCAGAACTTGCTATTAACACCAGAGCATGGTGGTCTTAAAGGGTCAACCAGAACTTGCTATTAACACCAGAGCATGGTGGTCTTAAAGGGTCAACCAGAACTTGCTATTAACACCAGAGCATGGTGGTCTTAAAGGGTCAACCAGAACTTGCTATTAACACCAGAGCATGGTGGTCTTAAAGGGTCAACCAGAACTTGTTATTAACACCAGAGCATGGTGGTGAATTATTGCTGGATACTTTCCACTATCATTAAAAATACAATTTCCGTAGCCTTGATGCTTGATTTAATCTAAGAAGTCTCATGATCAAAAGGCATAAAACAGATAGTCAAAGAATGACCAAAAATGTCATGTTGAAGAACTGGGCAGTAACAACAAAATCATTATGTGACATGACAGAGTATGACATTGTAACTCTGGCTTGTTGATGTTGTTTCTAACTTTCTAGTTTTGCCTTGAAAAAAAAAAAAACATTTGTTATATGTGGTTTTCCCTATGTTTGACAATACCTTTCAACTATTGCACAGAGCATAAAAAATATTCAAATAAAAACATACTTAATTATTTTAGTGCCTACAGAAAGGAAAAGTGCAAGCAACTTCTTCATTTTTGTGAGGCGTAGTATGAAAAATTTGTCCATGAAACATGAAACATGAAACCACTATGACCAGAATTCTTTATCATTGGGATTCTATGAAGGTCTATATCACCAGTTACAATAATCAGTGAAAAGGGGAAAGGACTAAAAGCTCTGATGTGTCACATTTCAATTTGTCCCCGAATGACAGTGTTCTTTACAAAAAATTGAACTTATGTTGAAATGTTTCAAAACTTCATTTTCAAAATTTTATTACAAAAAAAAATTGACGGCTAAGTTTGCCTCAAAGTCAAATCTCCCTCTTGGACAAAAAATTACGAGGGATATTTCCCTCTTTGGATTTTTAAAGTTAATATCTATGAAATGATTCATGTTTTTGTCCATACTAAAACTTTTTTTTTTTCAGTTTGAATCAAAAGGATAATCAACCTTCATGTTCCCAGTTTTTAGTTGAGTCCGAGTTGCTCATTTACTTTTGTTACTTTGTATGTATGATTTTAGTTACTTTATGTTCTTTGTTGTGTATGTCTGTTTTCCATGTTGGGTCTTTGTCCCTGGATTACATTCTTTTAATTACCGCTATAACCTTGGTTCCCTTGATTACTCTTCAAGCTTGCCTAATGTTCATTATCAGCATATAAAAGCCTGACCAGCATAACAAATTCCTAATTTAGTATTCTACAAACTTAGCCCAAATTGGAAACAAAATCTAAAAATAAAACTCATCAAATACATCATGCAAATTTGATAAAAAAAAACCTATAAATAACTCTTTCCAGTGAGCCCTCCTTGTAAAAAACATTATTGTAAGTACAACCACTGCTTAAATTAAAGGCAGCTAGCTTCTATCTAATATTTCATGAGGGGAAATCAATTTCATGGCATGGTGCAGCTTAACACAACAGCAAATGTTGAACCTTATTACTGTGGACAAGTATGGATACTAGGTTTGAAAGTTTCTTTATAGCAAGATATTAGTATTTTTCATGATTATCCCTGTATATAAATATGCAATTTTCACTAAGGTTGAATATTTCATTCATTTTCTTGACTTTGCATGGCTATCTGAGTTACAAAAGATTTTAATTCATGCATGAGAAGTTATCTTTCTTAGGTGAAAAAACAACAACAAAAACCATAAATCCCACTCAGGTTTTCATACAATACAGTATATTTGTATCAAGTTTGGTCAAAATCTATTGGGGATTTTGAATTCTTAAGTTTTCACAAGTATGTTCAAGAAAGATAAATGGGCAAACGGACTTATAATAGTGGTACAGTTTATAACTACTGATCTATTAGCAAGGAAAAAAATAAAATAGTCAGATGGATAAGTGAAGAAAAATTAAAAGTTGAATAAAGAAAAAAAAAACAGATATGGGTAAAACACAATAAAATGCACCAGTGTTTAACCTAAATACAAAATAATAAATACTTTAAGAGGTCACAAAAAGGTAAGACCATTTTTCCTTTCTGACATGAACAAGAAGTTGCACACTGCACCATGCTACAAATATCCCCACTCAACCATTTACAGAAAATAGCTACGACGTATATAAGAACCTGGAAAACAACAAAACATGCTACAAGTCACCATGCAAAAGCAACAAACCAAATATCTAAGCATTCTACCCAATAGAAGCTGAGAAAATGTAATGACTAAACAGATTGGTGGATAAGGTGATTGCACTTTAGCTCCAAATTCATGAGGTATAACAAGCCACTGCCTAGTTTTCATGAATATTAGTATATAAACATGTTTTCTCTGAACCATTTCACTTGCTTGTGATTTTGATGGCGCCAATATCTTTAAAGAAACAATATTAAAAGAACCATTAAAATGTTAGAAGGGAGATATTTAATGTGGCAAGACTGACAATGATTAGCACATAATGACAAAACTAATTGATCGAGAAAGTCGAGAAAATGAGTAGGAGGTAGTATTCCATTGTCAAAGCTTTAAAGATAATAAGAAAATTTTACAATGGTTTCCCCAATTTAACTAAATTGGAACGACTCAGTGGTTTCCTTCCTACATCTATTAGTAGATGAACCAATATTAAAAGAATAGGAAAGCCAAGTAAAATTGGTAGATTTGTAGTCATATTGAATTTTCATTTGCAGGAGATTAAACCTAGAAAGACTGAGAAGTTTTGAGTTAATAAGAGTTTCATTTTTTCATATATTTAATAGTTATTTTTCTTAATATTCATTGTACATTGCCACTTCCACTTTTAGTGCATTTTTCAAAGTCAAAGTTCAATGTCAAAAGGTTATTAACCATGGTACAATACACAATGTCATAAAGTGGTAAAAAGTTACAGCCAAGGAATGATTTGTTACATTAAAAAAAATCTGAAATTTTGACCTCAAGGACAAAGGCCATCATCAAACCATGATAGGCAAATATAAAAAGGTAATCTTGAAAGACAAAAAAAAAAAGAAATCTTTAAGTGATGGCTAACAAGTGTTACCTCTGCTTTCAATCACAATAAAAGAAAAAAAACAGTAAGTTGCTGTGGTATATTTCTGAAAATAAATCCCACCAACCTACTAGAAGAATGTTTTAAAATTTCAAGCTGCTGTGATGAGTAGTTGCTAAGAAAATTATGACAGAAAAAATTGTAATGTAAGGAAACACGGACAAGGGTAAAACAGTATGCCCCCCCACCCCCATCTCCTTTGGAGCTGGGGTATAATTACAACCTGGCCATAGCTTTTCACGGATAGAAAGGCCTGACTGAGCAAATCTTGGTTTGTCTGACACTTTTTATGACAATAACAAAATAATCAAGTAGGATCATTTGATGGTTGACCACTTGTTCCTCCGCACACAACAGAAATGAATACATGTGTAATACGACATAATTATGCAGACTATTCTGAGATGAAATCATTTTCCATTCATCATATTTGACAGTATTACAGCTGAATCAAATCCAAAAAGTTCTTTTCCAAAACAACCATCTGGCTGAGTCGTCATGGAATAGAATTAATGGATCATCATGGATTAATTGGAAGATGTACAGGTTTATATCAATGGTTTGACTTAAAATACTCAAGGGTCAATGCTGAATGTTTGCAAATTTATTAATTTGCCCATTGCAGCTGAATAGAGCAGATAACTCTATAATTGAAGACAGCTTAATTAATGGTTTTTTTTTTTACTTCCATTAAAAAGGTTTTACTGGCATAGGCTACAGTGAATTTCTAAGCAAATTTGACCAATGTTTAACTTTGTCCCCCTAATTGGCTGTCCACAGGGAGGCGATGGAGCATGTGGTAACAATGGAGTGAGATTCAAAATGGAACCATAATATGTCTGACCATTAACCCATACCATGTTGGAACTGTAAGACAGAGTTAGAAATAAGTGCTCACCTACTTGCCCACCAAAGCTGTAAAAATAACAAAGGCAACAACAATCTCTAATGTAACTTGCCCTTAAGGCAATCCAAAAAATCAAAGCAAAGAGAGCAAATAATGGAGAAATGTTTTGTCAAATTAAGGGGCACATCAAACTTGTCTACCAAGCAACACATGACAAAAAACTAAATGCAATTCTTTAACCTTAATATGAGGAATGTTTCTTGAAAGCAGAAGATACTTACCCTACCAGGACACCTGGTCAATGCTCCCATTTCTTAGTGGAGTTGCTCATTTACTTTAATTTCTATGTTCTTGTTATTTTGGTTATTTCAAGTCATGGAATGATTACCCCTAAAATTTTGGTTCCCTTGGTTACTTTTCAATCTCTATGTCCTTGTGCATCAGATTTATATCACAGCCTCTTATGAAAACAACACAGCTAAGTTGGTTATAGAATGGGATATTGAATGAGTTGTAGGTAGTAGACCTAATAAATTCTCTTGCAATATACATAAATAGAAAAATAGTAATAAAATAATAATGAAACATGATGACTGAGATCTTTACAAAGTTATTCTGGTTTCATAATGAGTCTAAGTCATCATATAAATTGACACTTTAATGTAAAATATAGAAAGCAAATATTTATTTATGAACAAAATTATTTTGAATTGATACAGATGGATATATATAAATGCATTAGTAGGGGGAATTACAATTCCCTTCTAATTTGGATGGGTATCAATTTTAAGGCTTCTTTTCAGTGTTCTAGGATTGTTAAAAATTTTAGGTTTCAATGGGAAAGCTCAAAATGAAGGTTAACTTTCCCGCTTTTGATATTTACTTCCCAATCTTAATAACTCCTTCCAAAAATTCAACTATTTTCAACTATTCTATTTGTCAAAGGGAAAGTGGACCAAAATACACAACTTTCCCACACATAAATTGCACTTGCCCTGGGTGACGGGAAAGTGGAACCCTAGAACACTGCTTTTAAGACCTGTTCTACAGAGCGTTGCAGACCATTTAAAATCAAAGACTGAAGTCTTCAAAGTTGCTAATCATCAAATATTCTCTGCCACTGATTTTGGCTTTTTTTCAAAATCCGTAATGACACTAATGCAATATTCTCTAAAATCGGGTGACTTCTGCTAGAATCTTGGTTCCCTTGATATCATTGCGTACTCTTTCGTAACTGTCATGACCCAAATGGCTATTATATAGATATCGTTGTCCTGATAATATATACGACCTTTATATAATCAATTGTAAAGAACGCCTGTGTTTGAATCGGAAAGTGGGTAATATTACATAAATTCAATGCTAACCTATCATTATCTTTTAATGTAAACTTCCCGTTCTAATACAAGCTAAAAAATAAACACGCATAGACATGCGTATGATATGTTTAAAAAAAAGGTACATTGTAGAGATCTTTGGGTCGCTTATGATATTGACCAGTGAACCAGATTATGAACCTGATTAAGCAGCTGGCAATGAATATTCATAAACATCGGGGCGTGCTAATGTACCCATATAGTGTTGTAACGAGCCTCAGTGCCTGAATCAGAAACTGGGTAATGTTCAAAGCTAACCCATCATTTCATGTAAAGTTCCCATCCTCATTGAAGCATGAAACACACGTAGAACACACACATAGAAAACTTAAGAGGTACATTTTTATCTCGTCTTAAGCTAGAACTATGATGCTATGGTGGTGAACATGTCAAGGATCTGCAGCATTTAGTGGTGTATAACTACATATTTATGCAAATCATATGCAAATATTAAGTACAAAAATTATGAGTGCAAGAAGTCACTAACAATATTAGCGACTCAAAAAAGTCTTCAGTCTAAAATATATCTTAGGATTTAACGTGACAATGCTAATTTCTGTTGTGACATGATAAGTTACCATCACCTTTACTCTTATGAGATTTTGTAAAATTAGCACTACCTTGTCATTTTAATTAAGAATGGAGCAGTTTACTCTTCATTGACTGAATAAATGTTAATTGTTTGAAGTTAATTTTGCAAACATAACATGGCTAGCTTTAAAACAATCATTATCTGGGAAATTTTAATTTCCAATCAATTTCTTCTCCTTGCAAAGAAAGGAGTCTAAATCAAAATATTTCAGACAAAGTGTTAGTTACATACCGCACATTTGGATGCTCTGAAATATGTATAGTTCAAAATCATTCTGTTTGACACGTGAGTTAGGAAGGGATTGTTCAGTATGTTTATAATAATTTGTTTGTGGCTCCCTCTGAGATTCTGGATTCGGCAGTGCATTTGCTGTGTATCACTATCTATCCTACCTTCTGGTCCTTACTCTTAAATTTGGGAAAATGAACCATCAGAGTGGAGGGTTTTATAACCATGTTTTTAACACCTCCTAATTCTTACAAAGACTGATACTTTCAAGCATCAACATACAGTTAAATTTGAACTATATTAACCTTTGCAGGCTTATTTAGCTAATGTAGATCAATTCAACAACCTACAGCAATAAACAAACCATTCACCTTTGAAGGACAATAAAATAGCCATTCAACCAACAAGGAATTAATTGATTGAAATTTCTATCATGATCCGTCAAGAAAATGTTCTTGATCGACATATACCTCAGAGACCATATTGAACTTAGAAACAGAGAGCAAGGCTGTAACCCACTTATATTGCAAGATTGCATGTATGAAATGTTTAGATATCTTCTCCTTTAGTAATGAATGGTTTCAATTATTTCTCCACTCAAGATGTTAAAGTTCAGCCAGCATGTTCAAAGTTTAATTTTACTTTATAGAGTTGAAAAATGGTTTAAATTAAACTAGTAGGCTGAAAGAGAATCGGTTTCTCCTATGAAATCTGTAGAATATTTGGAAAATGAAAAATGATCGGTCCACAGTAGACTCTCACAGAAATTGAATTGGGACTAAAAATCAAATTTGCATGTGTATTTTGAAACTTCGGCTTAAAATGGGAGAATCATAGGATAATTAATGGAAAGAGTAAATAACCAAAATAATATCACCAGCGCTGAAAATGAGTGTGTATGCAAGTTAAATCTTAATGCATTCTTAGCACAAGCTTGATCATATTTTGGTTATTCACCATAACCAATTGATTATCCTATTTATTATATAAATTGCTTTATTAATCATTGCTATTTTCAACATAAATTTTAAATTTTATGAATGGCGGATTGATATTTGTGTTGTGACATATTGTGACATTTTGGAGTGAGAAAGTCCTAGAGGCTAAAAACCACTAATTCCACTTCCCATAGGCTTCTATGCTAATTTCACAATATTCAATGGCTTCTCTGGACTTTACCTTAACTTTAACCTGCAGATGACTATATATCAGCATGATTCTACATATGTCAGCTCACAATCCTCAGAATGGCATGTGGGGTTAGCAGACTTGCAGTGCAGTACTGGTCACCGGAAGTGAAGGGTCTATAAATAGCATGGGAAATCCAAGTGTTTTCACAAGATAGGGGTATATTTAAAAATCATTATGGAGATTAGGCTTCACATCACAAGAAGCAAAATGCACCTATAAAATGTACAGAAATGTTTTTCCTTTCAGAAACTGTTTCAATTTTTTAAATAAGATGAGAACTTTTTTCACAGCACTATGAGGAACAGGGGTAATTTCTGCGTAGGACTATTTTTGCGTACGTTCCAAATGCTCATTGGTTGAATTGGTGGTCTGTAACCTAAAGAGTCACTTTTTGTCTTAGAAAAAATAAATAACTATACAGGTATCTTCCTACACACATACTGAATGCATTTGCAAAGTTTCAGTGAAATGTGACAAGCACTTTTTTAAATATTTGATTTTTAAATATAGGGTAACCAAGTTGTGCGAGCAAAAAAGTGAAAATATTCTACCATACTGAAATGCATTAAATATTTGCAAAGAACTTTTTCTGACTTTTCAAATAAAACATATCAATCACAACTTGTTTTTTAACAATATTAATGAAGAAATAGTTTTAAAAGTAATCATTTTCTGAGAAATTGGTCTATTTTTAAAAATTTATTTCTGACATGCCTCCCCCTTTTTCTTGATCACATGTCAAAAATCCTAAATCTTTAAATTTTCACAAAAGGTGATATATTTGGCTTTAAATTTGTAAATACAGTGTTTTCACATTAAAACATGACCAGTAAAGGGCACCTAAAGCAAAAAAAGTGCTCAATAATGGATTTTCCATGTTGCCATAGGGGAATGCTTATATGGCCTTAACCGCAGTAATGAAAGTGAGTTTTTCCTCATTTCTAACCTAATTTTTGCTCAAATCTACACAAAACTTGATTTCAAGTGCTTATTACTACCATATTTAGGTAAATATAGCCCTCAAAGTTTAATATTTGATATTTTTACTAAACTTTCTACACTTTCTACAAGATAGGACATAAAAATCAGCCAAAAAGACCAATTTTCCATAATTTGGACCTATAACTTAAAAAAATGCATATTTTGAAGGATTTTTGTAGTGTATTCCTCTCATGGCAAAGTTAACAAGATCTTCAAGTAGTTTAAAGCTATTTCAAGAAACTTTTCATTTTGCCATGGCTTCAGCTTAAGGCTAAAAACCACTAATTCCACTTCCCATAGGCTTCTATGCTAATTTCACAATATTCAATGGCTTCTCTGGACTTTACCTTAACTTTAACCTGCAGATGACTATATATCAGCATGATTCTACATATGTCAGCTCACAATCCTCAGAATGGCATGTGGGGTTAGCAGACTTGCAGTGCAGTACTGGTCACCGGAAGTGAAGGGTCTATAAATAGCATGGGAAATCCAAGTGTTTTCACAAGATAGGGGTATATTTAAAAATCATTATGGAGATTAGGCTTCACATCACAAGAAGCAAAATGCACCTATAAAATGTACAGAAATGTTTTTCCTTTCAGAAACTGTTTCAATTTTTTAAATAAGATGAGAACTTTTTTCACAGCACTATGAGGAACAGGGGTAATTTCTGCGTAGGACTATTTTTGCGTACGTTCCAAATGCTCATTGGTTGAATTGGTGGTCTGTAACCTAGAGAGAAATTACCAAATTTATTTCAGTGTGAATTGATGAAAATTTGTACACTAGGAACATTGAGTAAATCACTGCTATGATATAATAAAGTCTTTTACATAACACCTGTACAGTATAATTTGCAATATATGTGACTGGTATTTTTTTATTTACATCCAATTTTGTATTCAATTTTGTCCATAAACCAATTTACCCATAAACTGAGAAACAGTACTTTACAAAAAGTGGTGTAGGATAAGTAATGGAAAAGTGATGGGTACCCTCTGAGTACTAGACAGAAGTATGGAAGGAAGGAAAGAAGGAAGGAAGGAAGGAAGGATGGTCATTCAAATCAAGTGCAAAGTGGTGGAAGTATAAAAGGTGTAGAGAAATGAAGGGACAGAAAGACAGCATAAACACTATACACTTCTACAACAATAGCCAACAAATGAAAATAGACAACAGAGGAAACTCCTAGAAAAAAATCATATTTCAGGCCTTTAAGCACTGCTTCACATAGACTAATACAGAGATTAATGTTGAAATCTCATCAGTCAAGATGTCCACGGGCTGTATCAATATGTCCCTGGTGTATACAAGTCTAACAAAAAGGTCAGCCTACATCAACAATAGAGACAAACATTAATCCTATTGAGCTTCCCTAACAGCTCTATTATTGGATCAGCAAGTACCATTATCATCAGAAGTACAACTATTTATAAGAATAGGGTAAGAGATATTCATTATTTAATGCTCATATATAAGTTCATCATTAAAAAAAATAATGGTTCCAACTTCTGACATCAACTTGATCATCAATTCCATAAGGTTTGAAGATTTTCAAAATTAAATGAAATTAAACTTCAAAAAGACATTATAATATATCTTTCTGCTAATACTAGACTGTTTCTTGTAAGGAAGATTAGTTGACATGTTTAGAAACAATTGGTGGCAGACAAATCAATCACTGTGTGATAAATATCTATCAAAGCTTTCTGAGAGCAGGACCAAAATGGATGCTTCCTTCCTTTCAGCAACTTTAATAAGCAGCTTCATGTAATATAATGACAATTCTGAAGGTCAAAATAGACTTTATCACGACAAATATCCAAATGTAAGTATCACAGCAAGCCCTGCAGGATTTGGTACAATTTATCAAGCTATTTTGTCTATGTTTTTGCTCACAATTTTTCTCTCCAAAAGGGCACTTATATTTTCAAGGTGTTCTTTTTTTCATTTAATTGATTAGTATAATATATTTGAACAAATGATTGACTGACTATGATTTTACTTACTATGGCAGATATTTTGTGCATTTTTGGCAAGAATATTTTGACAAGTTTAACAGACCCTGCTTTGTCCTAGTCCTGATACGCTGAGCCAAACATTTAACATGCTCAAAGAAGCAACAACCAAAATTTGGAAATATTATTCCCATTTTGAGGTAGTCAGTCATAACTATATATCTCTAATAGGTGTGTTTGTTAGAGAAGCAATGATTACCAATTTTCATGTCTGATATAACTCGGCTAGAAAATCAACATACTACCACATGACAGGGTAATGTAATTGGAGAAAAAAAAAATATATCACAGTATATATATAGGAACAATATCAGGCATATAAACAATGAAGTAAACTACTGGAGCCTAAGCACATGTACCCAAAGTACATAGAAAGCAGAAATCAATTTTTTTATTTTGTGATTAATTTATTTCACCTTTTTTCTAAAGCAAGTAAAAACCGCATAATAAATTACCATGAATAAGATTCTTTACAAAATAATACATGTTTGGAAGAGTGTATGATAAACTATTAAATAGCCCCAAAAATTAGACTGACATCCTGAATCAAGAAAATAAGTATCAGTCAAAATAAATTGCATTACAGTATAATAAAATTATTTTTACACTTATCCAATTTGTCTACATTCAAGATGACCAATTCAAATTCACTTTGTTACTCTGTCTCTAGACAGACAATCACTAGTGATCTAAGAAGAGAAAACAGTACTCAAAAGCCACTATTGTGAAACGACAGACAAATTAAGCATAAATAATTCAAGCTTCATCAATCATGGGTAAAGAACAGTGACTTCCTGTTTGTCCAAAGTGTCCATAAGTCTAATCAGAGGGCTGCTAAAATCTTAATTCTAATACATTTATCCTATGCCTTATATAAAGGTATGAAAATTGGGGGAAAAAAACATTTACAAGGTTGCCCAAAGCAGAAAGAATTAGGCTTCAACAGAAAAATGTAAAATGTTTGCAGGATCCTATTTCATGATCAAACACAGCATTCATAGGTGTCAATTTCCGCAATCAGAAGCCAGAACCTCGTAAAGAATTTAACAAATAAAATTTTTACCGAGGATTAATTAGCCCACATTTCCTGGCAATGAATGTAACTAAAATTTACCTCCATGCAAAATTTTACCACTTATACAGTATTTAAAGAATCTTAAATTGGGATATCAGTGCCTAGTTTCATTCAGATTCTCATATTTTCATTTTCAGGCAATTTGATTTCTTGAATTTTGAGTTGAGGCAAGATGTGAAGAAATTTTTTTTTTATGAAACCAGAAAAGTCGAATCGCTCAGGGTTGATCTAGAAACCTACTACAATACTAGATTGGATAGTAAACTACACTAGACTCAACTAGATATATTAAAGCAATAAAACTTAAAAGTCTCATGTCCAGACAACTATAGACAGATTTCAACTGAAAAAATCCAGAGAAAGAAAGAAATACTGAGAATGAACCTTATACAGCTTTCATCAATCATTTTCTGTCAATACAAAAGGAAAAGATTCATTAGTTTATGGACATTTGTCAGTTTAAGGACTTTTGTTCTGTGGACAGTAATATTTTTTTTTCAAAACACCATGGTTGATGTAGCTAGAGTGAAACCAATCGAAACCAAACACCGACTTAAGGAGGTAGGCCTAGGGTGAGAGACATAACTCTTAGCCCACATTTCATGACAATGAATGTAACAAACATTTTACCACTTTTACAGTATTTAAAGAATCTTAAATTGGGATATCAGTGCCAATATGGTAGCTTACCCTACCAGTGCACCTGGTCCATGCTCCCAGTTTTTAGTGGAGTTGGAGTTGCTCATTTGCTTTTGTTACTTTGTATGTATGATTTTAGTTACTTTATATTCTTTGTTGTATATGTCTGTTTTCCATGTCTGGTCTTTGTCCCTGGATTACATTCTTTTGATTACCACTTTAACCTTGGTTCCCTTGATTACTCTCTTACAAATCATTGGAACATTTGTGTAAAGCATTTTATATCAATCTCTTCTAAGCATCAAAGTAACTTGGATTTATTTTATTCTATTTCAAATGAAAGCTTGATAGGCTATGGTGAAATTGAATATGATGCAAACATATCACAGATTTCAAGACTTAAGTCCCTTACCGTAGGTCTACCTCCTTCACTGGAAAACTCTATACCAGATATATATCAGTCTATATAATTTTTCTTTCATTTTGAACCTTTGTAAACTGAACAGTTGCAAACATCTTCAGTCTAAAAAGGTTTGATTAGACAAGTTTCACTGTACAACAAAGCATTGTGTGCTCTAAACCTATCAATCATTTTATTGACATCAGCAATGTCAGCTTTAAAAAAAAAAACAATATGCCTTGGCTGTTGTTTTCATAACTTTTTTTAATAGCTTCAAAAGACAATGGGCCAATTGACTCTGTGACACAAATACATTTTTAGTAAAAGAGTAGAAAAAGCAAATTTATGTCCTTTTTTGATGATTATTTTCTATCATTTTCCAACAAAGCAGAAACCCAATATCATGATGTATGATTTTAAATGGCAAATGTTTTTCTCCATGCAATTCTTTTTTTTTTATTTCTTCAAAAAAGACAGAATTCATCAATAATAGTGCTACATGTATTACTTGAAGAAGAAAATTTGGTCTGTAGGAATTCCACAAGTTTCTTTTATAAACAGGAGATCTGATAAGACATTAACTGATACCCTGACATGTTCTATGGCAATATATACAAGAAAAAGCAAAAATATAAAAAGGGGGGATGGCAAAAGTTTAAAACATCATAATAGGAGAACTAAAAAGTGACTGTGATAAAATAAAAACTTAATCAGTATTTTAAAGTAACATTTCTAGACAATTGATAAAAGGTTTGAACAAAATTTTCTGATATGTTCTCATGTTTTTAAGGGGGATAAGTCCTTGAAGTGATTTGAAATGATTAACAAGTTTTACCTTACCTTTCATCAAAGATCATATCAACAAAATGTTTCATGAACTCCATACATTCTAAGGTAATTTCATCTGGCTGACTCTCGACACTATATGACGATGTCCATGAATTCTCTGACCCTAGTGACTCTGATCGTTGCATGAGATAATCTCCATATTCTGTTTCTGAGGACTCTACACTACCAGGGAAATAATTTACATCTGAACTATTAGCACTACTAACACTTGAATATCTTGAGCTCTTTTTTGAAGAAACATTGTCATTTTCATCTTGCTCATCATCAAAAGATATAAGATCACCCATGACCGCTATTGTCTTGCGAGTATTTGGCAAGTTTTCTCCAACTGTGTCTCTGGATTCATCAGTTGTTGTCGTCTGCTCTTCCTCGGGTGGAGGAATATAATCGTCAAACAACATTTCATCAACAGTGCTCGATCTGCGTTTTAATTTTGGATGCTTTTTAACAGCATTTTGGTCATTACCTTTCTCTGTCTCCTGTGGCCCATTCTCTACACTACATTTCCTTGCTGGGTCTACATCAGCATTATTGACCTTTTTAATACCTATACATGGAGAATTAGGTACATGCACATCAGCTTTGATTTCATGATTTGTGGTATTAGTTTTTACCATGTGATTAAGGGCTTTTACTATGCCAACAGTTTTATCAAATTTGAATCCTTCATTTTTCAAGGAGGGGGAGTAAAGAGGTTCCTCAAAACTCATATTAACTGGTTTAGAAGGAATTACTTTATTGTCTCCATGTTCTAAATCTCCTGGAGAATGGTGCAAACTGCCATGATCAGAGTTTCCAGCAGAACTATGTTGTGAGCTTGGCCTTCCATTATCATGCTCAGAGTCATACAGAACATTAGTTCCATAGTTATAAGCATCGGCACTAGAAAATCTATTTGTAGGTTGCGGAAGTGGCTCATCACTACTAAAGCTATCACTACTGCTACTTGTTTTCATTACAGTTTCAAGTTTATTTGATAAATTATTGATTAGCCCATTCTTTTTAGCAGCCATAGAAGTAAAAAACCTGCTAGTCCCCTCTGAAAAACTGGAAGAGAGTGATTTTGAATTTTCATCATCACTCCCACCCTGTGACAACCTTCTTCTGATAAAATCCATCCTAATTTCTGTCTACAGCCAACAGTCGTCAGTTAATAATCCCGTCCATCAATAACTATTGTTTCTAATTATAACATTCACTTCTGTTTGTGGCAAACTGTTTATTAGCTCTTGAAAGGCCTTAGATACACTGTCTTTATACACTTAGTACCTTGGTTTTCATCAATGACTATTTCTCATCCACTTGTCAGTATCCATAATCTAAAAAAAGGAAAAGCATTTGCAATCAATGTGTTTATATCACCTGAAGAGTTGTCATGTTAGCAATGATTAAATTTCTTACGTAAAACTGTGAAAATGCTCCAATGCCTACCTATTGACAAAAATAAAAACTACCACCATGCAATTCTTGTTTTCTACTTAGGTCTCAATTTCCCCCATTGATTTAGTAGTCATAATCTGCAAATATACCTAAAACACCTATTAAAGGATGTATATCTGCTGTTAAATCAACATGGTCTGAAATGCCAGCTATCTAAACTACATCTCTAAATATCAGTAGACAAAAGTTTATAACCATCCCCGAAAAAACCAATATTTACAGAACAGAACAGAGACTGAACATAACATGGATAACTAACCATGAGAACTGATGCTGTTTTAAGGAAACTATTCAACATACGAATCAGGCAAAATCAATAAAAAAAATCAATACAAAAGGGGAGGAAAGAATATGATTTTATTGACCAAAATGAAAACTATGGATGATGTTCCCACTCTCATTGCAAAAATTATTTTCATATAATTATTTTATTGAATTATATGTCAAAAAGGTTTATTGAACAATTTAAACATACGATCAGGTGTTTTCTTAATCCACAGTAATTTTTTTTTAACACATGGTATATAACAAAAAAAATTGTCTTTTAGAGTGAGTATTAATGAAACAAAAATCTAATGGTAAAGAGATATTTATTGACATGTATTGCATAAAGTAGTTGTCTACTCAAGAATCATGTAGGAAGATTACATTTTTTTAATTTTTGACATGCTGTTTAAAGTACTTTAGAGTTTTCTCATTTTCTTTTTTTCAATAGCAGGAATTCACTTAATGGACTGTATTGAAGTTTCCTATTAAGAGGGGACAACTCATATTTGGCTTACACAATATAAATTTAACAAAATAATCTTTTACGGAAAGGCTTCGTATGAAAAACTGTTGTTCATTCCATATATACAAAATGCCTTATCATAATTTACATATACATCTGTACAAAGAATCACCCCATTCCAATTTTACATGACTCTCCGGCAGAGAGCAACTTATAAATAATGTAATGACAAACAATGAAGCAAAAGTATCTAAAGGTAGACATCACATTGACATCCAGTGCCTGATTCTTATGCAGGATAGTACATAAAACTTACTAATACCAATTAAAGAGGCAACATGGGATATAAAATCAATGATGTAACACACTAACTATAGCAAGACAAATATTTAGAATATAGATTTCACAATTAATAATAACATGGTCATTGATTCTGGTAGTAGTTCATTAGTAGCTTCATATGATTCTATCTTGGCAGGGAACCTCATAACCTGTCTTTACCATACATAACTTGTCTGTATGGGATTAAGGGAGTTGTCAGAAAAAAAAATCTCATTTGAGAGAGTGTTTCCTAATCTTGAAGGATTACACACCTAAGACTGTGTAGATTAACTTGGATCTAACATATAATCTTATTTGGCATAGACTTGAGATGGGTTTAAATGGTGACAAAACTCCAGGAAATATGATGCTTATGCAGTACATACCAAATATGACTGGACATAATCAGAAGACATTAAAATCTTGTTCTCAAAAATTTATTTCCTTGTGATAATTGTCAAAACAATGTGTGGTAGCATGAACAAAGTAGTTGACATCATGCATGATGTACAAACTTTAAAACAAGGTCATTGTTAATTACCAACATTTACAGTTTAAGAAACAGAGTTGTTCATTTGATGCAGTTGATCATAGTGTTTCTGTAGTTTCAACAATTCAATTCATACAAAATTTCTTGCCTGGTACATGACTAAACTTTCAACTGAAGAAATAAAAAATAACTGATGCTTAGATGTTTAACAAAATCATCTCCATTTACACCTGTCACTCAGTAAATAACTATTTTCACCTGATATAGTTTAAGTAGTTTCACTGATGAGAAACATCAAGAAGTACATTTTTGTAAAAGGGGATATTTTTGTAGCAGTTTAATTTTTGCTATTTTTACAGTAAAACCTGAGAAACATCAAGAAGTACATTTTTGCTATTTTTACAGTAAAACAAATATTCAAAAATAAAGCCACTGCCAGCAAATATTTTCTTCATAGAAAACTTCATACAATTTGATGAACAATCTCAAATTTAAAGAAAGATGGCTACCAGAGTAGTTGTAAGTTCAGTTGCTCTGTTTTATTCTGAAGTTTTTTTGGAGAATTCTCATGTAGTTTTTTTTAACATTATCATTTCACAAAATTTACATCAGGATATTCAGCTATCATGGACAATAAGGTTCAGAATCTATTCTGCTATCATAGACAATAAGGTTCAGAATCTATTCTGCTATCATAGACAATAAGGTTAAGGATCTATTCAGCTATCATGGACAATAAGGTTCAGGATCTATTTTGCTATCATGGACAATAAGGTTCAGGATCTGTTCTGCTATCATGGACAATAAGGTTCAGGATCTATTCTGCTGAAATTTTGCTGAAAGATTGAGCTTAAATAGATTGAATAAAAAAAACAAGAAAAAAAATGGTACAATAATTTCCCAAGGTTCCAAAGTTTAGAGTGACTCTGTCTATATCTATCAAAATGATGTAAAAGAATATGAGTATATACATCAAAGCCTTACATCCTTAGTTTGATGTATCTACCTCATCTGTGACAAGACTGTAATTCTGAAATTCATATATTCATTTACAGAAAAAAATATGAATTTACAATCATTTTACTTTCCCTTAGGAAATCTCAAATAAATATAGATCCATACAAAATTTCAAATCAATGCAAGGACACTTCATGCATTATTCACATTTAATCAAAACTGCCTGATAGAACACATGAAATGGATATAAGACAGGATTGGCCAAATTAGTCGACAGGGTAGTACAACTGTGCATATTTGTGGAACAATTCAAAATAATACCAAATAGTTAAACATGCTAAACCTGCTTAAATCTAAAGAACCAAGGTATTTTTGGATAATTTCAATGCTTTCTATTTTGTCTACCCACTGAATAAAGAATTAACTACATTTGTAGTATTCCTTGTAAGAATCATGCAAATTCAGTAAAATGTGATAAACCTATAAAAAAGGTTACATATTTTTATTTCTGTTATTAAATTGCTTTATGGGTCTATATTATGAAATGTGTAATAATTCATTCAAATCTACCTGCTCTTAGGAGATAATCAATATTAATAATCTAATAGACCCTATTGTATTTGAGTGTCATTTACAGAGTTATCTCCATTAATTTGAAATCTACAGTGCATTCTATATAATTTTTATCTCCTAAGAACAAGGGTTATATGAAAAACCAAATGTTAATTTCTGTTTACTATGGCAATTCAAACAAAATATCAAAAATAAAAATATGTAGGCTTTTCACCTTTTGCATGATTCTTAGCTGGAGTACTACTTTAACAGAAAAAGGTATAAACATAAAAAAAAAATCCTTACTGAAAATAGGAATCACAAATGCAAAATGAAATATTTGATGTTAGATGAATCTATCACTTTGAGTATTATTTATTATTTTTCTACACTGTCAAAAGCAACGATATAAAATTTCTCACCAGAAATTTGATATTTTAAGTTTTGCTGTTGGTACTGTTCAGATAAAGATATCAAATACAAAAACTTTTCAATAAGATAATTGGATTCATGATCCAAGATTTTAGGGATGGAAGACCAATCATTATAAAAAAACTCATTGCAACCAAAACACAAGATTTGATGGACAGACTGACAGACACTCTCTAACACAGATGCAAAGATAAAAAATATATAAGCCTCATTACATCAAAATATATTGATAACTATTACTTTTATAGTCCATCAGGCAAAACTAAATGATAACCTTGGTTCAGAAAAACATTACATGTTACTATTTTTTTCCATGGAAAATTACCCTAATTGCATTAGAACTTCCTTAATAACAAAATATCATTATGCAAATTACCATCTAATGGTTCACGCAAAGTTTGATAATATGAGTCAATAGGAAACAAAAGGCATTAATTATCATATAATCTCAAAATGGGCACACCTGCTCTAGCTCAAAGACTTTTCTGTTTGTTCTGTGTTGCTTGTTTCTATAGCGATTTTTTCAGGAACATGTCAAGCTAGACTTTTCTGTTTGTTCTGTGTTGCTTGTTTCTATAGCGATTTTTTCAGGAACATGTCAAGCTAGACTTTTCTGTTTGTTCTGTGTTGCTTGTTTCTATAGCGATTTTTTCAGAAACATGTCAAGACTTGTAGGACAGACAAATAAACTTTTTAGTGAATAAATAAAACATTACTTGTCTGGTCTTTGTCCCTTGATTACATTCTTTTGATTACTGCTATAACCTTGGTTCCCTTGATTACTCTTTAATTACGCTATAACCTTGGTTCCTTTGATTACTCTTTGATTACTGCTATAACCTTGGTTCCCTTGATTACTCTTTGATCATGCTATAACCTTGGTTCCCTTGATTACTCTTTGATTACCGCTATAACCTTGGTTCCCTTGATTACTCTTTGATTACCGCTATAACCTTGGTTCCCTTGATAACTCTTTGATTACCGCTATAACCTTGATTCCCTTGATTACTCTTTGATTACCATTATAACCTTGGTTCCCTTGATTACTCTTTGATTACCGCTATAACCTTGGTTCCCTTGATTACTCTTGTCACAAGTTGTACATTATTCTTCAGTCATGAAAATGTTCTATATAAAGTCGGTATTTTATTACTGATTGATCAATTTGACAGACATTTCATAATATCAGGACAAGAACGGTTGACCAATAGAACAGACCCAGCTTTGCACTAGTCCGAAATGAACTGGATTTTTTTTAAGCTAGCCCATGGAAGCAAAAGACCCAGGTAGCTATGCCAACCCACATCAACACATTATTCTGACTCCAAGCCAACTTGTTGTCACTCTATCCCCTTAAATACCACATGCTAGGGCTTGACTACTAATTTAAAAGTCTATGGTGTGACTTGGCTGGACATCAAACCCATGACCTCCCACCCTCTGGACAAGCATGCTACCCTAAGACCATCAAAGCAGTTTCTGTTATTCTTTTAGGTACTGTATTTCATGATCTTTCTGAAATTACGGCTATCAATTTCAAAGAGTGTGTAAAATGGAATGTCAGAGATATTATTGATTAACTGAGTAACTGTAGTTCTTTTTATAAACTAAGGCAGATATTTTGTGCATGAGAATTTGTTCATTAATAAATACAGAACCTGTTACGTTTATGATGAGTCAGATTGTCAATGTACTAGTTCACAGAGGCAACAGACTGCAAGTAGGCATGTCACCCCACTTCTTCACAATATCTTGAATCTTAGGCATACTTAGCTAAAAAAGCAGTGACAGCCAATTCTTATGTCTTTGGTGTGGTATAGTCAGTGATTTAACCCACAACCTTCAGCGTTAAAAGTGAGCATGCTTCCACAAGACCACGAAGGAGGCCAGAGTTAAATAAATTGAAGTGTTGTATGAAAATTGTGTGAGCTCGAATTTTTTCACACATCTTTGCACCTCATGAAACTTCATGCTTGAAGTATCTGAAATTAATCATGCTGACCCCTAACAGGACCTTTTCTATAAATTGACAAGATAAAACAAAGATGAAACTGACAATTCAGTTTTAAGTGTAA
Source organism: Perna viridis (assembly GCA_037379345.1). Classification (NCBI taxonomy): domain Eukaryota; kingdom Metazoa; phylum Mollusca; class Bivalvia; order Mytilida; family Mytilidae; genus Perna; species Perna viridis. Next base: position 25,822,480 of record CM074515.1, read on the forward strand.
GTTTTTGTAAGAATCAGGCAAAATGGGAAAAATCTGAAACATGCATGTCAAAAACCCACCAACCTTACAATTTAATTTCACTCAAGGATGATTCCTCCATTTAAAAAGACAATAATTTGGTCACTACATCACTGGATTTTTTTCAGAAATCTTCCAATAGATGGTTAGAAAAATGAGGTTTTTGACAGAGTTATCTGCCTTTGAAATGTTTATTTCAGTGCATTTCAATGAAATTATAACTCAACATACCAGAATGATATTGAAAATCTACTTATCTCTTGATTCAAATGGTGCAACTTTCAAAGTGGTGGGTTTTTTTCATACCATGTTTCATCCACTGCCTGATTCTTACAGAGACTGACACTTAATAAAGTTAATGCATAGTCTCTCAAACACCATCAGCCCCTTTAAGCCACTTTGATTGAAGCCAAAACAGGTCAATCCCTTACCAGTGACAATCCTAAAAATTCTTCATAATGTCATATAGTCTATTACAGATCAAAACGCCAGGTTCGGTTGGGTAATTTATACCTGATTCAAGACATTTGCCCTGACAGTAATTGTATATCTACCAGTAGAAAAATGTCAATTGATTTTAAATGCATAAAATCACTGGATATATCTCAATTGAAGCTGCAAGAGACGCAAGATGAGAATTTAATACAATTCTTGGAAATTATCAATACTATTACTAAAAATTACGTGAAGAATCATCCAATCAATGATCTTCACATTGCCTATGATGAGAGTATTTTTTAAACTGTTGGATTGGTAAGCAAACGAAGCCTGTGGGATTTAATATATGGTATCCAGACAGAACACCAAACATGTCAACCTGTAAACTTCTCAGACCATGACCACTCAACCCATATGGCAGACCATTCGACCCATAAATTACATGTTTCTCTTGCATTTTCTATGCACATTTTGACAATTTTTTTTTTGGCATTTAATATTACAACATTTATAATAAACATAAGATTTTTTACTGGTCATTTCAATCAGTAGTAATTTATCTGTGGTCATCGTAATCTGCAGTATTAAAAGCATTATGTAAATTACAATAGACCACTTGGCCCATATGGTGGACTAGTTGGCCTATATGTACGGACCACTCGAATAATATGTTCTTAGTAGTATTTCTTTTACAATCTTGGCACATATATTTTACAACAGACATATATAATGGTAGATTGATATCCTATGGAACATTTTGGGGGATTATTTGAGCATTTTTGTTCTGATCAGAGACCAATTTGAAAGTGTTAATATCAATAAATTCGTTTATTTCGTTTTATTTTATCATTTTTTCCTTTCTTGACATCTCCCATAGCAGATTTGCTTGCAGTTTTTGTTATGAGACTATACAGTTCAATGAAATATGAAATGAAAGAACAACATTCTTTGTATATCTTTATATCACAGACATATATCTCAAACATTGTAACAGTACTTTTGTAAATATACGCTCAAGTTACGGTTTACATGATGAAATATCAAAGCTGATAATATTACAGACTATCTGTAAGAACAAAGCACTGAATATCAACAAGCACAAAACAGTCACTATAATACCTTTTTTATCCTCCTGAATAATTAAAGTAATTAGAATTGATGTAATTGCTATTATGAAATTAGTATTTAATAAACAATATATGGGCCAAGTGGTCATGGGCCCAGAAGTCTGAGGGCCAAGATGTCTGTACCACTCCAGACAAAGGTGGAACATGGAAAAGATCAAAACAATGCAAAGTTGTACCTCACTCTAGATGCTGCAGACTGAGTGACAGATCTAGAACTTTACCATCTAAGAAATAGTGAATGATTTGACAAAGTATTATCTATTAAACTGCTATTCATTGCTTGGTTCTAATTTAGAAAGATCTAAAGAGAGGAAAAAATGCGGGTCTTGGAAAATCAGGTGGGTGCAGAGGTGTACTTATGAATTCATCTTAAGAATTGGTCAATATGAGAACCAGGCAGGTGATGAATAAACGTTACATATATATAAATATATATACACCTAAATATTTGTGGAGCTTGTTGCTGTCAAAGCATACTACCACTGGACAACCTGACAAAAGTTTTCTGTAAAAAAAAATTTTGTGCATAAATTCAATTACTCAGAAGTCACATGACTTCTGAGTAAAAATCTGATTCAGCATGTTGGACTAGTAAAGAGCAGGGTCTGATTAATAAATCATATGTCCACTTCAAGAAACAGGATGTAAAACCATACATTGCAATTAAATAAGATTTAATTTAGATATTAAGTAGTTGTCTTTGTAAGAATCATGCAAAATCTGAAAAATGTGATACACCCCAAAAAAGGCTACATATTTTTATTTTTGTAATTAAGTTGTTTTATGGGTCTATATTATGAAATGTGCAATTATTCATTCAAATCTACCTGCTCTTCAGAGATAATCAACATCAAAAATCCAATAGATTCTATTGTATTTGAATGGCATTTACAGAGTTATCTCCCTTAATTTTGAATTCTACAGTGCATTCTATAAAATTTTTATCTCCAATGAGCACCGGTTATACGAAAAACCAAATGTTAATTTCTGTTTACTGAAGCATTTAAAACAAAATATCAAAAATAAAAATATGTAGGCTTTCCAACCATGTATCACATTTTGCTTGATTCTTAGCTGGAGTGCTACTTAATTACCATTCTCCCCCACCTTTTGTTGAAAATAGCAAGGAACACACACAAAAACAGATTATTGGCTATTTTGTATAATCTGAAAACCACACTCCTGACAATGGCATATTTTTTGTAGAACATCTTCAGTTGAAGTAATTAAATTCTTGTCATGCAGTTTTGATATCCACATGACAATTAATAGCTTGACAAAACAGTCAATACTTGGTAGAAAATGGCTAAAAATAAAACCTAGACAATAACCATACCACATCCCAGAACAAGTTTACATCCAATTAATTAATCCTGACTACAAGATGAAAAGCTAGGAAAACTGAGGAAGTGTTCCAAAGGAATGCTAAAAGTAACTTCAGAGCTACGATAAAAATTGATAAAGCAACTTAAAGTATCTGCAGAGCAATAATAAAAAGTGATATAGCCATCCCAAATCAATAACAACCTAAGATCTTCATATCAGTGTTGGGGTAAGCTTTAATGCCGACTGATCTTCATCATGTGTAATCAATAGAATTTTACTTTGGAACATCAATTTCCCGTTAAAGCATTTGTATAAGTTTCCGGAATTGACACAATAGTCTAATTCTACAAAAATTAGATAAAGGTGAATGTCAATCGAAACAAATTCATAACAGAAGAGGAAGCAAAGAGACTTGTCATGATAAATGTGAATGAATACTCGTTAAATTCAAAATTATTTGTAAATCAAATTTTCTTCAACTTGGGAAATCAAATTTATTATAGCTTCAGACACAAATCTTAAATTTAATTTATATCACAAACATAGAGGGCTAACTTTAGATGTAAAAAGTAGCATAATATGGAAGGCACATAGTGCTGTTAATTTGTAATTGTAAGAAACTGTAATGTTTTGCAACTTTCAATATACTGTAATTACAAAGTATAACTAGAGGCTCCCAGGACCTTGGATTTCTCACCCAAATGTAACCTGCATGATTTGCAGCATCTCAACAACACAGAATCATAGCTGCAATATTTCAACATTCTAGTGACTTCAGTTTAAGAAGTGTTGAACTTTAAAAGTTGGCAAACAGAAGCTAATACCGTAGAGGTGCAAAATTTTGCAGATGCTAAATTTCATAATTTGCTTTGTGAATAGGGGTATTGACTTTAACGATACCTTTATTTTTCGCATCTTCAGTTTTAAAAGAATGAAAATCATATGTAAAATATCTTATTTGGTGAGCTTTTATTTTTTACGATTTCTGAAATGTGGCGAAAATTTCGGTGAGGATAATTTAAGTTAAGTTTAATAACAGTTGAATCAAGGAAATAATCAAAGTAGAAAAATAAACAAACGTTTCTATCGTGTGTTTAAACGAACGCTCCCATCGTGCATTTAAACAAACGCTCCTAGCATGTGTTTAAACAAATGCAAAATGATGTGCCAACACACAATAAATGGCGCACAAACACTAAAATGGGAAACGTGAACGTTTGGAGAAGTGTATCCAGACAAGATAAATTCTCACATAAAATTTCTATAGTGAAATTGAGTGCCCATATCTTCTGAAGCACCCATTTGAGCAAGTACTGAAAGAAGATTATTAATAGATATCAGCAAAAAAAATCTTGAAGCACAAATAAAGGAGCAATTCGAATACGGCAAAATCCAATACATGGCCAGAACCTGAAAACATGAAAAAAAAGACAATCTTCATACATAATATAGCAAACATAATGAAATAGATAAAAGATTTAAACTGAAGATAAGGAAAACAAGATGAAACGCAAAAAAAAAACCCAAAGCACTAGCAATAAGAACCCCCACAAAACATGGGAATGACATTAGGTGCTCTAGAAGGGTAAACATGTCCTGCTCCACCAGCAGCACATTGCAAAGGAATGTAATAGATGTCATAACTCACAACAATCAAGCCAAGTTAAAAACATTTGTAGAATCAGAGGAATTGAACATTGATGTATGACAAATACAAAGTGATGGAATAAGTTCACTTGGACCTTTGGTCAATGTGATCTAGAAAAGGGAGAGTATTTTGAAGACTGTAACTATGGAGTGAAAAAAAGATGCACTTACCAGAGGTAGGCCTAGTGCATGATTTCAAGGTTCTGTTTTCATATTCAACAAAAGTGGTATTGAAATTCATAATTCTTCCATATGAATTTCATATATGGGTGTGTGTAGTAAAAACTACATATGATCAATTTTCTGTTAACAGGTTTAAGTGAATTTTGACTACTCTACAGCTTACCAAACATTATCTCATAAGATCGTGAGTTCAAATTTACTTTCAAGCATTAAGGTCCTGGATTTTCCCAAGTTTGAAATCAATGGTCCACTTGAGGAAAACCAAAAATCCTCAATTAAGTGTCATTGAAAGGGTTGAAGGTACAGACCAAATGAAGTTTCAAAGGTTCTAGGCAAAATAAAATTGTAGGACTTAGACCTCATACACACATGTATTTATTTGAACTTTTACATACCTGCAAATCCCAGCATTACAAAAATGCAATAGCTCTTTAAACATAGTTACATAACTGTGTGTATTTGCATATCAAATTATTGAATAAACAATGAAATATTTCAATAAAAAATACTACATAATACAAATGTATTATTGTCAAATCATTCAAAAAATAAAAACACTACAAAATATTTACATGTATGCTAACGTGTCAACTTTAAGTAACATTTGAATCATTACATGTACATGTATAAATAAACATTAATCTTATTCTTACCTCATAATTGACCCACACAGGTAACAAAATCATAAACTATTTTATTTGTTTAAAGAATCATATAAGGGATTAGGAACATCAAAGTGATTTATATAAACCTGAGTCCAGTGTTTTAATTTATTAAAAGCAGGGGTTCATTTTCAAGAGGATTTGAGACCCAATTCTATTTTTTTTCCAAATAATTTTGGCAAAAAAGAAGCAATAACCTCAGTCTTATCCAGCAATGATACAAACAGCTGGAAGTTGCAAATTCTACTAAAACAGAATAATTCAATATTTTTAATACAGACCATTTTTATTCAATAGAAAATTAGCATCTGCATTGTTTTCCTTTTCTGATATGCAACCACTTCCATATCCACTTTATTTATTACTCAATCTAATTATCAGGCAGATACAAAGCAATTATCACTTTTACAAGAGCTTTCAGATAAAGTAAATGTCTGTCATAACAGAAATTACCAGGAAAGATCAATTTTATATCTCCATCAAAATACGAGTTACACACTCTAAAAGATTCTACAAGTCCCAGACTGACTAGTTTATCCATAAGACATTCTGTATTACATGTTTAGAAAAAAACGATATCTATTTTCATATAGAGTGAAACCTGTCTAGACTGAACCCTGAATAATCTGAAAACCTGTCTAAACTGGACCCTGAATAATCTGAAAACCTGTCTAAACTGAACCCTGAATAATCTAAAAACATCTCTGAACCAAACTATGAATAATCCAAAGACCTGTCTCCAGACAGTTTGTACAGCCCTGTATATCAATTTACATGCATTTTGAACCTTGGTAAATGAAAACCTGTCTAAATCAAACCTATTGTAATCTGTAATGCCAAAAGTGGTTTGGTTTAGACAAGTTTCACTGTACACATTTTTTACCCCGGTGACATATCAAATTTCAGTCTTACCTGTGTCTATTAGTTTCTGGTTAAGTATATGTGCATTGTCTCCTAAAGTCTTATCTTACAGTCAACTATGTCAAGGTCAAGGCTAGCCTGTAAAATAAAGTTTCAATATTCATATACAGTAGAAAAAACACCTGTTTAGCCTACATAGGTTGACAAATGGGAAAAAAATAAAAAATCAATATAAAATTAAAAATAGCTTTACTTTGCATCTTGCTATGTAAACAAAATTACTCAAGGCCATTGACTATAACATTACAACCAGCCAACCGTAGATTTTCAATAAAAGCTGTAAATCAGCTGATTTTTCAAAGTGTATTAGGTTTCAAAACAACCCCAGGACATTTGTCTAATTTCAGATAATCCTGATTAGCACTATGGAGAGATAGATAGCATGTCATTAACACCTTGTTTCATTCAATTTTAATACAATGATGCTAAATTACAATTTGACTAGGGGCTATCTCATGTTAAATGGTTAAAGTAAATATTGTTTTTGAAATACAGCTTGACAAACAAATAACGGTACTTGTATTTAAAAAAAAAAAATAAATTCATTTAAAAAGCAATCTAAATATACTCAAAGCCAGTGATATCTTTATATATTCAACCAATGGAAGTCAAAAACTATATTTTTGATACTATTATGAATAGTCAAATCACCTTGATATTAACAACAGTATTATCAGTCATGTTGTGAACTGTGAATGAATGTGATATAACTTGCCAACTTACTATATTCTACAGCATTTAAGCAACGATTTTCAGATTTTCATATTCATGGTCTAAAATAAAACAAAGCATAAACAAAATCAACGGAGACTGACATGTAAAATGTCGAGAGTTACATATATAAAAGAACAACGATAGAAAAAAATACATGAATACACAAAAGTGTAATGTATGTAATCACAAAATTACAAAAAAAGAACTAAGGTTCAGCAAAAATTATTTTTAGTCTTGAAGAGTCTTGGCCATTTGAATTTGAACATACCAAAAAAGTACCACATACAAACATTTTAGAAACTAAAAATTACCAAAGCAATTAAAAAAAGACAAAAATAATGGGTAAAAAACATACTCTGTGTAGGGGGCAATATTTAGATTACCAATCCTTCACTATTTACCATCAGAAAATGCCAAATAATCTACACCAATATGAATAATGGTTAATGATCAACATTATTTTATGTACTATTTATACAAATAAACATCATCCAAATCAATAAGTAATATCTTTGTATCAAATTTGATATTCTATTTGTACAAGTATACTCCTGGTACTTGGTGAAGCCTGCGGATAATTGAAAACCCAATTCTATCATTATAGAATGGAGCAGTGAAGTGTGAAACTTTATCGCTTGACAAAATCTAAGCTCAGTCTACTTGGAAGAAATTCAATATCAGAAGAAATTTTTGTTTCAGAAATTACTATCTGACTCGTAGCTCTTCCTCATTGGTAAAAGCTGATTTATAGATACTCCTCTGCAGGTTTGTAATGAATTTAAAAAAAAATCAATTTAAAAGCAAACTAATTAGCAAGTTGCATAAACATAACTATGAAAGTATTAGTAGGCTCTCTAAGAACTTTCTCTTTCATAATTTCATCATGAAAATTAAATTCTAAGGAAAAGTTTCTTAAATAGAGCATTGGTCCAGTAAATAAATGGTCTTACTATAAGAGAAGGTAGACACTCAGATGAAATGGGCCCTCTATATGTCAAAAGTAAAATTCATAATTCATAAACACAACAAAAGAACATAATCTTTCTTATAAAAAAATACAAAAACAAGAGGCTCCCAGGAGCCTGAATCGCTCACCTTGTTGAATTTTGCCTTTCAAAGGCAATAAATTAAACAACAAGTTGTCCAACAATTTTGACTCAAGAAGTCTTTGGTAGGACTTATCACAAGATCTTTTCAACAATTGAAAGTTTCTTTTAATCTATCATAGTTTTCAAGATATTGACTGAAAACTATTAAACAAAAAGTAATTTTTCCCCTTTCAAGGGCAATAACTCTTACAAGGAGTCTGGAGACTTTTGTAGTCCTAATAATATACATCATTTCAGCTAATGAAAGAATTTGGATAAACGGTTTTGGAGATATATGTGAAAAACTACTGTCTGACCCCTATGTTCTATTTTTAGTAACAGTGGCCATGTTTTTCAACGAATCAAAAATCCCCACAACAGTTCTATGCAGGATACCCCAAGGAACATTCATAGCAAGTTTGGTTTCAATTGGTCAAGTAGTGTCAGAGGAGAAGATTTTTGTATAATTGTTATTGACGACGACGGACGCCAAGTGATGGCAATAGCTTACACGGCCATTGGCCAGGTGAGCTAAAAAGTCAAAAACAAAAATCTCTAACATGTTGAAAACTGCTTGGAGTGAAACATTTTTTTTCTATCCAAAAACAAGAGGCTATGAGGAGCCTGAATCACTCACCTGAATAAATTTTGCCTTTCAAGGGCAATAAATTAAACGAGGAGTTGTCCAACAGTTTTGCGCCAATGAAATGTTCAGTAGGACTAATCATAAGGATCATTTCATCAATTGAAAGTTTCATTCTATCTATCATAGTTTTCAAGATATTGGCTTAAAACTGCTAAAAACTCCAACATGGCTAATTGATGATCATTGATTGACACAAAAATTTGACCAAAGATAGATCTTATCATGCGGAACACTTACACCCATGTCAGAATTTAGCTAAACGTAATGGTTTTGAAGATTATGTGAAAAACTACTGTCTGACCCCATGTTCTATCTTTAGTAATGGTGGCCATGTTTTTCAATGAATCAAAAATCCCCACACCAATTCTATGCAGGATACCCCAAGGAACATTCAAACGAAGTTTGGTTCAAGTTGGTCAAATAGTGTCAGAGGAGAAGAATTTTTAAGGAAGGAAGACCAAGATGAAGACAGATGCCAAGTGATGGCAGTAGCACACATGCCCTTTGGCAAGGTGAGCTAAAAAGGGACCTTTCTAGCCAGTTAGTGTACCTCAACCTTTTGACCTTTATTTCTAAATAAAATGTCCTATATTCCATGATTAAATTGATTATACACCAGTACTCTGACACATGGAGATCTCTTAATGCATTTTGTATCCCCAATGGTGCTATTACTGCTGTATACTATTTCTTTGACATCACTCTACAACAGAGATTCTGGTGTTTCAGTTTTACCTCAGACATTGTAATGGTCAAAGATACCAAATTACCGCTGATTATAACAAGACACAAACGCCACAATATATTCCCAGGGACAAACAGATCACAACTGATACATATTTACGTCTTATTACTTCCTAATAGAGGCTATTATTGGAAACACGTCAAACAATTTATGTTTTTCCCAAAACTACAGGCCTATATTTAAGGATGATTCGAGCTCTGTCGAAGCTTCAGACACTGATTAATACATCAACAAAATCGAAACTATACTTTGAAAATGTCAGACTGGAGTCACATGTACTGCATGGGAAATGGAGAGCTGCCAAAGATTTGAACCAACCAATATTTTTCATGGATTTCTACCATGATTCGTAATTTGCTCTATTTTTCTCTTGACACAGACAGCCTGTGGTAGATTTCACAAAAAGTCATCAGTGTACAATATGTTTGTTGTCAGTTATATCATAATCATGAAAAGTTGCATTGTGACATCATTCCTTAAAATCAACTTTACACTTAAATCTTTCTTTAAAATCCATCAGAACTGTCAATTTAGATTAACTAAGTAGATCCAAAGCTGCAAAAATCAGTATTACTTAAACCAAATATTTTACTAAGACCATACAACAACTCACTTCACAGGAAACTGTAATTGTAAAAATACTCTCTAATCAAATCCATGGTAAAATTACAGTTTTCCATAAACATTACTCCCTGATCAAATCCATGGTAAAATTACAATTTTCCATAAACAATACTCCCTGATCAAATCCATGGTAAAATAACAGTTTTCCATAAACAATACTCCCTAATCAAATCCATGGTAAAATTACAGTTTTCCATAAATAATACTCCCTGATCAAATCCATGGTAAAATTACAGTTTTCCATAAACAATACTCCTCTCTATCATTTCATGTAGCAAAAAATAGCTAAGTCCAACGAAAAAAACAAAACTGTACGCACTATCTTTATAAAGATACACATCAAATTTGAAATCAATCCATCCATTGAGAGACTCACACAGAGGGACAGACAGACAAGAATATTCTAACATACTGGTACCATCCATTCATTGAGGGTGGTATAATATGGCTGCCATGTTGAATATTACATATACAAAATTTGTTTTAAAGATAAGAAATGTGCCCTAGTGGGACTGCAGTATTTATTAAGTTTTACCATATGTTTGAAGTAAACAAGTTGCATTGGAATTGATAAGGAAGCTCTTAAAAGGCTGTTATTAACTTTTTGAGTTACAGATTTAACACACTTTAAAGTACGTTAGTTCAACATGCTGAAAATGTAGGCATTTCTCCATTATAGGAGATGCACATCTACTCTATGCATGTTTAAATATAAATGCAGTGCAAAGTTAGAATGATAATGGTAAATTTTTTTAGTTACTTATTACACAAAACAGGTACCCCCACTTGGACAGACAGATGAATTTGAGCGGCAACTAGACTTGCTTTTACTGTCTGTGATACAGGTAAAAAGTCGAGACGCAAATACATACTTCCTTTATTATGACACATTACAGTACAAATATAACCATTGCTTTTCTTTTCCATATGCACATAACTTTAAGAACTAAGAAAGCTATGATTCACCAGTAAAAACCAGTAAGTCATTTTAAAATGTATAAGTTTTCCTTTGAGCTGAATTCTAATATATACAAAGAGATGTTTGTAGGCTGATAACATCTATCATACATATACTTTTAATGCATATTACATATTTGGATTTACAAAATCAATTTAGGATTTTTATTAGTACTCTGGTCCTTTTCAAGTACATGTATTAGCCACAACGTAACAAGTCAGCAAAATTATCCTCCACCTGTCTTATTTTCCTCCAAGAATCATTTTTTTCCAAAACTTTTTCTAAAAGTCTAGATAATTTATCATCTGTTGGAAAGCATCTTCAGTGAAAATTTATATTGGTCTTAGAATGTTGACAAATAGTAAACAAAATATTTCAACCTTAGGGAGAATAGATAGGGTAAGGAACATAACTCTTTAAATCAGTGATATGTTTGTATCATATTCAATTTCACCAAAGCCTTTCAGCTTTCCTTCAAACAGAATTAAATCAGTCCAAGTTACTTTGATGCTTACATTAGATTGATGTTAAATGGTAAATACAAACGTTCCAATGATTTGTAAGAGTTGTGTCCCTTACCCTAGGTCTACCTCCTTAACTGGTAATGCCAAATAGGAAATTTTCATTTTTAAAAATCAGTTATTGTTTGTTTGTTGGGGTTTATTGCTGCTCGGACGTTAAACCCAACAAACAAACAATAACTGATTTTTAAAAATTAAAATTTCCTATTTGGCATTAACAAAGACCTGTAATAAGATTTAATTACAGGTCTATGGCATAAATAAAGTCATGAATACATACTTCTAACATGACTTTATTTTTTTTTCATTCATTTCTTCCATTTTGTTTGTACGTAACAATTTTTTTTTAGTTGTTCGCACTGTATAATTCATATTGTGGATTCACAGATTTACCGTTACAAAGTGTAAGCAGGAATTTTTTTCACCACAAAGAAGAACAGAATGAATCATTAAAAAATGAAACTATTTCTTTGAAAATTTTTATGCCTAATAAACAGAAACTGGACTTAAAGTGGTTCGATCTTTGAGAAAAAAATTATAGGATAATAAAATAAAATACTGAATTTGTTAGAATGAGATTTCTTTTGGGTTTAACCTTCATCAGTTAGTGCCCAAAATATAAGAGAGAAAAAGTCAAAATGGACAAACACTATTTGCTGTTATCAGGAAGATTCCACATAAATAGGGTTTGTAAGTCTCGTTCTAGTTTCAGTTTCCCTTCCAGAATTTCTGGTGTAGAACGTATTGAAATCCGAAGACCAATATGCATTTTAGTGTGTACTTCCAGGAAATTCAAACGCTGCTTCACAATGCAAAATCTTCTATTTTATGCTATTCTTAATATTTTTATCTCTTAGAACTTGATAATTGTCATTTTCAATCAGTATTTTTACCCAAAAATGATACTTCACTTTTAATATTGAACTCAATGCTATGTTAATGACGAATCTCCATACATTTGAATGGTAGACTAGGACCCATTCTTACGAAACCACGGTGTCACGTGACGAGACTTACATACCCTATACACAACCATGACTACATATTTTGATAATCAAAATTAAATTATAACAACAGAAACATTTTTGAAAATGTAGTTCCCAACTTACCACTGAAGATATCCTCCAAAGTTCTCAGACTTCTACTACTAATATAACTGAACAATGTAAAGACAGACAATTTTATTGGCTGATCTCTCCCCCGCAGAATAGAATCATGTTTCTAGCTAGTTTCCGCAGCTTTGTCATAAAATCATGCCTTCTTCTCCACATCTAAGCTCTATGAACTATCTGTGCCTGGAAAACCATCAGACCATTTCTATAACACAATATTAACTATCAAAAATCCAACAAGCTTTCCACAAATCAATAGAGTATTGACTGATGCAAGAACAAATTATCGAAACTATCCTGATGCAGTAAAGTCATTCTTTCATAGGCCAATGGCACAAAATAAAGAATTATTTGTCATGGTAGTTTGTTATAGCAAGTCACATATAAAGTAATGCTGTCCAGGATCAATAAAACTCTTAAAACACAAAACCCAAGTTTATTCCGTAAAGGAATATTTCATATATTCAATGTTTTAGGTACTCTTTTCCAATTAATCAATGCCTGTTTTCTGTATGATAAATGAATTATGAATATTTGTGATTTCTATTACCCATAATGAATTTGTGATAATTAAAAGATGAATTGGTTCTAGTCCATCATTGATTTTCTTCATAAAAGGAATTCTGTGCAATTATCTCTCTCTTGGTCCTCGACAAACTGTTCCTGCTAATTTTTGACACAGCATGAAGCAAATTATTACTGACAACTTTGAGCCAATCTCACAGATATTATTTCCTATTATAAGAATTTATTAAACAGCCCATGAGAACAAACAATTTATATTGTATTTTTATGAGTACTTTTGAATGTAAAAGAGGCTTTCAAAAATGGCAAAGGTTGACTTTTTTATATGAGTTTTTCAATAATTACTGCCTGAAATACTTGCTACATACATACATACATACATACATCCATACATACATACATACATACATACATCCAATCATACATCCATACATACATACATGAAAACATTTTTTATTAAATTCCACATTTCTGCTATCGAACAATAAAATGGTCATTACGAATAGTAGTGAATATTTAAATAAAAGCAAACCCCTGCCCTCAAGCACAAAACATGCCTATTTCCCTTTTTTTAGTTTTTAAAAGCCCACTTACAATAAAAATATGAATTAGGAAACAACTAAAATCTACAGCAATCTGCATACCATGCTGACAAACATGGTATTCAAAACTAGAGGCTCTAGAGAGTCTGATTCACTCATCTAGAAAAAATAGTCCTTTTTACCTGTCAAAGGCAATAACTCTATTAAGGAATTGTCATACAACTCAAATTCTTGAGAATTAAAGTAGGCCTTGCTGTAAGAATTATTTCATCAATTGAAGGTATATTTCTATCTATAAGGGTTTTTAATTTATAAGCTTAACACCACAAATTTCATCATGTTTGGATTTTCAAGGGCAATAACTCCAATAAGGAGGCTTCACACTGCCTGGACCCTATAGGAATATTTGTAGGCCTTATCATAAGGATCATTCAACAATTGACATAAATAGATGACAATAGCTCACATGAACCTGTGGTCCAGGGGAGCTAAAATTAATACCCATTAAAGAGTGTTACTTATTTATTGTAAGACATGTAGACAGAAGGAGAAATAGATAGATTGGTAGATGTCTGGACATATGGACAGATTGGTGGATGTCTGTACAGATATATAGACAGACGAGTTGCTGTATTACTTAATCCATTCATAAAAATCAACTACCAGGTAGGCTTACTTTTCTTGTACTCTACTCCAAAGGACATCTCTGTTCAATTGTCAGAATTACATCATCCCAAATGGCCTTTCTACATGAACAGTGATCAGATTCTTCATCTGAAAGAGTATACAGTAAAAATACTATAATCCTTAGGTTAGTTTACCATCATTATAAGACAATGTTGAAATTTATAAAAATAAGGCATCAATGGAATATTAAATGATATCCCGCCAAATAATGGAGAAAAAAAAGATGTTCAAAATGGTGTTACTCAAAAACTACATTGTGGATTTTGAAAATTAAACTTGACCTGCGTTTTATGGTTCTAAACAGCTGTGCAAAGTTTCAAAAAAATTTATTGGACCATTCTCAAGTTATCATCTGGAAACCATTGGGGGACTGACAGGCAGACATGAAATTTTGCAGAGGGTATCAAATAATACCTCCCACTACATATCATGGGGTATAAAAACAAGTGTATATGTCCACTGTTCTCCTCTTAACTGTACATTTTTAACTTTTTAATTACAGGTTGATCTAAGAATTATGCAGAGGATGATATTGTAAATGAAAAGATTTCATGAGCGATTCATTCTGCTTCATTAGAAAGAAAGGAAGGAAAACACAAAATAAATTGATGTGACTAAACTCCATTTTATGGAATACAGTGGTTGCAAAATTATAATTTAAATACTGTAGCCACAACATTGAATTGATATCCTAACAGGGGAAAATAGACATCCATAAAAACAAATTGGTTTACAGTAAGTCAATTGCTTTGAGTAGTAATTTACTAGTGTTAATTAACAGTGTGAATTCCATTCAGTATTTCACATAAATGAATTGAGATCCAATAAATTTAATAAAGGCAGTTGAGAAGTCAGAAAATAGAAAAACAATGACTGGATATATAGCGACCTGCAGTAAAAAAAAATTGAAGGGAATATTTTTCTAAAACTCGACAATCAGTATTATGAGCAATTCTATTACTTTATCAAACTTACATACAACTCTTTTTGGTACACATCCCTAAACTAATAACCATTCTTTCCCTTAAATTGGCAAAAACTCTGGTAAATACCACTATTCAATATTAGCATGGAGAACTTGCCATTCCCAAAAAAAATTACCTATTATATAATATTGCAAATTTTATATGCTGTACACATGTTCAAGGAGTAACTGTAACTTGTTGTAACTACACAGACTTTTTGTACCATGCTAGACTTCTTACAATTAGGCTTTTAGAACAAGGTTCAGTTGCTGCAAGATTAAAGTCATCACTACAGAAGTTTTATGGTCTTCATCATGAACTTGTGGATTGTTAAGGTGTATCCATCTGCACCATGAGAACTGATTTATTAAACATGTAATAGTTTGTCCTTCCTCTTTCATCTACCCTGGACTTGACTTTTTATGAGCAACTCAACAGGTGTTACTAGAAAAGCAGAGGACGCTTACCCTACCGGTGCACCTAGTCCGTGCTCTCAGTTTTTAGTGGAGTCCAAATTACTCATTTACTTTTGTTACTTTGTATGTACTGTTTTGGTTATTTTATGTTATTTGTTGTGAGTGTCTGTTTTCCATGTCTTGTCTTTGTTCCTGGATTACATTCTTTTGATTCCACTACAATCTTGGTTCCCTTGATTACTCTTCCATGTCTGGTCTTTCTTCCTGGATTACATTCTTTTGATTTCCACTACAATCTTGGTTCCCTTGATTACTCTTCCATGTCTGGTCTTTCTTCCTGAATTACATTCTTTTGATTTCCACTACAATCTTGGTTCCCTTGATTACTCTTCCATGTCTGGTCTTTCTTCCTGAATTACATTCTTTTGATTTCCACTACAATCTTGGTTCCCTTGATTACTCTTCCATGTCTGGTCTTTCTTCCTGAATTACATTCTTTTGATTTCCACTACAATCTTGGTTCCCTTGATTACTCTTTCATGTCTGGTCTTTGTTCCTGATATTACATTCTTTTGATTTCTGCAAGAATCTTGGTTCCCTTGATTACTCTTCCATGTCTGGTCTTTCTTCCTGGATTACATTCTTTTAATTTCCACTACAACCTTGGTTTCCTTGATTACTCTTTCATCAGCAGCATAACAATCCAATTTGAAGGAAGGTCTAAATATCCCCTAAAAATTGTATGTAATAAATTATCAAATCCAAAAGAATTAAAATAGAATGCCAAATCCAGCACCAAGAAGTTCTACCATGTGCAATACAAGGAATGAAGTCTTGGTGTTTTATGAATTTCAAAATTTCAAAAAATTTTCAAAAGAAAAGGTATCTGTGCTGTAATATCATGATTATCATAGGTGTTAACCTTCTAAACCTCTAAAGCAGGAGATCACTCTTGCAATATTTGTTTTCAAAGTAGGAGATTTTTTTAATTATTGTTTTTTGACATATCGAATTCAATGCAACTTTAATCCGTAAATTTCAGTTTCGTTTAATATATCGAATTTGACCTTACGCAAGGTAATATAATGATAGTAATTGTCTTAATGTTAAGTTCCAGATCAATTTGTTTTTGAAAAAACTGAAATAGATTATTCATTAATTACAATTTTTTAAGCCAAACGTTTAGAGAAAAGATCTTAAACTCCCGCCTTGATATGGACATAAAGCAGGAGATTGTTTGTGATGCAATATTGTGAGGCTCATGTCAAAGGCAGGAGAGTTAACACTATGTGAATATTCATACACTAGTTTTCAAGCAAAATCTTAGTGTCCATGAAAGAAATCCTTTGTTTAATCTTTTAATTTTCATGCCTATACATACATTCAATAACATGTATACAAGTCATTGAACAAATTCAAAAATTAAGTGTCTATGAGTGCTGATTATTTAGACAAGGATGTAGACAATAACACCATACCATTACACCACAATATATTTTTTCAACTTTATGAAAACATTATGGTTCTAAGGGAAGTAACTCTATTACAAATCTTTTTCAAAACAATTCATAAATTAGGCTAAAAACCACTAATTCCACTTTCCATAGGCTTCTATGCTAATTTCACAATATTCAATGGCTTCTCTGGACTTTACCTTAACTTTAACCTGCAGAGGACTATATATCAGCATGATTCTACATATGTCAGCTCACAATCCTCAGAATGGCATGTGGGGTTAGCAGACTTGCAGTGCAGTACTGGTCACTGGAAGTGAAGGGTCTATAAATAGCATGGGAAATCCCAGTGTTTTCACAAGATAGGGGTATATTTAAAAATCATTATGGAGATTAGGCTTCACATCACAAGAAGCAAAATGCACCTATAAAATGTACAGAAATGTTTTTCCTTTCAGAAACTGTTTAAATTTTTTAAATAAGATGAGAACTTTTTTCACAGCACTATGAGGAACAGGGGTAATTTCTGCGTAGGACTATTTTTGCGTACGTTCCAAATGCTCATTGGTTGAATTGGTGGTCTGTAACCTAAACAGCAGGTATTATAATAAGGTACTTTAAGTTTGCTTTATATTCTGAAAATATCATGTTGAACTTTGAAAATCACCAAAAAAATCAGCAATATTACCAAGTTAATCAACAATTTATGTGAAAAAAAAACTGGAATCTTAATGATTTATACAAAAACTGATTTTTTTTTTCAGGAAAAAATGGAAAACAATTTGTGGTAAAATTTTACAACATTATGAGCAAAGACTAAGTGTTTGAGAATATAAATTGCTCTACTTTAGAATATAATTTTATTGAGTGGAAAGAGAAAGACAGCATGTTCTTTTTTAAATAAAAGATTGACTGGCAAATCTGATTTATTTGGTTTCATTAAATACCATTCAGCAGTGTAATAGGAGTAATGGAGAATAGATGGGTGACCCTCTGTGTAACAGAAGAAAGAGAGTATGGACAGAAGGAATGATAGACAACCCTATCACTACATGTATATATACAAAAAACATTTCTTTGCAGGCCAAGATTAATTAATGTCAATTTCAAGATCAAGTTAATGTAACATAATTTCTTTTGTAATAGATGTTTCTAGGGCCAAATAAAAAAAAATTATGTGTAGATCTGGTCACTGCCAACATAAATCTTTTCTGCCCCCCCCCCAAAAAAAAAAAAAAAACATCGACCAACCATAACTTTCTAATCATTTGTTTTTTTGGATGGAAGGAAGGATAGACAACCCTATTACTACATGTATATATACAAAAAACATTTCTTTGCAGGCCAAGATTAATTAATGTCAATTTCAAGATCAAGTTAATGTAACATAATTTCTTTTGTAATAGATATTTCTAGGGCCAAATAAAAAAAAATATGTGTAGACCTGGTCACTGCCAACCCTAAATCTTTTCTGCCCAAAAAACAAACAACATCGACCGACCATAACTTTCTAATCACTTGTTTTTTTGTTTTTTTTTAAGTTTAGAGCTTAGTCACCATGGTAATAAGATTAAAATTTTAAAACACGGAATTAGAGTTCATATTGCGGTAAAAGGATGTGCTAATAAATGAAAAAGAACTTCTGAAATGAACAATAAAATTTTAATGAAAAGAACAAAAAATGGAAGAAAAATTCCCTACTCAATGACCTCACATTTCTACACATTGTATGTGCCAACCAGAACCGAAGATATTTTTTTATTTAGCCTAATACTTCATCACATTCATGAGACTGAAAAATATAAGAAAGTAATCTCAAAGGTTCAGTGAACATATCACCAATTAATTAAAATTCTTACAGAATACTTTTATTTCCAGGAAGAACAAATATCTGAACCCACAAGATATATCATTTAGAAATAAAGTTTTAATAAAGCAGGAAGTATTCAAATAATACAACAAAAATTTCTTGGTTAGGTTCCTCGCATCCACTGAAAACCCAGAACTGTTAACACTTTATAGTTTACTTTCTGTGATTGAGAAATGTACAAAGCCTAAACAAACTTTGCTTTCTTACTAAGACTTCTGAATTTATTAATTTAATGTAAACCTTATAAGAAATCCTGATTTGTGATTCCATCCATTCCAATGACAATAAAAATCTCAGCACCTGCTAACCCCACACCCTACCCATCCATCCCCCTGTAATTGATCAAATGATCTGTGCCTTACAAGTTCTCCTCACTGCAGAACTGAAACTCTCACAAAGAGGTTTCAGCAAACACAGATTTTTATAGCCCATTATAAAAATCCTTGCTGCAAAAAGTATAGAAAACATTCCATACTATGCATGGATCTATAATGTCACTACTTAAGCCAAATACAGTGGCGTAGCTAGAGTTAATCAATGTGTACGCCTATTTTACAGCAAAGGGTCTGGGGGCTGCTTAAGGCCCCCAGCGGGTCCAGGGGGCAAAGCCCCTCCCCTAGGCCTGAAGCTCCTGTGATTTAGGAAATGTAGACGATTTTTCTAATTGAAAAAATACCCAAACAAGCAAGGACTCGTCGCAGTTAAGATCTTTAAAATTAATCATAGGAAATTAAAATTTTACAATTTTGATGATTCTTGTATGTTTGCCAAAGGGATTATTGTCATTTTGTTTCTACGTTGTATTGTGTCATTTTCTGATATTTCATTATCAGTGATTTACTTATATTAGCAAGATAAGTTGAAATTCATTAAATAGCGAAATGTTTAAATTTAAAAAACATCATGTAGATATCAATCAACCTCTTTACTGGTTTCAGAAGAGTTTAGAGTTCTAGTCAGTCTAATAAATGAGGGCAATCTTCCTGTTTTTGTGTGATACAAAACTGTCAATTACTTTCTCTACATTTATAGGAACTTCCCGGTGTATGCAACAACCCTACTTTTTTTTGTTAATGTGTACACCTGGGCATTTTGACATAAACGTAGCTACACGCCTGAAATAAAATCAATTAGTAGAATCTCATTCCTCTGCCCCTACAAAATTTACAAAAATGTAAAAAAAAAAAAAAAACTGGGGTGGGAATTTCAAAATCAGGAAACTTCTCGTGTCATTTTCTAGTGTCGAGTCCATTGCACAAACGACGGTTGCATCGATCGTCGTCATATCTAGCTGCGAAACGTAGCTCTAACTATTTTTTTTAATTTTCTTAACGTTAGATCGCAAAAAAAAACCATCAAGAGCTACGATTTCGCAGCTACGTCATATCTTACTTCTCTTGCAATGTAAGAGGTTGGAATTCCGTTCTTCCTTCCATACCCCACAGGATGGCATCAAGTTAGAAAATAGCTTGCCAGACACTGAAAAACTCTAGCATTGCAGGAGGACATATCATACCTGCAAAAATTAAAATGAAAATCTTACTTGGCAGGCATGTGTTTTTACATATAGGTAAAGGGGACTGTTTGGACAAGGGATGATAACATAGGAAAATGTCGATTTCTTTAAAATTACAAAACTATCCTGACCCAAAAAGTTTATAATTGGCTTTGTTTGGAGCGAGCTACATGTTTGTTTCTTCTTGTGTAAGAATCAGGCAACGAGTGGCACATATTTTTTTTCAATTTGGACTTATTTGCCTCAAACATATTCAATACATCTAGAAAACTACTGAAAAGCTATTTAAATTTATCCTGAAGCATCAGTGACTTAGATATTTTTTACTACTAATGTACACGAAAAATATGCGGGAAAATTTCCTGCCATTTTTTTTATCGTACATTTCAACTAAATTCGACCTATCAATATCTTAAGGACGCTTACCCTACCGGTGTACCTGGTCCAAGCTCCCAGTTTTTAGTGGAGTCCGACATTTACTTTTACTTTTGTTACTTTGTATGTATGATTTTAGTTACTTCATGTTCTTTGTTGTGTGTGTCTGTTTTCCATGTCTGGTCTTTGTCCCTGGATTATATTCTTTTGATTACCGCTATAACCTTGGTTCCCTTGATTACTCTTTAAAAAGGCAAACTGTAAAAACACTTTAATAGAAATTTCTGGGGGTTATGAGGTATTAATACTTGGATAATGCAATAAAATCTCTGGGTTTTTTTCTTTATGTGCCACATCTTTAACTCGTTTTGCCTGATTCTTTGAAAAAAAATCAAGTTTGATATATCGAAAGTCTCCCGAACCCGGCATAAACCTCCCGATATTTCTTTAAAAAAAAATCACTAACCTTCAGCTTACGTGTCCCTATGAAAGCAGAAAATTCAGCCGCATTCGCGCAACTCTCTCCTGTCTTATTTTGAATTTTCAACTAATATTCGTAATAAATTGCTTAAGTTCTTGTCAAAACACGTCACAGAAAAAATCTCAGCTAATCTCTCGCTTTGAGAAAATATCCCGCTTTAGAATTTTAGAAGGTTAAGACCAAAGGAAGCCTTTTTGTTCGATCTTTCAAACAAGAAATGTGAAACGGTAACTTTCCATTATGACACCAAATTACCAATGCAAAATGTACACGTATATAATTATCAATATAATTTGATTTCTGATCCCATCAGAGACTCGGTACATATACACATGTTTTTTACTCAATGGTGAGTCGCAACACTTGGTATTTTCATAAATGACACCATAACCCGAATGTAAAAGAATGAATGTTTAGGGCGTTACAAGCCGCCCAATTTCTCTTTTTTGTGACTTTCTCGGTCGATTTCAATTGACACAGTAGATCAATACTTTAATTTTATGGGTTTTATGTCCAAAGTCTAGGGCGACCGTTGATAATGAGTTCTTAAAAAAAGGAACTATCATTTATGTCCAAGAAAACGGTTCCAATTTCTGGGACAGATGTCAAAATGGTACAACTTCACATTTAAAAAGTCTAGCTCTTATCGTAAGATGGTCAGAATCAACAACCTTTTCATGCACGCTACGAATTCCTACTGGTGCTTCAGAAAACATCTGAAAATTTCTGTTGACATGTACAGTGTACTTTAAGAAACGACGATTACAGATACTTGATTTGGAAAGAGAGATATGACTTTTGGCAATTTCAAATAGATCATATGTATTTCGCACCCTTGCTGTGTTCTGCACAACAGCAAAGTCAATTATTGATTTTTTTAAGCCCCCCCCCTTTTTATGAAATCCTGCGAGTCTTAGACATGTGGCGTTTAAAAAAAGGCTTCGAATGAATAAGGTTATTACAGCTTAGATCTTCTGATTTTCAAGGGAAGAAAATTTATTGTACTGAAAAGTTTCACCCATCAGATGGGAACATCGGGAACCTCCTTTTGGAAATTTTTTCTCAATTTTATGCAAAATTTTGGTAAATAAAAATTGCCTGGAACCCCCATTTCTAGAACTCACCCTTTTCAAGACTCTGGGTCGATCCCCCCTTTGCACCACTGAGCAACAATCTTTTTCTCTTTTTGATTGTAAAAGTGGCTTTTCATTTATTAAATTCTCTCTCTCCCTGTGTTTATCAGTTATAGTGTTTATTTCGCCACCTTTATCTGCGATACCGTTTCATATATTTTAAATGCTAAAAAACATGAGTTCTGTAGAGGTATTTATGGAGCATCATTTTTTTTACGTCGTCATGTCCAAATGAATAAACATTAGGAACAAGTACACTGTGCTATTCGAAACGTGGATATACAACTCCAATATGTAGCATGGAACATATACTGGAGAAAACTGAACTTAGGGGGATTTTTTTTTGTAGTTAATGGCTACATTAGAGTCTTGCTTTGTTCGAAACATCACATGCATGTATTATATTTGGGATTATTTTGTAATACTTACGTTGTTATTTTAAAATACCGGTCAATATATCTAGCTTATTGGGTACACGCATTTCGCTGTTGATCCTATGATGAGTAGATCAACAAGCACTGTCTTTCTAGAGCGTGAATTCTGTCAAATAAGCTTCAACCATGTTATGTTGAAGTTTTTGTTGTTATCATCACTACAGAAGTTATAAAGTGGTTATCATTTTAACTGACCGACATAAAGCTTGTATGGGGAAATTTCTAAAGTCAGAATTCACGTCTTACCGGATTGTCCATCTACCGAATTTGACATTTACCGGATTTCCCATGCACTGCGACGGTTGCTGCTGATGGAGCAGGGCAAAGTCATGAATACCCTTAGGGTTTATTTGTGGAAGTTTGAACTGTAAGTTCTTTAGTTGTTGTTTTCTTTATTTGTTTTATGGTGTGAGTGTGTTATCATTAGATTGATTAAAATCAGATTGCCTTAACCTCAGCTTTCGTACAACATTTTATTGATCTGTATACTAAATTGTATGTGTAGATCGTCTCAGTTCTTGGTTGTTTTGTTTTTTTTTTTGTTTTTTTTTTGTTTTTGTTTTGTTTTGTTTTTTTTTTTTTTTTGTGCTCCTTTACTTGATGGCCTACTCCTTCACTCATATGAGGCTAACTTTATAGCTGATCTTCTCCAAAAGAAAGAACATCGTTTAGTCGGATCCTTTGATCTCAGTTTCCGCTGTATATATGACGTATTGTCGTTAAACAATCCAAGTTTCGGGGATTTTATACATCGCATCTACCCAAAGAACTTGAGATAAAGGATACTACAGAACAGACACTGTGAAGTCAGCCTCATACCTTGACATACATGGTCTTTGTCCATGGATTGCATTCTTTTGAATTCCGCTAGAATCTTGTTTTGAAAAGGTATATGAATTTCGAATTTTGAATATGTCCGAATTATTCTTTCTAAATGATGCTCCGGAGTTATTTTTGTAATTTGTCCACTTTTAACATTCTTATTTCACGAGCGAGAGACTTTCCATGTAGAGGCCTAGGGATAATAGACTGGTTAGCGAGAGTTTCATGCGTACAACTTCCATGGTCAACACCCAGTTCGGATAAGAACAAAACTTGAAAAGTGGAATTAACACGCTATGAATGAAAATTCATGTGCATTTCCTTTTTCTTGATATGCAACTTATGCTCTGTGGAAGAAACAGTCCAGAAAATAATATATGTATATCATAACCATGGTGCCTCACTAAATAATGTTGGATTGGAAAGGACTGGTGATTATCCTTAAATTTGAATTTATGAGGCAAATATGCGAAAGCGTTACTTCAAGGTGGCTATGGATCAAAATCTTTATATTGTGAATGAATTACCTTTCATTCAGTCTGAATAAGAAAATCCAGAGAAAAGCATACGTGATCATTATAGGTTGGTTTCATTGAATTACATATAAATATTTTTCCAATGGTTTGCACTTTGCATTACTGAGAATTACCCACATTTGTCAGTTATGTATTTCACCAATGGCCATACTGTTAGGAAGGATAGGTATTGCATTAAAACAAATAAATATAAACAACAAACGAGAGACAACTCCGCCGTATAAAATATATAAGTTTAATATTTGGGTTGATCAATAGACATCTATAGTTCAGTCGATAACACGGGAACGACGACATATGTGGTGATACATACATGTACTATACTTGGAAATCATTTAAGTTTTATTCATCATTGTAAATTAGTTTTATAAGGACAATAGGAACTGGAAACTACACAGGTAAGTGGTGTAAAACATGTGTTTTTCTATTATAATCATTTATTTGCGTAATTATTTTCAATAGTTTTAAGCTAAAATGCCCGGGCTAAAAAATATTGATAATACTGCATGTACACACCAACACTCCTACGAAGTCGGACTTAAATGCTCCTGCCATGAAATGTGGAATATTGTTTGTAATGTCTGAAGTCGTTCAGTACGTGACAGAACCAATTCGTTTAATTTTAAGTGTTGTGTTACAGAAAAAGATTGAATAACGAAATATATTCATTTTTATAAGCACACATGTGGCTAACGAAGCCGTTTTAAAAATAGTTCATGAACACGCGATCGGCATATTCATTAGCAACGTTAAACTTGTAGAATTTTGGAGCACGCAGGCCGAGGGTCCATTAAAAATTGAAATGTGATGTCTTGTGTTTCTGCCCCTCATATATATATACATCATGTATGTATCATATTTTGCTTGCGCTGTCGCAAATATATGGCGCTATTGAAACGCGCGTTGTTAATTGGTAACTTGTAAACGCGCTCGGTACCTGATGCCACTGCGTTGTTAGGTCTTCGGACCTAGGCATGTGAACTGCTAGAGTGGCATTTCGCAGCATGTATGGTTTTCTAATACGTAAAATTCAACTTCCAAAGTTGGTCTCCTATCAAGCAACTGAATGTTCATTGAAAAGGTGATTCATAAAAAAAAGATGTCGTCTCGATAACAAAATTGTCAACCTTTGAATCGAAAACATTTTCTGATTAACACCAGGGACTTTATATTATACTCCCTGTCAAGATAAATTAAACGCATTTAGATTGAGACTAGAAAGGTGTTGGCATCTACAAAACGGGGTCAACTGGGCTACTTCAATTTATTCCACAGGCCCTTGGGACCAGGACTTTTTTTTAATTTATAATAAAAATATTTATTAGATCATTTTGTTTCCATATTTTAACTTCCTTAGAGAAGGAGATAGACGCCAAACTGGACATAGTATAACAGCATTAAAGAGAAAGTGGACATGTCTGAGATCACATATAATAACTGAAACATGGATACAAAATGATTGAAAAAATATTTTATGATAATTAAAAAAAAAATGCTGGTCCCAAGGGCCTGTGATTTATTCATTGTCTATCAGATAATCTGCCAACTAATGTTAAACTACTTCCAATCCATCAATCTTTAAAAGTATAAGTAAAGCATAGTCTAAAAATTAAGACAGTTCTGTATTTATTAGCGAGTTCGGAAACTAGGGACCTCAACAAACTGCAATGATGACCCGGTCAAACATTTCAATACTAAACTGTTCCTGGTCGATTTCAGCACAAATAAAGCCAATTATAGAACAATTTCTGCAATTTTGACATTTACAATTTGCACGGAGTGAGTTTAATTGCTGCTCGACAACAGCTTATTTCATTTAATAGAAATTATTTCCAGAAAAGTCGATGATTTTGTTGTGCCGTTTAAAAAATATGAAAATTCGTGATAGAAAATGAGTTAGTACTAACGTTTTTGGCGCGAACACAAATGTGAAAAATGAAATTAAGGAAACAGAGAAAGATAAATGTCTATTTAGCTAGCTATAGCCTTTTAAACTACGTATCACAATGATACACCGTTGCTAATGGGTAATCAAGGAAACCAGGATTCTAGCGGAAATCAAAAGAATGTAATCCAGGGACAAAGACCAGTCATGGAAAACATACACAACAAAGAACCAAAATATTACAAACAAAGTAACAAGAATAACGTAAGCAGGAACTTTGCTTTTTTTTATTTTTTTTTATTTGCCCAGCTTATTTTCATATCGCATTGGCGTAAAAGTTGCACATCAATAGAGACCAACTTTTGTAGGTAAGTATAAAGTCGATAAAACGACGAGCTGTTTGTACTTTTTGTTTTTTTTAACAGTTTTCTATTATGTAAGCAATGGAAACAATGCACTTGGAAGAATTAACTGGTGAATATCATTATGTTACGGAATATTTTCGCCCTGCCAAAAGCAAAAGTCGAACACCCGTCTAGTTAACAATGCATTTGAATAGGTTTATTTGTAGAAATCCCAAGCACATTGAATAAACTCCACTTTCTTAAAATATAGCACTAATTTGTCGTTTTCAATTATCATCTTGATATAGTCTTAGATTAGTTTACGGCATAGAGAGCATTGATGGGGTCAAGGGTGAAGGGGCGTCCGGTGATTCAACCTCCACTTTTGTTTGATTTTTTTTATTTCTTGCATTTTTGGCAAAAACTGTCTTCTGATAGCCTGAAACACTCCCTGTTGCAAACCCTCTTTTCAAAATCTATTGGTCCTTGCCTTGAATGATTTAAGTTGCAATACTGTTGAGGCAGTCTGTATGAAGAGTATTTTTTTTTTGGTATATTCGTTTCTAAGATCATTGTGATTCAATAATTAATCTAGATTGAATAAATCTTTAATGTTGATCCTCTCAGCATATCTCACCCGTTTGCATCAACTATTGTGTTTAAATTGGACTGCTAAAAATAGTGTTATATATTGTACGATTCGAAGTCAGCAGACATTTATCTAATATTGGAAGAACAATGTTGATATAATACAATCTCTAGATAGGATATGAGTCTATAACCTTGTTTTCTAAAGTTCGTCCATAATTTATGTACTAGTTGACGATATAAACAAAACAATATAACAGTATATGTCTCTTTTTTAAGCGGAAACATAGTACTGCCGTGATTACTCCTAAAACATATGAGGTTGGAAGTCTGATCTTCCATACCTTTTGTAAAATGATAGGACGATGTCAAGTATAAATAGTTAACCTCTAGAAATACTGGAGTAATGACACCTCAACGTCACTGTATGGTTGGTTATTAATCTATAACGCTTTTATACGCGAATTTAAGTGGACACACCTGGTGCGCGCATCTTAAAATATGGATATTTTTTTACTAGAAATCGTGATTTTTCACAAATTCTGCCTTCAAAATGTTCTCGGTAAATAATTCTATTAACGCCCCATAACCATAAAGTCCTGAATTCGCCCATTGCTTTCCTGTATGAAATGATTATATCGTACGTGTTCTATCCACCTTTCCACGTGTTTACAGATTCAGTGCAGGATCAGCTCGATATTTTAATTCAGTTTTTTTGTTTGTTTCTTTGTTTTGTGGTAAATTGGTTGACGTTATAATTATCCCTCGGTGTTTTGATTTTAGGGTATCCCATAATTCCACTTTTTATGATTCTACAACAATAATACTATTAACATCATTTTGCTTATTGGAACTGAAAAAAAAGAACATTGTCTTATCTGGTTGTGTCCGGACTTTCATCAGATTTTCATTATTGTGGGAAATCAGCTGAACGCACCGGGAATGACTTCCTTCATGTTCCATCAAAGTTCTAGAATTACTGGGTATTGATCTAGATTATATTAAACTATTTGCGTTCACATTAAATTTGTCCACAAGATGACTGATCGCCACTTAGATAAATGATCTTCTAGTACTTATAGAAAAAAGCTAATCAAGTGAAAGGCAAAATGTCTTGTTTGACATCTAAATTTTGTTTACAGACGACAGATGGAAAGCAGTAAGAAGATATCGGAACTGAAGGAAAGATTAAAAGGAATTGAACCCTTAGAAGACGAACCCGATTTCTTTTCATCGGATGAAACGTTTGTATTCCACTCTTTAAACTTGGGTTTTATGAAGTCCGGAAATTGGAAATAATACAGCGATCAGAAGAAAACACACAAAAAAATGTGTTGTCATCCAAGGGTGCAAGTTTTGTTTGCAGCTTGATATTGCTCTGATAGAAACTCAAATTTTGAGTGAAAGATCATTTATTCAAAACTATAAGAATAAGCATATTACATGTTTGCTATAAATATTGTATCGGTATTATTTGGTGGAATTATTTTAATTTAAAACCAATATCTTGTTAACAATTTTAAGTTCATTTACATATCATGTCATAACCTACCTATTTGGCCAAGAAACTCGACTGACTAGTTCGATGACCCTCGACCATATGCCTTCGGTCAATATACGTATGATCGGGAATATAGTGCCTTGCTTGCGTTTTTTTCTCCCATCAAAGCATATTGCATAAATAAAGATGAACAAAATAAACAGTAAAGAATAGGAATTTCTGTTTAAGGTTACATTTTACCAAGTTAGGTTTTCTTAATGCTGAAGCATCGTCTTGGTACAGTAACTAATAAAGTTAAATCCCAACACACAATATTGCCTGACGCACAACGATTATATAGATCGAAAGACGCTTAAGCAACTGCGTAGAAGTGTCTGCTGATGAATCAATAAAAAGAACGCCTTCAAAACGCTCCGGTGTCTGGAAGGAATGGGTTGAACCTGTGGCGTATAACCCCGCATTGGGTCAAAGCTTCAACGAACAAATTTTGTTGGTCCTTAACCAGCTGATTAAAGGCTAGATTTCCAATTAAAAATCAAATGTCAATGAAGCATTTTGTATTAGATCAAAAGTCTAAGGTTGCATAAATCCATGTTTTAAAGTCCAATTTTATGAAATCTATTTTTGAGAATATGTACTCAAATCAAGACTTAATTGCTACAATGGAGGGTATAGTGTGGTTGTCCAGACTTCTGTTCCATGCTGTAAACCAGCAATCATTATATTCGCAGAGTAGCTAGATTTCTGAAGTCTCGAGACTGGGATGTGAACGATGCTGAGAAAATGATGAAAGAATCGATAGAATACAGACGAAAAGTGAGACCAACATTGTTGGATTGTAAATGGTGCCACGAAAACCCAGGATGTCACTCTATGGTAAATAATAGAACTAGCGTATGAAAGGATTGGTTGATAGAATAATTTGTTTTGATTGGTTGACTGAGTGATAAGGTTTTTTTGGTGGTTGAATGATTGCTTGGATAGAATAGATAACTGCTGAAAACTTCCGCTCTACATGATACAAATGTTCCCTATTTTTGTGGTCTGATCATACAACTGGAGCATGATCATGTTATAAACTTAGGCATGTGTACTATAAAAAAGAAATACATTGTAATAGAACTACAGAGTGAAGAGATGTATCTTTAAATTGACTTAAATCACCCGTATTCTTTTGAGTGAGGACATTTTTTTTAAATTTGATCCCAAAAGCTTAGAAGTTTAAAATACTGTATGTATACAAGTATTATAACAATGTAAAGTGATTTCTGGATTTGTGGTTTCCATTGACAAAATATGTAGGCGATAACACCATTTTTGTATCCGTTCCTCCTCATACGTATACACAGCTCACACTTATATAGAAAAACCATTGTGTTAGCTATACACGTACTGTATTTCCTTGTTACAGACTTGTCTTGAGTGAGTAGTAGTGAATCCGGGTTTTTTACGACTCTGTTTCCCAAATCAGGTCTCAAACTTTTGTACAGAAGTTCGACATTAAAGAAGTCCTCGTCAACAGGAGTTCCTTTTTGGAAAGTCAAAGTAATCCTGGAAACCTTGGAACTTGCTTGGATAAAACCCACAGTAATGCCTCCTTCAATCACCCGGTCACGAAACCCTCTCTTCAATCATATACTCTTAATCTGTTGAGATTTTTGACCAATATGTTTTAATTACTTTAGAGAGGCAAACACGCATGTCATCTTGTTCAGGGACAACTCCGGGATTAAGACTCGGTTATAATTTCCTGGAAAAAGGACTAACTTTGAGGATATACTTTCCAGATTATAAAACAGAAAATTATCTATTCCATTTATAATCCTGCAATTTTATCGCTTTAACTTGACGATCCTAGTCCCGTTAAAAATCAAGTAATCTCTTCCGTATAGGTATATGTTGTACTTTATTTTTGTTCCAGAGACAAGTTGGCTTTGATGAAGCAGGTAGACCTGTTGTGTATTCTAGCTTTGTACAGGCTCACTTGCGCCACACTACCGTAGAAGACTCAGTCTGCCACTGTACTTACCTAATAGAAAATGCTCAGAGGACGATGAAGCCTGGTGTACCTACATGGGTGTTTGTTATTGATTGTACTGGTAAGTTGCAAGAAGGACAAAACTTACAGTTAGTCATAAAAGTTGGATTTTATACAGTATTAGGGGTCAGTAATTACCTTGACCATTTGTAATAGGGGTAATTAGCAGACACGTAACTAGGTGATTTGGAGGTGGACGATAACCCTCCCTTAATTTGGAAGAGAAAAACGTAAATAACTGTAAAAAAACGAGATTAAAATTAGTTAAACATTACTAAATTAGGGACTATTTTGTCCACACAACCTCTCCAAACTCTAAACATTTCTGTGATATTGTCAGCGGTGACCGCAGAAACGATTCTTCCTGTTCATGGAAAACTCCAGGACTAAAACACAGGATATTACCTGGAAAACGAAAACATATTTTAAATCAGACTTAAATGAAAGTATTCTGTATACACTATATTACTCGTGTGCCGAACCAACATCGGTTCTTGTCTTAGAATAAGATCTATATATCGTACATATTTGAACAATGACCTTCGTGTTGTCCGTTTCAGTAAGTCTAACCGTGTTAAATTGATGAGATAAACATTGAACCAACTCCTGAGATAACGAAGTCACCACACCGAATTTTTAACGGCTGTCATCGTGAACTTGCCACACTGTAATGAGTACAACTTCATGTTTTTTGTATTTTTTCATGATATTCATGAACTTGACATGTGTTTCTAGAAATGCAATAAATCAGAGCTCTCTTACCCTACCGGAGCACCTGCTATAACCATAAGGTTTGGTCGAATCAAACAAATTCACTTGATTTCTTTTCAGATTTAAGTTTCAGTTTCAGCATGTTTTTTTTTTATTGTTTCTGTCTACGTTTTCTTGGATTTGGCTTTAATTATCCCGTTTTGGATATTGCCTTTAAAAACGGCTACCTCCGATTTCCCCTTTAGAGTCCCTTTTCCTATATAATAAAAGACTCTGCATAAGACACAATTCTCCTCAACTCCTTGCATCTAATATCCCAATTACAATTACATCAGAACGTTTCGAAAAATGTTGAAATTCTTTTTCATTCAGGCATGACAATTCAAGCATGTAACCCTAAGCTGGGATATGGTGTGTCACAAGTTATGTCAAACCACTACCCGGAACGTCTAGGGATGGTTGTTTGTGTCAATCACAACCCTGTATTCCAGGGTATCTGGAAGGCCATGAAAGTTTTCATTCATCCCAATACTGCATCAAAAGTTAGACTAGTAAAATCTAAATCTAAAGTGAAACAAACATTTATGGAGCTATTTCCGACAGAACTAGCCGACTGGATACTTGAAGAAATGAGACTGAACAAATTGCGGCCAATGCCTAAGTCACAGGAAGAATTCTGGAAGAAACCACCAACGGGGGTACATCATGACCCAAGAGGTTGCCCGTCATACGTGGAGAATTACGTGGACATTCTGTCAACACAAGGTTTTACTAATAATCATAAGCCTCATCCAAATGTGATAGATTCAGAAATGGGGAAATTAAAATCTACGGAAAGCCATGCCAGTCATCATGACAAACACAGCGTAACAAACGATATACACGTATGTGATTCTAGTAACTCAGAAAGTGATGATGACTTTGAACAAATTGAAATAATAGATATTCCTGATGAATATCAAATTCCCGAACATGCAATAAAATTTACTTGATTCAGACAGTAGTCTTTGTTCCATAATTGATCAATGTATGATCAGACATTGTATTGAATAAATTCAATAGTAAAAATCTTTAAACAGAATGGTGATTCTAATTGACGAGTTACAGTACTGTTAAATGGATGAAAATTAACAACCTGTTCAATTTAGAGAAAGAAAAATACGGTCAATGTTTCAGAGTAGCATTTACAGATTATATGACTTGGACATTTTAAACTTAATGGTAGACCCTCTGTCGTCATCCAATGTATTGACAGTCACTACAAAACTGCTATTTTTTTATGTTTCAATTTTACAGATTACTAGTTTTATTAAAAGTAGACCTACTAATTGTTTCATTCAGTCACTGGATGTAGGATTCAACAACATTCCGGTTTTTTTTTCAATCCTCGGGTTTCCAATCTGAATGATGCTTTCCCAATCATGAAAGTTGAAATCTGAAGTTGATCTAAACAGATAGATTCATGTTAGATCTAACATGCAGTAACTGAATAAAACTATTAGTGGTCTAATTTTCTAACAGGCAGTGACTTAATGAAACGACTAGTTGGTTAATTTGTATTGATAATTAAGGACCTATCAAGTTTTGAAGTCAAATTAGCAAGTCGCCGTAAAAATTATCAGACAGTGGTGAAATAGTCAATAAATATAACGAGAATGAATATGATAAATATGTCAAAAAGACAACAACCCCACAGGGACGAAAAAAAGTCAGCTCAAGGCCACCCATAAGTCTTTAGTGAACGACGATGAACAGACTGCAGCTGGCCCCAAAACAAAATTAGACTTATCAAGTCCCATACCATACTTTCACTATTTTTACTACCACACTCAGAAGAAATATAGCAATATAGTGAATTATATTGCAAACATCATAGTTGCTTTGATAAAATTTAGCAACAGGTTATTCTGTAATAAAATGCTCTGCAAGGAACAGCGTGATACCACCACAGAGGTCGAACCCAGAAGTCTTAGTGGTCTATTTTTATAGCTATATCATTAAAGTTTGATACAGCCCTGAATTTTGATTGTGATTAAATATTGCTTTCTGAATTAATAGCAGTTAGCCAGTAGCCAGTTGAGAGGTGAAATAGTGGTCATTTCTTTTACGGGACCCCGAGACATCTTGTGGAAGCATGTTTTATTTTGTTGAATTCAAATTTTATGGTTGGTCAACATTTCACCATTTTTGTTTGATTTTGATTTTAAATTTTCAATAGAAATTTTACATTTCATGAGGGTTTGAATTTGTGGTTTGACCAAACCATAGATCCCACGAAAATTGAACCTCAACGAAAAATTGATCTTCAAAAGTATAAGTGTAAATTATATAGTAGTACTATATGGAAAAAAAATATTGTAATTGCGTATTGGAATAAGTGCGCGAATATCATCACCACTAGAACCTAGACTGAAGTGTATCTGAGACTTTACAATGTTAAAAAGCTTGACAAAAATATGTTTAATCAACCATAAATTTGAAAGAAATTTTTTGAAGTGAAAACAGTGCAATTTCTTAGATTATTTGTGGCATGGGGGACTCGTTACACCTTTCCTTGGGGTGACAAAAATACAAAAAAGTAATAAGACATACTCTCTGATATTTTAACTAGAGTGCTAGGAGTCTGAGTGGTCATGGCCCCTTATACTAGTATCCAGATGAATGCTATGGTTCAAGCTTCAACCAATATTGTCGGTGCAGAAATATATGGAACCCTATGAAATCAATAATCACTGGCCCTGGGCCATATGCATGTAGTGTGATCCACATAAAACCATTTTTAGCAATGACCTTTAGCTATGATCCTTCAGTTTTTGGACTTGAGTAACTGTAGATTACTTGTATTGACGATTATACATGTTAGAATCAATATATATTTTATAATTATATAGCAAGAAACTTCAGTTGTGATAATTTGAAAGGTCAGTATGTGTATATCTACCATAAATATAGTGTAGATATAAATGGTCCTAATATTAAATCAATAAGATATATAGTAACACATGGTAAAGGCAATTGTATCTATTACACTGCCTGAATGAATCATATACTACAACACTAACAGATGGGGAAACATTGTAGGTATAGTTCAAGCTAAGACACATGCAGGGGCTAATTTTTTTTAAACCAATAACTCTTATAGTTAAAAATGGATTCACAAGAGTTCTTAATGTCTTTTTTTTTAGTTAAATGGTCAACTGTTGGGTACCATTAGTATCTGGCTGTTTTACATAACTTTTCATGGATAATTATAATTTGGATCATCAGATTCTTCAAGCTCCAAACAGACGGTAGACGTATCATTAACAAGTCTTACGTAGGAAGAAGGGTCAGTGTTCCGGAGCTTACATATTCTTGTCCTTTGAATACAATTTCAAGAAAAGAAAGTTGTGATCAAACATTTTTTGCCAAATGCAACAACTACAAGTAAAGTAGTGCATTATAGATTACTTTCATGATTTCATGGTCCTTCGTTTTTTTTTTTCAACAGGCTGTCCAACACCTTTTGACAAAAGGTAAGAGCTAATCTGATGGCTTAAAATAAGAAATTTTATGGCTGAATTCGGGCCAAAATTAGGAATTTTACAACATGGAAGCAACTACCACTTACAAAATTTTCGATCTTTCATTCGTGTGAATTCCTGACGGAAAAAAACCTGATTACCTGCGAGGAAGGAAACAATTACGAAGCACTCTCATAATTACAAATCCAGCAAGGATAATTATCTAAACACTTAAGACAGCAGTGGAGTAACATGAAAGTTTCGGAATTGACATGAAAAATAAGGGCTTTTTTTATGAATTCCCTTTTGAATTTCAAGTTTTTTAGCCTAACAAAAATTAGAAATTTTTAGGAATTTTAGGGCCGATGGACAGCCTGCTTTCAGAAAGGATTTCAAATACAATCGCATTCCCATCAAAGCAATGTGTATATTCTGTATCTGTGTAGCAAAGTTCAGTTAAAATTATGGATTGCATTTTTATCATTGAAAGAACCTGCATATCTATGGATACCCAGTACATCATTGCTTTAAATGTATTTAGCATGATACTTACCAGGATTTGTACCAGAAAGGTATTATTTATTTTTTGTTTGTAAACAGAGATTATAGGCCCAGATTATGAGTTGAAGTTATTGGTACATTGATAAATATGTTGACTTTAGGATGAATAAACTAGCATAGCATCTAATGTTAATTCTTTAAATTCATTTCAAATGACTAAAAATACTTGGAATATTAAAAAAAAATATGCTAAAATGCAATCAATTGTTTATCAAACCAATCACTAACATATGGATTTTTTTGGTGAGTATAAACCTTTTAGGGATTTGAATTATGACAAGCAGTAATGCATAAAAATCATAACAGCTACCTCTTCAATATAAGAACTCAAGTTTGTTTTACTTAGAATTACATAATAATAGAGTGTAATCTTTTGTATGATTCATCCAGTTTAATTTGGAGTCTTAGAGGTTTTAAGGTAACGTTTCATGACCCTCCCTCCTACATATGTGGGTGCTCTGAAACATGAACAGCTCAAAATCTTTCTGTCTGGAAATGGCATATGTAGTTAAGAAGACTACATGCTTCAATATGGAACGCCGCAACTGTCTTTTGTTGATGGTTTTCTATATACGCAGTACATTTCTCGTTACACACAGTACTTTATTTGGTATACATAGTGTATTTCACATTATACGTGGTCGTGGACTCATTATACGCGGTGTATATAGCTTTATTTGCAGTATAACTGTCATTTTACGTGGTGCGTTTTTCATTATATGCAGTACAAAACTAGGTATACGCAGTACTTTTTACATTATACGTGGTACATATATCGTTATACGCAGTGCATTTTGCAATATACGCTGTACACTTCATGTTATACGCAGTACATTTTCTGATATGAGCAGTAGATTTCACTGTATGAGGAAAGACATACGCAGTATTTTACGCCTTATTTGCAGTAGTTTCAACTTTATACATAGTACTTTGCTTTATATATGCAGGGGAAAATTCACTGGATATACGTAGTGCATTTGTCATTATACGTGGTTCTTTCGACATTATACGCAGTAGATATTTCGTTATGATGATGATCATTTATTCTCGTTACTTTCCGTAAATGTATGACTGTAACCGAGCCCGCGGACTATTTTGTTGGAACTTTTTTCACTCTGGCGCCCAAAATGTCGTCTGTAAAACAGAAGGCCTGTCTGGAAGAAATTGGTCTAGGAACCCTTCTGCAGAATTTCGTCGACGAAAAGATTGATGATGAAGCATTCTCTTTTCTTTCTGATTTTGATCTCTCAAGGATTGGCATCTCAACGATTGGGGACCAACGACCATTATGAAAAAAAAAAGATACACAGTACAACTCATCATACTGAAGCCTCATACCAAACTATTGTCTACATTTTTTAATGGACGCTTCTTTGAAATAAATGAAAGCCATGCAATCGAATGACGTACAAACTATTGTCCCCAACCTGTTAAACATAAATGTACTATGTATGGATTTGACTATTCAACCAAAGTTAATCTGCAGAAACGACCCCTTCTGCTATTTAAAATACAAGTCACCTCCAAACATCGTCGATCCACTACTCGTGGTTGGTACATCTGTAGTAGCGACATGTCGCTGCATTTTCTCCCTGAGCCTTACTCTGTCCCCAATCATTGAGATGCCAATCCTTGAGAGATCAAAATCAGAAAGAAAAGAGAATGCTTCATCATCAATCTTTTCGTCGACGAAATTCTGCAGAAGGGTTCCTAGACCAATTTCTTCCAGACAGGCCTTCTGTTTTACAGACGACATTTTGGGCGCCAGAGTGAAAAAAGTTCCAACAAAATAGTCCGCGGGCTCGGTTACAGTCATACATTTACGGAAAGTAACGAGAATAAATGATCATCATCATGACGAAATATCTACTGCGTATAAGGTTACAGACCACCAATTCAACCAATGAGCATTTGGAACGTCCGCAAAAATGGTCCTACGCAGAAATTACCCCTGTTCCTCGTAGTGCTGTGAAAAAAGTTCTCATCTTATTTAAAAATATTAAACAGTTTCTGAAAGGAAAAACATTTCTGTACATTTTATAGGTGCATTTTGCTTCTTGTGATATGAACCCTAATCTCCGTAATGATTTGTAAATATACCTCTATCTTGTGAAAACACTGGGATTTCCCATGCTATTTATAGACCCTTAACTTCCGTTGACCAGTACTGCACTGCAAGTCTGCTAACCCCACATGCCATTCTGAGGATTGTGAGCTGACATATGTAGAATCATGCTGGTATATAGTCCTCTGCAGTTTAAAGTTAAGGTAAAGTCCAGAGAAGCCATTGAATATTGTGAAATTAGCATAGAAGCCTTTGGGAAGTGGAATTAGTGGTTTCTAGCCATAATGTCGAAAGAACTACGTATAATGACAAATGCACTGCGTATATCCAGTGAATTGTCCACTGCATATATAAAGCAAAGTACTATGTATAAAGTTGAAACTACTGCAAATAAGGCGTAAAATACTGCGTATAATGTCTTTCCTCATGCTGTGAAATCTACTGCTCATATTAGAAAATGTACTGCGTATAACATGAAATGTACAGCGTATATTGCAAAATTATTCTACATTTTTCCAACCCAGAGCCAACAATGAATCAAAATTGAAGCATCGTCGAAACGACTTTGGTAACAAACATGTTAAAAAGACTTCATATTATTCTTGATGCAAAAATACATGTCGGTTTCAAGAAAAGTAAAACAAGGAAGCAAATCCTGATTTATGAAAGCAAATATTGTGTTGTACCTAAACTGCGATACTAAGTTGGACCAACGTTGGCCCAACGTTGAACCACCAATATATATAATACACCTTAAACAAAGCAAAATTGGTCTTTCATTTTGAATAGATGTAAACATATTTTCAATGTAAATTCATCCTAAACACAAAACAATCACAGGTATTATCATACGTCTAATCAATGAAAAAAAAAATTGCTAATTTTCAATAATTAGTATACCAATGCTCGTAGTATCTGTTAATGTTATAATAAATTTTCTTGTTACAATTTTGTAAATTCGCTCTACACGTTGACATACTCACTAACAATTAGAGTGGGGAAACGCTCTCGGACCCACGTGGGGTCTGAGAGTAGGCCAGAGCGTCAACACAGCAGCCCAGCCGCTAGTAGGACATACTCTGACTTAGTTCTTCGGTCAAGTAACCCGAAGGCTGGGCTCCGCTACCTTCTACTACTAACCGGCAATACTAACAGAATCCCCGTAAGGGGCGATCGTGCGAGATCCGTAAGGATAGTCAAGACCGTAAAACCCCCAATCATCAATTTTGTAAACTACAATCAGCTTCTTATTGGTATATTCTTACTGTGAAGAATTTATATGACAAACTGATGGGAAATTTGAATGCTTACTCTGAAGGAGTGCACAGTATCAGCACTCTGCAACATGACCAGGAAATACATTATAAAATTATATTAAGAAATATAATCGTCTGAACATATGGTTGGGTTTACGTTGGGCTTATGTTGGGCAAAAATTGAGGATTTGTTGGCATAACGTTGGGCCACCGTTGGCCCAACTACTGTCTGCCTCCGTTGGGCCAACTTTGGCTCTCTTTGCACTTACAATTTGGGCCAACATTGGGTACCCTACGTTGGCCCAACGTAAATGACTCCGTTGAACCAACGCTGACCCAACGTAAGGATGCTGTCTGGGCTAAAATTACATTACCGGTAACACATGATTTAAACTGTGTAAGTTAGTACATGTACAAAACTTTACACCACTTTATTCTATAAGGCAGTAAGCTTTATCAGATGAAATACATGATTTTTAACAAATCAATTCAAAGAAAATAGCTTTTACACCTCATATATTCCGACACAATCTTCTTTAATAATTTCACAGAGTAGAGTTACAACGGTTGAGTTGCAAAATCAGACTTTAGTGCATGAGCTGAGAAGCGTCCTGTACATTAGAAAAATCAAAACATACGTTTTCCATATGCTTTGAAAACACCTGAAAAATATATGTTTCTCATCTGCTTTTCGTTAGTTAAGGACCGCCATAAAAAACATATGAGAAACCTATGTTTAGGACTACAAATTAATTCATGGAAAACTGGTAAATAAAAATCATATAGTAATCATATGTCGTCCTTAGGACTCATTGTATGTAAAAAGGTATTGTTTTCACATAATTTAAGAAAACTGTTGTTTCCATGTGATTTTATAGGAACATGAACATATATTTCCATATCAGTCCTAAACATATTTTTCACATGTTTTTAAAGATATAAAAACATGGGTTGCAATTTTTTCCTTTGTACACCTGTAACCTCACTCATCAACTCAAACGCGTTTTTCATGTACTCTTACAATTACCATTTACGAATAATTTTTGTCAGCAAAAATAAACTGAAGCTTTTAGTACGTGGGCTGAGATAACCCCCATGCACACTCCACTCGTCAACCAAAATATGATTTTCCAGGTACCCTTATACCTCCCATTTACGAATCTTTCTATCGCCAAAAAATAAACTGAAGCATTTTTGTATTTTTAGCTACTTTTCATACCTCGTTGAGTCAAAAATATATTTTTTTTACGTTTTTTGATTCTTTGAACTTCTTCTTTCTACAAAATGAAATAAAGTAACATATATATGTATCATCATATAGCCCAATGTCTCAGCTTTACAATGGTACCAAGAAAATTGTGGTTACAGTTGTGGTTTTGGGGTAAAATGAAAAAAATGTACCCCTACCCCACTGAAAATTCCTTTTAATTGACATATTTTTTCCATGTCAAAACCCATAGAGTATTTATGTTTCTGTGAAAAATCTCTTATTTGGTAATTCTGTTTAGCATTATCTTGAGTTCTTTTGATGAATTTTGGCGATTTTCGTAATCAGAATTTATCTAAAAAAGTGAAAAATGAAATTTTCGGTTTTTCCGTAAAAAGTCACATAAATTCGACTCTACAAGCTATTGCTCAATTAAAACGTCTCAAATTTGGTATAATTCGATAGACAATTTAATTCTCCATAAACCACGAAAAACTCAAGAAAGAATTTTCAAAAATGTTAAAAATACTACCCATACCCCTTGAAAACTGGTTTCAGTATCAATCAGAATCCTCATTCACAGCATACTGACACCGCAAATTCCATATTTTAGGCATTCATAGTTAAGATAATGATGTACCAAACATATCTCTTAGATTTTCTTTTGGGGGTTACAATTACAGTAAAATCGTAAAAAGGGGGAATTTTCAGAATTTCAGCATTCCTTCTATATCACCCGTTATTGTCATTTTTTCAGAATACCGTAGTTTAAACAAGCTTTTGAGTGATACAGGACATTAATATATGGTCTTAGCTTCCAAATGAGTCTAAGTAATGAATATTTGAACTTTTCCAAGTCAAGTTAGGTGAAAAATTGCCACCCCTAGTCATGAAAAAAATACCTCAACATGAACTAAAATATAATTTTAGGCATATAATCGGTGTAAAATAGACATGTTGAGTACTATTGTTTTAATTATCGATGTATCCAACATGTCTTCTCATTTCAGATGCGTGTTTTTCAGTTTCAATGTGGCAAAAAT
The DNA here is from genome assembly GCA_037379345.1 of Perna viridis. NCBI lineage: Eukaryota > Metazoa > Mollusca > Bivalvia > Mytilida > Mytilidae > Perna > Perna viridis. The sequence continues at coordinate 25,863,668 of CM074515.1, forward strand.
GAGTTTTTCATAAAAAGTGAAATTTTCGGAATTTCATATTTCTTCCATTTTACCTATAATAGGTCTTTTTTTTTCAAATACCGTACTTCAAACAAGCTCTTGTATTTGCAAATACAATTGTGTCTTAGCCTTCTAATGACCCCAAGTAATAAATATTTGAACTTTTCCAAGTCAAATCAAGTGAAAAATTGCCAACCCAACCAATGAAAAGATTACCTCAACATGAGCAAAAATGGTTCGTTTTTTAGCATATTATCGATGTAAAAAAGACATGTTGGCTACTTGTGTCTTATATATCTATGTTTCAAGTACCCTGCTTCAAACAAGCTTTTGCATATTCAAATACATTCATGTAGCATCTGACCTTTCCAAAGAGCCAAGGCAATGCACAATTAAACGTATTCCAGGCCATTTGGGCGAAAGAATCGTACCCCTACCCACTTAAATCTGCCCTAAAGTGAAAGAAAATGACGTTTATAGCATACACGAACTGTGCACAATGTCTGTCTGGCATTTATTATGGAGAACTTCTTGTATCAATCATACTGTCAAGCAAATATGCTTTAATTGTCCCGGAGTTAAAATATTAAAAAAGGGAAATTGAAGAAGACAGATTATCACGTATTTTAGCACGTAAATTGTATAATTTTTGTTTAAAATATCAGTTTTAACATGATTTGATTTTGTTTGTTATCATTATTTTTATACATATATGGTTTCAAAGAAGCAACTATGATGAATAATTGGTATACATGTATCCAACACCATTTAAAAATGTTAATATACCACACACGAATTGTGGGTTTTCACAGAAATTTTAGTGGGTATGGGGTACTATTCTTTCGCGTAAGATGGCTTGGAATATGTTAAATTATGCATTGCCTTGGCTCATTAGAAAAATTAGATGCTACATAGATGTGTTTATGCAAAAGCTTGTTTGAAGTAGGGGGCTTGAAAAAATTGCCAAGTACCGTTGAAATGGAAGAAAATATGAAATTCCGTAAATTTCCCTTTTTGTTAAAAAAAACTAATTATTGTCATATTGAAACTGAAAAATACGTGCCTGAAATAACCAAAATTGTTTTTTTAAAATCATTTTTATGCTAAAAATTAACATTTGGGTTCATGTTGAGGTACTTTTTTCATGGGTAGGGTGGCAATTTTTCACATAACTGGACTTGAAAAAAGTTCAAATGTTACACTACTCGGGATCATTAGAAATCTAAGACACAATATAATTGTATTTGAAAATACAAAAGCTTGTTTGGAGTACGGTATTTGAAAAAAAAATTGCCTATTTTAGGTAAAATGGAAGAAATATGAAATTCCGAAAATTCCTCTTTTTATGAAAAACTCATTATTGTCATATTGAAACTGAAAAGTACACACCTGAAATAAGAAGATATGTTGGATACATCAAAAATTAAAACAATAGTGCTCAATATGACTAATGTACACAGATTATATGCCAAAAATTAACATTTTTGTTCATGTTGAGGTATTTTTTTCATGAGTAGGAGTGGCAATTTTTCACCTATTTTGACTTGGAAAAAAATAAAATATTTATTTCTTGGGCTCATTTGGAAGTTAAGACAATATATTAATGTACTGTATCACAAGCAATCTTGTTTAAATTATGGTATTCTCAAAAAAATGATAACAACGTGTGATATAGAAGGAATTCTGAAATTCTGAAAAATTCCCCTTTTCGATTTTATAGTATTAGTCATCACAAAAAAGAAAACCTAAGCGCCTGAAAAATTGATCAGATATGTTTGGTACATCGTTATCTTAATTATGAATGCCTAAAATATGAGTTCTGCGGTGTCAGTATGCTGTGAATGAGAACTCTGTTTGATACTGAGACCAGTTTTCAAGGGTAAGGGGTAGTATTTTTAACATTTTTTTGAAAATTATTTCTTGAAAATTATTTTTTGCGGTTCATTCATGTCCAAAATTGAATTATCTATCGAATGATACCAAATTTGAGACGTTTTAGTTGAGCAAAAGCTCATAGAATTGAACTTATGCGACTTTTTACGAAAAAATCGAAAATTCCCTTTTTTGATAAATCGAAAATCCCCAAAATTCATCAAAAAAACTCCAGAAGTATTAATTGTGATAATACTAAACAGAAAATACCAAATAAGCCATTTTTTACTGAAGCATAAATACTCTAGGGGTTTTGACATGGAAAAATATGTCAATTTTAACAATTTTTCAGTGGGGTAGGGGTACATTTTTTTCACTTTACCACATAACCCCAAGAGTTACCACAACATTCTTGGTACCATTGTAAAGCTGAGTCATTGGGCTAAATAATGATACCTAAATGTGTTGAGCTTGTTCACACATTTAGGTATCTATACTGTCCAAGGAAGGCTTAGACCATCAGATAATTGAGTCAGAAAAAATCTTGGCTTTTTGACCCAGTGGAGTACAAATATAGGTTTATACTGGAAAAGGATCCTAGAATATTCTTTGGAGATAAAATGATGAGGTAATGGGAGGTATAAAGGTACCTAAAAATCATCATGAAGTTGATGAATGGGAGGGGGTGCATGGTTATGACATTAGACATATTCAGGGCTGTTTGATGAAAATGTACTGGGGGAAGGTGCATTCTTTAATTAAATACTTTCATAACTTTTGACAAATTGAATAAATTAGACTGTTTCTATGAGTGAGTCCCCTGGTAAAAAAGTTCTACCCAAAGTAACTGATATGTTTTAATGGAACAGCTCTTAAAGGCTTTATAAACAAGAAACGTATTTTCTTAAGCAAGCTTCTATTGTGGAAAGTCAGGAAAAAGAAGACATTGATAAGTTTTTTCCATATTTTATCTACATTAATGTACAAAATCATTCAAAATTGACAACATGACCATTATATTACTGTCCAGCAATATTATCTAATGCCCTAATTATTCACCTTTGGCCTTTGTCATGACTTCTTTAGATCAGCACCAACAGCCTGTGTTAAACTACTATAGCCATCATTTCTGTAATAAATAAGAACACAGATTACACAGCTATTAGAAACATAATAATTGTTGGGGTTTAACGTCCGAGCAGCAATATTTCAGCTATATTCAGACGATGAACATGAAATTGATGATAAAATGAACATCAAATGATGATGAAATGAAAAAGGGATGGGACACAAGGACAATGGGGTCGACAAATTTTGATTGCCACTGGAAATAGGGAGAGATGGGTAGGATTGGGCAATTTAGCCTCCTGTGGCGGAGCCCTATGGTTCCTACTCCGGGAGAATACCACAGTAGGGTTCTTTAACGTGCAAGGAACGTAGCATTTTTCCCAACACGGTGCACCACTATGATTTGCGGTCAAGTTTTCCGTATTATAGCCTGACAACCCCAGCATGTAACACGCCAGGGGTACCCCATTCCACCACCTGGGGCACACATCCCAGTTGCTCTGTGGGCAAAGCGCCCTAGCCCCCGGCTAGAATTCTGAGCACTATTTAGTCGCCTTTTACGACAAGCTTAGCGCTGCTGCAGGCCTATTCTTTCGACACCCGGACCTGCACGGGGCTGGTGAAAAAGTGACCTTCCCAGGTACCTCATATCATTTCATGGAACAGCTGTGTAAAAGCTTAGAAATATTGAAAATATCCCTGGGTAGAAGTACATCTTAAAGGAAATAACTCTACAACTTATCTGCAGTTTGTTTATTCAGACCTTCACTTTAAAAAAGAATAAACATACGATATATCAAAATCTGGTAGGCCTGTGAAGCTGTCCACAAGTTTTTTAATAGATGTGTGTAGAGGGACAGAATTAGCAGTAAAAAGCAACCTTTTGATTTCTATTGGGTACAAGAATCTAGTTTTCTGTCCCAGATTTCTTTTAGAATCATTACTGATCAACTTTTTTTTACTCTAGCCTTTTCTGGATTTTACCAATTGTTCATCTTGATTTTTTAAACATACATAATTTTAACCAAAGAGGTATTTACACACTTCGAATAACATCATCTTACATATTCTTTATCAAAATGCTCAGTACTGTATTTCAATGTCCAAACAGCCCTGTGCAGGTCCGAGTGTTGAAAGAATAGGCCTGCAGCAGCGCTAAGCTTGTCGTAAAAGGCGACTAAATAGTGCTCAGAAACCTAGCCGGGGGCTAGGCTCTCTGCCCACAGAGCAACTGGGATGTGTGCCCCAGGTGGTGGAATGGGGTACCCCTGGCGTGTTACATGGTGGGGTTGTCGGGCTATAATACGGAAAACCTGACCGCAAACCATAGTGGTGCACCATGTTGGAAAAGATGCCACGTTCCTTGCACGTTAAAGAATCCTGCTGTGGTATTCAATAGGAGTAGGAACCTTTGCGCTCCGCCACAGGAGGCTAATAGCACGACCTTACCCATCCCCCCTTTTTTCAGTGGCAATCAAAATTTGTCGACCCTATTATCCTTGTGTCCCATCCTTTTTTTTCATTTCATGTTCATTTTATCATCCATTTCATGTTCATTGTCTGAATATAGCTGAAATATTGCTGCTCGGACGTTAAACCCCAACAAACAAACAATGTCCAAACATCATTTTTTAAACTTAATGTATACTTTTACAAAAAGATTTCATGTGACTCCTACTGAAATCACAAATGTCTGAAGATAGGGCTTCTGAAATTCCATATACCATTTCCTCTCGCCAGGGAATATTTGCCATGGATAAGTTATTTGTAATTTGACAGGTAAATTTCTGTTGTGGAAAAGTTAGTTTTCATGCAAAACCTTTTTGGAGAAACATGTCAAAATTAAAGATACCTGCATACACAAGTAACTTTAATCAATTATTGTACAATAAGCAGACACACTAGCAACTTAGCAGTTTGTAAAACCAACATTTTATACTTGAAAGTAAAATTAAGGAGGTAGACCTAGGGTAAGGGAAATAACTCATGAAGTCATTGATATGTATGTATCATATTCAATTTCACCAAAGCCTAACAAGCTTTCATTTGACACAGAATGAAATCAATCTAAGTTACTTTAATGCGTACATGACATTGATGTAAAGCCAGCACTCCACAGTATTGTAGAACTGCCTAATTTTGGTCTTGTAATCTGATGATTTGTAACATTTATCACTTTAAAAAATTGTCAAGCATCTGTAAATCTATATATCTAGAAATAGCTCAAGCCAAGGCCTTCAGGATGCAGTAAAAATTTTCTGTAAAAAAATTACCCACAGCATATAGGGTTACCATAGAAACCATGCAAAAATATGCATTTTCAAAAAAGTTCATAAAATCAGGTTTAAAAATATCAAATTTCCCGCAAAATATCTGAAATTTTTATTTCATCCCCTGAAACTGTTCAAACTTTTTCCTTCGAAAACCCCTTCCTCATATGGGCATCGCCGGTTAGATTTTGAACTATTTCACTTTGTAATCCACTCATTAAATTTAGCATGGTGAAAAATTGACTTACTTTCACTTTCACAATGAAGTCAAATTGTAATTGAAAAAAATCCCCTTCAACATTGAAAATATATAAAACATTGCAAAATACTTTTAAAAGTCTCCCTTTTTCAGAAAATGTTTTATCAACAATAGATTCTTCATTTTTAATCACTATAGCAACCACCGGTTTCCATTTATGTCATTTTTCATCCCTAGCCAAAAGTGCGAAACTAAACTAAACTGTGGAGTGCTGGCAAAATACTGAATACAAATGGTCCAATGATTTTTAAGAGTTGTGTCCCTTATCCTAGGTCTACCTCCTTAAGGTAAATCACAATTTAACAGAATGATATTCAAATCAATTTGAAGTACTGCAATATTTCACACTACTACAACAGTATAAACTTACAAAAGTAATTCAGCTAATTCTGTGTTAATTTTACTAATAACTGGAGGTCCTCTGTATATTAATGCTGTATACAGTTGTATTAGACTGGCACCAGCTTTTATTTTTTTGTAGGCATCTTCTCCACTACTTATACCACCAACACCTATTATAGGTACTCTACCTGTTAAAAGGGGAACCAAGATTCTAGTGTTAATCAAAAGAATGCAATCCAGGAACAAAGACCAGACATGAAAAACAGACATACACAACAAAGAACATGAAGTAACTATAATCATACATACAAGGTAAAAGATTATGACTTTAAATAAAGTCTTGAAAGGATAGCAGTATGGGCATATCAGATGTAGTACTGCTCACTGATATTTAAGTTGGTATTAAACTTGGCATATCAGGTATAGTATTGCTCACCATTAGTTAATTTGTACATTACAGAAATAGCACCAAATGGCGAATTGTTTTGGCAGATGTAAAATTTTGTGATTTTGAGTCAAAAAGGTATACAAAATATGTTGGTGAGTCAAAAAGGTATACAAAATATGTTGGTGAGGCAAAGGTATACAAAATATGTTGGTGAGTCAAAAAGGTATACAAAATATGTTGGGGTCTAATTTTTGCAGATGTTAATTTGTGCATTGAGCACTGAAGACTACAGTAAATATTCAGCAGAATTAATTATGGCTTTTTTCAGACTAATGGCCAAAATTACCACCTAAATGCTATTGCTCACCATTCGTTAAACTGTACATATCGGATATAGTTTTAGTTGCCAGATCTTTTAAAGGCTCCCCACTAAGCCCTCCGGTTTCTGTTTTACAGGAACTTTGTAATGTGTCTGGCCGACTGACTGTTGTATTGCTGATTATTAATCCACCAAGAGATTCCTGCAAAAAATTAAAATAACGAATAAAAAATAAGGTATAAATCTAGCATCTTAAATTAAGTGTATAAAATTTCTCCATAATCGGAAGTGCAATTATGTAACTTGTACATGAACACCATGCAAAGTTTGAATATTATTGATTTAACACTTTTTTAGTTTATACAGATACACAAAGTATGTTATGTACACAACATAAAGTGAAATAAAAATGGTTAAGTTCTACATGCTAAAAATGAGGGGAAAAAATATAAATTTAATAGTATAGATAAAATACTTTTTGAGTTACAGATTATACAATGTACATTACCCTAACCGTGACAGTCAAACAGACTGACTGATGAACAGAGTCTAGCAGCTACTAAAACTACTTTCACAATTGCTGACGCAAATAAAAATAGTAGACAGTGCATTGTAAAAATGCTATAATAAAATACAGTTACTCATACCTGTCTTTTTAATACTACTTCTGCTATATCTTTTTTGTCTTGTTCTGATAAATCTGGAGCTATTTTTATCAATAATGGAGGTTTCTTCCCCTGGATACTGTCTCGTTCATCTAAAACCTTCATGAATTGGTTTGAAGATTATTATTAGTACATTGTATGTCAAAATTTATAGTTATGAATAACAACCTTAAAGTATTGACATTTTTATAGCAGGGCTAGCAAAACACAATATTCTTGAACAAATGTTCAAAATGCATGTATGCTGCTTTAGTAAATAAAATCAAGTTGGGAATTGGCCAGGAAACAACCACACATTGTTTGAAATACAAATAAAAAAGCATCAAGAGTGTCCCAACTATTCTTCCACAATATTTTTAATTCTCAATGAAGAATAAGTTCTCATTCCTTAATAAAAACAAAAACTTCCAAATACAATAGAGCTGTCCAACATATCCCTAGAAACAAAGTGTTATAATTTTAAAAAGATCAGATAAGTTTTACTCAGTTTCTCGTAAATAAACAAAAGTTAACTGATGCCAACAACAACAATGATGACAACGGGATGATACCATTATAAGTCTGCAAAATTCGTTTGTGGGCATATAAAAAATTTACAAAAGTTGTACAATACAAAATAACATACCTCAATAAAAAAAATAACAAAACTTTTTAAGTATAAAATTAGAGCAAAGAAAGGCTTAAACAATGACAAAACAATTTTTCTCTGTTCTTAACTTAATATTCATTAAATAAATCTTTCAAGACATTCAAGGAGAAACGTTAACATGAAACTTGTTCCTCGTGTAATACTTACTTTCTCTAATAATTGATCAAGCATATCCTTTCCCTGCATTGCTCGTAAACCTGGTGTATTAGGACTAGATACATTAATAACTAAGTAATCGGCCAATTTACCAAACTTTTTCACGCCTTGTACGTAATCTTCTACTGGATGTGACGATGTCTTATTTTTACCCAAATTAACACCCATGATACCTGGAACTGAAATAAAAAGAAACAATTAACCGTTTCTTGTAGCAAAAGTTCACTGAGACTTCACCATTTTTAAAAATGTTGTAAGAGTAATCAAGGGAACCAAGGTTATAGCGATAATCAAAAGAATGTAATCCAGGTACAAAGACCAGACATGGAAAACAGACATACACAACAAAGAACATAAAGTAACTAAAATCATACATAAAAAGTAACAAAAGTAAATGAGCAACTCGGACTCCACTAAAGACTGGGAGCATGGACCAGGTGCACCGGTAGGGTAATCGTCCTCTGCTTTTCTAGAAACACCCGCCGAGTAGATCATAAAAAGTCAAGTCTGGGGTAGACAAACGAGGAAAGGAAAACTATGACCTGTTGAATAAATCAGTTAATTCATCCTAATGTTTGTATATTATCATAAAAGGATCAAAACATCTGCAGCCAAAATCATTGTGAACTCTATTGTTAAAATTTTGCGCCAAATAATGTTCCCACCCCAAATAACAATTTTGATTAAAGCTAATCCCTCTTCTTGACCTGTAAGGGAACTCTAGTTTAACACATTTAATTTAGATCAGTTTATGACCTTCATATTCATACCCAATACAATTCAATTCTGTGAGAGTTCAAGGTTAGATATGGTATGCACTCACCCAACCTCCATTTCTGACAAAAGAATTAACTTTTTGCGAATAACATTAACATAAGTAACAGATAGAAACCATTAACACCATTGAAAAAAGCATAAATTTGCTGAAGGAAAAAAAACTTGAAATTTTACCAAATGTGAAAAACACATGCACAGAAGATTATTCTTATCAAATTACACTATCAGGCCTGATGGTACGAAGAAATTATGAAATTGCCATGGATGAAGAGCAGTATATAACCTTTCCTTACTCACAGGAATTTAAAAAAAGATAAGACTTAATACGCAAACAAAATCAAAAACAAAATTAAAAAAAAAACAAGAGAAAAACAAAACACATCTTCAGAAATGGTTTAGCAATAGGTCATTTCCTAGTCCTGTCACAGGTCTACTTTAAATAACATTGATCATGTGACAACTTAAAATTATTACGTTGCCATCTAGGCTTTTTTTTTTTATTTTCAAGCCCAACTTACACAAGCTTCTACTAAAAATTACAACCCACTGTACCCTATATAATGAAATATATTTTTTAACTTTGGAAAGCATTCAATGCATAAAATGATTTATTTTGTAATCACATGATTAAAGAGACCTCATTTTCTATTCCGGTGTTATGAAAATCACATGACAGATCTATAAATTACAATATCCAGGAAATGGCCCACTGACCCAAAGGCCTAAAACAAACAAAAACACTGATACCTTTTTTCAATCTAGTATCATCAGTTGTTTCAGTTTCTGTCCATAAATTTATATTTAACATGTTCCTTTCTTCATTCATTTGAGGAAAGTGTGGCATTGCCTCTGCAATACATTGTTATACTTTATATATAGTGAAGCTTGGTATTTAGTATCACCAGTCAGATTTTATTAACTTTTGATTTTAATATTTAACAACTGTCAACTGAATCAGTTTTGGTTGGTCACACTCAACAAATGTCTGACTGTTCACCCACCATCAGTTATGGCCAAAGTAGGGTCACAATTTTTGCACACCAATGTCTTCATCTTAGAAAATGATGTGCCAAAGAACATTTCTGTATGTCACACTTAAAGTGGCCCACCTGTCTAAATGCTATCCATCAAACCAACACAATTTGCTATTTAAATATGCATGTACTGTGAAAGTATTATTGTTTGTGGGGTACCAATTTTCGTGGATTTTGTAAACCATAAAATTTGGTTCCCAAATGAATAGGAAACTTCCCATCTGTTTGTATGATAGAATTGTCAAATCCACAAATACAGGAATCCATTGACTAATAATTTTTCCCTTAAACCATAAGAAAATGGTATCCACGAGTAAAAGTACTTTCACAGTGTTAAGTTAAAACAGAAACCAGAGAAAGAAAGATAAGATTTCTTGTTGATTTCCAACCTGTATGGGTTTACAGATATTACTTCTCTAGTAATTCAAGGAATACATGAATTGGCTTCAGGGTGATGACCCATCACATCATTTTTTTCAATGATTGGTAGGTATGATTAAAATTGAACTGATTGTTCCTTAAAATCCAAGTATAAACCCGTACCAACAAAAAATATCAAAGTAAGTCTTGACTTCTTTGTAACTACAACATTCATGCCTGACCATTGTTGGTAACAGTCATGGTCCAAACATTGATCTGAGCATGGTTCGGATCATTTTCTGAATCAATCAAACTTACAAGTGAGCCCATAGAAAATAAAATCTGTTGTCATATTTTCATTCAATGAATTTCTGTATCACATAACCTTTCTCTATACAACTAACAACTAGAACTATATTTAATTTGTTTCGTTTTAATAAAAAAGAAAACATTTTCACTTATACTTAAAAAATAAGAAGGAAACAAATTATATCATTAAGTGTAAATTTTAGTAAGAATCAGGTAATGTGGGAAAAACCAAAAATCCAGCAATCTGAAACCCAGAACCAGAAACATGCATGCTCAAAACCCAACAATCTGACAATATAATTTCACTCAAGGATGATTTTTTCTATTTAAAAAGACCACTTCACTGGATTTCAATAGAGTGTTAGAAAAATAAGATTTTTGACTGTGTTAATCTGCCCTTAAAAAGTTCATTTTCAATGAAATTATAACTCAATTTACCAAAGTGATATGGAAAATCTTGTCTTTTTTCCTTGATTCTGAAGATGCAAATTGTCAAATTAAACTTTCAAAATGGTGGGTTATTTGTACAAAGGATCATCCACTGTCTTTAATAAAGACCGACACTTAATCAAAAATCTAATGATGTTTATTTGTGATTTATTAACTGATACTGCAGAATTTTCAATCAGAAAAATATGTATTTATAGAACATAAATATCCAGCCAGACAGTTAGACAGAAATTGTTTGTGTGACCAGGACAAAAGATTATCAACCCATCATGCTGAAGCTGCATCATGAGTTTCTAATTATTGGAGGATATTCTAATAAATTGAAGGTTTCTTGATTTAGCTGACATAATTTTTAGATGAATGTACACAAAACATAGAATTTGGCAGCAGTGAAATTCATATATCTGAAGCTGGGACAAAAAATTAGCTTGATGGTCCTATAACTAGTAAGAACTCTAAACCATTAGTATAAAACTTCATTGATTAACAGATGTATTTACCAAGGATAGGTGGTTCCACTTCTCTGTATTTCAATCTATCATAGACTTTGTCATGGCCTTCACTATTAAAACCATACCTATTATCAAAATAATTTAAAATATTAAAGTAAAAGATATTGGAGTTAAAAGTTATGATAGAATAAGCTCTAAAAGTAAGATTTATCTCCCTTGATCATACATTTTTTAAGCATTTTTTTTGTATCCATAAGATTCCTGGCATGATTCTTATGTCATTATAAAAAGGAACAGATAACAACAAAAGCACCATCGTATAACCCATGGTCTCACTAAGCACTTCCGGGTCAAATGGCCACCCCCCTATGTAGTACCAAAAACACACTGAACCTAGACCTATGCATTGTAAGTGCATTATTTGTGTGTATTCTGATGAAAAGAAGTCAAAATAAAGCTGAGAATGTGTACTTTAAAACCATATATGTAATTTACTACAAAAGTGAATGAATATTGTTTAAATGTGTGAGTAATTTGCCTCCATGTTGTCAGTTAGCAGAAAAGGTAAAAATGTGGATTTTCAGTATTATTTATTCAAGTAAATTTTGTGAATCATTGTACCATTAGCATAATGAAATTTAAAAACCTTATTTTCCCAGCTTTGCAATGATTTGCAACTTTAAGATGTCATTTGTCCTGGGAATTGACAGTGAAACTTTGAAAATTACATTTTTAACATGTAAAGTAATGGAAAAGTTAGAAGTGGTTAGTGAGACCAATGTAAAAATAGTTAGGACAGGAAGAATATATGCCACAGTAGTATGGTACAGATGGAACCATGGATTGTTATGGTGTATTCATCTGCACCATGAAAGGATTGTTATGGTGTATCCATCTGCACCATGAAAACTGATTTATTCAACGGGTCATAGTTTTCCTTTCCTCGTTTGTATACCCTGGACTTGACTTTTTATGAGCAACTCAGCGGGTGTTTTTAGAAAAGCAGAGGATGGTTACCCGTTATAAGTTTGACATATCAGAAAAAACAACAACAGATCTCGAACCACAAACTGCACACTGTGTAAAAGATTACAAAAAAACAACCTTTTTTTTATTGTTGTACCTATTTATAACAGCTTGATCGTCTGTTAATCTGAATACTCTTGGCTTTTCATTTCCAGGTTGGGGATTTGGTGTTACACTTCCCACTTCAACAAAACTAAATCCCATTTTAAGCATTCCATCCACTGCTTCTCCATCTTTATCAAAACCAGCAGCTAACCCTAGTGGTGTTGGAAAGTCTTTATTGAATATGTGTGATGCCTGCAATAAAGAAACATAAATGTTCCAAATAATTTATAGTACATAAATGCTTCAAAACTTTCTGCATTCAATGATGTATTCCATAAATACTTGATGCAAATTTTCTGAGCTTATAGAAAATTAGTATCCAAAGACTTTGTTTCAGAAATGATTATTAAAATTTTTCATTCAAACATGAAAAGTGAATTAAGCCTATAGACTGTATCCACATTGAAAATATCTAATTCAAATGTTGTGGATTGTCAGTTATGGAATGTCAGTTGACTACAATCTTTGAATTTGAGAAATGTTATATTCTATATTCAACAAACATTTATCCAATCATACAGTACACATGCATGTTCATCAATAGTATCATTGACACTAACCAGAACTGGATGTGGAGGTTTCTTTGGTTTAGGAACTAGTTTATATTTTGCTGCCTTAACAGCCAGTCTGTGTGAAGTCTCTGCATCAAACACACGGAAACATGGCATAACAAACTGCCTGTAGAACTTTTCATTTCCTTCATAGAGCTGTATTCCAGTAAACATGGTGGTCCCTCCTACTACTATAATGGCAGCATCTTTAATAAGTTTCTGGAATTTAAAAGCATATATCATTAATTCAAATAAGGTCCACCATAAAATAAAAAAAGGTGGTAAGGAATGTTTCCTTCAGTAAAACTTATTATTTTAGCACACAATGCATCATTTTTCTGCTAGTGACAGATTATTTCAGCTAATAGTTCAATAATGGATATTATCAATTTGGTACATGTACATGTATATTGACTCTTGTCCTGTCTTGAGCAGGGAAAAGCGAGGAGTGGCTTCCTATAGGTATGTCTTCAATCTCACAGTTAAATACAATATACCATGCTTGATCATTATGATTAGCTGCACTAGTACATAATTCCTTTTGGCATTTGGCACTGAAGATATTTTTTAATTCGGTGGTGGTAAAAAATATATATATTTCAACTTCAAGCACAGAACCCTTATCTGACACTGGACCTGCAATAATCCCTTTTGGGATTCAGTGTTTGAGGCTGTTTTCTGGTATAGCCGCCCACAGTGGGAGGCCAAATCAGAAAACAGCCCCAGACACTGAATCCCCAAGGAGATTAGGTATTTGAAATGTGATGGGATTTTGAAGAGTATATTGAGTTTTGTTACACTAATTGTGTGCATAACTCAATATAACCATACAATACATACGAACTTCATCAGTTCATAGGACAGGACTCTGTCAGGAGTTTTGCAACGAAAGACGTGAATGTCATTGCATTATATGTGTTTCACTAATTACCCAGTTACTTGCTCCTTGCTTTACTCCACAGCTCATGCTAGGACAATCTTTCAAAAGATGCTGTAAATAATTTAGACGATCAAGCCAAGGTTGACTATGTTATAAGCTGAGGATACGAAACTAATAATTCCTATTTAAAAGAAAAAGAAAATATAAAATTGTGAAATACTTTCAGATAAATGATTATTTATTAGACTTATCAACCATCATTATTCAAAACAAAACTTAAAAAAGAATAAAAATTGATATGATTTTAAAAAAAAAATTATGATCTCTGATATACGCAACTAAAATTCCGCGAAATTGGCTTTACTTGTCTGACTAGCCAGCATGACAGCTTTTGAAGGTTTGGAATATTGCTTTATATTTAATTTTTGGTTTGTTTTTAGCCTGTTTTTCTTTATTTTATAACTCACTACCCACCTAGCAATCAGTAATTAACAACTTTATAATGAAACAATTGAATGAATAGGAATAATCAAAACTTTAATGTTGCCGACGAAGCATTTAATTTTTCAAGATGTCTGCGCCCAGGGTTTACTTATGAAATTTAACAAATCTTTGTTTTAAATTCATTTATTGTTCCTTTCCGTTATAATTTGTTTCATTTTCCTTCCCTAAGAAACGTATATGTAACTTGTCATTGACCTACTGGTTTTACTGAGTGCTATATACTCTTGAGGATTTTGGGAGGTGCAGGTGATAGACCAGCAGTATTAATTCTTTAGCCAAGTCTGTTAACCGGCTATTTAAATCTACTTTCTCCTTCTTACAGTAAGGCAGTCCAAGCTGCTACTCTTTCCTCTTTTCGAACGTATTCTAGTCATTAACAATTCTTCACACCATTACTTAGCCGATTTACAGCAATCCCAACCCAGTGAATTTTAGTTGGGTGTCAATCCAAAATGGAGAGCATGAATCTCCTGTTAAAATCATGACATCGGATTCCCACTGATACTGAGGATCAAATCCTAGGCTACTCTGTGACAGGCCAGTATCAAACCCATTTGGGTAAAGAATTCATCCATTAGCCATGTCCATTATGTAGCTACTTAAGTCTACTACAAGTCTACAACATACCTGTACATGTACATGTAGGTTGGCCATCCTGTTACAAAGCGGGGAAAAAGTTTAAAAGATATTTTAGTCTTATTCTCTGGTCAGTGGTGGTCACCTAGTGTTAGTCAGTGTACAAAGCTTGAAGATTTCCTAATCATGTACAGACTTAAGTAATCCTTTAAAAAAACAATTTCACATTTACACATGCAGCTTTTACAATTGAAATAGCTAGACAAATCTGTAAAATAGATTGTAATAAATACATAATAAATTGTATCAGGTGAATAGGTTTTTCTTGATAATAGTCACAGGGATGATTATCAATATTATTCCTTTGCCATAATTTTGTATACAAAATGTACAATGCAGCTTTGTGTCACCTTATATGCACTTTCACACCTACATGTATAAAATCAATTTTTTGGACAAAATAGAAATTCAATGATAACTAGTTAATATTGTGGGAATAATCTATCTTGGAAATTATAATTTCTTCAAAATATAAATTGATCTAGTTATCATGAAGCTCTTGGATATGTTTAAAAACCAATGATAACCAACTACAATGTGATATATTAGGAGTTTTTTTTCCTGATGTAAATGTTTATTTCTTCAAAATAACAATTAAGATCGCTATCATAATTCCACAGACACGTGTCTCAGAAAAGATAGACATATATGTGTATTGGGGTCAATTTTTTTCTGAGACAATTGCCTGTGCATGAATTTTCGATATGTTCCAAAACCTACATTTGTATGATGATCAAGTAATATTGTGAGAGTTATTTTGTTTGGAAATTGTAATTTCTTTTGTTTGTTCCTGCCAGGATTTTGGAAAATCCCATTAAAAATATAATTTGACAGATTTTCATGTGATTATAATTCTGCTCACCTTCATATGCAATGTTTGGAGATATCATACTGAAACAGTCAAGTTTTACAAATAAATTTAACAAACAAAAAATGTATGTGCTTTTCATTTTTAATGTTTTCTATTTTGTTTAGAAATGGGTGTAATGCCTGAAATAGGCCAGGCAGTTGAAGAAATGGATTGGAGGTATGTTTGTATCTGTAGCGTGTAATAAAAAAAAATGGTGGAGAAAATATTAAAATGTATGTCATTGAGACTTCAATCTCAACAATAAAATTATTGAAGTTGTATCTTAAATTCTTAATAGCAGAAAGAAGATATTCGTTCCTGTGGTTACCATCCTCCCCTTTTGCATGAATCAAAAAGTTATTTAAAGCACAAAGGAAATATTAGACATCAACAATCTTTAATGGGCTAATGTACTTATGAAGTATTAAAATATAAATGTCCAAACACAAGTTGAACTTCCAAGTGATGCATTATGTTCTTCAATCATTATTAATCAAGTCACAATATAACAAAACTCACATGACCAAATCTTTTCAAATTTTCACACAATGTTATTTTATAGACTATAAAATACTGGTCAAGATTGATTATGGTGCATATTGCATATAAAATGTACCTTTCAAAAATAGGGATTGTGGAAGTATCAGTTATCACTAGAGCATTTTTTCTTTCCCCAAACCAACTAATCTTTTTGGAAAAGACTGGCTTTAGTTTTTACTTATTAATGTTCTATCCCTTGTAGTTTGTTTAAAGACTGAAAAGTTAAAATGTTGACTGTTTGACTGTAAAATTTAGAAAATGTTGGAAATTTCTTTGTTAATCTTAGAAAGCTGAACTTTTGGTTGTCTGTACCCGAATATAATCTTTAATAAAAAGAAATGAGAAAAATCTATCTTTTTGGTACCTACCATTCAGTTTGATATGTGACTTAATATAGGCCAAAGAAATCCATTTGAAACATGAATTTAGAATAATTGAAGTGAAAATAGTGAAGTCTTGAACTGCAAAAGTATGAGCATCTTACTGTAGACTTCATTGACCAACATTATTTTACTATTACATGTATGTGCTTTATTTCAGTCTCCCTACTGATGTACAAGCTGAAGCTATACCCATGATTTTAGGTGGCGGTGATGTTTTGATGGTAAGTCTGTGTGAGCTATACCCATGAGATGTTGTTTTTAAATTAAAATTGTTTGTAGAAAAGAATCAGTGTTCTCATTACCATTTATCTGTAGTAAGAATGATTCATTTTGTCTGAAGAAGATAGATTGGAGTATTTTGTTGTTAAACTTAAATTCTTTCATTACAAAAAATTAGCAATGCATGGTATTACTTAAACATATGAATTTATGAAACTAAAAGGACAAAGGAATCAAGATTTTTATCGGTGTTTCTGTTATTATGAATACATAAATATGCATGTATAAAAGAGAAATTAAAAAAAAAAAATTTTTTTAAATCACTCCACATGTTAAATAAACAATTTTGCAGTGATTTATAGTTAATTTGATCTTGAAATATTTTAATTTTTATACATTTCATTTTTTGAAACTAAGTGGGATTGTAAAGTAGGACAAGACAAAATGGACCCCTAAATATTTATGTATAAAAATTTCACACAATACATGAACATTTACAAAATTTACTAACACCTAGATTCTGTACTCAATTTGTTTTTGGAACGTTAATGTGTATCCATCTGCACCATGAGAACTGATTTGTAAACCTGTCATACTTTTCCTTTTCGGCTACCATGGACTTGACCTTCTATGAGAAGACAGTTGCTCATTTAGTTACTTTTGTTACTTAGTATGTATTATTTTGTTTTTTTTTTATGTCCTTTGTTGGATGTGTCTGTTTTCCATGTCTGGTCTTTGTCACTGGATTACATTCTTTTGATTCCACTAGAATCTTGGTTCCCGTGATTACTCTTTCTGATCACTTGTGGTGATGATAAAAACGTATCTTAAGTTTCCAAAGATGGCATGCTGTGATGTAACACCAAAACCGATGAGACATTTTCACTCCTCTTTGTGAAATTCACTGTGTTTCTTTTGTATTCTTATTTGCCTATAAATTATTGATATTTTATTTATTTACGTTTGCAAAATAAATTTTTATACCCCCGCAACCAAAGTTTGGGATGTATAGCAATCATCCCATCTGTCTGTCCGTCTGTCCACATTTCTTCTCAGTGCAACTCCTCCTAAACTGCGCAAGGATTTTGATGAAATTTTAAAGGAAGTTAGGGTATTATATGTAGATGTGCATTGAGGAATATATTATTTTTGGATGATTCAGTAGGGAGATGATCCAATTTCAGATTTTTAGGTGTTAAAACCTTTTTCAGTGCAGCTTGTCCTAATCTGCTCAAGGGATTTTCATGTAATTTTACAGAAAGGTAAGGCATCTATCATTTGAAGATGTGCATGAAGGAAAATAGTTACTGTTGGAGGAATCTAAAGCAAGATAATCCATCTAGAATGTTTTACATGTTAAAACATCAGCGCATCCCTCTCCAAAACCGGTCTTGGGATTTTGATGAAATTTTTATATGAAGTTTGGGCATCCTATGTAGATATGCATGAATGAATATATTAACTGGAAGAGGGTTGCGTAGGGAGATAATTTAGCTCAAAGGCCATGTGTAACTCCATTTTTTGAAGTAGGGTATTCTATTTGTGAGCTTGCTCACAGTATTCCTAGTTCTAACTGTTTTTGTTTTTGAACCAAAGTTTAAAAAAGCAGTCAACATAATGGAAAGGGTAAGTAAAAATGTACAGTTGGAGTGGATGGTTTTCTTGACAGAAGGGTGGTATTTATGTTAAGGAAGGAGGTATACCAGAATAATAATCTGTGTTAACCAATGAAAAACATAAAATTTTATATTAAGTTTAATACACAATGATATATTATTGTAATTTGTATTATAATTTGCTCCCTTCAGTGTATGGTGAATAACATTACACTGCTTCCTACATACCGGTAACTGTAATTTACGTACATGTAAACGTAAGTCTTTCCATAGTTTTTTGTCTGCTAAAACCTTTGATTCCAATATTGGAATGATTGCAACTTAAGAGTAATGATTTTTGTACAACTTTGTCTTGAACACTACATCTTTTATTTTTACACCCCCACATGAAAAATGTGAGGTATATAGTGATAACTCTTCTGAAACTGCTGAATGGAATTTGATGAAACTTTCACAGATCCTTTATTACATGATGCCATTGTGCACCTTTTATTGTTTTTTTCCATCTGAATGACTTGGTGTTTCCTAATGCAAAACAGGGACTTTGTCATTTATTGAATAAGGGGGACCATCTTCTAACCCACAACTTCTCTGAAACCACTGAATAGAATTTAATGAAACTTTCAAGAATTCTTTATCACATGATGCAGTCTATCCAAAGGTTCTGTTTTTTTGTTTTTTTCAGGACATTTGGTTCATAGTGATGACATAGTATTTTCAGGACTGAACCAAGTTTTACCGTCCATTTTGGTCTGAATTAAGAACAACTTATGTCGGAAATTTTCCAGACTGTTGGTCTGGCGTTCTGGATTTTTTTACCAGTCCTGTCACATTTTTACTGGTGATATCTGATGGTCCGATGAACCTTTGGAAAGACTGATGATGCTATTGTCCACCTCATATTTTATTTTTATGTCTGAATGCCTTAAATCACTTATGGGGTTTCCTATATTTTTCTTATGGAGAGGAAAGGGGATATCACCAAGTGAGTTATGCTCACAGTTTTTCTAGTTTAAACTGAACAGGAGTGGTGGGTAATTAAACATCCATCGCCTATGGACAAAATTCTTACTGTTACATATTGTATACTGATATTTAATACTTTTTCAGGCTGCAGAAACAGGAAGTGGGAAAACAGGTGTAAGTTTCTCAATGACTTAAGATTTTGGATATCTTGCTGTTTAAAGTTGTATAATGAAGCAATGGAAAATACATTTAAAGAACTAAAAGATGGCTATTGTCATAGCAAAATATAAAACTTTATCAAGAAGGACACTTTTATTGTGTTTAATAACTTGTGTTCAATTCCATTTGCACAACATATTGAAAAAATTGAAATTCACTATTAGTTAATTGAATATATATTTTGGCTGTATGAATTTGCAAGATGACAGAAAAGAATACTTCATGTAATAGCTGAAGTTGTTTTAGTTGAGAAGGATTTTTCGACTGTAAATTAGAGTTGAAGTGGCACATTTACTAATATAGTATTCTGTTTGTAAGGTTTCTGTATGTTGTTAATTATTTCTGTCTCTGCATTCTTGCTAAGTATCTTGGACATTGATCTTACATTCATTATAATGTCGCATGTATACAATTGATTGGTCCTCAAATCCTGTAATACCTGTAAT
This sequence comes from Perna viridis, assembly GCA_037379345.1. Lineage (NCBI taxonomy): Eukaryota > Metazoa > Mollusca > Bivalvia > Mytilida > Mytilidae > Perna > Perna viridis. The sequence continues at coordinate 25,883,979 of CM074515.1, forward strand.
ATATGCCATTGGTGTATCCTTTTTGTACCTTCTAGCATTCTAATCATCAGTTTCATGTAACAATGCTATATCTACCAATTAATTATATCTTGTAGGCCTTCTGTTTGCCCATTCTGCAGATAGTATATGAAACACTGAAGGATATACAGGAAGGGAAAGGTGGTAAACTACTGACTAAAGCTCATGGTAAGATATAAACAGTGATGGAAAATGTACAATAGGATAATATGGGGAAAAAAAATAAGTAAAAATATCCCGATCAAACCTGATAAAGAAAGAAAATTGTTTAGAATCTGCATGTAAATTAAAAAAAAATATGATATCGCTGTGAATTTTACAAATATGGTAGAGATGTCCGACTTCTTATACCTGACGCTGGCGACAAAAATTTGCTTGTAATATGACCTAATGTAAGACTAGAATTCTTATATGATCAGAATAAGACGACTGACATAGGTATTAACCTTCAAAAATTCTAAAGTGAGATGTCCCCTTTTTATAATTTTCTCAAAGCGGGAGATTTCATTAGGTTTGTTTTAGTGTTTGAACTTAAATTTGAATTTGAAGTAAGGTTAGTTGATAAACCTGATTTTTTTATTCATTTATTGTTTCAAATGTTTTACCTTATTGTTTCAATAATTTACTACAGGTGGAGGAGGAAAATGGAAGATGAATATGTATGACAGAGGAGATGCTATGGGTAAGAATCTTTAAAGATTAGTCACTACATTTGATCAAAATTTGATATGAAAGTACATACAAAATAAAAACAACCATTTTCTTGTCAAAAGTCTTCCAGTTTTAAATGGTCAATGTTCCTTGGTTATCTAAGAATTGATAAAACCACTAAAGTGCTATAAGATGGTGGTAGTTAGGGAACAATATGTAGTTTTGATTTCTGTACTGTGTTTTCTCTATCCAACTGTTCTCACATCCTATAAGTTTAAGTTCCTTTAAACTATTATGTGGATTTTTATGAAACTATACAGTACTTCTGTAAAAATATTGTTTCATGAATTAAATGGGGGATGATTTACTTCATAGGTAGATAAACAGGAATACTTTTGGATACTTTCAAGGGGACATAATTCAATTATTTTAGGTCTCACTTGCCACTTTCGAGTCAAATGGCCATTTTTCTATGTAGTACCAAAAACACACTGAACTTTGATCTATGCATTGTAAGTGCATATTCTATGTGCATGTTGATCAAAAGTAGTCTATATAATGCTGAGAATGTGTACTTTAAAATGATATTTGTAATTTACTATTAAAATGTATGAATATTGTTTACATATGTGAGTAATTTGCCTCCATGCTGTCAGTTAGCAAAAAAGGTAGAAATGTGGATTTTCAGTTTGATAATTTCAAGTAAATTTTGAGAAAAATGGAAATGTAAGATGTCATTTATCCTGGGAATTCACATTGAAACTTTGAAAATTATTTTTTAGCTTGTAAACTAATTGAAAATGTTAGTGGTTAGTGAGTCTTTAGATTGAACATGTTTCCAGTCCAAGTCAGGTGGGTATCTATATTGAGAGCCTGGGTTTCCAGTCCAAGTTAGGTGGGTAACTATATTGGGAGCCTGGGTTTCCAGTTCAAGTTAGGTGGGTGACTATATTGGGAGCCTGAGTTCCCAGTCCAATTTAGGTGGGTGACTATATTGGGAGCCTGTGTTCCAAGTCCAAGTTAGGTGGGTATCTATATTGGGAACCTGTGTTCCCAGTCCAAGTTAGGTGGGTGCCTATTGGGAGCCTGTGTTGCCAGTCCAAGTTAGGTGGGTATTTATATTGGGAGCCTGTGTTTCCAGTCCAGGTTAGGTGGGTTTCTATATTGGGAGCCTGCATACTGTATTTTTAGTTATACATGTTGTTATTTTAGTTATGAAATTGTTTCATGAACATATTTGGATATTTTTTCCAGCAATTGATCCAGAAGGTACATTATGCCAAGCCAGAGACCCATCATCATGGCATGGTACAAGATCTAACAAGGCAATTACTGGCAAAGGTATAAGACAAAATTCACAGTTTATATTCAACAAAAAATTCAATATTTAGCAATGGACTATAATTTAGTATGTATACCTGCTATTCCTGCCAATGGACTATATTTTAGTATGTATACCTGCTATTCCTGCCAATGGACTATAATTTAGTATGTATGTCTGCTATTCCTGCCAATGGACTATAATTTAGTATGTATACCTGCTATTCCTGCCAATGGACTATAAAGCTACAGTTAATTTATCTTTCTTTACATTTCTTTCCTTAAGCCAATTTAATTCTGTTAGGAATTCAATCAGCCTAAAAATTTGAATTTAGCAAGTAAGGTGTATTATTTTCTTCTATAAAAATACTATAATATATTGTATCATAACTTCAGAAAACCAAAAACAATTAGGAATGCAACAGCAGGTTATAATGTTTCCCTGCATAAGTTTTTAAGGAACTTACCTTATATTATTTGGCCTAATAAGTCTTACAATTGAACCTTGATGAGTCAGACTCGGAAGAGTTGAAGTTTTTAATTAGACAGTCTTAGCAAATTTCCTGGTTATAACTCCACCTCGGATGACTTGGAACTTCTGATAACTTGAACAATTTTGGTCTCTTTGACTTTTGACTTATGGAGGATTATACTTCGGTCTAGATAAATGCCCATGTAAACCCAGTCATTCCAAAGGCCCATCAGACATTGGCAAAGTACTAGTACAATTTTGTTTAGTTCTATGAAAGTTGTAATCTGCTAGACCGAAAGTGTGGTTAGCAATATGAAACAAACAATTGCATTTAGCCCTAGAATTGATAAAGTCCAGGCATAAACTTGACTGAATGTACAATGCTGAAAAACTTACAAACTTACAGTACGACTGTTAACAAAGATTTAGATTTTTATAATATTTTTAGGAAAGTTTTACTATGAGGCAGAGGTAACTGACGAAGGTCTGTGTCGCGTTGGTTGGTCAACAGATAAAGCAACATTAGATTTAGGAACTGATAAGTTTGGTTATGGATTTGGTGGAACTGGCAAGAAATCCTGGGGAAAACAGTTTGATAGTTATGGAGAGGTACAGTTTACCTATTCATGTAAACATATGTATACTTTCAGGAAATTACCTTGTCTGTAAACTCACAGAAAACTTTTACTAATGCTGTTTGGTAACATCAGTACCGAAAATGAAAAAGGAATGGTATTGTCTGTTTGACTTGAAATATTTTGAACCATATAAAATAGATAATGACACACTACTACTATATTGGGGACAGTATATATTTTGAACCATATCAGTTCTTAAGTGTACCTACAAGAAAGTTGGAGGGAGAAGAGGCTCTATGACCCACAATGGGTCTTGGATTTTGCCAGAACTTAGACACAGCAGTCGACCGTTATAAGACCATGCTCTGATCCAGTTTTTCAGTCAGGTGTCCTGAAATGCTGAACCCAGCCAACCATAACCAACTAAAGTTGGTTTTCTACCAAAAAATATTTTCTAAGGATATAGTCTGTATCCATTGGGAAAGTCCATGTCATAAATAACTTAACAGAAGACCTTAATTACACTACACTCAGTGACTTGTATTTCTCTAACACTCAAGTCAGAGTTTTAAATCCGTGTGTCAGTCGGATTTTTCACAGTGAAATGTGGGTGTTACACCCACCTAGCTAGGATATCGTATATTCCAGTTATTAATTGTGTTTGGAGAACCACCAACCTGGGTGAAAAATCACCCAGCACGGTGAAGTTAATCTCATTGATCTTCGCTGACAATATGGATGTTAGTACCCGAGCTCCCAGGTCACTGACCTCCAAAATTCATGTGGGACCCCAGAAAATCACAACAAAGGAGTCCGGAAGACATGTGAACATTCTTAATCCAATTGCCAAAATCAATACCAGTTGATTTGTCCAGCTTTAATCCAAGCCATCAGCACAATAAAACACTGGTTGAGACGATTAGTACATGGTATTAAAGATTAACAAATATAATGTGAAAATCTTAAAAAAATGACATTTATTGTTGATACATACTTCATGACTGTCCTGTGTTGAGTAATTATAATTAATTGCAGTCCATGTGATGACCAGACACACATCGGAGACATTGTAAACAATGTGTTCATTTAAATTTCTAAAAATAGACAACTCTATATGTGTGAGGTTTGTTAATGGATTTTTTTATACGGGAGTAAACATTGGTTGGCCTCAATGAAAGTTCGAAACCGTTTAACAAAACTTATAATTAAAGTAAAGATATATGTAGGTTGTATTTGAAACATACTTTAAACAAGAAATTTCTCAGAGTTAACTTGATGCATTTTAGTACGAAAACGGTCGACAGAGGATGCTGTCTCGTCCTCGTTTGGGCAACGTCTTGCAACTTACATAATTATTACTGACTATGTTCTCAGTCCTGATTAATGGCTTCTACATTACAATTCTCATGTACACATTATCTTGGGACCTGTAATTAGTTTCTTTTATTTCTAGAAAAGTCATTCAGTTATTATAATTATTAGAAACTAGAAGCGTCACCAGTCTGTCACTAGAATCAAATAACAAAAATCAATACTTTCAAAGTGTTTTATTTATATTTATAAATAGTAATCATTAATTTACAAATGCAAAATTAAAATATCAAAAGATTGCATTAGTACTTGATAAAAATATGAAGTAATATTTCTACATGATTTCTCCCACTCATTGGACGTAACTGTAAAAGAACAACACACCAGCAAATGATAAACGTACAAAATATAAAGAAAAAGATGATGCTGAACTTTGAATGACATGACTAATATTTTTTATCTTAACTGGAGTGCTCTGAATTACCTGAGAAACAGAAACACAGTATACATCGTATTTTATAATGAATTCCCCGTTATGTCCCATTGAATTTTACGACTATTGCAATATACAAACAGTCAGTGTTGGCTAGGTGGAATCTGAGTGGTAAACACCCAAAATGAAGGTGTAACACCAAGTTTCACTCAGGTCGGACTTCAGTGTTAGATAAAAAAATGTCGCAGTGTAGTGTAAATTTTAATTAGCTTGATCACTAATCAGTAAAAGAGGATTAATTCAAAAAATGCATACTCTAGTATCATAAAAAGACTATTTTCTTATTTTTTATATGATGCAGTTTGTTTTCTTTCTCAGGCTTATGGTATGAATGATGTCATTGGATGTTTTTTGGACTTGGAAATTGGAGAAATCAGATGGTCCAAGAATGGTATGATTATCACACCAGTTTTTTCCTCTAGACAGAATCCATTTTTGACTATATTTACCTCTATTTTTGCCAAACTCCACTTTCTTTGTTGACCTCATAAAATCATTTCTGGTTTATTGAAGTCACGGGGAGTAATTAAAACATGTTAGTTTTTTTTATGTGCATTTCCTCCTGAATTTTAGTCCCTAAAATTTTGAGAAAAAGTATTTAAGACCTGGGAATGACCTATGCTATTTTGAAAATTTGTCCGTTGTGGCAAGTTCAGGTAGATAGTAATTTTATTAGCCAGAAAATAATTTTAACTAGTCCTTTATTGAGTGTAAATTGAATATGAATGTCTATAATGAGTTAATGTTGTGCTTTTGACAAGTAAAACTTTTCTGAAAGTCAGTTTTATTTGTTCCAGGCAACTGGACAATCTTTGATATTATTCTAAGAAGTCCTCAACAATACAACCAAAGTGACAAATAAATTGCAGTAGGAGAGTACCCTTCAGTTATCAAGGTTTTAAGTCAATTGAAAGTGCTAATAGCCCTGCTAATAAAAAGTTATGAAAACAATTAAGTCCATGAAACCATTTTTGTAATATATTAACGTTCAAATATACAAAATCTTTATTATTGCAGATACATGTATGTTCCTGAAATAGTTATATGGATAATGTTTTACCTTCTGCACTGAATGAATTGTCTTTGTATTTTATTTTGTATTTCAGGTGTTGACCTTGGCAAAGCATATACTATACCTCCACACTTGAAAACAGAAAGGTTTTTTGCTGCTGTTGTTTTAAAGGTTTATTTTCTATAAGTTTTGCATTTATTATGTATGTAATGTCCATCTGTAGTTTGCTCTTTTGTTATTTGATATTTTTGAGCATCTTCTGTGCCATGTGACGTTGAAAATTTCTATAAAACACCTAAATCACATGATACACTACCAGCATTCAGATATCTCTTACAGTTTCAAAGGTTACCACAAAAAATTAACTCTTTTTATATTTTTTGGTCCAATTTTTAAAATGTTTAATTAAATTTTTAATTTTGTTGTACATTTTGTTCAAACCAGTTGTTGTGTCCAAATGCTTAAGTGTGTCAAAAACTAATATTGTGACCGCACTTACCCTAACTGTTCAGGGTTCAACCAGTTGAATGGTATCATGCTGCTCTCCCCAAAACTCTTTATTCAGTTTCCTTAAGAATTTGATATAAAATTTCTCTTTTAAAACAATTCAATATTTTGATGTATGACAGGTGTTTTATATTGCCTCATTCATTTACACTAGAACTTTGTATAGTTCATGTTAGCAATTTGAGATCTACTATTTTTTTTCCAGAATGCTGAGATGAGTTTTAACTTTGGTAAAAACCCATTTAAATATCCTCCAGCGGTAAGTAATTATATTCCAGGAGGAAAAAAAGCATGTCAAGTTTTGAAATTTAGATTTGATAATATTATTAATGAGAACTACTTGATTTGTAAACAGCAAAATTACATAATGAAACCTGTTTTAACCAAATCCTGAATAATCCAAATACCTGTCTTACCGAGATATAATTTAATCATCAATTTATATGTATGGTTAACCAGAGTAAATTGAATTCCTGTCTAAACTAAACCAGTTTTTAAGTACAAAATGGGCAAAGACAGATTTTACTGTATTGAAATAGTCTTCATCTGATTTCATCTGGTAAATGCATTTAAGGAGGTAGACCCAGGGTAAGGGACACAACTCTTACAAATCATTGGAATGTTTGTATTCAGCATATCATTTCAATCTCATGTAATCATCAAAGTAACTTGGACTGGTTTCATTCTGTTTCAAATGAAAGCTTGAAAGACTTTAGTGAAATTGAATGTGAAACAAACATATCACTGATTTCATGAGTTATGTCCCTTACCTCCTTAAATAAAGTTATTTGATATCGTAAGAAACATATTTATTAATGTCTTTTCTGAAGAATTTGTACCATGAAGACTGCTCACAGTTGTTATAGTTCCTTATTCAAAATGACCTCTTTGTGTATATTAATTATGGCCCATGAAATATAAAATATCTTTCTTTAATACTTTATGGTACCTAATTATTTATTTAATTCTTTTAGAAAGGAACATATACTGCCTTGTGTATGGCACCACAGAAAGATGTGATAGAATCAAGAATAGTTGGTAAGTGTATTTGATTAACAATCAACTTTCTTTCGATTAATTCATGCTATTCTGTCAAATAAACACATTATGGGTACTTATTTCCACTGTTTTGGAAATGAATAGATATGCTTCACTGTATGAAAATTGATTTTTGTACCCTTTTGTCTGCTACAACATAATCTAAAGTTGTGCACCATGAAATTGCTATAATTACATGAATTGTTTTATATTTTGTGCAAATTGGTAATTTAGGAAATGTACATCCTCAAGTTAATCTGTCAGGGTAATACACCATTAGTAAGAGTGAGCTTGTGTGCACTTCCATGGATCTTTGTCAATTTTTGCATCCCTTGATTAAGTTCATTTATCTCAGCTTTGATTTTGAACTAGGTTAAGGAGGTAGTCCTTTGGTAAGGGACATAACTCTTGAAATCAGTGATATGTTTGTAACATATTAATTTCACCAAAGCATATCAAGCTTTCAATTGAAACAGAATGAAATCAGTCCAAGTTATCTTGATGCTTATATGAGATTGATGTAAAATGCTGAATACAAACCTTCCATTGATTTCTAAGAGTTGTATCCCTTACCCTAGGTCTACCTCCTTAAATAGCTTTGACATTGAGAGATGTATTTTGTTTCTTATTTACAATTCTGTCAGACCCAGACTTCTTCGTGAATGATCTATACATTGAAACAAGTTCAGATATAACATTATGAGTAACCTCTTTTTTTATACAGGGTCTGGAGCAGTTAATGCTAAGCCAGCACCTAATGCACCACAAGCCATTATAATTGAGGTATGTTGCATAAACATGTATATTGCATAGTCTTTTTAAGATGTTGAGAGATACTGTAACTTGTATATTGTTCCTTGCAACACAATGATTAAGTTAAGGTCGGCATCTATCAAAGCTTCCCCCAGTTACAAGTTCTTTGTGGGAGCAACTTGTTTTAGGCCTGTGGTCAGATTTTACTGAATTTTTTTAGTGGGATTTGATTTGACTTATACATGATAATCACCATTTTGGGCCATGTACCATATTTTCTGGAAAATAAGTTGATACTTTTTTGAGCAAAGTGTCAGACTCGACTTATCATCCATTTCGACTTGTATAAGGATTTTTCACGAAAATATGTTCATCTACAGTGCATTTCATCAGATATGTTTAGTTCACTTTTGATTGCTTTCATTCAAAATTTTGGGTAAACTGCAACCAACAATGCCATCACTCAAACAGTGCTGCTATCATTTATGAATGAACACGATGATAATAAAAACTTTGAAACTGTTAAAATATATAAACAAACTCTGGGAGATACGTTAACAAAACACTTTCAAAACTGGAAATACATTATTAAGTGTTCTGGAGTTGTCAGGTTCTTTAATATGCAAATTTATACCTATTTATGGTATGGTATATTGTAACACATTCGCACATGACACAAATTATAATCAGCTAAGGTGTTATCGAAATGGCTAATTGCAACCAAATTTACAGGTAACATTTTTTATTGTATTTCGAAATACCAGGTAATAGTGTTCATTAATTACTGCTCCTAATTATGACATATTCATCAAACTTATTTCCCGCTAATTTCAATCACATCAGTGCCATATTTACGATTTCTGAACTATTGTTATAAAGATCTTGGAAAATTATTACAAGATATTATATCTGAATTTACTGTAGAAAATAGTCAACCAAATACATAGTACAGTTATTTAGGACAAAATGTATTTCAAGTACAGACTATAAAATGATTATTATTGGTTTATCTTCTGTTACGAATGAATACAAAGCTTAAGTTTTTACCACGTAGTACCTCAGTAAGTATCAGTCTTGTACTCCACATACCAGAGTTGGTGGAGGGTATTATTTGAAGTGCACACTTTTTTTGTCTTCTACTGTTGTTTTTTTTGCTTTTGTTTTTTTATTGGAGATGAATATTTTTTCTAATTAAAAGTACAGGGTTAATATCAAATCCTGTCTTTAGGGAGGAGGACTATTTATGAAATCAAATTTAAAAAAAAAATCTACCGTATTTTGGTGTGTATAGTGCGCAGTTGTATATAGTGGGTGTTTTTTCCTTTAAAAGATGATGTAAAAAACTTATTACGGATGTATGTATGTATTGTACGCAGTGAAAATTGCATAACTGGTTAGAACCACAAACATTTCTGGCTTTAATTTATTTGTAAATAGAAGGGACCATTTCGTCTGTTTTGTGTATTTATTTCAATAAAGAATATCGTTTTGTATTTGTCTGTGTTTCCCGTGTTTATGCGTATTAATTTATTATTCGTGTAAAAAATGTGTAACATAGACAAATTGTCAGCTTGGGCATATGTTTTGATTATCTTTGAAAGGTTGTCTGTTGTGAGTAATAAATTTCTGATGATTGCTAATTCTAAAAGAAGGACTGTTTTTACTACAATCAATTAAAGGGTCTGAGCGAAAAATGCAGACGGTCATCAAATAGGGCATGTGTTGATAGCTTGGCCAAGCGTGATAATGAGATGCAGAATTTTCTCCATTGTGTATCGGGGATACATAAAGGGTTTATGTTAAAAATTAATAGTTTTTATGTTGGATAAGGATTTTGATATTAGTTCACTGAAAAATGGAAGCCAAATATTATCAAAAAGTAGAGTATCCAATAACTATGATGTAGAGTTCAGTAAGATGCGTAAATAACGATATATTTGTTTTAAACAAACTACTTTGTCCAATGGAAATATGTTAGGGCTCTATGCCCAGTGTGCCCAAGATTTTGTTATTCAGTAATTAGATTGTTTAAACTTGTGTGTATTTTAATTTCTTCTTTAACAAATCGTTAACAAGTCATATACATCGTAAGGATGTAATTACATACACATCGCAAAACAATGTACAGTCTCCTTTGATAATACTGGTAACTAATTGTCTTGTGTCCTTGTCATGATTAATTAATCCCCTCAACAAACATGTCAATTGCTTGTTAGATATAAAATGAACAGGTGAAACCATAATCAGTGACATCTAAATACCCTTTGCAACGCCTCTATAACCATGTGATAACATTAGTTAATCTATACATAAAACAAAAGTATGGCAGTTGTAAACATAATCTGCTGTGTTCTTTTGGGAGGAAATAAATTAAAACCAAATTCTGTTCAAGAAGATTTTATTGACAATCAATGCTTACAAAGTTAACAAGTCAACAAAAAACTCCATAAATATGCTTTGGCAGCTCATAAGTGGTCTCTGATTCGATGACTCCCTCGAGATGGTTAATTTTCTACTGATCTTAGGTCTGTAAAAATGTGTTGAAACAATATATTGGTGTATTATATGCACCACCATACTGTGAAATTAGTTTCCTGGTTAAAAAGTACCCACAATACGCACCAAATACGGTATGTTCTGGTGTGGCTATGTTCATACCAGTTTTTAGAATGCACCAAAAATGTCTACATTTCCTTGGTAAAAATACATCGGCAAAAGTTAGCTGGAAACACCAAGTCTATTTAAAAGAAAATCTGAAAATTGGGGAAAAGAATACAAAACTGAGTCCTATGCCTTTAGTTCAATTTAGCTGAAGTGGTTGTCCCTCTTAGTATGTTTTTTTATGTAAAGGGTGCTCAATAATTCTTCTGTAACTATGTACTTATACTGATTTTTTTTTTCAGCCTTCAAGAGAGTTGGCAGAACAAGTAAGCTTAACACTTATTTTATTATACTCACTTACCTGTAGGTGATATATTGGAATATCCTTGTCTGACGTCATTCTTGTCACAATTTTCTCGGCTCCCTATGGATAGATTGATTTCAAATTTAGTTTGTTGCTTTATATAGAAAGAATACATGTTGTAAGTAAATTTGGGTGCTCCTTGTACATGTGGGAGTATCCCTAGCATGACAAGGCATGCAATTTCATGTTAAGTTTAGTATGATTGAATAAGAATGAAGACTACTTATAAAGGTATAGGTTCAGACTCTGTCTAAGTGTGTACCCTTTAGAAGTAAGTAAAGTCATCAATAAACAGTTTGCTGGTTGTATGGTAACTTTATAGTTTGTGCCTTCCCTCCAACATTCATGTACATGTAGTAGCCCTTTTGATTTATTGATTCAGCAGACAATTACTTAGTACTTCTTACATTATGAAATACCAATAGAATGAATTAATAATTTCATATCATTATTTCAGAACTTTCGAAAAATATATGTTGTGTGAAAAAAGAAAACTGACTTTCACTTAGTCAATTTTGGCATTATAAACTCAACAAATCCTTTCACAAATTCAGGTTTTCTATTGTCGTAAGTAAAGTAGAATATAATGAATAGTTCTCCCTCACCAAAAGTTTACTTGCCCTGGCTGATGGAAATTGCATTCCTAAAACACTATATGCATTTGACAAACCCCACAAATTAAGTATCAGTCTTCGTAAGAATCATGCATATTCTGAAATTATGTGATATCCCCCAAAAAAAGGCTACACTTTTTTTATTTTTGTTATTAATAAGTTACTTTCTAGGTCTATATAATGAAATTTATAATTATTCATTCCAATCTCTTAGGAGATAATCCACGTTGAAAATCCAATAGTTTCTATTGTATTTTAGTGTCATTTACAGAGTTATCTCCTAATTTTTAAATTTACAGTACATTCTTTATAATATTTATCTCTTAGAAAGAAGGGTCATATGAAAAGTTAAATTTTACTTTCTGTTTACTACAACACTTAAAGTAAAATATTAAAAATATGTAGGCTTTCCAGCTATGAATCACATTTTGAATGATTTTTATCTGGAGGGCTACTTAAAGTACCTTAATAATTAGTGATACATTACCTAGCAGTAGTGTCATTCGATTAGTCTTTAATACATGTAGCTTTCAGTATTGAGTAAGTGAACCCCATGAGTTAGAAGAATTTCATTTTTATTCAACCGAAGTTTGCAGTTGTATAATGATAAGTAAGTCGGTGTCATATGTCTTGATAACTGTAGATAACTTGGTTTTCATGCAAGAACTTACTTGAACATATGCTGATGGATCTTGATGAAATTATACAGATAGGATCCAACTCACAAAATGAAGATTGGAAGATATTGCCTTAACTCTGAACAAACTAGGCACAGAAATGGACCAAAAGCAAACATTTTCCTGGTTTCTGGGCAATAACTTGAGTAAACGTTATGGGTCTCTATGAACTTGTACTACAAAAGGAAGGTGTGTAATGATTTAAGGGGATCATGACCCTAAACATTTCAGAATGAGGCCAAACGATGTCTGTAATAAACATTTTCTTTAAACTTTAAATGAATTTCTTAATTATTTTTTCATGTTGTATAATTTCTTTGGTCACATTCATTCTATTCAGAAACTTATGCTGTTGACCTTTTAATCACAATTGATACCTAGAACTAAATCTTGCTTAAATGTTGTTTCAGTAATTGCCTGCACTGTTTTGGATTCAATCTCTGGAGTCATATCAAGCCACATACTGTAGAGCATTTTATTTCATATTTAGAATGCAAAAATAAATTGTGCATAATTGTCCTTTTGGTGTCTTAATGAAAAATGTAATGATATCTTCAGTCTTAATTTTAGTGCTTTATTATGTAAGAATCAGTGATAATGAAATACTCTCTATGTAATGCTGTGCTAAATACTCTATGTAACGCTGTGCTAAATACTCTCTATGTAACACTGTGCTAAGTACTAATATGAATAAGTATTGCTAAACAGGGGAAAATTATGCTGTAATTGTAAAAAGTCTAACAAATTTTCCTCCTTGAGTCGCTTTGTAATTTTGTTTGTGGGAGACTCATTAGCCTAGCTTTATAAGTACAAGAAGTTCATTATATCAGCTTGAAGTCTATGAAGTAACATGTCAAGATTATAAAGAAACCAAAGCTGTTTTAATGGGCATGCTCTAGGGATTAAACCTGAGACAGTTTTACAATCAAATTAGTCACTCAAAACACCTTCAAAGTGATGTAAGACTTAGTTTAAATGCACTCGTAAAGTTCGCAGAATCATGTAATGTTACTTTAAAATGCACTATTTTCGATGTTGTTTCAAAGAGGATTTTCTAAATATTTGCTGTTTATTTATGGGGTAACTCCTTAACAACAAATAAAATCATTTAAAGAAAAAGTAGTGAAGGTTTGTACTAAAATTGTACTTATATTCATGATTAAATACATTTTGTTGCTGTTTTTTTGTTGAGTATTGTAGATCACATGCAAAAAACCCTCTTATGAAAACAACAATTAAAATCTTTGAAAGAAAAAAAAGTCAAGGGTTGTACTAAAATTGTACTTACAATCAGGATTGATGGTTTTCAAACATTTTTGTGAGAATTTAGGTTCCTTTTATGTTGAAAGTTACCATATGCTTAATGATAAATGTGCTTATCTACTGTCTGTGTATCGGTCAACTTAATTTGATGGAAATGGCTGAGTTGAGGTATTCTTAGCATAACATAGCCTGCTTAGATTTTGTTGTATTAATTATCTATGTATTTATTCAATCAATGGAAACTAATCATGATATGAATGATGTATTGACATACAATCCATTTTTGGATGATCAAGGACACTACTGGCCTTATCAGAATATGATTGGCCTAGCTATATTCATAGATAAACCAATTTGAAACTGCTGTTGAAAGTGCATAAAAACTTCATAGGATTGTTGGCAGCAGCAATCTCTTCAAATTGGTTGAGCATTGGTACAACTTGGTGGCAACTCAAAGTTGATTTTTTGGCAGAATTTTTTCATGTGAATATTTGGTTATAGTATGGTGAATGTTTGTCAGGTTGCCCAACAAGAGGCAGGGAAATTATTTTTGTAACACTTCTCAGCCTCTTGATATTTGGTATCTGCATCAGGTACGGGTCACATACTGTGGGATCCGATTTCAGGCCTGTTTGACACTCTATTTCTTGTTTAAAGATATTCTGCCATTTCTGTCTTTGACCCATTTTAATTAGTTCTTTTATACTCCTATTATTTAGTTTAAATCAGACGAGACATAGACTCTGAGGAGCTTCATGTTGAACTGATATTCTGAATAGTAGCGGAAAGCAGTTTTCTGAAAAAAGTGGCATTTTAAAATGGAAAGAAAAAGGTTCCTTTTCTTATTCAGAATGATAATATGGGATTTAATTGCAGTGACAGCTTAATTGTGTATTCATTATGTTGAATATCAAACTTGGGGTCAAGGAGCTTCAATTGAGCAAAAATAGCTGCAGAATCATTATACAGACAGAACTTGATGTATGAAGACGAGTACTTAATATTTGTTAGAATGTTCTAATGATGATATAGCTGCGAAATCGTAGCTCTTGATTTTTTTTTTTTTTGATTTTGTGATCTAACGTTAAGAAAATACAAAAAAAATAGTTAGAGCTACGTTTCGCAGCTAATGATGATACTGATAGTGTCAACTGTCTGTTGCAGTTTTAATTGACATTGAAATTAGAAGGGAGCATAGAAAGTGGGGTAAATGAATTAAAAAAAATGTTGTGATTTTTTTTTAAGACCTTTAACCAGATACAGAAGTTTAAGATTCATCTCTCTAACCCTGCCATCAGGTGAGTAAGAAAGCACAGTCATTATTTTGATATTTTCTGTAGTGATTCTATAGTAGTAATGTTATGGATATCATGCTACCAGCTTACAAATCACTCCAGAATTGTACATTTACATCAGCAATCATTATACAATTTCACAGTTACATTGGTAGTCAGTGAAGAAGTATACATTTACATCAGTAGTCATTATACAATTGCACAGTTACATTAGTAGTCACTGAAGAAGCATACATTTACATCAGCAATCATTATACAATTACACAGTTACATTGGTAGTCTTTTAAGAAGCATACATTTACATCTGTAGTCATTATACAATTACACAGTTACATTAGTAGTCACTGAAGAAGCATACATTTACATCAGTAATCACTATTATCCTTGCAGTTACACAGTAATCACTGTAGAAGCATATATTTTCATCAGTATTTACTTAAAAATGACAGTTAAATAGTAACCTCTGTAGAAGCATACATTTACATACACATCAATAATCAGCTATGCAATCACACAGTTACATTAGTCATCTCTAGAAGCATTCATTTACATCAGTTATCACTGTACAATACCATAGTTACATTGTAATCACCATAGAGGCATACATGTACATGTCGTGTACATTCATTTCCTTTAAATGACCTTGATCTTTGAATTCCAGATAAAATTATTGGATTTGAATATTCATACCATATTTGGCACATGGGTGTATTACCATGAGACGATGCAAAGTTCATTTGAGTGTTTATTAGGAATCAATCTTGTCTGTCTGTCTGTTCAGATTTGTGTCCTTGTCATAACTTTTTTGTTCTTCAACATAGGCACACAATGTTTGGTACATTTCTTGTTTATGACAGAACTTTTTTCTCTTTTGATGAAGGCTTTCCATTTTTGGTGTCTGGGTGAATCACCTTAAGACGATACGTGTCAGTTACTTTATTGACGTCTAAATGATTCTAGTTAGTATTGTAGAGTCAAATAATTAAATTATTAATCACTTTAAACAGAATTAAAAACCAGTTTGTACTTAATTGATATATACTTGTTTTACAATAACAATATAGTAATTGTTAATTTTATACATGTTCACTTTTAGAGAATTGCTGATTATTGGTGGTGTTAATGTCAAAGATCAAGTTGATGTTCTCCAGAACGGGGTAAGAAGTAAAGGGGGGTGAAATTCCAGGGTTAAAGGGATTCTGTGAAAGTACTTATATTTGTGGATATCAATTTTCATGATTCAGAGGAAAAGCACAAGTTCGTGGATTCTTGAATTCATGGTGATCCTGCCAAACAATTTGAAGTAATAATCTGTTTCTTTGGGAATCAAAATTTGTGGTTTACCTCATCCATGAAATCCACAAAAATTAGTACCCCACGAACAGTTGTGCTTTCACAGTAGTTTATTTGCTTTAGAAAAGGGTAAGTTATGATGGGAAGTGTTAATGCAATGCTGGTCAAATTAAAGAGTTAAAGAGCAAGTTGAATACCCTACCAGTGCACCTGGTCCATGCTCCCAGTTTTTAGTGGAGTTCGAGTTGCTCATTTGCTTTTGTTAATTTGCATGTATGATTTTAGTTACTGTATGTTCTTTGTTGTGTATGTCTGTTTTCCATGTCTGGTCTTTGTCCCCGGATTACATTCTTTTGATTACCGCTATAACTTTTGTTCCCTTGATTACTCTCTCAAGAAGGGGGTAAGTAATTAAAGGGAATGGTGCATCTTTGATAGCTAGTTAAAGAAGTAGTTAACTTCCAATTGGTCTTCAGTAGGCCATAATTAAATATGTGCCCACATCGTGTTTTTTATTCTGAGCATGATCCATTATTTTTCAATTTTGCCTGATTCTTACAGATTTCAGTACTTAATACATAGAAATTGAAATTATTTTTGACTGCAGTGACATTGATTTACTGTTGTTACCAACATGATCATTTACAGAAGCACTAAACCCACTCAAAAATACCCAGTGAAATCCAAAAGAAAACTCTCTTGGTCTATATCATTACAGAATGAATTATTGTATGGTTTCGTCTAAAACACATGGGAGTGTGATTTGTTATTTTTCTGATTATTTTGAAAGGAGCAAGAATGTATTCAGGGACACTTATAGCAGAAACAATGAAATGGAATTGCATTCAATGAAAATCTAGGTAGACTTTCAGAATGATTTAAATAGTTCTTTAGGTACTGAATACTTTTGTGCTCTTTGGAAACTCTCCTAAATTTTGATTAGCTATCAGTTATTGGTATATTTTGTAGTATGTATCATTCCATTTCAAATTGATATAAGACAGTTACTGCAATGATTATTCACTTGAAAATACTTCATGTGTAGACAAAACATTATCTTCTGGTAAAAAAAAATATGTTCCTTAGAAAGTAGAATGTAACTGAATTTCATATGATAATACATGTACATGTATCTGTTACATAGTCATCAATTTGTCTCAGTACAATTTGCGGAAATTATTTTGTTGAAGGATATTTATTTAAACTATTCTCCCTGTTACTGAATGTTTCACAGGGGTGAATTGCGGGGGTTCAAAGTTTTGTGAAGGATATTTAAACTCTTCTCCCTGTTACTGAATGTTTCACAGGGGTGAATTGCAGGGGTTCAAAGTTACTTTTAAGAGTGGAAGGTTCTAGACTTATCTAAATTTCAAATTAATGGTCACCTTGAGGATAGCCAGAAGTTCTCAATAAAGAGTCAATGAAATGGATGGAAGAAATAGAACCTAGGTAATTGAAGTTTTAAGTTCTAGGTCTGAAATTGAGACTTGTGGACCACTGTGGAAGTGTACTTCTGTAGTTGCTGTACAGAGATTGTCACTTGTCTCTTAAAACAATTCATGCTATTCATGTATTGAATCTTCACACGAAGTTAAAATAAATCTAAGGAGGTAGACCTAGGGTAAGGGACATAACTCTTTAAATCAGTGATATGTTTGTATAATATTCAATTTTACCAAAGCCTTTCATAATTTCATTTGAAACAGAATGAAATCAATCCAAGTTACTTTGATGCTTTCATGAGATTGATATAAAGAGCCTGAATACAAATGTTCTAATAATTTGTAGGAGTTGTGTCCCTTACCTTAAGTCTACCTCCCTAATTTGACAGGATATTGAAACGATTTATGTGTAAATTCCATTGTGCAAGTAATTCATGTGAAATCATACAAAAGTCTTGATTGGCAAAACTTCTCAATTCCATTATAGTGATATTCACATGGGCATATTTTCCTATGAACTTTGAGTTTAGGTTGGTTGACATTATCCCCTCCTTGTGAAATTCTTGTATATCTACAGCAGACATATTAACCTTATCAGTTTAGTTCTAATGCCCTTACATTATTTTAACATTGATGAATTTGAAGTCAATTAGATCTCATCAGTGTAAAAGTATTGTTGTAATATGGTGCAGGTGCTACCACTAGTCTAGTCCTCTGCTGTTTTTAGTCCTCACAATGAAAAAAATAATGGCTTTTTTTAAGTTTCAATCTCTGTTAGAATCAGGCAGTGGGGGAAGCATGGTATGCAATTATCATCAACTTCAAAGAGTAATCAAGGGAACCAAGGTTATAGCAGTAATGAAAAGAATGTAATCCAGGGACAAAGACCAGACATGAAAAACAGACATACACAACAAAGAACATAAGTAACTAAAATCATACATACAAAGTAACAAAAGCAAATGAGCAACTCGTACTCCTCTAAAAACTGGATAGGGTAAGCGTTCTCTGCTTTTCTAGAAACACCCGCCGAGTTGCTCATAAATAGTTAAGTCCGGAGTAGATTTAACTGTGTAATTTGACTACTTGTATAGATAGTCAAATTAAGAGTGGGAATTAATACAGGATTTTCCATATCATAATTTCAGTAAAATACACTGCAAATGAGCTTTTCAGGGGCAGATAAGTCAGTCAAAAACTTCATTTTTTTATATTTTAATGAAAATTTCCAGTGATGCAAGGATCAAATAGTAAAGACTTCTTTAGGTGTAAATAAATTGTCATATTAGTGGAATTTTGACGTGCATGTTTCAGATTTAATTTCTCCAATTTGCCTGATTCTTACAAAGACTTGTATGTTTTAAGGCAAAAAACCGGATGCTGTTGTATCTCTATTGAAATCTTGTCGGAAAATACCATCATTAGTACAAAAAGGGATAATTGTCTAATTAACGACAGACCTTATGCAATATGATAAAAATAGTATTTTAACCGATAATTAGATATCTTTGCATTATGATACTTATCTAACGGGAAAATTAACGCAGCTAAAAAATTGAATTTCATCTGGAAACAAATGTTTTTGTTATAGATTCGAATTTCAAAGAAAATTAAATGTCATTTCAAATTAGAATTAAGACTACTATTATTTCATAATGCGGAAAAAACAATGTTATTTCGTTCAATTAATCCGCTTTTATTAGTGATTATTCTGTTTGAGAAAAGTTATCACTTTAGGGATAGAAGACATTTGCAGTAATATTTGTTGTAAATACTTTAATTATTCCATTATTTTGAAATATGGCATATAATGGGTTGTATGTACAGGACGGTATTGTATTGAGTAATGTAATTTAATATAGAATCTTTTGCCTTCATCTATTTAGTACTTCTTTGCTCACCTGGGCCAAAAACCTTGAAACTTTTAAAAATAGTCAAAGGTAAGTTTCGGAATATTCTAAACTGTTTGTGATATTAGGTAAAAAAAACCATCTAGACCCTTACACTATGCCTGGCTGTTTAGCCCAAGGCTGTATAGACAACTTGTGTATGGTGTTGATATTTTCTTTGTGGGACCAATGTATTTTTTCTCATCCATTGGCTGCTATTAACAAATTAACTCTTTAGAAACCTCGAAGTATGATTGGAGGATTGGAGGGAATTTTGTACAATCTACTTCTACTTACAGTTCTGTCCCATTCTTATCTTGTGACCAAGTTCTATTACTGCCCTTGCTTTGCTTGTGTCTGCTCAGTGATTGGAATTAAAGTTTTGATAGTCAGCCATTGGAATTTTATGGGCCATTGTTTAATTCTTAGTAAAAAATTCAGAATTCAGTGGGACACTTTCAGCTGGAATGTGATAAATCAGTTCACCATATAGTATTAGCTCAATAACTATTATCAATCTGTTGTTTACTTAGAATGAAAGATATGCAGAGGACCCTCTAAAAAGATACATTATGGTTTCAAATGGTTGAGCTTCATTGGTCTTCAGAAGCAAACTAATTAAAAAGGCTTCTTAGAAAAATCTCACTTCCATATGCACCTGAATGAGAATGCCTTAAAGCTTATAATAGGATTATGAACTGGTATATTGTTCATAAACAATCCCTATTGATGCCAATCAGGTTGCTCACCTGTTGCTTATTTTGGGTTTGGTATTTTATTTAAATTGACTGAGCTGGATAAGGATGATATAGTAATATAAAGTTCTTCTAAACAATTCTCTCACCAGATTAACTGCAAGTCCTCAGAGGGATAACATTACTGTCCAAACTTCAATACAAAATTTGGTATTTAGTACTTCTTTGCTCACCTGGGCCGAAAACCTTGAAACTTTTAAAAATAGTCAAAGGTAAGTTTCGGAATATTCTAAACTGTTTGTGATATTAGGTAAAAAAAACCATCTAGACCCTTACACTATGCCTGGCTGTTTAGCCCAAGGCTGTATAGACAACTTGTGTATGGTGTTGATATTTTCTTTGTGGGACCAATGTATTTTTTCTCATCCATTGGCTGCTATTAACAAATTAACTCTTTAGAAACCTCGAAGTATGATTGGAGGATTGGAGGGAATTTTGTACAATCTACTTCTACTTACAGTTCTGTCCCATTCTTATCTTGTGACCAAGTTCTATTACTGCCCTTGCTTTGCTTGTGTCTGCTCAGTGATTGGAATTAAAGTTTTGATAGTCAGCCATTGGAATTTTATGGGCCATTGTTTAATTCTTAGTAAAAAATTCAGAATTCAGTGGGACACTTTCAGCTGGAATGTGATAAATCAGTTCACCATATAGTATTAGCTCAATAACTATTATCAATCTGTTGTTTACTTAGAATGAAAGATATGCAGAGGACCCTCTAAAAAGATACATTATGGTTTCAAATGGTTGAGCTTCATTGGTCTTCAGAAGCAAACTAATTAAAAAGGCTTCTTAGAAAAATCTCACTTCCATATGCACCTGAATGAGAATGCCTTAAAGCTTATAATAGGATTATGAACTGGTATATTGTTCATAAACAATCCCTATTGATGCCAATCAGGTTGCTCACCTGTTGCTTATTTTGGGTTTGGTATTTTATTTAAATTGACTGAGCTGGATAAGGATGATATAGTAATATAAAGTTCTTCTAAACAATTCTCTCACCAGATTAACTGCAAGTCCTCAGAGGGATAACATTACTGTCCAAACTTCAATACAAAATTTGGTACTAATTAATGATAACTCTAATGATACTCCTATGTCAAAGGTCAATGTCACAGGAACAATTTTTTAAGTGTCACAGGGATACTACTTCTTCCTTGTTTTTAGTAGAGGTAAGTTGCTGTCCAGTGTATAAGTTGAATTTTAATACCCCTGCAAACAAAGTGTGGTGGGTTTATACAAATCATTTGTCTGTTGGTCAGTGTGTCTATCCATCTATCTTGTTAGTGGAACTTTTCGAAAACTGCTCAAAGGTATTTGATTAAAAAATTTTTATTGAAACAAGGAAGGTTGGAAATCATATGTTGATGTGCATGAAGGAAAAAAAACATTGTCAGAGGACTCTAAGGGGAGATAATCCAACTCATAGGTTAACCTAAGGAGCAACTCCTCCTAAAGGACTCGAGGTATTTTTAGGAAATTTTATGGAAAGCTATGCACAAGGGTGTATAATTGTTGTATGAGGACTCCAAAGAGAAATGATCCAAGAGTTTAGCATTGAACTTAATGGGGGTATTCTCTTTGTTAGATTGTTCACTTTATTTTAGTTATTATCAGGTGAACTATTCAGACTCCTTGCAGTCTCTAGTTTTGTGTAGAATTTCCTGTTATGCAACAAGGGATTATGGGTAATTTGTAGAGGATTTTACTCAGACATTTTTTAATTAATGAAATAAAGGAAACTAATCCCACTAATTATTGTGGTGAAACAAATACTTTTAATATTTCATGCCAAGTATCTGTCTAAAATCCCTGAAAAGTTTAATGACCGATTACTCCCTTTCAGTGAATCTGCAATATACATAATGGGTAAACAAGAATAGGAAAACAAATGTATGGTACGATAATTTATATTTGCTTCAGTTCGATAGAAGTTTGATGTTTGAGGTGTTTATGATAATTTTGTTGCTTTTGCAGCTTGAAATAAAAAGAAAAAAAAGATTGGGTACACATATAAAAGGTATATTGTTTTTGTGTTCAACTAGAAATTATCTTTGAATCGCCTTAATTATGCTGTTTTATTATTTAGGTAGATATAGTGGTAGGAACACCAGGAAGATTGGAAGATCTGATATCAACGGGGAAATTAGCCCTTCACCAAGTCAGGTTCTTTGTACTGGATGAAGCTGTAAGTAAACCAAGGAATGTGTTTAATTAAATAGCAAAAAAAGAGTCATCATGGACTTGTGGATCGTTACGTTATATCCATCTGCACCATGAAAACTGATTTGTTCCCTTTCCTCTTTCGTCTGCCCCGGACTTGACTTTTTTTTAGTAACTTGGCAGATGTTTATAGAAAAGCAGAGGTCGCTTACCCTACTGGTGCACCTGGTCAACTCTAACAGTTTTCAGTGGCATCCCAAGCTCATTTACTTTTTTAACTTTGAATTATTATTTTGGTTATTTTATGTTTTTTGTTGCTCATTTTGTATGAATTATTTAAGTTACTCATTTTCTGTGTTGTGTTTGTCTGTTTTCCATGTCTGGTCTTTGTCCCTGGATTACATTCTTTTGATTTCCACTGGATTCTTGGTTCCCTTGTTCACTCTTGTGAAGTCAGTGTAAGATCTTGACCTACACTTCGAGATCAATGGTAGAGGAAAACAATTGACCAAACTTTAAGACAAAGTGATGATTTTTCATTCTGTATTGTTAACTTTCCTTTCATCTGTGACAACATCCCTTCAGCACCTGTGTATGGAGTTTTCTTATCACAACTCATATGTTATGCTAGAGCTTGCTGTAACTATGCAGACTTTTTGTACCACGCTAGACGGTGTATCCATCTGCACCATGAGAACTGATTTGTTCAATGTATCATAGTTTTCCTGTCCTCCTTCGTCTACTCTGGACTTGACTTTTTATGAGCAACCCAGCGGATATTTCTAGAAAGGGTGAGGACACTTACCCTACCAGTGCACGTGGTCCATGCTCTCAGTTTTTATTGGAGTCCCAAGTTGCTCATTTACTTTTGTAACTTTGTATTATTATTTTTGTTATTTTATGTTCTTTGATGTGTGTGTCCGTTTTCCATTTCTGGTTTTGTCCCTGGATTCTATTAATACAAAGCAACAGAAGTCAGACATTTTATATCTAAAATACGAATCGAATAGCGTTATGAGGACATCATTCTCTCTTAATTCAGTTTTGCAGCTATTAAATTTCAAGACTAACATCCTCTGTACATTGTATTTCCTATACATACTTACATTCATCTCTTATCAAACTCTGATTTCCTACACTCGTGAGTAAAATATCTTCTCACTCATTCAGCTGTGCTTCAGTCATGCAAAAGACAGAACTTTTTAACAGTTATGTTAGAAATCAGAGATCTTCAAAAGGGACTCATGTAAGAAGCTATCAATCTTTTTTGTTAGTCTGCTTACAGTATTTCTAGATAAAATGGTTGTCTCTTTATTATAATGGTGTAGGATAGAAGTTGAACAATGCATAGGCCACTTAGATGCTGCTTATTGGATAATTAGGAAGAAAATTGAATTAAGTATTCTGTCTTCTTTTACGTTCTTAAAAGATTTGGTCCTTCTGAGAAAAATTCTGAAGAAAAATTATGGCCTTTATTTCTGAATCTCTTGAACTAAGATTTAAGATCCTTCACATGTATGCTTTTCTTCATGAATATAACGTGTTTATTCAGAGACTGTGAATTTATATTTTAATTTACTTCAGGATGGTTTGTTATCTGCTGGGTATGGAGACCTCATCAACAGACTACATGGACAGATTCCTAAAGTTACCAATGATGGCAAGAGACTCCAGATGGTCGTCTGCTCTGCTACACTTCACTCCTTTGATGTCAAAAAGATGGCGGTAAAATTGATTATAGCTTTCCTGTCAACAGTCTGTTATTTAAGGATGTTGATTTTTGACCAGGTTATGCAAAATTACAATATTAGGGGCAGTTTATGAACAAGTGTAAACTGCCCCGAAGTTGGTTATGCTAGCATAAATTGGTCAAAAATTAAAAACAATCATTCAAAATTAGAAGTTTTTCCATTCACCACACCTTTGTTTAGTCTGGAATTATATGAATTGCGGACTGTGGACTGATTGATATTAATGACATTACAGTACTAAGTTAGTTTATGGAAAATAACCTATCTTGCCCAGATGAGAAATCAACAATCAAATAAATGCTTGAAGAAAAAATGGTTGTATTGCATGATATTTTTAGTGATTTTAATCAGAGATCTTATTTTTTAGCTCACCTGGCCAAAGGCCAAGTGAGCTTATGCCATCACTAGGCGTCCGTCGTCATCGTGGACAAACTTTAAAAAATCTTCTCCTCTGAAACTACTGGACTGACAGGTTTTAAACTTGGCATGATTGTTCCCTAGGGTGTTCTGCACAAAATGAATGTTGGGATTATTGATATATGAAAAAACATGGCCGCTGTTACTAAAAATAGAACATAGGGGTCAGATGGCAGTTTTTGCAAATAACTCAAAAACCGTTGCATTTAGCAAATTTCTGGCATGGGGATAATATTGTTTAGCATCATGAGATGGACCTATGCCAAAGTTTTCAAAACAATAAGTCAACTGAGGTAGGAGTTTAGGGCCGTGAAACAGGTTTTTTGCATTTTTCGCATGTGCAACTTTGAAAATCTTCTTCTCAAAATCCATTTCACAGAATTCAATGAAAGTTGACATATATGTTCCTTAGGGTATCCCACACAAACTGACAGTTGGGATTGTTGATTCATGAAAAAACATGGCCGCCATTACTAAAAATGGCACATAGGGGTCAGATGGCAGTATTTTTGCCTTGAGCAAATTTCTGGCATTGGGTAAAATTGTTAAGCATCATGAGAAGGACCTATGCCGAAATTTTCTAAACCATTCATTGACTAATGTAGGAGTTACGACCCCTGAAACAGTTTTTTTGTTCTTTTTTTTTTTTTCTCACATTTACAACTTTGAAAATCTTCTTCTCTAAAACCATTTAAGATCATTGAATGAAAATAAGCATAATTGTTCTTTAGTATATTGTGCTCAAAATGACTGTTGTGATTTTTAATCTGTGAATAGATATGGCTGCCTATACTAAAAATGGAACTTAGGGGTCATAAGACAGGTTTTTTAATAAAATTCAAAAATTGTTGCCTTTAGCAAAATTCTGGTTCAGAAAACGGAGTTTTGGTATATAGGAATCACCCTGTCTGTCTGTCCATCTGTCTACATTCCTTGTAAGTGCAACTCTTCCTAAACAGCTGAAGGGATTTTGAGGAATTTTTTTAAAGAAGTTTGGGTGTAATATGTAGATTTGCATGAAGGAACGCAACTCCAAAGGGAGATGGTCCTATTTAAAGGTTGATTTTACTTATTAAAACTTTGTAAGTGCAACTCCTTCTAAACCGTTCAAGAGATTTTGATGAAATTTTATAGGAAGGTTTGGCATCATATGAAGATGCTAGAAAGAGCACCATTACTGGCATAGGACTCCAAAGGGAGATAATTCATGTAGATGACTTTACATGTTGAAACGTAAGCACAACTACTCCTAAACAGCTCAAGGAATTTTGATGATATTTAAGAAGAATTTGGTGTATCATACAGGGATCTCCATGGATCAAAATGAACACATGGCTCACTCTCTTGTTGGACAAATTTTTATTGTGGCGCGTGTCCTTTCATGCAGAAAATAACTTGCCAAAGAAGTATAAGGTTGAATGTGACATATTTAATAGCACAAACTGCAACATAGAAACCAACAATGGTATTTTTTCTGTCCGTATTGTCTATTTCAATTATAACAAGGTAAGGTTTTCCCTTCTCTAGGCTTGACCATAGATCCACAGCTCTAGGGAAATTAATATCACTGGTAGGTGTGGTTATTTTGTTGATACCACTAAACAAGTTCTTTATAATTTAACCACAAGAAGTTAGACAATAAAACGTCGTTTTCGTTGGAATTGTGTCTTTAAACAATTCTTTAGAACTTTTGGGAGTCGATTCATCACATTTTTCATCAAAGTTAGGCAAATTGAACCGCTTTTCTGTGTCAGATAATTGCCAAGATAAGACATTGTTGTATAAATTAAGATCGTCCTCCTCCCTCTCCGATCACATAGATCTTTATCAAATTGAATTAAACTCTTGACCCTTTCTATATTTTATTGTATGAAAAGTTTTCAAATTTTGTTCATTTAAAAAAAAAATAGTAGAAATCATCCAGATTTTTTTAATCGTATTGATTTTGCCAATGATGATAATTGTAAATTTGACAGATCCGAGATGTGTTTACACACCCGTTTCACTCAGTGACACATTAAACCCCCGTAAATTACCAATCAAAACATTGAAATTACCGTTAGAATAAATACACACGTCAATCATATAGATTTATGACAGGTATTGGTGATTAATAAACAAGAATAGTTGGGAAATACAGTGCCGATTTGCAATGCATGACGCAAATTTGAATACATGGCACACACCAAATGAACACATGGTGCAGCGCCATGCAAATAGAGGCTGTGGAGAACCCTGATCATATGTAGATGTGCATGAAGGAATATAATTACTATTGGATGACCCCAAACAGAGATAAATCCAAATTAAAGGTTTTACATTTGAGTCTATTTGAAGCAGGGAGATTGCTTACAGTATTTCTAGTTGATGTTGAGGTCAGTAGGTCATCATTCCAGAAAAAAAAAGTTGAGGCAATGGATTTTAATCACCACTTTTTGAAGTAAATAGCAATATATATTTCTTCAATCCTGCAAGCTGACTATACACAGTTGAATTAACTCATCTTTCATTATTATTTTAGGAGAGGTTGATGTACTTTCCTACATGGATAGATCTTAAAGGACAGGATGCTGTTCCAGAAACTGTACACCATGTAGTGAGTTAATTTATACATGTACCTCTGATACCTGTGGTTTTATGAAATAACTGTTTATTATGTGGTGAGTTTTTACAAAGCTATTCTATATTACCAAACTGTACACCATGTGGTGAGTTGATATATACCTCTGATTTTATTACCTAACTGTTCATCATGTGGCGAGTTGGTTGTAAAGCTATTATTTATTACCAATTTATACAATGTGTGGTGAATAGATATAATCACCATTTGATGTTTTGCTGTATGCCTTTGCTTTTATCACCCAACTAATCACCATGTGCTGAGTTGATATAAACCTGTCTTTTATGACCCAACTTTACTTTTATTGATAGAAACCTTGCACCATATGGTGAGTTAATAAAATTCTTTCCTTTGTTTTGCTTTAAACTGTTCAACAAGTGGTAACTTGATATAAGTTGTTTACCAATATACACAGTTCACTATTTGGTGAGTTAGTATTAACTGATCACCATATGGTGAGATGATATTATAAGTTACCTATGTTAATCTCCATAACTACCGATATTAACTTGGATAACAATCTTATTCCTGGGGTTTGCCCAAATACTGGCATTTAGGGACAAATGGAAACAAGTGTGTAAGGTTAAAGTGATGTTTTTCTTACTCTTAGTAAAAACATATATGAAAAAAAACGAAAATTTTGATATTTTTTCTTTAGATCCCTACACCTATCTAAATATTCAACATTTATCTTTCAAAATAAGAGAAATCGATCAACTTTAATTTTGCAGAAAATTTCATACACTACAACGTCTCAAGTGTGTGACATTGGCGTGGGACATTTTGCATAATTAGGTCAGGAATTTCATTCATGAAGACGTGACATTTTCATTAAAGCACAGAAGATGAGGATATTACAGGGTTTCATGGAATAAAATCAGGAATAAATTATGAAGTTTTATAACAGACATATAAGTCCTTCAATCGACAGAATTTATTTTTCATTGAAAACAAACAGAAAATGGAGTAGTAATCACATATTAAAGTATGCACGTGACTTTCCCCAGGGTAATAGTCTGCGTATATGGGTTAGCAACACTTGGGTATGTTGATTTTTTAAACACATGCCATAAACCAACCGAAATCCTAGATTTTGATTTTCTACAAAGCCGGGGATAAAAATCTATTCTTTATTACCAAACTGTACACCATGGGGTGAGTTGATATAGACCTCTGATTTTATTACCTAACTGTTCATCATGTGGCGAGTTGGTTGTAAAGCTATTATTTATTACCAATTTATACAATGTGTGGTGAATAGATATAATCATCATTTGATGTTTTGCTATATGCCTATGCTTTTATCACCCAACTGATCACCAAGTGGTGAGTTAATATGGAACGAGTCTTACCAGAAACTGTAGATTAAGATTGAAATGTATTTTTTCTTTTACCCTTCAAAATAATAAGAATAAAATAATATTGTGCTTTCTGTACTTTAATAGTTTGCATCTGATTTTTTATGTTATACCTTTATTACCAAATATGAAGGATTCACCCGATCCTGGCTTTGTTATAGAGAAAAGGTTCAAAGACGAGTAAGCATTTATTGTTTTCTAAAATCCAAGATATGTAAAAATACACAGACTACTTAATTAATAGAAGTTCCATTCTCAGCTGAATTATATTTAAAAGTACATTATTATTACCACATTCAGACTTGATAAGGTACATTTCCTTATGTCTGTGTATTTTTAATGTACTCATTTAGGCTTAGATTTCTCTGAATCCTCTGGGTAATAAAGTGTGAGATGATCAAATAAGTATATACCATTTACTCCAAGAAACAGATGTAACCCTATGAAATAGCTAGTGTTAGATTTAAACAATGTACAGCATGCAGGAAAAGTTAAGTTTCAGATTAAAAAGGATGGTTTGATGCACTTATGGGTATTCTGGGAGTTTTATATGGTGCAACACTTTCTTATTGGATAAGATTTGGATTGCTTACAGTGATTGTAGAAAAAGGATGCTAAGGGGCCATGGGACACTTGGTGTATTTGTTGAATATTTACAGTTAATTCTTATGTAAGCTTGAATAATTTATATTTTATTTGTAACACACTTTCTGATTAGTTGGTTCTCTTATTTTGTATAACCTAGCTTGATACTATGACATCATTAAATGTAGATTGGTCTGCACTTCACGACACGATTCAAATAATCCCACACAAAATAATGTTTTATTTAGGAATCAATTATTTATATTTTGACTGCCATTCATTAGAAATTAAATTATAAGTAATTAATGTTTCTAGTTTGTGAACAGGTTACTGTAATCATATTAATTTTCACAGTTGCTAATTTTTGTGGATTCTGTCAAGCAAACACATTTGTGGGTATCAATTTTTACAGTCTCAAATAATGTTTGGCTTTATATAGTGTTAAAAATCAATTTCATGGGTATTATTTTTGTGGTTTTCAAGCAACCACGAAAAGAGCATAGTAACATTTCCTAATTAAACCCATCATAATTTTTTCTATACTTTCTAAACAAATTTCTAGGTTTGATGCTGTTTTACAGCTGTTATTCAAGACCTTGTTATAAGCAACTAAGGTAATTAGTTGTCTAAATTGTTGGTAGTTAGATGCTCATTAAGGAAATTCTATAAACATCAAAATGTTAAAATTCTTTCATTTGTTTTTTTTTTCTGTGCTTGATATATGAGATAAACTGGGTTAATTAATAAGGAAATATATGAAACTATAGTTTTTTTTAACACTGATTTTATGTTTGGGCTTCTACATCTGCTGCACGAAAAAGTTCTTCTTCTTCTTCTTCTTCTTCTTCTTAGTTCTTCTTCTTCTTCTTCTTCTTCTTCTACTCCTCCTCCTCCTCCTCCTCCTCCTCCTCCTCCTCCTCCTCCTCCTCCTCCTCCTTTTTCTTTAATTTCATAACTCACACTTAGATATTAGATTCCCCAATGAATCTTGTTGTTTTCTTAAGGCCTTTGTAAGTTCCATATACGTTTCTTGAATGGTAGTTGGTATTACCCAAATGAATCAGAAGATATGTCTATAACAATGTCATGATAATATTGTGCCATAGGTTGTACATTTTTAGGGAAAGAGCATGTGCTCATTTAATTCTCACAAAATAAATAATATCTGCAGTTATTGAGGAAGGATACATTTCATTTTCGTAGGTTAAACTTTTTGCTTTGGTGACTTTTGGTTTTTGTAAACTATTGATTCAAACAATTTATTTTTTACTGTTTCAAAATCTGTAGAAAAGAATTGGTAATTTTTTTCAGAAATGTTTTGTAAGACAGTCCAAAACAATAATAATCTCATGTCTACCGTTTCTATTAAAATCACATAACCTATGTGAAATAAGGTCTGGAAAATTTTTATGTCTGCAAATTACATGTGAAGATTGGGTTTAAAACTTAATTTTTATGGTCTTTGTTAAGTACTGAGGGCGTATGGAAATTTTCCTGAGAGACCAAAATTTCAATTACTATGGTCTTATAAATAATACAAGAGATTATTCTTTCAGTAAATATAGACAAGCATAAATGCAAACTCAACATAATTAAGTTAGATGTGCAGAGAGATTTAAGAAGCATTTTGTTGCAGTCAGCTTAAATTGTAGAGGAATCTCACAGGTTTTGATTAAAACTTAACACATAGGAAAATGAGTGTGTTAGCATTTCTATGAAAGCAATAAAAAGGAATGTAATTGCTGAACCGAATTGGATAAATATTTAAATCTTACTTGCTTTTTTTTCTGCTTTAAAGTGAATATATCTTTTTGAAGATATATGGACTGCTGTCCATTGCTCTAGTTTGTCTGTTTGAAGACAAATTTGTAAAAAGTTACTCCCCTTTGCTTAAAATCTTAAAAAACGAAGCCAAAGTCGGGAATATGAAAAAGGACTACTGTAAAATTTCGTGGCAGTTTTATTTTGGCTATTTTAGGTTTAAGACCTGTTACACAAAAATTAAACAGCCTGGAATATTTTCTTCAAAGAACACATTATTACAATTTGAAGAACCAATCTGCGAATTTAAATCTGCACAAATCTGGATTGATTGCATAAACTGTGAAAAAAATGACACAAAAATTCCGGGTTAACAGTACAGTTTTTGAATGTATAACTTATACTGTATAATAACCTTGAATAGCTGTGTGTAGTTCAAGGTGACATTCAAGATAGTCAGAAAACATAGATTTTTTTCACAAATGTCAATTGACCATAATCAACTCCTTACAGCAAGGAAAATAACACCTGAGAAGTTCTGTACATTGTATTTGAACAGCTCTTCATAGAAAAATTATACAGGAATGGAACCCTTGACTAAAGGGTCTCCAGTCTGCATTTTTATACTTATCCTCTTCAGATTACGTAGAATATGAAAATTACGGCTTCTCAATTTTTTGAATTGTATTATTTTGGAATTTTTAGTGTAAAGTTTATTACCTTGAACTTTTTATCTTAAAAACTTGATTACTGACAGTCTTCATAGATATTGTCATGCAATAATCAATAGAAATTTTGTTAAGTACAGCTCCATATAATAATAAATTTGAGGATAACAGATCAGTTATGCTGTACATAGCATTTAATGGGAAAACAATAGTCTACCCTTTTTTTCTTATTTTAGTAATACTGGTGTTTAAATACCTTTAACAATATTTTACTGCTTATTGTGAAAAAAAATGTGTGAATAATTTCCTGCATTGTAGATTTCAATCAAATGATACATCCTTATTTCTGGAATTTTGACCAGGACATCTCTGTTAATAAATTCTTGTACTGAGAAAAAGTGATAATAATGAAGGTGGAAATGAAGAAAAATCCTTGGCATGGCAACTTTTGCAAAGCCGAGATTACAACATGCACACATTAGTTTCACCTAATGTTTACCTGGAGTAATGTACTGTATTAAAGTTTGTGACCCTTGATTCAATGATGGCTGTGCTGTGGTGGTTTTAAGGTTCATGGAAGTGTGTTTTATGGTTCCATTGTCTTTAAAATTGATTTTGATTAAAAATCTGTCCTTGAATTCATTTAAATTAGAATGTTGCTTATGATATTCGGGATTTCCAAGGTCATTTTAAGTTTTCAAAAAAGAGTTGAAAAATAAATAAATTTTAACATTAACAGAATAGTGCTACTTAGATTACAGGAAGTTAAATATTTAAGATCAAAACCAGAGATAGTGAGGGTTTTTTTTTTTTATAGGTTTATTAGTTATTAAGTTGATATTTTTATAATTTAACAAATTCATCATTTCTACAATTTTTCCCCAAACTTAAATTCCTTTTATTATATTGTAATAATTTTTCTAATGTTCCTGAAGTATTGGTTTTAGCCGAGATGTGATTTTTACACTCTGTTCTAACTTAACACTAGGTTCAATACAGTGTAATTAGCACTAGTGCAATGTGACCATAGTTCTCCTTTGACAGCGTATATTTTCAATAAATATGAAATATGAAATGAATATAAAATATTTTTAATTGTATTCTTTTAACCGAAATATGATCAATATGATTTGATTTTCACTCAGTTTTGTTAACTACAGATGAGTGGATTGACAAAATTTTCCTATATTTTTTCGGTCCATTACTATCACTATAAGACATTGATCGCACATTGAAATTTAAGTTATATATACAGTTATTCAATACTGTAAACATGTTAATTTTCGCGGTTGCTAATTTTTCGCGGATTCTGTCAAGTGAACATATTTGCAGGTATCAATTTTCACTGGGTTCAAAAAATGATAAGCCTTATATAGTGTTAAAAATCAATTTCGCATGTACTATTTTTCACGATTTTATACTTACCGCGAAAATAATGAAAATTAGTACACCGCGAAAATGAATACTTTGCAGTAGTTGTTCAAGATAGTTTGATGCCAGCCACTTTTACACCATGTTTAAAGTTCCTTTTTGCACAGTTTACATGTGTTTACTTTTTATGCAGATAGATAAAACCTTCACTTTGCTTTGTCAAATTTTTAGATTGACTTGTTCTTTTTCTAGGGGTTTTAACTACAGGTAATTCTCCTCTTCTCAAAAGGTAGGTGATGTCCTGTTCTGCTATTTATATTCCTGCTCCGATGGAGAAGGGGTATACTTTATCCTTGTCTATGTGTCTGTCAGTAAAAAAAATTTCTGTCACACTTTTCTCAGCAACTTCTCATCACATTGGAAAAATTCAACAACAGATTCCTGTTTACTGATGACTTTGTTTATTTTCTTTACATAGTGATTGAAAGTGGAGTATTTTCGTTATATAGTGATTGAAAGTGGAGTTATCATTATGAAACCATTCATCGCAGATTTCTTGTTTATTTTGTTTACTGGACAACAAGTGTGCAATATGAAAATTACATTTGGAAGGTCTCCTTATTTTTCAAGAGATACATATATATAAAAGAGTGAGAAATGGAGTAAAATAGTTGCACATAATTCACTTTTAGTTTCTATTAAATTGAAAAGGCAAAAATTTAAGTGATGTAGACTGTTGACCTTTGACTCTCATCAATATTTTCACAGATAGTGCATAAATGTTGTTATATGAATTTAATATCTTTATTTATGTGGGATATTGTTCTGTTTTGTAATGTAATGATGTGTAATTTCCCTGAAGTATTCCCGTTTCTCTGAAGGTCAAAGATTCATGTCCTAAGAAACAGTGACATTAGAATATATTAATTCTTGATAAAACTTTGTTGATTTCGTTGGAAAGGGATTTTGATAGAGTTTTATAGACTGTAAACCAAATAATTTTGTAAGTGATTTATTTTCTCTGATTTCATGTTCAAGAAGGAGTTGTGAAAATAGATCGCCAGGAATAGGTCCCCTTGTAAAACCCTGTGTTTATAGTCGTAGAAATAATTAGTGGTGAAATTGAACTGATGGCCTGAAACACCAAAAACTTTTCAAATAAACAAATTTGTTTTTAAGTACACCGGTACCATGTAATGGTTTATTTTGGCAGGTGTAAAATGCGGCCAGTTTTGAGGTAAAAAGTATACAAAAAAAATGTCATTTCTAATTTTGGTGTACTAAATACTTAAACCCAAATTGAAAATTCTGCTGATTTTTTTTTTGGCTTGATTAGGCATAATGCTAAAATATGCAAAAATTTGCACTCTATGAAATCTGTATGATTACCATATAACTCTTTAAAGGTTATAAAATATTACCAAGGACAATTTTCACCCTAAAGGAGTTGTTTGCTTTTATTAACCTGAAAAGAAACAATAAAAGTTATGTATGATGCTGTGCTAGAAAATTTAAATACATTGATAGTTTCTAAGAAAACAGTTTGGTTCAATATCTTGTTTTACAGATAAGGTTTAATTGGAAATTATGGTAGGAAATGGAAATCCTCTTGAATTTCGTAGTTCCTGAATTTAATTGAAATTTTTCAATGTCATAAGATTGGTATCAAAATTTATGAACATGTTTATTTTGAAGGCATCATTAAGAAAATATGGTTCATGTTTTAAATTTGAAGAATTTTTAGGGAAGTTGAAATACTTTGAAGTTCACATGTAAGCAGAATCTGCTTAGAAATAGGTATGGAAAAGGGGACTAACTTAGTTTTTTTTTTCATTACATATGAAAAGCATAGGAACATCAATCCCATAATGCACCATTTTTTTCCTATCATGCATTATCTCACTCATAAATGTAAGACAGTGTAAAATGATTATGTCATTGTGTCTGCAATCACTGTGTCACATTGATGGATTGTAGGTGTTAAGATGACCGTTGTATCTCCACTGAGATTAGGTTTAATCTGTTTTTACCGGACGCAATGGGAAATAGCAACTTCAATTCTGTGTTAATCTTGCTTACCCTCGACAAATTACTGTCAAAGATTGACAAAGAATGAATGCTAAAGCTAGTGAGTTGCGGTAAATGTCTTTGTTCTGCTAAGATTCCTTTCAGCGGTCACAATCTATCTGACAAATAGACCAATATCCGCTGACCAGTGCTTAAGGGATTTGCAAATTGATGTAATTGTACAAATTGTGTTAGACAGAGGAAGTTATTTTTTACAGCTGCGAAAATTGTTCAGATAAGTCGTTAGTTGACCAATTTCAGAACTGTTTATGATCATCTCACTGATTTTTCTGTAGATAAAAACCAACCAATTTCTGGCCTTGAACTCTGTTATTAGATTATGCATTGTTTTTACAGCTAGTGATATAGTTTACTTCAGGGGATTAGTTTGGTCTTCCCTTGGTTGAATGACCTGTATCTGATGAAATGTCATAGGTTGTTAATTGGACAATTATCAAGAAGGTTTAAACTTTCTAAAATTTTAATCTACTTTGGATTTCTATGTCTATTGAACAGTTAAATAATTAAGCAAGTTCATCAGGTGATTGTCATTAAATAAAGGGAAGACAAACTTTATTCCCTGAAGTTAATTTTATTACTCGCTGTAAGCCAATGAGGAAAAAGTTCACATGCAACAGTATATTTTCACTAAATTTTCCAGTTGCAAGCAAAAATCCAAAGGGTTAGCATTCAAGACAAGCAAAGTAACAAGATGGATGAAATTATTTTAATTTCTTGTTAAAAGGCTGAACTTCTTTTTCATCTGCCTTCTAAATGATAATGCCAATATACTAGAAATCATTGAGATGGAATCCATCTCTGTGGGTCTTGCTGTGGCAGTTAAACCATTTATAGGAAATGGTTTTGGAAAAAAACTTACATTGAAAGACAAAAAAGTTACAGCCTGGACATGAGTTAGTCACAGAAAAAAGAATGTGACCTTGAGTTCAAAGTTCAGGATCACAGGCCACTATCCATGGTATGTGATACATCATTTTAGGTGACCTACCCTCATGTCAAATATCAAAAGCCCACATCCGAAGGAAAAAAAAGTTACAGTCTGAACATGATTTTGTCACTGAAAAAAAAAAAAGAAATTTGACCATGAGGTCAAAGTTCAAGATCATAGGCCACTAACAAATGGTGTAAGACACATTATCTTTAAATGATCTACCCACATACAAAATACTAAAAGCCTTCATAAAAAGACAAAAAAAGTTACAGCCTGGACATAAGTTCGTAAAGGATGAACATACTATAGTTGAGAAAATTACTATTAAACCACAGACTAATTTATGAAAAAAATCTGGTATTGCAATTATGGGTACTACATTATAGTCTATAAATTGTAACTGTACCTCAGACAAGTTATGATAGATGTTAAATATGATATTTTCTGTGGATATTGTTTTCATTTAATCAGTCTTGATGATGATCTTGCCTTATGTGTCTTTGAAGTTTTGTTAATCTTTGAATCTGATAATGATTACAGGAAACGTCTGATTTTATGTAAACATGATGTTATAGCCATCAATATTTTGATTGTTTTTAGATGTAATGGAATTTGGTTTTTGATTGCAGATAGTTTATAGGAGTAAAACAGTTAACTCCAGGTTGTAAAGAATAGTCTTTCCTTGATTAAATCATACTGGACAGTATAAAAGGAGATATTGTCTTTCCATCAGACAGAGACTTACAAAAAACCTATCCTGTTGTCAACTGGCCAGTTAAGCACCTAAGCTGTTAGTCAAGAATATTGGTCATTTTACCAAAAGAAAACTAACCTTATCTCCTGATGTTGACTTTTTTTTGCTGTAATTCTGCTTATTACCTTTTTGGACTTCCATCTTTCCTTTGCCTGTCTTTGCTTCTTCAGATACTCAAAGGACACATTATACACCACATTTGTTTCCAAATACATTGGAAAGAATGAAAAGCACCTCAAAATTGACGGACTTCATGAGTTATTTTCAGAGGTCTCAACCTTTTTGAACTTTTTTGATTCCCATGAGGGAGATTATTATATTAATTGTCACTTACAGTACCAGAATCCTAATGAAAATATACTGTCCTTGTCAGTGGTAATGATTTCATAATAAACTTTGTAGGAAATAACTGGAATGAACATCTCCAAAGGGTCTACTAGAAATCATTACAATACTTAAAAATTATCCAGCAAAAAAACTCAATTAGCAAGTTAACTTGTTTTGTGTAAAGAGGTTAAGTCTAACAAGGCAATTTTTCCCACTCACTTTAGATGTCTGTTATTCATTATCAACTGCTTATGGAAATAAACAAATATAGTTAGATACAAACTCATGAAGGAGATAAACTTGTCTTTGTTGTACTTGGAATATGGAAAATACAGTAATTCATTCACACAATTATTTACAAATTACAGCAAATAAAATAGTTAATTTTAGGATATTAAGTAGGTCTGCCCTTGATTAAATTGCCATTACCTGATGAACTTCTTGATGAAGTTAACTGGACAATTGACAAATAGATTTAACTTTTTATTAAACTTAGATTAAAATACCTTTGAAATGATAGGTTTAAAAATTGTCAAATTAAATACCTATAGAATTGCATTCAATCAGTGAAAGACCAACTCTATTCTATGAAGTGAACTACTGTAAACAATATCAGTGTATAACTCAGTGTAACGGTACCATGTATTTCAGTGTATTACTCAGTGTAACGGTACCATGGTATTTTTATTCTACCTGTATACTATACAGTTAATTATTAAGCATTATTTGTCCATAGAAATAAGACAAGACTCATGCATACTTTAGATGGAATTATATATGATGGTCCTTGTCAGACTTTAGGTGGCATTATTTATGATGGTCCCTGTCACATTTTAGATGGCATTATTTATGATGGTCCCTGTTACATTTTAGATGGCATTATTTATGATGGTCCCTGTTACATTTTAAATGCAATTATTTAGGAAGGTCCCTTTGAAATAATTATGCACAGTATTTAGCTTAAAACTTGAGCAAACCCATGAAAATTATATAAACCTATTCTGTCAAAAAGTGGGCTATTTTGGACAATTTATTGCCTTTGATCCATAACCAATTAGCCTGTCAAGTCAAAGAGTAATCAAAGGAACCAAGATTCAAGTGGAAATGAAAAAAAAATTTATCAGGGACAAAGACCAGACATAGAAAACAGACAAACACAACAAAGAACACAAAGTAACTAAAATAATACATACAAAGGAACAAAAGTAAATGAGCAACTCGGACTCCACTAAAAACTGGAAGCATGGAGCAGAAGCACTGGTTGGGTAAGTGTCCTCTGCTTTTCTATAAAAACCTGCTGAGTTGCTCATAAAAAGTCAAGTCTGGGGTAGACGAAAGAGGAAAGGAAAACTCAAGTATTTTCCTTTTTTCATTTTTATAAATCATTCTCTATGGTGGGTAAATGAATGAAAGGGAATTATAATCATTGTTATTTAGAAAACACAAAATCTTCAATCAACAGAAGTATTCTAATGACATATTGACACCTTATTTGCAGACACATATAAAAAATTGAAGATGAATCTGATTTAAGGATATCATTATAACTAAGCAAAATTGATCAGTACCACAAAATACAGATCAAGTCTAATTTTCAGCTCCACCCAATTTTGCATCTCAAAGAACCACCTGATCAAATACAACTACACATCGTTTAACACAATGCTGTTGACTATAAAAAAAGAGAAGGATTTGATTAAGGTGTGTTATGGTGCCGTTTAGGAGTTATTGCCCTTGAAAATTGGAATACCAAGATATTTTTTATCACAAGGTCAGCTTTGATGAGTAATTGACTTTACTCAATAACCTAAAAGCTGTAATAATGTTCCTTTTCTAGACATTTTGCCTTATGTTTTTCATGATGACATGCAATGAAGTGGAGTCCTATTTTTTTTCACCGAAATGGAATCCTATTACGGTGTAGACAGTCATAAAACAACCTGCTGAAATATTTATAGTGCAGTGTCTGCAACTGCATGCATGTTGTACTTTACTGAAATTCTATCTCTGTTATTTAGTGGAAGCAAGGGAACTCATTAACAATGAATAAAAGAAATAGGCTTAATGGCAAAATGCATCATATGTTTTACCTGAGACTTGCTGGTCTTTGAGTAGTCATTGAAACCATGTAAATAATCGCAGGTTATTTTTTAATCAGAGGAAAACACAGAATTAACTTGCATGTCACATAAGAGTAGAGACTTTCAGTTACTTTGGCTGCTTAGTTAGGAGATAATGTCAAAATGGAGTTGTGGAGGAAAGAGTTTCAATAATGATTTTGCTGGGACCAGATTTATTGTTCTTTCCTGTTAGCATAACTGTTAACCCGCTCTGTTTTTGGGTCAATCTCCCACTTGGGAGACACAAATCTCCCTCTTTCACAAATTTCTCCCCCCAAAATCTCCCTCTTAGCAAAAATAATGTATAAATAACATTCTAAATGGCTTATCAAATTGGTATCAATATAATGTTTATGTAACATAACTAGTAATAATCATTGGGAAACAATAAACAAATAATTAATTCGTAATCACTCCAATTTTGATTAGAAACCCTTTGATTTTATACATTTCTTATCTTTGTACTTCAGGATTTCTGGAAAAATTATCCTTTTTAACAGTGAAAATGGTTGTCACACTAAATCTCCCTTTTAGGAAAGCTGAAGAGAGGGAGACATCCCTCTTTAAGCATTCAAAAGGTTAACAGGTATGTGTTTGAAATATTGGGATTGATAAAGCTTGCAAAAAGACTCTTTGCTGATCGAGTTCAACTTTAACAAATGAATGTATTATATCAAACCTCCTGCAAACAAAGGTTGAGGGTATGTTGAGGAATCACCCATCTGTATGTATGTATATTTGTCAGTCTTGCTGTCGTTCTATCCCCTAGTCTTTCCAAATTTCTTGTTTGCACATCTTCTCCTTAACTGCCTTACTGAAATATTATTAGGAAGGTTGAGCATCAGATGTAGATATCACTGTGCATGAAGGAATATGATAATAGTTGTCAGAAGACTCAGAAGGTGAGGGCTTTACATGTTAAAACCCTGTAAGTGTATCTTAAGGGAGTTCAATGAAATCTAATGGACTGGGCATCACATGTAGATGTGCTTACAGCAGTTTAGAGATTGTAGAGGGTATCTAAAGGAAGGTAATTCAGCTTCAACGTTCTAGCCTATTTAAAGCTCTTTGTGAGCTCTTAGTATTTCTAGGTTTAATTCTAATGAACTTGCATTTTCAAGACTATGAACTACAAGGTAAGGAAAGATAACTCTCTTGACAGTGTCCAGCAACTGACTCCATGGAAACAATGTAAAAAATGACATGGGTAAACAAATTCAGTTAGATGCTGTGAAGAGATGACTTATTGAATTCACAAGTAGCTATAGAATTATTATATTGGTTATGAGTCATGATTTAGTAGAAAATAAGAAAGAATTCTATTCTTTATCATGAAACAACAATTTTGCCAATTTTCATTGAATTATTTGTTATCTGTGTAAGAGAAAATTATTCTATAACTATCAGGGAAATGTCATACTGCTATTGTACTGTTAAATCTGTCTAAAGTGAAGTATGACTGTGAAGGGTTTGGTCTAGACATGTGTTTGGTTTAGACAGGTTTTTGGTTTACCAAGGTTCAAAATATATTTAAACTGATATGAAAAGACTTTACTTTAAAGTGTCTGATTGATTCAGTCAGGGTTGGGTTTAGATAGTTTATTTAGGATACAAGTTTTACTGTCTGATTGATTCAGTCAGGGTTGGGTTTAGATAGTTTATTCAGGATACAAGTTTTACTGTCTGATTGATTCAGTCAGGGTTGGGTTTAGATAGTTTTTTGTCTGATTGATTTAGTCAGGGTTGGGTTCAGATAGTTTATTGTCTGATTGATTCAGTCAGGGTTGGGTTTAGATAGTTTATTCAGGATACAAGTTTTACTGTCTGATTGATTCAGTCAGGGTTGGGTTTAGATAGTTTATTGTCTGATTGATTCAGTCAGGGTTGGGTTTAGATAGTTTATTGTCTGATTGATTCAGTCAGGGTTGGGTTTAGATAGTTTTTTGTCTGATTGATTCAGTCAGTGTTGGGTTTAGATAGTTTATTGTCTGATTGATTCAGTCAGGGTTGGGTTTAGATAGTTTATTCAGGATACAGATTTTACAGTAGTTTTTAACCACATAGAACTTTTTCTTAGCTGTTTGAAAAGTTGACAAAAAAGCATCAATTAAAAAATGATACCTCTGAAAACTGTTTTTACCTGAATTTAAAAAAAAAATTGTATCATGGAAAATGTATACAGTACTCACAGTTTATAACTTACTGGAATCCACAAAAATGAAAGTTCTGACAGTTCCTACAGGATTAAAATAACTGGTATTAGTTCCAGAACTTATTAACCAATCCCCTTGAACATATAGAATAACAGCATTTATTATATTTGTAGATTTCTGTAAATTACAACCTTGGAGAAAAAATCCAATTATTAAATGAAAAAAAAAGTCTTTGCTAAGTCTACTCTCATAAGAAATTCTTTGGTGAGTTGGTCAATGACCCTATTTTGTAATCTTAAGCTGTATTGTCATGGTAATTATGTTGTTTTTCTGTAGAATTAATTTTGTATTGAGGAATCACTGAGGATTTTACTAAGAAGGTCCTTTGATGTTAGGATATCGTTTTTTCCATGGCAGACTCTGTAGAGTTGTTCTAATGTATCAATGTTTTATTCATTACAAGACTTGTTACTGTCTGTTATTAAGCTAAAGACTTCTTTTTAAGAAACTAATAGTAATTAAATTCCCACAAACTTGTGAGTAACTTTACAATAAATGGTGTAGATTAGCATATCATCAGCTATGTGCTTTTATCTGTTTAGTTGTATCTGAAGGAACTTCAATGGTCCTGATTGTATTGTTAACTTCCTTATACAGTAAAATCTTCTAAACCAAACCCCTTTTTGACTTTAAAATGTGTGGGGTTAAGGTGTGTGTTCAGTTTACTTAGGTTCAAAATATATTTAAACAGATATAATAGGACTTTTAAAAGTGTTTTGGTCTAGACAGGTTTTTGGATTTTTCAGGTTTGGTTTAGACAGGTTTCACTGTATATTTGGTAAATGATTCTTGGTTTTCACATTTTTATACTATAGATTTCCATGTCTTTCTTATATGAAAGGATGGAGGAATTGCTTTAGAAAGTCTGTCCTTATCTAACCATGCACCTTTTTGAATGATCATGGCCCATACAATGTAATTTGTAATATACTCTATTTAGCATTGAATCTTGTCCATTTTTATCCCCCACCACAATGTGGAAGGGTTCATGAAAACAACTGTGTCTGTCCATCTGCTACACTTTGTGGTTGCAATTCTTGGAAAATGCTCAACAGATTTTATTTTAATTTTTTAGGATAATATTCACCATATGTAATTGATTACATTGCACCGTCATTTTGATTCATCAAATTTTAAAGGAGTTATGGGACTTTGTTGAATTTGTACATGCTACACTATAAGCACTCATTGTGAACACAACTCCCAGGACACTGTAGCTCAGATTTAGTACAAATTTTACAGGACTGTTAGTCATAATATCTAGTTGATCAGCTTTTACTGCAATTTTGATTCTACAAATTTTTCAGGAGTTATGGGGCATATTGCACTTAAACTTTATTGTAGCAGCAGGGGAAATATGGTTACGTGTAGTAATCTTGTTTATCTATTTCAAATAAATTAAGGAATGGATCACAAATTAATCTGATATTTCATTCCAGAGTTATTGCCCTTTATCAAACAAAATTAAGGAAAATATTCAGTTTTCAGGCATGTATTCTAGAAACCACTATTTCCACTTCACATAGGCTTCATTGCTAATTTCATAATATTCAATGGCTTCTCTGGACTATACCTTAACCTACTGAAGACTATATACCAGCATGATTCTACATGTGTCAGCTCACAATCCTCAGAATGGCATATGTCGTAAAGCAGACTTGCAGTGCAGCACTGGTCACTGGAAGTAAAGGGTCTATAAATAGCATGGGAAACCTCTAGTATTTTCACAAGATAGGGGAATATTTAGTAATCATTATTGAGAATAGGATTTACATCACAAAAAGAAAAATGTACATATAAAATGTGCAGAAATTTTAACAATTTTAATTTTTTAAATAAAGTGAGAACTTTTTTCACGGTGCGATGGGGAACAGCAGGCAATTTCTGCATAGGGCTATTTTTTGGTATGTTCCAAATGCTCATTGGTTGAATTGGTAGTGTGTAACCTGAAGGTTAGATTAAAAAAAGAGATTGTCTTTAAATGTGCTACATAGCTTGGTACATGGCTTGGTGCCTATTTGACATTGTGTTTAAATGTGCTACATAGTTCTATGACCATTTGATATGGACAGGGCTATATTCCTTGTTTAGCTATAATTGAAAATGTAGTTTCAAGACAATAACAGTAGCTTAGGTTTATGACTTAAAAGGCACTCTATTAAAACTTCTCATATTAGTTTTTTTTTTTTTTTTAAAAAGGAAAAGGGGAGGGTTCATGAAGTGTGAAGAACATATTACAATGCAAACCAGTTTCTGTAGTGTACACCTGCATATGAAACAGCTTTGTTGTTATTGTGCTATTGCAACAATCATTCCTGAAAACCAAAAGGTAATAAAATTTGCCCATTCAGTATATGTTCATCAAAGACTAATAAAAGTATACAGTGAACTATGTACTATCACTTGAAGATAATGCTTTTTATTCTTTCTAAACATTGAAGCATTTTGAAATGGATATCTGGATACAACTCATAAGTTTTCAATGATGTCATAAATTTGAATTCCTTGTTTTATGGAACAACACTAATTGGTTTCCCACAAACAGCAACAAATATTTTTTTGATATCAGACTCAACCAACATAAGCAACAACCTTCAACCGTAAATAGATTTA
Source organism: Perna viridis (assembly GCA_037379345.1). NCBI lineage: Eukaryota > Metazoa > Mollusca > Bivalvia > Mytilida > Mytilidae > Perna > Perna viridis. The sequence goes on from CM074515.1 coordinate 25,928,068, forward strand.
GATTTCAGACTCAACCAGTATAAGCAACGACCTACAACCATAAATAGATTTAGATTTCAGACTCAACCAATATAACCAACGACCTTCAACCATAAATAGATTTGGATATCAGACTCAACCAATATAAGCAACGACCTTCAACCATAAATAGATTTGGATATCAGACTCAACCAATATAAGCAACGACCTTCAACCATAAATAGATTTGATATCAGACTCAACCAATATAAGTAACGACCTTCAACCATAAATAGATTTAGATATCAGACTCAACCAATATAAGCAACGACCTTCAACCATAAATAGATTTGGATATCAGACTCAACCAGTATAAGCAACGACCTTCAACCATAAATAGATTTGGATATCAGACTCAACCAATATAAGCAACGACCTTCAACAGTAACTAGTTTTGAAAAATTAGACTCAATATTATGAAATAATTTTGGATATTAAACTCAACTGATATAAACAATGACCTTCAACAATAAATAGCTTTAGATATTCGACTCTACCAATTTAAGCAACGACCTTCAATAGTACATTACAGTGAAAGAAAAAGGTATTATTGTATCATTAATCAGATCTCCCAACTGACTAATGTGTATAGCTGTATTACAATTAGATATATTCTACAATTATATTTGGTTACAATATTATTCCTGGAAAAAATTCTCCCATATTATTTAGCTGACAACTACATATGGTAAAATTAGATTTACAGCCTTTTTGATAAAGTGTAAATTGAGAAAATTAACCCAAAACCTAGCTACTTCTTGAATAAATTTTATCTGATTTATGGTTATATGGTGTTCAGTATATTATACATTTGATATTTAAGGCTTTGGTTTGTTTCCTAATTGTGTTTGTGCAACGATGATAATTCAATTTACATGAAAATAATAGCTATCTTCAAGATCTCAAATGTGGTTAATTTGGTTTGATTTTAGGAGATTTCTTCTTGTATACCCCCATAAAAAAACGAGGTGAAAAGGTGAATAGTCCGTCAAACTGTCATGTGATATGTTTTCAATTTTTGCTATTAAAGCACATAAGATGTTGTTGTTGAGAAGATAGTGTCTGTCCAATCAGAATCTTACTGCCTAGCTATGATATTTTTCTGTCCTTGGAATCTTACTGTCTAGCTATGATATTTTTCTGTTCTTGGAATCTTACTGTCTAGCTACAATATTTTTCTGTTCTTGGAATCTTACTGTCTAGCTATGATATTTTTCAGTCCTCGGAATCTTACTGTCTAGCTATGATATTTTTCAGTCCTCGGAATCTTACTGTCTAGCTATGATATTTTTCTGTCTGATCAGAATCTTACTGTCTAGCTATGATGTTTTTCTGTGCAATTGGAATCTTACTGTCATTACTGACATTAAATGGGTGTTGGCAGAAATCCCAGGTCTGACACGAAAGAGGTTGAAAATTCTGATTCACTGCAGGAGCCGCTGTTAAGTCTATCCCAGATCTTTTGCTGCCAAGATTCTCTTGGACAAGGTCTTATTTTTTATTGCAGACAAAACCATTGTTTTTCTTCTAAAGTACTAAAAGACTGGCTTTTTTTCCATTTATTATATAATATTTAGATAAATAGTGCCAGACTGTTGAACTTGGTGTTACTTCAGTCTAGTCTCAATTTTTCTTACTGAGTTTTTATGAATATCATTTGCCAGTTTCTACCTGACCCAAAAAAATATTTGTGATCATACTTCTGTATTACTGTGTCATTTGATGTCCAGATAATAATTTGAGTACCAGTATATTTGTAAAGATCGTTTTTGTTTATTTCATCATAAAATCATGAAAATTGGGGAATTAAGGTTGGCTTAGGTATCACAAATGTGAAAATGTTTTCATTAAAAAAAAAAAATCAAATATATAGGAGGCAAAAAAACCAAGAAGTTGTACTTAGTCCTTTCATTTTTTACATGCCATGGTATGACAAACATGTCATGTTTAAACTGCCATTCCTTTGTCTTTCTGTCCATCCACATGTTTCCACTCAACTTTTATTGTTCTGTGTTTTTATGCATCAGAGCTACAGGAGTTTTAGCATTTAATTGTCAGTCCCTGTATAATTCAGGCAGTAAGTGAAACATGGTATGAAAAAAACCCAATCATTTTGCTAGTGTAATTTGATTATTTGCACTATCAGAATCAATGAAAACAGAAAAGATTTTTCATATTATGCTGGACTATTAAATTACAATTTCATTGAAATGCACTGAAAATGAGCATTTCAAGGGAAAATAACTCTGCCAAAAACTTCATTTTTCTAAGGTCTCACTAACCACTTCTGGGTCAAATGACCACCCCACCTTATGTAGTACCAAAAACACACATAACCTAGAAATGTGCATTATTTGTGTGTATTCTGACCAAAAGTAGTCAAGTATTCAATATAAAGCTGAGAATGTGTACTTTAAAATCATATATGTTATTTACTACAAAAGTGTATGAATATTGTTTACATGTGTGAGTTAAATTTGCCTCCATGCTGTCAGTTAGCAGAAAAGGTAAAAATGTTGATTTTCAGTATTTTATGTTCAAGTAAATTTTGCGAAGAATTTCTATGGTCATCGTACCATTAGAATAATGATTTTGAAAGCCTTATTTTCCAAGCTTCGCAATGGTATGCAACTTAAAGGTGTCATTTGTCCTGGGAATTCACAGTGAGACATTAAAAATTACTTGTTTAACATGTAAAGTAATGGAAGTGATAGAAATGGTTAGTGAGACCTAACATCCTTGAGTGTTATTTTCCTTTTATCATGATTGAAAGGGGGATGGGGTGTCACTAGTGAGCCATCGCTCACAGATTTCTTGTTTTTCTGAGTGGGGTTGTTCTTAGCATGATGTAGCTTTCAACATCTTTTGAAAGACACAATGCATATTGTAATTTTAGCATGATTACTGTGTTTTGTTTACCTTTGTTAATATGTTTTAAGTACCAGTCTTTATAAAAATCAGACAGGAAGTGATTCATGCAAATTAAAAACCCACCAATTCACTTTTTATTCAAAATCAGAATTAGTTTCTGATCACAAAACTAATCTTAGTTTGTCATTTGGATGTTGCACTTCTGAGATAAAAATTATACAGATTGTATATGAAATTGACACTTTGGAAGAGTTATTGTTCTTGAATAAGTTTGATTTTATTGATTTTAGTGTGAGATAAATGTATGGTATTCTCAAAAGTACAGATATGATATTATGCTGTATCAACATGAGACTCTTATATCACTCCCAATGTCCACCGGCCCATGGATGGATATAGGTTGAGGGTTGACACTGTATGTGATACAGATTTTGACATGTCATGTTTATTATATCATACATTTTAACTTTACTACAAGTTAAGTATGTGAAGGGGTGTGATATAGGATATGTGATATAAGTCTAGTGATTACTTCAAGTGTGTTCTATGGAAGGGTGTGATATAGGATATGTGCTATAGGTCTAGGGGTGTGATATAGTGTATGTGATGTAGGTCTAGGGGTGTGATATAGGGTATGTGATATAGGTCTAGGGGTGTGATATAGTGTATGTGATGTAGGTCTAGGGGTGTGATATAGGGTATGTGATATAGGTCTAGAGGTGTGATATAGGATATGTGCTATAGGTCTAGGGGTGTGATATAGTGTATGTGATGTAGGTCTAGGGGTGTGATATAGGGTATGTGATATAGGTCTAGGGGTGTGATATAGTGTATGTGATGTAGGTCTAGGGGTGTGATATAGTGTATGTGATGTAGGTCTAGGGGTGTGATATAGGGTATGTGATATAGGTCTAGAGGTGTGATATAGGATATGTGCTATAGGTCTAGGGGTGTGATATAGTGTATGTGATGTAGGTCTAGGGGTGTGATATAGGATATGTGATTAGGTCTAGTAACTACTTCAAGTGTGTTCTGTGTAGGAGTGTGATAAAGGGTATGTGATATAGGTCTAGGGGTGTGATATAGGATATGTGCTATAGGTCTAGTAACTTTATTTCAAGTGTGTTCTATGTAGGGGTGTGATATAGGGTATGTGATATAGGTCTAGGAGTGTGATATAGTGTATGTGATGTAGGTCTAGGGGTGTGATATAGGGTATGTGATATAGGTCTAGGGGTGTGATATAGGATATGTGCTATAGGTCTAGTAACTACTTCAAGTGTGTTCTATGTAGAAGTGTGATATAGGGTATGCAATATAGATTTAGGGTGTGGTATAAGGTATATGATATAAGGTGAACAATATAGGGTTTAAACCATCACTTATAATGCATTTACAAAAAAAGGTATATTTTACTCTTAATATATGATATACATTGTATTAAAATATAGCATCTGAATACCATTTAACCAATTTTACAACATGAATCACCTGTACCTTAGGCAGTGTCTGAATTTTATATATCGGTAGACAGTTTCTTATTTAGCTTCAAGTACATGTACTGTATGACAACAGATATCCTTATTAGGACAAAACTGCGTTATTTTAGAATACCACTTTGATAGTCTTATCAAAGTATGGAGTTATTTAGCAATGTCCCCTATGGGATAGCTCACAAAATAACTATAAATTGGGAGGCTTAAGCACATTACTTTCACCCTTCAGTAAATAATCCATCAGGGAGCAGTTGAAATTTATTTCATGATAATTTGATCCACAAAAGATTTTAACGGACACTTTTTAGAGACATGTAATTTCATACTTTAAAAAGAGGATTAGATTGATTACCAAGAAATTTTTTTTCAAATGGTTTGCTTATTTGAAGTTTTTTCCTAGTTACAGTTAGTGAAAAAAGTTCACATTATGGAAATTTTAATAGATATTGCTATGGAAGTTTTGGAGACAAGGCAAAAATAGCAATGATTTGCATTTGTCATTTTGATGGATTACATGTACTTAAATAAAGTTCTTATAGGTTAGTGATGACTTACAATCGGAACTACTTGGCCATTTCTGCTAAAATTTCCTCAGATGCAGAAAGGAGAATTTCTTCTTGAAAAATTGCCGGTATTGTAGTCATATGTGACTCATAAGTAGAGCTGTCCACTAGGTGGCCCTGAAAAATAACTCTGTTAACAATTTTGGCCTGAAGGGAGGAGCTAGGAAAAAAGTAAAGGGTCTATGATAACCCCATATATTCAATACTGTTAACATACTAATTTTTCGCTATTTTCATTGTGTGCAGAAAACCATGAAAGATAGTACCTGCGAAATTGATTTCTTATACTATAAAATGCTTCTAATTTTCTGAAATCGCGAACATTGATATCCACGAATATGTTCACTTGACAGAATCTGCGAAAATTAGCAACCATGAAAATTGATGTGTATACAGTATTCCACATTCCAGTCATATAAAGCTGTGTTCTGTGAAGCATTTGATTTCAGTAGCAGAGCATTTTTGTAAATTGTTTTTGCATAGATGTTTTACAAATTTATAAGTATATGATTAGTTTTTCATCCAAATTAGACTTACCATATTTTGGTGTGTATTATGCACACACTTTTACATAGATATTATTTCCAGAACATGGTGGTGCATTTTATACATCAATACATAAGCATTGGCCACGAAATTAAAGATTTTGGTACATGAAAAGACATTGCGTAATGTAAACAAATAACCAGAATTGAAATGTTACTGAAAGAAATTTTATCTAATCATCAAGAAATTTTATCTAATCATCAAACACATCTTTAAGTATTAAACTTTTAGTGATATTTTCTTCAAATCATGTTCAAATGACTTAATAACATGTTTCAAACACAGATTGTACAATATTTCCTTCTTCTAAAACAGGGTTAGATATTGAAATGAAACAACTAACTACCAAAAAGTAATTGATTCCTTTTTTTGTCAAACCCTCCTTATCAAATGCTTTTACAGCTGAAAATGATTATTCTGATACTTATTTTGATTGTTTCTTACAATTTTCTTTCTTAAATGTATGTTTTTTAATGAAAAATTGTGAAATTTGAGTTACAACCAAAACCAGAAAAGTCCAATTTTCACGACTTTCGATTTTGTTTTATAAGCCATTTCATACATCCTTTGTCAATTTTATCATGCTTCAAAATTAAAATTATCCAATTTATGTAGCTACTGATGTTTACATAATGTTTTAGTCTTTATAGAAGTTTCTTTCCTTCACATTTTCATATAAAATACCGCATCAAGGTAAATAAATTGACCGCATAAAATTAAATGCAAAATATCGATTTTTTTTGTCTGACAAAATTTTACTGCAACCTAAGTCTAAAAAACATTTTTTCACATGTTTAGACCTTCAAAATTGCACTGCGCACAATACGTAAATGCGCAATATACACACCAAAATATGGTAATTGTAATACATGTATTTGTGTTGCCTCATTACAGAGACTTGAACTTTCAGAATTTATACATGTAGTTCCACTGTTTTTCCTAAACGGTCTTGTTGCGATGAAATAAGGGATATACATTACTTTAGTAGTGGCTATTGGGAATGTCCAGGATATAAAACTATTCCTTCATATGTTATTGCCCTTTTATGGCTTGGTGTTCATTGATCATAATGAAGAAGACATACTTAGATTCTATCCAATTTCCTTACCATATTTCACATCTATTTAAGAAGTAACCTTTTGACCTTGACTTATGTATCACCTCAGTCTTTCAACTTTTAACCCTACTTAGGGATTGTCAACAAACTGTTTAATACTTACTTTATTCATTGTTTCAAATTATAAGAACAACAAATACAGATAGAAAAGGAACAGGTACAAATAAAAAATGATAGAAAGGAATCTTATGTCAATGTTAAGTAGAGTTTAATGACCTCTTGTACCACTCTGGCAGTGTTGCACACTTCATGTAGATTATTAACTACTTAGTTTTTATTGATTTGACCATTGAATTTCCACTTATCTTCCAAGCCAGGCCCAATAATGTCCTATCTTATAGAAAACTAAAAAAGTTAGATTTTTTTTCATTTTGAATGAGACATTAGACTATGGTTAACAATTTGCTTTATTTATTCTTTAAATTGATCACTATCAACATTTTAATGCAAATGGCAACTTTGGGTTGCATGTGATACAACCATTAAATCTAAGTGTGAAATTTTGCAACATTACATAAAGGCTGTTTTGTTGCTGATCATTAGTTATCCGTAGATGCTGAGCTGCGTGAGGAATCAAAACTTAAAAGATCATTACCATATAGACTCCTTAAGTTTTGCAAAAATCTTTTGAATTTTATACTATTGTATACCAGTGTCTGTCCATCTGTTGTTCACGCTTCACACAAGAACAACAATGCTGCCACCAATTTTTGTGAAACTTTGTGGATTGTTTCTTCTGATTGATGTGAGCTTCCTTTCAATTTTTATAAATTTCAAATTTTCAGCTTCTATGTTATGGGAATTTATTCAAAGATGGAAGGAATTTTTGTTTTTGGACTATAATTCAAAAACATGTTCAGCAATTTCAATTGACCAAACTTTACGACAAATGTGATGACTTTTCATTCAAAATTGTCAACTTTCCTTTCATTTGTGGCAACATCCCTTCAGCACCTGCCTATGGAGTGTTCATGTCACAACTCATACGTTATGCCAGAGCTTGCTGAGACTATGCAGACCTTTTGTATCGCACTAGAATTCTAACAGATAGGTTTCTGGAGCAGGGTTATATTGCTACAAGATTGAAGTCATCACTACAAAAGATTTATGGTCGTCATCATGAACTCGTGGACCGTTATGGTGTATCCATCTGCGCTATGAAAACTGATTTGTTCATTGTGTCATAGTTTTCCTTTCCTCTTTGACTTTTTATGAGCAACTTGGCTGGTGTTGCTAGAAAAGCAGAGGATGCTTAACTTACTGGTGCACTTGGTCCATGCTCCCAGTTTCTAGTGGAGTCCATGTTGCTCATTTGCTTTTGTTACTTTGTATGTATGATTTTAGTTACTTTATGTTCTTTGTTGTGTGTGTCTGTTTTCCATGTCTGGTCTTTGTCCTGGATTACATTCTTTTGATTTCCGCTATAACCTTGGTTTCCATGATTACTCTTTTAATGAAACTTTGATGACTTGTACGTTTATATTGATGAAAGCTCCCCTCCAATTTTTCGAAAATTTGCAATTTTATGATTTAGAGTTATGGTACTTTATTCATAAAAGGGGGAGAATTTCACAGTTTTCTGACTAGAACTCAATAGTTGTTTCACCTATTTCATGAAACATTAGTGAATTATTTCTTTTAATTGATGAGAGTTTCTTTTGAATTTTTGCAAATTTCTGATTTTCCATTGTTGAGTTACAGAACTTTATTCATAAAAATGTGTGAATATTTCAGAAACAAAATTCTGGGATCTATAGAAAGCAGTTTGTTTGTCTGTTCATATTATAAGTTGTAAGCTCCCATGTGACAGTTTTTTTTTGTTGTTTTTTTTAGACAGTCAGTAGATTCTGTTCAAGGGTGTGAGGTATTAGCCAAATCCCTCCAACAGATCTACTTACTGTTTAAATAATCATACCCTACCAGTGCACCTGGTCCATTCTCCCAGTTTTTAGTGGAGTCAGAGTTTCTTATTTGCTTTTCTTACTTTGTATGTATGGTTTTAGTTGCTTTATGTTCTTTGTTGTGTATGTCTGTTTTCCATGTCTGGTCTTTGTCCCTGGATTACATTCTTTTGATTACCGCTATAACCTTGGTTCTCCTGATTATTCTTTCATAGATGGTTACAGAAGTTTATAACAATTTTGTATGATTTTGCTTATCTATATTGTGGGGAAATAAATTAATCTTTGTATTGAACTATATTACTTTGTGAAGTCTTTTTGGAAATCCGTCCTTCCTTTACAAAGTTTGTCTTCTCAAACTACTGATGCAAATACAGTATATTCTTCATTACCACCTTTTGTTTACATTTACATATACATCCTACATTACCACCTTTTGTTTACATTTACATGTACATCCTACATTACCACCTTTTGTTTACATTTACATGTAAATCCTACATTACCACCTTTTGTTTACATTTACATGTACATCCTACATTACCACCTTTTGTTTACATTCACATGTATTTTTAATTATGTATGTGTGCTGTGTCTTCAATTGTAAGTTTAAACGGACCACTTCTTTATGTGACATCAGAGGAAAACAATTTTTTTACTTTTCTAGGAAATTTGAAACTCTTACTATAAAATAAATAAGCCTGATTCAATTTGTAACCATGATATATCATCAGGGCACCACAGTTTACAACCTGATTCAAAATTTTTCAAAACTATATCCAAAGAAATCCTCATTTTACAAATCTGTCAAACAAGTGACATTATCTACTCTTGTCATTTAATGTTCACCATACATGTAGAAAGCGCTTTTCATAAGGGATATACTATCCACATTTGAATGTAATTCATATTTGATCATTTTCAGTATCAGAACCAACAAGGGCCTATCACAGCCATTTTCTCTTCTGACAGACAAAAATCACAATGAAATGAGAGATAATCCAACTTGAGTAGGTTTCTTCCTGTGTTGACTATATAATTTCATCAGATAAAGGTCATTTAATCAAATGAAGACGAACTGCATTTCCTGAAGTTAACTATTTTACTTGCTGTAATACATTTTTGTTTCCATTGGACAGCATAAAATATGATATTATAACAGGAAATTAATCATCACAGGAATTACATCATGTCAGTGCCCTAACCAATTTATGAGCATTGTCATATTTTAACAAGGCCAACGGTGTTTGGTCATAAATATAGGTTAAATATTTTTTTAATCAATTTTAATTTTAATCTAGCATTGTTCTATCTGTCTTGTATTAACTTCCGTAATTGTAACCAAATAGTAGTGCTAATAAAAGACAACACTTAGTAAAAACTTCATGAGGGAAACATTGTAAACTAACAAGATTTTCTTATGGTGCACTATTACTTTGAGGGTTTCATGTTCCATGGCCAATAGCCAAGTGCTGTGTAACAACATGTGATGATGTATTTGTTCCATCTCCCTTAAGTTGATAAGGATATAGGTTTTACTGCTGTCCAGTAATTAAGGCAATCTGTCATGATGGTCAACCACTGTTGGTGTTTGACAGGGTCGGTCATCTGCATTAATTCTATTCCAGAAGGACTATCTGTCTTCATGGTCAACCATGCATTGTGTCAGGGAAGATCCATTTCTGACATGTCCAGTTATTAGGGCTATCTGTCATGATGGTCAGCCATCGTTGCTGTTTGACAGGATTCAAGTCATCTACATTTTATTCTTTTCCAACCTGTTCAGCTATCATGGCTATCTATCATTATGGTCAATCATGGTTTTTATTTGGAGGGAAGGTCATCTGCATTAGTTCCAAGCCCTGGTTAGTAAGCAAGGCTATTTTTCATGATGGTCAAGCATGCTATGATTGCTGTTTGATAAGGTTGATTATCTGCAGCAGTTACATCCCAGACATGTCTTGTAGTTCGGGAAATTTGTCATTATGTTAAACCATACTGTTATACAGGGGTTCTCATCTGCCTTTATTTTATGTAGGACCTATCCAATTGTCAGGACTAAGTGCCATATTAGTGACATGCCATGGTCATAATATTGTAGTAACTATAATGAATTTAGCTGTGGAATACAGCCAAGTCTAGAATTCAGTTTTGTCTCATTGAATTCTCTCAGTTGATTTACTAAAGAAATTGCTTGCAGCTGTTTGACAGACAATTAGTTTTACTGAAATCTTAGCAGAAAACAAATCACTATTTTCTGGTTTCTTTGAATCAAAGTTAAATGTTGTCAGAGACTTTATTTTATGGTTGCTTGTCTCTACTTATTTCCTTAAGGAAATGTTTACTCCATTTTTTATTGGTTCACTGTTAATATTTTGTATATATATATTCTTATACATTTATGATGATGTTTCAGATTATATGTATGTGACAGGATTGGTGACAAGGTTTTTTAGGAGACGATTATAAAACATATCTTTTTAAAAATTCTAGATTCTTTACATTGTTAAAATTTTACAAGAAAATGAACATCACTTCATTTTGCAGTTGATATTGTTTATGTCTTTTCTCATCTGGTAGTTTGCATGCGGTGAGGGATCATGGGTTCCATCCCCTACTCACCAAAAACTTTATAAATGGTAGTTACTGCTTTTTTGTCCAATCAGGCTGCATTTAGGAGAATAATTGGGAGGTTTGCGGGTCATTTATTTATCAGGACTGCAACATTATTCTTAATATTTTGTCAAAAATTGAAATAATTTTGCCAAAACCTGCAAAGCAAAATTTGATAAAGTAGTGTTCATCCCCAATTTGGCAAAATGTACACATTTTGGCTCCATGCTATCCTAATGTTTCCATGTTATGCATGGGTGAATTACAAAAGAAGTTTTTACTTAACGGATGCCAAATTCCTACTGATTTGACGTTGAGGTTTATTTTCAGGACCCAATTTGATATATACTGTACATACCCCTTTGAAGTATTGGAAATGTAAATATTTTCTTAAATTTCTGAGCATTGGCATTGAAACAATTGAACACTTTAATTATTTTATTCTATCTGCTAAGCACTCCCTACAGCACATCTTTTTACATATAGTCCGATGTAGTCATAGGTCATGCCATTTTCCATGCTATCATCTATGTTTGTGGAATTATAGGGAAGAATATTTTGTTAAATGGTTTTTCTTTTGTTATCAACCAATGGCTGCAGGGGTTGTCTGACTTATTCTTTTGAGGTCTTTCTGAGTTCTGAAATTACTGTGTTACGGAGGGTGACCGTTCTTTTTCTTCTGGAAATAATCATAATTTCTTCTAAAGTTATCATTGTGTCTGAAGTGACCCTTTGGATAATGACCTAGTCAGTTTGACACTCACAGAAATGATTTAAAGCCTTAAGTAATACTTAAAAAAACAACTGTGCAATATTTTGACCTTCAGGTTAATGAAGGACAAACCAGAAAAAAACTGTTTATTCTGTGTTATTAAATTTAATGATTAAATGTTAAAAATTACAAAATTTAATGGAAAAAATGTTAAATAATACCAGCACTAGTATAATATATTAATTACATTTTCTATGTTTATTTTTATTGTCACCTGTAGTGTGGCACGAGGGGACCTGGAAATGCCAGGGGTCCGTCCGTCCGAGTTTTCCACACTTTTTTGCAATGCTCCTACCAAGTAAGTTTGTTTTTGGTATATATATAGCCTTATTATGAAGAGTTACAGATTAGTTTCAACTTTAAAGTAGAAATTAGAAAAACATAATTCAATGCTATAAGATTTATGAGTTAATAATTCATGTGGAATTTTGCCATTGTACGGGTGTATGTTACTCTGACATATTCATTGTCTCTGTTTTTGTTATTTGAGTATTACTCCATGAATATTTATGGAATTTTGCCATTGTATGGTCGTATGTTACTTTGACGTATTCATTGTCTGTGTTTTTGTTATTTGAGTATTACTTCATGGATATTTATGGAATTTTGCCATTGCACGGGCGTACGTTACTCTGACATATTCTTTGTCTGTGTTTTTGTTATTTCAAAATTACTTCATGGATATTTATGGAATTTTGCCATTGCATGGGCGTATGTTTCTCTGACATATTCATTGTCTGTGTTTTTGTTATTTGAGTATTACTCCATGGATATTTATGGAATTTTGCCATTGTACGGTTGTATGTTACTTATACATATTCATTGTCTGTGTTGTTATTATTTTAGTATTACTTCATTGTTATTTATGGAATTGTGCCATTGTACGGTCGTATGTTACTCTGACATATTCATTGTCTGTGTTGTTATTATTTTAGTATTACTCCATGGATATTTATGGAATTTTTCCCATTGCACGGGCGTATGTTACTCTGACATATTCATTGTCTGTGTTGTTATTATTTGAGTATTACTCAATGGATATTTATGGAATTTTTCCCATTGCACGGGCATATGTTACTCTGACATATTCATTGTCTGTGTTTTTGTTATTTGAGTATTACTCCATGGATATTTATGGAATTGTGCCATTGTATGGTCATATGTTACTCTAACATATTCATTGTCTGTGTTTTTGTTGTTTAAGTATTATTCCATGGACCTTTATGAAATTCTTACACAAAGTTTTATACCATTAAAACTATTTAGTTAAGTGTGAGACAAGATGGAGGGTCCAAAATTAAAGTGTACCTTGTTTTATAATGAACTGAAAGAGTAATTAAAGGAACTAAGATTCTAGTGGAAATCAAAAGAGTGCAATTCAGGGACAAAGACCAGACATGGAAAACAGACATACACAAAAAAGAACATAAAGTAACTAAATTGCTCATTAAAACTAAACCCGGAGTAGACGATAGAGTAATGGAAAACTATGATATGTTGAACAAATCACTTTTCATGGTGCAGATTTTGGGTTCTTTAAAATCATGAATACAAACATGTTTTTAGATCTTTTATTTTTGACCTGACTGCCTTACTGCTTCTCTGCTTGCAGAAGGAATGTAGGAGATGGATTAACAACAGGTTCAATCAGAGTTTTAGTACAATTCAACAAAATTTGATTTGTTTGGGTTCTTTAACATGCTGAATGTAACCTTGTATCTTCAATCATTTTACTGTAATATCTGAAATAGCTTGTGGCCAATCTTTGACAATATTCATTCTGTGTCTGAAACAAATACTTTGTTTAATGCTCATCAGTATTGTGTTAATCTTGAATGTGATGTCCATACTTGCCCCAACTGTGTAGGGATCATCCTCTAAGGTTGTATCATGCTGCAGCATCCCATGAAGCATTTGACTGTGAATGTGCCAGTTGAAATATATTTGAAATAAAGGAAAAGATTTCCAATGATTAATTTATTGTGACAATTCATTGTTTGATATTTTTTATTTTAAACTTGATTACAGTAGCTAAAATTTCAACTCATTATTAAATTTGCACCATTTGGCAAGTGGTCCATTGAAGAAAATTTTAATTGCAGTTAAAATAAAATTTTCTTAGGTGAAGTTAAAATGCGGCTAATAATCTCTGAATTTATTCTTCAGAAATAAGATTAATTTCAGTACACTCAAAGTACTTAGTTTGGTTTTAGGTATGTGATGTTGATCCGTCTGCTGACCCCAGCTGGAAAAATTTAAAGAGGTACATACAGACAGATGAAGTTCATGCTAGAGACAACTTTCATCCTAACGAGACTTCTCAAGGTAAGCGACAGAATGACAGACTGAAAAACACATGTTTGATGTGCTAATATGATACTTTGTGTAAGTAAATAACACTGGCTTCTATTAGGGCATCAAAGATTCCTTTGTTCAAAATTTTGAGCAAGCGGGCTAATTTATTAATTGGTTTTTTTTTATCACTAGTAATGAGATAATTTTAAAGATATTGACCTAAGTTGGATTTCAAAAAAATTTTGTCTTGAGGGGATGAGAATCTAAGGTATTTTTAGTTTGCCCTTGATAGAAAAATTTTATCATATACATGATAATGTAGGTTAAAAGTATAGAAGAATGAAGACTCACATTCAAATATTGTAAACAGGGAAATTTTCGTGTCATTCTTTTTTCATGGTTTCTGATATAAACTGTTTTCGCACAGTTTTAAATTCGCGATTGTTCATCAGATTGTACTGTAAAGTTCTTTTAAGAAAATATATGTGACAGTTTAATTTTCACATAATGAAACTTGGCGCAAATATAGTGAAAATATAGTGCCTCATAAAATTTCAGTAGAAAGAGCATTAAGTTGCTTTTCTTTACTAACAGTATAATGTACACTTACAGCTGTAAACTATCAACAAATAAGTACATGTATATCAACAAATAAGTACATGTACATGTATATCAAACACTAGAGCATGCATAGAGGGAGATTACGCCTGCTTCCCTATCCCCTTTGGAGTCAGATAGCATTTAAATTTGTTAAAAAGGCCATCAAGTTGGTTGTGCAGCTATCTAAGTCAAATAATCCCTTCCCTTAAATCCCTTTAACATCTCTGGCTATAGGCCTAATGAGTAAACTATTGACAAAAAAGTCTAAAGTATTTGAAATGTGGGTGTTTAAATGTGTTGGTCTATCTGAGTTAGTATCTGCTGAACAATTTATGGTAATAGATGTAAAATTGTCTTGAAACACAGATATTTATAGATTTACACAGTGACTAGGATTAGTTGTAAAATGCATTCAAAAAATTGGTCACACATTCATAGCACAAGTGTTCCTGGTTTCTCTTGTTCCTTTGAGTATATATATTGAATGGATGAAAGCTCTAAATTTCTAAATATATAAATTCCAGACAGAACATGCCTTGAAGAATTTATACTGTAATTTTATATATTTTTCCCATCTCGACTCTCTTATAGCTTTCAGAACTCTTTAATCATATAATATCACATTTAGAAATGTCTAATAAAATTTAAATACCTCGTAAGCAAAAAGCAGGCTAATGAAACAAAAAGAATAATTTGATTTTTTTACGTCAGGAGCAGATAAAGCTCAATAAAATAATATTTGTTTCTGTATTTTGTTTTTAGAAAGAAGGGATTAAAAGGCTGCTAAGATTTACAGTTTGTAATAGTCAGTCAGTCTGTCTGTTTTCATCTCGGTGTCAAAATAGTTAATATGGTAAGCCAGTCTGTCTCTGTGTCCATTTGAGTGTAAAAACAATTTTTATGGTGAGCCAGTCTGATCATAAGTGCTGCAGTGTGGGCAGTTAGACTCTTTAAGGAAATTTTGTTATTTGTACTGACTTAATACACTGATAAAAGTAGGATTGGCATACATGTATCATATGTTTCCATGCGGCTGGTTATTTCAATTGGTATGTATGTGTAGGTTTTGAAGAAACTTTTTAAAGGCAGTTACTGGATTTTATGTGTCATTCTCTTATGTTAAATGTTATATCTTACTATTTTTTTATAAAGTGTTGTAGTATTTGTTCCTTTTAAAATTATACCTCCACTCAAGAAGTGGAAGGTATATTGGAATCACCTTGTCCATTCATCCGAACTTCGTTGCAGTTATCTGCAGTCCCAGTGGATGGATAGATTTTGAATTTGGTGTGTGACTTTGTATTATAAGGGCATCCATGGTAAGTCAATTTTGGTTGCTGTCTGATACCAACTTCTTGTTTTGTTAAACTTTGCCATTTTCCACTATATGGAATGATAGAGTAAATTTGAGTCCCAAAAATCTCAGTTACCAGGAGCCTCTACAGGAATTATTATTGTTATACTCGGTCATTATTTTATTCTTCTGCAGATAGAGACTTATTCTTATAAGCAACAAACATATGTAATTTTGCATTGAAAATATCAATAGCAGTAGGTACATTATCATTAATGATATATTACTATAAAAACCTATATAGAACATTTATTATTAGGGTTTAGTAGATCCTTCATTGCAATGGTAAAATTCTATTTAGGTCCTGCCCAGAAATAATGACTCTAGTTTTTATGTAATGAGACAATTTAGAATTTGTCTGTCTGCTAATCTTGTATAAACTGTCCCATCTGACAGCAGGACGTCAATAAAAAAAGTTTAGCTTCAAATACAAAAAAAATGTCGTAAAAAAAAAGTATTTACTTCCCAAACAAGTGATTATAAGAACATAATACAACAAAGACTATTTAATTGATGGAAATGATCAATCACCGAGAACACTTTAGCTTTTCCCAGGAAGATATTAGTTACAAAGATGACTTCGTTCGTGGAAAGGAGAATTGGTGGATAAGTAATCCGCCTTGAATCAACCCTATCCCAGAGTCAAGTAAAAATTGATTAGGGCTTTAGTGAAAAGTGTTTTTTTAATATGATATTGTGAAATGAAAAAAAAAAAAAAAAAACTTTTCTAAATACTGTTTTTTTTTGTATTTTAAGAGTCTTACAAGGTTGTGAAGTCAAATTATTAATTGTATTTTAATTATGAAAAAAAACCAACTTATTTTTGAAGATGTATTTATAGACTTTTTATGTTATTCTTTTGATAATAGGGTAAATTTTTTTAGAGTTTTTGAGTTTACAGTAGCTCATAAACCCTTTACCGAAGAAAGATATTGTAATGCTGCTGTTCATCTTGTTTGTCTAGTGGTATCGTCCTATAGAACAAATCCTTTAGTAAAATCAACATATGTTGGTGGCAAAGCCCAGTCTTCAGGATACTTGACCCTAGAACTCGTTCAAGGTATATCCTACTAGTGGCTAAGCTGCTGTGTTGGAGCTCTGGCTTACTCTCAGACCCCGCATGGGTATAAGAGTGTTTCCACACTTTCTTGGAGGTTTGCCAACTGAGTGAGGAGTGACAAAACTTCATACATATTTAGGACTTGAAAATCTAGACTTTTTAAGTTATCATGGTCATAGGTCATAGTACAAGGTTACAGTTAGACTTATTAATGATAATACATTTGTACAGGTTTTTGACCAAACTTGGTATATGTACCTACTTATTATTATATAGATAGCAGTGATTTATGGAATGTTCCCAGTGTAATAAATTCCGATAACTCACACTGTGAAATAAATTTGGTAATTTCACCCTCGGACTTTCTCTCTCCAAATGTCACAACTTTGATATCAATCCGCCAATCACAGAATTGAAAATTCATGTTGAAAATATCAATAAATTATGAAGAAAATCTATATAATAAATAGAATAATCAATTGTTTATTGTGAATAATCAAAATATGATCATTCGTGCTAAGAACGCTCAAGGATTTAACTCGTGCACAGAACAGGTTCCGCACACTCATTAAATCTAGGCGTTCTTCGGCACTCATGATAATATTTTGGTTATTCACTCTTTCCAATTAATTATTCTATTAATCTTAAAACTCTAACCATAATGAGTTTGAACGTCCGTAAGTCAAGGTCATACTTTGTCTGGAAGGTTTATTTCTAACCACACATGATGTTTTCATTGAAAGCATTACATACAATAGTTTCAGCTAGCAGCCCTTTTCACAAAAAATCATAATAGTAAAATTAGTCGTAAGCTGTGATGCCACAATACTTAACCCTAATATGACATCATAACTTACGACTAATTTTACATTTACAGTTTTTTGTGAGTAGGACCGCGATCATTATTGTCTCCAGAGGCTCAAATTAGTTAAGGTCCTAGGTTTTGGGATGCTCTGTTTCTGATCCAGGTGTGGATATCACAAAAACTCGTAAGTGTAAAGTTGATCGTATGTAATGATGTCAACCCTAAAATAGCATTGTGACATCATAATTTACGATGAATTTCACACTTATGACTTTTTATGAAATTGACGTCTTGGCTTTTCAAACTTAATCAACATAAGTCATGGGCCTTATATACATTACATTGAATCTTGGTTTACATCTGATGGACTTTATGGTTAATTTTTTTAGAGCACAAGCCATTTGGACTTGTAAAGTTACAAATATTTGATAAAAAAGAGTAAAATTTAACATTTCCAGCTGATTATATGGCCAGGACCACCATATTTGCAGCTAATTTCGAGGACTGAAAACATTTTTTTCTTTTTCTTTGATGATATACATCTATGATGGAATAAACATACTATTGTTTTTTGTTTTTTTTACAGTTTTACCGTTGTGTCAATTAGTAGAATGACATACTCGTGAAGTTTAGCGCTGTTTTTGGGTCGAGTTCTAATTGTTTAATCAGGTTTATCTGTGTTTAGTATTTGGTAATGAAGTTTACAAGCATCATCTTAATGGTCGATATTTGATTTAGACATTTGGCAAAAAAAGACTTGTCTGATGGCTTATACGAGTGATGGCTAATTTCTCAGAATTGCGACAGCCCAATTTGATTTATCAAATAGCCTGTATTGCTACGAGTGTTTTAGATTCTGTCTACTGAAGCCCTTTGACTGTACTTTTTGGCGTTTGACGAGATGGAGCACCATAGAAACTTAGATAAGATTAAGATTTATGCTATTAACTTGATGGTGTGGGCAATAATTAGTGTCATAAAGTTTGAGCCCTTTACGATTTTCTTCTTAAAAGATTATCATTTGAGGTTATTGCTTATAAGTGTAAGGTCAATAAATGTTTTAATTATATGGTGAAGTAACTGAGATGGCATTCTGACGGACAATTCTGTATTACTGGTATAAACTAACCTTTCTTAATTTCAATGACTTTCTTAATGGGAAGCTTTGATGGTTTTCTACTAAAATTCAATTAGAATATTGTGAATTGTTTAAAATTAATGGGGCAGAAACTTATGGAAGATGGTGTTCCTACTGAGAAAGCTGTATTGCTGGTATATTCTTCTCTTTATTTCTTAATTTCAGTGACTTTCAGATTTGGAAGCTTTGTTCATTTTTTTTTTTACGAACTTCAATGGGAATATTATAACGTTTTATGACTTTATTATCTCTTTCAATTATCATTTGCTGAAGAGGCAGACTTCCAAATTGCACGAGGCGAAACCTTTGTCTGTTTTCGTAATGTGCTAATGTTATTATGTCCTAAAGGAATTAGCATTCTGTCCTTATCTGTTGAGTGTAATTGATTATGAAATTGTTGGTATAATCATATTTTTTGCTTTTGAATTATCGTTGTAATTATTTCCGGGTTAATGGAGAATGGTTAAGAGTACATTCAGTGCTTTTATAAAAATAAACTAGTTGCATTTCACCATACCATTATGTAATGTCAAACTACAGTCGAACTTGTATGACTACCCAAAGTGGACAAAAAGGCTTTTTTATTAAAATTTATTATTCTGTTAAAAGAATTAATAATTCATTTATGATATTTATAAATCATTTATTAAAAACTCTTAACAATTATGTATTTATATCATAATTCATTTTTAAAAACTTAGAAATAATAAAAATTCAGCTTAAGTTCTATCCAGCTAAAACCAATACTGTAGCCTCGTGGAGATCTGTTAGTACACTTGTTGTACATCTAACTCTGAAATTATTGTCATAATTATACCCCACCTAACAAATTTGCAGAGGTTTGTTGCATACAGTACAATGTTTTTGACATGTGATACTATTATCAGTCCGTCTGTCTGTCATCTTTTTGTTATAGAAACTTATCTCAAACTACTGAACAGGAATTTTTATGTTATAAAGACATTTGGGCATGTTTATATGGATAAAGCAGACTAAACTGTTGAAATTTAATTGTTTCTTGCTTAACTTGTTGGTGGATGACTGTCTCATTGGTAATCATACCTCATCTCCTATTTTTATATCAATTAAAATATTGATAACCAATTGGTCCTCAACTGACAATATTGGACTTCGGCTGTGCCTCAGTCCAATATGGCTAGGCTTTGACCAATAAATTAGCCAATATGGAAAACCCTATGCAATAATACTATATTTTGTACTGCATATCTGGTAATTTTGGCCAGATACTAATTTTTGTGTATTTTATTGATGTTTGTAATTTTAAATTTTTACATGATGAAAGTTTGGTCTTTTTCTATACCGCACCATTTGGAATCATGTTCCAATAAATGACTGACATTATTGCATGCACTAGTTCCTTAATTTACAGTACCTCAAGTAAGTTCATAGGAACTACTGTGTTTAGTGATACAAAAAAAAATGTAGTTCATGTTCACCCAGTAATTTCCACCATTATGTTCTTGTTTTGTTTCCTATAAACTATGATGTGTCTAGGATGAACAAGTTTACAATCATTTCCATTATGTTTTTTTGTCACAGATGTGTCAGAGCTGTTTATTTCATTGTAATCAAGTATATGACAAAAACTGATTACATAGTCAGACATCATTATTACCTGATATTAGAGTCTACTCAGGTTTCATGCATGACATAATTTGTCCATCTGAAGGGCAGCAGACGTCATTTTCATAGAAGTCTTTTGGTTCAATTACTAACCCCAAGTTTTAATTAAATCAAGTTGTTTTGGGGTTTTTATCTCTTTCTTATTATGATTGGCTGGCTATTTGATTAAGTATCAGTCTTTCAAAGAACCAGGCAGTGGGTGAATCATGGATATGAACAATCTGTCATTCTGAAGGTGTAAAAAAAATCTTCCATTTTGAAGGTGTAAAAAAATCTTTCATTCTGAAGGTGTATAAAATCTGCCACTTTGAAGGTGTGAATATATCTTCCATTCTGAAGGCACATGAACTTGCCATTCTGATGGTGTATAAAACATGCACTTGATTTGAATTGATGGTCAATATCAGTATCAGCGTTCATCATGATTGTCATTGTACCACTGGTTTGGTAGGGTTTTTTTTTATTAATGCATGTTTCAGATTTTTCCAGTTTTGCCTCACTCTTATAAAGAATTGTATTTTAAACAAACCTTAATGTAAGGATGGGGTTATTCATTCTAGTAAGTTTTATTTTGTCGACATTATTATTGCAAGAAACATCATGGCTGATAGATTCTTTTTTTAAGATTGATTGATTGACCAATGATGGATGAGATTTTTGTTGTGTTATGAGGATTATGGGCATGTTAAATGAATGAGGAGAACATGTTTACTGAAAAAATACTTACTTTTGTGAGGAATTTATTTTTGCAATTTTGTGAGGAAATTTGATTGTCATGAATACTTTATAGCACAAATCTTTATGTTTTAAAATGCAAAAATGATTTGCTCCAAACTTGAATGATTGTATAAAAATGTAAAATAGAATATCAGGGAGTTGTTTTGCATTATTATATCTTGAATTATTCAATGCTTAAGCTAGGATGGGATATCCAAACCTTCCACAAAGTTCATTTACTGATATATCATATACAAGTTCTAGACTAACACTCCCAGCCTTTTTATTTGCAAAATCTCAGATTTATTCCAGCACTGAGCTCAATTCAAGCACTTGCCGCAAAAAATTGCCATGGCATTTAGTTCTATCAAGAGTCATATTTTATATTGGATTGTAACAAAGTGGTATTATTCCACCCCTAGTACTGTGATTGTATCTTTATACCCCATACAAGCACTGACTACAGATTGTCTTTGTTTAGTGTACTTTATATTTGATTTAACTATAAAAAAAATTCAAATACAGAAGTCTTGCACATCACATAAATAATGGGGTAATTATTATCGAAAAATCAAATTATTCTGTATCAATTTCATATTTTGAAATCTTCATGTAAAAGAAAATTCCTTTGAGACAATGTTACGCCATTGCCCTAAAAAGGTTAAAAAATTATTATATTATCTCAGGTTTATTATTAGTACAATGTAATGATTGAAAATGATTGATACCATGAGTGCAAAGAAATTTAGTGGGTTTGATCCCTAGCTGAGTCACACCAAAGACTAAAATTTCACTGCTTTTCTGCCGAGCATGTGCTATTTATGGTGATAGAGTGATGACTGGTTGACTTAGAGTCAGAATAATATGCTGAGTTGGGTGCAGTGCCCACGTGCTGCCTGTTGCTTCTGTGAGCTAGCACAACAAAGATCTGGTTTGACATGTTGGTCAAGTACAAAGCAGGGTCTGTTCGATTGGTCAATCATTCTCGTCCTGAAATGCATGAAATATCTGCCAGAGGACAATAAACCATAATTAATCAGTCAATCATTAATTACATTGCAGTTTTATAATTCATACTCACAGGAAAAGAACATTTGTTAAAACTAGTGGATGATTCAGTGAACTAGAAACAGTAATTGATGTAAAGTTTTAAGCATGCTAGCAGCAGACTAAACTGACTTCAGTAAGACATTTTGCTCAACTTAGCCACAATTTTTCTTTTACTTAGTACTGGTAAACTCTATAACCCTTTCTTACAATGTAAGAAATTAGTAGTAGACCTACGGGCCAAATCTATGGAAAAGCAAGCAGATCTATTATAAAATTGGCTCAAGTTTTTTTTTAAAACGTACAGTGCTGTCTATGTAAAATTATGATGTGTCAATATTGAATAAAATTTCAGTTTCTAACACTGTTCTTACTTATTCTGTGTCCTTTGCAAATACTATAAAAGTACTTTAATTCGTGGATACCAATTTTCATGGATTAGAGAAGAAGCACAAGTTCGTGGATTCTTGAAGTTTTCTGTATACACATCAATGGCAATCTCCTTTTCATTGGGAACCAATTTTCATGGTTTGGCTTACCCACTAAAAACAGTGAAAATGGGTACCCCTTGAACAATGGTACTTACACAGTAAGTGGTTACTGCTTGTTCGTAAGTTTTTTGGCATGACTCTGTTGGGATCCTTAACCAAAAACCTCCAATACACTGTCACACATAGGTAGCTCATGACTACAAGAATATGAAGGTGGTTAAATTTAAAGATAGAAATACATTTGTAGTAACATGTATGTCTATACGGCTTAGTAAAAACAATTGTTCATAGCTTGAAAAATGATGACGTCTGTCCTTAAATTCATTGCTGGGTTTTATTAGCCTTAATTTCCTATAATGTATGGACTCTCAAACTCTTTTGAGCTGTTAATTGAAAAAATTAATGAGCCCACCTCCTACAGGAATGGTGTAGAGTCTAAGTGTTGAATTTTCTACCATCACAGACTGACAAATGAAGTGGATAAATCATAATGACGATAGCATTCGTCTTCCGTTGATCATATCCCTGTTACCTCATTCGTAACAATTAGCATGGACTTTGTCATGGCAATAGCGTGATCTACATGGTTGTCTTCCAATTGGGTTTTGGTCATGTGATTGATCCTTTCATGTTGTTTTGGCTTGGGTAAATCTAGTGCAAAGATCTTTATATCAATGAAGTATTTTGTACCTAAATTAAGAACCTCTTGAGTATTTGAGTAAGTGGGAAGGTCTAGCTGCTTACAGCTAATGGCAATTTTATTGTTGTGCCTTTAAGCTTAAACTAGATTATCATGAGCAGGCAGCTTAAGGGTTTTTGTGGGGTTGGAAAAAATCTGGTGACAGAACATTGAGAAAAGTCAACCTTAACTGATAATTTTGGCAAATATCCAGATATACATGACATTTTTTTTTTGGTTTATTTAGATATATCCTGCCAAGGTCGGACATTTGAAATATATTATGGAGTTGGAAAATCTGGTGTCAGAAAATAAGAAAAATTAAGTACAATAACTGATATTTTTGTAGAATATCCAGACATGTTTTATGTATTTCAACCAATCTGTTTAAAAAAAGTTTCGAATGGTTCAACAACTTTCTCATGTCTTTAATGCCACTAAAGGATAAAACTTTCTGAAGAAAAAATATAATTGATATTGTATCCAAGTATTGAACTGACATTATCAAAAGAATTTAGTTTATATCATACATTTCTATTGAAATACAAAGACACAGTCAAAAGTGATCGTGGAGTGCTATTGAGTAAACAAGTATACCTGACTCCACTAAGAACAGGGAGTAATGGGCTGTATGCATTGGTAGAGTAAGTGTCCTCTGTTTTTCAAAAGCGTATGATAATGTCTTGCCCATCATTGAAGTCCATGTAGTGACACGTAGAAGTTTGTTTCTTGCTTTCCTTTTGGATGACTGTCTCCTTGGCAATCATATCACATCTCCTATTTTTATATTTGAAGCTTAAAAAATTCCTGTTGAAGTGAAATTTTTTTTTTAGAAATTTAATGTAACAGCAGATAGAATTTATTATTTCTTTTTAAGATTCTTCCCTCAATCACTGTTATCTTGATTGACTTGGCATGTTTATTTTAGCAAGGGAAACCGAAACATTGTTCATTTATTAGATGAGCTGCAAGTAACATTAGATATCTGTACAAGACTTGCATCTAAATTTAATCAAATTACAGTCGTGAAAAGCAATTTGGTAAAATCGGTATAGGAAAATATGCTCAGTTCCGTGTAATTTAAAATCAGAACACGGAAGAAGTTAAGTTGTACTGTCATTGGCCTTGCCTCCTCATATAAGTACACTGGCAAGTTAAGTATCAGTTCACCTAAAAACAGGCAAAAATGCAAGTTTTTGAACCATGTATCTCCTTTTTTACAATTTTTTTTTACCTGAAATGTCATGAATATGTCTTGAAGATATGATTTTGTACTATACACATAACTTGAACAATATTGATGATCATTTAAAGATATTTACAAAATTCAGTAAAGTAGTCCGTCTTTATTTTTTTAAGCAAATGTTGTAGTGTCCATTTGTAGGGACATTTTTTTTTTTTTTAACTTTTTTTCCAGAAAATAGTGACAGGGCTGAATTGAAAATATTTGGAGTTGCATTGTTTTGAGCTTTGTGAATTAAAAAAGCAATAACAATTTGCATAATTATTAGAAAGAACTGTACTTAAGTGTTGGTATGGCTTAAAATAGCTGTAAAGCAATTCAATCTGATTGGAAAAAAACGGAAAATTGCCTCATTAAAGTTTAAAAGTGTGAGAGTAACGAAATCTAGGGTTGTAGGAGAGTTAATTTCAATTCATTTCACCTCTTGTATCATTGTAACATTGGCTTGTAAAATGCAGTTCGAGAAAACTAAATGATGTCTTTCTTCAAATTGAGTAGAAAATCTTTCTAAGCCAACAGCTTTGGAAAGAGTCATTACAATTTTATTAGGATATTGCTTGGGTTAATGCATTCTGATTAATTTCCCTACAGGTTCAGATGTGATTTTTGTCTATTGTTCTTATCATAAGGTTTAAATAGGTGTTTTTCAGGTCTCACTTGTTTTTTTTCTTCTGAAGGATGGATTTGTATTACTGATATTAACTCGCACAGTTAAGCATATGGCTGCTTGATTAGACAGTCTTGTTGTTGCTGTGATAAACTTGATTAAACACATCTTCTTAAGAATGCGCTTACTAGTACTTATCGCTACTCTAGCAGTGGTTTACTTTATGGTACTCTTTTTTTGTTTTTACATTGTACTGATTGACAATGTTTTTTACTACACTACTCTGTTGATAGACTTACAGAAATTAACTGAAGAAATATAGGAACCTGGCAGTTTTACAATTACCATTACTTGTTATTGCCTGATATTTTTGATGTATTTCCTTCAAACTTTGGTGAATGGTTTAAAGCTTAAACTGGAAAGATGGGATTGATTTTTCATATAAATTAGTCAGGGGGGCCACTTTTTTGGGGCACAGGAAATTGACTTTTCTAAAGAATGCAAATGTGGATGTAATGGTTTTTGTGAACATGCCAATTAAATTTCTTTAATTACAGCCATATCAGTACCAACTCTTTAGTTGTATACATATTTCTGGTTTTTGAAAATTTTGTTTAATTCTACTGCTATTTGACTGAAGTAAAGGTCATTGCTCTTTACTTAATAAAATCATATTTTTGCTTCATTAATTGCATCGACGGTCATCTTCAATGCAATTTTTCTTCTACGAATATGTGCATTGTATAGTAAATGAATTACATTCTAGAATCAGGTTTCTGAGTGCTTGCCTTCCTATATTTAATCTCCAGTCAAGTTTCACTAAAGGCTTTAATGTCAGTCTTGATATTTGTCAGTATCAGCGGATTTCCTTTTTTCCAAATCACAATTTTACCATTGCAGTAATTTTTTTTACAGCATATTTTTTTCGGAGTTTTGCTAATTTCCACTTTGTTTAATTACAAGACAATACCTGACACAGGGGCGGATCTAGGATTTGAGTTTAGGGGGGTGTTAATTGAATTAAATGCAGTGCAAAGCAAGGCAAAAAATATTATGAGGGTGAAACTTGCGGTAAAGAATTTTTTTCTTACCAATTTAGGGGGGCATACGCCCGGTACGCCAGGCCTTGGATCCACACCTGTGACAAGGAAAGTTAGAATAATTGAAGGAGCAGACATTTCTTACTAAAGGGTACTGCTTCATAATAGATATTGTTTAGAGTGTTGGTTGAATATCAAAGTATGGTTCAGTAATGTTAGAGCACATGTTGATGTTAAAAAAAAAATGAAAGTCATTGACAACTGTTTTGCATTAACTTTCTGACCTATAAATTATTAAGTGTGTCACACTATTATATCATACCATAAATAAGAATAAACAATTCTAGGTTTTGCTCTATATAACATCCTTGCATGACAATAGAATATTCAGCTCGTCTAACTCATTTACACATGGGAAGCATTTTTCTCATTAAGCATATTTGTAGAAGATAAATTATCAAATTTATACCGTTTACAGGAATTTTTCAGGTTTGCATAAGAAATTATCACCAAACGAATCTTCATATATCTTCATCATTTAGTTGACAGCAGCTCTTATTTTCTCAGTAATCATTTTCCCTGAGCTGCTAATTTTGTATCTACATGCAAGAAATGAATCACCCCAATCGTCACTAGGATTGATCGATGCTATGGGGTAAAAAAATATATATATTTATGTATACCTTGACATAATAAAATGAATAATAGAAGTATGGCAAAAAAAAATTTGGTTATTGTCCTCCAATCTCAAAGCCTTTGCCCAGTATTCATGTGCCTGCCTATCTAGACTGGGAATAGTATGGCATTCTTGTGTCTGTCCAACTAGACTGAAAGTATTATGGTATTCTTGTGTCTGTGCATCTAGACTAAAAGTATTATAGTATGCTTGTGCCTGTCTATCTAGGCTGGAAGTATTATAGTATGCTTGTGCCTGTCTATCTAGGCTGGAAGTATTATAGTATGCTTGTGTCTGTCAATCTAGACTAGAAGTAGTATGGCATTCTTGTGTCTGCCCATCTAGACTAAAAGTAGTATGATATTCTTGTGTCTGTCTATCTAGACTAGAAGTATTATAGTATGCTTGTGTCTGCCCATCTAGACTAAAAGTATTATAGTATGCTTGTGTCTGTCTATCTAGACTAGAAGTAGTGTGGTATTCTTGTGTCTGTCCATCTATCCATTGTTTACACGTCACACAATAATTAAAAAATGCTGTCACAAATTTTTGTGAACCTTTTGTGAATTGTTTCCTCCTTTTGATGTGAGCTCACTTAAAATTTTTGCTTTAAAAGACGATATTCCTTCCAAAATGGGGGGATTTTGTTTAACTGTATGTTCACCATTTATATTAATTAATTTCACTGTTCAAACACAGACAAGTGCGTGCTACCAAAACCAGCTTACCTATAAAGTTTTTAAAACCAGAAATTTTTATGAACTTTTGTCTAATGTCTATTGCTTTATTTGGTTTAACGAATATAAATGAACCCCAGTCGTCTAAACGAGTCATGATATTTATTTAAATTATTTTTCTCCAGAAAAGGCCAGCATTTGTGTTAACAGTGTTTGTTAAAGTACAGCATCCTGATTTTATGATAATAATTTTCTTCATTTATTTGTCTATCACGTCATAAGATTAGTCTTCTGCATCTTAATGACTTTTCAGCTATAAGCTAAGGATTCCATTTTATTGACCAGTAAAGATTATATGCAAATGTAAGTTCTAGACAATAGCGTAATTGCCATAGATTATACTGAACTACAGAAGTCCCATTATGTTACTATGTCAAACAAGGAAGTAGTATGTAATTTTCTTTTACTCCCTTAGTTTCCTCTCAGAACATTATTGCTGGCCATCTGTTGTAGAATATTATTGTTTTCCATTTATTTTAGAATATTATTGTACTATTGTATGCCATAAAGTGTAGAATGTTGTTTGCCATCTTTGTATAATGCTATATATAGTAGAATATTATTGTGTTATTGTATGCCATTAAAAGTGAACAATATTGTTTGCCATCTCTTATATATTGACATATATCGTAGAATATTATTGTATGCAATCTAAAAATGTATTGTATATTGTCATATATTATTGTATGCCATCTACAATAGAATATTATAATATGTTTGCCATTTATCTAAAAATATTATTGTTTTTAGCTATCAATTATGGATTGCCATATATTGTAAAATTTTATTTTTTACTGTTTATCATATAATATTATTGTTTGCTATATGTAAGAGTAAAAGTTTTTGTTTTTTTTCTGCTTCCGGTATGGAGAGATAATCCAACTTGAGGCTTGTACATGTTCACCTCTCAAAATGACAACTTTCCTATAATTGCTGTATGTATATGATCTTTGATGAAACTTACAGGAAGGTTGAGCATTGTGTTTAGGTGTGTGAGGTTGGATCATTATTATTAAGATCCCTGTAAGTGGAAGTAATCCTACTTAATGGCTTAAATTACATCTCCTAAGAAGAACATCTCCTTAACCACTCAATGGATTTTGATGAGACTGAAGAATAATTTTTATTCTATTGTCTATTTGCCATGGGTGTATAGGAATAAAATGAAAGTTTATGTGAGATGCTTGCAAGGAGAACACTCCAACTAAGAGATTTTTGATGTTTTAGGTCTATGTGAAGCTTGGATACCTTTTTTTCCTTGTCTTATTTCTGTCTCTAATTCTTGTCTCCATATTTTAATCGTGAATATTTGTCTAACTGTGGTTTGTCTTGATTTTAGTTTTTATGTTATCCCTTGATAACAATTTTTTTTTTGGTTGATGTAAGATACACACTCTGTCAATATATTAGTTCAGTAGTTTCTATGATGTGTATTGTAAGTGAAACTTCTCGTCAACATCTTTGTGAATTTTCATGAAATTTTTCAAAGGTTGCACATGATTTCAATTTTGCGCACAAAGCAAAATATTTACCCCTAAGTGGTGTGAAAGGCAGATAATCCAATAGTTTTAAAGGTATACATTCAAACTATTGCTAGAAGGTAGTTTCACTTGGTGAGTTTACTTAGCGTTTAATTTCACTTAGTCTCTTCCTGCCCTATATGAGAATGTAAGAAAAGGTTAATGGACAAAGATTGTTCTTGCATTTCCCTGTGTTTGGATTATTTCATATTCTTTCTGCAGAGATTTGAATTTATGGTTATAACTTTTAAAAAGGACTTTGTATTTCCTTTTTTCTGTATTTGACTGATGGATGGTCAATGTGAAGCAATATAGCCCCACTCATTAAGCAGTCCAGAATGAGTCATTATAATTTTGAGTTATTTAGCTTTTAAACATTCATAACTACATTTAACTATTTCTGTTAAAACTGTGAATAAATATATGTATATTTTTATTTATGTATATGATACATATTTGAAACAGACTATAGTGGGGTCGTCTCAGTACAGTTATCTACAGTTTCTACTTGAGTAGCAGCGCTACTGTTTGAGCCAGCTTGTAGTTCATAAATCCTTCTTCTGTGCTGAAAACACCAACTTCCTCGGATTTTATCCATTAAATCACGGAAATACCCAGTTAATTCAGTTCTGAAAGTTCTTGAGAAGAAAAGGCAAATATAGAAAATTGTCACAGTATTTCCTGTGGCAATGAAGTGACTGATAATCCTTGCTTTTGCAAGCTGTATCCTAAATTTACGATCATGTAGCCAAGATGGTGGAAATGTACTGTCAACAACATTAATAACTGTTGGTGGAATTACAAATATGAAATAGACCATAGATAACACCAGTGTTGTGTATGTCAACACCATTGGTAGCTGTTCATTGTGTCTGCTTTTTGCTGGTCGTTTCAGGCACAATCCGGTCAGTATCAAAACATCAAAAATGAAAATCAAAGTGAGTGGGATAAAAGAATAAAAACTTGCAGACATCCAGGGCCAAATCACTGCGTGCAAATCCTCATTGTGGAAGAAATAACACTGACCCATTAGTTCATAGAGCCACATGGCATGGATACTGATAACCACTAGTCCAACCATTATAATAACAGCCACAAACTTTGCCATAAATATTGTGCACATACTGGGTACGTGTTTTGATTGCCAAATGATTATATAGCGATCTATTGTCATGGCCACCACAAACCAAATACTAGAATATGTTATGGCACGGCTTATGAATTGCCATAGTCGACATAACCAGTCCGACTGGTTGTCTATTGTTTTCACTTTAGCAATAAATGCTACCCATTCAGATCCTAAGAATAGGTACAGTGTAAGTAGGCTTGTGAAGGCATAGGCTGCTATGTAGAAACTTATAGAATAATGGCAGAATGGGGGACGCCTCATAACTAAGATCGTCAGTATATTACCTATGGATCCTAAAATAATGAGAATCGGGGGTACCCAGGTGTTCAGCATCGTATCCAGTTTGTGAACGTCAGGCATATCATCTGGCTCTGGTAAATACTCATCTTTGAGCACCCCTATGATAATGAGGCTGCCGTTGTCATTCACATCTGTAGAATTACCTGTAGCGTTTGTTGCATTGGCCATACTTTCATAACTTGTATTCAACCACATTTTGTTCTCATTTCTTAAAATAGATTTGTTTTAATTACAAATGAATTTCATAATTATTCAAATGTGACTAGTATATTGACTTTTGGTGCTGTGGGTCCCGCATGACAAAACAGTTTTTATACAAATGCGTTTGAATTTAAGACATGCCGCTGTGAAATCACATTACAGAAGAAATAGGTAGTAGTCTTTAAAAGTCCTGTCTATAAATTCCACGGAACAAAGCAGTGTTATTTCAGAAAATTAATGGTTCAATCTGATTCCTTCTTTGGGTTTTTGATGCAGTTGTCAATTAAGCATTCCTGTCTGAGTTGATTTGCCAAAGGTATTCTGCAAATATAGAATGAAAAGTTATTGGAGTTCAAACCAATATATCATTAGACAATATGCTTTTTAATCAACAAAACCTCCAAAATGTCAGTATTCATTAAGTTGGTTTACGGTGTGTATTGAATCATTTGGCTTCCTCTTTATTTCTAGTATTATTCCAGTTGCTCATGTAGTAATCCTTAACAATGTCTTGTTTTTATTCATTTGTTGTTGTTAGAAACTGTGTAATTACTACCATGTAAATCAAGAACTAGAAGTCCTGGTCATTTTCCTCAGTATATATATGTGGAAATCTATTATTGTAGTACAAAGTGCTATTGGTTATATGCTGCTGTTAATTAGGTTTATCTCGTTAAGAGTGCAATCAAATAATTTACATTGTTATGGAATGTTTATGGAGACAAGATTTAAGGGGAAATTGTCAGCAAGAAGATTTTATTGCAAATAATAGGCTTTCAAGAAAAATACTGGTATTGAAACGTTCTACTCTAGGAGAGGGGATGGTTACCTTACCAGTGCACCTGATCCGTACTCATAGATTTTGGTGAAGTCTAGGGCAGGTTTTTATAAAGATTCTCAGAATGAGATTTCCTCATATCCTTTTTCAACTTAAAATTCCATCTAACAAATGAATCGTTTCAATATTTTTTTTTATATGAAAACCAGGCCAAGTTGTTCATTCATTCTATTGTTTCTGTGTCATATCTTTTAGTTAATTTGTATTATATTATGGTATTTTGTCTGTTTTCTTGATTTTAGTGTTGGATCCATGATTATTACTATACTGGTTCTCATTCCAGTCTCATTTACTGGTTCTTTCTTGCCACCTCAAAAGGCAGTGGTGAGATTCTGATATATTTTAATCCAAAAGTTCTAGCATTGCCTTGATTTTACAAGAAAATTATGTATACAAAAATTAATATATTTAAAGAAATCTGAAACAACATGCACCGAGTTTTAAGTTCGTACACACTGAGCTTGAACGAATTAAACATTCTTAATTCTTATGAATCATTGGAACATTTGTTTTCACTATTTTACATAAATCTCATGTAAGCATCAAAGTAACTTGTACTGATTTCATTCTGTTTCAAATGAAAACTTGATAGGCTTTAATGAAATTGAATATAATACAAACATATCACTGATTTCAAGAGTTATATCCCTTACCATAGGTCTACCTCCTGAAGTCTAGTCATTAATACCAATGTTTTTATGGTGCTTTAATCCAGTTGTTACCTACTCTGCATCTATTGAAAGTTGCCTCAGTGGTCTAGTGGAAACTAGAATTCATGGATTCAGTACTCAGCCAATTTTCATTCCAAAGACTTCAAGTAATGGCCTTGACTTCTCCATTAAAACATGAGTGCTGTAAAGTGGTAACAATGGTTTGTTCTTGGTCAGAATGATTGATCTAAATAGTTTGACATTTCTTGATTATTATGTATCTGACCTTATAATTCATAAAAAGTCATAAATGTTAAATTTGTTGTC
Source organism: Perna viridis (assembly GCA_037379345.1). Lineage (NCBI taxonomy): Eukaryota > Metazoa > Mollusca > Bivalvia > Mytilida > Mytilidae > Perna > Perna viridis. Next base: position 25,961,063 of record CM074515.1, read on the forward strand.
TGACAATAATGTCATGATTTCAAATTAATTCACATTGATGACTTTTTAATAAGTTGGACAATTGGCTGGGTAAGTACTTAGTAGGGTTTGTTTTTTTGATTATCCTGTTACCCTAAAATGCTTGAATCACTAACTATGGATGTTACTGTAGTCAATCAATCAATGTATTAGGTATGCTTCTTGTGTTGATTTCAAAAGGGTAAGCTCTATGATTTCTATAGCTTCAGTCACACAATGAATGATGGAAAGGGTAGATATTATACCCCTACACCATAAGGTGGTGGTATATTGGAATAAAACTATCCATCTTTCTTTCCTTCCATCCGTCCATCCTTTCATTTAAATTTTGTTGCAGTTGTCTTTGCCTCTAATGGATAGTCCAGTTTCAAATTTGGTATGTGGCTTTATATAGTTGTAAGAGATTTTGGTTGCTGTCTGATAAACTTCCAGTGCAAGTTTGTGGGGGGACGGGGGTTACCTAGCATGACAATGTGTGCAACTCGTGTTCTTTACTAAAAATACAATTTTGTACATCCTTCTGAACCAATAACTAACATTACCAAAGTATATTAAACTTCTGGTCACGCTGTTTTTGGTGAAGGAAGTGAAGAAAGGTGATGGATATTCAAATAAGGACATTAGCCTGATAACTTTAGGAAATTCAATAAACTACTGATATATTGGTTGTTTTCTGACTTGTTGAGGACGTAAAGGTTTGTAATTCATGGTATTAAAATGTCATTGAATGGGAAGAAGGAAACATCTCTGTTGGAGCTGGTGGTAAGCGAGGATGTCACCTCGACACTATTTCTCAAAGATTGTAATTTTGTTCATTGACAATGCATTATAGTTATTAGTATTTTTATAGAAGGTTTTATAATGAGGATGTTAGGGATTGCCTATATTTGACATTTTTTGTATGATTTAGGGCTAAGTTTGGAGTGAAATGTAACTAAGTTGAAAAGAATTGAGGCGAATTTGGAAACTGCAAATTGGCATATCACAGAGAGAGTGAATATGCCAAATTTTGGAAATCCCAAAGATGAACATGATTGTTTTGATAGTGAAAAATCTGGGCAAGTTTGAGTAACATTACTAAAAACTTCAAATTAAAGTACATGTACTACCGTTTTTTTGTTTTTTTGTTTTTGTTTGTTTTTTTTTTCAATTTATCTCAATGTAATATGCAGCTCCACAGCTGTGTTTTGATCATTATATTAATAACTTACAAACATTCAATTATAGTCAAAATGTTGTACTTAAGTCTCCTTTTATTAGAACTTGTTTTGATTCAAGTAAAGCTGATAAAAGGGGGCATATACATTTATCATTAAAAAGTAATTATTCTGTGCAATATTGAAGAACTATTAAAACTCAGGTATACAAATAGAAACTATTTAGAAATGGAAATCAATAAGTACTATTATCACGTGGAATCTAAACAATAATTTTTTTGGATAATCTAGACAGTCACATCTGGATTGATGTGCAGAAAATGGTCTACAAAACAAGATAATTCAAGTCATTGATAAAATGTAATATTTGACAAGGAAGTCTGCCATCAATATTGAGTAATCTCAGTAGTAGTACATCAAATGGGTGAATTGGGGAAAAGTACCCAAAGCTGGATATTTTTCATCCTAATGAGGTTAAGTTGAATCTCATTTAAAGTGTTTTTTTTATTGAAGCTATCTAGGGGTACAGTGGCTTAGAGCACTAGACTGTTATCCAGTTTGATCAAGTAATGGCTATTCAAACTAAGGATGACTGACTTTATCCCCCACAGTTAACTATTTAACAGGTTGTAATTCCCAGTTAGCAATTATATTCCTTTAATGACTTAGTTCAGAAAAAAATGTTTTAAGTACATCTGACTTCACTAAATGGTAAATGATTAATCATTCACATGATATCTGCTTTTAGAATGTACATTGATAAAACTTTTGTTGTCTGTAAAAGAGAACATTACTTTTCCATATTGTCTATATACTGAAGGCCAGTTATGTAGAGATTAATTTTCCTATTCCTTTGCAAGATGTATTAAAGCATAATTTTCAAAAACTATATTCATTTCTGATGGTTACTGCAGGCAAAGGTAAAGAAGTTCCTTGATGTAAAAGACTTGCTTCTTTAAATTGAATTTCTGAATTTTTTTAAATTCTTTTAGTAAAGCCATGTTTAAAACAGGTACCAAATATGTATAAAAGTACTATATGTGCTGCAGTTATTTCTATGAAAATATGGTCTCTACAGAATTTCAAGTATGGAGTATTTTGTACCAGTTCACATAAAATTCAGACACTGCCAATGGTAAAGTGATTCATGGTCAAGAAAAACCAACCAAACAATGCTTTTTCAGTCTACATACACTATACTTTCACATAACAACAATCTTTTCTGCATTCAGATCTGCACTTTTTAGAAAATCATACATTCATCTCCCACTAAAATCAACCAAATCAAGCCAAATCAAGAACAATAACTCCTGCAAAGTGCATATTTCATGTACAATCTATATGATTTTTATCTCAAAACCATGACAACCAAATCAAAAACTAAGACTGATTATATGATCAGTAACTGTTTCTGAACAAGAAATAAAACTGAATTAATTGGGTTTTTGACATGCATGAATCACCTCCTGTTTGATTTTTAGAAAGGCTGATACTTAAATTTTTGGAAAGGTATACTGTCTTCCCAAATGTTCGACTTGTACAATAACAAAAAATAAAAGATTTTGAATATCTTTTGTGTAATGGAACGAAGCTTCCTTTCATTTTTTCATTGTTCCCAAACTTTTCATTTCTTAGTTAAAAGATAGGTCCCTGACCTTTAACCCCCCCTTTTTTTTTAGAAATATATTACCTTCATTCCTTGATTGCTGCAAAAGTCAGATTGTGTTGATAAGACATACAATGAGCTTTATTTATATTTTCAATTGCTGAATTAGCAGTACAAGTAAAACAAAAATTGTAAGACATAATTTTCGAATTTGTGGAATTCTACAGGACAGTGTAACCAATGTCACCTTTCGTTGCACATCAATTACAGATTAGGAAATCGGTCAATATATAATTACTCAGTATCACAATGTTGTCTATTCTTATCCAGAAAGCCTACTGATTGATTTTGGGGCTTCACCATCAATTTCCGGGAAGTTTATGTGATAAGCCCTGTTGATCTGTTTGTTAAGGAAATAAATGATTACAAACAAAACCACCATCCTGTGGAACTATGATGAAGCAGATATTTTAAGATCCGTCGATGTAAACAAAGATAAAAATATAAGTTCAGTTGCCCTTCATATGTTGAAAAGATAATTGATAACATTTTGAATTTTGCAGCCATCAAGAGGAAAGATAGATTTTTTTGGCAAGATTGGATGGTCCTCTCCTTCGACTATGGTCACCTCATTTAATTTTTGTATGTCCACTTATTCGAATTTTAAAGATGTTTTGGTTTTCATATGTATGATTAACAATTATGAACATTTTTTTTTTCATAATTCAGGCTATAGCACCCTCTCCACTCATATAAACCCACAAGCAAGCTCTCTGGCTGTTCTCAGAGATAACCTGTGATAAGAAAAAACAAATGTTATATTCTATTTGTATTTTAAGGGTTCTTAAGTTTTGAAAGCTATCAATGTCTTATTTCTGAATTTATAATTAAAGATAGACGTTGATGTTGCAGCCCCCAATTTAATATTTTATCCTTTTTCTTTTTTTTTGCTTTAATAGCGATGATTTGGTTTTATAATATTTATAAAACACTTCATTGGGATACAGACTGATACTACAAGAATGTTTTTCTGATTACAGATTTGTTGCCTAGCTGTCTAATTCTGTAGGCATGTAATGGCTATGCACTAAATCTTCGTAATCACAAAAGGAAGCAAGTTATGTTCACAACCATAAAAGCTACGGCATTAGGGCGAGAATTAATCACCGGTGATTAAAACATAACATCGGAATAACAGGAATACAGTTTGCCTTATTAATCCATACCTCACTCGTGGGAGTCATAAATCCTACTAAAATTGATTCTTTATATTTTACTGAAATTGGTTTTTCCTGACAAGTTGCCATTTGAAAAATACCTCCGACAGTGAATAGCTATCATTTAACAAATTAGTTGATATCATAATCCTTGGCATATAACAAATAAGGATTTTATATCTTTGCAACAAGACATTATTGTTGATTTGATTTTTGTTTCTTAAGCTCATAAGGTAATAATTCGTTTTGATTTGATGCCAATCTGTAAAACTCAATTATCTAGTCTAGGACACATAAAATCTGCTTCTTTTGCTATGTAAACATTGTTTGAATGTTAAATGGTCCAATTTGACAAGATCGTTTGTCTAGAAGTGGAAGCCATAGATGATGAATGGGAATGCTTTCTGGTGTAACTTTAGATATGAATAGGAGGTATTCAGTCTGAGTCAAGGATAAGAGATATTGCATGTAAAACGTGATGAAGTTCATTAAATTGGAAAACCTATATTCAGTGTATAAATACTTTCCACTGCCACTGTATATAACTTGCTGCTATTGTGTTCAGTTGCATCATGACTGGGTAAAAATAGCTCACAAATTGCATTTTGATTTTTTTTTGGATCTCAAATGTATATCGTAGGGTTTCAAAGACTCGGGATAAATGTCAAAAGGATTGGACACAACACAGATGAATTTTATAGCATAAAATCACTTTTTGGGTTTCTGTTTTATCAATTATGCTAGTTGCTAAGATATTGACAGGACAAAATAATTACTCGAATGTAGAGAGTCTTTGAATCTTTTGTATGAATGACAAGTTTAAAGAGAAATTGGGCATTTTGTGACCATGCTAAGATAATTAAAAGCTAACATAAAGTCTAATATCTGTACTTAATAGTGCTAGTGGTCGTAAGCTTGAGCTTTTTTGCTATTGGAGAAAACTCTATCTTTTACAACAATTTATACTTTGAAGTTTGGTGTCTGAGTTCAAGGAAGTTTCTTGCATCATTCAAGCTTTGGGCAGTACACATACTCAAAATCTTTCAGTCAGAAGTGACATTATTTTTTAAGTGATTGTTCGAACTTTTCACACAGACATACATCAAGTGATATAGGGAGTCTCACATGCTCCTGTTGGTCAAGACATCAGGGATATGACAACAAAGTGGTTCATTTCAATTTAATTTGAGTACAAGTAGCACTGCCCATCATAAGCAAAGCCTTAAATCATATTAGTCTTTTATAACAGATTATTATTTCATTTAGGTGATTAATTATGTGACAGTACATTGTCAGGAAATCATTGAATCCCAAACAATATAACATCTAAGCAGCCATTAGTATAAACCTAATCTGAAAATAGACCAACCTACTTGTTCCATTCAGTCACTGCATGTAGGATATAACAGCACTCCCAGACTGATTGGAACAATTAGTAGACCTGACCATGAATCCAAACAAACCACAAACAGCCTTTAAAACACTTCTTTGTATCAAAGGGATGACAAATAATACTTAATAGTGTTTACCCTTGACTTTGATGCTGATCTTTATACACCTGCTTTGTATATAGTACATGGTACAATTCAATTATCTATCCATAGAAACACGTTCAATTAATGGCCTGTTTTATCCATGTTAGCTAATGCATTTCATTTTGACATTTAATATCTCTAAAATTGATAGAGAGATCAAACCATTACAAAAATGTTACTTGCCATAATTCTTATATCAAAATGATATATTGGCCGTGCTTAATAGCACTTGTTTGATCAGAATTATAATCAAGGCAACTATCTCTGCAATTATGTAGTTAGTTTTACCATTATTCACCTAAGCTTCATTAATTTTGTTTTGGGTTTCTTGCTATACCTGATTAAACTGATCTGTTTATAATTATTGTTTTTTGTTTTTGCATCATTAGTGATGGAATCGGTATTTTTTGTTGAAGAAACATGAAAATGATTTTTTTAGTCTATTTAATATGATTTTAATTGAAAGCATTGGGTTGCTTGAAAGCTTTTATCATTTTAGCAGTTTTTTTTTCAAAGTATAGTGTGAAGTTTCATTGAAACCATACTGCTGTATCATTTCCAAATTCTTTGCTTCCCTTTACCATCTCATAGCACTAAACAAATGATATAAAATATGAAACAATCTGTTTAGGTAAGCTGAAGGATAGTCTCATCCATATGTTTTACGCAAAGTTCAATACACATTAAAATATTACCAGTATATGCATATTTTTCAATATCCTCTTAATGAAGGCATTCATTAACTTAGGGGTATGATATAACTTTATGTCTGTCTCAAATTTGTTGAAATTCTTTGTCTTTGTCAGTTGTTTAATATTTGTAAAAGCTTATTTGGAAATAAGAACTTTTATCTAGAGTTTTATTTCAGTTGTATTAAAACTGATTTCATGATGCTATACCTATTAAATTTACTTAATAACTTTTTTGGGTTTTTTTTATTGTTGTTGTTGATGTTTTGATATGAAAATAGGTTTTAAATTCCTTTATTTATTTGGCATCTAAAATACTTTGATTTAACCTATAATACACGTTATCTATTTGGATTTCATACCAAATATCTTGTGCTTAAAATAATCCCACTTTTGTGGAAACGTTAAATTTTTACATGAGGTAGCGGCTGTTTTTACACATTCTTTTTCTCTCTTTATTTGGGGCCATGAGGCAGGATGAGGGAATTTAAATAAATACTTGAAACAATAAAGTCCAGAAGAAAATTATTAAAAAAAAAACAATGTGAAACATATTCTTTGTCTTCCGTTCTCTTTAAATACTTATTTACAAATTTCTTTACAAACACTTTACGTGATCAGAAGTATCTTCCTCAAGCATATTAGATATTGAGTTATCCCCCTTGATCAGTTTATTTCTGTTTCTTGAGATTGTCTGTCACAATTTCTGTCATCATGTACCATAAATCTCCCTCCGCTAATAATTATTGTCGTTTAGTAATTTCATACAGGCTCGTGTTTCATCTGGTAACGGAGGAAACAAAGCATTACAGGAAACAGTAATTGAATCAAAATATTTCAGTTGCATGTAAAAATGGTTTTAGTGGAAAAATGTTATATAACAATCAGAAAAATGTCAGGTTTTAAGTATTAATATGTCGATTTCTGCCAGCTATAATGTGGGTCCATTTTTCTGAGTTACGTGAAATGTGTGCAGAATGACAGGTACCCCCTAGGCAATAGATGGCTCTGTTCTTTGGGTTCCGTTTACATAGAAATTGGAAACAATTAAGCTGTATGTCGTTGATTGAAGAAATGCAGCTAGAAATGTGAGATTAATGGGTTGGCTTTGTTTAGTTGACATGCTGCTATAATAGTGAAAAATGACAATCTGTAGGCAATAACCCTATGATTCTCTAGGCATTAACCCTAAGATTTTCTAGGCAGTGACCCAATTATTCTGTAGACAGTTACCCAATGATTCTGTAGACAGTTACCCTATGATTTTCTAGGCATTGACCCAATGATTCTGTAGACAGTTACCCTGTGATTTTCTAGGCTTGACCAATGATTCTCTAGGCAGTAACCCAATGATTTTCTAGTCAGTTGTCATATGATTCCCTAGGCATCCACCCTTTGATTTTCTAGGCAATAACCCTACAATTCTTTAGGCATCCACCCATTGATTTTCTAAGCAGTAACCCTACGATTCTCTAAGCACCCACTCTTTGATTTTCTAGGCTACAACCCTACAACTCTTTAGGCATCCACCCTATGATTTTATAGGCAGTTTTTCATATGATTCTCTAGGCATTAACCCTATGGTTTTCTAGGCAGTTGTCATATGACTCTATAGGCAATAACTCTACGATTTTCTAGGCAAGAACCATATGACTCTATAGGCAGTAACTCTACGATTCTCTAGGCAAGAACCATTTGACTCTATAGGCAATAACTCTATGATTCTCTAGGCAAGAACCATATGACTCTATAGGCAATAACTGTACGATTCTCTAGGCAAGAACCATATGACTCTATAGGCAATAACTCTACGATTCTCTAGGCAAGAACCATATGATTCTCTAGGAATTCACCAAAGAATTCTGTAAGCAATAACTTTATGATCCATATTATTCTAGGCATTAACTGTATGATTTTCAAGACAATAACCATAGTAATAGCCATATGATTCTATAGGTAATAAACTTGTGATTTTCTAGGCAATAACCCTATCATTCTGTAGGCAATGACCCAAAGATAATTCATGCATTTACTATATGATTTTTAATGTCACATTTGCATTGGCTTTTCTTTTTTTTGCAAAAAGAATGCAATTGTATGCAGAATTTCAAAAATGAGTAAGATTTATCCACTCTTTATTTTTAAACAAATGAAAGTATCTATTTCTTCCATAAAGCACCAAGATTTACAGGTAATCTACCTATAGGGAGAGAGAAAGTGTTCATAATTCCCAGGAATTTCCATTGTGATATTATATTTTTAAAAATGGAATCTCCCAGTACATTATAAGAAAACATCATCTATGACATTCTATTGTCAAGATAAGGTAAACTCTGGTGTCTTAGAAAATACATCAGTTGAAGACTGCATATGATCTTGTCTGACATGATCGTCTTAAATTGAAAACCCCTTTTTATGGATCTGTTCATTGCATTTCAATGATTCTTTACACAAGAGTATGGCATCATGCGCAGGAGGCAATGCAAAAGTTCTATCTGCTACACAAAGATAGAGGAGATACAGTAGTCTAATCTAAGAACTTTACACATGCAGCTAGGAGCATCTATTGTAAAATTGTATGCAATATTTCTTCTTCCACCCAACCAACAAATTTTCATGACATTCATTTCATTGGATGATAAATAATGATAATTTTTTTTTACAATTCTATTAAGACAACCTAAGGCAGCCTTGAAAATATAATGTGAATGGTTGAGCTTCCCTTTAAAATGGTTCATTTGTGTATAATGCAGTCAGGATAAGTTAGATAGGAGAAAGATTATGTAGATCTCTTATGGTTATGAAAGTTACATCACTTCTCATGGTAATGAAATCCTACGGATTCTGCTTTTGATCGGTGAGACAGGAGATTTTATCTGAAGAAATAAATGGGCTATTGAAATGAAATTCCAACAAGGGTACTTCTGTTAACCTGCTCCAGAATTACACAACATTGTCACTTTTCTTGAATTAATTCTGTTGCAAGTTTCTCATAGGTGTATGTGCTAGACAATGCAAACAGAGGGAATCTAATTAGTCTCTGGTCCCTGTAGAATCAGATTAGGCCCTGGTCCCTGTAGAATCAGATTAGGCCTGGTCCCAAAGGAATCAGATTCTTGATATTACCATGATTGGTTGATGAATTAAGGCCTATTTATAAAATGTAAATTTGCTTGATCAAATTCTGGCTAGTCTTTTTTTGTACAAAATTGATATTATAGATCAAGGAATAGAAAAATTTATCTGTCTGTCTGTCTTTGTACTAGTCTCTTTGTATGTTAGTCACTCCTTACTGGTTTTTTTTGGTTTTTGTTTTGCTTAATTTATCTATGATAATGCAGTCTGATAATAATAGCTACCGTCATGAAACTTGGTAACATGTAGATCTTGATTTTGACTTAAATGATTACTGTTTAGAAGGGTATCTTTGACAGGCTGTCTCTGATTTTAAAGAATTTTCACAAGGTTTTAAGTAGGACAGGGGAATACCTAATCTGCTAGTGTTACATCTTTGAAACACTGAGATATGTAAGTTCTTAAAAAAACAAAATCTCACAGCTCAATTTTGAACTAAAAATTTATTATCCATCAAAATTATCCTGTATCCCTGTAGTATATGATAATTTTGATGGAGAAGAGTATGGTTGGGTTTCATTTTCTTTTCTACACAGACATACTTGATTAAATGTGCATTGTGCTATGCCATAGACATATTCAGGGGAGGCTACCCCATATGCTTGAAAAGTTTGGTTTATTTAATAAGAAAATCATGATACAGTAGGTCCCCTCCTTCAGGAATATTGGAGTCTGCCACTGGTCTAAGAATAAGTTGAGTTAAAACTGTAATTCAGTAATACATACTTCTAACTGTTAACATTGTTCGGTTCAGTTGTATAAAATACTATTGCGTCGTTTAAAACAGGAAGCTCTATAAATGTACTCAGAGCTAAATTTTCCACTGTTCCAATTTGACGGAATCTTTCAATTAAGACGTGATACTATATTTGCTTTCCTTTATGTAATGATTACATAACAGTGTTAAATGTTTTTTACAGACAATACAAATTAAATCAGATGTTTGTGAATTGAGATCAGATTCTAATTAATTGGTCAGGTTTTAATGACAGAAGACTATACAGTTTTGTATCAAGTCCAAGCAAATTGAATGTACTTTTTGGGGACATTATGAGGACTCCTAAGATAACGTACTTTTTTGAGAATTAATGAGGACTCCTAAGATAACTTAAATGTACTTCTTTGGGAATTAATTAGGACTCCTAAGATTATTTAAATGTACTTCTTTGGAAAAAAATTAGGACTCCTAAGATTATTCAAATGTACTTCTTTTGGAATTAATTAGGACTCCTAAGATTATTCAAATGTACTCTTAAGATTATTCAAATGTACTTCTTTGGAAAAAAATTAGGACTCCTAAGATTATTCAAATGTACTTCTTTTGGAATTAATTAGGACTCCTAAGATTATTCAAATGTACTTCTTTGGAAAATAATTAGGACTCCTAAGATTATTCAAATGTACTTCTTTTGGAATTAATTAGGACTCCTAAGATTATTCAAAGATTCTACTTTGGGAATTAATGAGAACTCCTAAGATGACTTAATTTTCTTCTTTGGGAATTTATGTAAACTTAAATCAATACTATTATTTGATGGTTATATGAGTTGGTATAAACTACAAGGGCATGGAGTCATTGTTTACAGTGAAACTTGTCTAAACCAAACTTTGGATAATCCCAAAACCTGTCTAAACCAGACACTTTTTAAAGTTATAAAAAAAACAACTCAATATATAACAGTCAAACACATTTTTTGGGATCTCTCCCTTTTACAGAGTGTAAGATGTATGTGTACTTAAGGATTTCCTTGTCTATCCATTTACGTTTTTTGTATGTTGAAAGAGAAATCAAGGGAACCAAGGTTATAGCGGTAATCAAAAGATTGAAATCCAGGGACAAAGACCAGACATGGAAAACAGACATACACAACTAAGAACATGGAGTAATTAAAATCGTACACACAAAGTAACAAAAGTAAAGTAGAGTAAGTGTCCTCTGCTTTTCTAGAAATGCCCGCCGAGTTGCTTATAAAAAGTGAAGTCCGGGGTAGATGAAAAAGGAAAGGAAAACTATGACACGTTGAACAAATCAGTTTTCATGGTGCAGATGGATACACCGTAACAATCCGCAAGTTCATGATGACGGCCATAAAACTACTGCAGTGATGACTTCAATCTTGTAGCAACATTACCCTGTTCCAGAAGCCTATTTGTTAGAATTCTAGCGTGATACAAAAAGTCTGCTTAGTCTTGGCAAGCTCTGGCATAACGTATGAGTTGTGATATGAACACTCTATACGCAGGTGCTGAAGGAATGTTATCACAGATGAAAGGAAAGTTGACAATTTTGAATGAAAAGTCATCACGTTCGTTGTAAAGTTTGGTCAATAGTTTTCCTTTACCATCGAAAGTACAACTCCTCTTAAACTGCTGGATGGTGTTTGACTAAAAGTTATCTGAAGGTCTTGAAGAAAGGTCCAGTTAATCATAATCATACTAACAATAAAACCCATTTGTACTACATGTTTTTAATATGTCCGAAATTATAAAGTAACCAGTAAAATTTATAAAACTCGGCAAAATTTTTTGTCTATTTGGCTCCATTCATATTTTTAAATTTCTGTTTGTATTTTTTTATCCAGTTTACTTTGATCTTGAATCACTCTTTACTTTAACATGAATATAACGAAACTTCATAGGATTGCAATATGTTATTGATAGTAGAAATAAACCTAGTGTAAAATCAGAATTGAAAAACAATGTCTTATATTTAATGGTTGTATGAAGTTGATAGAAATTTCCCTTTGAACTGATCACTAAACAATTATTTGAAATTTAGATTGTTGCAGATTTAGACTATTCTTTCTATGTCAATAGTCATTAATTTCAAACATAAACAATTTTTTTTGATTTGATCAAGTAAAAAAGTTAGGGTTTTTTTTGGCTGACAAATGTCATTTTTCTGATAAAAAAAGGATGAAAGAGTGTAGAAAAGGATTGAACAGAAATGAATCAATTTATTTTATATTTGAAAGATTCTTTCATCTAACAACATCTGGTTTTATGTCAGAATGAACATATGAAATGCTCATTTAATGATAAAAAAGTATCAATAGTTAAACTATTGTTAAGAGACATTATTTATGAGCTGGATGTTTTAAGTGATCCTTATGTCAGTCTGTCTGTATGTATTTGCCCTTCCTTCACACTTTTGGTTTCGAGATGATTGAAGCTACTCAACAATTTTTATTTAATTTCAACACAAAACAAAGATCTACCCGGTAGTTTGATTTCATTAATTACTATCCAGTTTTTGCCCAATTTTGCTAGAAATTAATTTGAATTGCTTAGATATCTGTGTCCATGGTAACCAATATACAAACTTTTTCTAGTTTTACAAACCTTTTCAATAGACAAGACAAGATTGTCTATCCTATTGCCTATCCATACATCAACACATATTGTATGCAGATTGTTTGTAGAATGTTTGTTTTGTGTGAAGAATCCTGTCATATATTTGAAAAAAAAAATCCTATTTTGGGTACAATTATGGTTTTTTTTTATGCCAAAAAACAGGGGGTGTGGTTGATATATTTTCAGGAAAAAATCGAATTTTGCACATCATATGATATATATATATATGTTATTGTTGAATGTATTTCAATGATTGACTTTTTTGTTGTGTCTTGCTTCAGCTGGGAAAGTAAGAAAAGTAATGTGAATGAACAACCAATTATTATCTCCTTTTTTATGGTCCTTATCATGAACTCGTGGGTCCTTATGGTGTATCCATCAGCACCATGAAAACTGATTTATTCAACGGGTCATAGTTTTCCTTCCCTCGTTTGTCTACCCCGGACTTGATTTTTTATGAGCAACTCGGCGGGTGTTTCTAGAAAAGCAGAGGACGCTTACCCTACCGGTGCACCTGGTCCATGCTCCCATGTCTGGTCTTTGTCCCTGGATTACATTCTTTTGATTACCGCTATAACCTTGGTTCCCTTGATTACTCTTCCTTATATATTGATAGGTAGCCTATGAATGTCTTTGATGCCTTCATCAACAGCAGCATATGTGCACTTAGTTTTAAATGATGACTTTTGTTCTCACAAAACTAAATGCTGCGTTTTAAAAAAAAGAATTATTAGTCGCCAAGATAAACAGACAATTTGTCAAAATAACAACAAAAAGGTAATTATGTTGCAAGTATAACAACGAATCTCATATTAACAGTCAATGTTCTTTCATTAAAATGAATAGAAAAAGTACAGTATTTGATCTTATATAGAACTTTATTCATTAGCACCAGGCCTATGAATGTCCTTTCGCTGGTGAACGAAAATAGATTGTGTAATTACTATTAAAGGATATGATTACCAGCCATCTATAGGTGTTTGACATATAACAGTACAGATAAATCCAATTATTGTTGACTTTCTTTCTTTCTATGCTTGACACATGAATTGAATTGATCATAGTTGTTAGATGATAGATAGTTTCAGAGAAGATTTGTTTATAGTTTTCAGTGGTTTGTACAAGTTTCTTGTATGGTGGATATTGTCTAAACTGAACTCAGATAGTACTAAAAATAAGTCCAAAGTGAACCATGATTGTTCTTAGATAATGATTCCAGACTGAACCCTGAAAGTCAAAACTGAAACCTGAAAGTACTTAAAATTATGCCAAACAAAATGGAATGGTTAATGTATTAGGAACAAGTCCCAACTGAATCCTGATTCTACCAGCAACCTGACCGAGTCATTCTTTATCCTGTACTTAAAACCAGTCCTAACCATCCTGTAGTTGTACAAATTGTACTAGAAACCTAACTTAATCCTGATTGTACTAAAAACAAGTCCAAATTGATTCCTTATCATAAGGAAAAAAGTCCATTATGAACCCAGATTGTACAAAAAAACGAGTCCATAATAAACCTGATTGAGCAAAAAACAAGTTCGTTATGAACCCTGATTATACTAAAACCAAGTCCATGATGAACCCTGATTGTACTAAGTATGAGTCCATATTGAACCCTGATGTAATTGAAACCTTACTAAACTATACCAAAATTGCTCTTGAAACAGTCTGAAATAACATCTTGTTGTACAAATGCACTAGAAACAAGTTTCAACCCATAATGATGTACTGTGTAGGTGTTTTTATTCATGGGTACCATTTTGCGTTCTTTAAGGAAAAAATATTCGTCCACGGATTCTTGAATTCATGGATTTGTAACTCTATCAGACAGTTCATTGGGAACTAAATTTCATGGTTTACCAAACCCTTGAAAAAAAAAAATATTGGTATCCCACCAATAATAATACTTACACAGTTTGTACTCTCTTAGAATTTTAAACTTTGTCAAAAAGCTTTTCTTAGACTTAGACATTTAGGCAAAGATACATTTTGTTTAGGTTTTATGATAATACAAAAGTAAATATATATTTTCCTATCTTTAAAATTTGATGAATTTGTTTACACTTTTGAATGAATGTTTTGATTTCTGCTTCTTATTATAGATAGTTATGTTTATATAACAAACATTTTAAAAATAAGTATAGGTATTTATTGGCTTAAGCTCAGTATTAAATAATTAGTTTTTTACATCACTTAAAAGTTTGAATTTTCACAATGCAAGGAAAACTATTCAGTGATTTTATTTAAAAAGACTAAAATTTTCGTATCAATTCATATGCAATTGTAACTGAGTTTTATGTCAAATCGAAAACTACAAATTCAGAAATTATTTATGTAAATTTATAAATTTTGATAATATGATAGGGTTGTTTTTTTAATAATGTTTTTGTTTACCAAGAAAAATTCAAACTTTGATCTTCAAAGTAGAAAATTACTATAGTTTGATGCAGAGATTATTCCTGAAATTTTGATACTGAAAATGTCAATTAATGTGCACAAAGAAATTGTTATTCATCATGGTATTTTCAATATCAATATTTGTAGTATCAGGTACTCTGTTTTCAGAGATTCAACTTCTTTTAGTCCAACCAAAAGTTAAAAGCATCAGACTATGATGTGGATTTTTTTATTCAGGTCATGATATACATGTACGCCTGTATTATCTCCTATAATTTTGTGTTAAAAGATATTTCCTATTTATCATGCCATGTTTGTCAGACTCCGAAAAATTCTGTTATCAAACATTGAAATAAAAATGAAAAATTTACTGACTAATTCAGTTCTGATGATCATCAATGTTTTAAATATAGAATAAAATTTTACTGCCATTTTGTACACCTTTTGATGGAGTAATGATGGGTGCCCCACTTTATGAAATTTTTTTTTTGTAAAGAGCACTCTGAAAACAATATACAAACAAATCTATTATTAAGCATTGTCTTATTGAAACAACTAAATGTAATTTATGTTTTTTTAACATTTTTCTTGAGACATTTAGGTTGCTGGTTATGGACCCCCCTTTTTTTTGTTAAGTTTCTGAACATGCTCACAATATGCATGTTCTCACTCTGATTGTTGCATGCAGACTTAGCAGTTTCATGCTCAAAAGAAATAAAATTGGAATTTTTTTTTATAAGATTACAATTTATGTCTCATTTAATGTAACTTCCAACAAAAGACACCTGCGTATATTACGTTTCCCTTTTGAAATGGTGCTACGCAATACTTTAGAAGTACTTAAAAGAGCCTTATTACGAGTCAAGATTACTGTTAGAAATCCTTGAGTTCCTTCTAATGTATTGATCAAGGCCTTATATGTCAAGATATTTACATCTACTGGGTATCTTAATGATAGTGTTTGGCTAATGATACGCATAGTGGATTTGCTTATAAGGTAGAATTGCCTCAGGTATGCAGAAATGAGAATGAGGGCAGTTTGGTTTGTGCAATCAACTTTGCAATTTTGGTTGCTTTAAGTTTTGCCTATGTTTCATATATTCCTAACTATTTGTAAACACAAATTCAAAGGTATTCC
Organism: Perna viridis; assembly: GCA_037379345.1. Taxonomy (NCBI): domain Eukaryota; kingdom Metazoa; phylum Mollusca; class Bivalvia; order Mytilida; family Mytilidae; genus Perna; species Perna viridis. Next base: position 25,977,312 of record CM074515.1, read on the forward strand.
TTGAATTTTAATTTTATGAATTTGCATGTATAAAAATTGTTCTAGTACTTGTACTTGTGTAGTAATGTTCCTTTTTTCAAAGGTAAATTTAAAAAAAAGCATATGATTTCTTCTATATAGACCTACATGACAAATTTTAACAGTGATTATTAGTATTTATGAGGTATTTGGAGAAAAATTTAATGGGTTAATGTAATTTGACCATGAAAACCCAATATGTTCAGAACTGATTTTAGAATTTTCACTAAGTTTGCCAATTTTCATTATCAATCTCATTAGCAGTCATTAATGAGTTTAAAAGCAACTCCATCTCTTCAGCCTCATAAGACAAAAAAAAAGTATGTCTGTTTCCTGTTACCCTTCTCCTCATCTTTGTTTTTTTTATGCCTATCCTAAAAATTTTGGCTCTTGAAAGCACTGTAAAAGTTCAGATTGTATTCCCATTAACACAATTTAAAATGTTTTGAAAATAAAATAATTTCTTTACCTACCTACCTACCCTATTTCTATATTGCTGGTAGCGGGAAACAAGGCTATTGTCTATGTTTGAATGAAACATATTTAAGTTTTTTACAGAATAAAAATTTCTTATCTAGTGTCTTTGTAAAGAAAAACTAATGTCAGTATCACCTTGAGTACTTAAACATGAAAACTATTTGTTAAATAGTCATCATTTTGAAAGAAAAAAATTATTATTATTTTTTTTTTTATCAAAAGCTTTGTTCTTTTATATTTTAAGTCTCATTTGGGACAATAATAATGCAATCAAATACAGCATCCAAATCAAGTGATAAATAAATATTGCTCTTACCTTATGTTCAATTTAAGATAAAATTGTCAATAAAAAAAAAAACAAAAAAAAAACTGATCTAATCCAGTGACAGAAATGATAAAGTTCCGCTAGAATTCCTTACACGGAAATTGTTACCAGTTCCTTGTTACATTCGTCTATTTAATGTATATCAATATAAAGTGGCATTCACACAATGTTGCTCACTGAGTGAAATGCAATAATGAGTTGGAGTGATTCTGTCATTGCCATTTCAAACGATTTCTGCAAGAAAAAATAAGAGAACTCTTGTATAGGTAGAGAATACCATGTGATGTACAGATCGCCCAATAACTTTCAGGTTAGTTCATGGATATAACAAACAATTTTATGTCCCTGCGTTTGTTGGACAAATGTTTTAACATGTTTGTCCAATTCTTTTTCCCATAATACAACATTGATGAGAATCAAATGCTGAAATAGTACAGTAATGTATTTATCGCAGCAACTCTTAATTTACTTGTAATTATTGGTCGCTAGAGGTGTTCAGGATTATTGGCAATCAGGCATTGCAATTATAAGCATTGATAAAACTTCAATTAGAATCTTTTATCATCTTGCTTTAACTTGTTAGAGTGTTTCTGTAAATCTCTGAATGTTTTTGTGATAACCTTTCAAAATCATATTGATATCCTATAATGAGAGAGAGAGATGAATGTAGTTTTCAGGTTGTTGTAGAAATTAGTATTATGCACTGTCTATTCATTACAACCAATTTTCTAATCTTACTTGTCTCTACAAATAGATTTAGAAATTGTTTAATTGTTCTACAGGGTTCTGTAAAGTGTCTTAATTGTTCTAGAAAATTCTGGAAAGTTCTTATCTTATTGAACTTCAGGTGAATTAGATTTTTCAGATGGTTATAGATTTTGTTACAATTCATTAAATCCATTTTCCTTTTTGGTAGTTTAATAAATTGTCTGATTGTCTTTGAAAATTGTATTGCTGTTTATAAGTGGGAAAAATGTCCTGGAAATGTCTAGTAGTACACAGGAATAGTTTCACATGTTTTGAAAACACCTGAAAAAAAATGTGATTCTCATGTGTTTTTCATATATTCAGGACCACCATGTAAAACATATGTTTACTAGTAAGGCTATCAAATCAGTACATGAAAAACAAGTACATAAAAATTATGAGGTTTTAAAGACTAAATGTATGATAAAGGTATGGTTTACATAAGATTTTGGAAAACATGTTTCTGTAGGGTTTTTGTTTTTTTTGTTGTTGTTGTTTTTTTCATGATTTTTATTGCACAAAAACTTGTTTTTCCATGTAGGTCCAAAACATATGTATCCATATGTTTTAAACACATATGATAACATATGTTGCAAATTTTCCTGTGTATATGTATACAATTTTTCATGTAACATTTTAGAAGTATTCAAGGTAAATCATAGCTTATATTTTTTTAGAAGATAAATTTTGCCAGTTTTTCTGGAAGATGACCTTGAGTGAACATACTTTAGAATTCTAATAAAAAAAACTGGTCACTGAACTTGATTTTGAGATAATTGACCTATAGTCATGGCAATTTTTATGTGGATTCTGTGGGAAATTTCACCATTCTGCAAAATATAAAAAAAACTGTAAGATATAATTAATGCTTAGCTAACATTCTTTCTTATTTCAAAAAAATTGGGAGTTATCAAACTGTTTTTTTTTTGTAATATTAAAAAAAAAAAAATTCTCTATACATGGGAGGTTCCTTGCACTATAAAGTTTAGTTTAACCATCTTTACTTTGAAATGCCTGTAACATGGGAGGTTCCTTGCACTATAAAGTTTAGTTTAACCATCTTTACTTTGAAATGCCTGTACCAAGTCAGGACTATTGTTGGGGTTTTGTAACTGTATAGTTTTTGTCCTGATATTGTCATTTGTTATACAGACTTCTTTTAGACCAATCCAACTTTTGACTACTGTGTAGATTTTACCAGTTGGTATTACCTTTCATTTCTATTGAATATATCTCCCCTTTAGAGAGGCTTTATTCAATTGATGTTTGTAATTTTACCACTCAATCTTTTATGTCAAAATTTTTTAAAATAATTTAACCATACTGTTTTCACATCATTTTAAACATTGAAAAGTCATTGAAAGTGTATATGTCTGTATGACTTTGTAAGATGACAGAAAAGAATGCTCAGTGTAGTATGTAGGATCTACTCTAATATCCAACTTTTACTTCAATGTGGCAAATTTTATCACTTTGTTAAAAAACCTCACCTATCGTTGTTTTCTTTTTGTTTCTTCAAAATTTAGTAGACAGAGTTGGTATAATTTACCAAAGTTTATTTAATACTTATGTAATTGGGAGTATTATTTAGATTTTACTCTCTACTAAACCATGGTACATAAGTATCTGATATTGACTTGCTACATTGATGGAGGAAATATTTGTGTATACCATATTTCATGATTTGCTCTATGAATAGGGGTATTCAATTTTCATGGTCTTTATTTTTGTGTCTTCCAAATTTATAGAATTATAATTATATGTTAAACATCTGGACTTTAATTTGGTGAACTTTTTTTTTGTGATTCCCCAAATGTTTCTAATATAGTGAAAACAAGAACATGGTAAATATTTCCCTTTATATATGTAAACTACAACAATAACGAGTTGTTTATGGAATTTCTAACATCGAGTGAAATAAATTTTATAGTTTTGATCGTGAGGCTTGCCGAGCTATTCGAACTATAAAATTCATTTCACGAGATGTGAGAAATTCATAATCAACAAGCTTTGAGTATAGATTTTGTTTCTTTCATGCCTTAAAAACGTCAAAAATACCCAAAAATGAAAAGCTCGCAAAACATTATGATTCCGATTCGTAAGAAACATATTGACATCACACAAACATAGACATTTCGAACAAAGGAAACCAGACGATTTCAAAGATTTTTTTCACTTCAAATCTTCCAGAGTCCCTTCATAATTCTTATTTAAGGTAAGAAAACACCAAAATTGTCTTATTTAACTGAAATATAACTACAATGGCAATTGAGGTGATTCAAGATGGAGTCTATTTCTAAGCCAATCAAATTTTGAGAACAAAAATGTCACTAGTGATTAGAACATTTTTTTCACAACGGTCAAGCGATATGAAAATTGAAGCAAATTAGAGAAATAACAAATAATATACTGATTATTCAATAATAAATATAACATTTCCTTTACCGTGTTGACTTGGATATTTATACATGCGCAGTCAGTGATGTTAATATTGTCTGCTGGTAAATCAAACAATTATTTTTCTGCCAAGCATACATGGTTAACTATGTTTATTATTTCATTTCTAAGTGAGAGAGATCATATCATCCATCCAAATGTGACATCCTTGTCATCATTCTTCAATGGATATTGTTAAAACTTTGTACACACTTATAGATTAAAGCCCTGTTGATTTTCAAGGTCAAGGTCACGGAATCAAATTTTTACTAACAAGATGATGCATCACTTTTGTCTTTCTACTTGTTTTGAGACATTGACATTGTAAACATAGACCTTTTTTTCTCATTTTTCTTTGCTTTCAGAGGGTAGATGACATAAGAATTACTTCTTATTTTTAGACTTGTTAGTGCTTTACTACCTGTTTGCGGAACTGAATGAGATTTATAATGAGTTGCTTTGTCCTTACCATTTAATTAAATATGAATTTCCTCTCTTTTGTACTAATTGGAATGAACAAACGAAAATATGCTATTTAAGTGCATGTATCATGTACAGGTTAATAAAAGAATCTTGCAAATTTTGAAAAAGGTAACTAGTGAAATCTAGTGTTCTCTGTAATCTTGAAATTTGGTAGTAATTGTGTCTGACTCTGGAACCTACAAATAAGTAATAGAGTTAATGATATGTTAATTTGCCGGATGTGAGGTATTTAGTTAACAACAGTCTGGCTAAATAATGTCAGTCTTGTTCAAAGGAAGGTTTACTCGCTTGATCACAATTTTGTTATCGTGAAATGTGTGTAATAGATGCCTGTGACTGTAAAGGAATAAAGGACAATAGGGTATGTAAGTCTCGTCATGTGATTTTTGTGGTTTTCACAAGAATGGGTCCAAGTCTACCATTCAAATGCATGGAAATATGTCATTTGCAGGGCGTTGATTTGAGTATTAAAAGCCAAAAATCTTCCTCTTGTAGTCATAATGATAAAAAATGATAAAAATTCATTCTGCATGATTAAAATGTTAATGAAGGCAATAAATAGAAGCTTTTGCACCATAAAGCATAAAGATCCCTGAAGTAAACAATAAAATGCAGACCAATCTTAGGATTTCAAAACATTTTACACAGAAAATTCAGGTACAGAAAATGAAACTAGAATGATTTACAAACCCTATTTGAACGGATCTATATTCATGCAGAAAAAATTCTTTGATTTACTTCAAACTTAGTTTTCATTAGCAGTTTCAGGTCTCACAATGGCCCCACTTCATCACATTTGAAGAATAGCTTCATTACCATTTTTATTGCCATATTAATAAAAAAATATTGCACCTTCATTTTTTTATGTCTGAATATTGTCACTTATTTTGACAATAAAGTAAAGAGTTATGCAGATCTCCTTAACTTGTTTTCATGTACAATTGCCTGAGAACCATGAAATTAACTTTGTTGGGTCTGTTGCTGCTTAATTCTGTGTTGTGTCTTTTAAACCACGTTAGATTGACTTGTGAAATTATATCTACTATGATATTTATTATTTTAAAAGACTATAGAAATCACTTTACTTCTTGTAAATTTAAACATTATATGAAATTTACATTGAAATTTATGTGAGTATTGCATAACTTTTTGGTAATAATCTGGATGTGATTTGAAGCCGGTAGTCGATATGAGTCATTTATTTCATTTTTTCCCTGTCGCCAAAGTTCTCTGACTTCTCTGTGATAGTTTTTATACTCAAAAGGATCCTATTCTTGTCAATTATATTTCACTTCCTTTTGAGTGATCTATATTTTATTCTGCTGAAAAACTATTAAGTAGAATTTAAAGAAAAATGTTTTTTGTTGGACTGACATTTTTTTTTTTTTTTTTTGAATTATTGGATACTAACTTAGAGAGCATAGAAGAAATAAGAATAAGACGAAATTATTGTGATAGAGATTTTTTTGCAAGGTTCTAGTTCTCAATATTTCCTAAAGGTATTAGGATAACCAAATATAAAATCCAAGCAAGTGAAGTATAATATCTTGCTTTACATGTATGTACTTTTTGACAGCTTTTAAAAAAAATTTACCACGATAAATTGATACAATGAATATCATGTTAGAAAAAACATGGCCGCCACTACTAAAAATAGAATGTAGGGGTCAGACAGTAGTTTTTTGCATATATGTCCAAAACTGTTAGGTTTTGCCAAATTTTGACATAGGTAAAAGTGTTCAGCATGATGAGATCTATCTGGTCACATTTTCATTTTAATCTGATTAGCCATGTTAGAGCTATTGCCCTTTTTATGACCTTTTTAGGCTAATTTTAATGTTCTTTTTTTCAAAAATCTTTTGAGTCAAAATTGTTGGATTAGTCCTTGTTAAGTTCAAGGGAAACCCTTGAAAGACAAACTTTAACCAGGTGAGTGATTCAGGCTCCTGGAAGCCTCTTGTTCTATTTGAAAGTTCTCAAATAATCTCTTTCATCTGTTTTGAAAGTCAATTTGATTTCTTTGCCATGATTATTATGCTCAGTATTTGAACTGAAAGTATGTACAGCTGGTAAAACAGTTAACTTCTTGGGATAGAGTTTGTTTTTCCTTGATTGAATGACCTTTACCTGATGAACTTCTTCGGTAGTTAAATGAAATATTAAAATGAATATTTAAATTTCTATCAGATTTAGATTCAAATTCCTTTGGAATAATACAAAGTTTGACTCTACATAAGATGAACTCTATCCCGTGAAGTTAACAATTTTATTTGCTATAATGTTCTTTTAACAACCACTGGTACTATTTAGCATCACTGGGCTGAGTTGTAGATTGAAAAAAAAAAACATTACTAAAATTGGTGGCAAGTGTACCTAATCTTTGATCATGTTAATTAAGTGTCAGTCCTTCTAAGAATCCGGCAGTAGGTGAAACATGAAATGGAAAAACCCATTATTTTGATAGTGTAATTTGACTTTTTGCACCATCAGAATCAAGGTAAACTGACAAGATTTTCCATATCATGCTGGACCATGAAGTTACAATTTCATTGAAATGCACTGAAAATGAACCCTTCAAGGGCAGATAACTCTGTCAAAACCTAATTTTTTTAAGATTCTATTGTAAAATTTTTGAGCAAATCCAATGATGCAGAGATCAAATGATGGTCTTTTTTTGAGTGATATTTTATTGTAAGATCGGTGGGGTTTTGACATGCATGTTTCTGATTTTTCCCATTTTGCCTGATTCTTACAAACATTTACACTTAAACATTTTGATATTTTCCTCTCTGATACAGTATATATTATTCTTAAAGTTTATTTTTTTATATTTTTTTTTTTTATGGTAACTGTATTTTCTTTCATTTGCAGGTAAGACTTGAACAGAATTATTAGTTTTTATAGTAAAAGTTAAGGTATGTAAGTTAAAACAACATGCTCCTTCAATTCCATTGGATAGATCATTTTCAAATTTGGTAGGTTACTGTATAGCAGGGTTCGACACTAACAGTAGTCCGGTAGTCTTATGCCTACCTAATTTCTAGGAGGACTACATTGAAATATCAATGGGTAGTCCTTTGGACTACCTCAGTTAGTTCTTAAAATTTCATTAGTCCTGAGAACAGGACCACAAATAATTTTGAGGACTACCTAATTATCAATAACATGGTCCTGTGGGCTACCTATCACGAAAAGTTAATGTCAAACCCTGTATATTAATTTTGGTTGTACGAGTAAGGTAAACAAAGCAAGACAGTGCTTGCAACTTCAAGTTCACTATATTTTTACATGCCTATAATAACAGGCGATGATGTCAGATGATGTTTAACGACCATTGTTTGTCTCTTAAAACAGAAATTGTGGAGAATCTGTATGTCATTTGAGCTTTTAAAATTCACTGGTCCAAAGTGTTTTTTTTACCAGCCCCTGTTAATTATCTTTATTTGAGACAACATTTTTAAACAAGTATTTGACCAGACAAGATGTTTATAAAGTAAAACAAGTGTTACGTTATCAGAACTGACGACTGATCGAGTAACTCTTTTTGAAAAGTCTGCCCCAAAATCATCCTTATGTTTAACAGGCTTGTAATCCCAAAATTTGACATCAGTACACAAAAAGAGATGTAACTCAAGCATTAAACTTTGGCCGAATGGTTAATTTAAAATTTTGTTCTCATGTATCTAGTATATGATGCCTTCAGCTGAAACATGAATGTTATTTGTGGTTGAGCAAGATTAGATCCTGGTAACAATAAATCCATATGATTTATCTTTTTCTTGTTACATTGACCTGATATGCAAAATTGGGATGAAACTCATTTTTCAGGAAAGAGGAGTATCCTAATGCTTTAATTGAGACATGGATAGTTTGATCTGTGCATTTCCATAATATCTTGCCTTAAGTCTGTGTGCATCACCATTTATCTGATGTTTTTTTTTTTTTTTTATTTCTGTAGTTTATAACAATATCCTAGTTCTGCATTCAGTTCATTTCTAGACCTCACAAGATAGATATTAGAAGCAGAACTGGCTTTGGAAAATGAAAAGGGTATTGTTTATAAAGAACATCTGTAGAAGGATTAAATGCATGATTTGTTTATTTTGTTTTGTTTTTTTTTCTTCTAATTTTTATATAACTGTATTACGTAATAGATAAAAGTTAATGAATTCCACCCAAACTATTAATCCTAACGGGAGGTAGAAATGTTCAATATATCATAACGCTATCTTCAAAATAGTTATAATGAATTCAAAGAGTTTCTAACTTATAATGATTAATGTTTTGTTTACAATAGAAGCTGTAGGTGTGACTGAATTGACTTTATTTTCTTTGTCTATGAGTGGACAAATTTCCATGTTCTTTGAGTTAGTAAAAAATCATTGAATACTTGTTTGGTTCTGAATTAAAGAAACAAGAAAAGCAGGTATTTTAGATGTCATAAATGATATATTCTGGAATATATGTATTGGTGAATACTTCTCCAGGAGGTGGCCCGAAGCAAGCTTTACCCTACTTGTAATGGTGTTGTAATTTTATCTTAATATATGCTAACCTCTGACATATTTTTACATTCTTTTCAACAATAGAATTGATATATATATCAAATGGTATGGATTCAATTTAGTCCATACATTGATTTCAGAACTTATTGAAGTCATTGGATTTTTTAGGTAAATAGTCAAAGGTCAAGGTCTCAAGGTCAAATATTTGTGCAGCTTCTGTAATGACCTTGTTTTTTGTCCATCAGTATATATACATGTACATATATCTTTTTGGGATCAATAAAAATCACCTTGTCAACTTGTCATAATAAAACCTCAAAGAGAGGTTGGACACTGTAATCTCAGACACAGAGAATATATATTGTATAAAGCAGTATAGTTATTGTCAGATTGTAAAAGGAGGGAACGTAATTGAAGACTTTCTCACTACCACATTATTATATATGGATGAAAGGACAGCATGATCACTATATCCCTCCCATGGATCATGGGAAAAGTGATCACTATCCCTTCCATGGATCATGGGAAAAGTGATCACTATATCCCTCCCATGGATCATGGGAAAAGTGATCACTATATCCCTTCCATGGATCATAGGAAAAGTGATCACTATATCCCTCCCATGGATCATAGTAAAAGTGATCACTATATCCCTCCCATGGATCATAGGAAAAGTGATCACTATATCCCTCCCATGGATCATAGTAAAAGTGATCACTATATCCCTTCCATGGATTATAGGAATAGTGGTCATCCTGTCCATCTGTTTGCTAGTCTGCAACTCCTCTAAAACTGCTGTATGTAATTTGATGAAATTTTCACTTATTCTGTATTACAGTACCTGAACCAATCCATGTAACTATAATTCTGGTCCGCCATCAGTCACCAATCAGTTTCTGATCAGTCATTGATCTGTCAAAGTGATCCGTTAAACCGGTGATCGCTTCCATTATTTATCACATGACCACTGATTGGTTTATATATTTTACGGATTCCTTTGTTTCAATTTTCCATTTTAATAAAATATTTACGAAATGATATAAATCAAAACATCAATTTTATTAATTTTCTTTTAAATATGTCTTTTTTAATGAAATACTAAACGTGGATTTGATATTTTAAAATTCTTAATACATTAAATATAGCAATGTGTTGGATTTGTTCCAATACAAATTTTGAAATTTATATGAATCGATCACACGTCATTTTACACAACAAAATAGTGATCAGATTGGTCATTGGTTATAGATCGGTCATCGATCTGTCAAATACTTACACCGACACCTTCTATTTTTTCCATCTGAATGTCTTATGGGGTTTCCTGATGTGAAACAGCAATTAACCATTGATATTTAGTATCTAAGTACTTCTCAAATACGTATCAGCTTTTGGAACAGTTCATCTGGGAGATTCTCCTCCATTAACACTGTCTGACATGGAGTAATTAATTGGATTTTGTAAACGGCATTTACAACAAAGAAACTTTTTCCCCCGAAAACCCGTTTTTTTGGGTTTTTTTTTTGCATAGCAACCATTCATTTTCATGACAACTAACTATCATTTCTTTCATGTTGCCTTTGTATTTTTATTGAGTGTTAAACAATGTATTTTTATTACATCAGTTTTACTAAAATAATATAAACTCCTATTTATATGGTAAAAAAACTGCTCCTAGGAATAAGGTGTTCCATGGTTACCCAAAAGATTACATAGCAACCATTAATTATCATAGCAATGAACCATTATTGTGATATATTTTCGCATGTTCTAAAAATGAAAAAAGCTTTATGATGTATTTTTATAAGATCGCTATCTGAAGTTATAATTCTATTGTTCAAAACTAAACCAGGCAACATTGGTTTCCATGGTGACCAGAAAAAAATCTCCATAGCAACCATGAGTATATTTTGTCAAGAATGGTTATATCTAATTATATACTGACAACATTCTTTTTTTATTGGGTTAGATAATATCACATGGATTAAAAAATGCAAATTCTTGAATATTGTTTTGTAGAGCTATCAGAGACATACAATACATGTATTATATGCATCTTACAGTATGTAAATGAAGATGCTTCATTAAATGACCAACTCCATTTAAAAAACTCATTGATCATGTTCATAATAACAAGTATCGGTCAATCACTTAAATGTATTTGGTTCATGAAAATGTTAAAATTGACTCAATATTTATGGTTGAGTTCTATATCCCCCTTGACGTTTGTAACTATGTATTTTGCTTATTTGACAACAGGAGGTTATGGAGTAAATGTTCATGTGACAACGACTCACACAATACAGTGATACTATTAGATTATTTTATATTTTTTTGATGAGAAGGAGTTTCTCATGCTTATCTCGTTGAGCGGCTTTGTTAAACATTTAATAACCTGTTTATCGCTGTTTTGCTGAATTGTAAGCTTTTATTTTCAGTTTTCTTGACCAAAATATGTAAGTTTTATAAGCACTGCAAAATTTCCTTTCGGGACTATTTTTCAGCTACGTGCTATGTGACGTCACATATGTTGTGCAGTTGTGATACACATTTTTTGAAAAAGATAGGTTAACTATGACGCTCGCGTTTAAAATTTGTTAAATAATTTTGGGATTTATTCATTCTAATCGAGCGAGTTACTGTATTAAATCATTTTCCATTGTAGACTAGAAAATATTGCCACAAATTAGCCATTATTTCGTAGGCAGTAAACAAACAGATGGTTATTTGGGTCATCTAATATTCCTATGCTGTTGCTTGTATGTCACGCGAGGACATAGAAACTAGCGATAATTTTCATTCTCACTCGACTGGCGTGAGATTGAAAATTATCGTTATAGCAAGATCAAAAGGATTTTAAACAAAGTAGTGATAATCTAGAATTATACAACATATCAAGGAGCGTCGTATTTACATGTATTTGTGTAGCTTAGTTTATGTTTTGTTTGTTAGCTTCTTTTGTTTTCCTTGATTGATTTTGTGTTAATACATTACTATTTATCGTTTCTTGCGATACTGGCAGACATTACAAATCTCTTGTTGTATACAGAGTTATTAAATACGATTTGCTTCTGTGTTCTTTTATTTTATGCTGAATGTTTTCAGAGTTGATACAGTTATGGAAGATCTGAAATTCAGGATCATCAGCATAGACTGCTATTAAATGCAGGGGGAAATAAAAAAGCAATTCAGTATTTAACATAATTTAATGTTTTGGATAAAGAAAGGTTGGATACTTGAAAAAGACAGATACATATATGGAAATGATAACAAAATAGGACTGAATTATCCCATAACAAATAGACGGACAGACAGAAAAAAATGTTTGCCCGAAAATTAATTCCTTACAATATCTTTATAGCATTGTAGTCTACATGTAGCAGAAGTGAACAACACAATTTGGGCTGATCGGGTGAAACCTATTACCCTCCAAAAGTTCGTTTATGAGAATAAAGTGATTTGTTTTGCATATTTCAAAGACCAAAGATAATCCAATATACGTCTTACTTTGTATTATCATTCCAAGTCTCAAAGTATTTTATTTTTTGACAGACGGATGAACACTTGTATTTCTATGTCTATTAAAAAAAGTTAATTTAAATGTATTTCCCATATATGTGTAAAGGGGCTTTAATGTAAAGCTGGTACATGCATTCTTAATCAGTATCACTGACATATCATTCCTCAGTTGGTCCATCACTCTCTGATTCTGACTCTGTTTCAAGCGGTGGCATATCTGTAGCATTGATAATAGAGTCAGAGAATCGACAAGACGGAAATGGCTGTTGTTGCCATCTACTACACCCTAGATACCAGATAGTGGAAGAGATGTGCGCACAGTACCAACAACTCGTGCACCGACTTTGCAGGTACAATACCAGCCTGTGATGTCGTCATCGCTGAACGCAATCCACAAACTACAGACCTTCGACGAGGAATGTCTCGATGACAATTTAACTCTAAGCAGGTTGGGTCTATCCTTGCATGTTTGAGAACATAGTTATCATCAGACAGATGACTCTCTGTATACCTTGGCGCTAGCTTGAGTTGGTATACACCCATAGGTATGTCTCTGACTTGTTGTAAGCTTAGCCTAGGAAAATCGAGCACATTTTCAGTTCCGTTAACCTCTGTGCCTTTTCCTGATAAGATTGTTCTCTTCAGCAATTTATTGTATACGGTCTGGTTGTTGTGCTCTTTCTACCATTATTTGCCCCAGTTCATCATTTCCAAAGTCATTAATCAAAGTAGCATGGAAGCAGTTTATCAAGAGTGCACAAATCTTTTCAAAATCTCCTATATGAGGGACAAAGTGGTTCGATACAACTTTGTCTAAAAAGCCCCATTGTTTAATTTGCCCATTGGCGCTCTCAACAACCCATCTAACTTTTGTGATAAGACGGGATGAATTAGCATCCTCTGTAGTTTGTTGCTTCTCCCCTTTTTTGATGTAACATGACATCTCAACATTAAGTTCACATTTTCAAGAAAGGTTTGAGCATCCCTAAAACCTCTGTCTATGACTAAGATATCACTGTCTTTAATCCACTGCTTTATGTACTCTGAATTAGTTTGAAACATGTGTTTTGTAATTGGTGCTTCATTGTTATGACAATCTGCAAAATAGGGGCCAAGCACACTCAAAATATAACCATTGGACCTGACTATTAGCATGGGCTTCACCAGAGGTCTGTTCTTATGCAAACTGTTTGTGCGTTTCTGGAACTGGTGATAGGAACTTTTTTGTATATGAATGTAAGTTCCGTCTAGGACCAATACAGCCACACCATCTTGATTACCAGCAGATAATGTTTTTTGCTGTGGGTGTTGTGTGTTTTTCCACAAACTTTCCGATATCTTTTAACATCAAGCGTGTTCTTGTGAGCAAATCATTTATGTCAATTCTATTCAGAAATGTCTGTGATGTTTCCTGCAAGACATTTAAAGCATCTTGCTTAAAATATTTCCCTATTAAATGATTCGAGGAACAGCTGCTATTTGTGGCAATAAAATATCCTATATACGGATTTCTGAAGTGTGACCAATTTTCGTTATCAGATTCTGTCTTTATGTCATCAACATGTACATTGTACCTACATAGTAATTTATATCAAATGTGTACATGTAGGTCTAGACAAAAAAAGAATGACCCACTGACAATAAAGCAATTTTCCCTTCTTAGGGGTTTCCGGTTTTAAATCAGTTCATGTAAACATGTACTTTAGCTCCCCGTCAATTCCATGTTGATTAGGTCTTTCAAAATTTTACTACTTATATGAGACATTTGTTAAATAGTATCCTATATTATGCATAATTTTTGGTGAAGTTACGACGTACATGTAATACTTTGTCTTAAGTCTATGATTTATTGCAGGGATAATTTGTATACTATACAGTAATTAATAAATGACGGTATGTTTTTTGTTTTGTTTAAATATCAATTCATATAGGCTTCAATCATGCAAATGCTAAAACTAATATAAATTCAGGAGATGGACACAGGGTCAGCAGTTCTTGCCACCTTCACTCCCGTTTCCTTTCCCCCTTATTTCCAGATTCCTTTTCCCAGTCTGCTCTGCCCATCCTGGTTCCCGCCTCTTAAACACTCCTTTAAAATAACACTTAAGTGGTGCACTTAGGGGATCAGCAGTTCCCTTCCCTTTTACTCCCCAGTTCCCAACCTCCCCATTTTTCCAAATAAATGTCACTCCAGGTTCCATACTTATATATTCCCGGTTCCTGTCCCTTCCCTCCTGGTTCCCGTTCCCTTAACTCCTGGTTCCGACACCCCCTAATTCCCGTTCCCACCCTCTCTACAGCCCTTCAAATATACAATATGGTCAGTCCCCACAGTGTTTTAGGATTCCTACCCAGGGCAAGCGAAATTTGGGTCAGGAAAAGTTAGGTGCTTAATTACACTTTCCTGTATCCAGTTGAAAACTTCATATGCTGTAAGAATTTATTTTGTTAGGAAAGCAATCATTGACTGGGAAAGTTGATTTTATGTGGATTTTTCCTGAGGAAACCTCAATTTCTGAAAAATCCTAGAACACTGTCCTATAAGAAAAAGCATCTTACAGTCGAACCTCGTTAAGTCGAAGTCGAAGGGACCATGCAGAAATGTTCAAGCTATCCGAGTTTCTAGTAATCCGAGTTTGAGGATAAACCTGATATACTAGTAGTTTGGTTAATGATTGTTTCTGTAGTTACATCATTTGTTGTGCTTGTACATGTACATGTATTTCATTTTACACAGTACTTCGTAATGTCTTGCGTTTCATATCGGAAGATATTTTTTTTGTATGTTGTATATCATGTTTGAAATAATGAACGGCAGCAAGTGTTTTAGTGAAATTTCCTTTTTATTTTTTCAATATCAATAACGTCATAATTCATAACAAACTGCTTTGTTTGATTCACAATCAGGAGTATCGTCAGACCATGTGCTCTAAATTATAACGATAAAATTTCAAATTCCCTAGCAAAACGAATGTAGTCATTGAAATACCCTTACTATCATCTGTTCAATTTTTCATTAAATAGTCAGATACCAGATGCATCTGCTTTTTAAAAATTTTTTTTTATCAAAATATCAAAATATCTGATATCACAGTTAGTGTAAATTCCGACGTGTTATTAATAAAATTCATTTCTTTTAACAACATGCGCAATTTTAAATTAATTAAATAAACAAATTGAACCATAAAGAGTGTCAACAAATTAATTTTAAAAGCCACGCTAATCGTTGTTAAAATACACTTCGATCATGGTTTGTAATAAGGCAATCAGTTTTCTGACTAATTAGTTGACTTCCAGACATCAGGGTTAATTAACCTCGAAGTCCTATCGAGGGGACTGATTGATTACCTCGAGTTATCCGAGGTTTCGATTCATCCGAGTTCGAGTCAACCGAGGTAAAATTGTATTTGAGTAAGGGGAGTTTTGCTGGGACTTTGTAATTAGTTCGAGTTATAGGAGATTTTGACTAATCCAAGTTAGACATATCGACTGTATATTAATTAGTTACCATCGATATTATATAAGGTAAAGCAGACAGCCACAAACAGAACAATAGCAAATATTGACCTCTTTATGTCACCATGTTGATTCCAGTTAAATTCGTATAATCTATAATACAATATATGAATAGTAAAAAACATGTTCACAGTTGAATATGAAAAAAAAATAATTCTAGACTCGAACCGCTATCAATTGCTCTGTAGTTGGTCACACTAACCACTTTGCCACGGCGAACTATCCAATATTAAGTGAAAAATATGTACTTATCCGTACTTTTGGTACATAAATATCTTTTGTAATCGTTTGCAGAAATAAATAATTTTCAGATTTCACTTAAGAACGTACACCCAAGGGATGAAAAAAATGCATTATCGAATCTTGTCACATTTTTGTATTCTGCAGGACAGAATATTTACAACCAAAATATATTAAAAGTCAAAAGTATTTTTTAACACTGCAATCAGCGAGTCACTGCTGCAATTATTCCAGGGAAAATGTAGATAGGTGTTACTTTATATCAAAAAAACAAATAAATATTAAATACGTAGTAAAAAAAAAAATAAAAAATTGCCAGCACTGAGATTCGAACCGTCTGCTTCATTGACCGGCACGCTAACCATTATGCCATAAGTCCTATTAACAATTCTAAACGATATACGGAATGTATGTACTATTTTTATTTTTGATAAATATAAATATTTCATGATATTTTATATGTATATTCAAACTACGACCGCTTGTAGGAAATAATATTTAGCGATTCTGAACCTCTCGGACACACTACACCCAAGGGACGAACAACTTGCATTCATGATTCCGGTCACAATTTTGTCATCTGCAAAACAGACTCCCCACTACCCTAATATAAAAAAAGAATGAAAGGTCTTATCGGTTGAAATAACCTCCACGAAATGTTCAAAGAAGCTGAGTAATACATGATCAGGATCTTTTCAGGAAATAATAAGATCTTGCAAGATAAAGACCGTCTTTTTGACCCCACATTAATTCCCCATAAAATTTCCTTTGACCCCTATTTTTTATTATAACATGCTAAAAAACTACCTGAAAATGGATTCCATAAAATGTTAATCGATTCTGGCGGTGAAAATCCGACGTACATGTTGACATCCCTTCAGAAAAGTGCCGTCCCATCACCGGTTACGTTCCAATATTATTATGATAGTAAACGAAGTCCATTTTTCAGCTGTTTTTTTCAATTTTTGAGCGTCTCCACCAATGTGACCCACAATAATGTCTTTTGATTATGATTCTGCATTACGAGAATTGTCCAAATTAATTTTATTTTTTGTGGGTCACGTTATCTGAGGCATTAAAATAGAAGTTTGTGACTAAAATCACATTTTTACCCGCATTTTCCGTTTCTGTGGTATTTTGACTTCTTAAAAGGTGGTCTTAGGTGACACTACGATTAAAATACTAGGTATATGACAAAATTGAGATGTTTGGCCATTGTTTTCTTCTTTTAATTGATATGTTCGTCATAAATTATTTTTTCTGAAATGGGGGACCAAAAACGGGCCTTAGCGTATTAAGTCCTTTCGTTGATTATATGGGAGTCTCTTCCCTAATGTGGAAGGATGAACAAGTATGGATTCAGAATTGAAACAATTTTATAGATATATGAATCAATAAGGAAGTTAATAATTAGCTCACTTTAATGAGAATTGCACTTTGGTCAATGGTTATTATTGTAGAACCATAGTTGTATAATTTATATCATAGACCCAGTGCTGAGGGTATATTTGCTATTTCAAACACTCAGTGTTAAACCTTACCCCTTTATACAAATTAGTACAGTACATGGGTAACAGTTTTGATGATTTGTAATGGGTACTGCTTATGCCCAGTGAATTTTTTTCACATCCTGTATAGCAGTCTCCAAGTAAGCAGAGTGATACATTATAAGGCAGGAAGCGATTATAGTTCTACGAAGGAGATTGATCACGGATATGCCCTTGCAGCTTTGGTTCATTGACTCTTACAATGTCTATATTTAGATACAGAATGACCAGAGACTTTGTGATAGGCTTTTATAATATAGATAGCAGTGAACTAACTAATGTTCCCTTTATAATAAATTTCAATAGTTTCTTTTGTGACATTAACTTTACTTGATGTCATGGATGTTTTGGAATGTCAATTTGCCTGTCACAAAATTATAAAAAAAATAATTTTGAAAGTAACAACAAACTATTGATAAAATGAACATGATAAATAGGACTAACAATTGTTTATTATGAAGAACCAAATATGATTATTGCATGTGCACACGACAAGCTGGTGCACTCGTAATGTCTTGGCATTCTTCAGCACTCATAAGATCATATTTTGGTTATTCACTCTTTACAATTAATTATCATATAATTGAAATTTACACAAGAATTATATCTAACTCTCTGTATCTTAGCAACCAAGGATACATACCCCAGTATATTATTTGAAGAATTTGATCCATAGTTTATTTTGCTATGACACATTTCCTTGTTCTACAAAGAAGGTATTTAAACACCAATAATTGTTATATAACTGTGCAAAAATTATTGAGTTGTATTTTTGTTGGTTTTTTTTGCCATAAAAGTATGACTTTGCAGATGTTTCCATCACATTGCTGAATTTTATGATACTATGGAAGTAGCTAAGTAACAAAAGTGCAATCAAAGTCTTAATTTTATTACTTGCTTTTCAGTAGTCATCATACAATATGTAAATTGAATAGTTTTACTGTCGTTTTCTGTATATTGGAATTATAAGTCTTTATGGTTGATCCCTTCCTCAGAGAATTGACTTTTATAGAACATTGGCTTGTTGATGTATCATTGACTGTTTGTCCTTTGTCATAGTTATTTAGTACTATAACTTATTTAACCGTTTCCTTTGTTGGGTTTGTCTGATGTATCATGTTTTTTACACGAGTGATTCCAGCCAAAAATTTCAAAATTTTCTAGATTTTTTAAAAATTTAGTCCAAAAAAGCTCAAACTTGGCAGAAGTATTAACTTGCAAAGTGTCTTCAGAAAACAGATTGCGAAGTCTTGTTCTTAGTTACCATGGCGACAGCAGGCCCTCAAATAGGCAGAAAAATGCATTTTTTTGACAATTTTAAGGCAATTTGGCAAAGCTGTAAGGCCTCCAGATTTTTCTGTCAGCAAAGGGCTTGCACTCCCTTTAAACTCCCAAACAGGACCCCCTGCAGGATTTCCTTTTGGTACCCTACTGCACCAAAAAATTGTCATTTATTTTAGTTATAAGCCTTTCATGTCAAATAAGCCAAAAAAAGTGCAGAGAAACCCTTGGTTTAAGCCCTTTACCAGCCCTAGAAAAGAGTGTGGTGTTTTTAAAATTTGAGATGTCTGAAGACTTCATTTTGACGGAAAGGGTTTAGACCAAATCAAATTATTTTGTAGATTTTCATCCCAATCTGCCCCATCTCAATAGGCTAAACCCCAAATTTGTTTGTTTGATTTTTTTCAGCAGTTCAAATTTCTGAAATTTTTTTATGACCTTAACTTGTCATTGTAACGTGCATCTTTTGCAGGATATGCTGGCTTAACTCTGCTATGAAATTATTCAGATTTTACAGCTCCTGAAAAATATTGAAAAAATAATGAAATCCTCCTACCTGGACCACTATTAGTTATTGATGGATGAGATCTGTACTGTATCATAAAGCTATCACTTTCTGTAACAACAATTTCTAAAAATAACATTTTTTTTTAATAGTTTTTAATTTAAAAATATTAAAAGTATCAATACCTTCTTTTGATGTTTGAAAAATTTGAAATGTAGGAGGTTGATGATTTTATAAGTTTGTGTAATTGTGTTTAACTATACAGCTTTAATATTGGTAATTCTTTTTAATTGCGTGAAGAAATTGTTTGTGTTACATAAGTAATTAAAAAAAAAATACCCATTTAACCTACTTTTGTCTTTCAAGTACTTAATTAGACCATTTTGCAACTTTTCAAGTATTAGATGCAACCAGTGCATTCTCCTTTGATAAGCGACGAAAACATTACAGAGATAAGTCTAATGAAATTTTCCTTGATTTTATATGAAATATCACATTAAATCATACTAATTCTTAGTATTTTCTAATTACAGAAGAATTTTCATCTTTAGTTTTATGTTTAGCTTAATTCAAACATACGATTTATGGCCTTATATTGTAATGAGCTAAAAGATCTGAGAGTCTTCAATCCCTGACATTAGAAAATTACATGTCTTTGCAGAAAAAGAGCCTTTTGAAAACAAAAGCCATTTTTGATATCAATCTTGTGCAATTTTCATTGCTTCAGAACATGATAGCTTTTCTTGCATGGAAAAATTGAAGACAAAGAGAGATATATCTAACAGCTTCTAGAAAGACTCAGGCATTAAGATATTGAATTTAAAGAAATGTATCTATGTTGATTATTCTCCTTCCTGTTAGAAGTGATTAGTAACTTACTCATAATTAGTCAAAATACTACATATCTGTAGGCAGGGGGGTTCAGGGGATACAACCTGACTCCCTACCCTGTGGAGGCAAAATGGTGTTAAAAATGAGATTAAAATAGGTTAGTCGCTGTTATAGTTTTGGTAAATTTTGTCCTAATACCTTCCCCCCTATCTAAGACATTACCTGGATACAGGCCTGCACTAGTGCTATTATTGGTAGTAATGATTAGTCAACTGCTGGTGATTGTCAACTTAAAATTATACTTATACTATAACGAATTACGGGAACAACAGGGGATAACATAGGAATTCAGGGGTCATAATAGAATTAAAGGTCAAGTAAGGCAAGAAAACATTTAAGAGTAAAATTTGTGAAAAGTCAATACCTTATGCCAAAATTTTTCTCCTTCTGAATTTTAGGGGATGTATGCAAGATATGCCCCCCTTATGAGTCCACACATTAGCAGGCTGTTATTCAATTGAAAAAAAATACAAATCCCCTGTTAGATGGAGAGTCGGTGTTTTTAGGGAGCTAAAAATGAATTCACAATGAATAAAGCACAATCAGAATGATTTTGACAAAGAAAATTGAACATGAAAGCCAATACTGAACAATCACAGTCTTTAAAAATCAATTGATGAGTCTACTCACTGGTGGTTAGTCAAATTCTTGTTGATAAGTCTACTCACTAGTGGTTAGTCAAATTCTTGTTGATAAGTCTACTCACTAGTGGTTAGTCAAATTCTTGTTGATAAGTCTACTCACTGGTGGTTAGTCAGTTGCCATCTTTCACCTATTTGTCATTTCTGCATGGTGCTTGTATTAAAGGGTTTATAGTGTCCTTGTTATAACATTTTTTATAGATGATTGTCAATTATCATTTTTTGAAGAAATGCTCATGATCTGCCTGATGCTTGCAAGGGTGTGTAATGCCCTTATTATGCCATTCTTGTATTAGATGATGATCTGTTATCTAGGATATGGTACTATTAGACAAGGAAGTTATTTAGTCAGGTAAATGTCTTAAACTTTCATGATGACAGCCAATCAGGTACTCCAGATGGTTTTAGTTCACAATGATGTTGCAATTTATGCCACTTTAGATATATATATATATATATATATACTTACATTAGCTTTGTTACTGCAAGATTTCGTCATGTCAAGGTTATTTTCAAATTTTAAAGTTTTATAGTGCAAAGATGTAAATTCAGCCATTTCTCTAAAAATAAAAGTTACAAAATTTTATGTAAATTTGAAGTGTTGAGTAAAACTTGAGATTTATTGACTTACAACCTGACTTTTTGCACTGCTAGTTGCTCAAGTCCAATAAGTTTAAAATACAAATCATGTATTGGTGAAATGCACTGAAATGTTAATTACTTTGTAAAAGTCCATAGTGTGGGTTCATGTTTACTTCAGTTACCAAGTTCTGGTGAAGTAGCTCTACTGGAAATTTCTATGACATAAAACTGGGACATTTTGCCATAACTTAGATTCCATTGCTAATTGATGATTTGAATTTAGTTTGATTAAGTATCATGAAGTAAAACCTGAATACCAATTTGCTGAAAGGCATGAAAACCTCATTTGTGGAATTTGATAGTAATTTTATTGCTAACTTGCATGATAAATATAAATAAATATTGGGCAGGTTTGTTAATAATACATTGTACACAGAATTTTCTCTGAAAATAAGCTGCAGTAGAAAATGTGTTAAGAATTTATAATAGTAAGAACTTAGTTACACAACACTACAATTCAGATCTAATTTTTATTAGTCCATAGACAGCATATGTCCTCCTTGCAGAATTTACAGTTTACTATTCGGATCTACGTCTTAACTAGACATGACATTCAACCAGCAGCATCACAATTGTCTTGTAGAAACTGCTCATTCCTCTAAGGGTACCAGCATTTTTACAACTAGTTTTTGATTACAAAAGTTACAATAGAATAGGTTGACTAACTTAGGGTTATCTTCATTTGAAAGAAATCAATAGGGCACTCTTTTCCTTTTTTCGTACCGCTAAATAAAAGGTTATATGAAATTTTTTTTTGTCCCTCGCAACGCATTGCGAGGGAACATGGACAATGCCGGGCATCCGTCCGTGTTTTCCACACTTTTTTTGTTATGCTTTTACCAAATAAGTTTTTTTTTGGTATGTGGTCTTATTATGAAGAGTTATAGATTAAGTTCAACTTACGGTTGAATGATTATTACAAAAGTTATAATATGGACTTAGACAATTTCAGTGAATTTACAGTTTTCAGCACTTTTTTTGTAATGCTTTCACCAATTGATTTTAAATTTTGTACATGGCCTTACTATGAGAAGTTACAGATTAAGTTCGACTTGTTTAGGGTTGATTGATTTTTTTATGGAAGTTATGGCCCTTGGGCTTAGAAAATTTCAGTGAATTTAAAGTTTTCCTTTTTTTTTCCGCAGAGGACATTGGAACACTGTTCTTTTATTATTATAAAACCACTATAAAACTTTAACTTGTAAAATGGTATCATGTTGTCTTCACCAGGGTCATTGTCATCTTTGTCCATAGACATTTTGTGTCATTACCATAACATGAGTATAAGTGTATAGATCTTCATAAAACTGTACTATGAGGTATCATACCACAAATCAACTAATGAGGAATTAGGGGCCAAAAAAGGGCCAGTAGCAACAAAAGTTAAATATTTACCGATAAAAAAATGACTTCAAGTGAATGGACTTTTTATGCCCTTACCACAATGTGTTCAGGACAAATACTTTGACCTTTGTCTATGATCCCGTCCTCCTGCAGCAACCAGTTTTTTTTTTTTTAACTAAATGCCTTCAAATATTGAACTAATTATTTTGTATGCAGGTGTATATTGATGAGTTACAGAACAAGTTTAAGTTTTGTTCTAGTTGGTTAATTTTTAATGGAGTTGTGCCCCTTTAACTATGAAAAATATTTTTTTCAACCAGTTTTCCTGACTTTTTTTCTAAATGCCTTAAAATATTGACCTGATATTTGTTATTCAGGTTTATATTGATGAGTTACATACTGAGATTGATTTTTGATGGAGTAATGAACTTGATAACAGTATAGAACTTTCTTAAGTGACAGTGATTACTACAGCTGATTATAAGGAGGGATGACATTGGAACTATATGATGTAGTGCAAAAGACTAGCTGAGAGGCAGGGCATTCGTGTCTTGCTGAAATCACCAAAGAAAGGCTCAGATAAATATTAAGGAACTAAAGATGTTTTAGAATGAGGGATGAAAAAGGGGCCAGAAACAAGCATTTTGCTATTGCCTGAATAATGACATGATTACAAGTGATTAGATCTTTAAAATTGTACTACAAAATGCCTGCCCAGGAAGGTAGGCTGGGAGTGGTTTTTGGGGTTGTGACTAGAACCGTTTATGAAAAAGGTGCCAAAAAGGTTCACAAGTTATAAATAATCAATTGTTGTAAATGTTTCCTATGTTTTAACTTTGAGAAACACATTGTTTTCGTTTGGTTGACCAAATAGTGCTGAAGGGGTATTAGTGTTATATTTATACATCTTCTTGTTTCCTCAAAAAAACAATCATTGATTTTGTTCATTTGGCATTTCCTCTAGACAACAACTTGTTATGGTATTCTTTATGTCACATGCTAAGGACACATAATGATGTAAGAATACTTACCATATCACTTGAATGAATATTAACTTTAATCAAACTTAATTTCAAAGCCAAACATAGGCTTCTTTATTTCATTTATGGTGTGATTTTCTAATTTTCCAACTTTAATGATTTTTTTTAAGTCTTCTATTGAATCACAGAGAAAATCTCCTGTGACTATATTGTACCATACTTATTACCATAACACGGAAATGGCAGCCCACCCTTGGCTTGCTCATTCATACATATGGTAAACTTTGATGTATTTAAATAGCAGTCTTTGTAAATACCAGACAGGAGGTGATTCATTCGTGCCAAAATCAACAAAAAAAAAAAAAATTAAATAAAAAAATAAAAAAATAAAAAAAACTTTTGATTTTAATTAAAAAATAGTTATAGAGTACATTACTATTGTTAGCCATGTGATTGGTGCACTTTTGAGAAAATAAATTCGATGATTCTGTTTAAAAATGACACTTTGTAAGTTTGATGGTTCTTTTAAATGTGTTTGATTTAAGAGAGAGGTAATTGTGTTTGTTCCAAAATGCAGATTTAATGAATGAGCAACTAGGACTCCACTAAAAACTGGGAGCATGGACCAAGTGCACCGGTAGGGTAAGCAACCTCTGCTTTTCTAGAAACAACCTCCAAGTTGCTCATAAAAAGTCAAGTCCATGGTAAAAGAAATCTGGCTCAGCGTGCTGGACTTGTCTGGTATATAAAATGGAGTCCAATTATAGTAACATGCCTACCAGTGGGCTGTTGCTTATATTACCTGGTAAATTACAAAATCTATCTCAGATACTGGACTTGCACAAAGCAGGGTCTGGTAAATAAAATGTTCTTATCTTGAAATGCATGAAATACCTGCCATATGATGTTAAACTACAATCAATCAATCAATCAGTAAATAATGTAAATGTGTTCTGTAGGTTTCATTATTAGTTTTAGAAGGTGAGGAATAAATTTGAAAAGTTATATAGTGATATTTAGGGAATAAAAGTTTAAGGAAATATTGTCTCTATGAAATTTAACTAAGATATTTTGACTAATTCAGTCACTTTACTAACCTTATCTTCAAATCGTATTGGTATTTTATCTGAAATGTGGCTCTCTGAAATATACTGTGATAGTACTTTTGTTCATGGTGTACCAATTTTTGTGGTTTTTGTGGGTAGGCCGAACCACAAAATCTGGTTCTAACAAAAAGCAAATTTCCATTTATGTATATACTGTTAAAATCTCAAATTCAAGAATCCACAAACTTGTGTTTCTTGCCAAATCCATGAAAATTGGTTTCCACGAATTACAATACTTTCACAGTAAGTTGTTACTGAAGTTGATTAAACAAAATCTTCAACTTATGACTTTTTTCTTTAATTGCATGACTATTAAGTGGGCCTATACTTTAATAAATGTAAAGGCTATTGAAGATTATGAATTGATTTTTAAACAACTTTTTTAATGAGTCTCATATTTCTCTTGTCTGTTCCATGTTGGAAAGTTTTGTCATGGTTTGAATGACTTGCCACTTTCTTCATAGAGGATATTGTCACATTTTGATTAATGGTCTGGTATAGAACTTTCTTAAGTGACAGTTGTTTCCTTCTATGGTATTGCTACAGCTGATTATAAAGTTAGATTACATTAGAACTATATGATGTAGTGCAAAAAGACTAGGTGAAAAGACCTTTGATATTAAGTTTTTAATCTATGCCTAACTAGGTTTATCATGACCTTTGACCTCAAAGGGAAGTTTTTTGTTGTTTGTGCGTTTTTTTTCTTCACTTGGTTGCCCCGTGCAGGTCCGGGTGTTAAAAGAATAGGCCTGCAGCAGCGCTAAGCTTGTCGTATAAGGCGACTAAATGGTGCTCAGAAACCTAGCCGGGGGCTAGGCGCTCTGCCCACAGAGCAACTGGGATGTGTGCCCCAGGTGGTTGAATGGGGCACCCCTGGCGTGTTACATGCTGGGGTTGTCAGGCTATAATACGGAAAACCTGACCGCAAACCATAGTGGTGCACCGTGTTGGGAAAGATGCCACGTTCCTTGCACGTTAAAGAACCCTGCTGTGGTATTCAATAGGAGTAGGAACCTTTGAGCTCCACCACAGGAGGCTAAATTGCCCCGACCTTACCCATCCCCCCTTTTTCCAGTGGCAATCAAAATTTGTCAACCCTATTGTCCTTGTGTCCCATCCTTTTTTTTTTTTCATTTCATGTTCATTTTATCATCCATTTCATGTTCATCGTCTGAATATAGCTGAAATATTGCTGCTCGGACGTTAAACCCCAACAAACAAACAAAAATCTTCACTTGGTTTGTTGGATCAGTTGCCAGCTACTGAACAACTCTAAAATAAAAGTATTAATTTTTTTGGTCTATTTTGTTTAATAATTCATGCAAGTATGAATAATTATGGTTATAATGAGAACTTATGGGTTAATTTTGCCTGCAATGAGAATAAAGAGCTTGGTCAATTTTGTTTAGTCTTAGAAATTGTTTCCTTATAAAAAAAGTATGAAAATTTTATTGCACACAGTCAGTCCTCTTTTTCATCAGATAATTATCATGAATAGAATAGATAATGTCACATGTTGTTTTTTTTGTTTTCATTGGATATTAGTTTTAGGGGAACTTCTTTTTATTGTTGACTTACCAAATTGTCGTATAGTTAGCAGGAAATAGGAATTTCTTTCAAGGTTTATGGTCTGAGTGTGGATAAAATGTTGTAATTAGATTTGTTTCTGTAAGAATTTAAAGGATGAATGGCCTTCTATGTTTGGTTAATTAGATTCTTTAAGGAGACTTCAAAAATGGTGTATCGTTGGCTGGTAATGGCTTAGGAAGTCTCTAAAATGATAGATTGATAGCTCCTGTGGGAAACTTGTTCTGTCTAGTTCTAAGCAGACTAACTTTCATGAAATCAAGTTACATTTGTGACCTTGTGAGTTTGACTACATTTGTTCTTTTTTTTCCCGTTTATTCGATTTATTTTTGTTACCTTCGTAGTTTAAGATCTGACTTCTGAAATTTGTCCCAGTTCTCTTGGTTTTAATAAAGTTAGACCTATAGTCATTGTTGGTCATTAATTTCCTTTTTAATGATCTGCCTGATCTTTTTTTTGGCATATACATGTATATACATATATTTGGGTTGTGCTTCTATTTAACTATGTGATTGGCAATCAATGCTCAAGGTTTAAGAATGGACAGAAGGTATTTTATGCCCCTGTTCTACATGTCAAAGGTGTATATTGATCATCATGTCTGTAAATCAAATTTTTGGCTTCAAGATTCTTTTTAAAAAAATAACTCTTCTAAATATTTTAAACATAGTACCTTTGATATTTAAAAAAGTGGTCAAGTTTCATTAATGTTTATTGAATTTTTTGCTTCGAGCTTACCTGTTAACCTTTGGAACAGTTTATGTTGGAGATTCTCCCCCTCTCCTTTGACATTGTCTTATGTGAGAAATTTTTATATAAATGCAAATGTATGTAAAATTGTAATTATTTAGTATTATACCCCCACTCAACAAGAAAATTTGGATGGATTGATTTTAATATGGATGTATGGCTTACTAAAGATCTTCATATTTTGTAAAAAATTTTTGGTGTTGTCTGATATGAGTAGAGTTATACCTAGGATGACAATGTGTGCAACTTCATGTTTTTCACAGATAAATAGTTTGTATAACCAAAAACCTCCAACTTATCTAACATATTTATGTGACAGATACTAAATTTTTAATTGAATTTGTAGGAATCTCTCCCTCCCCCCCACACACAATATGGATGTGTTAACAGGTAGGTTTGAAGTTTGTATTTCAAGGGTATACCTTTAAATCTTACCATATCCACTTCCAGTTGTTTATATGGAGTTGCATTATACATTATCATGAAACTTCGTACACACATCGTAACGGTATGAAATATATGTACTTAACCTTTCACCAATTTAAAGATGACCCTTCCTTCAAATTACATTTATTCTAAGATAGGCAGACAATGTCCTGGTGCACCTGGTCCATGCTTCCAGTTTTTAGTGGAGTCCAAGTTGCTCATTTGCTTTTGTTACTTTGTATGTGTGATCTAGTTACTTAATGTTTTTTGTTGTGTATGTCTGTTTTCCATGTCTGGTCTTTGTCCCTGGATTACATTCTTTTGATTACCGCTATAATCTTGGTTCCCTTGATTACTCTTTGATTACCGCTATAATCTTGGTTCCCTTGATTACTCTTTGATTACCGCTATAATCTTGGTTCCCTTGATTACTCTTTGATTACCACTATAACCTTGATTCCCTTGATTACTCCTTTGCCTATGCCATGAGGAATTAGTGTTGTAGCATACATAATCATATTCTCTTGTTATGGATATGATTGGTAAGAACCATCTGAATTTTACAACTTAATTGAAGTATTTGGTTACTTCCAAGCTTCATTATATTTTCATTGTCAAGGGCTCGCTTCCTAGATATTAGTAGGAAAAAATACATGGGGAAAGTGCCCATGAGACAAAGACACCAATTAGATTGGTCACCTTTTAGTTGATAGAAGAGGGATACAATGTATTTGTGTTTCTAAGTTTTTTCAAGCAATTTTGTTACTATTGTCAGGAGACTGGCACAATTTTCAGGACATTGTCTGCCAATTTAGAATAAATGTAATTTGAAGGAAGGGTCATCTTTAAATTGGTGAAAGGTTATTAAGAATCAAAGGCAGGGAGAAAAGTTATGTTAAGATTAGATACAAATAACCTTTGTAGGTAGGGTTGAGAAAATAATTGAATTAATCAATGGGGGTGGATATAAGATTACAAGGAACTGTTGAAAGGAGCATGGGTTAGAATCTTTGGTGGAGTTAATTTTGAGGAGTATCGGGGTTTCAAGCCAAAAATATATATCTTCTTTCAATGTTAGGATTTTTTCCCACTACTACGCTGAAGTAGACATAGAAATATGTATGTTCCCATGGTCACACTTGTAGACGTAACTCCTCAAAAAGCGCTTGACAGATTTTGTTCAAATTTGTAGGATTGTTAGTCACCATTTATAGTTGATCTTTGATGTTATTTGATTCAACAAATTTTACAGGAGTTAAAGGATTTTGCATTTCAACTTTTTTTGCAGTGGGGGACATACGGCTACGAGTTGCTTGTTCAGGATAAAATTTGTGCAATTCAGGATTTAATGCAAAAAATATACATAATTTCTAATTAGAGAGGGAGAAGTGTGAACATCCCCTCTGCCCCCTCGGAAGCTGCAACTGATTAAAACATTTCATTAGAATGCTAATGAAAAATATATTCTACCAAGTGATTTCAGTACAGATCACTGTAATTAATTCTTCATAACTGTGAATCTTTCTTAAAACAATATAGGAACATATTAGATTCACTACATTGTTAAGACCGATGATATACATATGGACCAGCCTTTGCTTTGTATTTGTTTTTTTTTTGTTTTTTTTCTGAACTCTTACATAAAACGTATTCTGTTGCTGGTTTGCTGTATGCCATATCATAATACCCTGGATGCCTTGAATGCATAGGTCAAAATATGTTTATTTGATGTCACAGATATTGCAAGTTTCATGTCATCGGTGGGTAAGATGACCATACCCCTTGCCCATTCCATACACCCTGCCCCAAGTTTTATGTCACAGGTGGGTGAGATGACCCTGCCCATTCCAAAGTATCCGTATCCTTGCCTGTTTGTTTACCAAATTTGAGGCAGAAAAAAGCTTTGAAAATTATATTTTTTTATTTCCTCATAATTGTGAGTGTCTGTTCAAATACACAATGGATAACGACTAACTCAATGATAAAAGCAGTATTTCAACTGTCTCTCAATACAACTTTATTTATAAACTTGAAAGCTTTTCCGAGAAAGTTTGTTTGTTTTGGGTATTTAACTGAATTAGGAAGTGCTCTTGTTTAAATTTGATTGTTAAACAAGACATTGGCCAATGATCTTAATTTCAACACTTGTTAAGTTGTTAAGTATCCAGTCTGTATTGTAAAAATGTCATTTTAAGAGGCTTCTGTACAGTATTACTGATTAAATTTTATTTCTGTACTTTAAGAACTCCTGTTTGGATTTTTTTCATTCAATCAAGAAGTTTAACAATAACTTGCTTGTAGAAAGAAATCTGAGATATTGATGAGTATTCTTGCTAAAATTATGAGAGGTTTTAAAGCTTTTTTGCACATTTTTTATATCCCTAGGGTGAGTTTTTGTTTCTGTTTTGTGATTAATGTAACATAGACGTGTCTGATTCCTGTCAAAGTCAACAATGATTGACAAAATGTTTGGGAAAATTGAGTTGGGTCATAAAAGTTTGAAAGAAAAGCAGAAAAAAATTATCATTTGTTTGTTCTTATGTTACAGTCATCTTTAATGTTAAAGCTGCATTAGCTGTCATTTTCGTAAGTTTTTGTTTCTGTTGAAATATGCCTTAACTTTGAATTATTTCTACTAAATTGTACTTTTGATATCCATAAATAAAATGCATTTAATACATGAAATGGATGTCTATATATTTATTGTCTTGCAAGACTAAAAATCTACTTAGTTAAATTCGTATGCATGTGACTTCTGGTGACCTTAATCAATGCATGTGCTTTTAAGGGTCGTTTCCTTAATAAATAATCTGATTAGCAAAGCGAAAGTGGTTATTCATTGTCAAGGAAGACCGACGGACTCAAACCATCAAAGAAAAAAGTTCCAATATGATGCAATGATCCTATTGAAATTTATGTATTGTGATAAAATATGGCTCAAACATGGTCATTATTTATTTCAAAACTAATCAAGAAGTAGATGAAATGAAAACTAAACACGATTACCATGATTATCATACAGTTTCCATATGCATTGATTAATATATTAATTGTTTATTTAATTCTTGGTTGCTTGGCTTTTGGTTGATAACTGTCTTATTTGCAATCATACCACATCTACTTTTTTTATATGATTATCATATATGACACTTATTTCTATGTAGCTTTATTATATATTACACTTATTTCTGTGTAGCTTTATCTTATATGACACTTATTTCTGTGTAGCTTTATCATATATGACACTTATTTCTGTGTAGCTTTATCATATATGACACTTACTTCTGTGTAGCTTTATTATATATTACACTTATTTCTGTGTAGCTTTATCATATATGGCACATATTTCTGTGTAGCTTGATCATGTATGACACTTACTTCTGTGGAGCTTGATCATATATGACACTTATTTCTGTGTAGCTTGATCATGTATGACACTTACTTCTGTGTAGCTTTATCATATATGGCACATATTTCTGTGTAGCTTTATCGTGTATGACACTTACTTCAGTGTAGCTTTATCATATATGACACTTATTTCTGTAGAGCTTTATCATATATGACACTTATTTCTGTGTAGCTTGATCATGTATGACACTTACTTCTGTGTAGCTTTATCATATATGGCACTTATTTCTGTGTAGCTTTATCATATATGACACTTATTTCTGTGTAGCTCACTTGCCTTTTCATTTTTGTAAAAGGGAAATTTCTAATGTGAAAAAGCTTAGAAGATGACTGTGAACAGGAAAATAGAAATTTGTGTTGAACAAGATTTAAGGTGTTTAGTCATTCAGATATTGCAGATGTTAAGTAGCTGTCTTTGTAAGAATCAGGCAAAATCTGAAAAATGTGATACACCCCAAAAAAGACTACATATTTTTATTTTTGTAATTAAGTTGTTTTATTGGTCTATATTATGACGTGTAATTATTCATTAAAATCTGCCTGCTCTTATGAGATAATCAAAATTGAAAATCTAATAGATTCTATTGTATTTGAGTGTCATTTACAGAGTTATCTCCCTTAATTTTGAAAACTACAGTGCATATATATTATTTTTATCTCCTGAGTACATGGGATATATGAAAAACTGAATGTTAATTTCTGTTGACTATGCCAATACAAGCAAAATATCAAAAATAAAAATATGTAGGTCCTTTACCCATGATTCACATTTTGCATGATTCATAGCTGGAGTACTACTTAAAATGTGACCCATAGAATGATCTGAAATACTGATTGATTTGTCATAAGTCTCACAATGTACCCTACCACCATATTTGCCTATTTTCTGGCTACTTTAAATGTTTTACTGAGATTTTGTATCAGTTTCTCACTAGATATTAATTGATTCAGTACATGAGTACTTTTATTTTCTATCAATGATTGAACTTTCATACCAATGACATTTATGAGGATTTAACAATTTCAAATACAATTAACCAATGACATAGCACTGAACAACAAGTTAAATACATTGAAACCGGTCTCAAACTGAACCCAATTTGGACTGAAGGGTTTGTTTGGTTTAGGCAAATATTTGGTTTACATAGGTTCAAACTGAACTATTAACTGATATGAAGGGACTATAGAAGAAATTAGGTTAAGACAGGTTTTCAGTTAATTTGGGTTCAGTTTAGCAAGGTTTCACTGTATCCAGGAATATAAGAACTTTGACACTAGATTTAATGTTTTAAATTGAACAAATATTGCTTTAAATTGTCTTGCAATCAGAGTACAATAAGATTATTATTTGTTATAATTGTCATAATTATAGGAGTAAATTACTGAGTAATTTTATGTTATAATTATATCAATCAAAGTCCTGGATATAATTTTATGTTAGGTAATAAATCAATCATATAGCCCACAGTGTGCTATAGAAGTTATTTGTGAAAGACAGAAATAGTTTAATCAAAAACTATCCAAGAATCTTTATGTAGCTTCATTTAAAGTGTAATTAATAACATCATGTTTTGGAGATAATTGTTCAGAATCTTAGATCACAGGCAATTTCTTTGATGTGTCAAGTACAGAAACATTACCAATTGGGCAGAGCTCATGATTATTAAGTCTGATATTGTAATATCGGAAATTTATTTGCTCAAGCAAATTTGATATTATGCCTTTGCCTGGTGGTTTATTCCTTAGCACTAAAATCATTAACTGAACAACTATAGAGGGTGTATAGTTTCCTCTTATAATGGTTATACTATAGATGCAAATATTTACCTAGTTGGGTTTTCCCATGTAAAGTGAAATCTCTTTAAACCCAACCCTTAATACTGTAAATATATTAAAATTTTTGTGATATACAAGTTTTTGGTATTTTAGTGGTGGTCAGAAAGCA
The DNA here is from genome assembly GCA_037379345.1 of Perna viridis. Classification (NCBI taxonomy): domain Eukaryota; kingdom Metazoa; phylum Mollusca; class Bivalvia; order Mytilida; family Mytilidae; genus Perna; species Perna viridis. Next base: position 26,010,628 of record CM074515.1, read on the forward strand.
GCGGAAAATAGTAGCTGTGAAATGGATTTTAACACTATATAGCACGTATAATATTTTTGAAACCGCAAAAATTGATACCTGCAAATATGTTCATTGGACAGAATCTGTGAAAATTATTATGTTTACAGTAATCAGAAAACCCACCTAGACCAGACACATTTTGAAAGTGTTTTTATATCAATCTAAATGAGTTTTGAACCATGGTAAACCAAACACCTAAAATAAACACCTGTCAAAAAATAATAACACCTGTCTATACCAAACACATGTCTATCCAAATACCTGTCTAAACCAAACACCTGTCCAACCAAACACTTGTCTAACCAAACACCTGTCAAACCCAAACACCTGTCAAAACCAAACACCTGTCTAAACCTAAGACATGTCTAAACCAAAAACTGTCTAAACCAAACACCTGTCTAAACCAAACACATGTCTAAAACAAACACCTGTCTATACCAAACATGTCTAACCAAGCACCTGTCTAAACCAAACAGAGTATATCCAAATACCTGTCTAAATCAAACACCTGCCTAACCAAACACCTGTCTAATCAAACACCTGTCAAAACAAAACAGTCTAAACCAAACACCTGTCTAAACCTAAGACATGTCTAAACCAAAAACTGTCTAAACCAAACACCCGGTCTAAAACAAATCTGATTTTAAAGTCAAAGCGGTTTAGACAGGTTTCATTGTACTTTTCAAGGTCTGTATAAACTCTTTGGTCCATTTTCTGCCCTTTGTGGACTTCTATTTAATGTGACCTTGTTCACAAATTGCATGTGAAATAGAATATCTATTCAGCTCTCCATTAAGGCATTACGTATACAAGATGCTAGTAATGGGTTGATTGATATTTTTATGATATACTGTGGAACTTTATAGGGATGGTCAGAAATATGAGACAGCTAAACAATGAAGTGCAAAATTTTGAGAAAAGATTTTCTTGCAATGAAGTTTTTTAATGCCATATTAACAATAACCACATCCTACAGAACTAGTTTTATTGAGATTATTTGAGATTCATAGCTAACTACTATGCAGTTTTTTTTTTTTTTTCTATCAGGACTTTAAAATTAGACTTCATTAGGATATGGCACATCCATAATCTATACCTGTATTATTTTCAAATGACAACTCTTCATAACAACAAGTTAAACCAGCTTATGCTATTTGAAAGTCTTTGGCAGAGATTTTGAGGTGCCATCAACCTTCTTTACTTCTATATAACCACTTTGGTTATCTTTTGTTAGCATTCTTTCGTCAAGTGCCGAAGGTCATGGGTTTGATACTCAGACAAGTCACACAAAGATTTTAGAACTTGCATACAGGAGATAGAGTAACAATTAGTTGGTTTGTATTTAAGTAGGCGTGGCATCCATACCTGCTGTTTTTTTGTAACAATTGGTTGGTTTGTATTTAAGTAGGCGTGGCATGCATACCTGCTGTTTGTTGCTTCTGTGACTGGCACAAAAAAAAATTAGGTCAGCAAATCTGACTAGTACAAAGGAGGGTCTGTTCAGTTGATCAGGGTTCCTTGTTCTGAAATGCATGAAATACCTGCCATGGGACCTAAGACCATAATCAATAGACTTGTCATGACTCAATTGCATAAAACAAGTGAAGCAAAGACAAGGAGATCATCCTACAAATGGTCCCAGTTGTAACTTTAGAAAATGTAACCTTAAAGATTACTCTATCAAATTCAAAGGGCAAGGAGAATGTCAGGATTTCTATACACAGGAAAAATTGCCATATATATTTTCATATGTTTTAAAACACATGGAAACATATGTTTTGGACCAGTATAGTAATGATATTTTTGTGTGCTTTAACTTATAAATTGTTTTCAAAATCATATGAAAATAATACTCTTTTAATGTATGAAATCCTACTGAAAACATATAAATACCATATAATTTTTATTTAATTGTTTTTCATGAATTCATGATGGTCCTAATTATATGAAATATGAAAAACATATGATAAACATGTTTTTCAGGTGTTTTCAAAACATATGAAAAACATATTATGCAATGTTTCCTGTGTATAACATGTTAGTTCCCCCTACTCTTCCTAAGCATAGGATGTAGAATATGGCTTCTCATTTTACATGTACTATCAGTCTGTCGTTTTGCCCTCAATTAGTTTCCATCAAATTTCCCCATTTTTCCTTAATGAATTTGAATGAAACTTGCACAAATGGAAAAATTAGTTAGAAAGAGGACTTATTTTGGTTAAAGGTCAAGGTTACCTTTACTGAAAAGAAATTTCTGTTGAAAGGCCACCAAATTAGAAGTCATCATTCTAAGGTTGTTGAGTGCTGTAACTAAAAGCAGAAAGATAATCATGGCGATATCAAACTCATTACAGTGGTTTTTATAAACAAGATTGTCCTATCATAAGGGAAAATGAAACTATTTCCAGAGGAATTTAAAGTGAGACAGTATAATTTCCGGTGTTAAATGACAATTTAACGACACTTAACAAAAAACACGTTGTTCAAAGTCTTCTAATTTCCTCTGTGAAATATTTGTCATTTTGGTGATCTATTGCATTTTGGCTGATCTGAGAGACGTTTTCAATATTCTGTATACATAGAAATTTCCTGCTTTTCTTTGAAGTTCTTATCCACTCATTAGTAAGCTAATAATCCATGAAATTTGTCAGTTCCAGAGATAAATGAAAAATAAGGCGAAAATCTATAATTTCTTACGTGACTATCATATTATTTTGCATAATCACTCTGTTCATGAAAGGTCTTCAACAGGTTTTAATCAGTGTGAACGGATATACAAATTTAATTTGAAGGATTTTTCAGTCACGATTTATCATTTTTTGCTTTTTTTTTAGATTGGGTATTAGAAATGCATATTTTAACACTTTTTGAATAAACTAGATGACAAAAATAGTGATTGTTTTGATATCCTTATATTACTGTGTGATTAGAGGAAAAGGCAAGATTTAACTATTTACAAAGATGGTGTTAATAAGTAACTTGGTAATAATTGTAGTTATCATGAACAAGTTGAAGATTTTCTCTTTATACATAATGAAAGTACAATATTTTTGTTGGTGTGAAATTTGGTGATTTTGAGGTAAAAAAAGATTATGCAATTGTTTTTTCATATATCTTATTTTGATGGATTCTAACTTGTACACATGAAACTTAAGTCTAGATAATATTTTGTAAATTTTATTTTTTAGAAACACCACCAAAATATGCCAAAATTAGCAACTCATGAATACTACCCACTTTATATAATGGTAACTGTTTCTTCCATTAAATACTTAAATTGACTAGGTATCTGCCTAAGAGAAAGTGGTCATTCTGTTCTTCAAATTTCATTGTGAACTTGTTTTTCAACCCATGTGACATCTTTGATACTTCAGAAAACATCATCTACAATATCTGATCTATGAAATCTTTGAAACACATGTACCAAGCAATAAAACTACAAAATGACATATTTATCAGGTTCTAAACAATGCCTTCAAATTTGTAAGAGTTTAGTCTAGACCATATGTTGAACAATATTCCTAAGCTTTCTTTGTTGACAAAAAACAAAACAAAAATGAACTGCCATCAAAATATATTTCTGAAAATAAGTTAAATACATCTTTAGGTTTAGAATTTACTGAACACCAACATCCATATTTTTCAACAAAAATATGTTGTATTTTATTATTTCACTTCATAAACAAACATGACCATTGTTTATGGTTCTTCTTTGTCTATGTTTTTGAAGAAGTATTTTTGTGGTCCCTGGATATTTCCATGTCTTTTTGTGTTATGAAGCAACATGTTCATAAATCAATCCCATGTGTTCTGTTATTCTCTCTTCATGGCAATTTACAGGATAAGGTATTTAATATAATCCTGTCAAATGATTTGTTAGTGACAGTGTCTGTTTTTTTTTTCCTTTTACTTCTTGTTGTAAAATACAAATTATACTTTCAGTACATAAAGGCAGTGATAAGAGTTATACTTTCTGTGATAAAAAGTTAAATGCTTTTAACTTAAAAGCAAGTCAATTAAATGAGAAATCAATTTCTCTTTAGGGATGTTCCCTTTTTTTCCTTCTTTCATTATACATGAATTTTATTCTTTTGACAAACTGGATTATTGAAGATATCGTGATAGATATTACTGCAAAAACAGTCCTTGTTGAAAACACACTTATGTTAAAAGTAAGATTTAAATTGTATGTAACACAAAGATAAAATTTAAATTTTAACATTTTTTTTATTAATGGGTATTTGAAAGTTTTCATTCTTTTTGGTATTAAATGGCAGTCTCTGTAAGAACAGGTAGTGTTCGAAACATGGTATGGAAAAACCAAACATTTTGAAAGTTGAATTTGACAATCCACACCATCAGTATCAAGGCAAAAAGATTAGATTTTCCATATCACTTTGATAAACTGAGTTATCATTTCTTTGCAATGCTTTTGAACATTTCAAGGTCAAATAACTGTGTCAAAATTCGAATTTTTCTAACATTCTACAGAAAAGTTTCTTAGTAAATCCAGTGATGCAGTGATTTTGGCTTTCAACATCCGAAATGGCACAAATATGATATATGCTCTTAAATTGGGCAGAGACCTAACAGGATAATTAAATTACAGGTCTATGAATCTGGTGACTTCCGCTAGAATCTTGGTTCCCTTAATATGATTACTCTTTCGTAACTGTGATGATGCCAATGTTTTCAATCAAAACAACTGATCGCCAGGAACCAGATTAAACAACTGGTAATGGCTATATATAGATAATGTATATGACCTATATAGTCAATTGCATTGAGCCCCTGTGTTTGAATCGGAAACTTGGTAATATTACACGAGTTCAGTGCTAACCAATCATTGCATCTTTTAATGTGAACTGCCCGTTCTCTTACAAACAAAAACATACATAGAAATGTGTATATTTTTTAAAAGAGGTACATTTAGTGATCTTTGGGTTGCTTATGATATTGACCAGGGAACCAGATTTTGAGCCAGATTAAACAACTGGTAATGAATATTTATAGATATCGGGGCTTTGCTGATGTATATGACCTATATAGTATTGTAATTGGCCCCTGAATCAGAAACTTGGTAATGTTCAATGCTAATGATCATTGCTTGTAAACGTCCTGTTCTCGTACTGTTCTCATACAGTCAAAAAACATGTATGATATATAAGAGGTACATTTTTTATCTTTTCTTAAGCTAGAACTATGATGCTATGGCAGTAAACACAGCACAGATCTGCAGCATAACAATGGAGTATTAATATATAATTATGCAAATCATATGCAAATATAAAGTACTAAAATTACGAGTGAAAGAAGTCCCTAACAATATTAGCGACTTAAAATGGTATTTTCAAATAGAGAAAGCATCCTTGAGTGAAGCTATATTGTAAGGTCAGTGGGGTTTTGACATGCATGTTTCTGATTTTTCCCATTGTGCCTGATTCTTGCACTGAATGATTAATCTCCAAAAGCCAATAAATAAAGTGATTTGAGATTAATGTTCATATGTCTTATTTGACTTTGTCCTCTTCCTTCCTTGTGGAGCATAGGACTGCTACAGTTGTTCTCTATCTCACTGTTTTGGGCTGTTTTTTTTTGCCTCATTCCAGGTCTTGCCAATATTTTTCAGCTGGATTTAATGTTTAAACAAACCGTTTTTATTTCGGGCATTTCTGTGCCAGAATATTTGGTAAGCTAAAAGTAAGGGACCAACCCAAATGTTTTTTTATTAATCTACACTTGAAATAAAAAGGCAGGACCTGGCTTGTTGTGAATTCCAGGATGTTTAACTGGAGGTAATGAAATTTCAAGATGTATATAATAGTGAAGAAAAGAATTAGGATAAAATAAATTGTCCATAGCTCCCTTAATGCCTGTGGTACACACTTGGAAATGACATGTTTTGCTCCTTTGCAGGTTATTCAGTGTGCACCACATGATTATGGTTATTTCTTCATAAACAGAAAAAAAATATAACAATTGTTCCTTAAATAGCTTTCAAGACATTTTGAAACTGACTAAATGAAGTCAGATGATTTGCCAAGTGTTTTTAGTTCAGCTGCGTCTTTCTGTAAGGAGACATTACAGAAGCCTTGTGTGGTTGTCTACTGATAAAGTTGTCTGTCATATTTCTCCATTTACAATATATAGTGAAATCAATGTAAACCAAATCCTGATTTAACCCAATACCTGTCTAAACCAAACCCTGATTTAACCCAATATCTGTCTAAACCAAACCCTGAATTAACCCAATACCTGTCTAAACCAAACCCTGAATAAACCCAATACATGTCTAAACCAAACCCTGAATTAACCCAATACCTGAATAAAACCAATACCTGTCTAAACCAAACCTGAGTAAACCCAACACCTGTCTAAACCAAATCCTGAATAACCCAACTCCTGTCTAAACCAAATTCTGAATAAACCCAATACCTGTCTAAACCAAATCATAAATTAACCAAATACCTGTCTAAACCAAACCCTGAATTAACCCAATACCTGTCTAAACCAAATTCTGAATAAACCTAATTCCTGTCTAAACCAAACCCTGAATAAAACCAATACCTGTCTAAACCAAACCCTGAATAAACCCAATACCTGTCTAAACCAAACACTGAATAAACCCAACACCTGTCTAAACCAAATCCTGAATAACCCAACTCCTATCTAAACCAAACCCTGAATAAAACCAATACCTGTCTAAACCAAACCCTGAATAAACCCAATACCTGTCTAAACCAAACCCTGAATAAACCCAATACCTGTCTAAACCAACCCCTGAATAAAACCAATACCTGTCTAAACCAAACCTGAGTAAACCCAACACCTGTCTAAACCAAATCCTGAATAACCCAACTCCTGTCTAAACCAAACCCTGATTAAACCCAATACCTGTCTAAACCAAACACTTTTTAAAGACCTATCAGATCAATTTAAATGTATTTTGAACCTGGATAAACAAAACTTCTGTCTAAATAGAAAAAAATTCTACTGTCAAAAAGGATTTTTGTATACACAGGTTTCATGTATAAAAGTGTTCGACTTTAAAATATGAAATTCTGTGTAGTCCCAATACCCATAGGCAAGGAGGTTCATGGGGTTGAGATAACCTGAGATTACCCCCACCACCCAATCACCACCACTTAGAAAAATGGTAAAAATGAGCCTAAAATTGGTTAAGCACTTTTAAAGTCTGAAAAATGTCTTCCAAATAACCCCCCTCCAAACCCACTAAAGAAGTTCTGGCTACAGCCCTGATCCCCAACTTGCAAATGATTCAGAACTCTTTTACTCTTTTATCAGACATAATGCCATTTTCCAATATTTCACCTATTAGCATATCTAATGAAGGTCTGACTACAGATATAAGCACTTCTTAAGCTATCAAAATTGATTGAGTAATCATATGTCTACAACAGCAAGTATGAGGATGTAGGTTCTGGTCTTTCTGACATTTATCCCACATTGTTCTTGCTTTGTCTAATTGGGTTGTTAGTCCACCTACTTCATCATTAAAATTTTATATAAAAGGTGTAGGCCAAATAAAAAAAATGTGTTTTAGTTTTCCCAATCTATACTAGTTTTTGGTGTCTGCACTGGAATTTTTATTGACATTACAGCAGAAGAACCTTTAAGCTTTACATTTCTTCCCCATTAACTCAAGGTTATAAAAATAGTGATAAAAAAGGGAAATCTCTACCTACCTGTCTTTTTTTCTTGTATTAACGTAGGAGGTTAGCATTGAGAGCTGACAGTTTGGATCCTATCCAAATACTTCTCAAATTTGTTGATGTTTATACATTTAAAGGTGGGCTGAAGGATGAGAAAAAATGTATCTTATTACTTTCAATCTCTTCAGTTAGCTATCACAGGGGAAATAACTTGGTTTTAAAAAGGTTCACCCTAAGTTTAAACTGATGATCAGGGAATGTTTTTTGTTGGATGTTTAAGGCCGGAAAAAAACTCATTTAACCCTTACTGCTTTTTTTCTGCTTACTCTAGCACATTTTATTGGTATTTTTAATGAAATACTGCTTTACTATCATTTTAGTTAAGCACTATAAAAGACAATTAATCCTCCCAAAAGTGTCAATATGAGATATTTTTTTACCTACCTACCTACTCTGTTTTTTCATCAAATCATATAAATAAATTTCCTCTTGTATATACTTGTACATTCAATTATTATCAAATTACTGGTCAACTCTCATGTATGTCTTAAAGTATGCAGACTTTCCAACATTTGATCCTAATAAATTTTTTTGAGAGTATGTTTCAAATTTTATCACTGGAAAGTGCACTCATTGTCAACAGCTGTTTTCCTTAAGTCTAGGAGGACAGATATCATGTGTTTTTTCACTAAGGATCATTGATATGCTTTTAAGCATATTATGCAACACAAATTAAGCTTTTACAAGGATGAAAACAGAACTTTTCCACAGTACTAGAACCATCAGATGGTCAACAAGATAATGTTAATTATGGGTTACTTCTCAATTACATTAATAACTGTATTTTAATTGAAGCATATTACCTGGTAAAGAAAAATCAATTTATTAACTATCATGCAGTTTTACTTGTAGTGGATTTAAGATAAATCCCCTTAAAGAACCCCAAACATGTCAGCCTCTTTTTGGACATGTTAGCCTGATTTTAGATTTGATAATTAGGGCAGTCAGATCGATATTTAAGCTTTGGTTCCATTGTTTCATTTAGATAGAAAAGTTATATTTTGTGTTGGATGTTAAACCAATATTAGGTTGTCTGCCTAGTAGTTCTTGATGGACTTTCTTCCTTAAACTTTAATATTACAGTATATGTGCAGGTCAGTGCAGCAAAATTGTATCAATAGCATCCTTTATGTTGTTTCAAAATGGCGTCAAGTAGAATGCCATTGGACGTAAACAATCCAGTTAACTGGACTGACTCAAAAATTAAAGGAAGAGCTAAACAAATGAGGAATTGTCATTAGTGGTTCTATTAACAATAACTTGTTAAGACGTATTTATTTGGATGATGTCATTAAGGATCGTGTTACAGTGCCATCGGACATTAACCAGGCTAGTGTCCCTCAGACTGATCAAGATTGCATTCCATCCACAGCTAGAGCCATTTCTAACTCAAGAATAGAAATTTCGGCAAACATTCCAACCTCAGGCCCAGTGGCAAACTCAGAAAATATGCCATTCGGTGAATTTGCGACAGCACGGATGAATATAGCAAGTGTGACAACACCTGTAGTCAATGCACATGCTCCTTTCAGCATGGTGTCGCATGTAAACAACTGTATTTCAGAGAGTCTCCTGAACAGTACTATTCAATTATGCCAACAGTCCATACAACAGTTAAACTCCAAATCAAACGATAGTGACTGCAGTTCATGTTACAACGGACACACTGCAATTAGATCATTAAATGCTTTCGGATGACTTCTCTGCCATCCAGCAAACAATGCCGATTTATAGCTCTGATGTTGAGTCAACGATGCCAGAAAAATTTGGATTCCCTGCAGCATCATTTTCATCCGTGGACATGATTTCGCCTGACGTTAGGAGTGACATTGTTGCAGGTAAAAGTTAATTTGAACATTTTGTTAATTCCCAACTACGAAAATCCTTCGAAGAAGAAAATTAAAGAAAATGATGAAAGACTCACAAGAAGTATTTCCGTAGATGAATTTGTGATTGCTTTTGACCACTACAAACGTGTTATGTGCTCCGCATTTCCTGCCCGCTCAGAAGAGTTAGATTTGTACCTAGCCCACATTATAGAAACTGCTAATGTCGGGCCCGATTGTTTCTATGAATATCACAAGCTTTTCTCTGCTAAGTGTGCTATTATGTTGTTACAACATAATATCAAAGTTGATTGGTTGAAGGGTGATGTAGATTTGCAACAGATGATTTGTGCCGGTTGGAAAATTAACACATGTAAAAAATGCCAGTCAACTATACATTCATCAGCCATGTGCAACCAGAAGATTTTAACTTGTCACTTACATAGGCCTTTCACACCTATTAAACAGTATGCAGATTTGTTAGGTAGGGTGTTGGTCTATTTTGAAGGAAATGCTATTTGTAACAATTTCATTTGGGTTAAAGGTTGTTCTAAACCATATTGTAGATATGTGCATGTGTATAAGATTTGTAAAAACAAAAATTATGGTAAAGCAACTTGTCAATTAAGCAAAAATGTTGAACCTAGTACTTCCATGTCTCAAAATCAATCCTAAGTTTAACCAAAACCTATAGCTAAAAATTGACTAGATAATGTTAATGTAAAGGTCTATCAATTGTGATCAGTTAGAGTATGAATTGTGTAATCACCCAGATAGGAATTTTGTCACATTACTTTGTAACAGTGTGGGACAGGGTTTTGATATGTTCAGTTCAGGGAACAATAGTTCCACTTATGAATGCAAAAATGCATTGTTGGCTAGGAGAGATCCAGGGGTGGCAGCTGCTCTCATTAAAGAGGAATTAGATAAGGGCTTCATTCAGGGTCCTTTTGAGAAACTCTTTTTCCCTTATTATAGAGTTAGCCCCATTGGTATTGCTGTTCATAAATATTCCTTGAAAAAAAGGCTGATCCTTGATCTTTCTTTGCCACATAATACTAGTGATCATGAGAGTGTTAATGACATGATTGACAAAGAACAATGCTCTTTACCTTATATCAAGCTTGACGATGCCATTCAGATAATCCAAGAATATGGTAGAAGTAGTATTTTTTGTAAGATAGATATTTCTGATGCATTCAAACAGTTGCCTATAACTCCTAATCAGTGGCATCTTTTTTTGCTTCAAATGGGACAACTTGTATTATTATTTTGTTTGACTTCCTTTTGGTTGGCGTTCCAGTCCCAAATTGTTTGATATGTTGTCTGTCAGTGTTTGTTGGATAGCACAGAATAATTATAACATTGAAAACATTTTTCATCTCCTGGATGACTTTCTTATGATTGATAGACCTACCCATTGCGGGAAAAAGAGCCATGGCATTACTTCCTTTAATTTTTAACAAACTTAATATTTCTTTATCTAAGAAAAAGGCAGTCTGTCCAAATTGTGTTTTGTACCAAACAAAAATTAAAGCAATTATTAGAACATTTTAATTTTGCCTCCAGAGTTATATTACCCTCCAGAGTTATATTACCTGGACACTCTTTTGTTAGTTATTTGTACAAGCTAATATCTTCTGTCAAAGAGAGTTTTCACTTTGTTCATTTAAACAAAGAATGTAGGTCTGATTTACAAATATTCCTTGTCAGACTTATTGCCATTAAATGGAGTCAAAATTAATTGTATATTCAGTTTTAATACTTAATTTTTTTTTTTTAAACTTTAAAGAGATTATGAATAACTTTGTTATCTGATATGGTAAAGGTTGGTACCAAGATGAACAAACAGCCTTACTGGAGACTTTTGAGTTTATATACTGATAATCACTTCCTGGAGCTTTAAGTTTGTTACATGATGAACATTTCAAGCTTCCTCCCTAGAGCCTTTTGTTTCAATCTATATACTTAAAATTTAAGCAACTTGACACTTTGCTTGTAACATTTCAAGAGAGATAAACCATCATTAACAAGGAGCGATGGTACCGATCAGACTTACGTCGCAAGTCTAAAGAGAAATTCCTGTAAGTTATAATCCAATTAGATTCTTATTTAAGATAACCTAAAATAGACATTTTCCAAAAATACACGCAATTTCCACTATATATTTTCTCTTTATAGTATCTTATTTGCTCTGCTCATACTTAATAATGTTACATTTGACAGCAGGAGTGATGTGTTTGTTTTTGTTTTTAGGAAAAGATCATTTAAACATAGATCAAGCATGTGACATGGGAAATTGTATACTGAAAACCATGTTATATCTTTCAGTTGTTTGTTTCAGGTGGGACTAAAGAAATTGTATACTGAAAACCATGGTATATCTTTCAGTTGTTTGTTTCAGGTGGGACTAAAGAAATTGTATACTGAAAACCATGGTATATCTTTCAGTTGTTTGTTTCGGGTGGCTAAAGAACTTGTATACTGAAAACCATGGTATATCTTTCAGTTGTATGTTTCAGGTGGGACGAAAGAAATTTTATACCAAAAGCCATTGTGTAACTTTCAGTTGTATGTTTCAGGTGGGACTGAAGAAATTTTATACCAAAAGCCATTGTGTAATTTTCAGTTGTATGTTTCAGGTGGGAATAAAGAAATTTTATACCAAAAGCCATTGTGTAATTTTCAGTTGTATGTTTCAGGTGGGACTAAAGAAATTTATAACCAAAAGCCATTGTATAACTTTCAGTTGTATGTTTTAGGTGGGAATAAAGAAATTTTATACCAAAAGCCATTGTGTAATTTTCAGTTGTATGTTTCAGGTGGGACTAAAGAAATTTTATACAAAAAGCCATTGTATAACTTTCAGTTGTATGTTTCAGGTGGGACTAAAGAAATTTTACACCAAAAGCCATTGTATAACTTTCAGTTGTATGTTTCAGGTGGGACTGAAGAAATTTTATACCAAAAGCCATTGTGTAATTTTCAGTTGTATGTTTCAGGTGGGAATAAAGAAATTTTATACCAAAAGCCATTGTGTAATTTTCAGTTGTATGTTTCAGGTGGGAATAAAGAAATTTTATACCAAAAGCCATTGTGTAATTTTCAGTTGTATGTTTCAGGTGGGACTAAAGAAATTTATAACCAAAAGCCATTGTATAACTTTCAGTTGTTATGTTTCAGGTGGGAATAAAGAAATTTTATACCAAAAGCCATTGTGTAATTTTCAGTTGTATGTTTCAGGTGGGACTAAAGAAATTTTATACAAAAAGCCATTGTATAACTTTCAGTTGTATGTTTCAGGTGGGACTAAAGAAATTTTATACCAAAAGCCATTGTATAACTTTCAGTTGTATGTTTCAGGTGGGACTGAAGAAATTTTATACCAAAAGCCATTGTGTAATTTTCAGTTGTATGTTTCAGGTGGGAATAAAGAAATTTTATACCAAAAGCCATTGTGTAATTTTCAGTTGTATGTTTCAGGTGGGACTAAAGAAATTTATAACCAAAAGCCATTGTGTAACTTTCAGTTGTATGTTTCAGGTGGGACTAAAGAAATTTTATACCAAAAGCCATTGTGTAATTTTCAGTTGTATGTTTCAGGTGGGACTAAAGAAATTTATAACCAAAAGCCATTGTGTAACTTTCAGTTGTATGCTTCAGATGGGACTAAAGAAATTTTATACCAAAAGCCATTGTGTAATTTTCAGTTGTATGTTTCAGGTGGGACTAAAGAAATTTTATACCAAAAGCCATTGTGTAATTTTCAGTTGTATGTTTCAGGTGGGACTAAAGAAATTTATAACCAAAAGCCATTGTGTAACTTTCAGTTGTATGCTTCAGATGGGACTAAAGAAATTTTATACCAAAAGCCATTGTGTAATTTTCAGTTGTATGTTTCAGGTGGGACTAAAGAAATTTATAACCAAAAGCCATTGTGTAACTTTCAGTTGTATGCTTCAGGTGGGACTAAAGAAATTTTATACCAAAAGCCATTGTGTAATTTTCAGTTGTATGTTTCAGGTGGGACTAAAGAAATTTATAAACAAAAGCCATTGTGTAACTTTCAGTTGTATGCTTCAGATGGGACTAAAGAAATTTTATACCAAAAGCCATTGTGTAATTTTCAGTTGTATGTTTCAGGTGGGACTAAAGAAATTTATAACCAAAAGCCATTGTGTAACTTTCAGTTGTATGCTTCAGGTGGGACTAAAGAAATTTTATACCAAAAGCCATTGTGTAATTTTCAGTTGTATGTTTCAGGTGGGACTAAAGAAATTTATAACCAAAAGCCATTGTGTAACTTTCAGTTGTATGCTTCAGATGGGACTAAAGAAATTTTATACCAAAAGCCATTGTGTAATTTTCAGTTGTATGTTTCAGGTGGGACTAAAGAAATTTTATACCAAAAGCCATTGTGTAACTTTCAGTTGTGTGCTTCATGTGGGACTAAAGAAATTTATACCAAAAGCCATTGTATAACTTTAAGTTGTATGTTTCAGGTGGGACTAAAGAAATTTTATACCAAAAGCCATTGTGTAACTTTCAGTTGTATGTTTCAGGTGGAACTAAAGAAATTTTATACCAAAAGCCATTGTGTAACTTTCAGTTGTATGTTTCAGGTGGGACTAAGGAAAGGAGTATGTTCAGAAAATGTTAAAATCAGCCCCAAAAGCTAAAGTGTTTCAAATATATTTGAAAATTGCATAATTCGCTAGTTGAATATGTGCCTTGTTAAAAACAAAGTTTCACTGTGTTGCACTAAAATTGTAGATAAAAATAAACCAAAATTAGAAAATTCAGCTGAATTGTGTTAAAATAGCTTATTTCATGAGACATTTTTTTGTAGAAAATATAGAGAGCATTCGTTGAACTCTTTGATATTTATACAAAAAAATAGCCATCTGTACTATCACAGCTTCTGACAAATGGTTTTATTGTCAGCTTGCGCTCTATATTTTTGGATTAAAAAACTACCCTTGATCTTCTCATTTTGTTAAAATTCTTGGAAAACTGTATAGAAGCAGAGTTTTGTGCCCTCCTTGTGACTAAATTATTACACAATAGCTCATATTTTCTGTATATTAGTATTCATATAGTATTTTAGGTTTAAAATGGGCAAATAAAAAATTTCAAGTAGTAAGTTGAAACTTTGGCAAAATAGTAGGCCTGAAACTAGAGTTAGTGAATTTACTCCTTTGATACCAAATGATATTGTGCAACTTTCAGTTATATGTTTCAGGAGTGAACATGGAAATTGTAAACTGAAAACCATTGGGTATCATTCAGAATTTCAAGCTACTGTACATACAGCTCAGGTGGTACTTACCATTTCCACTTGTTACAGTGGAATTGTGGACACACTATCAACACACATTGTGTGTTACATGCCATAAATATATAATGAAGTTTTTAAGTATTTCATATGTTACATACCCTTTTTCATGGGAAAGTGATGATAAACCGTTGCTCCATACATATGATCATTTGAAAACACTATGAAAGATTTTAAAAATTTTTGGTTTCAATATTTGTTGTTGAAGATGTTAACCAACACAATTTGTGAAACTAGATTTTTGAGATTGGCAGAACTGTTAAAATGATTAGACCTACTGTACATGCCTATAGACACTGAATAATATATTGTTGGACCCACCAACCATTGTACATGTTTGTAAATATTGTAATATGCTAGGTTGTACCCACAAGAAACTGCCTATGTTTGTAAACATTGAAACATGCTGAGTTGGACCCAGGAATCACTGTACATGCCTATAAAAATTGACTCATGCTTAGTTGGACCAACAATGGTTCTAGAAATATGGATCAAAAGGATGTCTTGTTTACTTACAATTTATTTTGAATTATTGGATCACCAACAGTGAAAGCAGGTCAAAACAGCTTGACTCTGTCTTAATGTCTGTCCATCCACAAGTACGGGATACCTATTTATTTAATCTATAACTCTGAAAGTATTGGACCTGTATTATTCAGTCTTTGTACAGTATATACATATTGAAGATATGCACCTCCTGTTATAAAGGAATATATTTTCCTATTGTTGACCCACTATATAGTTTTCTAACTTGGTTATTGTTCATGCATATACTACAAATTGAAAAAATTGATGTTGGATCAGATATGTTATTTGCATTATTTAAGGAGGTAGACCTAGGGTAAGGGAAGTTACTCTTGAGATCAGTGATATGTTTGCATTGTAATTAATTTCACCATATCCTATCAAGCATTCAATTAAAACAGAATGAAATAATTCCAAGTTACTTAGCCCTGTGCGGGTCCGGGTGTCAAAAGAATAGGGCCCACAGCAGCGCTAAGCTTGTCGTGAAAGACGACTAAATAGTGCTCAGAACCCTAGCCGGGGGTTAGGGTGCTCTGTCCTCAGTGCAACTGGGTTGTGTGCCCCAGTTGGTTGAATGGGGTACCCCTTGCGTGTTACATGCTGAGGTTGTCAGGCTATAATATGGAAAACCTGACCGCAAGTGGTGCATCGTGTTGGGAAAGATGCCACATTACTCGCACATTAAAGAACCCTGTTGTGGTATTCTCTCGGAGTAGGAACCTTTGCACTCCACTACAGGAGGCTAAATTGCCTGACCCTACCCATCTCTCCTTTTTTTCTAGTGGCAATCAAAATTGATCAACCCTAATATCCTTGTGTCCCATCCCTTTGTTCATTTCATGTTCATCACCTGAATAAAGCTGAAATATTGCTGCTCGGGTGTTAAACCCCAATAATCAATCAATCTTAGATGCTTAAATGATATTTATGTTAAATGGTTTATACAAACATAAAATTGATGGGTAAGAGTTATGCCCCTTACCCTAGATCTACCTCCTTAAATATGGCATGGCATAACAAAAACAATTACTATCTTTAAAAAAAAAGATACCCAACACAGTAAAATTTTGTTCTTTTTTTACTTCTAAGTTTCTACATTTCTTTCAAGAAAATAAAACATGGCACACAATTTGTAAGGTTCCGATAAAGTTTTTTTCGTACGCAATTCCAAATTTTCGATACAGATTCTTCAAACACCACTAAGTTATCAGTATTTGGCCAATTTGGAAAAAGAATTGTGATCAGGTGACTTGCGTTTCCATAGAAGAACGTCCTTTAGGTCAAAGGGTAAAAAGCGAAGCTACCGTATACCAACTGTGTTGGAAAAAAAAGTTTCATTATGAATATGGTAAACCTAAAGTTTGAGGCATAAAAAGATTTTAAGATTTTATCAACTTTTCATTGTATTATGTAATGAGTGGTATGTACTCTTGAATATGGTCATATTTCATATCCTATGGATTTTCAGCTCCTGTTCTAATTGTAATTTACAGTTCTCTAGAAATCTCTTTCATACTGTAATTTACAGTTTTCCACAACAAGTCTTTCGTTCCTAATTAGCCTCAATGACAATACAATTATGCAATTATTTGATTGAAACGGTTATTTCAGCCTTATATCTTTAAAGTACTTTCCATTTTAACTTTAAATAGGGAAATCTTTAAGTGTAATTTTTCTGTCTTATTTTTGGGTGGAAGTCTTAATGGCGTTATAGTGTCTTGTTCCTTATCTTGTAAAAGACAATTTAGAGAACCTTCCATGTGTAAGGTTTTTCTTTGAAATATGTTTATAGTAGCTGTCTGTATTTTTAATTCATCTGAGAACTATAATTGTATAGATGTGTGGCAGGATAGTATACATGTGTTACAGTAGGTAATAATATTTTAAGGAGATAAACCTTATGGTAAGGGACACAACTCATGTAAACATCTAATTAACTTTGATTCATATTATTCTGCTTCAAACAGAAGCTTGAGAGGGTTTGGTGAAATTGAATATAACACAAACATATTACTGATTTCATGAGTTATGTCCCTTACCCATAGGTCTACCGTCTTAATAGCCAGTTGATTGACTTAGTTTAACTAAAGGATTAATTCTTCAGCATACTTGGTTTGTCCCTGGCTTGTCACTGAGTATTCTAGGGTTAAATCCTCATTGGTGGAGCTATAATTTTGTGAGATGATTCATGCTCTCTCATTACAGGTGTTATATTCCACTCAATATTACTACCACCTTATCCGTCCATCAGTACATCCACCCATCTGTTACTTTTTTCTGCTACAGATTTCTCAGCTTTGGGAGAATGTGGAGGTAATTTGTATATTGCTTTTGCAATGAACTGTTCTGCGTCTCCCCTTTCCAGCTTCCTTGTTTACCTGTATCTACTTCCTGTTTTCGGTATGACTTACTTAGACAGAAATGGTTGAGTTAGGGTACCGGGTATTCTTTGCACAAGGTAACATGCAACATCTTGTCTTTTCTGGTGTCTGTCAACTACATATTTTGTTTCTTGTTAGAAGTGTTTTATTGTGTGCTCTTTTACTTTTCTTGTCATTTGTAATATTTACCAGAGGGTCTCGTGGATTCCTATTTACCAGAGGGTCTTACAGATTCCAATTTACCAGAGGGTCTTGCGGATTCCTACTTGAGTATTGTCTCAGAATTGACTAAATCTTCTTGTACACTTTAAAAATTAAATCTACCTTCAAAATGAAGGGTTCAGGTTTCCAGGACCAGTATAGATCTTAAACCAAACCAATAAAAAAACTACTTTAATTGATTCAATTGCAGTTCATTCCTTAACGAAGGAATCTGTAATTACAGTAGTGTTTTTCACTGCACCTGTCATTTAGGTTAATGCTGAGTTGTCTACTACCTTAACAATTTGGAATCTTGTTACAATCTTACATTGAAACTATTTAGGCCTTTATGGAAGGTAGAGGTTTGGCTGTAGCCATAAAACCTGGTTTAACTTACCATTTCACTTCGTAATTCCTGTACCAAGTCAGCAACATGATATTATTACATTGTGTTTCTAGTTTATCCTTGATTTTACCAATTTACACAACAGTTTATTTATTATCTACCATTCAGATTTATGATTATGAGATCAGTAATTTTGTTATTACCTGTATTTATTTAGCATCTATGTAAATGATGTATGGTCCATAACCTTGGTACTGTGAAATAATTTGAAAATTTCCTTCATAATGAATGACAAATTCTGCCACCCTTTGTTTTCACCATCTGTTGATACAATAGTGCAAAATATCCAATATTTGTTAGTTGTTTATCTTCCCACTCACTTTCCTTGTTTTTTTTTTTAATTTCTTGAAATTAGCTGCACTCTCCTTTAGTTTGAAGAGAGCATTTTAATCAAAGTATTAGTAACAACTGGAAGGTAATTTGTTCCAAACTATTGTTTTATTATCACAGGAAATCAAGTTTTTGCCTTTAAAATGGTTGGCATTATGTTGAAGCTTTGTTTAAAACACTTTCCGAAGTGAATTATCAGTGCTTGGGTGAGAATGTTTTACAAATTTGATGTTGTAATGCATTACGTAATAGTTTTCATAAAACATGATTCAAATTAAAAAAAAAGTTAAAGTTGTAGTTGCCTAAACCGTAATACTTCCCGCTTAGAAACAAAATGCTTTCAAGCAAATTGAGAGAATCATTACTATTTCGTGGATAATGTGTTCAGTACTTGAAATGTCTTTTCAATTTTGTAACAGTGATGTTTTTACCAAGAAGATCTGTTCGAGCATTGTACAAGTTTCCTGAATGTTTTTTTTTTTTTTTATGTTTTTATTTTATTTTATTTTTTTTGTATCTGAATTCTTTCATTGACAAGGAAACAGAAAAAAAAACAAATAGTCCTGGATTTTCTAAGGGTGAGAGTTTCAATGTTTTTAGATGTGTTTTACTATTGTAGATCACTTTTAAGTGGAAGACTTACAACTTACCTCTTATCTCTTGCTCTTACCTCTTATCTACAGTTCTTACCTCTTACCACATATTCTTACCTCTTATCTTCAGTTCTTGCCTCTTACCACCTGTTCTTACCTCAGATCTTCAGTTCTTATCTCTCACCACCTGTTCTCACCTCTGATCTCAAGTTCTTACCTTTTACCACCTGTTCTTACCTCTTATGTCCAGTTCTTACCTCCTACTACCTGTTCTTTCCTCTGATCTTCAGTTCTTTCTTTTCAGCACCTGTTCTCACCTCTGATCTCAAGTTCTTACCTCTTACCACTTGCTCTTACCTTTTACCACCTGTTTTTACTTCTCACTACCAATTCGTACCTCTCACCACCTGTTCTTACCTCTTACCACCAGTCTTTTTACATCCTGTTCTTACTTTCTTGCTGCAAAGTGACTTAATGTCTGCTCAGATTCTTGACTGATCTTAAAAATGACCTTGTCTTGTGTAACTATTCCTGCACCCATTAAATACTTATCTAGTGTAAACTGTAAGCTGCAGCCTGCCCTGTGGTATGAGGATTTCCTTGTTCATTGAAGACCAATGGTTGGCCTTTGGGCTGACATTTTCATCCCAGTGGGGTTTTGTCTCTTTGACATATACACCATATCTTTTCTTGTTATATAACAGATTTTGTTGTTGCCATTCTAAACAATAAGTTTGAAATATGGATGCAATTCATGAAATCATTTAAATTTAGATACTTTAAGTTCAGAAACTATATCATGCATTTGGCATTAATTGGTTTAGAATTTCATCTTCCTCCCTTGTAAACAATGTTGTGACACTGCAGTATACTTGTCTAGATCAGAGATGAATGTCATGAACATAAGCAATCCCAGAATGCAATATAGTTTCTGAGTTGGTACATTGCAGTATTGTCATTTTGGACCAAATCAAGTCTTATTCTTGAGATGATGAAAAAAATATGAAGTCAGTTACGTGCGAAAATCTTAAATGTGGGTTTTACTTGTCACAGTTATAGTTTACTCAAATTATAGAAACATAGAATTATTTTTCTGAAATTATAATTGATGAGTAAGAATATAATTATTTTGTACACTACTGCTTCAATGGTTGTCTCATGGAAATTAGCTTCAGAGGTGTTCACTTTTGTGGGTTGTCCACAGTATCTACCTAACTTGACTGCAAAATTTGCTTTACTCTTTTTCTGAATTTTTTCACAGTACTAATGTAAAATTTCACGAAGTTTAGGATCTTACAGAATATTTTCATAAAATACTGACAAAATTCCAAATATCAGGAATGTAACATAAATAGCTGTATTGCTTACTTCCATTGTATTTAAATGTTAGTTTCTCTGACTATTGTATTGTTCAGTTGTCTGTCCTATTAATGCTTACGTCTTATTCATTTTATTTTCTACTGTCTGGCTTCAAGTTGTTTTTTGGTGCTATTGTAATGCAACTTAAACCTGTTTTGTTTTGCATCATTTTATTGAAGATTTAACGGAGATGTCAATCTAATTAAGCAGTCTACAATTGTGAGAAAGAGGTTTAAATATTTCTTTACATATTCAAACCAATTCTAAGTTCATTGTTCTATTTTGTGTTGTAATTTAGACGAAAATAATTGGGAATCTTTATTTAAATATCAAACTGCAGAATTTCAATTTCTCTGCCAGTTTGAATTACGAATGAAAAACATATTTCAGTTTTCAAGTGCGAGAAATAGATGTTTTCTTTAACTGGAGTATGATCGAATTATAAAGAATTATATCTTAAAAAATAGATTTCTGAATTTGAATTTAAACTCTGTTTATCTAAATTAGGGCATGTTTCCTTTGTTCTTGAAGAAAGATGACTCATTTTAAATGCCCTCTAAAGGGTTCTTTATTGAATATAGCTGTACAATGGTATATTGTCATGGCCATTCTATTTTGGCCAATTTGCAGTATGACTTGTAACATGATATGAATGCTGCCTCAAAACATTTTCTTTAAAGAAAACCCAGAAACTAGAGAAGTTGTTTGGAAGCAATTCTGTATCATACAATTTTAGTACATATAAATGAAAATTTGTAACTTCAAACTCATTTTGCAAAGCACATGTCACAGATCAAATCAAGAGTTGTATTTATTTTGTTTGTTATTCAGGACAGAATATTTAGATATATATTGTAATATTCTAGGATGTCTTACAATCTCTTAATCATTGAAATGCAATAAGATGCAACCAATTTTAGAGGCATTTTTGTTCAGTGATTCAATAGTCAACTTTTGGTTCAAAAAGTTCTTTTTCACATTTTTGAAATTCAATACATGTGATCTTTATATGTTACGTGTTTCATAATGTCTGCTATGTATGATTTCACTTAAATTACCTATCAAAGTGTATTGGGATCGATTGATCTTTGATCCCTCCTCTAATTGATGCAAAATTGCAGATAATGTAACTGGTTTTTTTCACTTTGATAAGTACAATATTCAAAACCTACATTAATTTATCTTACCATTGACATGCATGGCCATATACCCTCTAGGCCCAATAAATTTGAAAACTAAAGCACTTTTTAGCTCACCTGGCCAAAGGCCATGTGACCTATTGCCATTACTTGTCATCCGTCGTCGTCTGTTAACAATTTTTCAAAAATCTTCTCCTCTGAAACTACTGAGAGGAATTATATGAAACTTTGCACAGATGTTGATGGCTGCCGTTACTATAAATAGAACATAGGGGTCAAACTGTAGTTTTTCGCATATATCTTCAAAACCGTTAAGTTAAGCCAAATTCTGACTTAGGGTAGAAGTGTTCAGCATGATGAGATCTATCTGTGGTCAAATTTTTATTTTCATCTGTTAAGCCATGTATTGATCCTTGTAATAAGTCCTACCAAAGTCTTTTTGAGTCAAAATTATTAGTAAACTTCTTGTTAAATTTATTGCCATTGAAAGACAAAATTTAACTAGGTGAGCGATTCAGGCTACTGGGAGCCTCTTGTTTATACCTGTCTGTAGCACTGTATTAAGTGAAATGAAAGAATAGTCGCATCATGTTGTACATTGTCTAGTCCTTTCCTGCAATTCTTGTTGAGATACACATATGGGGATACATTAGCATAGAAATACATACTGTAGAAGTATTATTGTTCCTGGGATACTAATTTGTCTTGTTTCATGGATTTGGCAAACCATAACTTTTTTATTCCCAAAGAAAAGAAATTTTACCATTTATTTGTAAGATGGAGATGTCATATCAACGATTTCAAGAAAATTTATCTACGTGAATAAAAGTACATTCACAGTTTCTGCTTGATGACAGTTGTCCATTGTATGTAGGATTTACAACTGTAACAGTTTTTGTATAGTGCATAAGTTCTTTGTTTTAAATTTATCAGCTGTCTGGAATTGAGGTTATGAAGCATTTTTGTATCTTTCATTTTTCTGCATCTATAGCAATCACCTTGCAAGCAGTGTATCATTTAATATTGTGATTATAAATTGATGTAACATGAAAAATGAGTGGAAAATGCTGACAGTGATTTTATGCAATTCTGGCTGGTTTTCATAGCATTGTCTGTCGATCTGATTAATGACAAAAGGAAGGTACTACCCATTACCCATTGTTCATTGTGAGAAATTGGACAGCTATTTTAGCAGTTTTTAAGCACTATAGTTATTGGATTTTAAACCAATCTCTCCAATGTTATTCCAACAATTTTTGAATAGTTCAGGAAATACATTATGGGTAACAACATTGTCCATTTAAACTGACAAATGCTGGTCAATTTTTAAGTAGCACTCCAGCTAAGAATCATGCAAAATGTGATTTATAGGTAAAAAGCCTACATATTTTTATTTTTGATATTTTGTTTGAATTGCCATAGTAAACAGTTTTTCATATAACCCGTGTTCTTAAGAGATAAAAAAATATATAGAATGCACTGTAGATTTCAAAATTAAGGGAGATAACTCTGTAAATGACACCCAAATACAATAGAATCTATTGGATTTTCAATGTTGATTATCTCATAAGAGCAGGCAGATTTGAATGAATAATTACACATTTCATAGTATAGACCCATAAAACAACTTAATTACAAAAATAAAAATATGTAGCCTTTTTTTGGATGTATCACATTTTTCAGATTTTGCATGATTCTTACAAAGACAGTTACTTAAACAGTGTTAGTACCAGTCTCTGTTGGAGTCAGGCAGCAGGTGAAACATGGTCATAAAACAAACGCCACTTTGTGTTATTTCACCATTTCACCCATTAAAACCTTATGTTTAAACTAGATTTGCCATACTTTATTAGAAAATTTGCTTTCATTTCATAAATTGAACAATTCAGTTGCAGAAACTCTGTTAAATGCACAATTGTCTATTTTCTGTCGGGAGATTTTTCCAGTTTCTGCAATTTTTGATAGACATTCAATAAAAACACTTTCGTCAGATCGTGAACTTTTGACATGCATATTTTGAACTTTACATTAATACAAGACATACAATACTATTGCTGAATTGTCCATTTTCACAAATTAGCAGTGTCAGGATATTTCACTGCTTTTAAGTAGCAGGCCAGCTAAGAATCACGCAAAATGTGATTCATGGTTGAAAAGCTTAAATATTTTCATATTTGGTATTTTGTTTGAATTGCCATAGCAAACAGAAATTAACGTTCAGTTTTTCTTATAACCCATGTTCATAGGAGATAAAAATTATATAGAATGCACTGTAGATTTCAAAATTTAGGGAGATAACTCTGTAAATAACACTGAAATATAATAGAATCTGCTGGATTTCCAATGTTGATTATCTCCTAAGAGCTAACAGATTTTGAATGAATAATTACACATTTCATAATATAGACTCATAAAACAATCTAATTACAAAAATAAAAATATATAGCCTTTTTTTTTTTGGGTGTATCACATTTTTTTCAGATTTTGCATGATTCTTACGAAGATAGTTATTTAAACACTACATGTTTTGCTATTAGGTTTTGAAGCAATAATTCTGATATTGTCCTTACCAATCCTTTAATAGTTAAAAAAAAAACAAAAAAAACACTAATATTGTGGCATTGACCATTTTGACAAATTACCAGTGGGCAGATATTTCACAGTTTTTAAATACCATGGTAATCAGATTTAAAGGCAATATCTCTGATTATGTCTCATCAATGATCGATATGGGTTGATGAGAATTAGATAGCTAAAAGTGTTAATGATGGGACGGACATTTCTCACTATTGTCTGAACTACGTGTCAAGAAAATCAGGATAATGTCTTATTTCCATTACCATGACTTATATAACCCTTTGGAGTACTATTTTCACTGTCTATAAACTCATTTACACCCAAATAAAGACATTAGGAGCAATATCTTTGTGCCAAATCAGTCGCTTTTTTTTGTCTGGTCTTTGAATGGACAGTATCTAATTCAGCTTAATCCATTATTGTGATAGCTTCCCGATTTTTTTTCAACTGTTTTTTTATATATATACATGTATTGTGTAAACACAAAGTGCAGTGTACAGTGCTTATATCTTGGTTTGTCTGTAATTTCCAGAAATAGCATTATTTCAGTTCATATTTTAAAGAAACAGTGGTTCAATTTTACTTTCAATTGTGGAAGGGCCTGGACTTTTCCAAGTACAACCATTAGGTGTGACACCAAAGCATGGATCGGCTGAACTTGTCAATAGCTGGTATTTAGTTCCTCTAATATCTTTTAAAGGTATATTGTTTTCCCTTTTCCATGCGTCAGGGTTTCAGAACAATTTTTTTCTGGCAAAGTTATCTCAGGGATTACTCTTCACAGCTTCTTTAAACCATTACTCATTTTTATACAACTGCAAAAACTTTGTTGTCGTACATTGGTAAGGCCCAGTCGGTGTCATTGTGGACCCCCAAAGACATTTGGTTTTTTGTGTGAAAACTTGAATATTAGTTGGTTAATCTATTTAAGATTTTATATAACAAGGTTACAAACCATAAAGGGAAGGTTGGTATTGATTTTAGAGGTTATAGCCCCAACCATTTAAGAATTAGGGGCCAAAAAGGGGCCTTAAACAAATATTTCCTAGAATTCAACTATGTAACTCCAGTGAAAGTTTAAGAATGTCTATAATATTGTTCCACAATATTCTATACCAAATGGTCAGACTTTGATTGATTTGGGTGTAAAGACTTGAACTTTAGAAATTAGGGGCCAAAAAGGGACAGGAGAAAATGTCCAGACAATAACTTTATTATCATGTATCTTTGGTACTATTTCAAATTTTTGTTATTGTATACCTTATGAAAATCTGTGTCTGTGGTTGTATTTATACCTAATATAAAAAACCACTTTTTTTATATTAGGTACGATTTTGAAGAAAAAAAAATTATTGGATACCTTATAAACATCCCTGCCTGCATTTTTCAATAATATTTCAGATATCTTCAAGGTTTTCAAGTTATAAGGGGTCATAGAGGCCACACCCCAAAAAATCGAATTTTTATTTTTTGTTTTGTGCTATTTTGTGTCCAAACCAGTTGTTGTGTCCATAATGAATTGTAAGTCCCAGTGCTGAAGTGTGTGTAAAACTAATGTTGTGTCCACAATGTCCCAAATGAACAGATTTCAACTAATTGTGATAGTATCATGCTGTGCTCTGCAAAGTTTTTTATGATAAAATGAATTTTACACAGCAAATGAATGTTTCAAGGGTAGATTCTATGCAAACCACAATTTCCATAAAATTTAATGAAAAATATTTATTTATATCTAGCGATGCAGGCATACATTGTCTATTGTCAGACTAGTGGGATTTTGACATGCAATATTTTTTTTCAGTTTTTCCCCTCCATTTTGCCTGATTCTTGCAGGGACTTGTACTTAATTATAATAGTTCCGATATTTCTCATTTTAGAAACTTATTCAGAGGCTGTCAAAATTTTGAAAGGAGAGTATGTGATTAATGCCCTGGAGGAGCACAAAATGGACCAGGCTATAATCTTCTGTAGAACCAAGGTGGACTGTGATAATTTGGAGCGGTACCTAGGAGAAAGAGGCAGAGGTTTTTTATTAAATAACCCAATTTGAAAGAAATTATAGTATCGTCTGCTTTTACAGCAAGTAAAATAGTTAACTCCCTTGATTGTATGACTACTACACAGGCAGATATTTTTCATGTGAAATTCATGTTAATTGAGCTTCACATGAAATTAATGTGATTTTCATGTGAAATTCACTTAACATGAATTGCATGCGAATAACTTGTGTGAATTTCACATGAAGGCTCGATTTGCATGAATTTCACATGAACTCTTTCACAACGTTTATTTGCTCAGTTTGGATGAATATCATGTGAAATTTGTGTGAAAATCATTTGAAATAATTTTGCCTGTGTACCTGATTAAGTAAAGTAGTTAACTTCTTTGACAACTACCTGATTACTTCCTTGGGCAGTTGACTGGACTGGTCAAGTCCAGATTTAAACTTTTTTCTTATTTCATAGGCATTTCAAATTTGTGTCTAATAGAATATTTCATTGTCCAGATGTAAGCAGATAGTTGTCATCCAATCAAACATGGAGACTAATTCTATTACTTGCTGGTTACTATATAATTTGCTGTAAAAATTGAAATTCAACATTTATTAGCATACCTGAATACTACTTTACAGGTTTGATGTGGCACATATAATTATGGCCTTAAGCTTTTAAATGTAAGTGTTTGTTTGGGAAAAATCAGAAACATACATTTCAAAACCCCACTGATCTAACAATGTAATATCATTCAAGGATACCTTCTCTATTTAATCTCTGCATCACTGGCTTTTCGCAGAAATTTTTCAACAGAATCTTTTTTTGTTTTTTGTTTTGGTTTTGACAGAGTTATCTGGCCTTGAAATGGTCATTTTCAGTGCATTTCAATGAAATTGTAACTCAGTGGTCCAGCATAATATGGAAAATCTTGTCTGTTTTCCTTGATTCTGATGGTGCAAATAGATTAAATTATCAAAATGATACGTTTTTTCATACCATGTTTCACCCACTGCCTTATTCTTACAGAGACTGACACTGAAGAATTGACACGGTTGTTAGACCAGTCTCCTACACAGATGGTATACTTGTTATATTCAAGAAACAAATCACTAAGAATCCATTTGATAAATCTTTTTTTAAACTACCACATTGATCAACATAATGTTTTTATTAGAGTTTGTTTTTTCACAGGTAAATACAGTTGTGTGTGTCTCCATGGTGACAGAAAGCCACAGGAAAGAAAAGGCAATCTCCAAAAGTTTAAGGTTAGTGAATATAGTCCCTATATCTGTTATATCCATAATAATTGACATTTTTAATGGATGATGGAAGTTTTAACTTGGAATGTAGCATTAAAAGGTGAATATTCTAAGCAAGGCATCTCCTTCATGGATGATTTTTGCATCAGTGGCCAATGGTATTACAACACCCTACTGCACTCCCTCAGGAAAAAGGAGAAGAAACAGATATACCATTGGGTACATAGTACAATATAATTAACCCCCACTCCTTTCTAAAAAAAAATTGCAGCTGCATAGGGTTGATTTATTATCAAGGCAAGACAATTTAATGTTTTTGCCATTGAATTACTTCTAATCCATGTTGAAAACCTGACCCCATACACACTCAAATTTAACTATTTCTAAAGTTGATGATTTTATTATGACTCCTATGATGATTGGGTTTTTTTTACGGTCTTGACTATCCTTACAGATATCGCAAGACCGCCCCTTACAGGGATTCTGTTAGTAATGCCGGTTAGTAGTAGAAGGTAGCGGAGCTCAGCATCTGGGACACCTGACCAAAGAACTCAGTCAGAATATGTCCTACTAGCGGCTGGGCTGCTGTGTTGACACTCTGGCCTACTCCCAGATCCCACGTGGGTCCAAGAGCATTTCCCCACTTTAACTGTTTGGGAGTATGTTAATGTGTAGAGTGATAACTCCTATGATTTATAGTATTAATATATACTAAGATAGGTATCTAATGTTTATTATGGGGATTGTTAAATCTATCTAGATATATCTGAGGGAAGAGAGCTAGACACAACTTGTTAGAAAATAACTTCATTACTATTGGACAAACCAATCTCAAATTGTTTCTGTCTCCCAATATTTTACAGTCAATTGAATTCATGGAAATGTTCGAATGGAACATCAGAGATGGTGTTTATTCTGTCTTTTGTTTTATTGTCCTGTGGGAAACCCAAACCTTTTTTTAATGTAATTTCCATGTCAGAGGGTCAAATTTAATTCCAAGAATGAATGATCTATGCCCAGGATAAAATTTTAGTTCAAAGGTCAACTGATCTGGGGGAATCTTGTACTGCTTTATAAAGAATCAATTTTAATGCTGTAAACATAGTTTTTTTATCTTTGTTTTTTGTTGTCTTTTTTTATTTTTTTGGTTTTGTTTAGTTTTGTTTTTTTTTTTTTAAAGTATAGTTATTTTCACCATTTTCACAACAGATTAAGTTATCACAAAAAAATTAAATCAACAAAGATCTTTTTTCATACAATAAAACAATAATTAAATCCCTAAATCAAACACCTGCCTAAACCAAACAACAAAAACTGTGAACATGGTTCACTTGTTGATACCACCTGCTCCCTTCCTTCATAAAATCCCCATAAGTTATTCAGATGGAAAAACAAAGTAGAAGATGCACAATGACATCATGTGATAAAGAATATTTGAAAGTTTTATCAAATTTCATACATGACCATGCTGTAGGTAATTTCAATAGCTTTCTGGGGAGAAGGTGATTTAGGAGCTTTTAAATGTAAGTATTTGTAAGAATCAGGCAAAATGGGAAAAATCGGGAACATGCAAGTCAAAACCCCACCAATATGACTATGTAATATCGCTCAAGGATACTTTCTCTATTTGTAAAGACCATAATTTGATCTCTGCATCACTGGCTTTGCACAAAAATGTTTCAATAGAATCTTGGAAAAATGAAGTTTTTTACAGAGTTATCTGCCCTTGAAATGTTCTTTTTCAGTGCATTTCAATAAAATTGTAACTCAATGGTCCAGCATGATATGGACAATCTTGTCATTTTTCCTTGATTCTGATGGTGCAAATAGTCAAATTACATTATCAAAATGATAGGTTTTTTTCATACCATGTTTTATCGACTGCCTGATTCTTACAGAGACTGACACTTAAAATTATCTTGCTATACTGTATTTGAATTTAGTGTATCAGGGAACTTGTTTGTACTTATCTTCCATGATATTGTCATTTGTTATGCGGACTTTTCTTTTCACAATTCGTTTTGAATGCTGCATAGATTTTATCAGTTCTGTAATTTAATTATTACCCTTCATCTTTTAAATGCAAATCCTCAAAAACTGTTCTTGGGATTTTAAACTACAGCATAATGTCCGTTTTGAAGTCGAGACAGAAAATATCACAGCAAGCCCATCATTCTGTTTATCCACGACATCACAGTTTATGTCATAGGAAACTACCAATATTTTTTAGTATCACGACAGTAGCATGAGAATAGAAATTGTTAGTCAGTAGGAACTATGGAAGATTGATAAAGTTACCGATAAACAGTGGATTAGAATCTAGATATTCGTGAAGCAAAATAAATGTTTTCGATGACTTGCAACTGAAATTAATTTTACCATGAATTCATAGGACACATGAAGCAAGAAAAGTTATATACATAACTTGCCATTCTGATTGAAGTAATGAAACTTACACATTTTACATGTTCATGGTTTAGTGTTCCTTTAATGTGAGCACAGATACAGTTCAGGGTGTGGGAAATTTCTCCCCATTCATTAAGGGCTTATTGCCTGTCTTAGGCTATTTTTTTTCTCTCTCACTATTTGATAGGGTTGTTGTATCTTTACACATTCCCCATTTCCAATTTTTGGTTTGGTTACACTAGTGCAAATCTATTTATAGAATGGTAAGTGGTGGGTGGAGAAAATATTTTCATGAAATTTTTCTGAGCAATTATGAATTACAGTCACTAGATATGAATAGGATATTTAATTGGAAGGATTTAAGAACTAAAATGTGATTACCAGTGCCAAAGAATGCCTAGTTTTAACGAGTGTGCGGAACTTGTTCTGCGCACAAGTTAAATCTAACTGTATTCTTGGCATTAGTAATCATATTTTGGTAATTCACGATAACCAATTAATTATCCTAGTCATTATACAAATTTCCTCAATTATTCCTTGCTATTTTCAATATTAATTTCAAATTTTGTAAATGGCAGATTGATTGCAAGTTGTGACATTTTGGCGGGAGAAAGTCAGAGAGTGAAATGACCGAATTTATTTCGCAGTCTGAATTATTAAAATTTATTACGCTGGGCACATTCAATAAATCACTGCTATCTATATTATAATTGGTATGCAACTTCAGTATCGGTTCCATGATGTGGGAGACAATTTCAGGTCTGTGGCACTTCCTGATTACCGACTTTACTACAACCTGGCCATTTCCGTCTTCATTCCATTTTTTTTTTTGTATCTGTTATAGCTTTTCAAGTTGAACCAAGAAATAAAACTGTTTCTATTTACACAATCTTATGAATATTCCAAATCTGAACAGTCTATCCATCATATTAAGAAGATCATCTATATTTGGTTAATTTATTTGTAGACAGAATTTCTATAAGTGGTGAGATACAGACATAAATCTTTTCTATTTTGAGTTATTGTTCTATAGATGGACCTTATAAGATTAAGTTTTCATTCCAATACCTTCACTTAGGCAACTCATACTTCATGAGAGGTAGACGGTCATACATTTGGGTTTAATGGAATTGGAATACATTATGAGTTCCATATTTATTTTTTCCATTAGTTTCTTTTGACATAAAAATTTCTAATATGCTGATGATTCTATGGTACATTTATGTAAGATTTAAATTTGTTTAAAGATTCAGGTCATTACAAATTTATTTGTGAGTGCCTATCTGTGAATGATGAACTTTCCAATGCAAGTGTTAAAAAAAAACAAGCAACTGTATTTTTTATTCCAATTTCTACACTCCAGCAGTTCTAAATTCATTAATTTAAGTCATATTTATGTTGGATGTCAATTTCAAGGGGCAATATTGGATGTTCAGATATTTTTTTCCTTAATTGTATTTGATTTGTAGAACAAATTTGCATCTGCTGAATAAAAGATTTATTTGAGTAGATTAAATTTAAA
Organism: Perna viridis; assembly: GCA_037379345.1. Taxonomy (NCBI): domain Eukaryota; kingdom Metazoa; phylum Mollusca; class Bivalvia; order Mytilida; family Mytilidae; genus Perna; species Perna viridis. The sequence goes on from CM074515.1 coordinate 26,042,235, forward strand.
TTTGCATATAGAATTAGGTCAGTGTAGTTTCATTTGCAGGTATAGAATGACTAATGATAAGCTGTGTAGTACCAGGCAAAAAGGGGAGGGGGGACAGATATTTTATAGTTCTGCTGATTTGGATTAAGATAAAGTAATAAAAAAAAATCCTGTATTTCTATGTACACTCATAGTTTGAGATATTGCATGCATGGCTTTTTGACTACTAGTAATACTGCATGGCTGATGTCACATTGAAATTGTTTTCTGTGGCAAAATTATCAGAATCAGTATTAATTGGTCATTTATTTAGTAGGTATTTGCCTAAATTTAATCACTTAAAATTTTAAGGGCAAGAGCTTAGTGTCTTAATACAAGCAGTATGTATTATGGTGATTATATAGAAGTACTTACTGTATTTTGGTGTGTGCAATATGCATTTGTGTATGGTAGTCAGTGCAATTTTGAAGGTCAAAATGTGTGAAAAAAAGTTTTTTTCTAGACTTCGATTGCACTAGAATTTTGTAAGAAAAAAGATTGATATATTTTGCACTTGATCGGTTGATTTATAAACCTTAATGTGATATTTCTGACTAAAATGTGATGGTAAGAATTTTATATTCAAACTAAAACATTATGTTAAGATCAGTAGCTATATAATACAGATAATTTTAATTTTGAAATATGATATATGTTAAATGGTTTATAAACGAAAATCAAGTTAAAAAAAATCAGACATTTATGGTTTGGGTTGTAACTCAAAGTTAACAATTTTTCATTTTAAAACATTCTTTTCAGGAAGGAAATTGTAAGAAACAATTAAACTAAGTTTCACAATAATCATTTTCAGCATTGAATAAGGAGGTTTTGTCAAAAAAGAACTTTTCTACTTTTGGTTTTAAGTAAATTTGTTTTAATCTCTAACCAAGTATTATAAGAAAGAAATACTGTCCAACCATTGTCTGAAGCATGTTATTAAGACATTTGAACATGATTTGAAGAAAAAAATATTTTGTTCAATACTTGAAGATGTATTTGATGATTAGATAAACTTTTCTTTCAATAACATTTCACTTCCAGTTTCTTCATTTACATTATGCAAGGTCATTTCTCTTTGGAAAATCTTTTATTTCATGGTCAATTCTTATACATAGATGCATAATACACACCCCTATGCTCTGAAAATGATTTCAGTGTAAAAATGTGTGTGCATTATACTCACCAAAATAGGGTACTGTGAAATAACTAATATTCATGGAATACTAACTTTCGTGGTTTTTCATGAGTAGACAAAACCATGAAATTTAGTTTCCAACGAAAGGAAGATTCCCCTTGATTTGTATCCTGAAAACCTCAAAATCACAAATTCAAGAATCCACAAGGTTGTGTTTCTTCCGTTACCCATGAAAACCCATGAAAATTGGTATCCATGATTAAGTACTCTCACAGTATATGCATGATTAAAGAAGTTTTAGTATTGCTGACTATGAATAGAAATAACAGGAAACTGTTTCTAATTGTTTTTTTAATGTGCAATCTGTATATTAGTGCTTTCTGGTAGACTCGTTTGTATGGAAAAATCCTTAACCAAATGGCTTTAAATGGATGATGGTTTCTATTGGAAAAGTGCTGAAGTGTTCTATTGGCTAAGCCTATGTGAATAATATTGTGTGAGTTGTGCAGAAAGGTCATAGAAAATTACCAAGAATAAAAGAAATTTTTGATTTTTTTTTTTTTTTGAAAGTTAGATTTCCTGAAAACTAGTTCTGAATTTAGATGTCAGTTTGATGGGTAGTGGGAGTTTATACATGTCTATCCTGAAAGGAAATACATTTAGTTACAAGGCATTTCAAGGGCAAGTCAAGGGAAACCTATTGTTAACAAGTGGGTATAGAACATGAAGTAAAAGTAGCAGGGTAGGATATTATTGGCCATGGCTTTTCCAATTACTGATATATGAAGTAAAAGTATCTGGGTACAATATTATTGGCCATGGTTTTGTCAATTTCTGGTACATGAAGTAAAAGTAGCAGGGTAGGATAGTATTGGCCATGGCCTTGTCAATTACTGGTACATGAAGTAAAAGTATCAGGGTGGGATATTATTGGCCATGGCTTTGTCAATTACTGGTGCATGAAGTAAAAGTATCAGGGTAGGATATTATTGGCCATGGCCTTGTCAATTACTGGTACATGAAGTAAAAGTATCAGGGTAGGATATTATTGGCCATGGCTTTTTCAATTACTGGTACATGAAGTAAAAGTATCAGGGTAGGATATTATTGGCCATGGCTTTGTCAATTACTGGTACATGAAGTAAAAGTAGCTACCGGTAGGTAGGATATTATTGGCCATGGCCTTGTCAATTACTGGTACAGCTTGAAAACTTTTTGGACTCTTTTTTTTTTAAAATAGAGACTTCATTTTCTAATAAGTACCTGAATTTTATTTATTTATTTATTTTTGTTTTTGTTTTTGTTTAATGAGTTTCTAATGACTCTGTACTAGACAAAGTAATTATCAAGATTGCATGTAACAGACAGAAAAAAGGTTTTCAGTTAAATATTTATAGAATTCGTCTGTAATGTTTACTTAAAGCAGGTAAAATTAGAAAAAAGTCCAGGGTCAATAGGAATGTCAGAAGAATTCATTAATTTCCTAGATTCTAATTTCAGATTCTTTTTTTTTTGTATCACTTTAATAAATTATAATAGGATAAAAACTGTATTTTGCAATTCTGAAGTAAGGTTTTCTTATATTTTTGTGACAATTTTAGTATTGAGGCAATTTAATTATTTAAATTTGAGTTTATACCATAATAAGCTATGCACATGATTATTGATTTTTGACATATTGTCATGAGGGGCACGATACAGGGCTGGTGCCTATTTGATTACGTTGGTGCCTCCTCATCCTGGGGTCAGATTAGTCCTTAAAGGTTGTTGGGGGAATTTAGCTCGTGGTGAATGGTATATTTTGCATGGGTGATATATGTAATGTGAGATTTACAGGCAGATGATTGGTGATTAATTTTAGTTGCTTGGGTAGAAAGTTCTCTTGTATTTGCAAAAGAGGTTAAATTTTTATGTTTTGAAATTGTAACTATTGTGAAATCCTACCCACCAACCCAACGTCCCCTCTACCTGTGCTGCTCTTAAATACTTCAATGTTCTTAAAGTTTTTTACCTGGCATATTTTCAGGATATTATTTTTCCCCCAACTTATTTTTATGTAAGGGGTACTTTTATTTTTGAAAAGTCTTGTTTAGTGTGTAGTGGCAGTGGTTTCTAATACCTAAGTATATAGATAATTTGGTCTCTGATATTCAGTTTTTTTCCTCCTAGCCTTCTGCATCAAGCACATGTTAAGATGTTTTCTATACACTTGCTATTAGAGGGGGAGTGGGTGATATTTTGAATGGAATTACCATGCACAGTACCAGTTTTAATATTTTTTTTTTTTTAGTGATAAAAATCTTGTTTATAAAGGAAATGACTTGACCTACATTTGAAAATTCAAATCTGTATTCTATATAATGTTTCATGGTGGGTTTAATTGAAACTGAAGCCAACAAACTACCCAATTAATCTTATTTATACTTTAAAGATAATAGTTCCATTTTTCATTTAAATGTGTAATGTTTTTTTTTTTGATTCTTTGAAATAATTATCCTGTGCCCAGGAGTTAAAAAATTCACTTTGACTAAAAAGCCATGAATGTATATTTTGCTGTGTCTCACAATTATTTTCATTAGGTTTTAGAATTTATGTGTTATAAAGTCAAATTTCAAAAGATAAATGTCATTCAGTTGAGATAGATTGAAGTAGAAACAGACTTTATGTGTCCTATTAAGTACAGAATTTATATTAAAAAAAAATAAATAAAATCGGTTGTATTGCTGAGGCTACAAATTTAGTGCAGAGACTTACAGTAATTGAGTTGTTGCTGTCAAATATTAGGGATTGGAAACCCTCAAAATATGATTATAATATATAGGAATAATGTCGCTTTATTTTATGATATTAAATTATTGCTCTAATTGTGGAATTAAAACACCATAATGTAGTTAATAACTGTCTTTTTCATCTGTTTAGCTTTAAGTATGTTGCATTGGGAGACTGTCTTGGTGCAAATTTTGCACTGGTTCAATTTTATGTAATAAAATGGAGAAAATGATGCAAGAAAGTACTTATTCAGCCAAAGAGATTTTCTATTTTTTTTTTTATTAATTGAATACTCAGGGCTCATGAGAATTTTAATGGTTTTTCTTTGCACTTGCTTCTAGTTTGTGGTGACAATTTCATTGATTTGTTAAACATCACACAAAACCTAACAGCTATGAATGCCAGAATGCTGTATATCAATGTCATACAATATTTTAACCCCCCTGGTGCGATATTTTGGCTCCCTGCTGCGATAAGTTATCCCCTTGTTGCAATATTTTGACCTCCTGCTACGATATTTTAACCCCCTGCTGCAATATTATAACCTCTCTGCTGCGATATTTTAACCCATCTGCTGAGATAAATTAACCTCCCTGATGCAATATTTTAACCCACTGATGCAGTAAATTAATCTCCTGTTTCGATATTTTAACCCCCTGGTGCGATAAATTAACTGTTATGATATTTTAACCCCTGCTGAATTATATTAACACCCTCTATGATATTTTAACCCCCTGCTGTGATATTTTACCCCCCCCCCCCCGCCCCAAGTTATGATATTTTAAACCCCCTTCTGTGATAAATTAACCCTCTGTAGGGAGGTTATTTTAAAATAACTCTGGGGGTCAATATTTCCTATGATATATTGACCCTGGGGTTAAGATATCATATGATATTTTAACCCCATTGTCAATATTTTGCTGGGGTCAAAATATCATATGACACCTGGATGTTATGATTGTTCTTATTTAGAATTCCTGATTTAAAGTGGAACAAGTTGTGGGGTCATAGTATGCCAGTCCCTAAAAGTTAAAACAATATCATTTGCCAATTCAGGAATCTAGCTTTTTTTTGTTAATGACAGTACTTCTCGAAGAAGGTAAAATTAGACCTCATTAAACACACTGAAGACCTTACTTCAAGTTTTGGTTGTAATTGACATTTATTTTATCACAATTTTGTACCTTTCAACCTTGTCTAAGATAGTAATAAGGCTTCCAATGTCAAGCTGAAATGCCTAATATTTTTAATGATGAAATGGAACCCTATACTTTCTATTTTTATAACACTGTCCAGGAAATGACAGAAGAATCAGTCAAAGTTCTGTCATTATTGGACATTAAGATATATTGTACTTAGAGATAGTATGTTGGCAGATTGTGTTGCTTGATTGGCCATTTTATCTGGGGATGTTAACCTATATTCCTGAAGTTGACTGGACACATAATTCCTTAAAAAACTACCCAAGCTTTTTTATTACATGCTTAAATAACAGTTAAGACATGTAGGTAGCTGCTGGTCTATATCCATTGTCTTTTTTTATAGGGCACCTTCTTTGTGTGATCTGTTAATCAACAAGTATCGAAGAAATACCATTTTGTACAATGTTGAGAACCCCTATAATGGAGAAATTTGGCAAACATTTAATATGAATTTTTACATTTTGAAATCAGCCGCTGTTTCAGTAATATTTACAACTGCAGGAAGTTACGTTAGGTAATTACAATATATTTTTTTTTAAATTGCTTAGTGGCATACATTGAAGATATTCATTGCTAACAAATACATGAAGGTGAGGCAGATGAAGACATGTTATAAGCCTTGTTAATCTACAAATACTACATGACGTAATATGATTAAGGCTCTGCGTACCTATATATGGTGGACCTATTTTTACTCAAATAACTTTTGACTTTGTTGATAATTCATCACTATGTTGTTATATCCCTGATGTCTCCACGAACAGGAATATGCAAGACTGCTTATAACACTCACTGTACATCAGAACATCTACTTATATATATATGATGTCACTGACCCTCTGTCCCTAATATGTAGACAAATAATGTATAAGCAAGGTATTGTGACATTTAGTCCAAACGTAGTTCCTTTTCTATCATTCAATACATCTTTTATAAAAAGTGTCTAGTTTTGAAAATCTTAGTATGTTGATCAAGGAAATTATTTTAATTAAAGTACTTTACTTTTCATAACTATTATTTTAAAAAAAAACTTTTCAATAGATGAAATGATCTGTATGATAAGGCCTACAAAAGTCTCTTTTGGATTGAAGTTATTGGACGACTCCTTATTAGATTTATTGCCCTTGAAAGACAAAAAATGGCAATTTTTGGCCTATTTCTTGGAAACTATGATAGATACAAAAAATAAAATTTATTTTACAGAATAATTCTTATGATATGTCCATTGGGTATTCAAAGGTGTAGGACAACTCCTTGTTAGTGTTATTGGCCTTGAAGGGCAAAAATTGAACTGGGTGAGAAATTCAGGCTCCTAGGAGTCTCTTGTTTAATTCTGCACAAGCTGTTGTCATAGAAAGGAATGCTACCTCATTTTTTTCAAAGAAGTAGAAAATTTTGCCCTCTCACAAATATTTATAAAAAAAGACATCAGAAACTTAACACTTTCCCAATTTTTCAAAGGTTTGGATAAAAATAGAGTTTTATGCTTTATGGTGGCTTGAAGGAGACTGCAGCATTGATTTACTTAACGTTTTTAAGCTTTTGATTTCTTTCCATTTCAAACTTCAGGCTCTAAAAAGATGTTTCACAATGGTTGTCACCAATGAAGAACTTTTTAATCTGGTGAATGACAGAATGAATAGATCTGGACCAGGGACTACCATTACATTATAAAATTGTCATTCTAATTACTGTTAGAAACTTTACTTGTTTCATTTAATGTGAAGCTAAATGGTATCCAAAATATTTTTTAATCAGTTGGAACTACTTAGCCATATCTACTATACTAAAAAATAACTTGCTTGATACAGTCCATTGCTACATGTATGTGCATGTGAAATTTTGATAGTAAATCTCTGTTGAATGTTTTCATAACCTGCTGTTATCTATGTGGTTTGTTTTTGTTTGTTTTAAGAAGCGGTATGTTGCTATTGGCAACAAGTGATGTTAGTAGTAGTGTTTAACTTAAATTTCTTGGCAGGCATTTTTTTAGCCTTAATTCATATTGCAAAAATTATTTATTGTTAAGACTGCTTGGCTCCCCCCAGACTTCAGTTTATTTTGCATCTATTATATGCTTAAAATTAACATTTTGGTCCATGGTGAGGTATTCTTCTCATGGGTAGGTGTGGCAATTTTTCACCTAATTTGTCTTGGAAAAGTGCAAATATTTATTACTTGGTTTCTTTAGAAAGCCAAGACACTATATAATTGTGTTTGAATATACAAAAGCTTGTTTGAAGTGCAGTATTTGAAAAAAATTGACAGTTATTGGTGAAATTGAAGAAAATATTAAATTCCAAAACTTCCCCTTTTTATGAAAAACTCATTATTGTTACATTGAAACTGAAAAATTGGTGCCTGAAATGAGAAGATATGTTAGATACATCGCTAATTAAAACAAAAGAACCCAACATGTATTTTATACACCCTTTATTTGCCATGTTGAGGCATATTTTTCATGGGTAAGGGTGGCATTTTCCCACATAACATGGCATGAAAATGTTCAAATATTTATTGGGTAGGCTCATTTTGAAGCTTAGACATAATATTAATGCTCTGTATCACATAAAAGCTTTTTAAACTACAGAATTCTGAAATTCTGAAATTTCCCATTTTTCCGATTTTATAGTAATTGTCTCCCTAAAAGGAAAAACTAAGCACTTGAGTTGATCAGATATGTTTTGTACGTCTATCTTAATTATATATGCTTATAACATGAGTTCTATGCTCTTGGTATAATGTGAATGAGAATTCTGTTTGATCCTCTGACCAGTTTTCTAGGGTTAATATTTTTACCATTTTTTTTTAAATCTCTCTTGAAAATTAGTTTTTTGTGGTTTATTTATGCAGAAAATAAAATTATCTCTTGAATGATTCCAAATTTGGGATAATTCAGTGGAGTAATAACTTGTAGAGTAGAATTTATCTGACTTTTACGGAAAATTCAAAAATCCCATTTTTTTTGCCTATTTGGATAAATTCTGACTACATAAATCGGCAAAATTCATAAAAAAAAATCCCCGGAATTATAAATGTGATAATACTAAACAGAAAATACCAAATAAGCCATTTTTTACTGAAGCATAAATACTCTAGGGATTTTGTCATTGAAAAATATGCCAATTTAAGCGATTTTTTGGCGGGGTAGGGGTACATTATTTTCATTTTACCCCTAATCTCTAAGTGTTACCGCAACTGTTTTGGTATTATTGGAAAGCTGAGACATTTGGCTACATGATAATACCTAAATATGTTTAGTTTGTTCTCACATGCTATCCCAGGAAGACTTAGACGGTCAAACAATGGAGTCACAAAAATTTTGGCTTTTTGAACCGGTGGGGTACAAATATAGGCTTATACTAAAAAGGATCCGAGAATGTTCTTTGGCGACAAATTGATTTGGTCATGGGAGGTATAAAGGTATAAAAAAATCACCATGTTGATGAGGGGGGGGGTGCTCGATGGACCCTCCCAGTCCATGGACTACAGCCCTCTTTTCCCTCGCTTTCATCTCTTGCAACATCCTTTTAGGTTTAGTGGGCCAGATTAATTTGTACAGATACCGGAAATATTACAGGTCTCCACGGTTGGTGGGAATATTTTATATATATCATGTGACGTAAACAAAATTCAGACGCAACAGCTGTAATTCTGAATTCCAAAAAAAATAGAAAACAATTGCTTTTCCTATCTTAGAAAAACTATGCTTCAATTTGGATAAGACAATCGGAGTTATATTTTTTCCGAGGTGGGTTAGGTTCTTGACAACAGCAACATTGGAACAGCAAAGATACATGTATGAGCATCCATGTTTTTTCCCCGAATGATTTAAAAACAATCATATTCACTTCTCTTAATAAGTGAAAAAAATAGAAAAGACTCAAAAACTATCAGAAAAGATGAAGTTATTTTTTACTGAAATCCAATCTAAACCTATATATTTTTATTTGTTTGACATAAGGAAACAATGAATTTTTTCCATAAGGACTGTCACTTTTTGTTACTTCTGGGACATTACTTTTTTTTTTTTGTTAGTATTTTGGGGAACCTTAAGGAAAATTACGATAGGACATGTGATAACCATAGAGATCACACTGCTTTGGGGTGCTCGCTATTAAGCTTATTTTGTATTTTTGTATGAGTGGTAGACATGCCTTAGTTTTGTCTTATTGATATCAAGTGGTAAGACTTTTTCAAAAGATAAATGGGGTACAAGTTACATCATAACATATAGTTCTAGTAAGGGCTTATTACCCTAAAGAAGGTTCATGAAGAGACAGGTACATGTATGGAGGAATCACATGTAGCTATCAGCATGATGACAGCTGTATGATCTTCAATAGGTCATATTTAATTTACACTGTATAGTTCTGTGGTTTTTGACAGTGTATAAACTTTCTAATGTGAACTTGTTGGTAAAACCTCTACACTACAAATGACTCTCAAAATTTGGAAGTTAATGCATTCTGTTGTAAAATCATATGAAAGATCATAGAATTTAGTAAGTCGCACTGGTATTACAAAAACATGATAATGGTCTGCACCTAAGGATTTTTCAGCAACGAGACAGAGAGATGATTTTCTTTCTTTGCTTCTGTATAACTGCATATGATTATTTCACTAGATTGGGAAAATTTTACTTGATATGGGATTGGAATTAAGGTTATTGGAGCAGACTGTAATCTGAAAGACATACCACACTGTTACTCAAATAGAGCGAAATTGTATTGGAACTTCACTGACTGAAACATAATTTTGACATTTTTTCCAATACAAAACCAGTCAAAATATCATTTAATTTCTGACAGATCAAAAGGATTTTTGTCTTTGACATGACAGAATTTATGGTCCTATGAGTTTTCCCATTACTGTTAGCTTTGCTTTATATTGGTTGAATGCAAAACTATTTGACTATTTGTTTATGATGTGGACTAATATATTGATAAAGGACTCATGGTAATTGATACAGTCAAAAATAATTTGATCTCAGACCTTTCAATTTATTTTTGACAGTTTAAACAAGTTCAAGGATGTTTTCTTTGATCTGTTTTTTCTTTTCCATTTTGGCAAATGTTTGATGTTTGTATGGTTGCAATGATTTGATTTTTGTGCTCCAAAACTCATCAATAAATTTTGCTACAAATTTGACATCAATACTTAGCAAAAGTTTATCAATGTCAGATAAACTAAGCTTAGAACTTCATGTTTCAAAACTTAACATCCCTGTGATTGTAAATCATAATTTGGGTTTTGTCAAAATTTATATATTAACACATTTATTAACTTTCTCAGTCTTAATAGGTTGGTTCAGTCATTTATAAGGTTTCCTCTCTTGCTCTTCCTCTCAAAGTAATAATTACTACTACATGTATATTCAAGTCAATTAGTCAAACTTCATCAGAGTACTGTAGTACAAAAAGTGTGATGCATTAAATTATATAAGAAGAATAGGTATGGTGTGTATGTCAAAGAGACAACAATCCCACCAGGATGAAAATGTCAGCCCAAGGCAAACCATTAGTGTTCAGTGACTGACGAGGAAATCCTCACATCATAGGGCAGGCTGCAGCTAGCCCCAAAACATCATTATACACAGGTACAACAATAGATTTGCCCCTATATACTTAAGTAACCAAAACAATAAACTGAAGGTGGAAATGAAACAAAACCTACAAAGGCCAGAAATTGGGACAGGTGCAAAAAATATGGTAAGGTTAAAGTACTTAGGCACGATTACAACCCTCCCCCTTAAAAATCTGGCCAATGTGGAAATAATATTACACAATTAAGCACACCTAAAAATCAGTTCAAAAAGGTCTGAGTCCCCTGTTACAACGGAAATAAACAAACTGAATATTTTAAATTACACAAATGTACAAACTAAGGACTACTAAGCAGTTACCTGACATACCAGCTCCATACCATACATATTTGAATCCAGCTTGTTTTGTGTTCGACTGTACTTAAGAATAACAGAATTATTAGATCATCAGCTGACAGTATATTGACTAATGAATTACTAATGTTATCACTGAATTATTTAATTTTAGGACAAGAAAGTGAAGTATTTAATCTGTACAGATATAGCTGCTAGAGGTCTAGACATAGGTGGTCTTCCTTATGGTAAGTTCATCTTTAATGTTCAGCGTAGGTGTTAAGTTCCCCAACTTTCAATAGAAGCCTCTGGTTATGTCATACAAAATTCCAGAATCTCCCACGGAGTGCCCATGTCAAAGCAGGAGATTTAGCCACATTCAGAAATTCATTTTGTCTTTTTGAATGTTTACCTTAAAAATTGTGTTTAATCACTTTGATTCTTGTCAAAACAAATTGATCTCTGACCTGAGATATTAAAGGAAAAGACCACCTTAGCATAAAGTTAGGTTTTTATGAAAAATCATACCTATGTAAACAAAATTAAATTACCTTTAATACAAATTACACAAGGCTATGCAAAATTTTAAATCTTTAAAAAAAAAAAAAAAACATATATAGTTGGCTATGTTGCAGATCTCATCTACCTGAAGGAATCGATAGTGTTGATAATTATCGGACTTTATTGGTCTTTACAGATAGCTTCCGATTAACTTGTCACATCACTAAATTGTTTCGGTACTTCTATGTTTCTGTTTTTCTAGTCACCAAAACAAAACAACCAGCTGCAAATCCTGCCATTCTTAGATGTTTTCTGATGTTTCCTTCATTTTGTCCATTAAATTCTTCTTCGGTGTCTTCCGGACAAGGAAGTCTTTCTTTTTTGGACTTTGTATCTAATTATCTACTTACTTTCACTTTTTAAACCCACTTCAATTGATCATGGTGGCACCCATAGGCACAGGCATTTCAAGTTCCCTAATTTTGAATCGCAATTATTAAGTTAATTTTCATGAACGTTCGACAAACAGTTTTCATATTTATGACTTGGACAATATCATAGTCTTCAGAATTGAGGGGAAGGGATGTCATGAGATATTGTCACAGTTAAAATGGATTTAAGTTCAAATAAGGTCTGTTGCTGAAGTGAAAAACAGGTTGCCAAAACAAAACCTTTGTAAATTTTCTGTTTTGAGAAAGTTTTGAGAGGGAAATCTCTCAATTTGAAATTTTCAAAGGTTAATACCAATGTGTTCTGTAGTGATTAAGGACAAGTAAAAGGTTTGAAGTAGTTACCTTGAACTTCAAGATATTGTATCTATTGTTTTGTGGTGATTTTTTTTTTCTTTCAAGGGGAAGGTGTGACTACAGTTACAGGTTTAACAAGGTTGAAGTCCCAATTTACATGAATAAAAGTGTAAACCATTCTAATTTGTTTTTAACTCTACACATTTCCTTTTTTGGTGTTTTGATCCTTGTAACTGGTCTATCACTGCAACTTCCCTACTGTTTCTGAACACTACACAAAAATATAGTCCATATTTAATTCCTTTTTATATCATTCAATACGTCTTTTATAACAAGTAAATATGTTTCTTGCAACTTATCAGCTCAATGCTATTCTATTATTTATGCAAATAAAATTAAGATCTAGTCTTCATATCAACTCAAAATTTGAGGGACTCTTTTTGACCTTGAAAGGTATTTAGTAATAAATTTACATTTAGGGAACTTATTTCTTGCAGTAATGTGGATAAAATGTGTTAAATAGATTCATTTTAACACACTTGGTGGGAAAATTCAAATTGATAAAAGTGTCTAGTTTTAAAACTTGTGCTAAGGGAATTATTTTCTTAAGCTGATATTGGTTTTATTTAAGTCTAATTGTTATATAGGATAAATACTCTGTTAATATAGCTTTGGAACGTAATGCACATTAACTTTTTGATAGATATAAAATTGGGGGAAAAGATGAAATGGAATCAAATATGTAGATGCGTGTGAAGTTGGATCAGTAGTATAGATTGGCTTTCAGTTTATACATATTAAAAAAGGACAGTTCTTAATTTTATTTAAAATGCAATGTATGATCACAATTTTATTTAACATCATATAATCTTTGAAAGTTTGTTCATGCTACAATTTTCACAAGAATCAAAAAACTGCCAGTATTATCAGCACTTTGATTTCTTCTGTTTTATTCCTACACATATTGCCAATAAATTGAGGATAGGGAGACATGTTCTTAATGCCCTAAAGGAGTTTTTGCTAGCTTTACATAGATATAGTCCTTTAAAAAATTAAATCTTAATTCCATTCATTGTAAAATTGTGGTAAATTGCTTCCTGTTACTCAATACGGAAGCAATTTTGTTGTTTTTTTCAACTGATTCAATTTCATTTGTCAAACCTCCATTTGTTTCATTCCATTTTAAAGTTTGTAGGTGTGAACCTTTTTTATGCAGTAAATAATGCATGTTACCAGCTAAATCAGATATATTGCACTTCTCAAAGTGATTAAATTGGATTCTTAAGTCCTCTCTAATTTCAACTTTTCTAAAGTAATTACACATCACTCAGGGTATGAAAAATCATGATGATGACAGTGGACTTTCCTACACAGGCTTCTCATGATAGATATTCTCTGTAATTACTACTGCTAGCATTTGACAAGGAGTTCTGGTGCCAAAGAGTTGCGTAATAGGGATGATTTTAGTGATTCTGATGTTATTTGAATCCCTTGGGACTTGGACACTTCCTTATTTCTTTAATTGCCCTTATGTGTTGGTTGATAGATGACCTATCGGCATCTGTTTCATTACAGTTTATTAGGGTGCTCCAGTCTGTCTCACAAAATGTATGTCTGTTTGTCAGTTCACAAAGTGTCTGGTGCTGTTTAATAATGAAACCGTTGGAACTCTGTCAGACCTCAGAGCAGTCTGAACCTTGTCATTATAGTATATTTTGAAAGTAATGAAGTATGCTGAAGAAAGTAGGTCAAAATATTTAAGACTTAAGAATTGAGTCGATTACACAGGGTTTTGGTTTAAACATGCTCGAAATGCATTGAACATATAGGTAGTCTACTGATTATATGCTTCCATCAAGGGCAAGAAGCCCATGGTAAGATTCCCAATAAAGTCTTAACTGGAATTTGTAGTTACTGCTTCTCAACTAAGCATTTGACATAAACAGAGGGACATCTGTTTGGTTCCAAGTCTGAATAATGTACCCCAAGGCATGTCTTTCTATAGACAGTTGCTTGTGAGCTTAGCACATTGAAAATCTGGCTCAGCATGTTGATTCTACTACAAAACAGGGTCTTCTTGATTAGTTAGATATTTTTGTCCTAAATTGCAGTTATCTGTGTCAGATTATAGTATCAACTGAAGACCAAGGCATCTTATTAAAAGTCAGAAGACCTCTATTAGAACAAGGAATAGGGCATCTATAATCAGGGGAAAGTGACGTGAGAAAACTTACTTAACAGTATAAATAAACTGAAAGAAAATATAGAAACTTAAGAATAAATGAGCAACTAAATTCTGACTCCATTTGTGATGCATGAGGGCCTTATGGAAGTTCTTAGGTGTGTTACCCTCTCAAAATAACTGAATTCTGACTCCATTTGTGATGCATGAGGACCTTATGGAAGTTCTTAGGTGTGTTACCCTCCCAAAATAACTAAATTCTGACTCCATTTGTGATGCATGAGGGCCTTATGGAAGTTCTTAGGTGTGTTACCCTCTCAAAATAACTAAATTCTGACTCCATTCCTGATGCATGAGGGCCTTATGGAAGTTCTTAGGTGTGTTACCCTCTCAAAATAACTAAATTCTGACTCCATTCCTGATGCATGAGGGTCTTATGGAAGTTCTTAGGTGTGTTACCCTCTCAAAATAACTAAATTCTGACTCCATTCCTGATGCATGAGGGCCTTATGGAAGTTCTTAGGTGTTACCCTCCCAAAATAACTAAATTCTGACTCCATTCCTGATGCATGAGGGCCTTATGGAAATTCTTAGGTGTGTTACCCTCCCAAAATAACTAAATTCTGACTCCATTTGTGATGCATGAGGGCCTTATGGAAGTTCTTAGGTGTGTTACCCTCTCAAAATAACTAAATTCTGACTCCATTTGTGATGCATGAGGGCCTTATGGAAGTTCTTAGGTGTGTTACCCTCTCAAAATAACTAAATTCTGACTCCATTTGTGATGCATGAGGGCCTTATGGAAGTTCTTAGGTGTGTTACCCTCCCAAAATAACTAAATTCTGACTCCATTTGTGATGCATGAGGGCCTTATGGAAGTTCTTAGGTGTGTTACCCTCCCAAAATAACTAAATTCTGACTCCATTTGTGATGCATGAGGACCTTATGGAAGTTCTTAGGTGTTACCCTCCCAAAATAACTAAATTCTGACTCCATTTGTGATGCATGAGGGCCTTATGGAAGTTCTTAGGTGTGTTACCCTCTCAAAATAACTAAATTCTGACTCCATTTGTGATGCATGAGGGCCTTATGGAAGTTCTTAGGTGTGTTACCCTCTCAAAATAACTAAATTCTGACTCCATTTGTGATGCACGAGGGCCTTATGGAAGTTCTTAGGTGTGTTACCCTCTCAAAATAACTAAATTCTGACTCCATTTGTGATGCACGAGGGCCTTATGGAAGTTCTTAGGTGTGTTACCCTCCCAAAATAACTAAATTCTGACTCCATTTGTGATGCACGAGGGCCTTATGGAAGTTCTTAGGTGTGTTACCCTCCCAAAATAACTAAATTCTGACTCCATTTGTGATGCACGAGGGCCTTATGGAAGTTCTTAGGTGTGTTACCCTCCCAAAATAACTAAATTCTGACTCCATTTGTGATGCACGAGGGCCTTATGGAAGTTCTTAGGTGTGTTACCCTCCCAAAATAACTAAATTCTGACTCCATTTGTGATGCACGAGGGCCTTATGGAAGTTCTTAGGTGTGTTACCCTCCCAAAATAACTAAATTCTGACTCCATTCCTGATGCACGAGGGCCGTATGGAAGTTCTTAGGTGTTACCCTCCCAAAATAACTAAATTCTGACTCCATTCCTGATGCATGAGGGCCTTATGGAAATTCTTAGGTGTGTTACCCTCTCAAAATAACTAAATTCTGACTCCATTTGTGATGCATGAGGGCCTTATGGAAGTTCTTAGGTGTGTTACCCTCTCAAAATAACTAAATTCTGACTCCATTTGTGATGCACGAGGGCCTTATGGAAGTTCTTAGGTGTGTTACCCTCCCAAAATAACTAAATTCTGACTCCATTTGTGATGCATGAGGGCCTTATGGAAGTTCTTAGGTGTGTTACCCTCTCAAAATAACTAAATTCTGACTCCATTTGTGATGCATGAGGGCCTTATGGAAGTTCTTAGGTGTGTTACCCTCCCAAAATAACTAAATTCTGACTCCATTTGTGATGCATGAGGACCTTATGGAAGTTCTTAGGTGTGTTACCCTCCCAAAATAACTAAATTCTGACTCCATTCCTGATGCATGAGGGCCTTATGGAAGTTCTTAGGTGTTACCCTCTCAAAATAACTAAATTCTGACTCCATTCTTGATGCATGAGGGCCTTATGGAAATTCTTAGGTGTGTTACCCTCTCAAAATAACTAAATTCTGACTCCATTTGTGATGCATGAGGGCCTTATGGAAGTTCTTAGGTGTGTTACCCTCCCAAAATAACTAAATTCTGACTCCATTTGTGATGCATGAGGGCCTTATGGAAGTTCTTAGGTGTTACCCTCCAAAAATAACTAAATTCTGACTCCATTTGTGATGCACGAGGGCCTTATGGAAGTTCTTAGGTGTGTTACCCTCTCAAAATAACTAAATTCTGACTCCATTTGTGATGCACGAGGGCCTTATGGAAGTTCTTAGGTGTGTTACCCTCTCAAAATAACTAAATTCTGACTCCATTTGTGATGCACGAGGGCCTTATGGAAGTTCTTAGGTGTGTTACCCTCCCAAAATAACTAAATTCTGACTCCATTTGTGATGCACGAGGGCCTTATGGAAGTTCTTAGGTGTGTTACCCTCTCAAAATAACTAAATTCTGACTCCATTTGTGATGCACGAGGGCCTTATGGAAGTTATTAGGTGTGTTACCCTCTCAAAATAACTAAATTCTGACTCCATTTGTGATGCACGAGGGCCTTATGGAAGTTCTTAGGTGTGTTACCCTCCCAAAATAACTAAATTCTGACTCCATTTGTGATGCACGAGGGCCTTATGGAAGTTCTTAGGTGTGTTACCCTCCCAAAATAACTAAATTCTGACTCCATTTGTGATGCACGAGGGCCTTATGGAAGTTCTTAGGTGTGTTACCCTCTCAAAATAACTAAATTCTGACTCCATTTGTGATGCATGAGGGCCTTATGGAAGTTATTAGGTGTGTTACCCTCTCAAAATAACTAAATTCTGACTCCATTTGTGATGCACGAGGGCCTTATGGAAGTTCTTAGGTGTGTTACCCTCCCAAAATAACTAAATTCTGACTCCATTTGTGATGCACGAGGGCCTTATGGAAGTTCTTAGGTGTGTTACCCTCCCAAAATAACTAAATTCTGACTCCATTTGTGATGCATGAGGGCCTTATGGAAGTTCTTAGGTGTGTTACCCTCTCAAAATAACTAAATTCTGACTCCATTTGTGATGCACGAGGACCTTATGGAAGTTCTTAGGTGTGTTACCCTCCCAAAATAACTAAATTCTGACTCCATTTGTGATGCATGAGGGCCTTATGGAAGTTCTTAGGTGTGTTACCCTCTCAAAATAACGTTTATTATTATTATAATTATCTAGCAATCTGTGTCGAAAAAACTTTTATTTTTTTGGGGCACGTTTTGACCTTCAAAATTGCTCTGGGAACAGTACATAAATGTGTCTTATACACTCCTAAATATGGTATTTAAGTCTTGCAATAATTTAGATTGGAATATTTCCTTAGTTCATTGTATTGTATGTTTTCTCACTCTCAACCTAGTCAAATAAGGGTAGGTACAGTACATAAACTGACTAGAACTACTGACAGATCTATATCTGGTCGTAACAAACTGATCACTGATAGATCAAGAACAGATGAATAGCGTAATATCTTACATAATAGATGACCAAATTATTTTGATGTCGAATTTTTCATTGGACTATATCAAATATAAAGTATTTGACATTATTCAAAAAAAAAATTGTAAATTAAAATGAAAGACAAAAGGTATGATTTCATAAAATATACAAATTGATTAGATATATTTATCAAGTGATCACCTGTTTTATAGATCAGTTTGATGCATAGATTGCAAAAATAGATGCACAGATCGGTTCAGATACTCTATATTAGGCAATGATTTTTTATAAAATCGAAAACAATGCCAGTTGCCAGAAAATTGAAAATTAAATATAATAATACTGATTTAGTTTTGTCAATAAAAACTTTGTGAGTCATTCTCTTTCTGAGTTTTGTGGAATTAGGAAAAACAAAGGTTAGTGTTAATGTCATAGATGCCAAAGCAGTCCTTAATACAAGTAAAACTTGTTAATTTGAAATATGTGTAAATGGTGCTTCATGTAAAATTTGTAAAGTTTAAACTCTATGAGAAAACTGTTATATGGATGAAGACATGCTAGTCATGTGAAATTAACAAGAAATTCATTATTGTTTTTTTTTTCTCAAAATTTTGATACCAGCAGTCAATGTGAATGTTATACCTTACTTAACATTGGAATCACCTTCTTAATCTGTCTGCTTGTCATCCTGTCTGTTTTAATTTTGTTGCAGTTATTTCAACTCCCTAACAGTGGATTGCTTCCAAATTTGGGATATGACTTTCAATAGATCTGGCATACATTTTAAGTGATATTGGTTGCTGTCCAATTTAAACTTCTTGTTTCATTGGATTTTTCTATTTTGGCTCCCTTGGGCAAAGGCTGTGTGACTTATTGCCATCACTTGGCGTCCATCGTTGTTGTCTTTAACAATTTTTCAAAACATTTTTCCTCTGACACTACTTGACCAATTGGAACCCAACTTGGTATGAATGTTTCTTGGGGGTATTCTGCATTGAACTGTGGTGGGGATTTATGATCCATTGAAAAGCATGGCCGCCGTTAATAAAAATAGGACATAGATGTGGGACAGTATTTTTTCGCATATATCTCCAAAACGGTTAGGTTTAGCTGAATTCTGACAAGGTAAAAGTGGTCAGGATGATGAGATCTATCGATGGTTAAATTTTCAATTTAATCTGTTAAGCCATGTTGGAGTTATTGCCCTTTTTTCAACACTTTTTGCTATTTTTAATGTTATTTCTGTCATAAATCTTCTCCTCTGACACTATTTGACCAAATGGGACCAAATGTGGTATGAATGTTCCTTGGGGTCTCATGCATAGAACTGTTGTGGGGATTTTTTGCTGTTACTAAAAATAGAACAAAGGGGTTAGTCAGAAGTTTATCTCATGTATCTCCAAAACCATAAGGTTTAGCAAAATTCTTTCAGTTGCTGTAATGATCCTTATTATAAGGCCGACAAAAGTCTCCAAGGGATCAAAGTTGTCTGACAACTCCATGTAAAAGTTACTGCCCTTGAAAGGTGAAAAATGATGGTTTCTTTTTCCAGTTTTCAGCCTATATCTTGAAAACTGTGATAGATTGACTGAAATTTTCAGTTGTGGAAATGTTCTTTATGATCAGGCCTACAAAAGATTGTGGAGATCAAAGTTTTTGGACAACTTCTTGTTAGAGTTATTGCCCTTGAAAGGCAAAAAAATAATGTTTTAGCAGTTTTCAGCCAGTATCTTGAAAACTATAATAGATAGAATGAAATATTCAGTTGATGAAATTATCATTATGATAAGGCCTACAAAAGTCTTTTTTGATTCAAAATTGTTGGACAACTCCTTGTTAGCATTATTGCACTTGTTAGGCACAAATTTAACCAGGTGAGCAATTCAGGCTCCTGGGAACTTCTTGTTTGAAACTTCATTTTTGTCCTTGCTTGGCTGTACTTCACTCCGAAAAGAGGTAAATTTTTAAAATTCATTGTAAATTACCCTGTCTTCATTTTGAACTTGTGTAAGAACCTATTATTCTTTAGGCCATATTTAAGTCTATACCAAGCATTCTTAGGTCTTGGTTTTCCATTTAGACTGTGGTACAGGCAAGCTAGTACATTGTATGTTTAAAAAATTGATCATTACCAGTACTTATAGTCTAGGTTAAGGTTTTCAATTACCAGCCTAGACAAAAAGGAGTCTGTTTTTTACAGTATTATTAATGTCTCAAATATTGAATGGTAAAGTACAAACTGATTGCAGAATAATCTGTTTGTTTCTTTCTAATTACAGTTATTAATGTAACATTACCTGATGAGAAACAGAATTATATCCATAGAATTGGTCGTGTCGGCAGAGCAGAAAGGTGAGAGTAACCTGCTTTATGGAATTATGAGGATCCTTTCATACACTGAGAATTTTGATGAATGTTTTGCACTTTTTCATGATGAATACAGTGTTTTGTTTAATAATGTTATTTTTGTAATGTTTGCAAAAATGTGGCTGGTTTGTAATCAAAATGATTAAAGCATATGCTGTTGAGTTTATTGACTGAAGTGGAATTTTCTAAAGATTGCAACAAAAATATAACATATTTTTGCCTAAAACTGACATATTTCATGATAAGTTCACTCAGTTATTTCTGAATTGCTTGGATTTTCCAACTGACTACCTGCTCTTATGATCTTACAAGGATATTTTTTCCTCCTCCTAATGGCAAGCCTGTCCTCCTGCTTGGATTTTTCTACCTCCTCCAATGACAAGCCTACCTTCTTGCTTGAAGATTTTTACCCCCTTTAATTGCAAGCCTACACACCTGGATATTTCTACCTTTCAGGGTGTTCTGCATAGAATTGTTGTGGGGTTTTTTGATCCATCGAAAAACACAGCTGTCATTACTTAAAATAGAACATAGGGATCAGACATAAGTTTTTCACATATATTTCAAAAACTGTTTAGTTTAGCCATATTTTGAGGTCTACTGTGAAAGTACTTTAATTCATGGATGCCAGTTTTTGTGGGTCAGGGAAGAAACAAAAGTTCATGGATTCTTGAATTTGTGGTTTTAATGTTATCAGTATACACGCCAATGAGAATCTCTTATTTATTGGGAACTAAATTTCATGGTTTGGTCTACCCATAAAAACCAGGAAAACTGGTACCCCATGAACAATAGTACTTCCACAGTATCTACAGTAAATCTATTTAGCCATGTTGGAGTTATTGCCTTTCTTTGGCATCTTTTTGCTATTTTTAAAGTTTAGTTTAAAAAATTTTCTTTATAGAAACAATTGGACTGAATTTAATGAAAATTGGTATGACTGTTAATTAGGTATGAGCGTTAGGAATTTTTTATCCAAAAAAAACAAAAACGTTGCTTTTTCCAAAATCGAAAGTTGCTTATCACACCAGGTGATCAATTCAGGCTCATTAGAGCCTTTAGTTATAAGTTTTTGCCTAATATTTAAAAAAACATATGCAGATTGATGATACAATCCTTGAACCAATCTGCACAGCAATTTGACAAATCAATGACCGTTGACTGGTTGATAGAATAAGGATTGATGACCATTGACTGATCTTATTCCAGTTTAGTTATGTAATATGACAGATGATCTGTTAAAAATAAAACAAATGTAAAATAAAAGTACTAATTAATGTTGAAATCTATTGCCTTATGTAAATATGTGTAAAATTGACAAATAAAAACAATTGATACCGTAATATATATTGACTGGGCTGTTGTCTTGTGATGCGATTACTGGTTTAATGGATCGGTTTGATGGATCAATGACTGATCAGAAACTGATTAATGATCGAAGACTGATTGTAATATTTGTTGCATGGATTGATTGTAAATGGATCAAATGTTCAATATTTGAATATCTATTTTTGGTGCAAATTACAGAAAAATCTTTTATGGTCTCACTAACCACTTCTAACGTTTCCATTACTTTACATGTTAAAAACGTAATTTTCAAAGTTTCACTGTGAATGTCCAGGACAAATGACATCTTAAAGTTGCTTACTGTTGCAAAGCTTGGAAAATAAGGCTTCCAAAATCATTTTGCTAATGGTACGATGATTGTAGAAATTCTTCACAAAATTTATTTGAATAAATAATACTGAAAATCCTCATTTTTACTTGTTCTGCTAACTGACAGCATGGAGGCAAATTACTCGCACATGTAAACAATATTCATACACTTTTGTAGTTAATTACATATATGATTTTAAAGTATACATTCTCAGCTTTATTTTGACTACTTTTAATTATAATACACACAAATAATGCACTTACAATGCATATGTCTAGGTTCAGTGTGTTTTTGGTACTACATAGGGGGGTGGCCATTTGACCTGGAAGTGGTTAGTGAGACCTAAACCCTCTTTGAGTTATGGCCCTTGAAAGTGTCATTTTTAGCTCACCTGGCTGTAGGCCATGTGAGCTATTGCCATCACTTGGCGTCCGTCGTCATTGTCGACAAAAATTTCTTCAAACATCTTCTTGTCTGAAACTACTGAATAGATTTGCATGAAACTTATAATGACTGTTCCTTAGAGTATCCTGCACAAAATGACCGTTTGGATTTTTGATTGGTTAAAAAATATGGCCGCCATTACTAAAATAGAACATAGGGGTCAGACAGCAGATTTTTACATATATCTTCAAAATCATTAGATTTAGCCGAATTCTGATATGGGTAAAAGTATTCAGCATAATGAGATCTATCTGTGGTCAAATTTTGGTGAAAATCTGTTGACCCATGTTGGAGTTATTGCCCTTCTTGGGTATTTTTTGATGTTTTTGATGTTATTACTTTCAAAAATATTCTCCTCAGAAACTGCTGTACAGAATTCAGTGAAAGTGTGTATTTTTGTTTTTTTAGGGTATCCTTAACAAAATGACTGTTTGGATTTTTGATCAGTTAAAAAACATTGCTGCCTTTACTAAAAATAGAACATAGGGATTGTACAGTAGTTTTCTGCATATATCTCCAAAACAGTTAGGTTTGGCCAATATCTTTCAATTGCTGAAATATCCTTATTCGAAGGCCTACAAAAGTCTCCAAGGGATCAAAGTTTACAGACAACGCCATGTTAGGGTTATTGCCCTTGAGAGATGAAAAATGACTTTTTCTTTTTACAGTTTTCAGCCTATATCTTGAAAACTATGATAGATAGAATGAAACTTTCAATGATGAAATGATTCTTATTACAAGGCCTACAAAAGTCTCCAGGGATCAAAGTTGTCAGACGACTTCATGTATGAGTTATTGCCCTTGATAGGCAAAAATTTAGCCAGGTGAGCAATTTAGGCTCCTGGGAGCCTCTTGTTTATGTTTTTATTAGTTTTTGCCTATTATTATGAAAATGAAGCTGATGATGATTGATGTTATTAAAAAATGTTCAGCATTTCAATATCTATTTTGGTGCAAATTTCTGAGAAATCTGTTGACCCTTTTTGGAGTTATAGCCATCGAAAATGTCATTTTTTATGTTTTTATCAATTTTTTCCTTTTATTTAGAAATGGAAAGCAGATTGATGATAATTGTAAAATGATTAAATGTTCAGTATTTCAATATCTATTTTTGGTGTAAATTTCGAAAAAATCTGTTGATCCTTTTTGGAATTATGGCCCACAAAAGTGTCATTTTGACCATTTTTCCTGTTTATGCCTATTGTTAACAAACCAGTAGCAGATTAATAATTAATGTAAATTAAAAAATATATATATGTAAAAGTATGTAAAAATGTATGATTTTGGTGCAAATTTGGGAAAAATCTGTTGATTGCATTTTTTAATGAGATTTTTCGTACTTTTAGCATGTTATTTAATTAACATAAATAGAATAATGATTAATGTTTAAATGTTCAGTATCATGACAAATATCATCTGTGCAAAATTTGGTCCAAAGGTGTTTGACCATTTTAAGGTCTTGCATGTTTTCAACTTTTTCAAGCTATTAATCCAGATGAGCGATTCAGGCTCTGAAGAGCATCTTGTTTATGTTTGGTCCAGTATCAATTTTTTCATTGAATTCCTTGTGAAAATCCCAGACTGCATTTTTATCAGATTTCACATATCTCTTATGGCTTTCAAGTTATTAGCTGGTCAAAGGGGCCACACCCCCAACAATACAGCTTTTTTAGTTTTGGTCTGATTACAAAAATGTTTTTTTTTTTTTATTTCAAATTTTGTGCAATGTAGTGTCAAAACCGGTTGTTGTGTCCATAATGTATTGTAAGTTCTTATGCTTAAGTGTGTCAAACACTAATATTGTGTCCACACTTGTCCTGAAACTGTTCAGGGTTCAACAAATGTGGTTGTATCATGATGCGCTCTGCAAAGCTTTTATTGAACTAGCTCTTAGGGTAAAATCATTAAAGCCGTCTATACAATATTTTTTTGGGTTGTTTTTTTTTATTATTGATTTGGAATAATCAGGATTTCTTAACTCTATGGAAACTGACAGTTTTGACTAATAGAAAGCATAAAGTGTGTTTCTTCTTTGTAATAGAGGATACTGAATACAAGAAAATGACTGTCTGGTCACTATTTTTACTCATGGCATGTAACCAGAATAGACAAGTGGTCAATTATAGTGGGATTTTCTTCAATAAACAAGCTCAAAGGAAATCATTAACGCAGGAAAAGTCTGTCTATTGCTCTGTAATGACAGAATAAGTCATCATGTCTGGTCGTCTGTAAACATTGAAATGGCATTGAAATCTTTAGTATACTATTAAAACAGAAGTCTCTTTTGGGCAATGCTCTGGGGACAAAAGGTATACTACAGTACTGTATGGGCAGTGCTGTGTGGATAAATGGTTTCTTATGGAAGCATTATTATGGGCAATGCGCTGTGATAAATGACTCCCTATGGGTGTCCTTTTTGGACAGTTCTCCAGGGACAAACTTCAGGAACAGTTTGAGGTTTTTTTGGTTTATTTGTTGTTATTGAATGTTTTCTGGAGAAAAAAAAACAGCTAAAAATACTTATCTCCCTTCTTATCTGCAAAAATCTGAACAACCTGAAATCAGAGAGTCACATTCATGAAAGAAATATACCAATATGAATCACTAATGGTGCTTTCTATATGCCTTTGTACTATAGAGAACGTTGAAAAAAATATTCAATTAACTTCATCTCCATAATTCCTAGGTTTATCGGTATCTATATTGTATATCCATTGTTCTAACTGACTGATATTTTCTATCTCAGGCTTCTGTCCAGGCACATGTGAACTAAAAATATCGGCAATATCCAATGACAATATACTCTAACATCACTAATGAACATCTCAGCACAACATCACATCTTGCTGTATTTTGCTTTTTATCTCGACTTTAAAAATTGCTGTTTTCTGTATGAACCTGTACTTATTTAGAGTACCAGTTAAGAGTCAGTTGAGATCAGATCAGATATTAAAAAAATCTCAAAATTCAAATATTAAAAAATGCTCATGGTGCTGAGTAGAATTGAAAAATTACTTTAGGGTGGATCATACCTTTTAAAAACTAAGCATTTTTTGTTATTGTTGTCATCTAACAAAATCTTATATATTTTCCATTAACTAATAATGTTTAGAATGATCTAAATACATTGTGTTTAAGTTAACTTAAAAGAATTTTTTACTTAAAGGAGTGTATGGTAAAATTACAAACATTAATTGTATAAAACCTCTTTTAAGGGGAGATAATTGGAGGGAAATATGGTCTCACTTACCACTTCTAACGTTTCCATTACTTTACATGTTAAAAAAGTAATTTTGAAAGTTTCACTGTGAATTCCTAGGACAAATGACATCTTAAAGTTGCATACCGTTGCAAAGCTTGGAAAATAAGGCTTCCAAAATCATTATGCTAATGGTATGATGATTGTAGAAATTCTTCACAAAATTTACTTGAATAAATAATACTGAAAATCCTCATTTTTACTTGTTCTGCTAACTGACAGCATGGAGGCAAATTACTCACACATGTAAACAATATTCATACACTTTTGTAGTTAATTACATATATGATTTTAAAGTACACATTCTCAGCTTTATTTTGACTACTTTTAATCATAATACACACAAATAATGCACTTACAATGCATATGTCTAGGTTCAGTGTGTTTTTGGTACTACATTTGGCCATTTTACCCGGAAGTGGTTAGTGAGACCTTGTAATTTGAATTTTTGGGGGGTTTTATATACTACAATAAAAAGAGTTTGATGACCCCCAATTTTTTATTTTTTTTGAAATATGAAAGAATGTCAGGTAAGAGTTCTTTATGTAAATTTAGAAGATACTCTATCAACCACTTTTTTGATAGTTTGCAAAATAGTGTAATCTCCCACAGAATCCATATAAAAATTGCTTTTATTAAGGCACAATTATCTCGAAATCAAGTTTTGTTTTTTACATTAAAATCCTGAAGGTTTGTTCATTCAGTGTCATCTTCCAAAAAAGACAAGGAAAATTTTTTACAAGAAATATTAGGTTTGTTCTACTTTAAACTGGCTTTATGGCAACCACAACAAACATCAGCCATATTTGAAAGAAAGAGAATTGGTGGTATAACAAACATACAAAAAAATTATATTTTATCTATTTTAGAATGGGTCTGGCAATCTCATTAGTTGCAACAGTTAAGGAGAAGGTGAGTTATAATTTGTACATTGATACTGCTTCAGCTTGCCTCAAGAGGTCACGAATAACCATACAACACGCTTTTGTTAGTTCTTAGCAATCTTTGGTACTAGTGATCATTTTTTTGGTAATTGACCTTCCAAATCAATTATCTGCTAATTCTTTGATTAAACAATTCACAATAACCTAAGATTCGAGATCTTATTGTGAAAATAGGGAATATATAAATTTGTGCCATTCATTCTTGCATTTATGGTTAAGTCTGTTCTTTCTCAGAGCTCCATATAAGGAGAGTGTAATTGAGAAATTACCTTATCAAAATGGGCAAAAACCCTATTGTTTTGTCATTTAAAGAGTCTTAAAGAAATTAAAACACTATCTTTTAAAGCAGTTTTTTGGCATGACATGGGTTGTGTCCTTAATGTATTGCTAATGATGTACGGTGGTTCTCAACCCGGCATGGGAAGAATTGGGATTGATTTTATATACGATGGGGACATAACTTTTTGTAGGTTTAAACTGGTTTGGAGCTAGTCCTTAGTTTGTACACTTGTGTAATTTATGTTCAGTTTCTTCAATTTCCACTGTAACAAGGGACTCGGGCCTCTTTGAACTGATTTTTAGGTGTGCTTAATTGTGTAATATTTTTTCAACAGTGGCCGGATTTTAAAAGGGGAGGGTTGTGATCATGCCACAGTACATTAACCCTTTCACATTTTTTGGGCCTGTCCCAAGTCATGGATTTCTGGCCTCTTATTTAGTTTTCACCTTTAATTTCTTTTCTAAGTTTACTGAAGTATATATAGGAAACTCTTTCACTGTACTTGTGTATAATGTTGTTTTGGGGTCATCTGGAGCCTGCCCTCTGATGAGAGGATTCCAAAAAATTGGAACCCAATTTAGAAAGATTTGAAGGATAAAATGTATTGTTCATAGAAGCAATTTCTGAATAGCAATATTTTTTGATAGGAGGTCTATTTTGTCTGTTTTTGTTCTTTGATAATTTCATAGCATTTTAATGTGATTCATAAGTTTTTAAGTACAGCTCCGCCTTAAAACCAGGCAGAAGCTTATAAAGGGTGATTCATGCATTTCTTATATACCAAATATTTTTTTATTGCAAATCCTTCTGCAGGCTCCCTAGAAACGTATTAGGAAATATAAGTGCTAATAAAAGTAGTCCATTGGAGACATTAAAACTTAAAATTTAGTTATGTTCTACTACAGAAAAAGTACAGAAAAATTGCCGCCAGAATTTTTACACTATAACCAGTCAAAAAATATTTCACAATATGTAGCAGATCCAAGGACATGAACATAGGAAGAGTTGTATTAAGGACCTAACAAATGTATTTATACAGGTTTCATTGATTATCAGAAGATATGATGAATCATCACCTGCCTGGTTTTTAGGCAGAACCATACTTAACACGAAAAACTTAATTGTATGAACTGCATGATATTAATTACTCAGCTCATATAAGGGGTGATATTTTGCTAAAGAAAATCACAAAAATATGTTTTCAAGGGTTATTTCACTCAATCTGGAGCTCTGGACTTTCTTGTTGGATGAATTGACATCATGGTTTTGTTGGTAATGAATGAAAAGGGTGGAATTAGTGTCAATAGTTTATATTTCAAATTTCGGTTACAGTATATGAATTCAAAAAAAAAAACCAGTTTCTAAAATTCTATAAAATGAATAAATTGATCACTTTGAGTATTTGTAGCTGTCTGTGATTATGGTCATGAATAAACTATGAGGATGAAAAAATTACATTATCAGTGGTTTTGTAGATTATAAATTAGATTAAATTGTCTGTCATATAATCTTTTACTGTTTTCGGTATTGAAAATAATTCTCAAAATAAGTGTGACTGCCAAGAAGTTTGTAACTGGATCAATTTTCACAGTTGCTTATTTTGCAGTTTCTGTCAAAGGAGCATGTTTTTTTTTTTTCGGTTTAAATAAATGATTAGCCTTATGAAGTGTTAAAAATCAGTTCCAGTAGTACTGTTTTTTTTTTTCTTTTTGCACTCTTCTGTCCACCGCAAAAATTGCAAAAAAATTACATCCCAAAAATTAATATGTTTACAGTAAGCTGTAATTTGATCTGTGATGAAAAGGTTATTCTTATGAAATGATGTCTTTAAAGCATGCATCTAATTGTAAAAACTATCATGATTTATAGGGTTATTAGGTAGATAGCATGAAAAAAAAATGGAAAATAGTTATAGCAGGCTATAATCTGATTTGATATGGTTTTAAGCCTGGAGTATATTTCCATAATCTTATTTTAGAGCAAGCTCAATTTGTGTGGTATGCATTTCAAATTTCATTAGGATTTTATATGAAAAATCCCACAAGCCTATGTTATCTATTTTTGAAATTAACTAGATGGTTTTGACCCGTAATAATCTAGTTCATTATTTTCTTAAGTTATTTGTCTCAAAGGTTATGTTTGCTGTACTTTGATCGGATTAATTAGATCTGATTAATTGAATTGATTATAAATTTGTCAATTTTACAGTTGTTTGAAAACTCACTATGTGTTACAGACCCTGAACTGATCCACGCAACAATTTGACAGATCGATGAGCGTTGACTGATTGATCTCTGACGGATCGATGACCGCTGACCGATCTGATCGCAGTTTTGTTATATAAAATGACGTAATATCTGTTCAAAATAAAAGAAATGTAAAATAAAAGTATAAATTGATGTTTAAATCTATTACATTGTGTAAATATGTGTAAAATTAACAGAGAAAACAAGAAAAACAGTAAATTACAGTAACCGCTCTGTGGTCACGTGATGCGATCACCGGTTTAATGGATCGGTTTGACGAATCGATGACTGACCAGAAACTGATTGGTGATCGATGACCGATGACAATTTTTGTTGCACGGATCGGTTCAGGTACTGTAAGTGCTGTTGTACCGATGTAGAGGGCTTGTATACTTGATCAATAAACAGAGATAGCAAATGTGGGGAGAGAGTCCATTATTTTATGTAGTGAAAAAGGTTTTTGTATTAACAGATCAAAAGTGCAGCTAGGGAGCTTTGCTTGTGTTAAAACCACTTGTAATCTTAAAAAAATGTACTTGTTTGTCAGAACTTTTTTTAATTCATAACCTTTTTGTGTGGTTTTACAAATTTCTTTCTTTCTTTTTTTTTTGTTTTTTGAGTTTTGAGTTCACAGTTCTAATTTGTAGTGGATTTTTTTTTTTATCTTTCACAGGACAGACTAGTTCTTTCCTTTAGGTGGCTTTATTATTTAATTAGTCCCCATATGGTTTAGGTGAAGGGGTCTATAAGTTTACACTCCGTCTTAGTCCTACACATGTACAAGCTGTCATTAAAAACAAAGAAGCAAGGAAAAAATAAAGTATTTTTTTCACAACAGCAGGTTCAGTTTTTTTTTTTAATGTTTACCAATCGAAAGAATTCAGAACATAAAAAAAAAAACATTACAGATTTATCCACTTTAATCCTACAAGGAAACCAAAGTTATTCTAAATGTATTTGCTTATCAAAATTTCTGTAATTTATGTTATAATTAGTTAATTGATTTTTGTGCAGGTATGGTACCATTCTAACTGCAATACCAGAGGAAAAGGTTGTTACAACACTAACCTGACTGACCATGGTGGCTGTTGTATATGGTATGATGAACCTAAGGTATGTTTCTACATGCTGAATCTTATTATTAAAATCGTTTTTATTAACAATGAAGCCAGGTCTAGTAGCTGCTAAACTCTGTAGCTGTTCCTCTCTGTCCACCACACTTAAGGAGGACCTCTGTGAAATTGGCAGTAAAGAAACACAATTTCACGTAGTGTTTGTCTAGCAGTGTGGAAAAGGTCAGAGTAAGGGGGAATTTAAATTATGATTTTTTTGTGAGAATTTAGAAAGGCTTGATTGTCATGAAAGAAATACACTGTTTTACATAGTTTGAAAAAAGATTAAAAGGGTTTGCAGGAGTTGAAATAAGCACTCTTCCATTTGCCATCAGCAAGCAAATTTCATGATGGGCAAGTAAAAGTAAAACCAAGCTTGCCGGTTGGCCCAATTTATTTTTCTGCCTAACATACTATAAGGACAAGTGAACTTAACTCTGACATTTTTCAGCAAGACTTGACTAACTTGACCTGTTTGACAAATTTTCTTATTTCTACACCAGCATGGGGATGTGGTTAATGTGTGAAATACCTAATTAAGTGGCACCAGTATCAGGCATCAATAGAGCACCCATATCTAAGTTAAATTATATCATCAGAAAAACATTCCTAGGAACATCAAGTCATTAACTAACACATGTATTAGTTCAACTCATTCCCTACACATTCATCACTACTCAATAACTGTAATAATTGTGAAGGAATTAATTCTGTCTGATAGATTTTTTTGTCCCTTGTTACAAGACTTACTTTGTCTTCTTTCCATTTTCATGATTTCATGGTATTACCTTCTGTAAAATTGTTTTGAGTAATTGAAAAAAAAAAAAAAACATGTTTTATAGACATTTTCCTTTTAAGTGGTTGCTTCCAAAAATATAAGAAGCATTTCTAATTTAAGAAAATGTTCAGAAAATTACTGGATTTAAAATGTACAGATGTTTAATTTCATTAGCAGTTCGTTTGTTTTTTAAGAAGGGACGTTTTATGTTATTCCAGTGTGCATCTGTTCAATAACTCAAAAATATTGCCACCAATTTTTGTGAAACTGTGGTGAGTTGTTTCTTTTAATTGATGTCAGCTTCCTTTTACTTTTTATTAATTTCATATATTTCAGTTATTGGACTTGTAATATTCGTATATTGTTTTTGTCAATGTCCATACTCTATAAACATTTGGTGACCAGACAATAACTTGAATATAGGTATATAGATCTATAAAATTGTTTCACAATGTACTTTACCTATTAACGAATGATGAGATTGTGGTTGTGATTTGAACTGTATAGGAGTTCATTGGTTATATACACAGGCAAATGTGCCACACATGAGAATCATATGGTGTGCATCATATGATTATCATATGAATTGAGCACCATATGATAATCATGTTTCAGTTAACGTAAGAATATCACATGGTTATCATAAGATAATCACATGTTTTTCACAAACATATGATTATCATATGTTTTCAAGCCCATATTATCATATGAGTACCACATGATTAATATCATATTATTTTCATATGTTTACCATATGATTATCATATGAATTGAGCACCATATGATTATCATATGTGGCACATTTGGCTGTATGGGGATCAATTTGATTCATTACAATCTGTATCAAGCTTGAACAGTGTGTCCATTCTTGGTTCAAATGATCAGGGTTTAACCTGCTGGTAACAAACTGCCTCATGCAAATGGTATTAATTGATGTTTAAATCTACTGCATTAGGTGCAAAATGTGTAAAATTGACAAATAAAACAACACAATCTGTAAAATATATTGACCAGTCTGTGCTCACGTGATGCGTTCACCAGTTTAATGGATCAGAGTTCAATGGATAGATGACTGATCATGAACTGATTGGTGATTGATGACCAATCACAATTTTTGTTGCACAGACCAATTCAGGTACTGTAGTTGTTCACTACAAAAGTACATGTCCAAAACTCATTTAGATATGTTGTTGTTTTTTTTTCTTCTTTTTTTTATTATTATTATTTTTATAGAATCTTGGTGCAAAAAATGGATCTCACAATTATAAAACCATGCTTTATGGTTTCTTTTTTCAGTACCTTATAGATATACAAGAACATCTAGATGTTACTATTGATAAAGTGTCACCCAATATGAAAGTACCTGTCAATGAGTTCGATGGAAAGGTTACTTACGGGCAAAGGAGAAAAGTTGGAGGTTAATATATGGAATAAAGACTTAGATACTTCTTTGTCTAAGAATCAGGCAAAATGTATGTAAGGTGTGGCACATGAAGAAAAAAATGCAGAGATTTTTATGCATTATTTAAGTATTTATACCTTATAACCTTCAGAAATAACCATCAAAGTGTTTGTAAAGTTTGCCATTTTTAGATATTCATAGGTCAAATTTAGTTGAAATGCACTATGGATAAAAGGAGGGACAATTTCCCAGTAACCGGAAAAGAAGTATCTACGGCATAGATGCTTCAAGATAACTTTCAATAGCTTTTTGGTTGTTAACTAGACGTATTGAATATATTCAAGGCAAAAAAAAAAACCATTTGAGAAAAATGATGTGCCACCCATTGCCTGATTCTTACACAGAATGGTTCTTAGAAAAAGGTGACAGATGATTATATCACTTGTGTGCAATAAAAGCTGTCTTTTTCATTAAAAAAAATGACATAAACAACCTTCTGTAGATAAATTCAAATATTAAGAGAATATCATTCTCAGATTTACACCTACTTCATTGTTGTTATTTTAACCTGGCTCTACTGCCACAAAATCTAAGTTAGAATCTTGAGTTTGAAAATAGTCTTTGTCTTTTTTCAGATCACTTGCAATTGGTCACTAATACATGTAACTCAAAAAAATAGACTGTTTTTCTAGATAAAAGAAAGAACCTTTATTTTTTTCCTGTTTTTCAATTTTCATTTCAGAGTTACAGGGCTTTAAGTAGTAGTCTTTGTAAGAATCATGCAAATTCTGTAATATGTGATACACCCCACAAAAAGGCTACACATTTTTTATTTTTGATATTAAGTTGCTTTATAGGTCTATATGGTGAATTATATATTTATTCATTCCAATATGTCTGCTCTTATCAGATAATGGACATTAAAAACCCAACAGCTTCTATTATATTTTAGTGTCATTTACAGAGTTATCTCCCTTAGTCTTGAATTTTACAGTGCATTCTATATAATTTTTATCTCCTAAGAATCAGGGTTTTATGTAAAGCCACATGTTAATTTCTGTTTACTTATACATTTAAAAAAAAAATAACAAAAATAAAAATATGTAGGCTTTCCAATCATGAATCACATTTTGCATGATTCTTATCTGGAGTGCTATTTAAATGCATGCGGGGGGGAAAAAATGATGATATTGTGTGATCATAGGTGGCCTTGAGCTGACATTTTTCATCCTGGTGGGGTTGTTGTCTCTGCCGTATTCACCATATCCATTCTCATTATATTTAATTGATAATTGTTTTAGCTCAGAGAAATAATAATTGTCAACCACTCCTCTGACTCAAGAACTAGAAATGCTTTATGTCTTCCAATAAAAAAGTTGTAAGTTCATGCTAATGTATGATCAATGTCCATTTATTAATGCTGGCATCATATAAATTGCTCCATTATCCATATTAGAGACGCCAAAAACAAGGGTTGACTTCTAGAATGATGTAATGGGATTAGATTTATAACACTGCCTGTTAATTATGAGGGACAGTGTGATTATTGCTTGTCTTATTTCATTCTCAAAATTTAAAAACATTGATGTAACAGCATTTGTAAGAATCATGCGAACTTGATTAATCTGTAATATACTGTGATGATACTTTATTAGTGGATTCCAATTTTCATGGATCAGGGAAGAAACACAAGGTTCATGGGTTCCAGAATTCGTGGTTTTCAACTTTACAGTACATACATCCACAGGAATCTCTTATTTGTTGAGAACCAAATATCGTGGTTTGGTGTACCCATGAAAACTACAAAAATCAGTACCCCACAAACAATAGGATTTTCGCAGTATTCTGTGAGACCTGTCTAAACTGAACCCCTTTTGGACTTAAAACTTGTTTGGTTTAGGCAGATGTTTTGTTCACTAAGGTACAAAAAAATTTCAATGAAAAAAATGTGCAGTAAAGAACTTTAAAACGTGTATGGTTTAGACAGGTTTCAGTTATTAAGTACCATTCTGTGTAAGAATTAGGCATGGCATGGGCACATCATAATTCTCAATTTGGTCCTTTTTGCCTCAACAATATTCAAATACATCTAGAAAACAATTAAGTATTTTAATTTATCCTGAAGCATTGGTGACTTAGATATTTTTTGACTGCTTATATAAGGAAAAACTTTGGGAAAATCTTCCCACCATTTTTCCATAGTGCTTTTCAAGTGAATTTAACCTGTCAATATCTTAAAAATGTAAACCTTACAAACACTTTGACAGTAATTTCTTGAGGTTATGAGGTATAAATACTTCGAAAGAATATATAAGAAATAATCTCTGTATTTTTTCTTCATGTGCCACACCTTATACACATTTTGCCTGAATCTTAGATAGAGGAGTACTTAATTAATTAGGTTTCAGTTTATGTCCAAATGTTATCAAGTGTTACCATTTAAAAAACAGTTCTAAATCTCTGTCACCAGCATCAAATGCATACTAAATGTAAAGATTATATATCTGAGTCGACCTGTGCAGGTCCGGGTGTCAAAAGAATAGGCCTGCAGCAGCGCTAAGCTTGTCGTAAAAGGTGACTAAATAGTGCTCAGAACGCTAGCCAGGGGCTAGGGCACTTTGCCCACAGAACAACTGGGTTGTGTGCCTCAGGAGGTGGAATGGGGTACCCCTGGTGTGTTACATGCTGGGGTTGTCAGGCTATAATACGGAAAACCTGACTGCAAACCATAGTGGTGAACCATGTTGGGAAAGTTGCCACATTCCTCGCATGTGAAAGAACCCTACTGTGGTATTCTCCCGGACTAGGAACCATAGGGCTCCGCCACAGGAGGCTAAATTGCCCGATCCTACCCATCTCTCCCTATTTCCAGTGGCAATCAAAATTTGTCAACCCCATTATCCTTGTGTCCCATCCCATTTTTCATTTCATCATCATTTCATGTTCATTTTATCATCCACTTCATGTTCATCGCCTGAATATAGCTGAAATATTGCTGCTCGGGCTTTAAACCCCGACAAACAAACAAACAAACATATTTGAGTCATTTTAAACTTTGAAATGCTTGATATCAATACTTGAGACATGTGTTAGTACTCTAGGTATTATAGTAATGTGTCATGAGTTTTTTTCAGAGTTTTGAGAAAAATGAAAAAAAATTATCTTATTTGAATATTTCTTGATCAGTGTCAATTGGGTTTAGTTTATAAATATTGAAAAATAAAATACGGAAGCATCAAAACAAAGGCACTATTCAGAGACATTAAGAATTTAACACCAAAAGTGAAAGACAGGGAAATCTCAGACATACAAGGTTCAATAAAAAGACTCTGCTGAGTTTGATTTCTACAACAACAAAAATAAATTCTTTGATATACTGAATTTAACAATGTATTGAGATTTTGGCTTTTAGGTCCTGTTTTCAAATGGATCCAAAATTTTTTAGAGGTCCAAATGGTCTAAAATTAAACTTAGTTTGATTTCAGCAAAAACAGAATTCATTTGTTTCAACAATATGTTGAGTTTAACTGTATATTTAGATTTTCAGTTTTGTACATTGTTTTATATTGTAAGATTTAACTTTAGGGATTCTTGGAAATGCTGCATCTTACTGTGTATATAAATTTTTCATTTTGGACCCTCATTTCAATTGCATAAATTTCAAGTCCCAAAATAATCAAACCTTTTTTTATTTCACGAAAAATCATAACTAAGAGATTCTATGGTATACTGAATCAAACTATGTTATTAGATTTAGGTATTGAAATAATACATAGCTGTAATAGCTAAATGTAGCCCCTTGCAGGTCCGGGTGTCAAAAGAATAGACCTGCAGCAGTGCTAAACTTGACGTAAAAGGGGACTAAATAGTGCTCAGAACCCTAGCCGGGGGCTAGGGCGCTCTGCCCACAGAGCAACTGGGATGTGTGCCCCAGGTGGTGGAATGGGGTACCCCTGGCGTGTTACATGCTGGGGTTGTCAGGCTATAATACGGAAAACCTGACCGCAAACCATAGTGGTGCACCGTGTTGGGAAAGATGCCACGTTCCTCGCACGTAAAAGAACCCTACTGTGGTATTCTCCCGGAGTAGGAACCATAGGGCTCCGCCACAGGAAGCTTAATTGCCTGACTCTACCCACCTCTCCCTATTTCCAGTGGCAATCAAAATTTGTCGACCCCATTGCCCTTGTGTCCTATCCCTTTATCATTTCATCATTATTTCATGTTCATTTTATCATCAATTTCATGTTCATCGTCTGAATATAGCTGAAATATTGCTGCTCGGACGTTAAACTCAAACAAACAAACAAACAATAGCTAAATGTAAATATTAAAATTTCTTGGAACTTTCATTTCTTGATCGACACTAATGCTGTGATGAACATTTAATCTCAATCCAAATTCAAAGCAGAAACAAGCTTGAATGTTATGTCCATACCGATGCTTATAGAATTCAGGGTATGACCTCTACAACTGTTTCGACATGTGCCTCTCAGAGCATTAAATTGAGAAGACTTAAAACCTTTACCCCAAACCTCAGCTCGAGTCAATTATTTGCAACACAAATAAATTTTTTATTCTGCACAGTCAAATGTTAACAATGTTCATCATTTCTGAATTCTGATTGCAGGGGCGGATCCTGGATTTTAGATTAAGAGGGGGGCGCACAGTTAAAATTACACGAAAATTTTTTTTAGGTTAAATTTTTGAAATATTCTTCTAGAGTGGGTGCATTGTAGATATCTTTGTGGTAAAATTAGCGAGAAATTAAAGTTTCAACCTAATACCGCCTAAATCTACCCCTGACAATCCATGCTTTGCAAATTTCAGGGGGGCGCAAGCCCGCCACGCCCCCACCTGAATATGCCCCTGGTTTGAGATGAAATTCTAGATGGAGGGTTATACTGACTGTGCTTTGCCCATTGCCTGATTCTTGATGGTGACTGGTAATTAAGTTATAAAATCATTCATGTCAATGAAAATTAAAGCCCACTGCCTGATGCTTGACCCTGACTTGTAGTTGTAATAACATTTGTGAAGCCCACTGCCTGATTCTTGATTGTGATTGATAGATAAGTTATAATTGCATTCATGTCAATGAGAACTTAAGTCCAGTGCCTGATTCTTGACTGTGACATGTAGTTTAGTTATAATAACATTCATGTCAACGAGAACACAGTTATTTTGTGTGATGTGTGTAATTATTAAAGAATTGAATTGAGGGCCATAGTATTCAAATTGTTTGTCTTTGAACACATTACAAGTTACAGTTTGCCTATTAACCTGGAATAATTTGAACGAAACTCAATTATAACTGTTGAAAACTTTGGGCTTTAATTAAAATCAGAAGAAAATGTGGAAAGATAATGTTATTGAACATTGCCCCGGAAGCTGCAGGGAGATACCATACTGATTTATAATATTTGATGCATCTGAATCAATGAAGTCATTTTTGTTTACATTCTTATCATGCTGAAAAGCTTCATTTAGAATTTCCATGTCCTTGACTTGATGATAAACTAAATAACCCATTGAGGGTAAAATTGTATTTCCCAGGAGGGTAAATGCTTGTTTTCGTTCAAGAATTTACAACTTATGAGCAGTTGTAACCTGAACAGAATATTAAGCACCAACCATTTAAGGTTGGATGGGGGTTGGAATCTTTTAGAAAGAAAAAATACATGTTCTAAATTTTGGAGAGAAATTTCTTTTTACTCATCCATTGAAAAAATAAAAATATTGATTTTGGTTGCTGCTGATGTGCATGTGCAAAAGAAAATTCTTATCCGGTATATCAAACCCCAGCTCCCTCCTTAGGATTCAGGATAAAAAATGGTCTGTGCCTTAGGAAGGTCTGGTTCCATAAATTGAGATTTTTCTTCAAATCCTTCCTCAACTCAAATTTGACCTTACCACTTGAAATTGAATATTTTAGGAACATCCCTATTTGAGACTTTTCATGAAACCCGGGTCTGACCAGCCTTGGGACTACTAGTATATATATGACCCCTTTAAAAAAGGCCTTTGGTCTAAGCTGTTTGAAATGCATAGAACACGACATTCACAGGAAAAATATGTAGTTGATCAAAATGAGTAATCCTGTAAATATCAACAGTCTGATACAAATAAACAGTTCAGCCAAATATGGCACATTGTTTACACGAAAATAAAGAATTAAAAAAACAGTGGAAAACTTCAGTAGGCTTCTATGCAACCAGAAATAGCATGCATCTAAAACTGATTACAATCCGTCAAAGCATTAATGAGTTATATTTTGTGTAAACACAACAACAGTATATTACATACCCATTAAATTACAGGCACATAAAATGACATGGATGGATCCGGGATTTTTAAAAGGATGTTCTAATCCAGAATATATAGTGGGTCCACAACTGGCTATCTTTAGCTTAATTTTGCCCAAATCTAGACAAAATTAAAAAACTTTCCAACAAAAGGGGAGGGATTGCAACCTATTGAACCCCCCTCCCCTGAGTAATAAGTAAGTGATCTCTCTTTATTTTATCTGTGATTTCATTGAAAAATGGAGTTCAGTTTATAACTTAATTGTTTTGCTGCTTTGCAAAGTAATCAGTAAGTTCTGCCAAGTAATAAGTTTTGTCTTTTATTGTGTCCAAAATGTGTTGATTTTAGCAAGAAAGTATCATTTGAAGTTGGAATGGTGTACTAATATAAAATTAGTGTACTGACAGGTATTGACATACAAAGTACCCAACCATCAATAAATTCATGTCAAATGAAGTGAACATGACATTAATAAGGGAAATAGAGTGAACCAGTGTTAGAATGTTTATAAAAAAGAATGGAGACAGCAATCAGATAAAGAAAAAGTAATCCAGGGAACCAAGGTTATAACGGTAATCAAAAGAATGTAATCCAGGGACAATGACCAAACATGGAAAACAGACATACACAACAAAGAACATTAATTAACTAAAATCATACATACAAAGTAACAAAATTAGCAACTCAGACTCCACTAAAAACTGGGAGCATGGACCAGAAAGCATCCTCTGCTTTCCTAGAAACACCCACCAAGTTGCTCATAAAAAGTCAAGTCCAGGATAGACACCTTGTAGGCACACACAACACGAAATAACCAAAGTAACATTCACACGGAAACAAAAGAAAATGAGTAACCAGAATTTTCACTGAAAATTGAAGCATGGACTGGTAAGGTAGATGTCCTATGATTTGTAAGGTACACAAAGTATTGTGTATTTTGGTCAAGACAAACGTTGAGAGTGAAAAAAAGAAGAATATGTTAAATAACCAAATTTATAAATCCCACATCTTTATACACTTACACAATTACAAGTAAACAAAACAAACAAACAAAAAAAGGAAATGTAGTATAATAAACATAATGATTAGTTTAGTCTGGCATCTTCCGAAGTTTCACAATTTTTTTTTACAATAAAAACAAAGATTTTATCCATAATAAGCTCACAAAACATAAAAGTCTTTAATTTACAAAAGAAGCAAATGATACATTAAATTGTCAGCATGATCTGGCTGGCCATATGGTTGTTGTGCTGAAAGAAAGATAACTGAGATCAGTGCTCTGCTGACTGATGTACCATAGTAGTTGTATTAATTCTATTCCAGTCGTTATTAAAAACATGATATCATACTTGTCTTAAGAGTCCTTTCAGAGTAGAGGTAGGAATTGCATAAAATGGTGTTATTACAGTCGGAACACCTCAGCCTTTCTAGTTAAACAAATAACATCTCGGAGTCACTAGCAGATGACTACAAGTTGAGCAATTTTTTCAAGAAGAAATTCTCCTTTCTGCATCCGAGGTTATTTTTTAGTGTAGCAAAAATGGCCAAGTAGTTCTGATTGGGCGTTACTTGAATCAGAAATATCTAAGAGATACTTTTAGGAAATATGTTCTACCCCAATAAAGTTTGGGGGTATATAGGAATCACC
The DNA here is from genome assembly GCA_037379345.1 of Perna viridis. NCBI lineage: Eukaryota > Metazoa > Mollusca > Bivalvia > Mytilida > Mytilidae > Perna > Perna viridis. The sequence continues at coordinate 26,082,778 of CM074515.1, forward strand.
TCCTCTGTCTGTCTTTCCTTTTGTCTGTCCATATATCCTGTAAAGCTTGTCTCTTGTAGATAAACAGTAAGCAGTTTTACATAACTGTTGCATGTGAAAATTGCAAAATGGAAATTTTTTCTATAAAAAGTATGAATTTGCTATTAAAAAAATACACACAGTTTCTACAAAAACCAAGTTGAGCTACTGATAAACAGTCTTTTCTAGAAAAGAACATTTCCCACATTAATTTACATTTTTTAAATGATGTTTTAAATGCAAAAAGAGTGAAAATATAGGCTTATTCTGAATAACAATAGAAAAAGAATATTTTAGTATCTTACTGTAGAATTACATTGTTGAAGTAGAATTGAGTATCTTGCATATTGTGTCTTATTTTTGCAAGTGTAAATTTTTTGTGATTTTGAGGTAAAAAGGGTTTAACAAAAATGTTGGCATTTATTTTCTTGGCAGATGCTTAGTGGTGCTTAAAATACTTACGTCCAGAGTAAATATCTCTCCAAACTTATTTTATCATATTTAGACAGACCGCTAGAATATGTCAAAATTATTGATACACTAAAATCACCTGCTATACAGTAATATTAGTATGAGCATTTATGCACAGTAGCTATGAATATACCTTGTACTAATGAAAAATGTTATTCATTTATTTATTCAATTTTTATACCCTGCCATATGAAGTGGCAAGTTATAATGTGGTACCCTCCAAAAATATTGTAGTTTGGTGTCCAGCTGTCTGTCCCAGACAGTTTTCAGATGATAAATTTAAAGGTATTGAAGGATATTTTTCAAACAGTTATTGGGTATCATGAAATGTCAATCTAATTTGAAATTTTTGGCCATTTTAAGTTGTTAATCCCTCCTACCCTACCCCTCCCCCCCTCCCCCCCCACCTAATTTTTTTTATGAAATGGAGTTATCTTTTTTTTTAATATTATAGAACTGTGAAATGTAGTTCTTTTGAGGAATTATGGAGTCTAGATAAAGTTTAAATATCATTTTCAGGTGGGTTTTTTTCTTGTCATTTTTTTTATCTTTATTGGAATATAAATTGTGAGATTATTTTTTATTTTTTTATTAAATGGAGTTATCTTTCTTGGAATGCTAAAAATTAGTTAGTATTATTAAAATTTGTTGCTCCTATGTGATCACTTGTGATTATATACACACACCCCTTCTGTAGGAGAAGGATATACTGTTTAAACCTGTGTTGGTCTTTCTGTTACACATTTTTTCAAAACAAAATTCTCAGCTTTTGTTGATATTTTTACTAAGTTTCTTCATGGTGTACTATATCGTGGAATGGGTTTCATACTCTTATGACATTTAGTTTCCACAACACGTTTGCCAAAAGAAACTTTCTATATTTTCTTTATGCAGTGGTTATAGACAATTTTCATCAGTTTTTTTAACTACTATTAATCACAGGTTGCCGATTTATCATACTAAGGTTGTATTGTTGAATGCATTTTAGTACTAATATGACTTTTACTTCCTGTTTGCGTAGAAAAAAAACATGAATTTCCCTTACACAGTTATGGAAAGCAAGGGTATCACTACTCTAGCATGTGTCCATGGATATTAGATGCAACACAACACGGGGGCATTATTTAATGTCCTATTCGATACCTAATTTTTTTTTCTTTTTTGTTTCAGGTGGGACTTACAAAGGACACATAGCTACTTTAGCTCCCACTGTAAAAGAGTTAGCTGAGCTTGAAAAAAGAGCACAAACTTCATTTATAGATCTTAAATACAAGAAAAAGTTCATGACAAGATGAAGAGGAATAATTTAGAAAAATCCATGCCAGAGATACTCAAACAAAAAAATATAAAATTAAGTTAAGAACTGCAAATATTAAGACTTATCCCTACAGTGATCGAAGGTCGAAACTGCTAAAACTTGTTGAATATTTATGGTAACCTGAGGAAATTTCAATTCAACCATAACTATTAGTGCTTCTTTTATTTTGGGTATATTGTTGTGCTTATTGTTGGCAGAAATAAAGATGTACAAGACGATGTGGAGTACTTATATACCTCTCCCACCTTACATTTTGGATAAGTCAAGTATAAAGTTATTCCCCTACCCCACTCAGTTTACAATGTGGAGTACTTATATACCTCTCCCACCTTACATTTTGGATAAGTCAAGTATAAAGTTATTCCCCTACCCCACTCAGTTTACAATGTGGAGTACTTATATACCTCTCCCCACTTACATTTTGGATAAGTCAAGTATAAAGTTATTCCCCTACCCCACTCAGTTTAGACATGTCAGGTATTTAGCAAGAATAAATACAGCCATATAATGGTATGGCGTTCTCATCATCCATGTTTTTTGTCATTGTAGTTCTAAAACATTTGTTTTTGTATAATAATTTTAATATTAGTAGAATGTTCTTTATAAAATTTTACAATGATGTGTCAAACCAAAAAAGGAAGATTTGTATTGATGCTCCAATGGTTTTAGAATAAAGGGCCAACAAAGGGCTAAACATGAGCCTTACTTATAATTGAACTAGATAACTTGAGTATAAATATGGATCTCTATGATATCGTTCCACAATATTCTGTGCAGGAAAGTTCCAACTAGGATTGATTTTCGACTTCAGACCTGAACTTTTTAGAAATGAGGGCCCAAATTGAGCTAGAAACAAGCTTATCCTGATGTCCAAAAATTAACTTGACGATGAGTGAATGCATCTCTATGAAGTTTTACCACAAGTGTCATACTACTATAAAAAATGGGATGGGATTAGTTTAGGGGGTTGTAACTTAAACCAATTAGGGGTTAGGATCCTAAAAGGGGCCAGAAACAACCATTTTCATGATACCTGAAAACTAAGTTGAGTATGTATGATATTATACTACAATGTATCATACTTCTAAGAAAAGCTGGAGTTGATTTTGGTGGGTTCATTCATTTAAGAATTATTAGCCAAAAAGCAGCCACTTTTATACTGTTGGAATTTTTATCCTATGTCAAATGTCTAAATGCAAGTAAATTTCAAAGCTATAATTATATTGAATTACTGTTCAGGGTTCAACCTATATGATCATATCATGCTGCACCCTGCATAACATTTGTTTTGTTAATACAATGGTTTTGAAACTCCTTAAATTCCACCTTGAGTGAACTTTCAAGCCCTTAAACTCAGGATGTCAATTGAAAGTTTTGGATTCAATGGTCCAATTGAAACTTATCAATTGTATATTATGTACTAAATATTTAAGGACTTGCCCTATGGCCTACTTCCAGACCCCACGTAGGTCTTTTAAAGTAGCAGTCTTTGTATGAATCAAGCAAATTCTGTAATATGTGATACACCCCAAACCAGGCTACTCATTTTTATATTTGTTATTAAGTTCTTTTATATGTCTATATAATGAAATGTAAAATTATTCATTTCAATCAATCGGCTCTTAAGGAGATAATCCACTTTGTAAATCCAATAGTTACTATTGTATTTTAGTGTCGTTTGTTATACGTTATTTGGCAGAAAAAGCTTGATGGATCATTTGCTAAATTGAGTTGCCCTTGTTTTGTGCTTGTCCGACACCTGTGTTACATTGTTGGACCAAGAAGTGTTACCAGCAGCATTAATTATAAGCATATACTTAGCAAGTTCAAGATTAAAAAATATCGTAAAAAGAAGGCGAATCCAGTACCGATAAGTTCAACCAAAGAATATATAAATATATACACAACAGTGTAGCCATATGTTTAATACAAGAGTGACGTCTTAGTGTTAAATGAGTATCGAGTTTTGTGTTGATGTGTAAATGTTACCATTCTATAAAACGACCGCAAAAAATTGCAACGGTACAATGGAATAGCGCTGTCGCCGTCCGAAGACAAACCGTTTTGGTGATAATCAAATACAAGAACAGCCTTGTAATTAAATTTGATGACAAATTATGTTTCAAATATATAAGTTTATGGATCGGAACATGATTTTACAACAAGGTCATTCCACAAATAGAAAGTTCTGATTTATTTTGGGGTTGTGGCCCGACATAGACATAATTGGGAACCAGAAAGGGACAAAAAAGCATTTTATAACTATTAACCTTGAAGTAATATAAACTGCACTAGTTTTATAGAAAATATTTGCATTTCAAAACCCAAATATGTTCTTGTAAAGCCGTACATTCATTTTATGATTTAATGTTTCAACTTTCGTTGTTTGCAAAATACAATATATAGTTCATTTGAGTTTCATAAATTTTCGAAAATGATTTTTTATAAAATTTTAAAAACAAATGAAAAACTATCGACATACTTGTTTTATTTTACATTTGAAATCTAGTAATTGTGTATCAAGATATTTTGTGGAAAGTTTGAAAGAAATTCCCAAATTACAAAGCGACAAGTGTATGTCAATAGTTAACCATCTTATAACATAAAACTAAAATAACAATTTTGTCGATGTCTTACAACTGATGATAATTTTCTTACTGTGAAACTTATCGACACGGGTAAGCAATTTTATTTCATACAATCATAGGATCCTTTACTTGTAAATTTTGGTCAAGTTCTGGTCAGACGCACAATTTAAACCCCTGTTTTGACGTCCTTGAAATGATATTTATTAATATGTTAATGTCACCATTAAAAATAGTTTTCGGCACAGTCATATTACATTTTTTTATTATACTGACAAACTCAGTGGTGAATATCGAAGAATAAAGAAGTGTCAGGATAGATTTTGTAAAAGGAAAGGTACGATTTAAAAAAGTTATGATTAAAAATTGGTAGTATCTTTCTACAATTAACCTAGTTTGGAATAAATACATATCTTCACTTTCATATGTAAATATTATTGGGCTGTTCTTTTTCCGTTGAAATTTAATACATGAGAAATAAAAACCTACGTGTATAAATGCTATATCAAGGAGAAAAAAATTCTTTGTAAGGGGTTTCAAACTGCATTTTCTTTGTTTACTTCAGCATATTAATTCTTGTGGCAAAAGAGACTGTTATAATGTGTCTGTCGGTCATGTTTTGTGATGACACTTTAGACGAATTGATCATTCTATGCTCTGTGCGGCGGAGAATGATAATTAGGGTGATATTTAAAATGATATATGCCAATTTTCATTAATTATACTTAGTTTTGAAATCTTTGTTAGGTATATTGACTTCTTTGAGTAATATTTCACTCGGGGAATGAAACTAATGGCATACTATTGATTTCATTGACACTTTTATGTAATTATTTCCCGATGTAAAAGAAAACAAAAAAGTATACAAGGTTGTTTCGTTTCATTTTACCAATATGTTGTCTACCTATTTTGACGACATAATTTTTATTATTTTTAAAAATTATTATTTATATTCCCGGTTTTACTTCAACCTCTTATTGTCGTCATAGTTACATACCGATATACAGGTTTTTGATTGGTTACACCAAGGTAATTTTTTCCTGTAATTTGTCAGTGATTTTATATTCATTTCGGTTTGCTTTATACGAAGGAGTTCACAACAGAATTATCTCTCCCTTTTTATGAAGTAAGAAAGCACAATACCAAAACTACACAATATATGCAATAATCGCTCATATCATGATTCCATAAGAATTTAAGGCATCAATAAAAGTCAAATATATTAATCTAATGATAATATTTTGTCAGAAAACATGTAAGTACATGTAAAGCTAGATAATTAAAAATTGAACGTCTTAATCACTATATGTTATCCAAAAGACCAAGCCAACGGCCACCATAAAGTGAGGAAATAAGTGTAAAAACTTACATATCAAAATCATGAATCCAATTTTTCATATTGACTTTATAATTAAAAAAATGTATCTCCTCTATTAGGTATTATTATATACCATAAATAATCGTAAAATACCAAAAATACCTAAATCATGAACACCAGCTCATGAAGTCCACAGGTAAACCAGACTCGAGAATCATTCATCGAGTTCGCACAGCTTTCGTAATCAAGTAATCAAGGGAACCAAGGTTATAGCGGTAATCAAAAGAATGTAATCCAGGGACAAAGACCAGACATGGAAAACAGACATACACAGCAAAGAACATAAAGTAACTAAAATCATACATACAACATCAACATCTTCTGACAAATGAATAAGAAAATCCTAAATAACATCGTATTCTAATTGAGCAACAATCAAAAAGCAGAAAATCTCACACTGTTTTAAAAATTAATGCAAATGATTTACATCACCAATTAAGACATTTCTCAAAATTGAAACACTTTTATAACTCAAATGTCAACCATCTTTTGCAAAAAGATTCCTCTTAGGGATCGATCCTGACTGTTGATCAAACGGCTAAAAATATTTCACAAGTTAAAAATTAAACTTAACAGAAAAATCTGATGAACGATTATTAACTCGTGTCCTTAGTATCTTAAAAGTCCACTGGATGAGGAAATAAAGTAGGTAGTGTAATATTACAAGTTGAAACGTCTCTCATCAACTTAAAAGAGTAATCAAGGGAACCAAGGTTATAGCGGTAATCAAAGAGTAATCAAGGGAACCAAGGTTATAGCGGTAATCAAAGAGTAATCAAGGGAACCAAGGTTATAGCGGTAATCAAAGAGTAATCAAGGGAACCAAGGTTATAGCGATTCATAAAGGACAACAAATGTCACATTAATACTTTTAGTCAGTTGATTTTGCATGTTGGCAATAATGATATTGGTAGTAGATTAACTTCTGATTTAATTTTTCGATGTCATGTTAATTTGTTTATGAGCAACTCGGCGGGTGTTTCTAGAAAAGCATAGGACGCTTACCCTACAGGAGCACCTGGTCCATGCTCTCAGTTTTTAGTGGAGTCCGAGTTGCTCATTTACTTTTGTTACTTTGTATGTATGATTTTAGTTACTTTATGTTCTTTTTTTGTGTATGTCAGTTTTCCATGTCTGGTCTTTGTCCCTGGATTACATTCTTTTGATTACCGCTATAACCTTCTTTCCCTTGATTACTCTTTATAATCATGTAGTTTTCGAATAATATCAAATGAAATGTTTACACATCTAGATAATTGTTTCATTGAAACCATGTGCCTACTAACACTCATCCTTCCGTATTCTAATCTTAATATGAACATATTTAAATTTTAATCCTAGTCTCTGTAAATATCACCTGCGAGCAACGTAGTCGAATATACTGATCAGCTGACTAAATGAATGTAGCTGCACTCATACTGTTTAGTCCAAAAGGTGAAGGAATTCTTTATTCGTAAAGCAATATATTGAGATTGAGACTTACGTGTAAACTCTGAATATTATAATTCACCAAGCAACCAAACACAATAGTTACATACACATCATAGGACACAAACAAAGGAAATGATGGCGTTGAATTCAATCGGTATATACCATTATCAGTGGTATATCTCATAGTTACAATGTACATGTGTAATCAGTTATCATGATCAGTTAATTGAAATGTATAACAATATATTCAATTCATTTGAAAAGAAAGCAATTTTATTTTTTGTATTCTGCAATTTCTCAAAGGCCTTTGATAAAGTATGGCATCGGGGGTTATTGCATAAATTGAAATCAAATGGCATCCAAGGTAAACTTTTGGACTGGTTTCACAGCTATCTCAAAGATAGGAAACAACGGGTAGTCATAAAGACTTCCTCGTCAGATCTTTGCGAAACGTCGGCCGGAGTACCACAAGACCAAGTATTAGGACCCCTTTAATGCAAAATTTATATAAATGATATAGCAGATAGTCTATTTTTCCTTTGTAGGATTTTTGCTGATGATACATCTTTTGGCTACTCAAGCAACAACGTAACAGATATAAAAAATATTATTGATCGCGATCTTTTATCGTTGGACAAATGGTCAAAAACGTGGTTAATGGACTTTAACCCAAATAAAACAGAAATTGTGATGTTTTCAAAAGTCAATATTTCAAATGTAAATTTCAGTCTGAACGGAAAAGACATTCCGCTTAACAAAACTCATAAACATTTAGGAGTTACTTTTAGTGACGACGCAAAGTGGAACATTAGAAAATATAGCTACATTGATTAGAAAGCATATTAGTATTCTACGAAAATTAAAATTTAAACTTTCTTGGAATCACTTAGAAAAACTATTCACAGTGTATATCTAACCTTTATTTGAATATGCTTCAGAGGTCTTGGGGTAATTGTGGGATAATAAATAATCAAGGGCTAGAAACTTCACATCTGGAAGCTGCTAGATTAATAACTGGCTTACCGATATTCACCAAATCGGAGCAAGTATATCGCGAAAATGGATTGGGAAGACTAAAAAATCGAAGAAAACGTAAGAAATTAAATTTATTTCATAAAATATATAATAATATGGCTCCGGATTATTTACAAGATCTAATGCCACCAAGATTCAATCTACTACAGTATATCAGCTTCGGAATGGTGAAGATATCATTGTTCCCTTTTGCAGGCTGTCGGTGACTCGTGAATCTTTTTTCCATCAACAATAATTAGAGTCGAGTGGAATAAACTAGAGAGAACATAAAGGGAGATTCAGGCACCAAAAACTATCAAATCATGTTTACTGAACACCAGTGACAAATTAACTGTTCCTAAACGTTTTTGCTACGGCCCAAGAAATTTGAATATATTGATAACCCAGTTTCGCAATCCTTCATCCTCTGTGTAGCGTCAATATTATACAAAGTTGGTCGTATCATTTGGGTCAAATGTACGAGACTAATCACAATTACTTTATTACTTTTCTGTATGCCCTCTTTATAACAATGCAAGAACCAAACTAATGAGCGACCTACAGTGGGTTCTTGAATTTTGCAATATAGACCTACATAATAATAACAGGTTGTGTTGGACCGTATATATTCTTTCTTTAAATTCCTAAGACGTCGCGCACAAAGTTGTCTCCACGAACGTAACGTTTTCAAATCACGTTTTTCATTTTTTTTTTTTTAATTGACCATCAAACGTGACCTCATTTGCAAGCATTTTTTCCTGTTCACTACCTGAATCCATTTTTATATTTTATGATTACGCGTGTTTGTTATTAAGAGGATGCTTTCTGATGATTTGTCTTATTGATTTTTTGTACCACAAATTTCGTAATATGACCTAATGTCTGCGTACTATTCAACATCAATTGCGGGGTGATTTTATAATATTTCATTGTTTTGAAAATATTTCTTTTTCGAACGGCCTTATTTGGAGCATGAGTATGAATCAAATTTATCTTGGTAAAAATCAAATATCTGCCTTGTACTCTTCTTTTAGATAAACACAACCATGAACAAAATTAAACTTTATTAACTGTTATTAAAATTTTAGTCGACCTTTCACTCGTCAAGGCAGCACAGTATATATCTGTGGAGGGAATCGTCAATAGAAACTGTTCCGTCGTCACCCAGTTCTAGTTCCGAACATATATACACTACAGAAACCGTTATTTGTTTGCTTGGCCTAACAAGATAATAAGGAACATTAACATCGTCTGCTTTAACGGCAATTAATGTTCCATTCGACACAAAGGTCGTAAAGGTTTTCAATGTCATCAGCAACTTCCACTTCTTCTGATTCCTGATCAGCAATTTCTTTAGTCATTTTTTAGATAAAAAAGTTGCCAATTTGGTCAACATTTATGCAATCGTCATAATCCGTATTTAAACATTTTTCACACTATAGCAGGACTTTCTAATTTTTACTGTTTCTAATTCCGTAGAAAATATCTGGTGATTTTTTCTGTTCTCTTTTACGGTTTCCAAATATCGATCATGGTTTCTATTGATCGAATCGATATAACGGAAAATCCTTCGTGCGCATTTTGAATCATCAGCAGTTTTACAAAGATGTATTGTTGAAAAGTCATACAAGTCATGTGTACTTTGAATCACATGATTCGTCACATGACATAAGATTTTAAGTAATCGCGAATTAACTTCTGGACTGCATGAGTAAAATGGTGATTGTGTTTCTGGTCTGGACTGATTACAATAAACAATAAAATGTTCTGTGATAAACTTTGGGTCGGTTTCGTTACTGTCTATTCCATCATACTCTAAAATAGCATGTCTATGTAAAATTGTCACGTGTATAGAAACTTCTTGTTTTTGGAAATAAGAAGATTTGATTTCACACTGTTCAGTACATTTATAGTTTTCAGAGAAATCATGGATTGCAACACAATGCGTAACTTGTAAATTTGTGATCAAAGTTGTTATTTGTTTTGACTGCCAGTATGCCCTAAATTGATGGGAAGGGAAACACACCAGTAATTGTAGTAATTGTTCATATATTCAAACATGTCACGTGCCAATAAATTGCTTGAGCTGAATTAGTACACAACACATCACATTACATCTCACCACATCACCGAATGTTATATTTTTACTGTCTCGTCTTAACTTTGTAAAACATAAATAAAACCAGTGAATTTGTATGCCTGTAATTATTATTATTTCAGGAGAAGACTTCATTAGTATGTTATTTTACTTGTGTCTAATCCATTTTGTTTGTTACAAATAAAATATGTTTAAACCAATAAAAAAATTAAAAGTTCCATGAAAATGTGCCAGGATTGTGTCGGAAGCAGTGGTACGACCATATCGAAATAACTATTACATGTAACATTTAAAAGATGGAATGTTATGATATAACCCTGGACCGACAAAAACGATCACCAATGCATGGGCATAGAGCAATGATCGACACAAAATATGGAACTGTAAGGACTACTCAGTCTGTAAATGAATAAATAAATGTATCAGTTTAAACTAATATAAATTCTAATCTGTCTCTTTTTTAAATTATGATAATTACAATAGTTTGACAATAACTTGTAATCTGATGGTAAGATTTTGTCATCACATTGTGTCGCTTTGTTCTATTGCAAAATCAACAAAAATCAACAAACAAAATCGATAGTTTTTGCATTTGTTTTTACATTTTTTTTTAATTTCATGGATCTTCCAGTCGGAAACATATTTTAAGAATCAGAAAGGCAAAAAGTAATTTTTGATCATTCTAGACTTCAAAAAATGCTTTAGCTAAACTATGCTCAAATTTCGTCAAAGGTTGCAAAGAAAATGATAAACATGTACCACAGAAAACTTCTATGACAGGTCTTAATTGAAGCGCATTTTAAACACCTTAAAACACCCTCTACTATACATGACAAATATGTTGTCATACCAGCAGACAAATCACAGAAAATAATAGCAGTAATAAAAACATATACTGCTACCACACTCTCCAAAAAAAGAAATAGTGGAAAACCGTATATCTGTACTATCCTCTTTCAGTCTCTCTGCCAAAGACGATGATTGTGATCCACCGTCTATGTACTGGATTCTTAAACTCAACAGGAATCAATACAAACAACGCTACATAGCTGGATCAAAATGTACTACCAAACCGCTTTCAAAACTTTTATACTCGTAGCTGGTCTCCAGTCCTACAACACTTCAATTCAAGTAATTATCAGAATACGATAGCATAAAAATCTATGATTTTTTAACTTTTTATTCTTCTATTCCTCATATCCAGTTAAAATTCCGGCTCAAAAACATAATACGTCGTTGTTACTCGAAAAAGACGGTACACCTAGGCACAGATATATATTACTTGGTAGAGATACTTCATACTTTGAAAAAAAACGCTTCCAAATCATTTTCCAAATCAACCGAAGAAGAATACATTTGTCTAGTGTGGTTGACGCGTATTTAAAAAAGTCGTCATTCCAATGGGAACAAATTGTGCACCTCTACTCGCTGCCCCTTTCCTTCACTCTTATGAAACTAGTTTATAGCTAATCTAATCCAAAGGAAGGAACATCATTTAGCCAGATTCTTTGATCTCAGTTTCCGCTATATAGATGACGTATTATATTATTGTTAGACAATAGTAGTTTTAGGGATTGGATACATCGCATCTACCCCAAAGAAATTGAGATAAATGATACTACAGACACCGTGAAGTCAGCCTCACGACAAGCACGATGACTTTTCATTTTTATCCTTTCATCTGTGGCAACATCCCTTCAACTCCTGCATATATAATTTTATTATCACAACTCATAAACTATGCCAGAGCTTGCCGTAACTACGCAAACTTTTTGTACTGCACTAATAATTAGCCTTCTGAAACAGGGTTTTGTTGCTACACGATTGAAGTCATCACTACAGAAGTTTTATGGTCGTCATCATGAACTCATGGATGGTTGCGGTGTATCCATCTGCACCATGAGAACCGATTTGTTCAACGTGTCATAGTTTTCCTCTCCTCTTTCGTCTAACCCGGACTTGACTTTTTATTAGCAGCTCGGCGGGTGTTTTTAGAAAATTAGAGGACGCTAAACCTATCGGTGCTCCTGGTGCTCCCAGTTTTTAGTAAAGTCCAAAGTTGCTCATTTACTTATGTTGCTTTGTACGTATTATTTTGGTTATTTTATGTTCTTTGTTGTGTGCGTCTGTTTTCCATGTCTGGTATTTGTCCCTGGATTACAGTCTTTTAATTACCACTAGAATCTTGGTTCCCTTGATTACTATTTCAAACTGATAAATTCAGCCGTGTGGTATTTCGGTCCATTAAACTCTTTAAATAAGCTGGGTTTTTTTGGGGGGGATATGTCTTCCACTATTATAGCAGGCCGGTATTCTCTTTAAAATTATTGCAATATGTCAAAAATAAACAAGAAACTCTATATATTGTGGCAACCTTTCATCATTATTTCATTTAATTTCATTCATTCATGTGTTTGTTTTTGTTTTCTTTCTTTTGTATTATTTTTTGCTGGTTTGTTGTGTTTGTTTGTTTTTGTTTGTGGTGTTTGTTTGATTTGTTTGTTTTTGTTTTTGTTTTTGTTTGTTTTGCTTTTGTTTTGTTATATAATTATTTAACACTCGACTGTTTGGCTTAGTCTGCAAATAAAAATCACAATTTTTTTTCTATTTCTCAAGAGCGGGTGTACGTCAAAAGATGGAGGCTAATAAAATATAGTTTTTTTTCTGATTTTGTTTTTGTTTTATTTACAGATTCATCAAGGAAAGAGGAGGGATATCATGTTGACAAGAACTACTCCAGCACAATAATAACACTAAAGTGAAAGTAGAAACCTGTGATTTTGAGTTCAAGGTTTGCCCGTGTACCAAAGTTCGTGCCTTTTTTTTTTCGTTTTGGCCTCAAATTGAACTTTTACATTTACTTAATCAAGCCAAATGTTCCAAAATTGGATTGAGACTTTTGAAAGAATTTTTGAATTTTGTTCAAAGAAGTAACCTTAACATTGCAGCCTATGAAAAAAAAAGAATACAAGACTGAGACCAAATTATACCTGCTCTTACGGGAGGTAACTCTGCAAAAACAGCTTAAAATATGGCTGCATCCCGAGCTCCGCAAGTAGGGAATAGAAATTTAAAAATTCATCATACTGACAATTGAAAAAAAAAACTACACTACATCCCGATTCGTTTGAGCTTCAGAAATACGCCAATAATTGAACATATACGAAAATAGAAATACTTGGCAAGAATGTAGAAAAAGGAAACAGAGACGATCCACATACACAATGCAGCGAGCCGAATATATTATATATATATATACTAAAGATAAGGAGATAAAGACTTAACATAAAACACTACATCACTAGAAATATGAACACATTCCCCCAAACAGGGCAGTGGCATCAGATACCCCGGGAGGGTAAGCACATCCAAATCTTCCAGCGGCTCCTGTCATATTGCAAGTGATTATAATTCGGTCATAGTCTAACAAGTCTTAGAAGTGTCATTAGTACAACAGGAGGGACAGATGAAGCCATAGTAGCAAGGACAAAGAAAGCACAACAAGCTTTGCTATCCTCAGGCCGATCTGGAGGAGCAAATAACATCTACAAAGATCCGAATTTTCAACTCTAATGTTAAATCAGTGCTTTTACATGGATCAGAGACATGGCGATCAACTGTTGCATCCATCAAAATAGTACAAGTGTTCATAAACAGGTGCCTAAGAAACATCCTTGGAATAAAGTGGCCAAATTAAATTAGCAATAACAACTTATGAAAGAGTAATCAAGGGAACCACGGTTATAGCGGTAATCGAAAGAGTGTAATCCAGGGACAAAGACCAGACATGGAAAACAGACATGCACAACAAAGAACATAAAGTAACTAAAATCATACATACAAAGTAACAAAAGTAAATGAGCAACTCGAACTCCACTAAAAACTGGGACCAAACAAGAACCGGTCATGTCAAGAAAATGGAGGTGGATTGGAAACACTTTGAGAAAAGGAAGTACAAATGTAACACGCCACGCCCTAGAGTGAAACCCTCAAGGACACAGAAAAAGAGATAGACCAAAAACACGTGGAGGCGAGATTTGAATACAGAAGCCAAGAAGATTGGAAAGACCTTGGGAGAAATTAAAGTACTGGCAAAATATAGGAGGAGATGGAAAGCCACAGAGGTCGCCCTATGTCACATATAAGATTAAGCGGAATAAGTCATAGTCTAGCAGCAATAATGCAGCTGCCCGATCCGAGTCACAGAGGGCTACCACCAAAAAACAATGGAGCGATTCATACTTGGGCAATATCATTCAATTCAACAAAATATCATGATGGAAATGAAGAAAATAATGCATGGAAAATGACATAGACAAGTTGAATTGAGATCACCAAAAATCGTCATAGAACATGGGTACCTACGATATATGTATAAATACCAGAACACTTGATCTTGAACTTGATACAACATAACAACAAACTATGTAAAACACTTATAAAGTCTCAAGAATTTAATTGAAGATTTTAAAAGAAATAAAATAAATTTCAACCCATTCACATGATGGTAGTGTAATTAATAACTGTATTTGAGAAAATACCGTAGGAAGCCATATGACCTAGCGCCTTTCACTTGCTCCGATACAGTATGTCAAAGACGATACACCACTGCAGCTAGTAAGAGAAACGTTCGATCGCGTATCCAGTCAGACCAGACGTGGACAGAGTCAACGGAGAGAAAAGAAATTATTAAAGTCGGCTATGTATATACAGTATTCAGTTTCGTTTTTATATTTAAAGATCCTGTCATCGTTAAGCAAGGAACAATATTGTGTGGTGGTATGCTAAAGTCAGCTATGGATTACATTCCCAAATAACAGTTTTTTTTCTGTACTCCGTTTAAGGAGGTAGATCTAGGGTTCAATTAATTGTATCACATTTCATGTGTATGCTTATACATTTGTATGTGTTACAATAAAAGTGTATGATCAGGGAATATGCATAGTACTGATATATTTAGAAATTCTGCATAATTTCTACCAAGTAATTATGAATAAATACTTAAAGTTTCAGGAATTATTTATAATTACCAAAAAAAATGTCATGACTGAAATCAATTTTTATATTGAACTTCAAGTTGAATTCAAATTTTGTTCATATATATATATATATATATGAAAAAAAGTATTAGTACACTAAATCTTTTAAAATAATCAATGCATTTGCAAAAATTGACAAAATAAGTTCGCGCATGCATTCATTTATTTTTACAAACAAGGTATTGATGCTACCGACTTCCTGCTTTTTTGCATGCACATCTGTTTCTTTCGAATACGTTTTTCCACAACATCCACTTTTCAAATACTCTTGGTCCTTACAAAAGGAATCTGCTTTAACAACTCAGACACAAGGAATTTGCTTATCAAATTGATTTCGTGTGTAAGTTTCCAAAAATATACCAAGACGATAACCTTTGTACAAAAGCCGTTATATTTCTGGGATCACCTTGTGCAATTGGAATTAACTTCCACTTCTTCCAAGATTTTATTCGATCTATTTGTCAAACGTTCTGCTTGTTCTGCTAAGTCAGATGGCTCGAAAATGTAAAATAAAAAAATGGACTGGATCAAACAGGGAACTTTCTCTATTGAAGTTTAAATTTGTGATAAAATCATATTTGAATTTCCAATCCCAGAGACATTAGAGCCTGTGCCATACTTATTTGACGTTACAGATGGTGTTCTAAACACATAATTATTGCTCAGTTGGTATGTTTATTTGACTGGTTTACCCAGATACTTCTTAAATACATGTACATACAGAATTGTCTTCAACTGATATTATGATTCACATACCAGGATAATAATTTATTCAATCGTTAGCTAAATGATTTAGATGGAAAAACAGGAAAATGTAATACATATAATAGTTCTAAACCCATTTTACTATTCTCCACCGAGCCACCGATTGTAACTTGGTCAAAAATTAAAAACAATCCATACAATTCAATTTATATTCGATATTTGTCCCTTCATTAAAGCCTTGTTTAGTTTGGAATAACATGTATTCGAATTGTGGACGTTTATGACGTCACAGTACCAAGTTAGTTTATCTTGCCCAGATAAGAAATTAACCATCAAACAAAATCATGCAACAATTTATTTTACACTACATATTGACATAAGGTATAGACCCTCAACATCAGATTTTCAAATCTCTAAGCAAGAGTTGATATGCAACGTATAATTCAATTTCTATTCGATTAAAGTCAAAATTAAGATTTGTCCATTCATCAAAGCCCTATTTAGTTTGGAATTATTTGGTGAACTGTGGACCGATCGACGTTTATGACGTCACAGAACCAAGTTAGTTTTACTTGCCCAGACGAGAAAAAAACCATCAAGCATTATTATTAATCTTACACTACATATTGACATAAAGTATAGACCCTCAACACCATATTTTCCAATCTCTACGCAAGGGTTGATATGCAACGTGGAAAATGACGACAAACAGTAATCCTACTTCTGAGAACAATCGTAACACTTTAACTTATTCTCATTAACCTGATTAGAATGGGTAGGACCTTTCTTCTTTTTTATTATTGTCGCAAAATGGTGTCTCATATTCTCACTTGTTACATTCGATATGACTATAAAAAACCCTTGCAAACTACATAGCACTATGAAAACAAAATCCAAAAAATCAGTCTTAACGAATGCTGAAAGTACCCCGATAATCCAAGGCGTACCAGAAAAAAGGGAAAATCTAAGATAGACTAGTGCTTCGTTAAAAGACTTTGTCATTGTCAACCGGGTGGACATGACCTTGACTCTTCTAATGTGGATGATAAAGAGGACTAGGCATATGGTATTGATAACGATTGAGAGCATTATAGGGCCAGATACGAAAATTAGATTTGTAGGGTAAGCCGTTGGAAAGCAAATACCTTGATGTTCTTTGTTGTAGTAAGGAACAATTCCTGTTTCAGTTAGTACGACCAGAGGAACCACAAACACGATAGGTAAAAGAAGACCAAAAATGCGGAAAAATACTCTCTTGGTTGTCGTAATATACTTAGCCTTGTTTACCTCATGATCCCACAGTTTAGATATAATTCCAATAACTGCTATGGACTTAAATGAAAATACAGTCAACCATGCATAGTGTAATGCTACTGACATCACCTTACATGCAATGAAATAATCATTCAAGCCAATACCAACAACAAACAGAACCACTGATAAAAGCAACGCAATAGACAAGTTCTCTAAATTTGCTCCTGCTACTGCATTATGGTTTCCTAACCGTCGATTAAGGATGATGAAACTTACAAGGGAAATAATAGACAGTGAAAACCCAGAGTAAGTTGTGACGACTTTTGCAAAATTTATCAAATTAGGCGTTCCACTTCTATCAGAAAGACATGTAGTACCTGAAACTGACAAATTTTGATTAATCTCCAGTTGTATGTTAATTAACATATTTTGGCATAATGAATCCCTAACAAATAAGTTTTTCGAAAGTGAGGCATTAATGAGGAATTCTTCCAGATCTTTATATCTTTCACTCCAAATCAACAGGTTTCGCCATTCAATCGATTCTTTCAATGATTCTTTCACTTGAAGCTCTGTGTCGGATTTCTCGAAATCTACGATGACAAAATCGTCTTCTCTTTCTCTACCTGACACAATTTTCCTTTTGACATTACGAATCAGTGTTTCGTATCTTAAAACGTCGGCCAAATATAAGCTCTCAAGAAGGCGAATTCGTGCTATTATAAGTAGGCCAGTGTTCTCTTCGATCAATGAAACAAATGAGTTTAGTTTAAATACAAAGGAGAAGTTTTCTACCTGTAGAGACAAGCAAAATGAGATAACATAATTTTGTAAAATGCTCACTGAATTATCTCCGGTCACCATAGCCCTGAACGTTGCCACTACCTCGTAATTATTGTACACCTCTGCTCCGTAACAAGTGCCATCTTTTACCTAAAAGACAGTAGCAACATCTCAATGTAGATAAAGATCTAAAGCCAGATGTAGAAAAAGAGTAATGAGTAAATATAATATAAATGTTCTAATGTTCCAATGTGTTCTTCTTTTATTCTTTCGACACTTACGATCAATTAAAGCTGCATTAGCTGTCATTTTCGCATTTTTTGTGTGTTTCTGTTGAAATATGCCTTTACTTTGAATTATTTCTACTTAATATCCACAAATAAAATGCATTAAATACATGACATAGGTGTCGATACATTTATTGTCTTGCAAGACAAAAAATCGACCTAGATAAATTCGTATTCATGCGACTCATTGTGACCTCAATTCGCGCATGTGCTGTTAGGGTCGATTCTTTAAAAAAAAATCTGATTGCAAAGCGAAAGTGGTTAATGAACGGCAAGGAAGACAGACGAATCAAGCCTTATAAAAAAAAGTTCGAATACGACGCGAGGATCCTTTTGTAATTTACGTATTATGAAATAATGTGGCACAAATGTGGTCAGCAGTTGTCACTATTTATTTGAAAATAATCAAGAAATAGGTGAAATGAAATGTAAACAAGACACGGGCTTACCTGTGTATCCGTTATTGTTAGTTATTGTTATTATTTTAACGAAGGTGAAAGTATTTTTTTAAAGTTGGGAGAATGTACGTCCTGTCGGCAATCTTCGGAAGTAATGGCGAAAAATAATTAGATCAAAGCCATCGATTTCATTCGATTAAAAAAACGTCGTTTTCACATTATTCTTATGGTATCATCGGAATTTATTGTTTCAATCCCATTACTACAAACTTATTTCATTGAATCAGCAAATTTCAGAAGAATCAAAACTGAACAAATTCGGCAGCTAATGCAGCTTTAACATATCCGACATTTTTTAAACCGATTCTTGAGTATTGACAAAGTCACAAGTTCATAATAATTTAATAATTTAATTACTAAACAACACCGTGCAATCTTCATTTTCGAACTATTAAAATGCAAAAGATAGTTAAAATATGGCTAAATGTTATTTTAAAGCTTGAATAGAATGGGAATGGCTTAAAACATTTTATTTTTGTCAAGCCTTTTCACACTAGGCATAAAGTCATAAAGCCACTTAGACATTTTGAATTATGGATAATTATCTCCTCTCCTACTCAATCTCGACTGTCTGACCCACTATATATATATCTCCGTCAGATAATTAGCTCTAAATAAACCTGAAATCTGAAAAGGAACGAGCACTCAGCAATAAACATCTTCGAATGGATTTTCCATGGAACTTAATAGGCGCCTTCATTTCTAAGCATTTACAAATGAGAAAAATAAACAGATTTTAAAACAGCAAACATACCACTAAGCTCAAGCTAGCGAAACAAAAGCCCGACCAAGCTACCGAACAATAAGGCAACGAACAATAAGAAAGCGCGGAATAACTCTATTATCTAAGAACCATCAAATCTAAAAACCCACAAGGGACGTTGGGGGATCCTGATTATGGGGGAACAATCCATATGCCAATCCTAGAAATTTGATGATTAACTAACCAATATATTGAAAACTCAGCTCTTAATTGTCCTTAAAAGTTTAAGGCCTCGAAATATTTTTATGATTACATGAAAGGGGGTCACCTCCATAACATAACTGTTGTCCAAAACTGGAAATTCAAAGTTAACAAAAAACGTCATGTAGGGGACTTCTCATCAAGGTGTCATATAAAAATTTCCAACGGCAAAGCTTTTACAGGCCATTCAGAGTTAGATAGTCACCATACCGGTTAGTTCACCACCAAAGTTCCAGGGTGTGCATATGAACCGTTCTTCGAAACTGGAAATTCAAAGTTGACAAAATTCAATGTTACATAAATAATATGATATATTGGCATAGTCCGTTGTGGGTTTGTTATGTTTTATGGTTTTTAGATATTGGAGATTTCCGGCGCTTTCTTATTGTTCGCTAACTTGATCGGACTTATTATTCACTGGCTTATTGTTCGCAAGCTTGAGCTTAGTAAATATATCAACGTTGACAATATTTGTAGACAACCTTTTCTTCAATTATAACATATTATCTGTCTATAATAATTTACTTTGTAACGGAATTTTTGATGGACGTTATATGGCCTATCGCTGTCCAGTTATTAATTCTTGTCAGAGGACTCCATAGGGAAATAATCCAACTTGAGGATTTTAGAATTAACATTTTACTACATTTGAAACGTACTTTTTTTTCGCAAAGGCTTATTTTTGCTGATTTATTCGCCGATATTATTTTTTGTGGTTTTTGAAAATGAGTTTTGTTAATGTATAGTCCTCAAATAAATTTCTCGGGTTTCTTTTTCGAGCTAATTAGTCCATCGCAAAAATTGATACTTAAACAGATTTTTTGTGAGCTTACATTTTTCTAGAACGTATTTTTTTCATTTTTGGTCATACTAATTTTCGCAAGGGCTTATTTTGGCTGATTTATTCGCCAATAATAATTTTTGTGGTTTTTCTTCATTTTTCGTTAATTAATATTTTATGTCAATTGTAATTGTAATCGTATTTTTGTCTGATTTTTTAAGCCCGGTTATTGATGGACCTTTCGCGGTCAACCGCTAAAAGTTCGTCTGCCATCACAACGTACGATACACCATAATTAAACGCTTAAAGTGATTTTAATCATTTTGTTGAAACAAAGCTTGTCACTGTAGGGGCAGCGGATAGGGTAAGGGGACTTTAGTTTTTTTTTTCTGATTTTTGTTGTTTCAGAGAAATATCAGACAAAGGGAAGAACAGCGTATAAATGAACAAAAAACGTTGATCGTACAAAATAATCAATTCATACTTACATCGATGCACTTGGCATTTTTACCAGGTTGTGAAAATACAAACATAACTGTCATTGGGAACAAATCATACAGTTGATCTGAATCCGACATCTGGTCAATACATTCACTATTCAAATTTTCGTTACTACAGAAGAAGTTTCTGTACATTCCGTCTTTCGTTACTACTGGATTAGTTCCGTAACTGGTACATCTTTCAGATGGTTTTTTGCCTTTCACTATTGTTAAACATGACCTTGGCGTTATTCCAGGAGGAGTTTTGTATTGGACGACTACTTTGCCTTTGTCTTTCAGCTTTAATTTCAACTGTTGTGACTTGTTGACCAAGTTTGATGTTTCAAGTTCTATAATGTTACTGATAATTACGCGAAAAAACACAAACGATGAAATGTTATTACATTTTGCACAAAATTGATTATGATAAATTTGGCCTTGTTTGTCAGCTACCCATCCTCCAAAGCGAACGTCTTCTAGGCTACACATGACTTTCGTCTTTGTTTTTTCATACATAGGTAGACAAGTATCTATCACAAATGCACCAAACATCTGTTTTGCTGTTCCATTATTTGAACATTTATACTGCGGCGTATTTTCTTGTTTTTTAGTTGCTGTTCTGTTAGCTTCTGGGCAGCAGTCATCATATTTTACACAGTTATCATCGCAGTGACAATGCCTTGTATGCACTGGAATTTGAGAAACGTAGTCGCAAGTACCAAATTTGCCACAAGGGTCTTCTGCTGATCTTCTTTTCCGTTCCAAGCTTACTATCTGAAGTGATTTATTCCATCTTCTGGAGTTGGGTATCCGCATATCTTTCATCATATAGGATTCATGCAACGACAACTTCAGTCGTGATTTCTTTGTAAATATTGCTGAGTCTTTATCGGAAAGTTGTGGAAACCATGAGTTCTGGGTTACATTTCCTCTGAACCTTGTGTTCGTAAATGCTCTCAACGCTTCAGGTTTCCAGTCGGTCTTATAGTTGTGAATCTTCCTATTATCTACTAATATGGATGAAAATATTGTACAAATTATAAATAAAATTAATAAATTCATACTAAGAGAATGTTTCTTTGAGTGTTCCTAAGGTCTGGTTTTAAAATGCGTTATGACGCTTACTATAATGACCAGGAAAGTCGTACACGACCTTACAACTGTATACAGGGAAGGCTTACACATACATATTCTATAAGTTGTCACGCCTACTCGGAGAAAGTTGTTTGTCATATTTTTTGTGTTCACCTTATTTTGCAAGACAGACTTCACTTTGATTTGGATTCAGGTTCGACGTTCAACAGTGCTATTTTTTATAATATTTTCAGAACAAATAAAGTATTTTTGACATTTTCAACTGGAGAGTCAATGTTTGTTTTTTAACCCTTTATCTTGTTCTGATTAAGGTTATTCCAATTGACTATCTATATAACATTTATAGCGTGAAATAGCCAACTGCGTTCCATAGAGAGCGTTTAATTTTGTCTCTTACATTTGAAAGCACTTATAAAACCTCTCATATATCACAGTACCGTTTCTATAACATCTCCTATAGAAAAAGCTCAAATTCTTTGTGCAAGTATGTCTTACCTTTTTGAAAGTGAAAAAATCCCGATATCAAATTAATAATAATAATAAAAAACAGGATTTCTCCGATTTTTACACAATAATTTCTAAGTGGTCACCGGCTACTCTCTGTATGTAATATAGTTTTATTTTCCGCTGTCTTTAGCTGTACTTGTATGTACTCGTAAATGCAGTTTCGGGTGTCAGATTAACTTGACTGCTGTTTCGATGATTTATAAACTGACTGGATTCTAGAACTCCCCTTTAAAATAATGTAAAAGTGGTTTTATCGATTCTTTTCGATGGATATGAAATGTAGTTGTCATATGAAAGTACAAGCAAAATTATTAATGCGTCCCAGTTTTGCACAAGAGTACAACTTTGATTTGGCTAACAATTTGGCTGTAACTTTAAAAAAAGATATACATACAGATGAACATATTTTTATGTTGCTTTATCCTAAAAACTTATTTATGCAAAGAATGGCATAATTAAGGCTTTCTATTTTACATAAAAAATGAAATTGAATAAAAGTATGAACACTTGATGTGTCAGTAAGGCGTTATTGGTAAAATGTCGAAAATTTTATCAACGTATCTAGTTGTCGAACGCTCCTTTGCTATTTCATGCTATTTTTCGATGTACAAGTATTTTTAACTTCAGAACAACGAAAGGGTTCAATGACGTATGCCAAGAATAGCATCATTTTTCATAAGATTGTTTTGTTTATAAGTTCCATTTTTTGTTCTTTTTATTTTTTTATCTATTTTTTGTTTTAGTTTTTCTTTTTAAATATCTATGTTCGAATTGACATTAAATAATATGAAAATGTATTAAAAAACTCTACAAATTTACGTTAAACGTATATAATTTAATTTCAAAAGTATCACGTTTTCTGATTGAATGAAAGAAAGCGTCCATGATTTCATAAACCAAATTTCGTTACATGGCTGTGGCGTCATCAACATGTTTTTAATGATTTACTCCTTGAATATTTATATTAAAATTTAATTGATAAGGGAGGACTGTTATATTTTTTCGGTCTATTTAAATAAACCTCAATGTCCGTTACAACATGCACACTTCGCAGGTTATTTAGTGTGCACCACGTGATTCCAAGGCCCCGTATATGATTTGATATTATTATTATTATAATCATTAGGATGAGAACCGACGTTGGAAGCTGAAGCGTTTAATGATTTTGACGGTTTTTTTTATGTCTGATAGCTTCCTGTCATTTAAGATAAAGATATTAAATCATCAGACTGAAAAATGAACCACATTTTAATTTAGAGGTTCAAATGTTCAATTATTCGTGTACAAATATACTCCTTAATTACCGCCACTAATTTTTCAAAAGTAAATTTAATAAGATAACGAGAACGTGATTTTATTACAACTTCCTTCAGATTTATAATTTCCAGTCAAAGACTTTGTGCGGTGTTGGAATTAAACATAGACACAATGGGCAACACACGAAGATTATCTCGCTTACAGCCTCATATTCGTATTTGCCCCATATTTTTCTTAATCCTCTTCAGCAGGGATTTCAGAGCGGCTTCAGATGCCTGACAGCTTCCTTTATATTTTTCATGAAACCATATTCCGTAATCTTGAGTTACACTGTAATGTTTTATGTGCTTCCTTAAATAGTTGGAAAACATTGGACGCTGTCTTGTACAAAGCCCGTATGTAAAAGTTGTTTAAATGGCAAGATACAAAGCCGGGTGTACTTGATTTGTACTACAATACTTTGTGTTTGTTTGATGTTGTCAGCCGTACATGGTGCTGTATATATCATTTTTTCCTTACTGTCTAATACTGCTGTAAAATAGTGCTTATCTAATACACGTTTATTTTCATTATCTTTTCTATTATTTCTTTCTTTATACTTCGTCTATCATAATTAATTATGACTCTTAGTAGTAGAGGAAATATTTAAAAAAAAAAAAAAAAAAAAAAAAAAAAAAAAACCTTCTTTTAAAGCTGCATCAGCTGTCATTTTGGTTTTTGTTGAAATATACCTTAATTTTAAATTATTTCTACTAAATTGTACTTTTCCTGTATAACTTCATTTGATATCCACAAATAAAACGCATTAAATACATGAAATAGGTGTCTATATATTTATTGGCTTGCAAGACAAAAAATTCGTCTTAGATAAATCCGTATGCATGTGACTTCTTGTGACCTTAATCCGGGCATGTGCTGTAAGGGTCGCCTATTTAAAAGCAAAAGTGGTCATTCAACGGTAAGGACTCAAGCAGTAAAAGAAAAAAAGTTCAAATATAACGCAAGGATGCTTTTGAAATTTATCTATTGTGACATAATGTGGCTCAATAATGGTCATTATTTATTTGAAAACTAATCAAGAAGTAGATGAAATGAAATGAAAACAAGACATGTGCTTACCTGTGTATCCCTTATTGTTATTTTTTTATAAAGGTTAAAGTATTTTGAACCCAGGTGAATGTCTTGTCGGCGATCTTCGGAAGTAATGGCGAAAAATAATTAGATCAGAGCTATCGATCTTCTCTGATTAAAAAAAAACGTTGTTTTCACAATATTCTGTAAGTATTATCGATATTTATTGCTTCAATTGCATTACTACTAACTTATTTAATGAATCAGCAAAATTCAGTAGAATCAAAACTGAACAAATTTGGCAGCTAATGCATCTTTAATAATTTAGTGGACCGAAATACCACACTGCTGAACTTATTATCATTTTAAAAGTATTTAAAAAGCGCTTCAATTAAAGATTGTCGTAGAAATTTTCCGTGGTGGAATTTTCGAAAATTTAAGGCCAAAGATCAACATCGAAGTTTTAATATGGGAACAAAATTTGTGCATGTTTGTCTTTTTCTTTCAAATGGTTAGACTTAATTTAACGTAATGCGAGAATAGTTTGACCAAAGCATTTCTGCTTAGTAAAATTGTCATATATTACTTGTTGTCTTTGATTGTTAAATATTTCTCCGTCTTGAAGACCCAAGAAATTCGGATATTTAAAAAAAAACAAATGCAAATAAATCCACATTTTGTGATCACGTTTTAGTTATTGCAATTGAAATTTAACAAAAAAGTATATTTTATGGAAAAAATTGTGATGTCATAAACTTGCCATCAAATTACATGTTAGACAAAAACAGTTTTGTTTATGTTTTCCAGTTTGGGTATATATATATTTTTTTCAAAATTCAAATTTATTTACGGATTCATAAGTCCTTACAGTTCCATGTTTAGTGCGACTTTGATGTATGCTTCTGCACGGACCATCTTTTTTCCCGTCGGTCCAGGGCCCTTTAATAACATTCCCATTTAACATGTAATAGTTATTTTAGATATGGTCGTACCACTGATACCATCATGACACTTCTTTATGGAACCTTTGTAATTTTTATTGTAGTAATGTAATATGTCCTATTGGTATATATCGATTAAGGTCATCGCCATTATCTCACTTTGTGTTGATCTATGTTGTATATTGTATATGTAATCATTGTGATTGGTTGCTTGGGAAGAAATTATAACATTTAAAAGCCTAAAAGCAAGTCTAACTTTTAATAATTACTCTGATGGTATTGCTTTACTTTTTTTTCTATACCTCGGAAGAATAAAAGCAGTGCAAAGAACAGTTTAAATGCCAGGTTGTCAGCGAGGTCAACTATGTTACCAACGGGTAACATTTTCGGAGACCTGGATAAAAATTTAACTTATTAAGATTAAAATACGGAATGATGGGTAATTGTACGCACAGGGATTAAAAAAGTACTTTACCTTACCTTATTTATCAACAACAAAGGGGCTAATGATGTCTTAACCATTCATATGAAATGTCTATGAGATATACCTTATGCTCAGATATACATATTTAAGAAGAATAAAATGCAAGAGATTATTTATATTTTTATATATTTTTTTATATTTCAAACCAATCTTTAGATGTGTATTCATTTCACTAGATTTCATTCTAAACTACATGCAAAAAAAAAATAAATTGATTTTATAAATTGCCTTCCTCCATTGTTCATAACAAAGGAATACAATCGTTTAACTTAAGGAATATTTTGTCATTTCCAGCGGTCTCAATTAAAATCGTATGCAACTGCAAAGCTAATGATTACTAAAATTATATACATATGTTGCTGCCTTCAAAGTCTTTTCCTCTGGACGCACTTACCCTCTGTCAAGTATAGGATATACAACCGCCACGAACTACCGCCGCTCCATCGTGCCTCCATGTATATGCTATGCATGGCTTTACGGTTAAGCTACAGTATCATTACAAGCTCACGTGTATAATTTCTTCAACCCGCCATGATTTGGTCATCCCGCATGGTACACCCTTTTTTGACTGGTGGTAAGTAATGCAGATTTTGAAGCATTGAAGCCATCGTAGATGTAGTGTTATTTATGAGGTGCCATGCATTTCATAACGATCTCCTTTTTAAATTGGTATAGTTGCCCCGAATTCAAGCTTAGATGGAAAATCTCTATTTAATGTTTACTTTCAAAACAACCTTTTTCTAACGCTCGGCTGTATCACATTTAATTTTGTTGTCATATTAAGCTTAACTTGTTAGACTTTGAAAAGTAAGTTTTCGTTCCAGTGAATTTTTCAAGATTTTTCAAATTGTAATAAATAGCAAAGAACATTTCGTCACACAATAGTAATTGAAAATAGTTCTAGTCTTTTCTGGCATTGATTATATGCGCATGTTCTGCTTCATTGTTCAGTTGGTTATATATTTTTTTTATTTTGCAATTTTATTTCGTAAAAGAGATGGGATACGACCTCGTGATACTATTTGTTTTATTTTACATTAGAAAGTAACTTCATAAATATATCAAATGTGGAAATAAAATCAAAGTTATTATTTACCAAGAGTTACTTTCGATTGCAGTATTTCTCATTGTTCCTAACAAAGATTGCAAAATTAAGTATGCTAAATTAATGAAAATTTGTATGTTGGACATTCTTAATTTGACCATATTATCATTTTAACTATATTGAGTGTAAAATGATTTGACAGTAAGTGCCGTGCAAAGAGATGACCGACATACATCTAATAATAGTTTTAAATGCCACAAGTATTTCTATAGAGAAGTTAACAATGAAATTGCATATTTTTCTCGTTAACTTTACACATAAAATACGTGTTTAATATTTCAGTTGTAAAAAAAAATACAGCAGAAGATAAGTTGCCGCGAAAAGAGTTACGATTATGAAGAAAAGTATTTATTTCAAGCGAGTTCATTTTGGAAAGATACTGGCTATGTTTAAACCATAGTTAGTAAATCTTACCTTTCCTTTCACAAAATTTGACTTTTCATTCCCTATTGCAAAACTTTCTTATCATCTGTGGCAACATCCCTTCAGCACCTGCGTATGGAGCTTTCATATCACAACTCATACGTTATGCCAGAGCTTGCTGTAAGAGTAATCTAGGTGACCAAGATTCTAGCGGAAATCAAAAGAATGTAATCCAGGGACAAAGACCAGACATGGAAAACAGACAAACACAACAAAGAACATAAAGTAACTAAATCAATACATACAAAGCAACAAATGTAAATGAGCAACTCGGACTGCACAAAAAACTGGGATCATGGACCAAGTGCACCGGTATGGTAAGCGACCTCTGCTTTTCGAGAAACACCCACCGAGTTGCTCATAAAAATTCAAGCCCGGGGTAGACGAAAGAGGAAAGGAAAACTATGACACGTTGAACAAATCAGTTTTCATGGTGCAGATGGATGCATCGTAACGATCCACGAGTTCATGATGACGATCATAAAACTTTTGTTGTGATGACTTCAATCTTGTAGCAACATAACCCTGTTCCAGAAGCCTAATTTAAAGAAATCTTTTCCCTGGCCCAGTTGTACAACAACTGCAGCATCCACTTCTGCATTTCCAAAGAACATAAGAGGAATCGATGTCAATTTCATCTATAGTCAATGGTAAAGGACCCTAGGGGTCGAGGTCTTTAAAGCTAGTTCCCTTGGATACTAACTTGCATGTGAACTAAGATCGTAAGTGTGAAATTGGTCGTAAATTATGACGTCACAATACTATTTTAGGTTGTGACGTCATTACTGACGATCAAGTTTACTCTTACGATGTTTTGTGAATTCGACGCCTGATCATATTTCTAATGTATACGATCCGATTCCCTCTTACATCCTACTTAAGGTCAAAGAAAAAGGTTGGAAATGGATTTTTTATATTTCAATTTACTTCTTATATCACACAAGATCATGCAAACATTGTGTCAAACCAAGTTGAAGAAATTTCAGTAAAAGACCCCGATGTAGCAAAAACATTGTCTACTATACATGACAAATATGTTGTCGTACCAGCAGACAAAGCCCAAAACAACATTGTTTTTGTCTGTAAAACGTTTTATATCCAATGTTTATTATCAGAGGTAGACGTAGAAAATAATAGCAGTGATAAGACCTACACTGCTACCACTCTTTCCAAAGAAGAGATTGTGGAAAACCATAAATCTGTGCTATCCTCTTTTGGTCTCTCTACCAAGGACGATGATTGTGATTTACCGTCTATGTACTGAATTCCTAAACTTCACAAGAATCCATACAAACAACGTTTCATAGCTGGATCTGCAAAATGTACCACCAAACCTCTTTCAAAACTTTAAACTTCTATACTGTCAAAGAGGGTCTACAGTCCTACCACAACACTTGTTACTCCCGTAGTGGTATTAATTCAATGTGGATCCTGAAAACTTCAAAAGATCTTTTGGAGACAATCAGTTCAAGACTATTATCTGAATATAATAGCATTAAAACCTATGATTTTTCAACACTGTATACTTCTATTCCCCATACTCAGTTAAAATCCCGACTTAAAAACATTATACATCGTTGTTTTTCCAAAAAAGATGGTACACCTAGATACAAATATATAGTTCTTGGTAGAGATTCCTCATACTTTGTAAGAAATAATTCCAAATCATCTTCCAAATATACAGAGGAAGATGTTTACAAAATGCTGGAATTTTTAATCGACAACATATTTGTCCAGTGTGGTGGACGTGTTTTTCAACAAAGGGTCGACATTCCAATGGGAACAAATTGTGTTCCTTTACTAGCTGACCTATTCCTTCACTCTTATGAGGCTGACTTTATAGCTGATCTGATCAGAAAGAAAGAATATTGTTTGGCTAGATCCTTCAATCTCAGTTTCCGCTATATAGATGACGTGTTATCTTTAAACAATCCTAATTTCGGGGATTTGATACATCGCATCTACCCAAAAGAACTTGAGATAAAAGATACTACAGACACTGTGAAGTCAGCCTCATATCTTGACCTACACTTAGAAATCGGTGAAGGAAACTATTGACCAAACTTTACGACAAACGTGATGACTTTTCATTCAGAATTGTCAACTTTCCTTTCATCTGTGGCAACATTCCTTCGGCTCCTGCGTATGGAGTGTTCATATCACAACTCATACGTTATGCCAGAGCTTGCCGGGACTACGCAGACTTTTTGTATCGCGCTAGAACTCTGACAAATAGGCTTCTGGAACAGGGTTATGTTGCTACAATATTGAAGTCATCACTACAGAAGTTTTATGGTTGTCATCATGAACTCGTGGATCGTTATAGTGTATCCATCTGCACCATGAAAACTGATTTATTCAACGTCATAGTTTTCCTTTCCTCGTTTGTCTACCCCGGACTTGACTTTTTATGAGCAACTCGGCGGGTGTTTCTAGAAAAGCAGAGGACGCTTACCCTACCGGTGCACCTGGTCCATGCTCCCAGTTTTTAGTGGAGTCCGAGTTGCTCATTTACTTTTGTTACTTTGTATGTATGATTTTAGTTACTTTATGTTCTTTGTTGTGTATGTCTGTTTTCCATGTATGGTCTTTGTCCCTGGATTACATTCTTTTGATTACCGCTATAACCTTGGTTCCCTTGATTACTCTTTGTCCATATTTAACAAAAAGACATATCCTATTAAAAATATACATATTTTGGCTTCAGCATACACGATTTTTGCTAGCATTTTATCAAGAAAAATGACCAAATAAAGACCAATGACATTTTAAATATTTACATACAATTAGAATGGCATCATCTAGGGTTGTTCAGATGGTTGGGTTCACTTTTTTATTTCACATTTCACACTTCACTTTTTTATTTCATTGAATTGTGGACATGGAGTTGTGAATGTTGTGTTTCGCAACTCCAAATGTAAATCCCGTAAAACTCTGGGAATATATTTCGTCGTCCTGTTTATATAATAATACAATAGAAGGCATTGCTTTGAAAAAGATGTAATTACACGCATAAATGATAAAACCGTATATAATCACCCTATATTCTCGAGTTAATGCCGGGCTAACTGATTTGTTTTGAACAATGTTGTCATATTTAGCAGAATTTCTTGATAGATAAGATATATATCAATATTAGTTTCCTTTTATTCGAGCTTAACATGTCATGAACTTATTGATTTGCATATTTCTTTTTGTTTCGTTTTTAGAATGAATATAGCTATATTCGTTGAGAATTATCTTATTAATGTAGAAGAAGTTAAAAAAAAACTACATAAAGATAAACTACATGATTTAATCCAAGGACTTCAATACCTGATTAGATTGCAATACTCCGGTACGCATCTTCCGATTGATTTTCTTGCAAAAGAATTCAAACTAAAATTCAAAAAGAGATTACATTAGGTCGGATCGCTGGTCCTTTTACCAACTTTTCGTGTTTCCCCTACATCGCTCATCCCAAAGATGCAAGTTCCAAATTTCCGAGTTCCGCATCAGCAATGTTAGATCCAATTACAAAAGAAAGTTCTTTTTCCAAAAATATTTACAAAATAAGGTGATATAAACTGTATTTTAAACTTTTCGCTTTTTCATGGTCATGTATGTTGCGGTTAACGGATACGATCCGGAACTTAATGTTATTGGATGTTATCAAGGAAGGAATAATCTAGGAATAAGGCCAGATTTTCAACATACACAATGGTCTCTTTTTGTTATATTATATGTAAAGTTTGAACAAATATGAAGACAAAGTTATAAGCTAATGGTTCATGTGTCACATAAGGAAACTGAACATTCTGCGGAATTTATAGAACTTAGATTTTTAGCTACTAAAATATGTCTACTTTCATAATTTAGGTGTTTGTCATTTGGAAATTACTGCAAAGGGTAAACTTATCAAAAAGATGGTCAGGTGCTTCAATTCTAGCAATTTAGTTGTGACGGGCAATTAACTCTCATTCTGTCAGTAACACGTCAAAACTTAAGGTAATTTCATTTTTTAAATCCTTAACGTAATATGAATTGTATTACGCTTTTATGATTTTAAAATAATAATGCTGTCCAATAAGAACGAGCAAAATTTTAAAAATAATATTTTGAATTGCAACTGTGACCTTAATGAATGCTAAATCTGATTTTTATGGGGTGTGTTTTAAGCTTACAAACATTATACTTATTCATTTCATGGCACAATTTGTTAAAAATCTTCATTGATTAAGGAATGAAATTGTAAAAGTATGGTATCAATGTTTGTATCAGTTCCGTTACCAAATCATTATGAATAGCTCTTACCAATTTAATTGAATTTTTCTCTGTCGAAGATCAAATTTTGATGACCCACTCCTCTGCTTCGAGCGTTGTCCATAGTCGTCCATGATTAATGACGGTCATCGGTTACAACTTCTCATTGAACAATTTCCAGATGATTTTAAGGTACCTCTGTTCCATTTGTTGACGAATCAATATGTTGGAACATAATTTTTTTTGGTATTATTTTTCATTATAAACCAAGGTTGAAACCCAAAAGGTAAAAACAATATTTTGTTATATGATTTATTTCTTTTTTTTCTAATTCCTAAGTCATCCTTTTATTTTACTTTTCAAGATAATCATTACAATTGTGTAATCTTGAATAAGCTCTATATCTTGGCTTTAAATTGGCATAAAAAATTATGAATAATTA
Organism: Perna viridis; assembly: GCA_037379345.1. NCBI lineage: Eukaryota > Metazoa > Mollusca > Bivalvia > Mytilida > Mytilidae > Perna > Perna viridis. Next base: position 26,115,408 of record CM074515.1, read on the forward strand.
CCTTACTCTATAAAGTTGGAATTATGAAACATTGTTTTGTTAGTTTAAAGTCCAACACATAAATAATAATCTAGAAGTCATATTGCAGCACGATTCCTCCCTTCAGAATGTATGGAATACTTACTTTAGCTTCCTAAGGAAGTTTACCTAGGATAAGGGACACAACCCTTGAAATCAGTGATATGTTTGCATCATATTCAATTTCACCAAAGCCTATCAAGCTTTCATTTGAAACAGAATGAAATCAGTCCAAGTTACTTTGATGCTTACATAAGATTTATGTAAAATACTAGTAGTTAATAAAAACGATTCAATAATTTGTGAGAGTTGTGTCCCTTACCCTAGGTATACCTCCTTAAATAATAATTACCTATATAATTGCATATTATCTGCTAGGTTTAAACGCTATTTGTCTATTTTCATGATCACAAAATGCAAAAATACAAATCATATAGATTTTGAGAGGGTCGGTATTCTCTACTCATGACTTAAGGAATAACGTTTTATTATAAGCATTACAGTCACATACTTCTGAAATTTACTAATCAGATTTCAGTCGTATACAAGAAGTTCTCAAAACCAAAGTATCAAGAGAGCAATCTGTAGTCGGCACCGATAATTCTAAAAGAGAATGTCAATGGAGTAACAAGGAATGAAGCCTCATTGTTTAAGGGGTTTCGAATTTTGTGCTACGGCAATTTTCAGAAAAAAATCAGTCAAATATATACAAGCCTGTGGTCGGTCTAGTCTGACTACTTGGTTCGTAAATACCCTCGGCATCGAACATGGTGATAACAGAATTATAAAAAAAAATGACGCTTAAGGGTGGATTTTTTTTATTTGAGTAAAGATCATCTTGTTTCCAAAAAAGTGTTAGCTATAGATGGCAACGTCTGATAAAATTGGCTTGCTAACCACAAGAAAAGAATTATTTCCATAAAATTCGGCCACTTCTTTATCTCAATGTAAGCGTACCCTTCCAAAATAATAATTTCATTGAAATCGTTTTAAGTAAAATGTACATTAATATCATAAAATCTGTTCTTGAGATAAAAAAATATCCATGTTGTAAATTACAAAAAATACCAATCATATAGTAGTATATTGCAAAGTTCGATATGCTGTTCATGTGTTTCAAAGAGTAGCCTCTCATCACCAACATTAGAATCATTTGCATAGAAAAATCTAAATCCAAAAATTAATTGTATACAAGAAGTACTCAAAACCAAAACTAGAGAGTTTCTACCATGCATATGTGCAATACAAGGAATGAATAAAGGTAACAACAAAATTATCGAACTCTAATCCTATTCATAATAAAGTCGTCCAAAATAATTCTGGCAAAATAAATAAAACACCACCGGAGAAGCTGGTACCGCAATGGTCCTGACTTGGTACATGCACTTCAGATGAAATGATGGTTTAAATCTCGGTATTACATCGCGATTAACCTCCCACTTCCATTGCAGCGTGACTATACCAGTGGTGATTAAAAAGCATTTGCACGCTATTGTAATAATCGGTCATTCAGCTGTCACATCAGCACAAAGAACATTTTACCAACAAAAAATCATTACTTATTGCAGCCACAGAGAAACTAGTAATACCGCAAAGTCTGATAAATATGATAAATAAAATCTAATATGTAATCAATATAAATATCTATGTATTTGTTGAATTTTTGTATGATGTGTTTGTAAAAATCGTTTCAAATGTTCATCTACAAACTAGATTGTAAAGAGTTGTGTACGTTAAATTAAGAGGTCGGACATAATTTCGAATTAGGATAAGGCGTCAATGTTTGATGGGACTCCCCGTTGTTCAATGGTTTCATCGATTTTCTAACATAGGATTTTGTGTTTTCCCCTTCATCAAATATTGCAAATTACGGTATGATGTGCACTTGTATCAATGAGTAACCTCCTATCTGCTGCATTCGAACATAAAAAATAGGGCGGCTTGAATCGAAAATAAAAATTTTATATGCAAGAATAACTCGTGTCCAAAAATATCGAAATAGGAAGCTAGAGAGTTTAGTTTAAACATATTTTATTTGTAATAAACAAAATGGATCAGACACAAGTAAAATAATATACTTATGAAGTCTCCTCCTGAAATAATAATAATTACAATAAAATGTAGGCATACAAATAGTCATTATTGTTATTTATGATTTACAAAGTTAAGACGAGAAAGTAAAAATATAACATTAGGTGATGTGGTGAGATGTAATGTGATGTGATGTGTACTAATTCAGCTGAACAATAAGAAATCTCTTAGTGCATTTAACGAAGGGAAATACACGGTCCAACACAACCTGAGATTGTTTTCTGATAGATTTTCTGCAAGATCAACAAGTAGATGTAGGTCTATATTGCAAAATTAAAAAACCCATTGTTTGGTCCTTGCATTGTTATAAGGAGGGCGTACAAAAATGTAATGGTGAACAGTCTCGTACGTATGACCACAATGACACGACTGACTTTGTATATATAATATTGACGCTATACAGATGAAAGTTTAAAAAGGATGAAGAATTTCGAAGTAGAGTTATCAATATATTTAAATCTCTTAGCAAAAATGTTTAGGAACAGTTAATTTATCACTGGTGTTCAGTAAACACGATTTAAATTGTTTGGGTGCCTGAATCTCCCTTAATGTTCTGTCTATTCCACTCCACTATTGTTGATGGTAAGAAAAGATTAACAGACAGTCTGCAAAAGGGAAAAATGATATTTTCACCATTCCGAAGCGGATATACTGTAGTAGATTGAACAGTGGTGGCATTAGATCTTGTAAACAATCTGGAGCCATATTATTATATATTTTATTAAATAAATTTCATTTCTAACGTTTTCTTCGATCTTTTAGATTTTCCCATCTAATTTCGCGATATTCTTGCTCCGATTTGGTAAATATCGATAAGCCAGTTACTAGTATTATTCTAGCAGCCTCGAGATGTAAAGTTTCTAACTTTTGAGCGCATGCTAATCCACAATTATCCCATACCTCTGAAGCATATTAAAAAAAGGTCGGATATACATTGTGAATAGTTTTTCTAAGTGATTTCGAGAAAGTTTAAATTTTAATTTTCGTAGAATACTAAGATGTTTTCAAATTGGGGCAACTAGATTTTCTATGTGATCGTTCCACTTTGCGTCGTCACTTAAAGTAACTCCCAAATGTTTACGAGTTTTGTTAAGCAAGACGTCTTTTCCGTTCTGACTGAAATTTATATCGACTTTTGAAAACGTCATAATTTCATATTTATTTTAACCCCGATGGTATCTACCATGACCAATAAAAAGTATCATCTCATTGCCGGTAAATTAACGAGATATTTAAGTCACTGTGAGACAACCATAGAATTTGTTAAAATCTAACCACTTGAAGTAATTTATATATAAGACGGACAGTCTCCACAGCAGTATCTTAAGTGTAGGTAAAAGTACGTAAGTGCGAATTTTAATGGATAAAGAAACTTCAAACTGCATATCCTCCCAGTCTTATAATATCAAGGGCACAGGAAACATGTTGAGATCTTCTGGAATAAATGTTATGAAATATATTACTAAAATACTAGGAACAAACGATCTCATACAAATGCATTAAACACAAAAAAATTAAAACTTCATCGTCCATGACCTTCGTGCTATGTTTAAAAATAACGAACGACATAATCTTTTATGTAAGTTTCTATTCCACTTATAAAACTCCATGCATTATTAAATGTATGCATACCATTTCACATGCTAGCTTTCTTCATAAAATGTCACTTATTATCATTTCTTATTACTGTAAATTGTTTCCTAAAATTGACAAACCTAAAAATATTAAAAGACATTTTTCTCAAACTGCCTTTTACAAAACAAAAACATTGAAACCTACCAGAAATATTACTTTTCATAACACTTCTGTCTCTACTGATACAAACATCAATACAAACTACCCATCATCCTGATGGTGTGCCAGTTCTACAGTTAATCTGTTGATATGCACCTTGATGACATATTATTTCTGCAGACCTTAATATCGTTGAAAATCGTCGAGATATTTTTAAGTTTCAAAAACAAAAGGACCAACATGTCCTGCTCCAGCTAAAGTTGACTGGAAGGAGTGTCGCAACACCATCAAAGGGTCTTTGAATATTTATTGCAAAAATGGAGTATATGATAGAAGATCCTTGTAAAATTTCATCAATAAAGTAATAATCATCGTAGATATAAGAATTGAACATCTCGAAAAGAACTATGTATCATGTCTGGTTCAATGTGTCGTATTTTTCCTTCCCTCTTTCGTCTACCGTGGACTTGACTTTTTATGAGCAACTCGGTGGGTGTTACTAGAAAAAACAGAGGACGCTTACCCCTACCGGTGCACCGGGTCATTGCTCCCAGTTTTCAATAGAGTCCGAGTTGCTCATTTGCTTTAGTTACTTTTTGTGTATAATTATGGTTATTTTATGTTTTTTGTTGTTTGTGTTTCCATGTCTGGTCTTTGTCCCTGGATTACATTCTTTTGATTTCCTCTAGAATCTTAAATGCCTTGATTACTCTTTCAATTTCTTGAATAAGAAAAAAGTTTTAACAAATTAGGATAGGAATTTGTTTTTGCTCCGTCGGATAAAGCGGCTAAAAATATGGTTATCGTGTGACGTAAATAGTGGACATTAATTTTCGTAACGAAATAATTAACTCGAATACTTGCCAATTCACGAATTCTACAGAATTAACTAACTAAAGAACATTATATATCAGCTGCTTTGTTTTGTACTACCACCGATCATATGACGGACCTTCAGTACTGGATACCAAAACTTCAAAAGAGACGTCCAAAACACGTTTCATTTCATCTTTGAGCAAATGTTCCACAGCTAATATTTCTACACTACTGTCCTCTACTTCAACTACTCATATTCAGATCATTTTATTTTTTCCTTTGGATATTGCGTGATGTAAATGAGTGTATGAAACACGTCGTCAATAAGGCAATGAATGAATGGATCTGCAATGGCTATTAAAACTTTAAATATAATGTTGTGAATTTCTTCGATCTAAATAGATAAAAAGAAACGGCTGATTGTCTTGAAGCCTAAATACGACTTAAGGAGGTAGACCTAGGGTAAGAGACATAACTCTTTAAATCAGTTATATGTTTGTATTATACTCAATTTCACCAAAGCCTATCAAGCATTCATTTGAAACAGAATGAAATCAGTCCGAGTTACTTTGATGCTTATATATAAAAATGATGTAAAAAGCTGAATACAAACATTCCAATGATTTGTAAGAATTGTTTCCCTTATCCTAGGTCTACCTCCTTAATTCAACTTATAATACCGTTACGTTAATGGTTCTCGTCTAGAAAATCATCAACATAAACCATTATCATTGGATAGTAAATTGAATCTGGCTTTTGATTTTTAGTCTAACCAGTGCAAACACATTTAGCAGAGTTTAACCAAAACCATATTTTTTTTTACGTGGCAGGAATCATCTTATTATTGCAGGGCAATTAATACAATGAAAATATTTCACTTTACTTATACGGTATATTTAATAAAACAGTTGTTAAACCATAGGTTTTGATAGTTTGAGCGCAGATTTTTAAAAAGAATCCTATTAACACCTCGAGATGGTCCCACACTTATTTTAAAATTGTGTCAATACAAACAAAACTTGTGCATAAACACTTTATTTTATTCAAGTATGAACATCATAAAGACACAATATAACAAGTTGTTGTTCGCAAGTAGATACTCAATTCTAGGGAAACACTGATACAAGATAGGTCTTTACATAGATAACGTCGAATGAAAACGTAGCTCAAAATAATAAAAAAACATAGTTAAAAAATGGAAATATTGTTCATCACATAAAACATTATATATCGAATGATACAAAGAACGCAGTGCAGGAACAAAGATCAGCCTAAAACCAGTAAAAACTCAAACATTCTACGCAGAATGTTGTTTTAGATCAAACACATTTATTTGCTCAAAAATACAAGCAAGGGGATTGGACTCAAGTTATAACAACATTATGGAGGTCCTCTCCCATACAAACAATCGTGATTACAAAGAATGCATAATGACGGCAATAAGTTATAATTAAAGATAACAATAGAAATGAAAAGGTAATGCAAATTAACATGAACGATATGAAATTAAAACAAGGAGATGGAATAAAAGGGGGTCTGGCAAAAGGGCGGGGTGGGAGTAACGTGAGAGGTAGTCATTTCATATATACATGTACATGCAGTATTATTCAAACCTTTTAGTTCGTTTGAACACAAGCAAAAATATCCGTGTTTTCAGCGTATGTGAGGTTTTCGTCACCAGCCAACAGAAATTCTATTGTTACGTTAAAACCGCCTAACCGTGTCAACAGAGAATTTCTATGTTCATTATACAAATTGCATTCCATAAAAAAGTGGATGCAATCTTCGAAAGGATGTCCACAACTACAAGTTGGGATTTGCACTACATTTATACGATATAAATCAGCATTTAGGGAACTGCACGTTTCTTAGCCTAGTATGTATAACATTAACTTTCCTTTCACAAAATTGAAGAACTCAGGGGTTTTTCCCGTTGTCCTTTAATGATTCTTTTGAAAATGCTTATGTTTCTTGCATTTCTTGTCTCTAAATTTAGCTGATTCCAGTCTCTTACTGTTGAATAGAAAAGTGACCTTTCGGTACTAGTTAATCTGAAGTGGGGTATGGTATAATCCGCACTGTTGCGTAAATTATACGATGAAATATGGTTATTAAGTGGGGGCATAAGATCACTTAAGTATTGTGTACACAGATGGTTATGAATAGAGTAAAACATATTACGGCGTTTGAATCGTCTTCTGTCTTCCAATAACTCCCAACCTGTTTCATAGTAAATCGATTCCCTACTGGCAAAAATAGGCAATCCTGTTACAATACGCCCAGCTTCAAGTTGCAATTTTTCTAAATTGTTTTTAACATCAAGACCACACCCGTCCCAGACTTCTGAAGCGTATTCCATGACAGGACACATGAAAGTTAGATACATTTTAGCTAAATATTTTCTACAAAGAACATATTTAAGTTTTCTAAGAACGGATATTTTTTTTGCCAGCAGATCGCATGATATTGTCTAAATGGGTTGAAAACGTCCCGTTCGAATCAAACTTTATACCTAAGTGTTTATGAGACGAAACAAATTCAATGGGTTGTTTTTGAAACAATAAATCAATGTATTCCGTAATGTTGCGTTTAGCAATGATTAAAGCCTTGTTTTTCTGTGAATTAAAATTTATTTTTTCAGACCACGTTGTTATATTTTCTAAGTCTACAGTCATTACATCTTCGATTGTAGAATACGATAGTGCAGAGTATGATAGCGATGTATCATCCGCAAAGTCTGGTAAAACTGATCAGATCATTGGCTATGTCATTAATATAAACAAGAAAAAGCAGAGGTCCAAGAACGGAGCCTTGTGGTACTCCAGCATTTGTTTGTTTCAGAGGAGATTTTGAATTGGCCACTAAAACACTTTGCGCTCTGTTCGATAGGTAGCTTTTAAACCAGTTATTCAAATTGTCGCTTACTCCATATGCTTTAAGTTTTGTCAGTAAACCTGTGTGCCCAACTAGGTCGACAGCTTTAGATACATCACAGAAAACAAAAGAAGATATATTTTTTTTTCTTCGAGAGTCATTGTAATTTTATGATAAATTTCTATTAGGTGATGAACGGTTGATTGACTTGGGATAAAACTTGATTGATATTTATACAGAAAGTTATTGAACAACTAATGATTAAACAATGTGCTTAAATACCACCAAAGCAATAAAATACCATTTTCCTGATATTTTGTATCTTTAGGAGAAAGAACGCAAAGAAATTTATTGCAAGCAATAATTTATTTCAAGCAACAATTTCCTGTGCATTTCGTCAGTAGTGGATTAATTTGTTTAACCTTACCTTTATTTCAGTTGTAACACCGGTCATGAATATACTACTCTTTTTCTAACACCGAGCCCCGTGCAGGTCCGGGTGTCAAAAGAATAGGCCTGTCGTAAAAGGCGACTAAATAGTGCTCAGAAACCTAGCCAGGGGCTTTATAGGCACTCTGCCCACAGAGCAACTGTGATGTGCGCCCCAGGTGGTGGAATGGGGTACCCCTGGCGTGTTACATGCTGGGGTTGTCAGGCTATAATACGGAAAACCTGACCGCAAACCATAGTGGTGCACCGTGTTGGGAAAGATGCCAGCAATATATGGTTTTGGGCTGTGTACAAAATGATTCATAAGGAACATATCAAATATCAGAATCAATTAAGCATTAACAATGCTAACCTGTATGAAAGCAGAATGTATTTGTATTACCATGATAACAGTTACTCAGTATTATCCTGGGCCCAGTTGTTCAAAACCTGATTAGGCTAACTTGGCGTTAAATTTGTCGTTAAAAATAACGCGTTCGTTAAGTGTTGTTCAAATATTTTAACGATTAATTCTGCCTTAAGCTTTCGTAAAATTTAAGCAACATAAAAAGGTCGATTAAAAAAATAATGCTTGGTTAAAATGGCTGCATTCATGGAAGTACCTGTTCTAAAATAGTATTGTGACGTCATAATTTACGATCAATTTCACAGTTTGTGAATTCGATGCCTGAATAATATTAAAGCATTTCTGGTTATAGTCAATTCCATCATTTTTGTTTGAATGAGTAAGTTTCTTTTCTCAATATTTCTTAACAGTCCTCGCTGATCACATAATTAAAATAATCTAGAATGGGGCGATCACCTTCCTCTGCGTTGGTGGCACTTAATATCCTTCCATTTCACGATCCCGTAATTCAGTTACGGACAAAAATATGCCAACAGGATTTTGCAATTATTTAGATGTCCACAGAATAATAGGATATGACTTCACATTTCTTATTCTGTGACCAGGCCATGTACTTGCCAAAAACTCTAGTCTTCTGTTTAATTCATCCGTATAGATGTAATGCAATGCTGACACGAATCGAGTATTTCTTTATCTACTGTATAAGGTATGCGATATAGGTCTAGGGATGCGATATTGGGTAACAAATACTTAATGCACATACAAAAAGTTGTATTTTAATTATGGGTGCAAGTACCAACAATCATGCTGTCTTCCCCTCTTTCAGTTGGCATCAAGTTTGCTATGGATACATTTTCAAGACCTTTGCCAGATTGGACGCATAAGAGTATCCCGAATTGTTAATTACTGAGAGGAATCATTCTAAAATAGAATTTGATATGTATTCAGGAAGCTTACACAGGCAAAATTATTTCACGTGATTTTCACACGAATTTCACATGATTTTCACCTGAATTGAGCAAATAAACTAAGTGACAGAGTTCACGTGAAATTTTGGTGAAAGGAGCCTTCACGTGAAATTCACACGAAATGTTCACATGAAATTCGTGTTTAGTGAATTTCTCATGAAAATCATGTTAATTGCATGTGAATTTCACATGAATTTCATGTGAAGCTCGATTAGCATGAATTTCACGTGAAAATCATCTAGTCCGCCAACAATGAAAGTTAAATCGTCAACGGACAAGCTTATAATTAGTATCAACATGCCAAAGATGGTTAGTGTCCATAAGTTCACAAACTCTTCCATGAAGTCTAACCTTCTTCTTCAGACTTCTCGCCTACTCCATGTCAGCCTATATACGACGAATCGGAACACCTCAGCCTTACTAGTTACACAAAAGTGTAGTGGAAATGGCCGAGTAGTTCCGATTGTCTATACGACGTATAAAATCTCGAAGACACCATCTTTGAATTATGCGAATACCTTTCTTTATCAACATTTGTTTCAACATATTTTCTCCGAACATGGGATATTTCCTTGTTATTTCCACCAATGCAACATCAAGTTCCTCTTCACTAATCGCAGAAAAAAAATCATATTAACGTAGATTGTATTTTGCCATTCTACGATTAACCATACGCTCTAACACTATTGGTACTTTGGCAATATCGGCTATTTTAAAGTCTTGGCCCAGTAAGTTTTGTAAAGTCAAATTTGGAATGTCAAATCTGTCTTGTGTTGTGAATTTATTAATACCCTATTTGAGACACTCTGTTCTCTGTTTCATCATGTCTGATATTTGTGTAATACTTTCAATATCTTCTGTTGATAACTAACATATTACGTCCAGCGTGATTTGTTCTCTGTAGAAATTAACATACAAATGAGAAAAAGCCATTTTTTTTGTAATACGTCAGATATTTTAGGATCGGAAATTTCGTTTTCGTTTTTGTTTTTTTTCTCGGTGTGTCTAAAACAGCCATGGGCGGGATAAAATGCCATCATATAATGACATTGTACCATCACATAATGACAAAGTATCATCATATATTGAAAATTTTCACCATAAGGCAGCTATGGCTTCCATAAAAATGCTATGTAATAATCTTTATATCGACATATGTGCATATCATGCAGTTACGGCGTTCCGTAAATACGTATGTTCCCTAAAAATGAACAAATATTATCCATCATTTGACTCAGTATGAAACAAAATGCTTATTCACAGCATATCAACACTGCTCAAAGGCAATGTATCTGTTTAGTACTTTGTTCTTAAACGGATTTTATATTCACTTTCGTACATCAAAAAATATATTCTTACAAATTTACAAGTATCGTATATATCACAAGGATCTTCAGCTGATCTCTTCTTTCTATCCAAGCTTTTGTTTGCGCCTACTTTCATTCTTCCAGTATCATTTGTATTAATTACCGTTAAAATGTCTTTCATTATGCAAGTTTTTTGCTTCGAAAACTTCGAAACTGATTCCAGATTGGATAGTGTCGACTCTGTATAATTGACTCTAGCATTCCATATCACCATCTTCTTTAAGGACTGTCGACCCCTTATAGTAGTGGGTACATGTTGTCTCATATTTGTGTTCCCCCATGTCCTCATTGATCCAAGATCCCATCGCACTCTTTTGATTTGAATCTTAGTATCTATCAGTAAGTTGGAAGAAGATATTGTGCAAGCAAAAATCAAAATTAACAGATTCATAATTCCAGCACTTACGCTGGTGTTCTTTGTTTGTTTGTTTGTTTGTTGGGGTTTAACGTCCGAGCAGCAATATTTCAGCTATATTCAGACAATGAACATGAAATGGATGATAAAATGAACATGAAATGATAAAAAAAGGATGGGTCACAAAGACAACAGGGTCGACAATTTTTGATTGCCACTAGAAAAAGGGGGGATGGGTAAGGTCGGGCAATTTAGCCTCCTGTGGCGGAGCGCAAAAGTTCCTACTCCTATCGAATACCGCAGCAGGGTTCTTTAACGTGCGAGGAACGTGGCATCTTTCCCAACACGGTGCACCACTATGGTTTGCGGTCCGGTTTTCCGTATTATAGCCTGACAACCCCAGCATGTAACATGCCAGGGGTACCCCATTCCACCACCTGGGGCACACATCCCAGTTGCTCTGTGGGCAGAGCGCCTAACCCCCGGCTAGGTTTCTGAGCACTATTTAGTCGCCTTTTACGACAAGCTTAGCGCTGCTGCAGGCCTATTCTTTTAAACACCCGGACCTGCACGGGGATGGTGTTCTTTGAGATGCATTTTAAATATCCACATTGTAGTGACAGACACGCCCTATCTCATGCACAGGGTAAACTTTATACCTCAGCCACACTCAGTGCTATATCTCCGCCCCTTAATGCAAATTACTACAGTACAACGGAAACAGCTTCCCGGGTGTTCATCCCCTGTAATTCTTTTTTTACAACCCGTATGACAATCGCAAATTCTCGGCCAATCTCGTTGATTCCGAGCATTGCCGGGATTGGCCGAGGATGTACCGATTGCCCGTATGACAGAGCCTAGCGGAGTGACACGTATTGAATCATAAAGCGGTTATAGGTCTGTGGAAGAAGTTGAGACACGCCTACTCAGACTGTCTGACTACCAGTAGTAAATGGAATATATGAAACTTTCATTAAAAAGAACAGCAGTGGTAATAAAAAAATAATATACCTCAATGATACGCTCAAGGAGACTTGTTTATTCTCGAAAAAGAATAAGAATTGTATTTCAAACGAGAAAGACAAATATTTTCATGTTTACATAGCGGTTTTCATATTTCATAGCTTGTTATATATAGCAATTTATACATCATATTATAAGATATCTTTTATATATACTTATCAACAAGTATCGTGAAATAACAAACGTAATTTTAACATAAGAAGATGGAAAACTAAAATATATGTACGCTTAATTTGTGAAATATTTCGATGCCACTACAGGTGGACAAAGATCCCCGATGGTATTCTCTATCCCAGTATTTAAATTTGTCAGTCTCGATTTATATCATAGATTATTTACCGAAATATTCAGTATTACGCATTTCAAATTCCCAAAACACTGAGGCTGTATACCGGATATAGCACTATGTAAAACTTCTCAGTGCTACCTTTATTTTCCTGTTTAGACTTTATTGATTTTGAGTACATCTTGTATACAATTATTTATTTGGATTCAGATTTTCCTGTGTACTTGATGAGAGGTTACCCCTTGAAAAATACAGAAATCTATTGTAGTTTTAATTCATTTAGGGCTATTCAATACCATAAAGCCACAATATGGCGTCACATCGAAACAATCCTGCTACATTAAGAGTTCACGAGTATGAACTGTATCTGATCCCGCGTAACAATGAAAGTCCAAAAGAATTAGTGAACAGCCCAATGATGGCATTGAAATTTGATCTAAAAACACAAAATACATTATTTAGATTACAGCTTCTATATTTGTAATACATTACTAATTGATTTCAGCACAAAAAATAATTCTTTCTTAGATGTAAATAAAACGAAAAAATGGTATCCATTTTTTAATATATCAATTGATTCAATGGTTCTTTTACGAGGTAAAGGACATTTTTCATAATTAATATACGTTTTCATGAATACAGATGCTAATTCGACATTAACAGAAATTCCTTTTAGGGCTACTATAGTATCATTTTGTTATGTAGGAGACCTGTGTTGAACTTTTAAATATTAGATCCATCAAAACACAGTCGGAGTGTCGCTCTGAGAGTAATTTATAAGGTCAAATCCCTTTTGCATTGAATAAATAATAAAAGTAGCTTTATTCGTGGGTACCAGTTTTCGTGGTTAAGGGTAAAATGATCAGTTCGTCGATTCTTAAATTCGTGGATTTGACAACTTTATCATACAAACAAATAGGAAATTTCCGTTTAGTATGGAATCAAATTTCGTGGTTTACAAAACCCACAAAAATTAGTACCCCACGAAAAATAATACTTTCACAGTAAAGAAAATGGAATCAGTTGGGGTGAAATAAAAAGAAAAAGAAAGGCAAAGGACAGAGCAGGATAGAGAACCCTAGTGAACATCTTGTGTGTTGCATAACACAAAATGATATGATGATGATAATATGTCGAATATATCCTAAGTTCTAAACCACCGTTGGAGTCAACAAAGGCAATTGACTTCAGTATTTCGGTATTTCAGAATTTATTAAAGCTGGCAAATTAATAAACATAGAATATGCATGCAAACCATCAAAAATGCACCTGATAAATGCATACATAATAATAGAATAAACATTGCACATTGTAGTACTCGTAGCTATTTTTCATCAAAAAGTAAGTAAGTATTACCAAATCCGTTTTTGAAAATTGGTGGAGTCGAACTTTTATTTAAAGTACACAACAGCTTTCAAGACTTTGACTGTTACATATGTGTGAATTTTAGATTATGACGATTTCTTCCATACCTTAAACATATATTAAGTATTCATATTTTGCAAACTGGATGACACAAGACCAATCAAAATTTGATGTTTTAAATTAAAAGGTAAATTTTAGTTCTATGTTATGTATAAAATGCATAATTCAAATTAATACCCTTCGCGTTTCAACTTCTCCATAGTTCTTGCATAATGGTTATAAACACTGTCTGGGGAATATTCTAGATGTCCATAAGGATTCAAACAGTCCCTTTTATTGCATTTACATGGAAAATCTTCATCTTCAACATAACACTGTATACCAGACTTGCAACACGAACATTTATCCGGTACACAACTTTGTCTACAGTTACATCCGCTCTTCCTCCGTGAATCTCGTATTTCCTTACAATCCTCTTCCTCTGATCTGTCTATTTTGATAATCCCGGCTTCACGAAGAAGAAGTCTGCGCTGAGCAGGAGTAAGTCTATATTCCGGTTTCAAGCGCTTTGTTGAAAAATACCAATCTTCATTCTCCAAAGATTTCCCATCTCCCGAACTCTCACTTGTTTTATTACTGTCTCTTGAGTCATTTGGACTTAAAAGCCCCCCAGTCTTGCCAAAAGATTGTTTTCTGGATTTCGCATGATCCTCGAATGAGAGTTTCTCTTCAACTGTATGTTCATATGACATTCCTGCAAAAAAATGTTACCGTAAATCGTGGCAAACCCGACGATAATGAATTAGCGAAATGAACAGGTCAAAGAGGAAAAAAGTCATTTTTGTGTTCTGAGCTTTTCACAAGGGAGCACCAATTTGATTTTTACAACAAACCAAAGTCTATTTTTCCGACGGTGAATTCTTAAACCCCTGCCTTATATTAAATTCCACCTGCTCATATTTTGCCTTAACAATCAATTGCCTGATTCCTTAATTCAGAATACATATAAGAAAATAATATAGGCAAAAAATACTGAAGCACCAAGACAGAAGGACAATTTTAGAAACTTCAGAACCCAAAGACATGTAGCAAACGTGAAAACAGGGCGCAGACTATCAACCTACATAATGTCCAGAAACTAAATTACTAATTAAATTACTGAAAAAAAAAACCAACGGTTGACTCAGTTTACTTTGATTTAGTTGAAATGACAATGTTTTTTAATATTGTACTAAATGCGAGTTACTGTGTATGCTTTACGTACCTAATGTCGAGCCACCTTCGTGTGGAACCCCAGTAAATCCTTGTTCTCTATTGAAATAATATACCGTCACATCGTTGAAATCTACTTTCTTCTTTCGACTTGCTGCATCTGCAAAAACGTTTTTTTATTATTTTTTACAATGTAAGGCAAAAACAATTTATAACAATCTCGGAGGTGTACGAAAGAATTAGGGTGCACTTGATAGACGTGCTATTTTTAAAACTGACATCACGATTTTCTATCCCTAAAATGTAACAGAGACAATAAGTTAGGTTTATAAAAAAAAACGGGTTAACAGTATTAAACCATGTTGTCACCGTGTTGTCAAAGAGGCGGCTGATAACCGTTTCCATTTTTCTCCGAGTAATTACATTAATAATAAACTTCAAGGCTTACACTGAACTTAAGTAGACAATTTAAATAACCTCTATCTAGACATAAATTTGAAATCGAAACTTTATGACAAATGTGATGATTTTGGCTTCCCGATTGTAAACTCAGCTTTCATACGGTGGCAATATACCAATATTTCCAGCCTCATTTCACATTTAATACGTTGTCGTGCATGTAATAAGTAAACTAATTTTCTTAGTAGAGCCAGGATATTGTAAATTAAGCCTCTAAGACAGGTGTGTGTTGATATCACCACAGAACCCAACGAAATTTATACGCTTAAAACAGATTTTACGAGGATTTTACTCGCGTCCAATGAGACGGTTGCCCTTGGAAATTCTTATCCTCGGGAGCACCTGATGTCCGGGGGATTAGTTAAGAAATGAATGAATAATTCTATGCAGAAGCATGATAGTGACCATCAGTGGTTTTTGTATTAGTCCAGATAATGACGTCCGCTAGGGCATCTGTTCATATCTACATGAATGTACAGTGCCAGTGGATACCTGACAGAATACACTGCATGTAAATTTTCTAAATGAATACTGAGAATCTCTATTCAGATTTCAATTATTTAAGTGATTTCGATCAAAATGTAACAGCAAATATATTGTCTCCCTTTAGAGCCTCATATTTACCTTTCTTGTTCATTGCAAAGTGAAACAGGAAGTGTAAAGATAACGACGTTTCGAGTGAAGGACACTGGTGCTGGAATTATTATTTCGAGTGTAAAATCATCACTGCTGGTGCATGACTCGTCCTCGTGTCTCAAAACTAATTATCTCAAGTTAACAGGAAGATGTCATGTCCCAAATAAAGTTTAAACAGATAGCTTACAATACAGGAAGTCATAAAACTAATTTACAAATTGTAAAAGGTTCGAAACAGTAGAATTCCGGCAACAAATGTTTTGATATTTGAGAAAATATTTATAAAATAAATAACAGAAATTTTGCCACAAAAAAACTTCCGAACGAAATAGTGTGTTGATAATCTCTCAAAGAAAACAAACAAATCGGAAATCTTTGGCTTAAAGACCAAGCCTCTAAGGCCCGAGCGAAGCAAGACAAAATTAGTTAGAGTAGAATTGTTTAAAAAAAAATCAAGATCTCACGCAAAAAAAATCCCAAATTATTGGGGGGGGGGGCTTCGCGAGGTCGTCGGGTTTAGGGCACTTCAAGACTTCTTTGATAGGGGTGCTGCTGGGATTCTGTACACCACTCATTCATATATTTTGTTTTTGAAAAATTGTGTAAGTTGAAGTTATTGAAGTTCTTTTAAAGCTAATGACGGTCTTGTTTGTACTGGTGTGGTATTTTTTTTGGGAAAAAAATCATCTTTCTCTCTGGAGTATTGTGAATAGCATTATAAAGTTGTAGGTCGACTTCACAAAGGGACGAATCACTAAAGGGTCGAATTATCATCTATTACATTTCTACAAGTTTCTTTCCCCTTGAAAATCACATTGAAAGAAGTACAATGACGTGATAAATGTTAGTGTCTTATAGATTGATTAAAGACAAAAAAAAATGGCATCATCACAAATTAGAAAGTTTCTTATTGGCCAGGTTGTTGCCAAAGGCACAGAAAAAACAGCTTCTGTACAGGTCAAATGTCCTAAAATGGTCTTGGATAAATTCTTATTGATGGTAAGACTTAGAGTTTCTTTAATACTGTTGCAAGTTTTATTGAGCATATCCTTTATATTTTTATAACGTTATCGAAATATGGCAAGTAAATATGTGAAAAAAGAATTTGCCTTAAAGGTTCTCAATAAAGCATGTCATGGACTGAAAAAAAATCATCTCGGACCCGTCAAGTAATAACAGTGTCTTTCAATGGATGAATCCTGGCAAGAAGTGATTTACAATGTATCTTGCACACATGTCAGATCTGGTGCGAATAAACAGTTATGCAGTAAAAAAATATGACATAAGCCAATCGAAGTAACTTAAGAAATTGCAGGATGTTATTTCTGTTTTAACCACTCGATTGACCTTAATTTGTGTAAGAAGGAGGTGTCATTCAAACTAAATATCTACAGTGCTATCGAAATTGACAAAAGTAACTCTACCCTGACCCATATGGCTATAGATGACATGCAGGTGGGAGGTGGAAATTTCTTGCCTTATGAAAGTACATGTATATATCAAATTTCATATACAAGATTTATTCCATCACAGAAATTGTACAATTTTTTCTAGATTGCCAGGAAAAAAAGTGTCTAGATTTGTTCACACTTTACAAACTGTGTGAGTTAAGGACCAATAAAGGTTGTATATTGACCAAAAGTATTGCTGGTAAAATTCCTGAATAGTTTGTTTACTGCATGGGTATTTGGCATTAAAGTGACATAAAGAAAAATTATAATTGATTTTTATAAAGACGAAGAAAAAATATATCAGTTTAAGGTTACATTGGTTGAACAAATGAGTGGGTTAGTAAAATCATTATATTTTTAAAATTATTTTATATAGACTTATGGAAGGATTTATTGACTTTAATATTGCTTAACTAAAAAATGAAAGTTAAGTGGCATTTCATTAAAAAAATACAAATAAAATGTACCAGGGTAGCCAAAAAAAAGTAGGGTAGGTAGGGTAACCTTAAACAGACATATTTTTTTCTTGGCCTATTGGCCCTAACCAAGTCAGTGTGTAATTCTAAATGGGGTTAATTGGTCACTATTTTTGTAGGGGGTAGAGTAAATAACAGCTAGAAATTTTGCTTTTCAAACTGAAACAGTTAAATCTGCAGTGTGAAATCCCTTTAGAACAGGATTGAAGGCTTCAATGTTTTTATATTTTGGAACATTTCAATTTGCAATGTGAAAACACTTTTGATTTTCTGAAACTGAAAGGGGTAAGGTGTTTTTACAACCTATAGACATGACAATGTATCATTTTCTTTTATAATTCTTTACTATGAAAGGATTGCAGGGTCAGATGAAATTTAGAAGAACTGAATCACTAAATATAACACATTTTTTTAAATAATATATATATTTGATAATTTCTCAAAAAAGAGTTGCATAATAAAGATATCAAACCTGAACTTTAAACTTACTTGTACATTGTTCATGTAATTGATTTGATGAAGTCATTTTTTTTCTTTGCACAATGAATAAAAAATCTTAAAGGTGGATCCAGAAATTTTTAGGAGGGAGCAAGAAATTATGTGACAATATAGGAACTATTAGCACTTGTTTTATTTGATTATTTGCATGGTTATATATTAAATGATATTTGATTAGATTTATGTTCAAACACACAAAACTTGTTTTTTTCATAAGAACAAATGAGGGATAGAGGCATTTTGTTTAGATTTATGTTCAAATACACAAAACTTGTTTTTTTTCATAAGAACAAATGAGGGATAGAGGCATTTTGTTTAGATTTATGTTCAAACACACAAAACTTGTTTTTTTTTTTATAAGAACAACTGAGGGATAGAGGCATTTTGTTTAGATTTATGTTCAAACACACAAAACTTGTTTTTTTTTTTATAAGAACAAATGAGGGATAGAGGCATTTTGTTTTGTTTGTTTATTGCACTTTTTACATTGTTAAAATTTTAGGTGTTAAAATTCTGATTTCAGAAAAATCTAAAACTTTAAGACAAACCAGCTGTGATGCTCCAGCTCTATCCTTATATAACTGATTTCTTTCTTTTTATCTTGTAGTATTTTAATCACCCTGAAGAATTTTGGGCAGCAGAGACTCCTGAATTTCCTTGTAAAGTTGGAGACATTGTAAAAATTGAAGAGCTTTCTGACAGAGTCACACCAACAGTTACTCACCAAGTCTGTGAGCATGTGTTTAAAATAGGGGAAGTTGTTGATCCAGTAACTGGCCGAAAGTGTCGCGCAACTTCATTTATTGATGAATCTATGAGAGATAAAATTAAATCAGAACTGGAGAAAAAATCAGGGAATTGGTTTAAATAATGATGTATTGTACTTTTTTTATTACATGTATAATAAAAATATGTTTTTAGATAATGTTCTAGTGTAAATGAATTGCATGTACATTTTATGAACCAAAGACAATTTTTACTGATCGCCCTCCATGCTAGGATGTTTGGAGGACATTGGTCCACTAATATTGACTGGTACATTTTTTTACATTTTTGTTTAAAATGTCACTTAAGGAAAACTATGGTTTAAATTTAAGTTAAACTGTCCTGCTTTAGGGAAGGATAAGGCATTGGCAATTTTCTTATTTTTGGGAATCATTGAATTAAATCATAATTTATTTTCTGTCTTGGTGGAAAAAAAAATGCCTTGCCCTCATATGATATGATAATAAAGAAGTTGGTGCCTAACACTTGATATTGGGAGGCAGTGAAAAAAAGTTCCCTTTTTTATTGGAAAATTTGTCATTTACATTTGTAAAATTGACAAAAAATGGCAAATAATGTTCTAGCATCCCCTTCTTCTTAGGAACATCGGCTGGCGCCCCTTCTTTTCGAAGTGTCTGGATTAGACCGTAGGAGGTGAATTGAAGTTTTGAAAATTAGCTTAAGAAAAGAGAAAGAATAAAAATAAAAAGGGCACATATCTTGAGATAAATTAAGTAAAACATCTTCAGTGCTAAATAATTTAACAGATAAATAAATGCTAACCAGGGAGGTTCACTCTCACATACTTTTTCATTTACATTTGTGCAATGTTTCACTATTAAAAGTGTTCCTTATATAATAATGTTCCTACCATTTGTATATAAATCAGGCAATAACCTATTTCGTTTTGTCTCGAACAGCATGTCAATTATAATGAAATTCATCCCGGGTATGGAAATTCGCAAAGATTCGCAAACTCATCAAAAACATGTTAAATATGAGATAACCATCTGCTTTCAGAACCTTAATTTTGATAATTAATATGTAACAATTTATACAGTAATGATGATATTTTCTGTTCTAATGACTTTATCATATATAAAATTACTAAACTGTACTAATATTATTTCATTTTCAGCTTAATAGTGATGGCAACTAGATATCTTCCAAGTGCATCATAAATCATAAAATTTGGCGTTGATTGATTAAGTCTTAAAGTATGTTTACCAAATCGCATATGTACTTTTCTAAAAATATCTAATGTTTCGAAACCCCATATTTCAGACCCATATGAAAGGATCAGGACAATAACTTTAATAACTAAAGGTTTCTAACTGACATTTTATCGACATTATTTACTCTATTTTTTATATCCACACATGGTTTTCAATTCCTGAGAAAAAAAACACTCATTGAAAAAAATATACCTACATACTTGTAATTTCTGAATACTACCAATTTCCTCATTGTCGATATAGTTTACAAGTTTATTTGTTAACTCTAAAGGGATAGGACACAAGTTTTACCAACTTATGAAGTCATCTCCCATCAATAATACGCAATGCATATATAAAAACATTAGAACATTGAGGGCACGCATAAATTCATTATAAATATTAATAAAGACAATTCTGAATTAGATTTTACAAGACAATGAAGAAAAAAGAAAAGAAAATGGAAAAACAACAGAAACACCAAAGTTTCAGAAATATATATACAAAACTGAAGAGAAACACAAAGTGGACGGGTGGATGCGCTGTTCCTGTGCTACACTAGTTTTACCTCCATAATAATATTAGGTCAGAAATCTTTTTGACCTTTTAATAAATATGAAGACACTATCAAAAATAAGTATATTTTCTTCGTTCGTTAGATCAGTACTGCTCCTGGTGGTCTCAGTATCGTATTAATTTTCCCATAGACTTCTATAGTGAAGTGCATATTTTTAGGATTTTTTAAAAAATATGTAAATTGATTCAATTAAACTTTCACTTATGTAGCATTTCTAGACATGTGAAAAAATAATTTCCCGCAAAGAAAATAGGGTGAGTCCACGAAGATCGGACAGAAAAGTAGTCTCGAACTATAAATAGCCATTTTCCCTACTTTCACTTTCGTTTTGCACTCACCAAACCAACCTTTTCAGTGGAACATTTTTTATGATATGTTAGATTTTCTTTTAAAAAAGTTCTTCATCTTACAGTATGATGTTTACTCTATTTTATAAGTCGTTGTTCATATCTTTTGACAAAATATTAGTTTGTAGAGAGGCAAAAAGAAAATGCACTATATTTTTATAGCATCCATGTTTTGACGTACACCTGCTCAGGGATATGCAATACGATACTGGTACCTGGTAAGCAGTAGACATTCTTTCTTAAGCGTAAACTCTCGAATAGTGTAATACGGTTTTCTGTAAATTTTTTGCATTCGAAAAAAATGGAAGACACTTTCAATTGGAGCACCGCAACTACACGCAGGATCAGCTACAATATGGACTCTGTGTAAATCGTAGTTAAGGAAAGACGCAGAACATCGTAGCTGGGTCAAACTGATATTTAATTTACGAGAGCCGTAATTAAAATATTGGGAAATCTCTAGTTTATACAAGGTGTTTTTGCTTCGGATTGTACATTTGAAACTTGATATTGAATTCACATTTCGCACGTCTTCACTTAAACTATTCCATTCTCTTATAGCAGATGGTATGAATGATTCACTAGTTAATGATAATCTACATTGTCGATGAAAAATTTCAAAGTACATTTATTTAATATTCAAAATACTTCAGATATAGTTTCCCTATGATAAATTATTGCTAAATTGCCAATAGAATTCATCCAGAATCTCTCAATGAATTTATGGAAACTGAAGACTTTCAATGTCAGCTTGGAAATTGATTTTCCCAAGAGGTTTTAGGAACCGTGAAGAACTATGAGTTAGTACTTTAATATGACCTTCAAGAGTGGAAAAATATCTGTTCCCGTTCCCGGAATGACTGATTTGTCACCGAGACATTTTAAAAAGGTCTTTCGTATTTAGCTGAGCACAAAGCTAGAAATGAAAGTAGAATTTCTGTGGCACAAATAACTGGAAAGTAATTGTTCGTCAATGTGGTCATACGCGTTTTCTTTCCTTTTTGGATCGCATAAACTAACAATATGAAGACCATCCGATTTTTCCATTATCTTGGTAAGTGTAAAGAATGAAGCGACGGCAGCAAATTTGTTCCCATTTGAGTAACGATTTTTAGCTCCCTTGGCCATAGGCCAGGTGAGCTATTGCCATTACTTGGCGTCCGTCGTCGTCGTTAACAATTTTTTCAAAACTCTTCTCTGAATCTACAAGACCAATTAGAACCAAACTTGGTATAAATGTTCTTTAGGATATTCTGCATAGAACTGAAGTGGGGATTTTTGATCTATCGAAAGATATTACTAAAAACAGAACCTAGGGGTCAGAAAATTTTCGCGTATATCTCCGAAACCGTTAGGTTTAGCCAAATTCTGCCATGGGTAAAAGTGGTCAGCATGATGAGATCTATCTCTGTACAAAATTTTGTTTTAATCTCTTAAGCTAGTTGGAGTTATTGCCCTTTTTGGACTTTCTCTATTTTTATTGTTATTTCTTTCAAAAATCTTTTTATCTCTGAAACTTCTTGACCAGTCGGAACCAAACTTGGTTTGAATGTTCTTTAAGGTGTTCAGCATAGAACTGACGTGGGTCGCATTTTTGATCAGTCGAAAAACGTGGTCGTCGTTACTAAAAATAGAGCATAGGGTTCAAACAGAGGTTTTTGCATATAATTATGCCATATGTCTCCAAAACCGTTAGGTTTAGCTAAATTCTACCGATTGCCGATATGATCCTCATTATAAGATCTACAAAAGTCTTCACTGGGTCAAAGTTGCCAGATGCCTCTTGGTTGGGATATTGCGCTTGAAGATGAAAGCTCGTTTGTTTTTACAGTATTCAGCCAATATCTTGAAAGAATAATCAAGAGAAACAAGATTATAGCGGTAATCAAAAGAATGTAATCCAGGGACAAAGACCAGACATGGAAAACAGACATACACAACAAAAAACATAAGGTAACTAAAATCATACATACAAAGTAACAAAAGCAAATGAGCAACTCGGACTCCACTAAAAACTGGGAACATGGACCAGGTGCACCGGTAAGGTAAGCGTCCTCTGCTTTTCTAGAAACACCCGCCGAGTTTCTCATAAAAAGTCAAGTCCGGGGTAGACAAACGAGGAAAGGAAAACTATGACCCGTTGAATAAATCAGTTTTCATGGTGCAGATGGATACACCATAAAGATCCACGAGTTCATGATGACGACCATAGAACTTCTGTAGTGATGACTTCAATATTGTAGCAACATAACCCTGTTCCAGAAGCCTATTTGTTAGAGTTCTAGTGCGATACAAAAAGTCTGCGTAGTTTCGGCAAGCTCTGGCATAACGTATGAGTTGTGATATGAACACTCCATACGCAGATGCCGAAGGTATGTTGCCACAGATTAAAGGAAAGTTGACAATTCTGAATGAAAAGTCATCAAGTTTGTCGTAAAGTTTGGTCAATAGTTTTCTCTTACCATCGATTTCTAAGTGTAGGTCAAGATATGAAGCTGACTTCACTGTGTCTATAGTATCCTATATATCATGTTTTTTTTCAGTAGATCCGATGTATCAAATCCCTGAAATCAGGATTGTTTAAAGATAATACCTATATAGCGGAAACTGAGATTGAAGGATCTAGCCAAACGATATTCTTTCTTTCTGATAAAGTCAGCCTCATAAGAGTGAAGGAATAGGTCAGCAAGTAAAGGAGCACAATTTGTTCCCATTGGAATGCCGACCGTTTGTTGAAAAACACGTCCACCACACTGGAAAAATATGTTGTCCATTAAAAGTTCCAGCATTTTGTAAACATCTTTCTCTGTATATTTGGAAGATGACTAGGAATTATTTCTTACAAAGTATGAGGAATCTCTACCAAGAACTATATATTTGTATCTAGGTGTTCCATCTTTTTTTCTGAAAAACAACGATGCATAATTATTTTAACTGAGTATGGGGAATAGAAGTATACAGTGTTGAAAAATCATAGGTTTTAATGCTATTATATTCAGATAATTGTCTTGAACTGATTGAATTTTCGAATTTTTCAGGATCCACATTGAATTAATACCACTACAGGAGTAACAAGCGTTGTGGTAAGATTGCAGACCCTCTTTGACAGTTGTGAGTATAGAAGTAAAAAGTTTTGAAAGAGGTTTGGTGGTACATTTTGCAGATCCAGCTATGAAACGTTGTTTGTATGGATTCTTGTGGAGTTTATGAATCCAGTTCATAGACGGTAAATCACAATCATCGTCCTTGGTATAGAGAGACCAAAAGAGGATAGCACAGATTTATGGTTTTCCACAATATCTTCTTTGGAGAGAGTGGTAGCAGTATAGGTCTTATTACTGCTATTATTTTCTACGTCTATCTCTGATAATAAACATTGGATGTAAAACGTTTTGCAGGCAAAAACAATGTTGTTTTGGGCTTTGTCTGCTGGTACGACAACATATTTGTCATGTATAGTAGACAATGTTTTTGCTACATCGGGGTCTTTTAAAACTGATGTAGCCTTGGCACTCATTGACCTACTTAAAACTTTCATTCGTTTCAAAATTAAAAACCTCACTGCCTTTAACCACTCTGACAGAGAATCAATGTCTTCTTGTTCTCGTTTTATCCATTTTCTTGCATAGTCCTCGACGGCATCCATAAGAACTTTAAAGTTATAATTCCAATTTATGGAGCGTGGTTCACGGTACTTGGGACCTTTAGAAAGGATATTACGCAGAGATTCGTTTTCGATAATGGTTAAATCTCCCGTGACGACGTGACCAGAAGGACCATATTTGAATGGAGAGGTTTTGCAAGAACAATCAGGTGGTTTAGCCTTGAAGTCCTCAATCTCGAGATTCTGCAATAGCCTTTTATAATTGAAAATTTTGGATGCAATGGGTGAAGTATAGGAATATGAAATAATTGGTATGGATTTCTCTTTGAAATATGGGGGAACTTTGTTGGTAACGTTTTTGTGATGGAGAATGTTACCCAAATTAATTGCATCTATACCTTTGTTGACAAACGGTAGTGGAAGAAATGATCGTTTTTCTTCATTTTGACTTTTCACACAAACTGGTTTAAAGAGTCTGTGGAAACCAATATCCAAAAATGATGGCAACAAGTCTGTATAATGATGAGGTGGGGTCAGAAACAGGAGTGTCAAGAATTGTTTTGTAAAGGGAGTGTAGTAGAGTGAGAGGTAAAGAATAAAGTTTGGTTCTAATGTGATGAAGTCCAAGAGCTTTTTATATGAAAGGAAGGAGACCATCTATGGAGACATCATGTAACTTTGGTGACGTATAGTGGCGATGGCCATGACTCCTTTCCCGTCTTGGATAACTATGATAGATAGAAAGAAACTTTCCATTGCTGAAATGATCCTATGATAAGGCCTACAAAAGTGTGCGGAGATCATAGTTGTTGGACGACTCTTTGTCGGAATTATTGCCCTTGAATGGGGAAAAATGATGTTTTAAGCAGTTTTCAACCAATATCTTGAAAACTATATAAGATATTAAATATAACGAAACTTTCGATAAATGAAATGATCCTTATGATTAGTCCTACCAAAGTCTTCTTTGAGCCAAATTGTAGGACAACTCCTTGTTAGGGTTATTGTCCCTGAAAGGCAAACAATTTAAGCAGGTGAGCAATTCGGGCTTCTGGGAGCCTCTTGTTTTTTTGTTGACTCACAATTCTACCACACAATATAATATAACATAGTAGATTAAGAAGACTTCGGTACAGAATTAAAAAAAAAACTTCACCATCAGTACGGTGACTCACAGTGGTTTGTATGGATCCCGACTAGTATACAAGTATATTAACACTAACTCGCGTATTTATATATACTCGGGTTGTATATTTGTGGGAGAAAGACTTTTTGAATACTAGTAAACCATCAAATTAAAAAGACCAAATCATGTTGATAAAGTCCAGAAGACTATCGCAACATTATCAGAACTTAGTGGAGTTGTTGAAAGTTGCTTTAAATAACAGCATGCACTTGAATTTCTTTAAAACAATCAGTGATGTCTTTAGCAACGTTTATTACGTCGAACGTCACCTAGACAGGATAGCCAGTCTGAACGTCGCAGAAAAGCCACAAGGTAATAAATAATACGTTTTGTACATAAAACCATCTCTCCCATTCAAAATACACAGGACTCTCACCATTTTACATCTTCAGATGGACGATTCCGATTCTCCCACAGCATATTCTTGTTTTAAGTTACCGGTATGTCTTCACTCTTTATGATAAAATTAAGATTTTACCATCTGAAATGGAGAAATCATTTAAACCATTCATTGCTGCAGGAGAATCTATATTGCCTTAACTGACATACAAAAGGGGAAACTGGTGCACCAATGACAAAAATGCAATTGATATATAGACACTAGATATAATTCTTTAATTGTCATCTATGCTTTTTAAATGTCCTCTATTTTTGCTTTTTTTAGTAAGGAAATTCAGAGAGAGAACTTTGATATGTTCTTTGAATGTTAGATGCAAACAGATCGTTTACCTATAGGTTGCTTCCTCGAAAATCTTCACTCTACTATAGTTATCACGGAATGTTTCTAGGTCAACGAATGAAATGGTGTACTTGGTGCAAATGAATTTCAGCCAAGTTTTCTGCTTTAGACGGACGGTTCCACTTCAGATTTAATTCACCCCTAAACGAAAAAAAAGAGAAAAATGAGTATTTCATGGGAATTTTTTGCTACTTATTAGTAAAGTCTTAATATTTTTCTTTATACAATATTGAAATTGTTCAATGACCAGTTGTGTAAAGACGTCATTTTCTTGTTTTTTTTGCTTTGTGAAATGTCAAAATGTTATGTCAAACTATAAATTTGACTACAGTATTACTTGTTACAAGCCCACGAAAAAAGGAAAATCCACATGTCTACTGCGACTGATGCCCACTCTACACTTTCTTCCCAGAGCTAATAAATGATATCTTTATATTTTACTAATTTTTTTACAAGTTCCGTAATAATGTGACCACAGTTCCAAAGAATGCACTAGACCTGAAATAAGACAGACGAGAACCTAGTCAAAAACAACAAAACAAACGCGGACACCATTTCGTGTCGTTAATTTTCCATTCATTCATTACCATCTCAACCTGTAGGTAGTTATCTCGAGATTTTCAGTGGTTCGACTTTTTGCTATACTGGCTCAGCTTATAACCTCATGCCTTGAGGAAAGAGTGTAAACCGATGAAGTAGCCATCTCAATATGAGGACTGATTTATTTCATTCGCAGTTTTTCAGTTTATACTTTTTAGTTGAAAAATAGGAGACGTTAATTCTACCTGTTTGTTTCTTTGTTTGTTTTTTTAACTTTCGTTAGTTTATACTTGTGCGTTCGATTCTTGGTAACATAAATATGTTTATCTGAAAAAAAAGGACCGATTCTCCTTCATTTCATTTTATATACGCCAGGGTAATTGTACCAACATTGTGGTCATACTTTTTAATTTCGTTCTTAAATACATGGGTCTAAATGAATTTCTTGCACCAATGATTGCATTCGGTTTTGCTGCAGTCCAAACTATTATAGTGCATGCAATAATGATTTTCAGGGAATATAATTGGTCTTTCCCTGATTGAATATCAATCACCTGCTGAACTTCCCAAGACAGTTAACTGGACTATTGAGATAGGGATTTCGATTTTCTATCATATTCCACGGGTGATCAAATCTACTAAAATGTAAGATTGCAACTTCTTGCCTTTTCCTTTATTGGCATTATTTATACGGGAAATGTAAATTAATAACATGAAATATAGAACAATGCCGGCCTCATATTTCCAAAATAAGACAAATGAATTCTTCTTTATACAATGATACACTTTGACTGTGAAGTCACTGAACAAAACAATGCCTGTTTTGAACGTTTTTATAGATATCATCAATAGCATCACCTCTTGCCTTTGGTATCGGGCTAGCTTACATGCCGGTGATAGTATCTGTCTCGACATTCAAACTGGTAAGAACAATCAGTTTGAAATCACTGCTAGCTGATGGGCAAAAATTGCTGGGCAATCCCAAAAATTAATAAAAAATAATATGTTTCATAGAGCAAGTTTTATACAATGGTAGAAGTTGACCCTTGCACAGTTCAGCAAGTGTTGATACACCATTCAAGGTTGATACAGCTCTGAATCTTGACTGTGATTAAATATTTGCCACTGGGTAAGAATCTGACAAGAATCAAAGTGGCTCCTTTTTTACCCTTATTCATAAATGATCCCAATCAACTTCCAAAATCAATCTGAGATTTCCTTTGAGGTATAGTCAATTTACTATAAGGAAAAAGGAAGATGTGTCTGACCCTTTCTCAAAAATTTTGCATAAAATTACCTTCTATTTTCAAGCCAATGCATCCCCTTGGATAAGCAAGCCCCTTCACTTAAGTGACTAACGATTCAAAGTTGCAAAAAAACTGTATTTTCAAGTATGCCACAAAAATCAAGAATGAGCAATAAATTATTTGTACAATATTTTTTTTCGCAAAATAGACCCCTAGTTTAAACACATTTTGAAATATCAAATTCTGTATGGATGCTAATGAAATAATAAAAGATGACCATTAACCTGAATATCACATGTGAAATTCATTAAACAAATGCTGCAAACCAATTAATTCTTGTAAATACTTTATTTTATGTCTAAAGGGTATCTTTCACATTCATTCACCTAAAGAGCCTTCTCAAGAACCCTGAATAAAACATGGTTTCACTGCTATTTATCATTGTTACTTTACCAATTTGGTGAAAATTGAGATAATAAGTAGGTTTGCAAAAGTAACGCATTTAGTCTGTAACTAAAACAATTGACTCAGTACTTGTTTCCTCCATACAACTATATTTATACAATAAGGTACATTTTTCTCATGGTTCAGATTCAGCTGCCAAAATACAATGTACATGTAACAACAAATAATTGGCATTGTACAATATCACTCTTTACAGTATCTGCTGTTGTCTCATGTCACATTATTATTATTTTGTCCATCATTTTTTTTTCACACAAATGTTTCAAATTGCCAGAGCATCATTCTGGATCTCATGGCTGAGTTGAGTCTGTAGGTCACTGAGTTTTTTCTTCAATACTGACAAACATGAGAACATGATGTTTTCTGGTCGTAATGATCCACAGGATTCTACATTGTAGTAAAATTTGTTGGCTTTACCAAGTGGATTAGCAGGTGCTTGAACTGAAAATGAGTAGAAAGATCTTAGTAGCAATAATATATTTTCAATCAAGACAAACTGTTAAAATCAATATTGCAAGACAGTTGCCAGCCAGCAGTAAATATATTAACAAACATAAGGACCTGTGTATATGGGGCAAAAGATTTGAAGTGTTCTCTACAGGCCATTTTAAAGCTGTAAGATGCATAGTCTGAGATTGCTCTGACATCCAATAGCTGATCTGGCAGACAAACTGGGGCCGTGGGACGTCAGAGCTTGTCCATATCAAAAACACAAGATTTTGCACACCAACTTTGATGCATGCTCTGATACTAAAATTTACTAAAGTTAAAGACTTGGTATGTAATGAAAGTATATGATATAAGAATATTATGCTTATGCTTTACTGGAGTAATTCCTGTCTTGAGAATAGAAGTTTAAAATATCAACAAAAGTTTGTGATCTTGATTTTGTGAAGTTCAAGATCACGGGTGTTTGACATTGCTAATGACCAACATCCTATTCAAACATAACATCAACAATCAGTCAAAACTAATAAACTGGAAGACTGAAAATAAAATACTGTAAACATATCAATTTTTGCTATCTATATGATTGAAAAATAAGTGTGAAAAATAGTTACTGCAAGATTGATTTTTGACATTACAAAAGGCTCATCTGTTTCAAAACCACACAAATTGATACTCTTCAATATTTTACTAAACAGAATTTGTAAAGATTAACTACCACAAAAATAAGTATGTTTGCAGTAGATAAAATACAACATAAACAAAACCCACCTTCATCTTCCTCAAGTTCTGTATATTCACTCTTTGGCCTGGAAGTAAAGTTTAAACCAATGGACATTGATACAGGAAGAAAAGATTAAATACTCATTAAATTAAACGTGCTTTATAATGAAATCATACATATCAGAAAATTAATCGAACCACTAAATTCGGGTTAAGTAGGTGCCCAATGATTTCGTTACCCAGAATTTTATTCCGAATATCGGCTATTTCCCCTAACAAAATGATTTAAAAATAATGCGAAATTCCCCAAAGTTCCAGTTTACCACAGCTTTTTCTGTTCCCAATAAATTATTTTCTTCACTAATCCAACAAGAAGGGGTCATTTTCTGAAAAAAAGTAACATTATCACTAGTGTATTGCAAGAAACAGGAACCGCTTACCCTTTCAGAGCACCTGGTTTCATTCTCAATCACAAAAATAGATATATACTATGATCATATACCCTATTTGATAGCATATCTCTACTCACCATTCCTCTGGTTTTGGATAGATGGTATGTCTGAGGGCATTATCTGGATCATACTCAAATGCTACACCACAAGTAGGATTCCACTTAGCATGCTCCTTTGCAAACCCTTTTCTAGCAAATGCCCGCACCTTTAGTTCTTGTCCTTTTCTTAATTTGACTATCAAAATATCTGAAAAAAAAAAATCATAAATAAAATTTTCAAACTTTACAAAGATAAATTTCTTTAGATAAAATTTCACTCAGAAGTCAAATATTGACAGCCATTTTTTGTAGAACAAATGTACAAAAAAAAGAAGAAATAAAACTTAACCCTTTACTTGTTTGTTGTGAAAAATGATATGAATAATTTGTATCTACCAGATTAAGATGCATTCATTGAAAATCTGAATTTGTGGGAGATTGGTTTGCTTAACTATTATTCTTTAAAGACAGAACTCATAGATGTGACCTACTGTAATCATACTTATTTTGGCCATTAGTGGTTTTCAAACATTTCACAAATATCAATATTAAGTTGAAAGTTACCACATGCTAAACATTAAAGATGCATATACTTGGGTACTTATTTTTGTGAATAATTATGTACTTAAATTCTTGAACATAAATACAAAATAAGTCTGTATTTTGAGTGTGACATTTGGTGATGAACAATTTTTAGTAAAGAATCCAAATTCAGAACTTGTACATACCATCTGTCTCCTCATATTCACTTGCCTCTTCTTTTCTTCTTGATGTTACCTAGAAAGAAAATATATTCATATGACGGTAATGATAAATGGCTGTCTACCATGTCGCGGGTTGCCCAATCGTCTATTATTGCCTCCCAAGGCAAGGATGCATTAAGTACTGTAACATTTTTGGGGGAGATTTTGACTTAGAGGAGTTCAGTCATTACTGCCTGTTTATTGGTTTAGAAAAAGGTTTTACAACAGCAAACATTTTGGCGATTTGCCGAAAAAAACATACAATTCTTGTCCTTATTTTGTATACAATATCGGTGAATACACACAAATATAGTGTCGTAATAAAGTATGAAGTTAGTACCTCCCATATTTTTTTTTGTATAATAGGGTTTATAAATATCGTTCTAGTTTCATTTTCCTTACCAGAATTTTCAAGGTAGAACATCTTAAAATCTAAAGACCATTCTGCATTTTATTGTTTACTTATAGGATCTTGAAACACTTAATTATAATGCAAAATCTCTATTTATTGCCTTTCTAAACACTGTTATCAAGTATACAAATATATTTGTCATTTTTATTTGTATTTTTACACAGAAAGATGTTTAACTTTTAATACTGAACTCTGAAAAGGACAAAGTTACCATGCATTTGAATGATAGATTTTGACCCATTCTTGTGAAACCACAGAGTCACGTGACTCAGAGTCAAGTCTTACATACAACAACATTTTTGTGATAAATATATCTATTTTCAACCATCCAAACTATCCTTCTTATTTTTCAAATGGCCATGGATTTCACATACCACCTATACACATTGTTTATTCTCACATTCTATTTTCAGATATTCTATAAGGGCACAACAATGTACTAACATGTCAGAAACATTTGACCCTGTTACCAGAACTATCAGTAAAACTGTACCCAGTACAAATCCTCAATCCCTACAGAATATTTGTAGAAACACCATACTGTATGCTGTCACATTAAGGAGAATAGACCAGGTATAGTAACTATTATTACCGAAACAATGCATTTGAGCAAGCATATACTGCTTGAAATGGCCACCAATGACAGTAGCATGATACCATTATGATTATATGACATTTTTTTGTGGTTATATATAAAATGATCCACAGGGTGCAGCTTCATATTATTGCAATGGTCCAACCTTTAACATTTGCGAAAAGTCAGGACTTCACTTGTAACAATACAAGAACAAGTTTTTCTTACAAAAAAGTTGCTGACATGATGTGTAATTTCTGTAATAGAAATACATTCATATTTTTGGAAACATCAACAAAACTAGCTAAAAATAAAATGGTAACTGATAATACAGCTAAGGAAATCAAAACCAATTGAAGTTCATATCAGTCTTTTATTACAGGCTGATGAGTTACTTCCCTTGCCAAAGTCACTAAGGAGAACTGTCAGTTTATTGAACCTGCATGACTTTGTCATCGATGCAGGGATACTAGGTGCTAGTAACCATGAAACACAGACCTATCCTGCTAAATGCCTGATAGATGGAAAGCAATGTTTGATCAAAGTCCAGTCAAAAGGTACAGATGGTTATAAATTACTTAGGAGTTATCAAAAATAGTGATAACAATAGGGTGTCCATCACAAAATGGGGGGGACATAAAAAAATTAAAAACCTAACAAGCTGTCTCATATCAGTTAGGGTGATAGCATTTGAAATTGTAGGGGATCGAGGTGGGCTAAATTATAATTTATCTTGACCTTTAGTTTTTCACTTTAAGGTCTTCATAATAGTTTATCAACTGCTTTTTTTTGGTAACAATTCTTGGTAAATATTTACTGAAACATTTCAACAACTGGTGGAAAATTTTCTCAAATTCATCCTTAACTCAAACACTGACCAATCAAATTGCTTGAAATGATAGATAAAATATTTACATTGTTCATTTTAAAGGATAAAATTTACATTGGCAGTATCTTCTTCATATTCACACTTTTCAAATAATTACTTGCTATATCATGTTCAATAGTATACATTAAAATAAATCATCTGCATGCATTTTTTGGCCAAAACATAAAAATTGATGTACTGTTAACTAGGAAATCTTCGTGCAGTCTTTTTCCATGGTGTCTACTATCAATTTTCTTTAGCACAGCTTTAAATTTCATAATCGTCCCCAAAATTGTAAGAAAATATTCTTTGAATGAATCATTCACAACAATTTATTTTTCACTTAATAGGTTTAGCAGAGAAAATAGAACTGCTACAAAAATTTAATGCATTACAATACATGTACTATGAAAGTACTATTGTTGAAGGGGTACCAATTTTCGAGGTTTTCGTGGGTAGACCAAACCATGAAATTTGGTTTCCAACAAAAAGGAGATTTCCACTGATGTGTATACTGAAAACCTCAAACCACGAATTCAAGAATCCACGAACATGTGTTTCTCTTTTAATTCATGAAAATTGGTATCCACAAATTAAACTATTTCCACGGTATGTGCTTATTTCCCGTCAATAATTACAGGAAGTCAACCAGATAAGAACAATCCCAGTTTTATAGCTTCATTTGAGTACTGTGATTCCATCTGTTGCGTATTCGAGAAAACTGATTGCTTAGAAGCCAAGATCCTGCAAAACAAATCCCAGAGTTCAACATTTCAAGAGTCTTACATATGGAAAGTAATCAAAGGTCTGGTGCAATATTTACTTGAAAACAACATTTCAACATCAGCTAAAATAAACAGTAGTCTGATTCACATGAGAAGTGATGGAACATTGTTTTTAGAAAAAGATGAGGCACAAATGACTCAAGTAAATATGAGCCCTGATTCAGCCATTTATGAAGCACCTGAGGTGTTACGCAGAGAAGAACCAACAAAGCAGTCCTTTACATGGACAGCTGGATGTATTATTTATGAAATGTTAGCCCTTGAACCAGCATTTTATGATCGTACTGGGACAAACCCATTCCAAGTGTTTATGGACATGATGCAAGGTACTCTTCCCCCTGAGCCACTAGAGGGCAGCAGTGAGATAAAATCAGTGATGTGGAACTGTCTTAAATTAAATCCCTCAGAAAGAATGCCTCTTCAAGAATTGCTCAGTATGGCAACTTCTCTTTGCATTAGTTGCTAAATTTGTTTTTTTTTAAAAGTTTTTTTATCAAAGTTCAATTTGCAATAAATCATCTTAACATAATGATAATCAACTATAAAATAATGTGTAACAAATTCTCACTACATCACATTGTTTATCATTACAGCTGTTTGAAAATGAACACTAGTTGTTTATTTAAGTAGCTGCATTTGTAAGAATCATGCAAAATCTGAAAAATGTGATACACCTCAAAAAAGGCTACATATTTTTATTTTTGTAATTAAGTTGTTTTATGGGTCTATATTATGAAATGTGTATTTATTCATTCAAATCTACCTGCTCTTAGGAGATAATCCACACTGAAAATCCAGCAGATTCTATTGAGCGCAATTTACAGAGTTATCTCCCTTAATTTTGAAATCTACAGTGCATTCTATAGAATTTTTATCTCCTAAAAGCACAGATTATATGAAAAGCCAAATGTTACTTTCTGTTTACAATGACATTTCAAACAAGATATAAAAAATATAAATATGTAGGCTTTTTACCCATGAATCACATTTTGCATGATCCTTAGCTGGAGTACTACTTAATAACATTAGAATTCATTTTAGTTGATATGATAGGAGTCGCCATTTAACATTTACAGTGAATACAAAAGTTATGTTCTGGAGATAGAGTTGGTCTTTCCTTGATTAAACACCACTCAACAGATGAACTGCCTCACATAGTTATTCCAATATGATGTCCTTAACAGGCTTTGAGACCACAACTGGGGTCGATTTTCGATTGCCATATGAGCAGCATGCGACTTATTGGGCATGGTTTGTGTGTGTGTAAATTACTCCCAACCTTAATTGTGTTAACAAACACACGTAACATTCCGATGTGTATCAGCTGTTTTTCATTTATTTCAGTGGCATGAATGAACATCAAATTCAAATTTAATAAAGACATTAAACATTAAATTTTAGAAAAGTTGTATTATATTCCATAAAAATCACTTACACACATACTCAGTAGCACTTGCCACATGCTCCATCATGTATGAAACCAAACAATAACAATCGTCAATGAATGAAACATAGTACCTGTCCATGTGTGAACACAGTGACCTTATAAAGAAAACGACTATTGCCATATCTAACATAGTTCTACTTAATTCGCCCTTTCCTTCATTATAAAATATACAAAGCAAAGTTTCACTAGCGACTATTTCAACTGACATAGCTAGCGTAAAGTGTACAGTCAAATATGGACAAATATGATGGGTCAAGGGTGACCGTAATAGGTCATGAAAATGTAAAATTACCCTTTTTGTCCTAATAGGATGGAAATAAATCATGGAAACTCCATTTTATCATTGTTTTACCATGGGCTAACCATTTATGCCGATATTTTACCCGCTGCTATCGCTCGGGGTAAAATAACGCAGCATTAATGGTCAGCCTGTGGTAAAACAATGATAAAATGGAGTTTCCGTGATTTATTTCTTAAACAAAAACAATGGACAAGGACATTTTAACTTTTTTATCATTGCATAAGTATATATCTACATATTGTAGAAAGATTAAATCTCCTTCTCAATTGTCCAGTTCATCAGGTGATTGTCTT
The DNA here is from genome assembly GCA_037379345.1 of Perna viridis. Taxonomy (NCBI): domain Eukaryota; kingdom Metazoa; phylum Mollusca; class Bivalvia; order Mytilida; family Mytilidae; genus Perna; species Perna viridis. The sequence goes on from CM074515.1 coordinate 26,151,600, forward strand.
TTAATGAAGGAAAGACCATTTCTATCCTCTGAACATGACCACTGAATGCATTATAACTGTCTGGTATATTGTATTAAGTATGGTTCTGTCTAAAAATCATTAAGAGGGCAATCTGTCACCTAGATGATGTTTAATTCTAGCTGCTTAGAACTGTTTAGTGATCCCTTAAATAATTCATGCAATATTTGTTCTCACAGAAATGCTTTATACTATGAAATATTTTTTAACTGACTAAAGTGAAAAATGGCGTACAAATTTTGCCATGAGATTTTCCCATATTTTTCATCATAGAATTCAAACATTATCTGTTATTAAGCATTCTGAATGGTTTCCAGTGACATACAGTCAAAATTACAGTGAAATCTGTCTAAACCAAACTCTAAATAACCGGAACAAGAAACTTTTTAAAGTCCCTTTAAACCAATTACATATGATGACTATCAATCCTACAAAATTTGAACAAAATCCCTTGAGCAGTTTCCAAGGAGTTGAGTCCACAAAGTGTTCCTGAGGTGTAGATTGCAAAGTCAACAAAGTTCCATAACTCACAAAAATTTGTCAAATCAAAATAGTGGCCCAATATGATCAGCTACATATGGTGACTAACAATCCTACAAAGTAGTTTCCAAGGTTGCGTCCACAGTGTGACGAAGAAATGGCCGCACATGCCAGATTTTCTATGTCCCCTACCGTGTTGCAACAGGGGACAACAAAGATATGGTGAGTAGGTCGACATTATCATTTTATTTTTTCAGCACAGGTTTCATCTTTACTTCTACCAAATTATTAGTCTTGGAGTAAATATTTATGGTTCCTGTCCATGGAGTATTCTTCCTAAACAACAGTGTTTATTAATTAGAAGGCTATTAGGAATTGCTGTAATAAAAGACTTGCAGTCTATAACAAGATTAATATTTATTAAATTTCAGTGCTATAATGCAGTTCAACATGGCCTGTGCCTTGCTGAGTTTTTGTTTTCAACTGGATGGGTGATACACTTTGACAAAATGCTCAATTAACTTTAAACGACTTAGCTGAAATGTACTCTTATTTTTAAACAGAAATTACTGATTTTTTTTCACTTTCAGTTTGTGGATCAATTGCCTCATTGTTTGGGCAAAAAATAGGGTCAGGTATCTTTTCATGGCCTTACATTGTTTATAAATTTTTTGATCTCACCGAGAACTCACAATTTCAGAAAATTTCATTAAAATTTACAACTTAAAGTAGTCTTAATTCTGCCACAGATGTGTGTTAACAACTTGTACCCAGAATAGCTGCACTGCTGTATAAAATCTGATATATGTTAAGTGTGAAACTAAACAATATAAAGACAACAACCAGAGTCTAATTTCAATTAGTCTAAAATTTCAATAGGCCCTTTTATGCTTATTTTCTGAGCAGGCTCTGACAGTTGTAATTTCCACAAGTTAAATGCTACACCTTCCCATATAAAAACTCTAACAGTTTTAAACCAAAGTTGCAACTGAGTCTGCTCCTAGAATTTTTTGTGGGCATACGAAAACATAGACAACTCAGAAATATTAAAATGACTAAAACTGCTTATAGAAATTTGATCGCCACCTGGTTTGTAAATTTAATCACTTGCTGAGGATGTGAGAAAATATCTAAACCAGGCATTTAAATACTATGGTTAGTAACACTGATAACCAGGACTGTTAATTCTGCTCAATATTTGCCAGGAAAATATAAAATCCATTCGATGTAAGGCCATTCTTTATTTATTTTCTTAATTTCTTAGGTTTCAATCTTTTCTTCCAAGAAATCATTTTAATAAACGAGGGAGGCATTTAAGAAGTTTAAATGTTTGTTGCTTGGCTTTTGGTGAATGACTGCCTCATTGGCAATCATACCACATTTCCTATTTTCATATTTGTTTTTTACAAATGTATTTCATATTCAAAAAAGACTTTGTAGGGCCTAAATTTTCCTTTTAGCTGGAGTAATGTCCATGTTTTATGATAATACTTACAGGTACACACTTTAGATTACTAGACTGTAGATGAGCACTAGTGACATGGGTGGTTTGATCGTCATTACACTTCATATCTAATGTAAACTCTACTGAGCACTCTGGACAGAATTCTTCACAGGTACAATCCTACAATATTATAAAAAAACAGTCTTTACTACTACTATAACTTTTAAAACCACAAGACAAGACAAACTTTTATGGGTAGAAATAAGAATATTATTCGAACTAGTCAAACAGACTTGTTTTGCTGAAACTGAACTGACAAGGAGTGAAGCACTTATGGTTTTTTGAACAGAGATGAAACCATCTAAAATTATGTTGCCCAACAGGAAAGCTAAGTTTGACTTTGACTTGCCCCTCACAAAATTGTCTTGCCACAGGACAGCTAGGAAGTGCTTCTTTCTACCCCTGAACTCTGTAACTAGCCAGCAGCAAATTTTACAATTATTAGCATCATTGGCTGTAGAATCACAGAATGAAAATTAGCATCTTAGAATGAAGAATTGGACGTCAGGGTTAGAAACAAATATATATTTGTTATATACACTTAAACTTGATCTAATGTAATATGGAAACAATGCTATCTTATTTTATGTAAACTATTTTGAGTTTTTGAGTACAGTTACATACATGAGGTATTATTAAAATATACATTGAAAATCAGATTCAATTCCCATGGTTCCTAATTTGTAAGATTTCAATGTAGCATCTCACATCTAAAAATTATAGCACCACATTTGTATTGATCTTTTTAAATAGCATCCTGGTTAAAAATATACATGTAGCATCAGGGCAATGTAATGCTCTAAGGCCCTGGGGGCGGGGGAGATCACTGACTCGGTATATAAAAGGAACACCAAACTTAGTGTCAAACACTGTGGTTTTCACTGTTGCATCAAAAAATTATGAATTTGTTAAATTTTACAAAAACGTAACAACTTCTCCAATAAAAGGGGAGGTTCCAACCCCCAGAACACCTTGGATCTGCCAATGGTTTAATTGAAATTTGAAAACCACATAATACGGTATCCTATTATTATACTGGTTATTTTTCTATAGCATTTTCATACTCTTGAGTACTGCATTTTGTCGACTATTTCATCACTGGTCAGTGGTATCAGTCCTATTCTATGGGCTAAAAACTCATCAAATAAAACTGTGGAGTTGGCTTCTATCTGTACCCAGTCAATAGCTGGAAAAAATGTTAAAGGACTATCAGTAACTAGTACATGCATGCACCAGGGTTTAAAATTAGCAGGGGCCCAATTGCCAATGGCCTCTTAAATTTGGTGTGTGACTTACTGTGATTGCAAAGAAGTATGTACTGGTTACCAAAATTTAAGATGTGGGCTACCAAGCTAAAATGTAGGTTAAAACCCGGTGTACACTACCGTAAGTAACTTTACCAAAATACATGTATGAATTTGTACTTCTGTAAGAATAAAATGTTGCCAAGTTTCTTCAAATGTACAGTATATACATTGTGTATGTAATTGTCATCATTTTTGCATCCAGGCCAAAAGTCTAGAATAGTCAGCAATTTTTTTGTGAGAGCTCTCCTGTACATTAAAAGTAAATATGTGTTCTATTTCAGTGTTTCTGGTTAGGTTGTTCTTGTTCAAGTTGTTGTACAAACAGTACATATATTTCAATATTATAAACTAACACCTTTATATGTGATCTGGTTTTGTATCACATGCATGTAAATGTACAATGTAGTTGAGATTTACCAGGATTTGCCCTAATGAATCTCAAAATGCAGACTCATTTTACTTAAATGATGCTAATTAAAGTTTTAAAACATCAAATACAACTCATTATCAATTCAAAGCGCCACATGTAATCTGAGCTCTGTAATGCATAATTGGGCTAAATGATTTTTATAGGGATTTAAATTTTTTACTTGATTTGAAACCATGCAATCAAATGTCTTAATCACCAATTAATCCCTGTTGACATAAGGACTAACACATGCCAACCTACAACAGTTCTTCATATCATCTGTTCCTTTATTCAAGTACCTGTAACTACAATACATATGGAAATCTGCCATTTTTTTGTTATATTTTGCTGAAGACAATGATCAGTGCAGAATTTTCAGGCCAAATTAGGTTGTAATCCCAGTTAAACATTTTTTATTGTTAAGGCATTGCACAAGACACCAACTGATTCTTTATGTATACACCTACCCATTGTTGGGACTTCTGCAATACATACTCTCCGTACTGCATTGGCAACACTGAAAATAACAAAAAGAAACAAAATACCATTTAGATACTTGAACCAACTGATCTTTGCTAACTTTGAGAGTAGGAAAAAAAATAGGATTTTAATTTCTCACAAACAAGTCTCTTTTTAATAGAAAAAATCTTTCAGAGAGAGTTAAGAACAAATTAAATAGTCCAAAATAAGTTTACAGTGAGATGTCCCAAAGGGTTACCTGGAGAATCATAGCCACTGACTTACTGCTTACAGACCAGTAGCACATTGCAAATAGTTATAAACTGATATTGCTCTTCAAATACATAAATATTCAATGTCACTCTCTCTACTTATTTGCATAACCAAAATGAAATACTTCATTTTTAAAATGACATTTAGCTCCAAATGACCCAAAAATGAAAATGCCTTCAAACTACCTCTTAATGTAATTTTATATTGTTATGTCTTTAATCTTTCAGTAGGAGAAAAATTAAGTCTATGAAAACAATGAAAACAGTTTTACTTTAGGAGACTGGAGATTTCCAGATTTTACTTTACTGGCCCATAAAATGTGTATACACAGTAGATTTTCTTACATGGCATCTGTATAAGTTAAGCATTATAATTTTTTTTATTCGAAAGATTGTTGAAAAGTGGAAATAACTGTGTAATTTTAAGTAACTTTTGCGAAGAAAGCAAGTTCTTACTTTCATTAATCACAAGTTACAGACCAAAGTAAAATGCAATACTCCTTTATTGCTTCGTACATACACTACGGCTAACAACTATTTTGATGATTCCCTTTTCCCATGGTAGGCGTGGGCAATGGTGGACAATTGGTGTCCACCCTTGGACACGTTCCCATCGGCTCACGGTGGACACATGGTTGGTCGCTGTCCACGTTGCCCACGCATTCTGGTGGTCAATTTTAAATCTTATTTCGTTTTAACAGGAATTGGAGTTAAAAACTCATTATTACGTACTAATTATTACGGTCCTGTTGTATTATAAGAAGTGTATCTAATTGTATGAACGATCAGTAACGATATTTCACAGGTGTCAATAGAGCTTCTTTATAATTGACAGTCATCAATTACCTATGGGCGGGATTAAATCAGAGAAGCGTAAGCATTTGCCAACAAATGGAATAAATACAGAAAATTGTGGTAACCTTTGATAGGTGCCATTTGATCTCTTTAATTGACAGTTAATCAATAAACGGTAGCGACAGGTTTTAATACAGTGCAGCGCTATCACTTGTCAAGAAATAAATCGTGTTATAGAAGAATTTTTTTATTTAATGTTAATCAAGTGTTACTTGTTGGATTAGAACATTTTCAAAAAATACTGAATAGTTCAACATAACTTATATTAATTTGGAAACAACAGCTAATCTTGTAAGATGAATTCTGAGAAAAATACTTTAACGACCATGTGATAGAAAAAGTGCACCCTCCTTTTACTTATAATATTTAAAATTCTTTGAAAAAATCAGCTAAGATTGGATGTGCAGTTTCTTTGAAAGATGAATCTATTTACAACAGCATCCCCTTTTACGGCACTGCATTATTTTGCTATGAATTTCTCACAGTGGCTAAAGATGCAGGTGTTACGTATTACGTACTTGCAGGTGTCTCGGACCTTTGATTGACAGGTAATCAATTAAATAAAATGTCAAGGCTGCGGTTTTAAGTAAAGATGAAGTAACGTTGATTAACAGGTAACAAATTATAGGAATACTGAGGGTGTGGTTTAAAGTATTGTGAAATGAAACTGGACAGTTAACCGGTGCGTATTAGCTACCCTTAGAAGACGTATTCACGTTGGTGATTTAATCATGATTAGACCTTCGTGCACATATGTACTAAGACTGAGGAGTAATAATAATTTTTTTTTCTTTTTTTTGTCATCAACCATAAAGAAAATAAACAAGATATACAATGATTGCAACCTTCATGAAATTCAAAAATAAAATTGAAACGACTGTGGGCTGGTGTTACGAATTTTGAATATGTTAAAATTTGAATAATACTCTCTACTCTGATTAATTTAATATGTATCCATTTCAATAACTACAGGTGAAAGGCAAAATAATACAAAAATACGAAATTTTCAAACTCAATTTTGTCCCGTTTTAGAATTGAAATATATTGGAGGTTTTCAGAAAAAAAGCTGGCACACCAGTGTAAATAAAGATACCAATTAGTTTAATTTATTCAATATATAGTTAGTGGTAAAATTCATACTAGAAGAATTTTTTTTTATCAGATTATATATATCTGGGGGATTCTAACACTATTTTATAAGGGATTTTTAATGGCGAAATTTTGATTTAAAAATATAATTTTGGATGTCCCTAATATGCTTCTGTAATCATAAAACATTAAATTCGGTTTCTTTCTATTCTTTAATCTAAGTATAATTAAACAATTCCTTCTCGTTAATTAGCAGTTAATCCACCACTTCCTGTATATTGGCTGAGAGTGACATTACACGGATAATACTGATTTGACTAATTAAGTTAACGTAAACATATTAATTAATTTTACTTCTAGGTGGCTATGATATGAAAATCACAAATATTTTACAAGATTATTACATTTAGTAAAAAGAAAAAAGTACTTGTATTGAGCATGATTTTACAAGAACACTGAATATTTAATTATTGAAATAAAAATGTGATTGCACTTGTGTCATTTACCTATTTGTATATTTATAATCTAACAATGGATATTTTGAAAATGAAAGTAATAATGTTTTTGGAATAAAGTTTCTGAAGATTCTAAAAAATTACGAGATTACAAAATAAAACACTTTAAAAGAAATCCATTTTTGAAGTGCATTTTGATTAATAACTTGATATGCCATTATTTTCGGGAGTTACATGTAAATTAATTTTAATTAAAAAGTCTGTCTCGTAAAATGAAAAGTTATGATTTAACGTCAACAGTATGAAAAATTTAAGAAAGCATAATTTTACATTTCTATACATCTCTTACATGTTTTTGAACGACAGTGTCGAATTTTAAATACTTTCAAGTATTATTACTCTTCTTATGATCTATGCAAGTAAGGCGCGTTGTTCTTCGATCAATAATTGTTGCAGTGTCAACGAAATGTCAATTTACCTCATACGATGCTCAAAACACAGGGACACACCTTTTGATAAAACGTGACACACATTGATTGGTCGACGATATTATAAAGGCGTTTATCAAATTTGCATAAGAAATTGACACACTCAAAGTATTTTAATAGTTATTGGTTTAAAATACTTTGTTCTTTTTTTAGAATTATTGCATATGAAACCTGTCAGAAAATGAGTAGTTCGCAAGTACTCAATTTTCTTGACCATTGTAATCTACAATTTATATGCTACTGTTATTATATGAGAATGGAACCAATCGTAGTCAAATTGTTGAACTAAGTGAAGAAAAAAAGAAACAGAAGAAATACGTCATTCAAATGTCTATGGTGCGCTAAATCTAGAAGAACTAACTGCATATTCAACTTAAGAGGGGAAATTTTCACCCATCACTATAGTTGGCTAACGTGTGCTCGGATAATACGCGGTTAAATCCGTTGCCATTTGAAAACTCATGAAGTACGCGGTTCAATAATTCTGGATCATATATTATCTTCCAACGATGCTTCCCGCTTTCAAAATTTGTTGAAATGACACGATATCGAAATTGGTTATTTATGGACCGTAAGTTAAAGTTGCACGTGTCTGCTTCAAATCCATTCTTTCACTTAGAAAATACAACTACGTTAAATAGATTGTCAGTAAAATAAGGAGTTCGCAAATACTCGATTTTCTTGAACATTGTAATTTACAATTCGTAACAATCTGGTGACAGGTCAGGTGTATAATATTATTACATGATACATGTAGCAACTGGAAATGATAATATTAAGGCCTTATGAATTTCTTTAAAAATTATATCAACTTTGGTTTCCGAACAAACCAGGTTTACATTTTGATGATACTATATAATTGTAGACTTAAGTATGATGTGGGCCGTAAGAAATTAAAAAAAAAAAAAAATCAGTTTAAAGCATTTAATTCATATAAAAACCCAATTATATCAATTCAAGTAAACACCTGGTGGTGTCACAATTTTGGCTTAAGCCAATTATATGTGAAAGAAAATTGATTCTCACCGTCAAGGTAATAATTGACACATTGTTCTTTTATTTTTCAACCGTTTAAACATTATAATAAAATTGCCAATCAAGGATTAAATCCAATCAACAGGTTATCATGCATCCACCGGATACCGTGGGCGTGGACACTATACTGTCCACCTGACACGGTGGGCACGTGGACATCTCTCAACCATAGGCATTAATGGTGGGCAAAGCATGGACAACTTGAATTGTCCACCGTGGGTGAGTGGCATCATCAAAATGGTCGTTAGCTGTAGTGTATTATTGTTATAATTTATGTTTTTTGATGTGCGTGTCTGTTTCCCTTGTCTGGTCTTTGTCCCTGGGTTACATTCTTTTGATTTCCATTACAATTTGGTTTCTTTGATTACCCTTTCAAACTCCACAATTTTTTTAAGATATCAATTAAAAAGCATGCTTTCTTCAGAAAAGATACCTTACTCCCAAACACTACAAATATTCCCACTTTAAACTAAAACGTGACTTTTTCCAGGGACTTTACACTAACATACTAATATACACACCCTGCTAATTACAACTGTCTAATTTTATTATTGGAAAACAACCATCACATGAGGGGTAATACCCCTAATGGGAGGTTAATCCTAATTTCATGACTTGTTCCCAATTTAAGTACATACATACATCTCCTGAAATGGCTAACACAATCACAATTGACACAAATACTGAATTCTTGCTATTCTGGTTGAATGGTCTGCATGCGTTGCAGTATGTAGTAGATTTAAATAGCAAATAAATTGATTGGCTAAAGGGTCAACATAACGTACATGTGGTATCAGTTTTTAAAATAATTTTATATAAACTTGGTGTAACTATACATGCCGAAGCCCAAATGGTTCTTGATATGCCTTAAAAAAAATTCTAGATACAGAGGAATATTTGTAGTGAAATTGAAGCAATATTTGTCGAAAGATAATGATAAACCTTAAATCGGTGTCTTCTAGAGTAAACTTTAAATTCTCATCTGTAAGCTCTGTGAGTGAAACTACCGGCTGATTTGCGTATGGCATGTTTAAATGTTGCACAAGTTCGTTGTGAACCGGAAGTTAAAATTCCGGATGTTTTAGCGACGATTCCAAATATCTAATAGGTAATTCGGTAATAAACAAAATGTTTTATTATTATTATTTTTTTTTGGGGGGGGGGTAAATAATGAATATTTTTACTGATTTTAGCTTGATAGCATTATGGTTTTTCATTTTGCTATCTTTCTGCTCAAATTGAAATAATTTCTCGAAAAACTTAATCGAAATGACATAATGCTTTTACCCGTCATAATTATTCTTGTGTCCTATTCGCTTCCTGTTTTGGGGCCTTGGGCAGCTGTGGTTCTGCAAGCAGTCGTCGGTAGCAGAATTTCCAGTAACATGTCTTCTTTCACGGACAGTAACTTTGTCAAGAAACTTACCGAACTGAACAATACCCAGCAGAGTATACAGACCTTATCCCTGTGGTTAATTCATCATCGGAAACATTCAAAAACCATCACGCAAGTGTGGTTGAGGGAGCTCCAGAAAGGTAAAACAATATGAAATTTTCACTAATGTAAGTTACAAAATACTTAACTACAATAATATGAGTCTTGCCAAAGAGAACGGAGTTTTAAGCCAGAAAAATGTATCAAAATATTTGGAACTTTTGAATGACAAGATATTTTTTTGGTTTCATATATATAAATATATTATTTTGTTTATACATATATTATGTGTTTTCTCAGATATGTTCAGAGTCTGTATGTTTTTATTTGTTTTGATGCAAAAAGACAAAGCTAAAACCATATCAATGATAATATTGAAAAGGTACTAGAAACATGTACCTTAAATGCTAGTTTCATGAACTACATGCAGGGAACAAATTTAAGATTTTTTTCCACTAGCTTAATTTAGCAAGTACTGTAAATTTACACCAGCTAAATGTAAGTATTTTTTTGGTTATTTCTGGCCTTTACCTATATGACATATATAATTCTACCAGCAAATTTTAGCAAGTGGAAATAATTTCTACTTGCAAAATTGACTTTCAAATTGCATTTAGCAAGTACATGTATTTCCCCTTATATTTGATCACTGTGTACAATGTACTTAAATTGTGTTTCTTGGACTAGTCTTTTTGAATTGATTATGGAAATGTGTACATGTACATGTATATTTTTTATCATTCTAATTGTGGTGTGTCTTTGCTTTTACTTACTTGTATATTTTGTTAAAAGTTCACCGTATAATGTATCACCTTAAGAATACTTAAACATGTACATTAAACTTCAACATTCAACAAAATATATAGGTAATAATAATTAAATATTCTAGTGCGAACCTCTATGAGACTGACCTATATGTACTTGGCAAATGATGTCATACAGAACAGCAAGAAGAAAGGCCCAGAATTCACAAGAGATTTTGCATCAGTTATGACAGATGCATATGCTGTTGCAACTAAGTGAGTAGTATTTATAAAGAATGAATTTAAATACAGTAATTATTTTATACCCTGGTTGAATTTAGGTGGAGTATAGTGATCATGGTGTTCATTTGTCTGTTAATCTGACAGCCCTCCTTCTGTCTATACCAGCTTTAGGACAGTAGATTCATCTAACATGATAGAAAAAAATGGAGACTCTTGAAGGTCGGCGATGATCTCTTCGTCGACAACTTTACTTAGTGAAATCTGCATGTCACGGACAGAGTCTGAACTGTTGTAGCTGGCATTCTTTGCCTTCTGCAGGTTACTGATGGAGTCTACACCCTGGAAAGATATAAACAAAACTTTTATTTGCATGTAGACAATTATTTTTATAATTCAATGATGCATATTTAAGAACAAGTTTCATTTTCGTAATTCCTGGATTTTAGTTTTGCAACTATTTTTTTTCAACGTATTTTTCAAATTCATCGTCATTATATTTTTGTTGTAATTGTTTGCTTGGCACACACTAGATTCATCTAATATCTATACTTCATGTATATTTTCCTTCAATGTAAAATCCTCCCCCTAAAAATCAAATGGTCAATTGGCATTTCGTAGATACATTTAATAGGGACAGTTTTAATTTTATTTGAATATAATTTTTTTTTATTGAAACATGAATAATGATCACCACATACATGATGATCAAGAAGATCGTTGAGGTCTGTAAATAGTGAAGAAGGCTGGTTATTCTTCGCCATCCACACGATGTTGGTCATAGGGCTGACGATGTCTTTCTCATGGTTCTTGTTAACAGTTGTAACACCCTGGTCCCAGTCAATTCTCATGGTTTTAGATTCAATAGCTTTTTTGTGGTCTACACTTCGTACATGCTTCTGAATGCAGTCTTTAAGTAATGTGTTGCAACCAGTGGTAAAAGTGTTTGTTAGACATGCCGCTTTGCAGTCTTTGCAGTACATTGCTTGCTGATCTTCATCAAAGTAGATTGATGGAAATATTTTCAACCATTCTGGTTTAAACTTTGAAGACTGTAATCGATCTGCTCTGCTTTTCTTAGCTTTATTTTGTTGAACCTTTGACCCTGGGTCACGGGAAGTAGCGAAGTAGTTCGTAATCATGACGATTGATGAATATGGCGAAAATGGAATAAGTTAGTATATTTATAAGAAATTTGTGACATTTTGAGAATGAGTAACTCAAAATGCCATACCCAAGCCAATTTTAATCAATTATATCATCCTTTTGTCATCTCGTTATGAATTAATACCACTTGATTAGGTAATAAGATTACCTGTAAAAACATCGTGTGATTGACACCTGCTGTGTATAATGATCAAGGATTTCCTGTCATTAATTGATCTTAATTAGCTTGGGGTCATAAATTTGTCATTTAAACATGATAGAATGGCTTTTTATTTACCGTTGTTTTTTTCCATTTTGAAATTTAAATGGTGAAAACGGGTTGAAAAACTTTCGTCATTTTTCAAATGCTTTCGTCAAATGTGAAAGTGGCGAGCGCTCAAAAAATCACTGCTTTATCTGAATAATTTTATTAATACCATTTTTACTCCAGTCCATCAACTTATTATTTAACAATATTTTTTATATTTTAATAAATAATGGGGATAAAACTTGGAAGTAAAGAAGCCCAGAATGGACGCACTTTATTTTGGATAAAAATAATAGGCGAACTCTTTTTGTAGAGTTTTCGAAGATTAACATAAATGAAAACTGTATCTCCGCTAAAATGCATGAAAGCTTGGCATGTCTTAAATACAGGTTCGAAAACTATTTTCATTAAATGTCACAGGGTTTCTGGGATAGGGAGCTGGTGGTTAGGTATCCTTTTGTGAGGTTTGGTCACAGTTTTTCTATTTCATTTTGACATTCCTGGTTTTGAGGGACTGTTTACTATTTATTTCATATTTTTCAACTTGATTTTTGTATGAATAAATGAATTTAAATTATTTAGAAAGGAAAATTTGAAAAATGATTTTGTGATATATCAATTATGAAATAATGTCTACCAGTAGATATTGATTTTAATTAATTGTATTTTTTTGGTATTGATCTGAAAATGATATCAGTATTTTATTTTTCAATACAGTAAAACCTGTTTAAACTGAACCTCTGCATGAGGGAATTGTTTGGTTGAGGGAGTTGTTAGGTTTTTGCATGTTCAAAACAAATTGAAATTGATATGCATGGACTTCAGAAGAAATCTGGTTTGGACAGGTCACCAGTGTACTTAGGGTTCAGTTTAGAGAGGTTTCACAGTATTATAACAGTTTTAAAGCCTGCCTAACCAGACATTCTCATAAAGTCTCTTTCCTCAGGATGTTTATATATTTACAGAGATGCAGATGAAAAGACAAAGAAATCTGTTGAAAGAATACTGAACATTTGGCAAGAGAGAGGTGTTTACAGCAAAAATACCATTGAAAAAATCAAAAGTGGCACTGGTGAGCTAGAGTTTCATTTCTCCATCAGAGAGCTCTTAAATAGTTAACACACCATTAAGAAAGCACATAAAATTTATGATAATTTGTCATACATTTCTGGTGAAAAGAAAATATCTTTAATATACACAGCAAATTAGAAAATATGTACAACAAAAAAAAATGTATTTACTATAGTTTTTATCTGAAGATTTGCATGATTTTTTAAAGTGAAAAAAAATATTTGCAGTTGTATAGATTTTAATGCTTCATATATCTGCTTCACCAGCTTGATCTGCAAAAATGCAGTTGTCAAGTTTAAAGTTTTATGAATATTGTCTTAGTAAAAGATTTGTATTGTTAATCTTGTAGTCCATGAAGCATGTGTTTTTCAGTGGGAATATGTATGAAATGGTGCAAGTTTTTGTAATAGTAAAAGAAGATAATGGAATATTTAATTGTGCATGTATGATCTGAACACTAAAGTTCAACATTTAAAGATACTTAGCATTCCTACTTTAGGGGCAGGTTCAGTAATTTAAGAATGGGAGGTCACACTGACTGACCAAAGAGGATGCATGTATCATGATGCTCCATATATTTCTTTCATTGTGAAAAACAGTAGGGCACATGCCCAGGGCCAGTCCTTAACCTGCCTTTTTGCTTTTATTCAAATATTTCTATTTTTACCCCATAAATGCTGAAGTTCAGTCTGATCTAGAATGTTCTATTGTTGAACTTAACATTTAGACACTTTTTCTGCAGTATATGCTATCATAATAATTGAGGTAATTTATAACCCATGTATAAGTTTTTATATTGCCTAGTGTTAATGCATACATTTGTTTATTGAACATACTTATGCTGACAAATTTACAAATGTATGTATAGTGGGCAATTACACTTTTTAGCTCACCTGGCCATAGGCCATGTGAGCTATAGCCATTACTTGGTGTCCTTCGTTGTTGTCGTCAGTTGTCTACTTGTCAGTCGTCATTAAGAATTTTTCAAAACTCTTCTCCTCTGACACTACTTTACCAATTGGAACCAAATGGCATGAATGTTTTTAAGGGTATCCTGCATAGAACAGATGTGGGGATTTTGATCTGTCATAAAACATGGCTGCCATTACTAAAAATAGAACCTATGGGTCAGAATAGTTTTTCACATATATCTCCAAAACCATTAGGTTTAGCTAAATTCTGACATGGGGGTAATAGTGTTCAGTATGATGAGATCTATCTGTAGTCAAATTTTTGTTCTAATCTGTTAAGCCATGTTGAAGTTATTGCCCTTTTCAAGGTCTTTTGTCATTTATAGCTCACCTGGCCAAAGGCCAAGTAAACTATTGCCATCACTAGTGTCCGTCATCATCGTTAACAATTTTTCAGAACTCTTCTCCTCAGAATACTTTACCAATTGGAACCAAACTTGGTATGATTGTTCCTTGGGGTATCCTGCATAGAACTGATGTGGGGATTTTCGATCTGTCGAAAAACATGGCCTCCGTTACTAAAAATAGAACATAGGGGTCAGACAGTAGTTTTTCACATATTTTATCTCCAAAATCGTTAGGTTTAGCCAAATTCTTTCAATTGCTGAAATGATTCTTTTTGTAAGAGAAAGTCTCTAGGGATAAAAGTTGTCAGACGACTCCTTGTAAGAGTTATTGCCCTTGAATGGTGAAAAATTACCAGGTGAGTGATTCCGGGTTCTGGGAGCTGTTTTTAATGTTCTTTCAAAAATCTTCTCCTCTGACGCTACTAGATCAATTGAACCAAACTTGGTAAGAATGTTCCTAGGGATACCCTGCATAAAACTGATGTTGGGATTTTTGATCTGTCGAAAAACATGGTTGCTGTTACTAAAAATATAACATTTTTTCGCATATATCTCCAAAACCATTCGGTTTAGCCAAATTCTTTCGATAGCTGAAATGATCCTTATTATTAGGACTACAAAAGTCTTCAGGGATAAAAGTTGTCAGATGATTCCTTGTAAGAGTTCTTGCCCTTGAAAGGGGAAAAATAATGTTTTTTTTTGGTTTTTTTTTTTTATAGTTTTCAGCCAGTGTCTTGAAAACTGTATTAGATAGAAAGACACTTTAGACACTTTCAGTTGCTGAAATGATCATAATGATAAGTCCCACCAAAGTCTTCTTGAGTAAAAATTGTTGGACAACCTCTTGTTAAATTTATTGCCCTTGAAAGGCAAAATTTAACCAGGTGAGTGATTCAGGCTCCTGGCAGCCACTTGTTTAAAGTGGTACTACAAATGTACTACTGTACTAAGGTTTTTTTAACGTTCTTGACTACCCTTTTGGATCTTGCATGGACGGTTTTAAGAGGTTTACTTGTACACTTATGTGTAATACATGTTTTCATCTATAATTCCATTGTCTCCTGCCTTGCTTTCTTGGTGTGATTGTATGGCGTGGTGTATTGTTTTATTGTAGTCATCACAGATTTAACAGCCCGAAGAAAGAAAAAGCTTGAAGAATATATTCCCACATATAAAAAAGGTGATAGTGCATGCTGGGGTAGCTTAGATACACCATGAAGAAAAGGGTGTATGATTTCCAGTCATTGCAATAACCCATAAATTAAGTGAACAATTAAGATTTGATACAATGTATTTTGGTGATGGGGGGGTGGGTTGTAAAGTACATGTACATATACATTTACACATGTACTATTATAAATTTTAAAAAAATCATTAAATACATATGTATTGAGTTACTATACATATTGCTGTTCTACATGTACCTGATTTTTTTACCATCACTGGAAATACCAGTACATGTACATGTATTTATTAGCAATAATTGCAACGACTGGAATTTACATTAAAGTCATTTTCATTACAATCATTGTACTGGCATTCTTGAATTTTGATTTCTCAGTGTACTGCAGATTAAATCTGAGACCTCAGTAAAATCGATATGTGTCAGATTAAGTATGAGTTATAAGTTTATGTATTAAAATGCTGAAGTTTATATTATATTACATTCTTGATAAACCAAAAATATGAAGCTGAAAGACAATCATGATTAAATAGGCCTATTACACATTGTAATTGACTTAATTTCAATGTCACTGAGGTCTTTGATTTTCAAATGAGAAATCAAAAGAAAATCATACCAGTGTTCTTGGATTCCTATTTCCCGTTACACGTGGCAAGTGAAATTTAGGTCAGGGAAAGTTAGATACTTAGTTACACTTTCCCGTGACAAGTTGAAAAATTCATATGCTGTAAGGATTTGTTTTGTTAGGAAAGCAGTCATTGACTGTGGGAAAGTTGATTTTATATGGATTTTTCCTGAGGAAACCTCAATTTCTGAAAATTCCTAGAACACTGGTGTTTCGACTCTTTTTTTTCTAATTTACATGTATATACATTGTGTAAAAATATTCCAGGCATAGCTGATATAGCAGCAGAAATTAGAAGTAAGAGAGAAAAGAAGAAAGTTGAGGAATATGTCCCTGTTAACAAACTCAAAGGAGGTAAGAAACCAGTGGATTTATATGAAACTAGTGTTGGTATGATATATTGGAGAATTGGAACATAGAAAATATCAAAATACCAGGTACTTTTTGTGGTTCGAGAATTTTGATGTATTTTAGCAGTCTGTCTAAAAACTTTCCAAATTTAAACTGTGCGAAATATTTACTCTGAACTACAGTGCATAAAAGCTTCCACCAAAATGAGAATTGGCAAAATGTTTCATACACCAACAAAAATAACCCACCATAAGATATATTTTGAGTGAAAATAACGCTCAGTGAATTAACAAATTACAGGTATTCACTACTTGTCTTATCATATAGCTTTTTACACATAATTCATAGTATTCCAGGACAGGTAAAACTAGTAAGGTCAAAAAATAAAAATTTGCCAAATCAAACTTAGTGTTCCCTGCATCTTTTGAAAAGGGCAGTGAAATCCATGTAAAAAATACATTCTGGTATAATAGAAGCAGATTTGAAGACACATAGTAGGAGCATTTACATTTATTTTGGGAAAATTGACAGAAAAGTGCAAGGTGTCCATGCCTTTCCAAAAGTGTCTGTTGGGAATACTACATATATTTACAGTCCGTACCAAAAACTATCAGATACTAGTCCAAACCATACATTTCTACATACAAGCAAGCAAAATTTTACCATATTCTTTTATTGATTTGACAGCATTTTAAAAAAGATATCTGCGCTTGGCTTTTGGCTAGTGATTAAAAAGCACACAGCTGTGTTTAATAAGAGCTTACTCAAGAAATGCTGGAAAATTTTTAAAAAAAGTACTTATTTGTCCTATGAAGTTCTTTGTAACAATGCATTGTACCTGATTACAGTAAATACTCTTGCAAACACTTCAACTGAAAAAATTTGTCTTATTTTTTTTAGAACCACAACCAGTTGAAGGCCCACCACATAAAAAAAAGAAGAAGGAAGAAATGTTGACACTAAGGGAAGAGATCGAGTTAATGTCTAAAGACGACACAAGTGGTCCACCTGATGTAAGTGTAGTTGATGTTTACCCAATTTCTTATTTTCTATTGCGTCTTTCACATGAGATGCACACATACTGCACATTCCATACCAACTAGATGTGAATTCAAACTATGTAATGTAAATGAAATTAAACTAATCCTGGGTTCTAAAGGACTTTCATTGTGTTTCAAAACAATGCTCCACTGGAGGAAAATCATGTCAAAAATAAGATGTGGTTCAAGTGTTGAGCCTGGTAAAGAAGATTTTAACAATCTTAGGTTAGAAATTTAGACTCCAGGACCTTTGGCCACCACTGATTTGAACTGCTGCTAATGTGTTTTATTAAATTTGCATCGGTAATGCTTCAATAATGTGCATTGAAATTCACATTGGGCACGCATTCTATTGTGATGTGAATGGTGCATATCTGAAGTAAAAAATTGAATCAAACATGTATTTCTTGTGAGGTGAATTGGAAATCATTCACATGTAACTACTTATAAGTACATTCTAATTTACATTTGAATGTGCATTTAATTAGCATACACACTCTGTGTAATTACAAGTGGAATTATGAAAACATATTTGCCAAATATTTTGCCTGATTGATTATTTTTGCCTTCACTTTTTTTTTTCAGATTTTTTATTTTGTTAATGAACAAATGTTGTAACAGTCAAACATTTTTACCTTTAATAGGCTGAAGAGTTGGTAAAACGTTTAGCTGACTTGGAACACTCAGCATCAAGTGATGCAGCTGTCCGAGAGAAGATTGCAGCCTTACCACCAGAAGTCTCAGATGTTAACCATCTCACAAAAATACATGGTAATTTCCTGAGACAACCTGTCATTTACTTCATCTCTATGATTTGGTTGTTTTATTTACTTTTTGGACCCCTAGATATTATACAATTACTATTTGCAGTAGAGGGTGATACAATTCAGTAACACACAAGGTAGATATATCACCCAAGGCGTAGTTGAGGGTGATATATTTTCCAAGTGTGTTACTTGGTGTATCACCTTCTGCTGCGGGCAATATATGTTATATTATACTGAATACCATTTTTAATACATTACACTTTTATGTACATGTGTATAACCTTTAAAAAAGCTTTTGTGAAATTGATCTCTGGTGTAATTTTTGCAATGCCTTAAATATAGATATAATAAAAGTCAGACTTGAAAGAAATTTACAACAATTTTAGCATTTGAATAAATTAACAATAAAAAAGGAACAAATATGAATACTTCCACTATTCATTTTATCTTAAATGAAAATGAAAATGATGCGCACAAGGACTTGGAAAGGCGTTTGGTCAAGATGGAGATATATCGTGATGAGGGTGATATATCATGGTGATATAACAAAACTACCCTTAATTTTAAGGGGGTGGAGCTAAAAAGGAATAGATCAAAATAACACATAATGCTTATCCAATTGATTGTTTGTTTGTTTGTTGCGTTTTAACGTCTGAGCAGCAATATTTCAGCTATATTCAGACCATGAACATTAAATTGATGGTAAAATGAACATGAAACGATGATGAAATGAAAAAGGGATGGGACACAAGGACAATGGGGTCGACAAATTTTGATTGCCACTGGAAATGGGGAGAGGTGGGTAGGGTCGGGCAATTTAGCCTCCTGTGGCGGAGCCTTATGGTTCCTACTCCGGGAGAATACTACAGTAGGGTTCTTTAACGTGCAAGGAACATGGCATCTTTCCCAACACGGTGCACCACTATGGTTTGCGGTCAGGTTTTCGGTATTATAGCCTGACAACCCCAGCATGTAATACACCAGGGGTACCCCATTCCACCGCCTGGGGCACATATCCCAGTGCTCTGTGGGCAGAGCGCCCTAGCCCCCAGCTAGGGTTCTGAGCACTATTTAGTCACCTTTTATGACAAGCTTAGCGCTGCTGCAGGCCTATTCTTTTGACACCCGAACCTGCACGGGTCTTATCCAATTGAATTTTTTGCTTTATGTATGAAGTATAATATTTTGTGATATCACACTGTGAATGAAGTGATATAAAAACTTCACTGTTGGGATTGGTTGTTGTGTGATTATAGCCCATTGTCTACAAAATTTGATTGGTTGAAAGCAACATCGGGATGTTTTTTATGCTGCTCTACCATAAAATTTGGTGATGTCATAGATTGGCAATAGTTCTGCCATGACACATACTGAATATCAAGGGACAACATATTCCAAAGGAACATGGACCTGAAAACAGTCAAAAATGACCGACGACAATTTTCCAATATCGGACATAAAAAAATTATCAACCCTAATGAATTACAGTCTGCATGGTTTTATTAGTGTATAAACATCCTGTCTACCAGTCTTCTAATTGTTTAATGGAAATTAATTGACAGGTGTGTGTCAATTTTAGCCAATGTGCAGTCACCTGTGACTGTGATTTACTTGTAACTGATCAGTTGATTGCATAATTGAATTAACGGTACACTTGCAGCCCCATTGCCTATACAAATTAATTGAAGTAACTCAGAGAATCTTCATACATTTATTAATTAAGAAAAAAGATTGACAAGTCCACCATTTTCCCGGCGATCTTTCAGAGGTAATGAAAGCACATTGGAAGTGGAATTTCGGATCAGTCGTACATGTACTTTGTAATTATTAATTCGTAGATTGAATTGTTTTAACACAGAAGTCAACAGACCATTAAATCTATAGACAAAATGTGTTTGCGATTTTCTTTTATAAATAATCAACATTTTTTTCATCACTCAGAAGTTTTCGGCTGTTTGCCTATGTGAAGAAAAAGTCCGAGAAATACAATGTTTTGTTTACATGTTGGAAAGTTCACGTATGGTGGAAACCAAACTCGTTCACTCGCTCTGATATTTTGTAAAATGTGATGAAATAACACACTTTCCAATATTTATCATAAAATAACTACATACAAAGTTTATTTTCGATCTGAGCATGTAAAAAGACTGATAAAAACGTCAGCTGAAGTTTGATAAAATGTCCAGCATGGGCTGTCAAAATTTCCGGACCCTTGCAAAGGAATTATAAGAAGTGGGTTTTACAACTTGACAAAATTTTTACACTGCAAAATATCAAATTTCTTTATTTAATGTCAACATCATAATGAACTTGTTAAGGCGAATTTGTTTTAATAACTTAGTTGATTTTTTTGCTATCTTTAACTTTCACTTATTATGAACCTAACAGTTTTACCTATACTGGACTAAAAGGTTTTATTTAAAAAAAAAGGCAATATAAAGTTAAAGTATAAATATGTAACACTTTCTTAATAACCTGCTTAGCACGAGTGATCGTATTTTCAATATTCATCATTTCTGTTCCTATTCATTAAGTACCGTATAATGGGTTATTTTTGTGGGTCATGAAGTTCAAGATTTGCTTTATGAATCAGGGTATTGAATTATTGTGGTGGATTCTTTCACATCCATAGATACAGTTAACGGGAGAAAACTGCGAGATATTTGGACTTAAATATGGTGAGCTTTGATTTTTGCAATTCTCCAAACGTCACAAATGTAGCGAAAATTAGGACCACACAAAAATTTCCTGCTATACAGGGATGAGCATATAAATCTAAATTTATTTCTTTTTTACAATCATTTCAGATAAAGATTCAGGAAGGAAGTTGTCAAGACAAGTCGAAGATGCCTGTATATTATTGTCAGAGTATAATTTCCGGTTAAATGCAGAGCTCGAGGAGAGAAAAATGGTTGGAAAAATGTTGAAAGATTTTATAGCTTGCCAAAGAGAACAGCTTATATCTGCAGAGAAAAAACTTGAG
Organism: Perna viridis; assembly: GCA_037379345.1. Lineage (NCBI taxonomy): Eukaryota > Metazoa > Mollusca > Bivalvia > Mytilida > Mytilidae > Perna > Perna viridis. The sequence continues at coordinate 26,173,141 of CM074515.1, forward strand.
GTAAATGTATGTCAAATAAGTTAGTTCATCATTCACAGGTTTGATACTTAGCACTAAGTGTTTGTTCAACTTGTGTTGTTATAGGACAATTTATGTAGCAGTCTTTGTAAGAATCATGCAAGTACGAAAAATGTGATACACCCCAAAAAAGGCTACATATTTTTATTTTTGTAATTAAGTTGTTTTATGGGTTTTTATTATGAAATGAATAATTTTTCATTCCAATCTGTCTGCTCATTCCAATCTAGATTAATCAACATTGAAAATCCAATAGATTCTGTTGTATTTGTGTGTCATTTACAGAGTTATCTCCCTTAATTATGAAATCTACTGTGCATTCTATATAATATTTATCATCTAAGAACATGGGTTATATGAAAAAGTAAATGTTTATTTCTGTTTACTATGGCAATGCAAACATAATATCAAAAATAAAAATATGTAGGATTTTTACCCATGAATCACATTTTGCATGATTCTAAGCTGGAGTGCTACTTAATTTCTTGGGTCTCAAAGTTGTTATTAACTCAAATTTATCCAGAATATCTTGTCAGAGTATTTTTTCCATGCCTTTAGGTAACCTTAGAGGGATATATAGTTTTACTGCTGTCTTGAACCTAAGTTACCTCATGGATTTTTTTTTAAATTTGGCATTCAGTTTCATCATTTTAGGTTGTACATGTTTAAGGAGGTAGACCTAGAGTATGGGGCATTACTGTTACAAATCAATTGTACATTTGTATAAACCATTTTACATAGATATCATGTAAGCATCTATGTAACTTTGAGTGATTTCATTCTGTTTCAAATGAAAGCTTGATTGGCTTTGGAGAAATTGAATATAATACAAACATATCACTGATTTCAAGAGTTATGTCCCTTACCCTAGGTCTGCCTCCTTAATATTCCTTAATTATTCATCAACTAAAACTTGTGAACTCCTTGGAAAAGGATTGTGCAGTTTGAAACTTTTATCTTGGTTAAGCATAAATTTTCCTGTTTACCAGCGTTAGACTTACTTCATTTACATCATAGATTTATAGGATCCATGTTCTATGGACATATTTATTCTGCCTTTAAGCTCTATTATGCTGTGGCCAGATTTAAACATTTGAGATTTTACAATTTTACAATTATTATAGGATACATATCTGGTATTGGAAATATATGAATTCAGTTGCTGATGAACATCTATGTTATTTGTGTTGTCTGTGCATGAGATATTAATTGCTAAAAACTATGATGTTCATGTGAACTAAAGCTATTTTATAAGACAGAAAAAAATATGCCATGGGTTATCTCCCTTTATTCTAGGAATACAAGAAACGGTTAGACAGAGTCACAGAAGTGCGAGTAGAACTGGAATCTCATATAAAAAATCTGCCAGACTTTGACCTACTGCCTAGGATAACAGGTGGCTTGGCACCTCTTCCGTCCGCTGGGGATCTGTTTAGTATGCCCCCTCTACCTGATGCTAGTGCCTTGTTTGGCATGCAGGATATCAGGCGATGATAACAGTATTATGTTGTTTAAGGTAATATAAAGCAGGCGTAACCTGTAAGAGAACGAAGTTGAATATATTGATATTTTCAGAAATAATCATACCTTTTACATCATGAATTTTGATTTGTTTTACTTCATTATTTAACAAAACCTTAAGGTGAGAGCTACAAACATATTTTGTTTTCGTTAATAATTTGTTAAAATTTTGTTGATAACCTTAATGAGAACTTTGTCCTCTATCAATTTGGATGTTTACTTCCCGAGTAATAATTGTTAAAATTTCTTTATATACAATGAAACTTGTCTAAACCAAACCCTGGATAACTGAAAACGTGTCTTAACCAGACACTTTTTAAAAATCCCTTCATATCAGTTTTTAGATATTTTTAATCTAGGTAAACTGAGCACCTCTCTAAACCAAACACCTGCCTTACATAACACCTGTCTAAGCCAAACAAATTCTGCAGTCCAAAAGGTGTTTGGTTTAGATAGGTCTCACTATTATAAGCATGTGCCAGTATCACAAGATTTGCTGAGGACTATAAAGTAAATTCAAGATTGCTAAGTATGATAGAATGTTAACAAAACTTTACAAAAGTGAACCACCTAGCATATGAAACAGATCACAGGTTACAGACCACCAATTCAACCAATGAGCATTTGGAACGTACGCAAAAATAGTCCTACGCAGAAATTACCCCTGTTCCTCATAGTGCTGTGAAAAAAGTTCTCATCTTATTTTAAAAATTTAAAGAGTTTCTGAAAGGAAAAACATTTCTGTACATTTTATAGGTGCATTTTGCTTCTTGTGATGTGAAGCCTAATCTCCATAATGATTTTTAAATATACCCCTATCTTGTGAAAACACTGGGATTTCCCATGCTATTTATAGACCCTTCACTTCCGGTGACCAGTACTGCACTGCAAGTCTGCTAACCCCACATGCCATTCTGAGGATTGTGAGCTGACATATGTAGAATCATGCTGATATATAGTCATCTGCAGGTTAAAGTTAAGGTAAAGTCCAGAGAAGCCATTGAATATTGTGAAATTAGCATAGAAGCCTATGGGAAGTGGAATTAGTGGTTTTTAGCCTTAAGATGAAGCCATGGCAAAATGAAAAGTTTCTTGAAATAGCTTTAAACTACTTGAAGATCTTGTTAACTTTGCCATGAGAGGAATACACTACAAAAATCCTTCAAAATATGCATTTTTTAAGTTATAGGTCCAAATTATGGAAAATTGGTCTTTTTGGCTGATTTTTATGTCCTATCTTGTAAAAAGTGTAGAAAATTTAGTAAAAATATCAAATATTAAACTTTGAGGGCTATATTTACCTAAATATGGTAGTAATAAGCACTTGAAATCAAGTTTTGTGTAGATTTGAGCAAAAATTAGGTTAGAAATGAGGAAAAACTCACTTTCATTACTGCGGTTAAGGCCATATAAGCATTCCCCTATGGCAACATGGAAAATCCATTATTGAGCACTTTTTTTGCTTTAGGTGCCCTTTACTGGTCATGTTTTAATGTGAAAACACTGTATTTACAAATTTAATGCCAAATATATCACCTTTTGTGAAAATTTAAAGATTTAGGATTTTTGACATGTGATCAAGAAAAAGGGGGAGGCATGTCAGAAATAAATTTTTAAAAATAGACCAATTTCTCAGAAAATGATTACTTTTAAAACTATTTCTTCATTAATATTGTTAAAAAAACAAGTTGTGATTGATATTTTTTATTTGAAAAGTCAGAAAAAGTTCTTTGCAAATATTTAATGCATTTCAGTATGGTAGAATATTTTCACTTTTTTGCTCGCACAACTTGGTTACCCTATATTTAAAAATCAAATATTTAAAAAAGTGCTTGTCACATTTCACTGAAACTTTGCAAATGCATTCAGTATGTGTGTAGGAAGATACCTGTATAGTTATTTATATTTTCTAAGACAAAAAGTGACTCTTTAGGTTACAGACCACCAATTCAACCAATGAGCATTTGGAACGTACGCAAAAATAGTCCTACGCAGAAATTACCCCTGTTCCTCATAGTGCTGTGAAAAAAGTTCTCATCTTATTTTAAAAATTTAAAGAGTTTCTGAAAGGAAAAACATTTCTGTACATTTTATAGGTGCATTTTGCTTCTTGTGATGTGAAGCCTAATCTCCATAATGATTTTTAAATATACCCCTATCTTGTGAAAACACTGGGATTTCCCATGCTATTTATAGACCCTTCACTTCCGGTGACCAGTACTGCACTGCAAGTCTGCTAACCCCACATGCCATTCTGAGGATTGTGAGCTGACATATGTAGAATCATGCTGATATATAGTCATCTGCAGGTTAAAGTTAAGGTAAAGTCCAGAGAAGCCATTGAATATTGTGAAATTAGCATAGAAGCCTATGGGAAGTGGAATTAGTGGTTTTTAGCCTTGAAACATCCTATTTTAACCATAAACAAATACACAAAAATGTTTAAGATCACCTGTTTTAGGATGCTTTCATTAGTGTTCAGAGTAGTGTTTGATAATTTGTTGTTACCCTTATTCAAAACTGCAGAAACTTACAAAAATGTTCAACAAACATTTTTCTTTTTATTTACAGGTTTACATAAAATTGACTTTATCCAAAGAAAGCATTCCTGGAGGTACCATTGTAGTGCTGAACACTAGTCTATCAAGTGAAATGCTCATTTTGAAAGTGCTTAACTTAGTATATTAAGCTATCACTATGAATCCTTGTTTGAAAAGTATATGTATTGGGTCCATAATGACACTTTGCTCCTCTGAATCAATGAACTCTAGACTCTTAATGAGTAAAATTCCTGCATTTCATCAATAGGACACATTCCTTTTGTGTTGAAAACCAGGGTGATGTCCTTTTTGCAGTAGTTGTTTTACTTCAGAGCAGGAATATTACATTGAACTAAACTGTCAAAATCCCATTTCATTTTTGATTCTCCTGTCACAAAGTAGATGGAGCATATACTTCTACATGTGCATTCCATGCCATAATTTGTTAAAAAAAATACTTTGATATAGCCAGTGTCTGTGTATTGTTTTTCTAAGTATTTATTGTCTTATCATTTTTGCACTATGTTGGCTTTTTCAAACTCTAAATCGTGGTCAAAAATGAAAGATTTTTTCAAGCAGTGACATTCTTAGTACATTTGCTACATTTGTATTGCTCAGGCTCCATCTAATCTCTTATACTTTCATTGTCAAATGAACCCTACATAATTTTTGAACCTGTAAATAAAAAACAGATCCAGACTATAAGGAGGTAGACCTAGGGTAAGGGACAATAACTCATGAAATCAGTGATATGTTTGTATCATATTTAATTTCAAGCTTTTCTCTGAAACAGAATGAAATCAGTCCAAATCACTTTGATGCTGACATGAGATTGATGTAAAATAATGAATACAAACGTGCCAATGATTTCTAAGAGTTGTGTCCCTTACCCTAGGTCTACCTCCTTAAAAGTTTTTTTTTTTTTTTTTTTTTTTTTTAATAAGAAATATTTAGGTAGGATGTTAGGTTTACAAATTTGCATTTTGCTTTACAAGATTTGGATTCTTGTACTTCAAAATTTGTTAATGAGGTATAAAGTTTTGTTGTTTGTCATTGACTTGTAAAGTCATTTTAGAAATATGTAAATACAGGTGAATTTCATTACAAAACACAAGCAATGTGAAAATTTGTACCATATTAATAGAAATATCTTCACTGTAAGTAACTGAAGTCACTTCTAAGTTGTCTTGGTCCTTTGTGTATGGCAGTAATCAAACCAGTATGTTTGATAATATCAAAAACTGATCAGGTCATTTGAAGAATATTATAAATGTATCCGTTTTTTTTTTCAGTGAATTAATTTTCACAATTTTATAAGAAGATGAATAAGTGCAGAAAACAGTACTCTCAAAGATGATCTTTTCATACAATGAATTTGCACAACTGAAAGTTTGCATTAAGCATGTTCCATGGAACCAAACAAAATGATTTTTTTACAGTAGAAGATGGTATTGTTTTAATTGTTGTCACTCACAAGGTTGCCTTTTGAATTGTTACATGCATTGTTTTATTTGTTTTGGAATGACTGCTTTTAATATTTTTTAAGTATGGAAGAATTTTTTACTTGACATTGTTTTTGTTGCACAGATGCTCTTGAATTGTCAGATTGATGAAATATCTCTATAGTCTTCCTAGAAGGTTTTTTTTGTTTGTATTTTTTTTCTTTTGGGGGTGGGAAGCTGTTTTTTTTTTTAAATTAAGTTTTTTCATTAGTAAGCTAGCAATGATTTGAGTGGTGTTTGTCTACAAAATTTGAAGAAAATATATTAAAAGTCTTGCTTTAAGCAGTATATTGTTGGTTTCGCATGTGGAGACGGAAAAGATAAATTGAATAGTTTTCCCATCCACCTAATCCTTCTAATTCTTAAAAGAATAAAATAGATTTTGAGCAGCGTAATTTTAAATTTTTATTTAGGTGTCAGATTTTGTTTTGTGAAAAGTAACATTCTTATGTCATTGATCACTTTCTTTCATTATTTCACTTTGCAGTTTTTTATCGTGTTTACTTTTGTTTTTAAATTGAAAGTAAGCTTCAATAGTATGTTTTTTTACAGCATTTTGGAAAATTTTGGTTGTTAAAATGTGAGAGAGAAAGATGTGTTAAATGAGATAGTTGTATGATAATGTCATGATTATTTCTTATCTTTAATAAAAATGAGGATTAGTAATCAGTTTCTGTGTCATCACCTTAAGGCGTAGACCTAGGGTATGGGACACAACTCTTACAAATCATTGGAACATTTGTATTCAGCATTTTACGTCAATCTCATGTAAGCATCAAAGTAACTTGGACTGTTTTCATTCTGTTTAAAATGAAAGCTTGATAGGCTTTGGTGAAATTGAATATGATACACGCATATCACTGATTTCAAGAGTTGTGTCCCTTACCCTAGGTCTACCTCCTTAAGTTAAAAACAAAATTCATAAAAATATCCAACTACATAAAAAACCACATATAAATTAGTCAAAATTGAAATACTGAAAATTCAGACATTATTGTGCTTTTTGTTTTATTTAAGTCAATCATGTGGTTTGAATTTTTGTGATTTTGAGGAAAATCCAGTATCATTACTTTGTTCAGAGTTCCATAATATGGGTCAATATAATTGTGATTATAAGCCAGTTACATTTCTTTACAATAATAAAACAGGGCAGTAATTTCTGAATTTACAGTATTTTTTTTCACTATACCTTCAAAAAGTGTAGAAATATTGACCTATTTTATATATATTGCATTGCCATAAAATTTACAAGTTATTATATCACCTACTACTTGTAGTTCATAAAATCCTAGTTCTAGAATTGTTATTGATGCTTTCCAGATCTAAGTGATTCAAATTTTAATAAAATTTCTTTTCCTAGGTCATGGATAGTAATCAATATTTTTGGGAACACACATGAACTCTCATTGCCACAAATGTGAAATACAAGTACCCAATAAAGGTTACAGACCACCAATTCAACCAATGAGCATTTGGAACGTACGCAAAAATAGTCCTACGCAGAAATTACCCCTGTTCCTCATAGTGCTGTGAAAAAAGTTTTCATCTTATTTAAAAAATTTAGACAGTTTCTGAAAGGAAAAACATTTCTGTACATTTTATAGGTGTATTTTGCTTCTTGTGATGTGAAGCCTAATCTCCATAATGATTTTTAAATATACCCCTATCTTGTGAAAACACTGGGATTTCCCATGCTATTTATAGACCCTTCACTTCCGGTGACCAGTACTGCACTGCAAGTCTGCTAACCCCACATGCCATTCTGAGGATTGTGAGCTGACATATGTAGAATCATGCTGATATATAGTCATCTGCAGGTTAAAGTTAAGGTAAAGTCCAGAGAAGCCATTGAATATTGTGAAATTAGCATAGAAGCCTATGGGAAGTGGAATTAGTGGTTTTTAGCCTTAAGCTGAAGCCATGGCAAAATGAAAAGTTTCTTGAAATAGCTTTAAACTACTTGAAGATCTTGTTAACTTTGCCATGAGAGGAATACACTACAAAAATCCTTCAAAATATGCATTTTTTTAAGTTATAGGTCCAAATTATGGATAATTGGTCTTTTTGGCTGATTTTTATGTCCTATCTTGTAAAAAGTGTAGAAAATTTAGTAAAAATATCAAATATTAAACTTTGAGGGCTATATTTACCTAAATATGGTAGTAATAAGCACTTGAAATCAAGTTTTGTGTAGATTTGAGCAAAAATTAGGTTAGAAATGAGGAAAAACTCACTTTCATTACTGCGGTAAAGGCCATATAAGCATTCCCCTATGGCAACATGGAAAATCCATTATTGAGGACTTTTTTTGCTTTAGGTGCCCTTTACTGGTCACGTTTTAATGTGAAAACACTGAATTTACAAATTTAAAGCCAAATATATCACCTTTTGTGAAAATTTAAAGATTTAGGATTTTTGACATGTGATCAAGAAGAAGGGGGAGGCATGTCAGAAATAAATTTTTAAAAATAGACCAATTTCTCAGAAAATGATTACTTTTAGAACTATCTCTTCATTAATATTATTAAAAAACAAGTTGTGATTAATATTTTTTATTTGAAAAGTCAGAAAAAGTTCTTTGCAAATATTTAATGCATTTAAGTATGGTAGAATGTTGTCACTTTTTTGCTCGCACAACTTGGTTACCCTATATTTAAAAATCAAATATTTAAAAAGGTGCTTGTCACATTTCACTAAAACTTTGCAAATGCATTCAGTATGTGTGTAGGAAGATACCTGTATAGTTATTTATTTTTTCTAAGACAAAAAGTGACTCTTTAGGTTACAGACCACCAATTCAACCAATGAGCATTTGGAACGTACGCAAAAATAGTCCTACGCAGAAATTACCCCTGTTCCTCATAGTGCTGTGAAAAAAGTTCTCATCTTATTTAAAAAATTTAGACAGTTTCTGAAAGGAAAAACATTTCTGTACATTTTATAGGTGCATTTTGCTTCTTGTGATGTGAAGCCTAATCTCCATAATGATTTTTAAATATACCCCTATCTTGTGAAAACACTGGGATTTCCCATGCTATTTATAGACCCTTCACTTCCGGTGACCAGTACTGCACTGCAAGTCTGCTAACCCCACATACCATTCTGAGGATTGTGAGCTGACATATGTAGAATCATGCTGATATATAGTCATCTGCAGGTTAAAGTTAAGGTAAAGTCCAGAGAAGCCATTGAATATTGTGAAATTAGCATAGAAGCTTATGGGAAGTGGAATTAGTGGTTTTTAGCCTAAATGTGTAAATTAACTGAAATGCATGGCAAAATATTATTTTTCTCAAAAGTGTTGCAAACAGTCTTTAATTCTTTAAAACCATACAAAGAGTGATGCACAATCAATATTCCCTCCAAAAAGATCACAATTTTTACAATTTTCTTCAAAAATCAGTTAAATATTTGGTTTTGACCAATTCTAAGGCCTGATGGGTTAAGAAATGTACTTTTTCTGTTAGTGAGTAGTTTTTTTTGCATATCTAATGGTTCTTTTTACTTGCTGGTAGCATCATCTGTTAGTTTAAGCAAGTTAAGAAAGACTTCAGCAAGTAAAAGGTGGGAAAATTTGAAAAAATATTGTGATTTCATGTATGCGGGTTAGAATGTCTGTCCAGCTCCCATGTAAAGTATAAGAATTCAAATTTCTGAAAATTCTTACAGTTGAAGCACTTTCTTTTAATACTTTAGTGGGAAAACATGAATGTTACCAGAATTTCACCAAAAACATGTCTTTCACTAATAAAATAGAAAAATTCATAGGTATTGGTATAGGTGGTTAAAAAGGGGGAGGCAGCTCCGCTTTTACGGTATTTACATAAAAACTGATAAAATTTGAGATAGTGTTGACCTCATAGCATTGTTTGTGTGTAAGTAATGTTGTTTTGTAAGAAATTTAATTTTAAATTGATGAGTTCATTAGAAAAGATGTAAGAAAATACTTGGGCCCTATTTCTTGATAGGCCAGTTTACAGTTTTTTATCCTATAAAAACCACATTTTTTCTGAAAAAAACTCATTGAAACTGCCTGAAAGTTGGTAAATATGTTCAAAATATTCTAATGGTTGAACAAAATGAAAGCTTTCATTTTTGAAAGTAAAAAAAAAACATTACCACTAATTCAACTAATGAGCTTTTTGAACGTAATTTTAGTGCACTTGTGTTATGTTGCTGTGGAAAAAGTGCACATCAAATCTACATAAGTGAGCTTGTGTTTTGCAGGAAATTGTATCTTCTTCATTTTTACATAAAATGGTCACTGTAACTTGCTGAATTAAATATTTTTTTTGAGTTCTGCATGAAGACCCCTCTTTGTGAAATGTAGGGGAATTCCCATTCTATTTTTAGCTCATTGTCTGCCACACAGCAAGGTAATTAACCCCACATAATATTTAAAGTGCTATTAGTATAAACATGCAGCTTTTAGGTGATGTATAGTCTTACTCAGATGAAACTTCAGGTAGAAACTCCATAATACATTGAACATAGTGAAGTTAGCATTGGAGCCTATGGGAAGTGACATTAGTGGTTTGTAGCCTAAAGTTGAGAAAAACATAAGCCTTTTTTTTTTTTTTTTTTTTTAAAGATTTCCAAGCAAGCATAGTCCAAATTTTCTCACATTTTGCAGGTGAAGATAAATGGAAGGTTTCACCATAAAAATGCTCATAGTTCCATTTTAGCCAAATTTGCCACAAAATTTTAAAAGGTGGGAGGGTTAAACATCAATAAAGATCCACACATTATTGAAATGGTAATAGAAATTTTCAGCTTCCCAACAGACGCTAAAGCATATATGGCCCAGCTATAAGTTAAATGACAAATGTTTCACTTCGTTGTCCATTCCAGTATAGTAACACTAGTTTTAGCATATATCAACAAGCGTTTTTGTGACCCAGATGTAAGGTCAAGGTGCTTGAAAGGGGCGGACAATGCAAAGACATAATAGCCGGTAAGTTTTTCATTCATGTTTTAATTGAATATGAAAAGGAACGGGGGGAAATAATGATATTTTTGAAGCACCATCGCTGAGAAAGTTTTTTTTTCATCATAGAGCATTATCTAGTGAAATGTTACTAATTGCTGGTTTTTAATGACAAAATTTGAAGTGACTTCAGTCTTCACTGTTCTATATTCATTATTTGCCTTGGTCCATTGCCTAGGTCTGACAGGGATAACAATTAGCAATCGCTCAGTAACCCATGGCTGCTTAATTTTGAGCTGGGCTATCAAACTTTTGGTTAAGGTTTAGTTGAACATATAGAAAATATTTAACAAAAATGGTCTGGGCTACCAGCTATCCCTGTCTGAATGTTTGAGAAATTAATTAATCAGACAGCATTTATTTGTATTTGTCAAACCCTTTCCATAGACCATAAGAAAGTATAGATAACCACTTGGAAGCACTAAGTGTCAATCTCCAATAAAATTTAAAAAAAACTAAACAAATACTAAACGGTGATAATTACATTTTACTATGTAAATATCTAATCTATCTGTGTTGCATGTCCATCCATCAATTGTCCTCTATTTAAAAATAGATTTGTCCCCATTCATGAACTTAATGTACAATAGAAAATAAAGGGTATTTTAAGAATCAAAGACTATTAAGATTGATTGATTAATCATTACACACTAAATATTATAAGACAAGTAAATCCACATGTTACAAATTTGCAGTTAAGTAGAAAAAAAAACACAAATTGACATGTTGTTAATTGCACCATTTGGCTGCTGCTGACTCATGAATTTTACCATATTTGAGAATCAGGGTCAAAATACTTGGCTTTACATTCATCGATGGGGAATACTGTTTAATGGTTGGAATCTTAATTTTGTAGTAGCAAAGAAATCCGTGAGAATAGGAACATAACAAATAATGAATTAATGGAACTACCATTTATAGTGGCAAACACTGAAAGGTATTTTGAAATGAAGATACAGTATTAAGATTTTAGTAGATCAGGAGTGGTACATGTAGTCATTGAAATTATATAAAGATTTGTGAAAAATTAAATTCAGAAACCAATATTAAGTGTATATATACATATTCATGAAATACCCCTTGCTATTGGAGGCGTTATACAACTATATGCATACATGTAAAGTAATTAATTGATGAGAATGAACAACTAAAATATGATAGCAAGTTCTACTGACATCATCAGTACTAATGCTTTTTGCTTACCAGTATTCACCATTATTGATTATCTCTTTAATTGCTTGGACTTACACATAGTAATTTGTACATGTAAATACACTGTACATGTAGATATATTCCTTATGAAACCATGTCTTATTCATTAATGTTAAGGTTCTACAAGATTTGAAAGTGAAAACAAACTTCATTTCAATACCATACATGTAGGTGAAATCAAGGGGAAAAAGTCCAACAGTACATGTATCTCATTTTGTACATGTGAAAAAGCATGTAATAATTCTACTTCTATACTTGTAGCCATACAAAAAGTAAACTTCAATGTTTTTGGCATTTCCTTGACAGAATTATAATACACTAGTGACAACATATATAAAAATATATAAAAATCCTTTTTCAGGGAAATTATTCCGAAAATATGATGTTATGCACAAGACATCTTTGAAACATCAATGGAAGATGTGATTAGATAAGTGTTTTCCCCAGGAATTTGTGAAGGCATGGTTATTTAAGTATTTTGAGGGCACTCAACTATCACAGAGGGTTTTGTTGGGGGGCACCCCACCTTGACACTAGGACAATTTATTTACTGAAACCTGCAATAAACATCCTTCACCCTAGTATGGTATTGTAAAACTATCATAAATGGGTGTTAACAAAACAGGAGTACATGTTAACATTCAAATTAGTTGAAAATAATTAAATTTATTTTATAACTTGAAAGTTGAGTTTGGCCACCTGGGGGAACATTGTAAAATTCATGATGAGGGCAGCATGGTGCTAGAAGATGAAGGCATGGTGCAGCCAATCGAATGTCCAGTCGCACTCTGGAATCCAGTATTTGTATTTTCCCTATTTTTTTCCGATTCTGGTTGTTAAAGGTAATGAATTAGGACAAAATATTATGTTATGGAGTTTCACCTGCTTCTAAATATTTTAAAAAATATATGGTCCAGTGAAAATTAGGTCAGATAGATTTCTCTCGTCCGCTGGATGAAATGTCTTGTAAAAATATTCAAAATTCGCATTTGCTGTCATCCATGTCATGTATAACACATTTCGTCTAGTTTTTAAATTGCAGATAAAACTACCAGGTACATGCAAATTTCAAGATTTCTTATCAAAGATTTTATTTTTTTTTTAATAATTGCTTTGGAAATGACCAAATGCATGTAAATCATCATGCATATTTCCTGGTTCCTTTTCAAAGATTTCAATGATATTACCTTTATTCCAAAAGTTAAATGCCAATCTGTATTCACCAAAATTGTACAGAATGTTGTGTTTACAGTTTATTTGCTTGTGATGTAAATTTTATCTGAAATTAATTGGTTTGTATTTTGGCATCTCTGAAAAGGTTGTTGACTCCACCTGAATCAATCAGATGTTGTCATATAGATATATCTATATATATATATAACATACCAGTAGCTACCTACCTTTACGTGATGAGTTAAACATATGGAAAAGGTGTCGATATTTTGCAAGGTAAAGCTTAGAATCTTTTGATATATACACTCTGTATTTGTAATTACTAACACCTGTCTTCAACTGATATTTACCAATCAGTTTTTCACATAAATGCATGAAATTAGAAAAATTGAGGGAAGTGGTGTGTCTTTTTAAAATATTTTGTTTCCTACTTCCTATTTGCTGATTACACTCATGATGAAATGTGTCTGACCAAAGGCAGTGTCAGACAAAATTTCATTCAGTCCCACTGAAGTATTCAAATTTTCTTGTTGAATAAATGCGGAAAATTGTCGTTCACATTGACATATAGGTTATTGTTATTTTTCTCTTTTTGCATTTGCCAGAAGACCGCTAGGGCATATATTTTTACATTTATCCATCTAAAAAACAAATTTCAGGACTTGCAGACATCAAGATGAATATTTGGATATATTTGTTTCCAGATGAGTTGCAGATCAAGTTTTCTTCCCCTTATGTTTTACATTTGCAACAAGGACATACATGTATGTATATCATACCACTTGACGTAACTACTTCTGACTCAAGTTAAATTGTCACATGGCTACGGTACCTAACCTACATGTACCTAATCCTCTTGGTGGTGGAACACACATTAAGCCGTCACGAGAATCTTCCAATGTTGTACCTGAACTGATCTATAATTTGTGATCCATCATGGATCAGTTTTAAGATCAGTCATTGATCCGTTAAATTGATCCATAAAAAACGGTGATTTTATTTATTTTGCAGCATGTGACTCTGATCGGTACATATACCTTTTTCATTTTTACACATATTCACTTAAAGATATAGATTAAGTCATTGATTCAATTACCTTTCTTTGACAATTGCTTTCTTTGATGAAATGTTAAGCATGAATTTAATATTTTTAGTTGAGAGTAAATACAATGTATGCAATAGCATTGTATAAAATTCATGAACGAAAGAAATGAAAAATTCAGAAATTACCATGAATTGATCTTCTGTTATTTTACAACAATCAGATTGATTGCTAGTCATTGATTATCAACCCTCAGCGATCAGTTATTAATTAATCATCAATTGGCCAAATAGTTGCACAGATTGGTTCATTGACTGTATCAAAATTGATCAAGGATTTTAAGTTCAGACATGCATCAGATGGACAGGACTGAAAACAACTATGTATCCAAAATCTTTTAATTCATAGTATCATATGTGGGCCAAGATTTCTCCCTTTGGGCTACATATATTTAGGTTAGAGGTTAACTGCTAGGATATAAACAGTGTAGTACCAGTATTGATGACAATCAAGGTGCCAGAATTAACGGGTCTTAAGAGTTGATTCATATTACATTCTTCAACAATATATTAATTTGGTGACTTGCTGTCATAATTATGGAACATGTAGTCAATTAAAAAATATGGACTTGACACATTTAGCAAAGGTCTTTTTGTCAGGCCAAAAAAAAATTGTCTGTTTCCTGCTGCCCTACCTACCCTAGTTTTTCCTGTCTACCCTAAATATTTTATGGCCATTTTGGCTCAAGCACTGTTAAAGTCTAGATTGTTTCCCATTGATTCAATGTAAAATATTTTTTGAAAAAGTGAAATAATTTCCCTTACGTACCTACCCTATTTTTCTTCTTGCTGGTAGAATGACACAAGGCTAAAACTTTTTTTGGCCTTATTACAATGTTTTTTTCATTTTCATAATTGCCAGCATGCTTATAGTTACCAGGAGAATTAACTTGAATTTCAATGCACTTATAATTTTAATCTTTATTAAGGGGTTATTGATTTGACTATACTTGTGCACAGAATAAACTTTTTAATGCACTGATCTCCTTTATCACAATCAATGAACCTACATAGAATAAAAATAAGGAAACCTTTTGTTTAGTAAATGATTATTTTCTGCCTTTTAGAAATGCATATTATGATCACAAAATGAAGTGTATTGAACTAAACACATTATACATTTATATAATGGTTCAATTAATTTAAAAGGTACATTTGAAAGGAAAAAAGTGGACGAATTGAGTGCTAAATAAAATTATAGAGATTTAGGTACTGGTAAAAAATGTCAAATTGATTAAATATGAATTTTTTTTTGCATAATCATTGCAGCCCAACCAAAAGTTGTGTACTCCAACAGAATGATTTAGGTGCACTTAGTGGTCTGGTTGTTCCTTACATCTGTGTAACAAAAGCAGAATTTTTCATTAAGGATTAAATTTGTTTATTTTGTGGATAAGAATTTTCAATGAAATTGAAACCTTACAAAAATTAAACCATCATTTTAATAGTATTTTCTCAGTGTACCGACCATGAAAATAAAATTCGGCTAAATTTTTTCCCCACGAAAAGTAATGGCCCTACCAAAGCAACTTGAATTTTTTTAAATGGGTTTTTGTTATTGTTCACCATTCATTTCTTACCTATTTCTACTACTGGATTTAATGGATAGAAAATTGTGGGTTAATTTGCTCATTTTTTACCCAAATCTTGCACAAAGTTAGCACATTTTTCCGATAAAAAGGTGGGTTCCGCCCACCGGATACCCCTGGATCCACCACATGGATTTGCACTGGAATTGTCAGGTTACTGTTCATTCCAATGCTTTCTTAAAAGGTTTTTGAAGTAAACTGTCTTTATGAGGTACATTACATTGTACATTATAAGAAATAATGGTTTCCAGGGTTTAGAGTTTCTTTCAATTGTGCATGTACAAAGAAATATGATTGAAGACTTAAATATTTGATTCATTGAAAGCTCAAATGTAAAGTATGTTGTAATGGTACATAGAATCCACTTTTATAATGTATATTATTAACAATTCTTTACTTGAATTGTTTAATTGTTTATCTTGAACTTGTTAGTTAGTTCTTAAAATATATGTGAAAATAAAAAGACTAATAAACACTATGAAATTGCCTAATACAACAGGCGCGGATCCAAGGACTGGCATACTGGGTGTACGCACCCCCCTAAATCTGTAAGAAAACATTTTTGCCACAAGTTTCACTCCATAATATTTTTTGCCTTGCTTTGCACGGCATTTAATTCAATTTACCCTCCCCCCTTTAAACTAAAATCCTGGATCCGCCCCTGTACAAAATGTAATTTTGTATTGTTTCACTTAAATACTATGATTATGTAGTAAAAATCTTCCAACCAAATAAAGTATGTTTTCTGCCTTGTTTGTGCCCAATGATTTAATATGTCACATGACCTTTACAATAGTAGCTATAACAAACACACCAAAAAAAAATTATGTTTAATGGTGAACAAACCTTTTTTTAGAAAGCTCATACTTATTTTAAAGCTAAGTTTAACTTTTCTTGTGATTTCAGGGTTTCTTATTTCTATTTATAATTTGATAGGTGAAAATTCCTGAGTGATTGTTATAGATATATTTGAAGCTTCATACTTGTTCCTAGTAAATTGGAACTGGGAAATTGATGATTGTAATAGATTATCAATCATCCTATTGATGTTAACATTGAAACATACTGTGAAAACATGTAAGTACATGTAACAACGTACATTCATTGTCACTTCTCAAATTCAAATCAGGAGATATTATCTACTTGTGAACAGAATCAGGTTCATTTGTCAATCTACTTGATGAGAGTTTTCATTTTACAAAGGTGGATAACATATAGATAGATGAATCATTGCCCAATGTGGGAGTTATATTGCCTTATGACAATGTACATTTTTATGTTTGGGTTTAATTTAAAAATAGTTGAACACCCACATGAAAGTACACTGGTAGATTACACCTGTCATTTAGTGAATTAGCTGCAGTATGGGTGTTAGGTGTGTTTGTTTTGTTCTGTTTTAATGTTTGATGCTGCTGGTTAGGAGAATTTGTACCTTGGTCTAGTTCGAATTTTCATTTTATCAGTATTTATTGGATGTGAAGGAATGATTTTGTCTGTGCCTCACTGGTAAGTTTGACAGCTTGTTTTTGTAGGTTTAATATTTCTGTCTGAGTTGGCTACTTCTGTTATATGTATTTCCATGGATGAATTATCACTAAATACATTCATGTCTAAGAAAAATGAATGCATTGATTTTGTTTTTCTTACTAATAAGGTAAATTTTGGAAAGCATATTTTAAAAGTTCTATATTTTTTACATTAAAGCCAAAAAATATGATACTGGTAATAATCTTGTTTCATGCTACCATTTTTTTCAAAAACATTTCACATGGACTTAAATGGCGCTTGAGCCAAAATGGCCATAAAATGTTTAGGGTAGGAACAAAAACTTAGGGTGGGTAGGGTAGATAAGTTATTAGCTCCCAGGTGAGGGTCTATGGTTATTTTGACAGTCAGTAGATTATATTGGAGTATGAGGTGTTACATGAATCCCTTTAACAGATCTACTTGCTGTCTAAATAATTATAGATGGTTACAGGAGCTTATATAACATTTTCGTATGATTTTGCTCACCTGTATTATAGGGGAAAATAATCTTTGTATCTAACTATATTTCTTTTGTTTTTTTGTTTTTTTTTTAAGTCATTCCACTGTTACTATTTTTGTCTTGGTCAAAGGTCATTGTCCAGGTCAAATCATTGAAATGTACACATTGGCCAGTGGCTTTATTGAACTATCTATGACACCATTGTTCGAAAGTTCATACTTAGCCTGCATTGTCTTGATTAATTGCTATATTAGTCTCATCTTCAAGGTCAAATTATTCAATTACAGACTGATTTTACAACTATTGTTTTCATTGGTGGGTGGATTTTACTTAAAGGTCTTCACTTGCATATTGTACATTGATAATTTCATCAATGGCAGATGGATTTTTTACAGGGTTACGTTGCTACAAGATTGAAGTCATCACTACAGAAGTTTTATGGTCATCATCATGAACTGGTGGATCGTGATGATGTATCCATCTGTGCCATAAAACTGATTTATTCAGCGTGTCATAGTTTTCCATTCCTCTTTTGTCTACCCCGGGCTTGACTTTTTATGAGCAACTTGGCAGGTGTTTCAAGAAAACCAGATGACGCTTACCCTACCGGTGCACTCATGCCAAGGACATGCGCAGAACTAGTCCGCACACTTGTTAAATCTAGGCGTTCTTCGGCACTCATGATCATATTTTGGTTATTCACAACTTCCAATTAATTATCCTATTTTTCTGTATATACTGCCACAAATTTGTAGTTATTTAAGTGGTTTATGGTTTTTGTATTTCACTAGTTTATTTTCTATTTATGATTGAAAAAAATATAAACATTTAACTAAAGTCTATTTATTGGCTTAAAACTATGTGTACCTATGAGTCAATGATATGTTTTATACCAAGATTTGTTTCTATCTCTTTGTCATTGTTTCTCATTGTTCTGTATTATGAAAGGAAATAGTTAAGTTTGATGTGGTTAACTAAGTGATGGTTCTGAGTAGCTACCAAATGGGTGAGTGATTGGAGAAACTTCTTTAGATCTGTAGTTATACTTTGGCTCTCATTTTGTACTTGAATGATTACTGTAGCACTTTTCAGAGGAGTGCTTTAATGTACTCCATCCTAAGGATTCTTGAAATGAAACACCATCCAAATATTCATGAATGCCATACACAGGTATAGAGTAAAACCTGTCTAAACTGAATTCTTAATCCCAGAACCTATCTAAACTCTATTTTTAATCCCAAAACCTGTCTTAACTGACTCCTTAATCACAAAACCTGTCTACACTGACACTTAATCCCAAAACATGTCTAAACTATTCTTAATCACAAAACCTGTCCAAACTGACTCCTTAATCCCAGAATTTGTCTAATCTGACCTTAATCCCTAAACCTATCTAAACTGACTCCTTAATCCCAAAACCTGTCTAAACTGACCCTTAATGCCAAACCTGTCAAAACTGACCCTTAATCCCTGAACTTGTCTAAATTGAATTCTTGAACCCAAAACCTATTTAAACTTAACCCTTAAACCCACAACTTGTCTGAATTAAACAAATTCTACAGTCCAAAAATTGTTTGGTTTAGTTAGGTTTCACTGTGCAAAACTTTTGGACCATGCTGTCAGTATACAGTGTGCATATCATCATTTAAAATGCCAAAGCAGTGCAGGTTCTTTATTTGTAGATAAAACCTTTTAAAAGACAAATTTTGTTGCTTTAAATTTGATAAATGTAAAAAAAGCAATTTTGGTGTGATTATCATTAAGAGAGGTAATTTGGGAAATGACACATCATTTTGCCATCACAAATGCTTTTTTTCTGTTGTGATATTACCAGTAAGACTAATAGGGTACTATTTATTTAATTGATAAGATGTTTATGCCCCCGCGACAAACTGTTCGGGAACATATTAATTTACCCCTGTCCGTCCGTTCATCCGTCAGTCCGGATCACACATGATCATGGCTTGTCCGGCTATCTCCTTGTACAGTTTTTGATTTACATCTAAAATATTTTACAGGATATTTCTACACATGATGAAGGTGTGCAGGGCCAAAGAGTTTTGATTTTTGTGAAATATTATGGAAATTGGTGATAGTTAAGACTGAGTCATTTTCATCAGAAATAGGGCTATATGGCTTGTCCAGCTATCTCCTCCTGTAGTTTTTTAACTACATGTACATCTAAAATATTTTTTGCAGGATGTTTCTACACATAGTGATGGTGTACAAGGTCATAGTATCTTGATTTTTGTGGAATATTACAGAACTGGGTGATAGTTGGACTTCGTAATTTTTGTTAGAAATATACCCCAAGCAACACAGTTAGGGATTTGTTATTGGGGGTATTAACATTTTTCATGTATCCATCAGTCCTGTTTTTCTCATTACAAGTATTTTTGGAGTGCTTAGCCTAACATATCAAATATTAACTGCATCAACCAACAGTACATAACCTTTCTGAATCTGCAAACCATGTCTTCATACAAAAATAAACATGTTCTTAATTTGGCAAATCTAGCGAGAGGGGGCATAAGTGTCTTACAGACACATTTGATTTACTAAAAAATAATCACTACTTACAAATGACGTGGGGGCTCTTGTGACAAAAAGGGCTTCTAGTTTGTGTAAAATTTGCCACCTACCCTAACAAACAAACAAACAATTTAATTAAGTGTCAGTCCCTGTAAGAATCAGGCAGTCGGTGAAACATGGTAGGAAAAAAACCAGCATTTTGATAATGTAATTTGACTATTTGCACCTTCAGAATCAAGGAATACAGACAAGATTTTCCATATCATGCTCGACCATTGAGTTTCAATTTCATTGACTGAAAATGAACATTTCAAGGGCAGATAACTCTGTCAAAAACCTCAGTATTATAAGATTCTATTGAAAAATTTCTGCGCAAAGCCAGTGATGCAGAGATCAAATAATGGTCTTTTAAAATAGAGAAAATGTCCTTAAGTGATATTACATTGTCGGATTGTTGGGGTTTTGACATGCGTGTAGATAGTATTGTTTCCTAAATAGACTCCATGTGCCCGTGGTGGACCTTCCCATATTGAATGTTGTCACTACCTGACTATATTTTTCATTGAAGGGCCTTGTACTTATGAAAATGAAAAATGAATTCAAGTAAATTTGAACCCCTGTGTGCTCTGTGAAACATATACGGGTAGCTGTAATTATATTAAGCCACCATGGCTTAAATTAAATATTTAAGTAGTACTCAAGCTAAAAATCATGCAAAATGTGATACATGGTTGGAAAGCCTACATATTTTAGCCCCTTATTGGTGACTTTCGTTGAAAGGGGACTTTTGGTTTGCACTATATCTGGCAGTCAAGCCAATCAGTTTTGTGCACTTTTTCTGGTCAAGCTTGCAGATATTTATTACTTTTGATATTTTGTTAATACATGTATAATTAACAGAAATTGACATGTAACTTTCATATAACCTATGGTCTTAGGAGATATAAATTATATAAAATGTATTGTAGAATTCAAAATTAAGGGAGATACCTCTTCAATTAAAACTGAAATACAAAAGAAACTGTTTGATTTTTTATGTGAATTATCACCTAAGACCAGACAGATCAGAACAAATGATTATACATTTCATCATATTGACCATAAAGGAACTTAATTACAAAAATAAAAATGTTTAGCCTTTCTTGAGGTGTATCACATATTACAGAATTTGCTTGATTCTTACAGAGACTGCTACTTATATTCTTTCCATCCATATTTTGAACGACTTTTACTGGTATGTATAGTATATGTAATCACAAGGACTTTATTTCCTTTGAACTTAATTTACCCTTAAATGACCAGTTTACATACTTTGGGATTTACGATTTAATCTTTATTTTGTTACTGTTTCAGGTCACATGGATAATTGACTGTTATACGGACTGAACAGAAGACAATCTTTTTTCAGTATACCAGACAGTGAAATAATGTCGAGGACATTGTTGTCAGTCATCATGGGAATCTTGTACAGGGCAATGTATTGTTCAGAAATGAAAATTTCTCCTGTGAAAGTTTGTTCTTTTTGAATGAATTTTTTTTAAAAATGTTAAATGGCATGTGAATATGTTTGAGGAAGATAATGTCATATGAACGGAAGATAAATAATGGTTATAATGTGATAAAATGATTTATCAATATTATCATTACATGCAGGTAAATGATACATTACAAATTGAAGTGTCCGATTAGAATGTATGTTGTGCATTTTGTTTAGTCTATTTACATTAGTTGTATTGGGAAAATTTTTACAAAAATGGGAGCTGTGAATAGTTGTTGCATCCCCAAAAACAAGTACGAAGATGGTAGCGAGAAAAGGAAAGTTAGAGGTCACAGGAGGAACCTCAGTGCCACATTTAATATGTCTATGATGGACGACCCTCCTCAAAATATGATAAACATAAATTATGCTGGGGAGGAAGAGTTAATGACCTTGCCAGGAATAAATCGAACAACAGCTCAAAATATTATTGAATATAGAAAACAAATTGGAGGATTTAAAAAAATTGAGGACCTTGCTCTAGTATCAGGTGTTGGTGCTGCCAAATTGACGACAATCCGTAATGAGGTATGTGTTACAGTGAAGAGGCTAACAAGCTCTGGCGATGAAAATTCGGGAAGTAGTTCGTTAAGTGGTAGCAATAAAGATCTTGATGTTTTTACAAATGACCCAATGAAAAAGAAAAATGGTAATTCTAAAGTAAATATCAATACTTCTAATGTTTTCCAACTAATGAAAATCAATGGGGTTGGCCAAGTACTTGCCGAAAATATTGTTACATACAGGGATAAGAAAGGACCCTTCAAATCATTTGATGACCTAGTCAAGGTTAAAGGCATTGGAAACAGTATACTCAGTGCAATACAACATCAGATTTGTCTTGAGGACTTGGAGGAACATTCTCCTTCTAATGGTGATATTAGACATCGTGGAAATTCAAATTCAAATTCAGTCTCATCTACTCACAATCATAAACCATGTTCTAGAAAACATTTGACAGAATCAGTGGAAAATGTGTTAAGCTTATTAGAACCCATTATAAAGACATCCAAACGACACAAAGTAACTCCTTTTAATTTTAAACATAAAAACAAGGGAGTTATACGCATAGCAAGTTGGAATGTTGAGAGATTCGACGAGGAGAAAGCAAACAATCCAGGCGTTAAGGAGGTCATTTGTATGACTATTCTAGAAAATGGGTAAGTGATATATTACAATTTCATGTCATTATCACATGTATAGGTCATGGAAGTCATTGAAAGAAGACTTGGTACATTCAAGTTTTCTACAATATAGTTCAGATGGAATTTGCTATTTCCTCTTGTTCACAATGAGCAAAATTTAGAAAATTTACGAAGTATATTTATGTACAGTTATGACAATGAAACCTGTCTTATCTGGCAAAGCTTTGGAGTTGGGACCAAATAATTGTGTTGGATAAAACAGGGTTGTTGGAAAATGCAGGTTGAAACAGTATCAGTTTTTGGGTCAACAAATAATTTCATACTCTGGTGACAGATTATACAGGTTTATATGTTAAGGCTTTTTAAACCATGAAAATGCCTTGATGGTTGTCAAAGGACATTCATATGGACCATTTCAAAAAAAAGTTTGGTGATCAAACTTTTGAATATTATAAAAATCATTTTTCGTCTGTTTCAACTACAACTGACTGTGGAAGCAGGGTTTAGCTTTGCAGTGTATTTAGCTACAGCATAGTTCAAGTACATGTATGTAGTGTATTACGCATTTGGTAGAAATTCACACTACACTCAAAAGAACATTATTAGTACATGTATAATAAATCGCTGAGTCAATATACATGTAAAAAAGAGTAATCAAGAGAACCAAGGTTATAGCGGTAATCAAAAGTATGTAATCCAGGGACAAAGACCAGACATGGAAAACAGACATACACAACAAAAAACATAAAGTAACTAAAATCATACATACAAAGTAACAAAAGCAAATGAGCAACTTAGACAACACTAAAAACTGGGAGCATGGACCGGTAGGGTAAGCGTCCTACAGAGAGAATTACACAACAAATTCAATTATGTCACATGTATATTATGTTTATGGTTATATCTCTGCTAAATAGAAATGTGTATATACATGCATTGTAACTTCTTTTCCATTGCTTTAATAATAAGGACTGTCTGGGTGTATATGTTCTCATTACCACAAAGAGGAGGTGGGTTATGGTTATTGTAAATTCATAATATGTATTTCTTTACGTGAGTTTCTTTTGACTCATATGAGAAACTCTTTATTTCCTTGTTTAAGTTCTATACCTTTAAATTACTTAAATAACTTAAAATATTTAATTAGATTTTTGACCTACTTTTCTGTTGTCCATTTGTAAGAGAATTTTATAAATGTTGGGTATTTAAGTAGCAGTCTTTATAAAAATCAGATAGGAAGTAATTCATGCAGGTCAAAAACCCCCCAAATTCACTAAATTTCTAATTCAGAAACAGTTACACTGACCAAGTAACCAGTCTTAGTCATTTTGTTGATGCACATTTGAGATAAAAATTATATGGATTGTGTATGAAATTGGCACTTTGCAAGAGTTATCATTCTTGATTTGGTTTGATTTGATTCAATTTACAGATCTAAATACAATCAGGGCTATCATTACATTAAAATCCAGTATATGTTGACTGAAAAAGCATTGTTTGTTCGATGGGCTCTACACCATGAATCACTTCTACCATAGGCAGTGCCTGAATTTTATATGAACTTGTACTTAAACGTAAACTTAATTTTTCTTATGTTTCTTTTTTATACAGATCTTTTTTTTGTATTCATATTCTATACCATCAATGTTCTTTAAATAAAATTATACATGTATATGTAGAATGTCAGTGTCATAGCACAGTTAACTCTGCTTTCCCCTTAACAGTGCCCATAGTGCATTTGTATCATATTTAAATTTCTGTTAAAAGCACAGCCAAAAAGTTATAGCACAAGCAAAAAAGCAGTGCTAAAATGTACATGTATCACTATGTTTTGCATGAGGTTTATAGTTTCAGGTGACCATCCATGAATGAGTCCATATTTTTTTCATCACAGTTTTCTCTGCAGCTATGTATCACAGATATTTGATAGTTTGACGGAAGCTTTATACATATGTATAGATGTGTCAATTCCTCAGATTTTATTTCAGACTGAAGCAACTTTTACCTCCTGTTTGATGATATTTGAACCTAATTACTTGGGTGGGGAGTGGGGTATCCTTAAATGAAATTTGCTCATAGCTTTCTTAGTTTTTATGAAAATGCTACTTGGTACATGTAATAAAATCACCCATACATACATGTACAAGAATAATGAAAAGGCTTTTTGGATTACCAATAATAATTGAACTCAATAGTTTATGAATAGTCATTTTAGTATTCCAGTCTATTTATAGGCAGTCTTCCTACAGATGTACATGTTGCATACAGTCCGGTCAAGGATCTGTTTGTATGATATCCCTTTGGCTGTACATACATGTCTGTAGTTGGGTATAAAATATCATTCATCTTGAGCATTTACATGTGCATATTGGCATGTATGGGTATACTATAATGGTATATTATATAAAATATTCAAGTAAATTTCTATTTACTTTCTGAAGTTGACCAAAAGTGTTTTAATAGTTTTAAAATTAAAATAGAGCTTGGGATACTTACCAAATATCAGCATAGCAATGATGCTGTTAACAGACAGACAGACAGACAAAAGAACGGACTGACAGTTCGAAAGAGTTAAAAACATTTAGAAAAAATGTTAACCACTCCATGAATAATGTTATTGAATGAAGGTTGAATCGAGTACTTTTCTCCCAGATTTTTGACCTTGGTATTTATATCATGGGATCTCATTGAGAATAACATATATGTCAAGCTCTGTCCTTCAACAATTGAGGTTTAAAACCTTTGTAATGATACATTTAAATATAATACAATATTCATATACTGGTATACATATACATGTATGTATGGATTTTAAAAGCAATTTAAAGTCAAGTAGCTTGTATTACTTTTAAACTGTTTCACATTTACGTTTACTCTTATTTAGACCCTTTCACTTCCTTCTGGTGGATTTGTTTAATCAGAAGTTTCAATTTACTTTCTGGAGTAAATGGTTCTAGAATTGTTTACATCCTAAGTGAAATATAAAGTAGGTCCAGGGCCTAGGTAAATGAATTTTTTAATGGTCCAAGATCTCAGAATCCCTGGTTAATTTGTTAGTCCAACGGCCTGATCATAACCCTAAGTTATCCACAGATCTCCAGATAAGGGAAGTAATGGAGTAATTACTCAATTAATATGGGCAAGAAACCTTATTGTTTTGTCTTTGAAAAAGTCTTCAAACCCAACAGCAAAAATTAGAAACCCAATAACCCAATGAAGGGTGAAAAATATTGCTTGAAGAAGCAATTTCTGGTTAAGTACAAAAGAATAACTAATTATTTGGCTATAGCTCTATTCATTCTGTTTTTCTTCCTTTAAGCTGATCATTTCATAGCATTTCAATGTGTTTCATTAGTCTTAACATGAAAAACTTAGTTGTGTAAACTGTGTTCTGATCAGTTACTCAATTCATATCATAATGGAGGAGTGATAATTTGCTAAAGAAAATTACGTATGTTTTTACCCAATAAATGTGAGAAATAAATGGTGATTTCACTCATATGACCAATTCTTATTTGAGGCTCTGATCAGATGTCTAATTGTAGAAGTGTACTAATAAATTCATAGAAAGAGATCATTGCTATGTAAAACATTTTGTGACTGGATTAAGACCTAACACTTGCGTGGTGTGAACTTCGGATTTGATCTGTTATTTGATATTCTGTCCAACCTATAATCCCCCTAGAAGTACTTGGGGTGTCAATTATGACAAGTAGCAGGACAAAATCATTGCAGAAGATCCCTGAGTAACGATGATCTGCCATGCTACATTTTGTATGATAACTATCTTCATATACATGCATGTACTTCTGACTGAAGATTTATAAATATCTGACATTTCGTTTTTGATTTGAAACTTGTACGTCAAATTTAAGTGTTTACCATCAAGGTGGTCTTTTATTTTATATGTTTTATATCTCACATGGTCTCCAAAACATGTCTGATTTTTTGCTTTTCAACATTGAGTTATTAGAACATTTTCAATATGTGTTGCAATGGTATCATTCATTTGTAATGCAAGGTATTGAAAATATCTTCCTTGTAATAATGTTAAGTAAGGAATTATTGCATTGCTTTTTATCAGGACTGTACCAGTTATTGGATTATTAAACTTAATTTTAAAAAAAAGCTCAATTTTCTTGTTTAGAATAAAACTACAATGTAATCTAAAAATGACACCATCATAATAATGAATACATTTACTCATCAAGTTTATCTTAAGGATTTGGAGAAACCGCCTCCTCCTGGTTTAAATTGAGATATAAAACCTCAGGGAAATCCAAAGTCAAATTCATTGCTGTCTGCCTACAACCATACACCCTGTTTTAGACAAAATTTGCAAGAACTTCTAAATTTACCACCAAAAGTCCTTTTTGGCTTTTTAGTTAAAATTCTACAAAAATAATATACTATAGTTCACGTAGTAACAGTGTCATTATTACAAATCATTGATCTTGTGAAAGTTTATGTAACTAGGTTTGGACTTCATACCATTCATGTCTGAATTATCGATTATACTGTCAAATCCCCCATGTGGTCTTGGTGTCAAATGTTGTGACATCTAGCAGGACAAAATCGTTATAGTTATGATGACCTGTCATAGCCATACTGATTTATATACTTCTGTCTTAAGTACATATATTTATAAGCATTTTGAAGAAGCAGGCAAAATTTAGAATAAAGAAATTGTATCTCAAATTTGACTTATTTACACCACAGGTGGTCTTTTTTGCCAGTACTTGAAATGGCCTCCATTTTGTCTTTCCTACATTGAACTGTGAAGAAAATAACATAGAGAGTACAAAATTTTGTTACTATATTTTGACAGAATTTCAAAATGTTTTTTTCCTGATTAAAGCAGGAAGTAGTTAAAAAAATATTTCTTTCATCAACATAATCCTACATGAGTAGTCTTAGGGATTAACTCACCCTGATTTCTAGGACTTCTAGAGTATGTTTTAAATAGAAACTCAGTAATATTTTTCCAACTACTAATACCAGGCTTCACAAAAAAATGTTACTTCTTAAATAATTTGCTAAAGAAAAAATAGTAAGTTTCAGAGGGCAACTCACCATTTAGCCCTGCTGGGCCGACATATTTGTTGTTTAAAAGGTGTTCAGTTTACACATATTCAAATGTATTGAAGATGATATGAAGGAACTTCAGAAAGAATTGGGTCTGGACAGATTCTCTATTTATTCAGAGTTCTATTTAGATAGGTTTCACTCTGGATGATTAAGTTTTTTCGCAATTGAAGTAAAAGATATATACCAGTGCCTGTGTCCTTTTTTTGCAGATATGATATTGTCTTTATTTTGTTTGTTCAATGGTTTTGGTAACCCTTTTTACAAGAGGACCTGTCACCAATTTTAATATGGTGACAATATTACAAGAAATCTGTAGCTTATAAAATTTGAACTTGGGCATTGGTATAGTAAGTGGCTTTTGAATAGACATGCCTTTTGTCAGTCATGCAGTTACTTCAAATATTGTATAAGAAGGAAAGGTTGATATAATATCAGTCATATGGTTGATTGTAAATTAAGAATACATGTCGGTTCTAAAAAATGTATATATGTTAGTAACCTGCATGAAGTCAATCCTACATAATTGAATCATCTTTTTGTTATCTGTTACTGGTAAGTAAATAGGTTATGCTGGTACATAATTACTGAGTCAGTAATTAACAACTTAATGGCTTGTTCTCTGATTGATATCAGGTTAATGAGCTGCCTATGTGATGGATTGATTGGTGGCTGGTATGGTGTAAAAAATAGTCTTGGTAATATGGAATGGTAATTTGGAAATCTACAGGATTTTTTTATTTTTCAGGCTTGGTTTAATTGCTTTTCAAGAACTTGGTGATGAAAAGGCTTTAGAGAAGGTTAGTGGATGCTAAATGAATGTCACAAAATACAAAAATACCAGTTATATTCATAATGTAAATTATGTTGTGCTGTGCACATGTTTCAAGGAGTAACCTGTCATCCACAACAAACTAAATACACTTACAGAGAAAGATCTAAAAACCAGTTATAAATTGTGTATGAAGAAGGCCAAACCAAAAGCATCTAAGTAGGAAGCCAAATCCAGCACCCAGTAGTTCCACTAAGTGCAATAAAAGAAATGAAGCCTCCATATTTTAGGAATTTATGATTTATTGTATGGGTACATAATTTATTGAGGGGATGGAATTTGTTAACTTGAAACAAGGTCTAACCTGTACCAGTACCTTTAGTATTGATTTTTTTTGGATAAGTTTAATCTGGGTTATATTTTAAATAAATGGAACAGAGATGTATGGTAATGTTTCATTAATCTAAATGATAAAAAAAATGTAGAAATTGTATTTTTGCTCAAAATGATATTTTATTATGACAATTTAAATAGTCCTCTCATGACATGGGAATGGAAGAGGTACTGTACATGTATTTTTGTAAGTTTCACCCAACCTGCAGTGAACATTTTATATGTACAATAAACTCTTGATAAATGACATATTATTTAATTGACAATTTATTTCATTTCAGATATGTGATGAACTCAACAGTCCATCTTTACCAGCCACAAAGAAATGGCCTGGACAAAAAGGGAAATGGGAGTTTTCAGTGTCTGGAGTGACTGGCAGAATGTACAGGGTTTGTATCTGATGCTCAGGCCATTGAAAAAAAATGGCTTTACTGTTAATTTACTCATGATTTTGCCTGTGGGTAAGTTGTTTGTTGAGTTTTTTTCCCACGATGCAGTTGGTATAGTTTCGCTTTTTACATTTTGACCTTGAAGACGCTCTTCCATGGAAAAGCAAGTAACCTGATGGCAATCCTGTTTCCCGATTGGCCAAATACTGATAACTTAGTGGCGTTCAAAATAACTGTATTGAAAATTTACATAGCGTGCCATGCATTATTTCTAGAATGAAATGTAGAAAATTATAAGTAAAAAGAACAAATTTTACAGTGTGCTATCTTTAAAAATACTGCTATCTTTATTTTTAAAGATAACACTTGTTTTAAAGTGGCTTAAATGATCTAGATTTTCAAAAAGTTTGCTAACTTAATTTTCCTGGAGATGGTGGATAAATTTATTTTAGTAGGTAGGCTTTTGGTGAATTGTTTGATAAACAGCAAACCAAGCAATTTTTATGGATGACCTCATTAACAGATCTATCTAAGTAAATCTGACCATCTGACCCAACAGATGAAAATGTGACTGTCCAGATAACTGTGTTGTTGTCTGACCAATTGTTTGGTGGATTTAAAGCCAGCTTTCCTAAGTAATTTTTGCATTTGTGAGACGAAAATCTGACTAAATGTCTTGAAAGCTAACTGCAATTTTCAATTGATCTGTTTTATGGAGGACTTCGTATTTAAAAACAAGAGCTTTAATTTGCAAGTCTTATGCATGTACACAAAACAGAAATTTGCATTTGAACTTTTTAAGCTAGAATTGTTTTTTTTTTTGCCACTATTTCTGATTGTTATGTTTTATTACTGTTAAAAGTCCAAGTTTTAGAGAATTAATTTGGTAAATTTATTATTCAATCCATGTACATGTATTATAATTATTCAGTGAGATAGTGAAATTTCATAAGCAGCAAAAGAAACTCTTTTAATCCACTAGAATCAGTTTGTGTACCATGAACAAAAAGAATGTTACGTATTTTATGTATTATGACTATTTATTTTGTATTTTTCAGAGTAATGAGTACAATGGATTTTTATATGATACTTCACAAGGGATCACACTACATAAGTCATCACTGTTAGAAAAACCAAAAAATTCCAAGCCTTTTACACGACTGCCATATATAGGAACATTTAAGGTAAAGTGTTATTTAAATACTATACCTTGGTTGACAAGTAAGCTGTATATACTGATCTTCATGTTAATTAGTTCCCTACCGGGGAAATTTTTCGAAGGGGGATTATTTTAAAGGTTTGCAATCCATCCGCCCATCATTCAGTCTGGCAAATCATTTTTCCACACTTTTTTCATCATGCTTGCAGATATTCATTTGATATTTGGTAAATTGCTTAACCATGAAAAATTGCAGATCAAGGTCAAATTGTATTCTGGTCCATTAACTTATTGCTGAGTTATGGCCCTTGGACTTAGAATATTCATGAAATTACTCCGTTTTCCACACTTTTTTGTCATGCTTGCAGAAATACAATTAATATTTGGTGCATTGCTTTACTATGACAAGTTGTAGATCAAGGTCAAATTTTGTTCTGGACTGTTGATATTCTGCAGAGTTATGGCCCTTGGACATAACAAATTCATGCAATAACTCAATTTTCTGCATTTTTTTGGTGAACAAATTATACATGAAATATGCATTGTGTTCTTCTTTCAGTAGAGGACTTTGTATTACCATGCAATACTCATAATGCTTGTTCCTGTCAGTTTTCAGACTTGCAACTTAAAAACCACTCAGCATATTCTTTTTAAATTTCATGACCTGTTGCTGCAGATTATGAAATGCATGGTCCTTTTTCAGTATGAAATTTGGTCTGTGTTAGTTTTTTTTGGTTATTAGATAAACCCTCTTTATTTTTGCTTGACCAATCAAATACCAAGATACTTGTTGGAGGTAAGAAATTTTCTCTATGTATGATTAGGATAAAATAGAACATCACATACAAGAAACATATTTTCACAAAAGAAGTGAAAATTCTCAAACCGGTGCTATTTAGTCTTGACAGCAGAGAATAGTAAAGTCAAGACTAGGCTTGTAGAATTGCCCAATATTGTTATATTAGTAACAAGAAAGTTATGTGTAAAGAAAACCATTAAAAAAACTGAATTTTTGTCTTGTACATTTAAGTATAATACAGTGAAATCTGACTAAAGTGAACCCTGAAAAATATCAGAAACCTGTCGAAACCAAACAGTCCTTTATGTCAGTATAAATGTATTTTAAACCTTGGTAAAGTAAACACCTATTTAAACAGAACCAATTTTTAAGCCCAAAAGGGGTTTCAGTTTAGACAGGTTTCAATGGAGTTGACTATTGCTATTTCTTATTACAGATCAAAAAGTTTGATTGTGTCATTGTAAGCATACATATGAAAGCAACTGGTTTAGATAACGAGGACTTGGGTAGACTACAGGAGGAAATAGACAAAATACCCAAAATAGTAAAGGCAATAGAGGAGCAACTACCTGGTATGGTTTATATACATTGAATAACACACAGCTTTGGGACTGAAGATTTTGTTTTGTAATGGAAGGTGTCTCGTGTACACAGATTCAGTTGGATAAGCTGGATATTAGGACTTCTGATTTTTGGCAAAGTTCATACATTTTTTCAATTTTTTGAAACTTTTCTGTCATTGAGAAAGCTGTAATCTGGGAACTTGTCATGATATTTTGCAACTAACATGCAGATGGGTTGCAATCACATTGATTAAGACTCACATTACCAAGAATATCTTCATTACTGAAGCAAATTTTTTTCTAAATCTGACAAAAATAACAACAAATTCTGGAAAGGGTGATTAAATTGCAATCATGAATGCACACAAAGATATTTAAATTTACTTTATAATAAAGGACGGAAAGTTGTTTGTAATTCTTAAATTTTCAAAACTTATAAAATATCTGTTCAGAGTTAAAAATGGTTGCAATAACTATCAGGAAATCATTCATGAACATTTTTTTTGTCAGATGTACCACTTAATACTTGATTTATTTTTCAGGAGAAGATGATATTATCATACTTGGGGATTTCAATTTAGATCCTGATGAAGAAGGTACGCTTAATTGGTAAATGATGCAAAATTACATTGTCTTCAACGTTTTCTTTATTTCTTGCTGGATTCTCATGAAACTTTATCAGTGTAAGATCACTACTTTGAGATGTGAATATTGTTGAAAATTTTGTATCAGCAAGTTTTGTGAAAAGGAATAGCACACATATGTTATAGCTGGTGGTATAATTCCGTTCATTTTATTTGATCCATTTTTGACAATTTTTCAATTAAGTAAAATATGATATTTAGTTTGATAGATTGGTTACAAATGAAAAGACATATAATAAAAGCATTTTTTTTTTCAGATTTTGACATTTTACGGAAGAAAGGGTACGAAAACAGTCTTCCTTCTGGGGCTTGTACAAATATAAGCAACACTAATCCTAATGGCAGCAAAACTTATGATCATATCTGGATCCCACGCAGCACCGCGAGTATAGCTTCAGGTATATCTTTAGTATTGAAATGAAGTATGTTTATTTCAGAAGCTTAAGTTCATTTGATATGACAATTTTAGAATTATAGCTTGAATTACTTCAAATTTCATGATTAGTTAAGATGACATTGATAATATTTAATTATGAATTCTCTGAACTTTGATACAGTAAAACTTGTCTGTGCTGAACCCTTATAACAATAACTAGTCCAAATCAAATTAGTGGGGAAAGCCTCCTCTGTATGCTGACGAGTACTGATCCCTTAGTTAACTATGCTACACCTCTTTGCACCAGGAACATAATAAGACAAATAAAAAAAGTAGAAATTCACCTCTGTGTCTATAGCAGTTAGATTGAGACAGACATGTCAGTCTGCTTTTGTTATGAGGCAGGGTTTAACCTGTAAGAGGACAAAATTTTAAAGAGGTAGACCTAAGATAAGGCACACAACTCTTGCAAATCATGCAAACGTTTGTATTTAGCATTGTTCATCAATCTCATGTAAACATCAAAGTAACTTGGACTGATTTCTTTCTGTTTCAAATGAATGCTTAATAGGCTTTGGTGAAATTAAATATGATACAAACATATCACTTACCCTGGGTCTACCTCCTTAAGCTAGAGATACCTTATCAATGACAACCCAAGTTCTAATAGACTTTAGACAACTTAGCTGTGGATCATGTTGTGATATGTTCAGATACAATACTAGCTTTTTGTACATTCGTTTGTGTTTCTCATTCAGAACCAATTGGTAATTCTGCCTGCACTAAATCCATGATTTCTTGTTAGACTGTAATCAGGCTCTTAGTGCTTCTAATATTATATCTTATATTCATGTTTATTACCATTATAAGGACTTTGTTCTCTATCAACTCTCTTTTCTAGTTATTTCAAAGATTAATCACTGCCCTAGGACTTTAACCATAATCAATCAATCAATCAATCAATCAATCAATCTAGTCACTTCATAAGCATAAATCCTGCCCAAAGTAAACAGAACACATCCTGGAACAAGACAATACCTTCAGTTGTTTGGATGGGTTGTTTAGACAGGTCTTCCTATGGTATTCAATAGTGGCCGCATTAACTTAACCTTCAAGTGAATAGTCACTACACATTCAAATTTTAAATAAACTGACATTTGGATAGCTCCAAGTTAGAATTGTATGATCGATGTGATATGACTGTTGTTGCCATGATCTACCTGATCAGTACCACATGAAAGATCCAGTTGTAAGTGTCTGTCTTGTACAAAACAGGGGTCACTATGTTGGTCAAGTGTTTTTTATCTTGAAATGCAACAAACATTTAACATCAATAAATCAATCAGTTTTTTATGGTAGTATGTGTTGGCTGAATGGCTATACTGGATCAGTCCATTATACAGTATAGGTAAGGTTTAAATGATTGTTATTTGGCACCTAAAGCTTAGATTTATTCTAACAGGAAACTCTGGAGTAATTAGAGAGGGCCTGACACACCCATTGATTCCCAAGGGCTGGACGTGGGGTGGTGTTGTGAGTGATCACTGCCCTGTCTGGACAGAACTGTACACTGGAAAAGATTTGGACACTACAGACATCAGCATTAATCCGGATGCTATTAAATTCACTCTTGATGGTTGAAACAGCAAAGCAGGATTAGGTGATATTAAATTTGATGACAGCAGGGATGAAACTCTTCTATAGATTTCCATAGATTGTGACATGTTCTCTGTCTGTTTCTTAAGGCTGTATTAGTGTTGTATTAAAGCAGTGTTAAGTCAAACCAATATAGTACAATGAAATTTGAATGCAATAGAGACACTGTGCTATATTTTTTGGTAAAGGCTGTCATAATAGTTGTGCTAATGCAGTTAGCACTCCGCTATTTAAAATTTACTGCAAGAACACTGATTAAAGTCAATTTTCAATTTTGTATTTTGATCCTAATTGGTTGAAGTAACTCACATGTGATATGATATGTAAATACTCATTACAAAACAATGGTAGGTTATATGATTGCTGATTTTAATGAGTTTTTATTAAATGCATATAGGGGATACATAGAGGTAACAGAATGCCAAATGGAGAGATTCCATGGGATAGATATACTCATTCTTGCAATAAAAATATTTAGTGCATTATATACCCTTTCCTTTATGATTGTCAGTGAATTATCAATTTAATTTTGAAAAATTGGGAACAGTAGAATTTCTACCTCAGGAAATATGTACACGTTGCCTACCTTTTCAGTAAATTTAATAAAAAATGTTCTGTCAAGGTGGTATGACCATATGATCTAACACAAAACAGAGACATGAATATGTCAGTACATGTATATACTACATACATATCAGTCATTTTTACATGTCATTCCTAAATTTGGGTTTAACTGAGCATTTGCCTGTACATAGCTTCAAAATTTTCGTTTTTGGGGTTTTTCTTTGCTTGTTTTATCTGGCAAAATTGTATACTGAATAGTGTAATTGACACCTATACACATGAACATTGTTTTTCCTTGATTGCACTTTAGTTGAGGTAATCATTTAAAAGATGCAGAACTATGAGAAAATGCAGAATTTTGTTGGCAAATTGTCTTCAAGGAATATTGCAGGACTGTGTGTTCATCAAATGTCCCTTTTTAGTTGTAATATGAACAATTTCTTCTTTTTATGAAATTTTACATAAATGCTGGCTATATGTACTTGTGTCTGTATGTTATATTTGTATTTTATGATTTTGAAAATATTTTATTCTAAGTCCCATAAATTTAGGTATTATTTGAATAATAATTGTATTTAAGTATTTGTTTTTGTTTCAATTCATGAAAAACATATATTTCCGTTATTGTTAAAAAATTCCAAATTGCAAATTTTAATTCAAGACTCAAGCCAATTTTTCACAAAAAATTAAGGAAACATTGTAGTACATCTATATGTATGTGAATAGTGTACTTTAATAGATGAAATATTATGATTAAATTTCTTTTAAAAATTTTAATTCAAATTGCAATGGGTTTATCTATCAAATATTTCTAATGAGGAAATTTTCCTGTTTGTACATTTAAGGAGGTAGACCTAGGGTATGGGACATAAATCCTGAAATCAGTGATATGTTTGTATCATATTCAATTTCACCAAAGTCTATCAAGTTTTCATTTGAAACAGAACAAATTAGTCAAAGTTACTTTAATGTTTACATGAAATTGATGTAAAATGGTGAATACAAACGTTCCAATGATTTGCAAGAGTTATGTCCCTTACCCTAGGTCTACCTTCTGAAGTGGAAATGAATTTAAAAATGATTTTACTGTACTTCTTTTTACTTGTACACATGAAAAATTACAACTTATGTTTTACATATGTTTAGGATTGCCATTAAAAACAAATGAAAAGCATGTAGTTAAAAGGACTAACAGCTTTATTCATGAAAAAGAAGTAATAATTGTTTTCCTTAGGATTTAGATTATGAAAAGAGTATGGTTTTCATATGATTTTGGAGATCACATGTTTAAAAAAACTTTTTAAAAAAAACTAATATTTTCATATTTGTCCAAAACATATGTTTTCAAACATGAAAATATATGTTACAATTTTTCATGTGTATTATTTAATGGAAATTGTTCTTGATTTGTATATTTATTTTTAATGCATAATTTTACTTTCATCATACATTTGTAATAGGACCATGATCTAAAAGTTGTTTGTTAACATCAAAGCAACAAACCTCTTCTAATTTTGGTAACTATAATCTTACAATTTTCTGGCTCTAGTAAGAAAGATCCAATCTGAATAAAAATTTACTATGATGACCAAGGTATTGCTATTTTGCTGATGATGTCTTTGATGCTTACAGTGACTATGGCACATGTTCCCTTTATTTTTAGGGATAAATCCCAATCTCACTGTACTGTGCCGAGAAAGGAATCAATAAATCCTTTCGGTTGAAAGGAAAGTTTTACAACATAGTAATTAGAAGCTTCCATTGTTTTTCCTTTCTTCGTTTCAGAGTTGCAAGATTTTAAAGCTGAAAAAAGGGGGATAGGTTTACAATTACTTTGATTTCTTTAATCATTCAGCTTGCTAGCTTATATGACACATTCCTTCATTGGGCCCTGATTTTTCTTTTCTTGTCTTTACTAGTAGTGGCTCTTACTTATTCAAATACAGCTGTCAAGGTTTAAGTAAATGCCAACTTTCAGGTCATTGATTGAAACTTTATTCAAAGTGGCCTGAATTTTTTGTAATTTTCTGACCAATTTTTGATTGCATTTTTAGACTGATATTACTTTTTAAAAGTAAGTTAATTTTAAAGAATTTTAATTTGTTGATGGCCAGTAATACATTTTAGCAGTGCTATATTCATTATCCATGTCACGTTTTAGTATGCTTAATATTCACATTGATATTAAACATGTCATTTTAGTATACCGGTATGTTTTTTATTTTCAAATACATTTTATTTTAAAGATGTATGTTTTTCATCAATAGTGTATTTGTAAACATTTTTTTGTATTCAAATGCATTTGTCATTGTTGAATTTTGAATATGTATAAATTTTTATACATTTTTTTCTGAGTAATTGATATTTAAAACAGTATTTTAAACAATCTATATTGTACTAGTATAAGGCCAAAAATCATATTTCATGAACTTCCTGTTACATCTTGAAAAAAAATATTGTTGGTAAGTTTCTTTTATGTATTTAAATTCTTGATTAGTTTGTCAATCATACTTTGGTTTCTAGATGATAAATCAAGACCGACATAAAATGTTAAAAAATCTTCGAAGTTTTAAACTTTATGCATACCAACTAACATTTGAAAATGCCCATATGGGTTTTTATGCATGAAGTAGTCTTCAGCACTCAAGACAATCATTTTAAAAATTCTTTAAATTGTTGTTTTCTGGCTGTTTTTTATATGAATACAAAACAGATCTAATTCATGTACACTACTTATTTGAAAGTTTGGTTTTCAATTATGATGAATGTTGCTCTTTGTAAATTTAAATTTTGGATCTATCATAAGGGAAATCTACAAATAGTGGCACTTGGCAGGTATGCTTTAGCAAAATATTTTAGACAAAAAAAATACAGGTTTAGTTAGTTTATGGTGTCAAATGCATAATGGGTCAGGAGTAATAGCCCC
Source organism: Perna viridis (assembly GCA_037379345.1). Lineage (NCBI taxonomy): Eukaryota > Metazoa > Mollusca > Bivalvia > Mytilida > Mytilidae > Perna > Perna viridis. The sequence goes on from CM074515.1 coordinate 26,211,311, forward strand.
TTTTCATTTTTTTATAAGTTCAGAAAGCATGGGTATCTGTGAATTCCCACTAGATCAATGTTCTCCTATTAATAAAAAAACAGTTTATAATAGATCCTTTGAACTTACTGTAATTAATCATGCAGTTAAGTTCCATAATTGATATAAGTCACTTCTTGAAACTATGTAAACCAAACTACTGCAGGGGTAATACATATATTTTGAAAAGAAGGAGGGTTCCAGAAACAAAAGATGGGTTCCAGGCTATTATGTGCATATTTTTGCCAAATTTTTGCTCAAAATGAACGACAGCAAAAAATTCCAACAAAAGCAGGGGCCATCCCAGATCTGCCACTGCATAAACCTTAATTGAACAAAATGACTATTGTCTCCATTATCCTGAATTATTTATAGATAGCAGTGATTTATCCAATGTTCCCAGTGTAAACAATTTTGATAATTCACACTGTGAAATAAATTCAGCAAATTCACTCTCTGGCTTTCTCCCGCCAAAATATCACAACATGAATATCCTTCTGCCTTTCACAGAATTTGAAATTTATGTTGAAAATAGCAACAAATAATGGAGGAAATCTGTATAATAAAAAGGATAATCAATTGGTTATTCACTTTTTCCAATTAATTATCCTATTAGTGTGTTAAAAATTTAGTAAATTTTCTAAAATTTATAGTATATTCTAACTTTATAGTCCCAATTTTCCTTGGCAGAGATATGAATCAGATAGTAAAGATAAGAACCAGCATGAGAACATCTGATGAGATTTAACTTATTTTGTTTGTATTGTATTGTATTTGTAGGTACCTATATAATTTACAATTTTTCTCTATGTATATGCTCATATTTGCTTTTATATTTCTTAATTTTTTTTTTACAAAACTTTATCTTCACAATTAAACTGTAATTTTTTTTTAATTTGTGAATATCTATTTTTGCTAATTTACAACAACAGAACATTTGCAGTTACAGTATTTATAAGGAAGTGAAATAGAAGGATCTAAATTTAGAGAAAACAATGAAAACAAATTTAAAAGTGAAATATAAGAGGAATGATTGAATTTAGAGAATAAAGTTCAATATAAATGTTAAAAAAACAACATTCAAATGATGCTACATCAAGTAACACAGTTAACTTCTGAGTTTACTTCCCTGTATTGAATGACCATTACCTGATGAAATGTCTTAGGTAGTTAAGGAGATAGACCTAAGGTAAGGGACACAACTCTTACAAATCATTAGAATGTTTGTATTCAGGCTTTTTATATCAATCTCATATAAGCATCAATGTAACTTTGATTGATTTCATTCTGTTTCAGATAAAAGCTTTGAAAATCTTTTGACAATTTATGCGTTGACTACCTAAGGAAGTTCATCAGGTCAAGGGAAAGACCAGATCTTTCCCTATACATCATCATTGTATGCCATATGAGAAAAATTGTATCATAGCAGTTGTCAATGCAATTCATGATAATTTATATCAATGCAATGTTTCATTATGTTTATTACTGTTTTAATTCATGTTCAGTTAATACTTCTTGTTTAACTAAATACAAATATGATTTAAAATGCTTGGTTTTGATATTTGAGTATTTATACTTCTTTTTTTTTTTGAAATGGTAAGACATTTGATGGAAGTATTGATGTTCGTTGGACATCTTCTTTATCAATTTCATTTTTCATTTGAATGATGATATTTATTTTCATTTAGTCCTCTGCCATCAACAAATTTCCAACATCCTAACATGCTAAATTTGATAACAAAATAGTACAATTCATATTCCAGAATTTAAATGAATACAGAAGTATTAACAATTTATATTGTATTTATTCTGCCAAAACTATAAATATCAAAACAATGAGCTAAGTATCAATAAATACCTATTATTTATTTATATTTAATGCAAAAATTTCAGAATATGAAAAGATGAACTACCTAAAAGTATGTGTTGTTATTTAAGCAATAGTTATTTTATAATTATTTTGCTCAAATAAAATTTGAAAAAAATAATTGGAATTTCTCCTTTTTTAGAAACACTGAGGGAACCCTTTTGGAGTCATTGAAAGAAAAATACCTTGATGTTATAGTTAAATTATCTTCCCTTACAACCATAAACTATGCTTGCCTTGGCTTTGGAAATGTAGACTTTCGGTTGCAAATTGGATTATCTCCCCTTACAACCATAAATTACACTTTGTCTTGGCTGTACAAAAATAGACTTTGGGTTGCAGAATATGATTAATTGCTGCTTACATTCTATGGCAAATATTTCATGCATTTCAAGACAAGAGTGATTATCAATCTAACAGACCCTGCTTAGTACTAGTCTGACATGCTGAGTTCACATTGCAACCGCCTGACGGTAGGCCTGTCATCCTACTCCAATACATTATTCTGATGCCCACAGCCAACCATTTGTCACACTATGTGGAGAAGCAGTGACTACCAGTTTTAAAGTCCTTGGAATTACTTTGTACGGGATCAAACTCATGACTTCACCCACTTAGGTTAGCAAACTACCACAGATTGCAAGATGGGTAGAAAGAAAGTAAATTTTGACTTTATGAGAGTATGATGATTGCTTTAGATCCTATTATTAGTGTCACCTAGGAATTAAATGTTAAATTTATTAAAGATTATTTCTACCTATCAGGGATAAAATGTGATATTTATTTAAAGATTATTACTATCAATCAGGGATAAAATGTAAAATTTATATAAAGATTATTACTATCTTCAGATATAAAAAATGATTTTGTTCTTAATCATATTTACAAACTGGTTTCATCCTTAAACTAATATCCTTCAAATCCAGTGATATCACTCTGCATGAAGTCGCCATATATAGAATGTCTAATCCACCATGTTTCTGTCACCATGACAACCTTTTGTTACAAGTGATTTCCTGATGATCTTCAGACATTGGACCCATTTGTTGGTGATTGTACTGCTTAGTATAAGTGTTCTGCAGAAAATAACAAGATTTACACTTGAAATTTAAAAAAAAAAGCCTTTTTTTGTCATTTGTAAGAGTAATCAAGGGAACCAAGGTTATAAAAAGAATGTAATCCAGGGACAAAGACCAAACATGGAAAACAGACATACACAACAAAGAACATAAAGTAACTAAAATCGTACATACAAAGTAACAAAAGCAAATGAGTAACTCGGACACCACTAAAAATTGAGAGCATGGACCTGGTGCACCGGTAGGGTAACAATGTGTAATTTGAACCAACAATAATTTCTTTGTGTGTAGGTGGTTTCAGTAAGAAATCATGAAAATCAATTTAATAAAGAAAAGATCATTTGGGTGTCTTACATTAATTAACATGAGACAAATAAAAAACACTTCCTCGTACTAGTACTCTTGTGAAAATAGTCATTGACCAACATCAAAATCCTACTGAGGTCAAGTATGGTATTCTTTTTTTCCTTACTTATAAAACTAGGCATAATACATACAGTCCCTTATCCAATCCTAACCAATTAAATTTCAAAATTTTTAATGAAAATTAATCAAATATATATTTCTAACCTTACTTCAAATTAAAAATTTTTAGAATTAACAATTTATATTTTCTCTACGAAAACAAGTATAAAAGTAAAAAAAAGTAAATAAAGATTCATTCCGATATTTATTGTTTAAACCAAAAAAAATTGTTCCGTAAAATATACCGGTATGAACCAATAAGCAGTCACGAATTAAAAATGAAAGCTGTCATGGATTTAATATATTACTTGACAGACTGACGCCTTTGACTGATGAAGGGTCCAAGTATCTGTAATAGTTTCAGGGATCGGTTCTGGTACTATAAAAACATCTGTATGTTACAATGGAGAAAAAAAGACATAGTGAAAAACTGTTTAATTTAATATCACATGTCCAGAAAATACATAACATAATTATAACTACATTAATATTATTTATCAACATGACACTTTTCTTATCAAAATTTGAACTACAGTGAAATATGTCTAAACCAACTCCATACATGTTAACCTTTGGAACAGCTCAAGTGTTAGATTCTCCCCCACTGGCCCTTTCTCATGGGGAAGATTTTTGTGTGAAAGCCAAAAAATCAATTATTTAGTATTTTTCACAAAAATATAGTAATTTTAACCAAAAACCTCCCACAAATCTTTCATTTTGATGTGGGAGATTCTAAATTTTCATTGATTTTGTTGGAGTCTCCAATCCTAATGTGGAAGGGTTTACTGGTATGCAACTCCTTTCAGAAAAAACATATGATTATCATATGGTGCTCGATTTGTATGATAATCATATGATGTAAACCATACAATTCTCATGTGCGGCACATTTGCCTGTGTACCTTTCATGACCATTTTAGGCCAAACACTGTTAAAGTCTACAATGTTTACCCATTAACTCAATGTAAAACGTTTTTGAAAAATAATTTCCCTACCTACTTACTCTCTTTCTTGCTGGCAGCAGGAAACAAACTATTATTTTCTTTGGCCTTAGACAGGTTTCACAGTATACTGGCAAAATTATTTCACATGATTTTCACACAAATTCCACATGATTTTCACCTGAATTGAGCAAATAAACTAAGTGACAGAGTTCTCATGAAATTCGGGTGAATGGAGCCTTCATGTGAAATTCACACAAAATGTTCACATGAAATTCATGTTAATTTCATGTGAATTTCACATGAATATCATGTGAAGCTCAATTAACATGAATCTCATGTGAAAAATATTTGCCTGTGTATTATTATTTTGATTTATACAAACAGTTGACAAAATTTACAGCTCAATATAACGACATTATACAGCAAGTATTTTATCAGAACTTAAAATGAACATATTTGATTTTAGCTTCAATAATTTCCCCTTACATCATGTAGCCTAAGTTAAAACTTAATTATTTTTTTTCTTAGTATTATTAGGGGTCTGAAGACTTGAAAAAAAAATGTAAGTCTGAGATTCTTCTAAAATTGACTCAAATTAGTTGTAGGATTTCATGATGTCACAAATAGTTAAAAATGTTCTCAGACTTATGTATTTTTTTTAAGTGTTGTGGTGCATAGGCCAATCTTATGCTGAGGTATTCAGGTAGAAAAATATTAAAGACAGAACTGGAAAATGATTTTTGTCCTTTTTGTTTTTTGAACAAAATACCTCTCTTAATGAAAGGACAAAATCAGGAAATGTGAGTTTTTTTTCCAAATTACAGGGAAGATACTTTTCATGGGTATCAATCATCAAATTGACAATGATTCAATAGTATGTTAAATTTTGCATTATTTCATTGGAACATCAAAGTTTTGTGTGGATTATATATATATATATATGTATATATATGTTTTAGAATTTGAAATTTGGCAGAATAGTGAAAATTGGTACTTAGCAATAGTTCTTCAATGGTATACAAACAGAAAAGCGTTAGTATACAATAAAAATTCTGAACAAAGAAACTTTGTTTGAATGAGCCATTTTCTAAAATAACTATAAAATGGTCATCTCATTTATTACAAACAAGAAAATTTGGAAAGGGAAACGAATGAAATAATCTGTACACACATATCAATCTCATAAATATTGAGCAAATGTATAACAAAATGCTTTCAATTGTCTTTGGTCCCATACCATTATCTATTCATAATTAAGTATACAATATACTGCAAATTCAAAAATTATTGGAATGTTTTTATTATTGCAAAAAATGTATTATGGAAATTATAAAATTATGGATGCAGAATTTTTCTCAGAATTGCAAAAATTCAAACATCATCTTAGACTAAAATAACAGAAGTTAATACACACAATAATTTCTGAATTTATAGTACATAAATACAAGTCAGCTCATCTAAAAATTAAGCATGATTGCATTTTTGTGCATAATATAAAATATTATATTGTTACAACACTCAAATGAAATGTACATGTCATGGACATGTTAATGTTTTGACCATGGGTTACGACTGATATACATTTCAGTGAGGAGCTAAGGCATTGAGCAGGAAATCAGTAAACTGGTTCCCAAAGAGCCACCTCGTAGGTATTTTATTGAGAATAAAATTTTGTGGTTTGAACAACAAACAATAACAGCTGTTCAAAGCACATAGTATGCAAAAACTCGTAGAAAAAACAGCTAAAATATAGCACTATTAAGTAGCAGTCGTTATACATATAAGACAGGAAGTGAGTTATGCCCATGTCAAAAACCTAACTCATTTTTTACTACTTCAGTAATAGGTACAGACCAAATAAATTGTCTTTATCCTACAACTAAGCTTTCTACTATAAAATGAAGGGTGTTGAATAATGCAAAGCTTTACTCCGCCATTGCATGATAACATCTCCTGGTTACCTTTTCAGTTAGGATCAACGTCAAAAACAGTGAACAGGTAACAAGTTTAAAGGTCTCGCAGACCGCCACCCTCAAAAGATTGCTGAAAAAATCAACTTTATGGGCAAATTTCGCCTGTTTTATTTAGCAAATGTAGTCACAGGATATAAAAAATACATTTACATTGCCGAAAATATCAATATATCTATTTGTACTTAGCTTGGTTAACCCTCATAATCTGACTGTTCCTAAAGCTTCTCAAACAAATTTGATATTTTCCAGCAATATACATGTATTGTATATTTATTCGCATTTAGCTGCAGGATTTTTTTGGACGAAACTTACTTACATGGTATATGGATTTGACACCTTACAAGAGTATGATTCTTAATTTTGTTGATTTAAGTGTGAGATGAATGTTTGGTCTTCTCCAAAATAAAGATCTGTTGACAGAAAGGAATATTGTAACATAAACAAATGTAAATGGAAACAGCATTGTTCATTTAATAGGTTTTATGCACCATGTTTCACCTCTACTATTGACAGTGTCTGAATTTTATATAGATGGGTACTAAAATATAGGCAAGCTGTATGTATTATAAATCTGAAAATCAACGGCCATGTAGTTGGATAAAACAGTTTAAATAATCTAATGCAATCTAAAAGTAAAAGAATACAATACATTTCAAGACTCTGAAGTTAAATTGCTTTTAAAAAGGGATTTAAATTATTTGAATCATACCCTAAGAGGTATATAACATCTAAAACAATACCTAACTATATCTATGTATTGAAGTGATTTTGATAATCAAATCCTGTATAGAAGGTTATTGAGGATGTAATTTTGGTGTATTTTCACGGTCTGGCTAAAAATGCCAAAACAAACTCCATAAAATATCTTCAAATGCCTTAAGCACTTAGTGCACCATTTAACATCTGCCAAAATTAGAAATGCAAATTTTTTTTTCGTACACCTTTTCTTAAAAATCACCAAATTTTACACCTGCCAAAATAACCTGCCATACAGTCCTAACATTCTACAATATGTTACTAACATTCAAGTAGCTGTTAAGTTGCTTCTAAGTTATATCAAATACTAGTATTCTTTTTCACAAAAAATAATTACACATAATATCGGACACTGGTTGTGACTTATTTTTGTGGGAAAAAAAATATTATGAAAACATGACTTTTGTCAAATATCATTTTTTTGTTGATATTGATTGGCTTGGGAAGATATGTAAAATGTTATAAAAATAACAAACAATTCAGTAACTGTTATAGTGAAATCAATTACAGGACATATGCATCACCAATATACTGATATGCATTTGTACTAAGTTATAGTTCAACTTCCTTAGCTCCAGAAAATATAGAAATAAGTTAATTTTTCCTAATGAAGCCTATAAATGCCTTTTATTCAAGCATATGCACACAGTGTGCATGAGTAAATATTGATCAAAGTACTCATGAACTCAGTCAATTTTGAATTAACTGCAAAACTAATACAGAAACTTAGCTAGACCATTCAAAATAGCAACTAGTTGTCAAATATGGTAGTATGGTACCATTTTAAAAAAGGTACAACTTGACATAAGGCCTTCATTCTTTTTTTTTAATCTTGGGAACCTGTCCCTTTAGTGAAAACATCAATACAGTCAACATATTATATACGAATGACTCAATAGAGAAAGGGAAGACTTTTAAATCACTTGATTGAAGTAACATGGATGAAAACTTATTCTGTGACTTGACTAAAGCAAGATACAGTGAAACCTGTGTAAACCAAACCCTGAATAACCTAAAAACCTGTCTAAACAAAACTCTGAATAACCTAAAAATCTGTCTAAACAAAACCCCGAATAACCTAAAAACCTAACTAAACTGAAGCAATTTTAAAGCCTAAATATTGTTTGGTTAGGATAGTTTTCACAGTATAACTGTTAATTGATTTATTTCTGTGGAGGCATCTGACCACTTGTGGAAACAGACTTTAAAAGTCTCAAATCTGATGCCAATGTCAATTCAGGTCTTTGATCTTAAATAACTAAAATGAGCAAATACCATAAGGTCAAATTGAAACAAGGACAGTAATTACAAATCAAAAAAGGGATCTTTTAAACCTTTCATTAATTCATATCCTTCAATATGAAGAAAATTCAACCAATTATTATGACATCTATAGAATTATGTTGACTCCAGAGTACAATCATGAGAATGGAATTCAGCTTGAAGCTGCATTACTTTTTAATATGATGAAATTTAAAATGTGAAAAAAATCATTACATACTAAATCAATTACAACGAGAGTTATATAATGAGAATGTAAAGCTCCAATATTCAGATTCATAGAATCAATATTATCCAAAAAAATAGTGTTATCTTCAATGATTACAACAGCAAAGATATTTTCTCTTGCACCTAGCTTTGCATCATTATAAATGTTAAAAGGCAATTCTTGCCAATCTGCACACCAAAATTTTAGTTATCAATTACAACAAGTCATATAGTTAACTTCGTGGAATATAGTTGTCTCCCTTTAATTGAATGACTATTACCTGATGAACTTAGGTGTTAAATGTGTCTGATAATATTTGTCCAAAAAATACCTAAGATAATTTTTCAGGTAATGGTTATTCAATAAAGGGAAGACCAACTCTATTCTCTGAAGTGGACTAGGTTACTCACTGTCGAAGCAAAACCAAACTGATGGTAAGAACAGCTCCTTATCTAGTAGCTAGATATACCATGGGTGTGAGGTTTCTTTTTTTATTTTGAGGTAATGTTGGAAATTCTAATATGATGTGCTTCAAAGCTCTTTAAAAAGTGATAAACACGTGATCAACATTTCATGCAACTCATTGGCTGTATCTATTAAAAAATATGAATAAACCGCCCTATTAGAATCAAAATAAATCACGGAAACTCCATTTTATCATAGTTTTACCATGGGCTGGCCGTTCACCGGTATGTCCTTATTTAACTCCTCACTATCAATCAGAATAAAACAGTAATAAAAAGGAGTTTCAGTGATTTATTTCTAAATTAATTAATGTTTTGAAGAAAAAAATTGTAAATAATACTTGATAAAATCAAATGAACAATTTATAACTTCTGTTTATTTTTTTTTAATAAGTATAAAAATAACCCGCTGGAATACCAGAAGTACCCATGTAAACAATATTCAACATACAAAAATAAAATACACAATTAACAATTAAAAATATCCCACAATAAGGACAAAAAAATACAACAGAAATTTTGATTGGATTTATATACAAATAACAAAAATTAACCAGATCACTAACAGTTTCGTGGATAAATATTTTTATCCCATATATGTTCCAGTCTTAGCACTATTCAGTGGTCAGTTGAAAAAAATATTGGTAAGTATAGAAGTACTTGTTAGTTTTGTCATCTCAAAAATAAATGCTTACAATTTAATTGACAGCAACATTCACAGATTTATCAAAATCCAACCACTGATTTCTACACCGTATAAAATTCATTTGACAGCAATATTTACAGATTTATCAAAATCCAACCACTGATTTCTACACCGTATAAAATTCATTTGACAGCAATATTTACAGATTTATCAAAATCCAACCACTGATTTCTACACCGTATAAAATTCATTTGACAGCAATATTTACAGATTTATCAAAATCCAACCATTTATTTCTACACAGTATAAAATTAAAGAGAGAAATGCTCAACTTATAAAATGAATTGGAAGTTGTCAACTGCAATGAGATGTGCTTAATTACTGACCACCAGAACTTTACTAATAACAATACTTATCATTTAAAATGCCACATAAAAATTGTGATACAAATCTTTCAGTTTGAATTAAAAAAAAACAATATGTAACACAACAAAATGGACACTCTTACAAAAATAAAAATATTTTTACAACAGTTACAGCTCATACAACAATGTCCATGGGAAAGAATTAATCTTCTGTTGATTTTAAGGAGGTAGACATAGGGTAAGAGACAGAACTCTTACATTGGAACGTTTGTATTCAGCATTTTACATCGATCTCGTGTAAGCATCAAAATAACTTGGACTGATTTCATTCTGTTTCAAATGAAAGATTGATAGGCTTTAATGAAATTGAATATGATACAAACATATCACAGATTTCAAGAGTGATGTCCCTTACCCTACGGTCTACCTCCTTAAGTTGAAAAAAAATAAAAAGACTTCAAATGAATACAATTTTGTATTTTACATTTTTGCAAAATCTATTGTAAGAATATACCAGTAAACTTCATTTAACTTGTTTTCATGAAAAAATTTCTGAATTCAAAATAAGATTTCATAATTGACATAAAAACATTTAAAATGTATTGAATTTAATTTGCTTGGTTTAAATTTCAAATATCAATCAACAAAAATTAACTTCAAACCATACACAACATACCTAAAAGAGCACACACACCAATACATTACATACATTCATAAGCATACACCAATGCACAACACAGAGAACCATCCAATACACAACTACACAATACTAATGTTGACCAGGCATCACTTCATTATTGATAAGACTAGTCTCTACTTCATCTTCAGAAGAGTCTAAAGCTGATATGTTCACATCTTTCTCTTTTTTCACTTCTTTGAACCATTGGTTTGTTAAATAGTTCATTTGTGTCTGTCCTTCTCTTACTTCCTATTAAAAAGATGAAAATTCACAATAAACTTAAGGCAAAACATGTTATATGTAGGTTGCATTACTGTAAACTGGGACATTTTTTCGCCTTCTTTTTTGTTGCGGTTTCTGCTATAAATCTGCTTTTGCGCAGTTTTAAATTCAATATTTAAATTGTACTGTAATGTTCTTCAAAGAAGATTCACAACAGTTTAATTTTCATGTTACAGATCTTGGCACGAAAATAGTAAAAATAAAACTGCTGCAAAAATTTCATGGTTTACAGTAGTCCACAAATGGCCATTCTGGATGTAAAGACAAGTTCATGTGCATATCACTTCATTCAATATTATACCCAATGAGAATATTTAATATAAATGTTCATTGTGATCATCAACTAGTTAAAAAATGAGTAACTAGCTAATTTATAAATTTGCAAGGCACTTCACTTAGCAGAGATGCAAATTTCAAAAACTGGAATGAATCCTTTCTAGTTCATTTCATGAAAAACATGTGAACCATGAAAGAAACTAGTCAAAATTTGTGTAATATTAATTTCTTTACCAAGGAATGTTTGTAGGTGTCACTTTCTTAATTATGGTCTTGGGTATAAATAAAATACATGTAATTTTGATGTGAGATCATTTTCATAAAAAAAACCTGTGTCCTACATGTCTAATGTGTGATATGTGACAGACAAACTAATAAACAGGCCAATCTACTACTGTAGAAAGAATTATTTTCTGCAGGGTACCAAATTTCGAGATAAGATTAAACCATAAATTTGAGTTCCTAACTAAATATTCTGTTTCCATTACAAAATTATATGCTTAAATAAAATACACAAATTAAAGTTGTACAAACAAACTTACATATCAACATACCAAGAAAGTTTATACACACAAAAAAATATCTTCAAAGTACTAGTATATGCTTCCTAAATACAAATATATATTTTTCTAAAATACTTACTTGTTTTGTAAACCTTCTGGTAAAAAATGGAACTAAGTATTTAGCATCAAACTTGATGAAGCCCTTTTGGTGAGGCTTTACATAATGGATTTCATATTCTTCTTCTGTTAACTCTGATAAATGGTCTGTATCAATGGCTTCTCCCTGGAATTAAAATAAAATAAAATTCTCTTCGATAGTTGAGAGGAGTTGCATGACAAGATGCTTCAGTCATGAAATCCAGAATTTAAGTTAAAGAAACATAATGACGGACCAAATTTCCAGGTATAATGAACAATTACATATAGTGTACATAGTCAACTTACTACATACCAGGTTTCATGAAATTCTGTTCATAAGTTAGAAAGGAATAGAATGACAAAAATGAAAGACTGACAGATGGTAAGACACATAAAAAATCATACCATCTTCAACATTGTTGCATGGGGTATAAAAGGGGGCATAAAAAACAAATTAAGTGATCTTCCTAGTTTCCACCAATCAGAATTGTCATGTTTCCAACCTTCTGATCTTCCTAGTTTCCACCAATCAGAATTGTCATGTTTCCAACCTTCTATCCAGACATCATTTATTGATGCAACTATTATAGGATTAAACACTTGTTCTTTTAGTCCATCAATTTATGAATTGAGTTAAATTAATCACTAACTAAATACACTAAAAAAAAAAGATAAATGGCCGACAGATGTCAAGTTGGTGGGTGAATCGACATTTATACATTGATAAATAACTGAGAATAAGCATTTAATCATTAGAAACATTTGATTAATTCATGTCTTAAGTATGGTTCTGCCTAAAAACCAGGCAGGGGGGTAAGTCATCATAACTAAAGATAATCAAAGGACCTATTCAAATACATTCCTTAGGTTCTAAAAACAACTCTTCCTAAGTTCATTTCCTTGGATCTGCTATACTTGGTGAAATACTTTTTGACTGGTTATAGTGTAAAAATTCAGGTGGTAAAGTTTCCTGTACTTTTTTCTGAGGTAGAACATAACCAAATATTAAGTTTGAATATCTCCAGTGGACTACTTTTATTTGCATTTATATTTCCTATTACAGTTTCTATGGGCCTACAGAAGGATTTGCAATAAAAAATACTTAGCGATAAGAAATGAATGAATAAGCCATCATAAGCCTCTGCCTGGCTTTTAGGCAGAAATGTACTTAATACCAGTTATCATAGACCATCTTATGACAAATCAATCTGTAAGATGAGCATTTGTCAGTTTCTAGAGGAATATCAAAGAGCAAATAATATGGTCACCAAAGCATGTGCACAACCAAACTAAATCTGCAGTACTTTTTGTGAAGCTTTGAAAAAGCAAACATGCAATTCATACCCAAACTCCTAGAGAAAGTTGAGAGCAACCAAAATCACTTACAAGGTATGCCCCATCTATATGAAGCCACACACCATCTTGAAATCAATCCATCATTTGAGAGTTGAGATAATTGTGACAAATTTTGGGTGGATGGACTGACAGAAAGATGGACAGATGGAAATGATGGATGGACAAGATGATACCAATATACCACCCAGGGTTGAGTTGGGGTATAATACACCTCTGTGCATAAAACTACACTTTTCAGGTTTTTTTAACAGAGATACAGATACAGAAAATACATTCTTATCAAATAGAAAACAAACACAAAACTACTTTGTATAGTTTTTGTAGACTTAATGCTTACAAAAATTAAAGGAATACTAACCATTTCTTTAGTTTTACTTAGGGACACTTCTTTTCCAGATTTCTTCTTCTTTTTTGTTTTTGCTGTAGCATCTAAAAACTATACCAAAAACATAACACTATAATATGTAGCCTGTCTAATAGAGAGACACTGACATAAACACAATGATAAAAATAGAACATTTTGATTCATATAAAAATAATCCTCTAATCATATATTAAATTTAAAGAAAAAAAAATATTTTAATATACCATACAATTAGCATTTACATATATCAATTTGTTAGTCATAAACATGTTTTTCGTTTTGGTTCTAAACATATGAAAAACACATTAAAAACATGTTTTTTCAGATGTTTTACGGAACATATGAAAAGCATATGTTGCAATTTCTTCGGAGTAGATGGTCAGGAATGCTGGGATATACTTGAAATTACTTGTTTTGATTCTTTAACTATCATCATCAGGAATCTAACATAGTGCCATACAGATGTATAGACATGAGGATCACTGCACCTGTCCAAGGTTAGTGTTTGATCAAAAATGTTTGTTATGGTTAAAATATTATACATGTATTCTGATTACTACATATGCCTCACCTTGTTTTTGTATGGATAGATACTCTAATTACAAAAGAAAAAAATATTCTAAACAAAAACAAAAATAACTTTCAATGATATCAAAAGCATTCCACTCTTTATTTTGAACACAATACCAAACTTCATTTTTTTATTTTATCATTGACTTTTTCTAAATAAAAATATCTTTGAAAGAACCAATTCTACTAAAAGTCAGAAAAAGTAGCCAGATTCTCACTGCAATTCAAAATTTTATGGGCCTTACTTGAATAAAGACCAACAATTGTCTCCTCCTACAACTGATAAAGACTTACTTTCATCAATGGCATGGTAGCTCCACCCAGGAACATTGTTGTAAACAAAACTATAATTAATGTATTAGCCACCAGAACATATCTCTTCTCTGGTGAAAATTCTAAATGTAAACATAGGGCAAATGCAATGGCTCCTCTCAAACCTACAATAGGAAAAAATATTTCTAGAATATCCAATATAAACCCATAATACAAATTAAAACAGAAAAACCCTCAAGCTCCACATAGCTGCAGACATTCATTCCATCTCTGTGGCAGATATATATTATGCATTTCAGGATGAGAACGACTGACCAATTGAACAGCTTTGTACTAGTATGACATTCAAAGCTTGATCTTTAATGTGCTAGCTCACATATGCAACAGCCCGCAGGTAGGCATGCAACCCAACCTGGACACATTATTCTCGCTTCAAGCTAACCAGTTGTTATTCTATCCCCTAAATACAGATGCAGGCACTACCAACTCCATGCAAACAAGATACATGTACCACAATACCACCGAGGAAGTTCTTTGTATATTGAGATTTCTATTCAGACTTGCCATCCATAATACATAGTTTGCAGCAAAAATCCATAGAAATTACAGAGAGCTCACAATTGTAAACACCTCTGATGGTGACAGGTGAAACCACCTGAGTTTATTTAAATATGGCTGTACAATCCCAGTTTTTTGCACCCAACCATAAAGGTCCCAACACAAATAATATTCTTATATCAAATCTAATACCTACCACTGAACCACATGATAAACTGATTTTTTCTTGTTATTTTATGTTCTCTGAAGAAATTTGCCAGGAATGATAATGGGAATATGTTGAAAGCCCTTCCAATAAGTACCAATGCCTGTACAAAGAAGAAAGTAAATTTTGTCAGTATAAACAATGTCATAATCTATTAAAAAAAAATTAATTGTAAGAGAATTAAAAACTACAGGCTCTAAAGAGTCTGAATTACTCACCTGATTGGCTTCAAAAGCAAACATTTTTTGCAAAAGCAGCCATGTTTTTTCTTAGATAAAAATTCCTAACATTTATACCTAAGGAACAATCATATCAATTTTCATTGAATTCTGTCCATTAGTTTCTGAGAACTTTTTAAAAGTAATTACATTAAAAATAGCAAAAAAAACATTGTCAAGGGGCAATATAACAGATTTACATAAAAATTTGAAAAAACGTTTAGGGGCAATAACTCCTACATGGCTTAACAGATTTACACCAAATTTTGACAACAGATATACATCATCATGTTGAACACATATTTAGTTAATACACAATTGGTCATTTCCATTTCTCAGTACATATGTATTGTGTACAAAGCAGTAAAACATGAATAGTCAGTATTTCTAGAATATGTAACATGGACATGTACTGAAATTTTACATGACAAGCTACAATCTTACATGTAGCATCTTTCAGAGTTTTGACTAAATGCTAAATGCACCTAAAACCAGACAATATTAAGAATATAACACCTTTGTGAGTGCAAAATCACAAAATCGCAGACACCCGAGGGTATATTCTAACTGTTTTTCTAAGGGGCTCCCTAGACTAAGAAAACTATTATATCTTATCCAATGGTGTGTGAGATTTCCCTATCTTATCTTTTTTTTATGTGTAAAGTCTCATAACTTTAAAAAAACAAAAACTATATGGAGTTTTCTCATAAAAAAGACTGACATAATGTAAAAAAAAATATCTGTATGTACATTATTGATATCCCTCAAAACATTTTCAATTTATTACACGTTTACTGATGGACAGAGATTAGTATAGTCTATGGCAATCATAAGACTGGCATATTTAGACAGACACAATATGTTTATTGATGGACAGAGATCAGTATACTCTATGGCAATCATAAGACTGGCATATTTAGACAGACACAATATGTTTATTGATGGACAGAGATCAGTATACTCTATGACCATCATAAGACTGGCATATTTAGACAGACACAACATGTTTATTGATGGACAGAGATCAGTATACTCTATGGCAAGCATAAGACTGACATATTTAGACAGTGTACTTACTATGCACCATATCACTAATGCAGGCTTCACTATTAAGTTGGGGAAACTAAATATTGCCAAACCTAAGTATGCAAATACACATGTTTCTGAAATATAGATAAAGCAAATATTGAAAATTAATAGTAATTTTCTCTATTACAGTTTCACAGAAATATTCTATTAAAATAAAACTACAGTTTTTTGTACTGTGGCACATGTCATAGAATTGTTTTACTTCCTAGCTCTACATGATTTAGTATTGAATGTTATTGGATTAGTAATCTTTGTAGCAAGTGACCGGTTGGTGTGTAAACTGTACAAAAAGCAGAAAAGCTTTTTTTTCTATTTTCTAAATTTATCTACCCCACCCCACTTTTACATAAAGGGAAAAGGACAATTAATACAGAATAATGTGCCTGCTCTCTGTGGTAGATTTCACGAGAAGTCTTCAGTGTAAATTAGTTGTAAGTTATGATGTCACAACATTACTTTCTAAAATGATGTCATAACTTTACAACTCCATTTTCACATATACATACCTGCTATAAATGATATGGTTCTAAATGTCATCTGTGTGGTAATCTGTGTGACAGGTGACAGATTAGAGTGAGTATAATGTGACATCACAATTCCACAAAATAATATTGCCATTATACCTGTAAAGAAGGAATTAATAGTAACATATCTTTTATTTCTCAAAGACAAAAAAAGGTCAGTTGTTTGACCATTGATTTTCTCAATCAGTAAAAGGTTTGTCCATATATATTGTAATTGTCAATTGCGAAAAATGTATTTCAGCTATCCTCTGATGTATATGCTAGTAGCACAGGAATTACTGAGTTGGTTTTTCAGGTTACATTATGCTTGGTTGGTTGTCTGATGTTTTCCCAACATTTTTACATTGGTTGTATCTACAGTAATTTCTACACATTTATTTTACTGATTGTGAAAACAGTCACCCGAAATTGCATAATATTCAGAAAAGCTGAAATCATATGAACAGAAATCAAATATAAAATTAAAATGTATACTGAAATGAAATCAACACTTTACCTGATAAATGAATTCCCTCAGCTAAACCATAAGGTAGGTATGAAAAAGTAAACATAATACCAAATTCTAAAGAAGGTGTTTTTCTGAGATCAAAGAACTTCAACAACTGAAAAAAAAAAGAAACAAAGAATTGTTAACAACTAAGGTCTTGAAACATTTTTATTATGTCATGTTCTCTATCCAAGAACATTTGAGTGTCCGAGGTGAAAAATAAATAAAATTGTCCCTTTAATAAAAAACTACCACATCCAAGACCTATTAGTTCTAAAAAAAAATCAGTTTGGCTTCCATGTATATTTATCTTAAATTGTTTTCAACCCAAAACCACATGGTATTGTATAAAGCCTGTTAGATTTACATACATACACACAGAATAAAAAAACATCAATGTTCAGAACCAATCATATTTGGTGGAGCATAAAGTTGTCCTACTTAATAAATAATTTTATCTTTTAAAATAGGACATTGAGTTGTTGTTCCATGCCTACATTGAAGGCATGATATTAATAGTTGTATTATCATTACCAGAGCACTAATCAAGCCAAACACTACACCAATAGCTGCTGAAGCAAAGAACATAACACAGAATCTACCGACGGCTCCAAAGAACGCTGAAGCTCCACTGGTAACAACAACATCTGGCTTGTTATACTCTAACACTGTCCTAAAATATAAGATTCATAAAACATTTTAGTCAATGACTCACCCTATTAATTGTTGGCATTTTTTTTAAAAGGATACTTAGTCTCATGATATTTGATGAAAATTGTTGAAGAAGGCAGATATTCTCTTTCTTTTTATTATCTCTAAAATTTGTGATAAGAATGCTTCGGTATTTAGTTTGTTATTGCCATACATAAATTATTGAATGTTACCAGTGTAATGAATTTCAATAAATCACATGTAATTTTGGTAATTTCACTCTCTGACTTTCTCCAGCCAAAATGTCACAACACTTTATTCTTAACTTTTAAGTTAGTTTGTTTTAATTGTATATCACATGATCAATATTTTTTCACAATACAGTGAAACCTGTCTAAAACAAACCCCAAAGAAACCAAAAGACCTGTGTAAATTAAACCCCACAGAAATAAAAAAAAAACCAGTCAGAAAGGGACACTTTTAAAAATCCTTCATATCAATTTTCAGGTAGTTTTAACCTGGCTAAACAGAAAACACATGTTAACCAATCAAATTCTACAATCCAAAAAGGGTTCACTTTTGACAGGTTTCACTGTACCAGTTCAAACTTACGTAGTTAACACAATAGCCACTGCATCATTCAGCACACTTTCTCCAAATACCAACATGTACAGGACTTGGTCAACATTTAAAGCTTTGAAGATGGCGAGAGTTGCCACAGGGTCAACAGCAGATATCAATGATCCAAAGGCAAAACTCTCTACGATGTCAAATTCATATACCAAACCAGCCTGAGGATTAAAGTCAATGTCATTACTGAAAGGTTCAAATTAGAGTGTGTCCACATTCTGTGACTGACCTTATCTAGGAATTGACTTTTAAGATGAAGATTATCAATGTTCAGAACCATTGTGGATTTATTAAATATTGCTTGGTAGGATTTCTATTGGGTGGGATTTTTTTCATCCTCTGAAGATGTTTTTAACCCTTGATAGATATGCATTGCTTATGACTGGTACTCTTTTTCATATTCAATCTCAAGGAAAATAATTTAAGGTTCTTATTATGTTCCTAATTCACTTTGTTTACTGGGAAAAAGTAAGGTTTCTTTCCTGCAGGAGAATTTTTTCAGGTTTTTTTTTTAATAAAGCCAAGCATTTTAAACAATAAAGGGTTTAATATCTATTGAAAGTCATATCACAAGAAGTAATTTATTTAAAGAGTTGAAAGAATTTTTAATGTAGAAATTGTCTGCCAAAAAAAAACAACAACAAAAAACAACAAAAACCCATTAAAACACATATACATTATTCATGATGACATTTTAATATTTAAGGGCACAACCAAAGCCTAATGTATAAAAATCAATTTTTGAGCAAATAACAAATAAAATTAAAAAGCAGCACTTTTAGAATTAATTGTAAAGTACCCTTTTTCCTACATTTAAAGTGTCATATGAGGACAATCATACTTCGTGTACTAAAAATTATTAGAATCTCTCTTAGAATTTTTGAGTTATGGTATGAAATGTAGCCTGACTGATTGATAAATTGAAAAATTTTGCAGTGTTCCTAAAAGAAGACGCACATTTCTCAATCTCCTTTACAGACCTATGTCTGCTTCCTGATTCACTGTATATCACTCCACACTCACACTAACCAATAGGCTCTGTATACAGGATGTGAAAAAAATCACAAGGCAAGAGCACTACTCATAACACATCTGCTAATTTGTTTCTGTTGTACTGCACTTATTTGCATAAAGGGGTGGTGTTTAACACTGAGTATGGCAGAGGAGCCAAATTAAGAAATGTGGATATTAACCTCATGCAGGAGATTGGTATTGTAACTACAATAAAGACCATTCAAAATATTATGGCATAATGTGTGAGTACATTGACATCGGTACAGAACAATATATCTGTCAAAAGATGAGAGAATAGAATTTACATATTATATAAAAGCTTTCATTTGTTTTATATAGAAGTTCAATAAAATATTTCCTATACCTTTCCTAGTAAATACAACCCTCCTCCAACTATCAATGCAGAGATGACGGTGCCAAAAATAGCAAATAACAATATAGATCCAATATTCTGGAAAAAGTTACCCTAAAAAGAAAAACAGAATTGTATACACGTAATCTTAAAATCTAAACTATTTATCTGAATATATGCATTGCAGTTTATGAGGTCATACTGAACATTCAACAAAGTTTTTACACATAGTGTCTACAAAGTTTTAGCAAAATCTGAACATTAAAATTCTATTCAACAAAGTTTTTACACATAGTGTCTACAAAGTTTTAGCAAAATCTGAAAAATAAAATTCTATTCAACAAAATTTTTACACATAGTGTCTACAAAGTTTTAGCAAAATCTGAAAGCCTGTCTACAAAGAGTTGTACCCAGAAAGTACCATTATCTGTACATGACAGATGTACACATGAAAGGATACAAACCATCATTAAGACCATTTACACAGAAAGTACAACACTACATGTACAATTGCAATTACAATTAATTCTGAATAGTTTTTTTTTTTTTTTCTCATCTTTGCATGATGCAATAATATCCAATAATACAGCTAATTTCTTATCTTTCACCACAAAGCACAAGAACTAAAAGACATGTAAAAAAAAAATATACATGTACCTAAAACGATAAAATCTCAATAAGAATAAGACTCTTGTTTCTAATGAACCTGATAATAGAATTAACTACATCTTCAGAGCTGTTAAAAACATTATCTTTTCAGCATGTTTCATGCTAATCATTGAGTCTAAGTATCATGTCTTATATTGTATGTTATGTAATGTGTGAGTGTCTGGTATGTAACCATATCCTGTATAGGGTATTACTGTGAATCATGCACCATTTATTTATTTTTTTTTTGTATTTCAAGTTCTTACTTGATTGTTTGAAGTTAATTGTCTACTATCATGCTATTCCATTTTCATAAAATAGAAAAATTGTGAGCAATGTGCAATTGATACTTCCACTTCCCCAATTGATAGTATGCACCTTTTGACCTCTAAATTGAATTAGATCAAAATCTGAAAAAGGAGGTGCACAAAGGTAATATGTAAAAAAGATTCTGTAAATTTTTATTAAATTCCATTCAGGAGTGTAAGAAAAGTAAAAGGATAAGAGATGGGTACCCCCATGTCCCCATATTCATAAATGACAAAGTTCATGTTTTGCCATATGAAACCACCAAATTCATTTGGATCATAATTTGAAATTAAAGGTAAACAATGGGAATATGTAACAAACTGTCTGTGAAAGTTTCATCAAATTCCATTCAGTGGTGTAGGAGGAGTAACAGATATGAGATTGATCCCTGTCTGTATCATGGAAGGAAGGAAAGAAGGATAAAAGGAAGTAAGGAACAAAGAACAGACATCCCTATCACTATATACCCTGCTATCAAAGTGGAGGTATTAAAAAAATTATGTAACATTTTTAACTTAACAGGTTCTACATCATATGGTGATCAGACAAAAAAGAAAGTACCAGTATAATACGTGTAGTATATCAAGTAAAAAGACGTAGGTATGGGGTGTGTAAGTCTCGTCATGTGACCCCGTGATTTCATGAGAATGGATCCTAGTCTACCATTCAAAAGCATAGTGATTTTTCATTTAGAGAGCATTGAGTTCAGTGTTAAGGGCAAAAAACTTTCTGTATAAAAAATACCAATAAAAATGACAAATAACTATTTCTACATGATAAATGAAGTAAGAAAATACATAAACTAGAAGATTTTGCATTGTTATACAGTGTTTCAAGTACCCAGAAGTAAACAATAAAATACAGATCGGTCTCCGTTTTTCAATACGTTCTACATCGGAAATTCCGGTAAAGTTTGTTTGTTTGTTTGTTTGTTGGGGTTTAATGTCCGAGCAGCAATATTTCAGCTATATTCAGACGATGAACATGAAATGAAAAAAAGGGATGGGACACAAGGATAATAGGGTCGACAAATTTTGATTGTCACTGGAAAAAGGGGGGATGGGTAAGGTCGGGCAATTTAGCCTCCTGTGGCGGAGCGCAAAGGTTCCTACTCCTATCGAATACCACAGCAGGGTTCTTTAACGTGCGTGGAACGTGGCATCTTTCCCAACACGGTGCACCACTATGGTTTGCGGTCAGGTTTTCCGTATTATAGCCTGACAACCCCCAGCATGTAACACGCCAGGGGTACCCCATTCCACCACCTGGGGCACACATCCCAGTTGCTCTGTGGGCAGAGCGCCTAGCCTCCGGCTAGGTTTCTGAGCGCTATTTAGTCGCCTTATACGACAAGCTTAGCGCTGCTGCAGGCCTATTCTTTTAACACCCAGACCTGCACGGGGCTTCCGGTAAAGAAAATGAAACTAGAACGAGACTTACATACCCTATTGTATGCACCATACTATTAGGAGTGCAATGTGTTTCAAACAAGTGGGTATTGTTTATTCTACAGGGAAAACATGTACTAAGTATCACAAACTGCTGGAGACGTGAAAACTCACCTTATGTAAATTGTACCCTGATTCAAATATAATTGGTGGCAACAAGACTATAAAGAACACTGTTGGAGGAAAAGCCTCTTCATTCTGAAATAAATATTATTTAATATACAATGTATAAACTAGATAAAGTTAACCTAGTGATCACAAATACTCTGGTAGCCCTAAATTGAAAAGGGCCATAACTCCTGAATGGTGAATGCAATACACACCATTAATGAACTCTATCAGTATTGTGTGGTCCAAAGCAATGTAACCTGACAGAAAAAAGTACATAGGATCATTACATGTATATACCCTTACTCGTCAAGTTGGGAAATAGATATGTAGCTGGATTTACTGGAATGGGTTTCAAGTATTGCAAATGCACTATCAGTTTTCCCTCATCAAATCTATACTTAATTGAAAACATCAACAGAATGAACTTAAAATGTAATTAACATTTTCTCGATACGTTATAAATTGATTTTATTTTATGAAGTCTTTTGTTAATAAAAAACAAATAAATATCATTACAGCTTATCATATTGGGAAATTACTTCATTTTTAAACAAACAGCAATTTATTATAACATATTCATAGATTTTATCATTTGTTTCAAAGTTGAATTATTGTCTTAAAAGATGACACAGTGTAAAGATACAAACCTGCCAGTCTCCTATCTTCAGAATCTTTATACCTAACCCAATCAGAGCACCTGTAATACAAGTGTAAGAAACATATTTTCCCATTTGCACAGAGCATTCATATTAAGTATAATCACTCACAAAACTGTAAAAATCTTTATGGTGATAAATAGCAACAAATATAAGGCAGGGGAAAATTAAATGTGCCTGATAAAAGAGAAAAACAGGACCCCCTCGTTCAAAAATGTTATCTGCTGGACAAAAGTAAAGCTATCTCCTGGAAATGCCTAATAAATTATGAACAAGTTATCCACTGGATAAAGTTCTGAACGATTGGGTACCATTCTCAAAACGTTGTATATTAGTCACAAGCCATGATGACACTATAGGAAATTTAATGTGAATTTATAAATTATGGCCACTGTTAAGTCATGAGATCATCATTAATTGTGACATCGTGACTTACAGCTATGGATTAGTTATGAGGTCGCTGTTAATTGACTTCTTTAATGAGGTAAATTTTCACAAGAAATTTTATAATCAGATATTGATAGTATGATAGATCAACATCGAAGTTTTAAACATACAAACTGATTTTTCGATGTGTTAAAATCACTCTCAATTAGGCCAATTATTCATTCACCATCAAACTATTTTAAACTGTCTTTCAATAGTTCTAGTGCCCCCCCCCCCCTTTTTCTGAATTGCAAATCTTTTTTTTATATAATTTTTCAACTTCAAAGACATGGAAGGTTTAGTCTTGGAATGGCCTTTAACAGTGATATTATCTCATACTTTGTCACAAGCATGTCTACAAATAATATATTTTACTTATAACAACGTCATTCTTTTGAAAATATATTTTTCCGTTTTGTTTTTCTTCTGTCATCTAGAATAACTTTTACAAGATGTTACATAACATTTATAGAATTTATACTTCAGTTTTTACCAACACAGCAACAAATAAAGGGATATGCATGCTTTGATCATTTAAAACAAAAGTGGGACTATTGATCCAGCAGAAAAGCTGTGAAATATAAAGATTACTATTGTACGCTATCTATGGTGATCATAATTGTAATCATATGCAGATTGTGGGATTTAGCAACATTTTTATCTGCATTCATATACTGTAATACCTATTTTAGCCATTTATCTCTATGTTGTATTTCTGATCACACCACCATTTACATTATTTCTTCTTTGTAGATTCCTTCTGGTGTAGAACATTTTGTTGCTATTACTTCCCTTCATTACACCACAATATATCTTACCTATTAATACAACAGCCAAACTCTCTGGCAGATAGTGGAACTTAGTCTGTATCAGGCCATGAGTTATCATAATACATATTGCTGAAAAAAAATACATATCCTGATAAAACTAGAAAACTTTGAGAGTAAAAGTATAACAAGAAAATAAAGTCTAGTTTAGCATATGTTTTTGGTACTGTACCTCACATCATGGTACATGAATAATAGTATACCAAGTGCCATGCTGATCTGTTTCATCTTTGAAACGTTCTCGTGCAAACTAAAACCTCATAAATGGCTGACAAACAATAAAAAGATAGCAAAGGACACCTACACTTCATTAAAATGCCATGCAACCTGAATAATTTTTTGTTAAAATTAAATACTAATGCAACATTTGTTGTAACCTCAAACCTCATTGGATAATGTTGTAAATTTTAGCATGCACATAACTGTATATTCCATAATTGCCATATTCAATCTGTGTGCAGGTGCTACTTGTATTTCTAATTGTCATTTTTGTTGTCACCAATCTTTATTTGACAGTTTACTGGATCCACTTATGTGTCTCAAGTAAACTTGACTTGGGACCATAAAATCCAAGCATGATGCCTCCAAATTTGCAAATACAATAAAGTCATTCCCTGAATAGTCCTTTCTGTATTTCATTTGAAACAAATGTCATGTTTCCATCAGTTGTTTTTGTTTCTGACTTTTAACATACCACTAACACATAAAAACATAGGTTCCCATCAATATTAAAGTACAATATGTATGTTCTGAAAGGACCAATTCATTGAATTGATCTGATCAATTTTCATATTCATATTTCAGCTTTATTTTAAAGAAGTTATTGATAAATGTAAAAAAATGTTAATAACCTATCAGATGGTCGAAACAATAATGGTCATTTAATGATGAGAATATATAATAAAATAATGTCCTAAAAACACTTGGCTGATATACAATGTATAATAAAGCCATGGAGACTAGAAACTGAAGTTTCTAAGATCATGTTTAACAATTCTGATTCTCTGTACCTTTTTTTTTTTTGGGGGGGGGGGAGGGGGGCTTGTTCATTTGATCATATTGTATATTTTGTTAATTACATAGTTCCATGTGTCTTGTTTGTGTATCTGTTTGTATGTACCGGTATTACATGTATTACCTTGATCCTTATGGGTGTATCATGCAATAAAGATATACATTTCCATTGATATTACCAACTATGTAACATTGTCTACTAACCTAAAACTTCAAGTACTCATACATTTGTTCTCATGTAGCAATCTTAACCCTGAACTTTGAGCATACATGACATATTGAACTTTGAGCATACATCACACAATGAACTTGTACAGACACATACTTCTATGGACAAATAGCAAAAGTTCAAGCCATTAAATATGTTTTAACTTAATTGTAGTGTTTAAAGAAAATTTATACATCAGTCTTTGTATTGAGATAAATTTAAATAGCTTTTCTGTTGTTTTCTAGATACACTGAATATATTTTGGGCAAAAATGACACTGAATCAGGAAAAATGATGTGACACTCATTGCTGATTCTTACACAGGATGGTACTTAATAGTCTGAAGTCAGTCTTGTAGTTGAAAATGAAGATGTGGATAAAACATATATATTTCATCAGATATTTTTTTGTTAAATTTGTACTTTGTATTACATATTTAACAATTGAATTTAACTAGAAATTACCTCTAATTCAAATTAACCATGTAGTTGACAACTATAGTGAGTTTAAAGCATTTTTTACTTTAGTATAACTTTACTTTCTTCATTTTAAACATAAGTGAAAATGACAACACTTTCCAATAACCCAATATTCATTTTTTTCAAAAAGAATATGTAAAAAAAACTAAAAAAAAACTAAGAGCCCAGCTAACTAAAAGACTAATTGTGTCTTAGCTATATTAATCAAGATACATTGTCTCTACAGTCTAGGGACAACAGTGTTTCTGTGTCAGTCTTCAATTTTATTACTTTTTGCCTCTTACAAAGGCTGTAAGGCAAAAAATTTTGACCTCATTTTCTACAGTATATTTAAATACTGGTACTTTTTTATTTGTATTTATTTGTATTTAGTTCCCTTTTATCTTATCTATTATTCATGTAGGCTTAACTGGACCACTTTACAACAAATATAATTTTTTAACTGAAAGATATCCCCAAATCCCCATTCTAGCACTACATGTATATGGTGAAAATTTAAATAGAGTAGTTGTTTCATGTACCAGTCAACAGAGAAAACTTTAACAAAAGTTTTGGACAGACAAACAGATGGATAAAATCATCACAATATACCTTACACAAAGCAGGAGGTTAAAAATATTTAATGTAATAATTGTATGTACAGCAGTTGGAATTCTGTCATTCTTTAGAACATATCTTTAACATCAGATATGTTTTCTATAAGTTTGGTACTTTGTATTAAATATATAATAAGAATGGATATGGTGAATGTGTCAAAGACAATATTGTATAGTGGGTATATTTTGGCGGATGACACATGGTGCATGAAGTACTTTGACCCACTTTAGAATTGGCTATGATGAAAATTTTGTCTACTGAAAAATAACATAAATTTTCCATTTGCATATTGTTTATTGTGCAAAGTGCAAAAAACAAAATACGCACATGGAAAATTTATGTTATTTTTCAATAGACAAAATTTTTATCATAGCCAATTCTTATAAATTAATTTTGAAACATATTTTTATCTATAAACATGAAAAAAGTAGCTCTGAATTTAACTGGTGAAATGTATTCAATTAAACTCAGCAGTTGACAAGTTTGGGGAACCAAAATTAGAAATTCAGTTCTTACAATGTAAGTTTAAAATACATTTTTACATTAAATCAATTTTTTTTATCGTTTTAAACATCTAAAATTTCCAATAGTAAATGATATGCATATTTCTCTTAATTTTTCAAGTGAAGTCGGACCGAAAAAAAAGTTCATTAAATTAATATGTATAGGTAAAAAATCCATGCATATACCATTAATCATCAATTACTACAAACTGTTACATAAAACATTTAACATATTAGAAATCTAGCCTATTTTCACAAAGACTGTATTTTTTCATGTTTTGTTCAGGGAAAAAGTCTGCATCCATTTATTCCTAATGTCACATCAGACATCAACAAATGACTTGTTTCAGAAAAGTTGTCATTTATTAATATAACAGGATGCAGACATATTTATTGGTAACATTTCCAAGGACTACCTTACCTTTCAGTGAGATATTTATCAACATAAAGATCTATACTGAAACGTGAAATTCATTCAGTAATGTTGGTTTATTACGACTATCAATATAAATCGTATTTATTGTTCATTTTTTGTTAAAATACAAATAAATCAAGTTATTATCAAGACTATCTTTTTTTTTGGCTTTATTTGTGAAGGTCAAGGTAAGGTTTAAACCTGAAGCAGTGTTCTCCTCATGATTTTCTAACAGCACAGTGCTTACTGGCATAGCACAGCTCACTTTGCCTTCCTCCAAAATTATAGCACAGTGCCCATAGTGCATTCTAATTAAAATTAATTTCTGATAGCACAGTACTAAGAAATCATAGCGCTGCAAAGTACAGTGCTATAATGGCCTTGGGAGAACACTGCCTGAAGCACAATAAGATCTACTATCATTTCACATAGCTTACATAAGTCATATTGGTTTGTTATAAGTGCCTTGTGAAATGATGCCCAGATCAATCAAAAAAAACTTTGTAAACAGAAGCTTAAGGCTTATCCTTGGATGCAGAGGTTCAAAGTTCAAATATACTTTCAGGAGTGAAAAGTCCTAGATTTTTTATCGTCCTAAATGAAAGGTACAAAATAAGAGTCCAAGACCAACCAGTAGGTAAATGAATTTTCAATGATCCTGCTTCAAGAAATAGACATTTTTTCATTTCTAGTCGATGAATATGTGTGATGTATGCTTTCAAAAGGTAGAATTTGGGTAGAGCAAAATAATTTTCCTCATGGAAGTGTATAATAAGTTAGATACAATTATGTAACCATGTGTACAATACTCTCTCAACAGGGTTATTATTCCCCCCAATTACTCACAAAGATGCAAGCCCAGGAGTGATTCACTTCTGGCATGAAAAATCTGTTTATTTTTTGTTCAGATTAGACTTTAATATCATGGTATTTTATAAAAGGAAGAATTTATCATTTCATCTTGGAAGCATCAGAATTCAATACATAGTTCAAGATACATGTATTTAGTTTAAAATTAAGTAAATCTGCATGAATATCAAGATTTAATTGAATGCAAAAAAATAAAATTGTGAGTTTGGGCTTGGAAAGAAATAATTAAAGCAAGAAAATGTATTAATTTATGATTACTATGTATTTTAATGAAGTTTAAATTAATTTATGTCACTTATTCATTCATATTTAAACAGTTTTGCGTCATTATGCATAACAGGATGGGATGGTAACTTGTTGGGAGAGTATCAGACACAAGTTTATGTTAACCCATCTAATAATGAGTACCGGTATGCTCAGTGCATGTTCATCAATTATCCCAAAGTTAACGAAAGAAGCATTTGAAGGTCCTGGACTTCGAACCAGCGATAATTTGAACACCTCAGATATCTAACATTCAATTTTAAAAATTCATATGAATCATTATGCCCTGTCCCGAAAAATTCCAACAATAACTAGTGCTTGACCTGTTGACTGAAGGTCAATAAATGGTTAAAATGAATGTTGACGGAAATACTATGCATCATAAAAGTACACAACTTTATTTGCCTCAATGACCACTTTCAGATCACATGGCCATCCCTCCAAACAGTACCAAAAACATATCTAACCTATTTCTATGCATTGTTAGTGCATTATCTCTATGTGTTTAAGTTTGATTGATTATCAAAAGTAGTCTAAGTGATACTGAAATCTCTTTAGCCATTTTTAAATAATGTGTATAATTATTTTTCACCAGTGTTATCTGCCTGCATGCTGCCAGTTAGCACAAATGATAATTTTTCAATATCATATATTCTAGCCCATTCAATAACAATTTCTACACACATATCAATAACTAAATGATTTGAACTCCTTATTTTCCAAGCTTCACAATGGTATGCATGCAACAGAAATCTTTTGTCTGTGGATATAGCAATGAAACTTAGAGAAAGCTTATTCTAAAATGTGAAGAGTAGGAAATATTGTTTGTGGTGAGACCAAAACGCACACATTACCAAACAAAGTGCAAGCAAAGATAACACCCCCACTACCAGCATGCCCACTAGTTTTTGCATATGGGGGTTCATGTACCCATTAACCTTTGAAACCTTTAGAGAAATGATACATTTGGGTTGTTTTAGCATGGGGATGTTGTAATGCAAAAGTACAATGTAGAATAGTTGCTTGTAATCATGTTTTGTAATCATGTTTTGTAATGTTGTTTTGTAATCATGTTTTGTAATCATGTTTTGCATGTGTTGGTCTATGTTTAATACGATGCATGTTAATAATGATGGAAGTCCAATTAAAAACAACTTCTGCAACCATACATGGGGATCAAAAGCAGGCAATGACATAACTTGACATACATGTAATCAGACTAATAATTCATTTTTGATGTATAATTACGATAAGATGACACATTTTGACAATGAACCAAAAGTGAAGACCAGAAATTCAAAGATTGAAATTAAAATAATGCACAAACATGAATGCTTTGACTTGTGACATTGCACTTAAATGATTTTTATAGCACGTAAGAAGCATAGTGCAGTACCTGAATGAGCATGCTGACTACCAACCAAAGTTCAAGCTAAAGTTACTCATCCAGTACCAAACAGTAGTTCAAGCTAAGATTACTCACCCACTACCAACCAAAAGTTCAAGCTAAGGTTACTCATCCACTACCAAACAGTAGTTCAAGCTAAGGTTACTCATCCACTACCAACCAAAAGTTCAAGCTAAGGTTTCTCACCCAACTACCAACCAAAAGTTCAAGCTGAGTATTCACCCAGTACCAACCAAACGTTACTCACCCACTACCTTCCAAAAGTTCAAGCTAAGGTTACTCACCCACTACCAAATAGTAGTTCAAGTTAATATTACTCACTCTACCAGTAAAACGAAGAAGATGGTAAGACTACTATGATGTTCCTGCAAGCTAATATTACTCACCCACTACCAGTAAAATGAAGAAGATGGTAAGACTACTATGATGTTCCTGCTCAGCTGCTCCCTTTTCTGGTAATCCTGGTAGATCCTGTTTTGTTGGTGCAGGAGTTGGTACCACTGTTGTTGTTGTTGTTGTAGTGGTATTGATATCAGTTTCATTTCGTAGAGAACTGTAATATGAAGTGAGTAATGGTAGAAATTTCAGTACAGTTACTACATACAGTAAATATAGTGTTTACTTATTGGAGGGGTACATATAGTCAGTGTTCTCCCTAAGATTTACGGATAGCATCCAAGTAACTCCTGAATTCAATATGCATGTAGCATCTTGCATCTACAAATTATAGCATTACATTTGTATTGGACCCTATGGGAAGTTCTTTTTGGATAGCATTCTGATAAAAAAATATAGCATTAGGACAATGGCCCTGGGGAGATCACTGCTATAGTGATAGAGGTATATGTCCATCCTTCCATTACACAGAGGAGGACCTACAGTATCTCTTACTGACTACTCCTCCTACACCACTGAATGGAATTTAAGGGAACTTTAACAGAATCTTCATTACATATTCCCCATGAGTACCTTCTATTTCAGATTTGGATTCAAAATAGTTTGAAGGTTTCACATTAACAAAACATGGATTTTGTCATTTATGAATACATGTATGGGGATTTGAGGAACAAATCTTTTATCTGTTTTACTCCTCCTACACCTTGCACTGAGTGGAATTTAATGAAACATTCACAGAATCTTAATTAAACATTCTTGTTGTGCATCTTCTACATGCATATTAGATTTTGATCCAAATTAATTTGGAGGTCAAAAGGTTCATTGCTCACAGTTTCACTACTTTTCTGGTAAATAAATACTTAGTAACCATGAAAATAGTACTTCCTAAAATATTTTTTACAACATGAATCACTGATTACTATTGCAATCTGCAAGAGTTCATACCAGTTTGGTTTAGTACATAAACTTTTCAATAATTTTACTTACTTCTTGTACAGTATTGACTTTTTCAATATTATAACAATGATTTAAAGTTTTGCAAAAATATATGGTCAGTACCTATCTGTAAATTTTAATAAATAAATTGATTAGTCAATATTTGAGTTGTGGTTGAATCAGTGATCTTTTTCTCAAATTTGTGTTGCGTGTTACATACACCCACCAAATAGCAAATGAATTGTGATGAAGCTACAGATAACAGTATAAAAAAATAAACTGCAATAAAAAAAAAAAGTTATCAAATTACTTGAAATATATACTTTGACAGTTCGAACACACTTATAGGTAAAAAGAGTCAAATCAGTAAAATAAAGTTTGATAGCATGTAGAACTACAGAACAGGGTCTAGTTGCAAAAAAAGTTTCATACTGAGATTTTCAAAAAATCAACACAGATTTCCTCAAATCTTTGATTTCCAACTCACTGATTGGTCAACATTTTAATTGAGGTCGCATAGGAGGAAATCCTCCATTTTGGCTTGTTTATGAAACCAAACCCATCACTCCAAATTGATATATCCTACTAAACAGCTGTAACACAATTAGCCACAAACTGAAAGACAATGCCTTCCAGATACCAGTATAATATGTTAATTTTAATGATTTACTGGTAACTTTGAATTATATTATTACATTGGCTTACAGTTTAATTTGAGTAGCACTTCAGTGTGTGTCAAAACCTTTGTAGGAGTCAATTTAAATACATGTACATGTAGCCATTCCTAAGACTGAATTTTCACTAGTCACCAGTCTTTGGATGGGGCTAACAGCACAGACTTAGTGCACTTGCAGAGGTTATTAACTGCACTGTCAAAATCTAAGCTACATGTACCTCTAAAGAAGGTTAAGTTAATTAAATATCACATACTACATGTATACTAACTAAAATATTAACCATTCACAAAGTTACGAGGAAATCTGTCAAAAAAGGCAGTTTTTTGTAGGCCACAAACCTATACCATTAATTTTCAACTATGTCCCCCTAAAAATGTGGCCCCCTTGACAGATTTCATTTAAAATCAATGCCATCCAATCTTTTACATTATTATAACAATTTTTAGTGTCGCAGTGTAATTCACCCCAAAAACTAATCTAGAAAAATATGGCCGCTGCTATAAGAAAATGAGCCGTCCAACTTTTAATATTTTATTAAATTCTGAAAAACAATAATCATCAATTGTAAATAAATACAATTCATTAATAACACATAGATCTAAGTATAAAATATTATACCTTCTCCAGGAACAAAACCTGAACTCTATGCTCAAAATATTCGGAACTTCAATTCAAAAGTATAAATGTACTTTACTAAACTTTCTATTATAAAATGTAAAATCTTTATCTAACTTTACTTCGTGTGAAATTATCCGTAAATTTATCTAAAATGTTACTGGTAATACTTTATTCGAATTACTGTAAAATATCATGATTTAGAAAAATAATTTCTACATAGCTAGTAATTTATCTTTAACTGAGAATAAATAAATGCTTTTGAAAATACTTTAAAAATATTAATGATACCTGAAAAGTAGCGGCATTAACCAAACTACATATTTGTGACACTGAATCTGGACTAAACATAATTTACTACATGTAGCAATATTTCTTTAAATAGTACATATACTAGTGCAAGCATGCCGTGCACGTGATAATGCAACAAGTTAAACGCGCGAAGTGTAAACATAGTAAATAACTGTCATATATAGTATAGTATAGTCTGTTCCGTATATCTGTCCATGAATGAAAAGGTCTCCAGTACTATAGTCTTGTCCAGATATATATGATTTACGACCATGAATGATTATATGAATAATATGCATGAATGAAATGGTTAAACAAACTCTATGAACATGACTCCACATACCAGACACACACAACACATAAGATAATTATATGAAGGAAAGCAGTTAAAAAAATTGAGGAGCTATCAAGATGACAAGCTTAAATTATTAACTTTCAACTTAATTAATAATCTGGATCAAATACACAAAACTAAAAATAAAGAGAATGCAAGTTAAAAGTTTTTTAATAGGTCTTAAGGCATATTCATGTCATGTGGCATACTAAATGGGAAACTGTCTGGCAGTGTCTTTTTAATATTCTCCAACTTTCCACATCAGATTGTAATTAAAAAAAATTATTCAGCTCTAATCTAACCTTGAAAAAATGTGACTTGATACCTATTATTTTCTCTTTTAAATATGATATGAGAAAAAAAAAAAAAACTTAGGTTTAGAAAAAATTGAGAAATCAAATCTTGGTAATCATACGTCATGAAAGACCATGTTATACCTTTATCTAGTACACATGTATGGCAATTTTCATTTTAATCATACAAATTTTATGATGAATTTAAAATTTTGTACTTTAAACCAAGAGGTACATGTATATCTGTGAAAATTAAATTAAGTCATCCTGTAAATTACAGCACATATAATGATGGTGTTCATAGAATAATGTTAGTTTTCAACTGACTAATAAACATCATCTGATGAACTTCTTCCGTAACTGACATGACAATTAAAGAGGATATAAGATCTAATCTTCTCAATTGTCCTGTCAACTACCTACATGTACACTGTAAAAATGTGTATTTTAATCAATTGATGGAAGACCAACTCTATCCCCTGAATATCATTATTGTATTTGCTGTAATGGTACATGTTTGTATCTACAACAGTTAAGACAAGTGTTTGTAAGAATCAGGCAAAATGGGAAAAATCAGAAACATGCATGTCAAAAACCCACTGATCTGACAATGTAATATCACTCAAGGATACTTTCTCTATTTGAAAAGACCATTATTTGAGCTCTGCATCATTGGCTTTGCTCAGAAATTTTGCAATAGAATGTCATAAAAATGAGGTTTTTATCAGTTATCTGCCCTTGAAATGTTCGTTTTCAGTGCATTTCAATGAAATTACAACTCCATGCACCAACATGATAGTGAAAATATTGTTTTTTGGGTTTTTTCATACCATGTTTCATCCACTGCCTGATTCTTACAGAGACTGAAACTTAAAGACTTAAATGATTGTGATCAAACATCTGTTGTTTTATCTTGGACAGGAAGTTTGTTTAGTACAAACACTATAGATATATGGACATTATAATCTTTATTTCAAATAATAAAATCACATTATGATATTTGCAATGAATGAAAACATGCTAAATAATCTAATTAGTAGAAGAATAATAATCATATTACTAGGATACTTTACACATAAAATGTACATTTGTATATTTATTTCCCGAATATATTTAGTTGGAAGGACTTTAAAAGTAGCACTCCAGTAAGAATTATGCAAAATATGATTCATGGTTGGAAAGCATATTTTCATTTTGGTCTTTTGTTTAAAATGTTATAGTGAACAGAAATTAACACGAGGCTCTTCATATAATCCTTGTTCTTAGGAGATAAAAATCATACAGAATGTACAGTAGAATTCAAAATAAAGGGAGATAACTCTGTAAATGATACATGTACGAAAATACAATAGAAATTGTAGCTCATCTTCTAAGAGCAGAAAGATTAGAATGAGTAATTATACATTTTATCATAAAGACCTATAAAGCAACTTAAAAACAACAGAAAAAATATGTAGTCTTTTGTGGGGTGTATCTCATTATACTCAATTGTGCATGATTCTTACAAAGACTACTACTTAATGTTTTTATCAGACATGTAATTTGTTTTTTCCAAGTATTCTCCATGCCACTGCAATTATACAAAACAAAATGTTTCACAGGAACTGCTTGATTCTTGTAAATAAAATTTCAAACAGTATTAATGGTAATTCTTCAATAAAAATCCTTGACTTTCTCACCTAATATAGTTTAGCATTTTTACTTTTCTAAATGTCAACAAATTCAGAACTAATTTCATCCTAACTTTTAATTGAAGTTTTACTCGACTTAAAGCAACACATAAAACCTTAATTCTTATATAAGACACAATAGTTGGAGAAAAAAAGAAAAAAAATGTTGTACATGTACAATGTACATTTGTGTGTAAAGGTCAACATTTTGAAAAAAGCATTATGCAACTTATTACTATTCAATTTATTGATAGATTGATTGTTGAACACCAACATCCTATGGCAGATATAATGCATAAAGTTCTGTAATGTCTTGGGTTAATTATGGGTCAGTAAATAGTAAGTGGTTATTATTTAGATCAGGATTAAGATTAATGTTGTATGCACAGACTTTCTCAAGACCATCTGTTGACTGATTCCAGTATCACAGGATAAAGATCTATTGTTTTATTTTGATAACATTTCATAACACTATCCTCCACTGAACATTACACTGATTTAAATAATTGTTTTTGACAAGTAAACATTTTGGTTCGATTGAATTTTAGAAACTTAGCCATTGGTCAGAGTTAGAATTTTAATGCTTTATATATACAATGTAATTTGTAGGAGGAGTTTTTGCGATGTTATATTCTCTGCAAGTTTTGAATCTTTAGTTAGCTTACCATCATGCTCAACTCTTATAACATCGAACGTTACATATAATGATGTTAATTGTGAATTATAGTATTTTCTATATTACATTATAATAAACAATATATATATTGAACAGTGGATTAAATACTTGAAATAGTGGAATGCCCAGCTCCTGTTTTCTGGACTTGTACTTTAATAGCTGAACAACGTGTCCCCAGTTGTTTACATTTCAGGACAGGAATGATTGACCAATGGAACAAATCCTGCTTTAGTCTATAAAGCACATTTTTAGAAACAAAATTTGTCTGTCGTTTTGAAACTGACAATGACACCTTAATTACTAAATAGGCATCATTTATTGAGCTAACTAGAGAGAAGTCTTGCAAACCAGATTTTATCTGCATCTTATAATATGATACCTTAAAGCAACTGAAGATTTATAAAAAAAAAAATTGCCACTTCATGTCATTGGGTAGCTATGATAACGTAACCATATGTCTGATACTCTCCCAACATGGTTACAATTCCATCCCATTACCAACAATGATGCAAGTCCATGAAAAATCTAATTAATTTGTCTGAAATGTATGAATTTGGACTCAACTTTCATATTATGTTCTTTAAACAACAACCATTTCACTTTCTTATCATGGAAGCAACAGAAACTAATTAATTGTCCACCTTCAATTTAAAAATGAATTTGGACATTTTGACTAAATTATGAGTTTAAGCAGGAAAAGAAATGATATCAGCAAGAGAATATAAAATATTTTTGATACATATGCATATTAAATACTTATCATATTACATGTACTTTGTGTCTCATATTTCTTTTGCAGTCAAAAAACAGTTTCGTCTCATTATAATTAAAAGGGTGGAATTCAGTGAACCCTGGGTTACGTTATCGTTACTAGTCATTGAGAGATCCAAAAAATTAGTACTGTACATATAATTTACATATTCTTAAATGTGAACTTCAGTTCTTGAATCTTTTAAGAGATTGTCCATCAGGCAAAATCCTATGATAAGGGTGGTACATGTACACCATAATTTTTTTCCCCGACTGAATTTTTTATTCCAATGAAATGTTTTGTATCATACAAAAGATTAACTAGAATAATTCAGTGGTTATCCCATTCACTTTCGATTGCTACATTACTTGTATGGCCAGTGACTGATAGAAGGTGCAAAATTATTGCAGTTAACAAAAGGTATAAAAAAATCAGAAAATGATATTTAAGTTCCGAAACAAAGCAACCAAATTATTTCACAAAATAAAGAGTTATATCCCTTTTTATGAATTGTATTTATTTTTCTTTCATTATTTGCCTACAATGTACATGTACCTACCTACCATTTTTTCTAACTGGTGCATGTAGCAAGAAAGAAGACTTTTTTCACCTGCATGTTATCACAAATCTTGACATATTCATGAGAAGTGAAAATGGCACCATAAAAAAATCAAAGGGATTGTGAATACGTGAATGTGCCAAATCACTCATCAACATCTTGTTTATACAGTCTCATAAAATGTAGTTCTCTTGGGCAAATGATTATCATCTGATGAGTTGTCATAGCAGAAGCTTTAATAACAAAAGTATAGTTTGATTAGATTACTTTCAAAGTCATGATTTAAGTGCATACATGTGTAAGTTGTTCATTAAAAAATCAACTACATGTATCATTTTTCAGGTCAAAAGCATCATAGGACATAGCTTTTAATGTGGCTCTTATAATATAACATTGTCATCTTCCCCAATCAGAACTGCCTCATATCAAAATCCCATACATATACAGATGTAGTGATGTACATGTAAATGCTTTAAAAATATATTCACCTGAATTTATAAAGTTCCATTATGCATGATTGATTTTTTTACTACACGCCTAACATAACTGACGACAGCATATACAAATATATCGAGATGAATATTTCCGACAAACAAAACTCTTACCTGCTCCCATTAAAATGAGATTTTAGTTCTTGAACAATTTGTTCTGGGGTATCTTGCTGGTGTGCCTTCGGAGTCGGTTCCTTGACTTTGGAAACAGAAGTGCTCTTCGCACAATGGAATCCCAGAATAAAAGTAAAAAGCACTATGAGCATCAATTTCCATATTTTGTTTTCGGTCGTCATTTCATTTTAGGAAGCGAAGATGCCTTATTGAAGTATCCTCATAATCATGTGCAGCTCTCTCAAAATTTGTTGACAGACTGGCCGGAAGTCGGTAATTTATTCGGAACCTTTCTTCAAAATTAATTAAATCTAACGACCAAAAATATAATGATTTTTTTTATTTTATTTATTTGTTTTATTTTTTCTTTCTTCGACTTGAATGAATGACTTTCTTGAAAATTATCTTCAATACCGATCACAGAAAATATAACTGTATTATTTGAGTCATTAGATACATTGCATCATTTTATTCAAATGGTATTTAAAGTACGTCGCGTCTAATATCTTTTTCGGTTATTGAAGAAATGATACGAACAAATCGCCCCATTTTTTTCTCGGGCCAAGTAAACTGAGCATGTGATGTTAAACTGTTTTTCGGTTGTTGTTGTTGCTATTGTTTCTTTTTTTGATTTGTTTTGTTTTGTTCTTTTTTTAATAGAACTTTTCTTGACGGTAAGGTTTTGACTTTTTTTCATACGTTTTATACTGATATAAAAGGCAGATTATATATAGCTAATAAAGGTCATATATAGTTTTATATGTTATAGTTCATCAACAGTTTTTCTTACGTTTAATTACAGTAACATTGTGACACAGACATTTATTGTAAATATATTCGAACGAATAAATACTCGTAAATATAAAAAAGACGTGCAACGAAAATAAAAATGGATTCAAAATTTAATTTGATATAGAGAATTTATATTGCACTCCCTGTTTTATAAATATAAAAAAATGAAGCTATCTTTGTCCATCAACATAAATTCCTACATGATACTGACGCATAAAAAATTGTGTGCCGTTCGAACATTTTAATTGTCATTAACATTTAGAACATTTTAACAAATGTTAATTTAATTTCCTGAGGTCGTCCCGCAAATTGTAGTCCAAAAAAAGCTTGTTCCAACTTCTATCTACTATTTTGTCGGATTTTGAGAGGAGCCTTAGCCTCCCTGATAGCTTCAGTTTGAATAGCAACATGTCAAAAATGGGAATTTACAAATATTTAAGAAGAAAGTGATACACTGCAAGGACAAATGTGGCAACTGATGACTTTGAATTCCACAGGTAAAATCTAGTTTTTCAGCGGTTTTAAGAATTGGATGTCCTTTTTCGCCTGGGACCAATGCCTATGAGAGAGATTTTATTCTTCTTCTTCTTCTTCTTCTTCTTCTTCTTCTTCATGCAGACCAACTATGTTCTATTGGTTAATTGATTTACAAAAGTAAAGGCAAAAACACACTTCAGTCTCGGTTCTCTTATATACTTCATGTAATCAACGAATTAACTTGAAAAATTCCATGTTGAATTTATAAAAAAAAAAAACACTTGGGGTACATTGTAAAACGTCTAATGATGCTTGTCTACCGGAGCTTGCTAGACTGCCTATACAGAAGGTAATATTATTTCTGTGATTATTGGGTACTATAAAAAAAAATCTTCTTTCTGATGAGAATACACTAGCATATGGAATTTATAAATTAACAACAAATTCTAATCTATTGACAAATACCGTCCAGAAACTTTTGAATTCGTTCGGCTATTGTTAATTACTTAATAATTTTAATACGCTCAATTTAAATTTTAAAACAGGTTAAAAAAAAGTAACGATATATGTAATCAACAGCAGAATTCTAATATAAAAAATAACTCTTAACAAGTTTGTTTTTCCATGGGAGAAGGTGCTACAAGATGGGGAAATTAAAGACCAGTATGTATTTGACTGATAAATCCATGATCTGCAAACTAAGAAAACGTTCTTATCAACTAATGATTGAAAGAAAAAGACATACATGTATTCAAACTCTATTGCAGAAAGAATATGTCAAATATGTAATTTCTCTATTGAAGACGAATTTCATTTTCTATTTCGCTGTTGCTGTGTTACATAACACAGCCAGACATTTTCAAGCAGAAAATAATTTCTTTCTTTAAAACCTACAATAAAATGAACAATACATAAAAAAATATAATTCTCTTGCATCCTAAGGATATTTTCCAATTTCATAGCATAGTGTAATAAGGGAAAACAAGATGTAAAACCATTTCACACTTTCAGTTTTTACATTGGTTATCAATATTTGCATAATTTACTCAACATAATAGACAATTTGATCCTAGCCTCCAAATAAATCAAACGGTTGCTCCCTTAGTCGAAGTACTACTCTTCTTTCTCATATTGTCTGTCGAGTATGTACATATTCAGCATGTCTTATATTTGGACGTGGTACGCATATGCTTTGACTTGGCCGATTTAGTATCATTTCAACTCATCAGCAAAATATTGATAATTTGGCCAAAATCGCTGTTGGCTTGTTTTTCAATTCAAAACTAGTAATCAGTTAAAAAAATTTGTTTTGTACCCTTTCTACTCTTTTTCAGTAGGTCGAATTTGTAATGTGATAAGTTTGCAATATGCCGAATACGTGAGTGCCGAGTTTTAAGTGTGCCGACTTATCCTGCTTCATTTCGGAACGACTTTAGACTTTACCAATTAACGCGAAATTGTCTAGCAGATGATGGAGACAGTTTTGGTTCAATAATCTGTAGGATTGGAGATTGTTACTGAGTATATTTACAAAATTTCATAATTTTATTGTAGAAAGATATTTTTTGTTCTGATATTCATAGTTCTAACACACAGTAGACGTGTTTTTTTTATGAGGAAAGCCTCTGGCCGTGACAGGGGCTTGTCTTGTGCTGTTTAGCCCGAATTTCCTCTGACTCTGCAACCCTCCTCTTTTTTATTTGGATATTGATATGTTGGTTTGGGGTCAGAATGATGTGTCATACAAAAAGTTGGGAGATTCAGTGGAACACTGGAGTACTGCCCTTCATGATAAAAAGAAAAGGGGATCATGATAAGAAAGGGGACCAGGATATTCTTAATTAGGCCCAAAGTAAATGTTAAAGACTTAGTAAATACATAAAACATCATACATAATAAAATTTGACTAAAGTAATATGTATACAAAACAAACTAAAGAAGGAATGAGCATCCTGGACAAAAAACAAAAAACAAAAACATTGAATCATTTGTCACTAGTTCAAGGAACCAAACAGTATAAGGAATAATTTAAGGCTAAACCTGGACTCAGATATCATATAAAAGGATAAAGAGCACAATCTTATATGTATGTTTCAAGTTAAATGACCCCACATACATTGTAATAGAAAACATCCTTAGTTTGGTTGATTTTCTGATGTACAAATACACACTCTTAATAGTGATATGAGTAGTGTCTCTCCTTCACCACAGTCATTTTATAAATGCCAAATTAAATTAAGAACTTTTAAAAATGGATGTTTAAGAATGTCTTTTTGA
Organism: Perna viridis; assembly: GCA_037379345.1. Taxonomy (NCBI): domain Eukaryota; kingdom Metazoa; phylum Mollusca; class Bivalvia; order Mytilida; family Mytilidae; genus Perna; species Perna viridis. Next base: position 26,253,077 of record CM074515.1, read on the forward strand.
AATTCTGATTCATGAGTTTTAAACTATTTCCAAATCTCTGGGTCCGTAATAGGACTGAAATCCCAAGTACATAATTTGTATGATACATGTACATTTGTATCTTATTTAAATACATGTAAGAACAGATGTAATATTATCTCATTCAGAATTCTTTCAATGGGAATTATTATTATACCAGAACAAATCATAAAATTATATCTTACAAAGCTTTACAACTTTTGATGTAGCAGAACATTATTTGATAGGTCATGGTGTCTGATTTAAACAGTATAGAATCTTTTTCATTTTTAGTTCTCTGGTCTTTGACATTTAGATTCTTATTTAGGAGACATATTGTATACAAAAACTTCACACAATCTCACAGTGCTTGCTTTTCACCTGAACAAAAGTGTCTTGTTATACCCTTGCTAACACTACCCTTTTTTCTTCCATCTGTTCATATTCTAAGTGATCTAGAAGATACATGTAATCTTACAACAAATCTGAATTTCTGCACTATGTTGAATTTCAGGACTTGAATTCATCTTTGATAGACTAGATCAGGGTTTGACACTAATATCATTTGTTTGGTGGTCAGCAGGACTAGTTCAGAGGTTAAATAGGTAGCCCCCAGATGGTGATGACGGTTCTGTTCTTAGATCTTATGAAAAATAAGGCTAAATTTAGAAAGCCCATAGGACAACCATGAACATTTTTCAAGTAGTCCTCTCTAAAATCAGGGTGGCACAGGACTACCAGACTACTGTTAGTGTCGATCCCTGTAGATTAAGATGGCATTCTTTGTTATGCCCAATATGTTTGATATAGTTTTTAATCCTGAACTGTAAAAAGTTCATTACTTAATGGAACAGACAAATTCCACCCCATGTTAGTTATCTTTATTGAATCTGTAAAGTTTTATTAAATTGATTAAATCTTCAGCTTATTCTCAGTGGTCATGTTTGCTTCTATATGTTTACCCACGAATCTGACAACTAAGTTTTGAAAAGCATGAAAATTGATTCCCAAGTTAATAAAAGTATTTTAGGCCACAATAAAAAAAAAATCTTAGATTCTCATCCAACTTTGCCCAAAATTTGGAGGAGTAGTCTAATTTTGTTTTTTATCAATCTTACAGAAAAAATGCTGTAAATTTTGAAAAAATTGACATAAAATGGACAAAAAGTCAAAATACTTTTTGGGGGGTTAAAAAAAAAATTCGAGTTTGGAGTGGCTCAGGAGAATCTTGGATGATTTGTTTTGGGGGGCCTTATAAGTATATTTTGGGTTTCCTAGTTTGATTTTTACTGTGGTTGTGATATAAATTATAATTGTTGAATATGATTTACTTTTTATAATTTCAGAATGAGATATATTTGAAACTGGACCAATATTAAGTATCATACATCCCAGAATTTACACTGTGGTCAGTATGCCTCTCTATAGAACAATGATGACGTACACGACCTTGTGGACCATTGCTGATGTTGTCGAGCAAAAATACATATCAAAGAAAGAGAAACATGATATAATGAAAACTGTCAGAATAGCAACCGTTGGAACTTTTGTAGTTGCTCCATTAGTTTTTAATTGGATAAGACTAGCAGAGAGATTATTTCCAGGAAAACGCATGAGAACTGTGATTACCAAAGTCGTAATTGAACAAGTTTCCTTTGCTCCAGTTTCTATATCATGTTTTTATGCAGGTATAATATTTAATTAAGATGTTAAATGAGAAAAGGTATTTTTAAACAGAATACAATAACAGATTATCACTTGATGAAAAATGTGGTTAAATTATAAGTCAAAGGAATTGATGCACTTAACCCCAATGTTGGTCCTTAACTAAACAACATTTTGGAAACAGCATACTCAGGAGAAATTCAAATGATCATGATCATTTTAATTTTGGATTAATTTTGATAAGAATGCTTGTGATCATAGTGTGATGACACCATAGTCATCAACTTTTTCACAGAAAGTATTAATGTTATATCAATATGGTCTTTGTCAGCAACAATTATTCACAAAATCCACAAAAGACCCATGAGCAAAGAACATATAAAATAAAAAAAATAGTACTCTTGAAAGTTATAGGACCCCAGGGTAATGATTTTACATGGAATAAGATTCTTTACAGTTAATGATGATCATTTTGATCTTATTTTACTTCAGCTACCTCAGTTTTAGAAGGGAAGAATGTCCTGGAAGAAATAAAGAAAAAAGGACCAATCACTTGGAAAGTAGGTTTAGAATAGTGTAAATTTTAAAGAAATTAAGTGATTTGCAATGTTTTTATTCATTGCACAAATGCATTAAGTTCACAATTATTAAAATGTGCATTACTAGGGTACATAAATTTTAACATTTTAGATGCGAAATATTTTAAATTTTTTAAAAAATTGACTGCTGAAAGTACTAAATTTCAATAATTAATGTGTGCAATATTTCTGAATTTAGATTATTGTAAAAACTACTAGTAAATGACTTGAATATATCACAGTTAAAATATTTGGATACCAAGTATGGTTCAATTTTCAGTAGTCTCTAAAGCACCATGTTACAGTACTTGAACTGATCTGTGCAACTATAGTTTGCGATCATTCATTAATCACCAATCAGTTTCATACCAGTCATCAATCTGTCCAACCCATCTATAAAATGGGTGATTGCTTCCTTTTCGGCTCACTTCGCCTTAAAGGCCATGTAAGCTTTTCTCATCACTTGGCATCCGTCGTCATCATCGTTGTCTGTTGTTAACTTCTTTTTAAAAATCTTCCCCTATGAAACCAATGAACAAAATTAGATAATTCTTGGCATTCTACTCCCAAAATTATATCCATTATTGTCCCTCACCAAAAACATGGCTGCATGGCCACTGTTATTCTTCTGAGACACCATAGGCTCTTTGGCTCAAAGAGATCTCTCTTCCCTGAAAATTTCAAGATAACCGATATTCTAATTTTGGAGTTATTGCCCCCCCTTTTTTTTTTTACAGTTTTTGCCTATTATCTAGTAATGATAACAGTTGCTGATTAATGTAAAGTGATAAAATGTTCAGTTTTTAAATATCTATTTTTTTGGTGCAAATTTCAGAAAAATCTGTTGACCCTTCCTTGAGTTATGGTTCTTAAAAGTGCCATTTTTGACATGTTTATCAGTTTTTGTCAATTATTTGGAAAATGAAAGCAGATTGATGATTGATGTCAATTGATAAAATGTTCTGTATTTCAATATCTATTTTTAGTGCAAATTTCAGAAAAATCTGTTGACCCTTCTGTGCATTATGGCCCCAGTAAGTGTCATTTTGACCATTTTCCCTTTCTTTTGCCTGTTGTTATCCTTAGCAGATTGATAATTGATGTGTATTTTAAAAATATATTTGTAAAAGTATGGAAGGACGTATGATTGGTGCACATTTGGGAAAAATCTGTTGATTCCTATTTTTAATGATTTTTTTTGGGCACTTTTAGCATGTCATTCAGTTAACATAAGTAGAATGATAATTAATGTTTAAATGTTCAGTATCCTGACAAATATCATCTGTGCAAGTTTTGTCAAAGGTGTTTGACCTTTTAAAGTTTTGCATGTATTCAACTTTTTAAAGCTAGTAAACCAGGTGAGTGATTCAGGTTTTTTGGGAGCCTCTTGTTACATCACATGACCAATGATCTGTTTATATATTTTACAGAGTTGTTTGTTATAGATTTCCATTTTTACACACATTTACTAAATTATATAAATAGAGTTTTGTCTGACTCTAGTCCAAGTTCATTAAGAATATGTGTATTGGGAAATATGTTCCCTCACCACATGATATTGCAGTGGAACTGAGTTACCAATGATAAGAGTATTAAAGGTAGTTAGAAATTTCATGTCAGTGTTTTACTAGGAATTAAATATAGAAAGGCACAGTATTGGAAAAGGAACACGCAAGTGGGCTAACTTTAGTCATAAAGATACACCTTTTTATTTTGGACAAAATTGTGATTAAATGCTATTTTAATTAGAAGTTCCTTGGTTTTTATTTGCAGTTTAATGTAATGTAAGTAGAACAATTCAAAGCTTTTTAGATTATGATGATTTATAGAGTGTAAACTTTCTCATTTTCTAGAAATACTGACTTATATATCAAATTTCTACTTGGGAAAAGTATATTTTGATATTTAAGCATCAAATAATTTAACATCTTTTGATTTATCTTGAATTAAAAACTTTCGAAATTGTCAGACATTGGCCTGGACTTGACTGGAAAGTTTTGTACCATATTCTATTAGCAGAAGTTTCATCCAATAGCTAGTTATGTATATTTTCTATTTTCAGACTGGCCATTCTTACAGATGGTTAATTTTGGCTTTGTGAAGCTGACATACCGTCCCTTTGTAGTGGCTGGTGGATCATTTATCTGGTCCTTATTCCTGTGTTTTATGAAAGAAGATGTAAGAATATATAATTTACTATAATAATTATACCAAGTCATATCTGAATTATTATTGTGCTATAATTTATATCTTTCACTTACTTATGTGCCTCAGTCTTTCTGTTTAGGATCAGTCAATTCACTTTTAAATGTAATAAAAATGTATCAATTCAAAAAAAATTTCTTGGATCTGTGCCATCTACCAGGAAACTCATTCAAATTCTAGCCAGTCCTGAATACTATTTTTAAATATATTTACTATATGGCTATATACATTTTTGCTAAAATTAGTCAGCCCTGCTAAAAAATAGCCAGTCTAGGGCTGGCCGGCAGGCTACTATTTCTAACTCAGCATCCACCCTAAAAACAAATAAGGGAAGGATGCATTTTTTTCAAAATGAACTTTTTCATTGCCTCCATAAAATGATAAAATAATATTTATATGTGATTTTTAATATTTTTCTTAGAAAAAAAAACAAATTTAGGGAAGTCATTTTTTGTTTTTTGGGAGAAATGAAGGTTCAGTATTAAAACATGAACTTTGCTTTCTTTGAATATAGGGTACCTATCTGTTATCTTCATCTCCTTCTACACCACTCAACAGAATTTAATGAAACTTTCACAGAATCTTTATAACATATTCCCATTGTGCACCTTTTATTTTAGTTTTTTATCTTAATATTATTTTGGATATTTTTCCATTGAAAAACATCTACTTTGTATGTTAGGAATACAGGGTACCCATCTCTGAACTCTAACCACATGACTGAATAGAATTTAAACTCTCACAGATTGAATCTTTATTAAATGTTCCTATTGTGTACCTCCTATTTTAGCATTTGATGAAATCATCTTACAAATATCAGTCAAGGGGGATAACTTTTTATAAGTTTTTCAAAAGAGTACAAATGTGTTTGCATAGGGTTTTGTGAACATGCTTGCTAAGTTTATTTAATTGTTTCTGTTGAGGGTAGAGAGCATTGGGTATCCTTGGGTGAGCTTTGCTCACAGTATTTCTGGTATAGTTTTTCTCGATTATATTTTTTCAGAAGAAAAATGAATCTGACTCATCAAGTAATGAACAGACAGTACAGCCATCAGGACATATACAAGAATCAGACTAGAATATTGTTAAATTTATACAAGGAGGATTTATATAATTATTTTTATGCAAATTTTATTCAGGTGATTTTACAGTATTTGACTGCCCTTTATCCAAATAATCTTATTTTATCTGATTATTTGTTTATGATAGTGATTTATTGTTACTGTTTTATACCAATACATCGATCACAAGTTTGGGGAAAGTGCTACTGTGTTTTGTTTATTTTGTTGAGAGTTTTATTGTTAAGAATGGTGCCTACCCTGTGGTGTGAGGGTTTCATTGTCATTCATTGAAGACCCATAGGTGGCCTTGAGTTGACAAATTTCATCCCTATGGGGTTGATGTCTCTTCTACATACTTACCATATCCTGATAATTCATTCTTGTTATATTTGACTTAATTTTAGTAACATGAGTGGAAAATTGATATTTTTTTTTCAATTTTTAAAGTTTTAAAGAAATTTAGCTGTTCTTTTTCACGCCTTTACTACTACTAAAGGGAGGTAAGTTTCCATACGGTTCTGATTTATAAGATACACCGTTAGCTGACAGAGGTAAAGCATAGAATTTAAAGCATGGATATTTTTCCCACTTGTGATATATGTATAGTCACTGTAGTAGGATATTTTTTAGCAAGTGGTCTTTTTAGGGCTGGAATACTGTGAATATAGAATATCATAAAAATCTTCATATGGCATCTTGTAAAATGCAAAATACCTAATAGGGGATATTCCTGGATGTGAAATGAAAAAAAAATTATCACATTCTGTTATATTGGGTTTTTTATTTATTGAAATACCTTTTGTCATTGGTTCATGCCCAGAACACTACACAAAAATTTAGTCCAAATATAATTCCTTTTATATCATTCAATACATCTTTTATATTTTATATTTATAAATATTGTTTCTGGCAATGATTCAGTTCAATAATATTCTATTATTTCTGCGAATAAAATTAAGATCTGGTCTTCAAATGAACTGAAGATTTTAGGGACTCCTTTTTGGATATTTAATAGTAAATTACCATTAAGGGAATGAAGTTCTTGCAGTGATGTGTCGAGAAACTTTAAATTTGCTAAGCATGTTCTTGTTAATAATAAGTTAAAATCTACATCCTATCATCAAAATGTTATGATTAATTAACAGGAAGTCAAAATTGGGGATTTTAATCATGTAAAATTTGAGGGAAATTCAAATTGATAAAAAGTGTCTAATTGTGAAAATCTTATATTGATCAAGGAAATTATTTTCTTAAGCTGAAATTAGTTCTCTTTATGTTAAATTACAGTGTAGGATAATGCTCTGTTGAAGTACTTTTGAATGTGATTGCAAATTAACTTTGTGACAGGGTTTAAAAATTAGGAAAAGGGTGAAAACGAACAAATTTTGGAAATGTTTGTGAAGTTGGATAAAATTTTACTATCCATTACAGTTATTACTTCAGAAATCAATTGTTTTGATTGACATATTTGGAAAAATAGGTATAAATAATATGGGAAATGCAAATGTTTGATTTTAGTTTTATTTTACATCATGTAATCTTTTAAATTTTGTTCATTCTTCAGTTACACAAGAACCAAACCCCCACCCCCCCCCCCCAAGTGCTAACAGCACTTTGATTATATATTTCAACAATTAAACTTATTTCAATATAAATTAGATAGTGTTAAACATTAAGTGTGTTATGAATTCTTGCTGGGCTGGATATCAGTTTTACTACTGTAATGGGTGACAGGTTCAGCCTGAGTAACATATAGACTACCCATACTTTTAATAAACATATGATAAAAGTACTATTTCTTCAATATTTTTAAAAGTTTGTGGATCTGATGTAAAGGATTTAGTAGGACTAACTTGATTGTCAATGTCGGACATACTTTATCTATTTTATTGAACCTTGAAAACCATTATCTTTATCCCTTTAAATGCTGATTTCAGGGACCTCAAAAATGAATGGAGTAAATAAAATGTTAAACATTGTAGCTTCATTCAGTCTAAATAACATACTGACAGTTTATTGGTTTTTAATTGACCACTTTGCTAGAAAATGTTACTTCTTGAAATGGTTTTGTTATTGAATATATTGGTCAGGGTCATATTAAATTATTTTTTTTTTTATTTTTAATTAATTTTATGTATATGTATTTATTTGATTGTTGACATCTAATGTCTGTGAAGGATTTTGGAATGATTTTTTTTCCATCTTCCATTTACTTTTTTAACTCTGCACATGAGTGAGTTGATTTTAATTCAGACCCCTTTTGTACAGGTGCTGCACAAAGCCATAAGAAATAAGCAGAAATTTTGTAGTTTGAATATTGAGAGGCCTCATGATAAATATATGATAAATTATAATTAATTACAATTACATTATCTGTTAATGAACTGCAAGTAATGATTTTTTTTGTTTATAATAGTTTACTAACCATAATATTAAGTACTGGTTTACATAAGAATCATGCAAAAAAGGGAAAAGGTGATACAGGTACTATTTAGTTAAATACTTTTAAAACAGTCTGAAATCTATCAGGAAGTATAATTGGTAAAATTACATATAAGAGTTTTATATATGATATTAAAAAAGTAATGGAATGAGTCATAACAGTTTAGTTATGTTCTATTGAAAATATTTTTGTGTATTTTTTAACTATAGGTAATTTTATGACAAGTAATGTTTTCTAACTTTCCCATTCTCCTGGTTCTCAAATCACTGATGGGATACTGTGGATAAATAATAAACAGTATTAAGAAAGTTGTTGGAAATGTAGATTGATCACCCTCTGCCTGATTCTTAGATGAATCAGTACTAAATTCACTTGTACTAATAGCAGGGTAAAGTTTTCAGGTAAAACAGATATATAATGTTTTGTTTAAGTGTTATGGGTTTGGAGTTTTGACTAAGTGAAGGTCGGTGATAGCTGTATATTTGCTGTTCTTTTTCACAGTTGGTTTTGATGATTTTTCATTAAAAAAATTTGTGTTCTTCACATGTGTCACACACCTGTAATCTTCTGTGTACAAGTAAGACTTGTATATGTACATTTGTAAGTTCTTTTATTTGTGGGTATCAATTTCTATGGGTTGCTGTTTCTACTTTATGAATTCATGAATTTTATTAGGAAGTTTTTGTATTTATAGAAATCTTATATTTCGTTAAATTTTATTTGTAGTTTTATGGAAGCACAGAAACCACGGGAAATAGTACCTCCCACTATTTAACAATAGCAGTTTATCATTTTTAAGAGTCTACCACAAGTTACATACTTCTGTTGAAATTAAAGATCAACTGCTTTTAGAAATAGCTGGGTAGGATTCATTGGAATTATGAATACATTTAGATTTTGAACTTTAGTTACTTTATAGGAATAATTCATATACAAGGAATATGCAATGTATTGTATACAGCAATAACCAAATATTTATCACCAATGACAACCATAAGTACTAATGAAAAGATGTCTGAGAGACCTACGCTATATTATTTTTCTTTCTTAGTAGTAACTAACATTAACTTTATACAGAGAAACCTGTCAAATGCATGTTTTGTTTTTCTTAGACAGGCATTCAGTGTATGCAGTTGAAAATTGCATTGAAATTTATGATGGAACTTAAGGAGGTGGGCTTATGGTAAGGGAAATATCTCTTGAAATCAGTGATATGTTTGTATCGTATTTAATTTCACCAAAGCTTATCAAGCTTTCATTTGAAACAGAATGAAATCAGTTAAAGTTACGTTGATGCTTACATAATATTGATGTAAAATGCTGAAAACAAACGTTCCAATGATTTATAAGAGTTATGTCCTTACCCTAGGACTACCTCCTTAAATCTTGTTTACACAGGTTTCCAGTTTATTCTGGAGTTCTGTTTAGAAATTGTCTTACTGTACATGTATAAGCTTTTCAAGGCAGCGAAGAGTGATGTACAGTGTATATTGAAAATGCATTACTACGGTATTTTGAACTTTACTAAAGATGTACTACTAATGAGATATGTAATTTCTACTCCCTTCAAATTGCTCTCTATTATTCAGAAGCCATGTGTGATGTTGTGTCTATTATATTGAATTCTATTTTTGTCTTTCATTTTTCAAAGTAAAGTGATATATCAAGATTATTAAACTGTTTTTAAAAGAAAATCCATTTTTATTATCAAACTAGAGCCAGAGTCAAAGATTAAAGTTTGTATAGTTAGAAGTGGTGCAGTGCAAATGGGCATATCTTGTGAATGTTATTTATAGGTCTCTGCTCAGGAAGGGCAATGGTTACATGTGCCTGTTCACAGTCAAAAGATATTGGTCATTAATGTGTCTTTGTGTCGTTTTATTACTTTTATTTTGATTATGAGAAATTGTTATCCTTCTGTTACCATGGTTTTATTACTCTTAGTACTCTTACTCTAGTCAAAGGTGTGTTTACACCTATTGAAGACTTCATGGTTACCTCTTAAGGTATTTACTGTTATGGACTTTTAAAATTCAGGATAAATAAATTTATCCAAACCCCTCCTAAAAATCAAATGTTTGTGCTCTAGTTGTTTTTGACTAATGGTTTTGTAAATATAGTGTCTAATGCATGTTTAGATAGAAATGTGAGTTACCCTAAGGAGTAGTACTTCCACATTCAATACTTTACATCTAAAACCATTCAGTTGGATTATCTCACAATACATGAATCTGGCAACCACTGCTATATATATTCATCATTTGCATATAGTACCTGACCTTCTGAACTTGATCAAAATCCATTGAACTGTTCAGAAAGATTTGCATTGACGAGCATAACATGTAAAATCCTTTCACTGGATTATCTTCCCTTTTCTAACATACTAGTGTATGATGCCTTACAATAGTAGTTCACCAAAATCTAGTCAACAGCTTAGGAAAAATTTTGCTCATATGGTACATGGACAGGTGGACAATGATTTCTTTATACCCTCGAACTTAAAATTACAATGGAGTGTGATAATACTGTATATTCATATGCGAGTCTGGTATCTTAAAATGTATAAAATCTTAAGTTGTCACTCTCATCCTAGCATTTTCATACAACTGCCAAAAAAAATTGCTGTTGTATAATGGTATGGCGCTGGTCGTCCAAAAATGACTTGAATATTAGATTTTTTATCTTTACCGATATTTTAAACAAAGTTCCAAATCACAAAAGGAAAGTTTGTATTGATTTTGGGAGTTAAGGCCCAAACTGTTTTCAGCATTTCAGAGAAAATTTGTAACTCCAGTACAGATGATTTTGATATTGTTCCACAATATTCTATACTACCAAGGGAAGGCTGGAAATGATTTTGAATGGGTTAAAAATTGAAAATTTCATAAATTTGGGGCCGAAAGAGGATAGGGGAGAAACATGCATTTCCCTGAAATCCAGACAATAACTTTACTTTTAGTGGATGGATCTCTGAAATCGTATTACAAGGTGCTATACCATCAAAGGAAGACAGGGATTGATTTTGTGGGTAAAATTTGAACCTTTTAGGAATTGGATTCCAGAAAGGGACCAGAAACAAATATTTTCCATATGTTTGAACAATAAATTGAGTAAAAATGAATGGATTTCATACAAATTTTACTAGGTGCTGTACCAAAACAGGAAGACTGGGATTGATTTTTGTGGTTATGAAATTAGCCAACCGAAGAATGCAGGTCCACAAAGGGACCAGAATCAAGCTTTTTTTCTAAATTCTGAATAAATTGAGTAAAAGGGATTGATCACTTTGAAATTATACAGGTGCCATACTCCAAAAAGAAGATTAGGATTGATTTTGGAGGTTTTGACTGGAACCATTAAGGAATAAGGGACGAAAAAGTAGCCACTTCAATTCTTGTCAAATTCTTATCCTGTGCAAGCATCTTATCATAATCAAATTCAAAGCTGTATCAAATTGAAAGGTGGTTCATACCTGCCCCAATTGTTCAGGATTCAATCACAGTTCTAATCTGCAACTCGTCAAATACACCTGAATAGAATTTGATGAAACTTAAACAGATTCTTTGTATGATGCTAATGTGCACCTATTTTGTTTTTGCATCTCAATGCCTTGAATTGCCTATTTGGTTTCTTAGAAAGTTTCTGGAGAACACATTGTACAACTTGTTATAGCAATTTGATATCTTAGCCCATGCTTTATGTAAAAGTTTTAATTTTCACTGATTCTGTCGAGTGAACATAATTGTGGGGATCACTTTTCACGGTTTCAAACATATTTGGTATTATGTAGTGTAAAAAATCTGTTTCGCGGGTGCTATTTTTTGCAGTTTTCTATTCACCGCAAAAATAACCGAAATTACTACTTATACAGTATACTTCTGTGAGATTAGGGGTATCACTAGTGGTCACTGACTCTCAGGTTTCTTGTTTCTCTATAGGCAGATAGATATTTTGTTACAACAGAAAGTGAGTCCAAAACACACCACATAATTCAAAATGTATCTACTTTGTTTAATTCCTTTAACAGCAGTAGAATCAAGATTCAATTTCAACATTCCTAGTCCTTCAATAAATCTAGAGATTCACCGAAGTCTGATGTAGGGCTAAAGGGCTACAAAAAATCAAAATAAGTCCTCCTGAAAAAAGTGGAGTCTCAGGTTTTAAGACCTTTAAATTAACCTTATTCTGGGTTTATCTTGCCATTCAAACAAAAACCACCAAGTAGTAAATTAGATGTACAGTTTATTTCAAACATATCAAGCAAATAAATTTGAGTGAGAATCAGGAATGCTGTTCATACAAATTTTACATTCCCTTCTACATACCACAGCCAGGCAAATGAACATGGTGATGTTTATAATACTCGAAACAAATCAAGTAACAGTCTTTTTAAGAATCATGCAAATTCTGTAATATGTGATAGACCCCCCAAAAAGGCTACATATTTTTATTTTTGTTTTTAAGTTGCTTTATAGGTCTATATGATGTAATGTATTATTCATTCCAATCTGTCTGCTCTTAGGAGATAATTAATATTGAAAATCCAACAGTTTCTATTGTATTTTAGTGTCATTTCCTTTACAAAGTAATCTCCTTTAATTTTGAAGTCTACAGTACATTCTATATATTTTTTTATCTTCTATCAATAAGGGTTATATGAAAAACCACATGTTACTCTCTGCTTACTATGACATTTTAAACAAAATGTCAAAAATAAAAATATGTAGGCTTTCCAACCAAGAATCACATTTTGCATGATTCTTATATTGAAGCAATAGTAATTGGTTTAAATTAAAACACTTTTTTTAATATTCTAGCACATGGATTTCTCAACATATAAAGAAATATTCAGCTTTTTTTTTTCAGCTTAAAAATGATGACAAAAAACACATTTATTTTACACTGATTTACATTTAACAGGCAAACCTACCTTGAGATTCACTCATGTGCAGGTAGACTACTATACAAGTTTCAGAAAGCGAAAAACAGAAAAATTAATAAGTACATTTCATTTTTTTGCAGGCAACTTATTTTCATGGCAGTCGTTGATTAAAAAAAATACCAATATAGAACAACTGTGCAGAATCATTTGAAATAAAAAAAAAAAAAAAAAAATTAATACAGTTAAAGTATCGCCCTTGATAATATTCAACAACTGGGAAATTGAGCTCACATAAAAAAAAGAACATTTTTTTCATGGCAAGGGAAATAATTTTGATCATTGTAATTATCCCTGATGGAAACTTAAAAATCATGTCCAAACACCAGACATTAAATATAAAGCAATGAATATAGCATAGGTCAGTTTAAGCATCTGGCAGGGAATTTTCTTCCTTTTTTCTTTTCTTGGTGTAAAATTTTCTTTGATCGATGTATTCACTACTGTTCTTAGAACATAAGGAATTTCTCCAATACTTGAGGTAGTATACTAGGAGGATTATATCAGACATGAAATGATCCAATCAACATTTTCTTTAAGTGTATATGTACTTTTACAATAAAGATATCTCTTAGTATAAAGTACTTAAAGTATAAGCGTCTAGAGTTTTTATTTTGGTTTGTATTATCTTTTGGCAGCTCAGGCACAGGTACAGACATTTTCAGAACGAAGGACTCCAGAAAAAAAGGAGTTTTAGTTAATTTTTGCCAAACTGTGCCCAATATCAACAAAATTTTCCAAAGAAAGGGTCCAACCCCCAGAAATGGCTCTGGATCTGTCAATGCAGATGTAGTGAATGCATACAATGCAAAGTTTCATAATAGCACTTTTAAATTAGCAAATGCCTCTACCACAGACCAGCACTTTAAAAACTTTCTTCCCATTAATAGAATGAGACTATCAATTAAACATTGTGAATAAATAAGTACTTATTTAGTATAATCAAGTACAGCAGGACTCTAGGTTTACAAAACCTAATCTGTAGAATATTCTCTTGAAACAAGAAAATAAACATACAGGACAAATTAGCATTACTCTGTCAAAACTGTTAAATCTAATGGGATATGTTTCAATCAATCATTTTATGAACTATTCAAAGTCTCATGATGATCAGAGAAGGGGATATAAAAATCACCAAAAATGCACACTGAGTGGTCACAGATGCACAGAACAAAAGTCTTTTTTGTGCCCCTGCTCAAATTTCGATGGTTGGGGATAGGAAATTGTTATAAAAACAAGCCACTTATAGAATTTTTAATGTAGTGGGACCTTCCATTTAAAAAACATGGAAGAAAAATTTGATACATGCATAGCCATATATTTCATAAAAATTAAAACATTTTAAGACAACAAGCTCTTTAGGATTTTTACATTAACATTGTTAAATCAGAAATAACAAAGAATTATGATCCTTTTTTTCAAAAAAACAGGTAAAATATTATTCATCGTCAAAAACATAACCTTCATGGCACAATCTCCAAATAAGGAAAAATGAAACCAGAACATTTTACAGAGAAAAATTAACAAGCAATATTAAAGAAGCTGGACTTATGTTTCAAAGTAACATTTTATCCTCTAAAATCATATAATACTAGTACAATGAACCCCGAACAAAAAGAAAAACTGCCAAAAGCAACCACAAAAGTCAGCCCTATTACATCAGTTTCTTCATTTTTCACCTGTATAAACCAAACATCTGTCCAAAACAAGCACAATCTTCATCAGCAATATCAGTGTTTAGTTTCGACAGGTTTAACCATTTATCTTTTTTTTTCACCTATTTTTTTTAACATTAATCCGGTTGTGTTTACTGAAGCTTCTCTGTACTTGAATGACTTGTTGTTTTCTTAAGTTCAGGAGTTCAAAATTTTTTTCTCAAGTCAAGGACTTTTCAAATTTCAAATCAAAGGTCCTTAATAAAGCATCCATGAAGTAGATAGGAGACCCAGGACATAAGTAACGAAAAAGAATTCAAAGGTCCTGGTTCATAAAATCAGAGTCCAAGACCTAAACTAATACTAATTTACCCGAGAGTTTTAATGTGAATTTTATCAATCAATTACTAGTAATTAATTGTATAATATTAGCTTTAATCTACTGAATCAATTGATTCAAGATTATAAATTTCTCTTAAAAAAAAATATATATATAAACAATGTTACATGACACAATTCTGTTATTTTTTTTTCTAGATGAAATATTATTATGACATGAACAAGCAGTGCATCCCCTTGCAAAATTAAATAGCTATGTTTCAATGTAACCTGCTAGATGAAAGTTCTTTCTAAAGAACAAGTTTATATGGTATATAAGAAATCTCTTCTATTATTTTTTTCTTGTAAATATTTAAAGAAGGGGTTTACAAAGAAAAGGTCCCACACTTCATATTTATTTTCACCTTTCACAACTTAGTTGCAAGGGGATAAAATCATACAAACTTTTGGTGAAATCAAAATAATAATCACATGTATTCCTTTATTCTGCATTCTCTCCGTAGAACTTTTTGGAAGGTAGATATGGACAAAATTCAGTGTACAAAGTTAACATCCAAGTCATCATAGATCTATAGAAATAATTCATAGACCTTGAATGAACACACAGAAAAATACTTTAGCAAAACACCTATTTCAACATTAATTTTGCACAATGAAAATTTACAAATGATTTGATGAATTAACAACTGCTTAATTTTGTTAAATATTCTTAAACAAAACAATGTATATCTAAATAAATACAGGGTGTTAGTGTTAATGCCATTGAACCATCAAGTACATTTTTTTAATTAAAAAAAAAACAAAAACAAACACAACGTTTATCAAATTAAATGTGTCAAGTAATCTTACTCTTTAGTGTTTAAATTTTCTCTAAAGGTTTACAAATCAATATGCTTATATTTTTTTTCAAAGAACTGTTCAATCTTGTCAAGTTTTTTTCTAATACAAGTCAGCACAGTATTATTTTCTTATAAAATTTTATGAAAAAGGTTTATACATGTACCTGTATATGATTTTTTTTGGGGGGTGAGCAATATAATTTTTCCAACAAATGGAGTTAATTCTTAAAATGTTTTTAAAGAATTTTTTTTGTCATTTTCAAAAACCATAGCAACCACAAGAAATGGCACTTATGCAAGAAATGTAAATGTTCTTACACTACAGTGAAAATACATTTACTATAAAAAAAAATCCTTTGACATATAGAGGTGAGAGAAGGGACAATAAGTCTGAACAATTATGAAGTACAGGTATTTATAATTTACAGGCTGGGAACACTGTTAGCAGGATTTCTGACAAATTTGACATCTAAGAACTTTAAATACTGAAGTAAGGTTCAAAGTAAAAAATGAGTAACATCCTCTCACATAATTCATTGAATTCTGTCAACTAACAGTGTGGTGAAGCAAGTTTTGTAACAGATTGTATTTGTGCAATAAAATAAATTGAGTTTCTTTCATTCATGAATCCATTCCATCCTCAATAGCCAAGGTTTACAATTCACCTCTCATCATCAAATAACTTGTTTATATCAGTATAAAAAGTATACCTGTGCTAAAGACGATAGAACTACACCCAGCCTGTTTCTTATCAATAGTTGTACCTCATTTTTTCCTTTCATGATTAGAGACTATCATATTATAAAAACAGAAAATTTCATGAGATGTCTCATTCACTTTCATCAAAGTATAATTTGATGTAATTGGTTTGAGTTATCTCCCTTCCAAAGAGTCACTGTGACTAGTCCAGACCTTAGCAATGCAACATCCCTTCATTATCTAGGAAACCAAACATAGAATATTGATGCCTAAAAACTAAAGCTAGTTCCTTCTGGTGGTTGTGACAGTTTAATGTTTTCTTTTGCTACCATTTGCTTTTTGATACTTTCTAAAGCCACCCTAATTGTGTATCTTTCATCCCAGTTTTTCAGTATATCCACTTTCATAGGATCAATCTGAAATTATACACAAAATGTTATTTTTTATTATTACACTTTTTCATCACAAACTCCATATACTTATATGGGACATATATTTATGAGCATCTCAGCAGGTGTCTCTAGAAAAGCAGACGCTAACCCTATCGGTGCACCTGATCCATGCTCCCAGTTTTTAGTGGACTTCAGCAGAAATCAAAAGAATTGGTTCAGGGACCAGACAAGGAAAACAGACACACACAACAAAGAAATTAAAATAACCAAATTATTACATACAAAGCAACATAAGTACATGTAAATGAGCAACTCGGGTCAGGCAATTTAGCCTCCTGTGGTTGAGCCCTATGGTTCCTACTCCAGGAGAATACCACAGTAGGGTTCTTTAACGTGCGAAGAACGTGGCATCTCTCCTAACACAGTGCACCACTATGGTTTGTGGTCAGGTTTTCCATATTATAGCCTGACAACCCCAGCATGTAACTCGCCATGGGTAACCCATTCCACCACCTGGGGCACACAACCCAGTTGCTCTGTGGGTAGAGCGCCCAAGTCCTCAGCTAGGGTTCTGAGCACTATTTATTTGCCTTTTACGACAAGCTTAGTGCTGCAGCAGGCCTATTCTTTCAAATAAAGCTGAGAATGTGTACTTTAAAATCATATATGTAATTAACTACAAAAGTGTATGAATATTGTTTACATATGTGAGTGATTTGCCTCCATGCTGTCAGTTAGCAGAAAAGGTAAAAATGTGGATTTTCAGTATTATTTATTCAATTAAATTTTGTGAAGAATTTCTACAATCATCGTACCATTAGCATAATGATTTTGGAAGCCTTATTTTCCAAGCTTCGCAATGGTATGCAACTTTAAGATGTCATTTGTCCTGGGAATTCACAGTGAAACTTTGAAAATTACTTTTTTGACATGTGAAGTAATGGAAACGTTAGAAGTGGTTAGTGAGACCATAAGAAGCTACTTTTCAAAACCTAGATACATACAACTCATAATAAAAATTCATACAAACCTGTCATGGCATCCAATATTCTCCCAAAGTCAATTTTGCAATGGGCAGTCTATAACACTTCACTTTCAAGTAAAATTTTGTTAGCAATAGGGACATATAGATGTTAAAATATTTTGTCTTTGACAACAGCCAATTTTCGTTCTTGAATATTATGAGATTTTGCAGCACTGTAATATTGAGCAGCCTGCTAGATGTATTTCAAATCAATTTAGTACACTTAAAAAGGTAGACCTAGGGTAAGGGACACAACTCTTATAAATTATTGGAACAGTTGTATTCAGCATTTTACATTAATCTCATCTAAGCACCAAATTAATTTGGATTTATTTCATTCTGTTTCAAAAGCTTGATAGACTTTGGTGAAACTGAAAATGACACAAACATAACACTGATTTCAAGTTATTTCCCTTACCCTGGGTCTACCTCCTTAAGGCAAGGACGAAATATCTTATCATATTCACTTACCATACCAACATGAGGCCCAGAGTCAACTACACAGGACATTTTTACTTTGGTGACAAATCGTATAGTTGGTGGTTTCTTTGGATACTGTTCACCACATGTCACTTTAAGCGTGTATAGCCTATTCTCAAAAGGGGACTAAAATAGAAGAATAAATATTACTGATACGAATACACAAATTTAATTGTACTTAAAAAAAAGAAGCAACAACAAAAAAGTTGTACATTAGAGAGTGTAGATAAGCTTGAGAAATCCTGTGCTCTTAACATTCACTTAATCCTTAAATATTAGTACTTTGTTTGAATATTTAACATTTTTTTTTACTCATAGCGATTGGATAATTATGTACACCGTTTTCAAACTTTCAGATAGTGATTTTTATATATCTGCAGATTCTGTCTGCTTCATATTTTCAGCTCTAAAACAGTTTTCAGAGCAATTCCCTCTCAACCAAATTACATGTTTTTCCAATCAATTTTAAAATTTTGATTTAAACATGCTAGCTAAACCTTTAAAGTTAAAAATTAAAAATTTTACTACTTCATGAGCAAAAAGAAGGGTAATAATGAACTACATGTAACTGAACTAATAAACTCTTGGCAGAAGACAAAAACAATAGTCATAAAAGAAGTCTGTATAACAATTAGTAATATCAAAGCAAAAACTGGAAGGTTGGTCCTGATTTGGTACAGGCAATTCCAATGAAAATGTTAGGTTGATTGATTGTTGGGGTTTAACGTCTTAGCAGCAATATTTCAGCTATATTCAGGCAATGAACATGACATGGGACGATAAAATGAACATGAATGATGATGATGAAATGAAAAATGGGATGGGTAGGATCAGGCAATTTAGCCTCCTGTGGTGGAGTGCAAAGGTTCCTACTCCTATCAAATACCACAGCAGGGTTCTTTAAAGTGCGAGTAACATGGCATCTATCCCAACACGGTGCACCACTATGGTTTACGGTCAGGTTTTCTGTATTATAGCCTGACAACCCCAGCATGTAACATGCCAGGGGTACCCCATTCCATCACCTGGGGCACACAACCCAGTTGTGCTGTGGTAGTGTTCTAGGATTTTTCAGGAATCGAGGTTTCCTAGGGAAAAATCCATATAAAATCAACTTTCCCACAATCAATGACTGCTTTCCTAACAAAACAAATCCTTACAGCATATGAAGTTTTCAACTTGCCATGGGAAAGTGTAACTAAGTACCTAACTTTCCCGGACCCAAATTTCACTTGCCCCAGTTAACAGGAAATAGGAATCCTAGAACACTGTGTGGGCAGAGCACCTAGCCCCTGGCTAGGTTTCTGAGCAAAATTTAGTCCCTTTTATGACAAGCTTAGCGCTGCTGCAGGCCTATTCTTTGACACCCGGACTTGCACAGGGCAAAAAATGTTAGGAAAAACTGATTTTAATGCTTCCTCTATGAAGAAGAAACTATCTTTTTATATGCTTGGAGCACTGGGATGACTGCTATACATATAAATACAAAAAGAAATGAACTATTGTATAGGTAAATGTCCTCGTTTGGATCTCACTTTATTTTAAAAGCTTAAAAATACTAGCAAAAGAATACTAACTGTGAAATGCACATTTGCAAACAAGGTCATTAAATACACTTCTTCCTCTTATGCTCAATGATTTTTGCAGAAAATTTTCTCCAGCAGTGTTCTCCCCAGGATTTTCAGATATTGCTGTATTCAGTGCGTGTGACACGACATTAATATATCTCACTTCGAAACATGTCCATTTGTACATTGCTGTTTATGTTTACATGAATTATTTGTAGGTAAATATTTTACCTTTTTCTTCTATTCCAGTAATTATAAATTTAATACCATTTTTTATTTTTACATTTTAAATTAACAGAAAAATTAAAGATATTCAACCAAATTATGATAAGTAATTCTTCATAAACATTTCCTCTAATTCACAAACATCCAGTGTTCTTCAAATTTTTGCGGACAGCAGACCCATTGAAAATTACAATTTTTCATTTGTTTTAGGGCCTCATTGACTCATTTGAATGTGATATTCATTTGATTAAGAGCAATCTCTATAAAACTCTTTTTTTCTAGTCTTAGTAACTTTCAATATATTTATAGATTTAGAATATTATCTAATCAGGTACATGTAATAGACTACTCTTGTCTTAATACTCATGTTTCCAAAAATTTTCAGGAAGTCAGTAGTGTAGAGTTGACCTAGTTATACCAGGAAAAAAAACATAAATCTTATTCTTGTTATTTAAAGTTGGCTCACTAGTTGTTTTGTTTTGTTTTTTTTTAATTATTATGTTAATATGTAGATTAATCATGACAAAAACTCCATATCATGACTTACAAAAAAAAAAAAATTCCCCACACCTGTTGTACTATTTTTAGACTTGGGGGATGTTACAATCTATTTCTTAACTAATTTTCCTGCCAAAAAGAACGTGCTCTTGATACGCAACAAGCTTAATCAGCTTCTTAATGTTGAAAAACATCATGTGATTGTGCAATTATTCAACTCTGCATTTATAAATAGCCACATGCTTTTTGCCAGGGTTGACTTAATTTTTACCATAGTCAGTTTTGATTGGTTCAGTATAAGATATTAGTATCTGATTAACACCTTCCTTGAAATTAATTTGTGGCCAGATGGGGTGACGGATAAAGAATATTGTCGGCAATGTCATAACTTTTATTGGCTTCAGACACCTGTGGGGTCACACGGTGTGTTTACTGCTATCAGTTTCATGAGCTTATTACCTTGTAGGATGCCGTTAATGACCTCAGGGCACACATGTTTCCTGTCGTAATTGTTTTTTAATCCTCAAATTTAACTTTATACACAGTGCTGGTAGCAAGATAGCACAGTACCGATCGCAATAGCACAGCGCTCAATCTCAATAGTGCTGTAAAGCACAGCGATTTAAGGGCCTGGGGATAACACTGTCCAGGAATTAAAATCTCTGACTTTCCACAGGATAGTAGTGGAAAAATTACACCCACAAAAGACTGAAGATGAATAGGTGATGGAAGTAAGTATTTTAGGATATTATTCAACAGTAAGGCATAAATTAAAATATTTTTCTATCAATCCTGACCATCTCAGGTAAAAATCAGTAAAAGTCTTAAAATTTAATGTCAAAACTAAATCAAATATAAATTCATTTGGTTCATATGTCTGCCTTGTGATTTTCTATGAGAAACAAAATGAAAGAAAAGGAAAAATAAAATTGGTGACTTAATCTTTGCTTTGTAGGGTTGGATAGGTGACACAAACAATATTAATTTTAGACTAGATCAGAATGCAGTTTTTTTTTTCTTTCTTTCACCTTAATTGGTCCTAATATGGTGCATATCCAATGAGTAAGGGTATTATCATCATCACTCTCTAATCCCCAACTTATGGTGCCGTCACCAACTCCTTTTTGTCCAGACTCAAATTCTTCCAACAACCTAAAATTTCTTGGTACTTTCACTACAAAAAACATAAGTTGACAAGTAAAATATACATATACAGTCAAACCTGCCTAAACCTGAATTCAAGTCTTTTTTCCCTACAAAAATTTACATGTACATTGTATGCCTCCCCCATTCCTAAGTTCAAAAGGGTATTACTCACACAAATTTTGTGGATCATAAATTCCTGGTAATATGCACATATCACGTTCTAATTAACAACAAAGTTTTGTGAAATTTGGTGCAGTGTAATTATGGTTGGTTGTTTTTTATCTCATTTTTCATTTAGGCAAAAAAAGTCTAGGGTTGGTAGGGTGACAAGGATCATGAGTATTTTTTATTTGGCCTAAAAATGATTCAGTTTCAAATTATATATGTAGCTACACTGAGATTTAACTAAATGCAACAATTTTTAGGCAATTGTCTCGAAAGCCTTGTTGTTGAGCAAATACTGGGATTTGAGGGGCAGTGAATAGGATAAATATGTTGAGATGGGCCATTTACCAAGTTAACTAGATTTCAATGCCTCTAACATTCTTAGAAAAAATTTTCAGTTAAATGGGACATTAAGATCTGGAATGTGATAAATGGCCCATGCCCACCTCTAATCCCAGTCAACAGATGGGGCCTTCTTTTTATGATTATAAGTGATTTCTTTCAAAAGCACACTATGATGAAAAGAACTACGGCCCATTTAAATGTTGCCAAACTAACAATCTACATTATAAACTCTTGATGACTAAATGCAATACAGAATTTTTATTAAGTGAGAATAGTATTCACTTTCCTGTGATCAAAAGTTCAAATGGAGTTGCAAGATGGAGTTAAAGTGTGTGTCAAAATTGTGTACATGTAGGTAGAAAGCAGTGATTGGCATAAATACCAACAAAAGTAACCAATCAGTAATCAAGTTTCTTGTAGGGTTTCTATGCAACAGATCATAATAACATCAGTGATTTTCAGTGTAGTTTCTATTACATATACAATCAATTACTTTAGGAAATATAATTGTAATTATTTTTCAATACAAACTATAACAACAACATACATTGTATTAAAGTATGACACATAATTTTCACTGATCTCTGATTCATCATTAAAAGCATCATTTAAATAAAAGAAATCTGAATTGCACTTTAATGTCAAGAGTTTATGGTGTAAATCATCACTTTGGCAACATTTTAATGGGCAAAATTTCTTTTCATCACAGGAAAGTGAATACAATTCTCACTTAATAAAAATTATGTTTGATTCATTGTACGTGGGTATACAATGTAAACAATAGCCCTAAAGAAAAAAAATAGTATAATAAAGTTAAACAGAAATTTCATTAAATTTACATTTAATCACAAGAAACTAACAATCTGTTCACTTTATTAAATACAGAACTTAACTCAGCTTAAATTATTATTATGGCAGTGTTCTTGGATTTTTTTAAATTTTATGCTTCCACAGGTGAACCCCACTGAAGTCAATGAAGATTAACTTTCCCACACTTGAAGTTTGCTCTCCAAACATATCAAATCCTTTCAGAAATATAAGTTTATTATTTGCCAAAGGGGAAGTGGAACATATTTAACAGCTTTCCCAGACCAAAATTGCACTTGTTCCAGGTGATGGGAAATTAGAATCCTAGAACAATGTTTAAACCTAAAGGGCAAGAGTTTCCTTCTACAATAAAAATGTTGACACTGAAAGACAATATTATACAATTAAGAAACGAAGAAATCTTGTCAAGAAAAGTAAACATCCATAAGGCACTTTTCTTTGTCCTTGTAATTTATTATTGAAGATATGAAGCTCTGCTTAACGGAAAACTCCAAATGACATTTAAACTTTGCCAAAATTAAAGTTTGCCATTCAAACTTCTTTACCAAACTCAGTTTTTTTTAATGTGCCAAAGGGTAAGTGGAATATTTTCAGTACACATTTATGATTACTTTAAAATACTTTAAAAGATAAATTGAAGAAAAAAGGCACTCTGCAACTACAGTACATGTACCTGTAGGCATAAAAAATTGTAAACCCATTCTGATGACATAAAGTAACACACTACTATATATGATAAATGACTCAAAAGAAAAGAACATCTAAAACAATCATATTTTATTAGAATGCGGTTATTCATGCCAACTGTATTAACAATGCCTTTTCACTGTGTTCAGCAACAGAAAAACCACAAGATCGGTAAAATCCAATTGTACAATGGAGACAAATGAATAAGGAAATCACAAGACATTGTGAAAGCACATTTCTGTGAATTAACCATGAAATAAATTGTATCTTTAATTAACTTTGGCAACAATATGAAGCAAATACTTCACAATTATAGTTAGATATGACGTTTAACCGTCAGATTAAGATTGTTTCCATGCGTTTAATAAACGGCATAAGCCGATAATATGACAGTAAGATTGGATGTTTAAACATTGATAAAATAAAGGTCGGAGGCCAACAGTTTTCATTCAGATGCTCAGATAATAAATTTGTAATGACAAAAAAAATCGTCGAAAGTCTAATACAATCGAATTAAGCATAGAAACTACAGTATTTCTTTCTTAACCTGTATCTGTGGAACCCGCCATGATGATTCGCAAATAATAGTATCCGAAACGTTAGGACGGAATGTTAGAATTTCCGGAAATATAATTCATTATACAAAGCATCGAAAAATAATTTTTCTATAATTATAAATAAGGTATTCAATTCATGGTAACTGTGATTAAAAATCTAAGTCTTGATATCTGTAAAATTGTGCTTTTCGGAACACTAATGCGAAAAATTTGTAGCACGTGAAAAAAATTTAAGTATGATAGTGAGCCGTCGAAATTTAGAATAGTATTGTATTTATAGATGTTCTCTTTACTGTAAATGCCATTCCATTCAATTGATTCTAAAGACAGACAGACAAGTTCGCTCCTTTTCGTTGTTAATAAATTCAAAACATTAAATTTATTCTCTGTCGAGACCCGACAGGGTAGTCAAGGATTTTGCTTATATTAGTCTTCAAAATCTTTGATCCTCTTTTTGAGAAGAAGCATATAATGTGCTTTATTAAGTAAATTAATTCGGCTGGATTTAGATTAGATCAAACCAACATATTTCCGAACTCTGAAGATTTAGAGACGTCATAAAGAAAGAATCACCATCATCATGGTGTTAATTTCCAGCTAGATCTTGTCGAGTTGTTTTTAACCAGTAATAACCATCCTTTTAAGTTCTATATAGAAATCATATTTACAATGTACACAAATGTAATCTATTTTTTTTTCTCAAAAGCCTCCGATCAATAACATCTATATGTTCAGCTTACTAGTTTACAGATGTGGGAAAAGACACGTATTAATTCAGTCTTAGGTCGCCACTAACTGTGCCACCTTTAACCGTTAGTGAGTAATAAAAAAAACTTCCAGTGTTGGATTCAGATGGTCCGGGGTCAGTGCCCCTCTCCTTTTGCATGGTTCCAGTAAACAATTGAAATAACTATATGAGAACAAATTGTGCCACACTCTTTAATGATGTTTCTATATTCGTATAAATCTAGATTTTTCGAAATCAATAAAGTTTAGAAGATATGATTATCTTGTATCAGGTAGAGGAAAGGTTTATTTTAAAAAAATAAAAACTAAACTGATTCTTACAAGAAGTACTTTCGGTTTGATGCTGTTTAAAGAGTAATCATGGGAACCAAGGTTATAGCGGTAATCAAAAGAATGCAATACAGGGACAAAGACCAGACATGGAAAACAGACTCACACAACAAAGAACATAAAGTAACTAAAATTAAACATACAAAGTAACAAAACTCGGGCTCCACTAAAAACTGGGAGCATGGACCAGGTGCGCCGGTAGGTTAAGCGTCCTCTGCTTTTCTAGAAACACCAGCTGAGTTGCTCATAAAAAGTCAAGTCCGGGGTAAACGAAAGAGGAAAGGAAAACTATGACACGTTGAATAAATCAGTTTTCATGGCGCAGATGGATACACCGTAACGATCCACGAGTTCATGATGACGATCATAAAACTTTTGTAGTGATGACTTCAATCTTGTAGCATCATAACCCTGCTCCAGAAGCCAATTTGTTAGAATTATTGCGCGATACAAAAAGTCTGCGTAGACTCGGGAAGCTCTGACATAACGTATGAGTTGTGATATGAAGACTCCATACGCAGGTGCTGAAGGGATGTTGCCACAGTTGAAAGGAAAGTTGACAATTTTGAATGAAAAGTCATCACGTTTGTCGTAAAGTTTGGTCAATAGTTTTCCTTTACCATCGATTTCTAAGTGTAGGTCAAGATATGAGGCTGACTTCACAGTGTCTGTAGTATCCTTTATCCCAAGTCCTTTGGGGTAGATGCGATGTATCAAATCCCCAAAATTAGGATTGTTTAAAGATAATACGTCATCTATATAGCGGAAACTGAGATCAAAGGATCTAGCTAAACGATATTCTTTCTTTCGGATCAGATCAGCTATAAAGTCAGCCTCATAAGAGTGAAGGAATAGGTCAGCAAGTAGAGGAGCACAATTTATTCCCACTGGAATGCCCGACCGTTTGTTGGAAAACGCGTCCACCACACTGGACAAATATGTTGTCGATTAAAAAATCCAGCATTTTGTAAACATCTTCTGTATATTTGGAGATGATTTGGAATTATTTCTTACAAAGAATGAGGAATATCAACCAAGAACTATATATTTGTATCTAGGTATACCATCTTTTTGGAAAAAAACAACTGTATACAATGTTTTTAAGTCGGGATTTTAACTGAGTATGTGGAATAGAAGTATACAGCGTTGAAAAATCATAGGTTTTAATGCTATTATATTCTCATAATACTCTTGAACTGATTGTCTCCAAAAGATCTTTCGAATTTTTCAGGATCCACATTGAATTAATACCATTACGGGAGTAACAAGTGTTGTGGTAGGACTGCAAACCCTCTTTGACAGCTGTGAGTATAGAAGTTAAAAGTTTTGAAAGAGGTTTGGTGGTACAGTTTGCAGATCCAGCTATGTAACGTTGTTTGTATGGATTCTTGTGGAGTTTATGAATCCAGTACATAGACGGTAAATCACAATCATCGTCCTTAGTAGAGACCAAAAGAGGATAGCACAGCTTTATGGTTTTCCACAATGTCTTCGTTGGAGAGTGTGGTAGCAGTATAGGTCTTATCACTGCTATTATTGTCTACGTCTACCTCTGATAATAAACATTGGATGTAAAACGTTTTGCAGACAAAAACAATGTTGTTTTGGGCTTTGTCTGCTGGTAAACGGTTTACATGAACACAACTTGATCTCAACATTTTGTCTAAATGCTAAACTGAAATTTTGTGTAAAGCACACTGAACAACAATTAAAGATATAGATATACGTTTTGAGTCAAAATTTGGTAAATTTTATTATTTGTTGTTAAAATCTGGGTGAAAAAATGCTATATAGTAGCACGAACTTTATAGTACACTCCGATTTCTCTGATAGCAGCCAAGTTGAGAAGCTGATGAAATGGGAAAATATATGCAATTTACACGTATCAGCTGTAGAGGCATCCTTCACTTGTTGTAGGTTGTTTACTTAATAGAACGTGTTTAATTCCATGACAAGTCAAGTCAAGTCAAGCCTAGTGGGGTAAAGTCAAGTCAAGTAAACTTTATTTAACGTCGATATAAATCCAACAATAAACATAAGCTCTTTTAATATCGACATAAATAAAACACAAGACATACATATTAATTGAAATCAACATGACATACAAATTATAAATAACATGCAAGTAATAAAGCACATAAAAAAGCACTATAATAAAAGCAATGCAGACTAAATTTAAAAGCAGATGTTACTGAGCAGCTGAAAGCATTAAAATTAACATGCCAGCAAGATTAAAATAATAAATTGAATAAAATTAAGGAGATGATGTTGCATCTGTTAGTTGGGTAAGCCAAACTATTGGCAAAAGGAACAAGAATACCCCTTCCCCTCCCATTTATTTATCAAACTTTTGAATTGAACAAGGCCGATGCCCTCTCTTGATTCATTTGGAAGTTTGTTCCACAGTTTAGCTGCCCCATAGCTTACAGAGTGCACGCCATACCTGGTTGTGTTTACTTTGGTATGTTCACCAAGTTTGTATACCTAAAAGAGTAAGAACTTTCTTTAACAGTTATCATATCATGTAAGTATACAGGAGTAAGTTTGTTTATTATTTTATATACATGTATAGCTAAAAATCTCAATCGTCTAACTCTTAAGGATGGCATCTTAGACTTTATTAACAATTAACTCTTCATATGTACTTTTATCATCATTATAGATAAAGCGTAAAGCCCTTCCTTGAATCTTTTCTAACTTTTTTGT
Source organism: Perna viridis (assembly GCA_037379345.1). NCBI lineage: Eukaryota > Metazoa > Mollusca > Bivalvia > Mytilida > Mytilidae > Perna > Perna viridis. The sequence goes on from CM074515.1 coordinate 26,281,195, forward strand.
ACAGCTTTCATTACAAAAATGCCATACTAATGGACAATAGTTGAAATTTGCCAGTATAAAAGAATGATATATTGTAAGTTTACCCAATTTACTTAGATAATTTCCAATTCTTTTTAATACATTTAATTGTTGTGATGCCTTTTTACATAAATTAGAGATATGGCTATTGACGTTCAGTTTAAAATCAAATGTTATACCAAGTAGATTTACTTCATCCTCACAGAGGATATCATTACCATCTAAATTAAAAATAATGTTCTCTTTTTGAGTCTTACTGCCAATCGCAATAGCCTGAAACTTGTCAGGATTGGCTTTCATATGATTATCTGAGATCCATTTAATTAAAATACTACTCTCCTGTTCCAGAATATTTACAATATCTTGTAGATCATTGCTGCTATATAATAAAGTATTTTCATCAGTATAGTTATATTTGTCACTTTTCGAAATAAGGTGAAATATATCGTTAATAAAGATATTAAAAAGGACCGGTCCAAGATTGACCCCTGTGGAACCCCTTTATAGATGTCCAAAAAAGGACTGCATATAAAACCAATTTTAACACACTGCTTCCTGCTTTTAAGATTGCTATTTAATAGGGCATTTTCAGACAAACCATAACTTTTCAATTTCAGCAGGAGTAGATCATGTGGTAGACAATCAAACGCTTTTGACAGATCCATCAGTATAGCAGCAGGAACTTATTTTTATCTAATGATTTACACCAGTCTTCAATAATTTTGATCAAAATATCTCGACAACTGTAGCCAGGTCTAAAAGCAGACAAGAAAATGTTAAATTTGATTTTTAAAAAATCACATATCTGAGATTCAATAGCTCTTTCATAAAGTTTTGAGATGGTTGGTAGTACAGTGGCTTGTCTGTAGTTTCCTTTTTCTAGTGTGCTGTTTTTCTTGTGAATTGGTCCTACCTGTGCTATTTTTAATTTGGCTGGAAAAACTGAAGTTTTAAAAGTCAAGTTGATCATGTTGATAATTGGATGTTTTACTACTGGTGCAGCTATTTTCAGAATTTTAGGGGAGATTTCATCAAAAAAAGTAGCCATTTTTACATTTATTTTGTTAAACTGTTTTTGTGAGAAAGCTTCTGTGATAGGTTTGAAGTGTAATTCATCAGCATTTTCTTTGATTGATGTTTCTTTGATGTTAGTAATGCTGGGGTGGTTGTTATCTATTTGAATTGCACCATTTCCTATGCTCGGGTGCTTGTCATCAATTTGAATTGCACCATTTCCTATGCTCGGGTGCTTGTCATCAATTTGAATTGCACCATTTCCTATGCTCGGGTGCTTGTCATCAATTTGAATTGCACCATTTCCTATGCTAGGATGGTTGTTATCTATTTGAATTGCACCATTTCCTATGTCTTTGGCTACATTTATAAAAAAAAAATCATTACATACACAGCTAATATCGTTCTGATTTGTTAACAGTTGATCATTTTCTCTAATTACAATATCTGATTCGAAATGGCTACCTTTGTTAGTCAGGAAAGGTTTTATGGTGGGCCAAAAGTCTTTGCTTTTGGGACCACCTACACATCGTTCTATAAAATACTTTTTCACAGATTCGCGCTTGATCTTGTTTACCAAATCTCTTTGTACTCTACAATTTTCCCACGACTTAGAGTCTCTTTTGCTTTTAAATACGTTATGAAGCATTCTTTTCTTAAATACAGCTTGCCGCAATTTGCTGTTCATGAAAGGAGCTGGTGCTCTGACAATATTTCTCCTTTTCAATGTTACATGCTTATTATATACATCCATGAAATTGTTATTAAAAACCTCATTTGCTTCATTTACATTTGTATAATCTAAATTGTTTACATCTGACTGCTCTAGGTCTCTTAAAAAAATGCACACTATCAAAATTTTTTAAACTTCTATAAAATTTACTAGTTTTCACTTTAGGTGGAATTCTATTTACTGAAATCAAGGAGTTAAATATATATAAAAATCCTTGCTGAAGTCGGCAAGGAGTTATATTTTACTCCTTGCTGAAATCCTAGATCCCTTTATATTCAGGGACTTTATTATACAAGATGAAGTCAGGGACTTTATAATATTATAGTGCATTATAGATATAAAGTCCCTAATTACAATCACTGATGTATCAAACTATAATGTGGTAATTACATCGTCCTAAACGAACAGAATTGGCGCAGGTGCCACGAATAGGACGTATTTTATTTGGGGCGAGTTATGCGAAAAAATTCGAAATAACAATACCACTCCCTTGTCTTTTCGCCCCCTCTACTCGTGGAGATGTCGGAACGAAGCGTCACCTTGTTTTATTACTATACATCATATTATTCACAAAAGGTTTAAAGCTATATAGAAAATTTATATGGAGTAGGCATTGCCTATAAGCGAGCACACAATTTCTTTTCGACCAGTGTAAAGTTTCAATGGCAATGCAAGAGTAATCAAGGGAACCAAGCCCAAGCCAAGGTTATAGCGGTAATCAAAAGAATGTAATTCAGAGACAAAGACCAGACATGGAAAACAGACATACACAACAAAGCACATACAGTAACTAAAATCATACAAAGTAACAAAAGCAAATGAGCAACTTGGACTCCACTAAAAACTGGGAGCATGGACCAGGTGCACCGGTAGGTTAAGTGTCCTCTGCTTTTCTAGAAACACCCGCCAAGTTGCTCATAGAAAGTCAAGTCCGGGGTAGACAAACGAGGAAAGGAAAACTATGACCCGTTAAATAAATAAGTTTTCGTGGTGCAGATGGATACACCATAACGATCCACATGTTTATGATGACGACCATAGAACTTCTGTAGTAATGACTTCAATCTTGTAGCAACATAACCCTAGTCACTAAATGGCTTATAGGTTGGAGCCTGTGCTGTAGCCTATGCCATGGCTGTGTAGGCACATGCATGGTCAGTACTTAGTCAGCAGAGAAGGTTGACTTTATATTTATTTGAAATAAAAGTATCATTAAAATATATGAATTATTTTGAAATATTTAATATATGTATATATATATATTTATATATAGAACGGTTTGAAAAACTCCCAATGATGTTAAACATGTCAAATTTGCAAATTTAATTTTTTGTTGTTACCTCAAACTTGTACCGTTGTGTCATCTATGGCAATACCGCCTGCACGCAGTCCAGGGCCCTAAACCTCTCAGCCAGCTAGGCTAGCTACTTTCGAACAGATTTTTGTTACTTTTGTGTACAATTTTGATGTTTACTTGTGCAATGCTGACACATATCAGTCTACCAGTAGTCACCAAAGTTATGATGGACTTTCCTAACTTCAACATTTAATCAGGATTTATAAGGAATTTTTAGAAGAGACCATTTTCAGTTCTTCTAATTCCAGAGGGCAGCTTTCAAACATTATATTTAAGATTTACTCATCTTCAAGCCCGTAGACCATTTTATCCCCAATACTTATCAAAATTATGTGCATTCTACATGTCAAACTACCTAAGCTGTATATATGCATGTGTAAACTACAAGATCCATAGAATTAAAATAAAAAAAAATATAAGATCCTTCAAAGTTGGTCTCTTTTTTCAAAAGCTGAATGAAAACCTGCATGTATGAAGGAATGTGGCATTCCCTTTTATCTTTTTATTGTTCAAGATAAGTGATAAGGATGCTATTTTCATCATTGATAGACACAAAAATAATGATGAAAGTGTTATTTGGGTTTTTGATCCTTCAGGATCAAAATACCTTATGTCACCGGTCTATCACTGGAACTTCCCTACTATTTCTGAACAGTACACAAAAATATAGTCCAAATATAATTCCTTTTATTTCATTCAATACCTCTTTTATAACCAGTAAATATGTTTCTTGCAATTTATGAGCTCAATAATATTCTTTTATTTATGCAAATTAAATTAAGATCTAGTCTTCGTATCAACTCAAGATTTGGGGGACTCCTTTTTGGCCATGAAAGATATTTAGTAATAAATTTACATTTAGGGAATTAATTTCTTGCAGTAATGTGTCTGGAAGTATAAAATGTGTTAAATATTTTCTTTTTAAAACACTTATAAGTCGAATTATCTATCATGTTATTAATATTTTGCCATTAACATAAACAGAAAGTGAAGAGCAGTGATTTTATCTAAGTAAAATTGATGGGAAAATTAAAATTGATAAAAGTGTTCTTGTGTGTTAAGGAAATTATTTTTTAAAGCTGATATTGGTTTTATTTAAGTATAATTGTTAAGTAGGATAAATACTCTGTTAATATAGCTTTTGAATATAAATGCACATTAACTTTTGAATAGATTTTAGATTGGGGGAAAATGTGAAATGGAACAAAATTTGTAAATGTGTGTGAAGTTGCATCAGTAGTATAGGTTGACTTTTAGTTTATACATATTAAAAATGGACAATTCTTAATAGTATTTAAAATGCAATGTATGATCACAGTTTTATTTAATATCATATAACCTTTGAAATTTTGTTCATGCTACAATTTTCACAAGAATCAAATACTGCCAGTGCTATCAGCAGTTTGATTCATTTGTTTACTTTAATGGCATTTAAAATTGGTTAATAAGACATTCTTTTAAAGACATGAGTGAGGGTGTGGGAGTCAAGAAATTAACTTTATGAGGCCTAATTTCAAATTAAGTACTGATCACATTTTGACAGTCTGTACATGTTTAATTTCTGTATCATGATTTATTCAAGGTGTTGCTGACTTTGTTTGAAAAAGGATGCCCGTTTAATCGCAAAGTAATTAGTCTTGTCACTGGGGAAACTAAAGATCCAGATTTCATGAGAATAAACCCTAGTGGACTTGTTCCTGCATTGAGAGATGGCCCAAAAATCGTCATAGAATCTGAGAAGATCATGGATTACATTGATAAAGAACTGAATTATGGTAATTTCTAAACATTCATTTAGGGTGAAATGTTTCAGTCATGTTACTAAAAGATTTTGCCTGGAGAAGCTGGTATTAGAATAGAAACAAATTAAACAAATTATCAGAGAAAGGTTAGGGTTATGTAATGCTAGTATTCATTGTGCTCTTCTACTAACTTTACTTTAGAATCAACATTTTAGCCACACCATTTAAGTATAAGTTCTTATAAAATTCAGACACTGCGTATGGTAGGGTGATTCTTGGTGTTGAAAAACCCAACTAACAAATGATGCTTTTTTGGTCTACATGTTTTATTTTTATGTGACAATAGTCCTTTCTGTATTTAGATCTGTACTTTGAGAAAACTGCACTTTAACCTTTCCCTAAAATCAACCAAATCAAACCAAATCAAGAATGATAACTTTGCAGTATCATATATAATCTATAAAAAAAATATTTCAAAAGCACAACCCCCAAATGAAAAAGTAAGACTGGTTATGTGATCTATAAAAGTTTCTGAATAAGAAATAAAACTGAATTCAGTGGATTTTTGACATGCATGAATCACCTTCTAACTGATTTTTAAAAACTGCTACATAAATTTTAAGTTCTTATAACACCCAAGGTTTTAGGTGAGGTAGATGTTAACATAATCGATTGCTAAATGAAGCAATGATGTTCAATTTCTTAAGGGGGTCAATTTTGGGGAAAATCACAATTTCATGCAAAAATGTGCATTTTTCCCATTAATAGGATTCGGGAGAGGGTAAAATTTGAGTAAATACAGATTTTTTGCGAAATATATTTTTCATTTTTATGGTGATGAGTATCCCCTTTGGTCTCACTAACCACTTCCGGATCAAATGGCCACCCCCCTATGTAGTACCAAAAACACACTGAACCTAGACATATGCATTGTAAGTGCATTATGTGTGTGTATTATGATTAAAAGTAGTCAAAATGAAGCTGAGAATGTGTACTTTAAAATCATATATGTAATTAACTACAAAAGTGTATGAATATTGTTTACATGTGGGAGTAATTTGCCTCCATGCTGTCAGTTAGCAGAACAGGTAAAAATGTGGATTTTCAGTATTATTTATTCAAGTAAATTTTGTGAAGAATTTCTACTATCATCGTACCATTAGCATAATGATTTTGGAAGCCTTTTTTTCCAAGCTTCGCAACGGTATGCAACTTTAAGATGTCCTTTGTCCTGGGAATTCACAGTGAGACTTTGAAAATTACTTTTTTAACATGTAAAGTAATGGAAATGTTAGAAGTCGTTAGTGAGACCTTTGCTCCCTCTGAAATCACAAATGAGTCGATTGTTTTAGATTTTAAAATTCAAGAATACAGGATACCATAAAGAACAATACTGATGTGAGTCGTGTACAAGAAGGTCGCCTTTGCTTGTAGTATTAATTTGTTCAACAGGGGCACAGCTAATACCGGACCTTAATACCCCAGTTGGAAAAGAAGTCCAAAGACTCAGACTATTGCTTGATGACATTCCTATTGAAGTGGCTACTTATGGCATTATATTTCATCCTGAGCTGTCTACCACTGGACCTAAACTTCCCAAATTTATGTTGAAAAAAGCAAGAGGTAATATATGAAATTCATTATGTTTAATTCAACAACAACAACATTGTAGGGAGTGGTAGGGTACTGTCTATGTCTGCTTCGTCATCTTTTCACATTCAGTGTCAAAACAGTAACTTGAGAATAAGTGTATGACTTCTGTTTGAAGTTCTCCCATTATCTGCAATACCAGAAAAAAAAGAGCAAAGGATTTATTGTGGGGGTTTGTGTCATAAACATCTAGGAATAAAAGAGCCATTGGCCATATGGTCCAATATTCATAATGAACTTTGATCTTAGTCTGACGAAAAAGTAGTACTGGACAGATCCAAAATTCCAACCAATACTTGGATATTGTGCAGGAATTTCAGTTACATTAATATTAGAGACTTTAAAATCTTTGGAATGTTTGACAAAAACATGGATAAATTAATATATATACTCAAAAGAATTATTTTTGAAAAAAACCAAGTGCCAGCTTCAAGAATTATTTTGGTATTCTGGAGGACTACCTTGGGAATTTGAGATTAGCGGTAAATTGAATCACAATTTACTATTACAGTACTGTCATAAACAGTAAGGTTTCAGAACTATGACAGTACTGTTACAATACTGCAATGAATAGTACTGTGTCAACAGTCAATGCAACAGTACAATTTCAGTACAAAATAGAAATGTATAAGCCTAACGTTTGTAGATTGTTGGTAGTGTTTTTCATGTGATTTATTTAAAAAAAATCTTTCTCAAGTTATTTTGTGGTCGCAATGTTTCAAGGACTTCGATGTTCTCTAATTTCAGCTCAATTTCCATACTTTTTGACTTGCTTGAGAATAAATTTCCTCTCTAGAGACTATATTGTTCTTGGCAGATGATTGTTTCCAATTCTATTGTTGTGTTATAAAAATTAACTGGTTTGCTGTATGATTTTACACAAAAATTGTTTTGGAAAGTTGCCAAGTTAATGTGCATATGAAGGTATAAGGTCAATAGAACAATTTTACACTGTGTTTCATGCCCAGGTATGTTTCTATAATCTCATTAGTTGAATTTTCAATATTAAAATGCTCAGCGAGCCTCAAACTTTATAAATTTGAAACTAATCTATTTCTGTTGTAGAAGTGCCATTAACCACATGATGCAGTGTACGATTCTATATACTTACATTACTTAAATTATCTTCTCCCATTATTAGAGGAAGAAATTTATTGTCAACTTACCTCTTTCATTCAAAAATGTTCATGATGTTATTTTTAGCTCACTACAAATCACAAGCAGCAATTGATGAAATGGTAAAAGATGCAGAAAAATATCCTGATTTAAGCGATGCCTATTTACAGAAAGCTGAAGTTTATAGGACAGAACGTGGAAAGGTCGAGAATAAGGATAATGTGATAAATGTTCTTGATGATATAGACAGGAAATGTGACGAATTGGAAAACTGTCTTAAAAGGTCAAAAGGTTTGTACAAAACTCAGTATTCTTATAATGTTGTGATTACATCAAATTTTGGAGGTCATAGGTTCAATCTCCCACCACATCACATGAAGTACTAAAATTATGAGTCAATGCTTCTCTGCCAAGTACAGTAGCAGCAAAATGTAGGAGAAATTGATGGATTGGCTTGGAGTCAGAATAATGTATCTGCTTTGGTTGACATGTCTACCTGTGGGCTGTTGCTTCTTTTTCTTTTTAACTCTTATAGTAAGCTAAAAGAATATAAGTCCAGTGCTGTATTCGCTAGTACAAATCAGAGTTCGATTGATTAAACATTTTCTTCCTGAAATGCCTGAAATATCTACCATACTTGGTTAGAAATGAAGCATTTCACCCTAATGTTAATCAGCGTTCTCCCCAGGATTTTTGGATAGTGCATGTGACATGACATTAATACATATAGGTCCTGTGTCTAAACTGTATTAACAGTTATAGTGTTTGACTATGATGGTCATTGATGTGTCTCCATGTCATTGATGTGTCTCCATGTCATTGTTTGACTTTTAAGTCTATCATAAAGAAGTGTCATTGTTCTGTTAACACAGATTTTATTACTTTTGTTGTTGGGGCCTTCCAGAGCTTATTTGAAGGTGTGTTTACACATGTTGAAGACCTTTTGGTTTAATGATCTCTGTAAGTATTTATTATTTTTATTAAGGTTATAAGACGGTGCATTTGCTGTGTTTCGCAATATCTGTTCCTTTTTCTATAGGAATAAAACCACAATTAATCAATGTATTTTCCAGATGTCTTTGTAATGGATGGTTATACGTTGTCGTTCTATGAATCAGTCTTTTATTTTTCACTGTTTAAATTAATTTTTAATAAGATCAGAACACTTGCCATTATTATCATATAGTAGTAGAGGTGTCCGTTTGTCAATATTTCCTTCCGTACTTCCTTCCATTACACTTGGGGGATCCATCTCTTATCTGCTACTCCTCCTTCTTTACCACTAAATGGAATTGAATGAAACTTTTACAGTTTCTTTATTACAATACATGTTCCCATTTTTCACCTCCTATTTAAAATTTTGATGAGAATGAATTTGTGGGTTTCACATAGCAAAACATGGACTTTGTCATTTGTGAACATGGGGACATGGAGGAACCAGCTCTTTTCTGTTACTCCTTCTACACCACTGAATGGAATTGAATGAAACTTTCACAGAATCTTTATTACATATTCCCATTGCACTCCTTATATTTTTTATTTTGACATAAATCAGTATAGAGGTCAAAAGGTGCACATTATCAAATAGGCTCACAGTTTTTCTAGTTTTAGCTAGTATACATGTGTGAGCATGTGTTTTGAAATATATGGTTTTGTGCTTCCTGACTATTTCAAATCTTATTCAATTATGTTCTTATTATCAATTTAGATCAAAGATCAGTATTGATATAGCAATCACCAGGGCCTTTAGATTTGTAAAGCTTGACAGCATCTGTAATTATCTTACACAACCACAGGAAAATTGTCCCATTGGCATACCCCATTAAGGTTCAAATGCAAGTAGTAAGGTCCACTTTATAAGTATTTCTAATATATCAAATTGATTCTACGTTACTTACGCCAGTAAACTAAACCAATAAGCAACTTTTACCATGAACTGAGTATGATTGATCCAATTAAAAAATAGTTGATATCTAACATTTTATCAGCACTTATTGTCACTGTTGATATATCTGATATCTAACATCTTATCAGCACTTATTGTCACTGTTGATATATCTGATATCTAACATCTTATCAGCACTTATTGTCATTGTTGATATATCTATATATTCAAGTTGCCTACAAATGCTTTATTCTTAGACACATAATAAACAATTTGATGTTCAGCTAGAAATGAAAACTTTACAAGGTTATAAATAGTCATCAATCATAGAAATTGAAATATATAGAGGAATGATGAGTAACTGGGCTGAATAATGATTGGAAGAGCTGTCTGCAGGCATTGGTGGATCCAAATATTTACAAGACAAGGAGCAGTGATTCAGATCAAGAAAATTATATAAAGAAATGGCTCCAATTTATTGTCACTCACTTTTTTTTTCAATTTAAATGACGGGTAGCATAATCCCCAAAACCATCTTATTGTATTACCTACTGGATTGTGTATTTTTATTTTGGTAACCACCTCATAATACGGAAAATTTGGATATGACAAATAAAAATAAAAACTTTGCGTGGACGATGGCATAGAAATTTCAATAATGCATTTCTTGGGAATAGTGTCAGTCTGTGGTCTGGTGATATTGCTTTTTGTAATAATCATTCTATTTCTCTATTTCACTGTGTGTTATGATAATAGAGCTGTAGGTACTGGTATTCTAGGACATGGTTTCACAAAGCACTAATAAGACTTATTTACTTTTAAATCCTAAATGTACATGTAAATCCTTAACAAAATAATGCAACTTAAATGCAAGTAAGTCTTACCTAAGCTTTGTAAAAGGATGTCCTGGCCCCAGGGCTTTAAAAGTGCATGGCTTTCCAGCACCAGGCATAATTATTGAAATAATATTCTTAGATGTAGGTGTTAGTATTAATGTATGTGTATCTGGAACTAGATGCCCAGAAACTGTGCACTTTTAAAGGACACATAAGTATTTATGTGATAACTTGTTGCAGTTGAACTGTATATCTGATCAACTGATAAATGTAGCTTCATGTAGTTAATAGGGACATGAATCTAATGACATGATTTATTTCAATGATTGTGGCTTAAGTTCGAATGTATGTACACTACAGACAGTTTCTACCTGGAGGACGATAAATTGAATTCTGTGACTTGAAAATTTAGAAATTAGAAAAGGACATCAGGTAGTTTGTAGTTCAATTATGCAGTATGTTGGAGTGTTTTATGTTCATTCTTATAGTAATCCATGTAAACCGATATCGAACCTGAATATTGTATTACGGAAACTGCTGCACTGCTACAATGCATCATTAATTATGGTGTGTGAGTTTTTAATGTCCTTCATAATCAGAATGGTGAATTTAAATATAAATCAAAGAGTTCAATGTTGACTTCTTGCAAAAATAAGCTTGACTGTGTTTAAACATATTTGAATTTGATCATCTTTCTTTCCATTTATCTCAAATTTTTTCTTTGATTTGATGATTATTTGAGGCGTATTAGAAGCATAGATATTCAAAAAGTTAATTTAAATTAATTCAGTACACAAGAACTTTGATTTTTGAATTTGCTTTGATGTGAACAAAAATTCCATATTCAAATTTATTTTTTTCTGCAGACAGTGTATCAGAAGGATCAGATTACTGGCTGACAGGTTCCCAGTTCACGGCTGCTGATGTTGTCCTGGTTGTTTTTATTGATAGAATGAGTTTGCTTGGATTAACAGAACGTTACTTCAACATGGATGGTAGGCCACTTCTGTATGACTTTATACAGAGAGTTGGGCAAAAGAAATCTGTTCAGATGTTAAGAGCAGAGTTTAACAAATCAAAATCAGCATTTTTGTGGCTTAAAGTTAAATCAGCTCTTCCATTTGTCGCTAGTTTGACAACTCTTGGTGTTGCTGCTGGTGTAGGGTTATGGCTTTTAAAGAAGAAATTGTGAAATCATGACAGACTTAATTTAAAGTAGCTACATGTATGTATATCAGTAACATAATTGAACTTATATATTTTAAAGGAACTCTCTAATGGTGGCTTTTCATGTGCCAAAAATTGATTTTTTTTTTTAAATGGTTAACTAAATTTTGTAGTTTATGCAAAACAGAACAGCATTTTGTAAATTCTTATTTCCTTTTTTATTATTTACAAATGAAATATATTTACCAATATTTCATGTAGCACATGGTTTCATATTGTTGCTGGCAAAATTGACTAGAACTTTCTACTATTAGCATTAATAAACTACAAGATAAACATGAACGTTTCCTACTGCTGCTTATAATGAAAAGATGTAAAATTGTATAGGACCAGGTTAACTACACTGTATATAGGACCAAATATGTATTGGACCATTCCATTACATTGTTAAACAGGCATGTCTCCATGAGTAATATTTATTGAATATGAAATAGAAAATGCCCAATCAATAAAATAATTTTGTTTTAATTTACTCATACAGTTATGCAGGAATAGTATGATATTAAAGTCTTTTGAATAAAAGAATTTATGCTGATTTATACAGTGAAACATGTCTAAACCAAACCCTGGTTAAACTGGTAACCTGTTCTGGTTCAACTGGTAACCTGTGTAAACCAATCATCATATGAAGTCCTTTTGTATCAGTTTCAATATTTTTTAACTTGTTTAAAGCAAATATCTGCCTGGACCAAACAAACATCTCTGTCTAAAAGAGGTTTGGTTAAGACAGTTTTCACTGTATGTAGATATTATTATATTTTGAAAATTTATTAATATATATTAACATTGATAAGGTTAAATTAAATGCATTATCATCGTTGAATGGAAGAATTTCTGTGATGCAATTCTATAATTATAATTAAACAGAATGAATTTTATACTTTATACTTCTACATTTTTTTTCTTTGTTCACACAAAATTTCTTGGAGTTTATGTTTTATTTCGAGGAATATCTTATTCAAATTTTATAGTGCCACCTGCAGAACAGAACTGTTTTGGTCTGTTGGTTGCTACCTTTTTGGGGAAAAAGATTAAGAAGAATATCTTCCTTCTGCCATGAAATGGCAGAGTTTTGAATGCTTTCTTCATCATTTGTATCAGTTTATTTTGCAATTAACAATTTATTGTTCTCATATTACACCAAAGCACATAAACTATATAGTCAACTATTGCTTTCCTATTTCACTGATATTGACAAACTAGTCAGTTTACTTGTTACCTCCAATTTTTTATTCATATGGTTCATATGGTTTAATATTCTTATGCAATATCATTTGTATTTTGTTAATGCTAGTACTTCAAACTGCACAACTGAATAAAAATGATAGATATATGTCTACATCTCGCTGTTGGTTAGTTTTGCCTACAAGTTTCACCACCACAAAAAATGCAATGAAATAGAAATACATCATATAAAACCTGTGGTAATGTAAAAAGAACAACCCAACAAGATTTATTTTATTCAGAACTAAGATCTATTTTTCATGAAGGTATAACCTAATCCAAAAGCAGTACCAACTACAGCTGTACCTATAACATAAGGAATTATCCTTTTAAGCCCTGACCACAATGCAAATGTTACCATTTTTTGCATTTCTTTCCTTCGCATCTTGACAGATTTTCTTGCATGTGCTCTTTGGTGATAAATGTATAAGAGAGGTCTGTTTGGTTTTCCAAAAAATCTGTCCTCCAATCGAAGAAGTGTCATTCTTTCCATAAAAACTACAAGATTGATATCAGCAACAGTGAAATATGCACCTGTTAACCAATAATCTTGTCCAGTTTTGGAAGACACTAACTACAATGATGATGAGGAAACGGATTAGGTAATAGAGGTGCCCAAGAAAATCTTCTAGTCATTAAAACAATTACCATTAGAGTTAATTGTTAAAATGATGAAATCCGGGACAGATCAAGAGATTTTAAAAGGAATTACAGGCTATTATTTGCTCATTTTTGTCAACTATTTGCATGAAATAAACCAAATTACATTTCTTATGCTGAAGCGTAAAAAAATTAAGAACTTTTGTCCAACATCACTTTTCTGAGCTTCTTACTTTGGAGTTTTATTCCCTTAAAATTTTATGTCCCCCCTTTATCTTACCTTGAAGTTCTTTTAATGTGTCCTCCAAATCGGCACACCTCTTCTCAATATCATCAAGACAATCTCTTACTTTGCTTTCTTTAAAGCTTCAAACAATGATGATTTTGTTTTTGAGGCTTTTTCAAGGATTACTGCCCGTAATTCGGGAATTTCATTCGCTTTCCTCTCCAGTTCTTTTACAGGTTCCATTTTTCCAACCTTTTCTGTAGATACATGTAATACAACCAAACATTGTTGTGATATGATATATTTTAATCAGTTCAGATGCATTTTTTTGTTGTTGTTGGTTTTTTTGTTAACCATGTTATGTATAACCTATTCAAAAACTAGAAACATTTTGTTTGGGATTATTTTAATCTTGCGGAGTGCGGATCAATTGACGTTAATGACGTCACAATACCAAAGTAAGTTATACAAAAACAGACATATACAACAAAGAACATAAAGTAACTAAAATCATACATACAAAGTAACAAAAGCAAATGAGCAACTCGGACTCCACTAAAAACTGGGAGCATGGACCAGGTACACCGGTAGGGTAAGCATCCTCTGCTTTTCTAGAAGCACCCGCCGAGTTGCTCACAAAAAGTCAAGTCCATGGTAGACAAACGAGGAAAGGACAATTATGACTTGTTGAAATCAGTTTTCACAGTGCAGATGGATACACCATAACGATCCACGAGTTCATGATGACGACCATAAAACTTCTGTAGTGATGACTTCAATCGGGTAGCATCATAATCCTGTTCCAGAAGCCTATTTGTTAGAGTTCTAGCGCGATACAAAAAGTCTGCGTAGTTTCGGCAAGCTCTGGCATACGAGTTGTGATATGAACACTCCATACGCAGGTGCTGATGGGATGTTGCCACAGATGAAAGGAAAGTTGACAATTATGAATGAAAAGTCATCACGTTTGTCGTAAAGTTTGGTCAATAGTTTTCCTTTACCATCGATTTCTAAGTGTAGGTTAAGATATGAGGCTGACTTCGCAGTGTCTGCAGTATCTTTTATCTCAAGTTCTTTGGGGTAGATGCGATGTATCAAATCCCCGAAATTAGGTTTGTTTAAAGATAATACGTCATCTATATAGCGGAAACTGAGCCAAACGATATTTTTTTCTTTCGGATTAGATCAGCTATAAAGTCAGCCTCATAAGAGTGAAGAAATAGGTCAGCAAGTAAAGGAGCACAATTAATTCCCATTGGAATGCCGACCGTTTGTTGAAAAACATGTCCACTACACTGGACAAATATAATGTCGATTAAAACTTGCATTTTGTAAACATCTACCTCTGTATATTTGAAAGATGATTTGGAATTATTTCTTACAAAGTATGAGAAATCGCCACCAAGAACTATATATTTGTATCTAGGTGTACCATCTTATTTAAAAAAACAACGACGTATAATGTTTTTAAGTCGAGATTTTAACTGAGTATGGGGAATAGAAGTATACATTCTTGAAAAATCATAGGTTTTATGCTATTATATATATTCAGATAATAGTCGTTGAACTGATTGTCTCCAAAAGATCTTTCGAATTTTTCAGGATCCACGTTGAATTAATACCACTACGGGAGTAACAAGTGTTGTGGTAGGACTGCAAACCCTCTTTGACAGTTGTGAGTATAGAATTTAAAAGTTTTGACAGAGGTTTGGTGGTACATTTTGCAGATCCAGCTATGAAACATTGTTTGTATGGATTCTTGTGGGGTTAAGAATCCAGTACATAGACGGTAAATCACAATCATCGTCCTTGGTAGAGACCAAAAGAGGATAGCACAGTTTTATGGTTTTCCACAGTCTCTTCTTTGGAGAGTGTGGTAGCAGCATAGGTCTTATCACTGCTATTATAGTCTACGTCTACCTCTGATAATAAACATTGGACGTAAAACGTTTTGCAGACAAAAAAAAAAAGAAAAGAAAACAGCTATGATCACCTTGTGCGAATAATAGGACGAATAAAAATAATACAAAGTGAAGGTACGAGTCGCCATCTTTACTTCAGTCTACAGTAAACAAATAACCCAATACTGTGTATATACATCCATATACCTTTACTATGATATAGCCGTCCGTGCGAGAGCCGACAGGGTAGTCAAGGGCGTTAAAGACCTACTTATTTAGACTATGATATACCAGAATATACACTACCGGTGTTTAATATCTATTTATTTAACTATTTATTGATATAGCTATAGAAATAATAGCGTTTATATGAAATTGATCTGTGAAGAAAAAAAAACACTGTTAGTCTTGAGATTAGGCCGTCAAATTGTTTTTTTTTCCAAATACCATTTCAAACAATATATGATGTTAGCATATTGGCCCTGTTATAGGTTTGAGTTCTCTCATATTGGTCGAGGCGGTTGTATTGGTCCCGAGGCATCGCCGAGGGCCAATACGGCTGTCGAGGCCAATATGATCGACCGAAACCTGTAACAGGGCCCATATGAAATTACATATCTATTGACAATTTTAATAACCAACTCAACTAGATGATTTGTAGAACAGTTGTTTTCGTGTTTTACCAAAAACATGTAGGTTTATTTGCATTAATCAACCCTATAAATATCCTTTTTGTATAAAATGGAAGATTTTTTTGAGTTTCTGCAGCTTTTAGTCCTGATGATCAAAGTTCATAAATCCAATTCTAACTCAAAATGGCGGTGTCAAACGACCAGAAGTTATGATGCCGTATTGGCCCTGGTTTGATCCATATTGGCCCTCTTTTTTCATATTGGCTCCGTATAGATGTCCGGTTTGAATTCATATCAATTGGTCAGTTTTTTTTTTTTTTACATATTTTGACGTATTTTAGGTAGTTGGTTAATAAAGTACTTAATAAAGAACTCGCTTAACATTATAATTGGTGCACAACGGTATTCCATATTGTGACGTTTTAGCTACTCTGACAACGTGACGGGAAGAACACTCAATAAAATGGAGCGAAAGCAAACGTCCCCGGGCTGATATGGAGAAAAGTCAGTACTGCACATGTGAAACATGTGTAACGCTATCCAAACACGGAACTGGTAGGGATAATATTGAGAATCTGATGAGAGAAATTCAAAACGTGAAGACTGAAAATGACTTTTTGAAAGAATACCTTGTTACAGTCAGAAACAACGCAACTCTGAAAACTGCCAACGCCCTAACGTCTATTTTGGTGTGGTCTGATAGACAACTATGCCAAAGATTCAAAGGTCTGTATTTCATTGGACAGAGTTTGTACTTACCACTTATACAGTGCGTTGATTTCACGCATCATTGGTTTACAGTTGTTGATACAAGACTGTTTATTTTAGTCTTGAACATCTTGGAAATCCATAGGTGCCAACGTCGCCTGACAAGTCATCATTGATGGATTAGAATGCGACAGAGGCACTCGTAGGATTATGATGATGATTCTGGTAGGGTCAGATCCACTTTCTTTTCTTTTCTCGGTTGAATGTAAGCATGGCCCAAAACATCGTAATTTTTTAGACTTTGTTTTGTTTTCACTATTTTTTTTTTTCAAATTGCAACACATTTTCTGGTTCAAAGCATTCTTTTTGCACATAAAATTCAGTTTGTGAATACATGGGTTCTGCGATTTTCGCCTCTTGTAATGCTCTCGAATTGGGCTCAAAATTTTCTGTTGGCTTGTCAGATTTATTCTGGTCAAACAAATATCTGTTGTAATGCTTTTTAATGCTTTCCAGATGTTTTCACAAATCTAGGAACGGAAAGTATTCAACAAGGCAATAGTGTATTTTCATCAATGTCAGCCCCAAAAACGTCAGAGCAAAGTCATATTTCAGCATCCTACAGAAATGAAGCGGCCGTGCTGATTCCTCGTAAGAAAATACCCTCGCCGATTCAGCAACATGCACAATCCAATCGACCACCCTCACCAAGTATTGTAAGTTACAGCAATCAACAAAACATATCAATACCAAGTGCACAATATGAACCAAGACCCTTTTCGTCCTATACTGGTATTAGTGGACAAAGATCGCCAACTGTTACTTATCAGCAGACTGCAGAAGACCATGCATTTAGACCAGTCTCCTCTCCGCCTCAAACGGATCGATGGAATCAAGTAGTTGCCAAATCTGGGGTCTGTTCTCCTTCGCCAATTCAACAAAGCAATGTGAAAATGGGAAATGTTGTCTCCCAAGCTGTGGAATACAACAGAAAGTCGCAGATAGCCAATCAATCGACTCTCACCAACCAACAAACTGTGGCGGATAATGTGTTTCGACCAGTCTCACCACCTCGTTCGGAGCAATGGAGTCAGTCGATTAACAATGTGAAGGTTCATTCACCATCACCAAATCAACAAAGAGAAGTAGTATCTGAAGCTGTGAATTACAACCAACAACCTCAAATAGTAAACTTTTCACCGCAACATGTAAACCACACATATAGTGGACAGCGATCTCCAATTCACCATCATACTGCAAGGCCCGCGGCTTTGAGTTTGAGTGATCCATATCAACACGCCTATCATTCAACTTCGACAAAAACCACAAAGATAGTCTCTCCAACATTTGGACAAAGCACTAGACAAATGTCGCCATCATTACAAGGTTCCCCTGAGTTTGGGGGTTCGTACAGACAACCCTCACCAACCAATTCAAGTTCTCCTGTAAGGTTGTCCTTCCAACAAACATCTGTAAACAGTCCTACTTCGTATCAAAGTGCTCTTGGTGCAAAAAGATCTGAAATGATCTCCGATGATTGGAAAACACTCGTCTATCAGCCACCTGAAATGATAGTATCAAACCGCAGTGGGCATAAGGCTGATGTCAGTGGTTTGTCAGGTAAAAAGTCCATG
The DNA here is from genome assembly GCA_037379345.1 of Perna viridis. Classification (NCBI taxonomy): domain Eukaryota; kingdom Metazoa; phylum Mollusca; class Bivalvia; order Mytilida; family Mytilidae; genus Perna; species Perna viridis. The sequence goes on from CM074515.1 coordinate 26,299,698, forward strand.
AGTGAGGGTTACGGAAGCCACATAGAGACTGAACAGTATGATTCTTATTTAAGCGATGGAAGGGCCAGAATTGGAGACCCAGTTTATACATCGACCCCAAACAAAACCAGTTCTAAAGGTTTTAACGTCATACAAGGTGAGGTATTTTATGCGGTAATAAAAAAATATCAGCTCAATGTTCATTTAAAAGGATTGCAGTAATAGCAAATAACGACCTGATCATGATATACCACTAACCAAATTAATTTGTAGTACTGGATTACATTCTTTTGATTACCGCTATAACCTTGGTTCCTTTGATTACTTTTTGTAAATAGCTATCCATTTTCTCCCTTTGCAACGTTTAAAAGGTCATATTTTTTAGGTCAAAATAGAAAAGAATTTAGTAAAATAAGTCAAACTGAGCAAATATCCACAATTATAGTTAATTAGTGTTTTCAGAAGCATTTTGTCTCAACAACAAAAACATTTTGCCAATATCAGAATACTTCAAATTTCTGAAAAGAAATGTAGAAAATAAATAACACCCCTAAAGAAAGAGTAATCAAGGGAACCAAGGTTATAGCGGTATTCAAAAGAATGTAATCCAGGGACAAAGACCAGACATGGAAAAAAGACATACACAACAAAGAACATAAAGTAACTAAAATCATACGAAGTAACAAAAGCAAATGAGCAACTCGGACTACACTAAAAACTGGGAGCATGGACCAGGTGCACCGGTAAGGTAAGCATCCTCTGCTTTTCTAGAAACACCCATCACACATAAAAACACACAATGAGAGATAATAAATGCAATACCATTTAATTTATCAATTTGCATATCCTAGTCGCATTAATAGGATAGACACAGATTAGACCAAAGACGAAATTAAAAAAAAATACTATGATAATTTCCAATGCAACAGTCAAAATTAGACTGAATGTGCCAAAATAACCTTGTGGGAAAATCATCAAAGTAATTGCAAGTAACTAAAATATTAGCAGGTCTATAAAACAAGCTGTAGTGTTTGCTTGCCTTGCCAGGTTGTTATCATGTTAGCCACACAAGAAGTTGGCATATCTAATCTACCCATTTGACATGTTTTTTTTTCTGTTTTTTTTTATTTCAGATGCTAGTAATACATTTGACGAAATGAGGTCATCCGAGAAAATTCTGTCAAATCAAATTCCAATGCCAAGTATGTGCATGTACTCGAAATTTCAATTTTTTTATTTTTATATATTCGTGTATATTGCATACCTTATTCGTTGATACTCATACATTTCTGGACACACAAGACATACGTGTAACTCTGCAAAGAGATTACAAGACACTCAGTATACTGATTGCTAGACAAAACTAATTCCAACGCAATATTGACGAAAAAAACCAAAAAAAAACCAAAACAAAAACAAAAACAAAAACAAAAATAAAAACAAAAACTAAATGAAAATGAAAACAAACCAAAACAAAAACACCGATCCAAAAAGATATCTACTTTCAATTCAATATCATTCATGAATCGTCCATTTTTTTTTCAGGTACATCGATACTGTGCAGGCCTATAGATTCCGTTATTGGTCTCAATCCAATATATTCAGAACAACGTCGTCTCAAAGTATCCCAAATTCGTCCGAACAAAAGAATCATCGGAGAAGTAGCATTCCAGCTCGACAGAAGGATCTTAGAGTATGTATTTGCGTGGAAATATACCCTTGAAAATTCTCAGGACAAGAGACGGAGGTTCTATGGTTTCACGGTCAATAACATTGGAGCAATGATCAGAAAAGAAGCCGTCTACAGAGACGGAAAATTTAATGCGAAGAAAGAACTCGAAATGAGATATCGTTTTGACTATATTGTAAAAAGCTTGTCAAAATTTGGATATAGACTCGAGAAGCATTCAGTATTGTCTCAAGATCTTGTCAACCGTTATGGACTTCTCAGTGGCCCACCAGATCGTAAGACGTCTAGAGAAATGGGTCTTAGCGATCCAGTGGTACTAAGGGTTATATTGAGTCATGTAGTGAAGGATAATAGTCTTCTACATGATATTTTGATCCTGCTCGATTGTTTATGTCTCCTTGCCCACGAAGATAAGAGACCAATTTTTCTTTATTAACCAATTATTGAAATGTTTATGCTGTAAAATCCAAGATGATTAATAAAACAAACTTTTCAAAATTGTAAATATCACATATTAACAAAAGCAATACAATGTCATTTGTAAATTGGTAATCCAGTATATCGAATCTACTAAACATAAGTGCATATACTGTACAATTATGCTATTACTATGATTGTCAAATTATTATGAAACCTTCTCTGTCAAGATTTTGGTGAAAACGGTATTTACTATCTTTATAAAGGTTATACGATTGTGCATTCGTGGCGTTTCACAATATCTGTTCCTTTTCCTAGCGTACAATATAACTCAAGAGGAAATAGCTATTCAGAAAAAAAGTGAACCATATATGCATGTTTATAAACTCAGGTAGATTTGGGGCTAATATCAAAGTTTTCTTTCAACAACAAAACTGACTTATTAAAGCTTGTGGTATGTAGAGGTTAACAAAGCAAGGCTATAGTTGAAATATAATTTCTAAAAATGGACAATAAAAAAACACAAAAGGGGGACAGAAAATAGCTCATCTTTCCAATAACCGAAATATTAAAAGTATATAACTAGAAATATTTTTCATATTTGTATTATACAGAGAGAATAGATAAACTAAGACTGAAGCTGACCAAATTAGTCTGTCTTTGTTTCAGTATGATGACAGTTTTGTGCCTTTCGTCACAAATGGCGCAATGTTCCCTAATGCCAGCACTCCACAGTATTGTAGAACTGCCTAATTTTGGTCTTGTAATCTGATGCTTTGTAACATTTATCATTTTAAAAAAATTGTCAAGCAAGCCAAGGCCTGCAGAATGCAGTAAAACATTTCTCGAAAAAAATTACCCACAGCAAATAGAAACCATGCAAAAATATGTGAAAACTAGCGAAAAAGTTGATAAAATCAGGTTTAAAAATATCAAATTTCCCGCAAAATATCTGAAATTTTTATTTTATGCCCTGAAACTGTCCAAAAATTTTCCTGGGAAAACTCCTTCCTCATATGGGCATCGCCAGTTAGATTTTTAGCTATGTCACTTTGTAATCCACTTATCAAATTTAGCATGGTAAAAAAATTGACATACTTTTACAATGAAGTCAAATTGTCATTGGAAAAAAGCCCCTTCAACACTGAAAATATATGAAACATTGCAAAATACTGTTAAAAGTCCCCTTTTTCAGAAAATGTTTTAACAACAATAGATTCTTCATTTTTAATCACTATAGCAACCACCGGTTTCCATTAATGTCACCCTAGCCAAAAGTGCGAAACTAAACTAAACTGTGGAGTGCTCAGAGTTTGACATTGACTTTTCGTGATAGGTAGCCCACAGGACGATGTGATAATCAGGTAGCCCTCAAAATTATTTTGTGGTCCTGTTCTTAGGACTAATGAAATTTTAAGAACTAATTGAGGTAGCCCAAAGGACTACCTATTGATATTTCAAGGCAGTCCTCCTAGAAATTAGGTATACACAGGGCTACCGGACTACTGTTAGTGGTTAGTGTCGAACCCTGGTGCTGGCTTAAGACAAACACCAATACACCAATACACCAATACAAATTTGTATTTATTATTTTGTTTTGTTTTTTTTTTTTTTTTTTGTTCTTTATTGTGTTTGTCTGTTTTCCATGTCTGGTCTTTGTCCCTGGATTACATTCTTTGATTTCCGCTAGAATCTTGGTTCCATTGATTACTCTCTCTAAAAACTCCATAAATTAAATGTGGGTTAATTTAGATAGTCTACAAAGAAATAAGAGAATTTTCTTTTTGAGTCCGCCAAAATACATAGCGGCACCGGAAGAACTTGTCATGTGTCATCCTATCCGGTTTTGTGAAAAGCATCCCATGGTGTACTTGTGAAGAATAGTTACTACATTTACTAAAATGAATAATGAGTATAACAAATGTTAAAGTTTCAATTATTTTTTGAAGTCGCATAAAAAAGTGATGGTGCGTTGCTTTCAAAATATTCATTTAGATGTCGGATGTTTTCTTCTATTGACTTCCGGCAACAATCAGAATCAGTTATCTCCCTTGAAATTGGATTGTTGGGCTAGTTGACATTTCAAAATATTCGGTGGGTATTCCAGTTTGCATTCTGTTAACGTGTTATCGTATTGATTTTATGCAATATTGTTTTCGTTTGTCCTTGGCGAATTATGTCTCTTATGCACAAGTTACATCCAATCGATAGAAAGAGTTGCTATGAATGCATAATGTAATGATCCGCCGATCATCTTGTGATAAAATGGGCGTTGTTGAGCTACTTTTCTCTAAGATGTCAGTCAGTTTTGTTGAAAAGCTTGTTCATGCATACATAAGTTTTTCACTTATAGATTGGTTTTCACTAGTTTATGTCATGTTTCCATCTACCCAATCACATTCCACCTTGTTTATTTTTAACTGTGACAGCAAGTGGGGTGACCATATCACATGTAAGTGTCCCCTCTGTCTTTAAATACATATGTATAGTAGCCAAATTTCTAAAGGAAAAATAAATGATAATAAAAAGTTTGATTTAATTTTGTCAAGGTAGGTAAAACTAGTAAAATATAGGCTATGATGATTTTTTAAATGTCATTTCACTAAATATAATGCATATACATGTATTTACATATTTTCATCTTACTACTCTTAAGATTTCTCAGTGACTAAGTCTTCATCTAGCTAAATTATCTTTTATCATTTTCTATCACATCACAGGATCCTAAACTGTAGTATTTAAAGGGAGTAAGTTTCTTATACATGTAGCATAATCAATTAAAACAGGGTGATACATGTAGATTACATGCAAGTCTTTTCTTTGGTGCATGTTCATATTCTTAATTCATACTACTTCATGCACATGCAATTAGATCTTTGTCATTGTAAATTTTGTCATGTTCAGGTCCAAAAGGGTGAACCAGATTTCAGATTTCAGATTTCAACAAAAACGGAGTAACATTAATTATTGAAAAGTTCTTATTTATCAAAAAATGAAAGAGTGAAATTAATACATTTGTACAGTAGTTTATAATTATAAAGCCCCCAAGTTAAAGAGTAATCAAGGGAACCAAGGTTATAGCGGTAATCAAAAGAATGTATTCCAGGGACAAAGACCAGACATGGAAAACAGACATACACAACAAAGAACATAACGTAACTAAAATCATACATACAAAGTAACAAAAGCAAACGAGCAACTTGGACTCCACTAAAAACTGGGAGCATGGACCAGGTGCACCGGTAGGGTAAGCGTTCTCTGCTTTTCTAGAAACACCCGCCGAGTTGCTCATAAAAAGTCAAGTCCGAGGTAGACAAACGAGGAAAGGAAAACTGTGACCCATTGAATAAGTCAGTTTTCATGATGCTGATGGATACACCATAACGATCCACGAGTTCATGATGACGACCATAAAACTTCTGTAGTGATGACTTCAATCTTGTAGCAACATAACCCTGTTGCAGAAGCCTATTTATTAGAGTTCTAGCACAATACAAAAAGTCTGCGTAGTTTCGGCAAGCTCTGGCATAACGTATGAGTTGTGATATGAACACTCCATATGCAGGAGCCGAAGGGATGTTGCCACAGATGAAAGGAAAGTTGACAATTCTGAATGAAAAGTCATCACGTTTGTCGTAAAGTTTGGTCAATATTTAAAGTTTTGCATATTTCTATCCTAGCTTTGCACATTCAAGTGCCTTCTGTTTTGAGAATTTGCTCCTCCATCTTAATTTTCTATCTGGAACACTCTAATGCTTGAATTCCTTTTTATAAAAACTCAATTTATGACAGGGATATTTGTAATTTTAACCTTGTACATGTAAGATTTCCTAATTATCTCCAACATGGATTAGATTTCAAGATAAACCACAATGTTTGTGACATCATGATAAAACTTTTTATGATGCCTTGTTAATTCATGTACATATAGTACTGTACAGAGAAATACAATGTAACAACAAGCAAAGCTTTGAAAATAGAAATACATGTACTTAAATTTATTGTTGTACATGTACATGTATCAGAAATATAGTTTTAAAAAGGATAAAGTGATCATTCACCTTCTGAAAATGAAAGACAAAAAATCTTTGACATTCACAGGTTTTTAATGTTATAAACTCAGCAGAGCCTGTTTGGACTTGAAATCTTAACTTTTGGTATTTGATGTTACATTGTCTGGCACTCTTGGAGTTTATCATCTCACACAGGCCACTTCGACTTACATGTATTATTAAAGGGAGAACATAGTGGGTAGCCTAACACAGTGGACTGGAGTGACACAACAAATACAGAGCTGTTTGGGAAGACACGATGAACACAATGGTTATCTGAACACAATGGACTGCAGACTTTGATATGCCTGTGTTCCTTTGTATCTACATTAAGATTGACTTCATAGTGCCACATTCGTTCTGTCTTCCCAAACAGTTCTGTGTTCATTGTGTTGCTCCAATTTGTTATGTTAGTTGTTAATAGGAGTTAATTGAAACCTGCATGATGGTTAATACTTATGGAAAACATTTCTTTATGGACAGGGAAAATTTGTGTTACTTATATCATATGCTGTAGGGATTAATTTTAGTTGTTACTTTTGGACCATATTGCAATGCTACTTAAATAGCTTAGAGGTACATGTACAATGTACATACATACAAAACAAAATGTACATGTAGTCTGCACTGTAGATATGAAATGCATTTCCATTCTCGATAGCAGCATGTATCATACATGTAATTTTTCATGCATTTGTATGTATTGATCCTATTAATTTGGAGGAAGCCACATGTACATGTAGGAAAAGAAATGAATTTTTATGTGTAATGTTCAAGTACAAGTATTAAAATTTAATTATTTTCACTCTATTAATCAGGTGAATAAAATAGAATTGGTTTAACATACACATTTTGTGTATGTGTACAATGTAAGTTCAAAACAAAGAATATTTTTTGTCAGATGTAATTCAGGACCAAATATGCAGATATAAAAAAGCTCTTTATTAATTTGCTTTCTTGAGATGACAACTTAATCACATATGTGACCTTTATCTGATGATGAAGAATGCAACTTTAATTCTTTATAACTACCTACAGGGGATTTTGTTTATGGTTGAATGATCAAAGATAATACACATTGATGTTTGTATGGTACATTTTTGTAGTGAGGGTTGCTTTCAGAGAACTATATTGGCGGACATCATATTGGGCAAAAATGACATTATATTTTTCACATGTACAACATGTGTGGTATTTTGTTTACAGCTAAGGTTTCTTTCATAGTTGAATGATCAAATGTGATACATATTGATGTTTGTAAGGTTGTGTATGTTGGTTCAGTGAACAATACTGTTCAACATCATATTGGGCAAAAATGTATTTTTACATGTACAGGTACATATATGTTGTATTCAGCTCAAATGTGATATTCATTTTGTATGTGTATGATACTGATTAGAATGGCAAGCAAAGCATATGTAATTATTGAGAACCATTCAAGTCCATCCTTCACAAATTTGGTTTCTATATGATAACTCAAGAACTATTGGTTTGAATCTTTTTGAACTTTAATTATACATGTCATGTTTGATTATTGTGTTTCACATCTACAAAAGATTTACAGCTATAGAGTTTTGGCCTCTTCCCCCTAGAAAATTTAGGTTTAGAGAAGGGGGTATCTACGACCAACAGTTAAAAGTCAGGTTTTTCTTGTTTTATTAAAATGGTTTTACATGTATTTTATTTCCACATGTTTATATCATTAAAAATTATTTTGATATACAAAAATGAATACATGTTAATATTTTTTTTAATTCATCATCAAATTTGAATTACAAAAAAATGTACCAGTACAAAATATGAAGTGTCCAGTCATTGTACATAAACCTTTAGGCTTTACTTTCAATGAATTATTAGTCAGAGCATATGTTTAAGTAAATACATGTACATTTACCTGCTAGAAGATGTATGAACTTGTCTAGCATGTTTGCATGTATATTTCCTGTAATGTTTAATTACAAAAAGAATTTCTAACACTGTGTACAACAGCACATTCTTTTCTGTATACCTGTACATGTAATTAACTTCAAAGTTAAAAATATAGTATAAGTACATGTACATGTAACTGTTAGTTAGAAAGAATGGATAACTGAAATACATGTATAATCACAAATGCTAGATAAACAGTAAATTGAATAAATCCATTTGATTTGATAATTCTGTGCACCAGCTGTGAAATCCTCTGGCATTAATTCTTGACAGGATATTATAATGTATACATACAGTTGTACATGTACAGTGTGTTAATTGCAAAATGCTACTGTTTAAATGCAGTCAAATTTTTAGCCTTGCTAGACAATTGTACTTGTCCAAACTCATTGAACTTGAAATTATTTGGTCTTTAGTACGCTCCCGAAGGGAGCGTTTATGGTTGTATTATCAACTTGGTTCTGTATACTTATGGCAAGAAAAAGCATCAATATCTGGTTTGTACCTGCATTTTCAGGAGCTGAAAACAGCATAATGGCAGCTTCATTTGCGTATACTTGTGTATGTGTGATTGAGCGCCAAACCAGTCTCGGAAAATATTTGCTAGTTTCGATAATTAAATACAAATCGAATCATAGTTTTTCCAAGATAGGGTTGGCCTTATAGTCTGCAGTATGGCTCCCGGATGTTTACAAAAATTACGTCATCAATATTACCCATAATTCTCAAGTCATAAAAATTGCGAAACGAAAACGAACCAAAACGAAACGAAAATAATTGATAAAAGAAATAATTGAAATAAAACAATTTGATAAAATGAATCAAATTATTATGAAAACATAATTAAACTGTACTAAATGAAACAGAATGCAGTGAAACTAAATACAATAAAAGAAATATTTTAAGATATTTTGCAAATTTTAAGAACCATAATGTTAACCAGTGCCAGACAATTCGACCCAAAGACATTTCGGACCACGAAAACCAATAGTTCTTTATGAATGCTGGACATTTCGGCCAATAGACATATCAGACCATGACAATAAGTATAATGCTTTAGGGCAAATATATATCATTACAAAATTTACCATACTTGAAGGTACATGTATAACATATCAAATAAGAGCTGACAAAAAATTTGTTTTTATTAATGTTTCTTCGGGAGCATTGAAATTTTAGGCTTCACCTTCGTCATATTATTTGGTGATCATATTAACTACAGTGTACAACAATAATGTACATATATGTAAAATTGAATACTTTACATGAACAAAAAATGTATAACTGTACATGTACACCCTGCAGATCATCATTGTAAAATGAACATTGATACCAAAGTAATTACATTAGTCATGATGGTGATGATGAAACAATTAGTAAGGGTACAATTTTTGTGTATGTACTTTGGTGGCTCATACTGAAAAGATATTGACCAAAGGCTTGTAGACCAGTAAAGGCTTTCATATATTCATTTATGCATGTCAATTTAATGCAACTGTTTAGTTTATAATTATCCTTGTATCATAGTATTTCCATATTTGGTTTGGTGAAGTCATCCTAAAACAGCATTGAATTGAATACTTGTCTAAACCAAATATAATTCAGAGCTTTGTCATTTCAGTTAATATTCATTGTAAACCTTAGGTAACCAAACACTTGCCAGAATTTAGTTGACTGTGGATGGTTACATTATAATTGATACTACATACAAATGTATGATATTGCCCAGGCTATGAACTGTTCCTTAAGACTGATTTCACTGTGCAAATGTATGATATTGCCCAGGCTATGAACTGTTCCTTTAGACCAGTTTCACTGTGCAAATGTATGATATTGCCCAGGCTGTGAACTGTTCCTTTAGACCAATTTCACTGTGCAAATGTATGATATTGCCCAGGCTGTGAACTTTTCCTTAAGACTGATTTCACTGTGCAAATGTATGATACAAAACAGTATTATCCTGGCTTTGACCTGTTCCTTAAAAGGACATATTTAACTGTACAAATCTTTGATATTGCCATGTTGTGGTCAGGTACATGTAATTCTCATGCCATGCTTTAGAATTCATGGAATGATTAGTACAAAATGGTTCTAATTTATATTGTTGAGATTAATCTTAGAAACTGATATTTTTACTTTGGTTAAGTCCCCTTTCTGATGTTTTTAAGCAGTGATGTTTTGCTTACATCATAGGTTGAAGCTAGAGGATAATTACTCATTGACTTAAACTGTTGTACCTTATATTTGAAACTTTTAAGATATCCAGTTGAGTTACCAATGTGCAGGAACAATCACATGTCTGTTAAATTGAGGGATGTTGCATGGACATGACAGTAATGTTTAAATTGTATGATTTAAAATAATATTTTTATACCCTGCCACAAGAAGTATAATGTGATACTCTCTGGAAAGTTATGTATTTATTTGTCCAGCCCAACAGTTTTCAGATGATAACTTAGAATGATATCGAATGAAGATATTGAAGGATCTTTTTCAAACCTTTTATACAGTAGTTACATGCACTGAGCACAGGTTAAGTTCAAATTTCAGATTGATCCGATTATTTACAAAAAAGTTATGGCAATTTTTAAGTTGTTTTTACCCTAAATTTTTTTAGCAACATGGCAGGGTATCATTTTATGTCCCTTTAGATGCCCTATCTTTTTATACAAGTTAAAATTTCTTCAGACTTCTTATGCTACATGAACATATTTTAGATGACGTTCTTATCATAGAATTTTGTCCAATTAACATGATGTTTGATGTCAGAGATTGTCACAGGGCAATTTGTAACTATTGTTGTGGAGTAGTTACAAGTGTTTGAGGCTTGTTTTCATGTACAATTACATGGAGGGATTTTCCAAGCCTTTTTAAGTGTAAGGAAGTTGGGTTGTCATATAATTATACAGGTCAGTTTGGTACAAGTAATTACAGAGGCTGATCTCACTTCCAAAATTTTGTCACCAGAATAATCGCCAGCTACAGATATTAATTATGTACCAGTGTCCTTGCTTGATAAAATAAAGAGCTTCAGTGTCCTTATCTTTACATGCATCTTCAGGATTGTGATACAGTACCAGTATACATTTATGATTTGTCAAATTATTCTATACAGTCAAAGATACACAGGCTAGTTATACATGTAGTTACAATGTATTGCGTAAAATGCATTTACTATTTTTTAGAAGCAATTCAAGTTGTATCAATTTTCACTTAAAAAATGTGAGGGTATCTGTAATCACCAGGATGTCTGGTATTTTCATGTATGGAAAATATGAAAAATATGAAATATTGTCATGAAGTATTATTCATAATACAAGGAGTTCAGAACTTAATATTATTTTTAGAATGTGATTACACATATATTGGTCCTGTAACAGTTTCTATGTAAAGGTATTGACAGTAAATAATGTAAAAAGTTTATAAATTAAGTTAATAAAGATTTAAATAAGAAATTAGACAATTCACACTGTAGAGGTGCTTCTTAGTTAAGGACAATTGACAGGTATTTGCAGATGCTTTGGGACATTTCTTAATAGGTTTTGGGAGAATTTTGTAAAAGATTTAAGTGTTTTTATTATGATTGGATTTTAAGGAATTTCAAGTATTGCTATTCAGTTATAGTTTAGATTCTGTAGTTTACTTTTTAGTATATTATTGTATTATCTTAAACATGACCAATTTTGGAACGGTTATTTTGTCATATGGCTTATATTTGAATATGGTGACTTATCAATATTGTTGTAACTGTTATCTTTAAAATTTGACTTATGCATTTGACTTTAATAATAGTAATTTGGAAAACCTCTTGCTTGCCTTATGTCATTAATTAGTGAGGTAGAACTCCCCAAATTTAAGACTTGGTACATTGATGTTACTACCCTTACATATGAGTACCAAATACCGTGTTATATATTCATTTATGAAGTACCCTAAGATATTAGTTTGTTTTACCTGCTGCAACTCTAAGAAATTTTAGTAGGTACTGGCAATGTACTTCAATTTGACTAGGACAGGTAACTTGCACATGTGATTCTTTTAGTTGATTTTTGAAATTTTCTGGATAAGTTTAGGGTGATTTACATTGAATTTTTAAGTTGCTAAAATTGTTAGTGACTTCTTGTACTCGTAATTTCAGTACTTAATATTCGCATACCATTTGCATAATTATATATTTATATTCCACATTATGCTGCAGATCTGTGCAGTGTTTACTGTCATAGCGTCATTCTAGTTTCATACAAGATAAAATTGTATCTTTTAAATATAATTGGCGTAAGTTCTACATGTTTCTTGCTTGTATGGAGAACAGGGAGTTTACATGAAATGATCAGTTAGTATTGAACATTACCCAGTTTTCGATTCAGGCACAGAGGCTCATTACAAGACTATATAGGACATATACATAAGCAGGGCCCCGATGTCTATGAACATTCATTGCCAGTTGTTTAATCTGGTTCCTAATCTGGTTCTCTGGTCAATATAAAATGTGACCCAAAGATCGCTAAAATGTACTACCTGTTTAAAAAAAAATATGATACACCCTTCTGTGTTTTTTGCTTGTACAAGAACCAGAAGTTTACATTCAAAAATGAAATGATCAGTTAGATAGCAATTAATTTATGTAATATTACCCAGTTTCCGGTTCAAACACAGGGGCTCGTTACAATTTACTATATAGGTCATATACATTATCAGGACCCTGATAACTATATAAAGCTGTTGCCAGTTGTTTTATCTGGTTCCGATTGTTTTGACTGAAAACATTTGGGTCATCACGATTATAAAAGAGTACGCAGTCATATCTAGGGAACCAAGATTCTAGCAGAAGTCACCTGATTTTAGAGAATATTGCATTAGTGCCATTATGGATGTTGAAAGTAAGCCAAAATCAGTGGCAGAGAATTTTTTTTATGATTAGCGACTTTGAAGACTCCAGTCTTTGATTATCATTAGAAATTCATTTAATCATCATATAATTGTACCAGTCAATATTCAATATTTGGAATCAAATTTTGTGATTAATCCATACAACAGAAACCACAAACATTTCCCTAGAACAAAAAAATTCTTTCAGTAAAAATACTTTTAAAATAAAGAATAATGCTATGCATGTACTTTTAGATATAGAAATATATCATGGGATTTAGAAAATTGTTCAATTTTATTGAAAATCAATAAATAAGATAAATTTTACATCCAAATAAAGATAAAACCTGCATATTTATAATAGTTTAAGTGAACTGTTTAGCTTAAACAGTATTTGATATTATACTTGAAAAGAAATTTATTGATTGAATTGAAAGTAACCTTTGGTCCCTGGCCTTATTGGTTACATTTACATTTCAGATGTTATTAATAAGGAATTGGTTTGAAATTTGTTTTATGGAAAGTAAATTAGAATGATATGTACATGTATAACACTTGTTAAGCTACATTTATGTCACAAAACTTGGAAGTTACTTGGGAGAACACATTCATGTATATTGAATTATGTGCCAGTAATTGAATGATTTTTTTATACCCTGTATGATGAGTAGAATGTATAGTGACCCTCATTTCCATTTTCTAAACTTTTTGAAGTTACTTGACCAACATTTCTGAAACTTTAAGGAGGTAGACTTAGGGTAAGGGGCATAACTCATAAAATCAGTGATAAATGTATGTTAGTATTGTATTCAATTTCACTAAAGCCTTTCAAGCTTTCCTTTGAAGCAGAATAAAATGAATCCAAGTTACATAAGATTAATGTAAGATGCTGAATACAAAAAGTTCCAATGATTTTTAAGAGTTGTGTCCCTTATCCTAGGTCCACCGTCTGAAACAAAGTGTTGTGACTATAAATTACAGAAAAAGTAGAAACAGAGAATGTGTCAAAAATACAGTCAAAGGTCATCTACAGGTCATTTCAATTAATGATAAGGAATTCCAATATACTACCATTGGCTTGTGAATGTTATTCCTTTGGCAGTTTATTGACCTTTTTCTACTCTAAAACTTTGCCTGTTAGGGTATCTGTGATCACATGATCAACTTCGATTAGTTTCTAGATAAAAACTTATTAAATATCCTCCTACATGTATTGTAGCATTTTTATATGTTTTGATTTTTTACAATTTCATTTGATACAGATGTATTATTGATCACATAGCCTTTGTAATATATGTTCATCTTTCTTTACTTAGGTTATTGTGACTTATAATCAATAACTTATTGACATTGACCTAAAAAGTGGCCAAAGTGAAGGATCTATGATCTAATAATATATACATGTTTGTAAACAAATTAGAAAAAAAGACCTCATCCTTTGAAGGCATAGTTGTCAACTTTATCTTGTAGTAAGATATTTGGCATGGGTATAAGTATGTAAAAAAATAGATGGGGCAAAGCAGGTTGTACATTTGCGGTCTGTTGGTCATTCAGGATTTAAGAGGCTGTCCATGTAAAAATCAGGCAGATCCTATGATATTGGTGGAACAGGGTAAATTTTATCCTACTGAATATTGTGTTCCAATATATAAATGAGTGTATCATATGTATGTATGACAGTGAAAGTAATTATAAAAGTTCCCTATCAAAGCAACCATTCATTCATATCATTTTTCCTCATTTCATGAGATATTAGAATTATAACAATTGATAAGTCAAAAACCAATTTCCAGGTTTGAGAAAGGATGTGAATAGGTGAACATTTTTTGAAAACAAAATTTGGCACGTGCCACCTACTGCCTGGTTTTTGCATGGACTCCCTATTAAAAAATGTATATTCTAGTAAGTCTCCAATAGGTTTGTTGGTTCTATGATTAAGTACATTGTATTATGAAATTTGGTACACATGCTTATTGTGCAATGTATATTGTAATATGGACTAATATTTGCCATTTTATAGTTCTGCTGAGAATGAAAAATAACTTAACGCATGAGATTATCATTTTTTACACTACAGGTCGAAAAATTATCAAATTTGCTGGAAACTGGAGAACTGCTTTATCATAATTAGTTAAGCAAAAGCCCAATACCACACCCTAATTGGTATACAATAAAAATGTTTACTTTTTGAAACATATGTATGATAAACAGAATATAATGTGGGTTTTTATATTGTATACCATAACACCTTGACCCATAAATGTATGAACCCTCTTGAGAGCTCTCCTCCTACTATCAGATACAATTTTTATATGTAGCCAACTAGTATATACATGTAAATTTGTTTTGCCAGGTTTTGAAATGAGCAGGCGGCCCACTCACCAATGGCCCCTGAATTTGGTGTTGGTTTCTACTGTGATCGTATAGAATTATACATATTGGCTACCAAAGTTAAAGCTGTAGGCTACCAGGCAAACATTTTAGGTTAAAATTTGTATTGCATATTTAAAAGTGGGAGGAAGCCAATGTGCTCTAGGGTTCATATGGGTGTCTTCGGGGTGTTATGGTATGTGATATAAAAAAATAACATATGGGTGATAATCTATATATTCCCACTTTAACAATAAATCGTAATTTTATATTTGTTATAAGTGTTTTGTTTTAAAACAGGTATCATATGCAAGCTACCTTGTGACTTGCATAACAATTTAAATTTTGCAGAGTTCTCTAACTGATGTGAAAATGATAAAAAAGGGGGAAAAAATAGTGAAATAAAGATACTTCCTTAGGATTCACAGAGTATTACAGACTATTGTTGTTATTTGTTATGAGAGATAAGAAGTACAATAACTCAGTCAGGTAAAATGAAACGATTTAAATAAGATTTTATTGCTGTGAATGAAGTTGATGAATGGCAAGAATCTTAAGTATTGCTTGACTTAGGAATCATGCTGATGTTTTATTATGTTAATTGGCAGGATTTTAGCATGCAGTGTTCGAAATCAGAAGTTGTGTTAAGGGATTTTTAACCAATCATAGTGAAAATTAACTACCAGTAGTCTATGAGTAGCTTCATATTTATACCCCCACAAACAAAATTTTGGGGGTGGGTATTTAGAAATGATCCTGTCTGTCAGTCTGTTCCACATTCCTTGTAAGGGCAATGCCTCCTGAACCACTCAAGGGATTTGGATGAAACTTTATAGGAAGGTTGGGCATCATGTGTAGATGACTAGATGTGCATTGGGGCAGGGGACTGCAAAGGGAGAAAGTTGAACTTACAGGTTATACTTTTGACTGCATTTGAAGGGGGTTATAGCACACAGCATTTCTACTTTATTATGTTTAAGTGTGTCAGAAAGTTGACTTCAAATTTAAAAGTTAAATTTGGAGGTTTAAGGTTTGAAAATGTAAATAGAAACTTAAATTCCGTTGATGATACATGTACATGTAAATGTATGTTCCTGTCAAAAGGATGTATTAAGAAATTAACTGTATATATTCCTACTGAATGTATCAACCCTATGAAGAAAATGTACAGTTATGCTTGTTATATTGAATAAAATTATGTGGCCTACAATTAACTTTCAATTGTATTACATTTAGCAGCCAGGATTTTCCAGGAAGTCTGTTTTAAATACTTTAAGCAAATTTATATTGTAATTCTATTTAGGAGTGATTGTGTGAGGAGAAAATATTATTTCCTGTTTCTATTAAGTATTTTTAGCTTCATGTAGAAAATGAAGACGTTTCTAACAGGATGTATGTTCTTGTTGTAAAGAAATACATGCATGTACATACATTGTACCATACATTTGATGAAGGTAAATTGTGGATGGAAACCTCTGTAGTTTTGATATGTTGATTCTCACTTAAATAGTGATAAAAGTACATGTAGTATGGAACTTTTGTCTTGACAAAACAAAATGGGAATTCAATTATACTTCACAAAAAATGTTAAGGGTCACTTAATTTTTTTTCTAATATTCAAAATTTGGATTTTCACCATTACGACAGTGATTTTAAACGTTATTAAACTGTCATTTGTTTTTAAGAAGTTTGTTTTTATTGTTATAGTGATTAATTTATAGAATTTTTTACATATATGCTGATAATAATAAAATTAAATTTATTGAATTTTCTATAGTGGCCCTTAACTTTTTTTTGTGGAGTATATTTTAAACTTGGTCACTTACACAGTTCTGGTGATAATGATGTAGAGTTTTACTCACAAAGAGCCCTATAGACTTAAATATATATATATATAAGGAAGTAGTGGCTGTACATTATAATATTTCCATAACTTACTGAAGTGACTACTAACTTTTTCAGTTACACTGTGAATTCTGGTATGTAACTATTCCTTACCTTTTTCTCGGTTGTTAAGTCTTGTGCCATAAATGTTAACATTTTAAAAACCATTCAGGTTTATGTACATGTATATCTGTAAAGAATTTGGTTTCTAATTTTAAATTGAAACTTAGGTTATTTTAGGAATATTTAGAATAGTGGGATTGCATTTGCACAAATTATGTTTCCACTACCTAGAAATTTAAATTAGAAAAAGCCAGGGTCTCTTCTTCTGTTCACTTTTGTTGCTGTTTATGAATATTCAATTCATCCTATGATATCAGTAAAAAATTACGTAATGTACAAGTCCTTTTAAAAACCATGCAGGGTAAAACAGTCTACTAGTAACAAAGTTTTAAGTACAAGTGAATGACATGCTTTTATTCAGAGTTTAACTTGATTGTATTGTGTTAGTTTATAAAAAACTGTCAACTTATTTTTCAGTATTTGTTCATACTTTGTGTGTACAAAATAAAAAAAAAAATTCAACACTGTATTGTTGTACCGTTTTAAACCAGTCACTAATACTGCTGAAGTTGTAAAAATACTTTCAATATCTCCACTTGGTTGGGGTTATATACATTTACTGATGTAGGGATATCCATGTCTGTCAATTCATCCTTCTGCTACCCTACCATTGAACCAAATGTTTTCAAACTTAAAAACAAGGTGGACTTTAAAACAATAAGTGTATACTGTATTTACTGTTCAGGATTTATGGCTATTTTCCACTTGGAAAATTAAATTTGTTTTTGCTTCAAGGATTTTTTTAGTAAATTTAATTGATCCCCACCTTAAATGCAGTTATTGATTATAATCTATTAAACTTTGCATGATCCTTGAGTACATATGTACTAAAGATATTAAACATTAGATGTATTATTGTATTATTTATTGTATTATTTCGTAAGATTAGAAAATTGTCTTGCTCATTTCTAGAACATAATTCATAGCACCATCTTCATCTCTGTAAATAGAATGCCTTAACAGTTGTTCAGTGTAGAATACAAACACTTCATCTGCACTGCTGCTTTTAATCCCCATCATAATTCTTTTTGTCATAATAAATGCACTTCATGTCATGAGGATAATTTTTTGTCAGACAGAGAGTTATTAGCTTCAGTGTATAACATCACAAGATATTTCCATTGTTGCCAATTCATGTCAGAAATTAATGCAAGCCTTGAAGTGACTGTTTAGATGAATAGAAATTACATATCCTTCACATACATGTATATCTGCAATGTTATTTCTGGATACATGTAGTCTATATGTATGTTGTGTTATTAATGAACAGGTATACAGTAATTATAGTTGTAGATTTATCATCAGTTTTTGGAGAATGTATAGTGAAGTCTGTCAAAACTAAACAGAAGATTTGTTCAGATTAGACAGGTATTCAGTTTTCACAGGTTAGAATGTGGTGGAACTGATGTAAAAAAGAATTTAAAAGGGTGTCTTGTCTAGACAGGTTTCTGGTTTGTTCAGGGTTTGGTTAGACAAGTTTTACTGGACACACCATCAACTTTGTATATGTATATGCCCTTGCTTTCTTTTTGGTTACATTAATTTAGCTGGTGTGTACAGTGCTCTAGAATTATTTGAAATTTTCTGCTTTCCACAGGAAACTTTGGCATGAAAATGAACTTCTCATAAATTATAATACAACGGCCTTCAGTATTTCTGTAATACCTTCTTTGGACAAATTTTTACTTGTCATGGGAGTTGTAGAGTCATGATGTATTGAACCACTGAAGAAAATGTGTGAATCAGTTCTGATTTCTTTGTCAATGATAATGATCAATCTAAATTTGTTGTCATGGTAACTGAATCTTTTGATTCTCCAATAAAATATTCATGACCTAGTGCACTAAGTGTACTTAGATCTGGATCCTGTGACAGTGACAAAATCATATGATATTCCCATAAATTATTCATGCTATGATATATGATACATTGTATACCCAGATTAGAGTCCTTTGGAAAAAAATCAGGAAATCAAAAATGAAATATTTGATACACTTTAATAATAGAAAAACAAAATATTTAATTTAATAGTTAATGCATTGCCTTAGATGTTAAATATTAAATCTTAACTGTCATTACTATTTACATGCAATTGTTTTTCAGACGAAGTCCCTATATACATATGTGTGCATAAAATCTATAAACATGCATTGTACTACATGTAGTACATTGTACATGAGAACAGGACAAAAAATGAATTAAAATCACCTACAATACAACTTAAACTTTACATTGATTTGACAATTCCTGATATTATGTCTGTATTGAGATTTTTAAATCTGATTAGATAATTAAAGTTAGTTATTGTCAATTTAAATTGATTGTTTTGTATTCATGCACTTAAAAAGCAGTTTGAAATTTCTTCCTTCTTTATTTGGCTGCCCAATCTCAAAATAATATTATAGTCATGTATACTGGTAAATATTTAATGTCATATGTCTGGTACACTCTCAATTTTGGTGCATATATTGATCCTCTTGTCTGTAAGTTTGTTCATTACACTTTTGGCTTCAGGATTATTATTAAGGAACTAAACAACCAGATTTGTTCAGCTGAAACACAATTTTGAGACTATTAAAAACAGGTCAAATTTTTAAGTTATATGTTTAATCTACAGTTTAGGGGCCCATTTTCACTTCAAATGTTTTCAGACTGAATTTTTAAGTTCAATTATTATTTTGATTTTGTCAATTTTCACCAAAATGTGATTTGGATTTTTGCCATTTTAAGAAAAGTGCTGTTCATGCAAGCACCCAAGTTTCTTATCTTACAAACTTTGATTATTGCTTTTGTAAGTTATTTTTTGCAGTCACAAGACATGACAAGACATTTAAAATTAACAGTACCTGAGGAAACACTGAACTTATGATTTTCTTTAACTTTGTAGCCATTTGAGATAAGAAGCAAATTTATCCAAAGGCAAAGATGGATAGCCAGTATAATGTGGACTCCACACAACAAACCACAACTAGTTCCAGTCAGGATGTTGGACTAGACAAGATTTATATGAAATCAATAGATTCCATCTTAAAAATTGCTGAAATGGTAATTTGACTGTAGATGCAGTGACTTTTAAGGTTCATTATTACCTTTCGAAAATTGGCCTCAATTTCACCACTAATTTCTGTCTGACTACAGACAACCCTATGTATGTAGAAGAATTTTAAGGCATAGCATCCCCTACATATGAGAAAGTTGCATTCATTTTATGTAAAATTATATCAAAAACTGGCCTGACCTTTACTGTTTTAATTTTATCAATTCTGCAGAGAGGGCAAAAATGAACTAAGTTTAGATAATGTTATGAGATGTTCCCTGTGTATTAAAGGTAAACTGTATTCACATTGGCATGCTGGTTGACAGAAGGACAATAGCCACCTATACACAAAAGGTGACTTAAACTGTGTTAATGAGTGTACCATATCTAGTAAATCTCAGGTGTTCGTTTATTATTGCACTCTCTGCAGAATTGAAAAAATCAACCCTGTTTTTGATTTAATTTTACATAAACTTGATGTAAATTTTTCGTATCTAAGAGATGCCACGCCTTAATTTTTTGCTAGATGCACGAGGCCATTTTGTCAGAAAGTGATGATGAACCTTAAGGAATTATTCAAATATTCTGGACTTCGATTTTACATTTTTAATACTTGTGATAATCTATCTCCACCAGCAAGATTAATTTAGATGCAGAATATTACTTTAAGAATATCTTAAAAATGATTTCTAGTAGATTTGCTTATACATGTAATATCTTTAAAATTTTAACCTATTTCAAGTTTATATTTATTTGCCAAATCACCATAACTAGATAACTAATGTCTGTTTATATGATGAATTATGCCTCTTCCATAGAACACTTTAAAATGGTAGTTCCTGTACCTCTCTTTATCATGTGACATATGATAGAAAGAGAGTGAGGGATGGTTTGCTCAGAGTCAGAATGATAAGTAGGTGGCATGCCTTGATGTTGCTTCTTTGAGCTAGCACATGAATTACTTGGCTCAGCATGTTGGTCTAATAGAAATGAGGATTTTAACTTTATAAAATATCTGTCAATGAACATTTAACTGTGATCATTCAATTAACCTTGAGTTACGAAAATGACAAAGGCCTTACTGGGATCGTTTAAGATAGTACCGGTACAAGTTTTTATATGGTACTTTAAGTATGAGGTAGCCTCTAGTAGGACATACTCTGACTGAGTTCTTCTGTCAGGTATCTCTAAGACTGGGCTTTGCTACCTCTATCTACTAACAGACATACTAACAGAATCATGTAAGGGGCAGTCATGCAAGATCCGTAAGGATAGTCAAGACTGTAAAAACCCCCACAGAAGAATGTATCTTAGTAGTATGCATTTACATTTTACATCTTCTTAAAATAGTATTTTGGTAATATTTTTCAGGTTTTAAGTCTGATTGTATTCATCTGTGTGACATCTCACCCAGGCTACAGCTATATTGGTGGAGGATGGGTCCAGTTTGTCAGTATATCCTGTCTAATCACTGTGTTGATACTGTGGATCTTCTTCATGCTTAGGATCATTTATAAACTTCCAGGACCATGGCAGCTGATTGTAAGTTTGATCTGGGTGCCTATTAAATTGATCAAAGTTATTATACCCTACACTTTGTGGAAGGTATATAGTGATCAAGATGTCTCAGAGTCAGAATAATGTGTCTGTGTTTGATGACATACTTACCTGTGGGAGTCACTTCGCTTGTTCAGTCAATAAAAAAGAACAGCTCAGCATGTTGGACTACTAAAAAACAGGGTCTTTTCCATGAATCATGCATTCTTTTTATGAAATATTTGCCATGGGATGTTAAGCCACAATGAATCAATCCATAGTAGAGTGGTGAAACTTTGCATAAATATCATTTACCATTGGTATGTACATTATGTATGTTGCAATGAATGCCCTAATCTGTAGGTCAAATTCTAGGTTTATATATCAAAAGCCTTTACGAATGACTATCTTTTATTTGGTCTACATGTATATTCACCAGAGTTACAATTAATGTCCCTATCTGTCAAGAAACTCAAATCAGACAACACAGTCCTTAGAGAAGTTTTCATCTTCAGGTCTCCCTAACAACTTCTAATGTTTCCACTACTTTACATGTTAAAATAGTAATTTTCAAAGTTTCTCTGTAATTTCCCAGGGCAAATGATGCCTTAAAAGTTCATACCATTGTGAAGAGTGAAGAACAAGGGTTTCAAAATCACTATACTTATGGTAAAATGATTGTAGAAAGTTTTTCTTAAAATTAATTGGAATAAAAATACTGAAAATTCACAATTTGTACTTTTTCTTCTAACTGATAGCATGGAAGCAAATTACTCACACGTTAAAAATATTCATATACTTTAATTTTAAAGTACCCCTTCTCAGCTTTATTTTGGCTACTTTTGATCAACTTATACATAATTTGGATAGATATAGGTTCAGTTTGTTTTGGTACTGCATAGAGTGGTGGCCATATGACCTGAAAATGGTAATTGAGACTCCATATCCTTTAGTTTCATAAGTTATTATACCCCTAGGGATTTTTTAGATGATTTTAAATTATAAGTCTGTCTATTTGCCTGCCCATCTATCTTGTTAGTGTAAGTCCTCCTGAAGCACTGAATGGATTTTCATAATTCCTGCGAATTTCAAAGGATGATTAGGAATCATATGTAGATACACATGAATTTGCCTGCAAGGTGAGATAATCTAACATAAGGATTTTGAGATATTCACGAAAAGAGAGAAAAAAATGTTAGGTGTCATGCAAAGATGTCTGTGAAAAAAAAGATACTAGTAAGTGCTTTCAGATGCCTGCAATGGGAAATAATCAAATATCAAGACTGATATTTAAGGAGTCCATGTTGACCAAGGGGCCCAAGGGGTTATTCTTTTTGGTAGCTTGCTCACAATATGTCTTTTTTTTCTACAGGAAGTACACTTATAGATCTCAATAATCAACTTTCAATTTCAGATCCTGATATACCACATCGTATATACTTTATTTTATATTATATCGTTCCTGGTTTGTGCTATTCAAGGTGGAAAGTACCAAGAAAGTGATGGGTTAATTGCAGGAGCAGTAAGTTCTTGCGTTTCTCATCTAGGATGGATAACACATGCTATTAATTTTTTTTTTGCTTGTAATAAAGTGTTACTACAGTAATTATTTTGATTTCTATTTTCAGCTTGAACAAATAACCCATGTGGCTTATTTAGACTAATCCTAACAATAAGGTTTTATTTATTTTCAGATTATGATATACTATATAGTATATGTTGTGTTTTATCTTATTTCTTTCCTGGTTTGTGCCATACAAGCCGGGAATTGGTATCCAAATGGTGGTTTAATCGCAGGAGCTGTAAGTCTATGTAATTTTTCATATCCCTTGCAAAGTTACCAATTTTTTGCATGGGTAGTTTCACCTTTCAAGTTTGCTTACAAAGAATCAATGTTCGAGACTTTACTTTAACCTCCCCCTGCCAGTCTGCAAGCTGACTTTTTAGTTGGACAAAAGTTTTCTAGTTTAAAGATACTTTTTTTAAAGATTTTACATATTATGGAGAAAATGCTTGTCCTTTGACAATTTCTAGAAAACCAAAATATTTTAACAATATACTAGCTCTACGTTTATGATCAATTCCATAATTACCAAATCATGCAGTGCTACAGCTTGATCAAGCAGTGTGGTAAAAGTTTAGTATTTAGTACAAGTCTTTGTAATAATCAGGCAAATTGTGAAAAATTAGAAACATGCATGTCAAGAACTAAACCATCTGACAGTATACTTTCACTCCAAGGAGTCTTCTATATTTGAAATGACTACTATTTTATCTCTGCTTGACTGAATATGTTTGGAAATTTTTCTTTAGAATGTTAATAATAGAGATTTTGATAGAGTTAACTGCCCTTGGAATGTTTATTTGCAGTGCATCTCAATGAAATTATAACTGACTTCACCAAATGATATAGAAATTCCTTGATTCTGATTGTAGAAATAGTCGTATAATTCAGTTAGGCACTGACCATTTTTATACTGGGGGTATTATTTTGAAAAAAATACATGTATTTGAAATTTGAGCCAAAAACATATTTTACTATACCATGGACAGACAAAAAATTTATTCAATATTTCCCCTTTTACTTGACAATGTTGATTTTAAAATAAAATTCTTTAAATCTGGCTGCTGCAGAAAAAAAATTTCCAACTCAACATCTCAGGCCCACCCACTTCTGGAGAAGAAAATAGTCTTTTCCTTCGAGTTGTAGATTATTTCTACCTAGTTTAAACCAATGCCTGATTCTTACAGAGGCTGACACTTCAAAAAGTTATATTCAGTTTCATAAAGTCTCAAGCATTGATAGTGCATTTAAAAAGCCTTGCAAAAACCACCCTCTTGTACTTTTCTGAATATTAAGTCATAGGGCAACCTCCTATATTATTATCATTACTAAATGTGAAACAAGTTCAATAGATGAGCATTGAGAAAACTATATATTTTTTTAGAAACTTCATAAAAAATTAAGAACCGGCATATGAAAGTCTACCAGGAAATTCATATGCAGCTATTTATACGAATAGAAACAAAAATCATAACAGATGTAATCATATTTCAGAATTTATAATAGATGGACAGATAATAGATATTTTGTATGTATTTATAATACATGTACTAGGAAGTTTTCTATTCCTTAATATGCCATTATATTCATCTTTTCCTGTTAGAAATAGTGATTTCAAAACTCATTGCTACATTATTACAACTTTAAAGGTCAACTTTTTTATAAAGTTAATAAGTTACAATCTGACATACATGGCATGATAAATGTATGTAACAAGAAATACTTTAAACAGTAATTAGTGTATAAAAATGTATTTGTATTCAGATTGAACAAAACCAATTTATGTATACATGTGTTTTCTATCTATGAAAAATTTTTTCACTACTTTTTTCCATTTTGTTCAGGACTCATAAACACTGCTGGAATCAGGTGAAGACTTAGAGTTGGAAAATTTTTCAATTTAATGCAAAATTTGCACAATGAGGAGAAAATTATAGCTTTGAACTTTCCCAAATTTTTATAAATTTCTGGATATGACTTGTCATAAATATTTAATGTCGGTACTCTGTCAGAGAAATAAGTTTTAAAATTACAGCCTTAATATTTATGATTTATTAAAGAATAAAAAATAGCAATGAGTTCTGATTTTACTGTAGTTTCTTTCTTTGCTTGTAGTTGTTATATATAGAAAGTTGAAAATATTGCATGCTCTATTGTGTTTGTAGATTTTAGTTTGTAGTTTATGGTGTTCTGTATCTTATATCAGTTATAGTATGTCTTGTTCAGTCTAGCAAAGTATCTTATTCTGGAGGTTTTATCGCTGGTGGTGTAAGTAACTAACGGTTATAACTACTTAACATTCCTAATGAAATAAATTTTAATAATTCACACTGTGAAATAACTTATGTAATTTTGATCTCAGACTTTCTCCCACCAAAACGTCACACTTTGATATCAAGCCGCCAATCACAGAATTAAAAATTCATGTTGACAATATCGACAAATTATGAAGAAAATCTATAATCTAAGATAGAATAATCATTTGGTTACTGTGAATAATGATATTTAGATATTCATTCTTTCGAATAATTATATTCCTATCAATAATAACATTTACTGTTTGTTTACTAATGAATATATCTTGTAAGATTTATTCTAAACCCACCAAGTTTTCACTACGACTATAATGATAAACAATACTAAAAACTACAGACTATACTAGCTAATTAACTATCTGATCCTTTCTCTTTCTTGTGAGGAAAAGGAGTTGTGATGAAAAATAAATTTAAGTGTCAGAATAATCATTTGTCAAGAAAGGCACATGTTCATGTCAATGACACTGTTTTCATCAAAATATGATAGTACTTAATTGTAACACAATGTTGACCTCAACAATGTGATGTTCTCAATATTATACTGTTTATAACTCAGCTTTCATTTAGTATACAGTGTTCATCTAAGATACGGTCATCTCAATACTGTTTACTAATGAATATATCTTTCTTCTGTGCATGTTTTTTTTTTTTTTTAATTAAAACACATTAGCCAGAAAAGTTAGTCCATAGAATATGTACTTATTTCTCCTGCTTCCAAGCATTGGAAAATGTCATGAGCATTAGCATATTAGTACATTTGCTAACTGTCCATTTGTCTCAATCCAACTGACTACTAAGTCTCCTTTTTTGGCTCATTTCTTCGATGTAATTAACTTCAATTCTTAGGTGTTTTTCGGATACACTTTTCCTTGAATGTATAGATTCGATGAGGTCTTTATTGTCAATAACACATCTCACTTTAATACCTCCGTCTGAGCTACATTTGTTGAATACCAACTCATTATACAATGTGACTAGTGATGATACACAATCAATGCCTTCTGCCAAGGCAAGAGTTTCACTAGCAAGAGTGCTTCTTACAACCCTTCTAATTTTCTTAGATTGCCATGCTATTGGATTGATTTTATTATTTCCTCCATGGAGCATGATTACAAAACCTCCTTGTCTTCCTCCATCAGGAAGATTACCAAAAGATGCATCACTGTAAAGTAGTCAACATTTTCTCCAATATCCTGAAAATGTAAAGATACTTCTTCATTTTTAACTTTTCTCAATAGTTTGTTCACTTTCTTCAAGTCTATGCTTGTCTGTAATTTTGATGCAATAACTGCAACATCAAATGCTATATTCGGACATGTTTGTTTGGCAAGCCACAATAGTTGTCCAACTTTGGATCTGCTAATAGTTTGCTCCTTGGAAGAAAGTCTGGAGTCCTTTGGTCTTCCCCTTTCTATTGCAACAGTGTTTAAGATTTGAACATAATCTTTCTGACCTAGTACAATTTCATCATCTGTTTGACTTAAACTAAGCCCTAAATATTTGAAGGATTCTGATTCCTCCTTTCCAACTTTGAATTTATCTCGTATTTTCATCACTACACTCTGTTTAAAGTATTCAGTTCCTGCCCAAAGAAAATCATCTACATGAACAGCTTATACACCAACGACCATTTGAATCATGCCAGTGAAATACTGTGGGATCAACTTTTGACTTATTTCCCCCACATTCCAGAAAGGTTTTCTTAACCTTCTCAAACCACTTAAGTGATGCATCAGCCAACCCATAGACACATTTTTCAAGAAGCCAAACCTTTCCTATGGCGTTAGCCTCTTTTGATGGAGGCAGAAGAACTTATCTTTGCAATTTCTCCCCTTGCAAAAATGCTGTCAATGGAATTGATATGCCATTTATTTTGCACAACTATGGATAGAATAAGTCTAAGTGATTGCTTGTCACATGTTGGGGAGTTTTTCTGTATCTCATCTAAACAATCCTCCTCGAAACCTTTTGCTACCAGTCTTGCCTTCCTTTTAATGATTTCATCAGTTTGTTTTATGGTATACACCCACCTAGTTGATATGCATGCATGATTGTTTGCTCCAGGAAATTTAAAATTGACCGTTTGGTTCTTTCTCAAAACAATGTTTTGGTTATAGTGAGTATTTGAATTAGCACCTCTCCTATTGTCTCTTTGAGCCATTGTTTGATCATCTCCTTTGTCAGGTTGTGCTACAGTATCATCACTTCCTGTTGAGTATTGTCCGTCTCATAATCTGCCATATGTTTATCATTCAAAGAATTCTCATTTTCTGGTTCAGAATCATTGTCATCTTGATTATACATTTCGTGTTCCTCTTGAGCTACTGCATCATTTATATTGGGATGATGGTTTGGTTGCATATCATCATCATCATCATCATCATCATCATTGTCATATTGGTTAACATCCTTCCTCTTGTTTGGTTTGTCATTGTCATGTAGAATTCTACTTTCATGAACTCTTACATAAGTTCCTCCATACCGTACGAAGACAACAACATTATCCTGTCCAATCACTGTACCTGGCCCTTTCCACTGATTGTCTCTTAAAAAAGTATACCTTAACTCCAGTTCTTAACTTTTTCCCAGAAGGCCTGAATCTGTTTTCAAGGATCACGTCTAAATTTCTCAGGTGATTCTGATGTGATAAAAGCTTTCCTTGCTTCATGAATACCAACTAAATGTTTTCCCATTGCTCTACTGATTGTTTGTCCTTCAAGGGCTGGTGGTTTATGCAGGAGTGTTGAGGGCAAGTTTGGGTTTCTTCCAAACACAATTTGATATGGACTATATCCATACACATTTACAAGACTGTTTTTTGCATTCAAAGCCCAACTAAGTGCAGTTTCCCAAGAAAGATCAGTACTTTCTGAATTTGTTGACAGTTTCGGTTAGTGTTGCATTATGTCTCTCCACAATTCCATTTAACCATGGACTATAACCGGCCATTGTTTTGACAGACATGTTTAGATTTTCTGCCTTTCTCTCTAAATACTTGTGAATTGAACTCTCCACCGTTGTCAGTATATACTCCAACTTCAGGTACGCCATAAATGCTAACCCAAATTTGCATGAATTTATCAACTATTACGTTAGAGTCCTTTTTCCTAATGATTGTTGCTGCACTCAAACGACTGAACAAATCAATTATATGCAAATAATAGAAATTGTGATCAATTTCATGCAAATCCATAGCAACAATCTGATTGAAGTCACTTGCATGGGAAAATGCCACCACTGGTTTTGACTTGGGACCTTGAAATTTGAAGTAAATGGCATATTTTGAGCAGACATCACTCACTATTGCCTTTGTATCTGAATCAACTGAACCTGCAGTCCTTTTCACAAAAAATCGTAAGTGTGAAATTAGTCGTAAGTTATGATGTCATAGTAAATAAAAGTATTGTGACGTCATAACTTACGACTAATTTTACTCTTACAATTTTTTGTGAAAAGGGCCACTGCACTTTTCAAAAGAGAAATCAATTTTTCAGCGGATACATGTCCAAATTGCTGATGCAGTTTCAAACTAATGTCTCTTTTCTTCTTCTTGGAGTATCCTGACTCAACTGTTAACCTTTCCTCTTCATTGACCAATGAGCTTTTGTGACCAGTTTTACTTTGTCTTGTATTGATACAATAGTGTCCATTTGAAGTGAAGTGAACATCAATAGGCTTTCCAAACTTTGAAACTTTATCATTGTGAAGATCCATAACAGTTTGTGCTCTTTTTAAGAATAAACTGTTTTACTATCACTGAATTTGAAAGGTACATGACTTTCTTTGCATTTTATCTCTTTTATTCCAGGGCCAAAAGAGTCTAAAAAATTATGCTCCACGAACTGTTTTTGTGCATGCTGTATCTACAATAGCCAGTTCAAATGCTTCAGTTACAAATATTTCTTGTGCTGGTAGAGTTTCCTTTGATGATGTTAGCAAAGTGATGTTTACTGTCTCAGTGTCTAATTTACTACTTTGTTCTTCTGTTACGTTCACATTAGCTGACTTGTGAGGGCAATCCCTAACCCAGTGATATTTGGAATCATATACACTACAACGAGAAACAATACCATTGATAGTTGGATTCAACTTTTGCATATTTCTCTTTCCATATGTGTGATCAGTTCGATTTCTTGCACCAAATCTCCTTGAACTACGTCCTCTTCCATATTGATGTGCACCAATTAATACATTCTCTTCTTTTACAGTTACTATATGATCTACATCAGACTGAGACTTTGATGCAAATATTCTATTTAGTGCTGCCTTCATGGTATCTAATTTGAAATCTGAACATGGTGCTAAAGCTCACTTTGACTTAGACCTGCATTGTCTAGTGACTTAAATGCTAGTATGGCATCTGTGAGGACCATTTCATACTTCCTGCATTTGTTATATCTTTGTTCAAACTCTATTATATAGTCACTAATTTTGACACTCATTTCTCTATTAAATTTATCAAACTGAGTATAAGCTGCATATGCCTGGTCTACTTTGTCCTTTTGAAACATCTTATCTAATACAGTTATCAGTTTTTCAACTTCTTCATCAACATTAAGATCACCAGGTGATATTTCTAAGGCCACTTCCCTTGATTTGCCCTGGAGGGACAAGGCAAGAGCTAATCCTCTCTTCTTTTTGTCCACTTCTGACACCAATTGCCACATTTCCACTTCATTCTTCCACTGCTGGTATGACTTGTCTTCTGTCAAACCTGGTGGGTTTTTGTAGCTTGGACTGCTTGCCATTTCGCCGAATGGACACCAACTCTGCTGCCACTGTTTACTAATAAATATATCTTCTAAGATTTATTCTAAACCCACCAAGTTTTCACTACAATAATAAAGATAAACAATACTAAAAACTACAGACTATACTAGCTAATTAACACTGTTCATGTCATAAAACTGCTAATCTCACTGGATAATTCGTTTATAAATGATGTTTCATGAGTCCTTGATGTACGTTTTATCTGTTTTACATAGGCCGTGTTCACAATTACCTGACTTATTTAAATTGGTCCCTGTGTATTGCATTTTAAAAAAATAAGATAAAAATAACCAAAACTGTATTCTCCATCGCAGACACTTTGATGAAATAAGAGAAACATGTCAAATGGGTTTATAAGAATTGAATGTTTCATTTTTATATGTCCACAAAAAATTTGCTGTCTTGTACAGTGCCTGTAGACAATGACTTGAGTATAAGTATATGGATCTTTATGAAATTATACCACTAATAGCCATATCACAGTAGGTAGGGGGCCAGAAACAAGCATTTTCATGATATTTGGACAAAAACTTGACTATAAGTGAATGGGTTTCTTTGAAATTGTACAAAAGAAAGGCTGGTATTTTTGTAGGGGTTGTGACTTGTACAGTTTAGAAATAAAGGGGCCATAAATTAGTATTTTCATAATGATTGACCAGAGAATATCTTGACTATAATTTAAGTGAATAAATCTCTTAGATAATGTTCCACATGAGGCCATACAACAAAAAGATCGACTGGGATTTGTTTCAGGGGTTGTTACTTGAATGGCTTAGGATTGAGGGGCCAGAAATAAGCCAGAAACAAACATTTTCATGATATGTAGACAATAACTTGACTCTTAAGTGAATAGATAGATCTCTTTGAAATTATACAAGATGTCATTCCACAAAAAGAAGGCTTGGATTTTTTTTTGGGTGAATGATTTAGGAATGAGGGACCAAAAATAAGTCAAAAACAAGCACTTTCATGATATCTAGGCATTAACATAACTGTGTGAATGGTCCTCTTTGAAATTGTACCTCAAGGTGCCATAGGCTGGGATTGTTTTATGGGGTTGTGACTTGAACAGTACAGGAATAAGGGACCACGAAAGGACCAGAAACAAGCATTTGTTATGATGTCTGCACAAAAAAATTGACTATAAGTGAATGAATCTCTTTGATAATATACCACAAGATGCCATACCACATAAGAAAGATTCAGGCCTGTTTTTGGAGTTGTAGCTTGAATGACTTAGGAATGAGGGGCCAAAAATGGGACTGAAGCAAGCATTTTCATGATATCTGGACATTAACTTGACTTAAGGAGGTAGACCTAGGGTAAGGGACTTAACTCATGAAATCAGTGATATGTTTGGATCGTACACAATTTTACCTAAGCCTTATAAGCTTTCATTTGAAGCAGAATAAAATGAATCCAAGTTAATTAGATGATTACATAAGGTTGTTGTAAAATGCTGATTACAAATGTTCCAGTGATTTTTAAGAGCTGTTTCCCTTACCCTAGGTCTGCCTCCTTAAAATAAGTGAATGGAACTATGAGATATTGTACCATGATGTGTCAAACCTCCAAAGGATGGCCGGAATTAGTTTTAAGACTTGAACCATTTATGATTAAGGGGTCACTTTGATTCAGGTAAAATTCTTATTGTGTGATTTGGACTTGTATCAAGTGTAATTGGTGTGTCCATACTTGCCTAAACTGTTGAGGGTTCAACCTCTGTGGTTGAATCAACTGCGCCAGCATTCTATTTGTGTTTCATCACCGTATCAAAGTGAAGACCTGGTTTGGACATACATTGAAAGCCTACCGTATTGAATATGTGCTATGGTCAATACTTTTACATGCTGATGAGACATCAAAGATGAAACACTCCATTCTTAAACTGAACTGACATTGTATGTCCATTCAAGGGGTGTGCGATATATTAAAAAACAATTTGTGCAACTTCATGTTTCTACTTCTGTTAAAGGTAATAAATGAATTTTGAGTTAAAAGTTAATTTTTTGTTTTTGGTTTTATGTTTTAAATGTTGATAATTCTCTTTAAAGTTCATCAATTAAATTCATGCTGGACCTGTGTTGTCTTTGAAAATTTTTAATCCTTTTACAACTTTGCTGATGGCAGTATTTGGTCTTATGAAATTTTTTTTTACCTGTTTTATTCTTATTTGTTTTCCTTCTTATAGGTACAGGTTCATATAATCTAATATATTTCAGAAAGTCATTGAAAAAAAAACAATGAAAGTTGTATCTAATGCTAGGAAAAGAAATGTCAAAAAGTTAAATTGCACTCTATTGGAAATATTTTTCTACATTTTTCTACACTTTCCCCAATTACTTATATTGAATTTCAAATCATTTATGGAAAATATATCGCATGTTTACACCATTAAGACAGTTGATTTAACACCTTTAGCATGATTCTTAGGGTGAGCCTGTACTTAACTTTTGAAATTTCCGTTAAGAATGTACATAATCAGTATATTTCTCTGGTTGTAGGTCTTCTGTTTCATTATTCTACTGGTATTAGGTGCTGATACCTTTTTCCAGTTCCGAAAGTGGCAGGAGAGTGGTTCTGGACTAGGAACCAGGACAACAACAAGTGCGACTACAACCACCACAACCCACACCACCTATGAGACCCGCACTCAGTACTAATGCAGCAGCATTGAATGGATTTTAGTCGTACATTTGGTAGATGGGAATTGATGTGTTATTTTTTGGTTTATTATGCAACAAAAGTGGAAAAGATAGCGTGTTTCATCATACCTGTGTCTCATGAGAAATGTACCACATATAGTTTGATTCATACCGGTACTTTCTTTTTTTGTTTCTTTTTTTAATTCGATTTTTGTTTTTAGATTTTAGTGAGTGACCTATAATAATATGAATATGAATGAAAAATTATTGAAATTTTATAGAAGAACTATCAACCATGGTTGTTACTTCCATTGGAGGTCATACAGATTTTGACCTGTCTACTTTTCAGTGGAAGGAGGCTAATTTTCAAAAGTTTTCTGATTGCATTACTTAGTTCAAATGCTGATTATGTTATTTTTATCATTTACATATTCATTCTTATCAAATTTCAAGAGGCTTTAAACAGGTAGAATTTATACTGTATGTTTATACTGAGAACAAGTATTCATGAGGTGTAGTGTATTTGTTATTGAATTTTCTTGTACTGTTTTATTTTTGTATTAGTGAAACAAGAGTTTTAAATGTACAAAGGATAACTGACTAGAAATTGATCATTGAAATAGGATGAATAAGATGAAAAAAATGGGAATAAAATGGACAAAATAAGTCAGAATTGAAATAATTTCTCAAAAATTCCTGCTCATATCCACAGAAGAAATAAATTTAGGATTCATGTGAAATCCATGCCATTCACTATACAAAACATTGATTGATTGGATCTTTCATTTACCATTGAGTATAAGGATGGGAAGTAAGAATTACACGAGTGTGATAAAATAATTCATTTTCTTCCAGTGGATTTTGAAGACTAGTAAAAGTTATCTGAAGATCATGATTTTTTTTTTTTTATGTTTTTGCTATTTGTTTTGGGTTTTGATTTCTTCTTAAGAACTATGCTTCACAGATTTTTATTAAAAGGATCATTTAAAAAGAACAAAACATGTAGCAGTATTTTACAGAATAACATGAGATTTCCAGTGTTATAAGATTTAAAACAGGAAATTAAAAAAAGAAAATACTGGGTAAAAATTTAGATAAAGCAAATTTTAAAAAGATTACAATTTGAAACTTCTCTTGTAGTACTGTGACAATTGTATGACCCCTTTTTAATAGGCAAAAGGCAAAATTAAGAATACTTTTACTTTCCATATTTAGATAACAACATTTAAGAAGATATTATATTGTCATTTTTTAAATGTGTGTTATCTAAGTATTAGTATTTAGATCTTGTTTTGTGAGTATTTGTTTTCTTTCAAAATATTCAAGTTGGATTCATCAATTTTTATCAATACATTTAAGCATTGGTCACTTAAGTGCCATTATTTTTGTAGATTTTATTTGTTTTCTCTTGGCAAAGATTGATGTTGTTCACAGTGGATAATATAGTGTTTCTATAGTGTTAACCAACTTTTGAATCGGCCTCTTTCATGCCGTTAAAAGTTAAGTGGAATGGGTGGTTTATAATAATATACAAGAAAATTTTGTTCAGATTTTCAAGAGAAATACTACTTGTTAAACTGTTTACAGGTAACTATGGCAAGCCAAAGTGGACAAATATCAATATTTTGTAATATTAGAAAGCACTCATTTTTGTCCACTTTGGCTTGGCATAGGTAACGATCAGTTGTGGAGGAATGGTCAATTTTCAGTTTCGCTCTCCAAAAAAAAAAAAGTACTTAAACATACTGTAGAGTTGTCTTAGAGTGTGAGTATAATACTAAATGTACATTTAGCATAAGATAAAATTTGGTTCCAGTATTGTATGATGTATATGTATGTCGTAATTTACTAAAATTGGAAAAATGTAAAGTTGTATTTCTGTAACAGTGTTAGAAAATGTATTTTTATTTGAATATGAATATATTTAAGAACTATGATGATAAATACTTACAAATTACTGATTTTTTTGGTTAATGATATGAAAACACAGTGACTTAGTATCTTTTTTAACTCAGATCAAGAAAGGATGACATGTGTATGTAAATAGAATTGTTTCCAGTTCATAGTTTAAAATTAAATTATTTCTAACAAATCTGTAGTTTATACAATGCAGTTTAACAGGCTTAAATATTTTCTGTACTTAAAAAATTGCCATTTTTACATCTCGAAAATTTTTATTCACACTCACAAGCCTCACCAGTGCTGTTATATGCACAGCCTACAGTGTATACACAAATTTCACTAATAATTCTAAGAAGAGTCTGAGATCACTTTCATGAAAGCTTTGAATTATGGCTTGCATAGCATCTTTTTATGAGGAGAAATTAAAAGCCTTGTTACATGTAAGTGGTGTTAATTTTTAATATGTACTCATGTGATGTTAAAATTTGACTTTCCTGTTATTGATGGAAGCTACCTCATAAAGTTGTTCCAATGAAAATAGGGGGATATTTATTCTGTAAATTAAGTAAGGAATCAAGGTCTGAACTTGGATAATTGTTTAAATATATATTTAAACTATAACTCAAAATTTGCCTTATTTGGTGCATTGTTTAATACTTAGATACTTGAATTTGATTTGTTATGCCTTAGATTATGATTAGAAAAGATTTAGAATTCAGTTGGCTTAACTTAATTTTTTTTTTCATTTGTTCATTGCACTTTCTTTGTCACATGACTTGTATAAGTAATTTTTTGGGGGTAACTTCAACATTTTAAGAAACTCATGTTAGTTGCATAAAAGCAATATGCATGTTGCTTCTTCATGTATATTTTTATGTTTTCGTATTTAATTGAAATTGTTATAAAAAAAAAGGTTGCACCAAGAACAGGAATGTATACTTGCTGAATATAGCACCAAAACAATTGGACTAACATGGAAACGTAATCCATCAAATTGTATGATATCAGGAATAACAATTTTGATATCGGCAGGGCAGATTACTGTTTTGGTGTCTTCAAGTTATCTTCATTGTCTCACCTAGCTGCAAAATCGTAGCTCTTGATCCTTTTTTTTTATTTTGCAAAAATACAAAAAAAAATAGAGCTATTTTTCACAGCTATGTCTCACCCTATTCCCCATTATTTATTATTCACAAATTCTTGGTTCATAAAGATTGTTTACTTGTAGCTTTTCATATTTGAAATTCTTCAGTGGTCCTTTTCTGTAATTTTGAAATAAAAAAAAAAGAAGATTTTAAGGAGGTAGACCTAAGGTAAGGGAGATAATTTTATATCGGATATGTTTGGATAATATTCAATTTCACAAAAGCCTATCAAGCTTTCATTTGAAACAGAATGAAATCAATCAATGTTACTTTGATACTTATATATACAAATAAGTAGCCTTATTTGCTTCTGCTAAATATCAATCTTATTTCGTCCAACAAAAATGAGATGAATAAAAAATATACATCATCATTGCTCCAGATTATGTTATAGATTATATTACACTTATTTTTGTACTTTATATTTTATGTATGTATATTGAGCTGGTTTGTTGGGGTTTTTATTTTAACCTTAATGGTTTGTTTTTTTTTTTTGTATTTTATACACTATTTGTTAATTCTGATTTTTAATTAGGTTAGCTAGTATAGTGATAAAATGGGCAGTTTTCCTGTATATTTATTTTTACACCTTGGATCTGAAGAGCTTTCTTTCCTCACATAAATTTTATAAGTTGATTCGATACTTGAAGTTACTGAAATGCAACAATTAATTGTTATTCCCATAAATGTTTTCATAAATCTTCAAATATGATTAGATAAATGACTTTTTTCTGCTTGTGCAGATTTTGCCAATTGTACTAAATATGGATACACCATTATAATTTTTGTTCTGGTTGTGGGGTGGGAGGGGGTTATATTTAAATACTGCTTGAAAATGTGTTACATTTTTAACAGGACAGTATACTGTTCAATGATTTTTAGTTAGTATCAGTCTTATTGAAATTAGCTTCTCTAATATTTATTAGATTTCCTGCTCAGAAAAAAAAACAAAAAAACGCAAGGTCTAATTTTAGTTAAACTGAGTAAGTATGACATAATAAAGTTACTACTGGCTTCATAACAAGGCCTGAAATTGTGTGTACATTTATTAGAAAATTTATTTTTCCCCCAAAAATTTGCCCCTATACCTCACTGATTCATTTTTTTTTCTAAAACTTGGAAAGTTATAAACTTGATTGTGTTGGATAACATCATACTATCATCGTCAGTAATTCATTAGCACAACCTAATGTAGAAATGTAATAATTATTTAAATTAATTGTTGTAAACAATTTCTAGTATGTATAACTTTTGTATATCTGTTTTTATTATGGTATGTATTCCTTAATAAGTATAATAAGTACAAGTATCTGTATTTTTGTCACAGAGCAGCTCGTGTAGATTTCTGCTTGTCAAATAGATAGGTTTAATATTAATAAATAGATCTGAAAAAGTATAGTTTCTTTATTACATTTTAATGCCATTTTTTTTCTTTGGTTGATGTAAAATTTGGTGATTTTGAAGCAAAAAGGGATGAGAAAAATTTAGTTGTTTTTATACAACTTCCAAATAAATGCAGTTGTATTATGATATGATGTTGTTGGCACTTATATGTTTCGTTTTCACATGATTACTTAAGTTGTAGTAAACCGAATGTCATGAAATTTTGAAATATTGTAGTACTTGCTGCTAGAAGAAGCTATTTAAAATTGGACAAAAAACAGGGGCCAAAAGGGGTAAAATAAGTGTTTATTCAAAATTGGCATAGGAGGTTTATTATTTCTTACAATTTTGATAGATAATTCTTTTCTAATTTGTTTCTGTCCTGTCAGGGACCATACTTACATACTGTCTGCACTTGTCCCAAGTGAACAAAGTTACACTAGCTGTGGTCATTAAATGCTGCACTTGGCAAAGGTTATTTTCAAAATTTATTTTGGTGGTTGCTAAGTGGTGCACATAAATCTACTCCTTGGATACAGAAATACTTTTTTTCTTCATTTTTTGAACAGGAATAATTCCTGATAGGATTGGTCTCTCATTTACACTCCGGTTGACCTTTGTATTTTATACCTAACATTAACACCTCATAGAAAAACTTATTAAATATAAAAGTTCAACCCATTTGTAAATGGGGGGGAACAAGACCATACCCTTATGAATTATTTCTTAATTACAGTAAAATGGTCTGTAAGACTAATCAAGGGAACTAAGGTTATAGCGGTAATCAAAAGAATGTAATCCAGGGACAAAGACCAGACATGGAAAACAGACATACACAACAAAGAACATAATGTAACTAAATTCATACATACAAAGTAACAAAAGTAAATGAGCAACTCGGACTCTACTAAAAACTGGGAGCATGGACCAGATGCATCGGTAGGGTAAACGTAATTTAGGTAGATTTTCAGTTACCAGGGGAAATGAATTTAAAGTTTAGATTTGTGGGTTAGGGAGGTTTGTGATTAATTCAGTTTTTTTTTTTATATGACTGCAAAAAAAAATGTGGTCTTTTAATGTTATGGTACAGACATCATATTCATGGTTGTTGGTAGTGCTATTGGCATCATCTGGGGACAATTCCTTTCAGTGCAATAACTGTAGTTATGGTTGACCAATTTTTATGAAATTTTGATATGATTTTAGTAACTTCAAAATGTACTAATGAAGGTCCCTAATTAATTTGAACTTTGTGGCCGCTACTGTTTTAGGAGAAGGGGACAGTGATTGTTTTTCTTTTCTGATTTTAATTATTCTTTTTTGTTCCTTATTAAATTCTGATAAAGAAATTTATATAGCAGATTTTATGTGTTTTGGTTCATTTTCAAGTTCCAGGGGGTCAAAGTTGGACAATGCCCAAAAAATTCATCTTTTTTCATTTTTGGTCTGATTTTGAAAAAAAATGTTTTGTTTTTTTTCTATTGGATTTATCATAAAAATTCCTGCCTGCAATTTCTAGTAATAAGAGGTCAAAAGGGACCACACCAAAAAAAATGGACTTTTATTTGGTCTGATTTTGAAAATTTTAAATTCAATTAAAAATTTTCAAAATCAGACCAAAATAAAAATTTTGTGCAATATAGTGTCCAAACCATTTGTTGTGTACTTAATAAATTGTCAGATAAGTCCTTTTGCTTGAGTGTGTCAAAAACCAGTGTTGTGTCCAAAATTGCCCAAACTGTTTAGGCCACTGTGGTTGCATCATGCTGCACTCTACAAAGCTTTTTATTACAGCCAGGTGTTACTACATTACTGAAATGAAGGGAAATTTCACTCCTTCTGTTAACAATGTTAAGTACCAAAATCTTCAGTTTAATTTCCAAAGAGAAAAACAGCTGTAGAACAAGTTAGCAAGCAAAATAACTTAACAAAAGAAAAGACCATACTACTAGCAAATCTGTGAACTAGAAAATACAAACTTAAAGAGTTTTAGGAATATATAAAAAAAACAATACATAGATATAGTTTTTGTGACAAACTTTTAACATCTTATTCCATGATTTTGCACTTGGAGTTCCAAAGATGTGTGGACTTATTAATGAAACTTACACAATCCTTTAATAGGGGTTCTTGGTCTTGGGAGACCAATTGTCCAAATATGAAATTTTATTTGAATTCTGGTCAGGACTTTTTATTGACTACTTCACTTTATCTGTCATGAAGACAGTGAACCAAGTCATTTTGGGAGGTTTGACATGGGGATATGGTCAAAGGGACAGGAATCAGTGGTTGAAGGGGTGGGGAACAGTGGTAAAGGGACAGGAAACAGTGGTTGAAGGGGTGGGGAACAGTGGTAAAGAGGACAGGGAACAGTGATTGAAGGGGTGGGGAACAGTGGTAAAGGGACAAGGAACAGTGGTTCCATTATTACGACACTGTTTGTGAGTTACACAGGTGAACATCTGGCAGTTGTGTTGGTTTATTCTAATTTGGATAATGCATTTCTGATGCTTTATATACTAGACCATCATCTAAAATGAACTAGCAGTTGATTTATGTGATAATCCTTGAACAGTTGCAAAAGGTACGAATTTATGTTAGGCCGAATTGACCCATTTGCATTCACAATTTGAGTTGTTTAGCTCCCTGGTGTAAGGTACCCTCATTACTACCCATGCCCTTCTCTTTTTGGTGAGAATCTCTTCATGGGTTAGGCCGCTTTTGTCTGAATAGACTGACCATGTTAATGTTATTAAATGATACGTTAAACTTGTTAAATGTTTTTTTACTAGATAAAGAAACACATTTTATAAACCTTTGTTTTCTTTAGGTTAGTTTTTAAATTTAAGTTGCTAATATTGTTATCAACTTCTTGCATTCTTAATTTCTATAAATTTGCGTATGATTTGCAAAAGTTTATATTACTACTCCACATTAATCTGCTTATCAGTGCCATGTTTAATGTCATAACTTCATATTTCAGGCTTTATACGAGATCAAAATATACCTCTAAAATATCATACGCACGTTCTATGTATAATTTTTGCTTGTATGAGAATGGGAAGTTTACATTAAATGATGATATAATAGGTTAGCATTGAACATTACCCAATTTCCCATTCAGACACAGCTAGGGGCTCGTTACAATTGAATATATAGGTCATATATACATTATTAGCACCCCAATATATATATATATATATATATATATATATATATATATATATATATATATATATATATATATATATATATATATATATATATATTACCATTGCCATTTCTTTAATATGTTCCTAATCTGGTTCTCGGGTCAATATCTACTAATTTACATAAAATTACAAGTTACTCTCAAATTTTGAACACCCAAATATTGCTGAAAATTTGAGAGTAATTTGTGGAATGAAAACATTACCTGCACTTCCTTGTAACCGATTGTTTTGATCGTAAACCATTCAGGTAATCATGGTTACAAAAGAGTAATCATATCAAGGGAACCATGATTCTAGTGGAAGTCACTCATTTGTAGAGCATATGGCATTCATGTTGAAAGCAAGCCAAAACCAGTTGCATAAAATATTTGATTATTAGTGACTTTGAAGACTTCAGTCTTTGATTTTTATGAATCGTCAGAGTCTCATTAAAAGGGCTGAGTATTGAAAAAAAAATACTGATGTATACAATTGTATACAGCATATATGTTAACCTTGGAAAATTCATAAACAGGAGGTCTCCGTCTCAAAATTTTCTCAAAGTGAGAGATTTGCTGAGGTTTTGTGTTTGAACATGTTTTATGTTCAGCAACAGACCTTATTTGAACTTACACAAATGTATATAGTGGGTTTACCCCATCCTGGCGGTCAAAATATTAAGCCTCCAATAAAAATTCAAAAAAAAAAATTTATGGACATGTTTTGTTTCTACACACATACCCTGGATATACTTCTATTAAATGTCAAAAAAATATTATGATTGTAAATGCTGACAGACTCAACGAATGGATGAATGACAAGTGACATGGGCCACCATTATTGTTTTTGTTTAACCTGGTTCAGGTGCAAAGGTGAAATTCATGGTCATGTGTGCATTTAATTATCATCTGATTTTAGTGAGGAATGTCTCCTACAAAGCAGATAATCAGTACAGTTTGTTTATTTTAGGTTGAAAATCGATATTAAAATAGGAATCTTATTTTGAATTCATACACAGATTTTGTAGGGTGAACAGTAAATCACAATGGTGAATTTATATTCTGAACAATTGACCTTATATGGAATGTTGAGCTGATTTGAGTATGTTAGTAAACACCTCTTGACCTAACCTTGATGAAGTATGATCCACACTGTCAGGCCTTATTCTTCTTTCACAAAAAATGTCCAAATTTGTGATTGCACCAAAAGCAGGCTAAACCACTATATTCAATTTCAATGTGACAATTTCTTGTGACATCTCTGACAGATGACAAGCAATGTTTTCCTCCACTTGAATGATAGTAAATTAAATTATCTTCTCAGAGGATCGATAGGTTTTGACATGAATTTGTTTTTTTTTAGGATTTTAAGTTGAACATTCATTTTAGATGGTCATGTAAGAGGGAGACTGTTGAATATTGATTTTTTTTTAAGAAGTATTTCATATTTTACATTACATAAGAGTTCTTAGTAGCCTTAATATTATTTTAATTGCATAAATGTGCAACAGTTGGACTTATATTAAGAAGTCTTAATTATGTCTTTTAGTTTGGGAATTGCTATGGGAATTTACTGAGCACCTTTCTAGTATAAGACAACTCAGAAATGGATTTTTTTTCAGTTTTTCCATGATAAGTTTACACAGTAGTATTTTTTCGTTTTGTCAAACTTTA
Organism: Perna viridis; assembly: GCA_037379345.1. Taxonomy (NCBI): domain Eukaryota; kingdom Metazoa; phylum Mollusca; class Bivalvia; order Mytilida; family Mytilidae; genus Perna; species Perna viridis. The sequence goes on from CM074515.1 coordinate 26,342,172, forward strand.
TTTAGGAGACAATTGTTTAGGCCATCAATTTAATAGTGTTAATTTCAGAGAGTGAGAGAAAAAAGAACAATATGGAAGTTCCTGATTTAGGGTAGGGAGTGTAAACAGTTATATTTCCATAAATTTGTAAAAGAATGTTGCTTAATAACATGGCACAGCTCTGTAGGTCTTTTCACCTAAGTAGAGGGTTGGACAGCTAAGGAGGTAGAATATAGGGGGTTGGGAGGTGGGAGAAAATAAATGTAAAATATGTTTCAAAAGGAAGGAAAAAACTACAGTCTAATCAAAAATGTGAATTGTTGCAAATTAATTCCAAAAGATTTTTAAATGAAATATATAATTTTTCTCAAATACTGTTAATAGGAAACAGATAGTCTGGATTATCTGTCTTTTTTTTTCTATATCTTTTGAAGAATTTTTTTCAGGGTGGGTGATTGTGAGGTTGAAGGTGGTACCCCCCTTTTCTACCCCCTCATAGTAAATTTTAACCAAAATTAATTTTGAATAGCAAACCTAGTGCTCAAAGTTATATATGGCAGCAAATTGGACTTAAGGGAGATACATGTAATTTAAATGCATTAGGATAGTAATAAACTTGCATCATTGATTTGCCAACTTGAGAAAAATATGTTCTGCTTTTTCAGTTGTTTATGTTGGTAACTTAACAAATGGCTGCAGCAATCTTAAGTAACAAGGAACAGACGACTTCAATTCGAGCAAAAGCCCAGAAGGAAGGTAAGGGGAAGAATGAAAAAGGAACAAAACCCAAAGTGAAAAATGTTTTAATGCCCCTTACACAGAAATCAATACTTAAGCTAGAGCATGATGTAGAAGATAATATTTCTACTAAGTTAAAAGAATGTTTAGCTAAATTTTCTGTTCCTAAGAAAATTAGCAAAAAACAGACAGATGAAGAAAAGGAAGCCATCATAGATAGGAAAAAACTGTTACGTTCGCAGATAGTATTTGGTGTAAATAATGTTACTAAATCTTTAGAGAAGGACCTGTTACGGCTAGTATTAACATGTTCAACTGCTGATCCACCAATATTGACTAAACATCTGGTTGAATTAGCTACCACAAGAAACTGTGTTGCAATCTGTATGAACAATTTGAATGATATTTTAATGAATATAGTTAGCTTTCGATCTGTAGCTATTGGGTTTTTGAAACCAACAGAGAATATGGCAAATGATTTTGGAGACTTTGTTCAGTCTGTTAATTCTGTAGCACCAAAGTTTTGGCAAGATGGAAATGAAAGCACTGGAATTTTAGTGTCCCAAAATAAGGACCCTGACAGTGAAGTAAAGGTTCGTTCTACAACAGAAAAAGCAGAGACTTCAAATTTAGAAAACATTAAAACCGAGACTACAAATTCTGAAAAACACAAAAGTATGGAAACCATCGAAAAAGAAGATAGTGACATCTGTGATGAAAATGAGAGTAACAATTTGGAAAATTTAGCAGACTCAAAACAGGAAAGTGAACCAGAGGACTTCTCTAGATTTTATGTTTTTAAGAAAGACTTACCAGCATCATCTCTAGTTCCAGATTTCATTCCATTTATGTCAGATTCTGATGCAGAATCAGAGGAGGAAGTACATGTAGAAACAAAAAGACCCAGGCTTATTAAAGAATTGGAGGAGTATAAATCTGTCAATGTAGGGAAAATGAGACACAATGAAAACAAGAACAAATCTAAAAAGAAGAAGCTAAAGAAGAAAAGTCGAAATTAGTTGAATAAAATAATGCTGTTGTACTACATACCATATTTAATTATACTGTACAGAACCTACCATAATGGTACCTCTCCAGTTCCCCAAAGTTTGCTGTACTTGTATATTCCTGACACATTTATTCACTATCATGAAATAGAACAAAGCTTTTAAATCTGCTCCATGACCTGTTGTTAATTTAAATTTGTAAAGAAAAAGAATTATTTTAAGTGCCTTTTATCTTATATAGGAACAAAGATTGGGATTAATCATAACAGTAGATACCAACTATTTTGTCAATATGTTGGGACAAGTTTTTTTAGTTTTTTTTTTCAATTATGGACAGGAAAAAATGTCCTTCAATTTAACTAATTAGATCTTCAAAGAAAAATTTCTATCTCCCACTGTTGCTGAAAAAAATATTCTCACTCTTGCATGAAAGAAAAATTCTCTCTTTTTTGAATTTCTAGATATCTATTGATCACATGCAATAGCTTTAGACAATCAAGTATAATTGGGTTCATCTATAAAGTGTCCTTGGTAACCAGAAATTGAGGATTACAGATGTTCTTATATTCCTTTTAATGAAATTATTATTTCTCTTTTTTATCAGTTTAAAAAGTTCAATATATAATACAATTAATGAATTATCCATTTTTCCTTGAAACTGTCATAGCAAAAGGTGAAATTTATTTGGAGTTGTCTAAATACACTCTTCTCCCATTGTACCTTTTCCTGTGTACTCCCAAAATGAAACATTCTATAGATATTAATAGTTTAAAACCAATGTCTTGTGCTATGCAGATAGTCTCCCTTTGAATAATAGTTTTACCACTTTTTACCAAAATGTATTGCAAAGTAGAACTAACCCACTGAAGACATTGTTTGACGATGCTACACTTAACCTGTGTCAACAACGGTGAAAGCAGTTATAGTTGCTGCTTCACTCCATCCGTCCGCCTGTCACGCTTAATGGGAACGTATTTTGTATAACATTTAACTCAAGAAGTATATATTTAGGTTGCAGACCACCAATTCAACCAATGAGCATTTGCAAAAATAGTCCTACGCAGAAATTACCCCTGTTCCTCATAGTGCTGTGAAAAAAGTTCTCATCTTATTTAAAAAATTTAAACAGTTTCTGAAAGGAAAAACATTTCTGTACATTTTATAGGTGCATTTTGCTTCTTGTGATGTGAAGCCTAATCTCCATAATGATTTTTAAATATACCCCTATCTTGTAAAAACACTGGGATTTCCCATGCTATTTATAGACCCTTCACTTCCGGTGACCAGTACTGCACTGCAAGTCTGCTAACCCCACATGCCATTCTGAGGATTGTGAGCTGACATATGTAGAATCATGCTGATATATAGTCCTCTGGCGGTTAAAGTTAAGGTAAAGTCCAGAGAAGCCATTGAATATTGTGAAATTAGCATAGAAGCCTATGGGAAGTGGAATTAGTGGTTTTTAGCCTATAACCAATATAGGAGGTGGACCCTCCGTTTAGAGACATTCGGTAAATCTTGAACAAGTCGGACTTCGCCATTTTTGTCACTTTATATTGTGGACTTGCTTACTTAGTGCAATCTGTATTATTCGAAATTTGCGGTGTTTACATACACGTTGAAGTCAAGATGTGCATAGTATATAATAAGACAATTTGACAATATTACCATATTTTTTTATTTTTATGCCGCCGCAACGTTCAGTTGGGGGTTTATTGTAATACCCCTGTCCGTCTGTCCGTCCCGCTCAGGGTATATACTTATTTCACTTAACTCCTTCTGCAGTATTTAGGTTAGGTAGTTGATACTTTGCAGAATGATTATATCTGGATTGAAGATGTGCATTATATCAGGTTTTGGTTTCTATCAATATTAAACATTTTATAGATAGTTGGACTTATTCATTGTGTCACCATTTTGAGCGAATAAGGTACATGTCTATTCCGGATAACTCCTCCTACAGTATTTAGGTTAGGAAGTTGATACTTTGCAGAATTATTATATATGTATTGAAGATGTGCATTATTTCAGGGTTTTCATTTCTATCCATATTTGACATTTTTATGCATAGTGGACTTCTTCATTTTGTCACCATTTTGACCGAATAAGGTACATGTCTATTCCGGATATCTCCTCCTACAGTATTTAAGATGGGTAGCAAATAATTTTGAATTATCGTGATGGTTATATACAACTTGTGGAAGATCCTACACACAAGAGTGGATCAGTTCGTTCCTGTAGACCAATGCTATCAAATCAGGACATTTTCAACTTCTTTCTCTGATCATAAAACTGTCGCCATTCTAAAGAATTAAAGCTTGTAAGTATAAATTGACTTTTATACATATCAGAAAATACATGCGGGGGCATCAAATGTGTCTCTCAGACACAAAAATCTTCTCAAAGAATTTTGACAACCAAACATTATGCGGTAGCTGTGTTAAAATGGAGTGCGGGAGCATCCCTGTGTCTAGTTTTTATGTAACTTCGCCATTTTGTTGTGGACGGTACTATACCCACTTAATCTGTAATCCCAAAAAGCATAGGATTAATTTAAATTCAAAAGTATATTTTTTTAACAATATGTAACAATTGAAAGCAAACGGACAAAAAATCTGCTAAAACGAACTCGGTAACAATTCAACAAAAGCATAACTAGGCGCTGCCAATTCGGAATAATAATTTTTCCAAACTGACGTTGAGAAATACGTTTTGTACAATGTAGTCATCAGAAATCATATACATGTACAGAAAAAAATGTCTAAGTCGACCTCATTTGTCCCGATGGACTTATTCATTTTGGACGGTGATGAAATACTTCAGTGCTGAAGGTTGACTGGTAAGCTACTTTCTGAATAGGAGTCATGGTTGGAGTAAGAAGGAATGGAATTCCAAACTTTTAAGTTGTGGTATGGTTGACGCAAGTGAACGACAAATTGTAAGCATATAATAATTTATTCCTTAAATTAGAGAAAAACTCGTTTTGAAGACACAGATGCTCAAAGTTGTCGAGTTCTGCACATCACAAAGACAAATCCAGGATTTAAAATTTTTGGTTTATAATTATGACCATAAACAAAAGACAAAAATGCATTTTCTCCAATTTTATGCAATTAATAATCTTCCATTTCAAGGGCACGATTAAACAATAACCAGTACAAGAAGTTTTATTTTGCCTGACCAAGTCCATATGATCCCTAATATTGCAATTTCTGTTGTTTTATGCGATGTGAATATAGACATATTGCGTTCTCAGTGATGAACACCCATATGTTTAGTTTTCTTTATATGAAATCTTCCAGTCTACCGCATGTTGACTTAATTTTTATGTAGACGTAGCGTACGGTGTTGGTGTCATTTTTGGTAAGTAAACGTCGAAATCGGCAAAATTTGAGTCTTTTTTGTATTGCGACGTACATCGTTCGATAATTGTTACATGTAAAAAGAAGTGTGCTTATTTAATTTTTTACATAAAAATAACACACACGACATGTTTTATTATTTAATTATCCGATTCAATATTTATATTTCGTTCGTTTTGGTCAATTGAAATGATCAGATTACATCCTGAATGGTAAATAGTTTGGCATCAACCATTAAAAAGTGATTTGAAGGAAATTTCATCCTATGAGAAAATGTTAGGAATTATGAAAACAAATATCGTGATGTGCTAAAAAAAGTAAAACACCTTCACTAAAACAGAAAGCCAACAAACCTACAAACAAAATAAGTTAGTAGCACCCCCCCCCGGAAATCATATTGTGAAAGCGTATAAAGTGAATCGTTATATAATGTACATGTACTCGTTTCGAAATTTTATAAGGTGTGTTGCTAAACATAAAACATTTCTAAAAATTTCGAGAAAACAAAACCTTGGCAAATATCCATCTTTGAGAAAATTTGAGAGCGAAATCTCCCGTTCTTATTATACGACGAAAAAAACTTGCGGTCGTATAATGTTATGGTGCAGTCGTCGTCCGCGTCGTCGTCGTGGTCTGGGGACACTCAGTTTCCGTGAGATCACTTTAGTTGTGGTTGTCGAATTGTTCTAAAATGTTGATATGATTTTACCAACAACTAAGAATATTCCTATTTAATTTGGACTTTGTTGCCCCTGCCGCTTTCGAAAAGGGGACCAAAAAGGGTAAAAATACTTATTTTATTAAAATCCATGTAGATTTTTTTTCGATTTTAAATATTCTATCTTTAAAGTGTTCTTTATTTATTTAGGCAAAACAAAGGTACAGCATATTTTATGTGCTTTGGACCGTTTTCAAGTTATAGGGGGGTCAAAGTTGGCAACGTATAAAAACATTTTTATTATTTTTTTAGGGGCCGAATACAGTTTTAAATGAAGAAATCGATTCAACACAATTTGCCTTTTTGAACAATTTGTTCGAATTTCGCATGGTGTACGCATGAATAAATAAAATGTACAAATTTTAGATGTTGTGACATTTTGGTTAGACATAGACAAAATGCTGCGCTTAGATACGTGTTCAACCAAGTACCATTATTTTTAGAATATACTATCTGTAGCATATATACATGTAAAATTCAAACTTTCATAGTTATTAGTTCACTCAAAGCTAACGAAAAAGCTTTTGATAAAGAATGGGTAGCACGCAACGTGTGAAAAACGTCGGGAAAAAGAGAAGGTGACATCACAACATACGTGCGTATTTATCTACTATTAGACAACAAAACTCATTATTTTTTAGAATAAACATGATATTCCGTATACTTACGCAGTCCTTTAAGTGTGAGTATACTTTGATAAAAATACAACTCGTTGTTATATTTTACAACCGTAAGCAAGAAAGTAGCCAATGGCCAACGTCGAAAAAATTAAGTTTTTCGGTGTAGTACAGAAACTGAAGTACAGACAAAACGGATTTTATCGAAAAGTCTGATTGAACATTTTATATATATTTTCGTTGGGGTTATATAATAAATTGTCAGTATAGTTAATAAAAGTCCCGATTTAAAAAAGCTGTTCGCATAACTTTTGTCTTCAAATCGGTTTCTTTCCATTTTTACAATGTCCACATCAAAGGGGGGACATTTGTGGTATTGTAATACGCTTTGATCATATCATTACGCCATGAAAAATATGACATCGTCTGCACCATAAACTGCTCTTTCCAAAAAAGCTTGTTTTACCAAAATACGCCAAGAAACAAGTTAGATATATTGGTGAAATGGGAAGCAAGCATTTCTTAATGTTACCCGTCCACATATGAAAATGGACGTTCTTGTGATCGAAAAATGCTTTCCCACCACAAATAACGGCATCTTTCAAAGATTTATGATTGTTATCCTAAAATAACAACCATTGTCGAACATTTTAATATCTATAAAGCATTTTGTAACTCCACATTCTAATAGCAATATTTCGGTTTTCGTAACCAGCCCCGATTCAATCGAATGTGACACCAACAACGTACGCAACGTCATTGTCTTAATTCACTAGAAGAAATAAAATTACTGCTTGTTCTATATGCATTGCCATATAGCTTTGTGGTCTATAGTCTTATACGGAATGTTGTAATCTTTTGTTAAAATGTATTGAAAATCCTCATGGGATCCTTTCAATTTAAACTAAACTATAAAACAGCCAGCTTGATTTTCTGCTGCTTTTTAATCATATTTTATTTCAGCTACATTCTACATGGACTATTTTCAATGTTTCCAAGCTTATAAATTGCATATTTGTCTTGTCATCATTTTCTAACAGAAACAAATGAATGTCTGGCAAGATGATTTCCCGTTGGACTCCGAGCTAATTCGGTTTGACGATTTATAAGCTATTTGAATGTAAGTTATATTACACACGGAGGAATAAAATACTTCTTGGGAGCGGGACTCGTTGAAATTGTACGTCTAGGAATACGTGATGTTCTTAGAATAATCATAGTTTCATTTTGAGTTATCATTTTCTCTGAATAATGTGAGTTATAATGAAGATACATCTTTGCACGTATCTATATCTATCTATCTATCTATCTATCTATTGGTGTCTGTTTGAAAGAGTAATCAAGGTAACCAAGGTTATAGCGGTAATCAAAAGAATGTAATCCAGGGACAAAGACCAGACATGGAGAACAGACATACACAACAAAGAACATAAAGTAACTAAAATCATACATACAAAATAACAAAAGCAAATGTGCAACTCGGACTCCACTAAAAACTGGGAGCATGGAAGTATTGAAATTGGCTTAGTTTGATGTTTTGTTCTTAGTTTTGTGGGGGTACTTTGCCGATAAAGCCATATTTTGCATTTTGATTTCTTTTTGTTTTGATGGAGAAGGGATAGGATCAAAATATAAAGCTAGAACTAAAATTAATAGTACAAAACTAGTTTGGTCCATTTTGACATATTACAAACAGCTTGGCATATTTATTTACACTAAAATATCCAGGATAGAAGACTTATCCTTCATTTTGTGCGCGATGTATATGGTTTATGCATTGACTGTGAATTTGTATTAAGGTACGTAGATCATACTTATTATATGGAACATCCTTTTCTGCCATCTTGCAAAATCATATTTACTTACGTTTTCTAAAAACTAATATTTTTTTGAAATGTTGTAAAAATGATATATTTTAATGATTTCAATTAAACGATTTTTTTGTCATTTAGTATTTTTATGGTAAAGTTAAGTATCACTCCAGGTACTAACCACACAAATTATGAAAGCCTATATATTTTTCTTTTTGATATTTTGTTTAAATTGTTATAGTTAACTGATATTAACATGTGGCTTTTCATATAACCCGCGCTCTTAGGAGATAAAAAATATGTAGAACATACTGTAGAATTCAAAATTAAGGGAGATAACCTTCTAAATAACACTAAAATACAATGGAAACTATTGAATTTTTCATGTGGATTATCTCCTAAGAGCAGACACATTGGAATGAATGACATTACAATTCATCATATAGACACACAAAACAACTTTATAGCAAAAATAAAAATGAATATCGTTTTTGGGGTGTATCACCTATTACAGAATTTGCATGATTCTTACAAGGACTGCTACTTGAAAACATAATTTTTTTTATAAAGCCTCTTTTAAGGAGAGATAATTAGTGGAAGAGTTTTTTCTAAGGGGAGAAAATTGGCTTGAAAATATTCTATTTGAATGTGTAGGGAATTATAGTTTTTTAATAATTGCAACAAAAAGAGTTTGGTGACCACCAATTTTCATTTTGAAATATGAAAGAAAGTCAGTTAAGCGTTCGATACGTAAAGTTATAAGAAATTTTATCTACATTTTTTTAAGTTATAGCGAAATATTGAAAAATCTCTACATAATCATATAAAGTGTAGGATGCACAAACATCTCAAAATCTAGTTTGGCTACCTATTTTTTGTATTAAAATTTAAAGATACTTGTTTTAATTATTGAATTCAGAAATTAAACCTACAATGCATCTACGAATGATATGTATATATATATTTGCATTTTGGTTTTATTTTATTGAAAATAAAGTATAGATTGTCACAAAAAATTCGAATATCATTTATGAGACATGAAAAGAAATTATAATTCAATTCTATATGAGGTCCAGATTTGCTACCGAAAAGTCCCTCTGTGCATCACCCACCCCGCTCCAGTGAAACCGACCCTGTACCTAATTATATTGCGTCTCCAAATTCAACTGGAATGCCATGGAATCTGCTGTAGTAGTAATACTTGTGAAACAGCGTTGATATCACCATACAAAGTAAAGGAATTGTCATTCGTTAACTAACAGATCTTCCGTTCTAAGTCTGTGATTTCGTCTTGATTAGATAAGTCTGGTAAACGTTCATATAAAATGGAATTAATTGATGGTATCAGTGCCCTTTCAGTCATTACAATCACGCGAAATTCAAATACAATGTAAGTTCATTAAAGGCGAACTGATAGTCATCCTATCTGATAGTCTTCTATGCTTAACAAACATTTTATGCGACCCAGATGGAATCTTATTTCTCCAATTTGAAGCCAGTGATTAAAAATACACGTGGCCCTGTGAGAGGTTTTCCGCCATTTTACATTTTCCTAGTTTTTTCTTCTTCAAATTTCATTGGAGAAAACGACTCTTCTTTAGCCTATTTATTCTAGACTTAAACTATTTCTCCTCTCTTTATGGGAAAAAGTTTTAACGTACTCGCTAATACTCGCATGCTCAGCATCAAAGTGGAGAAATAATTTAAACCGATCATTACAGAAGAAGGATCAATATTTTGTATATTTTGTATAAAATCTTTTATTATAACATTACATTTGTATTGATTCGGAAATAAACTTTTTCTTTGTTTTAAATCAGTGTTTTAACATGTCTTATCAGACATTGAAATTTGATCCAAGTTTTGTCGACTCAGCTGTACTAGATACCATTTTTTTACCATATGCTGATAACTACCTGTGATTGCATTCCATTATCTTGAAATCTTTTTTAAAGAAGAGTAAAATACACGCAAGGATATGTCACCGTTGAGAGTCCTCACAATGTCAGAGTTCCTCGCCCGCGTCCTACGGTTTCAAGTTGGCACAGGCGTCATGACATTTTGATGATGCACAATTACTGTCATTTGGATCTATAAACCTACTACGCATTATTACATTGAACATTATAGCAAGATTAATCTGTTTCTCTTAAAAAAACACAAAATTGAATATCTTAGCAGCAAAATCATTTTCCCCTTGACTAGTACAAAAATTTACATAAATACGCGTCGTTATTTTTTCTGGAATTCTACAAATTGGCCATTATCTCAGGAAGAACTTGGCTTAAGGTCTATATTGATAGACGTATAATTTTAAGTGAAGCAGAGAGGTTGTATAATTGAGTTTTTTCAGCGCGTCTTACCAGCAAATTAATGGTAAAATTCCAGTAATATAAGGATAGTCCATCACTATTATACTTGTTAGCCACAAGCCCGGAGAACTCTTTTATGATGGAATATCACTATTAAGTAAGAAAGCTTTGTGTATATTCTTGTTTTATGAACTGTCACAAAAGAAATGCAATTATATCCTGCTTTGCCTTAAGAGACTAGAAATGATCCTCGAAAGAGTTCTGGTCTCCTAGCGGACGTAAAATACTTCAGCGTTAGACCTTAGTCTAAGAAGTGTTTTATAATTAACATGTTACAACAATTTTAAATATCAGAATAAATCAAAATTGTTGTAAAAATCAGAATGGCTTGTTACTTCATATAATCTTCATGCCAAATGAATACAATTTCATTTCAAATCGTAAAATTTCCATTCTTATAATCGGGTTTTATAAACGGCTTAAATATATAGGATTGTGACTATATATATAGTGTGTTTATAGTATGGAGATACCTAGGTTTTTCTTTCTATAGAATGCGTGCACAAAATGTACTTTACATGACAAAAAGATGAGAATGCTGCGGTTTTGCATGCCCTACCGATTTCCCGTCTCCCTCGCAGACACATTCGACCGCTTCATGACTTACAAATTGTACTATGTATCAATCCGATAGTTTAAATATACTGGTATATTTGAGATTTACATACAAAAAGCTTTGAAATAACGAATGTATCCTCTGCACAATGCCGGATCGACAGATCCAAGCTCATAATTTGTTTTGTTTTGTTTTTTTTTTTTGAGTTTCTTGCATATTTTATATCATTAGATTTTTGGTAGGTTTTCATCGTACTTAATGTTTTCTTTCCACAACCTCATCCGGGTAAATGTCACCAATTAATTTATCGGAGAAAACATGTAGATAGGTGGTTTCTTGAACCTGATTTATTTGTTACGTTTTGATAAACGTTTTAAATTTTAGCATGTCAATTACAATCAGTGAAGGTGAAATGGATATATTACTGAGTTAATTTATGTTCTGTGTTCGTTTGTTGTTTCGTTTCATTTTTGACCTTACAATAAAGGGGGATAGTAAAAGCCTTATGGAAATAGTTAAACCCCACCACCGCAGACATGCGCCTGTCCAGTCAGGAGATGATGGTCATTAATGTGTCTTTGTGTCGTTATTTGACATTTTAGTTCATTTTGAAAAAAGTGTCATCGCTCTATTACCGTGGATTTTATTACTTTTGTTGTCGGGGCCTTTCAGAGTTTACACTTATTGAAGACCTTTTGGTGATTTCTGTATGTATTTATTACTTTTGTAGGGGTTACATACGATTGTGTATTTGGTGCGTTCCATCATAGCTGTTCCTATTTTTTTATTGTGTCAACTTATTTTGTATAAACGCTAAAATTTAGGTAAATCATTATTTTAATAGTTATTGCGAGAGTGTAAGATAAACTCGCCGCAACTGGTTCGTTTTGTGACTGACAACTCATTCCAACATAAAGCTTTAGGGGATTATTGCTTGGCTCATCTAAAAGAAAAATATGACATCAATAAATAACCACTCCCTAGGCCAATTTATAATTTGTTTGCTTTAGAAATTAGCTTCATAACTGATATTGATTAAAATTTCTATGCAAGTTTGATTTCACTTTCTTGGATAGAGCAGGATTTTAAATTGACAAAAACTATAAAATAGTCAAATGGTTGGTTTACGGCATGAAACGATCGGTTGAGTTTCCTGGAATTCAGCACTGTACAAAGATGTTCTTTATTACTTGAATTTAATAGTTTTAAAATTCCATTTTCGTCCTTTTTGTAGTCGATTTTTGATGATCAATTAAGCAATCAGCCAATCACATTACAGAAATAACGGTACATATGTAATATTTTCTTTTTGTAATTCCTATCATGCTCATGTACATGTCCCTAAGTACTACTTTGAAAGATAGAGGTGTCAATTCAAATTCTTTATACTTCTAAATATTAATTGAACGATGTCCTCCATAGACAGAAAGTGGCTTCTTGATGTCACTCATGTGCAAGGAACACTACTCATTATAATTCGGTGAAGCTGTTTACAGATTCTAAGAATGTATCCTCACGATGTGGATTGTTTGATAAAAAATGTGGTCGAGAAATTTTTTAAATCTTATAAAGTCCAGTTGGTCCAAAGAATGTTCAATTATTCAAATAACAAAAACAGAGCCATGACATTGGCGAAAAACAAAACAAAACAAAAAACAAAACAAAACAAAACAAAAAACAAACAAACAAACAAAACAAACAAAACAAAACATACAAAACGTAGACCTAAATAAAAAAAAGAATTTCAGATTCTTTGAACCAGGTGTACCTTCCCATTGGTTCTCTTGTATACAGAAGAAGAAAACTGTATGAAATGAAACAGGTTCCTCTTCTTTGAAGATATATAAGTCACCTATCTTACTGAATAACCTCATTAGATTTCCTGTGTCAATAAAAAAGAGTTGTTAATGGAAATGGAAATGGTTAATAAAATTATAAATAGAATTAACTATACTGTACAATAGAAAAACTCGTGGGAAATACTACATGTATTAACAAAATTAAAATTTCTTGTAAAGCTGATTCAAAAATTAACTTCCTCTTGAGAAACATAGATAAAGGGGTGTAATGGTGTGAAAACTGACAAATCAAATCAATTGATGAGTTGAAAAATTAATACCGTTACGAAGTGAAGGCAATTGACGAATATAGCAACAAGTTCAAATGATGTTACTCTACCATCACATCTAACGCATGTTCCCAGCGTTTGGTGGTGACTGGTTTATTTATTAATGTTAAATTTCGATACGTTGATTGTTTTTTTTCGTTTTCTTGGCTTCGGCTCCGTCTGTTGATTTTCGAATTTTTCGAATCTTTTTAACAGCATTGAACCTGATTTTATTGTGCTAGCTAAGAGAAGCAATAGCCTACAGAATTGTAGGCATGTCGGTTTCGGCATGTCACCCTGTTCGGAAACAATATTCTGACTACGACCAGCCGGTCGCCACTCTATTTGCTATATGCCAACGAAGTTACACAACGACCTCCCGCTTTCGAGGCATGAACGCTACAAGGAAGGCACCCAGGCGGCTGATTTTACTTTGTGTAAATTACAATGTTGTATATAATAACTATAATCACTTTCATCGATGATTTTGAAATGACAAGTATGTAAGCAGAAAAAAAGGTTGAATTATTTTTTATACATGTATTTACTGTTTTGTATATTCTATGTAGGCATCGATTCAATGCATTATTTTTGCACTAGATAGTTTTAATTTTCAGCATGAATATATCACTAACTGCATTACAGAGATTTTCTTAAGTGTAAACTATTGTATTAAGAATGCTGCGAATAGAAAAAAATAAACACGATACTTAATTGCCTAACGGATGATTTTTCTTTGACTTAAGGTCATCATTCCTAACAAGCCATATAAACAAGAATTTTCTTTACATCTAAAGTCTTAGATCTCATTAGATGGAAGTAAGGAAATTGAAATGGACATTTTTTTTTTTCTGGTCGATTGTCAATTTCTTTTACTGTTCTAAGTTTATTATCCTATCGGAGGCAGATATATAAGGCTGTTAAGGTTGTCGTAGCAGAACACATCGATATTTCTGAGATTAAATAAAGTTTATAACAATGACGCAAATCACTCAAACAACCACTGAAGGTAGAAACAGATGGTACCTCATACTAGTCAGATATGAATTTCTTCAATTTGCAAAATGAAACCAGATTCCGCTCTTGATACAATTCAATATTTTGAAAGTATTTTATCAAGTTACAAAAATCAAAATTGCATTATAATTATATTTAGTTCAGTTTATTTCAGTCTGTTTTGTTTTTAGGGACACACCAGATTTATTAGCAGTAGGTAAGCACATTTAATGGATAGTATTTTCTAAGTATTTTTTTTTTTGCAAATGAATAGATATGCACACTACCTTGGTTTGATAGGCTCATAGAAATGTCCTACCTCCATGCTTAAATTTCCGCCGATTTCCATATTTACAAATTTCATGAGCAAAATTCTTGATTCAAGTATTTTTTTAATATTCGATAGTAAAATTTAACATGCTCGCTTAAGGTCGTAATCTGAAAATCAAAATCATGCCAATCGAATTCGGTATTTATTGAAAATAAATCAATAAATATGATCTCATGTACATACATATCTATCCATATCTTAATTGTTATATGATTATTAGACAGACAGCTATTGTATAATGAAATAACCATAGGTTCAGCATCAATTGTGTTTAATTATGAAGACAGTTTATATTAGGAATATAGGAATATTGACGTATTTGCGTGTCATTTCTCATAATAACGGGAAAAGTATCCTCACTTAAGTCTTCATTTAGACAGAGTATAAGCGAACCTTCTAATTCAATCAGATCCGACCGAGTCAGTTCCATCATCCATGGTTCCAGTAATTGAATGAAGTCAACTAGTTAAACCATCTTGAAAATAATTCCGAACAACACCCATAAATTGCAATCAGAAAGTGCAGAGCGACAAGTAAAAAAAGAGAGACCTGTGGGCAATTCGTAAGTTATGATGTCATTTTATTATATAGTATTGTGACGTCATCACTTAGGACTAATTTTACTCTTCTGAAAACAAAAATACAAAAATATTTAGCAACTAAAACACTGTCATAAGTTAGACCCATAGACAAGAAAAATCCGGAATGTAAAACATTTTCTGCCTTTCTTAAAAAATCTATCACTAACTAATTACACGTGAATAATACCAGTAAAGCATTAATACAACATTTCATTTAAAACAAACTTGCTTACTTTCTTAAACCAAGTTTTCTTGTTCGAGAAGCAATTACTATAATATAATATATCTTAAATTTGCAGAAAGCAATTAATTTCAGCACACCCTTTTCACTTGTTAGATTCTTTAAAAACTACTTAGTATAATGGGCTGTCTATTTTAATAGCAAGACACAACAGCATATAAACACCGATTCTAGCGACACTACCAAACACCTTATAGTTTGATTATCATAGAAATAAAACTCATAAACTTAAAATAATTGCCAGTAGTAGAAGCTTTATAACAACTGAGATAAAATTTAATGCGAAAGCTGAAACATTAATTTTGAGTGGAAAATGTAAGCAATTTCCTTACCACCACATGAGACCAATATAATAATCGTCAACAACAAAACATATTAATAAAGATTAAGAAAAAAAAAAAACGCTTTACCTATTAGGTACATTCAAATTATTTGTCGCGTGTACAACATATCGAAATTTGCAGTTTATAGATTTGGCTTTTTTGTATTGATTGATTGATTGATTCATTCATTCATTCATATTGTTTCATTAACAAAAAAAAAAAACATACAAACAAACAAACAAACACAAAAAGCAAAAACAAATACATGTTCAGGATACACCATACAATAAACGTATATTTTTTCGCTTATAAAAAGTGTACTGCACCATTTTTACTAACACCTATTGATGTGCCAAAGACAAAACAACTCAATACGTTTAAAATTGTCTTTACAGGTTGTCAGCTTGTCGAGAAGGCCGAAAACAAACAAACCAATTATATTTAAATTGGAAGATGTTATACACTGTGTTTGAATGGAAGTATATTCTTTTGCTGTATATCGTACACATTTGTTTACATCATGTACACTTCGTAGAATCATGTCAGTTTCGTGTTGATACTTTCGAAGAAATCACAAAACTGAAATTCATTCTGGATTCGTGTATGCTTCATAAATACGAATAAAACTGTAATATATAATAATGACCTTTCAAAATGAATGTTTACTTAGAAAAATCGAAATGCAACAGCAACATTTTGATTCTAAGATGTAAAACAACGCACAAAAAGCCTAAATTCTGCCACTTTACCGTCTTACATAAAACGTGTTTTGTATGTATCCGTTTTGTAATTGTTTCTCCTTAATTTAAACCAATATTTACTGGTGAACACTCTCAGGTTTTCATCAAGTATGAAATTTACTCACACACCCCTGTTTTCATGACTGTATATTTTGACTACTGTACGTTGTATATTGAATGCATTGTACACCGTATATTTTGATTTAATAGACAATAATTACCATATAAACCGACTTTTTTGGAAATAGAAAATTGACAAGTGATTTGAAATCTCATTAGTTGATATTCAGTTTTAAATACATGCGTCCGATTATAGTATCACTGTATGGGGAAAATAAAAACGATTGCGTGAATATTTGTCAGGTGTATCATATGTGTACGTGAGTGCTTTTTTTGGCGAAGCAATTAAGAATTCAATTTTGAAAAATTAAAAGAATGTAATCCAGGGACAAACATCAGACATGGTAAACAGACAAACACAACAAAAACATAAAGTAACTAAAATAATACATACAAAGTAACAAAAATAAATGAGCAACTCGGACTCCACTAAAAACTGAGACCATGGACTAGGTGCACCGTTAGGGTAAGCGTCCCTTCCTCATGAAAAGTCAAGTCCGGGGTAGACGAAAAAGGCAAGAAAAACTATGACACGTTGAACAAATCAGTTTTCATGGTGCAGATAGATACACCGTAACGATAAAAGTTCTGTATTGATGACTTCAATCTTGTAGCAACATAACCCTTTTCCAGAAGCCTAATTGTAAGAAGTCTAACGCGATAGTGCATAGATACGGCAAGCTCTGGAATAACATATGAGTTGTGATATGAAAACTTCATACGCCTTTGCTGAAGGGATGTTGCCACAGATGAAAGGAAAGTCGACAACTCTAAATGAAAAGTCATCACGTTTGTCGTCAAGTTTGGTCAATAGTTTTCCTTTACCATCGATCTCTAAGTGTAGGTCAAGATATGAGACTGATTTTAAAATGTATGTAGTATCCTTTATCTCAAGTTCTTTTTGGTAGATGCGATGTATCAAATCCCCGAAACTAAGACTGATTTACGATAATACGTCATCTATATAGCGTAAATATGTATACAACTAAGTTTAGATTATGATCTTCCTATATATATTTGATTCTATTGCTTCGGATGAAAGGTTACTCCGTGAAAGACATTTACAATGATTGGTATTTTTCTGTATTTATCAATTTATATTAATTTCAATAATGTTTTCTTTTTTATTTTTTTCGGTTTTTTTATAGATATTTGGTGATTGTCTTTTTGTAAAGTTAAATCAATGTGAAAAAAATGTGAGTTGTCTGCTAGTCTTTTATCATTTGCATATATAGAAACAATTTTTAAAGACATGGAAAGCGCAAATGCCCAGTTGATATTTCTAAAAAAAAAAATTTTTTAATTTTGAAATAAAGCAAATCGAAATCATTTCAAATTTAAATGGTGGAAATAGGTGGAATTTTCAAGAACACCAGAATGATTTACAGGACGTCTGAAAAGTAATTTATAAAATTATCGTAAGACAACATGAGCAACCGTGTAATTGATACTTGAAACTGGGGTATCCCAATACACCTAAAACATGCAGGTATATTACAAATGGTGCAATCGATTGACAGTTGATTCGCGTTAAAAATACGTTTATTTCATATAATAAAATTATATATTGTTATTTTATTTTTTTTTGTTTTCTGGTGTTTTTTAATTGAAATATAACATTTCAAAGTCGTTTATATGCTATTGTTCAACAAACAATTGAAAACAATCCTTAAAAATGTTACTTATTCCTATTCCCAATGTTTATAAAATATTAATAGTAAAAATGAAATTAAGATTAAGAAGCTACAGCTTGGCTAGCGATATATGATATTACAAGAATTACAAAACATGTATTTTTGTAAGCATTATATAAAGTGAGTACCATTTCACTTACAATTGTCAATTTTTTTTAAGGTTGTCTAAAAGTATACATTAGGCCATTTTCTGGAAAACATTGATATTCAGATTTATAAAACTAATGATTGTAAACAATGTAAAAGATAATTAGTATTATAAAATACAAGTTTTTTTTTTCTGTAAAAATGATATAGAAGGTGAATACCATTTCATTCTCTAAACACTGAAAAAGCACCTCATGATTTGGTTAAGTTTTTTTTGTCTTTAAAGCTTTGGACCTTTATGTCAAATAAGCCTCCTATTTATTATTGCAACAAACACCGTGTGTTTTTCCCAAGAAAACTAGTAATATGTATGTCTTTTATGTACTTATTTAAATGTGTTTTTTATCGTTTGCCGTGTTGTTAATTTTTAAAGAGAAAATAAGATGTGTTGCTAGGGAACACCTAATTATATATAGACTAACGGTGCACTAGTCTGGGTCATATAACATTTGCATGAAATATATATATATATTTTGCCATTTAGACAATATATCAATTTAAATTTTATCAAAAATTAACATCAAAATGAGGATGAAATTGTAATAAGTGACAATATCAAAATCAGTAACTACTGAACAAGAAGCTTAAATGTTTAATTGAAAGTTGGAGAACCGTTTCGTAAAATTTCACTTACATTTTTTACTAAAATCTTTTCTAAACAGAAATTAATATCAGAACAAAAAAAATTGCATTGTTGCAGATTTAAGATCAATTGAAAAAGAAAACTCATGATCAATCTATACGACAAGCCCAATGACTTTCTATTCCGAATTGTAAACTTTCCTTTCATCTGTGGCAACATCCTATTAACACCTGCGTATGAAGTTTTCATATCACAAGTCATACGTTTTACCACAGATTGTTGAAAATAGGCGGACGTTTTGTACCGTGATAGACTTCTTACCATTAGGTTTCTGGAAAAGGGTTATGTTGGTACAAGATTCAAGTCATTGCTACACAATTAACTCGCAGGTCGTTATGGTGTATCCATTTGCCCCAGGAGAACCAATTTGTTCACCGTATATTATTCTTCTTCTCCTTTTTCTTAAAAGCATAGGACGCTTACCCTACCAGTGCTTCTTGTCTATACTTCCAGTTTTTATTTTTTTTCACTTACTTTTGTTTCTTTGTACGTGTTATCTTGGTTATTTTATGTACTTTGTTGTTTGTGTCTATTTTCCCTGTCTAGTTTTCATCCTTTGAACATAAACATTTGATTACCGCTCAAATCTTGGTTCCCTTGGTTACTCTTTGAAGAGATCAAGTGCTATCCATTTGAAAAAAAATACGACTTTTATATCACAATATCAAACACCGACTGTTGGGATATTGACATGTACATTATTTTTGTATTCAAATTTTACTAATCGGCCTTATTCTTACAAAGACTTACGTATGAAGCAAACAAACTTGGAGTTGAAATCAACAGTAAAGCAAACATTGCACAAATTATCGATGTGATCTACAATGTCATTAATACTGACTTTTCTATCAATTACTAACCAAACAATTGTCTTTTAAATCAATTATAATTAGCCATTGAACAAGGTATTGTTTAGAAAACTGATCCACTGATTATAGTATTGGAACTAAGATTTTACCACCAGTGATACCTCTGTATTTAAAAGCAGACATTCAATCAATATAGTTTATTTCTCCAGAAGTCGTAGTACAGGACAGTATTATGGGAATAAAAGACTATTTTAAAAAGGCAAAAGAAGATCTGATATCAAAATATTTATGGAAAGCAATTCGAGCTGAATTTCTTGGAAGTATTCTTTATACCCTTTTAGGATGCAGTTACTCTATTAATTTAAAGAATGACAATAATGACTACGAAGTTATGGTATGCGTTTTATCTTTCGGAATCACTCTTACTGTGCTTGTTAAAATTCTTGGCCCAATTAGTGGTGGTTACTTCAACCCTGCTGTGACTGTTGCATTCATGTGTGCACGGTATATTCCCATTCTGAAGGGGATTTGTTACATTATCATTCAGTTACTGGGGTCAGTCTGTGGTGCTGCTATCTTATACGGACTTATTCCTGATGCAATGCATTCAGAAGATAGCGTTCCAAAAGTGAATAATACCATTGACAATGTTCGTGCGTTTGGATATGAGTTTTTATCGACTTTTATGTTGGCCTTTTCATATTTTTCTACATTGGAACATAAAAATAATGTTTTACAAGCAGACCATGTAACATGTGGGCTTTCTCTATGTCTTTCACAGCTTTTCGCTGTAAGTATAGTATACATACACCGAAACAGTACTAATTTTGGCAGCTAGTTGCTTAAACAGGTAAAGAATACATATATGTATACCTTTGTAGTTAAACATTCAAAAAATGTAAATGTTTTCCTTATATATAAATAGCTGTGTGCGATAAGAAAAGTGGGATTTTATTTATTATGTACTAAACGTCTCTGTACCATTATATCTATGGTTAACGAGAAAGAATATCTGTCCATCTACATATATCAATGCTTTCTAATATATATTTAAACAATGATGTAATGATACCAAACATGAGTACTGATGAATTATTGGTTTTGTTAAAAAGTTTGTTCTATAAATGTATTTGAAGGTAAAAAAAAATGATTGATGTAATTTTATTTAATTAATAAATGAGAAGCAAACTATTGAATTTAAGCTATTTCATTTAGCAAGAACAATGTATTGAAGAACTATCAATTCACTTATTTAACTTTTTCTATCATTAATTTTTTAAATTTAGTGATCAAAGAGTTTATAATTAAAATAATTGATTTTACATCACACCAAATTTAAAATTAATTAAATGATAGTTGCAAGGTATTTTTGTCTTAGTAATTATCCATCGTAACATAACAAAACAAAATTGAATCACCAGTATTCTATAAAATCATCTAAAAATAAATATCACCCAGATGTTTGCCCCATTGTCGTCGCCATAAGACTCGTTCGTTTAGCTTCTAAACCTCAAAACTATGAAAAATAGTATCTTGATATCAAACAATTTTAAACTTAAGTATCAAACATATTTATACCAGTCTACTTTGATACCTACACTACTGTCAATCAAATAATCATTTTTCCACGAAAAACAAGGCAGTGGGGAGCACATGACAAAATAACCCCCCACCCCCGAAAAAAGTCATCTATTTCTAATCGCAAATGCATCCTTCCGCAAAAAGATGAATGTTTGTGTTTGATTAACTACAAATGTTAAAGAGAAATAAACTACAAAGTAAGCTGTGAAATGCATCGAAAAAGAGAGATAATTATTTCATTTTGTGCATTTTCTTTGGGAACGGTAATAAATTATATTGAACTATTGGACATATCTATGATATAATTATTACATTGAAACACAAATTCCGTGGGATAAAATTTACAATTACCATCCATATCATAGGCAATGCATGGTTTCTAAATGGACAGCATCTAGTACCTAGAGGCAGAGAAACAGTGACAATGAAGATAAATAATCACATATGGATTAATAAACTTAACATGGTTTTGAAACAAAGTTAGAATGGTTTTTGCAAACTGGAAGAGCAGTTATTCTCTGTATTCATATTCGATAAAGATTATGCTTTTTTTCTTTCAACCAGAATAAACTCGTTTGTTTTTATCTATTTTTGAACAAATATATAAATGTGTAAATTATTCATTTATTTTAAAATGTACATTCATATATGTATGTGGTATGCTAAAAAATCTGTATAGCCTAGTTCTTAAATTCTTTTAAAACTTTAAGTTTAAAATTAAATTTGGATGAGAAGAAATACTATTAGGCCGTGTGTACTTTTGATAGGAACCATGTAAGGCAAGCTACAAGTGATAAAACAAAAACCAGCCAAGAACAAAGGAATAACACAATGTTAATGTTTGTTTTTAAAGACAAATTTGTCACCAGGAAAAAGAAACTATATCAGGCGTATTGATATAAACAATGTAAAGCAAGAATTTATTGCTATCACTGCCTTTAGACATTTTTTCAGTTTTCACGATCAAACAGACTATTTTAGCTCCCTGGTTTCACTTCCACTTTAACAGAATATTATAAAAGCATTTGCATGTTGCACAGGACTATCAAATGAGTATCTTTTTAATGTTCCAATTTAAATTGATAGTGTTGTGCAATAAACCGTTTTGAGCAACTTAGATGAAATACTTAAATGTTTATCGGGGTTTGGCAGGTTGATAATATAAAATATAAACCAAAATGATATAGTTATACGCTGACTAAGAAGTTATTTTTATGTGAGATATTGTTCTGTGTAAAACTCAGGTAGAGGATGAATCGTCAAAAACTGTATTTAGATCGTCATCATAATTCTTACTTGTGTACCTAGTACTACTGTATTATTGGATACAATACTGGTTAAGGGTTACGTAAGATGTTTTCTCGTACTTTTTTATATTTACAGGTATATATTTTCAAAACTCAGCTATTTTCTCAAAATTCAGTCTTTAAGTCTTTGTGATGGTTGTCATGTTAAACTACTGTAAACGTATTAATTTTCGCGGATTCTGTCAATTGAGCATATTCGCGGGTATCAATTTTCGCGGATTTAAAGAAAGGATTAGCATTATATAGTGTTAAAAATCATTTTCGCGTGTACTATTTTTCGCGCTTTCTGTCCGAATATAGCGAAAATTAGTACGTTTACAATATATTTTATGCAAAAATTAACACGAATCTCTTATCATTTATTTTGTATGATTCTTAAAACAGCACACCAAAAATTTGGATATTACGAAGCATAGCAATTTTCTAACGCAGAACTAAAATTTCTATAAAATGAACTTCTTCATATTTCAGTTTAGAATGACTGGTGCAGCGGTCAATCCAGCTAGAGCCTTTGGGCCAGCCCTGATTCACAACAGCTGGAAAAACCATTGGGTATGTTTTTGTTTAGCATGCAGTTGAAATAGTTATTTAAGGAACAAGCGGTTTATAGAAAGTGTAAATTGGCCCAACTAAGGTTATTTTGTATGACCTGTTCAAAATACAAAAAATATCCTTATAATTTCATGGATTTATATTTAAAATGTAATTTTTCATTTTGGGATTTCGTGGAATGTGAACCAATCGTCGTCACCAAACCTGGAAAACAAATTTATTGGGATTATTCAAAGAGGAACAGCCAATGAGAGAGCTTGTTACAAATCAAGTTATATTGTTTATATATACATCCTAGAAAAAAAATTATAACTTTTGATACTTCGAAAATAATGATTCTACAATTTGAAGTTAATATATGATATTTTATCAAGACACTCCAATTACAAAATTGTTGGAAATATTAAAATGATGGTGAGTCTAAAAGGAATTGTGCCACTTGAATGTCAATGAACTTATATCTATAACTTATTTAAAAGATAATAGACATGTAAAACTTTTTTGATGGTTAGTGCAATTAAATAATTATCATAAATATTCATTATTTCATAGGAATATTTGTTTTCTTTACCCAATTTTAGATATATTGGGTTGGTCCATTACTTGGTGGCATTTTTGGTGGATTTACACATGAATACACAAATAAAAAGAAAGAAACATTGCGAAACTTTCAATCAGCTTTACATCAACATGTGTACAGTCTTGAACAGAAAGAGGATGGTGCGAGCTGCAACTCACTTACTACTGACGTAGCATGTGACCATGAACAGACAGAAGAATTACAGATGTGACATCTGAGAATAATGGCTTTAAACACAGACATTATAACAGCAGTATTGCATATCATTACGCTATATTAATACTGTTGTATGAATTAGGTTTTGTGTCCATTGATATACTTTTTGATACACTCCACGGGATAAGGCGGTATCAATAACAATATGGAGATGATATTAAGGTTTAGTTCATATTTCCTCTACGGGAAATGTATCTGTGGGACACATTGTATTTTCTTTCAAAACATATCAATTAGAGACAATCAACGTTATACTGTTAGTTTTATAGACATGTAAGAATATGTAAACGTTTTTGTTTTTATATGATTAATATGGTTCTCTTAATTAATATTTCATGATAACTTATAGTTTACGAATTTCATCACTGAAAAAACAAGTCAATAAAACATGTTTAATCGTTTGTTCAATATATGAATTAGTAAAATAGCGTTGACAACAACATATACATAGAACACCAGTAGGTTGAATTCGAATTCCGGACAACTAAAGTTGATAACAAACCCATATAGCGTTGAATATAGAGCGGGTGGATATCTTTGAACCCATATAGCGTTGAATATAGAGCGGGTGGATATCTTTGAACCCATATAGCGTTGAATATAGAGCGGGTGGATATCTTTGATAATACATATGATAAATAAAATAGAATTGTTGAACAAAGATTGTTTGTCTGAAGAAACAAGATTCAAGGTTTTTTAATTAAAAGCTATGACTTTTTAAAATTTTCAAGTTTCTACAGATTTGTTTTATTTTTGTTTTTAATCATTTCGAATGAATTTAAACATAAAACATAAAATTGTCAGTCTTCCGAACTGAGTGCTGGACGAAAGTAAAAAAGACGAAAGTGCTTGTGATATGTCATTCTAATTAATTAAACATTGCTGCTACTTTAATCCTATTTTGCCTATTTAGATTATATTTTTAGATATTTATTACATCGCTTTACTTAACAAAAAAAATGAGACTTTTTTTTAATCATTTAGCATTTTCTCCACAACATACCACCTCCAAACGATCACTTTTTGTTCTCACCAATCGCCGTAGATCTTAGATCGCTATTTACGATGCTTTTAATCCCTGATATCTCAACCCTTTCAAGGACGTTCCCCCTTTTTTAGCATCGTGCTTAACTATATATTAGTTTTTTGAGGCGGGTCGTCGCATTTTTCCTCAAGAGTCATCTCTACAAAAATGCAAGGCGGACATCATATACTTTTTTATTCAATTCGCGAAAACCAATGCTCATCATTAGGACACATGTATTCCATTCTGCTATATTATGCCGGATATGACATGAGCATAACTCGAACGGTAACCAACGTCTTCCATACCAGTGCATCTATATCATTTTCAAATGTTAGTTGAGTTCTAGTTGCTCTTTTTCTTTGAGTATTCTGCGCGCTTTTATTTGGTAATTGCATTTTTTTTCTGTTGTACTTATCCAAATTTTCTTTGTTTCATCTTTGCCCCGAACTTAAGGGTTTTCATGGTATTCTTTTTTTTTCATTTGAGTACTATTCTAGTTTTGTAATGTTGTTTTAAATTATGCCTTACGGATAATTTTTTTCTGAATATAGAACAAGAAACAAGAAATAAATGGTTTATTTTGTAAGTATTACGATAAATTTTAATGATAGTTTTAAGCATCGTTAACATTAAGATACGTTAATATTTTGATTAAAAACTATTCGCCCTTTTTAACTTACTTGAGATATCGTTTACATGTATACTTACTGCTGTTTTAACGTCACAATATGAAATTGAAAAGAGAGCTGTTTTTAATTTACAAAAAAGCAAGTAATAAGTATTATCAATATAGTGTTGAGCATTTAGATGGCATTTCTGTGAAAGGTGTAGGGGCAACACGCTATGAATATGGCTTTTTAATATTAATTTTGTTGTAATAACATAAAGGTTGTTAATAACATAGTAAAATATTTAATTATGTGGAAAAACAATATTTCGTGGGATTAGTTCATTGCAATGACGTCATAATGGTGCCACATTTTCAGTCACTTATCAAAAACACTGCTGAACATTGCGAATTTTGTTGTTTTTTCGGATAAATTGACACCCAGAAAACTATGTCCACACCCAAGAAACGACTTTATATTTTCACATGTGATAAACTACGTGGAGACTGAATGCATTCGCTAAATATGGAGTTGTTCCTTGGTTGTGGACACTATTTCCTTGCCAAAATATATGACCAGAAAGTTACCAGGAAGTTCAAAATTTGACAGAATATTTAAATATTGGTAAACTTCAAGCATTTTGTTTTCTGTCCTTTCAAAGCAAGAGTAATCAGAAATATTTATGTTTTCCATTTGTGATGAATTCAAATCTCCAAATTCACAATTAAATCATTCAAGATGAATATTAGGCCAATATGACCCTTGTCGCTCCTTCTCCGGTCCCATTATCTAATTTTTGTTCTTCTTCTATGTTTCTATGTTTTGTGTTTAACCTTGTACTCCGCAATGCCAATGACGTAAACAGTTTATTAAGACTAATGTAAATGACAGTCCACCGATAGAATATGAAAGCGCCATATCATTCTGTAATTTCCATGTCTTTCGATGCTTATCTGATATTTGAAATCAGATTCTCTTCAGTAAATACCGGAAATGGCAAATAAACAATCCGAGATCTGAAGGGTCCTCCGAGTATCATTAGTAATTAGTTCTTTAAATATCTGTCTCTTTAAACATCTGGAAGGCGTTTAGATAATAGTGAACTGGATTTATACTTCGGTAAACTAAACACATGGCAGTAGCTGAATAACAAAAACATCATCAAACAAGTATAATGAAACACGAATATAAAAAGCTAATGCTGAAATAAACAAACATAAAAACCAAAAGGAAAGGTTATATACCAACATGTTCAAATTGATATTATTGGTTTTAATTTTGAATCAATGAACCCAACCCAACCCCCCCAAAAAAAAGAATAATAAAAAGCATTCCCACTAAAAACCCGAACAAACAAACAAACAAGGCAAATATTTGGAAAAACCATGAAATTTAAGTTATAACCATCCCTTTAGATGTTTTTTTTTAACAAAACAAGTGAAATGCAATGTATTATCATTATTTTCGAAATTGACCATGACTTTTTATGATCAACTTGGCGGGTGTTTCTAGAAAAGCGGAGGACGCTTACCCTACCGGTGCACCTGCCCCCAGTTTTTAGTGGAGTCTGAGTTGCTCATTTACTTTTGTTACTTTGTATGTATGATTTTAGTTACTTTATGTTCTTTGTTGTGTATGTCTGTTTTTAATGTCTGGTCTTTGTCCATGGATTACATTCTTTTGATTACCGCTATAACCTTGGTTCCCTTGATTACTCTTTCAAAAACATTACACAAAATATCTTATAGAGTTGTCTCCTTTCAGCGTCCTTAATATGAATGCGATGGATCTTTCGACGTCATATATTCAAAAGCTGAATAACAAAAAAACGATGTTATTTCATGATTGTATGTTATTTGTCAAGGTGTCAAATGTAAATATACACAAAAAGCAAAAATTTGTTGTTATTAAAGAAGAGAAATCTTCAGACGGAAGAGTAATCAAGGGAATCAAGATTCTAGAGGAAATCAAAAGAATGTATTCCAGGGACAAAGACCAGACAGGGAAAATAAACACACAAAACAAGGAACCTAAAATAACCAAAATAATACGCAAAATGCAACAAAAGTAAATGAACAACTCGAACTACACTGAAACCTGGGAGCTTGTACCAGGTGCACCGGCAGGGTAAGCGTCCTCTACTTTTCTAGACATGATACATTAATAACACTGGGAAATCAAAATGACAAAACAAAAAAGTAAAAGTAAACAAAACAACAAAAAGATTAACAAAAAGAACAACAAAAAAAAAGCAAAAACAAAAACAAAAAATAAAAAAACAAAAAAACAACATTAATAACAAAAGCAATCGTACACCACAAACAAATAAAAAACATTATAACACACACACACACACACACACAAAACAAACAGTACGAACACCAGTAAAACAGGTAAACGCAAATGCTGAGTAATTCTTGATTCTTGTAGGACACCCACGTCGTGCTGCTCTGAGGAATATTCTTAAAAAGAAGAAGAAATATTGAGTAATGAGCAGGTGAATAGACAAAAGGCAAATTTAAAAAAAAAAAAATAACAGATGTGCAGGAACATTTGAAAAGAACCTATTTCTCAATTTACAGAAAATCCTTTTAATTAGACGACTCTAGTTGTGAATACACTTTAAAATACTGAGTAAGATATTGATGTTCCAATTAGGAAGCAATCATGATATTCATCTTCAAGTTGATTGCCAATTTATAAAACCATTTCTGGTGTAAAATTTCATTACTTCGCTAGCTTCCTGCAATTTAGATGTACCTTACAAAAATGGAACAATGTTATTTATGACGTATTTTAAAGATGAACTTAGAAATCCTTTCTTATAATTGAACTTCCTATTTTTATAATGCTAGTCAGAATTCCCATTTTAGTTTTAAAACAACTACATTGCAATTGAAAAGTGGAAAAAAATGTTTTAGAAGCGGAATAAAGACTGTACATGGTAAATGTTACATATGGAAACTCTCAGTATTTGACCTTAACTTATAATTTCTAACCTAAAACACGTCTAAAAATTGAAACCGACTATAAAGATTACTTTTAACCTAAAACACGTTATTGTCAATATTCGAAGCGGCCTAATTGCTCGTTTTCATCTACAATGTTTATTTTCAAAGCTTATATTTTTTATCAATCTTTTAAATTTTATATTTTATCTTTAGATAACATTTTTAACTTTGTTAAATAATACCTAAAACGCGTAGGTTTTTAACTATATCTTAATCAAAAATAAAACATTCGCTATTGTCATAATACATGGAATAAAAAAAAAAAAAAATGAAATTCCTTAACGTCATTGCAAATCTGTTTGTTCGCGGCAGGCGTTGTTAGGGCCTAATTACTTCCGACACATGAAGAGTCTTAAGATGTTCTAATGGTTTATTTCCAACATCAATTGACACAAGATTTCCGGTGTTTACTCTCGGAGCTTGAAATCTAAAAGCCGCAATATTAATGGAAAAGATGGAAATCTAAGAGACTAATGGTGCTTCCAATTAAATTGACTGGGTCCGTCGCATTTGAACATCTCATTCCTTTTATTTTTGTCATATGAGAACATTGACCATTACTGGTAGGAAAGTGGGTTGTGTGATTGATTATCTAAAGAGCAAGGGAAACAAAAACAAAACAGAATATACACATATTAATGCTATACACAAACAACTGTGAAATAAGTTGTGCAAAAATTTATTCTACATGTCCAAAGAACATGGAGACACAAATGTGTATAGAATGAGTTTCTTTCTTTGTCTGAAGTTCTGTAACGTTCAGATTAATTCGATGTTGTTAGATCGTTGAAAGAGTAATTAAGGGAACCAAGGTTATAGCGGTAATCAAAAGAATGTAATCCAGGGACAAAGACCAGACATGCACAACAAAGAACATAAAGTAAGTAAAATCATACACACAAAGGAACAAAAGTAAATGTGCAACTCGGACTCCACTAAAAACTGGGAGCATGGACCAGGTGCACCGGTAGTGTAAGCGTCCTCTGCTTTTCTAGAAACACCCGCCGAGTTTGAATTTGATTTAACATGACATACAGTGAAAGGCGTCTCAAATGGGTTTTTCGGTTTGGGCTGATCACATGCCATGTTTTCCATAATTGTCTGTTTTTTATTGCATTCTTAAGTTTTGTCTTATGTGATATGTCTGCCCGTAGAAGCTCCTTTCTTCATAGATCCATTCCGAAGCTGATTAATTAATACATAATCAGTTTCAACTTATTGATAATTTAAGGTTATACAACATCGTTAGACCAATCATTGAGTTTATGTGTTCACAATATATTAAAGATAAAAAAAAAATGTTGCGGTTTTTTGTCCTAAAAAATGTGCAGATGGGCAAGCTGTTGACAGAGTCTGACGTTCAAATTTAATTCTGGTTAGTAAGTACAAGGAAACAAACTTCTTTCGCCACGTAGACATTTGTAGGTCGGAACAATACCTAATGCACGAGTGCTAAACAAGTGAAAATGATAATAGTTGTATCTTGTGTTTTCAAAGCAAATTGCACTTTAATATTTACTCTTAAACTCGAACGTTTCCCCTCTTATCCTCGATTTTTTTCTACATCCTACCTATCATGATGAACCGAGTACGATAATAGAAATTAATTACAATATGCGAGGCCAATAATTAAGCAAGTGTAAGGGTTATTAATATAAAATATTAATAACTAAATATTTTGGTGCGAACAAATTTTAGTCTAACACCTATCATTTTAATATAATTTTTTTTTTCTAAATCAAGATTTTATTGATACGTGTCCTTTAGTGATCATTGTAATTTTTTTTTTGTTTGAAAAAAAAGAAAACAAATATTTTGCGATGATTTGAGTGGTGTTTTTTTTAAGATCATGTGTTAGTTTTCCGGTTTAAGAGTATTTAGGAGTATTTCGGGGATAATAATATAAAATACGTATAACCAATCTTCCCCTTTCCAAATTATTTTATTGTTATAATGTGATAGTCTCGTAGACTAAAATCAATTTCCATAGAACAAACGTTTCCCACTAGGATAATAAAAACAAATTAGTCTGCTATGTTGTAAATTATAAGACTGTATTTATTCATTGTCCCATAAGACTTCTGTAATTTGTAATTCTTTTTAAGAGGATGAAAGCGTACAGCTTTTCAAAGTACAGTTAACTATATTTGATTCTAAAATTTTCGCAGAAAATAATGGAATCGGATGATTTAAAAACCTTATCAAACTGTTTTATCATTTCTTTGTTGTCGTTTTTTAAACAGAATATTTTCCCTTGAAATTTATTTCTGTAACTTGTAACCCCAATAAAGACACCGGTCCATTATCAAGTCATCAGCACGGTGTGTTTAACAATGAAAAGCAAAGTCTTTAGTTTCTATTAATCCAGAAATAGATTCCCGTAAATATTTTTGACTAGACTTGATTTTGTATCGATTGCAGTTCGGTAGTTTTTATGTTATCCTCATTTTCCTCATTTTTACAATCATCTATAACTTTAATGCGGCGTTTTCTTATTAGTCGGTGTAGAAAACACAAAATTTGGATTAGGTTCTACAATAAATTTGAACTGGATGTTATACTATATAATTAAGATGATCAACCTGATCCTAAAGAGAGTTGCTGTGAAGGTCAATAGATAAAACGCGTTCGATTTTAGCAAATCTTTATATTGGCAATTAAATCAATCTAAACATCTTTTCAAGAAAAAAATGAAAGTGAAAAACAACAAAAAGAAAAAAAGTAAAATAAGAGAAGCAATAAAAGAAATATTGACAACAATAAGGTATAGATAGGGGTGACTCATTTTGAAAGGGAAACTTATTTTGCTAGGACTTTTTTCTATGAAAAAAATTGTATTACAAACCAACAGACGTCTTTCTATCATTGTTGTTTCTTTTGCGTTTGTTTTAGCTTTTAAGTTTGGATTACTTTAAGAACGACTATACTAGTATATGCATACAAGACCCAAAAAATTCTACATTTTTACATCTTAAGTTTTGCAAAAAAAGTTATCTGGCACATTTAAAAAAGGTTAAAAGAACTTATAATCCGACCTTAAACGGAAATTAGAGAACTATAAGTCAGCTTCCCCCTATAATTAAATCATTAATTTTATCGAATGCTGTCGCCTTGTCAATTCTTGATATCTAAATTAAGATCGACTATGAATTGAGATTCCTTGGAGAAATGACATCATGTCCTTGATATATCCATTTGTCCTATGGAATTTCCTTCATTTGATAATTTCTTTTGACTTTTGTCTGGAGTGTTTACATATCGGTTCGGTTATTAAGGGTTGTTTTTAATTTTTGACCAGTTTATGCTAAATAAACAACTTTTGGGGCGGATTACGTTTTATGAGCAAGCGTAAACTGTCCCAAAGTTGGTTTTGCAACCATAACTTGGTCAAACATTAAAACAATTCTTATCATTTAATTTCTGACCGGTTCCAGTCAAATTAAGACCGAGCGTGTTTTAGTTTCGAATTATTTAAATCGCACGTCAATTCCATTTGGCAAAAATATCCTGCATTATCTAGCATGCTTAAAGACAGTGAAAGAAGAAATGTATTTTACACTATATAGTCGACTGTAAGTACTATGCAGTTGACGGAAATGTTCAAGCATTATTCCATTAATCAAAAATTTAGTAGAAATCCTATTTGAAAATGAAAAGACTTCTAATAAAATTAGTCGGTTTTCGCTGTGACATAAACATCTCCGTTTGAAAACAGTTCTTTAATTAATCCTAATAAAGCCCGTACTTGTTTTTTTTTTTTCGGTTGTAACTTGTGTCCAATCAAGAAAAACAAAAATTACCAACTTGAAGGAAAAATTTGTACTGAGTAATTATACTCGTCCATGAATGAAGAAATTCATCGATATGACACGCCATAAAAGGGGTTAATGTTTAATTTTAAAACCCACTCAAGATATCCCATTTCTCTTTTGAACTTGTGTGAAGTTCTATTATTTTGCACCGAAACTGTTAAAAATCTCTTGCAAACATAACAGTGCAATGATAATAAATTGCACTATATTTGTTATATGAATTCTACTTGTTTTTAATTAAAATTTCGGTATCTTAGCACTAATTCTATTTTCATAAGTTTTCTCTGGAGTAGTAACTTGTCGATGTTATCCCATTAATACATTTTACAGCTGACAAAAAATTACACCATAGCATCATTCTGAGCTGCACATCACCATGGTCATTTTTTCAATTCGATTAATAAAATATGTCAGGAAGACCAGATAATTACAGGCAATTCCTAAAATGCAATGCAGAATCTATATTACATAGCATTCAACTCTTGAAGTACTTTTCTTTTTGTTGTTGATTGGCTTTTTTCGCGTTTCTTCTGTCAATGAAGCCACGACAGTGGCTGAAATTGACTTAGGCATCATATGAAATTTTGGTTCGTTGTAAAGATATCATACTTTACAGTAGCATTCACAAGCATCCGCAATCAAGTTTCTAGCACAGACCATTGTCGATGGAAAGGGGTGAAACGTGAAATTGAAAGGATTAAAAATTACCATTAAATTCATAGTTAATCAAAAACCAGCAAGAGAAATTTCGCATCTTTCTTTTTATTTAGAAATCCGTATAATAAGTTCGCACTGTTTGATGACTTTGTTCATCGGACTGTTTGATCACATAGTGACAGTGGTACAGTTGCCAGCCGTTCCATGCGTATCAATTTCTCACGTTACCACAGGGTAAAAGTTTCCGAATCTGTAGGGGATGCGCTTCCAGAAACAGTTTTACTGATTCTGATTTTTAAAAGGTAGGTAATTTCACAAAACAATCCTTAATGTAGACATCATTCTTTCTAACATGCCAGTGGCATTACGGGCTGTAAGTGATTAGGTCTTCTGGCTACTGTACAGTCTGTGCCATTAGCCATTATCTGTAAAATTTGCCAAATGTACATGCCAGGGGCATTAAGGACTGTAAGTGATTAGGTCTTCTGGCTACTGTACAGTCTGTGCCATTAGCCATTATCTGTAAAATTTGCCAAATGTACATGCCATTGGCATTAAGGACTGTAAGTGATTAGATCTTCTGGCTACTGTACAGTCTGTGCCATTAGCCATTATCTGTAAAATTTGCCAAATGTACATGCCAGTGGCATTAAGGACTGTAAGTGATTAGATCTTCTGGGTACTGTACAGTCTGTGCCATTAGCCAGTATCTGTAAAATTTGCCAAATGTACATGCCAGTGGCATTAAGGACTGTAAGTGATTAAGTCTTCTGGGTACTGTACAGTCTGTGCCATTAGCCATTATCTGTAAAATTTGCCAAAAGAGGTTAATAGATGTTAAGAGTTCTTGATTAAAATAATTTTGTGTCAACTGGTTAATTTAAAATTAACTACTTGTATATTAGGGTTCAAAATGTATCTTTATCTCATTTTTAAGATAATCTCATTCAAGTCATGAAGCATAAAAGTAGAAAAAGAACTTTTATTCTTTCATGACTCCTATATGTAATGTGAATAGGTTTTGAATAACAGTATGAATTTTAGAATTTTAGTAAAAGATATAAAAAACAACAATTTTAATTTGTTGTCTGGAATGATAATATTTAGTTTTACTATAATACTCAATTAATGATAATACCACCAAAACTAATGTAATGTTAAATTATCATGTACATGTATGAATTCATTTTCATGTTGATAGCATAGTAAAACAGACACATTAACAATGGTCAGTTTTGAAAAAGGTTTGATAGTCATAAGTTTTTTCTCTGCATTAGTCCCTCTGTAATTAGTAGCTTTGCGTTACCTTTCACCAGATTGGCATCATGTCAAATTTTGATATACTTTTTAATTTGTTTGATTATTTCAAGAAACAGCCTCAGATAATATTAAAGAGTTAAATGTTCTTATGCAGAAACGTAACATTATTTCTGCGAAATTGCAGAAATATGATGGAGCATATATGAACATAACAGATTATGTTTTATAATATACCATTAAATTAATTGTATACTTCTGTAAAAAATGTCTACTTCACTAAATAGTACTGATATTTATTATGTAATACATTATTTAATACTTTTGAAAAAAACAAATTATAATTAGCTTTTTGTCCTGATGCTTTGTCACCGCTTTTTTTGCTGTTTAACAATATTATTGTAGTCATGTTACTTACTTAAGAAGGTTTAAACAACAGCAAAAGTATAGATGTTGCATGACATACATATGTACTAACAAATACTCACAACATGACATACATATGTACCAACAAATACTCACAACATGCCATACATATGTTCCAACAAATACTCACAACATGACATACATATGTACCAACAAATACTCACAACATGACATACATATGTACTAACAAATACTCACAACATGCTGTGCAAAGCTCATTTTTACACATTATTACTTGTAAGAAGCTTAGTTTCCATAAATGTATTCCTATTATTATGTGTTATCTTAATATATAAACACATAATACATCACAACACCGGTTAAAAACTGTGTAATATATTAGTTCTTATCTAAGGGGGACCAAGGTTATAGCGGTAATCAAAAGAATGTAATCCAGGAACAAAGAACATAAAGTAACCAATATAAAACATACAAAGTAACAAAAGTAAATGAGTAACTCGGACTCCAGTAAAAACTGGGAGCATGGACCAGGTGCAACGGTCTCTCTGTTTTCTAGAAACATCCGCCGAGTTGCTCATAAAAAGTCAAGTCCGGAGCACACTAATAAGGAAAGGAAAACTATGACACGTTGAACAAATCAGTTTTCATGGCGCAGATGGATACACTGTAACGATCCACGAGTCCATGATGACGACCATAAAACTTCTGTAGTGATGACTTCAATCTTGTAGCAACATAACCCTGAGACCTACTTGTTAGAATTCTAGCGCGATACAAAAAGTCTGCGTAGTTTCGGCAAGCTCTGGTATAACGTATGAGTTGTAATATGAACACTCCATACGCAGGTGCTGAAGGAATGTTGCCACAGATTAAAGTTTAGAAAGTAAAGATTTTATTCACCAAAAGTATACAGTTTGTTTATTTGAAAATTTCACAGCATTGCATTTAATTAGAATGGACTTGCCCATTTTCTGATTTAGTCCAAAAGTACTGAAAGGCACAAGTTGTTCGAATACCCTTTTTTGAGTCTCTCAGGACTGCTCCTTTTCAGCATCCTGGTAGTAACTGTATTTAGTATTGTGTGTGACAGAATACAGCCTTTAGATAATCGGATAGAACTCAGATGATGTCATATTATAGGTTGGGTTGCTGTGTTGATACTCTGGCCTAATTGTATGGCCATATATTAGACAGCAAAAATGGCTAATTTACATGCCTTGATAGATTCAACAGTGGTTTAGCTATAAAAGCATACAATGCATTTGTATAATTTGGGATAATCCTAATTTTAAAACATGTTAGACATACTTGTAAAAATATTTGGTTCAATCCTATGATAAGCAGAACCAAATGATTTGTAGTGTAATTGGAGAAACAGATAAAAAAACATGGGAGGTTGATTCAATATGTATATTTTTTAGTTTGTGTCACAATTCTACGTGTTTGAAAAGTTGAAAAAAGTTGTAGGTATTCTTTCTCCCATTTTTCTAGTCAAGATGTCATGACTGCTCGGTTTATAAATCTTTAAAACAAAGCTTCGTGGCTAACAGATAAAATATTCAACTAGAAATTTAGGAGCGATGTCTTACTAGTAATACCTCCACTTTCAACCACGATATAAAGAAACTAATAAAAGTCCTCGGTAAACAGGACGTTGTTGTCGATTTTTTTTTTCGAACATGGATCCCAACATTTGGAATACTTATAGAAAGATTTCAAGCCGCTGTGATGATTAGTTGGTGAGCAAATTTTTAATTTTAAATTGCAAAAATATAAAGTCAAATGAAAAAACTGAAGTTGTTGTCGTTTTTTTTTTTTCAAGAAAAAAATCCATCTGTATAGCATAACTACAGAACAAATGTGTTAACATTTCAAGCCACTCTGATGAGCAGTTGCCGAGAAAAGCGTGACTTTCATTAACGCAGTACTGCAGTACTTTGGCTCCATTTTGTTACAACCCAACCAACGGTATCCACGTTTAGCTAGTTATTTGATGTTTATATTATAATGTTGTATTGTTTTGTCTTTTTATTCTTGCACACAGACACGCAGCTATATGTTTTGTAGTTTTGCAGCAATGTAGTAATTAATTATGTAATAACATTGTGTAACTCAATTTTAACATCTTATTGAAAATATTGTCAACTATTGTGTCATACTAATTATGACGTTTACGAGCAACAGAAAAACGTCAGTTTTAATTTTATTATCGCACATGAATTCAAAAATATCTAATTGTTTTACTTCTCAGAAACGGTTTCAGTTTATTTTGACAACCTAATCTCTGAATATACAATAGGGTGCGATAATGATGTCTGTATTAATTTGTAAGGATTTGTTACATGTTAAAATAGCTAAATGTTTTACATATAAGCTACTTCTTTCATTTATTAGATTAGTCTGCTGTCATTCAAGGATCTTGTCATGAAATTGTCAATATAAAAAAATATACTATTCATGAACAATTTTAATTGGACAATATTGCTCGTTTGCTGTTGGAGAAGTTTTAGTAGTTATAAACTGCAATTTCGAATGTATATTCCTTTCTCGAAACAATATTACTACTAATAAAGGACTTTTTGTTTATTATTTGTACGGAGAAATTAGAATGAGTCTTTTTAGTAAGTAATTAATTACACGGCTTACAATTCTTTTATAATAAATATCAGCCGCACACAGACCATAAGGAATGAAAGGTGTATCGGTTTAAATACAATTTATTCTATATAAAGTAGTAGGCCAACAAAAAAGCAAGTTTCGTTCTTATAAGACTTGAAAGTGCAATATTTTTCTCTTTGCTGCATAGTTGTAGACATGTAGTCTAAAATAGTATTGCCCATTCATTATCATTCTAATGTTACAGATATAAATACTCATACGTTGTTCTTGAATAAAATGAAATAAATATGCAAAATGAAATTAACTAAAGAGCATTTTGACGTTCAGTGTTTATAAATTAATAAATTATTACCTTTTAGATATTGCCTTCTTAAAACGTGTAACAAATATATTTATTACATAATAATAATTTTCTACTTTTTAATCCAAGGATACATATTGCTCTATCAATGTCCAATCCGGTATCTGATTATAACCGACCGAGAAAGTATTAAAAAATTGGACAATACATTGATATTTATTCCGAATTTTTTATATGAACATAAATTAATTTCATGTTAACGACTTTTATATATTATTGATAGTTATTGCTTCTGATTGAAGCTGTGAGGAAATATGGATTATCTACAATATGTAAAAATGTCGTAATACATTTTCCTCTTTTTTTTATCAAGGAAATGGTTTACAAGCAATAGCATAACAAATAGATAAGAAAATTGGAAATATATGAACGAAAACCTCCGTAATTCTTTTCAGATGATATGCTTAAATTTTATCACACTTATATATAAACGTGCTTTCACATTTGTAATTCTTCAGTTTGCTCATGATCACAAACTAACTCGGTAGGGAGAGAATTGGAACTAGTACCATCCTCTTTTTGTTGCAGACTGTATATGCTCTGACGTAAATTTGCATGAAAGTTCCTAATTTCCTCTGACCTTTTGGCTGTGTATTCGAATGTAAATCCGCCAAAAATTCCTCCAAGAACTGGACCGACCCAATAAACCTACAATCAAATGAAACATTTATTTGCAGATACGGTTGACAAAAACATATATAAAAAAGCATTCATTAAGAAAAGAATTTCACATGCAAACCTAATGGTAAGAAAAAACAGCGGTGGGAACATATTCAGTGTAATCTTCCCTGAAAGATACATTTTCTAGAAACTATGTTACAGTCAAATAGTCAACACTAAGAAAAAATAACAGAAAGAGAAAAACATCCATTCAAAATATGATATATATGGTCAATAAAGAGATACAGTTGCTGTAAAAGAGGAGACATACCCAGTGATTTTCCCAACTAAAGTGAACTAAGGCTGGCCCAAAGGCTCTTGCAGGATTAACAGCACCACCAGTCATCTTGAACTAAAAACGGAAAATAAAAACACATGTTCATTCGTATTACTTTGGATTTCCGGATTTTGTGACACTTACCCTACCAGTGCACCTGGTAAATGCTTCCAGGTTGCTCTTTTACATTTCTGTTCGTGTTTTTGGTTATTTTATGTTCTTTTTTGTGTATGTCTATTTTCCTTGTTTTGACTTCATCCTTGGAATATATATTCTTTAATTAACACAAACCAACAATTTTGTTGCTGTTCAATATATAAGTTATAACCAAATATATTTT
The DNA here is from genome assembly GCA_037379345.1 of Perna viridis. Classification (NCBI taxonomy): domain Eukaryota; kingdom Metazoa; phylum Mollusca; class Bivalvia; order Mytilida; family Mytilidae; genus Perna; species Perna viridis. The sequence continues at coordinate 26,381,316 of CM074515.1, forward strand.
TGATAGTAATTTTGTTATAGGGATTCAGCATTCGGATAGTAAACATGGTAGTTTGAATGGAAAATTTGTCCCCGGAGATCTGTTGATATAATGTTTATGTCAGAACAAATTTAAGACTAATATCAGTGAGGCTAACTAGCAAATGATACACATAGACTAATGTAATAGGCATATTAAAATTGAGGGAAAAAAAACGAATAAAACATTACACACTATAGTTTGAAACAGCTCTAATTGTCTGAAACATTTCTCCGGACTAGCGATATCAAGATATTTTACTACCCTACTCTAAATATCAGAAACTTGTTTCCAGACTAACAATATCGAGATATCTTACTACTCAAACATCGTAAATATAAACAGAACGGAACATTTTAAAAACCAGAACTTGAAGCTAAATGACCATCGAATAGTGTATACTTACTGCAAAGATTTGTGAAAGACTCATGGAAAGTCCACATGTAATATTACATGGTACGTAAACACTACTTTTATTTTCCAATGTAGAAAAATATGTTAACGTTATGATAAACGTCGATAGAAACTCAAATCCAAACGCCTGAACATTATTAACTCCGTTTCGTACGGTTGGAACAGTTAACTCAGACTGTGTTTTACTCGAAATAAGACCATATAATATAGCTGCTCCACATAATGAACCTAACAGTTGAAAAAATATATAACAAAATCCCTTTAAAAATGGAACATACCGCGCGCACATAAAAGCTATGGTTACTGCTGGATTAAAATGGCCACCACTTATAGGCCCCAAAACTTTGATAAGCACAGATAAACAGATCCCAAATGATAACAGAGTAGTCGTGAATTCCAAATAACTATTTTCTATATTTGAGTGTACACAGTAACTACATCCAAAAACAACAAATATAATGCTTCCAAGAAATTCTGCCCGAACAGCCTTCCACAAATGTTTTGACAACAAATCTTCTTTAGCCTTCTTCAAATAATCTTTAATTCCCATAGTATTTCTCCAGCCCGTGTCTAATAGAGTAAATGTGCTATTGATTAAATGTTTGCTGTTTAATACTGAGACTACTTTAGCGGTTAAATACTGGTGCAACTTTGCTAATTTGATGATTTGGGTTTTGTGCATTTCTTTGTCAAATTGATAACTATTATCGATTTTTAAGATAATTATTTAGAAACTAATTACTGTGGCATGTATCGATATGCATTCATGGCAACTTCCACTTTTTTATTTATAGATTTAGTATCATATACTTATCAATATTTCAAACATAAGTAAATCTGCCAAACAAATTGAAAGAGAAAATAAGATGAAAAATACAGCAGATGAATGTTATAGTTGTTTTCTAAAACATGCTTTTTAATCAAACCACGTAAATTCACAATGTACAAAGGAAATCAATCCTTTAAATGTATATATAAGAAATATAAGTCTTGTTTTAACTACAAACTATCTTCGCCAACCTGACAATCAATATGACATTGTTGGTGGTCAAAGTCCGAGTATTTTCTTTTTTTTTTATTATTGTGATAAAGTAATAAACTATTACCGCCCCCAGTTGTTGATATAAGGGAAAAAAAACTTAATTTTGACACTGGATTAGAAAATCAATGAACAAAATTCAAAACAATTATGGCAGCTAATTTTAACTTTTATGATGCCTCTATTTTAATCTTCTCATTTCAAGTCTTGCCTTGGTTACTTTAAGTATTGTTTTTCTTGTCACAAAATTTGACTTTCAGAATTAATTAATGATTCCTATAGCAGCTAGTAGCGATTGTACGAAATAGACAGACGTTATAATGACTGCTTAGATTAGCCAAGGAACTGATAGCTCTCAAGATGACTGATTCCAAAATTAACAAGATTTCTTACATATATAATTTAAAAGAGTAGTCAAAGGAATCAAGGTTATAGCGGTAATCAAAAGAATGTAATCCAGGGACAAAGACCAGACATGGAAAACAGACATACACAACAAAGAACATAAAGTAACTAAAATCATACATACAAAGTAACAAAAGCAAATGAGCAACTCGGACTCCACTAAAAACTGGGAGCATGGACCAGGTGCACCGGTAGGGTAAGCGTCCTCTGAAAAAAAAATGAACTGATGAAAGATAGAAATGGTCGAATTTCGTAAAGCAGAAACTAAATGTCCGACAGGCCTGAAATCATATCCCACGATATGGGACCCGTACCAAATATTGCATACCAAATATCAAGAAGCTGCGATTAGAAGTTGCTGAGACAAGTGTAACGAACATAATTTCCCCGTCCGCCGCCCGCATTTCCGACATTCTCCATACTATAATCCGATTTTCACACGTATAATTCGGCCGATGAATCGACAGGTAATATCCAAATAATGTTCTGTGTTCTGATGTTGAAGATTCATTTTGTTAATTTATTTTTTTTCTGATGGAAATTTAATACTTTTCCGAGTTATTCTTAATACAACAAATCTTCAACTTTCAGGCTATCAATATAACAGACGAAATGCATCATACTCTCAACTTCGTTTTTCGTGTATGGAAAATTCTCATATATAACGCATAAATCGCTTTTGTCTGCCATAGAAGTAAACAAATCAAATTCAAATGTCTCAGGAATTGGAATAACAATGTAGCTAAGCATTGCACAGAAACAAACATACTGCCTTTTGTTTTCAAGCTTTTTTGTTGTTTTCTCTGAGGGATTGAAAAGTATTCCCGTTCGATTAAATTTTTTTCCTTGATTATTCAAAAAATGAGCAGGCATTTCATGTTGTACTTATCAAAAGCTCTTATCCAAAGAAAAAAGTGGTTCTTTTTATTATCCTTATTACAACAAACTGTCAACTGTCAACTTACTCAATTAAGTCTGTCTGTGAATAATACCTCGACGTAATGAATCTGAAGCAGAACGAAAACGTTTATCTTGTGAAAATGGGACACGACGCCACTATATATATATATATATACATATATATAGATTTTCTATCAGTCTCTGCTAATTGTTGAGATCTAAGAGTAAAAAAAAATACCGTGACGGCATTTAAGCAGAAATATACTCATTAGGAACTAATGATGTCAAAATATATTGTTCAAATTATTTACTCAATGGTACAATGAAAAAAGTATATTGATTCTGTCTTTGTAAATCCTGTGCATATGAAATTCAGCTTATTAGGAAAATGGATAGAAACATTATGACCTGAGGTTAGCTAATGAACAACAGATCTACGGGTTTAATAATCAAGAGAGTTTTAACGAGAATGAATGTCATCTAAAACATCCTGCTGATAGAATAGTTTGTAGAAATTAACGAAGCAAATTTGCAACATTTGGTAGTCAAAAACATCTAACTTCACAGTAAGTACCAAATCAAGTTTTACCAAATAAAGAGAGTACGAAAAAAAAACGTTACCATCAAAATAAACTTATATACTATGTGTTTCATTCAAAATAAAACTCTTCCTCTACCACAAAAACCACTGTAATCGACGTGACATGATGCCGAATCAAAATAATTGCATGAAATATCTAGAAACCTGATGATTTTGGTGACGGACAGTGTATAATTTGTGTTTGCTACGTATTTTATGTATACTTGTTATCTTTTCGTTACGATAATCAATCCATCAATTAATCTATCGACCAATCTCTTTAACCGGTTCATATCGTATTTCAATAAGTCGCTGTTTGGTTCGTCTGTTACGCTGTCTCTTACTTACCGCTAGGAATTCTAATGGACTATCAATATGCAGTACAACTGGAACGAATGACACACTTGGAGACAACCAAATTTTCCGTATTCTTGATTACTTTTTTTCAACTACAACCTTTAAAAAAAACGTAAACGGATTATGATTCGAAGTATGCACTTTCATCTTAACGTTTTAGCAATCGACTTGTTGACTTATCCATGTTTTATATGTAGATTCATCTTTACAGATTTATTAACGACTATTAATCTAAGAAATTTTCATTTAGCTGGAGATCATTGGAATTTGTAGTAATTTTAACTGAAAAAAATACATCAGTGATATAAATTCTTTGCGAATTAGATTCATTATTGAAATTTAAAGATAATCTTAGGTTGAATATGTATTTTTTTTCTTTTGGTGTTTTTGTTTGTTGCTAGTTTTAGCAGGTTGGAGGTACAATATTGTTTTCTGTTCAAAAGTGACAGCACCACGCGTCCACTCTTTTTCCCGGTGTTTATGTCTGTGTAGGTTTTTTTTGTTTTGTTTTTCGTTTTTTTTTTATTCAGGCAAAATTTAATTTTTATTCATTGTTATTTCACAGCAGATCTGTAGTAAGGGAAGTAATTCATATTTTTTAAATGTCAATCATTATGTCTGAATACAAAAATACCAATCATTTATATTGCAAATTAATGAATATATTCAAGCTTCAAATCATTGATAATACAAACAATAAGTAATTCCGAATAGATTATTTTTTTAAATGCTGTGACATTTGAAGAGATTTACATTAGAAAAAAACATGTTAGATGATATGTTTGAAATGAAACTTAGTCAGATATAAGTACTTGCTTAAATTCAGGCTGGAATCGATCTGAAACAGATATTAATACTTACTTACATTTAAGGTGAAGTAAGAGTAATCAATGTACGGAAGAAGGATTCAAGTGATAATGAAGAATATATTCGTAGGATAAAGAATAGACAGTGAAAATAAAAACGTCCAAGAAAGAAAATAAAATACCCAAACTAACATAGAAACAAAATTGAATGAGCAATCCACACTCCATTAAAAACTGGGAGAATGAAATAGGTGCATTGGCATTAGCTACTTTAATAGAACAGAACCCGAGGGTAACAACCAATTATTTTTGTTATTACGTCTAGTGTAACGAGATCTTTCGCAAGAGGTCGCTATTGTTGTTGAATGGAAAATGTCTTTTTGGTAAAGGTATTGGTAATTTACGACAAACGTGATGACTTTTCATTCAGAATTATCAACTTTCCTTTCATCTGTGGAAATGAATGGACTATTCATATCACAACTCATATGTTATGCCAGAGCTTGCCGAGACTACGCATACTTTTTGTATCGCGCTAGAACTCTAACAAATATGTTCTGGAACAGGGTTGTGTCGCTAAAAGATTGAAGTCATCACTACAGAAGTTTTATGGTCGTCATCATGAACTCGTGGATCATTATGGTGTATCCATCTGCACCATGAAAACTGATTTATTCAATGGGCCATAGTTTTCCCTTCCTCGTTTGTATACCCCGGACTTGACTTTTCTTGAAGCTACTCTGCAAATACGAGATATTACGATGAACTCTTTTCATTTTGATAAGTAATAGCAATATCAGATAAGGAATTGCATTATAGTTCTCTACAGGCTCCTAAAGCACCTCCACATATATTTTGCCGACTTCTCAACGATTATCATTTTAAAAAAGATAAAAAAAAAAAAATAGAGAACATAAGAAAAAAGCTACCCAATTTATACAAAGATGTACCTCTATATTGAATATGTTAAAAGACAATTTAGATTTGTTGGATAATTTCAAAGGCTGTGGCTACCGTTTGCTATGAACTTTCTATACAATCAAAAAAAAAGTGTCAGAGTCAAAAGTACAAGAAGGGAAACTTGAAACCAAAAACAAAGTCGGGAACGCACAATTTAGAAAACAAATGGCGAAGAATATATACAGAGATCAAACATGTAAACGAACATAAAACGAATAACACACACCGCACTTAAACATTTGCTCTGACAAAGCAAATAAAAGAACTACAAAGCAATTAAACTTTGAATGATCGATGTTGATATTTACAAATAAAGTTTCATTTGATTGTAATAGAAATATGGCTTGCTGATCAAACGACAGCTGCAATGGTAGGTGCATCTGATGTTAATAATATTTTATGAGAAGGTATAGGCATCATATATACATGAATGAAGATGTCTGTATATAGAATCTTAATATTGTCTTCAAACGTATATTGGTTTAGAGCGAGCTGATAAATGAATACAAATGACCTCCGTCATTGACATTCTGTCAGAGCTGAAATGGCCTACAGCAGGTATAACGACTGCCCGGGGACGACTGAATGTCTTCCAAACGAAGATAGTCGTCTAATGTGATTTTCATACTCCTGGTGTCAGTTTCACAAAAAGTCGTAAGTGTAAAATTGATCGTAAGTAATGACGTAATAAACTAAAATAGCATTGTGACGTCATGATATTTACGATCAATTTCACACTTACGACTTTTTGTGAAACTGACACCTGACCATTTGTGCAGGTATTTAGGGCTCGTCTGACACTTTAGTCTTTATAATTTATTTGTACTCAACAATTAGAAATATGGAAATAAGTATTCCTTCATGACCATCCCAATCATATTTGAATAACGGTGTTCCTATTGAAATTCTTACTTACATCTTACATTTTACTCGTCATCTTTTATTCTCCAATACAGAATTCCTCATTTGTTTCCCTTAGTAAAAATCTCTGTTCCCAATTGAACTTTTACTCCACGGACGGAAATTTCAATCCAGCCACTTGTGCGTAATGAACACGGATTCTGCATTTTAAGGAATTAATTTTGTATCAATATTTATTCAATAATATATTTATTTAAATTTGTAAATCAACCATGTGTAACTAATTACCATAATATCACCGATTCCCCATCTCCCTTTCCAAATGCCCTATTGCCCATTACTTCATTGCAATGGCCCTTTCAATTGAAATTTACCACATACAGTGATGGTAAACAAAAGCTAACTTCAGTGTACTAAACATCCCTAAACATTGGAATATAATTGACACACTTCTGTTTTAATGAATTGCAAGTTCTCATTATTTCGATATTGACTAATGTCAAAGTGATTCAGCAAAGTATGTTTTTTCATTGCTTTGTCACAATAACATGTCCCTCATGTTGTTTGTGTTATTCAACTCTTATATATAAAATTATATTTTTAGCAACCACATAGAAATGAAAAATTGAGTTGAGCTCTACAAAAATGTGAATAGCTTCAATGAAATAGAGAACAGATGTGATGACAATAGAATTTAAATTTGAAACGTCTTTTGAGCATCATTCTGATATCATGTTGTCACACTCATTTTGTCTAGGTTACACAGCTGCACATTATACAGTCTAATCATTTCAGCCGCTTTTTATTAAGTGTTTGTTTTACATCATTAATTGCTTGCCGAATGTTTTAAAACGTTTACGTTTTTCACTTACATAATCATCCAATACACTACATAGAAGGTGTCAGATTTAGTGGATGTTCTAACCGGTTTCGATGCCCACAACTTCAATAGGACAATAGACCAAAACATAAGTCGTTCACTTTGTAATTTTGTTTTAATACACGGATCTTTCTGAAAATTCGGCATAGGTCGAACCCATCATGCTGAACAATTTTACCTCTACCAGATTTTAGCTAAACCCAATTGTTTTGAGTTATTTGGAAAATTCTACAATTTGACCCTATGGTCTATTTTTGGTAACAGTGACCATGTTTTTTTTGCCAGATCAAAAATCCCCACACAAGGATTGTTAAAAATACCCCAAGGAACATTCATGCAAAGTTTGGTTACAATCTCTTGGGTAGTTTCAGAGGAGAAGATATGTGAAAAAAGTTTACGTACGACGACGACGGTCGACAGCGGACGACGGACACATATTGATGGCAATAGATCACCTGGCCAAAAAGCTAATAACGGATATGGTGTAACTCAAAAATTGCACTAGCGTATAATTTAAATTCAAAATAGTAAATATTTTCAGAAAACACTAAAAGGATTTCACCTAAACACACCTTTAAGTAATGTTTGGAATATCCCCTACCACAGGAATGATAAAATCCAGGGTAAAAGAACGATGACCCTTTTACAATGAAACCAAAACGTAAAATAACGACACATAAAGGCATAAAGGACATCTCCTGACCATGGAAAGACACAAGTTTGGGGTTGTATTTAATTAGTTTAAAAGGCCTTAACCATCCCCCTTTTTAATATAAGAAAAGAAATGAACTGAAAAAAAATTCACTCGACAATACATCCAGTTCTCTCCAAGGAATATCTCAACATACACCATATAGTCAAAATGATATACCATACTAAATGATGCTCGCAATTACTGAAGACTAGCACAAAACATATAAAGGATGACAAATCTATCAAATTACCATTAGATATAATCGGTCCATAAAATTACTGTAGACTGGATTTGCAGTAGTCCGTAACGTCAAGTACTAAACAGACCAGATTTGATGTAGTGCAATACAAAAATGGCTTACAAAAGCATATCTAAATATGTCAAATTATGTTACACCCAATAATTTGGAAATTGTATCCTTTACGAATAAATATATTATGGACAACGAATTTTGTTTAAAGGAGGTTGCTTATAGACTATTTTTCTGTAAAAACTGGGTGAGCAACACCATTTTAATTAAGAATCTAGTTTTTATTTATTGTTTTGTATTAAAGATTTGTAACGATGATAAAATTTGGCAAATGTTTTAGAAGTCTGTGATATCGATAAAACTGGTGCTGATTAAAGCTTCTCTGTAATGAAACTGTTGCGAGCATTACAATCTTAAACTTTATCACAAATTCGAGCATAACGGATGTAAAATGTAAATACCGGAGAAGGGTGTATCTAGGAATGGAAATTTAACAATATGAAAATTAAAAACATCTCCTTTGTCACAAATTCTAATATAATTGATGCCATTTCAATAGCAATATCAAGAAAAGGTGTACGAAAACTATTATAATTAGACTTTGTCCACGTAATTTCCTTTGTGTATATATCTTGAAGGTAGTTTTCGAAGTTAAGATTGTTTAGGCAAAAATAGCATAAATATAACTTAAAGTATTATTAAATTAACACAACAGATCATGTTTTGATTGATTGATTATTGGGGTTTAACGTCCGAGCAGCAATATTTCAGCTATATTCAGGCGATGAATATGAAATGGGATGACAAAATGAACATGAAATGACGATGATGAAATGAAAAAAGGGATGGAACAGAATGATAATAGGGTCGACAAATTTTGATTGCCACTAGAAAAAGAGAGGGCAATTTAACCTCCTGTGGCGGAGCGCAAAGGTTCCTTCTCCTATCGAATACCACAGCAGGGTTCTTTAACGTGCAAGGAACGTGGCATCTTTCCTAACACGGTGCACCACTATGGTTTGCGGTCAGATTTTCCGTATTATAGCCTGACAACCCCAGCATGTAACACGCCAGGGGTACCCCATTCAACTGGGGCACACAACCCAATTGCTCTGTGGGCAGAGCGCCTAGCCCTCGGCTAGGTTTCTGAGCACTATTTAGTCCCTTTTACGACAAGCTTAGCTGTGCTGCGGGTCTATTCTTTTGAAACCCGGACCCGCACGAGGCGATCATTTTTTTTTAAAAATCTTTAAAGTGTTAAGCCATAATCAATGATTCGATACAGTAGAGAGATAAAATCGGCTATGAGAAGAACACAATAAGTCAACATTGGAATTCCAACAACCTGTCTGAATAGAGCATTATCCAATCGGATATAATTATTGTCAATTAAAAAAATCAGAGCATGGATCATATTTAAATATATCAAATTAATGTATATATCCTGTCTACAATCACTGAAAAACGCACTGTAGTTATAACAAAAATGATTTGAGAGCAAGAAAAGACAAAAGAAAATGTAATTAAATGTGACAACATTTCTTTAATAAGTTCATGTGACAGTATTGTATACAGGGTAGAGCAGGCATAATTACCAAAAGAATCATACAAATCCTGAAAGTTATGAAGTAGACCATTTAACAAAACATTTGCTCAAACCATTTTTTTTCTTTCCTTTACAGCATACTTTTTAACAATATTGAAAACAGGAACAGGTCTGTATAATAAAACTGATGTTTTCCCATATGGTACAACTTACTTTATTGTCATAAAGCTATAAAAATAGGTTAGAATCTAAATCCACCACAATAGCTTTGACAATTCTTATAAACATATCTTTATTGATCCTTGATTTAACTCAGGTATAAATACAGCATGTGCTTAACATAAGCCACAGTTCTCTCAACTCAACAAAACATTTATCACTGTTAATATATTGTTTGAAACGTTAAGATGAAGGCATCTTCCATATTTCTTCTTTTCGTTCTTGTCTCCCGCATTTTTACATCAACTGTGGGTGAGTAAAAATTTGTTTAAATGGCTTAAAGGGAACCCTCGTGCCACACTTAGGGAACCCTCCTATCACAGTAATGGAATCTTCGTACAACACCGAGGATGATAAAATCATAAGGGACGTTAAATACGATTCAGTAGGAAACCGGTCTACTGATATCGATTTGTTTAAAATAAAAACACGTAAAATGCTTTGATCGTAATTTATCGTCTTACATGCAATTGAAAAGACTCAAGAGTTTAATTTTGACCTTTTACACTGATGTAAAAGACTCCGCATTAAAAAAAAGATTGTTTCAACTTTGAATTCAACTTTAAACGACTGCATGTCGATATTCTATTGTATGCTTCACCATCAAAAACCATTACATTTTCACAGACAATAAGATGGATTTGCTTTTCTACTTTTACATTTGATAATACGAAATCAATAAACATGAAAATGAAAGTTTTAACCTAAGCTCCACTAAGCAAATATCTTGGGGCTTATAAATTCAAATCGTTGTCTGTATTTTTTTATTTTCATTTGTTCGCGGATATCAAAACGAAGGCAAATAATCGTTTTTATTATTCTGTACTATGAAATATTTGAATAAAGGATTTAGAAAGAGTAATCAAGGGAACCAAGGTTATAGCGGTAATCAAAAGAATGTAATCTAGGGACAAAGACCAGACATGGAAAACAGACATACACAACAAAGAACATAAGTAACTAAAATCATACATACAAAGTAACAAAAGTAAATGAGCAACTAGGACTCCACTAAAAACTGGGAGCATGGACCAGGTGCAAAGGTAGGGTAATCGTCCTCTGCTTTTCTAGAAACATCCGCCGAGTTGATCATAAAAAGTCAAGTCCGGAGTACACTAACAAGGAAAGGAAAACTATGACACGTTGAATAAATCAGTTTTCATGGTGCAGATGGATACACCATAACGATCCACGAGTTCATGATGACGACCATTAAACTTCTGTAGTGATGACTTCAATCTTGTAGCAACATAACCCTGTTCTAGAAGCCTATTTGGTAGAGTTCTAGCGCGATACAAAAAGTCTGCGTAGTTTCGGCAAGCTCTGGCATAACGTAAGAGTTGTGATATGAACACTCCATACGCAGGACCGAAGTGATGTTGCCACAGATGAAAGGAAATTTGACAACACAGAACGACGACACTCATCATTTTCATATTATCGGACATAGATTATTTAGTCAATTTACACATTTGATTTTGTAGAGGCCAGATTTTTCAAGAAAAAAGGGGTAAGTTCAGTAACTCTACGAAAGCACCATCCTTACTGCTCCATGTCCCATTGTTAGTGCCCAATAATTCATCCCAAATTGTCCCATTTTCTAATTGATGGGAAGATGACCCATATAGGCACTGCAGCGAATTCCGTGACATGTTAACGAAAGTACATAACTTATGTTGGATAAAGAAATAAAATGCCTCGGAATAGAACCAGGCAGTGGGTGGCACATGGCATATTTGTTTTCAAAAATTGTTCAGCCATTTTATATTGCAAATGCATTCTTTCTCAAAGTTGAATGTTGGTTTCTGATTAACTGTAACAGTTAAAGAGAAATAAATTACATAGAAAGCATTGAAATTCATTGAAAAAGGAGATAACTCTTTTGATTTCGTTCAAAATTTGGTTGCATTGTTAGGGAACTTTATAATCATTTACTTAGCCATCCATTGTCGATTCAAAACTAACTTTATACTTTTTGACATACCTATGGTATATACATTGCATTGGAACAAAACAATTAGTGGGATAAAATTTGCCACTCATATCATTTTAACAGGAACAGTAACTTAAGCAGTACTCGTATACCTTTTCTGAGTTTGGATCCAATAAATTTTACAGTTTGAACAAAAAACTTTGAATTTTATTTAGATCACGATATGTAACACTGAGAAAAATCCAGAAAATAAAACGTTTCCAAATCTTGACCAACTTCATTGCTGCATATAAATAAGTCATCCCAAAATTATCGTAATAAATACTTTGTTGTAATTTCTCTTTTCTTTCCACTTTACATCCTCTTTTGTGTATTAATGCATGGGCGAACAAAAGTAAGGATCACAAGTCGGTAACGGATGCATTTATAAATATGGATTATAAATAAAAGCAATGCGCTTTCGTAATATGTATTTGTAGTATACAATCTATGACTAGTAGCTTTACATAAGAAGCATGGGATGTGGTGAATACTGGGTCGAAAAAATTATTTCCTTTTTTCAACATTTTGTTCTGAATGATGGAAGCTATTTAAATTCACAACACGATTGTCATTTTCTTCATTCAAAATAGCTGAAAAGCCTCTTGTCCATTTGTTGTGCTCACTATATTGGTTCTTGTTTCCCATCATTTGTGTTAAGTTGATATTTTCAATGAATGAAAAATCCAATGTATTTCACTAGAAGGTTTAAGGTGAAATACATTTTATATAACATGTCTTAATTTTATTTGCATTAAATACAATATGTAACATAATCATACGAAATTACTTTGTTCTGATTTTGTATATTGTATAATTCTAAGGCTACCAACTACATATTTTTATATTTAACGTATTACATCCGATCTTAACCACTATTTATTTTCAGGACAGCTCCGAAAGCAACTCATACTACAGAGGAAAATCACATCGTTATAAAAATTACGATTATAGAACAAATAGATATAATTGGACCGACAGAGGAAAACGCTACAAAGGCATGAAAGAGCACTACTGATAGGGAATGTCAAACCTTGTTCTTTGACAGCGAAACAGCTTCAACAGGATTATAAATCATCAAACTTCAATCACTTAGATATTAGTGAATAAAAGAATGGTTTACATCTTGTAATCTATTTGAATGATTTCAAGCATTTCGCTCCTATATCACTTTTGCATAAATACACAACTAAGTTAAATAGGGTTATGAAGTCATCACTAAAGAAGTTTTATGGTCGTCATCATGAAATCGTGGATCGTTCCGGTGTATCCGTCTGCACCATTAGAACCGATTTGTTCAACGTGTCATAATTTTCCTTTCTCTTTCATCTAAACCGGACTTTACCTTTTATGGGCAACACATTGGGTATTTCCAGAAAAGCAGAGAACGCTTACCCTACCGGTGCACCTGGTCCATGCTCCCAGTTTTAGTGAAGTCCGAGTTGTTCATTTACCTTTGTTTCTTTGTACGTATTATTTTGGTTGTTTTATGTTCTTTGTTGTGTGTGTTTTGATTTCCGCTAGAATATTGGTTCCCTTGATAACTCCGTCATAACATTAACCTAGTAGACAACATCTCAGTTTTGATGTTAATTAATGTTATTACACTATATCTATTTAAAATCATCACCTGGAGAGAGCAAGATCATATCTGACAAAATGGAATTAATCGCTTTTTGTAATTATGCTGTAAAACATTTAAGTATTGTTTTAATGTAAATACACTTATTTGTGTATAATAGGTTAAACTTGTCTATCGGAAAATCAGTTTGCTGAAATGTTTTTTTAAAGTCGATCAATATAAAAGAGCAACATACAACAATTAGCTGCAAGTCAACTCTTCTATTTACGAGAATTATGACCACATCTTTTGAAAAAAGCAACAATTATCATAATATTGTCAATTAAATCGGAGCTTTTTTACCTTATTGTCATGGCGTGACTATATTGAAAAAAAACCTTTTCCATACGGTCTTGTTCAATTTAAACTTTATACTTAAATTTTAAAAATAAAATAATAAAAGATCCTCTTTTTGTCCCTGGATTACATTCTTTTGATTACCGCTATAACCTTGGTTCCCTTGATTACTCTTTGTATTCCGTCTAAATTATGTATATCTTACCATTCACAGAGCACGTTGTGAAGAAGCAGTTTTAAAAAAAAATAAACGAGGTCTAATTTAAAATACAAAGCAAAATTCGAAGATTGCTAGATGGGAAAATAACGACATATGATTTCACATTTATAGTTCCGTTTCATAGCGATATAATTATCATTAGAATGCGTTACTCCGGAAAGAGAAGATACATTCTATTGTTAAATTATATTTGAAATAAGCATAGGTTGCAATACTAAGCCTTGAAAATTGGTTATTATTCTATTTTCCTCCCAAAGATATTTTTGGGCAAGACATTCCCAGAAGTGATTCAAATAACGAAGCTCACCTTTAATATGATGACTATCGGAAGAATCAGTTTGGATTTAGTTGAAGGAAATTTCACAAGAACCTGGATTTGAATAGAAACCAAAAAGAATAAAAACAACACAAAGAAAACCAAAATAAAATACGAAGAACATCAAAAATGACCAACATAAAACAAAACAAAAGTGAATTAACAACCGGAACGCCACTAAAATATGGAACCAGGGACAAGGTGCATAGGTAGGGTTAGCTTCCTAAGCTGTTATAGAAACAACCACCGAGTTGTTATAAAACATGTCACATCCGGGGCATTTAAAAGGGAAAAACTTTGCAGATGTCTACATGATAATGACCCATGGAAGAATCAATTTGGTTTGAATAAAAAGGTAACAAACATATTAGTTAGTATGATAACTAAATTCCTGTAACAAGGATTGATCTATTTCAATCCTCTTGACAATATTATAGTGAATGTATCCTTTCTCTCTAATCCAATTCAAATTTTATGTAAGCTTGGGAAAATAATCCTTAAATATGACATGAGATAAATATAAAAACAATACTGGTCATTTATGTGATCCAAATAAATTAGGGTTATTTATCCCATTTGTTATCTTACATTTCGCAATAAATTTTCAAAAGATGACAGTTACCTTTAAAAACACGTTTAACATAAAATTATCTAAATGTTTCATCTTATTTAAACTAATACCTAAGCCTTCCTAGTCTAGTCGAACATGTGAAATTACTTGTGTTTGAAGAATCAGAGATTTTAAAAATCTATTTAAAAAAAACAAAAAAGTTTTCTCAGATAAAGCACTATGATCTGATAATCAAGTATGCAAAAGATAAAAAAAGATGAAATGGTATAAAGTCAGTCGATTGAAAAAATATCTAGAAATAAGGGATGCTTTCGTAACAATATCAAAATATAAATATACCATTATTTAAGTTAAAGTGTTGATTGACTGATATTTTTTTAGGTTTAGAACTAAGAACTGGATTTACACGCGATGAATCTGAAAGAGTAATCAAGGGAACCAAGGTTATAGCGGTAATCAAAAGAATGTAATCCATTGACAAAGGCCAGACATGGAAAACAGACATACACAACAAAAGACCATAAAGTAACTAAAATCATACATACAAAGTAACGAAAGCAAATCAGCAACTCGGACTCCAAAATAAAAACTGGGAGCATGGACCAGGTGCACTGGTAGGGTAAGCGTCCTCTGCTTTTTTAGAAACACCCGCCGAGTTGCTCATAAAAAGTCAAGTCCGGGGTAGACAAACAAGGAAAGGAAAACTATGACCCGTTGAATACATCAGTTTTCATGGTGCAGATGGATACACCATAACGATCCACGAGTTCATGATGACGACCATTAAACTTCTGTAGTGATGACTTCAATCTTGTAGCAACATAACCCTGTTCTAGAAGCCTATTTGGTAGAGTTCTAGCGCGATACAAAAAGTCTGCGTAGTTTCGGCAAGCTCTGGCATAACGTATGAGTTGTGATATGAACACTCCATACGCAGGACCGAAGGGATGTTTCCACAGATGAAAGGAAAATTAACAATTCTGAATGAAAAGTCATCACGTTTGTCGTAAAGTTTGGTCAATAGTTATCCTTTACCATCGATTTCTAAGTGTAGGTCAAGATATGAGGCTGACTTCACAGTGTCTGTAGTATCATTTATCTCAAGTTCTTTTGGGTAGATGCGATGTATCAAATCCCCGAAATTAGGATTGTTAAAAGATAATACGTCATCTATATAGCGGAAACTGAGATTGAAGGATCTAGCCAAACGATATTCTTTCTTTCGGATCAGATCAGCTATAAAGTCAGCCTCATAAGAGTGAAGGAATAGGTCAGGAAGTAAAGGAGCACAATTTGTTCCCATTGGAATGCCAACCGTTTGTTGAAAAACACGTCCACCACACTGGACAAATATGTTGTCAATTAAAAATTCCAGCATTTTGTAAATATCTTCCTCTGTATATTTGGAAGATGATTTGGAATTATTTCTTACAAAGTATGAGGAATCTCTACCAAGAACTATATATTTGTATCTAGGTGTACCATCTTGTTTGGAAAAACAACGATGTATAATGTTTTTAAGTCGGGATTTTAACTGAGTATGGGGAATAGAAGTATACAGTGTTGAAAAATCATAGGTTTTAATGCTATTATATTCAGATAATAGTCTTGAACTGATTGTCTCCAAAAGATCTTTCGAATTTTTCAGGATCCACATTGAATTAATACCACTACGGGAGTAACAAGTGTTGTTGTATGACTGTAGACCCTCTTTGACAGTTGTGAGTATAGAAGTTAAAAGTTTTGAAAGAGGTTTAGTGGTACATTTTGCAGATCCAGCTATGAAACTTTGTTTGTATGGATTCTTGTGAAGTTTAGGAATCCAGTACATAGACGGTAAATCACAATCATCGTCCTTGGTAGAGAGACCAAAAGACGATAGCACAGATTTATGGTTTTCCACAATCTCTTCTTTAGAGAGAGTGGTAGCAGTGTAGGTCCTATCACTGCTATTATTTTCTACGTCTACCTCTGATAATAAACATTGGATATAAAACGTTTTGAAGACAAAAACAATGTTGTTTTGGGTCTGTCGGCTGGTACGACAACATACTTGTCATGTATAGTAGACAACGTTTTTGCTAAATTATTAAATAATTTTGTGGTAGCACTTTCTAATTATAGTAGTGATATTCACACGGATAGTTAATGTTTGTCTTTCATATTACAAGGATAATTCTATATAGTTGTGTCGCAGCATTGTTCAATATTATGAAAAGACGAAGCCTGCCAAATGATTTTTCACAGTAAATTGGAACTATGTTCTTTTGTGTAGTTAAATGACTGCTCATTATGAATGAAAACATAACAAGACATAAATACTAACTGTTTGTGTTATCAACTGGATCTTCTGTTCTCGTTGAACCAACTGTGTGTTGATTTAAAACGTGCAAGGTGAACAGGGAGAAAATATAGCAGTATGACCATAGACACCAATTTAATAAAGCCAAATACTATGATACGTTTTTATACCACACTCATGATTCGGATGATTTAAGTGATTTAAATATCAATGTTGATTTCCAATCAACTAAACCATCAACAAATATTTTCAACCGTGAACATCATGTTGTTGACAATAAAATACTGCTCAAGAACAATTGTGGTTTGTTCAAGATTAATAAATCCTCAAACCGAGGAAGGTGTTCATTTTAATAACGAGGTTCAATTGCCACAGGGAATTTATGATGACTACAGAGTTCATCAACATAACCAATAAAGTTCTAAGGAAATGCCATTCTATAATTAAGACTACTCAGTTACAATTAGACAAGACGAACCTATAAATATGTTTCGTCAATATTGAAATCTGTTTCAGAGAAGATTTGTGACGCAACAAGAACATATATTCTATGAAACATATATGCTATAAAACAAATTATATCACAGCAAGGCAGCACCTTTATCATCCATTCTTTCTCAGTTTCATACTAGACCTAATTGTATTTAATTACAAACATGAAACACTTGCATGGATATTTTGTAATTAGGAGTGAACAATGAAATAATTAGCACTCTTTTCGCAAAAATGAAGACCTGCATTTTTTTTTTCTGTTTTCTGACAGAAGCCATAAGGAGCTTTTGTAGAGATAATGAGCATACTAATGTTCATGTACCATAAAAACCATAAAATTTGCTTTGATGAAAAAAAAAGGCTATTAAAGTTTAAAATTATACGTTTACTCTGTCAGAGTTAAAATTTATAGCATTACAACATATACGACCGTATGCCTCCTTAATTATTATTTTCTTTTCTTTTTGTATAAGTTTTAAATGCAGTAGCTTAGCATTTGGCAAAGACGTCTCATTAGTTATTTAAAATGAAACATTATATTCGTTCGCTTTTTTAATCAAAGAATATGACCGATATTTATATAGAAAAGGTATAGATATTTAGAAAACCATGAAGGGGGGATTCGTAATAGAAAAAAGAGAGGGCATTTATGGATTGAGAAAAACAAAAACAAAAACCCTGGTGTTTTATACCAATATGGTGATAGGAAATATTGATTATGAAGGAACATCCATGAAGGGTAGATTTCTCTCGAAATTAAATTGTAACATGAAAGTATATAAATATCAAAATATATCCCTCTAGTCATTTTTTTTCAAAGATTAATCAAGGGAATCAAGATTGTACCGGAAATCAAAAGAAAGTAATCCAGGGACAAAGACCATACATGTAAAACAGACATACACAACAAAGAATATAAAGTAACTAAAATAATACATACAAATTAACAAATGAGCAACCTGGAGTCCACTATAAAGCAGACTCAATTTAAACATCTATAAGAAGAGTATGTTAAGAAGATAAAAGGTCTGGGGTATTTTTAAGCCAAGTAATGTTACGATTTGGCCTGTCCGGTTTGTAGAAATGGCTTTACTTGTTAATATTTCAAATTTTTATCACACGATCAAAATAAATAACCATATATTTCTCGATATCCATATAATAATCATAGAAACAGAGACATTATAATAAATACATAATTTAACATCGAATGGTTATATATACATTGTGATTAAAATAACATTTTATAGAAAGGCATAATGCATCATATATAAATGAAAGAAAAATATGTAATGCTGGTTGTCTGTATTTTAAAATTTAATATCATTGTGCTCGGCGGTACAATAAATTAAAGAGCTATTTATTAAAGAGAAACCTAGATATAATGTCCTCACTGTTTATAAATTTAAAATTTACTCTATCGCCAAAACAAAACAAAACAAAAACAAAAACAAAAACAAACAAAAAAACAAAAAACAAAAAACGCACGTTGACAAGGTCTTGTAGTAATATCATTTAATTGTACCTAATATTTATAAATGATTGTGATATTCTTTTTGAACGGATATGACTAAAGGAAGGTCGAGATGAAAACCCGGGGACGACTGAATTTCTTTCAAAAACGGAAAATGTTCACCCTTCTGGAGAATCATTTACCACCGTTTGATTCAGATTGACTACACTTCCACATTATCTTATTATTGCTGTAAAACAGTCAACTTTACTATATATGTCCTTTTTATAAATCACATAATATCACAACAGTAAATACCTATTTAATGACGAAGTGTGACAGTCTGTCTTGTCTTTCATATGCACTTGTAAACTTGCGACAAATTATGACTCAGTTGTATGAAGTGTGAACAATTATATTTATTTACGATTTTTAATGGAACGTATTCCATACAGCCTTAGGTCGGTTTACATTTTATCTTTACATTCTGAAAGTAACTCAGAGGTCCCATTTCGTCCCAATGATGTTTATCTAATCTTTCACAAACACATTTTCTAGAAGCAGTTTCTGAAAATAAATGTAATATGATTTAAAATACGAAGCGAAATTCGACGATTTTATAGTTTTAGTTCCGCATAATAACATTATACCATGAGAACCGATTTTTCCACCCTACCTTAATTTTTTGTTCTCTCTCGTTTGGCCGAACGTAAACATTTTTAACGGGTGTTTCTAAAACAGCAGAAGACGTGTACCTAACCGGTGCACATAGTCCTTTGTTTCAAGTGTAAGCGGAGTTCCGGTTGCTCATATATTTTTGTTTTGTATAATTTTGATTATTTATGTTCTTCGTTGTGTTTCAATTTTCTTTCTGTAGTTGTTTTCCCGTGGATTTTGTCCTTTTTGGTTACTATTCGAATCCAGGCGTCGGTTTCACAAAAAGTCGTAAGTCTAAAATTGATCGTAAATCATGACGTCGCAATGCTATTTTAGTTTATGACGTCATTACTTCCGATCAATTTTACACATACAACTTTTTGTGAAATTGACGCCTGGTTCCTGCGAAATTTCCCTTCACTTAAACCAAATTGATTCTTCCGACAGTCGTCATGTTGAGAATGAGCTTCGTTATGCGAATTATGCACAGGTGCTCGGTTTGCAGAGGGATACGCAATAACAATCCCGTAAAAATCCATTTGGTTTGAGTAAAATGGTAAAACTAGATTGAGTACAAAAGGTATATTAGCTATGATTCAAACGCAAAACCGTAAATGGGAATTAAGTGCCAATGAGACAAGCTGTGATAGATGTTGTCTCTTTATCATCAATATCGGAAATTGGTATCGTAACGACTTATGATTTAAAAATAATTAAAAAAAAACTAGAATTCCTGTAACAATAATTGAACTTTTACAATTCTTATTAATGATAATCATACTTATTTCTAGAAAGAGTAACTACAAAAGTATAGTGATGTATTTATTTCAAAGCTCTCATAAGAATCTTTTGAAACAATAATGAGTGTCGTCTAAACAATATACTTTTATAGTGAATGTAGCCTTTTTTCTAAGGTTTTTTTTAGCTAGGGATAAAAAAAACATCTTAAATATGACATATCTGAGACAAACAGTCGATCTGGATTTTCAAATTGAAGTTATTGCATCTTTTAAGTGAGCTAATAACATATTGAATTGGTATTGTCATATTTTCTCTATTTCAATGAGTTGATTACATATTATATATCGTCTCATTTAAGTGTCAGTGTATGTAAGAATCAGGCAGATGGTGAAACATGGTATGAAAAACACCATTTTGAAAGTGTAATTTAACTATTAACAGCATCAGAATTAGAAGAGGACAAGATTTTACGTATCATTTTGGTAAATTGAGTTACAGTTTTATTAAAATGCACTAAAAATGGACATTTCAAGGGCAGACAACTCTGTCAAGAATCTCTAACATTCTATTGAAAAAATCTGAAGAAATCCTGTGATTCAGAGATCAAATAATGGTCTTTTGAAATGGAGAAATCATCTTTGAGGGAAATTTTATTGTCAGATCGGTGGGTTTTCGACACGTATGTTTCTGATTTTTCCTATTTTGCCTGATTCTTTTAAATATTACACTTAAACTCATTTATAAACCTTATCAGTCGAACATGTGAAATTACTTGTGTTTCGAAGAATCTGAGATTTATATAAAAAATATTCTCAAATTAACCACTACGATCTAAAAATCAAGTATGCAAAAGATATAAAAAACACTAAACTGAAAAGTCAACCAATTTAGTCAAATATATTTATAAATAAAAATTGATTTCCTTATGACTTTTACAATATCAAAATATAAATATACCATTATTTGGGTTATATTGTTAATTGATAAATATTTATTTGAGGTTTATAATTAAGAGCCTAGGCGTATTTATTTTGTTATCCACTCAAATTTGGCTAAAAATCAACTTTAATTCAAAGTTACTGGATTATACACTCGATGAATCTGAAAACATCATAAGATCTAGAAGACCTAAGTATCTGAAATCCGATAATAGTTGACTTGGATCATGATTTTGATATGATATGATATGAACCTTTTCAAGCCCATTTAAGGAGGTAGACCTAGAGTAAGGGACGCAACTCAACTCATTGGAACGTTTGTATTCATCATTTTATATCATTTTTATGTAAGCATCAAAATAACTTTATTTCATTCTGTTTCAAATGAAAGCTTGATAGGCTTTGGTGAAATTGAATATGATAAAAACGTATCACCGATTTCAAGAGTTATGTCCCTTACCCTAGGTCTACCTCCTTGATTGGAACTTTTATCTTAGAGACATGATAATGATAAGATATTTTGAATTCATATTTTACAATGTCTTCAATGTCTATGAGTATATTTATACTTCAGTGTCAACCAGTTAGGTTGACGCATAGGAAAACAACGTTAAATAATAGTTTACTTTTTAAACAGATTATGTGGTTGGCATAGAGACAAGATCTTACTTTGATTATCAATATAATCCATACGCTGCAACAATCACTTTGTACTAAATTTTACTCCTTTACCATCTCCAGTTTTATCTAATTTCATGATCGAAAATTGCTCAAATATCCCAAAGTAACCAGCAAATCATTAAAGGAAGTATTATCTGGGAGCAATTTATAATAGTTTTGATATTCAAATGGATGTATCCTTTGATGCTTTTTTTTTCAAAGTACAAGGAAAACTCGATATTCGTTTTCAAAAGTAAGGTAATAACGTAACTAGCAATTACAGATTTTTTTTCAATCTTTCATTTTGCGTCATTGTTATTACAAGGCAAAGTCTGTCATATGATTCTTTTCCAAGAAAATTATAACTGTTTTCTCTTGTTTCGTTGATAACTAGCTAAATATAATTGAAAACATGACAAGGACAAGATATGAATACTAACTTTTGGCGCTATCAATAGCATTTTGTTATCATTAAATCAACAGGAAGTACAATCAGTAGTTTGTTTGATGAAAGTCAAAGTAATCACAGATATCAATTTACTAAAACCTGATAATTCGTTTTTTATACGCTTTTATACCACATTCATCAGTCGGATAATAAAAGTGAACTTGTCCGTTCGTCCCTCTTTCAGTTTGCAGATATTTAAAAACCACTCAATTGAACCTTCAATCAACTATTTCCAAACCTGAAAACCACGTTGTTTATAATTAAATACTGATCTATAGCAACTGTGGCGGGATCAAAAATAATAAATCATAAAAAGAGGAAGCTGGTTTTTTTTTAAATAAAGAGTCTCAATTTCTAAAGGGAAATCATGAAGACAGCACAGTTGATCAGCATACGCAATATGTTTAAGGAAATTACATTTCATATCAAATACTTAAAACATAGTCTTAATTGACTCATCAGTAACAAAATTGACAAGACGCCACAACAGATTTCCTTTCCCCAATATTGGAATTGTTTCTATGATGGTTTTCGACTTAACAATTAAGAACATAATTATATCCCATTCATTATTATTGTTTGACATGATGTATAAGGAACTCCAGGAAAACAAAACGAAGTGATAAGTATATTTCACCAAAGCAAGGCTTTATAAATATCATTTGCTTGTCGAGTTGCACATTAGAATAGTTTTTTATTTAATTAAAAAGAAGAATCAACTAAATGGATATTTTTGTAGGTACGAGTGAACCATATAAAATTATCAGCACTTTTCTTTAGAATAACGAAGACAAACGTTTATGTCTTTCTGTGTTCTAATGAAGAACCCATCAGCAGATTCTGTAGAGATAATGAGCCTCCTAATGACCAAGTATTGAAACCATATAGTCATATAGTTACTTTGATACCATGGACAAGGTGCTATTAAAGTTTATCTTTATATAACCTTCAACACATTATGCCTCCTCAAATCTATTTGTATTTATTAATTACCTCAGTGTACAAATTTTCACTATTTTAACGCTGTAGACAGAAAAGCACGAAAAATAGAACATGACAAAATTGATTTTGTTTTTCCAGTCTCGAAAATTTATACACGCCAACATGTTCACTTGAAATAATCCACAAAAATGGCAACCGCAAAAAATAATACGTTTACAGTATTTTCTTTCGCCTGATTATTTCAAATGCAATACTTGTTTTCTTTTTATACATTGCAGTAATTTATATTGATGTACGTGTGTCAGTAAAAGTATGTCTGATATTTTTCGAGAGATACTTAGCAGTATTTGCTGATTTGATCAGCATCTCCTATAAGCCAGCTTAGTCCAGCGAGAAATTGTGGAGATGATATAGAACAAGGAATCATATTGTATTTTTTTTTCAATGACTAAATTCCAGCTCATTGGTTGTCGTTTGACACTTTCTTATACTTTGGTCAATAGTTTTCCTTTACCATCGATTTCTAAGTGTAGGTCAAGATATGAGGCCGACTTCACAGTGTCTGTAGTTCCCTTTATCTCAAGTTCTTTGGGGTAGATGCGGTGTATCAAATCCCCGAAATTAGGATTGTTTAAAGATAATACGTCATCTCTATAGTGGAAACTGAAATTAAAGGATCTAGCCAAACGATATTCTTTCTTTCGGATCAGATCAGCTATAAAGCCAGCCTCATAAGAGTGAAGGAATAGGTCATGAAGTAAAGGAGCACAATTTTTTCCCATTGAAATGCCGACCGTTCGTTGAAAGACACGTCCACCACACTGGACAAATATGTTGTCATTAAAAATTCCAGCATTTGGTAAACATCCTCCTCTGGATGATATCTGGAAGGTGATTTGGAATTATTTCTTACAAAGTATGAGGAATCTCTACCAAGAACTATTTATTTGTATCTAGGTGTACCATCTTTTTTGGAAAAACAACTATGTACATGTTTTTAAGTCGGGATTTTAACTGAGTATGGGGAATACAAGTATACAGTGTTGAAAAATCAAAGGTTTTAATGCTATTATATTCAGATAATGGTTTTGAACTGAATGTCTCCAAAAGATCTTTCGAAGGTGTTATTAAAGATCAAAATCTAACTTTAACACTGTAAGAGTAAAAAATATATAACCTTGTGACACATCGGCGTCTAGGCCTCCTTATATTTATTGTAAATGTATTATAATTTTGGCTGTGTACTAAGTTTCACTATTTTTTGGTTGACAGGAAAATGCCAAAAAAATTGTACACATGTAATTGTTTTTCAAAACTATAATCATAGTTTTCAAATCTAGAAAATTTAGACCTGAATATATGTTCACAAAAATAGCAACTGCGAAAATTCACAGTAATTTCTTTCACCTAATGATTCCAAATGCAATAAAATGGCATTTGTGAAAGATATGTAATCAATTATTTGAAATTCAAGTGTTATATTCCCTAACTTTTCAATCGAAGTAAAAAACCTAAATTTATATGACGGTTGAAGTATAACTATTCATAATAACCAGGTACTAATGTTTCATCATAAAAAAATATAGGAAATTTTAATGCAATTTTGGATTAGATGTTGTTCATAATATATACCAATCTGATCATTAGAGATCATGATAATATAGAATGCTCGTGAAGGGACGATTACTTTTTCTCAAATGGAATTTTTCCGCAAATTTTACTTGGTAAAAATTACTACTCTTCACTTCCTGAATAATTAATCGGAACGATTTAGAATTAGACTACTAAGCATGTTTAATGGAAAATGCTGAATAAATTTACAGATTCTTGACACATTTTGAAAAAATCTCAGTTTCCTAAATGCAAAGTTTCAATTTGCATCTGTAAAGACCAAAAAAGAAGTCAGTCAAAGTTTTATTATTGATTTGAAAACTAGACCTTATTTTTTTGCTTCAACAATAGAATATCAATAAGCTGAATAATTGCCTGAAAAATATTTCCTGATTTTGAAAGAGAAACAAAGTGTTATAAAGGAATATTATATGGACTATATTTTGCATATGGTTCAGAAGCCCTCTGATAAAGTGACAATAAGATCAAATTTCAATAAAAGACATTTAAAAAAGAAGCATATGAGGAATGAATTATAAACCTTTAAAGTTAGTGATACTGAATTCATTGAAGTACTTGTAATATGAAACCTGCCTGGTTTTTACAAATACCTATACTTTAAAACTGAATTACAATATCATTTATTTTTTATCACATGAACAAGATACATATCCATTTTATTCTCGATATTCATGTTAAAATCACAGACACAGAGACATTATAATAAATACATGATTTAACATCAAATGGTTATATATACATTGTGAATAAAATGAGAAAATATACACAAGGTCAACCTTTTCAGCAAGTACAGTCCCTGCACCGATCCATGCAACGATTTCACGGATTGATGACCATTGACAGATCAATAACCGATGACCAGTGACAGATCTAATTGCAGTATTGTTATGCAAGATGACAAATGATCTGATGAAAATAAAACAAATGTAAAATAAAAGTATCAATTGATGTTTAAATCTACCACATTTTTATCTGTTTAAAATTGACAAATAATACAACAAAACCTGTAAAATATATTGACTGCTGTGTGGTCACGTGATGCAATCAACAGTTTTATGGATCGGTTTGACAGATCGATGACTGATCAGAAACAGATCAGTGATCAATGACTGATTGCAATATTTGTTACATGGACCAGTTCAGGGATTGTACTACAGAATACCATAACAAACATTTTAACACCCTGGAATGCTAAAACTAAGTCATCAACAACGAAAACAAAACTTAACTATCTTTAAAACTCCCACAATATCATTCTTTAGCAAACAGCATTGGTATTATTGGTTCATACCTTTAAGGACTAAATTTAGGATTCTACCATTTAAAACAATCTTCCTTCTAAATTAAACAGGAAGCATTTTTTTTCTAGAAAATATTGCTATAACTGTTGTAGTGGTATGGGATATATCATGAAAAATCAGGATATGCACAAAATATTTGACAATAGCTGTAGGGCAGTATCAGCTTAAAATGCTGAATATCTACAATATCACCTTATGACCTAATTTTGAATATGGTTTAACAACAGCAGCTGTTAAAAAGATTTGAATAAATACTATGATAGGGGAAGTTTCAAGTTACAATTACTGTGTATCCTTAAAAACTTCTGACCTCCTTGACCTTGGAACAGCTGCAGAAACAAATCTCCTGCCTACATCGAAACACTTGCATTAACTGAAGGTGTCAATATAATAGACCGCAGTGATCAAATTTCATTGTTACAAATTCAGTTGAAGAATTTGCACAGCAAAACCGATTAATTTTTTGGTCTATTCCAATTTGATAAGGTCTGATTATTTCTTTTAATTGCAATAATTTGAATATGATGACCAACTTAAACCAATAATAATGTAAGAACTGTAAGAATTCATTCAATGTCTGAACCTCTCTTGCTGAATCAGAAAATGAGATCAAACAAACCAAACGAACATATTAAAGACTTGGAGCAAACATTGTAAAGCATTCCTACATTAATGAACAAAGCCCTGATTATGTTTTGAACACATAATAAAGTGCATCACATGAGCAGTAAATACAAATCAATGTTTTATGTTTAATGAGTAATATACATACAAACATACAAATCGGAATGTGCATATTATTAAACTAATAGCAGCCATACCATGAATTGGAGAGTTCACAGGAAGAGTTTGTGTCTTAAAATCAATTTTTTTGCAATTTTCATTTCTTACAAAAATAGTCTAATCAACTTATTATAGCATAAAAGCAGATAAAACAAGACAAACACCTGAAAAAATCAACAGGAATGGAGATATCTACAAAGGCTAAGCATATCTCTAGTTTGGTCAAAATCCATCATAAGAATTTGAATTAAGAGTATTCAAACAAGTATTACAGACTGACAGACTCAAACCCACATCCATCCCTTCCCAGCAAAAGGCAAGTTGGAGTATGTCTCAAAGGAGTATAGTAAGTAATGGCAGCTATTGAAACCTTAAGAAATATATTTGGTTCTAATTTCATCGAAACATTTTATAACAAATCATATTCATACATCCATATCATATTTGTAGAATAGACACCATTCAACAGTGTCTTGAACTTACTATTCTTCAAATCTTAAGGCTGTATGAAGGATTGTAAATATAGGGATGTTTTATTCTTGCACATAATGTGACATTGTTGCTGATTACAATAATAAAGACTTATAATTAGGAGTTATCACTATTACTGAAAACTTGAAACTGGATGTTTTGTTCTTTCACAATATTTAAATGACAGATTAAAATGTTCAGTTAACTGGACCAACTTGGTTCAGACATTAAATACAAGTAACAAAAGAAATGCACCATTTCAAGTATTTCCTTAACAACATTTTATAAATTCATTGCACAGTCATTGTTACACATCTCTCCAATCATATAACAAGCCATAATAACTATCACAGATAAATCTCATCTTTTACAAAACAACAATTTGAACTAAGTGTGTTTAACAACTCCATCCAAACTGAATGGAAAATGTGAAAGTAACTTTATTAAAGGGTATCAGTATGTAGATATGGTTTGTGGAGTTCTGAATTCCTGGATATAAAGAAAACCTCAAAGTTAGAGATTTAAAATTACATTGTAAGTTTTGCAGTAACAATATAAATATATTTTCATATTCCTACTGAACCCTGTGAAGCTTTTGCCAGAAGCTACATTTCAAAACTTAGCCTGAAGCAGACTAATTAAATTTTTCAAGCAGGTTTATCCTGAATTTTTGCTGTTACCAGCAAAATCAGCTATGAACAGGTCAAAACTTAATGTTGCATACAGTTGTAAAGAAAAAACTCAAGTTTGAAAAGTATGCTTGAACTATGCAATTTGGCCTCCAGTTTCTTCTTAGGGAAAACCCTGTATAGTTGTAAATAAAATTATTATGGATTTTATGTCCTATCTCCCAATTAAATATGAAGCATCTCAAATTGTTAAAGACAGTTGTAAAAACTTATCGTCCTTGGAACTACTGAAATATTATTGCTGAAATAAGAACATATGGCACATTGAAAACAGGATTTCTTCATAACATTTTTTTTTTAAGATTTGCATTAAAGTCACAGAGAAACTATCAACCATACAAAATTTTCAAAATCTTATAGTCAAAAAAAAGTTTTTGCTTTAGAAAAGTATTACAGTACACACCAAGAAAACCCTATCTCACTACCTTAAAATACAAAACATTGGAAAAACTTTCGAATTGTTTAAACCATCACAGATTCCCAAATGAAGAAATATCTAACAACAATGTAACTCTTAATCCTAAAACTACATGTACATGTGATTCCACTTCTTTATCTATTCTTGCAATGATAATGAAAAGTCACTTGTCAAAAAAATAAATCAATAAAAAGATTTACAGATTAGTGGATTGACCCAAACCCAACGAATTTGGTTAAAATTTTGTAAAAAGCCAGTGTTAATTTGTAAATCTCAAAAAACAACCTTCATATAAATAAAAACTTTTATCCAATGAAAACCTTTACAATAGACATCAAAATTTGTAATATTTGGCAAAAAAATCTGATAATTGCATGTACAACTTGGTGCAATAAGTTTAAAATCTAGCAGCATTCAGTGTAACAAGTGTTCATGTAAGAGTGAAAATGTCATAAATGTATGGAAGTCATTCAATGTCAATCACAGTGGTAACAGAATAACCCCAGTTGGGATAAACCATAAAAAATATTTCTTTGATTCAGGAAGTAGAAAACTTTTGCATGAACAAATCAGCAAATAAAAGGATATGTTCGTCAGCAGATAATGGTATATATTCTTCACTCAGGTCTACTAACAATAACAATACAAAGAACATATTAAACAGCTACTTCAAAGAGGCCTAGCTGTTAATTGCATGAATTACAAAAAAAGCTCACTACATTTGTACATAACAGCAAACTAAAAGGGTCCATGGTTTATTCCAACTTTGGGTATTCTACAGATGACCAAAGACAAAATGGCCATTATCATGAAGCATCATTGACAATGATTACACTGGGAGAATTATGTTTCTGAAGCACCATCTGACTAGAGTTAGAGGAGTAGGTGACAAACACAGAAAGTCTGTTCAGGTTATATATTCCTGGTTTACTAAATGCCGCTGATAATCTCACTGGTTTCTGTTGGTTTGGTTCTATTTTTAGCTGTGTCATGGTCTGACTGACCCAGTTAAAACAACTACTGTGACTAGGATAGGTCTGATTGGAGAAGGGATTCTCTGGTCGTGAATGAAATCTGAAAACAGAAAAAAATCAATGTTATACTAAGAATTAGTCTTTTAAAAAGTATTATTGTAGCAAGTATTGTAAACAGAAATTATGTGTGGCATTTTTTTGTCATGGCTGAACTTATTAATTTCTTTTCTTCAATCTTCATCTTGAAATGATCTGTAAATGCAAAAATTTTTCATCAACAAACTAATTCTGATACAGTATAGACCAACAGACAGTGATGGGTTTGTATGTGCCACCTCACATATACTATGCCACTTAGCACAAGTACATTTAGTGAAACAACCTATAGGCTCATAAATTTAGTGTATACAAAATTAGTGGATATTGATGTAATCTATAAAGTGCACATAAGATTAAACAATAGACCCTCTGGTGCTAATTTTCTGCCTAATCTTTACAGGAAAGTGTTGCACCTATGTGGAAATACCAACTAAGCATGCTCAAAAAATAAGCATGAAAGGGTATATACAACATGTACAGCACTTTAACAACATTGATTGATTGATTGATTGATGGATTATGATTAATGTACTGCGGCAGAAATGTCATGCATTTCAAGACGAGAGTGATTTACCAATTTAACAGACCCTGTTCTGTACCAGTTGATCAAGGTGAGCTGGATTTTTATTATGCTAGCTAACAGAAGTGACAGGTAGGCATGCTTTCCCACTTGGAAACATTCTTACTCCAAGCCAAACAGTCCTCACTCTATCCCATTAAATACTATGTGCTTGGTGGAGAAGCAGTGACTACCAATTTCAAGTCTTTGGTATGACTTGGCCAGGGATGGAAACCAAGAGCCTAATAACAAGACATAAGAACACTGACCGAAGATCCATTAAAGAAATTTAAGGAGGTAGACCTATGGTAAAGCACACAACTCTTACAAATCATTGAAATATTTGTATTCAGCATTTCATGTCAATCTCATGTAAGCATCAAAGTAATTTAGACTGATTTCATTCTGTTTCAAATGAAAACTTGATATGCTTTGGTAAAATTGAATATGATACAAACATATCACTGATTTCAAGAGTTATGTCCCTTACCCCAAGTCTACCTCCTTAAAGAATCTGCATACTTACCTATCAGGAGATTTGCTGGTATCAATCAAAACTTCAACAGGTACTTTAGAGCAGTTATGTAACATAGTCACTACTGGTACAATACAAACTCTGAAAAGATAATATGAACAAATAAGACACAAAGACATACACAACATATGTCATCATATTCTGTAAAACTATATAAGACAATTGCACTGTTAGGCGTGAGTCCTACTCAGTCTAGAAGGTTCAAAAGTACCCACTTTCATTTTTTATCAGTATTTCTTTTTGCTGCTAGAAAAAAATGAAATATTATTTCAAAAATTTTATTCCTTTACAATAAATTTCTTAAAATTTCCAACCGGACTGAAAAGACTCTCAGGGATCGACACTAGCAGTAGTCTAGTAGTGCTGTGCCACCCTAATTTTGGACAGGACTTCTTAAAACTTTCCATGGTAGTCCTATAGACTACCTAAATTTTGCCTTGTTTTTCATAAGATCTAAGTGTGTGCGGACTACCTATTTAACGTCT
Source organism: Perna viridis (assembly GCA_037379345.1). Classification (NCBI taxonomy): domain Eukaryota; kingdom Metazoa; phylum Mollusca; class Bivalvia; order Mytilida; family Mytilidae; genus Perna; species Perna viridis. The sequence goes on from CM074515.1 coordinate 26,412,821, forward strand.
GAAGTAGGCCTGTTGAGCACCAAACAAATGAAGTTAGTGTCAAACCCTGGACTCTCACCTGACATGTGACTGTTCTTCTAATTCAGCATAACAGCTATTCTATTCTAAAGTACTTTCACAGTACATACTTTATTCATAATTCAAGAGTTAGAAGTTTTGGTAACTTACCGTGAGTTGCTAAAATTATGTGTGATATCACTTTTATGACAGAAACTTAAATCTACAATTTGTGTAGTGACTTCTGAATCCAGTTTCTTATTTTCTTCTTCATCTTCTTCAGTTTTGATGAATTTCAATGGAGGAGGGTCAGGTTTTATCTATAAAAACAATTCATAAATTTAAAACAACATCTTGAGTGATAGATTATCAAATTTTCACACAAATAGAGGCTTAGTAACAAAGCAATAATTCTTTGAAATCTCAGATTATTTTTTTACCTTCAATCTTGACAACAGAACAATGAAAGGTCAGATGGTTGAATTCTATAACCCCACTCAACCTTAATGAACAATGTGGTACATAAAGTCTGCATAAGCTGATATGATAATCTAAGATATTTCTTTGTTACTTCCAAACTGTACAACCAGTAAAATTACTTGTTTTCAGTAAGTTTGGACATTTATTTAGAATTTTCACATCACATGCATCTTAATTGTCTATATGGGTAATTGGTCCCTTACAGAAAAGCTTTCTAACTCTCCAATACATTTTTGCTGTAATAGTCATAAAATTAATTACAGACTTCAGAATATTTTTGCGCACATTTAAACGAGACGGAAATTTTATCTTAAAATCTAAAATAAAATGGGAAAATGACCACATAATTGGAAAATCTTATAATAAAATGAAAAATTATGTTACTGTAAAAAAGATCTTACATGACAATTCGATATGAGAAAAAAATGTAAAATGAAACATGCTATAGGATTTGATTATTCAATATTAGAAGAACTTCATGCAATTTAACATTATCTGGTGGGTAGACATTCACTGATCAATGTAAGTTACATTTAAAACCATAATTCTAGAATATAAGGCAAGTACACCTTAAAAACATAAATTTTTCATAATATCTGATTGATACAAAAAAAAAGCTCTCCTAAGTCTAACATTCAGTATGCTGCTTTCAAGGAATGAGTACATGAATTCAACATTTACATAACACAAACGAAGATTGATTAATACAAATTTTATATATGAGCTACACATATGATTGTAAAACAGAGCCCTTCATAAAAGATTACATGCCATTTATTGAGGAAATATTGGTGTTTTAAAGTGAAATGTAATAATCAGGCCATCGCTAAAGAATGGGAAGAATATAACAAACAAGATATATATTAAGAAAATTTTATAAACTCCCAAAAAATTCAAGCAAATAGAAAAGAAGAGAATATTGACACATATATCAATATTAAAAACTTGCAGGACATACCACAATATCCTCATCTGAATCCAGCTAAGTGAAAATGATTGTAATTTATAAAAGTTAATGATCATAATTCAACAACAAACATGATGACATACTATTGAAAACCTTGATTGTCAGCCTTTACTTCTAATAATCATGTAATCTACGTCTTGAAATACTGTGAATATTGAAACTTGTAATGTTTTAAGTTCCAATGTTAATATTTTTTGATTTTTTATTTAACAGAACTCTATACTTTTTCTACTATCAATGTAGGTTAAAATGATGGATACTTCTAACAATTAATCATACTGGATTCAATTTTTTGAGGTAAGAGAACCAGTTTCAGGCATATTGGATCACAACTTCGTATTAGTCTGACAAAATCTATCTCTTCTTGACCACATGCTTGGCATAAAAGCAGTGACCACCAATGTGATTGTCTAAAGAATGACACAACTTTCAGCACTCAAGGTGAACTGCTACCACTGGATGAGGTCTTATACACAATTTAAAATCATGATAAAATTGCTAAGGAAAATAGTAACTGATAAAAATACATAGATATAACAGTGCTAAGTACAGTTTCACATAATACTGTAACTGAATAATACCTTAATTGGATAAGATGTAAAAATAGTATCAATCTTCTCTATGTGTACATGATGCTGTCCAACTCGGATCTGAACTTCACCATTCTCATTGATCACAAATGCCTGAAAATAAGCATAGAAAAGAAAAGTGGTTAAGTATTATGTAAACTTTTGGCATTCTTTTAGATATCTTTTTTGTAACTTCTTTTTCATATTGTATAGTAGTTTTAGTACCTTTTACATGTAAGGTCAATAAGATCTGAGACTTGTGCCCTCTTGTCTTGTTTTGTTTTTTTAAAGTTTTTTGTTTGGTTTTTTTTTTTTGGCAAGTTGTTTTTTTTTCTAGACTGGTAATTTCATGGCTATTTTCCCAACATATCTTGGAAACTTAATATTTTTAATTCAACAACAACTATTTCAAAACTCCTTTTAATGAAGCCTTCTACAAATTCCTACATTCCAAATTATAATCAGAGTTAAGCCTAACTGATTATTCCTACCTTCCAAATAATAACCAGAGTTAAGCCTATCTGTATTGCACATTTAAACTCTGATAAATCTTCAGCAGTCGGGACTTGGGTATCTTGATCATCCAAGGACAGTTTCGCTTTGGACTTAGAACGAAAATAGAAGTCTGCACATGGGGTCATAGAACTACAAATCTGAAATAAAAAGTCAGTTTAAACAAAAGGTTTAAAGAAACAAGACACAATGCATATGATATTCAAAAGTTTGAGCCTAAATTTGTTTACAGACTGTACCATGCTTTATAAAACTGAAAATCTTCAAATCATGGTAATAATATGTCAACCATAAAGTAAAAATTCCCTACCATGATAATGACCTCACCCACCAATATAACATGTATCTATGTTACAAATACACAGTAAGTACAGCAGATCTGTATCTCACATCATAACTTTCTTCTTGAATATTCAACCCGATATAACCAGAGAATTCAGCATGTTTTTTTAAGTAGACAATTAACTTCAAGGTGCACTTGGTCTATGCTCTGAGATTTTACATGTGGCTCACTGAATTTTGAATATGTGTGTTTATTTTCAGATGCAAAAATATTTGAGATTTCATTCTCCCCTTTACCGAACTTCAACTTAGTTCCTTGACATTAAATTTTGAAACATTTTTTCTGTTTTTTTCCTGTTCTACATATTTGTTTTTAGATACTGTACATCTCTTACCTGTTGATTGTCAAATGATACATCACTAAATAACACACATTCTTTGCCTTTTATTGATTCTAAAAAAAAAATTTAAAAAATTATCCTTCAAAGTGAACTTTAAAAATCTCCCTTGCAGTTGTCTACCTGTTATGTTTAATGATACTTTACTATCAATCAGATGCTGCCCTTTCAATTCTTCAATTGTACAAAACAAAGTTACAAAATCAAAAAAAAGGTTTTTTTTTTCTTTTTTTGTTTTTCTTTTTTTTTTAAGTGAATGTAAATGTAGAAGACAAGGAAAATAAAGAAATTTGTAATATCTTATCAGAAAAGCCAGTTAACATTTCAGGGGAGTATGATTCCATCAAGTGCAATTTCCTACTGTTTTACTGTCATGTTGTAACAGTCATATAGCGGTCATGGTGAATACTCTGAGTAAGAAAAATATTGTCAGATTAGAATTTTTTTACCATAAATGCTTCAGGTCTTATCAGTTTCATCAGAATGACAGAAGTTAGGAGATTTATATTTAACCCAAAAAATTTACTTTTCGTAGATATATTATGATTATTATCTATACCAATGAAACGAGAAATTCTGGTAACTTATTTCCATGCAGCAGAACATTAAGTTATCAAGACTTCTTACCTATATTAGTTGGACTTCTTACTGCCTTTAGGCAAATTTGCATAGTTTCTCTACTGCCTATTTGTATTTCTAAAGACAAAGAAATAATATCATGAAAAAAACTGAACCAATTAAATTTAAATCTAATTAATAAATAGTATTCTAAGCATATCTACTGATAATCTTATGTTTTTGCATTAGCAAACCGAGATGAAAATATGCTGCATAAATTAAAACACCTCAAACACCTGAAACTCTCTAACAGTCTCTAAAGAATATCATTTCAGGATGAATTGTCTGTTACATGCATGAACTGTTAAAATCTGATTAATGTACAAATCTATCTACAAATACATAACACAGATATCAGGATGAGACCATTCAATTGATCCTTACTTGACCCTCGACCCTATGCAGACATTTTATTTCAGGTTTTTAAGGTTACAGACCACCAATTCAACCAATGAGCATTTGGAACGTACGCAAAAATAGTCCTACGCAGAAATTACCCCTGTTCCTCATAGTGCTGTGAAAAAAGTTCTCATCCTATTTAAAAAAATTTCAACAGTTTCTGAAAGGAAAAACATTTCTGTACATATTATAGGTGCATTTTGCTTCTTGTGATGTGAAGCCTAATCTCCATAATGATTTTTAAATATACCCCTATCTTGTGAAAACACTGGGATTTCCCATGCTATTTATAGACCCTTCACTTCCGGTGACCAGTACTGCACTGCAAGTCTGCTAACCCCACATGACATTCTGAGGATTGTGAGCTGACATATGTAGAATCATGCTGATATATAGTCCTCTGCAGGTTAAAGTTAAGGTAAAGTCCAGAGAAGCCATTGAATATTGTGAAATTAGCATAGAAGCCTATGGAAAGTGGAATTACTGGTTTTTAGCCTTAAATGAAGCCATGGCAAAATGAAAAGTTTCTTGAAATAGCTTTAAAGTACTTGAAGATCTTGTTAACTTTGCCATGAGAGGAATACACTACAAAAATCCTTCAAAATATGCATTTTTTTAAGTTATAGGTCCAAATTATGGAAAATTGGTCTTTTTGGCTGATTTTTATGTCCTATCTTGTAAAAAGTGTAGAAAATTTGGTAAAAATATCAAATATTAAACTTTGAGGGCTATACTTACCTAAATATGGTGGTAATAAGCACTTGAAATCAAGTTTGTGTAGATTTGAGCAAAAATTAGGTTAGAAATGAGGAAGAACTCATTACTGTGGTTAAGGCCATATCAGCATTCCCCTATGGCAACATGGAAAATCCATTATTGAGTACATTTTGTGCTTTAGGTGCCCTTTACTGGTCATTAATCTCCATAATGATTTTTAAATATACCCCTATCTTGTGAAAACACTGGGATTTCCCATGCTATTTATAGACCCTTCACTTCCGGTGACCAGTACAGTCGACTCCACTTAATCGCATATCGCTTAATTGCATATTTCGGTTATTAGCATAATTTTCTCCTGCACAAAACCATTTCCTATTATTCTATTAGGGAAAAAATCGCTTATTTGCATAGGCCTTGGAGGTGCATTTCGGTTTGCATAGAGAATTTTGCCTCGCCCAGGTAAAGACAGGATTTCCCAAATTCTATTTTAAGCCTTCGGGTCATAAATATGTCAATCATATTTATTGTTGTAAAAACTAGATTATCATCAATCAGGAGGTGGTAATAATGGATTAAAAAATCATGGACATAAAAGACAATATAAATGATTTCTAATTACATTAAAATAAACAAGCACCTAGGTGAACAATGACTTCTGACGACATGCCGAACATCACCTTATGATGCGGCTTGAGGTTCGGCTTGGGGTATTTTTTGTCCCTATTTAAATTCTTCCGACTACAAATGATTATCAATGTAAATTTAATTTTCTTTAATGAGCTGAACAGTTTTGAGTGAGCTTGGGTTACTAAGCATAAATATCATACGAAAATTAAAAGTCATTCATTCAGTACAATGTCTAATGAAATTCAACTACCCTAAGGTGCCCCATACTATCCACTCTTCATAGGAATATATCGAGGTCAATGACGCGTATAATACACAACTATCAGTGTACAATGAACAGAGGAATAAAAACACACAGACCATTTCAAAAGCCCAAAAACTGCAAACATTGATGATTATTACACTGAATCCTGCCTGAAATATGAAATATGGGATTTGCTTTCGTAGAAAGTTCAGGAAATTACTTGACTATTTATAGATGAGAAACACGTGGTTTTACTTATAAATACACACAGCGTAAAGAAGGTCAATAAACAAGACAAACACAATATATATTATTATTTATTGATAAAAGAACAATACAATGAGAAGGTCTATAACAATTAAATACCAGATCAGAAATGTTGAACAGTGATATCCCTGGTTGATCCACAGTATCGTCGTCTTACCTGAACTCGCACTTCCGGTAAAATCGTAATTTCGGTTATAAGAATAGCCCGGTTATTTGCATAATTTTTACTGGCAAATAGGCTATGCAATTAAGCAGAATCTACTGTACTGCACTGCAAGTCTGCTAACCCCACATGACATTCTGAGGATTGTGAGCTGACATATGTAGAATCATGCTGATAAATAGTCCTCTGCAGGTTAAAGTTAAGGTAAAGTCCAGAGAAGCCATTGAATATTGTGAAATTAGCATAGAAGCCTATGGAAAGTGGAATTAGTGGTTTTTAGCCTTAAGTATAAGATCAAGGAAACAGCCAACAAGATGACACATCACTCCACTTGGACATAATATTCTGACCACATGTCCAACTGGAGGTTTATTTTGAAGGTTTTATTCTATGTGAAGAACTAATATGAATGACTAACTTGTTACACAAACACACCATGTTTTAGTATTTAAAAAATATGCCATTTCTGATACCAGGAGAAGAAATAACATGGGGAGTCCAAAGCATATATTTTTTTTAGGACTCTTAAGCTTAGTTTCAGAATTTGGTAGCCCTCTGTCCCAAATGTCATCTGAGTCCAGTTTATGGATCCCTGTATTTACAGAAAAGCTCTACTTTAAGATAGTATTCCGATTCCTGATAGTAGTTTATTGCAATTCTATTGTTAATGTTTTGGTCAAAGAGCACAGAGCAATAGTGATTAAGTATTAAGTTGAAAAAAATTTCAGTTAATAGGTAAAATTGAAGTTTAACAAGAGGCTCCCAGGAGCCTTAATCACTCACCTGGTTAAATATGTCTTTTAATGGCAATAAATTGTCATAAGAAGTTGTCTAACAATTTTGACTCAAGAAGACTGGTGGGAGTTATCATAAGGATCATTAACATGGCTTAACAGATAAAAATGAAAATTTGACCAGACATATCTCATCACGCTTAACACCTTTACCCTAAAGAAATAATATTAGAAACAGCAAAAAAAAAACTTCGAAAAAGGGCAATAACTCCTAAATGGCTTGACAGATTATAATCGAAAAATTATAGTCCGACTCCTATGTTCTATTTTTAGTAACATACACCATGTTTTTTGACAGATCAAAAATCTAAACACAATGTTAGATACCCCAAGGAACATTCCTACAAAGTTTGGTTCCAATTGCTCAAGTAGTGTCAGAAGAGAAGGTATTTGAAAGAAATTACATCAAAAATAGCAAAAAAACATCGAAAGAGGGCAATAACTCCTAAATAGCTTGACAGATTAAAATAAAAATTTGACCACAGATAGATCTCTTTATGCTGAACACCTACACCCAATGACAGAAATTGGCTAAACCTAACAGTTCTGTAGATATATATAAAAAAAATTACCCCTTTGTTCTATTTTTAACAGCCGCTGTTTTTTGACGTATCAAAAATCTAAACACAACTTTTGTGCAAGATACCCTAAGGAACATCTGTGCAAAGTTCAAATAATTCCGCTCAGTAGTTTCAGAGGATAAGATTTCTGAAAAATTGTAAACGGATGACTACAAAGACTACGACAGACTCCAAGTGATGGCAATAGCTCACCTGGCATTCAGCCAGATGAGCTAAAAATTGTATCTATGGTGTTAATTGATACATATGTAACTTACCTGTGCTACTTTGATCTGAACTTAAATGCTGTATTGTCCATTTCTCACTCGCACATGACACTTGATTTATCTGAACTTCCTTTACATGTGCTCTCTGGGCCTGAACCTGTAAAATAGAAAAAATGTAACTTCACTTCTGAGATCTCTGCCAGGCTGATGTGATACCACAAATATCACTTATTTAAGGAATAAATGTTTTCTTCAGTCTATGAAGAAATGACCTCAATCACAAAGTTAATGATGCCACAGTCATGTAACAAAATTTGGTCAATGAATTAATGGACAAAATTTTTATCCAATCAGAAAGCATCTTACATCTGAAATTAAATTATACAAAAATAAACTAGATTTTCAAGGTAAAAAAGTGAAATTTTTTTCCCAACTTACATTTGTTTAGTAAAATTAAAGGTGTGTTGATAAAGGTGGTTTTCAAAAACACACATCTGAGTATTTTGGTGACACAGCTGAACATTTTTTACACAATGATTTTTTTTAAATACCTGACTCAGATTTTCAAGCTCACAGAATACAACACAGGAACCAGTTGTTCCCCCTGTTTGAGATGTATTATTTCCCCTTCTTGCTACAGCCCTCACACTCAAGGACTCTAATGTATTGATCACAGCAGTATGACGCAATAGTCGATATCTGAAAAAAGATTTTTTATTAAAAAGATAAAGTACTCAATCTCCATGTCATCCTTATTTATGTCTAATTGTTTCAAACCTTATATAATTGAGTTAAATGAACTAGAAGATGATGTCACAACAAACAATTTGAAAATCAGCAAATCAAAGCTGATAACCAAATCATAATCATTATGCCCTGAAGAAGCTTAGAAAAATAAGACCAGAAATGTTCATAGTCAATAAAGCACACAAAACGAATGTTGTATAGCATCTGAAGAAGGAATTTAACATAAACAAATTACATTTTACAATATCTTGTAATTTTCACTCGCCACACTCTTGGAAGAAAATTTGAATCTGCAAACTCATTTTGCAACATACAAAAACATTTTTACCTAAGTAAAAAAAAACCAATTCAATAATGAACGACTATTGCAAATTCAATCAGTCACATTTTTGGGCAATAATAAAACATTTAAAATCTTTCAAAATTTACAGTACAAATTGGATACTTTTTTAACATTAAATTTACCTCAAATATTTATCAGAAATTTAAGCAGTTTGTTCATAAATAAATCCTACCTTGGTTTTGGTGAAGATTGACAAGGTTCATAATAAAACATGAAATGTGCTTCATGTACACCACCAATATCATTTCCTCTGATCCATGCCGGCACAGACAAGGTATTTTTAGGTTGAAGCACACCATTTGGAAGCACAATGTCAACAACGGATGAAACATCACTAGTCACTTTGGAACTATATTCACAAGTTGAGCTAGAATTTGGCACATTAGCAGTTTCTTGGTACACACTGGGAAATTTGGGCATTTCTCCATGTGAGCCCAATGTAAAGAATTCTGGATTTGAAGATCCTACTTTTAGTTTGTGTAATGGACTAGAACCTATGTTTGTAAATTGCAACATAATAGCATGCACCTCCCCACACAGAAGAGTTAGTGGAAACTGACAAAATGACACTTGTAGCTGGGGCATTTCCTGCTGAATTACTAAGTCTAGCCGTCTATCTGGTCCATACATTTTGCTTGCTTTCTCCTCTTTAGTATTATTTAATCGAGGTCCTTGCACTTCAAGTTTTTGTTTTCCTCTTACACTAAGTGTATTTGGAATGGAAGATTTTGGAACATCTGTTTGTACTGTTCCCAGGTGAAATGAAATCCCTACTATTCTCAGTTCACCTGTCTGGTGGGGAACCAGCATCATCTGTACCTGAATGTATATGAACTGATCACCATATGTTTTAACTACATCATACTAAGTATCCACAAAAATAAAATTATTGTATTAATCAAACTAAGCATTAACTGATGAATAAAATTGAAGGAACAATTTAAGGAGGTTGACCAAGAGTAAGGGACACAACTCTTACAAATCATTGGAATGTTTGTATTCACCATATTACATCAATCTCATTTAAGCATCAAAGTAACTTGGATTAACTTCATTCTGTTTCAAATAAAAGCTTGAAAGGCTTCGGTAAAATTTAAATATGATACAAACATATCACACTTTAAGAGTTATGTTCCTTTACCCTAGGTTTACCTCCTTAAGCATTTTATTGCACTGGTCAGATTTTGCTTGATTTTCATCTAAAAAATTACGTTTCCTAGAATACTTTGATTCTTGGTTCTTGTAATGGTATAATTTTTTTATATGAAGACAACTGGTTTGTTTTCACCTTCTGCTTATCAGATCACATGATTTTACGAGGTCAACAAACAAAGTGAAAATTGACAAAACCGGAAGAAAATATATAATAAAAAAAAGAATCGTAATGATAAAATCCGGATTTGATATAGCGGAAATCAGCTAAAAAAGGAAGAAAATCGTTCCTGGCCTATGCAACATCCCAAAATAAAACACTTTACTTTTGTGAATGACTTGATATCTGTACCCGATTTCATAAAGAATCTCAAATTGAGATTTTCCTCAAATTTGACAAATCAAAAGACTTGACATTGATGAATTGAGGAAAACTCAAGACTAAGCAGAAGGGGAACTTTTCAGCCCATGAAAATAGTTGAAAACTCACACTGATGATTAAAAGTCATATAGTTATTTAGTCATAAATGTTCATCCTGAAAATGGAGAAAAATCAATACTTACTGGTAATTTCTCATTGCCTTGTAGACTCACACTGTCTAATACTTGTGTGTAGATAATTTCATTGGCTAATGTGTTCTGAAAAAAAATAATACCATACATGTATCCTCATTTGTTAGTCTTACATGAGCGAATATCAATATAGCATTGATAGATATGAATTTGATAGCATAACTGATACTATTAGATTATTTAATATTTTTTCGACGAGATGAGCATGAGGAACTCCCGTGAGTTGAAAAAAAATATTTAATAATCTGTTTATCGCTGTTGTGCTGAATTATAAGGTATTAATTTTCTTTTATTTCAGTTTTCCTGACCTAAATATGTAAGTTTTATAAGCGCTGCAAAATTTCCTTTTGGGACTATTTTCAGCGACATGCTATGTGACGTCACGTATGTTGTGCAGCTGTGATACACATTATTTGAAAAAAAAAAAATTGGTTAACTATGACCGTTGTGTTTAAAATTTGTGGAATGATTTTGAGATTTATTCATTCTTATCAGGTAAGTTACTGTAATTAATCATTTCCCATTGTAGAGTAGAAAATATTGCCACAAATTAGCCATTATTTCACACGCAGTAAACAAACAGACGGTTATTTGGGTCATTCAATATTCCTACACTGTTGTTTGTATGTCACGTGAGGACATAAAAACTAGCGATAATTTTAATTCTCACTTGATTGGCGTGAGATTGAAAATTATCGTATAGCAAGATCAAAGGGATTTTAAACAAAATAGCGATAATAAAGAGATAAAAGCAAAATGCCAAAAAGTTTTCAAAGAGCCATTTTTTCCTACATGTGAGGACTTTGTTACTTACGGATTTTATTGCAAATAATACTATGTTGTAACTATGTTTATTACGACAATTTGAAATGGACTGGTATTTCTTCAATAGAATTTTTGGTAGATTTCGGAGTGATTTCAATTTTGAGGTTAAGGTTGCCATGGCTGATAGCTATCTGAACTTGTGTTGTGTCCACAGGATCATACTGGTGTTCACTGAAAGTGATGTAGGACACCAATGTATAATATGAGGCATATCTAATGTTAACTTAGAAAGTTATTTAAACCACTCATAAGCATATATATATTTTTATTGGAAGTAGTAGCTGTCCATTTCAAACTGCCACGAAGAAAGCAGTAATCTATATATGATTCAAGAATTTCGATACCTAAGCATGTCCAAACTAAATTTTTTACATTGAAAATAACAATGTAGACATTAAAGCACCTCTCACCTTAACATTAGAAAGTACTTCATTAGTAATTAGCTGAGGTTTTTCTGTCCCAGGTAATGATGGTAGAAAAGTCCACAACAAAGACACTTCGGTTAAATTTAACATCACTTTAAGTGGGTTAACTAACTGGACTTCTACAACTATACTTTCTGTAAAGAAAAATTATATGGTATTATTGATTCAAGTTTTAAACTTAATTTCTATATTTTTAAGGGAAAAGTAGCAAATATATCTACAGTTTGGATTTTGATTTTGTAAATAATTCCAGAAAATTTGGTCATGTAATTTTGTTAGCTATCAAGGAAATGTATTCAAATTTACAGAATGAACAAGTATTCCATTAATATTTTTCTTCTTCTTATGATGAAAATTCAAACTGATTATCACAACAATATATTGTTCAAAGAAGACATACAAATCCTTTTACATTTAGATTGAATAACTCACCTCCTACATAACCCACAGGATTATATTTATTGACAGTTTTGTCAGTGAAGACTTGGAGAGTTGGTCGGAATGTGGGAGGCAGAGATCCATTATTGGCCGAGGTCAATAGCGACTCCTCCATCTGTCCCCATCGTGGATGGTTACACTCATTGTAATCAAACCATACACCAGACACTGCTACCTTGTCGGTTACTGTCAAACAGTATACAATAATTAAAACAAGCCTTTTGTTATTTAACTCCACTAATTTTGAAAGACAGTATTAAAAGCATTTCACAATATCACCAAAAAATCCTGTGTTGCTAAAAAAAAAAAAAAATTACAAAATTTCAAGTAAATGAATGCACACACTTTCATTTTCAAACACTAAAATACATACAACAGCACACTGATTTATCTTATAGTAATATATCTTAAGACCTAAAGAGACATTGAAATCCTACACTCATCTAAAATTTTGGTGCTGAATTAGAAAAACTTAAGAATAACTGTTTCTTCCATATAAAAAAAAGTATCACATTAGTTAAGTAAAACTTTTACACAACATAGAATTCTGTGGAATGAAAAAATACACAATATTGGTGTGTGGATGCACTGGAAGTGTGTTTTTAAAACCATCCTTTATTCAATCACTACCTCACTAAATTACCTTGACTAGGCTGAGGTCTGCTTCCGAGTAATACTTTGGTTTCATTGGCATTTACAGTAGGGAGAGGTAATTCTGGCAGAGGACCTGAGTGTACTCCTAATTCTCCTGCTTCTTGACTCAATAGTTGCTAAAAGATGAAAAGATACTCCCCAATAAAAATAAATAAAATATATCTATGTGTGACAAAAAAATGAAAACTTTAAAATAGACAACTATATTACTAAACTTATTCAAACTCAGGAAGTTCAGAAAAAGTGCTTCAATCTACTCATATCGTAATAAATACAATTCAATTGTTAAATCATTTCCCAGAAGAGCTAAAACTTAACTCCACCACACATTGTTCCTCTGAGTTTTCAAACACCAAATAGATTTACAATATTTTTTCTATGCAAAACATTTCTTAAATTTTCTACCTTATATACAAACAGATACTCTCTGAAGAAAGCACCCTGCTGACTAGCTGTTTGTTTACTATTCTCTGTCAATAAATGCTTGAAAGCAGATGTGGCATTCTCCAACTGTTTCAGATTGAAAGACTGTCTACCAATGGTAAAATTAATATGATCCTGCAAAACAAGAAAACATTATGTAAATATTTTTCTTTTTTTTTTTTTGGAAGTTATACAGTAAAAATTTATTTGAACAATTTTCATTTGAAAAACACATAAGTCTCACTTTAAATTCGTGTGAATTTCACAGGAAGCACAACTCAAATAAAATGTATTTGCCTGTGTCACAAAGAAATATAACTGATCTTAAAAAAAAGTAATACTACCAAAAACATAATATATTGACTTAATTTTCATAAGAAAATAGAATTATAATAAACAAAGAAAAGTCCTTAAAATTCTATTTTTTAAGTATGTCATTAATATCCAAGCTAATATGGAAATAAAAAAAAAAATACACATTAAAATGCCTTGTAATTTGAAAAAACTTAATTTTTTTCTGTTAAGATGAGAATTTTTAACACAAAAGAGCATTACTCCTATGAAGATATTGCTTCTTTTTTATTTTCTTCTTAAACCTAAGTGCAGTAGTACCATACCTCTGATAAAGCCCATCCTTTCCCTTTATACACTTGTAATGATTGGGAATAGGACCGTAAAGAATGTTTCCTCTGAAAATGGATATAAATGAAATTATATCATACGTCATATCTTTTATTAACAAACTTTATGCATGAGGATATTTTAAGAAAAAACACAATACAACTCCTAGAATACATAATAATAAATTTCCTTCAGATAACATTACAATCTGATATTATCATTTAAATGTGACCATCATAATCATGGGCCATTTATTTTTTTTTTCTGGATACCATTTTTTCATTGTGTCCAACAGGAGAGGACAGGAGCAACTAGGCTAGACTAAAGAACAATAGGATGTTCCATGGGTCAGTACTTCCAGTATTTGGTTGAATAAGAGCAACTAATCATCAGTAAGCAATTGCCAACCATTTCCTATTTTTCCTCTTCTTCTATGATTTTTATTAGAAAAACAGATCCTCCTATAACCAAGTAATAGATTTAATTTTAAATATTTCTCAACTCTCAATAGTAAAGTTAATATTTCTTACATGCACTCCACAGCTTGTATGTGAAAAATAAAAATGGAACAAACTATAGGGGATATAATTTATCTAAGCCCACTTGAAAGAGAATCTATACTACCTACTCAAAGAGTGCATTTTGACCACTAAAAGTAAATGAAACCGACTTAGAAAGTTGCATTATAAACATGTATGCATACCTGGCCAGCTTTACTAAATCTATGACCAGCTAAGATCATGTGAAAGGAGTATTTTCTAACTTTAGGAACTTCCATGTTAATATAGCAATGTGCAGCCTGTTCCAGTAATAAGGCACTTCTCAGATCAGAATCCTTGAGAACAAAATGTAGATTATTAAGAAATACAAACTGTAGCACAATAATTCTGATACTAACAGAACATATAGTAGTATTACGTATGTTTTCACACTTCAAATATTTCAAAATGCCAAGAAAAACTATGAATTCTGGGCATCCCATCCTACACATTTCTGATTAAGTTTTTTTTTCAATTGATTATGAATTCTAGGCAGATTCATTACAATCATCATGTATTTCATACATATTTCTGAATTTTCAGTCATGTAACACGAATTGATATTATGAACATTTCATATAGGATTAGCCTGCCATTTAGCTCAAGTGTCAATAATGAATGACCTCAGATCAACTTACACTATAATCTTTTCATAGAAATCATTGACTACAATATGACCTTTCAGCTCATCTCTACATCATTCTTACTGTCATTGTTATGTATGTATAAGGTATTGTACTATGGAAATCTCCCTAAATTATCTACTTAAGTAGCTGTCTTTGTAAGAATCATGCAAAATCTAAAAAATGCACTTTTCTATTTTTGTAATTAAGTTGTTTTATGGGTCTATACAATGAAATGTGCAATTATTCATTCAAATCTGCCTGCTCTTTGGAGATTATCAACATTGAAAATCCAACAGATTCTATTGTATTTGAATGCCATTTACAGAGTTATCTCCCTTAATTTTGAAATCTACAGTGCATTCTTTATAATTTTTATCTCCTAAGTACACAGGTTTTATGAAAGGCTGAATATAAATTTCTGTTTACTATGGCACTTCAAACATAACATCAAAAATAAAAATATGTAGGCTTTTTACCCATGAATCACATTTTGCATGATTCTTAGCTGGAGTGCTACTTAACAACAAACTACTAATCTTTATCAATATCAAATCAATGTACCTCACTGGTAAGCTTAATAAACTGTAAAGCTGCTTCATTGAACATTCCTCTGCTCTTTAATGCCTCTGTGCTTACTATAGTAGCTCGAGCTGCATATAGTGGATTCCTGAAATTAACGAATGGCAAAAACATTGCTTATTTGCATTAAAGGTTGAACTTTTGAGTAATTATTGAAATTCTTATTAAGTTTTTCCATCCGATACTGAGTACATATATGTATGATAGCTGATTTATTCTGGGTAATTATTTTCCTTCACTTAAAGATTAACATTGCTAAAGTTTGTGATGCTGGCATCAAGAAAAGGCAGATTGTTATCAAAATAAGTTATTAAACACTGGCATAGAGTAAGAATTTACACACAGTATCATTGTACAATACTAAGGGCATGTTGGTTAAGCGGCAAGGTGGAAACATAATATACAAGCCTTACAAAAGCTTTCAAGCTGCTAGACAGTAATATTTATTCAAAATAAAATTTCTTTTTTCTAAAGCCAAAATCATAATCCTGGTCATATCTGGACATACACATTATTAATAACCAATCAATATGGTAAATTACCTGCAATCTTATATGACGTGTTTCAAAGCTTTGAGACCACAGCCATAGTAAAAAAGTGATAAACATATGACCAACATTATGTGCAACACATAGGCTGTGTCTATTTAAAAGTATGAAGAAACTAGTCCTATTAAAATCAAAATAAATCACAGAAACTCCATTTTATCATTGTTTTACCAAGGGCTGGCCATTTATGTTGCAATATAAGTGGCCAGCCCGTGGTAAAACAATGATAAAATATAGTTTTTACATTATTTATTTCTTGAATAAACAACTTACTTGCATGTTTGTAGATAAGTCTGTATTGCACTTTCCATATAATGAAATGGATACTTCTGTTCTTGGGGATCCATAAATGTAGCTATACAAGCCATTTCCTAAAGCAAAAGTTAAATGTTCCTTTTAAGCAAATGTCTTCAACAGTTTGATAATAATTAGTATCTTTCCTTTAAATCTAATTCTGATCATAAAGAATGTTTAAAAACTAGCTAAATTATAATATTTAAGAAGAAGCAGTTAAGGTTTATCAATGTTTGTTTTTTACAATCTCAAAAATGCTAATTTTTTACCACACCATATTTTTCATTCATCATACACAAAGCTATGAAAACAAATACAAAGTTTGTACCAAAGCTCCAGCATAATGCAGCCAGGCATGGTCATTATTGAAGTCTTTCTTTGCAGTATGGTATGTTCTGTAGGCAAAATCATACATTTGGAACAAGAAGGCCAAATCTGCCAATCTTCTCATCTGTAACTCTGGGGCTTCTGTTGTATATCTGCGTAGTAAAAAATCCCAATTTTACTCAGACCTAATTCAATCTTAGTTTCATCAAATTCATCCATTTCACAAAAATATCAGATTTATTGTACTTCAGCTTCAATATGCAGATATTTTAAGCGTTTCAGGATGAGAACATATGATCAACAGAGCCAGAAAGCCAACCTAAGGCCTCCTGCATTTAAGGCAAGCACCATATCACAAGACAAATTAGGCAGTTTATATAAAGGTACAAAGCAGATGTCATATAGGTTAACATCTTGGAAACCAGGTATGAAATTCAAATTCTGCCAAATGGTACACGTACAAAAATACTTAATGATTGACAAAGTAAAATAACAGGCAATACACAGAAATGGCACCATTCATTTTCAATTTAACATAAAAACGTCTGTAGCTGCTTAGATGTTAACTGTCAGTCTCTAGAAGAATCAGGCAGAGAGTGAAACATGGTATGAAAACCCACCATTTTGAAAGTTTAATTTGACTATTTGAATCAAGAAAAACAGATAAAAATTGTCCATATCATTTTGGCACATTGAGTTAAAATTTCATTGAAATGCACTGAAAATGAACATTTCAGGGGCAGATATTTCCCATTTTCCCTGATTCTTACACTTTCAATTGCAAAACTTTGGAAAATAAAAGTCATGTATTTTGATGTCACATGGAATTCATTTCATATGAATTAAACTCCCATGTTTTGCCTATCTATAAACAGAAAACTTACACAACTGTTGTATTTTGGTTTGTAGCTGCTTGATTAACTGGTTTGTTTCCTCCAAACCATTTCTTTGTAACACTGACAAATGACCTGTGAATGCCCTTCCTTGATGTCTGCTATAAAAGAAAAGAAAGTGAAATCAATAACAAATCTAAACCACATGAAATGTACATCATTTCTCCCTCTTTTTTTTGGTGTTCAAAGTCCAATAACTCTAAATGAAATATTGGAAAACAATAAAAATCAAGATAGATGTTCCTCCCACGACAAGAAACATTCTACCCCTAAAAAAATTCTAAATTACATAAAGCAACTGCCCAAAGTGAAAAGAAGAAGCATATATGGTTGTGGTTAAAATCTGATAACAAGAATTATTGTAAGTTCTACATGTACATGTATGCACAGAAAATAGACAAAATTTTCTTTATTACAATTTTAAGAGAGCATGATACATTAATAAATTTATTAGGAACACTATACTACAAAAATATGAATGAATTCCAAATTTACCTGATCATTTAGAATTCTCATGTGTTTTTCTGCCCAAGGTATCAATGCCCGAACACAAAATTCATGGATAAAAATTCTCAACCTATCTTGGTCACTTGTGGTCAGACACATTCCATGTCCAGATGTGACCTTGTTCTTGTCTGGTGGTTTCCCTTTTGTATAAGAGTATCCAACACCAGAGTCAGAAGACGAAGTGCCATCTGGTGACAACTGTTCATCAATATGATTGGTTGAATTTGCAGAACTGTCCAGAGAAAGTGGATGGTCAAACATGTCACTTGATCCTGAAGATGCAGCTGAAAATATTTTTGTTAAAAAAGTTTCATTCTATGGTCAACAGGATACACTTAACTAAGTAATTATCTTTAATTCATTTATAATTGTTAAACTTTACTGAAAATGGCATGAAACAAGTTTATCAATAACTAACTCCAGAATGGTTAAATATTAAAAAAAGTTACAATACTTAACATCAAATTTTCATATATACAATGGCTTAGTAATTACGTTTTTTTTTGTATTCATTTTTCTAGAATTAACATCCATCAGGAGTATGCAAATTTGTCTAGATAGTTTTATTCTATTACACCATGAAGATATTTATTGCAATACACCCAGCCGTAACACATCCTGTAAAGTGATTTTGTTTTTGACTAAAGAAAAATTTGGCAAATTCACGAAAGAAAAACTTATATAAAAGATGAAAGGAAAAAAAATCTGCTAATTTTACTTCAATAAATTGATTAACTATATGGACCCTAATAGTATGACCTGATTGATTGATTGATTATGGTTTAATGACCTATGGAAGATATTTGATGCATTTCAGGGCAATAAGAATTGACAAATCAAACAGACCCTGCCTTGTACTAGTCTGACATGCATAGCCAGATTTGGATGGCACTAACAAACAGAAGCAACAGCCTAAAGATATAACGAATGCATATCACTTGTATACAGCACATTATTGTGACTCTAAGCCAACCCATTGTCTATCTATACCCTTAAATACTTCATAATTAACAGAGAAGTAGTGACTTCAATTTAAAGCCAACTGTCGCAAATTGGCTCCGGATTGAACCCATGACCTCCAGCTCTGAAGGCAAACATACTTTGCTGAGACAATCGACGCAGATCAGAAGTATATAACAAAGTGAAATTGATAACATACTTTATCACTTCAACTAAGTCTAAATAGTAGACTCAACAATCTTATTCTCAAGATCTCTTCTACCCTGTGGTTTCACAGATTGAACTTACCATCCCCACCCTCAGTATCTGTGACCCCACTATCAGTTTGTTCAGTACCCTCAGTAACTTTACTGGGAAAGCCTCCATCATCAGCACCACTTCCATTGGCAATGTCATAGTCCTGTCCCTCCTATAAAGACAAATATAAAACTAAATGTGAAGTATTCATATTTTAATAGAAGTTTGGTCTATAGTACCCCAGTAAGTTGAACACAAGCAGATCAAAGGCACATGGGAAATAATTTAAGTTTTTAAAAAGTAATATCATCATATTAAGTACATCCTAATCCTAAAGTGGTACTATCATTTTAATGTACATTAACATCCTCATATAATTGCAATTTTTTAATAGATTCAGCAAAATCATAACACGAGATTAATAGGATAAAGCATTTCATAAATGGTTGTCTAAAAATACATCTCCTTACAACATTTCATTTCAATTTTGAAGACTACTAAACCTGTTCTATTGTTAAAGCTAAGTGCAATGAACACAACTGTAAGTAAGCTTCGTCATATCTACAACCCTGTATAAATTATGGCCAATTGGCAAAGAGTGGTACCACTTTCAATATGATTCTCGGTTAGCTACAAATTGTAGTAAGTGATAAAACAGTGCTTCAGGTAAGTTTCTATCATGTATGTTAATCAATTGAAAACTTGTTTAATCTTTTTAGCATGAATACAAAAATTTGTAATGATCCAGTTGTTGATCTTTAGAAATTTCATGCTGCGGTGAACCTACCATTCAACGAGATCAACTAGGTCAGAACCAACTTTGAAGTCAACAACAAAAAAATAGAATAGTTGATGGATTGAAAGATTGTAGTTAAACCTCAAATGAACCAAAATTTTAATGTACTACCACAAAGGAGCAACCATACACAAGATGACATGTCACCTTATTAGATACCTATCTCTGACTTTTTTCTTTTTTTTTTTTTTTTCTTTCTTTTCCTACATGTCTTGAATAAGTAACAGAAGCGGTGACACCTCTTTTTTTTTTTTTTTGCCTCTGGTATATCTGGCCTCGATCAAACACATGACCTCATGCACTCAAGGTAAGCATACAAACACAGAAACATAGTGGTAGTTTTTTTTTCTATAACAAAGCATATATCATCATCAGTAAGCCACGGCTGATTATGGTGCATTGCCTTTCTATATCATTGCGATTGTGATGTAGACAGGCAATACACTGTAATCAATCATGGTTTTCTGACAATGGTTCTACATGTACCTTCACCTAAAACTGTCTTGGAAGTGGAACCACTCATTCTCATTTTACAATAAATAAACACAGAGTTTGTGAATTGTGCACTCCCCAGAACAAATTTACTCGACCATGCCAGAAAGCTATTCTTGCCTCAATGAAAGACCAGAATAAATTCAATTATACCATGCAGATAATCTACAGCATTCTCAGGCAAAAAATAGACATCAGAACATGCATATTTATTAAAGAGAAACAGAGTATAAAAGGTGATTTAAATGTAGACATAACAATCTCATGAATGTGTTTTTTTTTGTCAGCCCTCTAAAACTTGAACTTTCTCTTTTTATAGAAGTATGTGCAAATGGAATATACTTTTGGATTTAAACTCATGGATAACAAGCTGATCTGGAAAGATGTCATTCATAATCTAATAAAATGGAATCAAACATTGCCTTTATTCATGGTTTGCCCAATAAAATGGAATCAAACATTGCCTTTATTCATGGTTTGCCCAATAAACAATAACTGTACAATTTGTTATTTAAGCAGTGACTATATAATAAAGACCTAATACTAAGAGCATTTCTTAATCAAGTAACTAGACTTATGCCTGAACATCATACAGCAAAAAATATCACAAAAATAATAATGGATGATTATCTGATCAGTGCAATGAATTTTACACAGAAAAATGAGAAAAAAAATATAAAACGACTATTCCTGTCATTTCAGTAATCTATGTAGATGATCCAATGAATTATGAAGAGAATGGGGGCTCTTATTTTATTTGTTGTGTACTTAGCAGTATGACTAAAGCCAGCCCCTACTATTCACTGTTGTCTGCAGGAAACTTTATGAAAGTTCTAATTTCATAGATTGGGTCCTTTTAATACAAAATCATATGATCCATTTTTAAATGATAAATGGCTCCCCCTAAAATGATCAGTAGACACTGTAAAAGAGCAAATTTGTTTCTTTTCATTCAAATCATGTTAAAAAGAAAAATCAATATTTCAGTAATGAAATATCAATACTTCTAATATAACTGATTTAGTATATAATAGTATTTTCAAAATAAAAAAAGAAAGAAAAAGGAAACTAATTTTACAACACATTAATCAATAAATCAAATAGTGAAGAAAGAAAAGGATATCTTTAGCCATAATGATATGCTGTTTTTGTTTGTTTCTAACATTAATGACCATAAAATCTGGGTTTAGGGTCTGAAAGTGTGTAAATATGCATTAAAAACTATTGAATTTATGTAGAGATTGAAAATTTGCAAGGTTATCATTTAATTCTTTACCCATACGAACTGTTAACATAAAATTTGTGGTAAAATTGAGAGGTACACAAACTGAAAACCTAAATTCACAAAAACTTTCATTTTTGGGCATAAAAATAATTACACAACTCATAAAGTAATGTACATGTAAACAGAATACAATGATAGCACATTTGAAGCATCATCATCAGCGTTTCCCACAGTCACATGACTTACCCATGCTATATAATATCTAGTTTTTTGTTGCTTTTTCTGAAAACCAAGAAAATTCTAAGAACTGATACTTTATCAATTAAACTATAATACTATTTCCTACAGCTAATAAAGTATATAAGTAATATATCAACAAATTATCTACTTGAATATAAGCTCAAAAAAATTATGAAAAAAACCAACAAAACCTTTAAGAAACCATTATAAACATAAACCTAAACTGGTGAGGCCGAAATGTTTTCTAAATGAAATAATTGTTTCCATACAATTCCACCCAAATAAAAACATTCACCAATCCAAATAGTTTGTATCACAGCAAAATTTATTAGTAATATATAAATTCTGAATATAAAATTTTGTTAGTACATGAGTCTTGTTAATTGTACACAAGCAAACCCATCACTTAACAGATTGTGACCTACCACAGGTTGTTCTGGGGTGTTCTTGTTCAAAAATTGACTCCACGGATCAGGAAGATTATTGTCCGTCTTCAGACTTTCAGCAGTGTGTATACTCCTAGAATTCATGTTCAGTAGATGGCAGACATTTGCTCCATAGGTAGACTTCATGCTCTGGTATATAGCATCAGCTCTGAAGATAATTCATAAATAATCCATAGCGTAGTAATTTCTATACTTAATATGGTAAAATGTAAACATGGAAATGGTACTTTGTTCACAAGAATGACTTCAGTTTAAGTAGAAAAATTTCATTTTCATTTATTTCCTAAGTATGAATAATAAGCGTTAATTAATTTTAAATGTACAATAATTTGTATGAAAATATTTTTATTTATCTTTTAATTGTTATGTTTTCTATTGTTCAAGAACTAAAACATGCAAAACTCAAAAAGAAAAAAAAATAAACGGGGGCTGACCCTAACAGAGGTCTGATAGTCCTGTGCCTACATAATTCGAGAGAGGACTACCTTGACATTTTAATTGGTTGTCCTGTGTGCTACTTAGCAAGAAAAGTTAGATTCAATCCTGATAAGTTCTGTAAAGTTGGGATATTTTTGTCATCATCTCCATAAACAACATTACCAAAATTAAATTTTTGTACTTAACTTTGTAAATGAAGTATTTAGAAAATCTTACAACAGAGTTTCCCACAAGGTGGGAAGTGTAATATATAAATAAAGCAGCAGTAAGCAAATTACTAAGTTCGTAACACAAACACAATGTAGAAAATTGTAGCCATTTTAAAGTAAGAAATTAATTGAATCAACTCCAACATCTGAACAGGATGAAAATTTTGAAATGAAATATAAAACATATTAGACAAGGTAAATAAGTAAGCAAAAGTCAAAAATGAATTACACAACACCCATGCACCATGTAGCCATAGTCAAAAGTAATCACTTGAATTTGATATCAGTAATAAGTGTGTCTATAGCAGCAACACATGATAGGACAATCAATTTCGATTTTTTAAATAAAGCTTCTGAAACTATAATGACCTCTAAAAAACTATGAATCTACCAAGATTAAAATTAAAAAAAAAAAACTTTAAGACACAAATATACAATGTACTTAAAATGGTAAGTAAAGAAATTTTACATTAACATAAATATCCTGAAATATTTTAAGCATATCGATATAGAAACAGGGCTTGAATGTACATTCCAAACAGCATAAAATGGTGTTTAACTACAATTGACGAGTTTTTGAATTTTTTCCAGGACCTGCTTCTATTTTCAAGGTGTTTTTAGTGGCAGATCCAGTGGGCCCGGGCCTTAGAAAAAAAATTGTTGAAAAATTGTGTGTGGTAAATCATGAAAAACACTTGCTTTGTGATCCTCACTGGTGATCCTGTCAAGAAATGTTTTTGGGGGGCCCCCTTACCTACAACTCTGGATCCGCCACTGCTTTTTTCCACTTAATTCCTTAGTAAATAATAGAAAACTGGTTGCAAACAAGTGATTGTGATTTCATTAGTCAAGTTGTCCTTTTGTTTGTACCACACACTGTAAGTTAACATAATGCACCTGCACAACCCACAGGTACAAAACTAAAAAAGGATGAAATGACATTCATGCAATAAATACAAGTAGTTCAATTTGGGATTAATATAATTTCAAGGATTTTCCCCTAACCGTATATTAAAAGTTTTTCCAATTATTTACTGACAGGGAGCTAACATTTTCTAAATTCTGGGGTCTCCTCAATTTAAGCATGAAAAATTCAATTGAATTTAACATTGATTTGTACTTATTTCACAATCACCTAAATCTTAATAAAAAAACTTTCTTTGAAAAATCAATTATTTAAGGATTGACAAACAAATGAGCTGATGAACAGAAAACAAAGATTAAACAAACAGCATAAAAAAAATTGAGCTCTAAAAAAATGAACATTATACACAACAACAGCAACAAAACACATATAGCAAGGATTTTAGGTAGACACCTGACGCCTAGACTCTGATACTGATTTATATCATACTTTGCATCTTCTCCTTCAATGACATCATGAAGGAGTACATAATAACGTAATGTTCCCGGACAAAACCATCGCGGAATTTTACTGGGGTTCTGTGTCTGTTGTGTTGATTGCTGATTCACTAAACTGTTGAACATGCTCAGAGGATCTGAGTGACCAGAGGATACCACAAAAACACCTTTGTTACATTGAGGAAAACAAATTATAAAAACACTAAATGAGAATAAAACATGGAATTTTGACTTTATTTGCTGAAATTAAAAACTGTTTGAAACAAAATGTTAGCCATTTAAGCTCTGAAGTATTGTAAATCAATGCATGTACCAGTTGTAATAATGCAAAACAATTAAATTTTAATGAGATAAAATGCATTAAAAATTCATGACTCAGACTCTTCAAATAAAATTACTAATTGAATCAGACAATACACTTAATGTTTAATGTAAACAGACAAAATTGTATTAATTTTTATTTTATCAGACTTAACACATAAGTGGAAATTGTAACAGTTCTTTAATGAATATTTTATAGATGAAAGGATACATCCCAAACAGTGATTGAGAAATTCATGGTCACTTGGAGGTAACATTTGTAAAAATTTCTCCCTGTATATTTCAAACCACGGAGTCGTTGCTGTAAAGAAAAAGAAAATGTTAATACATAAACATGAGCTGTTCATTTGATCATCATTGTAATGGGATTGATTCTTGTTTGCTCTTGGACTAATTTTCTTGATGTTCCTGTCTGTGTTTTTGACCTCAAATCTTCCCTCTTTTGACACTTTGATAATCTTATTAGCAGAACTCAAAGTATCGAACTAATATAGTAAGATTATATTTTTACCTTCAAAATATATGTATGTCATTATAGATAGGTGTAATTTTTAAAATCTAAATTATATGAATGGGAATTCGTGACAGAACCCTATCAAATAATTATTGCAGTGCATTCTCCCAGTTTCAGAAGGCCAAAACGGACAGGTTCTGCAGTGAAACTGCAATGACACTTTCAGCCAAGCAAGACCTTCAATGCTGTCATTCTTTTCTTGTCAGTCACAGACTCTACTTTGTCGACTGAAATCCAGTCATTTCAGAAGTCTGTCACACCAAAACCAATATCCAGTGAAATTCTGTTTGGAATAATTTGGCAAATTTTATATTGCACATATAATGATTACTGGTAAAATGTACAGAAAAAGCATGAACTCCTTTGGAATCACTTGAAATTGCTGATGATAGATTTTTACAAAAATGCACAAATATGCAGTCATTTGAAAATGAAAATATCAGGCAAGTATAAATATCAATATAAATTCATAAACATTTAAATAACAAATAAAATCATTTACTTACAAGTCAACTGCAAATCATAATTTCCAACAGACATGACATTCCCTCTGTTGCCTTCAATCATTTGTGGTTGAGATCCGGCCACTACATCATTCAGGATCTTCTTGGCCACAGACTGCTGGGGTAAAGAGGATGACATGTCTCTCATTGTAATCTTCAGATGTCTTATTGTATGAGGAACATTGTTTGGGTCTCTTATGTGAACTACAATAGACAAGTTTAGGCCATGCTAAAAAAATCTTAGTTACCTGTTAATCAACCAACTCTTTAATGCTGAACAAACTATTTTCAGTGGATTATAAACAAAATTTTATGTTGATAAAGTAAGGAACAATAAACAAGATGCTACCAACATGTGCAAAACCTGAACTATTCAAATTTCTAAGAACAACAACTTTCTTTAGGAGTTCTATTCCTCATATATTTCTTCCAAATTATGATTCTCCTAATGATGATACAGTAAAAAAAAATTCATTGACCCATATCCCTATTCTCTCCCACACAACGATTTTATCAAAATACTTAAATTTGTATTGTGTAGAACTAGAAGAGGAGATAAAAAAGTGACTTTCTGTAAAATCTGGGTTTTACCACTTCCTGTACAATACATAACTAGCAATGGCGCCTGAAGTTTTCATTTGCAAGAATTTAGACTTACTGAAACTTTTACTCATAATCTGGAAAATGAAAACCAGTCTTGATTCCCTGACAGGTGTATCACACATATTTCATTCATTATCAAAATAATTTATGCATCAAGGCACAAATGCTTTTCAATACCAGACCAGTGTGTGGAAAACACATGTCCTCGAAACAACTTTCAATAGTTCAAATGCTTTCAAAGCTAACAAAATTTTCATTACATTTTTTTTTTTAGCAAAAGTGGCATTACTTCAGCAACAATTTGCCAGATGTGCAGAGAAATATGCCCATTTTCTACTGAATTGACCCACACACCACCCATTCAAGTGTCAACAGAATGTTTTTCCTCTGACCTCGAAAATAAATAACTTTTCACCGAGTTGCTAAACTGCTAAGTAGATTTTCTTCCAATCTACTAACGAATACATGTGAATAAAGAACACATGTAGAAGAACATAATTTTTGACTTATACTTCAAAAATATGCTTTGCAAGGCATATAAATAATGTACCTCATGCTTTGACACTGGCATGTAAATAAGACACAGTTGATTTTTTTTCATGAATTATCGGGAGGCTCTGACCGGAAGTGGGAGACTTAACACATATGCCTTTGACGTCAGATCAATAATGTAATATTGAATTGTGATGTAATTAATCTTTCAGTTGAAGGAGAACAGTATGAAAAGAAATGGGAAATGTTTCAGTTTTTCCAAAGGCGTTAACAAGTCTCAATATGTCTAATTTAATTTGATTGGTCAACTGAAAGGATTCAAATTTACTGGAAGCTATTCCAAACTACCATGTCAAACTGCCGAGATGTAAAAATTCATATTTTCTAATTGAAAATATCTTTTAAAATGCTCCGGATAATCTGTTCAAAAGACCTTTGAAAAAGATTTTTATTCATAAAAAGATAGCTGCTACAGGTTTTTAATAAGTTTTCAGGGTTCTACTTATGTAAACTAAAGGCACTTATGAAGCTTTACCACTCTACACCTCCTAGATGTCGAAGTGCCTAGGCGTTTGGAAAAGAGAATTCCACAGCAAGGGCGATTAGGAGAGACCAAATTACCAGAAATCACTGACATATTAGAAGCATATGAAGAGTAGCTTCTAACGTATCCAAAGCATATGTTTTTGATATATGATTATAGGTAGCAATGTCATGATCGTCTAGTTGCAAAACAGTTCGCATAATGGTCCGCCCCCTTTCAAATAACAATAAATCACAGTTCATTTCACCTAAGAAGAAGAATATCTGATTACTTGCTACAATATGGAATAAGAGGCACAGGGATGGAGCATTACCTTCTGATGCCAGCCGACAGAAAGGCTGAACAAGTTCAACAAATGTCAAATTATTTTTCTGGCATAAGACTTCCGCGTCACGGCTGCACAGGACAGCGACGTGGGGGTTAAACGTGTCCTGCACGAACTCCTGTGCATTTTGCTTGCACTGTGCCATTGCTGAGTATTAAATCAAAGCGACACTGTCCTTATTGATCGATTTGTCGTCGTATTTCTGTCACGAAGACCACTGTCTCATCTGCCATATTGACGATCATGCGCAAAAATGATTATTTAGTCAAGGGAGGTAATTAATGACCTCATCGAGATTGCAGTGCAACCAATTTTCGTCTGGATAAAATTTGTTTGGAATCTATACATGTAAAGTTAATTCGAATCCAGGAGGGTTATTGAACAGAATTGTTGGTAGAATCTGCTTCAAATATTTAAAGGCAGCAAGTGTTTGATTTTCTAGGGGGCTGTATGGAGTTTTTTCTGAGACCAACTTTTCTTTGCCTTTGGCGCATACCAATTTATTTTTTGTGCAACAAGTCCAAATCAATTTTTTTCTTCAGATATATCGTTACATTTATTGAAAGCAATGATTTAAAAACACTTTATTTTTTATCGCATTGCTGGCAACTAATCATTTTCTTCTCTAAAATATTTGGAACAAATTAAAAAAAATGAATCCATAT
The DNA here is from genome assembly GCA_037379345.1 of Perna viridis. Classification (NCBI taxonomy): domain Eukaryota; kingdom Metazoa; phylum Mollusca; class Bivalvia; order Mytilida; family Mytilidae; genus Perna; species Perna viridis. The sequence continues at coordinate 26,441,532 of CM074515.1, forward strand.
CCCCACAACAGTTAATACTGACAAGGTATACTGATGCAGCTGCTGTTCTGTGAAATGTGAAAATGCATCATGTTGAAGTTACCCATTTTTCAAGTAAAATCATGTTAATCATTCTGTACAAAGGCATTGATGTTAGCTGAATTGTATCTGGAATACATAATGTCAGATGGCAATAACTTATAAATTTCATATTATAGAATACCATATCACTACCTTTGCCTCATAAAAACTGTAATCAAAATTTGATAAGGTTCCTTTATAGTCTTCAGAACACTTAAATGTCTTGACCTTTCAAATTGATGGCATACCTTTGTGCTCAATTTTGTTGTTGACTTGTGTTATTATTTTCATCATCCCAACATCAGACTCATATCATCTTTTTTTCTGAATGAGGTAAGTTCAACTGATGGTTTTTTTTTTGAATGAGGTAAGCTCAACAGATGTACAAAAATACAACAAATTGAAAGACAGGATTATTCTAATATGTCTTGGACTTGGGTTCAACAAAACTCATAGAAAGAACTACAGTTGCATAATTTGGTTTTATTTTCAAATAAATAAGAGATCATGATAAAATTGCTACTACTATTACTATAATGTAAAAATTCAGACATTACACAGACTCATAAAACACATGCATACTATTGCACTTGAATCTGAAAGTGCCAATAATCTTATGAACAATACAATTAAAAATCTTATTAAAATCATTGGCTTTTATTTTCATTGTAGTAAATTTGAAAGAACTGAAAATGTGTATAATTTTAATACAAATAATCATTATTAAGGCTTTCATGTTGGTAAAACTGTTGGATGTACCAATATTTGGACATATCTGCACTTCTAGAAACCTGGCATTGTGACATACAACATTTCCCTAAAATGTACTTACGTTTTAAATTGCAAAGCATAAGCTAACCAAGAACTTCACTCAAGAAGAATTTTTATTCAATTATCTAGTTTAAAAAAATTATAACAGATATAACTACATAAAAATCATGACACAAGTTCACAAGTTTTATGTTAATTTGTATTTAATGGCACTTAAAAACATTCTTCTAAAAAATGCTCACATGTCTCATGTTTATCTCACTCCATGTGATCACATTAATCTTGTGTAAGATATGCAAATATATCTTCCCCGGAATATCATTTTCTATATAAGCTAGGCAGTAATCAAAATACTAATGTTTATTTCACTGTAGACAATTCTGTAATCTGTACTTATTTTCATGCGTATTTATTTTCACAATTGGTGGTTCTTAAATCTTTTCTTAAATTTTTAAATTTGTGTAAAGTCAAAAGTAACCATATGCTGAACTTTTTCCATGCACATTTACAGGTTCTTCATTTCATTTAAAATTATTGATTGTGAAATTTTTTAAAAGAAATACACAAAAGAAAAGAGTACAATTACAGAGCATTTATTTACACTTATTTCCTTTCAAAATAATCTAATGGTAACTAGAGAAATACTGCTAGCAAGCTTAAAAATGTTGAACCCTTAATTCTGATTATCTCCCTTTGGGCTCTCAAGAATTTTATTTGATGATGTCCAAACTTTGTATACAATATCATTAAAGCCTCTTGAACTGTTTCAGGAGTTGTGCTTACATGGTTTTAACAGCTACATCCCTGAGTTGGATTATCTCCATATGGAGTCCTTCATGCACATCTACATATGGTGCTTAACTTTCCTGTATAATTTCATCAAAATCACTTGAGTGGTTTAAAAGTTGCTCTTACAAGAAATGTGGACAGTCGAAAGGATCGTCAAATAGATAGACTTGGTGGTTCCTATATATACCTCAAACTTTGTTGGCAGGTGGTATAATAAACAATTCCTGTTCATGTATTGTGAACTTAAGTTCATAGGTCAATAAAATGAAATTCAAAAACACCTCAACAAATCATTCCTTGCAAAGGAGTAAATGTAATAAACAAGAATAAAATGCGTCACAGGGCACAGCAAATAAAAAACTATCCATTTACAAATAAAGAAGAAAATTTATTAATTGGGCATTAGTGACCAGTTAACTTATCTTTACATGACCACGATGTTAATCATTTTCATATAGAAAATACTCCTGCATACTAAACAAAATGAACGATGAACCACAGCATGAAACAATTTTATCGCAAAAATTAAATGATCAAAGAAAAGAATTTCAACCATATGTAAAGCACAGATTTTGATAAAAATCAAATAATGTAAGTACAGAATGACTTCAAAGTGTTACATGAAAAAAAAATCAAATCATCTATCATTTTAACAAGTCAAATTTGAGGTTACAAAAGTATATTCTTTCACATTGTGTCCCAAGTGATAATATCTCAAAATATCAATAAGGAGGTATACAACTCAATAATTTAACAGCGATATCCAAGAAGAGATTCTAAATAAAATGTACAGTCTAAAAAACATCTGTGGGACCAGACCAAAAAACATGTTAGCTTAGACTACATTTTAGAATACACAGGCTGAATAGCAAAAACAGTAAAAACTCTTAGAACCAGCATTTTAGTTTCAGATTTCACAGGAGTCTGAAATACTATGGTGCTACATAAGACTTGTTCCACTATAGTATTCCACCATAAATTAAAGCTTGATACAAATCTGATTGGGATTGACACCTGCAGCACCAAATTATGAAACTTTGTGGTTGTATAAAAAATATCATGGAAATGCCCACAAATTACACCTTTGACCAAAACCAAGTGGCAGATAATATAAGCATATTCTAAGAGACAGAGAAATAGGATTTCTATGATTCACACAAAATTTATCACAATACCACACACAAACACTTCCACAAAAAAAAAACTTCATAAAAGCACACTAATGCAAATGATTTGATACATAAATAATAGCTTACAATTAAAAAAAGCAACCTCCAATCTTCCATCAACACCTCTTTGGAAGACTTACAGGACTATTAATTGGGAAGAGTGAATATCCAAGATGTGGTCAATAGTAACATCACCAGTGTTCTTGTTACAAGTAATTACATTTTGGTCATTCATGATAGCCAACTGATAATCCTATTTATTGTACAATTTATTGTTGTTTTCAGATAGTTTTTACATTATGCATTTGGCAGTTTGATATTCAAAAATCCTCAAATAATGTTAATGTCACATTAAAAAATAATTTGATGTTTTGGCTGGAGAAAGTCCTAGTGCGAAATTACAGAATTAATTTCATATTTGAATTACAGTGGTCTAGGTTTTCCATTTCCTGTCACCTGGGTCAAGTACAATTTTGGTGTCGGAAAGTGGATTATTATGCCCAACTTCCCTTTGGCAATAAAAAGCTTATATTTTTAAAGTGTTGTCAAGTTTGAAAATCAAACTTCAAGTGTGGGAAAATTAATAACCGTTTACAGTTTTCCCCATGGAAACCTAAAACTTTGAAAAATCCTAGAAGACCGAATTATCAAATTTTATTATACAAGAAACATCTCTCAATAAATCACCACCATATACAATAAAAATGTTTCCAATGCTACATTTTCAGGTCAAAATTGATCCTAGGCCAAGAAACAAAGATGTCTCTTTAAGTTTAAATTGGGTGAAAATAGGGTATTTAGGTAGGTAAAATTAGTTTATTTTTCCAAATCATTATATATAGATTTCTAAACTTTAATAGTGTTAAAATAAAAAGTGATAGTTTAACAGAATTTCATCAAAAATATATCACTAAAATATCCTAGGACAGGCAGAAAAAATAGCATAACCTTCAACAGACTATTTTTTTTTGGCCTTCAAAAAATACTACAAGTTACTGACAAAGTTAATATAGAAAGCACTCTAAACTTTGACATACCCTCAAAAAGTTACAGTGGGGAAACCCTTCTCAATCCACATGAGGTCTAGGAGTAGGCCAAATTGTCAACAGAGCAGCCCAGCTGCAAGTAGGACAATCTCTGACTGAGTTCTTCAGTCAGGAATCCTGAAAGCTGGGCTTCATTACCTCCGTCTACTAACAGACTTGCTAACAGAAATCCTGTAAGGAGTGGTCCTACGAGATCCTTAAGGATAGTCAAGACCGCAAAAACCCCCACAGAAAGAATAATACAGAAAGACTTCTAGATTCATGAATGCATGGTATATGAAAAAATGACCCTTCTTAATGTGTCTGTTTTACTATGCTATCAACATGAAAATGAATTCATACATGTACATGATAATTTAACATTACATTACTTTTGGTGGTATTATCATTAATTGAGTATTATAGTAAAACTAAATATTATCATTTCAGACAACAAATTAAAATTGTTGTTTTTCATATCTTTTACTAAAATTCTAAAATTCATACTGTTATTCAAAACCTAGTCATATTACATGTAGGAGTCATGAAAGAATAAAAGTTCTTTTTCTACTTTTATGCTTCATGACTTGAATGAGATTATCTTAAAAATGAGATAAAGATACATTTTTAACCCTAATATACAAGTAGTTAATTTTAAATTAACCAGTTGACACAAAATTATTTTAATCAAGAACTCTTAACATCTATTAACCTCTTTTGGCAAATTTTACAGAAAATGGCACAGACTGTACAGTAGCCAGAAGACCTAATCACTTACAGTCCTTAATGCCCCTGGCATGTACATTTGGCAAATTTTACAGATAATGGATAATGGCACAGACTGCACAGTACCCAGAAGACCTAATCACTTAATACCCTTAATGCCACTGGCATGTACGACAGCTGAATCAAGAAAACTACAAACTGAAAAATAAAATCTGTGAGTATGAATAATTACTATACAATTCAATAGTGCCAATATCAATGTTTAGAGTTTTATATAAAAAAAAAATACAATCAAGTAATCACAGATATATCATACTCCAGGTGTCTTGGTGCCATATACTAAATGGTGTCTTTTTACCCGAGGTCTCTTCTTTTTTGGCTTGGCCTTTCCTTTATAATACTGGTTCAGAAGGAATAAAAGCACTAGTCCAGTTCCAACAAATGCTATAACAGGGTACATACCAAAATGGTCAACACTGTGTAAAGTTTGTTTTTCTTTATGAAAGTGAGGTTCATGTGGAAGACCCACTGGTTCTTTTATTTCTTGTGCACCAATGTCTAATGTTTTTCTTTCATTACCAATTATAATGGCTTCATCTAGTACAACTGACAACAGTTTCTGTTGCTGATACAAATTTCTGAAAATAATAACATAGTAAAAATTTAAGGTGAACATTTGGACAACTATTAACATCAGACTATTGATTACAAGTGGATAAGAGGGTATAGAAAATAATATTATATAAATGGTTCAAGAAAATTAAAATCCCATTAGAATTTACTTAATGATAAAAAAAAAAATTATAATAATATAAATGTAATTCCATGATTTTATTTTGAAGACCTCACTTTAATACCATTTTCTGGTCAATTGGTGATAAAAGGTAGTAAAATGAATTTTTGAAATATTTTTTACATGCATGTGTAGTGTTCCTCTATGCTCTAATTAACAGAAAAGATAAAATGGTCTGGGTATGACAATATTTTGCTAGTTTTAAAATGAATCTAAGCTGTCAATGGAAATTTTCCAAGGCAAATTTTTAATTCATGTTTGACTAAATCTTGAAAACCATAAAAAATGGTCCTTCATAATCAATACATGTGGTACCACATCAGCATGACGTATTTTGAATTATGCTTACACATTGGCAGTTTTATTGATAGGATTTGGTTTTGCCCATTGCAGTTGTGGACAGGAGGGCAGAGGTTTTGATACTGTAGATCCCAAACGTCCTTCTATGACCTTGGAATATCGATGAAGATGATTTCCTACAAGTTGTAAAGCAAAAATACAATTAATTAATAGCTAATAATTTCAAATCTAATAAATGTATTGAACAATATGAAGTTCTATAAATACATTATGCATATGTATATGCTTATTGATAGACTTTCTCTCCTAAATGTTCAAAAGAAGAACTTCTTCCATCTATTGCTTGATGTAAAATGATAGTTTTATTATCGTACAGCAATTGCTTTTCTTTCATTAAAAATATGATACTGTCAAATCAGTGCATTCCATTTGATTTTTCTATGCTTTATACCATGTAGTTTCAAATCAAAATACTCAATGTTGTTTCTTATTTGTTACTATGGTGATACACTGCACTTACATGTACAATGCACATACTTATTTTCTTCTATCATCAATAATACAAACCAACCATCATTGGAGATAGCTCAGTAGGACCAAGAGACACATGGTTCAATACAAATTTCAATTCTTGTGGGAAGCTCAGACAGACCAAAAGACACACGAATCAATACAAACTTTCTATTCTTGAAGGCAGCTCGGACCAACCAAGAGAAATAGGACTCAATACAAATCTTCGAAACATGTCAGTGCAGACAGACCTTCTATCCTGATTGGCAGCTCAGCAACACCAAGAGATACATGACTCAATACAAAACTTTCATTCTTGTCGGCAGCTTAGAAACACCATGTCACACATAATACAAACCTTCCATCCTTGTTGGCAGCTCAGAAACACCAAGTGACACATGATCTTGTCCAGTGAATAGTGGTACCATGTGATTGTAGGATGTGTACTCCAACAAAGCACTTAACAACCAGTAACAGTCTACAATATCAAAGTATAAAAGTGTACTGTAAAGGTACTACTGTTTGTGGGTATCTATGGTTTTTTAAGGTTCCATTTTGATATCATGGATTTCATTAACATTAAGTCATGGACATTTACATCAGCAATTTTACATTTCACTCAGAACTTGATTTCATGGTTTAATTGAGTCTTGATCATAATACTCTATAAACAACAGTATTCATACAGTACATAAAATATTAATTTCTGTAGACCAAAAACATTCACTCTCATAACAACAAATTAAATATTGCACAAAAAAATTGTTGTGAAAATAAATGCAAATGAAAGTGACATTTTATGAAACAAAATAGTGTAATTATCATGGCATACTTCTCCAAGCACTTTGTAACATCATCACTAGTAACCTATCCTCTATGCTTTCTATTACCATATCTTCAATCAATATCCTTTTACCTTTTTGCATGTGGCTGTTATCCAGACAGTTGGAATCTCCATATAGTGCCAATCTACCACTATTTTTATTTGCTGTAGTTTGGTAAAGACCTAGAATAGGTACTGTGTCGACAGATTTGGACTCTCCTTTTATCACTTCATATCCTGAAGGAAGAAGTTTGATTTAAGCAGTGTGAAATTTAAGCAACTAATAAAAATTCATACTGTAAAAAAGCTACGATTTTATGCTCTAACCAGAGTACATTGGACAAAAAAAAAGATGGGATGGAGTAGAGTTGAAGTCATGAAATCTGCACATAGCTATGAGTAACTGAACATTTAAGGAATTGAAGTCATGAAATCTGCACATAGCTAAAAGTAACTGAACATTTAAGGAATTGAAGTCATGAAATCTGCACATAGCTAAAAGTAACTGAATATTTAAAGAACTGAAGTCACGAAGTCTGCATATAGCTATGAGTACCTTAACATTTATATTTATACTTGCTATGATATTTATCTCTTTATCAATTAAATGCATATACAATATAGATACCCTAAAAATATAGTCCCCAGAAAATTTTTTCCAAAGGCAAAATACACTGAACAGAAATGCAGCTGTCATTCTAATATGGCAAACTAAATCAGCCTTGGTTTCCTTTCTTTAAGTGTCTTAAGAAGTGAAAGATTACCAATATATACTTCACACAACAGAAATATTAATACTTCATACTAAAACTAAAACAAAATCATTATTTTACCTTGATCCTTAAGATTTTCCGTTAAAAGTACTCCATCAGAAGGAAATTTGGCAATGCTTGTACCAGAAGCATAGTACACTAAAGAAAATAGTAAATACATGAATATATGGGATAATGATTGAAAATAATATTTAATTTATTAATATTGATATGTTGTGTTTTAAAATACTTAAATTTTGCAATTATCAGATTTTTAAATCAAGGGTATAAAACATTTTTTAGCATTTAAATCACATTTCATAAAAATGACATTCATTTATATCTACATATACTCCTTATTGAACAATTCCTCTTACAATTTATTAGCAACAAGTGAGTTTTTTCTAGTAAAGCAGACGATACTCACCTTACCAGCGGACCAGGTTTATGCTCCAAGATTTTAATGGATTCAGGTTTCTCATTTACGTTTGCTTCTTTGTGATATTTTGGTTTATATTATAATTTTATATTATTTTATTATTTTATTTTATTTTGTTGTGTGTGTCTATTTTCCCTGTCTAGTCGTATTTTCTTTGGATTAAATTCTTTTGTTTACAATTCACATCTTGGTTCCCTTAATTCCACCTCTTACAAAACTGATACATATAAACAAAATACAATACATGTACTTACTATCATGATCACCCATCATAAAGTCTCCTTCAAATACTTCGTTACTGAAATGTAGACAATCAGGTGAAAAATAAAGTGTTTTATAATAGCAAATCATGCAAAAACAACATGAAGTTGTAGTTGAAATTGATAAAAGAGAGCAACCAAAATCACAACAAATTCCCTTCCGGTATATGAAGCCACATACCAAATTTATCAATCAATTAATTTTCATTAATTTTTTCATCTTGAAAAAAAATTTCCCTCATGAAAAAATTTGGTTAACATTATAATATAGCAAGAATTATTGGTAGCACGTATTTTCACAAAAATGTAAATGATTTGAAAAGGGACCCAGGCCTAAATCCATGAAAAAAAATCTTGAGCTGAGATTTTTATCAATCCCTGAAAATTTCCTCACTCCAATAACTTCCAGGGATATATTTGGAAAAATTTCAACTTGTCAATGAATATAAGGTTGTGAGGTTTTATACTTGATTCCTTTTCTACCGGTTACCTTATGTCCTTACCTGAAAGCCATTCCAAATGACATTATTAAATCATTCAAAGCAGGAATATTAGCTCCTCCAGTATCAGGCATCCACCATTGTCTAGAAAATGTAATTTCAGAGTCAACTATACTAAAGATGTTTTTTAGTGAATTTTTTTGGTTTTAATTTTTTTTTTTGTTATTTAAGGAAATGTGCCATGGTATTTGACCTACTAGAGTTTTAAATTCTGAAAACCAAAAAAAATTTCTCAAAATAAAATTTAAAATAGGAGGTGCACAATGGGAACATGTAATAAAGATTCTGTGAAAGTTTCATTCAATTCCATTCCATGGTGTAGAAGTAATGGATAAGAGATAGACCCCTTTTCCCCATATTCAGAAATGACAAAATCCATGTTTGATATGTGAAAACCCACAAATTGATTAAGATCAAAATCTGAAATAGGAGTTGCATAATGGGAACATGTAATAAAGATTCAGTTAAAGTTTAATTAAATTCCATTCATTGGTGTAGGAGGAGTAACGGATAAGAAATGGGTCTCCCTTTGTAAGGGAAGGAAGGAAAGATGGACCTATTATTATATACCCCCACTTTGCAAGTGGATGGTATAAAATGTGGTGATGCCACATTGAAACTTTTCTTGGATAAAACTGGCTACCACTTCAACAAACATAAACTAAACCCTTAAACTTAAAGGACAGACTGACCTAAAATTCATAAAACCCCCTTCCTAACAATGTTCCAATTTGCATGAAATTATCTCAATTCATAATTTAAGGATGCAATAGTTGTTACTTTAAACTTTAAAGATTTTTATTATTCTTCCTTTTAAATGACACTCTAATCTACATTCTTAGAAGATGAATAACACTCTTTCTTTTATTCATGAACTTATAAACTTCACTACCTATCTCTCCTACCTGGTGTTTTCATCATAAAACTTGACTTTCTTCATCACTGATACATTATACCAATCAGCAAAGATGATAACAGAGAGGCCATTATCAATATCCCTCTTCAATTTGGATACTTCCTCTGGAAAATATTCTTCTTCTGCATCAACAATCAGCAATGTACTATAGTGCTGGGCATCAAAGCAGGTGAATGGGGATCCTATCAAAATACCAGTTTGTAAATATTACATGTAATAATGAAAATTCTAGTATAACTCATTGTTTTGAGACCACTGCCATGGTAACACGCCAAGGGTCCAAAAATTTTGACAACCCATGCCAGACATTTTATCAAACTTCAGCAGACGTTTTTGTCATTCTTTTACATGCTCAGATCAAAAATAAACTTAAAAAAATGTTTGTATCTGTTATTTTAAGATAAATATGTAGTTATTTTAAGATAAATTTTATTTCATCACATACTCTGTCTTTTACAAAATACCAGAGCCAGTGAACAAGTTCAGTTTCTACCAAACGTGGACATTCTAACATGTCAACAACACATCGTATCTCATGAAAAAAATGTTAATTATTTATACAAGAAAATCTTGAAAACATTTTGTATATTGATTTAAATGGTCTGTTGACTTCTGTGTTAAAACGATTCAATCGACGAATTAATAATTACAAACTACGACTGATTCATAGTTTCAGTTCCATGTGCTTTAGTTACCTCTGAAAGATCGGCGGGAAAATGGTCAATCTTTTTTCTTAATTAATCAACTAATAAATGTATGAAGATTCTCAGAGTTACTTCAATTATTTCGTTTACACAATGGGGCTCCACGTGTACCGTTTATTTAAATATGCAATCAACTAATCAGTTAAAGGTAAATCAGAGTTACAGGTGGCTGCACATCGGCTAAAATTGACACACACCTGATTAATTTCAAATAAACAATTAAGAGAATGGTAGAAAGGATGTTTATATGCTAAAAAAATCATACAGACTAATTTATAAGGGTTGACAATTTTTTGTGTCCGATATTGGAAAATTGTTGTCGGTCATTTGCAAAGTCAATGACCGTCATTTTTGACCGTTTCCGTGTCCATGTAACACACAGATATTAAACTACGACCAACACCATAGACAACAACCAAACTGCAAAGTTTCACATTTGGTTTTTATACCATGATGAAACAACATCACATGGGTAATTTGTTTTGTTGTAATGACTGATGGACAGTAAATAGCTTGTAAATTTTCAAAAACTTCAAACTGTAGTTGTACATGTATAAGAATTGAAAAATTTCATCAAAACTCTAGTTTATACTTCAGTTTACAAAGAACTGATGATTTATGTCCTTATTTTACCCGAAATCAAACATTTCTTACTTAGAGGAGACTGAGGTAAAGATAAAGGAAATATCCTTGAGACATCCACCTAAGCAGTCACATATATATATACATGTATTTAAATTTAGACAAAAAATAACGAAAGGGGAAATAAGACAACAATGTAATGTTGAAATTACAGACCAGACTCAAATTTAAATTCAAATTAGAAAAAAATAACCAACTTCAGGAAATTGGCCAAAGTTTTAAAATAAGGATTCAACAAAAACTTGAAGGTACAGTAGCAACAAAAGAAGCATCGTAACAAGCAAAATCATAAACATATAAGTGTGTATTTTAAGAGTACTTGATACATGAAAATTGTCAATTTCTAATCTGAGATTGCCCATTGAAACTATTTTGTTTGACAAGGTGTAACACAGGTTGGAACAATTACTGAGCTCTTTATCTGCACAATATAAATAGAACATGTTTTCATACTTAAAAAGCAAGATACATTACATACCCAACACTTCAATGTAGTACTCATTGCTTCTCAAATGATGATACATATCCTTAAAGTTCGTATGAATATGATCACCATTCCTAAAAGAATATAAGCCAGGTACTTATCTTAGCATTTATACATGTAAAAATGTAGTAATTTTCTAGAAAATTTTGGTTGGCATGTTTAACTTCTGACAATCAGAACAAATAAAACAAATTCAGGTCTTTTTATATAATGCATATGTAATTTCCTAGTGAAAATTGTCAATTAAATTAATAATTTAAGAGTTCAGTCTAAAAAAAATGTACATACTACACTTGTACAAGATAAACAATGCTTTACATTTTAAATTCACATTCTATGCTTATCCAGTTATCCCACAGATTTTCTAGCATTAGGACTTTGTACTGCAGAATAAAAGCTGTTTATGGTGCAGCTATTTCCCTCAATTTTCATGACTTGATCAAACCAAAAATTATATTTCTCAAAGAAAGGTTAAATTTTCAACATCAACATTAATAACACTCAGTTGTAATTTGTGAACTAAAAATTATTCAGCACTCAATACATACCAATCCAATGGATCATTTTTCATCCTCAGATTGTCTCTAGGGAAATAACCAGGTGGGTAGCGTAAGTTGTGGTATTGGTCCCACAAAATCCTCTTCCTATAAAACATCATAGAATATGCAATGTCATCACATACACTTTAAATACCATGGAAAATTATAAAACCATCAATCATTTACTGCATGGTAAATATGTAGTATATTAAAACTAATATTGAATCCCATTTACTACTTTCTGTTGTTAAAATTAGTCTGCATAATCATAAAACAGAATAACATTGAAATACAAAATACAAAATTTAATTGATCTGCATCAGAATATTGCATAATTTAAAACTATAAAATCAGACACAAGTACACATATACAAAAATCATAACAACTTGGTCACCTCCAAGTTCAACTCAATGTTAAACCATTGTTTTTAAATCACTGCCATACAACATCAAAATATAACATTTCCAGTTTCAACTCAATGCTTAACTAATGCCTTTAAATCATTGACATACTTCATCAAAATATGACACGTCCATGTTCAACTCAATATCAAACCATTGCCTTTAAATCACTGTCATAAGACATCAAAATATGACACTTCCATGTTCAACTCAATGTTAAACCATTGCCTTTAAATCACTGTCATAAGACATCAAAATATAACACTTCCATGTTCAACTCAGTGTTAAACCATTGCCTTTAAATCACTGTCATAAAACATCAAAATATGACACTTCCATGTCCAACTCAATGTTATACCATTGCCTTTAAATCACTGTCATAAGACATCAAAATATGACACTTCCATGTTCAACTCAATGTTAAACCATTGCCTTTAAATCACTGTCATAAGACATCAAAATATGACACTGCCATGTTCAACTCAATGTTGAACCATTGTCATTAAATCATTGACAAATGACATCAAAATATGACACTTCTATGTTCAACTCAATGTGAAACCATTGCCTTTAAATCATTGACATACAACATCAAAATATGACAAACTGATAGAACAGGAAGTGCACAATGTAGAAAATAAAAAAAATACAGTAATTACAAAAACCAATATAGTCATAGTCATAGTAAATTTAAACTAATATGGATGAATGAAATACTGTAATGTTTTCTACATACCTTTTAGGAGGAGTAGGGATAATCTTCACTTTAATTGGTAATTTCAAGTACGTTCTTCTAGGTTCTATCTCATCATTCTGGTTAAAAATAACAATTCAATTGAAAAGACTGGTGAAAACATTTTAAGCCACAGTTCTGGATGATTATATTTTTCATCAAATCCCAGAAAATGTCAACTCATTCCTGACTTCCAATACATGTCTTCTATTTCCATTTTCAACACAATAAGAAGAAAATCTTAAATAGTTCACTACATATAGAATGCACAGGACACAACATTATACCTCACTGATGTAGTGATGTAGATGTAGGAGGTGTACAAAAATCTTAAAACTTCCTCTGATTGCTTCATAATTAATAAACTGAACAAACCAAATACAATTTCACTTGTATTTAAAATACATATTAAAGCTGGAAAAATATTCATAACTTTAAAGTAAAAAATTTGATAACAGACGGGGATCCACGCTAACAGTAGTCCGGTAGTCCTATGCCAACCTAATTTTGGAGAGGACTAATTGAAAAATTTTCATGGTAGTCCTTTGGGCTATTTAAATTATGCCTTATTTTTCATAAGATTTAAGAAGAGAACTGTCATTACCATCTGTGGACTACACGTTTTACCTCTGAAGTAGTCCTGTTGACTACAAAACAAATGTGGGTGGTGTCAAACCATGATAAATCTGTTATTCTTACCTCTGGAGGAGATTCCACTGTGAGAGTTATCTGCCCTTGAGCTATACCATTCCAGGTGTCTGCAGAATCTTTAACTGATATGGAAACTGCCAGGTAACCAGACCATGGCCATAGTGATGAGGAGTATGAGAAAGCCACTTCTAGGTGGCCACCATTTTGAGGTATATAAGGTTGCCATTCAGGCTGAAAATCGAAAATAAGAGTGTATTGCAAACAAATGTTTACTGCAAAGAAAATTCTTTTAATCTGATATACCTAACGCCAAAGTACATATCAGACACCACTTTAAAATATATTTTATGTCTAAAGTACTACTATTCAACCTTATAATGAATACTATGGATTCAGACAATAAAATGTACTGAAATGGCACTCAACAATATGTGTATCTGTCCTTTTCAAATTTGGTGAATAATAAAGTCTTAATAAAACACTTCAGGAATTAAAAATTATCACATGCATGTGTAGAGGTATTTCATTTTATAATTTTAACACTTCTTTACAGCACATTACCATTGAAAGTTCTGCCAAAAATTCCAGGTTTTGACAAAGCAGTTGTAGTACATCAATATTTTCTAACTTCTCCCTAATATAGTCATAGTACATGATTGTTATATACCTTGATTGAATGTATGTAGTGGCAAGTCATGCAGGGGATTTGGGAGGTTCAACAGCCCCATCCTATTTTTGTTGAAAATTGGGTTAAATTTGTACATTTTTAATGGCATTAGTGCCCAATAATAGACTGAAACCCCCTTCCTTCCAAATTTCTAAATCTGCAACTGGCATCTGCACATACCTTGCCAACTATTTTACCAGTAACTCCCATACCATTCAATATAGTCACCTGTGAAGAGTAAATCATAAATATGTATAAAAAAAAAAAATAAATAAAAAAAAATAAAAAAAAAAAAGATTAACAAACAAAATTATTACAGTGATCTGATTTATCAGTGCACCATATAATTTTGGTTCTTTGAAAGAGTTAATTTTCACCTTTTTTCAATCCTGTCAAAAATACCTTCTACATGTAAATAGTGTTCTTACCTTATGCGTTTTTACAGGGGAATCTATCTCAATCAAACTCCAAAAAACCACAAAACCTTCTAAACCAGACACTTTATAAAGTCTCTTTATATATTTGTTTTAAAGTATTTTGCATCATGGTAAACCAAACATCTGTGTAACATCAACCTATTTCTAAGTCCAAAAGGGATTTGGTTTAGGGAGATTTCATTGTATAATAAAACAGAAAACAGAAGAACCGACCCATTCCCAAATAAAACACTTAATTTGGATAGTATAATTTCAAAACAAAAATCTCTATAGTGATATGTACATGAAAATCCCTTAACAAAGTTAGCTGGGTTGCTTTTCATTATAGTTTCATTTTACTAAAACCACAAATTCCTGTTCTATCACTGGTTCATCTCAGACAACATACCAGACAAACTGGAAGTAGAATTAGGGAAAGTTGTTTGTACCAATTAATGGAAAACAAGCCTGCTTTTTAGTTGAAATTTCCTATTACCTAATCATTCACTACAATGACAAGCAATAAAACTTCACTTACATTCACTATGGTTGGCATGGCAGAATAATATAGAGGCTGAGTACAGTATGGCCACATGTACGGACATTCTGTAAGATCTATATAACTGGGACTCAAACTGGAAAATGAAAGTAACCTCAATGTTGACCCCATAAAAATATAATTTACGAATGCTATCAAACTAAATGGAAGTAGAAAAAAAAAGTTGATCAACAAAAAATATGTATAGTAAGGATGAAGAGTTGTAAAAATATGTAAAGTAAGGATGAAGAGTTGTAAAAAAAAATTGCTTGAGTCTTTAAAAAAAATTGAAGGATAAATTTTTGCAGCTACATATAAATATAATTTGAATTCTTTTGGTAATTCTCATTCTCTTGTTTTGTTGACTTTTGACATGAAATTTAATTTTTTCTTGGTACACACATCGCAGTAGGGTCTTATTTCAAATCTGATCTTTCAACAAACAGGAAGTAGTGCTTTGCCGGAACAGAAAATTGCTGACAACTTATTTCATTAAAACAACCATTACATATTAATAATGAAACTAAAAAAACTGTGAGCAATTCTCACTAAGTAGATATCCCTCACTCCCCCTTTTGATAGCATGTATCTTTTGATCTCCAAATCAATTTGGATCAAACGTGAAGACAGACTTGGTTACATTAATTTAATCTGACATATTCGTCCTTTCCATTCTCTTGCTTTTTCTATTTCTGACATAGAACTGTATCTTTTCTAAGTGCACAAATCATATTTATTTCAAATCTTATATGTCAATATAACAAGACATAGAGGACAACCAGAACTGGAAATAGCAAACAAATTTTCAGGTCAAAACTATTGTATTATGATAAACTGGAAATCATCCTGCTTGGAAGAAACTGTCAGACCAAAATTTTGCTCGTATACAAAATCTTTTTACAATTCAAAGTGTAGTTCTATAAAAGTAAGTCCCGTGAAAAAAACCATGTAATTATACCTTGCTTGAGGTTTATAGGTTCTGAGTGTCTGATAAGCTCTAATAAGATCAAGTTTCCCATGTCCTTGCTCAAACATATTGACTTCTTGGAGTCTCCTTGCTGATGCCATTAAAGCTTGCTTCATACTGGCAGGATTTATCACATGGGCTCTGTCTATCACAGCGCTAAAATAAGAAAAGACAAAATTTTCATTTTTATCAATCTACACTAACCAGTGGGTTGATTTCACAAAAAAAATGTTGTGGCAAAATTATATCTATAAGTTATGACATCACAATACTATTTTCTTTAATGATGTCATAGCTTACAACTTATTTTACACTTAGGATTTTTTTTTTGTGAAATCGTCCACAGGATATCAAACTGGTAAAAAATATGTTCTCTCTACTAGAATGTCTGTAATGTAAAGATTTGTTTCTAACCATTACCAGCTATTTTTGCAAACCTAACCTTAAGTAGACAATTCAATAATTTACTACAGATTTTTTTTTTTGTAGTGAACCAGGTTACTTACCTGTCCTGGATGAAATATGGGTAAATAAATGGCATGAAAATCATTTCACATACAATCTGTCCAAAACCATGAAAGTTCATGACTAAATATGGTCATCTGATGTAATTTGTAAAAGTTTATAATAAACCACAAACTAACAGGTTTATAGTATTTATAAGGATAAACGCTATATCAGCTTGTTGGCATAAAAATGCACTAGATTATCAGAGGGAAAATGCCATAACAATCTCTTACCTGTATAGAAGAGTTACAGCCCCTGCAACAACTGGGGATGCCACACTGGTGCCTGACAATGACCTACAACCACCCCTAAAAATAGAACAAAAACAACTTTTAATTCTTTATGTATGCATTAATAACTAACTTTGATTCTTTACTTTTATTTCCATGGAAGGAAACAAAAACTTGGCAAGACATACTGATTTCATAATTAAATCAAAGGGGTTATCTGTAAGCTAAAACACATATTTATTAATATAAACCAACTTAATTTCTTTGATATTTCATATTTTTCTTTTTTCACTCTGCATTTTTTTGGCCACTTCTAGTAATAGAACATAAAACAAGTATTTATTTCAATTTATTTCATGATTATGTGCATATACTTACCTGCTACTACCCAAGTATAATATCAAAGTGTTTACTTAAACAGGACACATTATCTGAAACAGTTCCTATCGCACTTTGATTTTGTTTTCATTAAATATAATTTAATATCAAATGTTTACCAGAACTCCTACTACAGTTCTAATAGCATTTATATCATGAGACCATGTATGCAGTGACACTTTCAAAGCAAAAAAATGATTCAATGCATCAAGAGGCAACCATACAGCATTTATAATTCACAGCATCAAAAATTTGCCATCTATCCCTGGTAGTTAAACTTGACTGGAAAGCTTTCCACTGTATTGTAAAGATCTGGATACATACTTAAGAGCAGATCCTCTAACAGCTGATCCATAGGTGACGATATCAGGCTTGATTCTTCCATATCCTCCAGGTAATTCCTGTAAATAATTTTTAATTCAAAGATTAATAATTGTTGTTACACACATGACAAACTAAAATGAGGATGAAGCATGTAACAAAAATTCTCTAGATATCAGACTTGATTTTACAAAGCTAAAAAAAATCAAAAATTGCTGAAATCGGAAGTAACTATACAGTAAAAAAGACACGTTGATTAACAATTAATTAAAGAATCGGATTATTCAATCCCATTGTACTAAATCAATACTATTTACCCAAGTGGTCATTCCTCTGGAGGAGAATCTAGCAATTTGATTCTCAAAGTTTATACCACCAACTCCGATTACATCCATTTGGTCAGCTGGGTTGTTTAATGTACTGAAATAATATAAAACATTCATTAATTCTTGCTCAAGAATTTGTTCTACCTTGATCAGAGTAAATAAATGCCTTGTAACTTCCATGTTTGAAATTGTAAAGAATCCCTTCTGAGATTGCAAGACATATTTAAGAGATATTTTAAACATATATGGGTAAGAATTTAAGTCCTTTCAAAGCTTTGCAGACAGAACCTTATGTTTTGCAGACTGCCCCAGAGAGAGAAAACATCAAACAACATTAAAAAAGAGAGATTGTTTAATCTCTAACACTGGGGCAGAGCCTCAGGATGAACACAGTATCATTGTCCTTAAGACTCTTTCCTATGATAGGTGTTAGACACTCCTTCAGTGATATGGATTACTGTGTGCCATGCACCATAGTTGCATTTCCTCTCTCAATGGCACATTGATTGACAAATGTGCCACATCATGTGCGTGCATTAAGTTTCCATCATTGATGGTGGAGTGTTGTCTACTACTTGAGACATTTGTGACATTTTAAACAAGATTTATTATTAGCTATGGCTGGTGCTTTGATTGCCATGTTTTCAAGGGAATTTGAGGACAGGAGAATGAAATCGTCTTTTGTCAGGACTTGTTGAGATTGCATATTCTTGATCATATACACGTTTGCAAAAAAGAACAGTTAACATTGTAATTTTAAAGAATTTAAATAGCATGATAATACCATAAAAGTATGGACAGGCAGTCCCATTTGAAATGGAAAATGCCACCAAAGAATTTTTTTAAGCTAGACCCCAAACAAAAAGTTATCTTTTTCAAACCTAAATAAAACAAGAGGCTCCCAGGAGCCTGAATTGCTCACCTGGTTAAATTTTGTCTTTCCATGGCAATAAATTTAACAAGAAGTCTAATAATTTTGACTCAAGAAGACTTTATTAGGACTTATCATAAGGATCATTACATGGCTTAACAGATAAAAATGAAAATTTGATCACAGATTTGATCTCATCATGCTGAACACTTTTAACCTATGTCAGAATTTGAATCAGAACAGTTTTGGAGATATAAAACCGAAAATCTACAGTCTGACCCCTATATTCTATTTTTGGTAATGGTGGTCATTTTTTTATGGATCAAAATTCTAAACATAACTTTTGTGCAAGATACCCTTCGGCCAATTAACGATAGTAACCAGAATCAAAGTGCAATTATTATAGAAACTGACTTGGCAGCTGAACATGATTTTGAAAATCTTGGTGCAGACAATCCCCCACCCACAATTGAAAATACTGGTGATGGTGGAGCCAAGTCATCTGGTCCTAAAGCCCCATCAAGAAATTTCCAAGTTAAAAGGGCAAAATTTAATTGTAACTTAACAAAGAAATATTCTCACCTATCCTTAGTGATAAACTACTTAAGGTCAAACTATGGGAATCTGTGGACTATAATAAAGCACTAGACAAGACAATAGTATACAAACTAAAAAAAAAACGAAAAGGAAAGTGATCTGATGTGACAATGCATTGAAATGGACATATGATACAGTCATATACAATACTCTATAACAAACATGTCATCTCTTAATGAACAGTGTAAATTAAAGTTTGTTTATGCTACATTTGTTTTCAATATCTAGTTGGCCATAGCTGCTATTCCATATTTTGTCCCATGGTTTTTGTCAGAATGGCCCATTGAAATTGAAAACAACCCATTGAAATGAAAGGTAAGGGGCCATAGTCCCATTAGCAAAATTTTAATCCCATTCACTGCTCCTTATCACAAACACCGAGTACTGTCAAGATCACAATATTTTAAAATTTCAAAGAAAAAGGTATATAGAACAACATAAATTTTGAAATTACCCCCAGAATTAACTTAAGCAATTGTCCAGGACTATTTACCCAGAGAATCAAGAATAAAACACAGTGCATACAAGTTTCTATAATGGAAGCTATGTAATATACCTACCCATAAAGAGGTCCATCGTTTCCAATGGCAGATACCATAATAACTTTATTTGCAGTAAGTTCCCAGACCTACAAATTGAATTCATGACATTTGTCTATCAGTCAGATAATTTTTATGATAAATCAGTAGGAAGATTGAGATGAATAGTTAATTAGCTGCATGGTTACAAAGTGAAAAAGTTTTATCAAATTTCATGTAATCATTTTTTTTCTGCTTCTGTCATTCTTTTATATGCAATCATCATATCTTTTTAGGCTTTATACATGCTGTACCTAGGAGTTATTCTGTCTACCAGTCTGGTATTTCCTCAAATCAGCTAAAATTCTATAGCAGTCCTTACCTTATCAACAAATGGATGGTCCATGAAGTCTGGTCCACCAATACTAAGGTTTAACACATTGATTTTCTTCAGGATAGCATAATTAAAGGCATCCAAAAACCATGATGTGTAGGAAACCTAAAAAAAAAAACCATAGTGAGCAAGCTCACTATACCCCATACATACACATTTGCACTTTTTACAGTAGTTCAGTCCCTACACAGGCAAAATTATTTTACATGCTTTTCACAAGAATTTCACATGATTTTCATCCAAGTTGAGCAAATAAATTGACAGAGTTCACATGAAATTCTGGTGAATGGAGCCTTCACGTGAAATGTTCACACGAAATTCATGTTTAGTGAATTTCACATGAAAATCATGTTAATTTAATGTGAATTTCACATGAATTTCACGTGAAACCAATTAACATGAATTTCATGAGAAAAATATTTGCCTGTGTATACTTGTATAAAAAGTGGTTCCCTGAACTGATTTCTGCAAAATTCAATCCCATCCAAGATTTTGTAGCTACTAACCATTTGTCAACATCTGTCCATAAATGGAGGTGCTAACCAGACAACAACAAATTAAGAGAGACACAAGGACAAACTGAATACCTCCAACTCTTTCTAAGTTAAAAAGACTATGTCAATATGGTATGAAAACTGTACCTGATTATTAGTGAACACTCTAAAGACATAAATATCAGCATCAGGAGCAAATCCCAGACATTCTTTAGAACTTGTTATTACCCCAGCTACAAATGTACCATGTCCCAGACCTGAAATTCATGTTCAGTTCAATATGAATTCAAAATATGGTACGAATAAATCAAATTTTAACTTTGAGCACTTCTTTAACAATTATATTATTGTTGACAATTTGGCAATGACTGGGTGGTGAATAAATTCAAGTGGGCAGTTTTAAGCTATTTCATATTTTCAGACTTTTAACAGTTTTTACAACAGAAACAGATTCTCCTTCTGCCACAAACATGACTTTAATTTAAAAAATACAATTTACCATCATCAAGAGACTTTTCATTAGTCCAGTTAGAGCGATCTTTTATCTTTCCTCTCTTAAAATGAGGATGGTTTTCTGCCAGACCAGTGTCAAAGACTGCCACCTTCACTCCAGAACCAGTGTAACCCATGTTCCATAATATCTCTGCCTGCAGAGCACTGACAATCTGTTCAGATACATGCATGAGAATCAATATAGATCAGCTTCAGATAGGATGAAATTCTCACAACGATAATCTATTACAATCCAATCTATCACCTTAGAATCATTGGGAGTTTGATTTCTGTCTGACAGAAAATAAATAAAACAGAGATTTGAAGACCTGTGTGACAAGACTGGTTACCTAGTCAATATGGCTATCAGCTATGTCGTACTGTGAAAGTACTTTAATTCATGGATACCAATATTCGTGGATTAGGGAAGAAACACTACTTCGTAGATTCTGTAATTTGTAGTGTTGAGATTTTCAGTATATTCATCAATGGAAATTTTGGGAACCAAATTTCTGGTTTAGCCTTTTCACGAAAACCACAAAAATTGGTACCCCACGAACAACAGTGCTTTCACAGTACTACAGATCTAAATCCTGGCAGCCATTCTACACCTGCACTATATGTATTCAAGTCAGGACCTCCAATTCATGAGTATTTTCCCATTTTGATAAATTAGAAAATGAACAAAATGGTTCTGGATATTACAATTTTTTAACTTTTCTTTATTTTCTTTCAAAAGTGCCATATCTAATGTTCAAGCCTCCCTAAGTAATGAATATAAACATTTGAAGGATATCTTATATTCCTAATGTTACATACTAATCATATTTATGGATAGAAAAGAACAATTTCATATAAATTTACCTGTTTAGGAACTGCTCTCAGTAAATTCCTGCTTCTATGTCTTGCTGGTGAATGCCAATAGGTAGCGCTCTGAAAATATGCATTACTCATACTGAAACCAATATCTAGAACCAAGGATATGGTTTATGGGAAGGTAGTGTGACACATACTATGCGATAAAATCTCCTAAGGTTATTAAAATGACAAAAATCTGGAAACGAAAACTTCAGTACAATTCACTATCATACTGTTTCCACTATACAATTGAAGGAAATGAAAATTTATGTACTCAATTACAATTCAGGTTTAAAAAAAAATTACATGCATATGTAAATATATATTTATTGAATATACTATCTACTTTTATATAGTAAAGCCATGTTTAGTCAATTTCTTAGTACTACGGCCATTTTTTATGAAAACAAATGAGGGAGGAAAGCATTTTTTATACTTCATGTAGCTATAAAAAAATTATAAGGAAGCTTTTAACATTGTTCATAGCCAGAAAAAAATAAGGGCAGCTGTTTTTTTTCTCTTAACTTATTGGTATGGTCATTAAAATGGGTAACGTCATACACTCAAAAGAGATGACACAACCCCTGAAAACCACAAAATTATTTTTCTTTGGTCTAATACAATAAAATGCAAATATATATATGGCATTTGTTTTCACAAAATATCATACAATAAAAAAATTACCAGGGATAAAGATCTCCGTGTTTGAGATCTAGATGATATAAATGTCTGTTCCCAGCTTGTACCATTACAGTTGCTTGAATTCTTTTGATCTTTACTCTCATGATGCAAATCTTCAGGATCTTTATGTAAAAGATTCAATTTTGATTATCACTAAAACTCCAAAAGGAATTATCAAACCTTTACTTTGAAATTAAGTCTTTCAGTTCCAAGGTACTAACCCTCGTCGCTGGAGTCCATGTCAACCAAATTTTCATGGCTTGTGAATTTTAGAATGCACATAATTCCAAGATGGCTACTTGATGTACTTATTTTTCTTTAAAACCAAAAATGCAATGAAATTAGACCTTTAAAACTGATTTATAGGGGTGTGTAGTTGTTTAGTATTTTTTCCACCGTGATCATCTTTAAAAAAAGGAGTTGTAATCATGCCCAAGTAATGGAACCCTGTCAGTATACACTGTACCAGTGTGTAATGTTGTTATGGGGCCAGCTGCATCCTGCCCTCTGAGGGTTTCCTCATCATTCATTGAAGACCGATGGCTGGCCTTGAGCTGCCATTTTTCATCCCAGTGGGTATGTTGTCTCTTTGACAATATATAAATTTTTCTTTCGTTAGATATTTTAAAATGTTAAATCATAGAAAATCATAACACATGTAAAGATAAGAAAGGTTGAAACTGAAGCTGCATGGAATTTAAACAACATACCTTTCTCATATTTTAATGATCTGGTAACTTTCTTGTGTGGAGTAACACTTTTCACTAAAGGATGGTTTTCCAATGAATCTATTCCTTTTTTCTTTCCTTCATTTAACTTGAAATAATAAAAAAGAGATAACAATAATGACACGCTTGCATCCCATGTCATATTTCAGTTAACATGTAGTGACACTAGAAAAAATCTTTAGACAATAGAGTGAAGAAAAGGACTTATGAGAGGTATATGCTGAGCCTATGGTAGTTGAAAAATTAAAGTATGACAACAATTATAGTCCATTTGAGTTCTATAAATCTTCAAAAAAATTTTTTTTAATAATTTTTATTTCAAACTAATTTAATTTTTTACTACAGATTCTTTTCTATAGTGCATGTACAAACTCCGGAAAATAATTTCAGAATTTTATCTCAACAAACAATACACATTTCTATTAGGTTTAAAGTAATTTCAACTATATATATATATATATATATATTTCCATTCTTTTCTGATGCCTTAGTATTTGAAGAATCTCTGAATTTAAGTGACATTCATAAATATGAACATATACTGGCCAGGAAATGGGGCACAAGTCTCCTTTTTAAAACATCTACTGTTAAAACTTTCATTCTCTTACTTTTACAACATCAAAATCACTTGGATGGTCATACGCAGGATTATCTCTGGGCAAAATTTTCCATGCAAGTACACCAGAATCTCTCAGTGCCGCTGTGAGGTATCTTTTTCTTGTCTGGTGTTTGTAGTATCCATTGAAAGATACAATATATTCTTTAAAAGAAAGACAAAATTAATGCATGATGACATCTTAATTCAGTGCTACTTAAATTTGTCAGAATTTAATGATTATAGTTTTTTGTAATACTTATTACAAGAAAAATGTAGTTCTGACAAAATGGAAATAAAAAAATGTGTACACAGCGACTTGAAATGTAAAATAATGATTTTTCATATCACAACTCATACATTATGCCAGAGTTTGATGCAATTACACAGACTTTTTGCACCGTGCTAAAATTCTTACAATAAGGCTTCTGGAACAGGGTTATGTTGCTACAAGATTAAAGTAATCACTACAGAATTTTATGGTCCTCAAAATAAGTCTTGGATTGTTATGGTGTATCTTCAACAAGAGAATGGATTCATTCACCATGTCATAGTTTTTCTTTTCTCTGCAGTGATTCTTGAAGGGCAGAGGATACTTACCCTATCAGTGCACCTTGTCCATGCTCCAGGTTTTAGTGCAGTCCAGGTTACACATATACTTTTGTCTCTTTGTACATGTCATTTCATGCTACTTGTTTTATTGTTTCTAGTTTTTTTTACCTTTGGATTATATTCTTTTGATTTCCACTCAATTTTTGTTCCCTTGACTACCCTTTCTAGATGTTGACTTACCATGGTCGATAATGGAAGAACCATATTCTACTCTCAAGCCTTGTGTATGGGTATTAGAGAAGTTACAGCTTCCAACAACAGCTTGCGACCAAATCAGCAAATATAACAATATTTGCCATGCAACTAGGCATGTTTTATATCTCTCAGTGTTTGGAATAACCATTTTTTATACAATATCGTCTTCTTTTAAGTTGATAATTTCCCATATTTCAACCTATAATGAATGGAAAATTAAGACTTAATGTACACGACATGTACACAGACGTACATGCTTTCTTAGAAAGAAATGGCTCCACGTCCCAAAGTTCCAGTTTTGCCATTACAGGGATGAATTTATGAGGTCTACAAACAAAGCGGAAATAGGCAAAATCAGAAGTCAACATACAGTAAAAAAAGAATCATAAAGGTAAAATCTGAATTTGAAATAGCGAATTCTGCTAAAAAGCGGAAAAAAAAATCATCCCTGTACCAAGCTCCACGCAGTATCAGACGTCTGTTTCCTCTCTTACTAATGGATGCAGACAAGCCTTTCAAAATTCTCGGACATTATTCAAATCAAATTTCATTTGACAATCCAATAAAGTCGTGTAAAATCATTCACATTTTCCCGACTGCAATTTGAAGAAAACTATAAATTGATTTCTATTTATAGACTCTCTAGATCTTTATGGTCAGAAAACGGTAACTTTCTGCAAGTCCCAAAAGTGTTAACACAAACTTACAATGAGAGGCAATTTGATAAATCAGCAGCAACCAACTAAAACAATCTACTCTCTGAACTACATAATATAAAATCTCTGGATATTTTCAAAAAGGACCTTAAAACTTGCCTGTTTCAACTTGCTTGTAAGACATTTACTTTTCATTTCTATCTTCTATTTCTTGCCCTTGAATGGACTTTCCTAATCTAAAGATTTTTATCTATCATATTTAAGTGATAATTTTAATATTGTTATTGTATAAATTTGTACATGTATATTAACATACATGTTGTATATGTATTTAATTCAAGCTTTCATTATGCCTTACTTATCATTTATTAATTTATTTTTTCATACCTTCTATACTTCTTGTCAAATATAAATCTAATTTAAATGTTTTCCATCAAATTAAATTTTATTTAAATTTCTCTACATTTTAATTTTACGTAATGTTCATTGACATGTTGGTAATATCTTTTCATTTCAATATTTTTACTAAACTTATTTTTCAACTCCAGTATCAATTTTATTAATAGTGGTTTTTCATTTGTCTCTATTGCTAGGTTTCTTTGTTTTTTTGCTGCAGTTGTCTATAAAATTGAACACAATTGTTATTTTCATATTAGTACAGTATAATTATTAAATAACATTTTTACAGCACATTACCTAATCCTACAATTGCTCTAAGTGCTTTACATGTTAAATACATATAAAATACATTCACAATATATCAATTAATGAAAATAAATAGAATATATAAAAATTTGGAGTACAATTGCATAGATAGAAATTATTAAATGGATACACATTAAAAATAATAATTGAATATGAAAATAACAATTGTATTCAATTTCATGAATTGATGACAGAGATGATGTTATTCTTGGCGTTGGACAAATAGGCTATGAAATTTTTAATGAAAATGTTAACTTGCATAGGATCAAGAAGTATTTTAACAAACAATGCTGGTCTGAACTTACTAATACAATTCTAATGGAAAAAGAAGTGAGCAAATTTGAGTGTGTAACATGTAACTAGGACTAGCAAGCACAGTCGAGTGTCTTGTGTAATGGTTGTCTGACATGGCAACACCTTAATAGTGCTGGCCTTAAGTCTGTTCTAAAGACTATGTATTGGATGTACAAATCATGCAATAGAAATTAAAAATAGATTTAATGTTATAATATAATCATTTAAAAAAAATTAACACTTCAAAATTTGATGGTTAGATATATTATAACGTTTTTCTTGTCATTTCACTAGTATATTAATACCACTATCCTATTTTAAAACATTTTAATGCTTCCTGTTTGATTTTTATGTGATGTATTCAATCAAATAATGTCCTTTGTGCTTACGATATTTAGTGAAACTGGAACTTGGGAGTGTGATTAGCCACTACCTTCTTAGAACCTGGGAATTGCAATAAATTTCTATCATTTGACAGTCAAAATTAAGCAGATAGAAGGCGGCTAATTTTCTTTCAATTTTAGTCAATGGACAGCCTTACAAATTCGAATTTTCATTGTTTCATGTCTTCTGTTCAAATGTTCATACTTTTGACTTTCAGTTTCAATTAATTATAGGGTACCTAACGTGTGTAACGTATCATCAATATTGGAACATCAAATAAAACTCTTTAAAAAATTGTATGATCAATTATGAAACGTGCCTCATTCGTCGATTTCCATAGATTTCACAAGATTTATTCCAAAACTTGTCCTAACCGAATTCCATCGTTTCCTAAATTATCTCCCATGCCACCTGCGAATAATAACTGGTATCCAAAATATCTGAAAAAAACATTTACCATAGCTCTTGTTGTTTTGTAGCTTCTGAGTACCAGTTTAATCGGTAATTGATTTCGGGTGTTTTCTGTTTCGTTACAATAAAGCCCGAGAAATTCAGATGAATTAAGATTATCGTAATGGCGGAAGGAGGATGAGCAATCAAAACAATTTCATCAGTGGAAGTCCAATCAACGAGTAATTAGCCATTTTCCTTATTTTAGATCACCCCTAACATTCATCTCATGCCACGAATGTTTTAAACACCGTTTACATATCCCGTCTTTAATGTATGTTCTGTCCGTTTACCTTCTAAGGAAAAAAATCTCATTCATATTAATCAGAACTTAAGTCTGCTTTTTTGCATCTACAAAATGTAACTCATTTAGTTCTGACGTCATAACCTAGCCTTGTACATGTATTATAGCAGTTTTCAAAGCACTGTAACACATAGATGATCCCTTTGAAATGCTATTCAAAAGTATGGTTTTATTTCTTAAGTCAGATTTTTAATAGGATTTCTGAGATTTTTATTGAATAGGCTTAAAGGAGAATAGATATGGTGAATATATCAAAGAGATAACAACTACTTTGTTACACTGTTTGTTAACCTAATGTTGATCAGCACTCATTCTCTTCCTGAACATTCTCTGATTCAGTGCTCCCACTGTCGTCTGTAAGTTATTCCCACAGTCAATTACAAAATGATGCAGAGGATGGGAACAAACAATATAAATTTTATTTACTGATGTGTGAATATTAATTGCATTTGCAGAATTTATTCTATAGAAAGTACAGTTTAATTTTCATTATTTAAGAATTTGCAGGCATTGAATTATATGGTTTTACTTGAGTCTGCAACTTTTTGGAATAAAAGTATACAATCATTGCAAAAGTTGTTCAAAGTACTTGTGTCTGATTTTAGAACAATTCCTCATTTTCTAAATTTTTATTTATAATGAGTATAAATTAGAAACTGAAGGATTGTATTTCAATTTAGGTTTACCTCTCTATGGCTTTCATTATAAGAAACCCATGACTGACTTCAAAGAGATACTAAGCGTAGTCAGCCGTGGGTTTGTGGTAAAGCATGACTTTTTCAAAAACTTTTTACCTGTTTTTAACATGCAA
This sequence comes from Perna viridis, assembly GCA_037379345.1. Taxonomy (NCBI): domain Eukaryota; kingdom Metazoa; phylum Mollusca; class Bivalvia; order Mytilida; family Mytilidae; genus Perna; species Perna viridis. Next base: position 26,470,509 of record CM074515.1, read on the forward strand.
GAAGTCCGATTGAAAATACGCTATTTTGGGTTGAAACATATATCAAACTGATTTTATTTAAAAGAATATTTTGTTGTTTTCTTGCAGTTTCTATAATCTTAAACTTATTCAATTCTAGTGTTGACTACTTAAAATTTCATTAGAGTTGCTTTAAACATTTTGACTTTTGACTTAGTTTTCCATCTTCTATTTTCTATAGGCTTGTTGATTACAAAATCTAATGGCGAAGGAATTAGACAAGGAGCAAAATAAGTTAAATCATGGAGAAAACAATTTTGCTGAAAGGGAAGAGGATGAAATTGCAGGTTTAAATGGTGCTGTTTTACATGTTCTTTCAACAAATGGTGTTACAAACCATGACCCAGGGAGGTCAAGCATTCTTCCAAGAGGAAAGGTTATAAAAAACCATGAAATGGGTAAGAGAAATATAAACGGTGTACCAGCAGGAAAAAATGATATTGTTGCAGAAACATGTTTGTGTGGAAACTTCAAAACTGGCTTGAAAGACAACAAAAATGCAAATGTAGAAAAGCAATCAGAAAAGGAAGCTTGTAATGGACCCAGCTGTAGCTCAACCGATTCTTATTCTAATTCAAACATGATGAAAATTCAGAATGGAGGGATAGAAGTGAATGGTTTAGATAGTTCCCCTGATTTAAGCCCAGTGGATTGTTCATACAAAAAACTAAATGGAAATGTTTCACAAAAAGAAAAAGAAATTAGGTATCAGAAAAGTCCAGGTGTTCGTCCAAAGTCTATGTCCTGGAGTAGAATGGTAAAACAAAGAAAAGAGAATAAACTGAAGGAAAGAAATGGAAGGAAGAGTAAAAGGTCATGCAAGGGTTATATTTATCCTGAACTATGTTCAAGTTCAGAAGAAAGCTCTGATGACAATATTAAAACTTCAAAGAAAAGCTCAGATTGTGAAGAGAACAATGAAAAATGTGTAAGTAGTATAAAATCTTTGTGTAACCAGAGTCTGAATTTATATGGAAATCACATGGGCTCTGAGATTAGAAATGGCTTGCCTTTATCTCAAGACTTTATTTCTTCAGAAACTGCAAATGGGAGAATTAGTAATGCATCTAGTTTAGTTAATGCAGTGGATCCTGCTAGATTTTCATTAGGTCCAGCTCCTTTGGCAGTTCCTGAAGATAGTGATACAGGGCGATCCTCAATATCTAGTTGCTCAGATGGAAGAAATAATGATTGCTTTGTAGAAAACAATATTTCTAAAAGTTTATCAGAAGAAAATCTAAAACCTGGTGATATTGAGATTGGAAGTGGAGAAGTCAACAATGAAGCAATGTTACCAACTGCTGCAAGTAATGTTATGAATGGAACAGTTACAGAAAGGAATATTCTACCTCTTCCAAGAAATCCTAGTATAGATAGTTTAGAAGAAATAGGAGATTACATAGAAACCGATTTTCCTTCAAAGGCCAGTAGACTTTTATTTCAATCAAGTTCAAGAAGTTCTTCCCCTTCAACGGATGATGAGGATGAAGGTTATGTTGTAAATAAAACAAAAAATGAACATCTGATTGATGATAAAGTTATGGAGCAATCTTATGATCCCTCATCTTGTCCACATAATGGTACTAGTCACAATATAAATCCTTCAGAGTTAAGGCTAAGAATAGAACAAAATGTGCCATTGACTCCACAACTTCATTACAATAACACTTCACATCCAACTCATAGAATAGCAAGATTAAGTAGTGGAGCTGGCAGTGAGAGTGAAAGAGGAGGCATACAAGGTTCTGATTCTTCATACATTTATACCCCAGAAACAGACTATCAAGAATTCATAGACTCAGATCTGCCCTCCTCAGAAGCAAACAACCAATATAGTGCTAGTAATAATGATAGAGAGTATGTTGTCATGCCACAAGTGGATAATTATGTAGAAGACTATGTTGAAACTGATTCCAATCTTAGGACTGGTAATCAACTGATTGGTGCTGAAGGTGGCGCTACAAACAATTTGAATCTTGAAGGGCGATGTTTAGCTTTTGACTATCTTGACAGCAATATGGAAGTATATGACCCTCACTGTGATCAACCTGATGATGATAATTACTTGCTTCGTGTGATTTATAAACATGAAAAAGTTCCTATTGCAAATTTTCAAAACTCCGAAAGTAATAAACAAGAAAAGATTTTCTGTAAACTTGCCCTCGACGGTGATGATCCAACACTGCCTGGTTCTTCTGATGAAGAGGAAAATGTGTTCCATCACTACGCTCGGGACATGCCATGTCTTTCAGCTGTTCAGCAACAAAATGATGCTTCAGAGTGTATGGTTGTAGAGGATTTAGAGAACTTGACCCATGCCCTACAAAATGCTGTGATAATGCACTTATCATCACAGCAAGATGACTCATCTGAGTAAGTTTATTTTATATTGGAAAGAGATCAAAGATGTAATTAAAGAGGAAGTTTTAAAAAACTTCCATTGTCTCATGAATACATTGTAGATTTTAAACTTTATCAATTTAAGTACCAGTCCATATAAAATTTAGACACAACCAATGGTAAAGTGATTGATGGTCAAGAAAAACCGACGAAACAAACCATGCATTTTTAGTGTACATATGCTACACTTTCACATGACAAAAATCTTTTCTGCATTTAGGTCTGCACTTTTTAGAAAATCATACATTTATTTCCCACTGAAATCAACCAAATGAAGCCAAATTAAAAACGGTAACTCTTGCAAAGTGCAAATTTCGTGTACATGTACAATCTATGTAATTTTTATCTGAAAAGAGCAACAAGCAAATGAAAAACTATGACTATTTATGTGGCCTGTAACTGATTTTGAATAAGAAATAAAATTGAATTCAGTTGGTTTTTGACATGCATGAATCGCCCTCTGTATGATTTTTAGAAAGATTGCTACTTACTAACATGCCAGATAGTTTATAGGAGTAATTATTGAAAATTGTGAACAAAATACTATTTGCTTTCATTTATTGCTTATGTACATAGACATACAAAAGAAACACCTTTTGTTAGGCATCTATGGTGCACTGGTCTACTTAAAAATATTGGCTTTAAGTGTATTTAAGTATGTCATACCTGTATGTGTAGAATGAAATTAATTTCAATGAAGTTTTATTCAACTATCAAACTTAGAATAGCAAAATAAATACTACTTGTATAACTCACTGTCTGTTATTGAGTAATCCAGCTTCTTTTATTTATTGCTGTCATTGATGAATTTTACAGTGAGAGTTCAGAGGAGCCAATTTATGAGGAGATAGACAACTTTGATTCTTTGATGGCAACCAGTGATAACAGTCTTCACATTGTGGAAGAAGAACCCGGTTCTGTTCCTAAAGTCAATGTGAGTTCTGAAATATCTGTTGACATTTTGCTGATACAATGAACCTGTTGTAAATAGTCCTCTTTTAGGCTGTGGCACGGCACAAAGTTGGCTCATTGAGAACATGCAGTAGAACTAATGGAAAAATTTAAGTGCTGGATGATTAGATTAAGTAGCACTCTACCTAAGAATCATGCAAAATCATGGGTAAAAAGCCTACATATTTTTATTTTTGATAATTTTTTTTAATTGCCGTAGTAAACAGATATTAACATTCAGTTTTTTATATAACCTTTTATTTAATCTCTTAGGAGATAAAAATTATATAGAATGCACTGTAGATTTCAAAATTAAAGGAGATAACTCTGTAAATGACACTCAAATACAATAGAATCTACTGGATTTTCATTGTTGATTATCTCCTAATAGCAGACAGATTGGAATGAACAATTGCACGTTTCATAATATAGACCCTTAAAACAACTTAATTACAAAAATAAAAGTATGTAGTTTTGTTCGGGGTGTATCACATTTTTCAGATTTTGCATGATTCTTACAAAGACATCTACTTAAGTGTTATTCTCTCCTATTATGACATTAACATGTTTATTGTTTGCCTCAAATACTTACATGCATTCCAAGATATTCTCTAAAGGTCTCCAGAATGCAAGGTCTAATCTAGAAGGAAAAATAAGCAAAAACTTCTCCTTGTTTGTGCTTACTTCTCCCGTTTGTTTTTGACAGGGAGAAGTTTTTGTAATAGATTACGTAGACAAAAATGTCAATATTTTTATTTTTCAAACAGAATTTAATAAAACTTCTTGTCATTGATGTTTAAATTAGGTCCTGAGAATGTTGAAAGTAGAATAAAACAAGACTGTTTAATGCTATTATAGTTTGTTGTCAATATCTTTTATCATTGAAAAAATAATACTTTAAATACAAGTATACACTGTAAATGAGCAAATTATTCGCAATATATTTGTGATATTTTTGGGAATCGCAAAAAAAAAAAACATTGTCAAATTGTTACATAAATTTTCATTTTTTTAAATCTAAGGACGGGAATAATAAAGACTGCAAAAAAATTGATACCTCTGTTCATAGATCAAATTGCAAAATTTGGCATTTGCAAAAATTACTCCTGGTGTGGTAGGGATAGAGGAGTGCAGTATTCATATCTCCACTTACCTCTTCTTCTATAATTTGTTTCAGACAATACCAAAGTACTCTAGGAGGAGACGTCATGGTAAAAGAGGCTCTGATGTGGATAAAGTGATGATTTGGAATGAATATGAAGCTTATGTTTTACAAGTGAAACAGATTGGAACCTCTGCTTGTGGCCCCACAGCTGTTCTGAATATACTGGTAGGATACCTCTCTTGCTTTGAAAATGATGCATTTATTTGTGTTTTATCAAAATTTCTGAGCCTGATTTTCTCCTTAATGAGATATTCACAATTTATTGAAAAAAAGATTTGTATGCAGTATTTTTTTTTTAATGAGAAACACCACGTTGATAGTACCCCCTACTGATAAGATGGGCTACCATGCTACCCTTTAAATTATTACATACACAGTTTTTTTAGGATGATAACCCATTGAAATAGTTTTGAATGTGAATTGGACTGTTTTTAAAAATTGGTGGGGGAGAGAGAAACAGAGCAAAATTTATAAATGTGTGTAAAGTTCATGTAGGATACTGTTCAACTATTGACAACAGTTTGTTTTTTCATGCTACAATTTTCACAAGAACTAAAATCTGTCAGTGCTGATTATTACATTGTAAATGAAGTCTGTCTTAACCAAACCTTCAATGAGGGATTTGTTGACCATTTAGGCAAGTTTTAGTTAAAACAAAGGTTTGAAATGTATCTGAATTGATGTGATGAGACTTCAGGGCTTGGGAAAGACAGGTTTCACTTATATATTATATATATTTTTGTAGAAAGCCTTTGATTATCAAGTTGACAAAGATGACGTATGTAAAAAGGTTCCAGCTAATCTAAGGATGGAAGCTGCTCCTGTACCTTACTATTTGTTCTCAAGGTACAATGCAGGTAAGTTAATTACAATGCTGTTTCATTTATATAACTCTTTACATGAATTGCTTCCACTATAACATATTGCACAGTGGAAGGTTTTCTTTGCCTTGCATTTGTCCATGTAGCTTCAAGGAGCTTGGAAAGAAATTGTACATTTTTTTTATATGAAAGCAATTTCTTTTCTTTTCATATACTTTATCTGGTGTAAGCTATTTAGAGGATACAGTTGTGCCATATCTAGGTAAGTTAGAAAAAAAGTTCTTTTCAAAGACTTGGAAATGATGAAATTGAGTGGGTGTAATTTATTGTCAGTTTATTCATTCAAGCAGAGTGTGAATTATTGGTAAAGTTTAGATAAAATATATTTTTTCGCTATTTGTGTATGTTATTTTTATTCTGCCTGGATTTTTTACTTTCATTTTACTTATTTCCGTTTGAGGTACAACTGCTGATGCACTTATCGATGGAATCGCCAAGTTAACAAAGGGTACTATTAGAGGAAGATTCTTCCACTTCTATCCAGAACGTAAAGTGGAGCTGCTGAAATGGTTGGGTTACTGGATGAGGAAAGGTATATTTTTGGTGCAGGATGATACATTTTTTCTGCTTTATGCAATAGACTTTTGGTATTAAGTAGTAGTCTCTGTAAGAATCATGCAAATTCTGTAAAATGTGATACACCTCAAAAAAGGCTACATATTTTTATTTTTATTATTTAGTTGCTTTATAGAGCTATATGATGAAATGTATAATTATTCATTCCAATCTGTCTGCTCTTAGGACATAATCAACATGGTAAATCCAGTAGTTTCTATTGTATTGTAGTGTCATTTACAGTTACCTCTCTTAATTTTGAATTCTATGAATTTTTATTTTCTGTCAACAAGGGTTATGTGAAAATTCACATGTTACTTTCTGTTTACCATGACATTTAAAACAAAATATCAAAAATAAAAATATGTAGGCTTTCAAACCGTGAATCAAATTTTGCATGATTCTTTTGTGGTGTGCTACTTAAACAGTTGTGTTAAGCACATGGTATGCTCATCACCCTTTTCAGTGTTTTTAGTCCCATAACCTGTATTAAAAAGATCAGAAATCGATGGAAACTAAATGGATCATTCTTTACACCAAAAAATATATTATTAAAATCTATCAGTGTTTTTTAATACATTGTATCTTATTATTTGTGTCTTGACAGACAGACAGACCCAACAACAATATACCATGAAATGGGCATATAATAGTATGATATTGAAATGATATTAATGCCATATATTTCACCATCCTGTGATCAAGTGGTAAGGTGCTTACCTCAAATCATCAGGTAACATCCTGGTCATTTCATACCAAAGACTCTAAAATTGGAAGTTGGCAGTTCTCTGCATGACTACAACAGGAAAAAAAGGTGACTACAGCTTTGCTTAGAGTTGTTGATTTCTTTTCTGTGTGGAGTGACAAGTCTCTAAGAAATAATTAGCTTCCCTGGGGGTGTTGTTTTTGTTCAATGCATGGTCAGTGGAGGTAATCATGCTGTTCTTGTCCTTATATAGGAGATATCAACCAAGTGATATTCAATCAATCAATCAATTTTAGGTGCTGTGCCATTAGCTACTCTGAATTTACAGCGTGGTGTGAAGCCAGGATGGACAATACCTGATGCCTGGCATCATCAGATGATATATGGTGTCAGCTCTAAAGGTATGTAAATTAGTCATTTTAGACTTTAAGAATTGTTAATAGCATTCAAATGAAGGTAGTTAAAATCATTGAAGAGATTTACTTTCTGTAAATATTAATTCCATTTCAAATACCCTTCTCTTAATCATCTAAATGGATGATTTAGCTTTGCCCAATATGCACTACTGATTTAAGATATTGTAAAAAAAAAAAGAAGTAGGTATTCAGAAATTTTCTTTGTCTGTCTGTAGGTGTGTACTTGACAAATCCTCTTGAGATTGTACCTGAAACTACCATTATGGAGCAGTTAACGAGTGATTCAGTCTTGCTGATAAGAAGACAGGATGTTGTCAATCGATTCCGAGACTGGGCTCCACTCAATGAATTCCTGAAGAAAAGTGATCATCGATGGCAAACCATGAATGTTTTAGGTATTGTTTTTTTTTTTAAATGAAACCCTAGAAAAACACCAAAAAATTTCTTAGTTTTTAGTGGAGCCTGGGTTGCTTATTTGTATTTTAGTTTCTGTGTGTATTCTTTTTGTTCATTTATGTTATCTATAATGTTTTGTTTGTCTTCTTGGTATAATCTTTGCTCTTTGTTGTAACTTCAATTAAAACGAAGTGGAAGTCTTCAACATTGCAAAAAAATCAAAACTGTATTTTCCTCACAAACTTACAATTACAGTTGCGGTTTAGTTTTTAATTTATATTATGAAGTATTGTGAAGCAAACTTGTGATACACACTGACTAACATTTACTTAAAACTCAAACTAAATTGTGACTATTGACCAGGTGTGCTGGTAGGGTATTCCATTTTTGTGTCCCTAGAGACACCTGATGAATTTTCAGGTTCAGTGAAAAAAGAAAAAAAAAATATTTTGTGAGACATAAATCTGTTCCAATGATGGAGATTGATAAACTGTATATACTAACAAAGTCATGATAGATACCTTGGAACCTATAAAGTTTTAAATTTAAGGAGGTAGACCTAGGGTAAGGGACATAACTCTTTAAATCAGTGATATATTTGTATGATATTCAATTTCACCAAAGCCTAGCAAGTTTTCACTTGAAAGCAAATGAAATCTGCCCTAGTTACTTTGATGCTTACAGGAGATTGATGTAAAATGCTGAGAACAAACACTCAATGATTTGAAAGAGTTGTGTCCCTTACCCTAGGTCTACCTTCTTAAGGTTGTGAAAACATAAAACTAATCAACATTATTTTACAATAGGTCAGGTTGTGAATGTGTTACGAGAAGCTTGTACAGCTTTATCACACCAAGGTCCACGCTACCGAGCCCAGTTGACTTCTCACATCACTATTCCAGCAGCTTATAAAGCTGGGATTACGCTGTTTGTTAGACATAATACTGAGGTCTGCCAAGAACTCTTCAATGCTCCAGAGCTAGAACTAAAAAAAAAAGAAACCATGGAAGATATGGGATAAATGTGTTTATGCATATTTGTGTTTTCTTTTCATTCAGCAGTAATAGCTGAAGATTTTTATTGTACCGGTTAGAAATAATTATTTGTTTAAGATTTCATTCATGGTTATCAATTTTCATGGTTTTGTAAAATAACATTGGTTGGTGAAAAATTGATTTCATGGTTTCCCCAGTTGCCTGTTTAGGTTGGTGGAAAATTTGCATGCTGTCTAGCTGTGGCCAATATTTCAGTAAAAAATCAATGAAAAGGATATCCCATGAATGCATTTACAGTACTAATGCTCGATGCTAAGCTCATGCAGGTGTAAATGGCATAGGTATTAAGCAGCTTTTATTATCATGTACCATTTGTGTGCATATTGAGACTCATAATTGTCCTTTGATATTTTTCACTTTATGAAAACTGATGTTGTTTCAATTAAATCACAAATCTTGTTAATATAGAATGTTTTGTATAAATGATATAAGAATATTTATAGTTTCTGATGGTGTTATCTGACTTAACTTCAAGATTTCAATTTTTGTTTTGTTTTTTTTATTTTACAGCACATGCAATAATAATGTTCATTAGATAGAGTTGGTCTTCATTTAACTCAATGACATTTACCTAATCAACTTCCCTAGGTAATTTACTGGACAATTTAGAAAAAAAATTAAACTTTCAAGTAATATTTATTGAGTTTAAATAACCTCAATTGTCCAGTTAATTACTGAATGAAGTTTGTCAGGTGATTGCCATTTATTAAAACAAGAGTTGACCAACTCTATCTGCAGAACATCATTATATGTGCTGTAAATGAAGGAGATGGAGTAGGTATGTGCTGTTACAGGGACTACAATTGTTTCATTATTTAGATGACTAACTGAATGAGCGGTTTCTGGACATTTTGACATTCAAGTTCTAAATACTTTAAGAAAGTCCTACTTTTCTAAATATTTGTTTGTGTTATTAGCAAAAAAATGTTTAATGAATTTAAATTTAGATTATAGTGCAAACAATGTCATCAGTGATGAATTTAGTAAAGGAAGCTATTTAAGGAGGTAGACCTAGGGTAAGGGAAATAATTTTTTCAATCAGTGATATGTTTGTATCATATTCATTTTCACCAAAGACTTTCAAGCTTTCCTTTGAAACAGAATGAAATCAGTCCAAGTTACTTTGATGCTTACATAAGATTGATGTAAAGTTGTGAATACAAACGTTACAATGATTTGTAACAGTTGTGTCCCTTACTCTAGGTCTACCTCCTTAAATGTTTAATTTTTATGGTGTGTAGGTATGTAAATACTAAAATGTCACTCTTCCATTGGTTCAATCAGATGTATACATTTCTTTTAGACAACCATATTGTAGTGGTGTTGTATAAGCATGGGTCTGTCTGAAAATCAGGCATGGTGATTTATAACATATCTAGATTATCAAGGAAACTTGTCAAATACATTTGTTGGATCCTAAAAACAACTCCTCCTTCATTCAATTTCTTGGGTCTGCTATATATCAAGAACTAATATCTGCTACTATGAAAATGTTATTAAATGTGGAAAGATGATTTTCATGTATTGTTTATTGTTTGAAGTTGCAAAAGAAATTATGACTAGAACAAAGGAGCGTAGAGAATAATTGATAGCCGAAAAGGGAAACCATTTTTTCTTTCAACTAAATCATGTAAGTTTTTCAATAGCTTTGTTTTGAAAACTAAACTGTCTTTATTGAGACCAAATGAGTCATTTTATTTTTCACATGATTCATAAACTCATTAGGAATAGATGGATAACCAATATCCAAAATGTAGTCTACATTTATGTGAAACATTAATTGGTGTCAAAGTACACTGTAAAGAGGGGTTGGTAAAGCAAGGGGCCATGGGCCATTTGTCCCTTCTGTCAGGAAATGGTCCTTTCACATATAAGAAATTTATATGGTTGCCCTTTCTAAAAAAAATTCCTTCCCAACCCCTGTGTTAACTAAGATGGCAACCTTAAAAATGGCAAGGCTTTACTAAAAAAGGGCAGGGTGTCATTGAAAAAAGGCATGGGCAAGTGTAAGGGTGTTAAGAAAATGAAGGCAGGTAATATGCCCTATGTTAGGTTTCAAGCTGTGATGAGTGTTTAAATATGAATTGTAATTCTTTCATTCTCCCCAACATTTCAGTTTTTACCAGGTTGTGTTAAGTGTCATTTACAATTGCAATATACTTATTATTGATATGTACTTCTGGATATTACATCAATTACATTTTTATGCTCTGTCATTCAAAAAATTATATTTACTCAGATTTTAAGAAGCTGTCTTCTAAAAATCAGACAGGAGATGATTCATGCATGTCAAAAACTCAACGTATTCAGTTTTATTTCTTGTTCAAGAACAGTTACTGATCACATAACAAGTCTTAGTTTTTTATTTGGTTGTTGCAATTATGTAGATTGTGCATGAAATTGGTACTTTACAAGAGTTACCATTTTTGATTTGGTTTCATAAGTGGGAGATTTATGTAAGATTTTATAAAAACTACAGATCTGAATGCAGAAATGATCATTGTTAAATGAAAGTATTTGTATAGCATATCTAGACAGAAAAAGCATTGTTTGTTTGGTGGGTTTTTCTTCACAATGAATCACTCTACAACTGGCAGTGTCTGAATTTTATGTGAACCGGTACTTAAATGTACATAATTATGAAAGTTTAGCTGTGTTATTTATACTAGACTGTAGATATAGTAAAATTTGTCTGTACCAAACTCCTTTTAAACTTGAGCAGTGATTGTGATTAAAAATTTGAGAAGAAATCTGGTTAGGACAGGTCATCTGTTGATTAAGGGTTTGGATTAGATTGGTGTCATTGTGTTGATGGAAGTTATTGTTGGAATCATTTTTTTCACAGAACTTTATACACTTTAAAACGTAATCAGGATATAACCATTTATTTACGGCCATGTTTAGAAACTTTGAATGATTTGAGGTTGCCTAAGAGCAGAAAAAATTTAGATTTTGAATCTCAAACAAATGGTATTTTATGAAGTTGTCAAGTCATCTGAATAGACCTAAGTCTGTTATTGAAGACAAGACTATCTCAGATTTTGTATCAATGTGTTAAGATTTTTACCCATGCATGTTAATTCATTTAATGTTTAATTACATGAATGAAGACAAAGTTTTGTGTCACATTTTTTCTTGCTATGATGCCATTTGCTTTTATTCGTAGTTAAAATTTACCATCTAATTCTTGGGTTTTTGAAAGAAATAAAACTTCTGCTGCTTTTTTTTTTAATATTACCGTTTACACAAAAATTACAAGTAATAAATTTATGTGTGCAACCAATTATTTAAAGAATTTTTGAACCTCTGTTAACTAGACACTTTTTTAAACTGTACACAATTTTTCTTTTCAAAAGCAGTTTGGTTTTTACAGCTTTCACAGTAAATAAATTATGTTAAAAACATTTTGCATGGTGAATTTTAACTGAGACTATTAAGCATAAGTTTTTATTACAAGTAATGTAAGTGCTTGATGGCTGATATTTTTGATCTGTGATGTGCTTTAGTACTATTAGAGGATATGTATATAATATACATTGTTATTTATAATTCATTAATTTTACAGTTTGCAAATAAATTGTAACATTATGCAATGAGAAATACGTCTTGATTGTAAATTGGCCTCAATTAAGATTTTAAACTGCACCTTCAAGATTTTATTCTGAAAAAAAAATGTGATGCACTTGAACAGGGGGGCTTTATCAGCTTTTTAATGTATCACAAATCTTATACTTTCAAATCTTGAAGTTACTTTGAAAGTATTTATATTTGTTGCCAGTTGGGTATCAATTTTTTTTAAAATTCCAGACAAAATACATTTCCCCACTTATTTGTACTGTGGAAAATGTAAAACCACAAATTTAAAAATCCACAAACCAACAATTTATCTATAATCCACAAAAAAAACTGATATCCACAAATAAAAGTACTTTCACAGTATGTAATAAGAAAGTTGGGTTTTCTTTGGTAGACATTAGAAATTAGATGATCATTTAAAAAAATAAATCCATTAAAATGAAGAAATGTTCACCAAAACAAAAGTAGATATATGTACCTATGAAGATAAAACATCAATTTAAGGACTAGGTGTTAAAGATTCATACAACAAAGAAATGTTCATTGCTCAATATTTTGATATTGATAGCCTGTAACCACTGCAAAAAAAACTATATTGACTTCTATTCTAGCTACATGTACACGTAGTTAGACTGGCTGATAATTCCCACATTTCCTACTAAATGAAAGTGATTTGTCTAGTCTTTATACAATTGCAAAGAGTGCTGAAATTCCAAGAACTTCAACTTCGGCCTTGTTCAAACATATATATAATGTACATACAATAACAATTACATGTGAGTACAAATAAACAAACACATTTGTACCTAATGGACATTTTGAAGTGAACTTATAGGCATTATCAAAATGGCAGAATAATACACTTTCTACAGTCTTCTGAATACAACTTAGTCAAATCAATATACTGAATTGTGCACATAATTTCTTGTGAGTGAGAATAGTATTTCTCATTTGAATGCCCATTTTCTACACATTGTATACACCTGTGGTGTGAAAACATTGCCATTGGTGAATGAGGCACATGTTTCCAAAGTCCTCCATTCTTTGGTGCTTTGAAATCTCTTCATTATTATTAATGTCATCAACTATTATGTATTCAAAGGTAGTCTTCTTGTGGTCTTGATATGTAGTAGGAAAATTAAAGCCTTTCTACTTGTCCACCCAAATCATTAGTAGAGTAGATCCTAAGCTTGGTTTTATTTTGAACCATATTAATCCTGAATGATATTTGATATCAGTATCAAGAAATGGATGACACACAGTTTCAGCGATGAGTATTTTTTAAATGGAATTCTTTCAGATAGATGAAAAATAACAGCATGTTAGTCAAATCTTCATGATTCCCAGTCAAGTGTGAGTAAAACAAGTACACATCAGAGCTCTTCATCCTACTTGATCCTAATGTTTTGTAAATATTGCCTGATACCCTTAAAAACTTGATTCTTATTCCAGAAACATATAAATTTTCTTGAACTGCTTCTTTACTTAGTTCACCTATAGTGTTGACATCCCCATATTCTACATTGGACTTTGTCTTAATAATTTCTTCTACACTTTTTGATACACATTTTCCTTTAGAAACATCACATTTGATATATTTTGAAACACATCCATTGAATGTTTCATTACAAAAAGACCTTTTGGAATATTTCACTTTTTCATTCCATATATCACTAATTCCATCAAGAACCATAACTTTACCTAGCGACATTGGCGCGAAGGGTGAATGGGTAGGTAATCCATACAACTCTGGATAATCCGTCGTGGGATCTATCCCAGCAGCTGATTGCCTTTCTCTAAACTCAGTCCAAATGTTATCCACGAAGGTGTGGAATAGGTAGAAAATTGGATCAAAAGCTGCAATTTCTATTGTTAACATTTGTCCACCTATCCACACATGAACATCATTGTGAATTTGCTCTACGTTAAAACCTGTCTCCGCCCCAGGACTGGTAATGTCACTTAATCTTCGCTTTGACAGAATCCTGTCCACATCTTCTGATGACATCAGTTTGCCTTGACCGGCCAGAAGACGTCGGAGATGCCCATACCCAAAATGTGTTTCCCAGTATTTGAATGCCCCTTGTCTTATTGGCCCATCACCGCTTCCCATAAAGTCATCTGTCCAGATTACACAGTTATACGGTTTATCCATGGCCTCATCTAAAGTAACATCCCAATAAGGCAGTGTTACAGTTGATATCTTCTGTCTTAATGCATTCTCCATCCTAAAATGAAAACATTGTATATATGTACCAAGTACCTAAAAATATGTTTGCTTCGTTTTCATTTTTTTTCTCTCATCATTTTCTCAAATAAATAGACATAAGAAAGAATCTATTTTACAGAAGGTGTTAAAAACAGGTCCTCGATCCAGTCATGGTACCAAAGTTTTCTATTTTAGTGCGGGAATATTTTAGCCTTGGTGCGGGTCCAGAGTCCGTAAATACAGGTGGTTTACAAATTATTATTAGATATTTTTGTCAAAAAATAAAACATTGTTTCAGTAACTGTGTGCGTCTGAGACCCATCTTACTCCTACAATGTAATCGGTTGGAATTCCGTTTCTCCGTACCCCGGCAGAAAATAACTTGCCAGAACAACTTATGCTGGAGTACGGTCTATCTATGAGCATTTTTAACTACATTAAGTACGGACTTCTGTGTAATTGGCTTTCCCGTCATTTTGGTCAATAAAATAGCCCTGTTCAATTTTTGTTTAGTATTCGTCGATAGTCGTAAATACTAATACTCTTTTTTCAGTTCGACGTGTTACCTTTTATAATTCACACTATTTTTACAAGTCAAATATGTTGTATTACAACCATGTTATGTAATGATCTCATACCCCTGGCTATTCTTGTTTTTAAAGTTGTTAAATCAAAGTTGGGAACAGAGAAGCCAGTAACTCTGCTTAAAGAGGGTATTTTCAAGAAAGTAAACAAAAATTAAAAATGTTACACTTAACACTGAGCACGTGTTATAAAATACAAAAATTCCAATCATATAACATATTCAAATTGAAATTTTTAGGATGAAAAGTGTTGATCGTTATCCAGTAATCACAGGTTAAACAACAGAAGAAAACAATAATAAAAAGACATCCTAAGATACAAATCTCTTGAGAAAAAATATAAGGGTCCGGGTTAGACCCCCCCCCCCCTTGAATCTCTGAATATACCACTTGATACTTACATGAGAATAAACACCCTGTGCCAGCCCAGGAAGTTGGGTCCAATATGGGCGTTTTTGTTGGCTGATGATCGCGCATGTATATTCGCCAGGAGGTCATATTTGTTCAGACTTACAGACTGCAAGTAAAAAAATCATACACGAATTGACATAAATCAGGCACCAGAAAAAATATGTCAGGGCGGTCACAACACAGTCCTCGTTGTTCAGTTTTATTGTTTACACATTGAATCGACTGTCACTCAGCATATATATGAAATACACGTTTTCCGCTGACATGATAATGCTATTCATAAAATAATTTCAAAAGCTTCCAGCCTCTACATTCCAAGTGTTACATCTCAATATATATTATATACACAAGTTACATCTAGCTCACGTAACATACATTACTCGTTTCCTTCTCATGCTCACTATGACAATACTAACCAGAATATTATTAGAATTAATGCACGAACGTACAAAAACATCACTTGAATTTTATTTGCTAGTAATATGTACTAATGAAAATTGTATACCGTATCGTTTTTCAGCAGATTGAAGGCTAAATGTAAGTCCTCCCTCTCGCGGTGTGAGAGTTCTCTGTATTCTTTTCTTATACGTTCTTTCTTTGGTGTATAAAGTAGAGTTCCTAACCATTCTTGGTCAGAAGGAGTTATGGGTATTTCAAATTTGGCTGATTTTGATTCCCCGCTTGGCTTTCTTGGAGGCACTGGAGGTGCTGTATTGTTGACAACGGTCCCAACAACCTTAGCTTTGCCATTGACGATCGCCGAGTGGAAAAATATTCCCTGGGAGTCTGTTTTCTTTGCAAAGATGCTGATGGTCAAACTTACTAAGATCCGTATCGTCAGTTTCTACATGGAAAGAGTGAGGACGCACGTGAGCATTAGTTTTAGTGTTGTCAAAGCTTGAAATTAAGAATCAGAAAGAAAAAAAGCATTTTTGAGTATTTTTTAGAAAGTGGACAAATATCTTCACGAAAAGCAATACCAGACGTGAATTAGCAACGATGGTGAAATTATTCTAACAAATAAAAACTTTCAACTTTTAAACTAACTTCTCAATGAGGTTTCGATAATTTCAATATTTCAATCGAAATAATTTGTGAAAAATATCGAATAAAAATATACTTCGGTAAGGTACAAGAAACAAAATTAACATTCAATTTCATAATACATGTAAAGTAGTACCATGTTAAATTCGATTCGAGATGCAATGGAGGGAAAACAATAATTTCACACTTAAAAGTTAATGTTTCTGGTTAAGAGTATTTCTAACTTTTTTTTTTTTTTTTTTGGAGTAAGGGTATTGTTTCCATTTTCCGGATTATAGGCATTTCTTTTCTCATTTATTGGAGCAAGAGTATTTCTGGTTTGAACGTGAGATGAGCATAAATAGACTGAGGAACACAGTCTAGTCAAGCTTCAACCGGCGCTGACAGAATCCATGCAACACCCGAATTCATTTAACTAACTTACCAGTTTCATTATTTGTGTTAGTTCATCTAAAATATCCAGTTAAAAAAAGTACATTGATTTTCCTTATAATCCATTCAATGTGAGTTCCCATGTTTTAATTCAATGTGGGAACCACAAGGAAGTAGCCTGAGGAATCAGTATGACATTTGTGTTGACATAGAATCTACCGATTTGGATCTTCAATACGAGTAATATAGTTATTTTTGTAGATATTTTTTTTATGTTCAAAGTAAACGGGGGGGGGGGAATCCACGTATGTTTTCCATATGCTTTGAGAACACTTGAAAACATATGTTTCTCTTTTTTTTCACTTATGAAAGTTATACTTAGATTTAGTATATATTCAGAACTTAACTTTGGATTGTTTCTCATCAGTTTTTCATATGTTAAGGACCACTATGAACAACATGAAAAACACATGTTCAGGACCAAAAAAAATAATTATAGGTCCTAAACATATGTTTCCATATGTTGCAATTTTTCATGTGTAAGTACAAGATGTCAACTAACTTTGAATAAAAAGTACTTCCGTATATTCAAAATTATTCAGAACGTTTATTTTGCAAAAGGATCAAGTAACTTTTTTTAAGGTGCAACATGTATATGTATAATGAAATGTATGTCCTTTGCTTCTTTTGAAAGGACCAACCCATCAAGACATTTTAATGACAGAAATGCAGGAGCGGATCCAGACACTTTGAAAAAGAAAAGTGGCAGTCGTCGGGGTTCCTCAGAAAAAGGAGGGTGCTAGGATATTATTTACCATTTTTTGTCAATTTAACACATGATATTGACTAATTTTTCAATAAAAAGGAAGGGTGCCCCCCCTTTTACATCTCCACCTGGATCCGCCACTGGAAAAGAGCCCACATAGATAAAGCTAGAATTCAGTGAATGTTCTCATGTTTATTTGATAAAGATATTATATTGCCCCCTTTTATGGCAAACGACCTTTGAACATTCGGAAGCTTACCAAGTTTCAATTTCTCATGCTAACTCATCAATTCGTCTCCAATTACAGACAGTATATTTTACTACATACAATATTTCATGCTCATACGACCACGTTGGTAATATTGATACTTGTAAAACTCATCAATTTAAATGATCCAAGAGGAAAAGTTCGTGTGGGTTTGGAAGAAATACCCAGAATTAGGTCGGTTTCTGTTCTGCTGACCCACTGTTAAAGTTAAGTCATTTTGACATAATTATCTTGGTTGTATATGTTTCCTACTTCTTTGGTGATTCCTGTAAGTATAGACTTATAAAATCATAGTCTTTTTTATAAAACCATTTTTATATAGGTTAAAGTCACATTTAAGGCAACCCTGGATGCTTTATATGTCACTTGCCCACTATGGAAATAGAAGTGTATGGAATATTATCTTTTTGCGTTATAGTGCACATCAACATTGGTATATTTTTTTTCCTCGTTTAGAAACACCATTTTACGAGAACTTACGTTTTTTTTTGTGTCTATGGCTATAATTCCATGGTCCTTTTTTTATTTTATTTTATGTTATTCGTCATTATTATTTTCCAGAGACAACTAAATGTTAAGTTCTAAAAATGTATTAAATGTGTATTGTGATTAAAACATGTCGTAAGCTTATAAAAATAAATATATATTCCGGGACAAAATCTTTCCCCGTGTTGTGTTAATGTTAATTTACAAAAAAAAATGCTTTTTCCCACGATTTCAAGGTTAACTTTTAATTTATCAAAATATGTTTTTTAATGACCAAAAGGACATTCACTCTGTTTAACTTCACCTTTTTGGTCACAAAAGAACACACATACAGTTTTCTGCAAAGATATACAAAAGAAGTTGTTCCCTGTAAGATTCTGGTAGACGTTAAAACCTGGTTCAACCCACCAATATGGAAAACCTACCTTTATTGACTTAGTAGTCTAATACGTCATATCAGCCTAGGCCAATATGACGAATTGGACGAATAAAAGCCTCATTGGATGGCTTAATCTGATATTGGTTTGTATTGTATAGGGTTTTTTTTTTATCATATTTAGTCTATTCTCCGAACGTTCACATTATTGCGATGTTATAAAGATCAAATAGCAATCATTGCTTATACAAGTGAGCTACTTGAACGCAAGTTGGTGGTTTTTGCTATTAACGTGCATGTTTAAGATTTTATCATCCTTGCCTGATTCTTACAAAGACTTAAAACTAATTTTACAGGCCTTAACCTTGAAGCAGATTTCCGAAAGATATTTGTTAACTGACCAGCTAAGTTGGTTAAAGAAAACAATTTATTTAAGCTTCATGTGACAATGAAAGATTTTGTGTCTATTGTCCAGTCATGTCAATTTGACAAGGCTGTCCACCCAGACAGGTTACTAAACCCTAGACTTTATGTAACATTCTACCATCTCAGCTGTTGTTAAACGTGAAAGTTATGACGAATACAATCGTATAACGGCCTCGAGCTTTAAACTGTGTTTATTGTTTATATATGTGATCTTTAGCAGATAGGGCTTTCGGTATTCGGGTGCTTCTGGTTTGTATGGGACACAACTCGATACTCGAAAGATTGTTCAAATATGTTGACAACCAATTTTCACTTATTCGTATTATCCTATACATATATTTGGCTGCTTGGCACTTTTTGGTATATATGTATGTTACAATGATGGTTGGTACATGCAGCATGGTATATTAACGTTCACGTCAAATACTCGGTCTTTATTCTGGCCTTCTAAGAAGGCATGTGAACGACGGAAATTTAAAAGCAGCACTGTCCTTTAATCAAATGAGGCAACAGCAATTCGATTTTCTGGGGGGAGGGGTGTGGGGGGGGCTGTGTTTTTTTCTGAGACAATTTTCGCCTTTTTCGAAAAACAAATTTTTTTTTCGCAACTAATCGAAAATTTTTTTTTTCAAATATATGACTAGAGCCTTAAATGCTGATAGTAATACAAGCAACTTTATTTTCACATTGCTGAAGTGGCAAATTATTAATTCGGTAACTGAATTTTAAAAATCCATAGCCACATACCCTCCCCAAAAATCAAATAGTTGCAACCTTAAAGCGGATCCAGAACTTTTAAAAAGGGGGTATATTTAGAAATTAATATGTATGGAGGCTGGATGCAACCATTTGCTCAATTTGTTAAAATTTTAAATTTAAATTTTTTTTCAACAAAAGGTGGTCCCCATCGGAACTCTATACCATTGGATCCGCCAGTGAAACGGGAGTGTACGAGCTCTGGCAGGAAATCTCAGACAAACCCTCTTCCATTGATTAAAGAGAATTCGTTAATATGGGAAGCTATCGTTGAAATACGAAAATGGAAATCTTTATTTACAGGAAAGTCATTGTCCGAGGGTCCTTCTCCTTTAAATTTCCTAAATTACTTCAAATACAGAATTGCAACTTCGATTACAGTCATCTACGAGTTGATGTGCACGTACCCTTTAGTACAAATATCTTAAGTGGTCGGTTGTCCATTAACCGTCAAGTCCACACATTTTAAGTGACCACTCAGCCTTGTAATACACATCATTCAGTAATACCAGCTGTTTAGGACCGCCTACCATTTCGTACACATGTCACTCAAACTTATGTAATACCCATCTTGTACTTAAGGTGAGAACTGACTATATTCTTTATTTCGCCGTAAAATATGTACATAACCGGTATAGAGACATCAGTTTATACGCCTCTGCTACTTGTAGCTTTCATTGTGTTGCTTGCAGTAGCCCTGTTTGGGCGAAACCGAGACAAAAAGGCATTATCGGATGCGCCTGGGCCATGGGCTTGGCCAGTTCTTGGGAATCTTCCTAGTCTTGGCAGAAAACCACACAAGTATCTTACGAGCCTTAGAGATCAATATGGTGATGTATACCAAATTATGATGGGAAGCAGGCCAACCATTGTACTGAATGGATTTTCTACAATTCGCAAAGCAGCCGTGAAACAAGCAGAGGACTTCGCTGGACGTCCAGACTTTTATTCTTTCAAGTTTCTAGCTCAAGGGAAGAGTATGGGTTTTAGTGACTATGGACCAAGGTGGAAACTTCACAGAAAAATTGCTCAGAATTGCCTCTCTTCCTTCACCAACAAGAAGAATAGTCCAATAGAACAGGCCATCATATCGGAGGCTGAACTTTTAACCAAAAACATGTTGTCATCCAACGGTAGACCGATTGATCCCCACGATGAGATTTATCTGTCAGTTGGAAACATTATTTGTGCACTTTGCTTTGGTCAGCGATACAAAAGGGATGACGAGGACTTTTTAACTCTGATCAAGTTGAACGACAAATTCATGGCCGCGATGGGCGCCGGAAATCCCGTCGATATCATGCCATGGATGCGCCACTTCACGAAACGATCATTTAACGCATTCCTTGGAATTCTTGAAACCATGGACAACTTCAGTCTTAAGAAACGAAAAGAGCACATGGATACATATGACTCTGCAAATATTCGTGATATTACAGACGCCTTGATTCGAGCCACCGAAGAAACTTCCGAGGAGGATAAACTAGAAGTCGGGCTCACTGATGAGCATATCTTACTTACTGTACAGGAGCTAATTGGTGCTGGTTTCGACACTATTGCGAGTACTTTGCAGTGGAGCGTTTTGTTCATGACGACACACCCCGAAATTCAAGAAAAAGTTCACACTGAAATAAGGAACCATGTTGGTAAGGAGCGTTATCCAGAGTTTGATGATCTAGAACGCTTGCCGTTCACCGAAGCCACTTTGATAGAAACAATGAGGCATTCCTGCATATTTCCGTTTGCATTACCTCACAGTACTACGAAAGACACGGAGGTAAATGGGTATTTTATACCAAAAGACACTTTAGTGTTTATGAACCTTTGGTCAATAAACCATGACCGGGAAACTTTCACAGACCCTGATAAATTTAGTCCGTATAGATTTCTTTCAGAAGACGGTAAATCGGTTGTCAAAATAGATACATTTTTACCATTTGGTGGCGGCAGAAGGAGGTGTCCCGGTGAACAACTTGCTAAAATGGAACTGTTCTTATTTTTTGCCACGATGATGCAGCGATGCAAATTTTCCCCAATTTCCAAGATCATGCCAGTAATTGATAGTAAATACGGACTTACGTTAAAACCGGTGGACTTCAAAGTATTTGTTCATCCAAGATAAGTAATATTGTTTTTGTAGAATACAAAATTAAATACATTGCAGTTATAGAAATCCTTATTGTTTTGTTGCTTCATATACCAATAAAGGGAAAGTGGTTTTGTCTCCTTTAAAAAACAAAACAAAAAACAAAAAAAATGTACATGTATGTCTAAGATTGTTGATGAAGTTAACTATTTAGCACACCTGAATGTCCAACCAGCTTCATAAAAAAATCTCAGTGTCTGTGGCTTGTCAGCTTAAATAAAATCATGCAAGGGAAAACATAGTTATGTACAATGGGGAAATGAAATCAATTAACAATGAATTAGCGCTCAGTCTGAATTAACCTCACCCCGGTAACATTGTCAAGCTGAAGAAAAATTAGATATCGGACCTTTAAGTGTCAGTCCCTGTAAGAATCGGGCAGTGGGTGAAGCATGGTGTAAAACCCATCATTTTGATAACTATCTGAATCAAGGAAAAAAGACAATGTTTTCCATACTATGTTTGTGCATTTAGTTATAATTTCATTGAAATGCACTGAAAATGAACATTTCAAGGGCAGATAACTCTGTCAAAAACCTCATTTTCTAACATTCTATTGAAAAAAAAATTGAGCAAAGTCAGTGATGCAGAGATCATATCATGGTCTTTTAAAATAAAAAAAAAAGTATCCTTAAGTGATATTACATCGTCAGATCGATGGGGCTTTGACATGCCTGTATCTGATTTTTTTTTCAATTTTCCCTGATTCTTACAAACACTTACACTTAAAAGTGTCAGGGCTTCATCTTGAAGGAGGATACAATAGGGGTATTTTAAATTGAAATAGTGTGGCAAAATCATCAAAACTGCAGTTCCATTTTATCAAAGAAAACTCATCGGGTGAGAACACAGAACATCTGAAGAGACAAAAACCCAAAACTATTTGAGTGAACAACCACAATATCTATAAAGAGATAGAGAGACAAGAACCCAAAACAAGACCAATTACATGTCAGGACCTGCGTCACATAATATAGAAGTTGTGTACTCAGAAATTCTAGCATGAATTGGTGAAAAAACGATTACAGCTGAAAAACGAGTATTCTGAACATTTATGCTCCTTAACTTGAAATACAAATTATGCTGAAGTAAACGTTAAAACCGGTAAGAAAATATGTCAAATATGTCACAATAAATCAGTGTTTTACCCACATTTTATACCAGAAGTAAATCTATGTTCACAGCAAAAGTTTCGAGTAAATCATACCAAGTCAGAGTACTCATATTATTGTGACTTTATTTTTTTGTGACTTTTTTCCTGTGACTTTTTTTCCGTTTACCTGAACAACAATTTGTTAATGAAAAATTAGTCATCAGTTATCGATCTAGTCCGCTTGACAGTGTGACTGAAGGGTGGGAATTGAGGGCTTGCTAAATTGTCAAATACTAGCAACGCAGTCCATAAAACAACAATCTAGAGTGTATGAAAACATTTACAATATTATGCCGATGGTTTACCTTAAGTTTATACTTTTTATGAATAGCGCCACACATTAAAAATTCAACACATCTGCTTACCATATATAACAAACAAAGTAATATCAAATGAATTTACCCTCAATTTAGGGGTACCCGTCTATTATTATGATACATCCGAACCCGTGGTTAAAAAAAGTAACGATAAGGGCAAGTTCAATTCCGATGAAGATATGATCCCGACCAAGGACCAACTGTTTTAGAATTAATTAAAGCACAATTATCGCTCCTGAATCTATGGAACGCCGTAACTGCCTTCTGTTAAAAACTTTCATTATATGATGGTACTTTGACATTATATGATGGTACTTAGACATTATACGATGGTCCTTTGACATTATATGATGGTACTTTGACATTATACGATGGTACTTTGATGTTGTATGATGGTACTTTGTCATTTTGTAAAGACAAAAGGAATCATGGGAAATTAGAAAAAAAAAAACAAAATGGAGGAATCACTCATGTTGAGTGTACTAAAGAAGGTTTATTTGAAGCATGCGTTTGTACATTTTGAAAGAGAAAAGATAACACCAGACATTGCGGGTATGCTTTCGAGACATGAATTAGAAGCTCTAGGAGTTTCAAATACAGCAGACATGATGAAGGTTCGAATTGAGTGTATTAAATATGGGACTATTAAACCACAGAAAATTCAAGGAAGTTCCGGACCTCCTAAAGTTTACATGAACAAATCTACACTTGAAAATTAACTTGATAATGGATTCTTGATCTCGGATTTTGCAAAGCACACCGAAGTTGGCGACACCTGACAAAAACAATTTAAGAGTGTTTGAGACGTGTTGTTATCACAGCATTTAAGAAACATTGTCATTCTGCTAAAACCATCAACACCACCTATTATTAGGAATCGCCAGCGTACATGCTTATGGTTAGTGTCTATATGCCACAAGTGGTTAGGCCCCATTACGTTATAAACTGGTCTGTGAAGTCATCCCGATTTCCTTGTTTGAGCTCCAGATGAATCTAAACGTTGAATAGAGTCTCTTAGACGCCATCTCTGTACTCTAATGCCTTTGGCGATTAACATATGTTTAAGCATATTTTCACCACACAGAGGAAACTCTTGAATAGTTTCTCCTAATACAACATCAAGGTCATCATCGTTAAGTTCTGAAAATGTACGCTTACTCAGATCAAACTGTGCCATTCTTCGATATATTATACGTTCAGATACAAGTAAAAGCTTTGCAAAATCCGAGATCAAAAATCCATTATCAAGTTAATTTTCAAGTGTAGAATTGTTCATGTAAACTTTAGGAGGTCCGGAACTTCCTTGAATTTTCTGTGGTTTAATAGTCCCATATTTAATACACTCAATTCGAACCTTCATCATGTCTGCTGTATTTGAAACTCTTAGAGCTTCTAATTCATGTCTCGAAATCATACCCGCAATGTTTGGTGTTATCTTTTCTCTTTCAAAATGTACAAACGCATGCTTCAAATCAACCTTGTTTAGTACACTCAACATGAGTGATTCCTCCATTTTGTTTTTTTTTCTAATTTCCCATGACTCCTTTTGTCTTTACAAAATGACAAAGTAACATCATATAATATCAAAGTACCATCGTATAATGTCAAAGTACCATTGTATAATGTTGAAATACCATCATATAATGAAAGTTTTCAACATAAGGCGGTTACGGCGTTCCATATGAATCTCTATAATCACTTTATCATGAATAACATAATTTAGGGGGCTTGGGTATTTGTATTTGCTTTGTTTTTTATCTGGAAGTTTCTGTATAAAAAAAATCACTAGGGAATGGTAAGAAGAAAAACTCTGAAACAGGACTATACCACCATGAACTTATTTTCTACCCAAATCATAGATAGTTAAAGTGTAATATATTAATACAGGGGCTTAGCGGCCTATACGCAAATACGCAGTTGCGTACTTTCGGAAAAAGTTTCAAAAATAAAAACACACCTTTTAAAGATGAAATAAAGGTTATTTATCACATATGCATACCATGAACATAGTATAGGCTCTGAAAAACTGTCTCCAAAATCGTTAAAATTCAGGAGTTCCCTCAGGGCTTTGCCTTGCCGGACTCACTGGGGGCCTTGAGCGACCCCCCCCCCCAAGACCCCACGACGTAATTTTGCGTACAACTAAAACAGGCCTAGCTACGCCCCGGAAAGATTGTGTACGCAGCTCATGGAAAATATTCTGAATAGTAGCATCCACCCATTTGAATGTAAAAACATCAATAAATGTGGATAACGCAAATGTCGTGTATATAAGGTCTAATTTTAATTTCTGAATCAAAATAATACTTTTGGGCGGTAACAAAAATCCTGATTCGCCACTAATATCATTGTCTTACTAACCCGGTCGGATATACAGTTTTATACATGTATTATAGACGAAAGACCTTCAAAGAAACGCCCACTTTTGAACGTACATGTATCAATCTGCGGGTTTGGATGTATCATGTGAAACGACGGGTACCCTAAAATCAAGATTAGTTTTATTGATATTCGTCAACATTTAGCAATTTACATCGAATTTAACGACAGTAAATGCATTAATTTTTTTTATTTGTGGCGCGCTAGTTTGCAGAAATTAAAACAAGGATAGGATTTTATATACATGTTGAAATAAACAAACGTATTTTCGCGCAAAAATATGGTATGAAAGCTATGAATGATACATCCTTTGTGTTTTGTTATGCATATAGTTCTCTACACCAGCCACACGTACAATGTTTGATTGTACAAAGTATACGAGTAAAATAATAAAATATATTGTATCCTTCGAGTTTTAAAAAAAATATGTATGTACAAAGCGGTAATACAGTGTGGTTATGTTGCTACAAGATTAAAGTCATCACAACAAAAGTTTTATGGTGGTCATTATGAATTCGTGGATTGTAACGGTGTATCCATTTGCATGTATTATTTTGGTTATTTTATGTTCTTTGTTGTGTGTGTCTGTTTTTCATGTCTGGTCTTTGCCCTGGATTACATTCTTTGAAAATGTGACTGATTTTGCAATATGGCAAAGTGATTTTTTAATATTGGAAACCATTTACTAATATTACAAAATGTGACATTTTATAATATTACTAAACCAGGAAATTGTAATATTAGAGAATAGATTTTCAAAAGGACAAAATGAATTTTTAATACTGAAAAAAAATTTTCTAATATCAAAAGAATAATTTTGTAATATTAAAAAAATAATTATTAAATATTGACTTTTGTCTACTTTGGCTTGCCATAGATTTCCGCTAGAATCTTTGTTCCCTTATTATTTCGCTCTCTTTTACGCAAATATTCTGCCAAAAAGTGCGTTGTCATAAGAAACAGGTTGTAATTTAAAAATTCCGCCCCTATAACTTTTTTTAAAGCCGGAAATTACGACATCGAAAATCGAGGTATTATTTATGTCCTTCACCCCTTACTCACAACTTAGCCATAGGTATTTCCCGTTAGAACAATCTCAAGTAAGTGAAGATTTGATTATTTAGTTCCTAATATAATACAGCCTTTTTTCTCACAAAATTATGCTCTTTTTGTGATGTTACGCATGCTTTTTGTCCCCCTCACCTGTTCTTTACCTGTATTCAGGTGTGCAATTTGAAAACAGTGTTTATTCCGCCATTTCTTCAATCAGCAATATTTTTTCCTGAAGAATTTGTCAATTATTGTGACCATACTTGTTTGTAATAGTAAAATGACATTATTTTTCATGATTAACAACTTAAAACTTGTTTAAAACGTTGTTGACTCACATTTTCACCTGATAATTGCCACTTCCGGTTTACTTCCTGGAGTAAGGTTGGTCACAAAATAAAAAAAATTGTTATGATTTTTTGATAAGTAAGCCAAATTGACTCATTCAGAATTTGAATTCTGATCACTGCTTCTCTTTCTTTAATATTTTGATGGAGAAGTTCAGAAAACTTGTTGATTCGATTCAATTCAACACTGTCTGAAATTGTTGCTACTACATACATGTACAAAGTATTTTTTCTTTGTTTATATAAAATAAACAATATTACCTTTCCCCCATTCTAGACTTTAATAAGTATAAAATATAGAATAGAATTATAATTATGTTGTATTGTATACCTGCAATAAAAGAGATTAGCACCTGTAGCTTTAATTATTCAACCAATATTGCCCCGTGCGGGTCTGGGTGTTAAAAGAATAGACCCGCAGCAGCACTAAGCTTGTTTTAAAAGGCAACTTAATGGTGCTCAGAACCCTTCTGTGATATATTCTACTGAAGTAGAAACCTGATTGGGCTCCGCCACAAGAGGTTAAATTCCCAGACCCTACCTACCTCTCCCTATTTCCAGTGACAATCAAAATTTGTTGACCCATTATCCTTTGTCCATCCCATCTTTCATCTCATCATCATCATGTCACGTTCATTTTATCATCCATTTCATGTTCCTCGTCTGGATATAGCTGAAATATTGGTGCTTGGGTGTTAAATCCCAACAATCAATCAATCAATCCAGCCAATATTAAAATCTTTTGGCATGATACAGGAATTACAGAGATCGTCTAATACTCGTATTTTGTAGTTTTGTTGTTTTGAACTGCATGATGAGGAATGATACTCCGTGGAACAAAGGCCTATTTAAGTATAAACCGTGCCCATTTTGAATTATTTAAATATCTTTGTCACCAGTTAACATAATTTTTAAACTTAACATCTCTTTATTACAAATCTCATTATCAGTAAAGTCCTGTTGCAGATCACGTAGTAAAGCAGGATTTCAATGCATTGCTTATCTCTTTAATGACAGGTTTATGGTTTTACAAATTCAATTTCAAATAAATATCAGAGGCTTAATTACAATTACATGTAGTCACAGTTCATGAAAAGTTAGGCACATTTTAAGAGTTTGTTGTGATAGTTATTGGATATTATTTGTAATGCACATCCTTAACCTTATCATGTTGGAGGATGGATTTTTATTTATAAATGTAATTATTCTTAATTTTCATCTTTAACCTTCTTATCATGTCCAACGTAGGATAGATTTTTATTTATATAAATGTAATTATTCTTAATTTTCATCTCTAACCTTCTTATCATGTCCAACGTAAGATAGATTTTTATTTATATAAATGTAATTATTCTTAATTTTCATCTCTAACCTTCTTATCATGTCCAACGTAGGATAGATTTTTATTTATATAAATGTAATTATTCTTTTAATTTTTCAGATGTATTCCTAAAATGTTAAAATATCTTTTATTATTGGCCATACTGGCAGAGACTGGATGGTCTCAGGATAGAAATACAGTTATATCAAATACTGATGGATATAAAATGGATAGAGCTCCGTAAGTTTAAATAGAAATGCAGTCTTTCTGAAGGTTTGTCAGACCGTCAGATATCACCGGTAAAAATGTGACAGGACTGCTAAAAAAATCTGGAACGCCAGACCGGAAGTCTGGAAAATTTTCGACTGAACCTTTGGAAAGACTGGAAATGTAGATTATATTCTTTATTTATCGATATTGGAATCATAAGGGACAGAACTGCTACAATTATTTTAGTGTATATTGCCAGTTTTAAGATATTAGAGTTGAACAAATGAGTTTACACACTATACTCAGCCAGTATATGCATGGATCGAAATTTACTTTCAAGAATGGAAGGCTCTGAATATTTCCAAGCTCCAAATTAATGGTGAATTTAAAAAAGCCAGAAGTCTTCAGTAAAGTGTCAATAATTAGTGTTGAGCGTCATGAATAGGGTAAATGATTTTTGAAATGTCTTAGGCCAGAAAAAAGGTGTCACAGATTTCAGACCACCATTAATTTGAACACTGGGTGTGTAGTCTAATATATATAGAAATTCTCATGTCTGTCTTTGTATCAGTATTTCCATCCCGCATTTTGTTAATTAATCTTCTCAAACTGTAATACCATGCTCTTGACCATGAAGTCTTAATTATGATATGTAAAATATATTTATATATACATGTGTATTCTCATTTTAACAATGCCTCTTTGACAAGACAACTGTGTTTGTGCATGAATCTGTAGTGTCAAAATTTGAAGACTTTCATTGTAAAAAAAAATGTTATTCATATTTCAGCACCTTTTTGGTGGTAGCTCCTAAAAGAATCAGACCAAGTATGGTCATCCAAGTGTTTGTAACTATTCTTCGACTAGAATTCCAGCAAGTGAATGTCAAAGTGTCTGTGGTTGAAGGCAAAGTCATGTACGCTGGTGCAGAGCTTATGTTTGACAGACCAGGAAGTCGTATTATGCAAATGAGGGTACGTTGTAATTATGATAAGAATCAATTGCCTATATTGCCAGCACTTTTATGTGTTTTTGCAGAAATTGTGCCAAATTTAATTATTGTACCTTGAAAATTACTTGAATTTTTATTAGAATATGATGTTGATCGGTTAGTATTTATCTTTAAATTTCTGTTTTGATTCCAATGTAGTTTTTGATTCAACACTTAAGGCTTGAGACTCATTTTGAATGTCTTCAAACATTTTGTGTTTTTATATCTGTCCCATTAAGAGCCATTGATTGGAATGATTTAGTAATCAGCTTCAGAATTACAGGGTATACTATGTGTTAAACTTTTGGCTCAATTACTTTATATTTCCTGTTTGAATTACTATAATTAGGCATTTAAATGAAAAGTATTTGTTTCTTGTAGATGCCAGCAAATGCGAGAGCTGGGAATTACATCCTGAAGGTAGAAGGGAGTGAATATGGTAGTACTAGCGGAAACATTTTTTACAATGAAACTCGTTTAGAGTTCAGTCCCAAACAAGCATCACTCTTTATTCAGCTGAGTAAACCAATCTACAGACAAATGCAAACAGGTAAGAAGAAAATAAAGGGAGACAATTACACACCTGCAATTTATTGTTTTCTACTTTTCTCCTTGGTAGAAAGAAGAATAGATATTGTGAAATGCAGCAAATACACCATCATATGACCTTTATTTAAATAGTATATAGAGAGATTGTCAAAAGCCCCAACAACAGAAGTAAATGATGAGCAGAATGATACCATAGTTTTAGGTTCAGTCAGTCTGTCTGTGCACTGATAAGTTTTCTTGAATTTTTAAGGATTTTGAAATGTTGACTTGATATTTGGTTTGTTGTCGAATCTAGATGAGTTAGTGATTGAGTTTGAATTTTGGTTTGACCAGATAATCTTTTGACAGAGTTATATCATTTTTATTTAGATCTTTGTGGTTGGTGCATTCTCTGAATCTTAATTACTTTTCCTTTGATGTTGCTGACAAACATTTATTTATGATAGAATGAGATATGGATGCTTTTCCGCCCAAAGACCACCAAATTATTTAGTTGTTTTCAGTATAAACATAAGTCTTCTGACTCCATTTCTTTGTGAACAATTTAAACAGAAAAATGTTAAGAACAGGTACCTAATCAAATATTATGTATTTTCAGTGCATTTCCGTGTTGTACCAATTTTGCCAAACTTGATGCCGAGGTATGGTAGTATGACCATTTATGTTCATGTGAGTATTACTATAAAAAACATGCAGTACATTGATTGTTTTTAATTTAATTTTTCTGAAGCCCTGCTTTTGACTGGTATGACTAAAAAATGCTTCAAGTGATTTCAATGAATTTTTTTGCACGATCCTGTTTTCCTTCATTCTCTTGCTCAATTACTTTGTTTTTGTAATTTCTTTCATTTTGGGGCTTAAACCTTATTACAGGATGGAGACTGTACAGAATTTGAATGAACAATGAGGGTATAGGCACATATAATGCACTTTAGCACATGATTTCAAGTTTGAATGTGTGATATGTAATATCTTTGAAGTCTTTGTTTACTTGAGGTATTTTTAAAAATGTAATTAATTGATTTGTTTTCTTGTAGTGTTTTTAAAAATATAATTAATTGATTTGTTATTTATAAACAAATTTATAAACAAGCTATCATTTGCCCTTGTATTCAGGATCCAACAGGATTTCCTGTCAGAAGATGGTTGGCAGTTCAGACCAATGCTGGAGGTCAGTGTCTTATAAATTAATTTTATATTGGTTTGGATGTTACTACTGAGGAAATATTATTTCACGTGATTTTCACTTGAATTTCACATGATTTTCACCTGAATTGAGCAAATAAACTTCGTGATAAATTTCACGTTAAATTCAGGTGAATCGAGTCTTCACATGAAAGTCACATGAATTGATAACACGAAAGTCGTGAAAACATGTGAAAATCACATTAATTTCACGTGAAGCTCGATTAACATGAACATCAAGTGAAAAATATTTGTCTGTGTACATACATCTGGTAACAATACATTTATTCTGTTGTTTATTTATCTTTTTTTTTTACTATCAGACAAGCTTGCAAAAATTCTATGGAACAAATCATTTATTTTAGGATTTTCATAATTTTTTTTTGTGATGGCTATAAAGATAGTTCTGTGTGACTCAACAGATCTTTTGATCATTTTTAAAATTTCAAATTAATCCTCCTTTAATAAGCATTATTTGTGTTTTTACAGGCCTTGTTAGCCAGAGTTTTGAACTGTCAGATCAACCTAACTATGGTAACTGGTCCATTGTTGTGGATGCATTTGTAAGTATAATGTACATTATTAAACTTTGAATGGATTATGTATATCGTATTCTATTAAATATAATCTATTTAATTTTTATGAGTATAAGAATGATATGTGAATGATTTAACCTGGTTTGGCCATTGCAATTCAATTTGTTTGATTTGAGTATCTCTCAGAGATATTTGAAGGCCGAATTTCATAATAAAAATCTCTAATTGAGTTCTCCCTCAAATACATCAACTAAGATTTTAAACACTCTGATTGCTTGAATTAAAAGACTTGATGAAAATGGGCTCTCATGAGTGCTGCAGTTAACAAATGAGAAGGCAAAAGAGTCAAGTGTTTTTTATGTGTTTCCAAAATTTTATTCATCTATGACTGTTGACTGTCTTGTGTAACTATAATTACAGTAAGAAAAATAGAGAAGTGAGTTTTTTCATATAACTGTTATGGTTTTCTTACAGGGTACGAGGTATACACAGCACTTCTTGGTTGAAGAATATTGTAAGTATTTTTTATTCTACAATGATATGGAACATAGTCTACAATGTAATTATGTCACTTTAGCAATATGAAAATATGATAATGTCATTTTTCCTATATAAAATTGTTGTAATATCACTTTACCAGTATAAAATTTTTATTATGTAATAATGTCATTTTTCCAATATAAAATTGTGGTAAAGTCACTTTATCAGTATAAAATTTATTATAATGTGATAATGTCATTTTTCCAATATAAAATTGTGGTAAAGTCACTTTACCAGTATAAAATTATTGCAATGTGATAATGTCATTTTTTTTCAATATAAAGATGTGGTAATGTCACTTTACAAATATAAAACATATCAAAATGTGATTTTTCCAATATAAAATTGTGGTAATGCCACTTTACCATTATAAAATGAATAATAATATTATATTTCCATTTTATCACATTAAAAAACAGTTGTTAACATGTATGTTTATATTGCTTATTGTTTAAAAAAAAATTCTTGTTCATACAGACAACAACCAGTTTCTAGAATTTTTTGAGATACTTTTAAAGGTATGATTTGGTCAAAATTCTTTTCAATCTAAATTTAACCTTTTGGTAATATCATTCATGTAGAGATATATTCACTTATTATTCTAGGGGATCCCAGGTTTGATGTCAATGTTACAGTTAAACCCTATATTATGGACAACCAGAGGGCCATTGGTGGTATAGTCAATGCCAAGTATGTATTCTTGTTTCAGGTTTTTTGTATCATGGGCATCAAGTATAGAGTATATAGATATCATTTATGTCTCAGGTTTTAGTTTATGTTAGAGTTTATGCAGTTAAGGCTGTTCAAATCTAGCTTCTTGGTTCTCAGACTATTTTTTCACGAAAACCAATGTAGAGAAGAATTTCTTTTTACCTTTCTTCTGTCCATAAAAGTGATTTTGGTGCTTTTTACATTGTTTACAGAAAGAAAAAATACTGAAGGAGGTGCTTTTACTTTTTTATAACTTGATATAACAATTAAGATAGGTAATAATACAGTAGAAAAAAGAACCAATATGGTGAAATGCAAAAAATGCACCAGCATATAACCTATATCAAAAGAGACGAGGGAAGGTCTGAAAACCAAGTAATTAATTTTTTTTTGGTCTTATTATTCTGGAATGTATTGCAATCCTCAGGCCTATTAGATCAAAAATCTATACATTGTCCATTTATCATGACTTCTGTTTCCAGTTGGTCTTTCAAGTACCATTTGACCAAATCTTTTCTTTCTTAAAGCTTCAACACAATATTTACACCATATGGGACAGATCAATTTCTATTATGGTGTTTTTGAATTTGTTGTACTGGAGTTATGTCCCTTTTTATTTCTGATAGCTTCACAACAGCTTCATATATTTAGAGTTTAAAATGCTTCATGAGCTTAGAACTTTAAAGTATCAATTTTCAATGATAATGATTTTTAGTAGGACAAATTACAGATACACATTTAAAACTAATATAATTGAAGCTCTAGCTAAACTGCAAAAATATTATCTAGAAATGCCATTAGTCAAAATTGACGTAATTAGTAAAAGTCAATTCATTTGCAGCTAGCTGCCTTTGTGATTGCTATGTGTGTCTTTTTAAAAAAATACTTTCCTTATTGGTAACCTTTCATGTGAAAAAAAACGGCATTATTTCTTGTTTGATCATACCTGTAACCAAGAGTTTCCATTTGTTTTGCAGTTTCACAACTGGTCGTCCTACAGAAGGGAATGGAACTGTTGTAGTTAGTGTTTACCCTCCTGGTTCCCTGTGCTACCAGACACCTGCTGTCTGGTACAATAGGTCTGATATCATGCCAGTTCAACTTCGACAGGTCTACTCTTATGTAAGTTTTGGTACTGCTAATATAAAATTATGACTGAGTGGCAAGATATTTGAAAAGAGGACCCTTTATCACACTAAATTGAAAGCATTAAGATGTCCTTTATATAGTTTTTTGTTGAGTTCATGTTCATGTTAACATTGCTGAAAGTGGGTCCTTTCTTGCTTTATGACAGCTTTTCAATGTAGAAAGAGTAGAGGTTTTTGAATGAAAAAAAAAAACAGTTGTAAATGAAGTAGTTTTTGTTTTCTTTTGAAAGGTAGAGGGACTCTGGGCACATCTGTGTTATGGTAATTTGGTCACTGGTTACCTAATTCTGAAGTATATTGAACAAAAATGTACATGTTTGTAAGGAACTGTTGAGTATGAAATATGTAAACTTAGTAATAACTTTCAAACATTTTACAGGTAAAAGGACCTATCTTTTTTGAGTTTGATATGGACGAAATAAGACGGGAAGTGAGGTACAAGTATCCACAATGTACCACACTAGAAGACTTTGAGCTACAATTCAATGTTAGTATATACGACTGGTTCTTCATGATGACAGAGGAGGGATATGCTAGTACTGTTATATTCAGTTCTAGGACAAAGCTCCAGTGGGTTGGAGATAAGGTCAGATCCTATAAGCCTGATTCCACACTGACTGTACAGGTAGGAAACTATTGTCAATGATCATATTATTTACATGAATAAGTATTGTTCTTGCAATTTCGTTTTATTATTATAACTTAAAATAGTAACTCATTTAGTTTCGTTATGTAGTTTTTTCCATTGTAAAATCACATTAGTTACATTACATCTCAGACTCTCTTTTAGTTTCATCACATTTTAAAACTACATGCAACTCTTTATTTTGATAAACTGATTGAGAATTTATTTGTTTAATTGCATTTATGTTAAAGTGCTGTATTGAATTTGCTATAGAATCTTGTTTCCATACTGACATTTGAAGTTTTGAATAACATTGTCTGTCTGTTTGCTCGTCCAGTTTCATTGCAATCATCTCAACTCCAATAAATAGATTTTAAATTTGGTATGTGGTTTTATAAATATGCACATGGGATTTTGGTTGCTGTGTGATATTAACTTCCTGTGTGAGTGGTTGTATACCTAGCATGACAACATGGGATTTTGGTCGCTGTGTGATATTAACTTCCTGTGTCAGTGGTTGTATACCTAGCATGACAGCATGGGATTTTGGTTGCTGTCTGATATTAACTTCCTGTGTGAGCGGTTGTATACCTAGCATGACAACATGGGATTTTGGTTGCTGTGTGATATTAACTTCCTGTGTGAGTGGTTGTATACCTAGCATGACAACATGGGATTTTGGTTGCTGTCTGATATTAACTTCCTGTGTCAGCGGTTGTATACCTAGCATGACAACGTGGGATTTTGGTTGCTGTCTGATATTAACTTCCTGTGTGAGTGGTTGTATACCTAGCATGACAACATCCACAACTTGTTTTAATATTTTAAGTGGGTAACACCATTGTATTACAGGTGGCAGTCATGCAGTATGATGGAGCAAGAAAAAATAACCCAATGGCTGTTACACTAGATGTCATGCGTATGAGCCAAGGACAAGTTAGCAATGATGCTTATTGGAGAATGGCTAAAACTCCAGTCAATGGTATAGCAGAATTTAGCATTCCAATAACGGATAATGCCTTAGATGGTGTTGAATTACAGGTAAGTACCCTTTGAATGATAGAATTTAATATTTTTTAAGTGCACTCTATCTTTACCACTTAAAAATTTGTGTTTTGCCCCAGAAATTTGTGAAGGTATGGTACTTTATTTGATTTGAGTGCACAAAACTATTACAATTGGTTATTCTGGGGCACCTCATCTATACATGAGGGCAATTAATCTATTTTTAAAACCTTCTATAAACAGTCTTCACCCTAATGTAATGTTGTGAAAGATTCATAAATGGGTACAAACACCAAAGGAGTTTATATTACAAAGGAAGTAAAAAATGGTAAAATGAATTTAAAACTGAAAGCTGGGTATGGGCAATTGGGGGCACATTGTGAAATTAATGGTGCTTGAAGATAAAGGCATGGTGCAGTGCCATGCTGAATTGATTTAGGGGAACCTCTAAAAGTGTTAAAACTTGATTGAAACCTCTTCCTAAAATATACTGTGAAAGTATTATTTTTCATGGGGTTCGTGTTTCTTCACTAATCCACAAATTAAAGAACTTTCAGAGTACTTGATACTAAGCCTATTTACTGTGGAAGAAGAACAATTCACTGGTTGCTGATTTTTCCTGCTTTTCAGGATTAGGTCAGACTACAAATTCAAGTTCCCAATGAAATTTAGAGATTTTAACAAAATCCCAACATTTAAAACTTCCATCAAGTAAGGAGGTTTCAACAAACCATGAAAGTTGATACCCAATATTAAAAGTACATTCCCATTAGTTTATTCATTGTTAGGTTGTTCAGTCAGTAAAGAGTTAATTGATTTTACTTGTGGCTATGATAGTGTTTAGCCATTTATTATTGGCAACTCTATTGTATATACTTGATAAAATTTGTGGAAACTTTTGCAGAGCTAAATGAATAATACAGTGAACCTCTTGTTAAAGCTTTTCATTTGAATAAATGTTTTTGAACAAAACAAGATTTATAGATAAATGTGTCCAGGAATATAAGCAATACATGTATCTCTACTTTGCTTACAATAAATTTTGTTTGTACATGTGTTTTAAAGAACTTACTCAGAAATGCTCATGTTTTTTTTTTCAGGCAAGATACAACAATGTCTTGAATACACAAATCAAAATGAGAGCCACTCGCTATTACTCACCTAGCAGTAGTTTCATCACTGTTTCCACATCAACAAAGAATCCTAGTGCTAATGAATACATGATTTTCCATGTTAGAACAACCAACTATATACCCAGAATATATTATCAGGTAATTATATTGCATAAATAGAACTAACTTCTCTCTGGATTTAAGCATTCACTTTCAATGCACATAACATGAAATTGTCATGACCTTGAAATACTTTATAGTAGAAAATTTTTGTGGGGTGCTTATTTTGGCATTTTTAAGTGATCTGTCTGAAAAAAAACAAAATAAAGTCCACCAAAAAATTACCATGAGCTTAAGCATTAGTGCACCCATTCTTAGCAACTGCGTAAATTAGGATTGGCAACATTTTTTTATATACATTTTTGTCTCAAAAATGCATTATTTTGTACAGACTATTCATCAAGATGCATTCATATACCAGTATTCATATGTTGTCTTTATTTATATATTTTCATGCCATGATGAGATATTATCATGATTTATGAGGGGTATTTATATATTTTCATGCCTTGATGAGATATTATCATGCTTTATGAGGAGTATTTATATATTTTCATGCCTTGATAAGATATTATCATGATTTATGGGGGGTATTTAGTTCATTTGTTATAGCTTCTAAAATAACAGTCTGTAATGTGGGACCTCCTATTTTATTATCGTGAAGGTACATGTATGTAAGAGAAGTACCAATACCTTTGAAAATTAGGATGGATGGTACCAGTATATAAAATGACTGGTGAGTTTTTTTATGTAACATTTTTTCATGTTTAACAATAACAGGTAATAGCTCAAGGAAACATCATCATTGGTGAGGAATTGGAGATGATATCAAGAAGGAAATCGTTTGCCATTGCTCTGTCTAGGGAGATGGTACCAACAGCCAGACTTGTGGTGTATTATATTTCTGGACAACCGGAGGAGATTGTCATGGATAGCATTAGTTTTTATGTCAGTGGACTCCGGGCTAATCCTGTAAGTATGAATCGTGATGTTACTTAATTATCTTAACAAGACTTTCATGTGAGCTTTTCACATGAATTTCATGCAAACTCTGTCACAAGATTTATTTTGCTCAATTCAGGTGAAAATCATGTGAAATTCGTGTGAAATTCACCTGAAATAATTTTGCCTGTGTAGAATAAATGTTGAATAAAAAATCATTTTGCTTTCATGTTTGCTCATATAACCTACTTATCAAATTCCAAAACAGCAGAAATTATTACCCCATGTTTGAAAGACTACCTTATTGGAGATAAAAGAGTATTAACTTCAATTGAATTATAACATATAACAAATATGGTTTTTATTTAAGAGTTGGCAATAATATAAATTTTGTCTATTGAAAAATAACATAAATTTTCCATGTGTATATTTTGTTTATTGCACAAAGTGCAATAAACAGTATATGCACATGGAAAATTTATGTTATTTTTCAATTGACAAAATTTGTATTACTGCCAATTCTTATAAATTAATTTTAAAACATATTTTCATCTTTAAACATGAGAAAAGTAGCTCTGAATTTAACTGAATAGGGGTGTGTCAATATTTTTTTTATCCATTGAGGTATAACAAAATTATTTTAACCAATCATATTACAGTATTTATCTCAAATTAATTTATTTAAGGTTAAAGCAGAAGTAAATCTGGGTAAAGATTTCACTAGAGACTCAGTTGAGATTCGAGGAGAATGTGATCCTGGATCTTACATGGCTTTCTCAGCAATGCCTCTGGACATCTACAGCCGAGGGATAAATGATGGGCTTACAGAGTACAGGGTAGGGCTAATTGAATATTGACAGAGGTGTTTTTACTTCAATAGATTCTCTGTATACTCGGCGTCACATAAACAACATACTGTTAAAATTTGAATAAAAATATTTTCTACGACTTTATTGACACCTACCGTCATTTAAATTGTCTTAAATGACTTGCTCATTCATTTAGCCAAACGGCTTCTCCCTAAACATTGAATCGTTAAATTCCGGTCAGATTTTAATTCTCGGTGCCAATATTTACATTGTAAAAAGTCGGCCATGTTTACAGTGATCGGGTTGCTTGGAGATGTTTAAATGGTTTGTCCAAAAACCGAAGAACCCAGAATGCATTTCGGCATTATTTTGGATATCTCGGATTTATTTTACGCGAACAACGTACAATACCGAGAAGTTGATCAAGCAGACGATTGTCACCGGAGTTTGACGGGAACTTACGAACTTCGTTTGTAAACAAATCGTCCTGTAGAAACCAACATGGCGGATATTAGTATGGGATTTTCCCGTAAGGATTTGTTACGCATGATTTAAGCTAATAAGCGACTTGTTCAGGGAGAATCCGTTTGGCTAAACGAATGAGCAAGTCATTTAAGACAATTTAAACGACGGTAGGTGTCAATAAAGTCGTAGAAAATATTTTTCTTGAAATTTTAACAGTATATTATTTATGTGACGCCGAGTATAGTTTCCATGAATGTTGACTTCTTTAAGTTACGCTCTTCAGATTGTGAATCTCTGTTGTATTGATGTAAAGTTACCAATTGTCATAAAAATTCTATGCGCAGTCCCTTAAAGCTTTTAGGATGTTATGATTGAAAGGAAAGTAAAGGTGTATTTCTGTCCCATAAATGTTTGCCTGCTGAAATTTTAGAACCCTTTTTCAAAAATTAGAACTTTTGTACATTGTTAAGCAGCATTTTCAACTAGAACTCTTTGTTTATTAGATGGGAAGTTGGAACATTCATATGTTATGGAAAATTTTTTTATTAGTGTCTCTCCATTTCCACCTAATCTTTTGACAAAATTAATTACATAGTATGAGTTACATATCTCTTATCAAGCGCAATGACATACATGTAGATATGCAAATTTTTCAGTTGATAGATGAATTGAACTCTTATGATGGTAATAACAGAAGAGCATGGCAACATCTGTGGAGGTTGAGTGAAACTGAGTTTGAGTACAAGTTTTTCACATCAACTGGGCATGGCATTGATACTACCACAACCATGGATGTAAGTCAACTATTTAAATTTCTTTTTGTACCTCTTCTTTACCAAGTAGGGATATATAATGTTCTTCCATATTTTTCATTTGTCAGGCTTTTGTTTTCTGATCCTGATAAACAATCCCCTGAATGATGTCAATTCAAAATTTTGAATGCAAAGCTGTTGACTGTAATTTACCAGACAATTGTTATATACAATTCTGGTGTATATTGCATAAATTGCCCTTGTCTGACACTTAAAAGATATGGATTGTATGGATACTCTTGATAATCAGATACACTTTCTCTAGTTCATATTCTGTTAAAATCTCCAGCAGTAAAACAGTAAAGAATTCAATGGTGAGTTGGTCCAAAGGTCTTTTAGGTCAAGATTATGGTGAGTTGGTCCAAAGGTCTTTTAGATCAAGATTATGGTGAGTTGGTCCAAAGGTCTTTTAGATCAAGATTATGGTGAGTTGGTCCAAAGGTCTTTTAGGTCAAGATTATGGTGAGTTGGTCCAAAGGTCTTTTAGGTCAAGATTATGGTGAGTTGGTCCAAAGGTCTTTTAGGTCAAGATTATGGTGAGTTGGTCCAAAGGTCTTTTAGGTCAAGATTATGGTGAGTTGGTCCAAAGGTCTTTTAGGTCAAGATTATGGTGAGTTGGTCCAAAGGTCTTTTAGGTCAAGATTATGGTGAGTTGGTCCAAAGGTCTTTTAGGTCAAGATTATGGTGAGTTGGTCCAAAGGTCTTTTAGGTCAAGATTATGGTGAGTTGGTCCAAAGGTCTTTTAGGTCAAGATTATAGGTCAATGACTTTCCATTGTTTAAACAAATGCTTTTTACTAAGCTTTAAATTTGCCTTTTCTTGAAAGCTTAAACCTGAACCCCGACAAAATAAATGTAACTCATGTATTTTTTTCTTTAACAGCAATCTGGATTGGTAGCACTGTCAGATGTCACAATTAACAGGGTTACAAGTAAGTATTTGAGTATATTATATATTAAATTCTAGAATTTTGATTGGATAAAAGGGTAAGTGGTATTCCATTATACCCCCTTCCTTTGAGTATACCACCCGCTCCAAGTAAGTATTTGAGTATACCTGTGATGATTTTTTTAATGTTTATATATAGATAGGAGTGATTTACCAAATGTTCCCTGTGTAAGAAATTTCGATATTTCACACTGTTAGATAAATTCTGTAATTTCACTCTTCCACTTTCTCTTGCTTAAATGTCACAACACGAATATCAATCTGTCTTTCATAAAATTTGAAAATTATGAAAATAGCAATGAATAATGGAGGAAATCTATATAATAAATAGGATAATCAATTGGTAATCGTGAATTACCAAATTTAATCACTTGTCAAGAACGCAGTAAGATTCAACTCATTATATCTAGTCGTTCTTCGGTGCTAATGATCATATTTTGGTTATTCACATCTCCAATTAATTATCCTATTATTATCTAAAGCACCATACTGAATAAGAACAAATAATACCCAGCATTGTTTAGAGTTTATAGTTTTTGTCTTGTTTCAACAACTCTTATTGGTAGTACAGCCATGCAGTTAAAGATATGGTTTGGAAACCTGACAGACCACAACACTGTCTAATCGAGAGGTCAATCATTGTCTATAAACAACTTTTATAATCAAAGACCAGTATACAAGGTTCTAGGTACATTTTTTGTGTCTAATGCTCTAGAAATTCTACAATTTTTTCTCTTTTCAGATGCCTGTAATTTCTCAACAGAGGGAAAATTACCTTGTTTTACACCAAATTTGTGTTACCATATCAACAAGACTTGTGATGGAATATATGACTGTCCAGATTGGGCTGATGAACAAAACTGTAAGATTTCCCCCAGCCCCCTACTCCCCCAAATAAGTTATCAATTTTAATTCTGATTCTCTTTTTATTTGTCTTTTTGTTATTAACATCATATAAT
Organism: Perna viridis; assembly: GCA_037379345.1. Classification (NCBI taxonomy): domain Eukaryota; kingdom Metazoa; phylum Mollusca; class Bivalvia; order Mytilida; family Mytilidae; genus Perna; species Perna viridis. The sequence continues at coordinate 26,512,646 of CM074515.1, forward strand.
TTTTTAGAAATATGTTTACTTTTTTGTTTTTTTCTTATGTACCAATTAATACTTTGGTTCAACCATGATGTCTAAGGATATATTCAGTTTACAACAAATCATACATGTTCAGTGTAAGTGTTTGTATGAATGAGGCAAAATGGAAAAAATCAGAAACCTGTATGTCAAAATCCCACTGATCTGACAGTAAAATGCTTTCTGTATTTGAAAAGACTATTATTTGATCTCTGGATTATTGGCATTTCTCAGACATTTTTCCATAGAATGCTAGAAAATGAGGTTTTTGACAGAGCATGATATGAAAAGTCTTGTCTGTTTTCCTTAATTTTGATGGTGAAAATAGTCAAATTGAACTATCAAAGTGATGGTTTTTTTTTCATACCATGTATTCCTTCTGCCTGATTCTTACAGGGACTGACACTTAACCAGTTCATGTTAGAGATTCTCAACTATTTACGTTGTCTCAGAAGATGGGAGATTTATACTTAAAAGCAATTTTTTTATGTAAAAATGCAATTATATTGTAAATAGTAATTTCAACCAAAAACCTCTCACAAATTTTACATTATTATGTGGGGGATTCTAAACTAAAAAAAATCATTGATTTTGCAGGAGTTTCCCCTCCAATGTAAGAGGGTGAACAGGTATGCAAATTTACCTTCACTATAAAATTTGTCAAATTATTGCATTATATTTCCAGCAAATATATCCTTCCCCATTAAAATCAGATGCTCTTATGAAATCCATCAAATCAAAATTCCATGCATTAAGGAAATAGAGGACAAACCACAAAATTAAGACCCACGAACAACAGTGTTTAATAATTGACTTGTTCCTGTTTTCTATAGGTCCTGTTGAAGATCCTCGTTATAACAACAGAACAGCTTCCATGATCGACAGAGTCAGTAGAGTCCTCAGATTCTATGAAGACAGTGCTTGGGCATGGAAAGAATACTTCACCAAGTGAGTAGAAGCCACCTCACTGATAAATATTTTGTCATTCTTCAATTTCCAGTTTATTGGCCATTCTGCTGAGATACTCTAAATTTCTCTCTTTTGTTTTTTTATTAATTTGCTGTACAGCATTTTGTTATAATGGAAGGTGGGTATAGGATTTGCTTAATATCTGTCTTTCCATTTATATATTTGTGTAGATAGCTTAACAAATTAAGTTGAAAAAAAATTATCTTTTCCCAATCCTTAAGGAGGTAGATCTAGGGTAAGGGACACAACTCTTAGAAATCATTGGAATGTTTGTATTCATCAACTTTGATGCAATCTCCTGTAAGCATCAAAGTAAATTACATTCTGTTTCAAATGGAAGCTTGATAGGCTTTGGTGAAATTGAATATGATACAAACATATCACTGATTTCAAGAATAATGTCCCTTACCCTAGGTCTACCTCCTTAAATACCACAGAAATTGGTATCATGTCTGAAAGTAACATGTTTTACAAATTTAGTTGAAAGATGCATGCACAGTCATTGAAGATTTGGCAAAAATTTTGAGGTTGGGCTAACTGAGCACTGGCCTTGTTTACTTAAATTTTGTTTTTCGCCATTCCTTAAATACCACAGAAATTGATATCCTACAGACAAAGATTATGTTTTAAAGTAATCATAGTTTCACACCACAATGCTGTTTCATCATTCAGATGATTTATTTATGAAGGTTGATCTAATGAAATATCTAAAGTTAGAGATTTAATTAGATGTTGATCATTTACATTTTGTGAAAAGATTTCCTTTAACTTTTATTAGGTGTTTTTTTTTTACTTCTTTTGCATTCTAATTGATTAAAATATTAATATAAATGTACACAATTTTTACAGACCTGACAAGAAAGTACAGTTCAGGGTGAATCCACCTAAATACCCACTGACATGGATGATAAATGCTATAGCAGTCAGTCGTAACCTTGGTCTGGGAGTCATGCAACAGCCTATCAGGGTTTGTACTGACCTTATTCTTTATAGCCAATATATTACACTTGCACATGTAGACCAGGCCTATGATGCAATGAAACTGAAAAATTAGAAATTTGTGTGTGCAATTAATTTTGAGATTTTACTCAGTCATAATAAAACTAATACATTGTGATAATTCACAGAAGTAATGAAATTGAGAGTCATGAAATCTTGTGACATAATTATGAGCTGTCCTAAGGGTTATTTATACTATCGCATGTTAAAATTATCATATTTGAGTTTTTATGAGCATGTTTTTTATTTAGTGAAAAAAAAACTTCCACAGAATTTATGTATTTCAAGATGTTCATTACAATTCAGAATTTCACTAAATAGTTTTTGCCAAAAAATACACACACACAAAATACTCATATCATTGATTGAATAAAATTTATTTGTTACTGGCAGTATGATGCAAGCAGATTTATGTACATGATCGTAGAAGCACCAGACATAGTTGTCCGTGGTGAACATGTTGGTATAAGAGTGACAGTTTTTAATTATTGGCCAGATGACGACTTCATTGAAGTCCTTCTGACAATGAAAGGATCAAAGGACTATGACTCCCTGTTAGTTGGAGATGAAGGTTATGTGGATTCTACAAACCCTCTGAGACATCCTGGGGATCACCAGACTATTATATTTGTAAGTACTAAGTTAATCTTATACTGTATATATTTGTCTTGACATGGATACTTGAATTAAGGACTGATTTTAAATGAACTTCAAAATTTGTCTTGAGAAATAGTTTTGTATTTCAGGCATTTGCTTTTGATTTGCTAGATTAAGGAGGTAGAACTAGGATAAGAGACACAACTCTTAAAAATCATTGGAACGTTTGTATTCAGCATTTTACACCAATCTTATGTAAGAATCTAATTAACTTGGATTCATTTTATTCAGCTTCAAACGGAAGCTTGAGAGGTTTTGGTGAAATTGAATATGATACAAACATATCACTGATTTCATGAGTTATGTCCCTGACCATAGGTCTACCTCCTTAAGTTTTTGTTTATACAAAACTGCAAGGCATTTTGACAACATGACTAAAAAATAGTAGTAGAAAAAAACTGCACCAATTAAGTCGTGACTGATATGCCAATCTCAAAAACACTTTCCAAGGTGTCAAGATGAAGTAAGACTCTTACTGAGTGGCAAGTCTAATCATGAGTCTTATCTTCATTCCTTGAATAAGTCATATTTTTATTACATAATATCAAACTGTACGGTAATTTCAGAAATATTTGTGTGGATTTACTATTGTGATTTTGTAATTTTCAATGAATGTGTGATTTAAATTTTGCTGTTTTGAGATATATTCCTTTTCAGTAATATTAAAACTTCTGTTAGCTTTTAATTATGGATAATATATGCCAATTTCATTTTTTGCAACAATAAAAATATCAAAATAATTTCTATTGATTAATTTGATTGACCATTGTATTTCAGTTGGAGCCTGGAACATCCAAGGATATCTTTATGCCAATTATGCCAAATATTGTGATGGGAAGTTTTAACATTTCTATTGAGTGTTGGTCATTCATGGACAGGGATTTCTTCCACAAGACTATTTATGTCAAGGTAATTAAGTGTAGAAAATTTATTGAAAGCTGTGTCAATAAAATGTTGTATGATACTGCTTTATAGAGGATACTTACAGGGAATTTATGGGTAATTTTACCCTCACTCACTTTCTCCATCCATCTGTAAGAATTTTGCACAAAAATCTTGGCACCCAAAGGAGGGATTGATTTCAAATTTGGTATGTGGCATTATATAGAGTGGGCATGCTGTCTTGATATTAATTTTTGTTAAACACTACTTGAAATTAGTGTGTGTGTGTATTTGCTAAGTATGGCCCTGCCACAAAAAATGGCAGTTGTCCTATAGTGATAGCTCTGTCTGGCCTGTAATTTTTTTGTCTTTTGATGTAGGCTTTTGATATTTTGCATAGATGCCATCTCAACGATATGTAGTTTTTCCTAAAAGTATGCATTATACTGTTACCTGTTATGTACACTTATTGGTGCATTATAGTAATTTCTTAGGTAATTGTGAAAACTTTGAAAGTGAGAGAAAAAACCTGTTTTATTTATGGTAAACATTTCTTAATCTAAGTTTTACTTCCTCTGGATGTAATTTTTTCACATTTTTATAATATTTTTTTTTAATTTACAATAATGAAAACTATGAAAGATATATAAACATTGATGCTTATTCAGTTTCTCACTAATTAAAAATAAGTTTTTGTCAGAATCAGAAACATGCATGTCAACATGGTCGAAAACCCACTGATCTGACAATAAAATCAATGACTGCTTCTCCCTTTATCATGAATCATACAGGAGATAGAGAGGTGATTAGTTGGCGTATAGTCTGAATTATGTGTTTGAGTGGGAAGACTTTCCTACCTATAGGCTGTTGCTTCTTTTAGTAACACTCTAGCTAAGAATCATGTAAAACTGTGGTACATGTTTGGAAAGCCTACATTGAATATTGAATATAAAATGCTCTAGTAAATAGAAAATATTATGTGGCTTTCCATAGAAATTGTGTTCTTAGGAGATAAAAATTATATGGAATGCACTATAGAATTCAAAATTAAGGGAAATAACTCTGTAAATGACACTAATATTCAATAGAAACTGTTGGGCTTTCAGTGTGGATTATCTCCTTAGAGCAGACAGATTGGAATGAATGATATATACCTGTAAAGCAACCTAATAACAAAAATAAAAATTTGTTGCCTTTTTAGTGGTGCATCACATATTACAGAATTTGCATAATTCTTACAAAGACTAATTGTACAGTACAGGATTTCTTTGAAGTTCTCCTCATGAAATGTATGGAATATCTGACATAGGATAATATCAATCAATCAATCAATCAATCGTTTTATTTCAGCCTGATGGTATACAGAACTATTACCATACTCCTTATCTTATCGATCTGATCAAGTACAGTTCTATTAAGATTCCTGAACTGAAAGTCAATGTTCCAGACAAGTTTATAGAACCTGAGGTCAGAGAACATTTGTATGTTCCAGGATCACAGAAAGCTTTACTCACATGCTTTGGTAAGTTACAGACATTATTAATTAAGTCTACATCTTCTAACATTTTCAGCAGGTTGAGCTAGCCAATTTTCAGCAGTACATGCCTTCATTAGTACATCCACATAGGAAAATAGTAAACCACACTGTAATTATATAACTTGCTTAGTAATTATATACATATTGAGGATACTGATTTGCTGACAAAATGTTATGCAGCTCCACATGTATTGGTCTTATTTTTTCTCAGGTCTGAGGTATTTTACTATTAATATAAAAATGAGGCATAAGGGCATCATATGCTGTAGTGCTGCTATATATCACAATTTGTTGAGTTAAATTGTGTGATAAAAAAATTACAGATTTGTACTGACAAAGAGTTTATTTACTTAAAAGATTCACACGATTTACAGCTCAAAATGTGTTAATTATGAATGAAATGAAAATTGTATCTCTACACAAAGAATTTGGTATCAGTTTGTTGGCATGTTGGAATTTCATATACGTGAAACCTGTCTATACTGTACCCCTTTTCACTGTATTGTTTGGTTCAGTTAAGGCAGATGTTTGGTTTAGACAGGTGTTTGGTTTACACAGGTTCAAAATACATTTAAACTGATACAAAAGTTCTTCAGTAGGTGTCTAGTTTAGACAGATAAAACAGTTTAAGACAAATTTAATGTTTGTACCTTTTTATTTAATCACAGGTGATGTAGTCACACCAGGATTTTTCACTGAGTTTCCGACCACTGAAGATATTATGTACAGACCATATGGCGGAGGAGAAATGAACATGTTTAACTTTGCCTATAATCTCATTACTCTACAGTTCAAGAAAGCCAATCAACAGCTTCCTAATGATGAGCTGAGGAGAACTCTGAAATATATGAACATTGGTAAGTGGTTCTTTCTACTATTTTTGACTAATTCAGAGGTAAGACAACAAGTTTACAAGTTATTTATGTTCTAAGCTAATAATAATCATTTCCTTCCAGTACAAACATGTGATCTACTTCTACCATATATAAGAATATATAAGAGTTTTCCAATTTCATGATTTTAAAGTTTGAGTTTTCATAATTTTAAACTTGTAATGTGTAAATTATTTACTTTTGACCCATATGTCGATGTGGAATGTGTAAGTTGAATTGCCAGCTTTTAATGATTGTATGTTGTACCGAGAGGTCATTTAGTGACAATTTTGTATTTATAAATATAGAAATCTATAACACACATTTTATTACAGCACTTCAGAGGCAGCTGAGTTACATGAATGAAGATGGATCTTTTAGTATGTTCAGGGATGATCCTTACCCAAGTATATGGTATGTGTCCTGAATATCAATTGATCATATAAAGTACCATATAGTGGGTTATTTTGGTGGGTGTAAAATTTGGTGATTTTCAGAGAAAAAGGTATATAAACATGTATTATGTTTCTTATTTTGACAGATCCATGCTTAGTACAGTTAGTACTTAAGCCCATAGTAAATATTTCACTAATTATTGAGGTGTTTTAGACTGCTAAAATATGCCAGAATTAGCACCCAGAGAAAATTGCCCACTATACTGTAAATTAAGGAACATCTTTCTTATGAGCATTGTAAGCAATTTTGGTTGCTGTCTGATATCAACTTACTGTTTTGTGGGAGTTTGGTATTTTTTCACTATATTGAATGATAAATAAATTTTTTGTCACAAAAGTCTTGGATCCCAGTGAATGGATTGATTTCAAATTTGGCATCTAGCTTTATATAAATAGGTATATGTTTGGGTGCTATCCAATAACATTTTCTGCCTTTTTGGGGGTAAACTTAGCATGATAATGCTAGCAACCTCATGTTACTTTATCATAACAAAGATTACTTCCATTTTTTGGAATACAGGAGAAAAAAATTGTATGCATTACTGAAAATAATGCATACAATAAGAGATTAAAGTTTAAAAAAAAGTACCTGTGTCAAGGCTAACTCTAGTAATCCTATTTTTTTTATAAGCACTATCAAAGTCCAAATGTGTCTCCAAAACTTAACAGGAAAAAAATTGAAAAAAAATATAAGGTTTTCCCTACATATCAATCCTACTTTTTTAGAGCATATATACAGAAACATGGGTATTTTTTTAATTATGTTTATTGTTTATTTTAGGTTGACAGCGTTTGTTGCCAAGACACTCCAAGAAGCTAGATTTGGAGAGTGGGAAAAAGATATGTTTATCCCAATAGAACTGTTGAACAAGATAGCAATCTATCTATGTAGTCAACAGAACAATGTCACCGGTGCCTTTGAAGAACATGAATTTACTCCTATCTATGACAGAACTTATGTAAGTTTTTTTCTGAATAATGAAGGTATTATGTATACAATCCTTTGTCTAGAAATGCAAGGGTGGATCCAGAAATTTATATAAAAAAATAAATAAATGAAAAGGAGAGGGGGGTGTCAGGTTATCATTTGCTCATTTTTGCCAAATTTTTACATAAGGGTTGGTATCAAAACTTATTAGCTTTTGTGGATATCTTTTTAGAAGTTGGGAAAAATATTTTTCAGGTGAACTTCTTTACATGAAATTAGATATTTTTCATATGGGATATATTTTGATGGTTTTTTCTTTACTGCTTATGGAGCTAAAGAATTATTTTTTTTTTGGTACTTGCAAATGGTCATTGTATTAAATCAAAAGTATTAACAAAATAATCTTTGTATAACCCAGCTTTGATATATCATGACCTTGATAAATTTAATTTCAGGGTCATTTAGGCAATATGCAGAACCAGAAAATGAGAGGACATCCTGTTCCATTGACAGCCTTTGTTATGATTGCCATGTCCAAACTCTCAGATGTCTCAGGGGTAAGTACTTAAACAGCCAAACTCACTGATATCTCAAGGGTAAGTACTACAAGTCAGAACTCACTGATGTCTCATGGAGAGTAAGTACTAGAATGTACAAACTCAATGATGTCTCCGGGGTAAGTACTAGAACATCTGTGATAAATAGTATTACCTAATTCTTTGAATTTTGACGTGAATTGTCTTGATGCTTTTTATTTATAATGATCGAGATTTTATTGTAGAGGCAATATTCCTTTATAAGTGCAATGTAATTATATTTTGAAGGAGAATTATTTACTAATGTCTCAGTGACTTTGATTTGCTCTATGACCATGACTAAACTGTTCATTTAATTAAGTAGTACTCCAGCTAAGAATTATGCAAAAAATACACGGTTGAAAAGCCTACATATTTTTATTATGATATATTTTTTTTAATTGCCATAGTAAACAGATATTAACATTCTGTGTTTCATATAACCTGTTATGTAATCTCTTAGGAGATAAAAATTATATAGAATGCACTGTAGATTTCAAAATTAAATGAGATAACTCAGTAAATGATACTAAAATACAATAGAATCTACTGGATTTTCAATGTTGATTATCTTCCATAAGCAGACAGATTGGAATGAATAATTACACATTTCATAAAATAGATCCATAAAAGAACTTAATTAGAAAAATAAAAATATGTAGCCTCTTTTAGGGTATATCACAAATTACAGAATTTGCATGATTCTTACAAAGACAGCTACTTAAACACATCTATGGTTATTGTTTTAGGATGCTTCAAATTGTATCACTAAAGCACGGCAAGAAGCTTCACAGTATTTGACTAATCGTGCTGATGAAATAGCGAACTCTGGGGAGATCTTTCAAATGGCGATATCTTCTTATGCTTTATCATTGGGTAGCCAAGGAGGCACTGGAACAATATTTAAGGAGTTGATAAGGAATAAAAGATCTGGTAGGTATTTCTTTTGATGCTGATGAACGACTTGTTTTTTGTAATAGATATGTAATTTCCAAAGTTACTTTGTACATTTATTATGTCAAGTTTCTCCTTCGAGATCAAATGAAATTTTGAATTTTTGAGGTTTGGAAAAATTGTTCTATTTTCATGAAACAAATACTAATCTGTTTTAGGTGAAGAACAATATTTTGCTGACTCTGAAATCCGAGACAATCCATCCAAATTTATCAACACTGTGCGTTACTTGTATCCCAGAATGCCACTTATTAATGATGGTTATGCTGTGCAGTCAACTGGCTATGCTCTTATGGCTCACATGAATACCTATGGCAATCTTGAAAAACGAGACCGAGATTCCATGATGAGATGGCTTCAGCTAATGAGAAATTATTTTGGTGCGTTTGCTTCGTCCCAAGATACTTTGGTTGCCATGGAAGCATTGAAGGAGTTTACTCAGCTTGATCCCAACAGAAATATCTTTACCCTTCAGATGACCCTAGAGTCTTCTGCTACTCATGGCTGGGTCAGACATGTTTTCCTCAACAAGGATAACTACACTAATACCAGACAAGAATCAGTAAGCAATTTCTTCTGTATGTCAAAGGCTTATAGCTTTATTTCGAAAAAATGACCTGGAAAAATCGCAATTTTTTGTTTTTATTGTAAACTGTATGAATGAGTTGAATATTTATTTTGAAAGTTTAATGCAATTTGTAGTTTTGCTCAGGGAAAAAGAAACTTGAAAGGCCTGAAAATTTTTTGAAGTCTCATTATTATATTTCTAACTACTTCAGTTTGGAATGGAGATTTGCTCTTGCTACACTTTTCTCAGACTTTCTTTGCTTTGAAACTTTTTCATTCAAAATTAGATGATGAAACTTGGTACAGATGCCCACATGGGATTATTGATTTATAATCATGTTATTTCAAGGTTATGAAATGGGAGACCATTTTATACCCCCTATCAACAAGTGGGTGGTATATTCTTCCATCTCTCATTTTGCCTGTCCAAATTTTTCTCAGTTGTCTTAGTAGATGGGTGAATTTCAAATTTAGTATGAGGCTTTATTTAGATTGGACATGTTTTTCTATATTACTGATACAAGGACGCTTACCCTACATGTGCACCTGGTCCATGCTCCAAGTTTTTAGTGGAGTCTTGAGTTGCTAATTTACTTTTGTTTCTTTGTATATAGTATTTTAGTTACTTTATGTTCTTTGTTTTGTTTGTTTGTATTCCATGTCTGGTCTTTGTGCCTGGATTATATTCTTTTGATTTCCGCTAGAATCTTGATTCAAGGTGCCCTTGATTACTCTTTGTGATTATGTTTTATTATCTATGATTCAAAAATCAATATTATATTCTACTGTTTTACAGATTCCTAATGTGTTTGGTCAAGCTACTGTCACAGCTTTGGGTATTGGTAGAGCTCTTATGCAGGTAGGGTAGCACACAACTTAAAATTTACAGCAAGATCATTATAAATTTACAAATTAATAAACTAAAATACATGTATATGAATTCAAAACCTTTCTGATCACTAGATTTTTTTTAATTAAAAAAGTAGTAAACTTGAAATATGACATACATGTATTCTACATGTACTACCATGTAGTACATGTATAGTAACACTTACTTAGCATAACAAAATCAATGTTCTATTTTTCAATTAGTCACTTGGTTTCTCACCATATTTCGATGTAGTTCCTTAACATAAGATTTTACTGAATAGTTATCCTAACAAAACACTGAAAAAGTACTTTCACAACGACATGAAAAAAGTGTTCACATGTGAAAATAGCCTCTAGGTGAATTTCACTCAAGTGGATAAAAGCTGTACAAAAGTAAAAATTCACATCAATTTCATGTGAAGCAGAACTTAATATCACTTTATTTCTCCTTCTCACTCTGTTGTACTTTATTTCTCCTTCTCACTCTGTTGCACTTTATTTCTCCTTCTCACTCTGTTGCACTTTATTTCTCCTTCTCACTCTGTTGTACTTTATTTCTCCTTCTCACTCTGTTGCACTTTATTTCTCCTTCTCACTCTGTTGTACTTTATTTCTCCTTCTCACTCTGTTGTACTTTATTTCTCCTTCTTATTCTGTTGCACTTTATTTCTCCTTATCCTTTTATAAAGCCAGTCTTATATTTTGGCAGCTAACAACAACTGTAAATGTAGAATGGGAGAAGTATCTCCGTGAGACTGTGGATCAAACCACATTCTTCCATCTCTATCTTGATGATGTACCCAAGTTTGGAGGCAGGAATAACTCCATCTTAACTCTTCATCCTTGTGTCAGGTAATTTTACATTGTTACAGCTTCTAAAATAGTTAACTTCAGAGAATAGAGTTGGTCTTTCCTTGATAAAATGACATTTATAACTTGGGACTAGCCTGGGTAATAAACTGGACAATCGACAAGGAGGTTTAAAACTTTCCATCAGTCATAGATTCAAAATCCTATCTGTCTCCTGCAGTTCATTACTTTACTTGTATAATGAGTAGAGCATATTGTCTTCTTCTAGACAATAGAACCTTTTACTCCAGTCAGGCACTTATAATTGCTTTTTCTGGTTTTTTTTATAAATGGTTTGACAAAGGGGTGTAATAGTCAGCTTCAAAAAAGAAAAAAAATTCATAAATATGAATATTTGAAAAATATTAGAATCCTTTTCTCAATTTGGAATTATAAACCAGGCCATGTATATTTCAAAATTCACTTGTTGGTGAATATGAATGTCTTCACTTAATGTTTATGTATATGCAAAAGAACATAAGGGGCCACTGGTTAGTTTATATGCTTGTTTCCAACTAAAGCATGGGCACAATAAAAAAAATAAGTCAACTTTAAATGACACTACTTTGCCTGATTATTACAGTTGGCAGTACCAGGAAAGAAGTATGCAGTCAGGTCTGAGTGTACTGGAAATTGATGTCCCCTCTGGTTACGTTGTAATGAATCACACTCTTAGAAATATTGTCAGACAAGGATTTCCACCTAATCTAAAGAGAGCGGAGTACTATGCCAGAAAAGTTGTCTTGTACTTTAGCTATGTAAGTTATTAGTTATTGGTAGTCAGAGGAAGAAATGAGCAAACATTCTCCTTGTTGGTGCTCACTTCTCGCATTTGTCTTTGACGGGGAGAAGTTTTTGTAATAGATTACGTAGACGTAAATGTCAATACTGTTATATTTCAAACACAATTTCTAAAAACCTCTCCTTGTCATCAATGTCTAGATTAAGCTCTGCAGTGAATGACTATTTTCTGTGCCAGAAAAAATTATATTGTATTTCTGCTACAAAACTAAGTTTCATGATATGGAAAGATTTTTTTGTTTGATGTTTTAGATTTGATTTTTAATAATGTGGGTTGTTTAATTTCTATACCTAAGAAATATTACAAACATTCAGTGAATTTCTTTTTTGACAATTTAAAGTTTAAATAATAATTTTGTTCTCTTTTCAAACTAAACTTACTGGTATGATGCATATCAAAATGGCTTTAGGAATGTTCGCTGGAAAGGGTTGTAAAATCTTTTAAGATCTTTTATGCTAGAACAACATAAGAAAAAGTAGATTGGGTAGTGTGCATCTTTTTGAGAGATAAGCATTTGAAATTTGGCAGGAAAAGGATTTCTCTAGATTGTCAATAGGTTTTGTTTTAGTAGGTGTTATCTATTAAAACCACTGAAGAAATAACGAAGATTTCTTAAAATCTTCTCAAATAAAATCTAAAGGTTTGTTTAATAAAATGGTCACTGATAAAACCTGAGATGTCTGAAAATCTGACAAAAATGGCTGAATATTATCAACGAACATCCTTAAAGGGAAACCAAAAGTAATACAGTGAATCATGTCTAAACTGAAAACCTGTCCAAACCAGACACATTTTGAAGTCCTTTCGTTTCAGTTTTAATGTATTTATATTTGGATAAATCGAATATGTGCCACAACAACCAAATTCTACAGTCAAAAAGTGGCTTGGTTTAGACCTGTTTCACTGTAACACAAGACACCAACAAAATTGTTAGATAGTTTCAATGTGATTTGGCACGAAAATTGTGACAAAAAGTTTACAACATAAACCACTCAACAAAACATGAATTGACTATTGTTAAATAATTACAGCTGGACAACAGTAAAACATGTGTGAAGTTTGATGCGTATCGATGGTATCCTGTTGCCAACATGACCATTCAGAACAGAATGAGGATCTATGATTATTATGAACCAGGTAAGTATTTATTTTCCTACTTTTCCAGAGGAGAGTAACCTCTCTTCAGTAGCATAAGAATGAAGTACTTAGGAAGTTCAAGATCCAAAAATGAGTATTTACAAGAAGCCTATCGAAATAAGAAGTCCAATCCAGCACAGATAAGTTTTTTTTTCAAAATATGTCCAAGGAGCTACATTATTGTATCTGTCATATTTAATACAAGGAATGAAGCCTCAGTATTTTAAGGATTTCAAGTTTTTTTACAATTTCAGTAAATAATAGATATATCAGAGGAGTCTGAATATAGCTTTTATAAAAATGCTGTGCTATGTTCAGAAATTTTTTTAACAAATGATTTTTTATCTATTTCAGGAATGCATAATACCACATTCTACACAACATATGATTTGTTTAACTTGAACATTTGTTATGTGTGTGGATCATATCAGTGTCCGTACTGTCCATATTTCAACGTAGCGACTGTCATCAAAGCGACATTTACTACAATAACATTATTGGTTGGATTTTTATTAAAATATTACATGTTAAGGACTACGTAATGGATGCTTTATTTGTTGTACATGTAGTTCAAGCACTTATATGGATTATCAGTTGCAAAACAAAAATTAGATTTTACATGGAAATCTACTACAGAACTATGCATATTGAATGACTTTGAAATAAGAATTATTTGAATTCTTTGTAATTGAAATTTCAAGGATCTTTTTGTTGAAAACTATTGAATTGTTCAATAGTTTACATTTTCTTTGGAATCGTAAGTTAGTTCCAAAATTATATTAAAAAATGACTTATCAAATTTAGCATTAGATCTCAATGATAATGTATTAATCTTATCAAGAACTGTATCTTACAATACTATACTTCAAAATGCTAGAACTTTAGTTTTGCGTTCCCTTTGCTGCATAAGTAAATCTGTTTGTACAATACACATATACATATCAAGGTTTTAAGATCTTTATGTCAATTATTTCATGACATTTTCATTGTTAATGACTTATTTGCAATGGGAGACTATTCTCTGAGCTTCCATTTATTTTTTATATGTTTAAAAATAATTTTATTCTATTTTTTTGTACAATGATTAAAACAATATACAGGAGATGAAATATGCAATATATGATATGGCTTTTCCATTTAAACATTGGCTATCATCTGAATGCATCTCAATATTGTATCTATGTGTAAGTAAAAAAAATCCTATGGTAAGGTATATAATTAAAAACAATTATTTTTCACTTACCTACATTAACCAAACTGTATGTGCCTACATGGATTGACATGCTTTTTCTGGGATAGCCCCAAAATTATTTTATAAATGTAAATAGTAATGGTCTACAAAAATGTAAATTATGTAAATATCTTTTGTGTATAGAAATACAGTCATCACATTTGTACATAAATCTCTCCACATACATGTATACATGTATTCCAAAGCTTTTGATAATGTTTAATTTGTATTCGTGGGATCCTTTGATTTCAGAGACTTTGGGATTATTTTAATGGTTGAAAAATTGTGGGATGGAATATTTCAAAGTGGATAGTTAAAATGTGCTTACTTATACCCCAGAATTACTTGCTTTTCATTGTATTCCAATATCAAACATCTAAATTTTCCACATTCGTCTTTGAAGGAAATCTAGCAGTTATCTGTAACTTGCTGTTACATACTTCAAGCCGAGAAATTTAATCTTTGTGTGTGTTCTTAAACAAATTAAATTCAGTAGCACAGTGCTAACATTGTATTGATGCCAAGCACAGTGCTAATTTGGCATTGGAAGAAGTCTAAATTCTAATTTTTATATTTAAATCTTCAAAATATCCAGAAATCTTTAAAGAATCCAAGCATATGAAATATAGGTCAAATAATTGCTGACAACGATATTAATTTGTAAAGTGTAATTAGATACATATTACCGTGGTTTTTGTGGTTGTGATGATTCTGTCATTTCTTGGTGCCATATCTTGTATCATATGTATAGTGCATCGAAGTGGTTGTTAGTACAAAATGTATACAACTAGAACTGCTCCTCATCCTCATTCAAAATTGGTTGTATGAAAGACTTGATATTAGTGCGCCATCTGTATAATTGTTTGATATTTTGCTTCAGTGCTTTAGAAATTTATGATTTTTGCTTTACATTTGGCATGTAAGTTGACTTTGCCACAACATAAATTCAAAATTTTCCCTTTTAAATTTCCCTTGCCGTGGGTAATAGAAAATCGAATTCTGGGGCCCTGTTGACTAATTGTTTTATGTTACATTATGTCAATACTTTTTTAAAATTGAAAATTGTTTTACCTCATTTAATACAATAAGTATTTGTAATTTTGTATTTAAAACCAAATAGTTTATTTCCATGACTTACAAGAAACAACTGAAATGTTTTACATGTATTCAGATGTGTTAGTAAACAGGTGTCACATTCTTATGAATAATCCTTATCATACCTGTCTACTAACATAGCAACTGATATCATCTGGTCTTTACTATCTTTAGATATATTTAAAGTTATCAAACTGCAGTGTCATGTTCACATTTAAAATATATAGATAATTTGATACTGTAAATCATTTTTTTTTCTTTTTTACGAGTTTACATTTTGTACATTCTATTATAAACTAGAATTTTTCAGGATGTTACATGAATCATCATTCCAGTTTTTACATTTTTATGTATTAATGTAAATTTTATTGTAGTAAAAATTTTCATATTGAATACTTGTATAATTCCACATTTTTTTATAACTTAATCAAACATTCCTATATATATTGGAAATAAAAATATTTTTTATAACTTTTCTTTTAGTTAGTATTTTTATTACTTTTTGTCCCTTGATAACAAGGTAAATACATATATCTTCAGCATTTGTACAACAGTGATTTCTGTATCATTTAACTATCATATCTATATTCCTACCCCTACTCAATGAGTGGGTTGTATATTGGAGTCACTTTGTCAGTCTGTCTGTGCAAATTCCGTCATAATTATCTTGGCTCTCATTGGATGGAATGATGTCAAATTTAGTGTGTGGCTTTATATGAAAGGGGTGTATATTGCAAGCAATTTTGGTTGCTGTTGGATGTCAACTTCCTGTTTCGTGGGCTTGGCCATTTTTTACTATATGGAATGATAGAAAGAAATTTTGTCTCAAAATTCTCAGCTCTCAGTGGTCAGATTGATTTCAAATTTGATGAATGGTTTTATGCGGATGGGGCATGTATTGTTATTCCATTGCATTCTAAGACCAACTTCCTGTCCAAATGGGAGTATACCTAAAACAATGTTTGCAACTTCATGTGTATTTGGTTTCTGATACATGACTTTCAAAGAGATAAACATAGCTATTGACTGTTCAGCCTCAAAATGAACAATGTTTATACATGTCTTACACCAATACACTCAGTGGGATAGCGACTTTCAATTTGTTTATTCTTGTTTATCCTCTTCATACAAAAGCATAATATTTTGCAAGAGGACAGTCTTAAACCAAAAAAGTAGTTGAAATTTTGGAAATCTTTTGATTTTCTTTATAATCCAAATGCAAGATCTACTCGAGAACTTCAATCTGGTCTCAGATATTGGTCGAATCACTGTAATCTTTAACTTCCTTAAGGTTCAGCTAAAGTCAATATCTAGGACAATCCTTTATGAAATGTTTTTATTCATAGTTTTGACAATATGTTAAATTTAGCACTGAAACATTGCTTAATGCATCTTTATATGTATATAACGTACAAACACAAGTCAAACTGGGGAAAAAATGTTTTATTACTTCTATTACATGTACTAAAACAACAAAAATGTAAACAACAAATTTTAGAATAAATCTACAGCTGTGAAAAACAAGAAATGAAGTCTGAAATTCATTAAGTTCTGTGCCTAAATGTATAATGCAGTGCAAGCTAGCATTAATTTTCTTGAAAAAAATGTCATTTCTGTAAATTTTGATGAATTGCGATATTTTATACCATGATCAAGCTAAACACCAACACCAGTAAACATAAAATATTAAAGTTTTCATTCAAATCTAGCAATTTGTCACAAATTATTGCAAGCTTGCACTGCATTATACATTTAGGAACAAATATTGTTTTTGACAGCTGTAGATTTATCCTAAAATATGTTGTTTACATTTTTATTGTTATTGTTGTATAGAAGTTATAAAATATTTTTTCCTAAAGTTTGATTTGTGCTTGTATGTTATATACACATAAAGAAGCATTTAGCAATGTTTCAGTGTTAAATTTAATGTATTATTAAAACTATGAATGAAACCATTTCATTAAGGAATGTCCTAGATATTGACTTAAGCTGAACCTTAACCTCTTCTTTTTCGCATAGTTATTTGCATAAGATGGTCTACAGGGTTATCCTTTTCCTATATATGTGCCAGAGATCTTTTTCATTTCCAGTCACGATAACAAATAAGAGTCTTCAGTGATTCAAAGATTCATGGGTAAAATTTGTTAACCATTATGAGGACTTAGTCCTTATGAAGTTGTAGCAGGACTTTTAAAATGGAGCAGGCTTCTTTTGATATATAAAACCCATTTTTTTATTCATTGAAAATACCTTTATTGCTATATAAAAGGTGATATGATTTTTACATTTAACAACAAAAATAAATTAGATAACAATAATCACAGATAATAAATGTACATTGCAAAGCAATAAAGTACAGTTATCTCTAATATCCAGGCAGGTGCTTTTATAATGAACATAAGCTGCCTGAACCAAGGACAGATGGATTTGTTTGTTAGAGACAGGTGTTCAATTTACACAGGTTTAAAAGTACAGCATTAATGTATTAATATCCTGCGTAAAGCAAAACTCTTAAGGATTTAAAGGTTAAATTGATTATCTAAGATTTAGAAAGGATTTCAGATACATTGGGTCTATAAAAAAAAAAAATAAAAGACTTCAGAAAAAACTTTAGACAGTTTTTAGTAATTTCAGGGTTGGAACATCAGAGTAACAATTTTTCACTTTAAATGGATTTCATTATTTTGAAGAACCTAGAATTGTGTACACCTTTTGTAAGTCAAAGTAAGGTTGAGAACAGGACAATGCCTCCATAATAACAATTTCATATCTTTATATTACTACAGATGCCAGGATATATATTGAAAAGTAATTTAAATTTTCATTGTATCATTCTGAACTCAAATCAACATGCACAATGTGATATCCATACAGATTCACCAGTGCCTGGTAATTATAGATAGTTGTACTTGATGAAAAGCATGATTAATGGGTAATGCTGAAAATGTGTGCACATATACATGGGGACTAGGTGAACTAATAGCAACATATGAAGAACTAATTCATAATCATTAAAACGAATCGCAGTTAATTCAAACATGAGACAGTAATATTATATACGCTGTACTAACAGGACAATTACATTATATGTTAAATTGGTCATACTTATAACATAAAATGGAATATAAATTTTGGCTTGAAATAAAAAAAAGATATCCACATGCAAGCATCCAGATGTATGTATCTAAAATTGAAAATGAATTTTGTTCTTTCTTCTACAATCTTTACCGCTTTCATTCATTTCTTTTACAGCAAATACAATGATTTTCAGGGGATAGAGTTGGCCTAGCCTTGAGTAAATGAAAATCATCTGACAAACTGCCTTATTTAATTGAACATCATTGTAAGTGATGTAGTTTACAGTTACTATTAGTAAACACTCTCTCTTTAATTCTTGAGTAAAAGAATTATGTCACTTAAAATAAAAATCTTTATTTCCTCTTACTCGCAGTGTTTTACAAATCATGATGATTTGTATAATCCATTTAGAAATACCAATATAGATAAATATTTAAATACATAATAAGATTTCTAATCTGATTTAAAAATAGCACATGTATTCCAATTTTCTTCAAATTAATTTAAAATGAACAAAGTATGTTATCTGTACATTCAGATACTGTGAAAGTACTGTTTGTGGGGTACCAATTTTTGTGGTTTTCGTGGGTGAGCCTGATAAGAAAATTTAGTTCCCAACAAAAAGGAGATTCCCATTCATGTATATACTGAAAATTTCAAAACCACTAATTCAAGAATCCACGAACTTGTTTTTTCTTCCCTAATCCATGAAAATTGGTGTATACTGAAAACCTCAAAACCACAAATTAAAGTACTTTCACAGTACAAATACTATACTATACTAAACTACCTTACCGGTCCAACTTTACATACCATATGTAAAAGAACAAATATAGTCCTATGAAGTAATCCAAACAAAAATCTTAATAACAAACCTTGAAAAATTTTTTCATCTTTTGATGATGAAATTTATTAAATACGTAAGTAAAGGTTCGAGGGATTCCAACAAAATCCATTACCTATACAGAGGCGTAGCCTGGTATGGCAGGTACTGCTGAAGCTGTATCAATAATTTTTGTTAACTAAGTGAGACAAGTTCAAAGATATGTGTTCATTAAACCTGCCATACCAATCAAGATTTTAGTGCTACACCTCTACCTACATTAGTGTCGAAAATACGCGAAATGGCAATGAATTACAGTTTAGGAACCCTTAATTTATTATATAAACATTATTTTAAAAAATTATTAAATTTCACACTCCATAAGATAATCAAGTCACATGATAAATTGATTTACATTGTTTTAAGTATAATGGATGGTATAAAAGATTATCTACAATCATTCACTAAATTATCTCCCTTTGGTAATGTCAAAGGCTCGTGTCCAGATGGTAATATAATCAATCCTCATGTAAATGAAAAATGGGGTTGTTGGGTGGGAGAACATTTAATAAGAAGCATGGTATATTGGCTGCCTCTTGTATTTGTTTTAGCACCACTTTTGTTGAAAGGTATTTTATGTTTAAAGGAGCAATGCTATTGCATTTAGCATTTAAATGCAAGGTCTTGTATCATGTACAGACATCGAAATTTTCTGAAGAACTTTTCTACTGAAATGCATTGGATACATCTCTGACAGTCACTTAAAATTTTATAGTACTGATCAAATGGTAAGTGTAAAATTTACATCACAATATTTTTACATTTTATGGCATCATAACTTACACTTACTATTTTTTGTATGAAAAGGACTGCAGGTTGGTAAAAAAAAACAGTACTTAACATTTTATTAAATTTGATGCAATGCAGTTTAAAAAAACATTGCATGCTAATTGTGAATATCACTGAATTAGATGCATGAAAAATCATTTAATGTACTGTAACTTTGACATCATTTCAGCACACCAATGACAAGAGCAGATCCAGATATTAAAAAAGGGGGGGTTCAGATCTAAAAATTTATAAAAAGGGGGTACCATGCAATCATTTGCTAATTGCTAACAAATGGAGTTCCAACCCCCAGAACCCTCCAAGATCAGCTAATGCCAATTAAAAATGCCACCACATCATTACAGAAAAATATGTTAACAGATAAAATGAAGTATACTTTAAACATAAGAATTACGGAATTATAATGGTTTGACTTACGAATAAATGGAATAATAAAGCCCATTTTATAAATGCATGTAAGTTATAGGCACCATTTTGAGAAAGAAGATACTAACCTTGGTTTGAGTAAAACATATATGTATATAAGAAAAGCTTTTGGCTCTGTTTATGGAGTAAAAAAGTATCATTCAAAATCAAATATATTGGTAAAACAATCACAAAGATACAAATATGTGGTAACGTAATGGAAAATGCCCTAAAAATGTGCAATTATTCTCAATGCCAAATTTCCAAAATTCTATACTATCAACATGTTTGTTTATTATAATCACAGATCATCAATGAAAGTTTTTTTTTTTAAAAATTGTATCCAGGGCAGAAAAGCTTCACCCCTTTTACATGATTTTGCAAACTTCTAACTTGAAGGGTTACTTCGTAATTCGATGTCCAACAGATATTCTGATACAGGGTAAAAGGTGATGTCTCCTCCAACTTCTATTGACGATAAAGATAGCTTTAGCCCTGACTTTTCAAATTGAAGATCGAATAAGATTATTCATAAACTTTTCAGTAATCTGACAATGTTCTTAAAAAAATAATGGTAAGGCTTGAAATTCTTTTTAATACCTATAGTAATCACAACCATACTGAATTTTTGAAAGAATATGATATTGCAACTGTTTACTTTTTACTAGCAATTTGGACTGAGAACTGACAAGGAAGGGGAGATTACTCATGACATATCATCAGAAGAAACATGAACTAATTGTTTTGGATCAGCTCTGTCCATAGCATCAGCAAGAGATTCGTGTTGGCGTAACTGTCGAACAGTTTTATGTAATACATCTTTCATTCTTTCATTCTCTGTTTGGGCTGCCTGCCACATGACTTCCAATTCTTTTTCAGCTTCACTGCAATGAATCAAAAGAGAAACTGTTGCAATATGGTTCAAACATAATAATGTTTTAAAAATAAATATCTATGAAAACATTAAAATTGCACGTTGTTCAGCCTGGCATACCCTGAATAGTACAGGAAGATGATATCAGACAGCACCCAAAATCACTTAAGACGTATGTCCCATCCATATGAAGTTACATACTAAAGGAGAAGGGGCAAAAAAGGGTCTCATGGGGCTAAAATTCCACTGAAAATTGATCATAAAGTGTAAATTTGGAGACTTGAATCCATCAGAAATGAGAAAACATAATGAATTCTGACAATTCCTGCATTAAAAGGACAAAAGAATTGCTTGAAATTTACCAGAATTGAGATATCCTGTCAAATTTGTACTATTAGGTCACTTTCTGGTCATATTTCTGGCAAGGAAATGGTGTCTACACTAAAGAAACTTTATATTTATTGAAAACATTCATTATTTCATAATTAATAATATATGAAAGTATAAAAATGTTTCATAAATAAGTTTAATTTAAATGACGTATACTGTGAAGGTACATGTACTTTTATTCATGGGTACCAATTTTCATGGTTTGGAGACAAAATATCAGTTCGCAGGTTCTTGAATTTTTGGATTTGAAACCCTATCACATAAAATAAGTGGAAAATTAACTTTGTGTTGAGAACTAAATTTCATGGTTTACCAGACCAACGAAAAACACAAAAATTGGTAACCCACGAGCAATAGTACTTTCACAGTAACTGTCACACCATTGTGAAGTCATTACAATGAAAAAAATCCACAAAAATTCTTTTCCTTTATATTTATCTTCTTTACAATGTTATGACCAATTTTTATTTTATTACAACTAAGTTGATATTTTTAGGCAATATTCCTAATGCCCCTTCACCATTGAAATCAATCCATCTATTGATAGCCAAGATATTTGACGGATGGAAGGAATAACAAATGGACAAGGTGAATTATTGAGTTGGGTATACATGTGATCAATTGGTTTACAGATACAACCACAAAAAAATGCTATCAGACTAATAAATCACTGCTACATAATCAGTATTCATGTCTAAATAACTCACCAGACTGCTATTTAAAAACCGCCAAAGGTAATCTATGGGTCTCCAATGAACAGGAAGAAATTTACCCCACTGAACCTGCTATTGACCACCCCCTGAAACTACATATACACTTGTTCTGGGAAAGGAACATAACTCACTGTTTTTCATCCACCGCTGTATGCACACTATCATCTTTATCTTTGATGATGTTTCTTAAATGTTTGATTTCTCTTTCATACTCCTTCTTTTGACTGTGGAATGTCTGATCTTGTTCTGCCAATCTACAACAAGATATACACAGCTGAATGAACCACTGTAAAACTACTTGTAATCAGAGTCCCTTAAATATTCACTTTTAGAAGATATCATGTGCAAGCAGACACACATGTATATGAAGGTAGTGACATTGGATTGTGAAAATGGAAAACTCTGTACTTCTACATATCTAGGGAAATATTGTGGGAGTAAAAGTAAGCCCTTGAATGAGAACTAAACTTGAAGAGCTTCTGAATATCAGCCAACTACTGTCTGTCAATGTACACAATTTCAGAGAACATAACCAGCTTTTCATCTTTTCTAATAATTAGAGAGGGGTAATTATCATCATACATCTTATTTCAAATTCTCTTGAGGCAAAAATACAAGTTTTCTGATATATGGCCTTGTCCTGAAAATTTTAGTTAATAAAGTATCTCATACCTCCCAGAAACTGTATTGATTCTAGCAGCTGCTCTCATCTTATATAACTGAAACAGAAATGTATAGCATTTTCAATTTATTATTTCTATAAACACAGAAAACCAACTTTTATATAAATCAAACTAAAAGAAATATGTTTGTAAGACATGGATGCCTCTGAAATCCCTAAAATGAAAAGATACATTAAACAGGAGAGAGATACCAAACATTTAGTTGATGTATCTCAAAGCCAAAAATATTCCTTCAAGCTGAGGCTGCACATCAATTATGAAATCATTACCATGAAAGAGTTGCTAAGATTGTTCAATGAAAATTTATGGGACAGAAGTACATGTTACGGTCGTCAGTTAAGCTTAATCCACTTGATGCCTAAATGCTAGAAAGGTAAAATTGCTAAAATAAAAAAGCAATTTCGTTTATGTAACATCATGAATGATATGGGTAACAAAAAAGCTGAAGATCTGAACAGTTCAGGAAATAAAGAACCTTTTGAAAGAAAATACTCAGTACAATATTTTTTCAGAATGTTCAAAGGAGATTTGGCCTCATATTCCTTGGAAAGATCATGAATAACAAATATAAGTACATGTAATACTCCATAAGTTCCGTTTTGAATTTTTAAAGTGTTTTAACTTCAAAGTATATTGAAAGAGTAATCAAGGAACCAAGGTTATAGTGGTAATCAAAAGAATGTAATCTAGGGACAAAGACCAGACATGGAAAACAGACATACACAACGAAGAACATAAAGTAACTAAAATAATACATACAAAGGAACCAAGGTTATAGCGGTAATCAAAAGAATGTAATCTAGGGACAAAGACCAGACATGGAAAACAGACATACACAACAAAGAACATAAAGTAACTAAAATAATACATACAAAGTAACAAAAGCAAATGAGCAACTCGGACTCCACTAAAAACTGGGAGCATGGACCAGGTGCACCGATAGGGTAAGCATCCTCTGCTTTTCTAGAAACAGCTGCCGAGTTGCTCATAAAAAATCAAATACTAACCTTCAGTTTCTCTTCAAGTTTAGCCTTCATTAAGTTATCTTGTAGTAACTTGTTCACAGCTTTCTTTGTCTCGTATTCATTTTCTTTGGCCTATTGATAAATAGTAGTGAAATCTTTTTCATGCACTGGAAAGTGTCATTGAAAGGATTCAAATTCAATAGGTTGTTGTTGTTGGTTGGGGTTTAACGTCCCAAATTCAATAGGACATGCAACTTCACAGATTGAAATGATTCACAAATGTAAATACACTGGAATTACAGCACACAGAAAAAATAATAGAGGAACCAGGGCTTGGGTTTCTTAAGAAATCACTTTAAGATTATCCGGAGTTTTCCCTTAACCAAACCTTCAATTTCAAGCAAAATGGCTGAAATGAAGATTTAAAGAAGGATTTAAACAAAATTAATTTCATGCAACTGAAGCCAGGTTCTGAAGTAAACATTTCAAACCACAAACATCCTTTGCTGAATGAAAATAGAAATATGAACATTATTGAGTCAAATTAGTATATTACACTTTATCTGATTAAGGAGTCACCTTTAAATAATTGTTGAATCTTACTGCTTCATCATTTTGTCCAAGTTGTTAACTACTCGGCAAGGTAAATAAAAACAATGACAAAACATCTAATTTACCCTGACTTGTTTTGAATACCGTAGATCAGTGAATGTGAGGAGTTACATTGTGAATATTTATATAAAAAAAGGAAAAAAATTAAAGTGTCTGAATGGTAACGTTAAAATGAAGCATAATCCAAAAAATTGTTCTGATAATTTTTAAGTACTAAATAACTTTTATCAAAACTTTGTTACATAACACATCCAGGTATATTAAGTACATATAGTTGTTTTACGTGATAATTGTACATATTGTTTTAAACATTAAAAAATGACTACGGTAATTACAATTGAGTTACAGAGTGGTTATTACGATAGTGATTGACGATTGATGTTGTGGTATTAAATTGGTGAAATTTACCATTCGCCTCCAACGTTTAAAATATTTCTTAATCTGATAAATAAAATACATTATTTTATACATTTGTGCTACTTAATTTAAGAAAAAAAGATGATTGAAAAAATCTATGAAACAGCGATCCTAGAAGTCATAAAAGTATCACTGTGTGTCAATGCAAAGCCAAATTTTACTTGAATCTGATGAAAGCTTTCTTTTCACATTAAAGTTAATAAACCTTCAAAACACTCCCAAGTGTTATCTAATATAGATAACCTAATCTGAAAAGTGTGGTGTTAAAAACCCGCCCCCCCCCCCACCCCCCCCAAAAAAAAAAAAAAAAAAATCAATTTTTTACATGTAATTACAAAATCAGAAACAAAATATAAAATATAAATTATGCATTTCATGACCTTACTTTTTGATGTTTTAAATACTTACAGCCTTTGCATAGTTGTCTCTTTCAGCAGCAACTTTCTCAGCCTAGAAAATGAAAATAATACATGTGGTCAGCTTTGATGTAAACACAAAGTTGCACACATTGTTGTGTTAGACATACACCCACTCATACAGGAAATTGATATCAAAGAGCAACCAAAATTAATAACAACATATTCCCTATCTATATGAAGTCACACACCAAATTTGGAATCAATCCATTAATTGGGAGCTGAGAAAATTGTGATTAAATTTGGATGAACAGACACAGAGATTCCAATATATCACCCACTTGTTGAGTGGGGGTATAAAAATTATGAAAGGCATAAGTCTACAATAACATAATGGGACATAACAGTAATAAGCTTTCAATCATATCAATGCAATAAAGTCTGATTGACAACATATTTTGTATTTTTTTTGCTTTTTAATTATTGTTGCCTTCTAGTACATGTATTTCCAAATATCAAAGCACTTTTATTTTTTATAATAAGAATTAGTAGTTAACAGGGATGACTTAACAAGGTATTTAATATAGGGAAGCAGAGAAGTAATTATACAGTAAAATAAAGATTTGTTATGTTAAATTTGAATTTGAAAAAGGATAAATCTGCTAAGCAGCAGAAATAAATCCTCTCAGATTTTACATAACAGCACATACCACCCTGATAATATTGGCCAGGTAATCTTGAACTGACTGTTCTTTAATCTCTGACTGCTCCACTGCTCTTTGTAAATACAACATTTTGTTCTGTGATTTTCTGAAAAATAAATATTATGGAAAGCTTAAAAAATCTTAATTGTTGTGGTAAAAACAATGGTTGTCATTTTTTACTACATACAACATTTGCTTTTTTACAGTGAAATGTTCAGAAGCAGTTGAAACTCAAAAACTAAAGGTTTATTCAATGAATATTACAGTGAGTTGACCACTTTTTTTTTTATTAATTTCACTTTTATTAACACATATGTATAACAATGAAACACTGACAGGTTACTCTAAAGTACTGATATTAAGGTTTACTACAGGATCAATTGTCAAAAAAAAAAAAAATTAAAAGCATATAAAATAGTTACTTCAAATTCCTGTGTAGAGCCTTTTTCTCAGCTTGATGTCTCTTGATTTCTGCTGTCAGCTCAATAATCTGTGTAGTTTGCAATTTTCTCTCATTTTCCATGGCCTACAAACAACAAAAAATATAATCAATAGCATTATTTACATTTATTGTCATAGTTTAAAATAGTACTTTAGAAGATCACTAATACGGAAAAGGAATGGTTCTACTATCAAAAAATTTAAAACTTATTTAAGAATTCTAAAGTAAAAAAAAATTGTAAATGCACATATTCCTCATGGCAGTTTCATGGAAAACATATAAAAGGTATAATATCAACCATTTCATGTGTCAAATCCTAACATTAAAATTAAAAACTATCCATAAATTCAATCAAATGAGTCATCATAACCACAGCAAAAAAGGATCCATTCAAACCATATACATTGCAGGCTAAGCGCTCCTTTAAATGTTTTCTCCTTGATCCATTAATGATTAAACTGGAGGGTCATTGACCCATTGGATCATGGTTTCTCATGGTTCTCCATTGATCCCTGATGTTTTGCCTCTTTGAAGTAGGACATTACCTGTACTTTGATTTTCAAATCTTCCTTATCCTTTTTGTGTGCATCTTCAATATCAAGAAGTTCTCTGCAATTAAAAAAAAAACACATTAACCTGGGCAATCATACGTCACAAGAAATTTAGGTTACTAAGATTCGTGTCTCATTATTTCTAAATAATAAGTTTCCTTAAAAGTGTATGAAAGCTCTATCCAAACTTTCAAAACAAAATTAGTTCCCTCCCACAGAGTTTAAAATCATATTGAATTCCTGCATATGTCTCCTTTTGGTCCTCAGCTGCAAAATTTTCAATCACACAGTATGAAAGTCTGCCTAATTACACCAGGATGCACTCAAAAACAATATGAACTCGGCAATGCACAATCTTGGTAAAAATTTCCCATCAAAGATAGCAAAGATCAATCAACATGACAGATTAAGAGCAAATTACTTAAGCCATTGTTTTCTTGTGGAGATTGGATCTTTCTGTTTCTTGTATCTTTGTTTATATCCTTTCTACAAGTCTTTGTGGCACTGTTGCTTAAATTCTTACTTTTTAAGTTCAGCTATCCTGTTTATATATTGGTCCACAGTATCCTTGTCTTCCCCCTCCCTGACCAGCAAGTCATGCTTCTGTTTAGTTGATTTGTATTTTTGCTGTAGATCCTCTAATTCTTGATCTGTATCAGATTTTTCTGCTCTTATCATGACTAATTCTTTTGTCAACTTGGAAACTGAAAAATTTGATTGATTTATTAAAACATTGATTGTGCTTTAAGACCAATGGCTGATATTTCATAAGTTTCAGGATGAGAAAACAGACCCTGTTTAGTCCAAAAGGTATAGCTGGATTTTTTTCATTACAAATTAGCTCACAGAAACAAAGCTGATGGGTAGGCATATAACCCCACTCAAACACATTACCTGGGCACTGAGCTAACAGCTGTCACCTACTGGATGGCGGGTTATTTCAATGGGTGTACAATTTGGGAGATTTTGAGGCAAAAAATGTCAAAAATTTATGCAATTCTCTTTTTAACGGATGCTAAATTGTGCTCTTAGTACATAAGTTCAGAGTAATATTTCGCTGAATTTATTTTGGCATTTTTAGATAGACCACTCAAAAACGCCAAAACTAGCACCCTATGAAAATTCCCGTATACCGTATTTGGTGAGTGGTCTAGCTCTATGGAAAGCAGTTACAATTCTACAATTTTCAATGTACAATTTTAAAAATAGACAAACTTCATACTATAAATTAAAAAAAATAAACTATCAAGAGTGTAGAAATTCAACACTAGAATAATTCTAAAATTATATAAATCTACCTTACCTTCTCTTATGTGAGCCTGTTGTAAATCATGAGCCTTCTGATCTTTGACATCGATTTGTTCCAGCAGGTTTTGATTCTCCTCCAGTACAAGTTTGGCATTCTCCTTCAGCTGCTCCCTGCATTCAATGTTATATTGATATAAAATCAAGATCTTGATTTTATCAAAATTTGCCCTAATCTATGTCAAAGTTGATTCTGAGTTCAAACAAAATATATTTATTTTCCAAGTAATTATTTGAGCTAGTTTTCATCTTATTAACAAGATTTAAAATGTAATATCTGAATGTCACAGATCAAAGCCCAAATATTTTAATTCAAAAACTCAAGTTTTGTTTTGCATAGAATAATGATCAACATAAAAAATATATTAATGCAGTTGCTCTTGGACATGCATCTGAACCACTGACAACACTTTCATCAACCCAATGTATTTTAAAAAACGAAGACTATGTCTGGTCATTTGGAATGGACATTATGATAATAGTAATATGATATTAGGCTTTGCCTCAAATAACACTGGACTTAATGGATAATGGATAATGTTATTATATTGCCTATGTCTTGACGAACAGGAATATGTGAGACTTCTTATAACATTCCCTGTGGGTCTATGTTTATATTACAAACAATTACTCCTTAAATGCATATGTAATTTCATGGAATAAATTGGTTCCAACAAAACAATTTTGAGCAATTCATGTTTCAGAACATCTAAATATATCAGACGTTATAGGCACTCCATCCCTATTAATCAGATACACTAACCATTCATGTATATCCACAGGTCCCTTTGTAGTAGATTCCTGTAGATCTCTTTGTAGTTGTTCATTTTCATCAACAATAGCTTCAGCATTGGTTCTTAACCTCTCAAATTCCTCCTGATAGTATATAAAATGATAACCAGACCAAAATGAAAAAACTCATCTAATTACCACGAAATTACAGTGTTTTAGACAGTATGGCACAGAACATTTAAGTTATTACAAATTTATATAACAGTGTCCATATTGCTTTCTTACCAAATTTAATTTCCCATAGTATTAGTGCAACATGAACACACTGTCATGCTAGGTACTGTAAATTAAAAAAAATTGGCCAAATGGTGTATTTGGTGCCTCTCTTAAAAATGCCAAAATCAAACACACCAAAATATAATGTTTTCAAAAATTAAGGCAGCCAATAGTTTTAATATGTGACTGCCTTGCAATTAATTTGACCTTTTGATTTACACAGGTAAAATGTAGTAATGAATATGACACTGGTAGTGTTAAATTTGTTTATAAGATAATAAAAGGATTATTTGCTCCACTGTGAAGATAACCAAAAAATAAACACTGAATGCAAAAAATTTAAACATGCACATTTTACATACAAACACCCAAAAAACCTGACCTGGTATACCCCTATTTGTATGGGAAGTTGATATCAGACAGCAACCAAAATCTCTCATATGGTATGCCCAATCTATATATGCCACATACTAAATTTGAAATCAATCCATTCATTGATGGACAGAACGACATGGTGACCTTAATATACCACCTACTCATAGAGTGGGGATATAAAAAGTTATTGTGCTACAAAATACCGGATTACATGGGTTACACAGGCTTTAAATACAGAAATTTATCTTGAATTCATAAACCTATTTATCATAACTTAAAAACATATCCCTTATGCAATAACATCCATTACATTTTAGCATCTCTTTCTGTTATACATCTTAAAACTTTTGAATTTTTTTTTTCAATTTTCAGATTCCAAAAATGAATGTTGAAATACAGCAGAAAGTGTGAGCTAAAATATCTTGTTCTGTTATAGCTAAGGTTACTTAAAACAGCTGATTATATCTACCAACAGAAATAAGTCATGGTTTTAAAATGACATGCAATCCTTCATTAAAGGAAGTATGGAGACCACAAACCTGGTATTTGAGGAGAATTTGATCTTTCTCTGCTATTCTGTCATCATAAGCCATGAACAAAGGAGACAAGTATTTTGTATCAATCTAAAATTTAACAAACAAAAAAAAAATAATAACAATTTTATACTAGTAAATGCAATTATGCTCATACTTCAAAGGTGCTTTACTTCATTTTTCATCATGCTCTTCAAAAGTACTTATAGAAATAAACAACTGTGCAGATCGACAACTTGTTTACACACATGATAAATTTCAAAACATAGAACTTTATATTTTAATAAAGAATCTAAAATGTAATTGAGCCAAAGAAGAACTTTGTCAGCATGGTAGTTTCAGGAACAGCTGCTGCTTCTTTTTTTTTTAAAAGAAAGTTGGGGGAAACATTTGACCCGAAAAAAATTCAAACATAATTTTTGTGTAGGCATTCCAAGTTCCAGTAAGAGTTAAGGATGATCGCTGCTCACATTCAGTCATTTTTTTTAGATTTTAAAATATTATTTGAGAAGTTTTTATAAAAATTCTCGTTATTTCTTTGGGGTTTTTAATAGATACATGTAAAACTTATTAAGACATAACTTAGGGAAAATCCAGAAAAACCCTTTTCCAGCCAAAATATTTCAAATGCCTATATCTCAAAAACGAGTACACTGTGTCACAATTTTTTTTTGTATTCATATTGTTCAAGCATGAAAGATCTTAAAATATTTTGCAACCGTTTGAAAACCTTGTTATATTTAAACAGAGCAGAGAACATCCTTAACATATATTGAATGTGAATGAGAATGAAATCACTTACCAGCCAGGAAGGAACAGGTCCATCTTTGGGCAAGCCTAACAAACCGGCTGTTTTCTGAAAATTTACAATATATCTTATAAAAAGAATGGATATGGTGAATATGTCAAAGAGACCACAATTCCATTGGGATGAAAAATGTCAGTTTTATTACAAAGACTAAACTTCTTATGCACATTCAACTAAATCAACATGAAGAGGATTTCATCAGTTTAAAAAACCCAAAATACCTTGATTGAAACATTTGTTTCATTATTTTCATGGTTAAAGTGTTTGCTTGCTTTAAAAATTTCCAAAGCTGTTAATGGTACTGTACAGTTTCAATTCCAAATGAAAATTATTCTGTGAGTGTTGAGTGATTGATTAAGTTCATTCACAATAACATTAGGTTTGAGCATCTAGAGAGAACATCACATTTGGGCTGTAGTTTCATTTTTAGCACAGACAATATTGTAATCATCTATGACACAGTTCATTTCACATAAGGGAAGTTATTGAATTTTTGTTTTCTTACGATGGCAAAAGACTTTGATAGAAAATATCAGGCATTAAAAACAATGGTAAACTACTAATTAATAAAACAAACTACCTTCTCCTCTGCAGACAAAGGCCTAAATTTGGCTTGATAAGCACTGAGCTCCACTGTAAGTCTGTGTATGCTGTTCTTCAAGGTTTCATTTTCTTGTTTCATTTCTTGTAACTGTCTCCTCAATAGCAAATTCTTGGCTGTATCTTGATCTGAATCAATATTATATTATTAAACCATAAATAACTTAGCTATATTCAACAGGTTGAAAAGAATGAAGATCAGGGTCATTATGACTCTTTCTAAAACTCTGTTTAAGTATCATTCAGGACTATTCTAACAATACTTTAACTTGACAATATTCAATTCTGCTATACTATCTTTAAAAGATACCCTTTTACATTAAATTTTACAACTATTTCTTGAATGAAAGAAAAAAAAACACAATAATATATGATGTCCCAGAACAAACCTTTCTCGAATAATTCATTGAGAAAATTAATATTAAATGTCATTAAAAAGTGGAACATAAGTTTCAATATTAGAATGTCACATCTTCTAAGTATACTGCTAATTCAGAAATTATAGTCAGATTTTTTTAGAACAATTCTGCAATGTTAGAATTTTTATTACTGCAATTATAAGTTGCACTTTTTTGCAATAACAAGTAGAAATACTGTAAGTAAGTGCACAAAGAGAATACCCCCCTGCTGCAAATGGAGTTAAATGTAAAACACTTGTTGGATTATCTCCCTTTGACATCAGATGGACAGACAGACAGACAGGATGATTCCTATATACCCCCAAAACTTGTTTGCAGAGGTATCAAAGAATCATAACACTTTATGATTTTACAGTAATGTTTCAATGCAAAATAAAATTTGAGGTGTGAAGGAAAACTGAATAAACTGAAACTGGCAAGACCTAAAATCATATATTTACCTCCACGATCCAAAGCCGAGGTAACTTGTTTGAGTGAGATGACCTCAGCCTCTAACTGTTCTGTCCTACTTTTGAGTATGAAATTTTCACCCTGAAGACTCTGCTGTAATGAATCAATACTCCTGGCAGTTGTTCCGCCACTACGAGCTGTGTGTAATGCACTCCTAGCTGTGTGAGCACCAGATCTTTGACTCCTGTCAGGAGACTCTGAAGGTCAAGAAATGTGTGTAACTTTTCAATTATCAATTACTATCAAATTAAAACACAACCATTTAGATAACTTTCATTTTACTTTCCAATATTGACGGTTAATAGCATAATTGATGACTGGAGTATAAACCAAAATAGCACTTTTCACAAAACACGTTTTCTGATTGGATAAAAAAAAATTGTCTATCATGAAAGACCAAATTTTGTTACGTGACTGTGATGTCATCAATGTTTTTGATGATTTACTCGTTAAATTTTGATACATGTACTAAAATTAAATAACAATGAACGATTGTTTTTTTTTTTTCGGTCTTTTTGAAATAACCTCAATGCCCGTGGTGCACACTTAAACATATCAATCAATTATATAATGTAGTTAAATCAGTATTTGATTTAAGCTATTACCAAAATAATTAACACATATGTTGAAAAGTGAAGAGACGTTTTTTGTTTTTGTTTTTTGTTTTCCTTAACTCATGACTGCTTTTAAATTCAGTTTATGTACTTTCTGAAATAAAAAAAAAAAATTGTCTGTATACTACATCTTCACTGGCATTATATCACAATACTTCAATGATTTAGCTATGGTTACTAAAAAGTAAATAGTTAAATCATATGAAATAAAGACCAATAAGTAATGAAGAATTAATAATCTATTCTACCTTCTCTCAATGACCCTCCTTTGTCTGCAGACACAGAAACTTCCTGTTTCCCAGGAGACTCATCTAAACAAGTTCAGAAAGTATATACATGCAGGGATGAAAAGAGAAACAGAAAAAAGACACCTTTAACTTTGATAGTTAAGGAGGTAGACCTAGGGCAAGGGACGCAACTCTTAAAAATCATTTGAACATTTGTATTCAGAATTTTACATCAATCTTATGTAAGCATCTAATTAACTTGGATTTATTTAATTCTGCTTCAAACGAAAGCATGAGAGGCTTTGGTATAATGAAATATAATACAAACATATCACAGATTTCAAGAGATGTCCTTTACTCTAGGTCTAACTCCTTAAATCAAATGTAAACAAGTGGATACAAGATGTTAATTTAGCATAAAAAATTATCATGTTTTTTTTGTTTTTTTTTTTACATAAATCATAAAAAAGGGTAACTCTAAGTTCTGCATATGGATATATGCCAGTGATTTAAGGAAAACAAATC
Organism: Perna viridis; assembly: GCA_037379345.1. Lineage (NCBI taxonomy): Eukaryota > Metazoa > Mollusca > Bivalvia > Mytilida > Mytilidae > Perna > Perna viridis. The sequence goes on from CM074515.1 coordinate 26,546,766, forward strand.
TCTCTTGAAGTGGAAAAAAAATGTGCAACATTGAAAATTTATTTAATTTTGATAACATTTTAAGTCAAACCAAGATTTATCAATATCCTAGATAATAGCAACTTTAAACCTCAGGGCTTTGCAATGTATAGTCTACCACATAAATCTTCAATATTTCAGACCCTTTTTTTCAAATAAATCAATCTCATCATATATCATTGTATCCACTTCTCAACTAAAGAATGGAATAAAGTAACATTAATTAAACATATAAATCAAAAACATAAATATCCAAGAAAAAGGCAAATTATGAGAAGAGGAAACTAACTACAATAAAATCTTGAAAGTTAAGACTGTATTAAGTAAGAAATCTTAAAATGTTTATCAAAAAGAGCAATAAGGAACATATAGCTACAAGAAACAAATGTAGAATGCCTTTCCTGTTCATTCACAATCATGCTTTAACAACAAAAACCATGAAGGTTATTCCATTACAAAGAAATTTTTGGGTAGAGATTTTCAAAATACATCCATAATCAACATACACGTTTTAAACAATTTCACTGACATCTATAATGTAATAAAGGATACTTCTTTCTGCTACCCTTAGGACCCTAGAACTCTCAAATTTAAGAAATTTTTAGCTTACAATTGTAAAATTTGACATAAAAATCACCTTTCTATAGAATATTTTAACAGCCAAACATGCAAATAAATTTTTCTGGTCTAAATTTCACTTTCCACAGGTAACAGGATATGGAAATTCTAGATCTAGAAATCTTCATAAAAAATTGGAACAACCCAATTTTCTGTCATGTCCTCCTACTCCTTTTAATGGAATAGCCCTCAGGCTTCCAACAACTCAACATGCTCAAGTAATGACTAACCTCTCTTTGACCTTTGACTAGGGACTCTATCACTAGTATGTGATGTTTGTTGTTTGTCTACTATTACCTTGGTTACCTGAAACAGTCATTTATAAAAAAAATACTACCAACAGAGGCACTTGAATTTATAAGGTAAACTTTCACATCAATTCAATTTGGAATGTGTAGTGAACAAATCTAAGATTTAAAGTTGACATGAATCGTACATTGTATCTATTTGAACTCAATAAGATACATTTGTTCATTTGCTGCTTTTTACTAAAAAAATATGATAGCTACAACTAGCTATTCAAAGCCAAATGTTCCCCACCACTGATTGAATATGATGCAGCTTTATAAATCATGTAAAGTTGTCATTTTAAAATTCAAATGGATGATGTGACAATTGTATAAGTACTTATGATATAAAACTTCTCTATTGTAATTTCAACAATATCCATATAGAAGTCTCAGAATACTTCTCTGCACAAAATACTTTGAAGAATGGATGCAGAAATGCAGACCATTACATAGTACCTCAAGGAAATTTCTTAAATTCATGCTTGTGCTTGTGCAACCTGATACATGTACATAATTCTTTCATGTTCCAAGATCAAATACAATGTGACATGGTTACAAACAAAATGCATCAATATTAACTTCAGGAAGTATGTCATGGGTTACTGTACTGCTATATAAATCTGATTATGTGCATGGTTAAAATGTTTACAAAGATAAATAGTAAACAGTTTCTTTAAATAATAAACTGTTTCCCAAAGGGGTTGTTGTTTCTTCGAAATATTTACTGTATCCTATCTCATTATATAAAAAGTAAAAAGTATTGTCAACTGATTTTAAAAAGATGGTGATAGTATCTAGAAAAAGAAAATTTTCAAATGGTTAAACTTATGAAAATTTTCCCCTTATCTCAACTTTCTTTACCCTCATTGCAATTTGCCATGCACACCTTATTTTAATTTAAATTAATCATGGCAAAAAAAAAAGAAAACTGACTGAAAGCCAAGCATTTAAGATTGCAATAATAATACAATTACATGTGTACATGGTAAAAATAATTAATTTTATCTCCCTTTGGAAATATGAGATCACCGGATACTTCCGACAGTACGATCGTACTAAATTAAATTTCAGTTAAAATCCATCAACTAAAATGAAAACTTACATGTACAAACAAGGATGGACTCTTTTTAACTTTGTTAACACTTTGTTTACAAGTAGTATCAAGGACTGAATTTTAGAATTTTTTCCACAAGTTAAATTAAGCAAGTATTGAAAATTTATACTTGCTAAATTTAAGTTTTTGAGGTTATTTCTGGACTTAAATAACATATATATCATAGAATTCAACAAGCAAATTTTAGTGGAAATAATTTCTATTAGTAAAATTGAATTTCAACTGCATTTAGCAAGTATTTCCCATTAAATTCGATCACTGAGTAGGACATAAGTTAGTCAATATTACATCATGCACACAAATGTTAGTCTGAAGGGAAAGTGCAACCAATAGGGGAACATTGGCAAACATTCTGGGAGCATGGTCCAACCAAACAACTCGCACACAGTTAACATACCCCTATAGAAACATCCTACAATATAGATCAACAGCCATGAAAGAAATATTTGGAACAACAAACTTATACCTTTTGTTTAAGGTGTTGCATCATCTTGTTCCGGTTTTCAGTGTCTTACATTTTTTAACCATTAAAATGTTTTAGACTATAGCATAATACTTTAAGTAGTTACAATACTAACAAGATGTTGCATGCTAGGTCATGCTAAGAATACCACCACTCAACCATCTCAGTCAAAGCTGGGAAAGGGAGACACAGTCATCATGCAGAAGCAATATACAAAATATCAAAGCATTCTCCAGTAGAAGCCGAGAATTCTGTTACAAAAAAGTGTAAGGATGGATGGGCATACCAGGTGATTACAATATAACCCCAATCTAATAAATGGGAGTATAATTTTGTATGACACATCAAGGTAGTTTCCAGTTCGACTTTGTCTTGATTACCAAAATTTAAGCCATGGTGGACTTGATATTGATATAAAAATTTGTTATCATGCAAATGAACGATAAAAAAAATTATTACATATATATATGTAAATGTATGATGAAAAGATTATTACATAGTATTTTCCATATCAGATCCGGCATCACTCTTTTACAAAGCTTAAGAGAAAATTAATATATATTTCAGTGTGCCCTATGACCAATATATGATCCATGTGTAGACACTCTGAAATTACTTTGTAAGTACTTAGCTTGTTTGTTGAAATTTTATTGCAATTGACCCTAATGAGCTTAGTTAGTTCTACAGCAAAATAAATGTAACTTTTTACTGTAAAAATTTTAACATTTAAAAGAACAGTATTCAATCAAATTATTATGGGGAAAAGACACATTTTCCTTTTGGAAGCACTTAATGAACATGCTCAGAAATTTCACTAGAACAGATCTATACTGAGTATTTTCCACTTTAAAAGTTGATAAATAAAAATAACCAATTGGCTTACAAGCTCCTCAATTTCATTATCAGTATCATCCTGACCCATATCATGGTATCGTTTCATCTCAGCCCTGACTCTCTGGCCAGTATGTTGTAATGATTGTTGTCCTGTATCTATCTGAGACTGCAATGGTAATATTGATGATAACAATAGGTTAAAATAAAATAGCGGTTGTCATTGCAATGATATTGTTGGCCTTTTACAAAACTACCTAAATTTTTGTATTGGGAAAATATGCATCTTTATCTTACATTGGAAAATTCGCAATAATTTTACAAATCTTAAGTTTGTTCTTAAACCGAATAACTTCATAGAGAATATCAAGAGAAGGACAAATCAGAATTATTTTGAACAAGAATAAACACCATAAACTACCCTTCAACTTCCAGTAGGGAAATACTTTATCTTATTTTTCTGCCATTTTTTGGACTAATTGATAAACTTTCATTTGGAGAAATAGCCTTATTTTGGAGGAAAATTAAGGCAAACAATATCATTACATTGCTTAAAATAATTCAACACCATAAGGACTACGTCTTAGAAGTAAAATTTGGTAAAATGATGGTGTGAAAAATGCAAAAAGGTGTGCCTTGCTATGCCTTATATCATTATTGGAGGCATACTCTTTTGAAATCAATATTTTTCTCTCTTCACTAAAAAATGTTTCCAAGTTATAGTTGTTTTTACATGTATCAGTATGAATATCATGAGTTTTTGGTACATGTATTTTGAGCTGTATAAAATCAGAATTTAAATAAAAATGGTGACTATCCTAAAAAGTATTTTTCCTCAAAAGTCTCATGTCATATGCCAAAAGTTGAAATTGCACCTGTCTTTTCCTGTCTTTGTGAGGAACTGCATATAAAGCAGTGTCATCAGCTGACTCTTTCTTGACAGCATCGGGGTCTAATACTCGGTACTCATTTCCTGTATCTAAATAAAGAGAGGAACAAATTTTAAAGGAAACATGTATAGAAGGATACACATATTTTAACAACTCGAAGTAAGATAAGAAATCAGAATTCTTCAGGAATATGCATGGAAAATAAAACGTATGGACACATTCATTTAGGACCAATATAAATTATATGATTTTATGCATAAAAAAACATATATTTTCCAAAAATCATTCAAAACATACTCATTTATAAATGAAGTAATATTTAAAAACTTATGATTTTTATTGCTTAATTTTATGCATATGATTATCACAGATTTACTGATCAGTCCTAAACATATATTATTCGGTTGGTTCTAACCATGTGAACAAAAATTTGTCACCATTGTTCCTGTGTATACCAGTATTTCCCTCATAAAGCTCAAATAGAAAACGATTTTTCAAATGTTGATGATCCTTAACATATATTGGGTCAAAGGGAACTCAAAAGCAGCAAACAAGAAACAATATGTCAAATAAACAAAAAATGAGGTGGTATGTCTTCCATGAAAGTCAATTTATCTATTCAGAAACAATTTGGTCCAATAAAATATAAGGGATTTGATCTGAAAAAAGAAAAGATCTGATTTCACACTTCTAATGAATTTATACTAGTTCATGTAAATAATCATATTTCCTTGTGAAAATTAGAGCATTAATGGAACATTAAAATACACCCCACCACCTAATGGTGAAAAAAGGGGGATGGCAAAATGTTTAAAACTTGAAAACCACTTTGTGGATTTTGCTGAAAATTAAACTTGACCTGTTTTTTAAGGTACTTAACTAATTCATTGATATCATTATCTATTCTCAAGTTATCATCCTGGAAACCATCGGGGGACAAATGGATGTACATGCAACTTTTGGGTTTCACATAATTCCTGACCACTTCATGTGACAGGATATAATAAAACATACCAAACTCCTGTTGAGATGTACCAGGAGGTGGAGTCGGTGCTTTTTCTCTATCAGAATAACTAATTCTTTTCCTTGATCCTCCAGTTCTACCAAATTCAACAGATGAGTACCTGATAATCATCAAATATTGTCAGCCACTATTCAGTAAAATGGAGTAGGAGTAATAAAGGGTGGTTCTAACCCCAAATTTTTTTAAATATTACAAACTGGCAAATATATTTGATGCAAAAGTGCTGTCTCTATTTTAAGTTGTTAAGTCTGGATCTTGTAAATTATGCTTATTTCTATTCATTCATTAAATTCTTTTCAATTCATACTTGGAAAATTTACACAAGCTTCATGCCAAAAAATGGCTTAATTAACCCTAAACCCTTACAAAAACTTTTTATTATGGTAGTAAGAAATGGGAGGAGGTTTGAACTTTTTAGTGCAAATTTTTACTTTTCCTATTTTAAGATATGTTCTGAAAAGTTAGAACAACTTCTTGATTAAAAAAATGACAAAAAACAAATTAATAGATCACATGAAATGCATAACCATTTTTTATCTCAAGTTTATGAATCCACTGGAAAAGATCTTCCAAATAGTATGAACAAATTCTATTTCTTTAGCAAAGGATTCTCCCAAATGTACATGAAAACTCTCTAATCAAGACAACTAACTGTCAGTTTTTATGCTACTTCAATATGTTGGGCCCTAGCTACAGTGTAAATGATGAAAAAGGGCTTTTTTATGCTGTAAAATATGGTACATGGATAACAATAATTTAGAAAATATTATTAGACTATTTCATTTGGTCATGCTGTTAAAAGTCCAATATACGTGTATTTTTCTTAAAAGCTTGAACATACAGAAATATTTTTATAACATACCAGTATATATATCTTACAACATAAGTTGATTGTAAGTTACTATTGGCAACAATGCCTTTTTCTTAAGTTCCTGTTAACTGGGAAATTTTTGCAGTTTTGGTGATCAATCTAATTCCATGCAGTTTTGAATTTGTGATCATTCCTTCTATCATATTATAACGATTTACAAAGAAAATATTCATAAATGTTGAATTTTAGCAGAGCATGTATTACCATAAATATAGCGAAAATTTTATAATTTACAATATTTTGGTTTTCCCAAGAAGAATGTACTCTACAAAACAAAAACAAAAATGAAAGTGTCACAAATAACAAAATGTACTTTGTTTTAGTGAGATCCAAACCTCTTAAACCAGTGATGTAAAAGTGAAAAGTGTGAAGGAAGGGCAATTCTTAGTTTTACTGGGAGATCAATTGGTACAAAAAAACAACTATTTTTAAAGTACAAGTTTAAACAGTAAAATTGTTAATAAATGTGAAGAAGGCAGTGGTATATCCAGGGAGGAAAGTTCCAGTGTTTTGGACCCCTCCTCTTTGTTGGAAAGTTATTTAATTTAAATCTTGTGTAAAATTTTGGCAAAAATAAGCAAATGATTGCATGAATCTCCCCTTTTTTAATATCTGAATTCACCCCTGTAGAAGGTGTAAAAGGTGAGAGTTTCAGGTTTTCATCCAAATATTGAGTTTGTTATTTCTTACTCATTCTCAACTTATTTGGCTAAATACAAATTTAAATCTGATCTTTTCCTACTTAAGATCAATCAAACATAATGACAGATATTACTGAAGTTAAACACAGCTAAGATAATCATGCCAATGTGATTGTGAATTTTGTGTTGGTGAGAATAGAACGATTGTTTGATGTGACACATGAATATATGTACATATACAGATAATGAACCTACCCATGACGATGAAGCCTATTAAATACATTTGTACAAAGTAAAATCAACACCCTACATACAGTGAAACTTATGAATAAATATGGAACAATAACTACTTTCACTTTTGATACTGAAAATATCATGTGGCATATCTTGACAAGTGTATCAGCAAGAGTTCAGATATTTCACATGATATTGTCACTATCATAATTGAAAGTAACTATTATTCTGTTTGTTGGTTATCCAACTTTGGCCTTGAACATTTAAAATATGCCATTTTTGTCATGCAAAAAAAATCAAGCAATGCAATTACACACTGTTTGCATGTCCTATGTAATTTTCATACAGATATTCGAATTTCTTGTCATGAATGAGAGATAAAGAAATATCAGTCAACAAGATCAAAGGAAAGATAGTACAGATTACAGATCATGATCAACCTATCATGCTTGTAGTACTTCCTAATCAGTTTCAATACTTTTTGACAAGTTTTGGCAAGTTATACTACCAAATGGATAGAGACAAAGAATATTGCATGGACTGTAGACAAAGTCAACCAATCAGATCGATAGAAATATTGGTGATTTTCTTGGTGCTTAGGTTTTGTATATTAAAATTGACACGAACTTTGTCAGCAACAAGCATCCCCTCCTAATCAAGCAATAATTTGTTGACACTTGGTCCAATTTTAATATCTGACCATCACCCATTTTTACGACTGAAGCCAATCAAAGGTAATTTAACCAGGTAACCCAGACTCAAAATTCAAATTGGTTTGGATCAAAATCTATGATAGGAGGTGTACAATAGGAATATGTAATACAGATTCCGTGTTTCATCAAAGTCCATTCAGTGGTGAAGGAGTAGAAACTGAAAAGTGTTGGGACCCCTAAGTGCAATGGAAGGAATGAAGTACAGATGGTAGGAACGAAGGACGGACACCTCTATCACTATAGTATACCCACTTTGCATGCATGGCATATAAAAAAGACATTAAATCACTATACCACTGCTGTTCACTATAGCAGGTATAATGTTATGTATAATACACCTGATTCTTGATAATGTGAACAAGTAGCTGCCGGTGAGTGATATGAACTTTTAAGAAATTCCAGGGTATTTGTAAAAGGTAGGTAGAACTTTAACATGGAATGATGCTTTGTTCATGAACATTTGATGAAGTCAAACATTATTAGCATTTTTTGTTGTTCTATTGGCATATGTCTATTGGGTGTGGTTTCTCCTAAAACAAATTCTCAACTAGAAGGCTGTGAGCAAAGCTTACTTAATTGATACATGTACCTCCGATCCACCATTTAATAACATACAACTTTTGACATCTAAATTTGGATCAAAATCTAAACTGGAAGGTGCACAAAGAAAATAAATAATGAAAATTCAGAGAAAATTCTATTCAGTAGTTTAGGTGGACAACAGAGGTATGAACACATCCCTACTACTACATACAGGTACATGTACCCCCTTAAGCAGAGAATATAATAATTTTAGGCATACCCTGGTTCTTCCATTTGTTGGTAGTCATAGAGACTACTCTCAGGGTCACTGAGGACATCATCATCACCTGGCATCCTACGACGGTATCTTAAGTCCGATAACATGGAGGAATTCAAAACGCCAGTTGTCATGGCAAGACCTGGGGTGAGTCCAGCTGGAGTTGCAGGAGGTGGTGTTTGTGGGACTCCATAGAAGGCTACGGTTGGAAGAAGACCTGCTGATATCGTACCCTATAAATAAAAAATATGAATTTGAAAAGAAATAAATAATGTAAATCAATGTTTTGAAAATACAAAATGAATAATTATTAAAAAGCTTCGGCTAGGGCAGCCAGTTGAACTCTGTTCATAGAGTCAAGTTTGAATACAATACAAGTTTTTAAGATGTACTTAAACATAGGGACTTATGGTTCATTATGGACAAAACAACCAACAACTGGTTAGGATACAGTGTTGCACAATATGTAGAAATTCAATTTAAGTAAGCTCTCCTAGTGCTTTCATGAATCATTTTAATTATCTCAAACACAGTTAATGATAGAGTAAATTTGCTAGCATACTTCTAAAAGCCATTGTAAAGAGGAACAATTTACAATAAAAAATCATTAAAACCAGGTGAAATTGAAAAAAGGGCTTTCAAAAATCAAGTTTTTGGCCACTTACTCCTGTGTTACTCAAAAACACTGAGAAATATTCCAATTCTGAATGAAAATACATAGGGATTTTCAAGAACAATTCAATGAAATTTTTTCTTTCAATATTAGACCAGAAATAAACAAGATGCCCCAAGGAACCTGAATAGCTCACCTGGTTGATATTTGCCTTTCAAAGGCAATAAATCTAACAAGAAGTTGCCCAACAATTTTGACTCATGAAGACTTTGGTAGGACTATCATAAGGATCATTTCAGAAATGAAAGTTTCTTTCTATCTATCATAGTTTTCAAGATAGTGGCTGAAAACAGTAAAAAAAGCGTCATTTTTTCCCTTTCAAGGGCAATACTTCTACTTCTACAATCTCCTGACCAACTTCAACACGCTGAAGATAATATCACTTTTCTCTGCGCATGCTATTTACAAATTACAAACTAAAGTAAACTAGTAATAAACAATAAGAGTGAGTTTAAAACTATATGCATTGGTGGATGTTTAATGACTGTAGGTGTAAGTTGAGATGGCTGTTTTGAATGACTCGACTGAGTCACTTGTAACAATGTTCATTGGTATGCTGTTCCATAATTTGATGGTTCTTGGGAAGAAAGGTTATTGTCTGACTTGTAACCGACACTGAGGAATTTGGAAGGATAATGAGTGTATTTTCGGGAATATCTGAAAGGTGGAATTAACCGGTCTGTCTTTATGGTGGCAACTAGGGAATAATTGATTTTGTATAACATTATTAATCTTGTGTCTGATCTTCTATGAGCTAGGCTTCTCCAATTTAAATGTTGTATCATGTTGGAGACACTAGATGTATTGTGATACCTGTTTGTCACAAACCTAGCTGCAAGCCTTTGAATCATTTCTATTTTATTTATGTCATCTATAGTGTATGGATCCCAAATATAGCAGGCATATTCCAGTGATGGCCTGACTAGCGATTTATATGGCTGCTCTTTTACCTTGGTGGAACTGATGTTTAGATTTCTTTTTAAGAAGCTTAATGTATTGATGGCTTTATTGCATATGTTATTTAAATGACTGTGCCATTTAAGGTCAGATTGGATTGTAATGCCAAGGTATTTAGCTTTATCGACATGTTCTAGTGTATGGCCATGTCATGTGTAGGCATATTTGACAGGATTCTTGTTACTGGAGATTGAGAGAACATTACATTAGTCGGGGCGGAATGCCATGTGCCATTTTTGTTCCCATTGTCCTAGTTTTCCTAAGTCATTTTGTAATGATTTACAATCACCATTAGATTTAACTGCTAGACAGGCTATGGTGTCATCAGCGAATAGACATATTGTGGAATTTAGGCCTACTGGCATATCATTGATATAAAATAAGAACAGACTGGGTCCCAGAACAGAACCTTGGGGTACCCCTGACTGAACGTCAACATAGCCAGATGTTACACCTTCAAGGACGACTGCTTGAGTACGATTTGATAGAAAGCTATGTATCCATTTATTAATTTTGCCTTGTATATCATAGTTTTTAAGTCTGATTCTAAAAGTTGTGTTTCCCAAGACCTTTGTTGACGAAAGCCGTGTTGAAGTGGATATAAAATATTGTTTTCATCTGCATGGTTCATGATGGCACTAATTACAACATGTTCTAAGATTTTGCAGCAAATGCATGTCAAGGATATTAGTCTATAATTTTCAGGATTATATTTAGACCCTTTTTGTAAATTGGAGAGACATGCTGTTTTCCAGTCAATAACTCTTACAAGGAGTCATCTCACAAATTTTATCCCTGAAGACTTTTGTAGTCCTAATAATAAGGATCATTTCTGCCATTGAAAGAATTCAGATTAATCCTAACAGTTTTGGAGATATATGATACTGTATGACCCTATGTTCTATTTTTAAAAACAGCAGCCATGTTTTTCAACAGATCAAAAATCCCCTGCAACAGAATTATGCAGGATACCCCAATTCCAATTAGTTAAATAGTGTCAGAAGAGAAGATTTTTTTAAGAAATACCATTAAAAAATAGCCAAAAAAAAGGCAATAACTCCAACATGACTCAATGGACTAAAACAAAAATTTGACCACAGATAGATCTCATCATGCTGAACACTTTTTTCACAGTCAGAATTTGACTAAACCTGAGGGTTTTGGAGATATATGCAAAAAGCTACTGACTAACCCCTATGTTCTATTTTGAGGCAGCCATGTTTTTCTATGCAGGATACCCCAAGGAAAAGTCATATCAAGTTTGGTTCCTATTGGTCATATAGTGTCTGAGGAGAAGATTTTTGAAAGAAATAACATTAAAAATAGCAACAAATTAAAAATGTCAAAAAGGGCAAGAACTCCAATATGGATTAATGGATTAAAACAAAAAATTGACCACATATAGATCTCATCATGTTGAACACTTTTACCCCACCAGAATTTAGCTAAACTTAACGGTTTTGGAGATATATGCAAAAATACTGTCTGACCTCTATGTTCAATTTTTAGTAACAGCAGCCATGTTAGTTATATGCAGGATACCCCTAGAAACATTTGTACCAGGTTTGGTTTCAATTGGTCAATTAGTGTCAGAGGAGATTTTTGAAAGAAATAACATTAAAAACAGCCAAAAACTTTGAAAAAGGGCAATAACTCCAACATGGCTTAATGCATTAAAACAAATATTTTACTCAAGCTGTGCCCAGCAATGCTCTTTCTTCAATATAGGTCATCATAATTTGATAATTGGTAACCTTATTGAATATTAACATGATTTTAGCCATAATGATTAATTATTAAAAAAATATTTCAATGCCTTACCCTACAATAATCAAAACTTAAAAAGAAAAAAAATACACAGTAAACTTTTCTAAAAATTTGTTTATTGATTCGCATACATTGTATATAAAGTCCATATAATATAAGTTTTGCACGAAATTTGAATTATGGATTTTTTGCAAAAAAGAGGTTTCTATATCAGCAAATAAATGAAAGAATAATCAAGGGAACCAAGGTTATAGCGGTAATCAAAAGAATGTACATTTGTAAACAATGGATAAAGACCAGACATGTAAAACAGACATATACAACAAAGAACATAAAGTAATTAAATTCATACATACAATGTAACAAAAGCATTAATGAGTTAATGAGCAACTCGGCCTCCACTAAAAACTGGGAGCATGGACCAAGTGCACCGGTAGGGTAAGCAATGATGCAAGATCTTTGGTAAATTATTCCCCCTTTATTGTTCTTTTAGTAAAATAAAAGCCTAGTATCTCTACTACAAAATGGATAGAAAAAAATCCATGTTAAATCTGATATATTAATCCTTTTGAAGAGAATTTGACTTAATATTCAGTTATTTAAATATACTGTCAAAATGACCCTAAAATACCAGAATCTGAGATATGGTTCAGTTTAGCCAATGATTCAGATTTCTAACAACAGCAATATTTAAGTCTCCAGTGTTCAAAATCTGCATGGTGAATTTTCTTAAAACATTGACAAATGATGCGTTACAGTTAGTGTAATATCATGTACAAATTTAAAGAAAATTGAATAATGGGAAAATTTAACCCTTAATAGGGGTTAGACTACAAACATTTTGACCCGCTTATTTTCTAAAATCCAAAATAATTCTAAATTCAAATGATATATGATTGTATGATGCTTTTCATTTTTACTGCTGTACAACTTACCATTGAAAAAGAAAAAAAAAACATCTTATAATTAACTATAAGACAAAAGACATTAATCAAAGCTTTTAAGTGCAACAGTACAAGGCTGTAACTTACAATGCAATGGACATAATCCTCTTGAGAGTTCTTAAAACTATAACATGAGAGACCAAAAACACAGCTACTTGACTCTACCATACTAATCTCCTTGTTATAAGCAATTACCCTAAGTGGTCGTAGACACAATGTCCGCAAATTAATACATAAGATGATAAAACAGCACTATTTAGAAATAAACACAAAAAATGTTGCAAGTGTGTACTTTAGATCTTTGGTATGAAGGAGGAGGCTTGCCTTGCTATTAGTACCATAACATGGTGTTACTGCACATATAAATACATGAGTCACATATGAGACCAGACACATGTATTATATTTAAAAGTATTAAATTACAGCACTTTGAATGCTGATACTTGACACAAATACTTCAAGCAAGGCTAGAGAAACTGTAAAAAAAACAAGGTTACAGGAAGTGGTACTGCGGGATATCCAACAACCATTTATGATGTAACCACAACATTAATAACTACAAAAAAGTCAAAGGGCACTTTAGCATGATAAGCTAGTATGATACTATTGAAAAGACTAGATACTTCAAGATTTAACCTCCGATGAAGGTCCAACATACATTTTTGTAGGACTGAAATCGATTAGATAAACAAAATATCAAATTAATACAACCAAGCCAATCACCAACAGAACATCTGAGTTTTATCGTCATTCTTTAAGTATATATTTTAGGTCTTAGGGCCAGGTGAGGTAAACAGAAGCAAAGGAATTTTCCGTATCAAACTTTTTGATCAGCATCTGACTTTTACTGATCATTTGGTACAAAAATGTATATATACAAATGTAATGAAGTGTAAGTCATGCATGGGTGATCAACAAATGGATAATTTACATCACATGCATGTTGTTTTTGTACATTCATAGAATTAAGATAATGAAATTAGACTGGAAATGTTTTGCCTTTCTGAAAGTCTTTCATTAATGATGAAAGGGATGAGCACTAGAAAAGTGAGATACAAGATGAAATGTGACAAGATGTCAAGTATTCCTTCCATTCAATTCTTTGCATTAGGAGAAAAAATGTCCTTTTACAGAAACCAACAAATGCCAAAGTAATAAGATTTGCATATGACACAGCAGTGGTACAGATTTACACCTGTGGTGTAGGTCTCTCAATTTCTGACTTAGAACTGCAAATTTTATTTACCAAATCAATGACCTTTACCTATTTTCAGTGATTTCTTACTTAACTGTTTTGGGTAAGGGCACCAGGGCCCATGCAATCTGGAAAAAGAGAGTGAAAATTACAACTTTGGGTAGTAATCTACACATAAAAGTACATGAGGGAAAGGATTTTTAAACCATATTTTAAAATTAGTTTCTAATTAAAATTCTTGATGAGTATTATTTCATTTTTAACTGTATTGAAATCCATGAAGAGACCTCTGAACAACGAAATTCATACAGTAGAATGGAGAGATGATTTTGTACATCTTACATTTCATTGGTTATTGCTTTTTTTTTTAATCATTTTTAAGTCGCTTATATTGTTAGCCACATCTTGCACTAATAATTTATGTACTTTACTTTGCATACGATTAGCATAATTATATATTACTACTCCACATGAAGATCCTGATCATTGTTGGGTTATAGCTTCATAGTTCTAGTTTCATAAGAGATCAAAAAGTACCTCTTAAATATCATACAGTACACGTTCTGTGTGTGTTTTTTGCTTGTATGAGAACAGGAAGTTTACATTAAAAGATGAAATGATCGGTTAGCATTGAACATTACCCAGTTTCCGATGATTCAGACACAGGGGCTAGTTGCAATTTACTATATGGGTCATATACATGATCAGGGCCTGATATATATAAATAGCCATTGCCAGTTGTTTAATCGTGTTCCATGATCAATATCCCTAGTGCCCCAAAGATCGCTAAAAATTTGAGAGAAACTTGTGGAATGAAAACATTACCTGCACTTCCTGGTAACCAGTTGTTTTGATTGAAAAACATCAGGGTCACCACGGTTATGAAAGAGTAATCATATCAAGGGATTCAAGTTTCTAGTGGCAGTCATCCAATTTAAGAGCATATCGCATTAATGCCATTTTGAATGTTGAAAGCCAGCCAAAATCAGTGGCATAGAATATTTGACGATTAGCGACTTTGAAGACCTCAGTCTTTAATTACCTGTATTATCTCTTCTGTTCGAGGAAAAATTTTTCATTTCTACTAATATATTGTTCAAGCAAATCACACTAAAACACATACCTGTCAACTTATATGATTTAAGCATGTATCACATAGGGTCAAACTATAGGGATCTGTGGGCTATGATAAAGCACTAGACAAGACATTAGTACAAAAACTAAAAAAAAAAAAAACAGGAAAATGAAAGTGATCCAACATGGACATATAGGAAATTGGTCGAGGTTCGAACAGTAGTTGAGATCGTTCAACTGGTCCTTGACTTTGCCGTTACTGGTTACCACATTTATCATTACAAGTTGCAATGACATGGTAATCAGTTCATTTCTTCTCTTTGTTTTACCTATCATTTGCCTCTGAGGTCAAAGATGCTCTAAATAATATGCAGAAACCCTTATTTATCATATATGGGGAAGTTAGACCTGGTATAGGGTAAATTTGACCAGTACTGACATAATATACATGTACTCTCTGGTTTAAGGATTTGAACTCTTTCCCGGGTTACTAAGTAGCATATTTGACAGAAATAAAGACACTCAGTTGATTTCTCGTTTCTCCTTGTGTTCTCAAGCTACCCCCATTAATTGTAGGGTGTTAAATTTTCACTAAAGATAGGATCATAGTCTAGAGAGTAATACAGCCCCTGCATGTAGACCAAGTTATGAAGTTTGTGTGGTTTTTCTATTGATCCAAGAATAAGTTGCAATTCAACAACTTGGCCTCACATGGGTGTATGTCCTTGATTATATGGATTTTGCATCATTTTTCGAATAAGTTTTGGTTTTCCTACCTTCAAATTACTTAGAGTTGAATACGGCTGATGAGAAAAATCTTTATACTTCTCAAAATAGGCATGTATTGCATAACAAATTTAAAGTCAATCATATATATAACATCATGGTATTTTTAATATCTTGGATTTCTTTTTTATATTAAACAAAAGAAAGCTCCAAAGTCCCTGCCGAGTAGAATTCACAGTCGTTGTGACCTTGACCTTTGACATATTGACCTCAAAATCAATAGGGTTCTTCCTCACCCCAAAAGCTGTAAACTGTGTAAGTTAATATACATTTTTAGTTACAAAAATTACTATTAATGCCTGCACATGCTCTCAGTATACATTGTATATTCAATCATTGGTACGTCAGATTTTGAATAGACAGGAACTGTATACTATAGAATGTGTAGAGATTAAACAATACATCTACGGTACTAAGGATGTTTATTTTTGTAGGTATTTACGTGCAGAACGATGCACATGGACATTTCAATCTTTATTCAAAACTCAAATTTGATTTCCTAAAAATAACAAAAGCACGGTAGAATTTCCCAATATACCAAAATCTTCAATAGGGGAAGGTCGATCAGTCGTTTTTCATTAAAATTGTCTATTTTATAATTGTTTTACATTCAAAACATCTCCAAAATCAATGTATCTTGAATATATATGAGACCCCATTCAACATATATTTATCAATATTATCATACATAGGTATTAAAAATAGACAAAAACTTACCTCCATGACTTTAACCTTCAATTTGAATTCACCGCCTTTGAAACTTTGAAGTTACAATATTGTATTTTCTTGCAGGAATAACCAATCATTCAAACCCGGATATAATCGTATCCGTATCGTATTCATTTTGAAAATGAGTAAAGCTTCCAGATAAGGTCAGCCCGGTGTTTATTAATATAATTATTATAACATTTTATTCAAGATAGTACAACTACTGTTTCCCAGTTGAACTTCGACCAAGTTCCCTTATGTGATACAATTATGTACAATACTGTATAACATGTCAACTCTTATTGAACAATATATCTGCAGTGTAAACTAAAGCTACATTTGGTCATCAATATCTGGCCATAGCTGCCATTCTAAATTTTGTCCCATGGTCTTTTTTCTTTTACTTTTAATGGTTCATTGAAATACGGTTATAAGGCACATTCACTGTTCGTCATCATACAGGCTGCACCTGCCTCATATTACAAGATTAAGCTCGATACATTTAAAACTATTTTAATGGCCTTAATGTTCTAGGTAAAAAAAAATTCTAATCGATTTCAATTTTTGTAAAAATGAACAAGATCAAGCACGAACAACTTTCTTCCGCCACAATTGTTTGTGTGTAATGGCGAGCTTTGTCAACAAAATATGCAGTGCATTAGAAATTATCTGTAGTGCAAATTATGGTGCATGTGTGATAAGATATACTGCTCGTCTTTTACATACAAAGGTCTTTTTTGTCTTCTTCCCCCGCCCGGTCATAGTATTTTAAATACCGGAAGTGCCAGAAACTATTATAAACAATTGGTTTGCGCATGTTCAATTTATTTTTGTGACATAAAACCCAGCCATCAGTTTTGTCTTTATGTCCATTGATTGTAAAAAAGAAACTCTAGTCCATGATTATGCAACTCGAGTAAATAAACATAAGATGACATAATTAAAAATAAGTCAAATGATTTAAATAGGAGACTGGACTACTATGAAAATACTTGTCCAAATTGAAAGTTTATTTATTTTTGAACATGCGGATAAAGCAGCATATGATTTAGTTGAATTTGCACCACAAATTTCAGTTTAAGTTTTAATACAGACCGACTTTAAAGTTGTGCCCCCTCTTGTCCGTCCTATTTCTTTATTCTTATGAATCGACGTTCCTTCAAAATCTTGCGAAAGAAAAAGGGTCAAAGAGACTAGATCCTTCAATTTCACATATCGATATTTGGACGATGTTCTCCTAAATTTGGAGAATGGCTTCCGTTTATTTATATCAACCATGCAGTGCTAGAAATTAAAGAGACTACTAAAACAGCTTCTCCCGCGTCATTGTTAGACATTCATTTCGAATTTGACAACAACAGTCATCTCAGTACAAAAATATAAACCAAACGAGACGATTTTGATTTTAAAAAATATTAATTTTCCTTTCTTGTGCGGTAATATACCAGCTGATCCTGCATATAGTGTTAATATTCCTCAGTTGTTAATATTTGTCAGAGTTAGAAACGACTATTATGATTTTCCGTCATATTGCAGTTTTTTTTTTTTTTGTTTTTGTTTTTGTTTTTGTTTTTTTTGTTTTTGTTTTTGTTTTTGTTTTTGTTTTTGTTTTTTTTTTTTTGGGGGGGGGGTTCCGTTGCATATCAGATCATTAATTTTCATTTTAGCTATCTTTACTGTCTAGCTTCGGAGTGTATATATATCACACGACTCCAAGAACAAGTTCAAAATCTGTTACAACCACCAATACGAACGACTTCCAATAAATACTTCAAATTGAAATAAATGAAGAGCCTACCCGTAAAGACACATGCCTATCCACAAATGGTCTCTTATATACTTTTTGAGTTTTGACTTTGATGTAATAAACATATTGAAAATGAATGCATAAAAAATATTGGTAAGATCTATCAATTGGAAATTCAGATGTTTTTAAATTTCTTTAAAAAAGACAGGAAAGAGATGCATGTAAAATGTTCACAAAAATTATATATTCCCTTCCATATTAAGATAATAACAAAAAAGAAAAAAAGAAAAGAAAAAATAAAGAAGAAAACTTTTACAATTGTAAAAAGAGTAGACTGGCCCAAAAAAGGGGGGCATACATCGGTATACCACTCCAACATAAGATGTACTCGAAAGTCGATATTTACGGCAAAAATCGAAAATGCACAAAGGGTCCTTGAACGTTTTGAGCAAATGCATTATTTTAAAAATAAATTGGTGTTCACTTAAAAGTATGTAACAGCAAATAATACTGGGTCTTATATTTTACGATGTCAAAAAAGTACAAATTAGTTTGGCGGTACCATTAAGATGGTGTTATTTTGAAAATTTGTAATTTATTTGTATCATATCAAAGCAGTACAACATCACTTCTTCTGGGCATAAAATGTGTCATTAGTTGAAGGACCACACACATTAAAATGAATTAATTAAAAACTCTTTAATGTACTGGGGATAATACAAAAATTAGAATGACACAAAACCATCTAACATATACAGCTTTACTTTACACTATCGAAGATCAAAATCAAAGAATTACACAGTTACATATTTTTCTTACCTCCCATAAAATACGAAGTTTTACAAGACAACTCAATTTTATATGCGTCCATACGTACCAACTCCTTAAGCTGGTCACTCCGGTCTTGGCAGTTGTTAAAAACTCGACCCCCAAAGTATTGATACTTGTTACACCATGAATTATATTTCACAAAATCACAACGTTTAAAACACAACCGTATAGTAATGATTGAGCCACCCGGGACTTAAGTGAGGGGTGTAGAATTTTTACCCCGTTTTCTTTGGGGTCGGCGGTACTCCCGACACACCTGGAAACAGAATAGTTGAGTCATCAGAAAATGGACAAACTAACAGTCTAACTGACAATAAACAAACACTAGGCCCAAAACTGTTTATCTGAAGTTTCACCCAGAATTGGTTTTATTTCATGGAGTAGAGACACATGTGGTGGGAAATGCTGTTTTATAGTGTTGAACATGATGGTTTCGGAAGGTGGAAACACCTAATTTTACCATCTTTAGCTGAGGTGCTGATTTAAATTGACCCACGCCTCTGCACTTGCAAAACAATACACTAAATCTTGGTCATACGCATTCCCACTCATCTCTCCCAGATCCTGTTTGCCGTTTGCTCTGGGAATTTACATCATTTAAGTAGCACTCCAGATAAGGATTATGCAAAATGTGATTCATGGGTAAAAAGCCTACATATTTTTATTTTTGATATTTTGTTTGAAATGTCATAGTAAACAGAAATAAACATGTGGTTTTTCATATAACCCGTTCTCTTAGGAGATAAAAATTATATAGAATGCACTGTAGATTTCAAAATTAAGGGAGATAATTCTGTAAATGGCGCTGAAATACTATAGAATCTACTGTATTTTCAATGTCAATTATCTCCTAAGAGCAGATAGACTTGAATGAATAATTACACATTTCATAGTATAGACCCATAAAACAACTTAATTACAAAAATAAAAATATGTAGCCTTTTTTGGAGTGTATCTCATTTTTCAGATTGCGCATGATTCTTACAAAGACAGCTACTTAATATCATATTTATGTCAACTAATAAACGATGTTGACTTATATATATATAACTAGCAACATGAAAACAAACTTCCATCAGTATTTTTTTTAATCCAGTTCGAAATCCGTGCCTCATCAATTCAACGCGGAAACAAGTAATATGAGAACCTACACACTATAAGAAGATCTTATTGTCGGTAAAGATTAATTGGGATACTTTTATTTTCTCTGTATAAGTGCACATTTCCTTCAACGGATTACATTTCTGAAAACTAACTTCATTTGGCTAGTTTACCATACCGAACATGACATGCCACTCTTCTGTGATGGGGTGGGAGATATTAGTTAGCGTTCTTTGCATCGTAGTTTTACAAGGTAAGATCATAACTGGGAAAACTTCATTTTTGACAAGATCGTGGACTTTTTTGTAATTAGTGTGTCAAGCACGTCAAGAATTACAAACATGGCTGAATAATTCTACTACAACTGAGATATGCCTGTATAAGTACGAATTTTCCATGTTGGAAAGTAATACTTTGGAAATGTTAAAAATAATCTTTGATTATCAAAAAGAGGATAATTTCGCATTACTTTGTTAAAGGATAATTATGATTCTATCAAAATGGAATTTCGGACAGTATGTAATATATAGAACCAACCCTGGAGATCATTTGAATGTTCAGAATTACGAAATATTTTTCATTACGACTGCAATGTTAAAGAAATGTATTCGGTTCCCTTGTTCGGCTGCAAGCAGAAAAATAACGGATTTTACTTCTTTCAGACAATTATTTATTCAAAGTTGAATGAATTTCTTCTTGAATTTCTTTTTGTTGGTGTTTTATGTTACGTAGTACATGTATTCTGGAAAATGTTGTACAAAACTTTTAAAACTATTTTTTAAAGATATACAAATCTTTGAAAGTATGCAAACACCTTTTTACAAGTAAGTGTATGTTCAAATATAAAACGACACACATGCGATGTAACGTAAATAGCAGGGATAAACGCGCAAATGGATGGTAAATTGTGACATGCACACAAACTTTGTATTCACTGACGGACAATTTCTGATGTTTTCGGAGGTGGATCCAGAATTTTTTAAAAGGAAGTGGGGGCGTTCCAAGCCAAACAGTTATGAATGGGAGAACCGCACAATAACATTGCTAATTTTTGCCAATATTTTGCACGAAATGAACAAAAGTTTCCCTACACTTCTAAATCTTCCATGTATTTGCTACTTGTATGTTCTCGTTTGGCATTCATCTGACGACATATATCCAGGGGAAAACCTGAGTTTTTATATGATATTTCTGCATTGAAGTTGGTCATGTTAACTTAAATCTAACAAATGTAGCGGGTCTTTTCTGTTGACGGATATCATTCTTTTTCAGGGAAATTTTTACGATATCTAAATTGTATCCTTTGTTTTCAATGAGGATCGATTTTTCAGGAAATGTGATGAACGAATTATCGGCATTGCAAGCGACCTGAAGGGTGAATTTAATATATTAACCAATTTTTTGTTCTGATTGTATTTATAGCAAAGTACTTTTTGTTACAAATAAGTTTCCTTCCTCCCAGTTTTTAGTGGAGTCCGAGTTGCTCATTCGCTTTTGTTACTTTGTATGTATTGTTTCAGTTTCTTGATTTTCTTTGTTGAGTATGTCGGTTTTCCATATCTGGTCTTTGTCCCTGGATTACATTCTTTTGATTACCGCTAGAACCTTGGTTCCTTTGATTACTCTTCCAGTCTGATAATTTACAGATTTGATAGAGGGACAAGCACAATACCTCGCTCTTAACTGAAATGCATTACCTTTATATTAGTGCTCATTTTTTTAACATTCGTTTGTGTCCTTCAGTTTCATATGGAATTCTAATTCTTAAATCAAACTTTTCCCAGTTGCAGTTCAAGTCGTAAGATGGTGCACTCACTGTAGATAGTACGATTAATGCAAGGTTAAAAAAAATGGGGTATAATAATGTGCATGAACTATGACACTGGGAGGTGACTTCATAAAATCGACACCTTTTTCTATCAACCATTTTATTTGGGGTGTCCAGGTCATCTCAAGGAATTTCATACTTGGCATATTACCATATTTTTGTCATTACGTGCACTTCTATGCACGCCTGAGTGAATCCGAAACATATTAGCAACTTCATTCCGAATCAGACTTAGGTCATTATAATATTTTCCCGCGGAATGTGCTTGCAAATAATATTTAACTACTGTAAAATAACACACCATTTATGTGGCATAAGTTGGTATCCAACAGTATTAACTGTATTACTGTTTGTAGTAAATAAGGGTGCTTACAGCATAAGAGTACACAACAGGTATTTCAAGAAGTGAAAAGAGATACTCAAGGGTTACTGTAGGTTAGGGAGTGTAATGTAAATTTTAGTACATGTGGAGGTGAAGCAACTAGTGTAGGGGCGTATACATTCAACATATAGAAAGTAATCTTCATTTGCCATATTCTATGCAACTTCACAGAGACAGGCACTGCTAAAAATATTGAAAATGATGGGATCAATGAATCATTAAAGATATAAATACGTGTACTAGAAAAACAACCAATATCAGAAAAGTTATCCAGTTAGGAGACCATTATTGCCACATAAACAGGTGTGGATCCAACGATGAGTCTGTCATCTTAAATTAAGAAAACTAATCCTTCTTGCAAAAATAAATTTGACACCCAAAGATGTTCTTCCTCCCTTTGCTTGCAATTTTATTCTATTTCACCCCAACCTGAAATCCTGGATGAATCCGGGTCGTTTCGCCCCGATTCCCGTTCGGCCCAATTCCCGTTCGCCCCGGGTCGTTTCGCCCCAGTTATAAATTTCCATGCAAAGTATGAGGAATCAATCTCCAGTGAGTAAAAATTAAAAAAATCTAGTGTCTCCAGTGCACAAATACACACAATATACCAATTCATATGCCTATGATGAATGCAAATTTCATGTAAAGAATGGCATGGCAGTTTAGTAAAGAGTCACATTTTTTGTTTTATTTTATTCCGTCTGACACAAGGCTTTTTGAAATGGACATATCTCATATCAGACATTCACTTACAATTTCAAAGTCTGTCAGTCTTTGTCATTTTCTATCGGACAAATTGACACTTTTCGAGATCACTGCATAGTATAATGTTTTTTGAGAAGTAAGTTAGCAAATGTATCCTGGATTCATTGTTTTATAACATGTTGATTGAAGCCAGCTAGTTTATTGTTAAACAATTTATAATAAAATTAATTAATCAATTTGCTATTATCATGTCAAAATAACAAAAGAAAGTGGATGATAATTAAAAACGTTAAAATTGAAGTATATATTTTTTTTAATGATATGATATTTTATAAATAATTTTATAAATACATAATGTGATATTTTATTAATGAAAACAGTAAAATATAATCAGAGCGAAACGAGTCGCTTACCAGGGCGAAACGACCCGGTGCAAAACAACCCGGGGCGAACAGGTAATCGGGGCGAAACGACTAGCTACCATCCTGGATCAGCCCCCTGAATAGTGGCTTTTCTTTTGTTCCGTGAAACCATTGTCACCACTTATTTATTTAAATAAAATGCTCTATGACAGTCAATCAAGGATTTTTACAGTTGACTAGTATAAAAATCCTTGAGTAAATCAATGAAAAAAATCTTGACTAGAGCAATTTCTGTGAGCAAATCTCAAGTTAGGTGAAAAAAAATTATTGAAGGGTATAAACTGAACTTAATAATGCAAGTTTAGGTCATTATTTCAAGTACCAATGTAGTATGAAAACCACTATTTTGTTACATCATTTGGTCAGGTTGACTTTTTCCTGAATTGCTGAAATGAAAAATTATGGGTACATTTCTACATGCGAGAACAAAGTTACATTGCTAATTTAATAGTTCCATTTCCATTTTGGAAGTTAAAAACATGATATAGTTAGCCAAAACTGAGGGACTGGAAAATGAGCCGAAGTCATTCTACATGTATATTCCAGATTGATATTTTGGTGATGGCATTTAAAAAAATTAACACAATGATCTGAAAATGTAACACTTGCCAGTAAAGTTCTGTGAAGGTATTTTTGTTGGTGGGTACCATTTTTCATGGTTAAGGGAAAAAGTATCTTTTGGTTGGATCTTGAATTAAGGGATTTTACAACTCTACCATACAAATGACTGGGAAATTTCCTGTCCATTGGGAACCAAATTTCATGGCTTATTCAACCCATGAAAATTGGTACCCCATGAACAGTAATACTGTCACAGTATTTAAAAAAAAATGTTTCAGTGATAGTTGACCAGAGATTCACAAGATAATTCACATAGTTGCCACAGGCACTTATATCACTCAATAAGTGGTGATTTCTGCATCAAATAGGAATTCATATTACTAGCCACCAATTATTAATAGTAACATGATAGTGATGGCTGTGCCACAGACAGAACATGAAAAAGTCATTTCTATTTTCATTGCTTTTGTATTTCTAATATTTTCTAAAATTGAAAAAAATGTTCACTAATTTTTAAATTTTTTATCACATGAGTTCTTATTCAGTAAGTTTGATTTCAGTATATGGACAAAGTTGCCCATCAGGGTGGGTAGATGGTCCTTCAGGAAAGAAGTGCTACTTTTTTGCCTACAATCACCACAGAACCTGGACTGATGCTCAATATGCTTGCCATTCAATGAGATCACAGTTGTTATCTATTGAAGATATCACTGAGTTGGTATGTATTTGGCTTAAAACATATTTATTCTTTGTTTTGGGATATTTCTTACAAGGAAAAATATTTTCGCTTTATTTATATTATATTTACCAGTATATGTCTTGCAAACTTAAATGCAATAACTGAACTTTGGTACTGCTTTTTACATCATGTGCCCTGAGAGTTGAAGGTATATAGTGCTCCCCATGTTTGTCTATCTTTTTGTTCTGTATCATCCATTTTTGTTCCCCGTGACATGTCACAGGGACATGGGAATGCCAGGTGTCCATCCATCCGTCCGTCAGTCTGTCTGCGTTTTTCACACTTTGTTTTGTAATGCTTTTAGTAAATAAGTTTGTTTTTGTTATGGGGCCTTATTATGAAGAGTTACAGATTAAGTTCGATCTCTGGTTACGGTTGAATGATTTTTATGGAAGATATGGCCCTTGGACTTAGAAAATTTCTGTGAATTTACAGTTTTCTGCACTTTTTTTTGTAATGCCTTTATCAATTTATTTTATCTTTCGTACATAGCCTTACTATGAGAAGTTACAGATTAAGTTCAACTTTGGTTATGGTTTTATTGATTTTTATGGAAGTTATGGCCCTTGGGCTTAGAAAATTTCAGTGAATTTAAAGTTTTTTGCACTTTTTTTATTTTCGCAGGAGTCACTGGAACGCTCTTCTTTTATTGTATACTTTATGTCACCGGTTCATGTCAGGAACTTCCCTACTCATTTCTGATCACTACACAAAAAGATAGTCCAAATTTAAATTCTTCTTGTATTATTCAATACATCTTTTATAACCCAGTAAATATGTTTCTGGCAATTATTTAGCTCAATGATATTCTATTATTTCTGCAAATTGAATTAAGATATCTATGTGTCTTCATATCAACTGATGATTTTAGGGACTCATTTTTGGCCTCAAAAGATATTCAAGTAATGAATTTACATTTAGGTAATTTAGTTCTTGTGTCATGAAACATTAAATGAGTTGAACATGTTCCATTAAAAATACTTATCAGTCAAGATCTTTATCCTTTCATCAATTTTTTATTATTATACCCACACAAACAAAGTTTAGAAGGATATAGAGGAATCACCCTGTCTGTCTGTCTGTCTGTTCATTCGTCCATCTGTCCACATTTCTAGTAAATGCAACTCCTTCTTAACTGCTGAAGGGATTTTGCTGAAATTTTGACGGAAAGTTTGGTATCATATACAGATGTGCATAAAGGAGTAAAGTTACTGTCTGAGGACTCCAAAGGAAGGCAATCCAAGTTAAGGGTTTTACTGGTTAAGACCTTGTAAATGCAACTCCTTCTAAACAGCTCAAATGATTTTGATGTAGTGTAATAGGAAGGTTGGTTATCATATGTAGAGGTGCATGAAGGAATATAATTATTGTTTGATGATGCCAAAGGGAGATAATCCAACAAGTGTTTTGCATTTAAGTCCATTTGAAGTTTGTGAGCTTGCTCACAGTATTTCTAATTAAAATAAAAGAGGAAGTGAAGAGCAGTGATTTTAACCAAGTAAAATTGGCAGGAAAATTCAAATTGATAAAAGCGTCTAGGTTTGGAAAATCTTATATTCATCAAGGAAGTTATCTTCCTTTGCTGAAATTGGTTTTATCTGAGTATACATGTAATTATTGTGTTGGATAAAAGCTTTTTAATGTACCCAGTAAATGCAAATTAACTTTTGGACAGCTTTAAACATTTTTGAAAAAGGTGAAATGAAACAAAATTTGTAAATTTGTGTAAAGTTGATACTGTTTAACTATTGGTTACTTTTTGTACTTGAGAAATCAGTAGTAAAGATTGACATTCAGTTTACACATATTAGAAAAAAAAAAACAGTTCTAAATACATGTTATATGTGAAATGCTTAACGGGTGGATTCAGGCGGGGGCGTAGCGGGCGTGCCTCCCCTAAAATTTGCATAGCTTGGGTTGTCAGGGATAGATTTAGGTGGTTTTAGGTTGAAACTTTAATTTCTCGCTTATTTTACCACAAAAGATATCTACATTGCACCCTCTCTAGAAGAATATTCAATAAATTGAACCTAAAAAATTTTAACTGCCGGCCCCCCCCCCCAATCTAAAATCCTGGATCCGCCCCTGCTGATGTTATTACAGTTTTATTTTAAACATCGTCTTAAGATTTAACATGATTAAAATGAAGATTTGTTACAAGTACAAAATCTTCTCTCCACTCTACTATCAAATGTATCTATCTCATGGACTTCTATACAATGGAAATTTTCGTCATAAAAAATTAAAGTAGGTACGGTATTATTTTGAAATACGATCCAAAAATCCTTGCCCTCATGTATATAGATTATTTCTCAAAGTCACAATTCCAATTACATTGTGACCTTGACCCTTCCCCAAAACAGCAGGGAAATCACTGTCAACGCAGTAGTACAATTAAAGAAACTTTGAATGAAAAGAACTATCTAATGTAACTTTTATTTTAAGCCAAATTCCTTTTGTATTTTTAATCTTTCAATTACAGGTAATTATAATTAAAATTTAAAGTGGTTCCTATTTATAGAATTTGTTTGTATCATGTCAAGAGAGCCTGTCATTTTTTCTTCTTTTTTTTTGTTCCTAGTAAATCACATGCCCAATGTCCTGTTTACTGAAATAAGTAGGTTCACCTGGAGTTGCCTTGTATGTACTTACAATTTAAGTAGCAGTCTGTTTAAGGGTCATGCAAATTCTGTAATTTGTGATACACCCCAAAAAGGCTACACATTTTTATTTTTGTTTCAAGTTGTTTTATGGAATTATACGATGAAATGTATAATCATTTATTCCAATCTATCTGTTCTCAGAAGATAATTCATGTCAAATATTCAATAGTTTCTATTGCATTTCAGTATTATTTGCAGTTATCTCCCCTAATTTTGAATTATATAGTGCATTCTTTATAATTTATATCTCCTATGAACAGGGATTATATGAAAAGGGACATATTAGTTCCTTTTTACTTCAACAACTTAAACAAAATATCAAAAATAAAAATATGTAGGCCTTCCAAACATGAATTACATTTTGCATGATTCTTAGCTGGAGTACTACTTAAACACTTGACATTTTATGTATAAACTTCTTGAAAGAGAAATTTAAGAATTTATTACCTCCTGTGTTATTGTTTGCCTTTTTCAGAATTACCTCATTCTTTTATCATTGGGAAAATATGCATAATTTTTTTTAAATTGGGTAATTTGGAACATCCATACAAAACCTTGAATTTGTACTTAAAATGATTAATTTTATAGAGAAAGTCATAAAGTCATAAACATTCAGTGTAATTTTTAGTAGAAACATTCTATCCTATCCTTTAACTATCAATTGGAAATATTTATAGTCATTTTTTTTCGGGGACAAATTGAGAAGTTTTCATGAGAGGAAACAGCCTTATTTTGGAGATAAATTAAGTCTGAATTATGGACCAAAAAGGGACCAGGAAAGCAATATCACTGATTTCAAAGCAGAATTTGAAGTTTGAATACAGTGGAACTTGTCCCAACATAACCATTTCAAGTCTGAAGATTTGGCTTGGTTAGGGACTGGGGATTTGGCTTGGTTAGGGGACATTGGAGATTTGGCTTGGTTAGGGGACATTGGAGATTTGGCTTGGTTAGGGGACTTTATATTATAAAAAATATAGAGAGGAAAAATATACATATTGCACAGAAGCCATTAGAATAGGACTTCAAAACATAATGTTTTGGTTCAACAGTTTCATAAAAGCCATGATTTATCACGTTGACATGTTGTGCTTTGCCTTGTATGATTTTCTTCACATAAGTTTTTTGTTCAGCTTGATAAAACATGCAAATTTATGTAAACATATTTTTTCTGTGCTGACGAGATTACATGTTTTTTTATCAAGCCTGGTGTCATATAATATTTTGATTCTTACGAAATATTGATCCCTTATTGTCTTCAACATTGTTGGTGTTGTTGTCTGGTGTCTGTAAAAAAATTTTGTGTCCAGACAATAAATTAAGTATAAGTATGTAGAACTCTATGAAATTGTACCAAAATTTTTAAAGCTGTTATGCCACTAAAGGAAGATTTGGATTGATTTGTGATGTAGTGATGTAGTGGTGACTGTTTCAGAATTAGGGACAAAATAAAACCAGAAACAAGCATATTACCAGATTTCCAGACAATAATTTGAGTAAAGTTGAATAGATATCTTGATATTGTACCACAAGGTGCCAAACCACCAAAATATTTAGGAGTTGTAACTTGAACCTTTCAGAAAAATTGGGTAAAAAAGGGCTGGAAACCAGTATTTTCCTGATGTCCAGACAATAAGTTGAAATGATGTGAATGGATCCTTTTGATATTGGAACACAAGATACCATATCAACACAGGAAGATTTGGGTTGATTTAGGTGTGGGGTGGGGGGGGGGGGGGGTCACATGGTTATGATTTAGAACAATTTAAGAAATTGGGGTCAACATTGGGACAATAAAACAGTATTTTCCTGTTGTCTGGACAGTAAATTGAGTAAACGTGAATGAACCTTTTTAAAACTATATGTATATCACAAGGCGTCATATCACAACAGAAAGGGGTTGGATTGGTTTAGAGGGTTGTGGATTGAACTGTTAAGAGCCAAAAAGGGGTCACTTTGCTTCTGGTTAAATCCTTATCTTGTGTCAAATGTTTATTAACCACCTCGATTTGGACATGTATCAAGCTTGAATGGTGTGTCCATACTTGCCCAGTGTTCGACCTTTGATCCAGAGAATTTTGTTGGAGTTGTACCCTTTTGAATTTTGGAACATGGATAGACATGAGTTTTTGAAGGCATAATCAAACTTTTAATTATTCATTTGTTTATGACAGAGATGGCTACAGCAAGAATTCAAACAAATCAAAACAAAAAACCAAGGACCAATGGAATGGTGGACAAGTCTTCAGAAACGAGAAGCCAATGGAACTGCATGGTATTGGGAATCTGGTGGACAGTTGAACACTTCATTTGTGTAAGTACTGTTTATTTTATTTGTGGATATCAATGTTAGTTGATTGCAGACAAATGATTGTTTTGTGGATTCTTGAAATTTTTGTTTGATATATCTCACAGTATAAATAAACGAAAAATATGTGCTAATGTATTTCATTGGGAATTAAGTTTTTGTCCTCAAAAATTGTTACCCCATGTATATAAGTACTTTCTCGTTAGTTAAAGAACCTATTTACTGTTTTTTAATTTAAATCATATGGTGGTGCATTTGTTTAGTTTCACCATGTCCATTATTTTTTCTGTTGTCGTGTAAAAATACAGCACTACAAGGAAGTGACAATTTACCTGGCTAACTGATAATATGATGGTAAGCCGGATCATGTGGTATTTGCAAGTGAAACTGCAAAAAATCTTTAGATTCAGGAATTTTATATGTATATGACACTCCTTCAGTAAATTAGTTACTAAATCCTGTTGCAAAGTTCTGATCATGATACAACAAACATAATTGTCAACGATCATTCCTCATGTATTTATTGACAAGTTTATGTAAATGCAATGTAAGGAAAAAAAGCTTCAGCAAATATAGGCCTACCAGAAAACTTTATTGATTTCAGACGTTGGGGTCAGGGAGAGCCAAACAACTACAAGAATAACGAACATTGTGCAGAAATATGCTGTCCACATTATCTAAATGACATCAACTGTGAGAGCAAGATTGGTTATGTTTGTGAATTTGACAAAGGTAAGCAAGATTTGCATTCTTCTAATTTATTTACTTTTACCACAGCCCTACACAGAATTGTTTAGGGGGATTCTAATGTGGGTTATTTGGACAAATTGCTATTAACTTAAAAAATTAATTCAGTATTTAGAACTAAATGAGAAGCAGGGGTATGATATAAGTTACTTATGTTTTGGTCCGTAGATATGGCCAAAATAAAGTGATCTAAAAGTGACATTGTCTTAGTCACTATTTTGATACGTGTTTTTGAAGGCAAAAACAGCCCTGTGATGTGAAGGTTTCCTCATCATTCATTGAAGACCCATGTGTGGCCCTGAACTGACAGTTTTCATCCCGGTGGGGTAATTGTCTCTTTGACATATTTACCATATCCATTTTTGATTTCAATTAAATATTGTCTTCATTTGTGGTGAAAAAAAATGTAAGTTGAACATTCTCTGCTTTAGTTTTAGGATATCATTTATAATTATATCTTTCTCTGTGTATACCTTTCTCTTCTTACTACCATGTGCAATAGAAATTGCTGTAATGTTACTGTTTCAAAAGCAATTATAGGATTCTCCTTTATCACTTTTTTTTTAATGAAATCATAAAAATTTGCTGTTCATTATGAATTTTGCTGTTGTAATGTTTCCTTTACAAAGAAGGAATGCCATATTATACCAATCTCCCTGAAAACTGTCAAAATCAGCTGAGTTTACTTCATATATTGCATGTCACAAGATTTGGCATTTGACAAGGAAAGTCAGTGGAACAGCCGAACGAACAAAAGAAACTATTGTTTTCCGGAAATGGCCCTTTGTGAGTTGAGATGACCCGTTTAAGATGAGATCATGCATGCTTATTTTAACTTTATCTCTTATCCAATGAAATGTCTTAAAAGTAGCAGCATCATAGACATATTCAAAAAAAAAGGCAAGAGAAAAATTTGATGTCACTTTATACTATGATTCAACTTTCAAGAAACGGCGGCACTATCTAGGACAAACAAACAAAATACATATGTTTTGATGGAAGAAACAGGTACTTATACTCATTGCAGATCAATGATTGGGTTATCTTTCATTGATTAGAGAATTTCTTGGTCTTTACTCATTCCACTGCATTCCACTCATGCTTGAATTTCTCAATTCATGAAAAATAACCCAATCTTTAATCTTCACTCATGTTAGGTTTCTGGTAATTTATTCTCCTTTAAATTTAAGCCGTAAATCAGAATTTTATTCATGGTAGATTCAGTTTACTTGTAAAGACCAGTTGACATCTCTGCCTAAATACATGTATTTCCTAAAGTTATAATACCTAGCATTTCTTGAAAATTTGAACTTATATTTTAGTCCATATAGCAATTCACTAATGTTTCTTTTTGAATTAGAAATTTGTGGGTTTATGTATCCATAGAAACGACGAAACACAATACAATGGCCATGAACATAATTATTTGCACTGTGAACTATGGTTATGTTTACATTATAAAGTCTTAGGAAATCCTTGATATTTTATCAAGTGTTTAACTAAGACCCTTATCTTCAAGTGGCAGTGTGTATGTTGTACATCTCCTGAAGATGGTAATAATGTTTCCAGTTCACGACTTGTGCAACATAAGTTTCAGTTTTCATCATTATATACATACATATGACGACAGTATTATATGTAGCCCTGACCTTGCTGGGTTCGCCATGAGTTCAAATCAAATGAAAATTGAAGGATCATCATCCAGTTGAAATTTATTTGAATGATGGATTGTCAAAGACACGTATCTTAACCACCATAGCAAACATTGTGATAAGATTTATAGGTTGAGCACTATCTATAATATTTGAACCCCCTGTTTTCACTTTGAAAACTGAAAGGAAACAAATGCACAGACTCTAGTTTTCTACCTTCCCCTTGAGGTTAAAGAAGACATAAAATTTTGTGCCCTTACAGGTTTACATACCCCCTCAAACTGTACATAGGAATCATCATCTTGGTCTGTGCGTCTTTCTGTATATCTATTCATCATTTCATATAGAGATTTACTAGACCTGCATTTTCAGAGGTGAGGAATAATCAACCTGATCTGGTTTCATTGTTTATTGACAAAATAGACGTGTGAGGGAGAAATCAAGAGATTCAAATAGTACATGTGATAAAAAGGAATATAATCAAAGAAAATAAACACCTAAACAAAGAAAATAGACAAAAAACAACAAAGAACTTGTGAAATAACCAAATTAAGCAAGATAATATGCACGAAGAAACAAAAGTAATTTAGCCCTGAAAAGAGCAACCCTGGACTCAAATAAAAACTGGGAACATGGACACAGTGCCAGGGGCGGATCCAGGATTTTAAATTGGGAAGTGGGGGGAGTGCACAGTTAAAATTTCGGCAAGCGGAGGGAGGCGAAAAATTTTTTAGGTTAAATTTTTTAAATATTCTTCTAGAGTGGGTGCAATGTAGATATCTTTTATGATAAAATTAGCGAGAAATTAAAGTTTCAACCTAAAACTGCCTAAATCTACCCATGACAACCCATGCTTTGCAATTTTTTTTTTGGGAAGGGGAGGGGGTGCACGCCCCCCACGCCCCACCTGAATCCGCCCCTGAGTGCATTGGAAGGGTTAGCTTCCTCTGCTGCTTTTCAAAAACACCTGCTGAGTTGCTCATGTCCGAGAAAACTTTAATGCAAGTCTGGTGTTGGAGTGAATTAAGAGTTAGCTTACTTGGTTTTTTATTCTCACTAATTTAGCCACCAGCCCACTGACCTGTGATGCAGACGATGGATGGGAATATCATAACGGATCGTGCTATAAGTTTGTGCCTAAATTCAAGACTTGGAATGATTCTATGTAAGTAGAGTTGAAATTGTAAGAATGCTTATTATGCCACACTCAATGAGTAGGTGCTATATTGGAATCACCTTGTCTGTATGTCTGAATTTGGTCGCAATTATCTCAGCTCCCAATGGATGGATTGATTTTAAATTTGGTCTGTGGCTTTTATAAATATGGCATATTTTTTAAGCAATTTTGGGTGCTGATCAATATCAACTTCTTGTACAAGTGGGGGTGCATAAGAGGGCTTGCAACTTCACCTTACCTACATGATAATTATCCAGAGAAGTCAGCCCTTCATAACAGTTTACTACACGTATTTTTTCACATGAGAATGAATTTAAAATACTTCTTATCCTCAAATTGAAATGGAATAAAATTTTGATTCTAGAATTCTATCTACCTGTCAGTCATGTACCAACAGTTCTAAACAGTGACTAATTGAACAGAATATGAGGGAAATGTCAATAATACAAAACATCAGTAGTCTAATTCAGAAGTCAAGTTGTATACATGTATTTGATGGATTATTTATAAAGTTAGATAAAAAATGAAATAGAGTATCATATCTCTATGATTTGGTCCTTTTATCTACTTCTTTGACAGCTAGATATTTTCCTGCAACAACTGGTGTTGTCATAGAAGGATGATCACTAAGCAAGATGCTGAATGTCATAGGACCAAATATTCAAGAGTAATCATAAAGAAAATGGTTTTATTACTCATCAAAATTGAATGTTTCAAAATGTCAACTTGCGTTGTTTAACTCGGCTATGCTAGTTTGTTATGATGAAATCAAATAACTTAGTTGATATTCTGTGATATTCTATTTTTATCTCACCTGGCGTCCGTCATTGTCGTCATTGTCATCAACAATTTTTCAAAAATCTTCTTCTCAGAAACTACTTGACCAATTGGAACCAAACTTGGTACAAATGTTTTTTGGGGTATCCTGCATAGAACTGCCGCGGGAATTTTTAATCTGTTGAAAAACATGGCCACCATTACTAAAAATAAAACCTGGGGGTCAGACAATAGTTTTTCACATATATCTCCAAAACCCATATGTTTTGCTAAATTCTGATGAATTAGAAGTGTTCAGCATGATGCAATCTATCTGTGGTCAATCCATTTAATCCATTAAGCCATTTTGGAGTTATTGCCTTTTTTTCAACGTTTTTTGCTATTTTTAATGTTATTTCTTTCAAAAATCTTTCCCTCTGATACTACTTGACCAATTGGAACCAAACTTGGTACAAATGTTTTTTTAGGGTATCCTGCATAGAACTGCTGTAGGGATTATTGATCTGTTGAAAAATATGGCCACCGTTACTAAAAATAGAACATAGTGGTCAGACAGTAGTTTTTCGCATATTTTATCTCCAAAACTGTTAGGTTTAGCCAAATTCTTTCAGTGCTGAAATGATCCTTATTGTAAGGCCTAAAAAAGTCTCTAGGCATAAAAGTTGTCAAATGACTCCTTGTAAGAGTTAATGCCCTTGAATGGTGAAAAATTACCAGGTGAGCAATTCAGGCTCTTGTGGTCCTCTTGTGACTAATTATGAAACCTATAGTTATAATATAGATAGCAGTGTATGTGAATGTAAAAATTTTTGTTTTAAGTAGCACTCCACCTAATAATCATGCAAAATGTGATTCATGGGTGAAAAGCCTACTTATTTTTATTTTTGATATTTTGTTTTAACTGCCATTGCAACAGAAACTAACATTTGGTTTTTCATATAACCTGTGTTTTAGGAGATAAAAATTATATAGAATGCACTGTAGATTTCAAAATGAAGGGAGATAACTCTGTAAATGACACTCAAATACAAAAGTCTCGAGGTATTGGATTTTCAATGTCGATTATCTCTTAAGAAAGGACAAATTGGAATGAATAATTACATATTTCATCATGTAGACCCATAAAACAACTTAATTTCAAAAATAAAAATTTGTAGCCTTTTTTTTCAAATTTTGCATGATTCTTACAAAGACAGCTACTTAATTAAATTTCATAAGAAGTTTTTGATGGTGAAACCTGAGTCTTACTTTGTTAAGTGATTGCAGAGCAGTAAATAGTAATGGTTTTTTGATTTTATTAGAAAAGAATCGAGTTGAAGCAAAGCACCCCTAAATCTTGCATCAGCCTTTCCACTTA
The DNA here is from genome assembly GCA_037379345.1 of Perna viridis. Taxonomy (NCBI): domain Eukaryota; kingdom Metazoa; phylum Mollusca; class Bivalvia; order Mytilida; family Mytilidae; genus Perna; species Perna viridis. The sequence continues at coordinate 26,582,373 of CM074515.1, forward strand.
TACATATCGGTATTAGCCAAGCTGCCTATTTGATAGTTGCAGCAAGCCCCTGTGGACAGGGTTGACCAGGTGGTTGATTAAACAGGTTTGACTGTAGAGTTTTAAACAAATATTCCTTTCATGTATTTCAGTTCTGATTGTGAGTTTATGGATTCCAATCTAGCAGCTGCAACTGACTGGCCTACCTTTAGTGCTGTTTCATTGATATCTAATTACAGACAGACAGACACATGGATTGGAGTCTATAGAAATGAAAAAGTAAGTGACATTTTAGCAGGACTGTTTTGTGGTGTCTAGCATTTTTCAGTCTGATTTCAGATAAATCTCTTACGGTGTTCGAGGTCTAATAGGCCTCTACCCAAAGAGGTCTGATTTTGAAAATGCTTAATTAAATTTCAAATTTTGTGCTATATTGTGTCCAAACCAGTTTTTGTGTCCATAATGAACTGTATGTCCTTTTGCTTAAGTTTATTAAAAACTGATATTATGTCTGCACTTTTTCCAGTTGTTCTGGGTTTGACCTGTATGATTGTTTCATGCTGCACTCTGCGAATCTCTTTATTAAAATCTTTATTAATTGTGCATTTCATTTTGAAATTTGCCATTTCCTCTTTGTTTAGTACACTGTAGCTTAGTAAAATTAGGTTTCCTGCAAGTTTGTTTTATTATACACTTTTGTGATTTGTGTGTATTTATGAATTCAAGCCTCTTTAAATAAGTTCCTTGTTTTCAGACTCTACTATGCCATAAAAATTCACAAAGATTGATCATTTCAAGAGTAGTGTTTTTAGATAATTTCACCCTTTCTTTTCTGTTTAAATGAAGCCATACAGTTACACAACCTACCCAATATTTTGTCCTCACTGACCCTTAGTCATTTTATCCGCAAACTGAAAGTAAAAAAGTAAAAAAAGATCCATTCAATTAAAAAATGTAAGTACATTTAAGCTAAGTAGTTCCAGCATTCAAGTTAAGAGGCATTTTCACATTTGGAAAAGCATATTAGCAAGCCAGTTGTAAAAGAAAAGTCAGCATGGTGCTGTAATTTCATAAATGACAAGTCTGTTATTACAGCAGATATATAGGAAAGTATATTACCATTGATGTTATTTTTTTGTATGAATGTAAATGGCTAATTAGTTACATATGAAGTATATCATTGTGGTTTGGTCAAGTGAATGTAAAGGCAAGAAGACCATGATTAGCACAAGGAATAGGATATCAGAGTTGCCTAACCTTATGATTTTGGCATAAGGCTCATGATTTTAAATGCATTGTAAGCCCTCACAATTTTTTTCAATTTCCTTACAATTTGGCCAACTTTACTAAAATTTTCTGATTTCTGTTTTTTTTTTCGGTTTCATTTCATATTTTTTACATGGCTATGTTACTACTGTATTAATGGTCATTTCTAGTTTGAAAACATAAAAAAAGTAGGCAAGTCTTGGATATGCAAGAAACTAAGACAAAGACTAGACCTTGTGAATAGAAAGAGCACCACAAATAACACAAATTAACTTAAAGAAATCACACTAAAACTGAAGAATGAGAAACCAAGTCGCCACTAAAAATTAGGAGAATGGAGCTGGGTACAGGTAGGTAAATATCCTTTGGTTTTCTAGGAATACCCACAATGTTGCTCATTTCCTGTCATATCTAGGTTTATGAGAAAATGTGGGACAAATAGACACTCAACAAATCTGTTCTATTGAGATAGCCACACCTTAGTAGTAGATCAAGATATAAGACAGACCTTTTAATTCCTGTATTGTCCTTTAAAGTTCTTTGATATAAATGTGATGTAAAAACTCTTACTTTACTCAATGATAAAACATCACTTATGAAGTGGGAACTGAGTTTAAAGGGCCATTTTTTCTTTTGAACCTGATCTGCCATGAAATCTGCCTTATCAGCATGAAAGAACAAATCTGCAAACAGAAGTGCACAATTTGTTCTCATCGGTATACCAACTGTCTGTTGAAAAGCATTTGTTTAACACTGATTAGGTATCAAATTGTTGCCTATAAATAATTCCATTATTTTGACATCTTCTTCAGTGTGTTGAGAAGATGATTTAAACTTGTTTTTAACAACATAACATCTGTTAAGAGTAATATCGATGGAGCAACAGCAATGTCCTACATATGTAGATATGTCAAAACATGAGCGGTTCAAAATCAGAAGTGACGTCAGCAGTTAGGATGTAATTGTTGAAACCTTTAATTCAGAAGCACAGTGTGTGTTATAGGAGGTCTTGAAGATTTCTGTTGGTCAAGACATCAGCAATATAATGTGAATTATCAACAGAGTCTAATGTTATTTGATTACAAATAGCTCCATCCCTCAAGCCTTTCTTCATATTAGTTTTCTGTATTATTGGTATTTTTTGGCATTTTCAGGTTTATTACCTAACAGATTCTTCTGTGACGACTGGAGTAGATGAATTTATTAAACCTCTTAGAAAGTATGTTTTTATTTGCTTATAATTTTCTGTATGTGGCACAAGTTTTGTTTTATTGTAAATTATAGCCTTTTTAACTCACCTGGCCTGAAGGCCACGTGAGCTATTGCCATCACTTGGTGTCCTTCGTTATCGTCATCAATGTCCGTTGTTATCGTCTGTCGTCATCATTAACAATTTTTCAAAACTGTTCTCCTCTGACACTACTTGACCAATTGGAACCAAACTTGGTATAAATTTTCCTTGGGGTATCCTGCATACAATAAATGTATAAACTAAGGACTACTAGCAGTTTACTGAAATGCCAGCTCCAGACCAGTTGAATCCTACAAAAAGTTATGTCTCCATCATATGTAAAATCAATCCCAATTCTTCCTGTGCGGGGATGAGAATTATGAACATCATTAGTCAAACAATGAGGACACAACCCATGTCATGCCAAAAACTGCTTTTAGATATAACGTTTTAATTTCTACATAAAGACCCAATGAGCAATCAATGTTATTACCAAAAAATGCTATCCTTAACGATTTAAGAACAATACCATAACTGTACCCTTACATGTGAGCCTATTCAAAGGTTTGGATAGTTATTTGGTTAATATTGAGCTTTCTGTGCTTTGTGTAGAATATTACTGTAAAACAAAGGGTGAGAGATACCCAAACTTATTAGTCCTTTACAAGTACATTTGTAATTGAGAGTGAATTCTGTGTATCTGTTGAAAAAAATTGTAAATGTTTTCAATGCATAGATCTAAGTTCAATGTGTTTTTGGTACTACATAGAGTGGTGGCCATTTGACCCAGAAGTAGTAAGTGAGGCCTAAGGGAACTACTATTTTATTTTAATGAGGGGTGGGGGAGGGGGGAGGAAGGCAGATTTGAAATTTTCAAGAAATAAAAGGCTGGACTGGTCATAAGAAAAGCCTGAATTGCTCACCTGGCAAACTATTATTGCCTTATTAATGAAGTAAGTCAAGATGAATTTTGATCTCATCATGCTGAACACTTTCACCCAATGTCAGAATTTAATTTGACACTTAAACCGAACAGTTTTGGAGATATAAGTGAGAAACAGTTGTCTGTCCCTTATGTTCTATTTTTAGAAATGGTGGCCATGTTTTTGACAGATCAAAAATCAAAATTTAAACTTTGTGCAGGATACCCTAAGAAACTTTCATGCCAAGTTACATCCAAATCCATAAAGTAGTTTTTGAGAGGAGAAGATGTTTGATAAATTGATAACGACAAAGCTGCCAAGTGTTGGCAATAGTTCATATGGCCTATGGTCAGGTGTGAGCTAAATAGGCAAGATCTATTGTTGCCCTAAAATTTTTTGTTTGTAGTCAAAGAATAAAAAATAAGGCAGGACCTAAATTTTCTCAAAATAAAATGGCAGAATTATAAATTTGATCTTAGCCTCCCGCCCATAAAAATTAAAAATGATTGCTCCCAAAGCAAATGTTCTTTGCTAGAGCCTCAGAAACTTGGATTGAAGAGGCTGTTCACTGTCATCTCTCCTATTTTGTTGATATAGATATGGATTTATTAAAGAATCTTTTAAATGAATATTATGACAAAAGTTTATAAGAGTTGCACAGAGAGACCAAGATATTTTTTTATCAACTTAAAGAAATGGGCGGACAATAAGTATTTTATACATTCCACAGTAAAGATGGAATGGCCTGTATGAGCATTAACAGTACAGTTAAGTATCCACTGAGGAGTATCTATCCTGATGATTGTACCAACAACAAACAGTTTATTTGTCAAAAGCCAGAAGGTAATGTATCTTAAGAATACATGTCTAAAGGTGTAGGGACATAATGCTATGAATATTGCCCCAAAATATCGAAATGTTGAATGTTTTGTAATAGCCCCTGGGATTTGTCCATTGTGAAGAAGTCATAATGGTGCCACAGTGATACAGTGTTTTGTTTTCATAGAAACAGAAACTAGTCACTAGTCTTACACCATTTCATTCATGAATATTTTTACTGATTTTTCATTTAATTTCAATTTGTGGAATGATAAAGAAAAAAGAAAAACAATACAACAAAGCAAGAAAAAAAATTAAATGAAAATATAAAATTTTTACAATCAAGTGCTTACATGTACATAAATGTTGTTACTGGATTTTACCTGCTTGCATTGTGATGGGTTGCTGCTGGTGGAGGAAGACATGCTACCTGATCACATTCCTGTTTTTTTGTGGGAGTTCATATTCAAAGTGCTTTAGTGTGGTTTCTTGTTTTTCTTATTTTCAGTTTTTGTATTTTATTCTGATATTTCATTGTGTATGTAGATCACAGCTGTTTAAATTTTCTCTGAAATATCTTTCTATTTTGAACACTTTGGTATTTTTTCCAGATATATATACTGTAAACTGTGAAATTTTCCCAATGAGAATAATAACATGAAAATTATGCCACCACGAATTTTCCAGTTAACAGTAATCAAACAAGAGAATTTGTTTTAGGTATATGTGGTGATGGTTTGTTACAACATCAGTCCATGTGTTACTACATTTCTGCATCAAAACAACGAAAAATGTACGCCGATATTATTTGCAGAACCAAGGGAATGATTTTGGTAGAAATAACAAGGTTAGTGGGAACTTCATTTGTTATAAATGCTGTCTTTTATCATCCTATTCTTTAGAAATTCTTTCTCATAATATTAAAGTGAGATGTTACTTAATTACATTGTCTTTAGAGTTATCTCCCTTTGACTGTGTGTTCTTGATTACAAAAGTAGAAGGTGTCTGCTGATATTGCAAAAATATTAAAGCAGTCTTGGACCTTACCCACTCACCTAATGTCATTTTGGAAATAAAATAAAGAAAATCAATTCTTTTATTATCTTACATCAAAATTGCCTTTCAATTTATGTTCAGGCAAGTAGAAAATGGGAAGTACTTCCAAGTGGGGTGAAAAAAAATAAGGCAAAAACTGTAAAAGATCATAGCTTGTTAGTGGAAGTACCAAAGTCATGAGTCATTTTTGCTGCATACACATGCAAAGGTTGAAACATCAGGTTTGAAATAACACCTGGCATCAGCAAATTGAACATCAAACTCGTCATGTTTGGTCAGTTGTTAAAGTTTGTGTATGTTTCCTGAAAAAAGATGCTCCATAAGGTATACTTTCCTTGGCACCAATTGATTCATATTTTCTCACTCTATTTCAGTTCAGTTTTTGGATTGTTGGGAAATAAAATTGAAAAAAAATATTATTGAAAACGTAAAATTTTCTAACATTTTTTCTTACTTTTTACTATATTTCTTTGTTTAAATGATCTATGAAATCAATCCTTAGACCCTTTTAAAAAGTTGATATTGAAATATAATTCGATGAAATGAATGACTGCACATGCACAATTTTATGAAAAAGTATGATATATCCATTAAGTGACATCCCACCATAACAGATGATGACTATTTTACCTCAACCTAAATTGGAGAGCAGAGCAATGTATAGTGATCAGTATGTCTGTCTGTTCCCCATCCTTCAGTCTGTTTGTCTGAAAATTCATGGGGTGGCTTTGAACAAATGAAAGTTGGTATGATTCTTTCTTAGGGTATCCTATGCAAATTTTATGCTTTGATTTGTGATCCATCAAAAAACATGGCCACCATTATGAAGAGTAGAACATAGGGGCAAGAGAGCAATTTTTGCATATATATCTGATAATCTCCAAAACCATTAAGTTCAGCCAAATTCTAACATCCATTAAGCATGGTGAGATCTACCTGTGGTCAAATTTTCATTAGAATCTGTAAATCAATGTTACTACCATTTTTGAAGTAGGGTAATAGTGTTCAGCATGATAAGATCTATCGTTTGTCAATTTTTAGTGAATATCTGTTGACCCATGTTAGAGTCATTGCCCTTTTTGGATATTTTTTTGCTATTTTTGATACTATTTTCACACGGTACTTCTAGGAAACTATTCTATAGAATTCAATTAGAGTTAGTATGCCTGTTCCTTAGGTCATCTTGCACAAAATATTATCAGTGTAATTTTGATCTGTGAAAAAACATGGCCGCCATTACCATAAATTTAGCATAGAGGTCAGACAGCAGTTTTTCCCATATATCTCCCCAACTGTTATGTTTAAATAGATATCCAGGCATGCATAAAAGTCTTTAGCATGGTGAGATCTACTTGTAGTTAAATCCATGTGTTTATCCATGTTGGAGTTATTGTCCTTTTTGCTATTTATAAATAGCCTTTTCAGAAACTATCTGACAGAATTCATTGAAAGTTGATATAACTGTTCCTTAAGTATGAGAGTTAACAATTTTTATCCTAGAAAAAACATGGCTACTTTTACAAAAAAAAAGAATGTTGCTTTTTGATATATATATATAGGTGAGCGATTGAGGCTTTGTGGAGCCTTTAGATAATTCTAGGGCAGAATATTGACACATTTTTTCTCATTTTTAATGTATTAATCATTTCATTCTAGTGCTAGCAAGTCCTCTTATTTGATAAGTATTCTGAAAGACAGAGATGATACTGATCAAATATGGATTGGATTGACCAGTAAGTATTATCTAATGTACTGTGTCAAATAATATTGAATGAGAACTTATGGCGAACACAAAGTGAGCTCAACAGCAATGTGTGTATAAATGAAAATAATATCCTTGAGATGTTACCCAGTGATTGCTATCAGCTCAACTGGAATAACTTCGGTAGTCAGCAGAAACAGTCTGAAAGTGGATGTTCTGCTGCAAGAAAATCAGAAATTTACACTTATCAGGTACAATAAATAAAAGCAGATACATGTTTATTTTTATCATTGAAAATATGCAGTCGTCTTCAGTGCTTTTGTTTATTTTTTGACTGCTTCATGTAATATTTATGCAAAAGTTCGGGAGAAGTTGAATGCACTGACAACTGTACTTATGCATCTCTCTTTGCTGTTACTGTATTATTGTATTATTCAAATCAAAGCATAGCTTTTCTAAGGTCGGAAAGGCAATCATGATTGAAATTTCTGCAAAGTTGTGTCAGTTTCAGATACATTTGTTCATGTCACAGGTTACATGTAAAATATTCATGGAGAATTGTTTTATTGCCAAACTTTGTACATTTTCTGAATCACTCCCTAAAACTTGAAAGGATATAGCTTGAGCTGCTGGTAAGCTAAAAGTGAAAATTCAAGAAGGTTGAACTCCATTTGCTCACTTCTATAGGCAATGTACATGCCTACACAATATTATCTAGATATCACAACATTTAAATAATGAATTGCTGTATGCAAAATGCTAGTAAGGTAACATCCTCATTTGAACTAGCAATAGGTAAAGAATTAACTAAATACAAGGAGAATAGGTATGGTGAATATGTCAAAGCAGTGTATGTCAAAAAAATATTAGTTTTGCTGGGAATAAATACTATAGTATTATTGCGCAAGGTTTTCCATATTGGCTTAGTTATTGATCTGAGCCTAGCCATATTGGACTGAGGCATAGCTGGAGTACAATATTTCAAGCTGAGGACCAATAACTCAGCCAATATGGAAAACCTTACATACTTATACCTTTATGGACTAACAAGTCAAATACGCTAGGCCGATATGGATTTTAACCAGTCCAATATGATGTATTGGATGGGTAAAAGCCGTTTTGGATGGCAAAATCTCATATTGGATGGCTAAATCCGTATTGGACGGCTATATCCTGTATTGGTGCACTTTTGTATTTCGTATCATATTATCAGTTTTGATCATATTTAGGCAAATATTCGAACGTTAGTCAATACATAAAGTTAATAATAATTTGTCTTGTTTTTTAATTTTTAGAGAAGAACAACAATTGGTTTTGGAAAAGTACAGGAGAGATTCCAAAGTTGAATCACTGGACATATATGTCTCCAGAAAATAATGCTACCTTGTATGACTGTGGTTATATGGATGTTAGTAAGTATCTATAGAAATAAACAGCTTTATTAAATGGAGAATGGTCATCAAGAAATCATTAGGCCTAGCAAAACAGTACAATGAAATTAAATATAAATTTCATACTGATTTTTTAAAATTTTTCTATAATGAACACAATTTCGGCATACCAGAAGAAATTGATACCAATTGTGAAAGTACAGTATACACAATTCTGCAAACACAGTTTAGGGATATATAGGAATCACCCTATTTGTCTGTTCAACATGCGGTCCAATGGTTTGTCAACATTTCTTTTCAGTGCAACCACTCATGAGATTTTGATGAACAATTACTATAAAATAAGGCATCATATGTTGATGCGCATGATGGAATATGATTTTGAAGGGAGATAATCAAACTGAAGGGGAGGGGGTATTTTCAGTCAGAACTTGTTACCAGAATTTCCTTTTTTAGCTCACCAGGCCATAGGCCATGTAAGCTATTGCCATCAATTGGTGGTTGTCGTCATTGTCATCTTTTATCATTTACAATTTTTGAAAACTCTTCTCATCTGAAACCACTGGACCAAAAGGAATCAAACTATAGGTATGAATGTTCCTTGGGGTATTCTGCATAGAACTGATGTTGGGATTTTTTATCCATCGAAAAACATGGCCGCTAATACATGTACTAAAAATAGAACTTAGGGGTAAAACAGAAGTTTTTCACATATATCTCCAAAACTGTTAGGTTAAGTGAAATTCTGACATAGGTAAAAGTGTTCTAACTGATGAGATCTATATGTAGTCAAATTATTTTTTTAATCTGTTAAGCCATGTTTGAGTTATTTCCCTTTTTGAACATTTTTTTTATTTTTTGCTCTTTTTTATTTATTTTTTCAATAGTTAAAATAATTCTTCCAAAGTCTTCTTTTTAGTGAAAATTGTTTGACAACTCCTTTTAGAGTTATTGCCCTTGAAAGGCAAAAATTTAACCAGGTGAGTGATTCAGTCTCTTGGGAGCCTCTTGTTTCAAAATTGCCCCAACCTTTTATTTTTATAAATAAGCTCCATTTCCTTGTAATTAGGAAACCTTGAAATATGTACTGAAGTACATAGACAGGATTACCAGGTAGTATTTTTAGTTTTATTACTAATATTTGACTTTATTTTAGAACTTTTTGTACCTTTTAGGTATAATATACCAGTAAGCCATTAAAAAAAAACTGAAAAAAAAACAAAATAGGAAAACTTCTGGGATTTGCAGCCTTATTTTTGGCAATATTTTAAAAGGCAAACAGTATCACATTATAATATTACAATATTTTCAGAGCAACATCTAAGTGATATGTCTTCCAGTTTATCTGTTTATCATTGATCTCATTTAAATTAGCGATGAAACTGATGGAAATCCTTAATATGGAGATCCCAAATTGACATAGACTTATTTAGAAAATGGTTTGCATCAATGTACATTTGCAATTTATGAATTTTCAGTGAATGATGGACATTGGAATAAGGACTTTTCATGTAATAAAAAATTAAAGTTTGTTTGCGAATCTCCAGCAAAGACAAGTTTAACAACAGTAGCACCAACTACAACTAGTAAGCTTATTTTTTAAGATGAAGATTTGATTTCTACTTGTATGCTTAGAGTAATAATATAGCCATTTGTCTAAATGTGTAGAAATGTAAATATTGGTAAAAAATATGTAAGCGTCAATAGTGGAATGATGGAAGTACTTCAAAATCCAAAAACATGTGATGTGATGTGAACACAGGAAATAAAGACAATTTATATACACAGTATATCAACCTCACTTATTAAAACTGAAGAAAACAAGACATCATATATAAACTATGCACTCTCACAAAAATAAACTAATAGTGACTTCTAATGCTTTAGAAAGAGTAGCTCCATTTATTCTCATACTTGATAGAAGTTGCCTTGGAAACACATATTTTAAGTGGTAGCCCAATACCTTTGAATAGTAAAAGTTGCGTCATTTAATGGATCTATGTCAATCCTGCCATATACTTCCAGTGCTTATTTTCTCAGCTTTGTTGTTATTTAAGTACCATTCTGTGTAAGAATCAGGCAAATGGTGGCACATCATTGATCTCAATTTGGTCTTTTATGACTAAAATATACATGTAACTAGAAAACAACTCAAATTCATCCTGAAGCATCTGTGTCATTTTTTTACTGATTATATAGTAAGAAAGTGTTGGAAAATTTTCCTTCCATTTTTTCATAGTACATCTTAACTAAATTTAACCTTTCAATATTTTAAAAGGCAAAGTTAACAAACACTTTGATGGTTATTTCTAGCGGGTATGAGCTATAAATACTTGGATAATGCAGTGAAATCACGGTGTTTTTATTCCTCATGTGCCCAACCATATATATATTTTGCCTGAATCTTAGACAGAGAAGTACTTAAATTGTTGTTTTCATGTTTTATGGATTGATTTGATTAACCTTCATTGACTCTATACATAGATATTTTGATGTATCATTTTATTATGTTTCAGCTCCAACAACAACAACGACAGTGAAACAGACAACTCCCGGTACAACAACAACTATCAGTACAACCCTAGGAACAACTTGTATGTAGTATTGATATAGTGTTACTTGAGAAGGTAGACCTAGGGTGAGGAACACAACTCTTACAAATCATTGGAACATTTGTATTCAGCATTTTACATTAATCTCATGTAAGCATTCAAGTAACTTGGACTGATTTCATTCAGTTTCAAATGAAAGCTTTATAGACTTTGGTGAAATTGAAATTGATACAAACATATCACTGATTTCAAGAGTTGTGTCGTTTACCCTATGTCTACTTCTTCTGTAGGTAGAAAACACATTATTTGTACTAATTTAGTTTGATTTTCTTATAACATTTGAGAAAAAATAGTCTCCATATATTTGCTCTTAATGAGCATGTTTTAACTAAAACATTTGTGGGGACTAATCTCAATGTAGGTGCTCTGATATTGAACATAAGCATTTTTGTTCAGTTTTATGTTTTATAATTTTGCAGCGACCATCATTTTGCGTTGGTGTAAATTTTGTGGTCACATGTCTAAATTTCTTTCCCAAATTAAAAGAGGGTATTTTTTTTTTCGGTCGTGAGGGGACATGGAAATCCCGGGCTAATTCTGTTGTGGGTTAAAAGTGCTCAGCATGATGAGATATACTCGTTTCAATCAATTAAGCCTTTTTTTGAAATTTTTGTGCTATTTTTCATTTTATTTCTTTCAAACATCTTCTCCTCTGACACTACTTGATTAATGGAAACCAAATTTGGTACAAATGTTTCTAGGGGTATCCTACATAGAATTGATGTAGGGATTTTTGATGTGTTGAAAAACATGGCCGCTTTTACTAAAAATATAACATAGGGGTCAGACAGTTGTTTATTGCATATATCTCAGAAAATCAGTTTAGATAAATTTTGGCATAGGCTAAAAGTTTTCAGCATGATGAGATCTATCATTGGTCAAATTTTGGTTTTAATCTGTTAAGCCATGTTGGAGCTATTGCCCTTTTTCAACGATTTTTGCTATTTTTAATGTTATTTCTGTCAAAAATCTTCTCCTCTGACATTATTTGATCAATTGGAAACAAACTTGGTATGGATGGTCATTGGTGTATCCTGCATAAACTGATGTGGGGATTTTTGATCCCTTGAAAAGCATGGCTGCTGCTACTAAAAATAAAACATAGGGGTCAGACAGTAGTTTTTTGCATATATCTCCAAAACCGTTAATTTAGCCAAATTCTTTCAAGAGCTGAAATGATCTTTATTATTAGGACCACAAAAGTCTTCAGAGATCAAAGTTGTCAAATGACTCCTTGTAATAGTTATTGCCCTTGAAAGGTGAAAAATAATATTTTTTTTTTTACAGTTTTCAGTCAATATCTTGAAAACTATGATAGATTGAAAGAAACTTTCAATTGTTGAAATGGTCCTTTTGATAAGTCCTACCAAAGACTTTTTGAGGTTAAATTGTTGGACAACTTTTTGTTAAATTTATTGGCTTTAAAAGACAAAATTCAACCAGGTCAGTAATTCAGGCTCCTGGGAGCCTCTTGTTTTGTAATGGTTATACTAATTGATAGTATATTTTGTATGTAGTCTTACTATGAGAAGTTACAGATTAAATTTGATTTTGGTTATGGTTGAATGATTTTTATGGAAGTTACGGCCTTTTGACTTAAAAAATTTCAGTGAATTAACAGTTTTCCAGTTTTTTTTTCACCGGGGACATTGGAACGCTGTTCTTTTATACTTTTTGGTTAATTTTGCTGATATTTCAAACTGTGAATTTAACGAAAATTACCCCCTTGAAAAAATGTTCATGTATTCACTGCTTAATATTGTTTTGTAATATTGACCTTGTAGTAGAAGAAAAGGAATATATGATTTGTCATATTTTTAGTGTCTTCATGCCAGACAGCACTGTGTGATGAATTATACCAAAGAGGCAAAGATATGAGTGATAGAGGAAATAGCCCTGTGATGGAACAAGCTGCAAAAGCATTCTATGAATCAACAATATGCATTGTTTTAAGAACAACATACAATTGCCTCATAAAGCAACCTAAACATTGTACTCATATACTTCAAAGCTTTGGATATAAACATCAGATGAATCAAAAAAAGTGTTCCACTAATCCAATAGCAGCTGTGTTTGATCCTAAAACAATGGGTAAGAACAAGATATAACAAATGATGTTCTGTTTTAAGTGCAAGTGTTTGTAAGAATCAGGCAAAGGGGGAAAAATCAAAAACATGCATGTCAAGAACTCACCAATCTGATAATGTAATACCACTCAAGGATGCTGTCTGTATTTGAAAAGATCATTATTTGATCTCTGCATCACTGGCTTAGCTCAGACATTTTGCAATAGAATGTTAGAATAATGAGGTTTTTACAGTGTTATCTGCCCTTGAAATTGTCATTTTCAGTGGATTTCAATGACAGTATAACTCAATGCACCAGCATGATACGGAATATATCGTCTGTTTTCCTTGATTCTCATGGTGCAAATAGTCAAATTACACTATCAAAATGATGGTTTTTTTTATACCATGTTTCATCCACTGCCTGATTCTTACAGAGACTGATACTAACTTGTACTATAATTGGCAGAATGTTAACTTTACTGTGCTTTGTAGGTATTGCATTGTTTTGAAGTTGCATGAAACACGGAGTTTAGGAAGTAATTGATTCAGTCCATAATTGAGTTATGTCATAGATTGATTGTAAATCTTCTTACAGTCTATCAACATATAATTATATTTCCTTTAATTCAACAAAAAATTCTTTCAAAGATGCCTTCATAGATGCAATTAATTTTTCCTTGTGAAATGCATGTGACTTCTTAACCACTTGGCATTGGTTTGATTTTAAAGAGAGGTTTCCCACAATTTACATTATACATTTTCCAAGTTTACTAGCATATTTTCTTTCTTGATTCTTGGTTCTAATACTGCTGATTAGTGGTTACTCTTTATTACACATGTACAGCCTACCAAAATTTACAATATTACACCTCCACTCAACAATTGTGTGGTACCAGTATATTCAAATCACCTTGCCTGTCTGTCTGTCCATTTTGCCCATCCAAATTATCTCACAAAAATCTCAGGTCTCATTGGATAGTTATATAGATGGGGCATACCTTGTAAATGATTTCTGTACAATACCAAACACTTGTGAAAGTGGGGGTAAACCTGAGCTTCTTGATTTATCTTTACAGTGTCAGAATGTAGAATGACCCAGAGTGGTAAGAATTACACAGGCACTGTCAGTATCACAAAAAGTGGGCGGACCTGTCAGGCATGGATAACTACATATCCCCATAAACATTCTTATTCAAGAACTTTAGGCAACCAGAAAAATTATTGCCGTAACCCTGACAATGAGCCATATGGGCCATGGTGTTACACAACAGACGTAAACCAAAGGTGGGAATATTGTGATATACCATATTGTAGTAAGTATTACTTAAAAACAAATTTCATTGTGGCAATTTAAAGTTAAGTTTTTTGGTTTTCAGGCTTTCATATGCCTTATTAGCTATTTTTTAGCTCACCTGGTGGTAGGCCATGTGAGCCATTGCCATCAATTGGTGTCTCTTGTTGTCGTTGTTGCCAATGACATTTTCTTCAAACATCTTCTCCTCTAAAACTACTGGACAGAATTCAATGAAAGCTGGTATGATTCTTTCTTAGGGTATCCTGCACAAAGTCTATGCTTGGATTTTGAATATAAAACATGGTTGCTGTTATCAAAAATAGAACATAGGAGGTCAGACAGCAGTTTTTTCGTCTATATCTATGAAACTGAAAGGTTTAACAAAAGTCTGACGTAGGGTAAAAGTGTTCAATATGATGACATCAATCTGTAGCCAAAGTTTCGTGAAAATCTGATGAACCATGTTGGAGTTTACTGATTGAATTTATTATTAGTAAAAAAACATTGCCACCGTTCCTAAAAATAGAACATAGGTTTCATACAGCAGTTTTTTGCATATATCTCCAAAACTGTTAGGTTTAACTAAGTTTTGACTTGGAAAAAGTGTAAGGCATGATAGAGATCTATCTTTCATTTTTTTTTATGAATTAAAATTTGTTAACCTATGCTATAGTTTTCCGGCAGGGATTTAAGGACGGGCCTGCCAGACGTAGCCCCCACCCCAGAATTGCAAAAAAACCCACCTTTTTTATGCATAAAATCTTGATTTTCAGAAATTTTACCCACAAAATTTCCTTTAATTCTATTTACCCCACCTACCTTGAGACCCTGTATCTGCCCCTGGTTTTTGCCATTTTTAGATGTTTTTTTTTGTTGTTATTTTTGATTATATTACATTAAACAATCTTTTCAAAAACTACTGGACAGAATTTGTATCCATTGACTTGAAAAACCATGGTTGCTTTTACAAACAATACAGTGTATCAAGCCAGGTGAGGGATTCAGGCTCTTAAGAGCCTCTGGGTTTTTTTGCCATATCAATAAATAGAATCCTTTATAACTATTTCTTGTTATTTCAATATACATTGTAAAATGCACTCTCATTTTTTGGGGGAAGCTAGAAAGTAAAAAACAAATTTCTCCTTTCCTAGTTTGTTTTCATGAAAGATGGCCTGAGAACCTAAAATTTACCGGGTAATTTGCTTTATTCTAGCCTTATAAATTTGTTTTATTACTCTGTAAAAACTAGCAGCATTTGTTGATATATTTTATTGTATGGCTTTAATACCTAATCTACTTCTTTGCATTTTTTTCAAATTGAAACTTTCTTAAGGTACAGTTACTGAACTGATCTTCAAAATTATTTTACAGATAGGTGATCGATCAATCATTAGCCTTTTCAAAGCCAAACAGTAAACACAGCATTTGGCTGCTGATGCTGCATTTTTCCTAATATTCTTATCTCAGACTGTACACTTGATTTTAAGCTTTCATCTTTCTCTCTTTGAGATACAAAAAAAGTTTATGTATGTAAAATATCTATAGATTCCAAAATATAATAATTTTACTTAAATCAGACAAATGTTGTGCATTTACACCTGAGTTTGATGTTCTTTTGATCTTTGATACTTCAGAATCATAATATCTTATGTCACCAGTTCATGTCAGGAACTTCACTACTGTTTCTAAACAATACACAGAATATAGTTCATATATTATTCCTTTTTTATCTATTAATATCCCCTTCAAAATGAATTAATATGTCTCAAGCATGTATTCAGCTTAATAATATTCTATCATTGCTGTAAATAAAATTAAGATTTAGTCTATTAATCAAATAAAGATTTGAGGGACTTCTTTTTAGCCTTGAAAGATGTACAGTAATTAACTTCCTTTAAGGAAATTTAGTTCTCGCAAAATGTTTAAAGAACCATTAAATGTGTTAAGCATGTTCTGTTTAACACTTATCAGTCAAACATAAATATTTTATAATTGTCAAACAGGAAGTGAAGGCAATAATTTTAACACAAGTAAAATTGGTGGGAAAATTGTTAAAAAGTTTCTATTTTTAAAAATCTTAAATATGTACATCTAGGAAATTACTTTCTCAAGCAGTCTTTGAATGTAATTGCAAATTAATTTTTGGACAGGTTTAAAAAATTTGAAAAAAGGTGAAATGAAATATTCTGTAAACATCTCTTACACATACTCGGTAGCATTTGCCACATGCCACAAGCGCCATCATATATGAAGCCAAAAAATAACAATCGTCAATGAATGAAACATTGTGCTTGTCCATGTATGTATGAACACTCTGACCATATAATGCAAACAACTTTTGCCATATCTAACATTGTTCTACTTAATTCACCCTTTTCTTTATTTTAAAAAATACAAAGCCAAGTTTTACTAGCGACTATTTCAACTGATATAGCGTAGTGTACAGCCAAATATTGACCAATATGATTACTGTAATAGGTCACGAAAATGTAAAAAAGTACCGTTATTGTCCTATTAGAATCGAAATAAATCACATTGTTTTACCATGGGCTGACTATTTATGCTGTATTATTTTACCCCAAAAGGAAGTGAAGGGTAAAATATCGGCATAAATGGTCAGCATGTTGTAAAACAATGATAAAATGGAATTTCCATGATTTATTTCTTAATTAACAATCAATTTACCATTTATGATAACAGTTTTATTTTATGTCATATGATCTTTGAAATTGACTATGTATGCTACGAGCGATAGTGGGGGGTAAAATATCAGAATAAATGGTCAGCCGGTGGTAAAACAATGATAAAATGGCTGAAATTGATTGTGTATGCTACTATTTTTACAAGAATCAAAAACCTCCAGTGTTAACAGCATTTTGTTTAATCCAGGCATAGCAGTGAAAAATGCATGAAACCAGGGACTGTCAACACTGGTCCATCTGATATCTATGTCCTCAGTCATTTCTACACAATTTCTAGCCTGATCAAATTCAATTTCTCGAAGAACAACAAAATTATCATTTACATTGTCTGCATCAAATCCCTCAAATTCACTTCCATTGTAAGATTCACTAAAATATTATTGGACGAAGTTGGCATCACCATTGTCTCCCAGTTTGCTTCACATTGTGTTGATTCAAATATAATTTTTTCCTTTTCAAGTAAAATTTCCACAAAGAAAATACCAAGACTTTAAATGCAAAGGTGACATTTATAAGCGTTTTTATAATATCAGGTCTTTTTTAATGAAGACTCAGCACAATGTTAGGTAAGTTAACATTTGGAAGTCTTATATCCTTTTATATTTCAGTTGGTGCAGCAATTCCACTAACAACTACAACAACTACTACCATGGGTAAGAAGATATTATTTTAAGTTACCGTATATTCCGGTGTATAAGCCGCTATTTTTTTTCAGGTGACTTCTACCTGCGTTTTATACACAGGTGCGCTTTATATGTGTATTTTTTTTTTCAGACCAGATCAGCTGATCTGATTTTGACCGGAAATTACATTGTTGACATTATTTGTATGTATCCTGTAAATTTATAAATTTTTACATGCATTGATTATTACTATTTTGTCTGGACTTAACATTTTGTGATTTTGATAAAAAAAAAAAAAACTTGCTACAGTTTTGTTTTAAAAATCTAATAATGCTAGTTTTTATTATTATGATTAATAAGTAGCATTTTTCGCAGTAGTAAAAACAGAAATCATTCACAGAATTTACAAAATAAAACCCAAATTCTAAGTCAAAATCTTTTCCTCTGGGAATAGTGTGAGAAAATGGAAATTGTATTCACTTGTGATAATTAATACTATACTCCTGCATTTGCATGATTATTTATTGAACTTTTTACCTTTTTGAGTATTTTTCACTCTTATCTTAATACTTTCACTTTTGAAAATTTGCAATTTCATAAATGGGTCTAGACTCCTTTAAATTTACTATCAGGATCTGCCTTTGATGTTACACATAGAGAGAATAAATATTATAATTTTCTGTTGGTTGATGGGTTTAATTCAAGGTTGAATCTATTAAGACTGTGAAATTAGTAGTCACTGCTTCTTTGCCAAGCAAAGAGCTAATAGGAGATAGAATGGCAACTGATTGGCTCAGTCAAAATAATGTGTTGAAACTGTTAAAGAGTAATCAATGGAACCAAGGTTATAGCTGTAATCAAAAGAATGTAATCCAGAAACAAAGACCAGACATGGAAAGCAGACATACACAACAAAGAACATAAAATAACTTTAATCATACATACAAAGTAACAAAAGCAAATGAGCAGCTCAGACTCCACTAAAAACAGGGAGCATGGACCAGGTGCACCGGTAGGGTACCTGCCGTGCTGCTCATAAAAAGTCCAGGCTAGACAAAAGAGGAAAGGAAAACTATGACACGTGTGAGGTAACACATTAAAAATCCAGCACACATAGTCAGACTAGCACAAAGCAGGGTCTGTTCAGTTAAATCAAACATCCTCGTCTTGGAATATGTAAAGTGTTTGCCATAGGAACTCAAACCACAGTCAATCAATCTCTAACTTTTTTGTCTTTCAATATAGTCTTTTATGGCGTGCCATATTTATATTTATTCTATGTCTCTTGTACTTTGTAAGATATCTTATAAAGTTTTTGACATATCAAATAAAATTTATGAGATATCTTATATTCTTTATAAGATATCTTATAAAAGATACGAGATATCTTAAAAGTTTTTCTAAATAAGATATCTCATTAAATATATAAGATATTGTACATAGTATATAAGATATATCATAAACTTTACAAGATATTTCATTAACTTTATAAGATATTTTATTAACATTTTTAATGTAAGATATCTCATGAACTTAATAAGATATCCTGTTACTTTTATAAGATATCTTATGAAGTACATGAGGTATCTTGAACAAGGATTAAATATAAATATGGCATGCCAGTATAGTTATAAGATATCATAAAGTTCATGAGATAAATTATATTCTTTTTAAGATTTCGTATAAAAATATGAGATGTCTTATGAATTTTAAAAGATATTTCTAAGATATTTCATTTAAGATATTAGATATCTTATATCTTATATAACTTAAAGTTTTTTTATATAAGATATCTAATAAATTTGATTTCAAGGTCAAATTCCTGTTTTATTTTTTGTGACGAATTCGTTTCATGACTAATTATTTTTATATAGATGACTTAATTGCTTAAATGGGGGCCTACGAGGGTGGATTCCATTTCAATTATTTCTAGATTTTCCATGCAAAAACAAATTATTGATATGTGAGATGTTGAGTTTACTTCTGTTCACTATCAGATTTGTTGTACCTGCAATACATGTAATACTTAAATAGAAAGTACTTGGTGAAAAGTAATCAAATACAATGATCTAATTCTAAATATTATATAATAGGTAATTTTCATAGGGTGCTAATTTTAGCATTTTTCAGCAGTCTTTCTAAAAATGCCAAAATAACATCCACAAAATATTTGAACTTAAGTTACTTAGTGCACCACGTAGAAAATGCCAAAATTAGAATTGGTCAAGTTTTTTTTTTTAATAAACTCCAAATCCCAAACACCCACCAAAATAGCCCTACATAGTTTTCTTGGGTAGTATGAATAGTAGGAACTTGTTGATCTGTCCATCCATATGTTTAGTAAAGAAGAAAAAATAACTGTGTTTTAAAATGAGGGTCAGGACCCTGTTTCTTAAAAAATCTCAAATTGAGATCTTCCTCAAAGTTATCCTCAGCTCATATTTGGTCCAGTCAGAACCCTTGAAATTGAGGATTTGAGAAAATCTCAATTTTAGATTTTTTTATGAAACTGGGCCAGTATAGGTATGCAATTTTTTTTTATTTTTCCAAAAGTTTTTGACTGGTTTGTTTTGAGACACATTCAGACTTTAATAGTACCTGTCAAAAAATGGCAAAACCATATGGTAGGCACTGAAAGTTAGGGTTGGTAGGGGAAGCTGAAACACAAGGACTAAGTACAACTCCATAAGCACATTTTAATTAAACTATGAATGTTGAGTAGTAGGTCATATTTAGATGTGATTTTAGAAAGATATTTATTATTTGGTGTTACAAAGGGAAATATTGATAAAGTACTTTTGGTTACAGACCACCAATTCAACCAATGAGCATTTGGAATGTACGCAAAAAATAGTCCTATGCAGAAATTACTCCTGTTCCTCATAGTGCTGTGAAAAAAGTTCTCATCTTATTTAAAAAAATTAAACAGTTTCTGAAAGGAAAAACATTTCTGTACAATTTATAGGTGCATTTTGCTTCTTGTGATGTGAAGCCTAATCTCCATAATGATTTCTATATATACCCCTATCTTGTGAAAACACTGGGATTTCCCATGCTATTTATAGACCCTTCACTTCCGGTGACCAGTACTGCACTGCAAGTCTGCTAATCCCACATGCCATTCTGAGGATTGTGAGCTGACATATGTAGAATCATGCTGATATATAGTGCTCTGCAGGTTAAAGTTAAGGTAAAGTCCAGAGAAGCCATTGAATATTGTGAAATTAGCATAGAAGCCTATGGGAAGTGGAATTAGTGGTTTCTAGCCTTAAGATGAAGCCATGGCAAAATGAAAAGTTTCTTGAAATAGCTTTAAACTACTTGAAGATCTTGTAAACTTTGCCACGAGAGGAAAACACTACAAAAATCCTTCAAAATATGCATTTTTTTAAGTTATAGGTCCAAATTATGGAAAATTGGTCTTTTTGGCTGATTTTTATGTCCTATCTTGTAAAAAGTGTAGAAAATTTAGTAAAAATATTAAATATTAAACTTTGAGGCTATATTTGCCTAAATATGGTGGTAATCAGCACTTGAAATCAAGTTTTGTGTAGATTTGAGCAAAAATTAGGTTAGAAATGAGGAAAAACTCACTTTCATTACTGCAGTTAAGGCCATATAAGCATTCCCCTATGGCAACATGGAAAATCCATTTTTGAGAATTTTTTTTACTTTAGGTGCCCTTTTCTGGTCATGTTTTAATGTGAAAACACTGTATTTACAAATTTAAAGCCAAAGATATCACCTTTTGTGAAAATTTAAAGATTTAGGATTTTTGACATGTGATCAAGAAAAAGGGGGAGGCATGTCAGAAATAAATTTTTAAAAATAGACCAATTTTTCAGAAAATGATTACTTTTAAAACTATCTCTTTATTAATATTGTTAAAAAACAAGTTGTGATTGATTTTTTTATTTGAAAAGTCAAAAAAGGTTCTTTGCAAATATTTAATGCATTTAAGTATGGTAGAATATTGTCACTTTTTTGCTCGCGCAACTTGGTTACCCTATATTTAAAAATCAAATATTTAAAAAAGTGCTTGTCACATTTCACTGAAACTTTGCAAATGCATTCAGTATGTGTGTAGGAAGATACCTGTATAGTTATTTATTTTTTCTAAGACAAAAAGTGACTGTTTAGGTTACAGACCACCAATTCAACCAATGAGCATTTGGAACGTACATAAAAATAGTCCTGCACAGAAATTACCCCTGTTCCTCATAGTGCTGTGAAAAAAGTTCTCATCTTATTTTAAAAAATTAAACAGTTTCTGAAAGGAAAAACATTTCTGTACAATTTATAGGTGCATTTTGCTTCTTGTGATGTGAAGCCTAATCTCCATATTGATTTCTATATATACCCCTATCTTGTGAAAACACTGGGATTTCCCATGCTATTTATAGACCCTTCACTTCCGGTGACCAGTACTGCACTGCAAGTCTGCTAATCCCACATGCCATTCTGAGGATTGTGAGCTGACATATGTAGAATCATGCTGATATATAGTGCTCTGCAGGTTAAAGTTAAGGTAAAGTCCAGAGAAGCCATTGAATATTGTGAAATTAGCATAGAAGCCTATGGGAAGTGGAATTAGTGGTTTCTAGCCTTTTGTTCCTGGGTCCCAATTTTGCGGTTTAGGGAAAAATTATCAGTTCACAAATTCTTGAATTTGTGGATTTGAAAAGTCTATCATACAAACAAAAGGGAAATTTTCTTTTTGTTGGGACCCAAATTTCGTGATTTACCAAATTGAAGAAAACACCAAAATTTGGTACCCCACAAACAATAATACTTTTACAGTAATCCAAAAGTTAAGTTTTAAATATGTTACAAGACCTAGTGAAAGGCAACAAAAGTTGGGGGTAGGGTTCAGGGTACTTTTTTTTCTACTGCCTAACAGTTTTGAATCTGATTTCAGCCACAACAACAACTGAATCAAAAACTTGGAGTGAGAAATGTGGTATGTTTTGGGAAGATACCAAAATTAAGGATGTGTGTTACCATTTTGGCTATGAACTAGTTGATTGGATGACAGCTAGGACTAAATGTGATGATTTAGGAGGAAGTCTTATAAGTATAACTTCACTAAATGAACAGTATTACTTGGCAGGTCAGTATATCATGTCACTGTAAATTTTACTCCATTCATTAGAATGGGGCTATATTGCAATCACCTTACAAACAAACATCATAATAGGATAATACATTTTTCTGTAACATATTTTTCATCTTCGTGGGAAAGCCAAGATATTTGGTATATTGTGTTTGCATGTTGACTTATACTTTAACTATAACATGAGATTGATGTAAAAAGGTGAATACAAATGTTCCAGTGATTTTTAGGGGTTGCGTCCCTTACCCTAGGTCTACCTCCTAAAAAAAAGGAAAGGGTGTTTCTTTTATTACAAGACTAACTTTCTCCAGTTAAGCCTTACGTTGTTTGGCAGATTTACTTTTGAATTTGAAATAGAAGGACTCTTGTTGTCTCTTAAACACCTTTTCTCTGATACATTGTGTTATGGTCATCAGAATCAGCATCGATGTGGAGAAAGGTAATGTTATAAAACTCCAAAAAGATGAACAATGATTCAAACATTTGTATTAAGGAGGTAAACCTTAAGTAAGGGACACAACTCTTAAAAATCATTGGAATGTTTGTATTCAGGCTTTTTATGTAAATCTCATGTAAACATCAATGTAACTTGGATTGATTTCATTCTTTTTCAAGTGAAAGTGCGAAAGGTTTAGGTGAAATTGAATATGATACAAACATATCACTGTTTTCAAGAGTCATGCCCCTTACTCTAGGTCTAACTCCTTAATCATTACCAGTGTTACCTACGGTAAAAGCAGATCAAGTAAATGTCCATCCTCCGTCATGTTTAGGGTGTACCTACTGTGTAGTCTGGAACTCAAAAAGTATCTTACCAAAATTATTCAAACTTTGTACTGTGTTTATATACATATTGAAAATGTGGACCTCCTATTATGATGTTTGTTTGTTGGGGTTTAATGTCCGAGCAGCAATATTTCAGCTATATTCAGACGATGAACATGAAATTGATGATAAAATGAACATGAAATGATGACGAAATGAAAAAGGGATGGGACACAAGGACAATAGGGTCGACAAATTTTGATTGCCACTGGAAATAGGGATAGGTGGGTAGGGTCGGGCAATTTAGCTTCCTGTGGCGGAGCCCTATGGTTCCTACTCCGGGAAAATACCACAGTAGGGTTCTTTAACGTGTGAGGAACGTGGCATCTTTCCCAACACGGTGCACCACTATGGTTTGCGGTAAGGTTTTCCGTATTATAGCCTGACAACCCCAGCATGTAACACGCCAGGGGTACCCCATTCCACCACCTGGGGCACACATCCCAGTTGCTCTGTGGGCAGAGCGCCCTAGCCCCCGGCTAGGGTTCTGAGCACTATTTAGTCGCCTTTTACAACAAGCTTAGCGCTGCTGCAGGCCTATTCTTTTATCACCCGGACCTGTACGGGGATCCTATTATGAAGAAATTTGATTAATTTGTCCCACATTTTTATCATTTTAAACACTTTTCTTCTGCAGTATATGCTTATCTTTAGTACATTACTGAATTTGAAAATTTTAAGCCATACTCTAGATTTTGACTTGCTTATTGTTTATATACATATTGAAGATAATTATGTGCTGACACAGGTCCAGACATGTACGGTCATGTTTTTAAGAATAAGTAAAATTCAGAAAAATTACATCACACTTTTGTTGAACTTTTTTCCAGGTGCAATTAAAAAGAGTAAAATAAGTCCTTACTGGATTGGTGCCAACAGTCGGGGAGGCAATGAGGGGTGGAGATGGTCTGATGGAAGCCCATTCTCACTACTACATTGGATGCCTGGTATGTTATTATTGTGTGCCCTTTATTTTATTGAGTTTATTACATACGATAGTGAAAAATGGTGATGTTTGGAAAAGGTCCCGCAAGGTTACCTTAACTTTGATAGATTCATTCGCAGATCATTATTTTATTCTATAATAGTAACTTGATCATTTTCCATTGTTCTTGGTGCCTGATGTTTTATGTCTCAGGCTACTGCAGTGATTCTAGAAGTCATATCTGCATTTCCAATGACAATATTAGGTCAAATTGACTATGACCTTGCCTGATTGAATACATCACGGTGAAACATCACATCTTGCCCTTTTGGGCTCACTGTGATATTTTCTGTCTTGACTTCAAAATTACTGTTATTAAGAGTAATCAAGGGAACCAAGATTCTAGTGGAAATCAATGTAAACATGAAATAACCAAAATAATATGTCCTCTGCTTTTCTAGAAACACCTGCTGAGTTGCTCATAAAAAGTCAAATCCGGGGTAGAAGAAAAGAGGAAAGGAAAATTATGACTTTTGAACAAATCAGTTCTCATGGTGCAGATATTAAATAGCATGTTATATCTGCCTCAAATGTCTTTGTGTTGTATGCCTTGAATGTATTACATTAGCGAACTTATCTGGAAGATTTTAAAATAATTCCCTTTTATTCTGCAGTAAGTAGCACACTTATTACTTAGTAAAAACTACAGTGAACAAAATCAAAGTAGTAAAGTGAACCAACTGTTAATAAAAATCACTAAACGATTTAATACTTGTCCATTTAAGAGTCAAGCAGGTTGTCACTTAAACTTCAAATTGATATGCGATATGAAAGAATGTACAATTTCAGTCTTGGGCAAGATGTACTATTTTCTGGGTGGGATGATAATTTCTTTCAGTGTATATCAGTTGGAGACCCAAATCTTTGTTTCAGGAGTTGCTCCCCCTTTTGATGGAACATTTGTCAGTTTCTTGTATTATTTTGACATGAAATGATCATTAGTAGCCTGGAGCCTCCTTTTCAATACATCAGTTTCTTTTCAGATCAACCAAACGGTGCTGATGAGAATGAAGAGTGTGCAGCCATTGTTACTACTGTTGGACAATGGGAAGATAAGCAGTGTAGTGAAAAACTTGGTTTTATTTGTAGAAAATCTGGTATGACATAATTTGTTGGATTAATGTTTTGCAACATTTTTTTACACCTACTTTTGAGGAATGTATTCTCTTTTTAAACAGTTAGAAGATAAAAAGTTGGCATAGGTAATGCGATGGAGATTAAAATTTTAAGAATGAGCCATTTTCTAATTCAACCAAAATTTCTTTTGATCATTCTTTTTAACATTTTCTGATTGAATGGGGTATTTTTAGCATGGTTTTGAAATCTTGGCCCATATACATCTCAGATCATGACCACTTGGCCTGTAATGAGAATATTCAATATTCAAATTAATACAATTTTTAAATTTTTTTAAAGAAATTGGTGTCATTAGGTTCCAGTATATATATAGGTCACTGCAGATAACTTTATGACATTTTTTGGAAATAAAGCTATATTGAGACACTTAAACAAGCAAATCCAACATTTTTTTTCCTGTAAAAAGTATATATTTTTCAAAACCTTACATTATGGAGATCCTTGAAAAAAAAGATAGATATTATTTTCTGTTTTGTTATGAAAATCAGTAGCCATAGTAACATAATAAAATTATACATCAGTTTTCATAACAAATTTTGGGTGCCTTCCCAAAAACAATTGTCAAAAAATAGGTTTTCTAAAATATCAGGCATTTACAAACTGCCAGAAAAAGTAAGTTGGCATGGTATTATTGTAATTAAGCAATTTGTTCATGATTTTAATTCTTAAAGTTCGTGTGAAATTTTGCATTTTTGAAAAACAGCCAATTGGCGCAGGGAAGAGAACCCAATCTGGTGAGGACCTGAATGTTTCTGGATATCTTAA
Organism: Perna viridis; assembly: GCA_037379345.1. Lineage (NCBI taxonomy): Eukaryota > Metazoa > Mollusca > Bivalvia > Mytilida > Mytilidae > Perna > Perna viridis. The sequence goes on from CM074515.1 coordinate 26,608,865, forward strand.
AGCATGCATTTTACACGTCTTTACCTTCACAAGTATTGGATCTATTTATGTACAAATGCTCTACTACCCACAATCAATATTTCCACCAAGTTTCACCTTTTATTTTTAAGTTTTACAAAATTAGACCAGGTCAGTTTTGTGTTCAAAACAGTGCACCTGAATCTCATTTGTATAGTGCAACCTCAGAGTATATTTGTGAATTTTTATATTGAGTTTGTACTTCTTTGCATTTTATTCTGTTGATACATTCATGGCATTAGCTGGTTTAAAATTCCAGACAAAATTCACAGTGGCCGTCTGTCCCATCCCAAGATTCCCATTTCATTATTAAAACTAATAGCAAAGATTCTTTTTGAAAATGTTTTCAGATACTAATTCACCAATTATTGACTAAAAACAAGTTTCAGAAAATTTTATTCATGGGCCGATTTGTCATGATCTAAGATGTCTGTGGGCTGAGATGTCAGGTATTCTTTTCAGCTGGAATGTTATAAATGGCACATAAACGGCACATTTATGTCTTTGATTCTAATAAGTGTATATGTTAATATTTTTTGTGTGAGAATCTGTAGTGTCTATTTATTGTATACCCCTAATCAACAAGGAGTCCATGTCTGTCTGCCTGACAGAGATTTATAGGATTACTCCATGATAAATACATTGTATACAGTGGAACCTGTCTAAACCAAACATTGAAAACCAGAAAATTGGACTAATCTAGACATTATTTTAATTGCCTTCATATCTGTTTAAATGGATTTTGAACCTTGGTAAACCAAACAACTGTCTAAACTGAACACCAGTCTAAACTGAACATCTGTCTAAACCAAACACCTGTCTAAATCTAGCACCTGTCTAAACCAAACACCTGTCTAAATCTAACACCTGCTAAAATGAACCTGTTTGAAAGTCCAAAAGGGTTTCTTTGTTTCGACAGGTTTCACTGTAGATGTACATGACAATGTAGTATTGATTACTGTGAAAGTGCTATTGTTCATGGGGTACCAATTTTCGTGGGTGGGCTTTACCACAAAATTTGGTTCCCAATGAAAGCAGATTCCCATTGATGTCTATACTGGAATCCTCTAAACCACAAATATAAGAACTCACATACTTGTGTATCTTCCCTAATTCACAAGAATTGGTATCCATGAATTGAAGTACTTTCACAGTATATAATGATAAAACTATTGTAAGAACGTCAGTGCTAAGTTCATAATTTCATTGAGATATTCCTTGAAAATCTTTTTTTCATTTCTAGGATTTAATAAACCAGAACTTCTTTCTTGTAAACTATTATTTAAAATTTTAAAATGATAAAATCTGTGTATTCAATTGTCTCTCTTTACCCTACATTTCAGTTGCTAGCCCAGAACCTCCACCAATACCACCAGAATCACCAAGAGTTGGGGAAGGTTTGTTCACCTTATCTATCGTTTTGTCCATATGCTAGAGCAGAAATAAGTTATGGTCCATTGATTTTCTCAGCTTTTACTAGGCAGAATATTTATATTTTGATGCACAGCTTTTGGCATGATAAATTGTAGTTTTTCTCTTATTTTCAGTTTTGGGTGAATTCCTTTTAACAAACTCTATATGATTTAAAATGAGTGTTGGAATTGTTAGTGCAATACCTTGTTTTGTAATTATACCCCTAACAAACAAAGTTTGGAGGTATTTAGGAATCACCTTGTCTGTCTGTTGGTCGGTCCGTCCATCCGTCTGTCTACATTTCTTGTAAGCACAACAACTCCTGAACATTTGTTGTAAATTTTGATGAAATCTAATAGGAAGGTTGGGTATCACGTATTAATATGCATGAAGGAATGTAATTACTTTTTGAGGACTCCAAAGGCAGATAATCCAAATTAAGGCTTTACATGTTTAAACCTTGCGAGTGCAACTCCTTCTAAAGTGCTCAAGGGATTTTGATGAAATTTTATAGGAAGGTTGGGTATCATATGTAGATGTGCATGAAGGAATATAATTACTGTTGGATGATGCCAAAAGGAGATAATCTATCAAATGTTTTCCATTAAAATCCATTTGAAGCTGAGTGTATTCTTTTTGTGATCTTGCTCACAATACTTCTAGTTACATTTTGTTCGTTCATAATTATCTTGTGAGTGATATTTGGCAACCAGTGTAAGCTTGCTATATTGTAATAATATACTATCAACACAAAGAAAATCTGTCATTGATTTGAAAAAAAAATGATAAAAGCAAAAACTGATTGGCTTTGGCAAGCAATTGCAAGTTGATTATCCTATTTATTATATAGATTTTCTTCATAATTTATCAGTGTTTTCAACATGAATTTTAAATTCTGTGATTGGCAGATTGATATCAAAGTTGTGACATTTTGGCAGTAGAAAGTCTGAGAGAGAAATAACTGAATTTATTCCACATTGTGAATTATCAATATTTATTACACTTGGAACATTTGATAAAATTCACTGCTATCTATAGAATAATACTGAAATAATTGTTAGTTCACAGAATTCTTTTCTATGAAGAATTTTTTTTCATTACAGATCAAATGTATGGCTGTCCAGAGGGCTGGTTTACATATCAGTCAAACTGTTATTTGATTGCAAGGAATAAAACAAATTGGAAAGGTGCCAGGTCTGCATGTAGAAAGGAAGACGCCGATTTAGTGTCCATAAATGGGGAAGGGGAACAAGATTTCCTCACAAGTCAGATTCCTTCAAGTAAGATAATTTTATTTTAATTTGTTCAATTTTTACCCCACCTAGAAAGTGTTTTTCTTTCTATTTTCTTTCGTTCATGGCAGATGATCATTTGGAATTCAATTGCGATTCTGTTTTAAAAAATGTTTTTTGCATTATGACGTAATTCGGAATGGGCAAAATTTCTTTATATGTCTGCAAAATTTTGAGACACATACATGTAATTACACTGCTTACATCAGTGTCATTATTGTCTACTGTAAACACTGGAATTAATTTAGGGTGATCATTAAATTGATCCCAGTGGGACGGGTAGTGTATTGGAATCCCCTTGTCCGTTTGTCTGTCCACATTTTTGTTGCAATTATCATGTCTCCCAATGGATGGATTTTAAAGTGTTAATGACTTATTTTATAAATAAATATATAAATAAATGTAAATCTTTATATTGTCCTTCTTTTATATTTATGTTTTACTGTTATTATTCTTCAGCATTGGATTTTTAATTGCATTTAATTTCTAATCAATAGAGAAAAAAGATATGGATGAATGAATATCTTTGACCACTTTCATTGGTCAGAACCTTATCAAACACATTTTCTAGTAGAATTGGTATGATTCAGACTAAACTTTCCTGTTTAGATGGGATCATTTTCCAGGTGCTGTGCCTATAATATATATAGTTAATTTTGCTTATGTTCATAAAAGAATTTCCTTGATTTAAATGGCTAAAAGCCTAATTTGAAATTAAGTTGTTTTTTTTTTTTGGTTTCCAGAAATTTTCTAACCCAAGCGGATTAACAGTTATGGGAAGTGGGCTTTAATTCTTTACTACAATTACAAGGTAATCACAGAGCGAGTATTTTACATAAATAACGTAGGTGTATGGGGCCTAAGCTGATAAAACACTTGTTTCAACTGTTTTGATGTTCAGTACTTAATCTTATTTTCAGAGATGTGTTTTAATGTCCACTCAAGTGACACAAAATGTGATGAATGGGCTCAGAAAGGAGAATGTTCAAAAAATCCTGTGTGGATGTCCAAGAACTGCCATCTGAGTTGTAATATGTGTATGAGAGACTGTAAAAACTTGCATATCTCGAATGAATGTGACTTCTGGGCTAAAGTTGGAGAATGCAGCAAGAATCCTACGTATATGCTGAAGAATTGTGCCTTTTCTTGTGGTATTTGTGATGGCGGTATGTTCTGTTATCTTATTTTCAGAAATATCCACTCAAATGGCCTTGAGCTGACATTTTTCATCCTGCTGGAGATGTTGTCTTTTGGACATATTCACCATGTCCATTCTCATTATATCTGTAACTGTATTGAAACTGGGGTACTGGTTGTTAAATTTTGTAAGGTTTAATCAAACAGTGAATGATAATCCTCGATGAAATATTCCATTTACTTGTACAAATTACATGGTATCTTTCATTTTGTAGAAGGATTCTTTGATTCTGTCTATTAAATCAGTATTTGAGAATGAGAATTGTGATGTAGCAACTTCATTCTGACAGAATAGAATTAAGGAAAGTTGACTTCTGTCATGGGTGCCATGTAAAATTTTGTTAATTTGGATGAAATTGTGTTATCAGTACTGTAAAAGTATAATTTTTTTGCTATTTTTGGGTGTAATAAAATGCATGAAAAATAGTATCTGCGAAGTTGATTTTTAACACTTTGTAATACTAATCATTTTTTTAAACTGCAAAAAATTGATACTTGCCAATATATTCAGTTGACATGGCCTACGAAAATTAGCAACCGTGATAATAATACCTTTATAATATTTGACGTCCCCCTATATTTTACAATTAGGGGTTCACAATTTACTTTCAAGATAGGATAGTTCTAGACTTTTTGGAGTTTTGAATCAGTAGTCTACATGAGGAAAATCAAGAGCCCTCAATGAAGTGTTAATTTGAAAGATTGAAGGTCTAGGACCCAGTTAAATGGAATTTCAAAGTTTTTAGTTTTGAAATTTAGGGTCTCAGACCTCAAACTACTATTGATTTGAACCTTTAACATGGTCATAATACAATTTCATATATATTAGTTCAGAAGAAATTACCCACTTTCTTATTCTACTTGTGTTAGATTTTCCCCAATAATGGTACAATCTTGCATTTCCAGGGGTATATGGAGGATTTTGGACAGGTTTGAACGACCACAACTATCAGATGTCATTTGAATGGTCAGATGATTCAAAAGTCACTTACACAAAGTGGGCAAAAAATGAACCTAATAATTGGAATGGTCAAACCAGGGAAGACTGTGTTATTATGCTGCTTAAGGTTAGATATATAGAATTCATATGGATGGAGCATTCCTATATATGTATATGTTCTGAACAGATGCACAGCTTAAAATGTATATTGTAGGAAGTCTCATACACTCCAGTTGTTTGAGACATTAGCAGTATAGCAACATAGGGGTGCATTATCAACAAAGTGAAATGTTTTTTTTTTCTGTACAAGTAGCTCCTTCCCTCTTAGGCATTTTTTATAACCTTAAGGAGGTAGACCTAGGGTAAGGGACACAACTCTTAAAAACCATTGGAACGTTTGTATTCAGCGTTTTACATCAATGTCATGTTAGCATCAAAGTAACTTAGACTGATTTTATTCTGTGTCAAATGAAAGCTTAGGCTTTGGTGAAATTGAATATGATGCAAACATATCACTGACTTCATGAGTTATGTCCCTTACCCTAGGTCTACCTCATTAAATCACATTATGTTGTACTCCCAGTCAACAAGTGTGTGGTATATTGGAATCAACTTGTCTTTCTGTTCATCCAATTGGCTTAATTTCATAGCAAGTATCTTGGCTTCCCATAAGATGGATAGATTTTAAATTTGGTCATAGGCTTTTTATTAATGAGGCATAAGTTTTAGATAATTTTGGGTGCTGCTTGAAATCAACTTCCTGTTAAACCAGAGAAGACTGTGTTATTATTAAGGTTAGATATTTATCAATTATGGACTTACATATATAACTTATTGACTGAGTGAAAGTCCTTAATTTAAATATTATACATGTATATGTAGATAATGTATTTTGGATATAGACGTTGTAATTTTTGCCATGATTGGCTGAGAGTAATTACGGAAAGGAATGGTTTATATCCAGATCTAAATTTAGAAGTATAGCATCAAAATACATATAAATAGAAGCAAGGTCATTATATTTAAAAATAGAAACAGTATTTGTAGTTGATCATATAAATTCATTAAAAGGACAAGTTAAAAGGGCAACAGGTGTATCATGCACTGAAAGTGCAGCTCTTTATTTGGGTTTCCAGAAATTTGTAAGCAATTTTTGATGCAGTCTGATATCAACTACATGTACGAGTAGAGTTATATTGGGGTATCTAGCATAACAGCATGTGCAACTTCATATTATGAGCATATCTACAACGTTAAAAAAGTTGTAAAACTTCAATGTTGTTCAGAAACAAAAAAAATTTTTAAAATTTTGACTTATTGGAAATTTCTGTGAATTATAATTGTGTAAATTTCTTTTTGTTTTGAACTTGCAAGGGTAAATGTAATAGTGTTAAGTGAAAAAATTGTATTGAAGGCCACAAAAAACAACAATAAGCAAGAATACTATAGTTACTTAATAATTCCTCTTTGTCTTCAGTATGACATAAGGCTGCACTATTTTTCTCTACACATAGGTCTCTCTTTTATCAATTCTGAACCTTTCCCCATGAAAGCTCACCATCTTTCAGTTCTTCCACTACTTTCTCTGTAATATTTTGTTTTACCAATAAAGGCTTTTTCTTTCCAGGAATAGATGCTGATAAAACAATATGTATAAAAATAATAATGTTTCAGAATGGTTACTGGAATGATGCAAACTGTAATATGGTACAACCAGGATATATTTGTGAGAAGAGGAAACAAATCATTGATAAAGTCACAGAATCGCCATTGTCTGTTGGTTGTGTTAATGTAAGTCACATTATTTTGTTCCTTAAGAACATACAGAAAATCCCTCACTTAAACTCTATAGCGAATCAACTGGTTGTGTCTGTGTAAGACTCAATAATGAGGACCTTACCTTCAGTAAAAAAAATTTCAAGAATTAGCCTGAATCTACACTATACATGGAGAATGTACCCTTTTACATGTATAGTACTAGTATAAAACAATGAAATTACACATCACTTTACTAGCCCAAATCTTTTTTGATACCCTTACTTGAAAAGTAAGCAGTACTGTAAAAGTACTATTGTTTGTGGGGTACCAATTTTTGTGGTTTTCGTGGGTAGATCAAACATAAAGTCCCTGATTCACAGAATTGGTATTAATGAATTAAAGTACTTTCACAGTATATCAGTATATATTGTGATCATGCTGTCTGTTTGTCAATCTGTAGTGCTAATACACAACTCTTTCCGACCGCTGAATGGAATTCAATGAAACTTTTAGACATTTGTTATCATATTATGCCATTGTGCACCTCTTATTTTGTTTTCAGTCAGTTTTTAGGGTTTCTTATACGGTTTCTAGGTAGGGCAGCTGGCATATCAACAAATGAGATTTTTTCTAGTTTTACAAAACCCAGACTTCAGGCTTGTGGCTGAAAGCAAGCACTGCAATATGTTGCAAATTACTAAACTTACACTGTGTCAGTTGTGTTATCGAACTAATGTGGGCTTCACTATTACATGTACATGGCAAGTACCTTTAAGTAGTGATTCAACCTTTTGAGTCATTTCCTGTCTTAGCAGTTATTTCATTATATCTCCTGCTTTAAAACTGGGGGGTATTTAGTAATCATAGTGTGTGTCCTTCCATCCTTCTGCACCGTTTTGTCTTTAACCTTGATCCTAGAATATTTGGTTGGTTTGCCTGCATTTTAATAACAATAATAATTAATGTACCTGGTGACTTGAGATGTGGATGCCAAATCTGGTTGTATCTATTAAATATAAGTATTTGTAAGAATCAGGCAAAATGGGAAGAGTCAGAAACATGCATGACAAAAGCCCACTGATCCGACATTATAATTTCACTCCAAGATCATTTCTCTGTTTGAAAAGACCGCCATTTGATCTCTGCATCCCTGGATTTGCTCAGAAATTTTTCAACAGAATGTTAGAAAAATGAGGTTTTGACAAAGCTATGTGCCATGCATTTCAATGAAATTATAAGTCAATTTTCCAAATTGATATGGAAAATCTTGTCTTTTTTCCTTTATTCTGATGGTGCTAGTCAAATGAAACTTTCAAAATGGTCAGTTTTTTCATACCATGTTTCATCAACTGCCTGATTCTTGCAGAGACTGACTTTTAAGGTGGTTAATGATATAAAAGGTGTTTTCATTATGTGCAAATATTTGCAAATTTTCATACAACCACAAAAAAAAAAAATGAAAAAAAAAAGAAAAAAAAATGAATTCATATAATGGTATGGTGCTGTGGGTATCTGTATAGTTGTCATTCTTGTCTTAGTCTTCATCTGTTTTTCATCCATAGACACTTGATTTTCGTGCAATTACTTGAATTTAAGATGATTTGTAACATTTTACCACAAGATTCCAAAGAACAAAAGAAATATGTTACTGATTTTAAAAGATTATATGATATGAACTGTATTGAAATAAGGGGCCCAAAAGGGACCAAAACAAATTTTGGAAGAATTTATCTACTGTAAACATATTAATTTTCGCGATTGCTGATTTTCATGGATTCTTTCAAGTGAACATGTTTGTGGGTATTAATTTTCGCGGTTTCAATGAATGATTTGCACTATATAGTGTTAAAAGTCAACAGCGAACATAGTGAAAATTAGTACGTTTACAGTATTAAATCCAGTGAAAGCATATGGTTGTCTACAGTATTGTTCCACAATATTCTATACTGGTTTGGTCATACTGGGATTAATTAATGAGTTAGAATTGATTCATTTAGGAATGATGGACCTAAAAGGGACCAAAAACAAGTTCTTTTCTTTTTACGAACAATAAAATAACTGTCAGTCAGTCGATGTCCTTTTGATTATACTGCATGGTGCAATATCACAAAAGGAAGTCTGAGATTGATTTTTGGGTTAAGACTTGAGCCTATTAAGAATAAGGGGCCACAAAGGGAGCCAGAAACTAGCATTTTTTATATCTGGATGATAATGAATAAAGGGAATGAATCTCATCGATATTGTACCACAAAGTGCCTAACCAAAAATGGAAGTCTGGGATTGATTTTTGGGTTAAGACTTGAGCCTATTAAGAATACGGGGCCACAAAGGGAGCCAGAAACTAGCATTTTTTACATCTGGATGATAATGAAGAAAGGGAATGAATCTCATCGATATTGTACCACAAAGTGCTTAACCAAAAAAGGTAGGGTGGGATAGATTTTTAAGGTTGGTTTGTGACTAGATTCATTTAGGAAAAATTGACCTACCATATTTGATTCTGGTCAAATTCTTATCCTGTGTCAAATGTCTAATCACAGTCAAATTTCATAGCTGTGTCAAGTTTGTATGGTGTGTCCATAATTGTCCCTACTGTTCAGGGTTTGACAACTGCACCAAGCAAAGCATTTTATTGTTTATTTTAACATAAAGTTTGATTGATCATTATAGTAAAAGTTATAATTCTTTAACTGTTGCAAAGTCATGTGATATATGAGTGTTTATTTTTTTACGCAATTGTGAACAGGACTCAATTGGATATGATGCCTATTGTTATGGGATATATGATGAAACAGCAGATTGGCAGACGGCAGAAATAATGTGTTCCCAGGTTCAGTATGGCCACCTTGCTACTGTCAATGACAGGTAAAATATATATTCAACAAGTTCAGTGTTTGATCATCTTTGAACAAATAATAATGTTTTTTTTTTAACTTGCGACTTTTTTTCAGCTAAACCGTAGATATTTTGGTTTTCATTTGTATTACAATGAGTGAATATACAGTGCAGGTAGGAGATGTGGTATTAGAAAGTCATCCACCAGATGCCAAGCAATGAATGATAAAATTTCTACAGTTCACCATATGATCTTCAATGATGGACAAATCCCATATGATAAAGCAAGCTGTAAAAGAGCCCAAAATAAATGATGTGAAACTATTCATCAATATGTCTGCTTGTTCAATTTTTTTTTCTTTTTTTCTAGAAATTTAGCTCACAACTTTTTATATGTTTTTTTTATAATTGTGATATTTGTGGTTTATATACACTGCTGCGCAAGTGGTGAGGTATTATGTAATATCCTCCCAAATGTTATGTGTCTGTCTGTCCCCCAACAGTTTCAAATATTAACTTAAGAATGGATCCATATATATTTTTTTAAACTTTGCACTATTATTAAGTACTATAATATATAGGTTAAGTTCACTATTCAGCAAAATTAAAAAAAAAAAAAACAATTTTTGAGCTAGGCCATTTAGAAAATTTTTTCATCCCCCTTTTGTCACCATTATGTGGTTGGGTATCATTTCATGTTCCATTAATATCCTATTTTTCTTCTTTTCCCACAGGTTTATTCATCTCTTTCTAGCAAGTCAACTTGTTGGTAAATCTGGCAGTTACTGGATAGGACTACAACAAGATTATGACACTGGTTTAATTGAGTCCTGGTCGAGTGGCCTTCCAGTCCAGTACACAGCCTGGTCTAGGGATCATACAGGTATCATACTATATAGTATTCTAATTACAATTCTTTTTTTACTTCCAATTTTGCCAATTTCCGCTTTGTTTGTAGACCTCGTAAAATCATATTATTATACCACATTGTTTGGATCTCTATGAAATCTTATGACAAGATTTCATATTATACAAGGAAGGTTTTGATTGATTTTTAGAAGTAGTTATGGCCCTAACCTTTTAAAAATAAAGACAAGCAAAAATGGGTGAATGGGGTCAATAAACAGCTTTTAATTCTAGACTCCACTAAAAATTGAAAATAGGGACAAGGTGCATGTGTAGAGTACTTCTAGAAGCACTTTTAGAAACAAACCACCAAGTTCATGGAGATGCTCATTTGTCAAATCAAGGTTAAAATGAAAGAAATTATGACATTGTAAACTGAACATGATTTTTTCTACTTTATAGATGTTTGCTGTTCTTGTTCAGCCATTTTTCTCAGATTTTTGGACTCCTTTAGTTTTAGCCATTTCATGACATATATATGTTTTTCCTAGAGACCCCACTTTTCATGGTAATGGACATAACTCTTAAAAATCATTGGAATGTTTGTATTCAACATTTTACATCAGTTTTACATAAGAATCTAATTAACTTTCAAACGAAAGCTTGAGAGGCTTTAGTGAAATTGTACATAATACAAACATATCACTGAGTTCATGAGTTATGTCCCTTACCCTAGGTCTACCTCCTTAAGCTGTTGTATGAGAATTTTTTATGAAAGCCTCATTATTTCTCTCAGGTTTTTGATAGATAAAACCTAGTAATAAAGACAAAACCTTTGTGAAATCAAGATAAATCCTTTTTATGCCAAAGTTTTCAAAAACAAGAACCCTGACCCATCAATTTTTTCCACTTATTTTGTTCTAGCATGAAAGATCTTAAATGATTTCACAACCCATTGAAATCCTTATTATTCTTAAACAGAGCAGCGAACATCATTAAAACAGTATATTTCCTTTTTCAAATCCAGATTTTACTGTTATCTCTCTCTTTTTACTGTATGCTGACTTCTGATTTTGTCAATTTCCTAGTATTTTGTTGACTTAGTAAAATCATGTTTGGTAAAAAAAAGTCTGTTCTAATGGTGTAGAAGGCCACACCATATAAATCAATGTGTTCATGGATGACATGATCTTTATGATTCAAGGAGTTTGTGGAATTTTATCCATGGTTAACCACACTAACTTTCATTAGTTTTAGAAGTTTTTCATTCAGATAACTACACTGCTGTGTTTAAATTAATGATTTGAAAGAAATAATTAAAATTTTATTAATATTGTGGTGCAGTGGAAAGGGGTTCTAGTAGTTGGAACCTCCCTCCTTATTTCATGCCTGTTAACCCTCCCATATTAAGGGGAGACTCCCAAAAAATCAATGAAAAATTAAGAATCTCTTGCATAAAAATGTGACATTTGTGGGAGGATTTGGTTAAAATTACTATATTTTCTGTGCTAGATACTAAATAATTGAATGTTTACATAAAAAAATTGATTTTAGTTTAAAAAATCCCCCACATGAAACAGTGATAATTGGGGATGATCTTCCCATTGAACTGTTCCAAAGGAAAACAGGTATGCTTATACAAAAATTTTATTATTTTGTTGAATTATTTTGGCAAGAATAACCATTTATCTTGAATTTACTTTTGCATATTTATAAAAGTATCTTACACAACAAAAGTGTATTCATGTGAATTTCACATGAAACTCACATGATTTTTCATTTTAATTGAACTAAGGAGTTTTTCAATGAAATTTACCAAAAAATTATTTTCCCTTAAACTGTAAGTAAAAATTCACATGAAAATAAGATGTTGAATTTACATTGAAATCACATCAATATCTTGTTGAATTCATATAAAAACACAGAACTGATTTCATAAGAATACCATGTCACATATAAAGTGAAGCCAGCCTAAACTTTAACCCTGGCAGTGGTTGAGTGTCACCAAAGGGGGCCCACCAGGGGGCTCACAAAAAATCCTTGATAAAAACATTTTAATGTATGCATTTACAAAAACAAATACACTAATTTCATAAATTTTGCTAATTGATAAGAGGACCTTTGGGACCTTATTGGATCTGATTATGCCTTGATAAACATGTAACATGTGTAAACCAAATTACATCTCCTGAGGTCCCTTCATGTTAATTTCAAATTATTTAATCTGTGTAAACCAAACATCTGCATTAATCAATCAAATTTCTCATGTCCTAAATGGTTTAAACATATATCGCTGTTTTTGCCTATTTAGACACTTGAATGATGTAACTACTGAAGAGTTAAGTAGGATTCTGCATAAGAATCGAGCAATGACTGGCACATCATTTTTCTCAAGTTTATCTTTTTTGCTTCAAATATATTCAATACATATATTTAAAAACGGGAAAGCTATTTAAATCAATCCTGAAGCATCAGTGACAAAGATACTTTTTTACTGGTTGTAATGGAAAAAAGTGCAGGAAAATTTTCCAGCCATTTTTCATAGTGCATTTCAACTAAATTTGACCTATCAATATATTAAAAAGGCAAACTTTACAAACACTTTGATGGTTCCTTCTGGAGGTTATGATATATAAATACTTGGATAATACAATGAAATCTCTGCGCTTTTTTCTTCATGTGCCACACCTTATATACAGTTTGCCTGATTCTTAGACAGAGAAGTACTTAAATGCCTTATTGGTTAGCTAGTTCAAGTAGCAGTCCTTATACATATCTGAAAGGAGTTGATGCATGGATGTCAAAATTCCAATTTGATTCACTTTTATTTCTCATTATGGAACAGTATTGAGCCAGTGACCAGTCTTATTTTGCAAGAGTTATGGGTCTTGATTTAGTTCAAGTGAGACATTGATGTATTTATTGTTTTTTTTTACCCCAGAATACAGATCTGTACACCAGATTGTAATAGAAATATACTTAAAATCTTAATTGAAAACATGACAAGTAATCTGGATATTTAAACTCTATCAATTTGACAAGTCGCTGATGTCTGTAATATCATTTTCTCTTTAAAGGAAACATAGACGAAGATGGTATGTGTGTTTCCATGGGAACATCTCATCCAGTTGGAGCTTGGGATACAAAGAACTGCTCTTTAGAAATGTCTTACATTTGTGAATACCCCCGTGAAGGTTTTACTACATCTACAACTACAACAACTACAGTGCTGCCCCCTACATGTCCAAAATATTGGAAGGAACTTGAAAATTATTGCTACAAGGTCAGGAGAAATTGATAAAGAAATTAAAATGGACATAGAATATTTAAACCTGATAAATGTCTAATGAAATCATGAAATAAACAAGTACTATCTTGAAAAAAAGTATCGTAGAAAAAAGATAGCTATCACATATTCTCACTTTGTTAATACCCAAATCTAGTTGAGATTTTATTTGGTGAACTGTATGATCACTGTGCTGCTCATTATGTTTTGTATTTCAATTCTTTTATTGGTTCAACAAGTTAACTATTTCCAATTATCTATATATAAAAGTGATTGAAAATATTCCGGACACCAATGTCCCAATGGAGCCATAAATTTCACTGTTGCTATTACATTTGCCCAGTGAAATGCGAGATTGTAACAGTGGTTAGGTTACCATGGTTAAGCATCATGAATGTCAATTTCAAAGTAAACTCAATACTGACTGCTTCAGGAAAAATAATGAAAAAATTGGAAAATTTGCAATAAATACAATTCTGATATATATGCTTACTTATTTTAAGTCCTTTGTCAGTAGAGGTTGTAAATTGATTAAATTCTTTATGTAGCATTCAATGATTTGATGACAATTTACCTGATGAAATTCCTTCAGTACTTAACTGGATAACAGAGAAGGAAATGTAAAATTTTTATAAGATTTCCCTGTTGATAAGGTGTTGGAATCTGTTAGAATCAGTTCATTCCTCTAAGAAGTGTCAGAAGATGGAGAAACACAGAATGATGGGGAAGTGAGTTATCTGCCTTTGATAATGAAATTGTAATGCATTTCATATTATTAATACCTCAACTTACTGACACTTAAGAAGGAAATGAATGCCATTTCTCCATTTCTGTATTTCAGACAAAAAATTTGAATAAGATTTCATTGAAATACTTCCATGTTCATTTTTTTCCGCTAAGAGTCACCCTCTGCCTCATTTTATAAAATAGCACTTAATTCCAAAGGGCACAAGCTTATTTTTTTCCTGAGAAAGGCCTTTGATTTTTTGTTGTTTGAGCACCTTTTTTTCTCAAAATTAATTGTGGATTTTGTTCAGCAGCTGCCAAGATTAAATTGTTTATTTGAAAATCTGTGAAATTATCTATAACTAATGGGAGGATATTTTCAATCAAAGTGTTTTTTCATGTACATACAGAGAGTCAAAAATGTTTGGCTATAATTTCAAACCAATTTAAAAAAAAAAATTTAAACTAAATAAAACCTGCCCCTCTCACTTATACAATGGTAGATGCCTTGGTATTTGATTTTTGGTCTGATAGAAATTTGTAAATGAACATTAATTTGGCAAGAGTTGCTTCCCTTTCAAAATCTTGTTCATTCTGAACTCTTTAACCTTCCTCGTTACACAAAAGAAAAGCCTCAGAGGCACTAGGCAGGAGAATCTTTTCAGCATTTGACCAATCCTATTCTAATATTATAGTTAATCTGGTTGAAATTTTTTACATTGCTGTTTTTCTTATTATGAGATCCTTTCTTCACCCCAAAATTTTTTAAAGTTATTATTACCCCCCACCCTCACCCCCACATGCTAAGTTTGGGGATATATAGGAATCACCCTGTCTGTCCATCAGTCTGTCAAGATTTCTAATAAGCTCAACTCCTCCAAAACTACTCTAGGGATTTCGATGCTATTTTATAGGGAAGTTGATTGTCATATAGTGATGTGCACAAAGGAATATAGTTAGTGTCGGAGGACACCACAGGTACATAATCCAAATTAAAGGTTTTACATGTTAAAAATCCTCCTAAATTGCTCAAGTGATTTTGATGAATCAACATTTGATGGGAATTTTGAGTATCATATGTAAATGTAATTACTGCCTGAAGACCCTGGGGAGATATTCTGAATTAACAGTTTTACATGTTAAAACTCCTCCTAAACTGCTCAAGGGATTTTGCTGAAATTTTATAAGAAGGTTGGGTATCAAATGTGCATGAAGGAATATATTGGGTGACAGCAAAAGGAGATAATTAAACAAGAGTTGTACATTTAAGTCTCTTTGTGCGCTTGCTCACAGTATTTTTAGTTGTTTTTTTTTAGTTCTAGTAATATTTAACTGGTTTTTAGCACCACCTGATGGATAGAACTACTTTGATTTGTGTATGATGACAATTCAGGCAATTTTTTTTTCTTTTTGCATCCGAGGTTATTTTTTAGTGTAGCGGAAATTGCCGGTTAAAGTTTCAATTGACTTTTGTTTCAAAGTATTTATATGGTTATATTTAGGTAAATTTTATTATGATATTAATGGTATATACCAACAATTAAAAAAAATGTTACATAATTATTTTGCAGTTAATTGTAAAGTATGAAATGTTGGGCCTAGTAAATGAGAACACAATGTGACACTCATCAAGTATGAAGCTTCTTCATGTATATTTTGAGTCTAAGAATTTTCTTGCTTTTGCAGTTATTTACTCAGAAACTATCATGGACAAAGAGTAGGGACTATTGTCGTGACAGAGGTGCTGACCTTATCAGCTTACATAGTTATCCAGAGGCAAATTTCCTTAGAGCAGATGTTATGAAGTAAGTAACTATAATAACTGATATCAATTAGGGAAATTTCAATTGAGACTTCATTTAACAAAATCCTTGAAAATTACAAACCACAAAAAATGTATGTGGTTTCATTATTATATAAGGTCAAATGGATGATTTATTAACTGGTAACCTTCTGCATTTTCTTTGAGGGAGATCTCTTGCAATTTATTTCCTAATTGCAGAAGGTTTCACGTGACGACAATCTCGACAAATATTTTGTATACATCACGTGTGTATATGCAAGTCAGTACATATCTGTATCAGGAATTGTGCTAGGCCTCGCCAATGTTGCTTTTTTTTTATTTTTTATTTGTTCTGGTGACAAATAACCAGTTTGGCAATTTTCTTGGCACCAAGGTTTTTTTGAAAAATATTTTAAATGTTTGAAATTAATAGGAAGTTCGTCAGCAATTGGTATCCCATCAAATTAAGCAATTTTGTTGATATCTGTTCAGAGTAACAGTAACTTTGATTAACCATAACCAATTTACGACTCCAGCCAATCAAAGGTAATTAAACCAGGTGACCATGACTCTCAATATCCTCATGGGAGGTTCTAATCAGAAGTAAGTATATTGTTCAAAGGTAAACATAATCATGGCCATGTGCACATGGCTATAAATAGGCTTCATAGCCCTATTAAACCATATGTTACATTCAGAAAAAGATTTACCTTATAAAATAATTTATTAAATCCAATTAACAATGACTATTGCATTATGAAGTGTCTGTAACTATTGGGAATGTAAGAATTGATAAAAGAACATGGATGTGGTTTATTTGCACTTTTCTAATGCATCGGACATTCTACTATTTTGGTGGGAAAATCAGTAAACAAATAGAAAGGGGATTCCCCAAATTTAGATAAGGAAATGCAGTCAAGGCATATACGTCACCAAAATTAAGTCATACTATTCAGATATCAAGCAGGAGCATTAGAAAATAAACAAAAGGGGCAAACTATTGCCATAGTGGTTTGCTATAAATGTTATATCCCTTGAATAAAGAGAATTTTGATTGTTGGATAAAAAATCAAATGATATTCTTTAAGAAAAATCTAGAATATTGTTAAAATTTGATAAGACCACAAATACCAATCTATTTCTGGAGTGGTACTATAAAATGTTGCTTATGAGAAGGGACTAATGGTTAAAATTCTTAGATGACCAAAATTGGCAGCTAAAAATTTTTTTGGTGACATAATTTAGAGGCCAGAGCAGCCTCTGCTGTATGAATATTGAATTTATTTGCTTATTTAGTGTACAACAATTTATTTGTTAAACATCACTAATGGTATAGGACACAAGTTTTACCAAGTTATGAAGTCTTCCCCCAAGGTATTTGCTTTTATTCCTACTCCATATTAGAAGAGGGTATACTGTTTTACCTGTGTCTGTCATTCTGTCATTCTGCAACACATTTTTTTTTTCATAACAAAATCAGCTTCTGTAAATCACAAGCTTTCAAGAATTTTGCACATAGCTTCATATTGGAATACTGTACCGTGGGATGCATTGCTCTACTCATATGCAATTGACTTCCTGTTTGCCAAAAAAAAAATAATTTTCCTTATGCAGAGGTAATATACAAACTTTTGGTCACATTTTTTGCTCACCTGGCATAGGCCTTGTGAACTATTGGCATCACTTGGCGTCTGTCATTGTCGTCTTCTGTCGTCATTAACAATTTTTCTAAACTCTTCTCCTCTGACACTGCTTGACCAATTGGAACCAAATTTGGTATGAATGTTCCTCTAGGGATTTTTGATATGTAAAAAAACATGGCCATCCTAACTAAAAATAGAATATAGGGGTCAGACTGTAGTTTTTTGCATATATCTCCAAAACCAATAGTTTAGCCAAATTCTGACTGGCGGGAAAAGTGTCAGCATGATGAGATTTATCTGTGGTCAAATTTTCGTATTAATCTGTTAAACCATGTTGGAGTTATTGCCCTTTTTCAATGTTTTTGCTATTTTTAATGATCCTTAATATATGACCTACAAAGTTTTCCAAGGGATTAAAGTTATCAGATAACTCCATGTAAGAGTTACTGTCCTTGAAAGGTGATAAATGACGTTTTCAGCCAATATCTTGAAAACTATAATAGATAGAATGAAACTTTCAATTGATGAAATGATTCTTTGTCTTACCAAAGTCTTCTTTGAGTCAAGATTGTTGGACAACTCCTTGATAACGTTTTTGCCTTTGAAAGGAAAAACTATAACCAGGTGAGCTATTCTGGGAGCCTCTTGTTCTAAAATCTGGCACAATTTCTGTACAGTTTCTGGAGATTTCAGGTGATAAGGGGGATTTGCGGGACCTGAGCAGGAGGCCTGGTCCTTGTGGGAGATGGGGCAATATTGCCAGAGGCTCCAGACGGATACTATTGATCCCCAGCAACAAATGCTTTGGGAAGTAATTTGAGTTCATTAAAACTGTTTCATGAATTACATACACATACATGTTAACCTCCAACATGAGCATCAAATCTTACTTTTTCAGAGGCTGTCTTCTTCCCTCCTTGAGGGAGATCTGTAACGGTACACCTCGAAATGTGTAACCCATACCCGTACCTACACCAAATTCCCTGTACCCAACTCACTATATCGCCATTTTTTCTATTATTATTAGGAATTTTATACTAAAACTTGTTCCTATTGTTCAGAATGATGTTTTAAATCAGTTCAAGTTAAAACTAGTTGAAAACATTCATGACATTTTTGAACTCAGTCAATTTTATGTCCTGAAATGTGTAACCGGAAGTTACTGTACCAAACTAATGATTGACTGTTTCTCACTTTCTAGTCTGAATTTTACATTTTATGAAATATTTGAGTTTGATTTCCATTCCGTACTGTAGCAGGAATCCCCATACCAGCAAAGAAAGGATACGATCTTATTAAGAATGAAAAAGAAAGTCTCATAAATAGAATAAAAGTTATAACAAAATTACCGAACACTAACCCAATTCATAATCAAGTCAAGTCCAAAATAAATTGGCAAAATAGATATTACACCTCCAGAGCAGCTGGTACCACAATGGTGTTGACTTGGTATAGGCACTTCAAATGCAACGATGGATTAGATTTTGGTTTTTCAGCTGGCTGAAGCTCCCTCTCCCATTGCGGTGTGACTATACCAGTGGTGATTAAAAATCATTTGCATGCTATTGTCATAATAGGTAAATCAGCGGTCTTATCAGCACAGAGAACATTTTATAAAAAACAATAAATACTCATTGTTTTAAAAGAAACTGAGTATTTTTCAACCAAGAACTGATATCTAAAAAAGATTTGGTGAAAGATCTTTTAAGACACATTTCCTCATTCAATCTGATGCGATTTAAGTATATTTCCCTTGAATATTTTAATAATATTATGGCGCTCTAATGTGCAGTATTAAATAAAATTATACAAATAACCAAAATACTGCACTTTGTCACTTTGATTTTTGGTATGGGAATTTTGGGTTACACATTTCGGTACTTTTGAAAACTGAAAATCAAATGAAAATAAATTTACGAAAAACATTTTTAAAATCATTGATTCTAGCCTAGCCATCATATCATTTTGTAAATGTTTACAAAATATCAGCTGGAAATGTGTATTAATAATGAAGACACAGACAAAAGAATATTTTGGTACAGAGAAAAGTTGGTACGGGTACAGGTACAGGTATGGGTATGGGTTACACATTTCGGTATGTACCATCGGACACTGTGGTTTGAAATATTTAAATTGTAAAAAGTTAATATAATTGAATATTAAACTTTTTTATTTCTACTGTTCACACATCACATTAGACAACCTAGGTCAATTATATTATGATTTTTTTTTCATTAAAGAAAATAATTTATATGAAAATGGTGTACCAGTAAATAAAATGTTTCAGGTATTTTTATGATGTTGTTTGGATTGGCTTGAATGACAGAGACTCTGAAAATGGTGAGTACGATATTTTACATGTATAAGAAGTGGCATGGTGTGTAATTGTCACTTATTTACTGCAGAGAATTCAGTAAAAATTATGGCAAAATTAAATGACTAACCACATATAGTGGCATTTTATGAACAATAATATTAAACAAACATTTTATTGCTCACAAGCAAGTGAGCTCAACAGCAATGTAGGTGCTTATAAAGAACATTCTTGAGGTGCCCCCCCAATAATAGTTATTAGCCAAATGGGATTATTTACATACAAAAAAAATTGTGAAAGCTAGTTCCTTTTATGCAGTTTGTAGTCTATATAAAGTTTAAACTTTATTTTCATTCCCCCCCCCCTGCAAAATTTTGTATACCCTGCTACAAGGTGTTCAGGCATAGTTTTACCTTTGTCCATCATCCTGAAATGACCTATTTCAGACTTTTGTAAATGCCTTCAGATATTGAATTGATTTTAAGTGCACCTGGCCGAAGGACATGTGAGCTATTGCCATAACTTGTTGTCCAAAGTCTTTGTCTGTTGTTTTCATTGTAAATATTTTTTTCAAAACTCCTCTACTCTGATGTTACTTAACCAATTTGAACTGAACTTGGTATGAATGTTCCTTGGGGTATTTTGCAGAGAACTGATTTGAGGAATTTTGATCCGTTGAAAAACATGGCTGCCTTTAATAGAAATAGACCAGAGGGGTCAAAAAGTAGTTTTTTGCATATATCACCTAAACTTTTAGGTTAAGCCAAATTCTGACAGCGTAAAAGTGTTCAGCATGATGAGATCTATCTGAGGTCAAGTTCTGTTATGCCATGTTTGAGTTATTTCCCTTTTTTGACGTTTTTAATGTTATTTCTTTCAAAAACCTTCTCCTCTGACACTACCTATTGAAACCAAACTTGATATGAATGTTCCTTGGGGTATCATGCCTAGAAGTGTTGTGGGGATTTTTGATCTGGTCAAATTTTTATTTTAATCCATTTGCCATGTTGGAGTTATTGCCCTTTTTCAATGTTTTTTTGCTATTTTTAATGTTATTTCTTTCAAAAATCTTTTCCTTTGACATTACTTTACCAATTGAAACCAAACTTGGTACAAATGTTCCTAGGGATATGTTTCATAGAACTGATGTGGTCCGTTGAAAAACATGGCCACTGTTACTAAAAAGAAACATAGGGTCATACAATTGTTTTTCGCATATATCTCCATTACCATTAGGTTTAGCTAAATTCTGACATTATAAAAGTGTTCAGCATAATGAGATCTATTTGTGGTCAAATTTTCATTTTAATTTGTTAAGTCATGTTGGAGTTTTTGCCCTTTTTCAATGTTTTTTTGGTATTTTTAATGTTATTTCTTTCAAAAGTCTTCTCCTCTGACACTACTTTACCAATTGAAACCAAATTTGGTATGAATGTTCATAGGGCTGTCCTGCATAGAACTGACATGGGGATTTTTTATCTGTCAAAAAACATGGCTGTCGTTACTAAAAATAGAACAAAGAGGTCAGAGATTAGTTTTTCGCATATATCTCCAAAACTGTAAGGTTTAACCAAATTCTTTCAATAGCTGAAATGATCCTTATTATTAGGACTACAAAAGTCTTCAGTCATAAAAGTTGTCAGACAACTCCTTGTAAGAGCTATTGCCCTTGAAAGGGGAAAAATGCCATTTTTTTGTTTTGTTTTTTGTTTTTACAGTTTTCAGCCAATATCTTTAAAACTGTGATAGATAGAAGGAAACTTTCAATTGCTTAAATGATCCTTATGATAAGTCCTTCCAAAGTCTTATTGAGTCAAAATTGTTAGACAACTTCTTGTTAAATTTATTGCCATTGAAAGACAAAATTTAACCAGGTGAGCAATTCAGGCTGCTGGGAGCTTCTTGTTTAATATTAAAATAGGGTTTTGTAATATTAGAAATCATATTTGTAATATTAAAAATGAATTTGTAATATTCAAAAATCAAATTTTTATATTAGAAAACACTCATTTTTGTCCACTTTGGCTTGTCATAGTTTTACATTTTGTGATTTTATTTATACTTATGGATTTTCATTGTACTATTTCTGGTAATTGCAATCAATTTGAATCCAAAGTACTTCCAAACGTGTGATCGGAAAGTAACGGGGGCGGTCTTTTATCGTTATTTGATCAGAATTGACTGACGTCGTCCATCTCATCGTCGTCATCTGTCGTCGTCGTTAACAATTATACAAAACTCTTCTCCTCTGAAACAACTTGACTGATTAGAACCAAATTTGGTATGAATGTTCCTTGGGGTATCCTGCATAGAACTATCATGGGGATTTCATTGCTGCCATTACTAAAAATAGAATGTAGGAGTCGGACAGTAGTTTTACACAAGGATGATGACTGAAGCCAGATGATTGCAATACTGTCCTTTTTCATTACCTCTGAGTTTTGTTTCACGCCTAAGGAATATGTATAGTTTTCTTGATACAAAACAATGGGATTTCCAATCATTACTTACCTAATTAAATCATGAGAATTAAGGCACTCATTTGAAATTGTGCCATTGTAATCTTTAGAATTGTGGCTATATTGCAATCTCCTTGTCTGTCCATGACTTACACTTTTTTGCTGGGAGATGAAAATGATCTAACATAAGAGTTAAATATTTAAGAAATAAATCATGGAGGGGTTGATTTGTACTCATTTTAACATGGGTATAGCATTTATATTCGATTATTTAACACCGAGTGACAAATCTACCCATGGAAGAAATTATTTCTTTTCTAATATGACAAATACGGTAATTTTTGTGACAAAAATTTCCCTGGGCATAGCCAAAATAACGGCTGTTCTGTTGAACCTCCCCTGTATGGAAGTTGGATTAATTAAGAAATAAACCACATATCCAAGTAAACCATCTATTGAATAAATATCAGTATCAGTATCAGTATAGTATTAGATAACCTCTCAGCCGTTAAGTCATTGCGTAAACGTTTTTAAATGAGTGTTTTGTCTCGAAGCGACAGCAAAAGAAAGGAGACAGTGCACAGGTGCTAAAGGTGGGGTTGTACTGACATATACTGTTTGATGATATGAAGATGTCGTATTCGAATTTACATTAATTACATTTAATTTGCTGATGAGAGGGTTAATCACTTTGTGAGGTCACTCAAATGATTAGCTTTTTTGGGCTAAGCAAATATTGGTTAACCTAGTTAAAGGAAATATAAATTGCAAAGTTGCAAATTAGTGAGGGTCCGACGTCTCCAACCCTTAATTTCTGATTTCTGACATAGGACTCATTTAATTTCATTTAACTAGGTCTTCGATTTTAAATGTTTTACATTTAGTATGTGCGCTGAAATAATCCCCCCTCAGCACCCCCTCCCCTCCCCCACCTTTCATCCACCAAAATATGATTTTCACTTACTCTAATACCCCCATTTATGATACATTTTTTTGCCAAAAAATAAACTGAAGCATTGTATTTTTTAGCTACTTTTCGTACCTCTTTTAGGTAACCATATTTTATGTATTTTATTCTTCGAACTTACACTTTCTACAAGTAAATTGACATACATAAGTATCAACATGTAGCCCGATGTCTCAGTCATGCAATGTTACTCAAAAAGTTGCGGTTATACTTAGGGGTTTGGAGTAAAAAACTGTAACTTAACCCCCCCAAAAAATTGCTTGAATTGACATATGTTTTCAATATGAAAACCCCTAGACTATTTATACTTCAGTAAAAAAATAACATATTTGGTATTTTCTGTTTAGTGTTATTACAATTATAACTTCTTTTTGATGACTTGTGGCAATTTTCAGTCAGAAGGTTATAAAAAATTGTTAAAAATGGGATTTTATTTCCGATTTCCCATTTTACAAATTATTGCTCAACGAAAACATCTCTAATTTGATATCATTTGATGGAAAATTTAATTTCCTACATAGATATAACATGAAATTTTTGTTTTCAAGAAAGAATTTCCAAAAAATGTTAAAAATATTACCACATGGTCTACATGAGGAACCTATATGCATTTAGTTTTCTTTACACCTGCTGTCCGAGGGAGACAGACACTTGAATAGATGGGGAAAAAAATCTCGGCTTTTTGACCCAGTTGGGTACAAATATAAGCTTTTACTGAAAAAGTATCCTAGAATATTCTTTGGCGACAAATTGATTCAGTCAGTAATGGGAGGTATAAAAGTGCCTGAAAATCACTACAAAGTTGAAGAGTGGGGGATGCATGGTGAACCCTCCCAGCCCATGGACTATTTTTCTCAAGTGGCCCTTTCATTCTATATTGTGAAAGCCCTTAACCTTACCTTTTTGTAATAACAAACATAGAGCCCATTAATTGATCAAGCAGTCCTTGAGCAGTCAGTGGTTTTATCTTCTTCTAGGTTTTAAGTGGTCAGATGGATCACCATTTGATTTTGGAAATTGGTCACCGAATGAACCAAATGATAGATATTCTAATGAAGATTGTGTTTATGCATCTAAATATGGAAGTGGTCAATGGAATGATGCTCATTGCAGTAATAGCTATGGATTTGTCTGTAAAATCATGAAAGGTAAGGTGGAATTAGTCTCATGTATTGTTTTAGGTAGACCTAGAGTAAGGGACAAAACTCTTGAAATCAGTGATATTTTTGTATCATATTTAATTTTGCGAAAGCCTATTAAGCTTTTATTTGAAACAGAATGAAATCAATCCAAGTAACTTTGATGCTTAAATGAGATTGATGTAAAATGCTGAATACAAATGTTTCAGTGAATTGTAAGAGCTGTTTCCCTTTCCTTAGGTCTTCCTCCTTAAAATGTTAGACAAAAATAGACATGTGTGACAAAGACGACAAAGGATATGAATGGTAATTTATGCTGTAGCTAAACAAAAGGGAAGCAGGTGACTAGAGCTAAAGTCCATGGTGTATCAGGTGACCAAGACTAACCAATGAGAAGGGTGACAGGTGACTAAAGGGGTAAAGTCAGTGGTCATATCAGGTGACTAAGACTGTAGCCAAAGGGAGGGGAAGCAGGTGACTAGAGCTGATGTCGTCTATGGCTATAACAGGTGACCAAGACTGTAGTCAAAGGAACAGGAAGTAAGGGATTAAAAATAAGGCTTATGGCTATAACAGGTGACTAGAGCTGATTTCTCTAGTGATAACAGATGACCAGGACTGTAACCAGGGATTTAGTTATGTGGTATAACCGTTGGCCAGGGCTGTAGTCATGTGCTATGACAGTTGACCATGGCGTCTAGTCAGATGCTTCGGCAGTTGACCAGAACTAAATTCAGGTGCTAGGACAGTTGACCAGTAATTTAGTTATGTGCCATAGAAGTTGATCTGGGCTGCAGTCATGAGATATGACAGTTGACTATGGCTTTAGTTATGTGGTATGACAGTTCACCAGGACTGTAGTCAGGTGCTATGACAGTTCACCAGGTCTGTAGTCATGTGGTATGACAGTTGACCAGGGTTTTAGTTATGTGCAATGATAGTTGACCAGGGCTGTGGTCATCTGCTATGACAGTTGACTAGGGCTTTAGTTATGTGCTACGACAATTGACCAGAGCTGTAGTCATGTACAATGCCAATTGAACAAAGCTGTAGTCAGGTGCTATGACAATTGACAAGAACTGGAAAGATGCTGTGACAATTGACCACGACTGTAGACAAAGGAAGAGGATGTGGGGGATTAAAAATAAGGCTTATGGCTATAACAGGTAACCAGGACTGTAGCCAAAGTTAATGGTAACAGGTGACTAGAGCTGATTTCTTTAGTGATAACAGATGACCAGGACTGTAACCAGGGCTTTAATTATGTGGTATAACCATTGGCCAGGGCTGTAGTCATGTGCTACGACAGTTGACCATGGCATCTAGTCAGGTGCTATGACAGTTGACCAGTAATTTAGTTATGTGCCATAAAAGTTGATCTGGGCTGCAGTTATGAGATATGACAGTTGACTATGGGTTTAGTTATGTGGTATGACAGTTCACCAGGACTGTAGTCAGGTGCTATGACAGTTCACCAGGTCTGTAGTCATATGGTATGACTGTTGACCAGGGTTTTAGTTACGTGCAATGATAGTTGACAAGGGCTGTTGTCATCTGCTATGACAGTTGACCAGGGCTTTAGTTATGTGCTACTACAATTGACCAGAGCAGTAGTCATGTACAATGCCAATTGAACAAAGCTGTAGTCAGGTGCTATGACAGTTGATCAGGACTGGACAGATGCTGTGACAATTAACCAGGGCTGTAGTTGTGTAGTATAACAGTTGACCAAAGCTATAGTTATGTGATATGACAGTTGACCAGGGCTGTAATCATGTGGTATGTCAATTGACTAGGGCTTTAGTTATGATGTTTGGCAGTTGACCAGGGATGTAGTCATGTACAATGACAATTGACCTAAGCTGTAGTCATGTGGTATGACAGTTGACCTGGGCTTTACTAATGTGGTATGACAGTTGACTAGGACTGTTGACATGTGCTATGTCAGTTGACTAGAACTGTAGTCATGTGCAATGACAGTTGACCAGGACTGTAGTAAGTTGCAATGACAATTGATCCAGGCTGTAGCAAGTTGCTATGACTGTTAACTGGGGCTTTAGTTATGTGGTATGACAGTTTACAAGACTAATTACTGTCTTATGACAGTTGACCTGGACTGTAGTCATGAGCTTTGACCATTGACCAGATCTGTAGTCATGTGATATGACAGTTGACCAGGGCTGTAGTCAGGTGCTATGACAGTTGACAAGGGCTGTAGTCAGGTGCTGTGACAGTTGACCAGGACTGAAGTCAGATGCTTTGACAGCTGAACAGGGCTGCAGTCAGGTGGTATGACATTTGACCAAGGCTGTAGTCATGTGGTATGACATTTGACCAAGGCTGTTGTCTGGGAAACGTTGAAAAGACTGTAGTCTGACAGTTGATTAATCAACCATTTAGTCAGATGCTATGACAGTTGATCAGTGCTGTTTCATTGTAGAATGACTGTTGACCAGGGGTGTAGTTATGTGCTATGACAATTGACTAGGACTGTGGTCATGTGGTATGAGAGTTGACCAGGGCTGTAGTCAGGTGCTATGACAGTTGACAAGGGCTGTACTCAGGTTCTATGAGTTGACAAGGGCTATAGTCAGGTGCTGTGACAGTTAACCAGGGCTGTATTCATTTGCCACGACAGTTGACCAAGGCTGTAGTCATATGCTTTTGACAGTTGTCCAGGGCTGTAGTCATGTGATATGACAGTTGACCAAGGGTGTAGTCATGTGGTATGACAGTTGTCCAGGGCTGTAGTCATGTGGTATAACAGAAGACCAGGATTGTAATCATGTGTTTTGACAGTTGACCAGCGTTGTATTTAGGTGATATGACAGTTGACCATGGTTGTATTTAGGTGATATGACAGTTGACCAGGGTTGTATTTAGGTGCTATGACAGTTGACCAGGGTTGTATTTAGGTGATATGACAGTTGACCAGGGTTGTATTTAGGTGCTACAACATTTGACTAGGACTGCAGTGAGGTGGAATGACAGTTGACTAGATTTATAAAATCACTGCTCTTTGCTTATTGTCTATTAAAGGTAAAATATCAATAATAGGATGGAGAATTTATACACAGTTTTGCATACAATTTCCCTCCTCATGCATTTTTATAGATAGGTGCTTTGAGAGTTGACCAAGGTTATAGTCATATGGTATGATTGATGGTCTGCCGGGAAATATAATACCAGCAAAATTGACTTTTAACTTGATCATTTCTAATCCTGGAAATATATGGCTTTTACTGAATTTTTTCTGTTTTTATTTTAGGGATGCCGTTGATAGAGCCAAATGTTACCACCACTGAAGGTTTGTATAATATTGATTTATAGGTACATGTAGGTCATACATATACTTATTTTACTAACTATTTAATATTCTTATTTAAGTAATTTTTGCAAGGTTTCATTAAAACTCAAAAACTGAGATTTTCATCAAATTTTCCTCTACTCTAATTTCAACCAACAAAAGCCTGGTTCATAAAGAATTTCAAATTGTGCAGTAATAAGACCTATACCGCTACAACACTCTCCAAAGAAGAGATAGTAGAAATCTATAAATCTGTGCTATCCTATTTTGGTCTTTCTACCATAGACGATGAATGTGATTTACTGTCAATGTACTGATTTCCTAAACTCCACAAGAATCCATACAAACAGCGCTGCATAGCTGGATTTGCAAAATGTACCACCAAACCTCTTTCAAAACTTTTAATTTCTATACTCACAGCTGTCAAAGAGGGTCCCCTGTCCTACCATAACACTTGTTATTCTCGTACTGGTTTTATTCAATGTGGATCCTGAAAAATTTGAAAGATCTTCTGGAAACCCTCAATTCATAGCATTAAAACCTATGATTTTTCAACTCTTCATACTTTTATTCTCCATACTCAGATAAAATCCTGACTCAAAAACCTTTAAACATCATTGTTACACCAAAAAATATGGTACACCTAGATACAAATATATAGTTCCTGATAGAGATTCCTCATTATGTCTTTGAAAAAAAAAAAAAAAAAATCCAAATCATCTTCCAAATATACAGAACACTAAGTTTTCAAAATGTTTGTATTTTTTTATCGACAACATATTTGTCCAGTGTGGTGGATGCATTTTTCAACAAACAGTTGGCATTCCAATGGGAACAAATTGTGCTCCTCTACTTGCTGACTTATTCCTTGACTTTTATGAGCATGACTTTATAGCTGTTGTGATCTAAAAGAAGGAAAATTGTTTATAGCTGGATCCATTTATCTCAGTTTCCGCTATATAGATGAGGTATTATTGTTCAACAATCCTAGTTTTGGGGTTTATATACTTCTCATCTACCTCAAAGAACTTGAGGTAAAGGATACTACAGACACTGTGGAGTAAGGCTCATATCTTAACCTCTATACTTTGAGAGTGATTGTAAAGGAAAACTATTGACCAAACTATAAAACAAATGCAATGACTTTTCATTCCGTATCGTCAACTTTCCTTTCATCTGTGGCAATATCCCTTCAGCACCTGCATATGGAGTTTTCATATTACAACTCATACGTTATGCCATAGCTTGCCGTAACTAACCACACTTTTTGTGCCGCACTAGTCTACTTACAATTAGGCTCCTGGAACAGGGTAATATGCTTACAAGATTGAAGTTATCACAACAGAAGTTTTATGGTTGTCATCATGAACTTCTTGATCGTTACAGTGTATCCATCTGCAACATGAAAACTAATTTGTTCAATGTGTTTTCCTTTCCACTTTTGTCCATCCTGGACTTAACTTTTTATGAGCAATTCAGTGGGTGTTTTTAGAAAAGCATAGAACACTTACCCTACAGGTGCACCTGGTCCATGCTCCCAGTTTTATTGGAGTCCAAAGTGCTCATTTACTTTTGTTACTTTGTATGTATTATTGTGGTTATTTTTATATTCTTTGTTGTGTTTTCCATATCTTGTCTTGGATTACCTGGATTACGTACTTTAGATTTCTGCCAGAATATTGGTTCCCTTGAATACTTTTTCCTCAGATTCTTCTTTTACTCAAATTTTGACTAGTCACTTGAAATTGGGTATTTGGGGAAAATTTCAAATCAAAATTGTTTTTCATGAAACCCAAGCCAGATCACTTGGAAGTTAAGAATTGAGGAAAAGTTCGGGATTTTAGGAAATGTTCAACTTTTTTATGAAACCGATCCCATGCAGTTCTCATTGAGCTCATTGTGAGTGCATGGGTCTATTTACTATTTTTATAATGGGGTATGTTTGGTTTGTATTCTGGGTCTGTTTGATTGTTCAAACATACATGAATTATCATCTGCCATAGATCAATAAATCAATCGGTTTGTATCAAATTAGTCCCGGCAAATAAAATGTCAATTTAGATGTAAGAATAAGTTTACATCACGATACTTAGTTGAAATGAATGATTTCGTCTTTGTGTTTGACACGTATCGCGGACATGATTATTGTTGTTAGATTATAACTAGGTTATACTATAAAGGTACTTTAATTCGTGGATACCAATTTTCATGGACTAGGGAAGAAACACAAGTTTATGGATTCTTGAATTCGTGGTTTGGAAGTATTCAGTATACACACCAATGGAAATCTCCTGTTTGTTTAGAACCAAACTTCGTGGTTTGGCCTACCCACGAAAACCAGGAAAATTGGTACCCCACGAACAATAGTACTTTCACAGTACTCGCTGCAATATTGATGATGCCTCTGGTGGAGTAAGTCATGCTTATGCCTTCCGGAGCACCTGATGTCCATCCTGTTTTTTTGTGGGATTTCATATTGCTAGTGCTTTTGTGATGTCTTATTTATCTTCAGTTTTTATGTGTACTGCTAATCTCTTTTGTTTAGTTGGCTACATTGTGTATGGAGAGAGTCTCTGTTCCATGTGTTTTAGGATTTTGACATATTTGAATGATTCCATTGTTGACAATTTGGTATTTTTTTTCGCAGATATTTAGATTGCCACAAGAGTTCTGAATGGAATCAAATGAAACATGCTTAATTTTTATTATATATTCACATTGTGCATAATCTATTTTAGATTTTGTTCCAAATTATTGACTTAATCATTTATGAATTTAGGGGCATGGGAGTACCCATCTCTCATCCATTACTCTTTGGTCTTTATATGTATTTCATTGTGCACCTCTTACTTTAGATTTTGATTTAGATTAATTAAGAAGTCAAAAGATGCATTTTATCAAATGGGGGATTTAGGAGTATCAATTTACTTAGCATTGCTTACAGTTTTTCTGGTTTTTTTCTTGTATATGTTACATTTCTTATTTCCAGGATAATCTCACTCCTTAAAGACTCCTTAAGGAGTGAGACCTAGGGTAAGGGACATAACTTATGAAATCAGTGATATGTTTGTATTATATTAAATTTCACCAAAGCCTCTCAAGCTTTTGTTTGAAGCAGAATAAAATGAATCCAAGTTAATTGAATGATGTAAAATTCTGAATACAAATGTTCCAACAATTTTTAAGAGTTATGTTTCTTACCCTAGGTCTACCTCCTTAAGTGTACATTTTGATGTAGTTAATATCTACTTTAAAACATGGAACAGTGTTATTTTTTTTTTCAGAGTACTGTGACACCGAGAAAAAATGGCGATATTACAAAGATTTTTGTTACCTAATGAATAAAATGTACTCACGGACTTTCAAACAGGCTGAAGCAGACTGCAATGAGATGCAGTCCCATTTGATTAGTTATCATTCACAGGATGAACATGACTGGGTTAATGAAAATGTAAGTAACATATTCTTGAAAAACCTTAAACCTGCCTAAACTGAACCCTGGAAAAACCTGAAACGTGTGTAAACTTAATCCTAGGAAAAAAACCTTAAACCTTCCTAAACCGAACCCTGGAAAAACCTAAAACCTGTGCAAACTGAACCCGAGAAAAAAACCTTAAAGCTGTGTAAACTAAACCCAGGAAAAACCTGGAACCTACCTTAACCAAAACCTAGAAGAACCTTAAACCTGTCTAAACCAAACCTTGGAAAAAAACTAGACCCTCAAAAAACTTAGAACATGGTAAACTAGACATAAAATGAAGTCCATTTATATCAGTACATTTTGAAGCTGTGTAACAGTTAACACCAGCTTAATGTCCAAACAAAAATCTGATGTCAAAAAATGGTTTTGGTTAATGGTTCCTTGGAGTTCAAGCTTCCAATGTTTGACTGTATTTGGAAGGTTGATAAAGTACTTAATTGGCCATAGTCAAATAAGGACTTCTCACTAAAGGTTTCATTGTATATATATTTTTTTATGCTGCAATCTCCCTATTTGATCAAGTAAAACATATTGACTGTTTATTCATAAGGCTTTAATATGCCAATGTCATATTATCACTTTAAGCCACACCCACTGCTTGAATGTTCACATGTCTGACTGAAAGTGACACACTTTGACACAATAAAACCAGCCAAGTGTTAAAGCTTAGGACACAATGGGACAATGTTTTGAGTCTAAAGCAAAATAATGTTGTTACTTGTTATTATTTGTTAACCACAGTATATATCTTTGTTGCAAATTGAGTCAGTTTATTTGTAAATAAGTAGCACAATCTGTTGTACTTCAACCGATCGTGAATAGATTAACAAATTACATCTGTTTACGTCATCTATATTATTCTGCTCATACGGGAGGCGCCACACAGGGAACGCATTATAAAATTTGTATTGGGAATAACATTCTGCCTTCATGAAAATATTTTTTTTATTGCAGCATAAACATAGTAATAATATCTTGACTTCACATAAAAGGAATAAAAGCATGAGGCGAAGAAACGGGGGTAACTGCGAGGCCTCAGAGTAACCCCATTTCTTCGCCTCATCCTTTTATTCCTTTTTATTTGACGTGAAGACACTACTATTGTCTATTTATCTGTTAATCAATTTAATTAAAATTAGACCTATCAGTTGTTCCATTCAATCACTGCATGTCTAATTTTAATTAAATTGTGTCTGTTCATATAGATAAATTTATATCAATGAACTGACCATGAACTGGCACACAGCCTAAATAAGCAATACCCTCTGGGTCCTCTACAGATTCTACTGCATAGGATCATAACTCTTCTTAAGGAGGTAGACCTAGGGTAAGGGACACAACTCTTACAAATAATTGGAACATTTGTTTTCAGCATTTTACCACAATGTCATATAAGCATCATAGTAACTTGGACTGATTTCATTCTGTTTGAATTGAAAGCTTGATAGGCTTTGGTGAAATTGATTGATTCAGTGTTGGGGTTTAATGCCCGAGCAGTAATATTTCACCTCACTGATTTCAAAAGTTATATCCCTTACCCTAGGTCTATCTCCTTTATTTGCATTATAATTATTGTTAAACATTATAGAACAGAGTTATTAAGAGAAGTATTGAAAATTTATTGGTATAGCTTTGAATTTTTTTTTTGCATTTTCAGATACTACAGAAATTTAATTCATGGATTGGTCTGAATAGATTATCTAAAGCTAAAGACGGTTACAGGTATAACGAGCAAGGCAGCATGTGCAAATTCATGATTTTGCTGTTGTTTTCTTGCTCATGAAAATAAGATCAATTTTACTTAAGAATAGAAACAATTACGTATTAGTTTTAAGAGTAAGATACATATGTATTTGTCCCTGGAGGTATTTAGACTAATTTTTTTTCAACATTGAATTTTAATATTTTTAAATTTATAGAGAGGGCTTTGTTGCAAATCCCAAGATCCCATATCTGTAAAAAAATATTTGTATTCCAAATTTCCTTATTTAGATTACAACCACTCGAGGTATTTTAATTAAATTTTATAGAAAGGTTAAGCATTATATGTACATTACCGTAAAGAGGTCTTACAGCTGTTGGAATATTCCAAAGGGAGATAGTATTGAAGTTCAAAACAAACAATTTTGATTGAAATCATTTAAAGTTAAAAGGTAATTCACAAGCTTAAATTCTAACACTTTTTCAGCCAGGTGAGATATTGCAATCACTTGGTGTTCATCATCGTTGTCGTCATCCGTCATCATTAACAATTTATCAAAACTCTATTCCTCTGTTACTACTTAACCAATTAGAACCAAACTTGGTATGAATGTGTCTTGGGGTATCCTTCATAGAACTGAAGTGGGGATTTTTTATTAAAAACATGGCCACCATTACTGAAAATAGAACATACGGGTCAGACAGAATTTTGTTTGCATATATCTCCAAAAACGTTAGGTTTAGCCAAATTCTGATAGGGGAAAGTGTTCAGTATAATATGATTTATCTGTAGTCAAATTTTTGTTTTTATCTGTGAAGGTCTCACTCACCACTTCTAACGTTTCCATGACTTTACATGTTAAAAAAGTAATTTTCAAAGTTTCACTGTGAATTCCCAGGACAAATGACATTGTAAAGTTGCATACCGTTGCAAAGCTTGGAAAATAAGGCTTCCAAAATCATTATGATAATGGTATGATCATTGTAGAAATTCTTCACAAAATTTACTTGAATAAATAATACTGAAAATCCACATTTTTACCTGTTCTGCTAACTGACAGCATGGAGGCAAATTACTCACACATGTAAACAATATTCATACACTTTTGTAGTTAACTACATATATGATTTTAGAGTACACATTCTCAGCTTTATTTTGACTACTTTTAATCATAATACACACAAATAATGCACTTACAATGCATATGTCAAGGTTCAGTGTGTTTTTGGTACTACATAGGGGGGTGGCCATTTGACCCGGAAGTGGCTAGTGAGACCGAAGCCATTTTGGAGTTACTGCCCTTTTTCAACTTTTTTTGCTCTTTTTAATTTTTTTTTTGTTTTAAAAATATTCTCCTCTGACATTGTTGACCAAATAGAACCGAACCTGGTATAAATGTTCCTTTGGGGTTTTCTACATAGATGTGATTTGGGGATTTTTGATGTGTAAATGATTGCCATTACTGAAAATGGAACATAGGGGTCAGACAGAAGTTTTTCACATATATATCTAAAACCTATAGGTTTAGCCAAATTCTGATTCTGTCAATGGGTAAAAGTGTACAGTATGACGAGATCTATTTGTTGTGAAATTTTCTATTTAACCTGTTAAGCCATGTTAGAAGAGTTGTTGCCCTTTTATGATGTTTTATCCCTATTTTATGTGTTATTTCTTTCAAAATCTTTTCCTCTGAAACTACCAGACAAATAAGAACCAATATTAGTATGAATGTTCGTTAAGGTGTTATGCATAGATCTGATAAGGGGATTTTACTAAAAATAGAACAAAGGGGTCTGTCAGAAGGTTTTCTTTTACCTTTCCAAAACTGTTAACTTTAGCCAGTTGCCAAAATGATCCTTATTGTAAGGCCTACAAAAGTCTGCAGGGATCAAAGTTATTGGATGACTCATTGTTAGAGTTATTGCCTTTGAAAAGAAATAACTGTTTTAGCAGTTTTCAGCCAATATTTGGAAAATATAATAGATAGGAACTTTTAATTGACAAAATGATCCTTATGATAATTCCTACCTAAGTCTTTGTGTATCAAAATAGTTGGACATCTCCTTGTTAGAGTTATTACCCTTGATGTGCAAAAATTTAACCAGATGAGCGATTCAGGCTCTTTAGAAAATGGTCATAGCTTCATGAGAACACCAACGCATTCCTTGGAAGATAGCTATTGTTAGTGTATTAATTTTTGCAGTAGCTTTGTTTTGCATATTCTGTAAAGGTGTATTTGCGGGTACATGAATTATTTTTCATGGTTTCAGAAATTGATAAGCATTATGTGTTAAAAATCCAATTCGGCAGGTACTATTTTTCATGCTATTATGTTCACTGTATAAATAGTGAAAATTAGTACATTGCAAAAATTAATAGTTTTTCAGATTTTATTCCCTGTGATAGAATGATTTTTTTTTAGCTCTTCATTTTTTGGCCTTTATTTTATCTACAAGTGTTTTAAAGTAGAGTACTTGGAGTGGTGGTATCACTAAGATTCTTTAATCTACAGGTGTTTAAAGTGGAGTGCTTGAGTGGTAGCATCACTAAAATTGTTTAATCTACAGGTGTTTAAAGTGGAGAACTTGAGTGGTGGTATCACTAAGATTATTTTATCTACAGGTGTTTAAAGTGGAGTACTTAGAGTGGTGGCATCACTAAAATTATTTAATCTACAGGTGTTTAAAGTGGAGTGCTTGGAGTGGTGGCATCACTAAAATTGTTTAATTTACAGGTGTTTAATGTGGAGTACTTAAAGTGGTGGCATCACTAAAATTGTTTAATTTACAGGTGTTTAATGTGGAGTACTTAGAGTGGTGGCATCACTAAAATTGTTTAATCTACAGGTGTTTAAAGTGGAGTACTTAGAGTGGTGGCATCAGTAGAATTGTTTAATCTACAGGTGTTTAATGTGGAGTACTTAGAGTGGTGGTATGGTGGCATCACTAAAATTGTTTAATTTACAGGTGTTTAAAGTGGAGTACTTAGAGTGGTGGCATCACTAAAATTGTTTAATCTACAGGTGTTTAAAGTGGAGTACTTAGATTGGTGGCATCAGTAGAATTGTTTAATCTACAGGTGTTTAATGTGGAGTACTTAGAGTGGTGGTATGGTGGCATCACTAAAATTGTTTAATTTACAGGTGTTTAAAGTGGAGTACTTAGAGTGGTGGCATCACTAAAATTGTTTAATTTACAGGTGTTTAATGTGGAGTACTTAGAGTGGTGGCATCACTAAAATTGTTTAATCTACAGGTGTTTAAAGTGGAGTACTTAGAGTGGTGGCATCACTAAAACTGTTTAATTCACAGGTGTTTAATGTGGAGTACTTAGAGTGGTGGTATGGTGGCATTACTAAAATTGTTTAATTTACAGGTGTTTAAAGTGGAGTACTTAGAGTGGTGGCATCACTAAAATTGTTTAATCTACAGGTGTTTAATGTGGAGTACTTAGAGTGGTGGCATCACTAAAATTGTTTAATTTACAGGTGTTTAATGTGGAGTACTTAGAGTGGTGGTATGGTGGCATCACTAAAATTGTTTTTATCTACAGGTGTTTAAAGTGGAGTACTTAGAGTGGTGGCATCACTAAAATTATTTAATCTACAGGTGTTTAAAGTGGAGTGCTTGGAGTGGTGGCATCACTAAAATTGTTTAATTTACAGGTGTTTAAAGTGGAGTGCTTAGAGTGGTGGCATCACTTAAATTGTTTATCTACGGCATCAGTAGAATTGTTTAATCTACAGGTGTTTATAGTGGTGGCATCAGTAGAATTGTTTAATCTACAGGTGTTTAATGTGGAGTACTTAGAGTGGTGGCATCACTAAATTGTTTAATTTACAGGTGTTTAAAGTGGAGTACTTAGAGTGGTGGCATCACTAAAATTGTTTAATTTACAGGTGTTTAATGTGGAGTACTTAGAGTGGTGGTATGGTGGCATCACTAAAATTGTTTAATCTACAGGTGTTTAAAGTGGAGTACTTAGAGTGGTGGCATCACTAAAATTGTTTAATTTACAGGTGTTTAATGTGGAGTACTTAGAGTGGTGGTATGGTGGCATCACTAAAATTGTTTAATTTACAGGTGTTTAAAGTGGAGTGCTTAGAGTGGTGGCATCACTAAAATTGTTTAATCTACAGGTGTTTAATGTGGAGTACTTAGAGTGGTGGCATCACTTAGATGTTCTGGTTTTCATTTTCAGTTGGACAGATTCATCACCTGTAGACTTTTTACATTGGACTGATGCTAGGCGAAGTACCACAGATAGATGTGTCCAGATTTCAGGAGAATCAGGTATTCTACCTACAGAGGATAAAATGCATCATATTATTTTTATATGTATAGAACCATGAAAAGCATGTAAAGAACATGTGTTTGGGACTTACAAATTATTTCGTGAAAAATAAATGAATAAAATTCATTTGTATGACAAGCCAAAGTGGACAAAAATCAATATTTTGTAATATTAGAAAACGAACTTTTAATATTACAAAATCATTTTTTTTAATATTAGGAAATTTTTTTTAATATTATAAATTCATTTTATAATATTAAAAATTCATTTTTTGTTATTATAAATTCCTGATTTAGTAATATTACAAAGTATCATACATTTTGTAATATTACAAATTGAATTTGTAATATTAGAAAATGAATTTGTAATATTAAAAATCATTTCTTAATATTAGAAAACACCCTTTTTTTTTTATTACAAAATAATTTTTAATATCAGAAAATATTTTTTTAATATTATAAATTCATTTTGTTATATTAAAAATTTGTTTTCAAATATTGCAAATTCCTGATGTAGTAATATTACAAAATATCACATATTTGGTAATATAACAAATTGAATATGTAATATTAAAAAATGAATTTCTGAAATTAAAAGAACCACTTTGCCATATTGCAAAATCAGTCACATTTTTTAATATTACAAAATAGTTTCCTAATATTAAAAAATTATAATTGAATACAACAAATCCATTAGAAAATCAAGTTCTAATATTAAAGATCATTTTTTAATATTAGAAATTCAAACTGAATTTTAATATTAAAAAAAGGGTTTTGTGATATTAAAAATCAAATTTGCAATATTAGAAAATAAATTTGTGATATTAAAAAATCATTTTTCAATATTATAAAATACTTATTTTGTAATATTAGAATATATACTTTTTTGATATTACAAAATCATGAAAATATTTTAATTGTTATAAATACACCTATTGTTATAATATAAACATCTATTGAAATATTTTTGTTTGCATTCAAGAAAGAGGTAACATATAAAATGTTGGCATTCAAGGAAGACACTGATTTGGTAGAAAATCAATTTTTAATATTAAAAAAATGATTTTTAAATATTAGAAATTCAATTGAATTTTTAATGTCAAAAAATGATTTTTTTTATATTATAAAGGGTTTTTTAATATTAGAAATCAAATTTGTAATATTGAAAAATCATTTTTTAATATTAGAAAACACTCATTTTTGTCCACTTTGGCCTGACATACATTGGCTAATTACTCTGGTTTCTTTTATTTTTTGTGGATATTAACGTTCATAGTAAGAGGAAAAATATATTTTGTTAATCCACAAAGATTACTGTTTGCTTAATTTTTTATTTCATGTTCCACTTTGTCCACACAACCAAAAGACTTGGTTCCCAACAAATGAAATTGTACTATGTATGCAAAGAGTATGGTTGCTTAGATATTTGAAAAACCATGTTTTCATACATTCCACACAAAAAAAAAAAACAAAAAAAAAAACATGAATTTTTGTCCTAAACATTTTTGGTTCCATATGTTTTAAATATTTGAAAACAGATGTAATTTTCTGGAGGTAGACCTAGGGTAAGGGAAACAACTTAAAATCAGTGATATGCTTGTATCATATTGAATTTCACCAAAGCCTATCAAGCTTTCATTTGAAACAGAATGAAATCAATCCAAGTTACTTTGATGCTTACCATGAGATTGATGTAAAATGCTGAATACAAACATTCCAATGATTTTTAAGAGTTGTGTCCAAGGGTGTGGAAACAGTAAAAAATGCCAGTCATTGACCGATAAATTTTACTAATGACTGATGACCATTTTCCAATATTAGACATAAAAAATTGTCAACCCATATAAATTACTTAGTGTGCATGGTTTTATTAGTGTATAAACGTCCTGTCTACCAGTCTCCTTATTGTTTATTGGAAATTAATTGACAGGTGTGTGTCAATTTTAGTCGATGTGCAGCCACCTGTGACTGTAGCAAAAGCACATGGAACTGAAACTATGAATCAGTCGTAGTTTGTTATTATTAATTCATCGATTGGATTGTTTTAACACAGAAGTCAACAGACCATTTAAATCAATATACAAAATGTGTTCGCAATTTTTTTTTATAAATAATCAACATTTTTTTCATCACTCAGAAGTTTTTGCTGTTTGCCTATGTGATGAAAAAGTCCATGAGATACAATGTTTTATTTACATGTTAGAACATCCACGTGTGGTCGAAACCGAACTCGTTCACTTGCTCTGATATTTTGTAAAAGACAGAGTATGTGATAAAATAACACAATTTTCAATATTTATCTTAAAATAACTACATAAAAACATTTTTTAAAGTTTATTTTCGATCTGAGCATGTAAAAAACTGACACAAACGTCTGCTGGAGTTTGATGAAATGTCCAGTATAGGCTGTCAAAATTTCAGGACCCTTGGTTGTGTCTCTTACCCTAGGTAATTTTTCCTGTGTATGTCATGAATGTTTTTTTATTTGGAGTTAAGTACAAGTCCATATAAAATTCAGACACTGCTAATGGTAAAACTGATTCATGGTGAAGAAAAACTCACCAAACAAACAATGCTATTTCAGTCTATATACGCTATACTTTCACATAACAATAATTATTTCTGCATTCAGATCTGCACTTTTTGGAAAATAATAAAATTGTCTACCTCTAAAATCAACCAAATGAAACCAATCAAGAACAATAACTCTTGCAAAGTGCCAATTTCATGTTCAATCTAGATAATTTTTATCTCAAAAGCGTATCAACCAAATGAAAAACTAAGTCTGGTTATGTGATCAGTAACTGTTTCTGAAGAAGAAATAAAACTGAATTTGGTGGGTTTTTGACATGCATGAATCACCTACTGTCTGATTTTTTGTAAAGACTGCTACTTAAAAAATAAAATTTTTTTTTGGTGTCACCAATGGTTTAAGTAAGTCTATTAGCTTCTTGTCTCCCTCTGTCAGTCAGTCTGTCGTTCATGGTTAAGGGATACTTACTAGTGTAATTTGTAACTCCTAAACTGTTCAACTAATATCATTCAAACTTTGCACAGTGCTTAAAAACATATACCATGATGACTCCAGTCATCAATAAGCTAAATCAAAGGAAGACCAAAGCTAATCCATGGAGTTTATTATGTTGTTTGCTTTGATTATGTTATTAGAAAATTGAATTCTAATACATTGTTTGTGGCATAAATGAACTTCAATCTTTTCCTGATACAAATGAATTTTGTAACAAAATATGATATGCAGAATTATTTTTGCGTCATGTAGACTTTGTACTTTTTCTATCCCTGAATTAACATTAGGTGGAGATCAAGGCGTTTTTATGATCCAGTAAATACCAGGTTTAGATTACTAAATAACTATTAACCATATTTATTTATTAAATCCTTTTTTATTTAAGCCCGATGGTTCACTATTAGTTGTTTCTACAAAGTATCAAATTACATATGCAAGAAGTCTAACAGCACAGCGTATGTAGGAACAACACCTGAACCAAATATCCAAGGAGGGTGTATGCCAGGCTTTATAAGGAGTACCTTTAGTAAGTTGACTGTCTTTTTAGCTCACTTAGTGGAAGGCCATGTGAGCTATTGCCATTACTTGGCATCTGTCGTCGTTGTCCGTCATTAACAACTTTTCAAAACTCTTCTCCTCTGACACTACTTAATCAATTGGAAGCAAATTTGGTATGAATGTTCTTTGGGGTATCTTGCATAGAACTGATGTGGGGATTTTGGATCCATTGAAAAACAGGGCTGTCATTACTAAAAATAAAACATAAGGGTCAGACAGTAGTTTTTCACGTACATCTCCAAAACTGTTAGTTACGCTAAGTTCTTACATGGATAAAAAGTGTTCAGCATGATGAGATCAATCAGTGGTTGAATTTTTGTTTTAATCTCTTAAGTCATGTTGGAATTATTGCCCCTTTTCCACATTTTTTTGTGCTATTTTGAATGTTATTTCCATCAAAAATCTTCTCTGACACTACCGGACCAATTAGAACCAAACTTGGTATCATTGTTCATTGGGGTGTCCTGCATAGAACTCATGTGGGGATTTAGTATCTGCGGAAAAACATGGCTGCCGTTACCAAAGATAGAACATAGGGGTCAGACAGTAGTTTTTCACATTTTATATCTCCAAACCCGTTAGGTTTAGCAAAATTCTTTCAACTGCTGAAATAATTCTTATTATAAGGCCTACATAAATCTCTAAGGATAATAGTTGTCAGACGACTCCTTTTAAGAGTTGTTGCCTTTGAATGGTGAAAAATGACGTTTTTTCTTTTACAGTTTTCGGTCAATATCATGAAAACTATGATAGATAGAAAAAACTTTTAATTGCTGAAATGATCCTAATGATATTCCTACCAAAGTCCTCTTGAGTCACTCTTGAATTGTTGGACAACATCTTGTTAAATTTATTGCCTTTGAATGGCAAAATTTAACCAGGTGAGTGATTCAGGCTCCTGGGAGCCTTTTGTTTATACCTCACACTTGGGAAGTGGGGTATATAGTGATAGGAGTGCCCGTCAATCCTTCCATCCGTCATTGGTCCTTCCATTACACAGCATGGTCCCATCTCTTATCCATTACTCCTCCTACACCATTGAAAGGAATTAAACTAAACTTTCACAGACTCTTTATTACATGTTTCCATTGTATATCTCTTTATTTTAGAATTTGATTCCAGTCAATTTAGGGGTTTAACATATCAAAACTGGAACAGATTGTTTTTGTTGTTTTTCCTATGTACAACTTTGAAAATCATCTTCTCTGAAACCATTCTTCAAAATTTAACTTAAGTTGGCATAATTGTTCCTTAAGGTATCATGCACAAACTGATTTTTGAAATGTTAAAAAACATGGTCACAAGGTAATATTGTTTAGCATCAGAAGACGGACCTATGCTGCAATTTTCAAAATGATTTGTCACCCAGTGTAGAAGTTATCGCCCCTGAAACATTTACAACCTTGAAAATCTTCTTCTCTGAAATCATGTAACAAAATTTGATAAAAGTTGGCACAGTTGTTCCTTAGGGTAACCTTCACAAAATTTTTCATTACTAAAGATAGAACATAGGGATCAAAATGCTTTTTTGTTATTTTTCCCTTAACTGTAGTAGAATGAAAGATGAAAGCTATTCATATGAGAAACATGATATTTTGGCATAATACTGGCAGTATTAAATTTTTTTTTAGTGGAACTTTCAAAATGGCTGCCAATTTGAGGCCATTTTTAGCAGTTGCTTGGATTTCAATGATTTTTGGTTTCATGAGGAAACATGGTATTCTTAGTTGAAATTATTTCTGGGCAATCATTTTCAAACTGGCTGTCATTTTTCCCCTAATTTATACATTTGCTTTAATTTCAATGATATTTGGTTTATATAGTAAACATGATC
This sequence comes from Perna viridis, assembly GCA_037379345.1. Classification (NCBI taxonomy): domain Eukaryota; kingdom Metazoa; phylum Mollusca; class Bivalvia; order Mytilida; family Mytilidae; genus Perna; species Perna viridis. The sequence continues at coordinate 26,651,682 of CM074515.1, forward strand.
TTCTGGGTTGAAGTGATGATGAAAATGTTGTATAGCCATGATTTAACTTCATTTTATGTTCTTTTTCAGCTAATGTATAGTGGCCTAATGCCCCCTCATACCCAGTTGGATAACAGGGCAGGGGGGACTCCTGCCCAGTTTTTTTTTATAGAGGTTCTAAAAACACTTTGAATGCATTTCCAACATTTGACAGTGCCTTAGGTACTTAGTTGAACTTAAAGCATTCATCAATTTTTGTTCTTTTTCAGCAATATTTTGTCTAACATGGTAACAAAGCATTATACCTTTACTTACTTAGTTAAAAGGGCATGGTTTTTGCCAGGTGAGCGACTCAGGCTCTTTGAGAGGGTCTTGTTGTAGTTGATAGCCAGTATGTTGAAAACCGTGATAAATAGATACAAAGAAATTTTCAATCAATGAAATGAACCTCACAAATCTCAATTGGGTCTAAGTTATATAAAGGCAAACACGCTGTGGTTTCTTAAAATATACCATCCATATCAAAGAGAAATTTTTATATGGCCACAAAATTGTTGTTGTTGTTTGATGCTGTACATCTTTCATTGTTGTGCTCAGATACTTAGTTCTTTTTTTAAGTGTAAGTTTGTAGATCTTTATAAAATTTTCACAAGATAGGAAACCACTAAAGGAAGTTTTGTCCCTGAGTTTGTCCAAGAGTTTCCTGGTGTTGTTTTGTACATGGGTTTCCTGGTGTTGTTTGTCCCTGGGTTTGTCCATGGATTTCCTGGTGTTGTTTTGTCCATGGGTTTCCTGGTGTTATTTCATCCATGGGTTTCCTGGTATTGTTTCATCCCAGGGTTTGTCCATGGGTTTCCTAGTGTTGTTTTGTCCCTGGGTTTGTCCATGGATTTCCTGGTGTAGTTTTGTCCATGGGTTTCCTGGTATTGTTTTGTCCTTGGGTTTGTCCATGGGTTTCCTAGTGTTGTTTTGTTCATGGGTTTCCTGTTGTTGTTTTGTCCATGAATTGCCAGATAGTTTTGTCTATTGGTTTCCAGGTATTGACTTGTCCATGTGTTTCCCTGCAAATTGATGTCTATAAAATTGCTTTACAATATTGTATACCACAAAGGTCAGACTGGAATTGAACTATTAGATGAAATATTGTAGAAAATAAACTTTTGTTTTCCAATTGGCCAAAAAATGGAACTTTTGTTCCCAGTGAGCAATTCAGGCTCCTTGGAGCCCTTAAATGTATGTGGTAAAGTTTTATTTTAAAGACTCTTTAAACAGTCTCATTAAAAAAATCCTACTATTGATTTTTTTCTGTTTCAGATTCAAAGTGTTACAAAGTTTTTGAAGTAAAGAAAACATGGAATGGTGCCAAAAAATCATGTTCAGCATTCGGCAAATCCTTTTCTTTAGTTGCCATAGAATCTGAACAAGAACAATGTAAGAGTTTGTCCTCCTTTATCTAAGTAATAATAGATGATACTTGTACAAAATGTACTATGAACTTTTTAATTTTTGTCAATTTTATGTAATGACCTTATTTGCAGGGACTGATTTTTGTAGTTTGAAAAAATATTGAAGTGATTTCCTAGGTTTATTTATTACATTACTGTTCTATGTAAAAATCAAGAACTTTACTGTAATTTAGGTGAATATTTGCCATTTAAGTATGTACACAAGTAAATGTGCCACACAAGAGAATTGTGGTTTGCTTCATATGATTATCATATAAATAAAGCACCATATGATAATCATGTGCTGTTAACAAACAAATGATTATCATAAGTTTTCAAGACAAAATTAACATATTAGAATCATATGAATATCAACTGACTGTCATATATTAATTATCATATGTTTGTCATATGATTGTCATATGACTATCATGTTTAATATCTTATGATTATTATATGATTACCATATGATTATCATATAAATTGAGCACCATATGATTATCATATGTTGCACATTTGGCTGTGTACTCAGGGAGGAGGTATGTAGCTATGTGTAGTTATTGTTTTTTTTGTTGGTACAGCAAACAGGGTTGATAAACTAAATAATTGTGGGGTCACAGGAAAAAGGATGAGTGTCAGTAAGGCCTTTATTTGGCCCAGTAGTGAAATGAAAATAACAAAAATAACCAAGGTCTACATTATTGCAGAAACTACTCAAAATGGTTTACTTAAATCACATTTGGAGAATAGTAATGGTAATATGTGTATAACATATAGTGTAGGAAATAGTTAAGATTTCATGTTCAGTCAATTTGAACATTCCGCCATTCCCCTTTTTTAACCATTATATGACAGTTTTAATTTAATGTTCTATTAATGCTTTATTTTTAAGCTGTCAAATAGAAATTTGAAAAGATATTTGAATGTAATATGATTTGTTTGTTTGTTTTTTTGTTGAGGTTTAACGTCCGAGCAGCAATATTTCAGCTATATTCAGACAATGAACATGAAAAGGATGATAAAATGAACATGAAATGATAAAAAAAGAATGGGTCACAAGGACAACAGGGTCGACAAATTTTGATTGCCACTAGAAAAAGGGGGGATGGGTAAGGTCAGGCAATTTAGCCTCCTGTGGCGGAGCGCAAAGGTTCCTACTCCTATCGAATACCACAGCAGGGTTCTTTAACGTATGAGGAATGTGGCATCTTTCCCAACATGGTGTACCACTATGGTTTGCGGTCAGGTTTTCCGTATTATAGCCTGACAACCCCAGCATGTAACATGCCAGGGGTACCCCATTCCACCACCTGGGGCACACATCCCAGTTGCTCTGTGGGCAGAGCGCTTAACCCCTGGCTAGGTTTCTGAGCACTATTTAGTCGCCTTTTATGACAAGCTTAGCGCTGCTGCAGGCCTATTCTTTTAAACACCCGGACCTGCATGAGGAGAATGTAATATGATGACAAAATAGAAATCACATCATTCTTTACACCAAATGGTAAAAATTTAAATTTAGAAACAATATTTATATTTTGGGCCATTATGGAAGTAGTACTATGAGAACAGATGTTACTTCTAAGTAAGTTTAGATTTGTAATTTCTCATGCTTGTTGCTTTTTTAAGTAGCAGTCTTTGTAAGAATCATGCAAAATCTGAAAAATGTGATACACCCCAAAAAAAGGCTACATATTTTTATTTTTGTAATTAAGTTGTTTTATGGGTCTATACTATGAAATATGTAATAATTCATTCAAATCTGCTTGCTCTTAGGAGATAATCCGCACTGAAAATCCAGTAGATTCTATTGTATTTGAGTGCCATTTACAGAGTTATCTCCCTTAATTTTGAAATCTACAGTGCATTCTATATAATTTTTATATTCTAAGAGCACGGGTAATATGAAAAACCACATGTTAATTTCTGTTTAGTATGACATTTCAAACAAAATATAAAAAATAAAAATATGTAGGCTTTTTACCCATGAAGGTTACAGACCACCAATTCAACCAATCAGCATTTGGAACGTACGCAGAAATTACCCCTGTTCCTCATAGTGCTGTGAAAAAAGTTCTCATCTTATTTAAAAAATTTAAACAGTTTCTGAAAGGAAAAATATTTCTGTACATTTTATAGGTGCATTTTGCTTCTTGTGATGTGAAGCCGAATCTCCATAATGATTTTTAAATATACCCATATCTTGTGAAAACACAGGGATTTCCCATGCTATTTATAGACCCTTCACTTCCGGTGACCAGTACTGCACTGCAAGTCTGCTAACCCCACATGCCATTCTGAGGATTGTGAGCTGACATATGTAGAATCATGCTGATATATAGTCCTCTGCAGGTTAAAGTTAAGGTAAAGTCCAGAGAAGCCATTGAATATTGTGAAATTAGCATAGAAGCCTATGGGAAGTGGAATTAGTGGTTTTTAGCCTGAATCACATTTTGCATGATCCTTAGCTTGAGTGCTACTTAAGTATATAAACCAACTTTTAGAGAAAAGCAAGAAATTAACATACTACTTACTTTTTTGGTACTTCTAATGTGCTCTGCCAATAGATTTGCATATTTCTTGAAACTTAATATATGTGTCGTTGTTTCTTACGATAGTAAAACGATTTGTTCACTTTTTGAAAATCTGATTTAAACTTTGCAAGTTGCAGGAGGACTTTGTAACTTAAGTAGGGTGGGGGTGGTTATTTTTTTCATGCCATATCTATTAAAAAAAAAAAAGAAAAAAAAAACGATTTAAGTTTAATAATGTTGTTTATAATGATTCTCAGACTGTCTGTATACTTTTTGGTGAAAATTAGATTAAAACTTTTTGAGTTACGGGACTTTGTAACTAAGAGTTTTCTGTCAAAATTTTTTTTTCAAATTTTGCTCTGTATAAGGGGATTGAGGAGGTGCATTAATCGTTTAAAAAATACGTATGGGTGGTTGGGTCACTAAGAACTATTGATGGAATAGCCCATAGAAAGAACCAGTTTGGAGAATTTATTTTAGAGAAACATTATACCATGAACACTGAAACATGATGTAACAATTTTTGTTTCTGCCTTTTATCAACTTTCTGTTTTATGGAACTTTGAATTTTTTCAATTTATGTATTGACATGCAAAATTTCATTGCAAAAATGTCTTCTCCCTTAATCAGAATTATTGCTTCAATTTTGGTATTGATTAAAACATGTTCTTAGCAATATTTGTTGGTCTCTTATATAAACTTCCTAATGAGCAAGAATAAGGAATGAGTCAGGATATACCTGGCATGACATCTTATACAACCCTGTGTTATTCCAAAAACATTTAGTACATTTTTTTACAAGACAACAGGCATATCATGTGCTTGTGGCGCCGCTGTTTATTAAATGCTTGCTTAAACAATAATAGAAAATTTGTATCTTTTCTGTATAAAATGAAGCCCCTGAATAATCCTTAAACCCATTTTAATCAGATTTTTGTCAAAGTCTTACTGTGCCAGTTCAAATGTTGCTTCAATCCTGATAAACTGAACTCCTGTCTAAACTGAACTAATTTTATAGTCCAAAAGGGGGGTTTGATTTGGGCATTTTTCATTGTGTATGCTATACTTTTGGGCCGTGAACTTAATCTCCGTGGTTTTACTCTGAGATTTGGTCACCATTGAAACCATTTGAATACAATGATTTTTCAGCATTTTTTTTTTCAGTGTTTATAACCAGCATGATTTCTAGTGTGAAGGAAAAAGTCTGGATTGGTCTCACTGACATACATAGTTATTCACGATATTATTGGGATGATGGAACTCCGTTGACTTACACCAACTGGAATGTGAAAGAACCCAATGGCTACCGTGTAAGTTTTACCACTATTTATCATAAATTTCTTAAAATATTTACTTGTTTTTCACAGGATGGTATTGCACAATATCCATATAAATTTTTATACCCCTTCTTGAAAAGCAGTAGGTATATAGTAATCATGATGTTTGTCCATCTCCAGTTCTAATCCGCAGCTCTTCCAAAACTGCTGAATGGAATTTGATCAAACTTTGTTTCACATTCTTTATCAAAGGATACCTGTGTGACCTTTTATTTTGTTTTTCCATCTCAATGATTTGAGATTTCCAACTTGGTTCCTAGGAAGGGCAGTACCATATATTTTGTATGTTCAGTGTAAGATACAAGAAGTGTTGTCCATTGAATAATAGCAGAAAATGAAATAGCAGTTATGAGCAACACATTTTGAAGTACTGTAAACATACTGATTTTCACTATTTTCGTGGTGGACAGAAAACCGTGAAAAATAGTACACATGAAATTGATTTTTAACACTATACAACATTTATCATTTTCTTGAATCCGCGAAAATTGATACCCACAAATATACTCACTTGACAGAATCTGCGAAAATTGATACCCACAAATATACTCACTTGACAGAATTTGCGAAAATTAGAAACCACAAAAATTAATATGTTTATGGTGTACGTTTTTTTTTTGTATCTATCAATTTCCAATGCAACAACTTTAAGATATAGGCTGTGTACACCTTAGAATGAAAATATAGTTCCTAAAGGTTTAAGTGGAAGTTTTTGTAAGAATCAGGCAAAATGAGAAAAATCAGAAACACACATATCAAAAACCCTTGATCTGACAATATAATTTCACTGAAAGATAATTCCTTTACTTCAAAAGACCATCATTTGATCTCTGCATCACTGTATATGCTCAGAAAATATCAATAGAATGTTAGAAAACGAAGTTTTGACAGAGTTATCTGCCCTTGAAATGTTCATTTTCAGTGCATTTCAATTAAATTATAATTCAATTTACCAAAATGATATGGTTAATATTGTCTTTTTTATCGATTCTTATTGTGGAAATAGTCAAATTAAACTTTCAAAAATGGTGTTTTTATTCCAAGTTTCACCCACTGCCTCATTCTGACAGAGACTGACACTTAAATGTTTACTGTCCCCTGGAACGACATGGTGATAGCAGCTGTCTTTTTGTCCTTAAGCTCTTGTGAAAGAAACAGCTGGACTGATTTCTTCCATAATTAGTATATGCAGACTTTTAATGTCATTTTGGTTTTAAATTGTTGGATTGTTATGGGACATTTTTTTGGCATATTTCCAAACTTTTAGACCTTGCGAACACAACTCCTCTGAACTCTTAAATCTGCTTGTTGGATTACTTCCATTCATTGTTATGAAGTGTTGATGTGCCTTCTGTATTGTCATTATGATTTGAACATTTTTGTAGGAGTTATGGGATTCAAAATACTATTCACATTCTCAACCATAGATCTTCTGGACAGAACTCTTTCTTTCATGTTTGGGCAGATTTTTGGTATTGAGTGTACATTTGCATACTTTACTCCCATTTTTATTTAGAAAATTTGAAAGGGATGAATGACTTCTCATTAGTCAACATTTCATAACAGCAGAAAATCTTGGGGATGCATCTTTGAAACTGCTTGTAAGATTACTTCATGTATTTTCTAGAAACATTTTGTTATGAAGTGTGGATGTGCGCACTAGGCCATATTGGGATTAAGGCAACTTATAATCTCATCAGCTGAGACAGGCATAAGCTATGTATCTTGTCTTTTGTTAATTCAGCAATGTATAACAGGGTTGATAAACTTAAATAACTCTCAATAAGTGTCTTTGTTGAGTTAAGGAGGTAGACCTAGGGTAAGGGATGTAACTCTTGATATCAGTGATATGTTTGTATCATATTCAATTTCATCAAAGCCTATCCAGCTTTCATTTAAATCAGAATGAAATCAATCTAAGTTACTTTGATGCTTATATGAGATAAATGTAAAATGCTAAATACAAACGTACCAATGATTTGTAAGAGTTGTGTCCCTTACCCTAGGTCTACCTCCTTAAAGTGTAAAAAAGCACATTTAATTAATCAGTTAGCTTTAAAGTAAAATTATACTGCTTATTTTAAGCATTAACATATATTCTCGTACTATTACAGGAGCATTGTGGAGACATATTTGTGGAAAGAGAAAAGTTTGGAGAGTGGAATGATGAAAGGTGTTCTCATTCCCTTTACTTCATGTGTCAAGGACTGCAGAGTAAGTTATATCAGATAATTGTTGAGGACTGAAGGGTAAGCTAGATCAAACTGTAGTCTGTGACTGTAAGGTAAGTCAGAACACACAGTTGTCTGGGACTGAAGGTAAATCAGATCAAACTGTTGTCAGGGACTCCAGGTAAGGCTAATCAATCTATTGTCTTGGACTGCAGGGTAAATCAGATCAAACTGTTGTCAGGGACTGCAGGATAAGTCAGATCAAACTGTTGTCAGGGACTGCAGGGTAAGTCAGATCAAACTATTGTTAAGGACTGCAGGGTAGAGGTTAGGTCAAACTATTAATGGGACTGCATGGTAAGTTAGATAAATATATCAGATTGACAAATTAATTTGAGAAGGCACAAACTAACCTTAGTAAATGTTTCAGCAGGCATTGATAATTTAAAACAAGGGAAAAAGTTTTTATTCAACTGCAGAAATTGCAGTTGAATATTGTATCATGCTGTCTCTTTTTCTTTGTCATTGTCCAGACAATAACTTGAGTATAAGTGGATGGATCTTTATGAAATTGTACATATAACTTACATGTAAAAACTTGTATTTGTAAGCATACTAAGATCCAGAATCACTAGATCTAAGATTTTCTCCATTAAGTCAAATTTGAGTATGTACTCTTTGTTAGATTAATGTCCTTTGAAGGCAGAAAATGACATTTTTTGCAGTTTTTAGCCAATCTATCAGTCCCTGACAGTTTCCAGATGATAACTTGAGAGCGGATAAATGATTTTTTTTTCAATTTTCACAGATTTTAGTTTCATATAATATAGGTTACAGATTAAGGCAAATATTCAGGAACATCCAAAATGTAGCTTTTAATTAATGCCAGTTTGAACATTTTGCCATCCCCCTTTTTTCACCATTACATAGCTGGGTATCACTTAATGTTCCATAAATGACCTAATTTCAGCTCTTCTAGACCAACACATATAATGGTATGTCTCCATTCATTAGAGTGGGAGACATATTGCAGTCACCTTGTCAGTCTGTGTGTTGGTCTGTCTTTTACAATTTTCTGTAACAAATTTCTCAGGTTTTATTGGAGGGAATGCTAAGATATTTGGCATATTGCTTTTAAGGTAGATAATACCTATTACTCTGAGCATTTTTTTCAAACATCTTGCATAATCATACGAACATATATATTTTCAATTAATTAGTAGTGTTTAAATGATGTAATAATGAAATGTTCAAAATATTTTAAATGAATTTTTTACATAAAAACTTGTATTGTAAAATCCACATAAAATGTAAAAAATTGCCATAATTAAAGCTCTCGAGTTCAAGTTTGGTGACCTATGTTTTTAGCTCTTATGGCCTGTGGCCATGTGAGCTATTGCCATCAATTATACAAAACTCTTCTCCTCTGAAACTGCTTGACCAATTAGAACCAAACTTGGTATGAATGTTCCTTGGGGTATCCTGTATAGAACTGACATGGGGAGTTAAATTGATTCGTCGAAAAACATGACCGCAGTTACTAAAAATAGAACATATGGGTCAGAGAGTAGTTTTTCACATATATCTCAAAAACCATTAGGTTCAGCCAATTCTGTTTCAGATATAAATGTTTAGCATGATAAGATCTATCTGTGGTAAAATTATCATGAAAATTTGTGAAGCTGTGTTGGAGTTTTTTATGTTTTTTTTTGCAATTTTCAATGTTTCTTTCAAAAATCTTCTTCTCTGACATTACTTGACCAATTGAAACCAAACTAGGTATGAATGTTCCTTGGGGTATCATGCATAGAACTGTTGTGGGGATTATTGATCCATTGAAAAACATGGCCACTGTTACTAAAAATAGAATATAGGGATCAGAGAGTAGTTTTTCACGTACATCTCCAAAACTGTTAGGTTATTGCCCTTTTTTGACATTTTTTGCTATTTTCAATGTTATTTCTTTCAAAAATGTTCTCCTCTGACATCAATTGACCGATTGGAACCAAACTTACTATAAATGTTCCTTTGGGTATCGTGCATAAAATTGTTATGGGGATTTGTAATCTGTTAAAAAACTTGGCTGCCTTACTAAAAATAGAACAAAGGGGTCAGAGAGTAGTTTTTCATATATATATCTCCAAAACCATTAGGTTTAGCAAAATTATTTCTATAGCTGAAATGTCCCTTATTATAAGGCTTTCAAAAGTCTTCAGGGATCACAGTTGTCAGGTGACTCTTTGTAAGAGTTATTGCCCTTGAAAGATGAAAAATGTTGGTTTTTTTTTATGATTTTCAGCCAATATCTTGAAAACTATAATAGACAGAAAGAAACTTTCTATCGCTGAAGTGATCCTTATGATAGTCCAACAAAAGTCTTTTGAAGTCAAAATTGTTAGACAACTCCTTGTTAAATTTATTGCTCTTGAAAGATGAACTTTTACCAGGTGAGCAATTCAGGCTCCTGGGAGCCTTTTGTTTACATTAAACTATTGAAGAATGTTCATTCAATGTCATTTTTGAGAAAAATTAGGAAAATTTATATACTAGAAATATTAGGTATGGTCTTCATTAAATGATGACTGTACCGCATCTTTCCCTTCTAGGTTCTTTGTTTGAATACTTTCTGTTTGCCATTATGACTTAAGGAGGCATACCTAGGGTATGGGACATAAATCTTGAAATCGTGTTATGTTTGTATAAAATTCAATTTTACCAAAGCATTTCAAGCTTTCCTTTGAAACAGAATGAAATCAGTCTGAGTTACTTTGATGCTTATATGAGATTGATGTAAAATGAACATTTTTAATGTAGGTTTATATACGTTTGTTCTCCCCTTTCTGGTTCCCCTAACTTCACAGTTATTTTTAGATGAAATGCACAAGTCACATGACCTATGCATGATGTCATCAAATTTTAGGCTTAGGCAGCTGGACCCCAAACAAAATTCTGTGACCCACCCTCATCCCCTACATCACCTGGTTATGTGTTACTATATTCATGTATTGTTTGCTGTTTATCAGTATCTGATTTATGATATAAGCATGTTTGCAATGGTAAAAATATTGGAATGTCATGTCACTTATTTTGGGGCTACTTGTTCATAATTTATTTATTTTAATGTTTTCAGCGTTTTCAATTCCATTTTTCTGGAATTATAATCCCCAATTCAGATTGCACAAATGCTGTTATGTTATTAAGCTGCAGGGCTCCCCCAGGTTATCTTTACTTCCTTACAGTTTTTCAATTGTGGCATCGGCTGGGCTCCCCCCAGATATCTAGTCCACAGCTTCCAAACATCAATAGGTGTGCCTGCCGGGCTCCCCCAGGTACTAAGATAAAGTTGTACGTGTGTCTGCCAGGCTCCCCCCCAGACACTACGATTTAGGATGTAGGCGTGCCTGCTGGGCTCCCCCAAGTACTACAGTACCTGAACCAATCACTGCAACAAAAATTGCGATCGGTCATTGATCACCGATCAGTTCCCAGTCAGTCATCGATCTGTCAAACCTATCCATTGAAATGGTGGTTGCATCACATGACCCCAGAGCGGTCAATGTCTTTACGGTTTTTGTTGTTTTCTTTTATTAATTTTACACATATTTACATAATGTAATAGATTTAAACATCAATTTATACTTTTATTTTACATTTCTTCAATCTTAAAACAGATCTTATGTCATTTTACATAACAAAACTGTGATTAGATTGGTCACCGGTCATCGGTCATCGATCTATCAGCAATCAATCACTCAACGGTCATCAATCCGTCAAATCGTTGTGCGGATCAGTTCAAGGACTGTAAGGTAGGTTGTAGGCATGCCGGGCTTCCCCCCAGACACTAAGATTTAGGATGTAGTTGTGCCTGCTGGGCTCCCCCCAGGTACTAAGGTAAGGTTGTAGACGTATCTGCCGGGCTCCCCCGACACTAAGATTTAGGATGTAGGCATGCCTGCTGGGCTCCCCCAGGTACTAAGATTAGACAAAATGTATACAGTATCTGCTGGGCTCCCCCAGGTACTTTTGTTTTCTTTCATTTTTGAGTTCACATGTATTTTCATTTTTTACATCTTTCATGTATCTGCTGGGCTCCCCCAAATACTAATTTCTGAAATAAGTTTGTTTTCTTGGAGTAGCCCCAGATTGCCAAATTATGTTTTTTGTTTTGTATTATTGAATATTGTGTTCATGTAAATATTTTGTGCTGATGCTTTACTTAGTTTAAATGTAGTTATTGTAATAGATTAATTAACTTCATGTGTTTGCGTTTGCAAAGATGTTAAAGAATTTGACTGAAATTTTATGGTTGACAGAAATGAACATGTGGCTTTTCATATAACCTTTGGTCTTAGAGATAGAATTGTATAGAATATATTGTAGAATTCAAAATTAAGAAATTGATTCTGCAAATGACCCTGAAATACAATAGGAACTATTGAATTTTCAGTGTGAATTATCTCAAACCAGTCAGATTGAGATGAGTAATTACTGGTATACATTTCATCATATAAACCCACGAGCAACTTATTAAGAAAGAATTATAATATGTTGTCTTTTTTTGGGGTGGTTCACATATTACAGAATTTGCATGATTCTTACAAAGACTGCTAATGAAATACAAGTAGATGATTTTCTAGTGTCTATTGTTGGATTAAACAGTATGATAGTTTTTTTATTTATGTCTTCAGATCCACACCTTCCTATAGAGGCTGACAATGATGGCTGTGTTCCTGGTTATACTAAGTATCAATACTCATCAACTGATTTCACATGCTTTAAATTTGTGGAAACTTCAAAAACTTGGAATGCATCTCGTCTGACTTGCTTACAGGAAGGTGGTGATTTAGCATCAATACGAAGCATTCCAGAACACAGTTTTATTAAGTATTTGACTTACAACAAAACAACATCATCAATTTGGATAGGACTGAGCTCTCTAGATTCTAAGGTATAGTTCTGCCATATTAGTAAATCATGACAAAATTTTATATGATCTTGTTTATATTTTTATAGTTTTGAAAATTTGTTCTTGATACTTGCATCAGCTCCAAATTTGATATTTTTGCTTGCTTCACCAACATTGAAAAAGCTGGACATGGCTCTTGGCTCAGTCCACCTGCCTGTCCATCACACTCAGGGTGTATCCATTTTCTGTAATCTGTTACTCAAAAAATATATAACCAGTATCATTCACTTTGCATAGTTAATTTTGTTCACCAACTCTGTGCAAATTTCAAAGCCTTTATAACTAATGACAATTTTTTGTTGTACTTTTTCTTGCAACTGCATGTCACATCCAATTGACATTTTGACCTATGCTTTATTCCATATTCCAAATTTAAGATTAAGGCATTTGTTCAATGATTTTGTTCTTCCCTTAAAATGCAGGATTTACATATCCTTGTACAATGTTTTGCTGTCTGCTTGTCCGTCTATCCCCAATTCTAACTCCTCTCAAACCACTGAATGGAATACAATTAAACAATCACACATCCTTTATCGCATGGTGCCATTGTTTATTTTGTTCTTCCATCTGACTGACTTGTGGGGTTTTCTACATGGCTTCTATGGAGGGGAGGGGAGGGGGGATCACCAAGTAAGCTTTGCTGACAAGTTTTCCTAGTACCTATCCAAAAGCAGAGGACGCTTACCCTACCGGTGCACCTGGTCCATGCTCCCAGTTTTTAGTGGAGTCCAAGTTGCTCATTTGCTTTTGTTACTTTGTATGTATGATTTTAGTTACTTTATGTTCTTTGTTGTGTATGTCTGTTTTCCATGTCTGGTCTTTGTCCCTGGATTACATTCTTTTGATTACCACTATAACCTTGGTTCCCTTGATTACACTTTCACCTTATGATATCTATCAACTAGCTTTTGTATAAGTAATTAGGGATATGTTTTAGAACAAATCGCCATTTGTTTCCAGCTTAAAGACAAAAGGAGTATTCTAAGAAATTAGTGGATGACAGTACATACATAATGATCTAATTGATTCCTCATTCTAGGATGGCATAACATATCAATGGAGTAATGGATGGCCACTTATGTATGCCAAGTTTGATCCAGACAATTTACCTAACAAACCTTGTATTAGCATGGGAAGAAGCTTTTGGAATGATCAGGACTGTCAAACTGAACTGCCATTTGTTTGTAAAATTGAAGCAGGTTAGTGTTATGATTATGGCAAAACAGTAAGAGTGGATTATATTTTTTAATTCCATGGCAAAGAGAGTTTGAGGTCACCTAGGAATATCCTTATCCAGTCATTCTTCTGTTTAAACCTCTTCCTAATCTGCTCAGTGGATTTTGAGTAAATTTTGCAGAAAGTTTAAGCATAATATACAAATATACAAGGAAGATTATGACAACAAAGTTGAGGGGTTTGATGTGGGGTTATGTGTTTGACTTGTCATACAGTCATCATAACTTCTAGTCATCTGGATAGCCCTTACTTTTTGACAGATTTTCTTTCAACTTTGGTGAACAGTTTGCAGCAATAAAGGTGGAAGGGATGGATTTCCACAGAAATCTTTTAAGGATTACCACCATTTTTAGGGGGACTTTGTAAAAAGGTCAGTGATTTAGGCTTGTTGCCAGGATGTAGTCTCCATTTTTGGACCACTTATTTTCAAACTAGTAGCAATCAAATCTTGTAAGGAATTGATTTTAACAGATAAAAGTCAAGGGGACCACTTTTTAGCTCACCTTGCTAAAGGCCATGTCAGCTATTGCCATCACTTGTCGTCTGTCGTTGTTGTTAACAACATTTCAAAATTCTTCTCCTCTGACTAATGGATCAATTGTAACCAAACTTAGTATGAATGTTCCTTTGGGTATCCTGCATAGAACTAATTTAGTGATTTCTGATCCATCAAAAAACATGGCTGTCATTACCAAAAGTAGGTTCAGAAAGTATTTTTTCACAAATATCTTCAAAACCATTAGCTTTAGCCAAAAATATGTTGGGTGAAAGTGTTCAGTGTGATGAGATCTATCTGTGGTCAAATTTTTGTGTTAATCTGATAAGCCATGTTGGAGTTACTGCCCTTTTCATGTTTTTTGTTATTTTCACTGTTATTTCTCAAAAAAATCTTCTTCTCAGAAACTACTTGACCAGCTGGAACCAAACGGTATGATTGTTCCTTGGGGTATCCTGCTTAGAACTGATGTTGGGATTTTTGATTCATCAAAATACATGGTGCCATTACTAAAAATAGAACATAGAGGTCAGACTAATTTTTCACATATATCTCCAAACCCTTAGGTTTATCCAAAGTCTCTCAATTGCTGAAATGATCCTCGTTAAGAGGGCAAGAAAAGTCTCCAAGTGATCAAAGTTTTCAGACAACTCCTTGTAAGAGTTACTGCCCTTGAAAGTTGATAAAAGATTTTTTTTTGTTTTCAGCCAATAATTTAAAAACTATGACAGAAAGAAACTTTCAGTTGCTGAAATGATCCTTATGATAAGTACTTCCAAAGTCTTTTTTGAGTCAAAATTGTTGGACAACACCTTGATAAATTTATTGCCCTTGAAAGATAAAATTTAATAAGGTGAGCAATTTAGGCTCTTGGGAAACTCTTGTTTCAAAAAAATTGGAACGAAACTTAGCATGGTTGTTCCAAAGAGTATCCTGCACAAACTGATTGTTTAAAATTTTTGAAATGTTATAAAACATGGCTGCTGTCACTAAAAATAGAACATTGGGGTCAAAATACTATCTGACATTGTTATTAATGTTCACCATCAGAAGACAGACCCATGTTAAAATGTTCAAAATGATTTGTCACCTGATGTAGGAGTTGTGGCCCCTTAGACAGATTTTTTTTTGGTGGTTTTTCACATGTACAACTTTGGAAATCTTCTTCTCCGCAACCATGCAACAAAATTTTATTAAAGTTGGCATAATTGTTCCTTTGGGTATTCAGCACAAACTGATCATTTGAAATTTTTATCCATTGAAAAACATGCGTGTCATTACTAAAAATAGAGCATTGAGGTCATAATCCTTGTTTTGCTTTTTTTAGAACTATAGAAGAATGAAAGGTGAAAGCTACTCATAGGATCAACTTAAGTAGCACTCCAGCTAAGAATCATGCAAAATGTGATTCATGGGTGAAAAGCCTACATATTTTTATTTTTGATATTTTGTTTGAATTGCCACAGTATACAGAAATTAACATTCTGTTTTTTATTGAACCTGTGTTCTTAGGAGATAAAAAATATATAGAATGCACTGTAGAGTTCAAAATTAAGGGAGATAACTCTGTAAATGACCCTCAAATACAACAGAATCTAATGGATTTTCAATGTTGATTATCTCCAAAGAGCAGACATATTGGAATAAATAATTACATATTCATGATATAGACCCATAAAACAACTTAAATACGAAAATAAAAATATGTAGTCTTTTTTGGGGTGTATCACATTTTTCAGATTTTGCATGATTCTTACAAAGACAGCTACTTAATATTCTGAGTTGACTGACAGTCTTGAAATTTTTTGTTAGGTGACCATTTTCAAGATGACTGCCTGAATTTGCCTTCATTTTTACCAGTAACAGGGTATTTTAAGTTGAATGGTTAAAACAAAAATTTGTTTTGGACAACTATTTTAAAAATGGCTGACATTTTCCTGCTTAAATTTGTACACTTGCTTTAATTTCAATTTGGTTTACATAGTAAACATGGTCTTCTGAGTTGAAGTGATGATGAAAATGTTGTATAGCCTTGTTTTTATGTTCTTTTTTCAGCAAATATATAGTGGGCTAATGCCCTCTCACATCTGGTGGGATAACTGGGCATGGGGGACTCCTGCCCAAATTTTTTCCAGAGGTTCTAAAAACACTTTAAAGGCATTTCCAACATTTTACAATGCCTTACTTGAACTTACAGCATTCATAAGTAGATGCTCTTTTTTAGCAATTTTTTTGTTAAACATGGTAACAAAGCATGATACCTTTACTTACATACTTAATAGGGCATGGTTTGTCAGGTGAGGGATTCAGGCTTTTCCAGGAGCCTCTTGTTATTGGAAACATCATTTTCATGTATAAAATTTACCAAAACTGGTAATTAATGACCTATCACACACATACATGCACACACACCTTTTTACTGAGGAACCCCAGCTGGCATCCCTCCTTTTCAAAGTGTCTTGATTACCCCCTGGGAAAAGCAAAAATTAAATCTCACTACTTTAAGTCAATAAATAAGAGCACTTCTTCAACATACAATTCTCAGTCAGTGAAGAGGAGCTGCTAAAAACCTACCCAATATTTCTAAAAAGATCATTTCTTTTGTTATTTAACAGATTTCTGCTGTTCAAAAAAAAAAATAATCTGATTTTGCTAATTTCACCATATTTATTGTTCCTTGGTAAATATTAGTGAACAAATACTGAAGCATCATTTATAGGACAATTCAGATACATCAGAATTACATTGTCTTAACATGAGCACAAGAAAAAAAAAACAATTTACATACACAATGTAGCCAACAGAATTACGAAAAAACAAAAACAAAAAAAAACAATTATGTATAAAAACTGAAGATAAAGGAAACAAGACATCACACAAAAAATGAAAGCACTAGCATTATGATCACCCACAAAAGACTGCAAGTGGCATCAGGTGCTAAGGAAGGGCCCTGGTCTCTGAGGGTCACTTGCTATATTGCAAGTAAGTATAATCTGTTAAAAACAAAAGCACTATGAACTACCTCATAAACTGTTTAAATCATACAGTACCTGAACTGATTGACTTATCTACAATTGTGATTATTAATCAATGTGTTAAATTGAATAGTTAAACTACATTTTACATCACACGACTGATGTTTTATACATTTTACATCACATGACTGATGTTTGATACATTTTACAGATTGGTTAAATGTTTTGGTTTTCTATTTTTACCCAAATTTACTAAATGATATAAATTTATATTCATTTACTTTCCTTTTAAATTTGCTTTATATTTTATGTAATACAAATTGTTGAATTATCAATATAATTTCTAAGTAAGTTTAATATGGCACTACATTCTGAATTCTGACATTTACTTGAATTAGTCATCTGTCAAATTACATAACAAACCTGCGGTCAGATTTGTGATTGATTATTGATCCGTCAGCGATCATTCAATCATTGCATGTCATCACTCCGTCATATAGTTGAGCAGATTGGTTCAGGGAATGTACCTGTCTCATTCTGCAAAGGGAATGGCTATCTCAATAATGATATCACACACATACATGCACACACACCGTTTTACTGAGGAACCCCAGCTGGCATCCCTCCTTTTCAAAGTGTCTTGATTACCCCCTGGGAAAAGCAAAAATTAAATCTCACTAACTTTAAGTCAATAAATAAGAGCACTTCTTCAACATACAATTCTCAGTCAGTGAAGAAGAGGGGCTGCTAAAAACCCAATATTTCTAAAAAGATCATTTCTTTTGTTATTTAACAGATTTCTGCTGTTCGAAAAAAAAAAAAAATCTGATTTTGCTAATTTCACCATATTTATTGTTCCTTGGTAAATATAAGTGAACAAATACTGAAGCATCATTTATAGGACAATTCAGATACATCAGAATTACATTGTCTTAACATGAGCACAAGAAAAAAAGACAATTTACATACACAATGTAGCCAACAGAATTACGAAAAAATAAACACAAAAAAAACAATTATGTATAAAAACTGAAGATAAAGGAAACAAGACATCACACAAAAAATGAAAGCACTAGCATTATGATCACCCACAAAAAACTGCGAGTGGCATCAGGTGCTAAGGAAGGGCCCTGGTCTCTGAGCGTCACTTGCTATATTGCAAGTAAGTATAATCTGTTAAAAACAAAAGCACTATGAACTACCTCATAAACTGTTTAAATCATACAGTACCTGAACTGATTGACTTATCTACAATTGTGATTATTAATCAATGTGTTAAATTGAATAGTTAAACTACATTTTACATCACATGACTGATGTTTGATACATTTTACATCACATGACTGATGTTGGATACATTTTACATCACACGACTGATGTTTGATACATTTTACATCACATGACTGATGTTTGATACATTTTACAGATTGGTTAAATGTTTTGGTTTTCTATTTTTACCCAAATTTACTAAATGATATAAATTTATATTCATTTACTTTCCTTTTAAATTTGCTTTATATTTTATGTAATACAAATTGTTGAATTATCAATATAATTTCTAAGTAAGTTTAATACGGCACTACATTCTGAATTCTGACATTTACTTGAATTAGTCATCTGTCAAATTACATAACAAACCTGCGGTCAGATTTGTGATTGATTATTGATCCGTCAGCGATCATTCAATCATTGCATGTCATCACTCCGTCTTATAGTTGAGCAGATTGGTTCAGGGAATGTACCTGTCTAAAAAAAAAAAAACAAGTACAATCTTAGTATATTTTCAGTGAAACCACCAAGTAGAAGTGATTCTAAGACCTGCAAAGAGAATGGCTATCTCAATAATGATCGCTGTTTTTATCCTTTCCTACATAACCCCCTGACATGGAGTGCTGCAAGGGATGAATGTCTCAAGTTAGGTAAGCATCACTGGCATGAAATGTCACATTTCAATTTTTTTTAAAGTATTTAGATAAGTATGAGCTTATACAAAAACAGAGGCTTTAGTCTATGTCTTACTGGCAACATCTTAGATTGTTAATGAAGTTTAAATTGCATAAAAAGAGTAAAAAGAATTCTGATATTCAGAATAGGACTATAACTGCTATGTTTCTATGTAATTATATCAAGAATGGATATGGTAAAAATGTCAAAGAGATAACCCCACCAGGATGAAAAAATACTTCTTTTTCTGTTATTTGATTCATGTTTTTTTATTCATAGTTATTGGATTTTAATTACCAAAGAAGTGTGGGTGGTTGTATCACATACTTGTTGCCACTCGTAAAGCTCTTAAAATTGTTACATGTACATAATGATATTCAGATACTATTTATATATAATATATATATGATCAGGCCTCACCTTGACCAGTCTGAAGAATGTTGAAGAGATAAGCTTCCTTTTGAAGTTGATTAATAAATTGGCAGGACTGAACCCTAAGATCTGGATTGGTCTCAACAAACTAAATAAAAATGTTTATTGTAAGTATGAAGAAGGTACAAATGGTGTCCTGTTTTAGCTCACCTTGGCAAAGGCCATGTGAGCTATTTCCATCACTTGGCATCCATTGTCTTTAACAGTTTTTCAAAACACTTCTCCTCTGACACTACCAATTGGAACTTAACTTGGTATGAATGTTTTTTGGCATATCCTGCATAGAACTGACGTGGGGATTTTTGATCCGTCAAAAAACATGGTCGCTGTTATTAAAAATAGATTGTAGTGGTCAGACAGTAGTTTTTCGCATATATCTCCGAAACTGTTAGGTTTAGTTAAATTCTGACATCAGGTTAAAGTGTTCATCATGATGAGATCTATCTGCAGTCAAATTTTCATTTTAATCCATTAACCCATGTTGGAGTTATTGCCATTTTTCAACATTTTTTGCTATATTTAATGTTATTCTTTCAAAAATCTAAAATCTTCTCCTCTGACACTACTTGATCAACTGAACCCAAACGTAGTACAAATATTCCATACCTGCCAACTTACAGGATTTAATCGTGTTTTTATGATTAAGATCATTTAACCAAATTCTTTCAATGGCTTAAATAATCCTTATTATTAGGACTACAGAAGTCTTCAGGGATAAAATTTGTCAGACAACTCCTAGTAAGAGTTATTGCCCTTGAAAGGGAAAAAATGGCATTTTTTGTTTTTTTGTTTTTTTGTTTGTTTTTTTTTTTTTACAGTTTTCAGCCAATATCTTGAAAAGTATATACCTATTATACTTTTCAAGACATTGGCTGAAAACTGTAAAAAAAAACAAACAAAAAAACAAAAACTTTCAATTGCTGAAATGTCCTTTATGATAAGTACTACCAAAGTCGTCTTGAGTCAAAATTGTTGGACAACTTCTTGTTAAATTTATTGCCCTTGAACAACAAAATTCCATCAGGTGAGTGATTCAGGCTCCTGGGAGCCTCTTGTTATTAGCTAACCTTGCCCAAAGTGCCATGTGAGCTATTGTCATCACTTGATCTCCATCATCGTTAACAATTTTTCAAATTTTTTCTCCTCTGACACTACTTGACCAACTAGAACCAAAGTTGGTATGAATGTTCCTTAGGGAATTCTGCCTAGAACTGATATGAGGATTTTTTATCTGTCTGAAAGCATGGCTGCTGTTTTCTTTCATATAATTCCCAAACCATTAGGTGTAGCAACATTCTGACATGGATGTAAAAAGAGTTCAGCAGGATGAAATCTAACTGTTGGTAAATTTTTGCCTAAATCTGTTAAGCTGTGTTGGCCTTATTGCCCTTTTCCAACATTTTTTTTCTATTTTTAATATCATTTTAAAAAATCTTCTCTTTTGGCACTACTTGACCAATAAGAACCAAAGTTTGTATGAATGTTTCTTAGGTATTCTGCCTAGAACTGATGTAGGAATTTTTTTATCTGTTGGAAAAAACATGGCTGTCATTATTAAAAAAAAGAACGTAGAGATCAGGCAGAAGTTTTTTTGCAAATATCTCAAACACCATTAGGTTTAGTGCATTCTGACAAGAAAAAAATGTTCAGCATGATGAGATCTATCTGTGGTTAATTTCCCATGCATATCATTTAAACCATTGAAAGTGAAAGTTGATATTTTTGTTCCTAAGCATGAGCATTAAAAATTTTTATCCCTGAAAAACATGGCCACTTTTACAAAAAATAGAATGGTGCTTATCAAGTTGGTGAGTGATTCAAGCTCTTTAGAGCCTCTAGTTTAGTTGTTGGCCTGACTGGTTTTGGGTAAAAATGACTAATGGGAAAATTTCCTCTAAAACTATGGTTAAGGTCAATGACCAAAATAACTATGCTAGTTTTGTTAATACAACTATTCCAATTTTGTCAGGGGAGATAATCCAGCTTCAGACCCATAAATCATGCTCTGGGGCTCACTTCCTATAGATAAGGTGATTGAACATGCTTCTGGAATAGGTTACATTTCCCAGCTTGGAAATACAATGGATGTGAAAAGGTGGGGAAAAACAAAAATAATTATATGACAAGTCAATTAAGCTTACATTATGAATTATATAGATTAGGTAGTCAAAAACACCCTTGTCCTATCACCTGTTGTAATTTTTTTCTTATTTGTAGAATAAATGCATAGATGAATATTGTTATTTTATGTCCTTGTTTATTATAATCAAGGCAACACTCCTTACAAAGTAAAAGCAAAATATATGAATAGGGTGGACTTACAGAATCCCAGTGGCACCCTTATCAAAGAATAATTGGAGTGCCAAAGAAATCATGTCTATTTTAGATTCGGAGCTTATGAGTACAACATTGCCTAAAAAGTCTCTAAAGTCTTAAAAACTTTTTATTATACATGTTATATGAGGTTAGTTGGATATCATGTAAAGATATTCAAAAGGATGCTTGTGACTATCATGATTGCAATAACCTTAGGGGAGATAATTGTGCTACAAGGTTTTACCTTGAAGCAAGTGGTTATATGTTAGCTGAGTCTCGAATAACTAAATGATTTCATTTCGTTTCTAGCAAAATTATTTTTTTAATGTAATTGGGGATGCCAGAAATTTATGTGACTGTTTTCTATTAACTCACTCATAGAACTATAGTATAGTTCTTGTCGGTTCTTCTTTAGATATGTCTTATTCTTAGCCATAACACCTAACTGCTAAATTTAACACTGTAAACATGTTTTGTTATTCTATAAAATGTTGTACTTAAGCATGGAGCTGGGTGGACGAGACACCGTACAGTTTTAATAATTGGAACTCAGGAGAGCCATCAACATCATGGCGTGATCAGTCAGAGGAATGTGTTGAAATGAGACCAGATGGTACCTGGAATGACATAAACTGCTTTTCGTACAGTCGACCTTTTATTTGTGGAGGTGATCAAGGTTGGTGAAATATATATACACCGGCTAACCTATTTCACATCATTTTCATTTGAATTTCACAGTTTTCATCTGAAATTTGACACCGTTCACATAAAAACCATCTACTTTAAGCAAATTACGCATGAAATTCATGTCACAATAGCTCCATATTAAAATTCATATAAATTTCAAGTATAGCTCAATTCACATAAATTTCATGTGAACAGTATTTGCACATGTAACTTGTTCAATAATTTACAATTGGTATGTTGCACTTGGTTTTTGTAATTTTAGATTTGATGGTTTTTGAAGTATCTTGTGTCACCAGTTCATCAGGGGAACTTGGACACTACAATGTAGTCCATATGTAATTCCTTTTATATCAAATGACAATTAATATCTTTTCCAAAATCAATAAATATGTTTGGGGTATTTATTCTGCTTTGTAATATTCTATCATTGCTGAAACTAAGGTCTAGTCTTCAAATCACTTTAAGATTAGATGGACGTTTTTTTGGCCATGAAAGATATTAAGTCGAAACAAAGCATTTAGGAAATTAAGGTTTTGCAGAATGTGTCAAGAAACATTAAATGTGTTCATCATGTTCCATTTAACGTGCTTAGAAATCAAATTCTTCTTCATTTCATTGATGAACAGGAAGTAAGGAGCAGTGATTTTTATCAAGTAAAATTGACAGGTAAATTCTAATTGAAGAAAGTGTCTGTTTTAGAAAATTTAACTGGGTTAATTTGATTTTATTTGTGTCCAATTACAGTTGTAGTTTTAATACAACTGGAAAGTAATTTTTTGTGTCGGTTTAAAATTTTGTGAAAAATGTGTAATGAAGCAAAATTTGTACATGTAATTATGTGTGTGAAGTTGGATATTGTTTAACTGTTGATATACCAATCATATCATTTTTTGTATCAAAGTTGAGTAGCTGTCTTTGTAAGAATCATGCAAAATCTGAAAAATATGATACACCCCAAAAAAGGCTACATATTTTTATTTTTGTAATTAAGTTGTTTTAGGGTCTATACTATGAAATGTGTAATTATTGATTTAAATTTGCATGCTTTTAGGAGATAATCAACATTGAAAATCCAATCGATTCTATTGTATTGTTCATTTACAGAGTTATCTTCCTTAATTTTTAAACTTACAGTGCATTGTATATAATTTTTTTCTCCCAAGAACATGGGTTATATGAAAAATTATTTCTGTTTACTATGGCAATTCTAACAAAATATCAAAAGTAAAAATATGTAGGCTTTTCATCCATGACTCACATTTTGCATGATTCTTAGCTCAAGTTCTACTTAAAGGTTCAGTCTCAACATTTAAGAAAAGAAAAACAGTTCTATATTGGAAATGCAAATTTGTTATAACAGATTTATTTTACATCAAATGATCTTTTAAATTAACTGTGTATGCCTGCTACTACAGTACCTGAACTGATCCGTGCAACAAAAATTGCGATCGGTCATTGATCACCGATCAGTTTTCGGTCAGTCATTGATCCGTCAAACCAATCCATTTAACTGGTGATCGCATCACATGACCACAGTGCGGTCAATGATTTTTATAGTTTTGTTGTTTTCTTTGTCAATTTTACACATATTTATATAATGTAATGGATTTAAACATCAATTTATACTTTAATTTCACATTTCTTTTATTCAAAACAGGTCTTACGTCATTTTACATAACAAAACTGCAATCAGATTGGTCATCGATCTGTCAGCGATCAATCAGTCAACGGTCATCAATCCGTCAAATCGTTGCGTGGATCGGTTCAAGCACTATATTTTCACAAGGATCAAAAGCCTCCAGTGCTAACAGCACTTTGATTATTAAAAGCTTCAAATTATTGTCTCAATTTTGAATTAGCTACTTGAAAATTCAGACAATATCATTATGAGTCACTACCTGCAAACTTACATGATTTAAGTGTGTTTTTCACAAGTTTGACCATTTGTCCCACTAACATGATTTTTCAGGTCAAATTTGTCCCAAAACCCGATTTTGTCAAAATTATCTAGAAAAATCCTAATTCAAACCCCTAATTTCGTGTTTCAGTCGCATTTCTTTGATTAGAAGCGTTATAAATCTGACGAAAGGTGTTAATTGCTGTCTGAAAAGGTAAAGAAATGTTTAATGACTGGTAAATAATCCCTGAGGAGCAATCAGCTGATTAGGTTATTGGATTGGATCCACCACTTTTTTATGAACAGCCAATCACTTTCTTATGAATAACTTTTAATGCACAGGAAAAAGATGATTCGTTGATCTCTTTTTGTGGATGATAACTATAGACAATGTATTATGATGACATGGCAAATTTGAGTTAGAACAAAGGTTAAGTAACTGGATGTATCAAAGTCAGAATTATTGATCTAATTGGCTTTACATGTGTATGTTGTTAATGTTGTGTAAAGTAGGGGTTATTAATTTTGGTCTACATCCTTGTACTGGCGTCGATTTCACAAAAAGTCGTAGTGTAAAGTTGATTGAAAGTAATGGCGTCACCAACTAAAATTGCATTGTGACATCGTAATTTACGATTAACTTCACACTTGCGACTTTGTGAAATCGACGCCTGGAGTGGATGAAACATGCATCTGTGCATAAAACCATAATCAATCAATCAATCAATCAATCAATATGGTGATCTTTGAACTTTACAACAATTTCTTAGTGAATATCTATTAATGTCAAAGCTTAGGAAATGATGATCATTTAATCTGTTTGTCTTTCACGTTACTGGCTTGCAGACGAATAATAATAATAAAAAAAACAAACAAACAAAAAAAGATACTCAACAAAATATGATCAAACTAAAACAATGTGTTAGTCTTATGATTCAGTGTTCCTAATGTTATACAGTCAATACTATTCTAATGACTAGCTGTATCTAAAGACCACATCTATTTCCTTTTCCTTTTAAGTTTGCTTTAGTCCCAGTCTCTGTAAGAATCTGGCAAAAGGGGAAAAAGTAAAAAACATGCATGTCAAAACCCTACTGTTCCGACAATATAATTTCACTCAATGATTTCTTGATTTCTCTATAAGAAAAGACCATTATTTGATTTTTGCAGCACTGGATTTGTTCATAAAGCACAACATAATGTTAGAAAATGATGTTTTTGACAGAGTTATCTGCCCTTAAAATGTTAATTTTCAGTGCTATTTAATAAAATTTTTAACTAAATTTTCGAAAGTGATATGGGAAAATCTTGTGTTTTCCCTTGATTCTGATGGTATAAGTAGTCCAAATTACTCTTTCATAATGGTATGTTTTTTTTCATACATGTTTCAAACACTGCTTGATTCTTACACAGACTGACACTTAGGACAGGCTTGACAGTATATTAGAACTACTGTTCAGAAGTTTTGGCTGTTTTCTACTTCAAATTGTTGACACACATTTCACATCAATTTTCTTGTTTAGTTATAGCAACAACACCATCGACAACAATGCCAACCACAACTATTGCTGTTGAAACAACAAATCAAACACAGAGTTCTGCATCCATGACAACAACAATAAAAGACTGGGAGGTGAATCAAAAAAAGGAGGAGTTAAAATCAAAAGAAAAAGGTAGGATATGAAACATAAAATGAAAGCTGGCAGGCAAATATAATTTGATATACCCCACACAATGAGTGGAATACTGTAAACATATTAATTTTTGGTGTTGCTAATTTTCGCAGATTCTGTCAAATGAACATAGAGGCGGGTATCAATTTTCTCGGCTTTAAAAATCTATATGTGTTATAAAGTGTTAAAAATCAATTTTGCGGGTAGTAATTTTCATGCTGTTCTGTCCACCGCAAGAAAAGCGAAAATTAGTACACCGCAAAAATTAATATGTTTACTGTGTTGTTTTAATTTCCATTTATAATTCCACCAATCCCTTTATGTAACAACCATCTCGACTGCCACTGGACAAATTTATTTCAATTTTGGTATGAGGCTTTATATAGATATGGGTTTTAAGCAGTTTTGGTTGCTCTTCAATGTCAACTTCTTGTACAGCTGGGTATTTATCTAGCACAACAATGCAATGTTCTTAATGCAATTGCTGAAGTGGCAATACCAAAACTGAAAGAGAGAGAAAATTTTTGTATATGGGAGAGACAATTGAATTAAAAATGAATTAGGAAATAAGGGTAACAACAAATTTAATGAACACTAATCCAATTCATAATCAAGTCAAGACCAAAATAAATCTGACGAAAGAGAGATTACACCACTGAATGGCTTTTGCTTATATTTAGATTCTCTCCATTAACCAACCAAAGTAAAATGTAAATTCACACAAAAAAGGAGAATAAAAAGTTTAGCTGAGCAAGAAAAAATAAACAGGATAAAATTATTCAAAAGGATTGATAACTGGTAATACTCCTAGCTTAATGTGTAATTTTCTTGGATTTTATTTCATTCTTACAGATTACTAATTTCTTTTCAGTTTCTAATTCATCAAGTTTGACAGTGGGTCAAATCATAGGAATTCTGATTGGAATTATGGGATGCATAGTAATATTGTCAGCCATTTTGTTTATCATACGTTTCAATAAACAGAAAGGGAACTACAAAGCAAGCAGTTTTGTGAATGCCCTCTATTTGAAAACAACAGAAGAGGTCAATGTTGAGGACAATACAGCTATGGGATCTACCGTTAAAATATGTGGATCTGATACATAAAAGTTGTTGTATTTACAAGTTTTACAAGTACTGTCATTTGTAAGGTGATCGTGACACAAATAAACTGTAAAAACAGTAATTTTAAGGTTTTTATACAACTGCAAAAAAATTATGGTTGTATAATGGTATGGTGTTGTCATCTATTTCATTGTCATCAGTGTTGTCTTCTATGTCATTGTCATCAGTGTTGTCTTCTATGTCATTGTCATCAGTGTTGTCTTCTATGTCATTGTCATCAGTGTTGTCATCTATGTCATTGTCATCAGTGTTGTCTTCTATGTCATTGTCATCAGTGTTGTCTTCTATGTTATCTGTAGACACATTGTTTTTTTGTGATTACATACATATTGATCTTTATAAGCCAATTTTAACAAGGTTCCAAATAATAAAAGGAAAATGGTAGGTGGCTCCTACAATTTTGAAATTAGGGGCCAAAATCAAGCATTTCATACAGAAATTAACTAAATAACTCTAGTTAATATATATGGATATTTATGATATTGCTCTTCAATATTCTATACCACAAAGATCAAGAAGGGATTGATTTTGGGGTTATTCAAGAGTTCTGCCAATTTCGAATAAAGGGCCCAAGAGGGTCAGATTTTTTTCATGTGTCAAATGTATAATTATAGTAAAAAATCAAAGCTGTTTCAAGTTTGAATGATGTGTCAAGCTGCACCCTGCATGTGAATAGCAAATGTTAATATGCTATTATTTTAACAAAATTTGACAGGACCTCTCTAAAAATATGATTGCTGTAAGCATATTACCTTCTGCCAGATAAAACATATTCAGGGTAATAATTTTCACAGTATTGTAAAATAGTATTAAATGGATTTGTGGGTACAGTTTTAGCACTCTTTGTCGAAACCTCAAATTGTGAAAATTAATACATAACTATAATTACTATATTTTACAACGCATACTATGATAATGTTCAGGAGTAAAATAACCTTTCTTTAATTAAATGACTGTAGAATGGATTGGGAGATTTAAACTTTCTATTATAGACATATATTCAAATACCTATTAATTGACAGAAAGTTTAAATCTCCTTCTCAAACGCATCTGTATTGATAGAAAGTTTAAATCTCCTTCTGAATTGTCCAGTTAACAATGTAGGACACTTCATTAGGTTATGGTCATTTAATCAAAGGAAGACCAATTATTTTTTCCTGAAGTTAACTATTTTACTTGCTGCAATAGTAAAACAGTCCATACAAATATTAAAAAAAGTGTTGAAAAACGTGGCCACTGTTACTTAAAATAGAACATAATGGTCAGACAGGTGTTTTTTGCATATATACCCTTATATAATCCTTAGGTTTAGCTAAATTCTGAAGCAGACAAAAGTGGTCAGCATGATAAGATCTATCTGTGGTCAAATTTCCGTTTTGATTTGTTAGATCATGTTGGAGTTGTTGCCCTTTTTTGACGTCTTTTTTTTCTTAATCTTTTTCAAGTATTTTCTTTCTTTCAAAAATCTTCTCCTCTGAAACTACCAGACCGATTTGAAACAAAGTTGGTATGAATATTCCTTAGGGTACTCAGTATGGGATTTTTGATCCATCTAAAAACATTGCTCCTGTTGCACAAAATAGAACAAAGGGGTCAGTCAGAATGTTTTCTCTTACATGTTAAACAGTTAGGTTTAGGTTCAAATTCTTTGAAGTGCCAAAATGATCCTTATTATAGAGCCTACTAAGGTCTGCAGGGAATCAAAGTTGTCAGACGACTCCTTGTTAGAGTTAATGCCCTTGAAAGGTGAAACATGATGTCTTTAGCAGTTTTAGGCAAATATCTTATTAAATATAATAGATAAAAAGAAACTTTCAATTGATGAAATGATCCTATGATGAGTCCTACCAAAGTCTTCTTGAGTTGACATTGTCTGACAACTCCTTGTTAGAGTTATTGCTATTTAAAGGCAAAATTTTATCTAGGTGAGCGATTCAGGCTCCTGGGAGCCTCTTGATTGTAAATTGTCTGATTTTGATTAATTGGATTTCTTATGAAATCTGATATCTCTATTTACAAGTGGGCAACAGGACCACACCCCCAAAAAAATCTACTATTTTATATTTTTGGTCATATTTTGAAATTTTTGTCATTGGATTCCTTCTGGATGTCCATACCAGGATTTTTCAATTAGTATTGGGATATGTCACACCGTTTTTGAGTAACAAGATATCAAAGGGGCCAAACACATCTTCTTTTGGAAGACTTTATTTTCTAAATTTTTCATTGATTTTGTTTTTTTAATGGTAATTAGTTAGTTCCTTTATTCAAGGGGCATTAGTAGTATGCTGGCAATTTTACTGATTCACTAACTGCATATAAGATAATGGAGTACAAAATGATCCCTGAAAACATCATAAAGGCAGAAGTATTTTACTTAAATTGAATTTCAAAATATTGCGCAATTCTGTATCCAAACCAGTTGTGTCCATAATGAACTGTTAAGTTCTTATATTTAAGTGCTTCAAAATTAATATTATGTCTACAGTTGCCCCAAGTGAACATACTTCAACTGGCTGTGGTCGAATCATGCTGTGCTCGGCTAAGCTTTTAATTTGGACGTAATGAATGTATTGGACAGTTTCTCCGATTATCTTGAGAAAGGATGAATCATGCCTGTTTTTTAAAGAGATCCGTACTTCAGTAATATGGCTATTATATTTTTTCCATAGCACTTCATATTAATAAATACATTTGTAGAATGGTTTTCTTGTGGTTTTGGTAACAGTATGTTTACAAAAAATAGAATTTCCATGGAGTTTCTTAACATATGAATAACATTTGTTTTGAAAGGTATGAATTTAAATGTTGCAGTTTTTTTATGCACATAGAATATTTTCTTATATAATCTTAGGCCATTACCTAGTACATGAGGATGGAGGCAGAGTGTTTTACTTTTCTACTTTTGTCTGTTCCCTTTCTATAAAGTCGGAGTATACAGCTCTTTAGCGCAGTAAACTTCCAACTTTCCCCATTCCCATTGCACTATTCCAATACCTTATTGCCCCATTATCAACACCTCTACACTATTCCTATACTTTATTGCCCCATTATCAACACCTCTACACTATTCCCATACTTTATTGTCCCATTATCAACACCTCTCCACATTATTCCCATACTTTATTGTCCCATTATCGACACCTCTCTACACTAATCCCATACTGAACTTATTGTCCCATTATCGACACCTCTCTACACTATTCCCATACCTTATTGCCCCATTATCGACACCTCTCTACACTAATCCCATACTTTATTGCCCCATTATCGACACCTCTCTACACTAATCCCATACTTTATTGTCCCATTATCGACACCTCTACACTATTCCCATACTTTATTGCCCCATTATCGACACCTCTCTACACTATTCCCATACTTT
Source organism: Perna viridis (assembly GCA_037379345.1). NCBI lineage: Eukaryota > Metazoa > Mollusca > Bivalvia > Mytilida > Mytilidae > Perna > Perna viridis. The sequence goes on from CM074515.1 coordinate 26,682,277, forward strand.
ATTGCCCCATTATCGACACCTCTCTACACTAATCCCATACTTTATTGTCCCATTATCGACACCTCTACACTATTCCCATACTTTATTGCCCCATTATCAACACCTCTACACTATTCCCATACTTTATTGCCCCATTATCGACACCTCTCTACACTAATCCCATACTTTATTACCCCATTATCGATACCTCTCTACACTAATCCCATACTTTATTGTCCCATTATCGACACCTCTACACTATTCCCATACTTTATTGCCCCATTATCGACACCTCTCTACACCTGTGTACACTATTCCCATACTTTATTGCCCCATTATCAACACCTCTCTACACTATTCCCATACTTTATTGCCCCATTATCGACACCTCTTTACACTATTCCCATACTTTATTGCCCCATTATCGACACCTCTCTATACTATTCCCATACTTTATTGCCCCATTATCGATACCTCTCTATACTATTCCCATACTTTTTTGTCCCATTACCAACACCTCTACACTATTCCCATACTTTATTGCCCCATTATCGACACCTTTCTACACTATTCCACATACCCCATTGTCTTATTCCCATACTTTATTGCCCCAGTATCAATACCTCTCTACACTATTCCCATAACCTCTCTACATTATTCCCATACTTTATTGATCCATTATCAACACCTCTCTACACTATTCCCATACTTTATTGACCCATTATCAACACCTCTCTACACTATTCCACATACCTTATTGCCCCATGATAAAAAATCTACAGCTCATTGTACCAACACACATTTGATAAAAATATGACCACTTTTTCTTAGATTTTTTTTTAAACAATGTCATCTTAAACAGTAAAATGATCAAATTCTAACTCTATTTTAGAAGTAATCGTTTTGTTAAATCGTAGTGAGTGATATATACCCAACTCTTTGATAGGTTATCTAAATGTGTGCCATCTGAAATTTGAGAGACAGACAGGTGGAATAAAAAATAACAATCGTATAATTATTGCGAATTTCGGTATGCTGTACACGTGTTTCAGAGAGTAATCTCTCATCTGCAGCATTCGAACCAAAAACTTGGGGAGTTCAAGATTCAAAAGTGAATTTTATACAGAAAGAGTAATCAAGGGAACCAAGGTTATAGTGGTAATCCAAAGAATGTTATCCATGGCAAAGACCAGACATGGGAAACAGAAATACACAACAAAGAACATAAAGTAACTAAAATCATAATACAAAGTAACAAAAGCATATCAGCAAGAAACAGTATAAACAAAACAAATTCAAAGAGGAAGCCAAAACTCAGGCATCGATAATTTTCATTATTGTAGCCCCATATTTGATTCAAGCAATTAAGCCTCGGTGTTTTCTGGGTTTCGGATTTTCTGCTTTTGCTAATTCCGGTAATACAATATATGAGGAAACAAATACTAGTAATGGACAAACGGCTGTCAATAATAAACTATGGAATAACATTTTTTCCCATTTTTTGGCAGTCAAGCGGATATCTAAAAGTGTAGAAATAAAATCTAAAAGACTCAAGAGTTAAAATATAATGGAAACCGATGGATTTGATATGCATTAATGATTATTGTCTTACAGTCTTATACTTATATCTGGACAGGTATATATTTTAAAGTGCTATTGTGGCTGTCTAAATCTAAATAGATTTTACCTTGTAGACATGTGAATTTTTAGCATTCTGCTTTTCAAACTGTGCTATTAATTGGAGCACAAATGCCAAGTTTTGTTTTACCATGCATCTCATTGTGATTTGATATGAACTATTTGTCTTCAGGACTGGGAAAAGCCCTTTATTGCATGATTTTTCTGTTGGTTTTGTTATTTCTGGTTTCTATTGCCTTTCAACAAACCCATTTGAAAATGTTTTTTTCTCTGTTCGAAAAATGCTTGAACCATCACTTTAGGCATATAAAGCTCTTTCTCATATTTTTTTCTTTCATTCTAAATTAATTTCATGAAAGGCCTATCCAGTTTGAAGGAAAAAAATCTTTCATATCCTTGCTGAAAGCAGTACGTAAAGAACTATTCTGTCTTGCAACATCTTTGAAATATACAGTCCGTCCATTCCCTAGCCATGCACTCCACCATCCGAACGAACCGACTGTCATTACCGTATGATTACACTTTGATAAAGCACACATATCAACATCTCGGTTGTTCAACGGAGCGAAAACAATATCTGGACCTTTTACATTCTCTTTTCGCCATTCTTGGTCCTTTTTTGACGGTCCTGTAAAAACTATGAACAAGCACTTATCATACATTTTCCTGAAATATGCAATCGCTTTATCTATATAGTCCTTTGTCACTGTAACATAGCCATATTTTATATTATTTGCTGTCAAATAATCACCTCTTCTTATATGAACACCTATTATTTGTAACTTTGAAGGATCTGCAGAATTGTTCAATGACTTGAGGTAGTTTTTTGTAATATTATTGATTACGGTTTGTGCTAGGATTTGGACAGAAGAGCGAAACTGAAACTGCGTACGAATCACTGTTTCGTATTTATCAAAGTATTTCCACGATTGGAGATATGATCTGTGTCTAACGTTTATTGTTCTGTTAATATTTTCTGTTTCAAAGTCATAAGCACAAGGTCTTTTTTCATACACAACTTTCGCCTTGTCGCATATTTTAGCAGACCCCTTCATTTTTGTAACTTCTAAGTTAGGAAATACTGATGTGATGTGATCATTTTCATCCAACAAAAGTGTCATTTTGTTCGCCTTGGCTATTCCATAAAGTGAAGCGTACATGAACATGAGATTTCCTAAGCCTCCCCTAAAGAATGGACACAAATAATTTGATTCCTCTTGATTTAGCAGTAGAATAGTCTGACGAATTGACTGGTGAATAACACCTATACACAATATCGTTACTAACAGTACAAATACGAGAAGTAGTTGAAATATACCTGCAAAAAGAACAAACAAAAACATATTTATGTGAATTCCCTGTACCATGGCAACGACAAACTGCCTTTTACCCCTTATCAAATGCATATTTTATTCCCTCAGGAAAACAGGCCATTAATGAATACTCAAGTCATTAGTACGTGTCAGTCTCTGTAAGAATTAGGCAGTAGGTGAATAAAAAAAAACATCATTTCGATAGTTTAATTTGACTATTTGCACCATCATTATCAATGAAAACAGAAAAGATTTTCCATATCTTGCTGGCCCATTGAGTTACAATTTCATTGAAATGCACTGAAAATGAACATTTCAAGGGGAGAAAGCCACATTTTTTAACATTCTATTGAAAAATTTCTGAGCAAAGCCAGTGGTGTAGAGATTTAAATATGGTATTGTCAAATAGAGGAAGTATCCTTGAGTGATATTACATTGCAAGATCGGTGGGATTCTGACATACATGTTTCTGATTTTTTTCATTTTGCCTGATTCTTACAAACACTTACACTTAAGAAGAATACAAAATTTCAAAATGTATACAGTGTTAATATGATTCTTTTTTTGTTAATTTCTCACAACTGTTTTCTAGTATACATGGAAATATTGGCACTTGTTATGTATGTATGTATGTACATTTTGTCTGCAAAAGAAAAGCTGAGGAAAAACGGGAGATTTTTGCAGAGATTTGTATCGTTATCTCTTTTCTACAACTTGAGAACAGATTTGTTCAACGTGTCATAGTTTTCCTTTCCTCTTTCGTCTACCCTGGAGTTGACATTTTATTAGCGACTCGGCTTGCATTTCTAGAAAAGCAGGGGACGCTTACCCTACCGGTGCACGTGACCTATGCACTCAGTTTTTATCGGAGTCCGAGTTGCTTTGTTTCTTTGTTAGAATTATTTTGGTTATTTTATGTTCTGTGATGAAGTGTGTCTGTTTCCATGTCTGGTCTTTGCCCCTGGATAGCGATCTATTTGTCCGCTAGAATCTTGGTTACTCTTTCTATTTCAAATAAAGTAATTCAAAATTAGATTTATTTATCTTTGCTCGCCAAGAACGACTATTGTCCTCGTTTGTTCTACATTACCTTTTTGCGATTGCCATTTTACCTTTGCCGACATACCACACTATAAGAGAAATAACATCAATAAAGGATAATATTATTATTTTTTTTATTATTATCATTATTATTATTCTTAATGAGTTTTGTCTACACTGGCAGATGTTAATTGTTCAGGACACTGTAAATTAAAACAAAATCTTAATAAATATAAAAACCTATACTTGTTACAGATGGACTTAGAATAAGATGTAACGTAATGTCTCAATAGAAAACTCCTAGTAACTTGAATGAAAGAGTAGTCAAGATAACATAAATGCTAGTGCAAATAAAAAAAGTAATCCATGGACAAAGACCAGACATGGGAAACTGACATATAAAATAACCAAAATAATACAAAGTAACAAAAGAAAAAGAGTATAAAGTTGAGAGTCCATTGGTCATGAATTAAGAATATGAATCTTCTTACACTTATGCCTATGCAACAACTTTTTCGGCTAATCACAAACACAAAGTACTTCGTTGGTGACATCGTTGTCAAAGAAACAACACTTTTTTACCCTTTGTGAAATTCATCATTGGCGATTTTAAATGAGGTATTTTGAATTAGTGCTTATTGGAATCGAATATGAATACTTACAGTACTTCGTGATTTTATTACTACTATAATCTCCCATTCCGTTTTGCGTTATTTATACAATCGTACTTTGGTCCATCATGACCGGTCATAAATTTATTTGCTCCTATAGACACGAAATTTATCAAGAAGAGATTCCATAAATCATGGTAATGAAAAATCCATTAGAGATACTAGTATCTTAAATATTTTTCTTGATAGGAGAAAACAAGGTAAAATCATGTTTAAAGTCTAACCTTCGTAATCACCTGGAGTTACTTCATTACTTAATGATAACAACTTAGAGACTAAGTGTTAAAGCCACTGTATAGTTAAATGAAAAGATGACAGGTCATGAGGTCTGTGCATATCCTACTAAAACATTAGGCTTTATGGCTCACCTTAAGACCAAAGTTCCGAGTGAGCTAATGCCCTCACAATGTGTCCATCGTTAGCAAACTTTTAATATTTTATTCATTATCGTGAAAACACACGGATTAACTTGTCAGATATTATGCATGATAAAGCCTAAAATAAAAATGTAAACATTTTGTCTCGTTTGATCAAACAAAATAGTCGTCAGGGCTTGGTTGTTCGAAAGACTCGCTTGACAAAAAGTAATCCACTGGATTAGTTAAGTAAAATATTAACAAATTCTCCAGTGTCAGAATATTTATCTAGCAAATTAAGTTTTGTACAATTTGTACTAGTTGTTATCTAAAGTTTCAATTTGATGATGTAATAAAATCAACGGTTACTGCTTTGAAATAACATGTACCATTTTTGAAAAACAAACACTCGATCGAGATATAAACCTCAATGTCCTATACAAATCATATTTTTTTTATTTTTAAGCTCAGGTGTCGCACATTTTGGCATATATCTCTGCTAGTCCTGAAATGATAGATGACAAGGTTCTTTTGTTTTTATTTTGTTTTTTGTTTTTTGTTTTGTTTTGTTTTGTTTTTTTTTTTTTTTTTTGGGGGGGGGAGTCGTTTGATATGAAAGCTTCACGTATCTCATCTTCCTATTTACCAATTTTCAAATATAAACTGTGTTTTAAACTTCATATGGTTATTTAGCTGGATCCCTTTACAAGTGATCTGCTCAGTTGGCTCTGTAGATTGCAACAACTGCTCAATATTTGAAATAAAATTATTTTTGGAAACATCTTTTTGCACATAGTTTTGCTTATGCTTATCCAGGTTTCGAATTTTGTTGCAATAATGATGAAAGAAGGCGCCTCTTAAACAGATTTACCTTTTGTTCCACTTGATCAATTTAACTGGCCACTTGATCCCGTATTTTTACGGTGAAAGTGTTATTGCTCGTGAGGTACCAATTTTCGTGGTTTTCGTGAGTTAGGTAAACCACGAAATTTGGTTCCCAACGTTAAGGAAAATTCCCGTTAGTTTGTATGATATAGTTCTCTCAAATCCACGAAATCAAGAATCTACTAACTGGTCATTTCCCCTAAATCATGAAAATTGGACCCCACGAACAAAAGTACTTACACAGTATATAAGCGATTCAAGGTCTATCGAGCCCTTAAGTGACCTACGACACTAACGATCATACGAGGAACCCTTTTTCTAAAAAAGTTGTAAATCCCGTAATTAAATGACCATTTTTAAATGGTTATAGGCTTATGTTAATTGTACTTTGAACTCGCCATCAACAGGATAATCTAATACATCAAATATCCATTTGAATTCAATGGTTAATATATATTAATATGATTTGAATGTAAAGTAAGAGTTTGTACTTAGTTTCTTAAAATTTAGATATATGTCATGAAATATGGCCATGATTCAACAGCCATTGTCCATTAAACACATCTACTGTTACGACATTCTGGATAACGAGTCGATTATTGTAGGTATTGGATGGTTTAAACCTATCGGATAACCAATAAAATAAGTGAGTAATTCCTTCAAATGATATTTAAAGAAGATGACGTGACAAAAATCAGCATTATATGACATATATAGGGTATCATAAAAATGGTATTCGCAATTTTATACTTCGGGCATGTTCATTGTAATAATAAATTTGATTTTTATAATGGCTGAAAAAATCTATGTCAAAAACTAGAATAGCTGTTCTTGATAAATCTCACTTGCGGTCACGCTTAGTTTTAAGCGCCATTTTTGTGAAGTATGACAAATGTTGTTATATTTCTGTTTGTCCAACAAAATTGCCAGGAGCAACACCTAAAAAACCAAACCAAAACCCCTGACTAATATCTAGTTTTCTAAGAGAATTGAAAACATACGATAATACATCAGAAGACACTTGTTCCAAACTTAATATAAAATTGGAATGAATTAATATGTGTGTTGCATTGGAGTTTGGTAGAGTAATTATTCTGATTTTAGTTTGTACAACAAAAACTTTTTACACGTGGCCGTACGGTTATTCCACGACCCTAAATTAAATCGTAGAATGAAGTCTACAAGCACTGAAGTAGTGTGACAGTATAACATAGACTATGTATTTTGAAGAACTAAATATTAACATATTCCTATTTTGAAACTCGAGCGATTGTTTAGGCTAGAAAAAAATTAAAGAAATAAATTGAATATAAAACTAGGCTGAGCCGGTTTTCACTTAGATGGAATGAACAAGATTATGCAAAAGGGTATCGATTGATTTATTAGGTTCAGAATTAACGACAGTTTGTATTTGAACCGGCTAATACGATTTTGACATGAGTAAATTTTATCAGATTTAAAAAAAAAGAACCATAATCTATATTTTACTCGTTTTAATGTTCTTTATCTACAAATCATATTCCATTATCAAAGTACATTTTGTCACAATTACATTGTTATTCCAATATTGTTTTCCCCTTGAAAATATTAGTAGGAATAATTCAGTTTATAGTTAATGTTTTGTTGATCATAAAACGAGTCACCCTATCTCATACACAACCTTATATCTTTTCAAACTGAAGGAGGTAGACTATGCTGAGGGAGTCAACTTTTTAAATCAATATGTTTGTATTTTACTTATTTTCATCAAAGTCTGTCAAGCATTTATTTGAAACATAGTGAAATCAGTCTAAGTTAATAAGATGCCTACATGTGATTTCTGAAAAAAAAAATGGATTACACTAACGTACCAATGATATGTCAGAGTTACATGTTGCATGCTCTTTTAACGTATATCTACCTCCTTAAACCTAATATATTTGCTGAAGAACCTTCCACTTCAATGAAATAAGGTGGCACTTGTTTTCTGTCATTTCTTGCACTTTGCAACACATTCCACTGGCTTAAATTAACAAATGTTAAAAACTGTTTAAACAAGAAATTTGTTATCGCAATGAGTGGGTGTAATATAAAGTCCCTGGTGAGTGAAGGCTCACTAGTGATACCCCGGCTTTCCGTCACTACATAAGGAAGATCAGTGTTTTTTTCTCGGCAAGCAAGAAATAGATGTCATATGATTACGAAAATATATCCTATGATTCAACATCCTTATATCCTGATTCGAAGCTTGTACAATCAATACATTAATTCACACATGTCAGTTTGCTCCGAATGACCCCAGATTTGTCTCCGAATATCCTTTTGACGTCCATAAAACAATGTAATTTTAAATTGTGACGTTATTAATCTTTAAGTTGAAAGAGAATTCAGTACGAAAACAACGGGAAAATATATAATTTTTGCCAATGGCGTCCACAAGTGTAAATACGTCTATCAGCAAATTGTGATGAACAATAGCCGAAAATACGACGAACGTTTTGTACATTATCCCTGTATAAAACAAATTCAAGTTTTTTTCGGCAACTAGGAAGATGTCATACGAGTAAGAGTACGAAAACGCATTCCACAAATCATTTTTACCCATGTGAAGTTATGAATTAGATATCAACAATATTTACAGAAGCTGAGAATTTTGTTACGAATAATGTGCTACGGATGACCAATGATGGGCACATTTATATCAGTATTCACTATCTACTACAGAGTGGGGTAAAATGTATTCGGGTCATGGACTGACAAGAGTCTGCATTATATTGTGGATAACAATTATGTCAGTTTCTTAAACTAGCAGTAATTCTGATAGTCTTCAAGGAGAAAAAAATGCTACCAAGAATTTCATCGGAGTCCAAGAATTTTCAAAGTTTTATCTTGGTCAAAACAATTTGTCGGCTGTTGCAATGCATTGCAATTCAAAATTGTTTGTACCCCAAGATCTCAACTTAATCTGTTTTCGAGAATAGAATATCCTTTGAGATCATGCCATTTACTGAATCCGTTCGGATAGGGTTAGAAAAATTATAAAACTGTAAATCACTGAGATGCTCATATTAAAAGAAATTATGAATTAGCAGTCAAACTCATCTTACCTTCAAGATCTTCTTAATATTCATTGTTTATGAACCGTCCCTTTTGCGCCATATAATTGAAAAGAAATGTCTGATAACCTTAGCTCGTTTTTTTGGTTTTTTTTTTTTAAATTCCTTGATAGTTTCTGGTCATGTAAAGCGATGTGTTGTTAAATCTTGTATTTAAGTGCGTAGCACTCCTGATTAGAATCATGCAAAATGTGATTCATGCTTGGAAACCTACAATTTTTTTGTTTCGTATTTTGTTTAAAATGTTATAGTTAACGGAAATTAACATGTGGTTTTTCATATAACCCGTGCTCTTAGGAGATATAAAATATATATATATAGAATGTACTGCAAAATTCGAAATTAAGGGAAATTTCTCTGTAAATGACACTAAAATACAATAAAAACAAACAGATTGGAATAAATGTTTATACACTTTATCAAACAGACCCATGAAAAGCTAAATTACAAAAATAAAAATGTGTAGCATTTCTTGATGTGTATCACATATAACATAATTTGCATGATTCTTATAAAGACTGCTACTTAATCTATGTACATGAGATTAACATAATTCATTGCTTTCATTGCTAATGCTGTCAACTTTTAAAATAAAATGGTTTTCAATGCACAAATAAATATTTCGATTTAGATATCTTTCGATCACAAAAGGTGCAGGGCAAATACTAACATATCTTTGCCACTATCCACTTATATCGAATAAAATATTATGAATTTTGTATTGTTTATTTAGACATTTAAGACAATGTTATATTAGGGGGAAAAATCTTAAAACATTACTCACATTTTATTCAACCTTATTTATCAGGCAAACATTCAATAAACATGGCGACATAAGCTGAAATACGCGTTCATACCTATACAAACTGTACAGATTGAGCGATGACTTTTATTGCAGCTAGCGTAAAATGATATTATGACCGATTTTGTCATAAGTTGTTAATCAAATTTTGTTTATAGAAATCTGCCTGTAATGCAATGAAATTAACCCTCGACATGGTCTTCGTTTTTTATCAGTTTACCTTAAGTTTTTTTTCTAAAGTCTAAGCTTCTTTCGGAAAGTTTGTAATATGTATTGCGCGTTATCAGCAACGTCCGATAACGAATACTTGTACCAGGTAGACTGCTGACATAAAGTTCACTAAAGAATTGTCATTCATGAAACCGGTATTATCAAAGGTCATATGATATGGTTAGTTTACACAAATGTTCACTCAAATACTTTTTTGATTAGGAACTTTGATCCTTACCGTTTTAGATAAAAATTGCAAAAAAGCAGAACGTATTAGTTTGACCAATGTATAATGAACTGTAAAGAAAATTAATTTTTCAACATTTACTCTTTAACTAATCGGGTTTATCTAAGTAAAAGGTAAACCAATTTAATAAAAGAGAAATTAATCTGTTCTTTCACAACGTTAAACCGGAATCCGTTCCGGATGTATCCCGATTTTATATTTACGTCTAACGCTGCCATATTTTTTGAAACACCACATCAAAACAGATAATCAATTCAAGCCATCCTCCTTAAAACGCAGCATGAAACCTGCCAAAAGAAAACGAGCAGCCCCTAGAAGGAATCAACAAGACGGAGATGCTACAAAAAACCAGAAAAAGAAGAAGACTTTGCAGACTGCTCAGACGTCATCGTCGCCACGCCAATCCAGAAAAATACCCTCGACAGCTTCCACGTCGTCCAGCGAAATTGATGCCACTGATGCCCCTACTCAAGGTCCCTCGACCAGAAAGTCAACTTTATCTGTGAGCCATGGTCCGGTCGTCAATATCATAGCCGATGAAGCATTGCCTCCCATTCCTGATGAGTCTCGTATGCCTGTTCCTGTTACCGCACAAGAGGTCCCACCCCAGCAAAGCTCGAGTGGAATTGGTTCAAAATCTGTTTGGATTTTTGGCTCATCGATTGTTTATTGGGCCCGTAGACGAGCTGACTCTCGCACTGGGGGGATCCACCTTGGACTGCAAAGGCTAGGATATGTTGTTAGATGGTTCGGGGAAAGAGGAATGAAATGGAGTGAGTTGTCGGCCACAGTCTCGCGTGCTAGAGAGAAATATCCACTTCCCGCTATGATCGTAATACACCTTGGGTCTAATGATATTGGTTTACGGCCTTGTTCTGATATAATAGATGATATCAAAACAGACACCCTTAGATTTAAATTATTATTTCCTAATACCAGAGTCATTTGGAGTGAACTTCTGATGAGACGGTACTGGCATAGCGCAACAAAAAGTGGCACTCGCTTAGAGAAGGTCCGAAAACGCATAAACACTGCAATAAAAAAATTCTATTTAACTGAGGGCCTTGCCGAGATAAGACACCCGAATATTAGGAATATTAGAGCATCTGAGATCGACCTCTACCGGTTTGATGGGGTTCACTTGACCGATCTCGGAAATGACGTACTTCTAAACAACTTTGAAGGTGCTTTGGAAACCTTTTTATCCTCACCCGATGTTCGTTCATTCCCTTAGGATTGTCACATTCGTTAATATATGTTATCAAATGTTGAAAGGAATATAAATGATTTATTATTTGAAGCGGTAGGGCCGCGGGGGGGGGGGGGTAGATATTTGAACATGTATAGACACGCCCATTTGGCGGAATCTGGCAAGATAAGGGGACACTATCCTTTCCTTAATTGTACGTCGGATCATATCAATAAAACTTTCCTACGCTTTACCGTTGGAAGTTGGTCTAGACCATCTCATGCCTCCATGAGTGGTCGGTTCTTTTCTGATCACCAGATTGAATTTGGCCAGGGTATTCTAAATACAAATAAATAATCAAAATAAATAATCAAAATAAATAATAAACTCACTCCCATGTTTTTATAAATATTAAATGAAAAAAGTGGTTGTTACCATGGGGTGACAAATGGTATGGGCTGGCGTACTGGAAAATCGTGTCCCTCGTTCTCTCAAGGTACCTTGAGGAATGTGAGCATCCATTGTTTACCAATGGTGCACAGAGTTGTCCGTATACCCCTGCGTTTGGCATTCTGTTTCCCTATCTTGTCAATTCCTCTCTTGCAGTGAGCTGTGGCCGTTATTAGCCATTTATATTGTTTCTTGAATTTTTATAAGCCAAACAATTGATTCTTTGATTAATCGGGTTTATCTAAGTAAAAGGTAAACCAATTTAATAAAAGAGAAATTAATCTGTTCTTTCACAACGTTAAACCGGAATCCGTTCCGGATGTATCCCGATTTTATATTTACGTCTAACGCTGCCATATTTTTTGAAACACCACATCAAAACCCCTCCATCCTCCTCTTCCACATTTACCACCTGTTGCTGCTGCTGTTTTATAATTTTTTCAGGGTCAAAACATTCGATCGACTTAAACTTCCGGGGATCTGAGAGTTTCGAGCAGAGTAGACTGTTAAATGAGGAAATCCACATGAACTTTTGTGAATACAGACTCTGGACATTCAAACTGGTTGTGAATCCGACAGATCAGCTCGGAGAATATGAACTCATGGACAACAACATTGGTTTGGAGACTGTTTCTTTAATTGGATTTGTTTAATGATTTTGATTTATTTTATGATGCACCAAAGACTGACTTAAAACGTTAAATTTTAGCTAAATTGATTTCATTTTTATTTTATTATTATATATATATATTTTCAGAATAACTTGTGTCATAAATATAATTAATAATAAACAGTTCTTGTCACAGTCTGTCTGGGCGGAATCTGGCAAGATAAGGGGACACTATCCTTTCCTTAATTGTACGTCGGGTCATATCAATAAAACTTTCCTACGCTTTACCGTTGGAAGTTGGTCTAGACCATCTCATGCCTCCATGAGTGGTCGGTTCTTTTCTGATCACCAGATTGAATTTGGCCAGGGTATTCTAAATACAAATAAATAATCAAAATAAATAATAAACTCACTCCCATGTTTTTATAAATATTAAATGAAAAAAGTGGTTGCTACCATGGGGTGACAAATGGTATGGGCTGGCGTACTGGAAAATCGTGTCCCTCGTTCTCTCAAGGTACCTTGAGGAATGTGAGCATCCATTGTTTACCAATGGTGCACAGAGTTGTCCGTATACCCCTGCGTTTGGCATTCTGTTTCCCTATCTTGTCAATTCCTCTCTTGCAGTGAGCTGTGGCCGTTATTAGCCATTTATATTGTTTCTTGAATTTTTATAAGCCAAACAATTGATTCTTTGATTAAATCATATATAATTTTAACACAGTTTTATGAAATCAGGGAAGAAATCTTAATATAGGATGCAAATTAGTCTACAGTTAAGGGAGAGGGAACTTAAATGTCGAGTTATAAATATGAAATACTAAGCTTCATGTTTGTATGTTTAAGACAACAATTGACTATCTGCACTTAGCTTTGAGAAATTAAATATACAAAGAAGTGAAATTGGAAAAAGAATAAAACTCAATGGAACACCGAACAAATGTTTCCATTACGTTTTAAATCCTCTATGTATTTTTGTATTGCTAATAAAGTGTATATTAATGTACAATTGTGATATTTCCGGCAGAATGAGTTTACTTCTTTCTAGCCACTCCTGCCGCAGAAGTAATTAAATTTCTGTGATACAGATAGTACAATCTACTTTATGTTCAAGTATATTTCAATCATACTTTTATAGGCATTTACTTATCTTTCTCAAAACATGTAGGTGTTAATGATGTTAAAAATTATCGTCCTATTTCACTCTTAAGTGTAATCTCTAAGGTCATGGAGCGCTGTGTTTATAAACATGTACATAATCATTTACTTGAGAATAATATCATAACTAATAAACAATCGGGTTTTACTAAAGGCGACTCCGCGGTTAATCAAAATCAAAAGCATTGGACAGCGGCAAAGAAATTAGAGTGATCTTTTGCATTATAAGCAAAGCTTTCGACAGGGTCTGGCATTAGGGTTTATTATTAAAATTAAAACAGGCTGGAATTCAGGGTAATCTTCTAAATTGGTTCAAAACTTATCTCGAGGGAAAGTCTCAAAGGGTAGTCGTAAATGGTTCTTCTTCGGAATGGTTACCCATTGGCACTGGAGTTCCTCGGGGTTCTATTCTTGGTCCCCTCTTATTCATCTTATTTATCAATGATATATAACTGACAAAAGCAAACATCAGATTATTTGCGGATGATACAAGTCTCTTCCTGGTAGTCGATTCCCCTAACGACACAGCCTCCATACTTCCTGGTAGTCGATTCCCCTAGGGACACAGCCTCCATACTTCCTGGTAGTCGATTCCCCTAACGACACAGCCTCCATACTTAATGACGACTTTGTTAAAATTCATAAATGGTCTAAACAATGGTTAGTTAACTTCAACGCCAGAAAAACAGAGACTATTACTATTTCTCGGGAAAATAATAAACCTGTTCACCCCACGTTATATTTGAATAATCAGCCTATTCAGTCTGTAGACAATCATAATCATCTTGGTCTAATGGTTTCGAACAACGGCTGTTGGCAGATGTCATTTTGGATACTCAAAATCAAACTTTGATAGATAAGTTAGAAAATGTTCAAATTGATGCAGCAAGAATTGTAACTGGTGGGATAAGGCTTACTTCTTTACAAAAACTTTATGAAGAAACTAAGTGGGAAACTTTGGCCTCCAGACGTAAACTTGTTCCTTTCCATAAAATGTTAAATAACAAAACACCAATCATATATTGTCCCTGATACAATTGCAAATCGCCACAATCATAGTACTAGACAAGCAAATAATATCGCTAACATTTTACTCGCACTAATCTTTAAGCAGACTATTTTTACCTCAACAGTAAAACTGTGGAACGAATTAGATGTAAATGTCAAGTCAGAAGATTCTACTGCAATCTTTAAGCGCCTAATCCGTAGTCAAAATGATAAAGTACCAGCTTACTATTATACCGGTACAAGATTAGGACAAATACTACATTCACGACTGCGATTGAATTCTAGCGCCATTAATTCAAATTTATTTTTTTAAATATCTTGTCAATTTACCTACTTGTACTTGTTGCGAAATTGAAACCACTAATCACTTTTTATTCCACTGTCCAAAATATCGAACTGTAAGAACTGAACTTCTACCCTCGCTAGCTGAAATCCCTGTTGAAATCAATGCAAATCTCCTAATCTTTGGATTTAACCAACTGAATGATGATCAAAACATTGCCGTTTTTAATTCCACTCAGTTGTATAGTATCAAAAGTAAGAGATTTACTTGACTGTTTTGTGTATTTGAAAACTAACATTCACTGTACTTTTACACAGCAAGTCATTTTCTCTCTTTTTTTCAACTTCATTTTCAATTTCATATTGTAAACCAGAAATTAAGTTTTCATCATATTTTATTTCATTGTTCGTAAATATTATTAGAGTACGAACATGCCCTATTTGTACAAATTTGTCATTAACTTACCTAGGGAACGGATGAAAAGCTTAAAACTTGTTTCCGAATCCTTTGCTTACATTGTATTTATGTTATTGTTTGAATTGAATTTCTAAATAAAATATGTTTACACTAAACATGTAGGTGAAACTGGTAGTACAAAAATAAAAGTGTACTTTTTTATTTTTAAAATGTACAAAAGTATCTCACATAATTGCAATTTTCTGAATTGATGTCATCGTAAATTAATTAAAATGTCTAGAATTGAGGTATGGAATCTAAGGAAAATATTATAAATGTTATTTTTTTCTGAACTGTCATACTGATGGGACTAGTAATTTTCTTATAACGAAGCATATCAAAATTCATTCAAAACACGTTTTGATTATGTATATGCTATGGTAGGAACATATCTATTTTTTCTTTAAAGGTATTCCAGTGCATAAAAAATAATAGAGTTATAGATCTTGCTATGAGGTTATGGATATTATTTCAAGAAAAATATGAGGTAGTTTTAATTCTGAAATTACAGTTATTTTATAGGTTTATATTTATTTTGATTGGCGTAATATGGTCGTCCTCATGAACTCGTGGATCGATACGGTGTTTCTAGCTGTATCACGAGAACAGATTTGTTCACAATGTCATAGTTTTCTTTTCCTCTTTCGTCTACCCCGGACTTGACATTTTATGAGCAACTCGGTAGATAATTCTACAAAAGCTGAGAATGTTTACCCTACCGGTGCACCTGGTCCACGCTCCCAGTTTTTGGTGAATTTCGAGTTGCTCATTTGCTTTTGTTTCTTTGTACGTATTATCTTGGTTATTTCATGTTCTTTTGTTAAGTGTGTCTGTTTTTGTTATTTATTTATCCTTGTATTATATTATTTTGATATTTTGATATCTACTACTTTGTTTACTTGCTTATGTAAGACACAATACTAGCATTATCCGAATGAAATCTTATCCTATGGATATTATTTCACATTTTTTTCCGGAATATTTTTTTTATTATGAAAAATTTTCCTCACCTTTTAATTTGTTTCCACTGCTTAATTGATGGTTTGACAATAAGTTATTATGAAACAGCTAAAAGTATTATTGTAATCAGGATATTATTTCATATTTAAGAATTGGCTATGATAAAAATTTTGTCTATTGAAAAATAACATAAATTGTCCATGTGCATATTGTTTATTGCGCGAAGTGCAATAAACAAAATACGCACATGGAAAATTTGTTATTTTTCAATAGACAAAATTTTTATCATAGCCAATTCTTATAAATTAATTTTAAAACATATTTTTATCTTTAAACATGAAAAAAGGTAGCTCTGAATTTAACTGAATAGTGGCGTGTCAATATTTTTTTCCGTTCAGATATAACAAAATTATTTCAACCAATCAGATTACAGTATCTATCTCAAATTAATTTATTATAAAATAATTCAGAATTGTTCTCATATTGTGAACAGAATTCATACACGATAAACAAATAATTTTTAATGATTAAAACAATAGCAGTAGTTATGAGTTTTTTTTCAATAGATTTAGTGGGATTTGTTTGTGTTTTATTGTTAATACAATGAATAAAGTATAATAATCAGTTTAGTTGGAATTCAAGCAGTATCCAAACAAACATGGATAAATGCTTTAACAATATAATTCGTGTAATGTTTTGTTACTGAAAGTTATCCTTGATAAAATTTTATTTTTAAATAAAATCCTGAGAATCATTAACATTTTTTTTTTAAAAATATACATGAACATGTAAGTAAATAATTTTCTAGGATATTTAACTATTAAATAATATCTTGGATGTAAAAAAAATATGCAAATGAAATAATATTCCGGATGCCAATTAATATCCTGAATACTAATTGATATATTAAAACGTCCAGGAAATTTATTAGTACATTAAAACATCCTGGATAACATGTCACATCAAAAGCTATCTGAATCATGAACATTTTACATTGTGAACTCTTTATACCCCACAATAAGCAAGCCTCACTTTTTTCATAGAGCCCCCAAAGGAAGCCATTCCAGACACTTGAACGTTCAATCATAATATAAATAATAAAAAGATAGTGTTTATGGAAACAATTTAACAGTCATGGAAAATATCTAACTATTTTAAATATCATCGGTTTATATTTGATATCAATATTTCCGGTTGAAAGTATTGCACACAGGAAACTATTGGATGTTTCACTTTTTGTTGTTGCGTGATATGCATTTTATGGAATACATAAATTATAAAGTTTACTTTGGCATAATATGATTTTAGGCTTTGACTATTTGAGATATTTGTACTCAAATAACAATTAACTTTCTTGATAATGCACCATAACGCTGTTACATCGCTGATGTCTCGACCAACGTGTATGTACGATACCTTTTATTACACATGCATGTGTGCATCTGCATCGAAAAAAATCATATCTTTGTGATAATTACTGCATGCGTTACTTCCGACATAAAGTTGTTGAGCTATTTATGTAATTACATATGTTGGACGTCGCTGACGGTCCGTCCCTACACGAATTTTATATTTGATGCGTTCGTTGTATCTTTGTTTGTTACCAGTATCAGAATGATATTTGTTATATAATTTACATCTCAGAAGTGTTGCTCCACATGTTAATTGACTATCACATCGTAAAATATGAGAATTTCTATTCAATCAAATTCAAAAATAAATAATTTCATTCATATCCAGTGAACGATGCAAAAATATCGATAATTTGTTCACATTGAACTCATGGCTTTATTCTCAGTTCAATTGTAATCACTCTGTTTTATTGTCAACACGACATGATATCGACAACACATCCATCGCTTTTCTTTATTGCTAAACTCTTATGATTACGGTGTGTAAATTGTCTGCACAATGGTGTGATTATACTGAACCTATTACTACCCGTACGTGTTTAAACCCTTTCGACACGATCTTGCGTCTACATCAATGTCTCTCATGTTTAAAGATTTGTCATCACACCAAATGCATATGAATTTTATATATTGCTACCTTCTAGATAAAAGGCAAGTTACATGTTATAGATTTCATTATAACAATATTAGGGTAAAGACCACAATGTTGGAAACCACCGCAATGGATGGTACTGGTCTCGATTTCACCAAAAGTCGTAAGTGTAAAGTTGATCGTAAGTAATGACGTCATAAACTAAAATAGCATTGTGACGTTATGATTTACGATCAATTTCACACTTACGACTTTTTGTGAAACCGACGCCTGACCGGCATTTGCGTGGTGGATGGTGGATTAAACAGGTTTTGAACCTCCCGCTGCCATTACTGTTTATTGTATTTGGTATATTACAATATTAGTTAAAACATCAGTCACCGATTAAAATTGGTAGATCAGTTTTCAAAACATTACAGAAGATATGAAAAGTAAATGATTGAACATAAAAGGAAAAAAAGACAAGAAAAAATATAAGAACATGTAAAACAAAAAAGACATCAAGTGTCGACGCAGCAAAAATTTAAAATAAAATACCTCCAAATAAATCTTATCATAGGCACACGTAAGCACATGATAAAAAATCTGAATGAAAACGAGAACAGGGGTGTTTTTATCAAAAACTAGAAATGAATTAAATGCGGAAAACAATTTAGAAAAGTCAAATTATATTAGTACGGCGTATTGATGTATAGCATATAGTGCTGTACAAGCTTTATATCAGGACTTAACAATGATTTTTTTTTCTCGTTAATTCCATCTAGAGACATTGTTTGTAATTTTTTCATCCAGACGCTTTCCCAAGACTCTCTTTTACTTTTTGACTAGTTGTTATTATGAGCTATTATCGTAACAACAATGTTGTGGAGATCCTTCAGTGTGTGTCTGGCCGATCTAAGATGGCGACTTAGAGGGAGGTTTGGTTTATTTTTGTAGTCACTGCGATGACCATTCATGCGCTTGTTGAAAGGTTGTTTTGTTTCGCCAACGTTTTGCATACCATATCGGCACTGGAGAAGGTATATGATGTTTTCGGTTTGCAAGTCACGTTGCAACAAAAGGCGTATTCCTTTCCAGTGCAGTAGCTTTTAAACGTTTGGGTGTGCAGTATCTGGGTACAGATCTTACATCTTTAATCTCCAGATGGTTTACACTGACCCGTTGTATTTTGTTTGGGCTGAGATGAAATATCTGCTATTACCAGGGCATCTCTTAGACTTCAAGGTCTACAGAATGCCAGAATAGGTGCCTCAGGAAAGACTTTGGATAGCTAGGATGTTTTTAAATTACTTTCCAATTCGAATGAAGCGAGAGTTTCTCATAGGCTGGATGGTAAGTCAGAAAAAAAAGAAACCGTTTGTTCTTTTTCTTGGGTTTGTACTCGAGGAGATTATTTCGGCTGACGTTGAAAACCCCGATCTACGTATGTTGTTTTGGAGCCACGCGACCACGGAGTTCATCTAGACGTTTTTACTGGTATCGTCAGATGAGCAAATGTGCCGAATTCGAAGTGCCTCGCTGTATCGTATGCAATGTTTTGGATGACAATAAATGGGAGACAATTGGTGACTTTCAGTTGGTTTTCTTTGAATATCCATTGACATTTCACCATCTCTTACAGACGTAGTAATATCCAAAAATGTAATTTTAGTGTCAGAAATTTAATGTGTGGATTTGATTGATTTTACAAAACTAAAGGATTTAGCTCCTTTGACTTTCTTTCTTAAGCGAAAAAACGAAATCTGACTGGCTGATCAGAACAGTCATCTTAACTGAAAGTAGAATCAAGTGTTCCCTGGTCTTACATGCAGTGCCTTAATCTAATAAGAATGCCAAAAAGTAACAGGGGTAGTTTAATTGATTGCTCCGTCGTGTTTTTTGTTGTTGTTGATAAAATACTATTTTATTACATCCAAAATAGAGTTTATGCCAACCTAGCTATATTTGTGTCAAACATCACCTCATCGAGTTAAAATAACTTTGATGCATTCTCATTGACATAAAATGGATTTCGTATACGTTCATTATACAGATTATCTGAATTTTGTTACTTCATTCAAAGAGAAGAAGAATTCATAATATATATTTCGGCTGAAATCTTTTAGTAAATCATAAGTTACTTCATACAAATAGTTTTACTAGCCTGTGGCACAAATATTATTCAAAATTACAGCTGATCAGGGAAGTTTAGAAAAATATAAATAGAAATGTAATCATTTAGTTATTTTTCATTCACCGCTTTCTTTTTCCCGGGTTGGTTATTAATCAAGATACAAACATCATAAGAACCAGTAATCAAATATATCAAAGACAATAAATGTGACAATGTAAAAGAAGTTATTTTATTAATGTAAAACTCATCAAGGGAAATAGACTTTAATGACTTGTTTTGCTACTTTTAATACTCCAGATATTTCGTCCACACATGTTGTTTCGCCCGTATTTCAAGCAATATAGTCATTTTGCAGATGAAAAATTGTTTTATCAAAGATTACATAATCTAAATACGATTGAAACTACGTATGTAGATGGAAACGCGTCAATACACAATAGAACTACCGATATTACAATGATGCCACTTCTCTTTGGAAAAGATGGAAGGTTCTACCTACAACCAATATGATTTTTCTTCCTAATGACACCAACTTTTCCATAGCGATTTGCATGTAGATAAATCACTCTTTCGTTGTAGTTGCGTCGACAATGAAAATGTCTACGGATAAAAATATTTACTTTCAACTTATTTACAATTTCAATGTTTGGTTTTCACAAACATCAAACCAATTGATTTATTTTTGTGTATAAAACAACATGTCGGATCACTGATTTGAAAGAATTTTTTTTCTTCCATCTTTAAAAACGAAATATTTATTTTCAAAAAGGTCTTATTTAAAATTCTACCTTTAAAATTCTTCCAAGCCACCGTAAAATAAAATAATCGTTCCCTTATATTTGAGCGAGAGATATATGTGTCGAAGTTAATGATATTCAACAATGATAGTAATGTAATCAATTGGAAAGAGTGAATGACCAAAATACGATCACGAGTGCCAAAGAACGCCCATATTTAAAGATTGCACGGAAAGGGATTTGTACAAGACTTTTCAAGCGTTATTGGCACCAGTAATTATATTTTGGTCATCTGCTTTTCATATAAGAAATTCTGCTAAATATATTTGGCGCTTGTTCTTTCAACACAATCTAAAGATGGACTTTGATGGTTTTGATTTTCAGATTGCACAATATATTGATACCATATACAAGTCAGACTTATATTGAAGTATAAGTCTTTGTAAGAATCAGGCAAAGGGAAAAGTCAGAAGCACACTCGTTATAACTTCACCGATCTGACAATATAATATCATTCATTGATGTCTCTCTACTTGAAACGACCATACTCAGGCATTTTTCAATAGTCTGTTAGAAAAATGACGTTTTTGACAGAGTTATCTGTCTTAAAATGTTCATTCGCAGTGCATTACTATACAATTATAACTAAATTTACCGAAGTGATATAGAAAATTGTTTTTTCCTTGATTCTGATGCTGCAATCAGTCAATTTAACTACAAAAAGGTGGGTCTTTTCATAATTTGTTTCAACCATTTCCTGAGCTTACAGAGGAAGGCTAACACTAATATAGAAGCCCAGTTGATTTTGCCATTATTTATATTTCACGTAACATACTATATATATACCGAAAACATATCTTTTGAACCATAGTACTTAGAAAATCGATAATAGCGGTAATCAAAAGAATGTAATCCAGGGACAAAGGCCAGACATGGAAAACAGACATACACAACAAAGATTATAAAGTAACTAAAATCATATATACAAAATAACAAAAGCAAATGAGCAACTCGGACTTTTGTAACAGATATATTAAAATACATACACTTTTTAACCGAATACTAACCCAATCCATAATCAAGTCAAGTCCAAAATAAATCTGGCAAAATAGATATTACACCACCGGAGCAACTGGTACCGCAATGGTTCTAATTTGGTACAGGTACTTCAAACGAAATATTGGGTTAAATCTAGGTTTTACAGCTAAATATCCCTCTTCCATTGCGGGGTGACTATACCAGTGGTGATTAAAAAACATTTGCATGCTATTGTCATAATCGGTCACATCAGCACAAAGAACATTTTACAAAAAACAATAATTATTCATTGTTTTAGAAGAAACTGAGTATTATATGAGATTAAAACACGTCTTCATTTTATCATTTTCATCGCACAATTTTGCGATCGAGTGGTAGCAAGGACGAAATAGATACAAAGTGTTTTGAACTACAAATAAGCAAATGCAATGTGTATCCCAAAGGTATTTCATGTAGTTTAAAAAATCAAGTTCTGCCACTGTGGCAAAATCATACGCAATGTATAACCTAAAGGTATTTTATGTAGTGTAAAGAATCAAGTTCTGCCAGTGTAGCAAACTAATATATAAAAAAAATGTCACGATCATTAAACCACTTTTTCATCTAAATAGCCAAAAGTGCTTACCAAAACTTTTTTAAAATTTATTTTGTTTAGTAAATACATGTAGTAGATAAAAACTTCATTCTTCATCGTTGACGAACTTGTTGACTAGAACAATAGGGAAAAAAATAATTCAGTTCAATGCAAATCAAATTGAGAGCAGTTTTGTAATTGGAAATAGGGAAATTCTATCTCTCATTTTATTATTTTTTTAAAACAATTTTGTTCTTCACAAGGCCATAAAAAGTCAAATTTATGTATCATTGATGCAATAAAAACTATTCATAATACGAATAAAATAAACAAATCTAATTATAGAGTTTTTGTATGGCAGTTTTTATATAAAAAAATGGTGAGGAATTTTCAAAGTAATCGTAACTTTGTTTGATTTCGAGTGTGTACAAGTATACCTTTTATACTCCCAATGAAAAAGTTTTTTAATATGCACGTTATTACCTTACATTTTTTCCAAAGGAAAACTAAACAAAAATAATTTTTAAACATATATTAATTGATGTCATATACTTTTGATTTAAGATTTGTGTCATCCAGGAAGATTTTAACTTGACTGTCTCTCTATGAAATGCAAGCATGAGCGAACTTATACAGTACTGTGTGATTTAACATGAAAAATCGCAAGTTACATTTTTTCAGCATGAATCTGTCGTTTTTAGATGATGCGATACTAAAACTACGCTTGTTGTACTGAGTGCCGTCATTTTTATAACAAGAATATATATAAACTCAATGTCCATGATACAAATAGAAAGAGACATGCAACGGACTGTTGTACCTGTTCAATTATCTACTAATAACCTTCGAAAATATCACGATAGACGGCTAGAACCGGGATCAAAGCAGTGACATTGTAAATAGACGTCGCATTATTGGCGGGAAACACCCAACACCGTTCAGGCGCCATAAGTTATTGTTGTCATCTGCTAAAAGAGTAATTGGCTACTGGAATAAAACGATCTAGTTAATGGGTGCAGATGAAAGATTTTTGCCTACAATATCTGTCATTTAAGACAGAATTGATGTGTAGAGCAACCACCTTCGTTAGATAAAACAAGTTAGTCCGTCGTAACACCCAAGTTGTTGGTAATTTTTTTGACATGATTGCTGTTAACGAAGTGCACAAAACCTAAATGTTGATTGGATTTTACGCGCACCTGCAGTTATGTCATGTAGCTCGTTAAACGTATTCTGACACACATACTCTCGATTGACAAGGCTATTTATCAACTTATCAGGTAACTCGATTACTACCAGTAGTGCATTTGAAGGTCTCTGAGATAGGTCAAACAATCTGTAACATGTACCACTTATATAGTTCTACAGCATTGTGTTTGTATACTATTGCATACTTAAAAATAGGAACAAGGATATTTCATAAATCTGCAGGACACAACCTCGCTCTGAAATCCAAAAGTAGTTGAAATTTTCAATGTTACGTCATTGATTTAGAAATATTTAAATCCTAACAAAATTTTAATTAAAAAACAAAGTGTATTTTTGATTAGAAAATATTTATTGTTTTATATGATGTTATATACGCATAAATATACAGTTTGTGCATTAATAACTGAGCACCGCATATTTTGTTTTATTAAAAAAAGAGACATTTTCAAATATATCCATTTACAACATGGGTCACATACGTTTAATTATATACATTTTTACTGCAACAGTTGCTACTTTTTATATGCTGTCTTTTTCGCAGAGATTTGGACATTTTTTCACCTATCTTTTATCCCTAATTTCATCATGTTTAGAAAATCTTAATTCTAATCAATTTTTTAATGGGTGCAGATGAAATATTTCAAAACATTATACATCGTTGTTTTTCTAAAAAAAAGATGGTACACCTAGATACAAATATATAGTTCTTGGTAAAGATTCCTCATACTTTGTAAGAAATAATTCCAGATCATCTTCCAAATATACAGAGAAAGCTGTTTACAAAATGCTGGAATTTTTAATCGACAACATATTTGTCCAGTGTGGTGGACCCGTTTTTCAACAAAAGTTCGGCATTCCAATGGGAACAAATTGTACTCCTTTACTTGTTGACCTATTACTTCACACTTATGAGGCTAACTTTATA
This sequence comes from Perna viridis, assembly GCA_037379345.1. Classification (NCBI taxonomy): domain Eukaryota; kingdom Metazoa; phylum Mollusca; class Bivalvia; order Mytilida; family Mytilidae; genus Perna; species Perna viridis. The sequence goes on from CM074515.1 coordinate 26,707,228, forward strand.
GCTGATTTGATCCGAAAGAAAGAAAAGCGTTTGGCTAGATCCTTTAATCTCAGTTTCCGCTATACAGATGACGAATTATCCTTAAACAATCCTAATTCCGGGGATTTGATACATCGCATCTACCCCAAAGAACTTGAGATAAAGGATACTACAGACAAGTCAGCCTCATATCTTGACCTACACTTAGAAATCGATGGTAAAGGAAAACTATTGACCAAACTTTACGACAAATGTGATGACTTTTCATTCAAAATTGTCAACTTTCCTTTCATCTGTGGCAACATCCCTTCAGCACCTACGTATAGAGTGTTCATATCAAAACTCATACGCTATGCCAGAGCTTGCCGAAACTAAGCAGACTTTTTGTATCGCGCTAGAACTCAAACAAATAGGCTTCTGGAACAGGGTTATGTTGCTACAAGATTGAAGTCATCACTTCAGAAGTTTTATGGTCGTCATCATGAACTCGTGTATCGTTATGATGTATCCATCTGCACCATGAAAACTGATTTATTCAGCGGATCATAGTTTTCCTGTCCTCGTTTGTCTACCCCGTACTTGACTTTTTATGAGCAACTCGGCGAGTGTTTTTAGAAAAACAGAGGACGCTTACCCTACCGGTGCACCTGGTCCATGCTCCCAGTTTTTAACGGAGTCCGAGTTGCTCATTTCCTTTTTTTACTTAGTATGTATGATTTTAGTTACTTTATGTTCTTTGTTGTGTATATCTGTTTTCCATGTCTGGTCTATCCTGGATTACATTCTTTTGATTACCGCTATAACATTGGTTTCCTTGATTACTCTTTTAGATTCGTGACTTATCGAAATTGTTCTTTTCATTAACGGGAAGTGGTAAATAAGCCTTTAGAATTAGTTGTAAATCTTTGGCTCTAAAGTACTTTAAATGTGCATATAATGCGAAGACTACGACCAAAGTCCACCGATCTCACAAACGATTTGCCTGAAAATTTACCCACTTTATTTGAAATGTCCACTCCATGTACTGCAATACATTGCAATAACAAGACGTATGTTCTTTGTTGAGTTTTTCGAATGAGTAAAAAGGACAATAAGTTTTCATATACTATAAAGTTCACGTATACAAAAGATTGTGCTTTCTGTGACATACTCATTTATATAGTAGCCTGTGTTATTTTCCCGACATGATGGAAGTATCTTGCTCAGTATACCAACATAAGGTAATTTTTTTTCCCTACCGATTTAATACTTTTTCCTGCGTAAATTTGATACCTACTAATTTTGCCTTCAATCTTTTATTATGAAAACGGTTCTGTCAAATTCACATCGTTAATTCAACACACAATTGATTTCATTCGCTATTACCTTTCCTAATTGAATATAGAGTTATTTCTCTTTGTTGAAAATTGACGCAATACATGAGTATATGTGAATTAAAACTTTTTTTTTGGTCGTCAATCCCAATGTCAATATTTGTGATGCCCTTCAACAAACAATAATTGTCTCAAGTCATTAAAGTTACAATCTTTATTAATATCAGACAGGGATGATAAACACATGTCAATAACACACAAAATTCACTTTATTTCTAATTCAGAAAACAGTTACAGACAATGTAATTGCTACTTTGCAAGAGTTATTGTTCTTGATGTGGTAGATTCAAAAGGGAAATGAATGTGAGGTTTTATCAAAAATACAGATCAATGAATCTCAAATTAAGATTGTCCTCAAATCCTTCCGCACACAAATTTTGAATGATCAAATCAATCGCAACTCAAGATTTGAGGAAAAACTCAAAGAGTTTAGGAAAATCTCAATTTGATAGTTTTTAATGAAACCCAAGCCTGAAGACAGAATGCTTTTTTTGTTTCATTGTTTTTTTTCTGCATTTGTATCTCATCTACCATTAGGAGTATCACCGATTCCGTACTTAAATCTACGATTAATGTCTGTGCTTAATTTGCTTCTGCCCACATTATTTGAAAAAAATATTCATGTGGGTATATGAAATTTCTAAAAGAATATTCATTTCTATTCGAACATATACTGGTACTCATTGTCAAAATTTTTGTCGCTGAATGAATATTATATCTTAATCATTTCCCGATAAAAACGATAAACAATGAATCAAATTTCTTCGCCAGGTCGTAAATTAGGAACTCTTTTAAATTAATATGTTTTTTGTAAGTTTTTAACTTCATTCTTCCCACGTGTATAACAAATTCTGTTCAGATTGAAAACAAATTGTGACTATGGACGCGGTTAAATTTTACGGACATAATACTGTTATTTGTATATTAAAATAGATTTGGTTTGAGTTAATGTTTGTGCCTATAATATGATCATAGTCAATAAAGTAAATTATAAAGAAAAATCAAACTTATTTAAGATAGCAACGTGCTGGTGGCGTAGACGTCGTGAACGTTTGCCATCTTCGTCGTTTCCTTTGCCATTACGATTCTGCGATTAAAGACAAAACAAAATAATAAATAGAAAAAAAAAGAACAAAGGAAATGATACAAGAAGCTGGATTGATTGATTGATTGATTGAATGATTGTTGGGGTTTAACGCGCGGGCAGCAATATTTCAGCTATATTCAGGCGACAAGAAGCTAGAGGAATGTACACGAATGGCACCGATAAGGGAAGAGGTTTAGAGTGAAAACATCCTTCTCAAGAGATTCAGGGATCTTGCAAAGTCGAGAGAAAATGCAGGTTTTTTTTTCGACGTTAAACGATTGTCAAATGTTTTTTTATTTGAATACTCTCCTAAAAATTTAAAAGGCTGTGAGTATGGGAGGAAACTAACGTCATTAAGAGTTCCAACCTGTAACGTGTACATGATAAAATGCACTTTTTTGTAAGGTGATGCTCAAACTGACTTTATATTGTGTAGGTATCCATATCTGTAACAAGAACTTTTATATTGATATTTCCCGGAGTTCAGTATTTAGTTTCACAGTATTATCCTTTTAATCATGAAAATCTTTAGGATATACCAGGCAGAGATGTCTGAAAGGGTTTATGTAAATATACTCACATAAGTTTTATTTACTCGATTTTGTGTCATGGAATATTGATAATTTTGCTAAAAAGTCCTTTTAAATCCTTGGAGACCAATGATAAAATGCATGTATGGTGCCTTAGAATCAATATTTGACAAAAGTGTCTGGAATCTTTGATCCTCGATCCGTTTTACAGACACAAATTAGAGTAATCATTTCAAAACATGATTGATTCTATCAAAGTTCAATATTTACACTTCAGGCATATTTTCGATTGATGTGAAATTGATAAATGTGCTACTGGGAAAAAGAAACGTGTTGCTAGTCTCTTTTATTTGATCAAGGTGATGAAACTATGATTAACCTATTAATTTGGAGCTGATGTCCTGTACTTCATGTCCTGATGACTAGCCCACAAATCACCTTTACAATTCACAATCTGTCCTTTTAAAGACACTTTAAAAAGTTCTTTGTGAAGCAATATGTATTAGGGGTCACAGGCAATTTTTTTTTCAAATTCTGAAAGCGTTGATACACAGGCAGATATTTTTCACGTGAAATTCATGTTAATCGAGCTTCACATGAAATTAACGTGATTTTCACTTGAAGTTCACTTATCATAATTTGTACGCGAACAACTCGTGTGAATTTCAAGTGAAGGCTCGACTCACGCAAATTTCACGTGAACTCTGTCACAAAGTTTATTTGCTCAGTTCGGGTAAAAATCATGTGAAATTCGTGTTAAAATCATGTGAAATAAATTTGCTTGTGTATGACTGTCATAAATAACAAAACACTATATGATGTAAACATGAACATTTTTGCTAGAATGTCAATTCACTAAATTTGCAGTCCCAAATATTCGTTGTAATGACCTTGACACAGAATTTTCGATTTAAGTAAGACTCCAGATAAGATTCATGCAAAGATTTTGATATTTTGTTTAAAATGTTATAGTAAATAGAAATAAACACGTGGCTTTTCATTTTACTCGTGATCTTAGCAAATAAAAAGTATATAAGATGCACTGTAGAAATCAAAATTAAGGGAGATAACTCTGTGAATTACACTAAAATACGATAGAAACTATTGGAATTTCAATGTGGATGATCTCCTGTGAGCAGACAGATTGGAATGAATGATAATACATTTCATCATACAGACCCAAAAGACAATTTAATAACCAAAAAAATAAAAAATATGTAGCCTTTTTTTTAGGTGTATCACATATTACAGAATTATCATGTTTGTTACAAAGATTGCTACTTAATATGTTTAAGATGTAGAGAGCAGGCAGCAAAATTGACACACACGCTAAATGTTTTGCACAGCATACGATGAAGAAAGAAGCAAATTTTCATGTGTGCGGTAACAACTATAAGATCACATGAACATCACCTTATATCGCAATCGCGACTGACAGTACTTATATATGTCATCTTCAGCTATTGATTCCTGATCTGTGATGTCAGCTAGTATTGTTTTAATTTTGCAATGGAGCAGAGCCAACTCCTTTGCCCTTAAGTACAACTGCATTTAAAATTCAGACACTACTATTAGTAAAAAAGATTCATGGTGCAGAACCACTGTTTTTTTCCTATCTATATACAGTATATCTTTACGTTATTTTAGTCCTTTCTATGCATAGATCAGTTTTGAGGAAAAAAACAATCATCCCGACGAAAATCGACAAAAAATGAAAAATTTCATTTCAAGAGTGCAAAAACAAAATGATTTATTATTTTCCCAATAAGATATGAAAGTCAATTTTTGGGTTTTTGAATTGCGATAATCTTCTGTCTGAAATTTTTATCTATACTGATACTTGAACCATTAATTCACAAACTGATGCAAATTCAGGTTTTTGATATGGCTTACATCAAACCGTTCGGTTAAGTTTATTTGTAAAATGAGCAACTAGGCGGGTGTTTCTAGAAAAGCAAAGGGCGCTTACCCTACGGTGCACCTGGTCCATGCCCCAAGTTTTTAGTGGAGTCCGAGTTGCTCATTTGATTTTGTTAGTTTGTATGTATGATGTTAGTTATTTTTTAATCTTTGTTGTGTATGTCTGTTTTCAATGACTGGTCTTTGTCCCTGGACTACATTCTGTTGATTACCGCTATAACCTTGGTTCCCTTGATTACTCTTTCTACTTTTCGGTACGAAAAAAATAAACATAATGCACATGTTTTATCATGGAAGAAAATAATTGTTTTAATAGTGCTGCAAAATTTAAAGACTATATAATAATTTGAAATTCATTTCCAATTTGTAAGTATTGTCTAGACATTTGGATCATTTGAGCCTGTTTCAAAATACCCATTTGGTCTGGCAAATTAATAATATTTCTTTTGAAAAAAAAGTGTACCAAAATTATGACAAGATATGTATGACGGTGCATGGTAAATGTGGGTGGGGATATATCGAGTTGCAAGATCTGTACGGAAAACGCCTTTTGTATTATCAGGTTCCATTGTGATTAAAAAGTAGAATATTGAAAAAAAATCATGGTTAAGTAAAAAGATAGGTCTTAATGAGATACAAATTTGTTTGAACCTGATTAAAATCACTATTTGAAGAAAAATAAGAACAAGGAAGATGGAAACTGTCTGGTAAATTTGGTTCTTCTGATAAAAGTGAATAAACCTACCGCGAAAGACACATTTTCAGAGTATAAATACTTTTCATACTGTTTAAATCACTTATTATTCCATTTTTTGTTCCATGCTATCCGTGACGCTATTTTATTTCAATTACGCACAGACAAAAACATTATTTGTATGTATACATAAAAGGATTATTAATAGGCAAGTATAGCATGATCTAATTAGGAACTATATAAAATTGAAATTAATTTAACATGAAAATCATGTCTCTTAGTGCATGGACTAATGTTGTACAGATAAAATTAATACCATGAACTCGATGTTTATGCTGAAAATGTGACATTTAATGAAATGTTGTATTTTTATACAAATACACCAAAACATTTGATGTCATCCAACATCAGTTCGTTTTAAGATCCTAATCTGTTTTTTTTTTCAAATCAACGACCATCTCTTAAAATTTCTTCTTGAATTACCTTTCAAACAAATAGAGCTTAAAAAAATTAATACAGAAAAACAACAAAGAAGTAAAAATACAAAAAAAGATAATAAATAAAAAAACAAAACAAAACAAAATCCCCCCAAAACTTTATTAATTTGTTCATTTTTTTAAGTAAGCATAAATTCCATTTAGTACGTGTACAGCTTTATTGCGACCTATTCGATTATGAGTGCTTATCCACATCTGTATTGGTTTAATATTGCTTATTGATTTGATCTGAAATTTCTAATGACCAAAGCGACAAAATTCAAGAGAGAGACTTATCATTTTTTTTTGCAAAACATGTGATGTGCAATTAACAACGGACAATTCCCAGTAAAACAAATTAAAGTCATTTTGCTTTTTTATATTGAATTCATCGAGGTTACTGTCATTTTTCTGAATGTGGGCTCATCTAACAAGAACCTTGATAATTTCCTTATAAAAAAACAAACAAACAGACGTAAAAATAGTAATAAAAAAAGCTATATATTTCATATTTCTTTTTTGTTCAATATATCTCGCTTCGTTTTTAAGAGACATGATATCATAGGTCCCCGAGGATATTTTCCAACCCAGTATTCACACTTGTCTGACCCCGAAATATATCAGTTTTTATTTATCTAATTTTATGAATTATTTATCAAATTTTGCAGAATTAAGAATTAAAAGACACATAAAACACTGAGGTTTTATTTCTTGTATTACATACGGTAATGATTTGCCTTTCCATTTCGATGGTTTTGGTATTGAGTACTTCTTGTGTATATTTTTATTTTTTTACCTCTCCGAGTAAAAATCGGGAAAAATGTATATAAATTGTGGCACATGAAGGAAAAATGAGATTCTATTGCATTAACCAACTTATTATACTGATAACCACCAGAAAAATACCATCAAAGTGTTTGTAAAATTTGCATTTTCAAGGTATTAATAGTCCAAATATAGACGAAATGCACCCTGAAAAAGTGCTGGAAAAATTTTTCTGCACTTCTTCCTGATATAAGCAGTCAAATGATATTACGTCACAGATGCTTCAGGATAAATTAAGATAGCTTTTCAGTTGTTTTCTAGATGTATTAAATATAGTTGAGGCAAAAAAAGACAAAATTAAGAATTATGATTATTATCGAAATTTACAGTATTTATGGTTGGTATTTTGTATTTTATATGTTTTTTTGTTAGTCCATGAAAATGTACAACAAATATATAAAAAAAAACTAAATAAATTCAACCGTTTCTCACGTTTGCGACCTCTCCACAAACCTTGAAATAATAATAATCTCGATTATTGTTATACATTTTTCTGATCCGAAGGTATATAAGGCAGTAATTAAAGTCATTTCTGCTTAACGATATGGTAGTATGATACATATGGCATGTGTCGATTCTAGAAATATGCCTTTTCTGACTGTTTTTATGTTGTTAGAAAAACCAAATAGTTACATTTTATGGTAAAACAAAAAAATAATTACCGTTTCAGAATTGAAAAAAAAATGTTCATGGATACTCTAATATATGTAACCGTAGTTGGTTGGAGCCTATATTAAATGTCATATGTATCATACTACTATATCATCAAGCAGAAAAGACTTTGATTACTGCCTGATACAATTTCGTGTCAGTTACATATTACTTAGTTGTTTTAGTTCAAAGTCACAAGAAGATCATAATTACCTAGAAAAATGTATAACAATAATTGAGATTTTTATTATTTCAAGGTTTGTGTAGAGGTCAAAAACGTGAGCAACGGTTGAATTTATTTAGTTTATTTGTTGTACATTTTCAGGGACTAACAAATTTGCATATGAAATGCAAAATACCAATCATAAATACGGTAATTTTCGATACGCTGAACACGTGTTTCAATGAATTACCTCTTATCAGTAGCATTAGAATCAAATACACAGGAAGAACTTAATCCAAAAATTAAGTACCATTGTGTGTAAGAATCAGGGAATGGGTGGCACATCATAATTTCTCCATCGTGTACTAAGTTACAGCCTTAGATTAATCTAACGATGAGGAATGACCCGGCCAGCGAAAGCTATATTTTATATAGCCTAGCTGGTCGAGTGGTCTAGGGCGCTGGACTTGGTGCGGGCGGTGTTGCCATAGATGCCACAGCGGCACGAATTCGAGTCCCGCGGAGGAAACGACAAAAAAAATTTGCTTCACAAATTTGACAGTTCTAACATCGTAGAGAATTTTTCAGACCATTCTATAAGTTTATATTATCTTCCCTGTATCAATTCGATCCGATGGAGCAGGGTAACGAATAGAGTCGTCACATTCTGAGACGTTTGTATAATGTATATATTCAACTTCGTCATCTAACTTGTTACATCTGCCTCATATTTTCAAAACTTTTTTTCGAAATTGGCACTATGCAAAATTCAAAAACGCCAAAACACCGACGCTTCAATCCTTGTATCGCACGTGATAGAAACTCTCGGTCTCGGTGCTAGACATTTTTGCTTCCTAGAGAGACACAGTTTATTTCAAGTACTTGCCGCTCACAAGTTATTTTTGGATTTTGTTCTTCCTATATATTTGGTTCTAATGCTGTCGTTAAGATATTAATCTTAGAAACACGTGAACACCATACCGAGATTTGCAATTTTAAATGAACAGTACTTTTGTATTCAGCACTTATTAAAAAAAATACTCATGTTCAAATTTTACATCTAAGAGCTCGTGACTCAATCAATAACAGCTTATCATTTAAACTAAATCGTTTAAAAGTCACTATTCGGGTAATTGCTCAAATATCAAATTATTTATTTATACTTAAAATAGAAATAAATGGATAAGTCGTTAAAAAAAAATTTGTATTATTTTAATTTTAAAAAAGACCAACTCGAGTTAGCAAACATAGTTGTGAAAATAGTTATAGTTTTCTTTATAGACAGCAGCGATTTACCGAATTTTATCTGTGTAATTTTTTTCGATAATTTACATTGTCAAATAACTTAGGTAATTTTATTCTTGGAATTTCGCCCGCCAAAACGTCACAAAACGTCATAATACGAATATCAACCCACCGTTCCTAAAATTTGAAATTAATGTTGAAAATATCAATCAATTATGTAAAATATCGATATAATAAATAGGCTAATTAATTTATTATTATGAATAACCAACATATAATCTCATGCCAAGAATGCATAAAAGAAATTACTTGTGCGCGGAACAAGTTCCGTCCACTCTTTAAATCTAATCGTTCTAAGGCAGTCGTAATCATATCATGGTTTTTTAGTCTTTTCCAATAATTATCATATTATTATTTTACTGTATGCTTCAATAATTTATTTGCAATATCGCTCACAGTACATGCCTGAATCTACTTAACATACCTCCGAAAAAAAAAATACATGGTAACTATTAAGGATGATATTTGAACATCAATGTATTTAACAGAAATTCAAATTTTACAGCAAATATATACAAATATTTTCAAAATTCTATTAAAATCTTAGATATTCAACTTAAATGTTAGGTTACTAGAATGTTGTGTTGTCAGCTTGGTCGCTAGTTGTCGTTTTCCGTCAACGTTTATTTTTCAACATGTCAATAAAAATGATTAATTCTATCACTCACCTGTCAAGGAATACAAGCAATAATATCAATCAGATATTTGCAGCTAATTTTGACAAATGACGTGATAACAGTGGATCCGGCACCGCATTTATTTTAATTTCGCGACATTTTGACGAATTAATCACGATTTTTTTGTATTTGGAATACCAAGCTTGATCGATGAAACTTGTTTTATTAGTTCAGATAAAGCGTAACAATAGCTGAACGCAGTCAAATTTATACTTACAAAGGGGTATAAATGTTCATACCTAATTCTTTGGCTGCTAGTTACTGAAAACAACACACATACACACACACACACACACACACACAGAGAGAGAGAGAGAGAGAGAGAGAGAGAGAGAGTCTCTGGAGGTCTTGAAATGTGACTTGTTTTCCTGATCTTTAATTTCATGTGTAATCACTATTTCATTTGGTTCCCTAGAATGTGTATGTAAATCGTTTTTGTTGCATGTGTTCACGTTCACGCTTTTTTTTTTTTTCAAGATTTTGACATATTTTAATTAACCCAGTGCTGACGTCTCGGTATATAATTGCTACTTATTTTGACACGTGGTCACAGAGGCGTGACATCTTTTTGTACATCCGAATTCTATTGGTCTCAACTTGTGAAAAGGTCTAAAAAAAGTCTTAAAACCGTAGAACGGCTCTTTTTCTGATTTATGGGCTTAAAAACGTGAAAATGATTTTCCTGTTCTGCGATTTTCTTCTATATCTACAAAAGATCCTTATAATTATTAAAAGATATCTGGGCTGTGTTTAGAAAAGACTCCAACGAAGAGCTTCAGCTTTGGTAAAAAGATTAGGAACAGATACACGTTATGGAAAAGGTTTCATTCGATGGAGTTTTTTTTATTTCTTGCCGTCAAATATTGTATTCAAAAGGCAAAGAAATGACTTCCAGGAGAGCGATTCAGGTACATTAGGGTATCCTTCTCGAAAATTTATAGTGACTATAGTGACGGAGTGTCACCGCATTTTAACATATATTATCCTCTGTCAAAACATGGATGGCACAAAATTTTTCCGTCGGAAGTGACGTATGTGCTTGTTCGAACTTATGACGTAGACTCCTGTCATGAGTGATAGGAAATCTTGAATATTTTCTTTGGTCGAGAGATCACCGATATATCAACATACAGTGCACTATCAATAAATTTAAATCTAATTTGATATAGGCAAAACCTATAATACTGTGGAATAGTAAAATTCGCTCGTACCAATTTTCGTGTTAAGGGAAGAAACAATCAGTTCAAAGATAAAAATGAATAGAAAATGTTTTTCCTTATTGATCAAAATTTCGTAGATAACCAAACCTAAAAAAAATCACAAAATTTTGGAAAAAAAACCACAGTCAACAAGTCAACAACAAATATAAATTGTTTAAAATGTTAGAATGAAGGATTCATCAGTTAATCTTATCCAAAATGACTTGTTTAAAAAAGGGATATGAAAAGCCTCTGTATGAAAGTATTGGCGATTAACTTTAAATCATATTAAAGTAATCATTTAACATTAAAAATAGTGTAAGCAAGTTGTGCTTTTAATTACATTCTTCATTAAAAATGATTTAATCTATAAAAAATTTGTCAATCGGATGCATTTTAAAAATACTTGCACCTGGAAGACACGTAAGATTTTTTTTGTAGAACTAGAGATTTTTTCAATCATAGATGGTAGTTATACATGTTTTTCATCGGCTATATATGTTTTATATTAAAAATTGCAGTTTTGCATGTCAAGAAAACTAGCAATGAGCAGTAATGTCTATTCCATAAACGTCCATTTCACATCAGTTCCGAAGACATGTCTAATTAGACTAAATATTACTTTAACCTAGAAAATTAACAGGGAAACAACTATTTAAATTGAAATCAACACAAGATGATGAATAGATTCTCTCATTTGATGCTTTTATCATTGATTAATTTTTAGTACCATTATCAATCATAGTTTTCCATTAAATTTGCGACATGTCATGATTCAAGTCAAATTATTGCTTCGTCGGTTGAATGTATTTGCCAAACGCAAGTGAAATTTGATAAAGTTGTGGTGTAAAAGAAACGTGTTTCTATAATGCTATTGCTTTTTCTGCTTAGATCCGTTGCTTATCTGAAAGAGTAAATAAGGGAAGCAAAAGATAAAACAAAATAAAAGAAAAGAAAATAGAATGTAATAAAAAAAATAGTTGGCGCGCAAAAATAATTGCAATTCCATATTAAAATTTTTGCCCATAACCAGTTTGCAGAAATGGATGTAACATTAAATTAAGTCAAAATATGTCAAAATGAATAAATATTCTCGGGCGTTATTCAATTCATACGTTGTTTGACAATCGGATTACGTCGCATAAAATCATCATTTTTCCAGACTTTGCAACAATTCTTGCATTTCCCGAGAGGTCTGACCGCCGCGTCTAGAGTGAATTTCTAACGTCAATCGCTTCTCAGGATCTTGATATGTCTATAATAAGTTGAAATCCGCGATTAAAAAGCATTATGCATCGTTGTTACTCTGAGGAAGAGGATATACCTAGATTCAAATGTGTAGCAAGGATTCTTCATGCTTTGTAATAACAATTCCAAAATCATTCTTTAAATACCGAAAAATATGTTAACATGTTTAAATTGTTCTTTTTCTTTTATTCACATATGTGTCCAATATGATGGAATATGTTGGGACAAATTGTGCTCTGCTACTGGCTGACCTATTCATTCATTCTCATGTAGCTAGCTGATCTGATTCAAAAGAAGAAGCATCGTTAATCCAGATGCTTTGATCTTGAATTTCCGTTTAAAAGAAGGCGTATAGTCTTTACACGACCTTAAATTCAAGGGGGATAGGTTACATCGCATCTACCCCAAAGAACTTGAGATTAGGACTCTACGGCCACTATGAAATTAGTTTGATATCTTGACCTTCATTTAGCGATCGGTAGAAAGAGAACATTGTGACCAACATATAGGACTAACTAAATGACTTCCTGTCCGTATCAGCAATTTTCCTTTCATATGATGCAAAGTTTCTTCCGCACTTGTGTATTGAGATTTTATATCACAACTATTTGGCATGCCTGATCTTGCCAAACTATGCGGACTTTTTGTACCGTGCAAGACTTCTTACAATAAGGGTTTTGGAAAAGATTATGTTACTACAAGATTAAAATCATCACTATAAAGGTTTTAATGTCGTCACTATAAACTGATGTATCGTTATGTTTTATCCATTTCTACTGGGAGATTCGTGCCATAGTTTTCCATTGAATTTTCTTCAACACAGCACATGACTTTCATTGGAATTTCATTTTTATGTCTGAGACAATTATGCTTTTGCCTTCATTTTTCCTGTAAACATTTTTTATATTAGAACATCGACCTCTTATATATTTAGCATTATTCTCGAAATTCAAAGCTACTGTTGTGTTTTTACTACGTACATATAAAAGTCTTCGGTTTTAGCAACTTTTATGATATCTTTTTATATCTAAAAACAATATCTCGAAATTCAAAGCCTCTATGGCTATTTTTCTATGTACATGTGAAAGTTTTAGGTTACAGTCATTTAAATAATTTGTTAATCATTAGTGTGCGTTATTACTATTTTATTTTGAGTCAGTAATTTAAATTAGGAGATGTGGTGTGATTACCAATGAGATAGTCAGCCACCAAATGCCAAGCAACAAACAATTAAATCTAAGTTGCATGCCGACTGTCATAGTAGTAATTATATACAGTTTGAAATTCTAAATCCTTATCATTAATTTCTATTGGTCATTACATTAACAGAGAATATCTTTTCTACTTCGTATCTAATACATGGTATTTGTTACCTTATTTTACTTATATTTGACGCCATCTTGAAACATTTGGCACAAAAATTTAATTTTTTCAAAATTAATAGTTCTTGGTAGAGATTCTTCATACTTTGTAAGAAATAATTCCAAATCATCTTCCAATATACAGAGGAAGATGTTTACAAAATGCTGGAAATTTTAATCGACAACATATTTGTCCAGTGTGGTGGACATGTTTTTCAACAAACGGTCGGCATTCCAATGGGAACAAATTGTGCTCCTTTACTTGCTGACCTATTCCTTCACTCTTATGAGGCTGATTTAATAGCTGATTTGATCCGAAAGAAAGAATATCGTTTTGGCTAGATCCTTTAATCTCAGTTTCCACATCTACCCCAAAGAACTTGAGATAAAGGATACTACAGACATTGAAAAGTCAGCCTCATATCTTAACCTACACTTAGAAATCAATGGTAAAGGAAAACTATTGACCAAACTTTACGACAAATGGGATGAATTTTCATTCAGAATTTCAACTTTGTCAATCTGTGGCAACATCCCTTCAGCACCTCCGTATGGAGTGTTCATATCACAACTCATACGTTATGCCAGAGCTTGGCTAAACTACGCAGACTTTTTGAATCGCGCTAGAACTCTAACACATATGCTTCTGGAACAGGTTTATGTTGCTACAAGATTGAAGACATCATTACAGACGTTTTATGGTCGTCATCGTAAACTCGTGGATCGTTATGGTGTATCCATCTGCACCATGAAAACTGATTTATTCAACGGGTCATAGTTTTCCTTTCCTCGTTTGTCTACCCCGGATTTGACTTTTTATGAGCAACTCGGCGGGTGTTTCTAGAAAAGTAGAGGACGCTTACCCTTCCGGTGCACCTGGTCCATGCTCCCAGGTTTAATTGGAGTCCGAGTTGCTAATTTGCTTTTGTTACTTTGTGTGTATGATTTTATTTACTTTATGTTCTTTGTTGTGCATTTCCATTTCTGGTCTTTGTCCCTGAATTGCATTCTTTTGATTACCGCTAAAACTTTGGTTCCCTTGATTACTCTTTCAAAGAAACGAGTACGACATTAAATGACAAAAAGGCTTTATTAAGCTGCTCTATTAATATTTCTTTATTCAAAAGCTAAAAACAGCTTTTAGTTAATTTTATCACGCACAATTATTTCTGGAAATAAATAAACTAGCTTTGAAAGGTATTTACTGAATCATTAAGACTAAATGAACTCAGAAGTATTCAGTTCTAATTATTATAAAACCAACCGTAATGAAACAGCAGTTCTTAAAGGAAGATTTAGGTTACCAAGCAAACGTATAACAATTTTAGTGTTAAATATCCTATGCAAATAGACATATTGGAACAAAAAGCTATGTCAACATTTCAATAAAGGTTATGTTTACGTAATTTTATCTTATATTGAGAATGCAGATTTAAAATGAATACATTAGTTTGGTGGGGGCACCATATCCTTGCCAAAATAATGACTGAAAAGTGACAAAAAAGTACAAAACTGACAGGACATCTCGATTGTTGTAAATGATGACTGAAAAGTGACCAGTAAATACAAAACTGACAGAATATCTCGATTTTCGTGAATTTCAAGCATTTTTATTGTCCTTTTTATGCATCAAAATAAAATAAGTTTTTTTGTTTCATCGTTTTTTATTGATTAAAGTCTCCATGTTCACAATTGAATATTTCATACTTGTCGTATGGGTAGCATTAAAATGGCCGTAATTTGTGTCTGTGTAAATGATCTCCCATAAATTCTTTAAACGCGTAAGTAAACGTGGGAATCATTTGGATTTGTTTAAGCTATTGAGACATTTTCATTCATCCGGTAACAACAAATTCATATTTCTATTTCACTCTACATCATAACATAACACACGGACTACCACCATCTTTTTGTGAAAACTTATTTTATTCAAGTAAAAAATATAAATAAATAAAATATACAAAACAAACATTGCCTTGTCACGTGCATGTTTCCAACACAATGATTTAGTACACATGTTGTTGAATGTATGACCACATGTGAGCACTCTTAACTCTCGCTCGAGGTAAAAAAAAAATGCGACATAAATGGCAGGTCCTGGTAAAACAATGAAAAAAAACTTTCGTGATTTATTTCTTAATAAGAGGAAACAGCCTTATTTCAGAGGTTATTTAAGAAAAATAATATCACTGAATCCGTATACCTTTTTAATGGTAGAGTTAAGTATAAGTGTTTGTAAGAATCCGGCAAAATTGGAAAAAGTCATAAACATGACTGTCAAAACCCCACTGATCTGACATTGTAATATCACTTAAGGATACTCTCCCTATTTGAAAAAAAAACCAAACAAACAAAAAACATTATTTGATCTCTGCGTCACTGAATTTCCTCAGAAATTTTGCAATAGAATTTTGAAAAAAATAAGGTTTTTGACAGAGTTATCTACCCTTGAAATGTTCATTGTCAGTGCATTTCAATGAAATAATTACTCAATGCACCAACATGATATGGAAAATATTGTCTGTTTTCATTGATTCTGATGGTGCAAATAGTCAAATTACACTATCAAATTGATGGGTTTTCCATACTATGTTTCACCCACTGCCTGATTCTTACAGAGACTGAAACTTAAGTATTAGAACAATAAACCATACTGTAAATAACACATTATAAATCTTTTTTTAATGAACAAACACTCTAATAATTAGTTTGTACAACAATAATCTACATTAGTCTGGTCTAGTTTAAAATGTCAGCTATACACCAAGAATAATAATACCATAGGATAATTAATTGGAAAGAGCAAATAAACAAAATATTATCACGAGTGCTGAAAACACCTTGATTTAACAAATGAATGGAACATGTTCCGTGTACGCGTAAAATTTTCAAGCACTCTTGGCACGAGTACTCATATATTGTTATTTACGACGACCAATTGATTATCCTATTTATTATATAGATTTTATTCCTATTTCATCGATATTTTCAACATGAATTTCAAATTCTTTGATTGACGAATTGATATAAAAGTTGTCACGTTTTGGCGGGAGAAAATCCGAGAGTGAAAAACAAAACAAAACAACAAACAAACAAACAAACAAACCAAAAACCAAAAACCAAAAACAAAGCAAACAAATCACAACTCATACAAAAGAAAAACGAACAACACGATCTAAATTAAAACCCAGGTTCTCAAGAAGAGAAGGAACGACCGTATAATGGCGGCTTTAATCTCCAGGCAACATCGCATTGTCTTAGTAGTTCTTGCGTTAATCAGTCAACCGTATCTTTAAGAGCGGTACAATGGTTGCAATTTCTATAAAACCAAATGGGTTAAGAGTCATATAAGGAGAGACAATAGATAAAGTTGCATGCAATTATGGTAAACGATACTAGATGAACAAGATTTACAATTTTCATAGAACATTCATGAATGCAAATATATGGGAGATTAAATAATCAACCTGTGACAATGTGATAAAATATTAACTAAATTGTGAATATGTTTATATTTTATCTTTTTTGTGGTGTAATTGAATAAAGAAACTCTGGATCCCCACCCCACCCACCCCCCCGAAAAAAAAGTAAGGAGAACAAAAAAAAAAACCAAAAAAAAACAAAACAAAACGAAACAAAAACACACACACACACACACACACACACACACACACACACACACACACACACACACACACACACACACACACACACACACACACATATATATACACATACACTCACACAAACATAATTTACGGATTTCTACCAATAAATCATACCAATTTCAGTATTTTATAAAAATGTTCGGATATTACAAACAACTTTAAAAAGTTTGGAATTCTGTTTCACGCAGGTCTCAGCAATGATTCCAGTATAATTTTGTCTCTTCTTTTAGCAAATGTATGCGTATCCAATATTAGCTGTTTATACTGAGGCAAGTAATGTGTTATTTCTTCTTGTTGGTGCAATTTTGTATGCGACAAACTGAACAACAACAGCTTCTCCACGAGTATTACTAACGCAAACTCCGCTGAAAAAAATGCATCTACTGAAAAACGGATCGAAAAAAAATTCCATTTTTGACATTTCATAGACTTTCATCAACAGACAAACAACATATTGACACAATCAGGTCCCTTGAAACCGAGTTTGACATTGCAGATTGAAATTTTAATATTTAATTAATAATTCCCTTTACCAAACATGTATATCAACAAATAAGTCAACTATTTGAAGGCCAGTCGTTTCTCGAAGGCTTTTCATCTCGGTTGAATCAAGTTAATGCCTGAACAAAAAATACTATTACCAATTATCTGAATAGTCTGAAAACAAATTGGAAGGGAACGTTGCTATGCTATCTGATATGTTTTCTTATTGTTTTTTTTATTTGTTCTCATGGTAGATTTACAATTCAAAGTACACAGAAATCGGATAATATCATTTACGCACTGTGTCACTGCACAATGTCTCATTATAAGTTTCATCAAAACGGTGCATAGGAGAAGAAGTTATTCCGGACGATTATATCGCTTTAATTCCAGCTTTCTCAAAAACAGTTGAAATTCGGTCCGTTAAACTCCATTTCCAGATTTCCCATTACCGTTTTTTCTACCCCTACCTATACTCACGATGCCGTTAACATAAGGAAATGATTCATAGAAATTTAAAAATAAAGGTTGAAGATTGTATATGTTACAAAAAAAAAAATAATTTTCCTCACACTTGTGAGTATCGTCTTATTTACTTTTTTTTCTGTAAAAAGAATATGAGAGTCGTGATTTATTCATTTAGTGTAAAGTTTCGTAAGTATCAAGTAAAGTTGGAAAATCAGAAACATGAAGGTCAAAACCCAACCATTCTGGCAATATAATTTCACTCAAGAATGCTTTCTCTATTTGAAAAGACCATTATTTGATTTCAATGAAATTCAAACTCAATACACCAACATGATATGATGGTGTAAATAGTCAAATTAAACTTTCAAAATATCGGGAGTTTTGAAACCATGTTTCATCTACTGCCTAATTCTTACAGAGACTGACACTTAAGATACATTTGATATGTGCACCTTTGTTTATGATTCAACATAGACTTTACATTTCAGTTTCCGCTATATAGTTGACGTATTATACAATCTTAGTTTCGGGGCTTTAGTACATCGAATCTACCCAAAAGAACTTGAGATAAAGGATACTACAGACACTGTGAAATGAAATCAGCCTCATATCTTGACCGACACTTAGAGATCGACGGTAAAGAAAACTACTGACCAATCTTTACGACAAATGTGATGATTTTTCATTCAGAATTGTCTACTTTCCTTTCATCTGTGGCAACATCCCTTCAGCACCTGCCATTGGAGTGTTCATATCACAACTCATACGTTTTGCCAGAGCTTGTCGTAACTACGCAGACTTTTTGAATCGAGCTAGACTTCCTACTATTAGGTTTCTGAAACAGGGTTATGTTGCTGCAAGATTGAAGTCCTCACTAGAGACGTTTTATGGTCGTCATCATGAACACGTGGATTGTTACGGTATATCCATCTGCACCATGAAAACTGATTTATTCAACGTCATAGTTTTCCGTTCCTTGTTTGTCTACCCCGTACTTTATATTTTATGAGCAACTCGGTTCATGTTTCTAGAAAAGCAGAAGACCCTTATCCTTCCGGTGCACCTGGTCCATGCTCCCAGTTTTTAGTTGAGTCCGAGTTGGTCATTTACTTATGTTGCTTTCTGTGTATTATTTTAGTTACTTTATGTTCTCTGTTAATGTCTGGTCTTTGTCATCGAATTACATTCTTTTATTGCCGAATACATTACAGTTTCTGTGTGGCGTCCTGAAGGATTTCCAATTCCCAAACATATTTGGAATTAAGAAAGGTCCAAATTTAATTTCAAGTTTATGCCATTGTCTGTTTGTTAGTGTTATATAAAAAATAATGTTGGTTTTTTCAGCTTTTGAACTTGGTGGAAACAAAGGTCTAAGCTCATATTATTTCACACCCTCACAAAAAAAGTCATTGTGAAATAGAATATTTCATTATATGTCAATATCAATATTTCAAAATTTACTTTACACCTAAGCGTAGAAGATGTTTCGGTGTTTTAAAGTTTGAGGTTGTACTTATTCTTTGATGAATGCAATACATTTTCTGTGCGCTGGTTTTAAAACAGAAGTCATGATGGCTTTTGTTGTTGTTTCAACAAGATTTGTTTTCCATAACGTTTAACTGCTTTACTGATGTATTAGTTTAGTTTACTAGTTCAGAGTAATCAAGTGAACCATGGTTATAGCGGTAATCAAAAGAATGTTATCCAGGACAAAGACCAGGCATGGAAAACAGACATACACAACAAAGAACACAAAGCAAATACAAATGAGCAACTCGGACTCAAATTAAAACTGGGGGCATGGACCAGGTGCACCGGAAGGATAAGCGTCCTCTACTTTTCAAGAAACACCCGCCGAGTTGCTCATAAAAAGTCAAGTCCGGGGTAGACAAATGAGGAAAGAAAAACTATGACCGGTTGAATAAGTCAGTTTTCATGGTGCAGATAGATACACCTTAACGATCCACGAGATCTTCTGTAGTGATGACTTCAATCTTGTAGCAACATAACCCTGTTCCAAAAGCCTATTTGTTAGCGTTCTAGCGCGATAATTTCAGAAATGTACATGCTCATAAAGCCACGTTTAAAAAAGACGCATGAAACATTTTTCCTGAAATATTTGCTTTTCTCAAAGAGAAATTAAGACTCTAACGCCACTGAGAATGCAGATGGAAAATTGCGAGAGTAAGATTTCAAGTGATCTAACAAGGCTACACCCTTAAAATTTTATCTAAGCATGAGAATGATCAGTGATAACTCCAATCTAATTAGCGTATTCATTTTTCGTGCATGATGAATAGTTGTTCACCTTATACGACCTCGGCGATGACAGTTTGTACAACAGTTTAAAAGTCTTCGGACTTTTATTTGTCCTGTGGGTAAATGGTCCGATTTTAAACATCGATAAATTCTGAAAAAAGTGTTAATTCTATAATAGTTACGAAAAACTCTTCCGTTGTTCACTACTTATTTGGTTCAAAACTTTAAATGACAAAGATATTTATGCGATAAATTACAAATATACGTGTACGTCATGTCCTCGCCCTGGATGTCAAAACTTGTTTGCGTTTTCTCTTACTTTTGTGTGACTTCCAGTTGATGACGTTGTAAACTTAAACGATCCTATTATCAACCCGATTAAGATTGTACTGTCAATTATGCATTTCACAAATGTATTATCATTTTGCAATATTTATCCTCAAGTATTAAATGTTCAAAAAAAAAAGAGGAAGACCAAAGAACACCTGGAGGAGGGGTTTGAACTCTGAAGTGAAGAGAGTAGGACTAACGTGGAAGAATTGTAACACCATCGCCCAAAACCGAAGCGAATGGAGAGAAACTGTAGTCGCCCTATGTCCACCCATGGACGAAGTGGAATAAATCAATTAAATGTTCATAAGTTTATGTGCTTTATATATTTAAGAGTAAGGTATGAAACATCTTAATGCTTGAAGTTCTTTTGTTTATAAAACAAAAACAAACATAACCTCAGTTAAAATATTGTGTACATCAGAATTAAGACAAGACAGTTAAAAAATACAAACAAGTACAAATAACTTAATAAAGAACAACAAAATAGAAACATAGAAAAAAATGAAAAAAATACATCTCGCAAGTATAAATATCTTTGAATTTCTTTATTTGGTCTTGTTTCTACGCTAAAAATAGCGAAATTTTTCGGATATTTTCACTAAGTGTAAATGGATTTTTTTTCATTAAAACTATTTTTGTTTTTCAGCATATATTTAGTAGATAAAAATCATTCATAAAAATTCAACAAAATATTTTTCCTCAACTCCAAAATTTATTTAGAACATTTTATATGCACATGCTGAAGCTGCTTTATATCATGACTAGAAAGACTCGAACTCGTACCGCTCTAACATCTAAGGCAACACCGCATACACAGAGTTGAGTGCAAATTTGACAGCTCCGACATCATATGGAATTTTTCAGACTCCTATGCTTACATAATCTTCCCTGTAACTTAGTACCGATGTATGGTAGTACGGGACAACTCATCTAGGTGTTGTTATGTTGGATAGAGGATCAAATTAACGATACAACAAATCAATATTATACAAACGTCTCAGAATGTGACTACTTTATTCGCTACACTTTTCCATCGGATCAAATTGATATAGGGAAGATAACGTAAACATAGAAGGGTCTGAAAAATTCCCAACAGGACTCGAACTCGTGCCGCTGTGACATCTATGGTACATGTTACACCATCGTATATATAAATACATGAGTAAATATTTGTGCTTGTCGAATTTAGTCATTCTAAGAATTGGACAAAATGTGTCTAAGATGTGGCACATGAAGAAAAAAAAATCAAAACTGGTTTGAAAAGGTAATTGCAAAAAAATCCTCTATGAAAAATGAAAAACACTGATGTTCTTTATCATAAAATACTAACGTCAAAACATGAATTACACCTGTCGTTGACGATTTTAACTACATTCATTAATTATCTACAACCTTTTTTCATATTAAATAGTAAGTGTAAAATAATTATAAATCGTAAGTTATGATGCTATAATAGTTCAAAGTACTTTGAGGTATTTTAATATTTATGGCTTTTTGTAAAATCAACCATTGTGAAACGAGCATTTTTCAATGTTGTGAAAATTCGATCAAGGAAATACAATAGACACACACAACAAAGAACATGAAATTGCCAAAATAACACAAGCAAAGAAACAAAAAAAATATATATAAAAAATAAAGAAATAAAAAAAAAATGAGCAACCCAGAATCCACTGAAAGCTGGGGCAAAAATGAGCAACCCAGAATCCACTGAAGGCTGGAAACAAAATGAACAACCCAGAATCCACTAAAGGCTAGGAAAGAAATGAGCAATCCAGTATCCACTAAAAGCTGGGGAAAAATGAGCAAT
The DNA here is from genome assembly GCA_037379345.1 of Perna viridis. Classification (NCBI taxonomy): domain Eukaryota; kingdom Metazoa; phylum Mollusca; class Bivalvia; order Mytilida; family Mytilidae; genus Perna; species Perna viridis. Next base: position 26,729,737 of record CM074515.1, read on the forward strand.
CCAGTATCCACTAAAAGCTGAGAGCATGAACCAGGTGCATCGATGGGCACGCTCCTATTAGATCTGTTCTTGTAGATAAACCCGCTGAACTGCTAATAAAATGTCACATCTGGGGTATACTATGAAGGTAAACTATAACACTGTGAACAAATTGGTTCTCATGATGCAAATGGATACGCCATAGCGATTCACGAGTTCTTGACGAGGTCCATAGGACCATAAAACTTCTCTAGTAATGTCTTCAATCTGGCAGCAACAAGACAATTTTCCATAAGTCTAATTGTAAGAAGTCTAGCAAGGTACAAAAATATCATGCAGTTACGGCAAGCTATGCAAAACGTATTAGCTGTGATATGAAAGCTTACTTTCTAGTAGGTACTATAAGATGTTAATACAGCTGAAGCGGAAGTTGACAATATAAAATGAGAAGCTGTCGTGTTTGTCATATAGAAAGCATAAGATATGAGTTGGAGAAAGTATGTTATAAGAATTTTTATGCACAGTTGATAACTAAAGTTGCATATGCCGGTTAATTGAATAAAGAATGACTCGAGCGGATGCCGGTTTTTATTCATGATAGTACGAACAATTTTAGCTTCCGGCGATACTAGGAGACTAAAAGTTCCTTTTTTTGCCAGACACCTAGTTTTCTGCTCGTTGTGATCAAGTTCTGTAAGAAATGAAGACGGCTAATATTGTAATCATGGTAACGATAATAAAACGTCAGAAATATCTGTCACATATAGATCACATACAGTCGTTTTAATTACGAAGTTATTTACTTGTTTGGGTATATAGACTTGTTAAAATAATGTATTTGTAAGTATATCCATGCTGTCTTTCGTGCCTCTGTCCTGTTTCACTGTATAAAAGTACATTCTTAATTGTGTGGCCTTATAATGAATGTTTGTGTTATGCATGCTTTGTTTTGTTCCGTATGTTTTGTATTTCTTTCATAAAATATCAGTCGGTTAAAGAGCTCAAAAGAGCTGATGTTTGTATTGTTTAATTGAATACACGGTATGCCGACTTCAAATAACATTTACTTTACATCATTTTACCTTACACAACGGAAGTAATAACGCTAATAATATATTATTAGATTATCATTCATTTTGGAAATAGTTTGAATTAAAAAGAGATCGTATGTGCGCTTTCAAAATTGAAGTATATTAAAGAGTTTATCATGTGGGAACCAGGAAAAATAAGGAAGAACAATGCCACCTACATTCTACCCTTAAACTGAACATCAACAGATAGAAACAATTACTTGTCATGTCTATGTGATTTTGAAATATTTATTGACATTTCCCCAGGAATTTTCCTCAGTTTCTTTCTCTGGTTATGACATTCTTGTCATTCGATTACGGGAATAGAGCCGTATCAATCAACATTTTTGTTCGAGTAATTTCATATCAGTTAGAAGCATACATTACGTAATAAATCAATCGAGTAAGCATATCTCAAAAACACAGCAGTCATTAGTTTTATGAGAAAACGTTTATATCAATGGCGACAGTAAGGTTTACACAGTTCCACCTTGAGGCTTATCAATATATTAAACAAACCAAAACAAAACAAAAATAAAACAAAAATGAAACAAAAACAATAAATAAAAAAACAGTTAAATATAAACCGTTTTTAGAAAGCACGTGAAAAATTAAAACAAACAGAACAAAAATAGTAACTGAAAAAAAAACACAATAACAAAAACGCGGTATGAAAAAAACACATTTTAACAAATTGCTCAGTTTTCAATATGTTCTTGTAGAAAGGCGTAACAAAGTACTGCATAGTCACAATACAGACATTAAATCTTTCAAGTTGTGATGTTCTTATTGTAAGGAACACTACAAGCAGATGACAGTAGTAATGACATATTCTTATTATAAAATGTTTGATTTAATTTGGGTTTTAAGCTATTATCACCTAGGGTCATACAATTCATTACAAAAGTTAGGCAGTTACACGTTTATGTTTTCCAACAGACATTTTGATAAAGATAAAAAATAGAAAATTATCTATGTTATTTCTGCCCATTCACTTTATCCAACGAAATAAAAAAAAATGAACATGTCAATACGTTTTGATTTTATCAATAAAAAAGAGGCAGTAATGAATTATTCGTGAATAAATCACACACATATGCTGTGACAAAAGTAGAGCGAATGTGTGCATTCTAATCCTATATTTATAAGATTGATTGAATAATTGTAGCTCAATGTATTTAGGATAATATTTTATGCACGTTGAATCAATGCACTTCTAGAAAAGCAAAGGACGCTTACCCTACCGGTGCATCTACTCCATACTCCAAGTATTTAACGGAGTCGGGGTTGCTCATTTGCTTTTCTTTCTTTGAGCTGCTATTTCAATTATTTCATTTTCTTTATTGTTTGTGTCTTTTTTTCTATCTGGTCTTTTTTCTTGGAGTTCATTCATTCTTGTGATTTTTGCTCGACGAAATATGTGTTTTGAACGAGTCTGACACGTGAGCAGGATCTCCAATGCGCTAGGTCATAAACGCAAACGTCGTCAGGTAAGCGTGTCACCTTACCAGGACACAATATTCTGATATATCGTGTGTTTGGCGGAAAAGTTACTACCAATTTTAAAATCTGAAATGTGACTTGATCAAGAATGGAGCCCACGAACTCATTCATAAAAAAAATGAGTTTCGCAACCGTTTTGCTCCCCTCTTTACTTCAGTTTCTGTAAAAAAAATAAGACAAAGAGCGCAAATAACATTTATTAGGCATAAACTATTTTGCAACACAACTGCAACTCATAATAATGCACAGATGATATAAAACACATGATTTGCATAAGTACAGAATTTCTTCTGAACAGTGAGTATATCATACACTTTTCTCCATTAAATAGCTAAAAAGTTGTACGTAATAATTAAAATTTCATATAAAGAATATAAGTCTAGCAGTAAATGACGTAATATTTTCACATATATTTTAAAATAAGCTTAAAAAAATAATATTTGTAGGTTAACATCAAAAATATAAAATTGCAAATTTGTAAAACAAACTAAAACTTTGTGTTACGGTGTAATAGCAAGATGAATATTCAACTTATGAATAAGCAAACTGGGATATCATTATTGTAAAAGTAATAAAATCTTAATGTGAAAGTACATAAGCTGAGTTAAATTTGTAAGCATATACAACTGTTTTTATATAAAGGCTTACATGTAGATAATTACCTTCCAGCTGTCACAAATGAGTAATGTAGTAAATTTAAAGCTTATTAACGACTAATGTTCATTTTTATTTTTAAAATTAGGTGTTAAGACTTACCCCTTTCATAATATAGTAAAATTTCATCAAGTGATCCTGAACTATTATTTTTAGCTGAGGTCAGTTTTTTAACACTGTGTTTTATTATGTCCAATAAAGTGATATCAACACTATATATGACTGTTGTTTTTCTTTGAAAGTGTTTAATTTTCAATGAATGTGTATAAAAATTGTTCATGCATTTCATTTATACTTTTAACAAATAACATGATCAATAAACTATGAATTTCACTCAGTTCTGTAAACTATCAGATGGGTCGATTTGCCAAATTTGTCTATACTTTCTCAGTCGGTTATATTTACTATACTTTTGGGACATTGAAAGAACATTGAAATTTAGATTAAGTGTACAGTCATATGAGATGTGCTACATGTAACAACTTGTTGATTTTTCCATATTTCAGGATAAATAAGGTTATATTCATGTTGTTTGAGGTCGAACTTAAAAATAATTTTAAAAAATGAACAAGTAGAGGAATATTGAAATTTACCGACAATGCGTAACTAGCAGTATAAAGGGTAACAATTTGGTTAAAATGCCGATAGCTTATTTACTTAGAGTTATTTCTGTTTGTTTTTCAAGTTATACGTGGCCTATATTTATCTATGAGAAGTACAATAACCTTAACAAATATGATAGAACAGTCTTAGATTTCAGTAAATGTGTGTATACAAAAGTAAATATAATCTCGATTTAAATGTAAAATGGGCAAAATTAATATCGGAGGAAGACATTTAAGAATAAAAATAAACATAGTGTAAATTATTTAAACATAACAATTCTATTACCATTTGAATGTTGAATCTAAAGCAATTGTTAAAAAGAAGGAAAATTAGATGAATGAATTATGTGAAATGTCGACATTTATTGAAAAAAAAAAATTTTAATTCGATTGTATCTTGATACGATTTGGGCACTAATTCAATGACTTCAATTCTTCAGCGTGAAAGATCTGGACTTTTGTGTTCTATTAAAAAAAATTCTGTACCAGTGCAAAAATAAGACTTGTCAAATAATATCGATGATCTCTTTGTTTTTACATTACCGACGTTCTATACTTCAATTGATGTCATTATGATCTGATTAATCAAATGTATGTAAATGTTCTAATATTTTGGATGACCTTAATAGTAAATTCAATGCATTTCTATTAATTGCAAAGTCCTCATTACGTTTATATGTATGAACTTGACTAATGACATCAGATGGTCTCATTTCAGTTTGACAGGAACTGATCTGCAGCAATTACGGAAGTTTAAAATACGAGACCTCTCGCCCCTCAGACAAGCCGTCCCAAATCTATCATGATCTAGGACATCACTCAAGTTATGATAATTGACTTTACTACGTGTATCGGTAAAACCTATCTAGCTTATTATCTCATTCTTTACCAATTGAACATGTTTATTATTAGTCAGTGTATAACAGAACCAACTAAATAAAAAGTCAAGCTTTTATCATTCATGAAATATTCAAGCATTATTTCATGATTCTTTAACTTGTCTAGAATATATGCAAATATGAAGTCTGTTGCAAACTTTTTTTCTAGAAAGTATGGAATGCATGGAAAATCATTTATAATTGATATTTTTATATTTTTTCTTCTGCTAAATGGTTGATCTAAAACATCAAGGATAAATCATTCATACTAAATTTGCTTTATTTCCCCCATAGGAAATGTATGAAACTAACATTTTTTGAATTGTTTAATAAAATAGACATTTCAGCGGAAGTATGGAAACACGGGGGATTTGCTATAGTGATCAATATAATCATGAAATGCAAATACTATAAGATTAGTTGATTATCATAAATGGACCTTTTAGGAAATAGATATTAACGTGGTTTGAACAAATGACATGAAAAAATTAATTTGAATGGAATATTTATCATTTTACAAAAAAAATAATTGTGATAGTTTTTTTTTTTTAAATATTATTAATAATGGATCAATGACTGGTATTGAAGGTGGAAAATTAGAAGAAGAAAATAAATAAAGGGTGTAGCAGCTGGTATTTTTGGATTGTTTTTTATGACGCATGTTTTTTTGTAAAACAAGGAGTAACGGAATCTTTTGAAACCACACTTAGTATCATAGTTAGGAAATAAATATCCAGAGACGCGGAAAACCTGTCGTTAAGAGATTATCCAAGCAATTAATAATAAAAGCTTCCGAACAATAACAATATAAGGAGGTGGTCGTCAAAACAGTAAAAAAAATATTTATTAAGCCACAGCATCAGTTTAATTTCTAAGGGTTAAAATACCTTGGAGTTTTTGCAAGTTGGAACTGTAATCGTTATATGCTGATTGTATCTACTTTCATGAAATTTTCTAGGGAAATGGAGGTTAAAAGGGGAATTATGGCTATACACATTGTAACAAAAATCTCGGACAATTTCGAGTTTGTTTTCTCACGGCTAACTTTATATATAGATGCTGGTAAATTTTTCGATGACTACATCTCTAAACAAAAATTGGATACGATATTGGTTTTTGTCTTGATGAGTTTAATTTAAAATAATACGGTGGACCATATAATTCAGGTTGGCTTTGTACTTCGACTGAAAAAGCATTATACATTTGACAAACAAACAAAAAACAAAACAAAAAACAAAACAAAAAAAAAAAGAAAGTGCATTTTATTTTTAGCCTTCATGTTTTGACGTACACCCGCTAAGGAATATGCAATACAAGACTGATATAAAGTCATAACGTTTGTCGAATAATTGTGTCCTGAGCAATCCCTTTTGATCTCTAAGATAGGTCAATATATGAGACTGACTTCATAGTGTCTGTAGTGTCCCTTTTTTGGGAAAGATGCGTTGTATACAATCCCTGAACCTACGATTGTTGAAAAACCACACGTTATCTATATATAAGAAACTGAAATCTTTTGGATGAGATCAGCAATACAGTCAGCCTTATAAGAGTGAACGACTATGTGACCGACGAGCAAAGTGCAATTTGTTTCCATTGGAATGTCGACTGACTTTTGAACAAAAATGTTACGTCTTCTTTGGTATGTTAAGAAGATGATCTGTAATAATTTCATACTAATTATGGAGAATCGCTATCAAGTTCTTTGTATTTGTATCTAGATGTTCCATCTCTTTTAGAGATACAACAAAGCATAGTGGTTTGGTGTCGAAATGTCAACTGATTATGGGAAAAGTAATTTAAAGAGTCAAACGCGTAGGTCTTAATGCTATTTTATTTCGATAATATTCTAAGTCTCTAAAAGCTCTTTCAATTTTTCCAAGGTCCACATTGAGTTGATATCACTATAGAAATAAGTGTCAAGGTAGAACTGTAGACACTCTTTGACAGTTGTTATTATGGAAGGTAACTTCGAAAGATGCCTGACAGGACATTTGCAGTTCCAGCAATAGTTGAAAATTTACGATGCAAATGGTGGTGTATAGAAATATAAAATAATTGGCATGGATTACTTTTGGAATTCGGCGTAATTTTGTCTTTGACGTTTTTATGATGGAGGATGTTAGGCAAATCAAAATCATTTTCATCTATGCTAACAATATGGAGGCAAATGCTAAGGACGAGTTATCTTTTCCATCAGTGGGCTCTGTTAGAGCAGAGAAAATCGCTACTAAATTTTGTGGTATTACAGAAGCTAAAACACATAATATTATCCAACAATTTTGTTATACATGTCCTTTGATCATCTTAATATACCTCGCCAAATCAGTCAATAAGATCACCGTCACGCAGACCCCTTTGCCCCTATTTAATAATCCTCATACGACTCCTCATTCCAATGATGGAAAGACCAGTGGCCCTTCTTTCGGATATTGTTAAAATATATATCATTCCCTTAAGATGAAAGATGTGTATCTAAACAAAAATATTTCTCTAGCCCTTATATATATGTTTATTATGACGTAACAACCTGTACTTAATACCAGATTTCTAACCAACAATTTTGATTGATTCAACTGCCTTTCCATTATCGGCTTCATGCCAAACATCTCGTTATGAGTATGTCTGACAAAACTAACCTAGCCCTTGAACGTTTTAGTTCAAGTTTTAACATGTATGTTGTCCAAGTACTACTTCGTTGAATTACTGCTATTTCATAGCAATATGTCCAAAATAGTGAATGTGGTAGCCTGCACTTTGTGTTGATCCCTGGGTATTGTTTTGGTCCAGCATACGCTGGGGTGCCTGAAACTCAAGAAAGATGATGCCCATGTTATTGGCTGAGTTGTGACTGAATGATCACTGAGTGCCTTCATGGCTTTTGTCGACATGTTCTATCGAATAATTGGTTGATAAGTTGCTACCTGGATATCAATATTTGATTGTGCACTTCTATATTCTTCGTTGGCATACGCACAGGAGCAAATTCTATAAGTTTATGAGTTTTTCTGTGTTTTAGAGCAGTAGACATAATACTTTGCGTTTTTCGAGAGTTCTTTCTTTGACGTTTCGTTGGTTCGATGGCCGACAAAAATAGGTCGGTTCTGAATTGTCTATGTATGAAGTACCATACTGAATGCGGCTTTCCGATGTGTTTCTGTATGTAAGTCACCTGACTTGTGTGTATGTACATATGGGTTTCAGGTATGGTGTACGCATAAAGGCACATCAAGAACTTTTACCAAGGATAAAAAAAAAGAGATGGGATTAAAGTTAATAGAAAGGTTTGAAATCACATCTAGATGTACATGAAGAATTAATTATTCTATCTTCTAATGATAAATTATCTAAATAAACGATTAAACATTTAACGTTTAGCCCCCTTTAAATCGGGGTATTCTCTTTGTTTAAAATGTATAGGATGTAGGGCAATGTTTTCCCTGTTACTTTAGATCTTTAATAAATGACTTTTTTTTCTTTAGTTTCTGCCATTTATTATCACGCCCATAAAGAAATATGATATACCCAATAATGTTAGATGCATAAAAATTACAACCTTTGAAAGGGTTTGGGTAAAGCAATGATAACAAAGCATATTCTAAAAAATGAAATGAATGCAAACACATAGCTGTAAAACTATAGATAAGGTAATTTAAGCTTATTTCGAGAAACTGAAGACTGTAATCATATAAACCAAAATGATTTATAGTTTTTTTACCATTTCATTACGAGTAATTATACGTATTTGTTTTATCAGAAATACTCTGGTACCATATGTCGTTGACGATGTTTTGTCCTATTTTACAAATCAAAATTAGAACTCCAGATGATAAGGGTTTTTCTAGGACAATGAAACAACTGTTTTGTATTTTTGTTATCAGCTTTACATATTTATTACACCAATTTATTGAAATAACTATTACAAATTATCATGTAAATAGGTCAATTCATAACCAGAAACATTTTGTGGAGCATTCAGACTTTCTGATTGAAGGGAACCTCGAATGAAAGAGAAATTCTGAATGAACCACGAACATTTAACCCGGTGAACTAGATTGGTCATATTAGGTCTCAGTCTTGTATTTTTTGTCCTATAGGCTTCTATAGTATGCCTTAAATTTTCATAATTTAAAAAAATAGACAAGGAGTTTCAATCTAACTTTTGACCATGTTTTTCCGTTCAGGAAATGTCTGAAATAATTTTTAGGTCCATTTTAGAAAAACAAATGGCACGAACTTTGGTGCAGCAGTTCAGGTCGAACTGCAAATAGACTTCTTCTACTTTCAAATGATAATCATTTGAGAAGAACAAAAAACAGGAAAGACAAAAAGTAAGGGCACAATAGTTGAGCCTTCATGTTTGTTCTGACGTACACCCGCTCAGGAATATCTAATACAAGACTGATACCATAAGTTGTAAAAATCTCGATCGACAACCAATTATATCGATTACTGTTCTTTCTTTTAATAAAAACAAAATCTTTCAAACTCTTACCGGTTCGTAGTTTGAGCTATATAACATATATCTTAATTTACTCTAAGGTTCCGAAATGTAACAAACGAAAATAAGTCATGTCTCAAAAGTGGCAATAAAGTGACCGTCAGTGCCGAAAAATTACGCATTTCCTTTAACTAACATAAACATAATTAGGTAAAAATAGCTTCACTTTTTCAGATACTTTTCTATATTTTTCAAACTTCTTTCAAAACTTATAGAATAACAGCTGTTGGAGGGTTTGCAGTCCTTGCCTCATATCCTGATCGATCTTAGCAATCGATGGTAAGGGAAAACTATTGACCAAACTTTACGACAAACGTGACGAATTCTTATTCAGAATTGTAAACTTTCCTTTCATCTGTGGCAACATCCCTTCAGCATTTGCGTATGGAGTGTTCATATCACAACTCATACGTTATGCCAGAGCTTGCCGTAACTACGCGACGTTTTGTATCGCGCTAGAGTTCTTACAATTAGGCTTCTGAATGAACTCATGGATCGTTACGGTGTATCTATCTGCACCATGAAAACTGATTTGTTCATCGTGTCATAGTTTTCTTTTCCTCTTTCGTACACACCGGGCTTGACTTTTTATTTGCAACTCTGTGGGTGTTTTTGGAAAAGCAGAGGACGCTAACCCTACCGGTGCACTTGGTCCATGCTCCCAGATTTTGGCGGACTCCGAGTGGCTCATTTACTTTTGTTACTTTGTATGTTTTAGTGGGTTATTTTTATGTTCTTTGTTGTGTTTGTTTTCCATGTCTGGTTTTTATATTTGGATGACAATCTTTTGATTTCCGCTTGATTCTTGGTTCCCTTGATTGATCTTTAACTGAAAGAAATGGAAACGACCTATATATATGAAAAAAATTCGTGAAAGGTTAGATTTGAAAACATCTTCTTCGATATATTTGGAAGATGATTTTTAATTATTTTTACAACGTATGAGGAATTTCTACCAAAAACTACGTATTTGTCTTTCTTTTTTGGGTAACAACGATGTATAATGTTCTTGAGGGATTTAAACTGATTATGGGGAATAGATGCTATGGTATTCTGATAATAATCTTGAATAGAGGTTTCCTGAAAATCTTTCGAAATTTTCAGGATCCACATTGAATTTATACCACTACGGGAGAAACAAGTGTTGTGGTAGGACTGCAGACCCTCTTTGACAGTTGTGAGTACAGAAGTTAAAAGTTTTGAAAGAGGTTTAGTGGTACATTTTGCAGATCTAGCCATAAAAGTTGTTTGTATGGATTCTTGTGGAGTTTAGGAATCCAGTACATAGACGGTAAATCACAATCATCGTCCTTGGTAGAGAGACCAAACGAGGATAGCACAGATTTATGGTTTTCCACAATCTCTTCGTTGGAGAGTGTGGTAGCAGTATAGGTCTTATCACTGCCATTATTTTCTACGTCTACCTCTGATAATAAACATTGGATGTAAAACGTTTTGCAGACAAAAACAATGTTGTTTTGGGGCTTTGTCTGTTGGTATGACAACATATTTGTCACGTATAGTAGACAATGTTTTTGCTACATTGGCGTCTTTGAAAACTGATGTAGCTTCCACTGATTGACCTACTTAAAACTTTCATTCGTTTGAAAATTAAAGACCTCACGGCCTTTGACCACTCTGACAGAGAACCAATGTCTTCTTGTTCTCGTTTTATCCATTTTCTTGCATAGTCCTCGACGGCATCCATAAGAACTTTAAAGTTATTATTCCAATTTATGGAGCTTGGTTCAACGGTACTTGGGACATTTAGAAAGGATATTACGCAGAGATTCGTTTTCGATTATGGTTAAATCTCCCGTAACGAGGTGACCGGAAGGACCTTATTTGAATGGAGAGTCTTGGCAAGAGCAGTCAGGTGGTTGCACCTTGAAATCCTCAATATCGAGGTTCTGCAATAGCCTTTTATAATTGAAAATTTTGGAATTTTGTTGGTGACGTTTTTTGTGATGGAGGATTTTAGTCAAATTAATTGCATTTATACCTTTGTAAACGGTAGTCGAAGAAATGATCGTTTTTCTTCATCTTGACTTTTCACACAAACTGGTTTAAAGAGTCTGTGGAAACCAATATCCAAAATGATGGCAACAAGTCTGTATAATGATGAGGTAGGGTCAGAAACAGGAGTGTCAAGACTTGTCTTGTAAAGAGAGTGTAGTACAGTGAAAGGTATAGAATAAAGTTTGGTTCTAATGCGATGAAGTCCAAGAGGTTTGTGTATGAAAGGAAGGAGACCATCTATGGAGACATCATGCAACTTAGGTGACGTATAGTGGCGATGGCCATGACTCCTTTCCCGTCTTGGATTTTTGTCAAATAAATTCATCACATTTATGCTATTGTTATATTGGCTTGAAACGTTTCCTATACTTTTGATGTTGTCATTGCATCCGTAAGGTATTGCAGTACCTAGTCTGCGTATCAGTGAATAATAGTTCAATAATTACCCAAAATGACTCACCAACGACGTCTAAGTGCAGATTACATTTCACTTCCAATAATTTAGTCGCGTTAGTCTGTTTTTTTATGTATTTGTACTTAATAATTTCTTTTTTAACCTTAATTTTAATCAGATCGGTCTACGACTTGGGATGAACATTGACATAATGTAACATGTAATTGATTATAAAACCAAATTATCCATTAACTACTTTATGGGTTTCCATTAATTTACAGATATTCAATTTTTGTGGACATTAGTTTGTAGTACCAATAATAGAATAGAATTAAACCTTTATACCTCAGTTTACTTCTCAAGTAAACTTTCATCTTGCAAAATTAGAATTTCAAGAAAATATTCATTTGCCGTTACTTCCTTGTTCGTTAAAAATGAATAAAGTTCATAATTACTTTTTATGACAAGAAACATATTTTTCTTCGATTCTAAACATAAACTTCTTACTGACTTTTAATTTTACTGTATAACTTATCAGGGCACTGAGTATTTTATCAAATTACATGTTTCGGTGCCAAGTGACTTCTGTTCCATGGACAATTACATGAAGTCATATATGTTTATCAACGAGGCTCATGCTTCTTGACGCCATTTTCAATGACATTCATTCGTCTTTATTACTTTATGTATTTATCTCACAATTGTAAATGGTATTTGTTTCTGTTCAAATGATTGTTATTCGCCGTTCCTTGTAAAGATAGGCTTATAGTACATTCCCTTTTCCGAAGTGTATTCTTCTTTTTAAAGAAAAACAAACAACATCACCTTATTTTCCTTAACGCTTACTGCACATTTTTCTGTAGTCTACATTTCAATTCCAGTCCAACTATTCTACCAAAGTACGTTTGGAAAAAAAATATAGGGTCAATGGGTAATTTATGAAAGTTCTGTTGCAATATTGTGTATAAACGGACAACACTTTATAACAAAATAACCATTTACCTTTTAGTTTCATGATATAGGAGGAATTACACTTGTTGCAGACTTTTTGGTTATTTGAAAAATTTTTTTTTTTATTTAGGTTATACGCTGGTGCATTAACTTCGTTTACCTGTACGTTTTTTTTCTCAAGCTAACACATCCTCTGCACCCATATCAGGTTTATTCCGATTAACCAAATATGTTCATCGTATTGTGTATCAATACAGCTTGAATGCCTTGTATAGGCGTAAACACAACATGTTAATCAATACATATCTTAGAAAGGCGTTAATGTCACATTCCTGTGTGCGTTAATGGGAAACGTAGTAGTTGTTTTACAATTCATCATTTTCTTAATACAATGAGACTCTCTATTTAAAAAAATCTTCATCAATAAATCTAAAAAGCTTGTTTTGACAATTACTATCCTACTTCTTATAACGATGATTTCCTCCCTATATAGTAAATAGGAATTGTACTCGCAGAGTACTGTACCGTGTTACTAATAACGTCTAAATTACTCAGATAATATTAATCTCCATTAGCTTAAAGTTCTCTTGTTGCAAATGGCTAGTCAACAGTCGCCAGCTTTTGTTTGATTAAGAAGGAAATCGTTGGCAGTGAAAACATAATTCAAGTAGTTCTATATCATATCCAAATAAATTCTATAGTCGTGTAAATAATAGTATTATATTTTAAGATATTTTTCTTCGTATGATTGACATTTTGATTGCTTATTAACCCACGTATTTGGCATTATGGTTGTAAAATGCTACACTGGCATTAATAAGCTTTACAATCAAAATAAGTTTCAAAAGTTTCACTTTTTATGAGCAACTCGACGGATGTTTCTAGAAAAGCAGAGGACGCTTACCCTATCGGTGCACCTGGTCCATGCTCCCAGGTTTTAGTGGAGTCCGAGTTGCTCATTTGCTTTTGTTACTTTGTATGAATGATTTAAGTTACTTTATGTTCTTTGTTGTGTATGTCTGTTTTCCATGTCTGGTCTTTGTCCCTAGATTGCATTCTTTTGATTACCGCTATAACCTTGGTTCCCTTGACTACTCTTTCCATCGCTATTTTTTTTATATATAGGAAGAACCTATATGTACTATTTTTTTTTCTAAATTATATCTTACATCAGTGATTATGCTTGCTCTTTTATAGATGGTCATGGCGTCTAATATAAGACCAAAGTTTTCATAGGATACAATATAAAAACAAGATTTTGTTTTATAAAAAAATATTGATTGATTTGTATGACTTATCACACGTTCGTTTTGTATTTTCACTATTGTTTTATATATCTGTTCGTTAGTTTGTTTATTGCTTTTCTAGGGTACGATTCTGGATTGGTCCAAATTAACAACAGTTCTCTTAATTAGCGTTAAATTAGAAATTAGGAGAATTTTTTTTAACACGACAGCAACAATAAATAATTATTATTATTAGAAATAACAGTAGTTATAACTTTTATCACAATATTTTTGTTGCTGTTGTTTATTTTCACAAGTTTCTAGTTGGAATTTCAAATATCAGTAGCCAATAATGTTTTTCGAGTAATGATTTTGAGTATTTTATTTAACTCTCTTTTCGACAAGATGTCTTTTAATTTTAAACTCGGGTACATTTTTGTCAAGCCTTGTTCACAGTTTGAGCTATCGTTATTATTATTATTATTATTATTATTCATGTTGATAATATTGTTGTTACTGAATTTTCAATAACAAACATTTTGCTCTTTTAACATTGTATTGAGTGGCTTTAATTGATGTAGACCGTATCATTACAATGAATATCATAACTTTAACGCTTTCTGGTCATACAACAATGTGGATCCGATGTTTGATACATTATCATATATAGTGTACAGTAAATTGGGAAGTGAGATATGGAAATGTGAATCTAATCAGATGACGGATGCATCATGTTGTCAATATATCGAATGCTGCTTAAGTGTCAGTTTTTGATATGGAAATAACGGACCACTAAAACGATCTGATTGTATTCATCCGTATTCTTTAATGATATATTTTCAATTGTACTATCGCTAAAGTTTCAATGTACATGTAGCTTCATAGAAAGAAACTCCAACGATGAATAAGCTCTTTTCTAAAAGAAAAGTGCAAATTAGATTGTCAGCGGTTGTGAATAATTGCTAACATATTCATTTCTTTTCTTATAGAAGTACATCCTGTAATTTCTGAATAATGTATCTGGGGTTTTTATTGATTAGAGCATAAGTACTAATTATGCATAATAAACATTCCATAAGCCGGGTGGGGACAGTGCCTACAAAGCCAACATCTGACTCTTATGTACATAAAAAGAATGGATATGATATGTCAAAAAGACAACAACCCCACCGGGATAACAAAAATGCCGCGGGGTTTATGTACTCTTCCTTAAAATCTAACCAATGTGTGAATATAAGTATAATTTACAACTAAATATAGACACCGTTTGATATTTCTCTAAATGTATGTTTTACTTATTGGCATTAACCGGTTATTTTAGAGGTTAGCATGAACCGGTTTCTCTGTCCAATTATGATTTTATCTACTTCAAAACATTTGGAAATAAAATTTAAATTGTTATGTAGTAATAAGGTAATATAACCCCTGGTATACCACAATCTTATTTTAGAAAACAATTTTATGTCCATCGGCTAGAGCTTATAAATGAAACACCTATAGACCTTGATAGAAATAATCAAAAATTTGTGTATGCTAACATAATGCTTGAGCAAGTATACTTAATTAGATCAACTGAATTTCTTCTTTATATAAGAAGACATAACCTATTAACAAACGTATTTGTCAAAGTACCAAATTAGTTCTTTAGAGCTTAAACTTTTTAAGGAATATAAAATACATTTTAATATTGTTTTACTGATAAGAATAACTCACCGTCCAAAGCACAAGTGTTTGCCTCCGGATCTAAGTAGGGTTCGTGATGTCCGTGTTCGTTCACGTTTTAGTTCTTTTTATGTTGTATAATTTTCTCTTCATTTGTTATCATTTAACTGTCGCTGACGGCGTCTTGTCCATGGGTTTCCCCTTTTTAAATCTACTTAAAGTTTAATCCTTGCTTTCATTTCTATGTTCAATTTATTTTCTGAGTTATGTTTGTGTTATCTGATTTGTCCATTATATGTAGTATTTTGGTGGTCGAGGTGTTTTTTTTCGTGAATTTCCTCTCCTTTGTTCCTACGAAATGGCTTTGTTTGATACTTACATTTATGTCGAATTCATTTTGAAACTATAAATCTGTGTTTTTTTCTTTCGTTACAAGTTGAGTAGACATGTTAATATGCAAATCGAACAAAATCTTGTATCCAAACTTAACTCTTCGATAGACGTTGTTTGCCTACCATCATCCCGCGAGATTATGAGAATGGAAATGATGAATATGTCAACTAAACAACAACCCAACTGGTATAAAAAAAATGTGAGTTCAAGGCCACTGTAATTACATCTGAGATCATAATGTATCTTTTAAGCCCACACGCAATAGAAAACAAGAGGGCAAACGACTCGAACAAACATAGCTTGTCAATTTTTTTGCTCCACTTTATATATTTAAAGTTTCTCTTTTTTTTAAAAAGAAGTTGAATGACGGTAACAATATGAAAGGTCTTTAATTAACGTAGGACACATACCATTCATTGAGTAAGTTCATTTTGTGTGTGTGTGTGTGTGCTTCCATTTCTATAAGTTCAAGTAATTTTGTTAATAAAGTTAACCTTCCTCTTCATAATTCTATTTGAAACCATTCAATTTTACCGCGATTCGTTTTCTTTAAAATCAATATTTGTTTTTATACAATATTCCTTATAAAGTCAAAATTTTTAAGTTATCAATTCTGGTTTAAGAAGTAGTCTTTGTAAGAATCATGCAAATTATGTAAAATGTGATGCACCCCCAAATAGGCTACACATTTTCATTTTTGTTATTAAGTTGCTTTATAGGTCTATATGATGAAATGTATAATTATTCATTCGAATCTGCCTGCCCTTAGTAGACAATCCACATTGAAAATCCAACAGTTTCTATTGTATTCTATTGTCATTTACAGAGTTATCTCCCTTGGTTATATGAAAAACCACATGCCAATGTCAGTAAACTATACAATTTTGAACAAAATATAAAAAAATAAAAAACGTAGGCTTTTCAACAATGTATCACATTTTGTATGAATCTGAGCTGGAGTGCTACTTAAATGTGCCAATTTCACAGATATATTCATCGCAAAAGAACTGCATAATATTTGAAGGTTTCTCATCCTCAATCTAGATTTTAGTGTTGCAAATGGCTGTTTCAGACTCGTGCGTCATTTGTAATTTTTCTTTGCGATCCCACGATTGACGTCTCTGATTTATTCCCAACCCAATTCCCGTTTTTTTTCATTTAGATGGCTAAATTGTTTATTTTGTAATGTTCCAAAAAATGCTATGTTTGTGATATTTGATTACCTCATATCTTTAACATATCTAACATTTAAATCCCAAAGGATAATTGTCTTGTTGGATGCAAAATCAACAAAAGAAAAATGCGAATAAGTGCCTTTTAAATGCTTTAAATAGATAAGAAACAGTGTCGTTTGGGACTCTGGAGATTTGCAAAAGAAATCCATTTTTTCTTAACATGAAACTTACTAGATAATATAACAAAATCAGCATAAATATAAAGATAATTCACTCATTTGAAATGTCAAAAAGTACTTTTAATGTCATGATTGTATTGACAAAGAATTATTGTTTTTTTCCTGTTCTTCAATGCCTGGATCAAACTTGAAATTAAAAATTAACACTTATCGTTCAAATGCATGTGTATGCTATCAGGCTGGAACGTTTATGTGGTACTAAGTAGATTGATAAAAAAATTTTCTTGAAAGTAAAACCCGAAAAGAACACTGTTCAGCAAAGACAATAGCATTTTGACAGGTCTTACTACTATATGACCAATTATACTTCCAAAAGTTGTATAAGTTTGAAAAGGAAAGGCCAACATACTTTTGTAAAACGTTGCAACACGAATATCAATCCACCATTCATAAAATTTGAAATTTATGTTGAAAAAAATAGCAACGAATATTGAAGTCTATATAATATATAGGATAATCACATGGTTATCGTGAGTAACCAAAATATGAGTAAACAATTAAATGCGGATCGGTCTTCGGATTTCAATACACTCTACATCGGAAACTTCGAAAAGGAAAATGAAAGTATAACGACACTTACAAGCTTTTCACAAAGAAAAAAAATCTTGGACTCCATTAATAACTTGGGGTCATGTGAAAGAAAAAAATGGATGTGGCTTATGTGTATTTCGTTTACGAAATATGTAGCTTAATGCTCAAAACTTTATACTGTGATCGATATTTTAGCAAACAAGTCTTATTTTTTTTTGGCAGTTTGTCATTCAGTTATTGCATGTCTGTTTTTAGTTTCACGTTGTTTTTTATATGTGTTTCATAAATTAATACATTGCTTCTTTTCTGGCTTTTTTCTGGCTAGAACATGTATTTAAATTCAGATTAGTTTCTTCAAGTGCAGATCTGAAACGTAAGAATTATGCGAACATAAAAAGATAAAACTGAAACGAATTACGACAGTATATTTATACTTGTTACTTTTTGTAATCCCGGAGTGTTTATCCATAAAGTTTCCCTATTTTGTACTTTCAGAAATACTATTTCTTGATCTCAAAAACTTGTTCATATGCTAGATATATTCTCAAGAAATGTAAAAGAATTATGCCCCTGAAAATAATTTATTATCAAATAAGGCTTTATTTTTAAGATAGAAAATGTCCAATTAAATTGTCATTTTTTCAAATATGTTACATTCTCATTTAATATGTTTCTACTTCTTACCGAAATTGCTGCTAATAATGTCATCTATATATCTATAGCTTTTATCGGAATGCCAGCGGAAAATTTATACATGCATAAATCTTTTTTTTTTGGTATATATTTCAATATAGAAAGTACGTTAAGTACAAAAAATATTTTAAAAAATAATGCCAAAAAAAAAAAAAAAATAAAAAAATAAAAATCCTAAGTATCAATGTGATATTGTTATAGCTATCAAATCTAAAGAATTTTTGAAAAGACATTTCCTCATCCCACGTGAACAAAAACTAACAAAATAACATAGAGACGCTTCATATCAAGTTTTCATTAGCATGTTAGTGAGTATCAGCCCAGGAAATCCGTATTTATATCCGGGGTAAACCTAGTACAGCACTGTGCATATTTTACGTAATAAGAGATATTGCAAGTTTCCCATTTGCCATTTTCCATAGTAAATGGTATGTAAAAATGGTCAACGGGGCTCTCAATTATTCGTTAATTTGTTCTTTGTTTAACAGTCCTTAAAATATAAAAAGATGTTACTGAAGAAACATAGATAGAAAGCTGTTTTTTGTAATTCCGAAAAACTTCTTGTCACAGAGTAATCAAGGGAACCAAGACTTTAGTGAAAACAAAAACGTTAACCAAGAGAGAAGACCAGACAGGAAAAATAGACACTCAAAACAAAGAACATAAAATAATACGTACAAAGCAACTAAAGAAAATGAGCAACTCGGGCTCCACTAAAAACTGGTACAGACCAGTTTTACCAGTAGGGTGAGCATCCTCTGTTATTCTATAATCGCCCGCCGATCTGCTCATAAAAAGTCAAGTCCGGGGTAGACAAAAGGGGAAAGGAAAACTATGACACATTTAACAAATCAGTTTTTAAACTATACATTACAGTTTGAGACTAGATCGTTTTCAGTCAATCGCAACTTCTCGGTCAACCTCGGGATCCCAAGCATTGCCGGGATTGCCCGAGGATGTGCCGATCGCGTTTTCAGTATACAGTGAAACCTAACGTAACCGAACCTTGAATAATCCCGAAACTTATCAAAAACAGACACTCTTCATATCAGTTTGTATTTATTTTGAACCTTTGGTAAACCGAACACCACCTGTCTTAAAACGAACCAATTTTAAAATCCAAACGGATTCAATTTAGACAGGTTTTACTGTATATTACACAAACAATAAATTATAAATTATTAGAAAATTAAAAAACTTCTTAAGGATTTTTGATGCTTAGAGCTTTTCCGGCTAAAATAATGGCGAATAATCATTTATTTGAACATAATATTTATGAATCATTTTTTCAATTGATTTTGGCAATTCTTTAAAATTTCAAATCCAAATTTACTCTACGTTTCAACCGATCCTGTCTTAATATTTGAAAACACATCTTTTCCCCGTGTCACGTTGTGAAACATGCACCATGTTTATCTGGTGACAGTGTTCCTTAACAGACATGTTGAATTCTAAGGGGCTTTCTTCTTAATCAGGAAACATATTTATGAAGTCGTTGTTCCCGGAATTAAAGGCGTAATAAGTCTAAACGTGTTGCTTATTCAAACTTCAGTAAAGTAGACGTGATAGAAAAGATGTCTGTTAACTAATGTTTTTTTTTTTGGTTTTTTTTTGGTTTTTTTTTGTTTTTGTTTTTTTTTATTTTTTAATCCAGATCCAAGATTCGCCTATGATTGTAAAATATACAAAATGGATTTTCAACTTATATTTTGTGTCTAATCACTTTCATAGATAATTTTCGTACAAACTGTTAAGAATAGCGAGTCCTTTCGTACGTTCTATATAGTATGTTTTATTTGTTTTTGTGAATATATGTGATCATATAAGTATTGCTGGAGAAGTAGGTTTTATGCTTTAACTGGGTTTGCATTTCACCAACTCCGAATGCCACCTAGTATACGATATTAACTTTAGACAACTCACTCAGAAAATGCAAGAATTTCTAAATGCGGACAAAGAAATGATTTATCGTACGCGACATTATCCGAATGTCAAATGAACCTCAATTTGAATACAGTCCGATAATCTCGAAAGACCAGTCTACAGCGATTAGACAAAATATAGAAACTAAAACAATTTGTCTACAATATTTAAACCAATTTAAATTAAATTGAACGTAATTTTATGGAAACAAATACTTTTTTTACAGTGTTTTTACTTTTTGAATATCCTTATCAGCCGTACAAAATCACAATATCCCCAATATCCCATATAAACGGTAGCTTTTTCCCACATAAATCATGTACTTCCAATTTTTTTCTATTCCATTGTTGAAAATTATTTTTATATACCCTAACGAAAAAAAAGCGAATCGCCAAATTCTGCTTTAAACCCGCTTTGGTGATCTCGGGGTAGAGTGCCTTGAACGCGGGAAGTCGTGATTTCGAACCCCGGCAGAATGGCATCGTAAACTTTACACTCGGTAGTAACTGCTATCCAAGCAGGTGAAATGTTAATGACGACTTGTTGGACCCTTATAAGGAAAATGTGTCTGAGTTGGATGACATGCTAACCACGGGTTTTTGTTACTTCGAACTTGCACAAAAAGATCCGGTTCGTTGTATCGGGCTGGTACAAAAAACTAGGGTCTGTTCGATTATTTGAAACGTTCCTGTTCCGAAATGCATAAAATTTATGTCATGACGATGAACCACGATAGATCAATCAATCAATCTTCCTTGAAAATATTCAGTTCTTTATTTCACACGTTTCCAGATGACTGATAATTTCTTTAATTTCCGCTCCCATCTTTAGGCCTATGGTATATGGATAAAAAGTCAAAAGAATAGTGACGATAAAACAATTTGATAACACGCTTTGTAACTTATAACCAGCTGTTTAGTTATTTCTTCTCAGTTGTCGCTTCTTTAAGTTTTCTAGATTCATGACTAATTAATCAATACATAATGATCTTACTTTAAGGTTTTCACCATTCATAATTTGTTTATAATTGTTAACTCGGGATACGAAGCGAAATACCAGTTGACATTCCATATCTCAATTTACGCAGAATAGGTCGACAAGTCTAAACTAACTATGGAAAATATCATTCTTTCAAGCTTAAGCAGAAAACAAATCTTGATCTCTCCATCTACATGTATTTGGTTCTGATTCTGCTCTTTGAAACATACATCCAGTGTATCGATATCTGCAATATTTTTCTAATTCTGGTAATTTTACAAATGAATATTTAAATTCTTCTTTTTAAAAACTTTTATTTATTTATTTTCTACAAAAAATCATTTTAGATCGGTAAATATATTAAGAAAGCTTAAATTATGCATTGTATCCTGCGCTTATTATATTTAACTCAGGACCACTTTTTGCTGATTTCACACGTACATACAAAAAACAACAAAAAAACCAATACGAAACATAAATAATCCGATTCCCCATGCACTACTCCCCATTTTCCAATTGCCCATGCTCAGTTCCCTACTGTTGCATTGCCCAAAGCCTAATTCCCCATCCATTCATATCACATTGTCCCATGCCCCATTAAATGGGAAGTAACCCCATTCAGACACCAATGAATTTGTTTGTGTTATCGTTATTTTGTAGAAGCATCAAAGTTTAATGTTATACAACAAATTTGAAACTTATTACATTTATCATGATAAGAATATATCATCCTCAGATGCGTGACAATAAGATGTGTATATTTATTCATGGATACATCGCTTTGATTTACAGTGAGTTTTTTTTTAAATTCAAGTTACAATTTATGTAGAACCAATGTATCTTTTCATGCGTTGAGTACTTTATACATATTAGAAATTTATTTTAGTTCATTCCTTGTCTTGTAAATTGACATTATAAGAAACGAATTACCAAGTAGGTGTACTATTATTTATGACCCGTAAACTAAAGTGTTTCAAAAGAAAAAGCGTCACTTCATTTATTTCCAATACCCGCTTCGCATGTCAAACAGTGTTATTAAATTAATAATTATTTTATTCTTTAGTTCATCGATTTTTGTAGTACGATGACATGATCTTAAACTTTTAACCGTTGAAAATTCATTTCGTACCTGTGTTTTGATTGGTTTAATAGAGCCTCCTGTCAATCGTACGTTTCAGAAGTAATTATCATTGGCTCAGACAGAAATGCATTGAATACATTCGATGCATCATTATTGCATCATCAGATGAAAATTGATTGCTTTCATTTTGTGTTTATACCTGTATATGTGTGTCAAAACATGCCAGCTTTTAACAGCTACTTTGTTACTACAAACACTGTTTAGAGAAATTGTTTTATTATATTTTGTCTATATTTACCGACTTGATGAATATAACTTATACGTCATGGATATTGTATGAATTGAACACTTTAATTCTGATGATAGACAGAGCGAGACAAACTATAATTGATTCTGTTATATCATTGATATGATTAGCATATTTTTACGAAGAATATTTTGCGGAACGACTTCTGAAAATAATCTTTTTGGCTTTGCAGTATTGACAACTTAACGACGAGAATTTAATACAAACGATTTAAATGAAAATCGACGAAATTTACAATAAGATTATTGACTACAACACAGCGAAATGTTTAACAATTGTTATTACTCACTCATTTAGTCGTTTAATTAACTATTTGACACACAAACCTGCTCCAACATTTACACCCGGTTACAGCACTTGTTTTTAATTTGCAGAGTATGTTTAAGGTCTCAAGAAATGAGAATGTAAATAAAATCCTTCAGTCAAGAAGCCACTCTTCTACTTAGTTCGTAGATGAAAGTTTCTGCATACATATGCTAAAAATGTATGCAAGTGCAAATGATAAAGTAAAGAAAAATCATATTATATATTTGTGACCAGTGTATAAGGATGTTTTGGGGCCACCTACAACTTGCCCTGTGGTATGGAATTGTAGTTGTCCATTGAAGATAAATAGGTGGTCTTTGGATGACATGTTCATCCCGGTGGGGTTGTTGTCTCTTTGAAATATACACCATACCTATTCTCGTTATATTTTTCTCTACTCGAACTTAGCCAGCACAAAATAGTAACAACTAAATCTTTAAAATGCATGTAAGTGGAAATGCCTCCCGCCTATTATCATAGATTACTTCAACGATATTGTGCAATTATGATCTTTGGTCCGGAAAGGAGTGGCTTCTGACAGATATTCGGCATGATATGGCATTTTCCCATATACCATGCACATATCAAACCACATCTATACTACAATCAATCATCAAGAATGACATGTGCTCATTACAGTACTATCCAACAAAAGCATCAGGCAGTTGGTCATGTAAGACTAGGAAATCTCGCCATCTGATAGTGAAAGTGTATTCCTTTAATTAGTGTTATCCTCATGCAAAAATGGGAAAAAACAAGATTTTCTAGGCTTTAAAAAAATGTGTGTAACTTTGCGAGCTAATACAGCAAATTTGGTTAAAGGGAACCACTTTTATTGTCAGCTCGATGAGTATTCTGACACGTATGCGCAGTACGATTTATTTTTCCTGACTCTTTTAATAAGCTGTTTCATTGTATTGAATTGCATCCGATTTCACAAGTTGATTAAAATAACCAAGTCGGATTATATCAAAGAACTTGACATGTCAAACAATTATTATTTATTGCTTTATATAGTCATGAGATCACTTGGTCACTATGTCAAGGTCAACTACTAGTTTAATGTATAATAATGTAGACTAAGGCATTATACAGTGATCTTTCCTAATCTTAAAATTCATTATACGTCCTTTGTATGTTTTCGGTCGATTCTAAACTGTAAGGTTTTTATGAATGCATTTAATTTAGACATGTCGACTACTTTTTTCACACTTGTATTTTCGTGTTTCAAAATTACCAATCATACAAGTATTGCCAGTTTTGGTATGTTGCTCACGCGTTTGATTGAGCGGCATTACCGCATTACGGCATTAACGGACGAATGGATAAAATAGACAATCTTGAAAATTCCCATCAATGTATTTTGTATTGTTTTGTTTTAGAATATGACAAAAATTTATACATAAAAAAGAACTAAAATCTAGAGGATAAAACTTACTGCAATTCCCCACCATTTTAAAAATGTCTAACTTATTTATATTTTTTTCATATAATGTGAAAGCAATTTTGTTTATGGGTACCAATGTTCTTGGTTTAAGGAAAAAACGTCAGTTCGCAGATTCTTGAACTCATAGTTACGGCAATTTAATCATTAAATGAATGGGTAATTTCCTTTTCGTTGGGAGCCAGATTTCGGTGGTTACCAAACCTACACATAAAACACAGAAATTGGTACCCAACGAACAATAATAATACAGAACGTAACAAAAAAATATGATATATTTTTAAGTTTCAGTTATATTACTTGCATCCAATATTCAAAATCTTGAATAGTATTTAAATTGTGAACAAACAAATTATGATAAGCAAGCCTTTAACATGCGGAAATTGTGTTTAAATGTTTATGTTCAACTATTTAAAAAATGTATTTAAGTAGACCACAGGACAGACAGAAATTGAAACATGAATTTAAATTGCAATGCTTACAAACATGCCAAGTCATTATTATGGTATTTAGTCTAAATAGTTAAGTTTGGAATGTCTAACTATTCATTTTAAATATTTTAAACAATACACAGCTATGTATGTTACAAATGTAAACAAACAGAAACCACGTGTCTGAGTAAAATCTGATGCAATACCTTCAATGGTGGAGCTAAACAATGATGAATGAACTAAACGGTTTGAATAGTTCCTATTGACATCTGATTGAATGCCGCTACTGCCTTTATGAATTATAATTATATCAGTAATGCATGACTTGTCCCCTTAGGCTTCATACTCAGATGTCATAAATACCACCTTATTCAGCCAAGTCTAGACCTTTCTTGACGTTTTTGGCCATTAGTCAAACCATTGTAAATACCCTCTTGTCCTTAGTTCAAAATATTGATGTAACACAAAGTTCATGAGGAATTATTGGCAGAAGAGAAATATTTCAGTTGTATTGTTTAAATGCGTGAAAGAAATAAGCTGTCACTTTTGATCCGAATAAATTTAGGGTTTCACATATCAACATATAGACTTTGTCATTTGTGAATATGATGAAATAGGGGATCCATCTTTTATCCGTTACTTCTCTTACAACACTAAATGGAATTTAATTTTTACATGTTCCCATTGTTCGCCTTCTATTTCAGATTTTGATAATTATAAATTTGTGGGTTTCACATATCAAAGAGTAATCAAGGGAACCAAGGTTATAGCGGTAATTAAAAGAATGTAACCCAGGAACAAAGACCAGACATGGAAAACAGACATACACAACAAAGAGCATAAAGTAACTAAAATAATACATACAAAGTAACAAAAGCAAATGAGCAACTCGGACTCCACTAAAAACTGGGAGCATGGACCAGGTGCACCGGTAGGGTAAGCGTCCTCTGTTTTCCTAGAAACACCCGTCGAGTTCCTCATAAAAAGTCAAGTCTGGGGTAGACAAACGAGGAAAGGAAAACCATATGGACATTGTCATTTGTGAATATGGGAACATGGCGGAAACCCATCTCTCGTCCGCTATTCCTCCTACGCCACTGAATGGAATTGAATGAAACTTTCACTGAATCTTTGTTTACATATTCCTTTTTAAGCACCTCTTATTTAGATCCAAATCAATATGGCTGATAAAAGGTGCATGTTATAGAATGGGGGTGGGGATATGAAGTTAGTGAGCATAGCTCACAGTTTTTTTCCCTTGTTTTCCTCCAGCTCATTGAAGTCTATAAATTTTGAAACGTTGAGTATATGTCGTCTTTTTTATTTTGTATTTGTACTTTCATGAGTGAATAAATATCATATTTTTTGTCGAAAATTTGATTCTCATGATCACATAGTTTGGATTTTATAAGAATTTATAATGCATTTTGCAGGAAATTAAGTTAGTAATTTGGTAATTTTACTGGAAATTTAGTATATTCTGCTTCATACTAATATTTCTAAAACTGCATAACTTTATTTAAGAGTAATCAAAGGAACCAAGGTTATATTAGTAATCAAAAGAATGTAATCCAGGGACAAAAACTAGACATGGAAAACAGACATACAAAACAAAGAACATAAAGTAACTAAAATGATACATACAAAGTAACAAAAGCAAATGAGCAACTCGGACTCCACTAAAACACTGGGAGCATGGACCAGGTGCACCGGTAAGGTAAAATTACACATTAATAACATTTACATTAACAACTTTTGTTGTGTGTACTTTTTTTTAATATTGCTCTTTTGCTTTGAAAGTTTTCATTTTAAGATGGACACTTTTAATCAATTCCAATTATTCCTTTTGACATATAATCTCACAGAAATAAAACTTTACAACATTTTATTAGAGCTTTAAAGAATTAATATACATTTTAAAATTTAAGTTTACAAAAGATCAATTTTATCATCAAAATTTGTTTTTATTTTAATTCAGATAGGGTCGTTAGGTCATTTAAATAATGAAACTTGTTTTTGATGATATATATCATTTTAAAACAAGCATAAAAACATTTTAAACACGAAATAACGGAAGATTTACACAAACAAAGTGACAATAAAAATTACTATGTTTACAAAACGAACCTTTTCACTCAGCCCAAGTATTATCGTGTTTTAGGTCAAAGCAAGAAAAGTCTCGTTCCAGTGTTTTATCTAAATGAAAGGAATTTGAATATTTTTCCGAAACCTTTTTCTAACATGTCTTATACAATTTATTTTGTCCAGACAATCTCACCTTCACGTTTGATTTAACGTAGAGATTTGTCTAAGCGTTTTTCACTACAAAAGTTTTATGGTCGTCATTATGAACTCGCGGATCGTTACGGTGTATCCATCTGCGCCATGAAAACTGATTTGTTCAACGTGTCATAGTTTTTTTAATTCCTCTTCCGTCTATCCCGGACCTGACTTTGTATGAGCAATTCGGCGGGTGTTTCTAGAAAAGCAGAGGACACTTACCCTACCAGTGCACCTGGTCCATGCTCCCAGTTTTAAATGGAGTCCGAGTTGCTTTTGTTACTTTGGATGTATTATTTTTGTTACTTTGGATGTATTATTTTTGTACTTCATGTTTTTTGTTGTGTATGTCTGTTTTGCATGTCTGGTTTTGTCCCTGGGTTACATTTTTTATTACCACTAGAACCTTGGTTCCCTTGATAACTTCTACCAGTGAGTTACCTACTTCCATCTAATGTACCAATAAATCAAAAACAAAATCAACGCAACTTAAGAAGTACAAGTCAATTCAGAATTCAGACACTGCTATGGTAGAGGTAATTCATGTAGAAAACTCCTTCGAACAAGTAACGCTTTTTGGTCTTCGTAAGCTACATATATACATACCGATCGATATCCTTTCTGCATTCAAATCTGTATTTTGAGAAACCCACTTAGTCATCTCCCACTTAATTAACCAAACTAAATGAAAAAACATAATTCGTACATGCACAATGTATATGCTTTTTATCCCGTGAGTGCAACAACTGAATAATAAACTAAAACAAGAGGCTTCCAGGAGCCTGAATCGCACACCTGGTTAAAATTATTGCCTTTCAAGTGCAATAACTCTAATAAGATGTTGTCCGGCAATTTTGACTCCATGAAGACCTTAATAGGACATATCATGAGAATCATTTCATCAATCGAAAATTTCATTCTATCTATTATATTTTTCAAGATATTGACAGAAAACTGCAAAAAAAGTAATTGTTTTGCCTTTCAAGGGCAATAACTCTTATATGGAGTCGTCTGACAACTTTGATCCCTGGAGACTTCTGTAGGCCTTATAATAAGAATCATTTCAGCAATTGAAATTTCATTCCATCTATCATAGTTTTCAAGATATAGGCTGAAAACTAAAAATGAAAAGTCATTTTTCACCTCTCAAGGGCAATAACCCTTACATGGAGTCGTCCGACAACTTTGATCCCTTGGAGACTTTTGTAGGCCTATAATAAGGATATTTTAGCAATTGCAAGATTTTGGCCAAACCTCATGGTTTTGGAGACATATGCAAAACACTACTTAACGACCCTATGTTCTATTTTTAGTAACGGCGGCCATGTTTTTGAAGCGATCAGAAATCCAAACAGTCATTTTGTTAAGAATACCCAAAATAACAAAAATACCAACGTTCATTGAATTCTGTATAGCAGTTTCTGAGAAGATTTGTGAAAGTAATAACATCAAAAACAGCAAAGAACGTCCAAAACAAAGGCAATAACTCCAACATTGGTAAACAGATTTTCCCCACAATTTGACCACAGACAGATCTCATCATGCTGAATACTTTAACTTATGTCAGAATTTGGCTAAAGCTTACGGTTTGTTTTGCAGATATATGCAAAAAAATGCTGTCTGACCCCAATGTTCTATTTTTAGTAACGGCGGCAATGTTTTTTTAACCGATCAAAAATTCAAATGCTTAAGGGTACCCTAAATAACAAAAATACCAACTTTCATTGAATTCTATGCTGTAGTTTTTGAGAAGAAGTAATAACATATAAAACAGCAAAACAAGTCCAAAAAGGACAATAACTGCAACATGGTGCAACAGATTTTCACCAAAATTTGACCACAGATGGATCTCATCATGTTGAATACTTTTATTCTAGTCAGAATTTCGCTTAACCTAACGTTTTAGGAGATATATGCAAAAATCTGCTGTCTGACCCTTATGTTCTATTTTTAGTAACTACGGCCATGTTTTTTAACCGATCAAAAATCCAAAAGGTCATTTTGTGCAAGATACTCTAAGAAATAGTCGTTACAAGTTTCATGCAAATTTATTCTGTCGTTTCAGAGGAGAAGATGTTTAAAGAAATTGTTAACGACAACGAAGACGACGACGGACGCCAAGTGATGGCGATAGCTCGCATGGCCTACGACCAGGTTAGCTTACTAGTTATGTAATCTTCAAAGGCTTCTGAATTAGAAACAATAGCGAATTTGATTGTTTTTTTTACATGCTAAAAGATTGCTACGTAAATCTCAAAATTGTTCGTAATTCAGTGTTGTTTTTTTTTTGTATGAAATGCATGATTGATTTAATCTTCAAATCTGTTTAGTAAAAAAATTAAAACACCAATAAATTTTGAAAAATATATTCCGGTCTAAGGTTACCTGGTGACTGCCATTTTGTTTTGTTTTTATCTTGAATTGAAGTGTATGTACATTAACAAATCTTCTATGAGGCAAACTTTCCAGTAGTTCCCATTTATCATACTCCATTGCCCCGTTTCGAATGCCTCATTCCCATGTTCCATTCCCAATCGTATATAACACATACGTGAAAAATAATGTTACGAAATTTATATTTTCAATAAATTAAAACTTGGATAAATATCAATTTCGATATCTCATTTATCGTGGCTCATTCCCCATACTCTATTAGCCAATATTAATTGTCCAAAGCAATAACATTGGTAGTTGAACCCATTCTTCTTGTACTTTATATAGGTTTTGGATGCCTGTCTCATCAACATAACGTCTAAGTTTACTCGATTGATTCTAATGAAAGCTTTTGAAATATTATATTACGTTAACCACGGCGGTGTAAATATTGTCAGCAATCTTTGTCTCGATGAGGTTAGGGGAATGAATTAAGATTGATTTGCCACCTAAGGACAGTTCTTGTTATGAAATTTCCAAGTAAATCCTAGATACTACATTATAAATACCATTTGCAGCACAGCTTTTTGGGAAATAAAAAAAAAAAAACAAATACAATATTTTGCATATACAAGTTCGGAAGGAGACAACCTGTCGGTTTCCTATGCTCCAGGAAGTGTGATAGGCTTAAAGAAAAAGTAAAAGTAAAATGAAAAAACAAAAACAAAAACAAACAAACAAACAAACAAAACAAAACAAAAACAGAAAAAAAGGAAAATATTAAAGATTAACAGATATGAAATTCATAGGGAAAAACAAAGCCAGGAAAACCAAAAGGACGAATTACAAACATAAAGTAAAAATAACGGATATAAATGTATTGCTAACGTAAAGGATATCCACACAAACCGGGTATAAACCGTCATGCTCTATAAGAACGATATAACTACCTAAAAGAGTAATTGTTCAAACTCTTGCAAGCATAGAATAAAATACGACCAGTTTTCGTCTTTTCTGAATAATTTCACATAATTTATTATTTGGCCTTTCACAGCTTGCTTTATGTTTTGGTTTTTGCCCATCATTGA
The DNA here is from genome assembly GCA_037379345.1 of Perna viridis. Classification (NCBI taxonomy): domain Eukaryota; kingdom Metazoa; phylum Mollusca; class Bivalvia; order Mytilida; family Mytilidae; genus Perna; species Perna viridis. The sequence goes on from CM074515.1 coordinate 26,760,421, forward strand.
AGACCATGTGATGACGGTAGAAGTTAAATGTTTGTTGCTTAGCTATTGGTGGATGACTATCTCATTGACAATTAAACCACACCTCCTTTTTTATATCAATATGTTCAGTGAGTAAGGAACTTGCAAAAGTAATCAAGTAAATACAATAACTACACTGCTGTTATTAATGTGCTATTATGAAAATCAGGTATGGTTCTGCTAAAAAGAACAGGCAGGGTATGATTCATTATACATCAACAAAGTCAACCAAACTGTTCAAATACATTTGTTAGGTCCTATAAACAACTCTTCCTATGTTTATTTCCTTGGATCTGTTATATAAAATTATGCATGAATCACTAATCATAAGGTTTTGCCTAGTTTTAAGTTAGAGCTGTACTCATAATCCCTTAAAATGACAAATACGTAATTTACATGCAGACACTGTCAACACGTGTATTTAAGATAAAGCCAATGAAGAAAACATACATGTAAAGGTTAGTAAAAAAAATAAGCAACATTCTTTTTTCAATCTAGTTTCATAGAACAGTTCATAAAACGTTGAAAAATGCAACAATGACTTTGAAATAACAATGTTGTATAGAAACACATACAGAGCATAGTATGATATAATTTGATCAATTGTAAGCCATTTAAATCATTTCAGTCAGACAGTAATGTAATCCATAGTTATGAACACAAAGAACAGTTGTAATATTTTATTGCTAAACTTACCATATTTAGTTTCTTCTTATAACAATATTTGCTCAAACGAATATAGTTTAATTATGATAGTGTGTACTGAGGAAAACTTCATTTCAGAGAAATAGTTTGAATAATAGGCTTACATATTGACACTAACTTTTATGTTGCCTTAATGTTCATGGTTAATGGTTATAAAATATATTTAATTATAATTGAAAACGTTCTCTCTTTAATGAATACCCTTGTTTGATTCTTAACATGAACTCAAAAAGATATTGAGTTCTATACTATTAATTTACACCACATGTCGACCAGTAAATTAAGGTCATTAGGTGGTTGCCAATAGCTATATATGTTACATCACATGACAAAAATGGCATTCTTTGATGAATAACTGGAAAAAAATACTACCCTTTGTTCACGTTCGAATAAAAAATTATTTCATTAATGCATTAATTAATTTGTACAAATTAACATTTTTTTTTCACAAAAACAGCTTTATTGTAATGTCGTTCTACATCATTTACCAGATTATACTCACTTGAAAATAAAGCGGGTGCCGTTGATGGAATAGAACATGCTTACCTTTCCGGAGCACCTGATGTCACCCCCATTTTTTTTGGGGGGGGAGGGGATGTGGGAAATCATATTGCTAGTGCTTTTTTCTCCTTATTTTTAGTTTTTATGTGTCATCGTTTTTATTCGTTTTGCTGCATCGTGTATGTAGATTGTCTTTGTTTCATGTGTTTTCAGTTGAGTCATGTTGTTTTTTTTTTATTAGATTTCGACTTAGAATCATCCCTCTTCTGACACTTTGGTATTTTTACCAATATTTACCATTCTTTATATAGGGTATATATGAACTCATCATGATTTAATAAACATGTGACGTTGACTAAGGACTATGTCTTATTCTATGGTAAATGACGGATAGAAAAGGGGAAAATTGTGGATGAAGTTCTGTGTATAGAAACGTTGACTTCAATTGCAGAAGTGGAATTGTTGAAGGGAGTGTGGCGATAGTGGTTAGTAAGATTTATTTTTTGTAAATAATTCACTTGATTGTAAGCAACTATTGGAATTGAAATGAATTGAACGAAAACTTTACTGATGTTTTTGCACCATCTTATGCAGTTAAAATCCCATGGTAATTAAAGTTTACGTTTTGCAAAACGTTTAGCAAGGCATTTCTCTCGCACACATTGCTTCAAAACATCTAAATTCAGATTTCGCACATTATTTTCACCCTAAAACCCTGTAATCATTCAAACTGAAGTATGTTTAAAAGTTATGACGGGAAAATCGGTCTCGAAACCTCAAAGTTCAGTTTCGGCATATTATTTACACACTCAAAACACTCATGACAAAATCGTGCTTATTTAAGCAAATTATAATTGTAAAGCACAAATGGCACTAACTGCAAAATTAAGTATAAAAAAATTGTTTGCGATATTTATCTACAGCAATTGTGTAGAAAAATGTTGCTATTCATTCGGGTTATAAATTGACCGACATTTTTTTTTCTCAAAAAAGTCAAAAGTGAAAAAATGATCATAATTTATAACGTAATTTTTTTTTATAACTATGACGTCATAACTTACGATCAATTATTTATATTTACATCGACTTTCTGTTAAATCAACAGGATCCCAGTGCCACATTTATATTTTTTTTCCGATGTATCCTTGATTTCGGCAGTTCAGTTCTGAAAACATTTTTCATCAATTTCATTCGGTTAGCTACATTATGTATGTAGATCGGTTTTTGTTTCCTTTTGTCAAGTTAAGGTCATGTATTTAGATTTAATTGTCCAATTGTCCGGTATTTTGTTGCCGAAATTCCTTCCCGAATTAAGATCATATGTTCGGAAATTAAGAAATTACCTTATTTACCACTCCTCTGTATAATATTTCAGATCTACAGATAATCTGAGGTCCGTTCCCCCTACATCAGACCAGTAGGAATGACCAATAAATACATTAATTGAGCTCATATTTCACTAAAAATAATTTCTCAGGCATGAATGCTTATGTGGACGTAAACACCATCTGAATTTACCGTATTTTATGCACGTTTGTTCTTAATTTTACATCCGATAACTTGTCATTATTGGACGTGGAAGCAGGGGCAAAATCTAGTTCCATTCAACTATTATTAGGATTAATTAGTCTATAATAGTCTGGTTTTATTTGAAAACTGTCTTTTCAGCCCATGATTTTAACGCTCTATTATTACTCATTCTAGTTTTTTGTTCGTTCTATGAAACTCAATACATCATATTTTATCAATAAACATGTCATATTAGTTACCAGTTTTTTAAGGGTCAGGCAGGGAAAAACCTAACACATTGACAGGTTTATTCATTATTGAAACCATAAGAATTTAGTCAATAAGACCAAATGCTCTATATCAACTGGATAAAATGTTTAAATGACAATTTCTAGTGAAGCGGTGTGGTTTATAATTTTTCCTATTTTTCTTTATTTTTCTTTTACAAATACTAATAACTTATATGCTAAATCTATTTCCTTCACACGCTTTACTTTCATCGTTTCCTATATCATTAAGTTTTCGAAATTGTTAAATATTTACAGTTCATCATTGTTTTGCTTTTCATGCAAACGTTTTTGTGATTTATTTTTCTAGAATTGCCCCTTTGAAGTATCGTGTAATAATAAGACTTAGAAACATATGAAAATAAAGAGTCATGCACATATTATTTTATGATTCAAGAAATTTGTTTGGCATGTGTGTGTTATCATCACCTTAAGTCACTTTACGGATAATCAATTTAGTCATTTTGGAAAAAAAGTTATTTTTAATTTTCAGTTCATTTTTTAGGTATACGACTGGTCCGCCGCTGTGAATCAGTGTTTGAATTTTGCTTAGTCGACTTAAGCGCAGAGGTTCTTGTTTATTTTACAAATTTTAGGATTACTCCTGTTCTTTCTCCAAACAGTTGAATTTCTGTAGGTGTATATTAATCAAATACGTTGATGTAAACATGATTTTAAAATAGTAATATTTTATGTCCAAACGAGTAAAGTTGTCATTTCCTCTTATGATATTGCTTATGGGATGAAAAAAAATGTTTAGTTTTGAAAATGTCTACTTCGATTGGTCAATCGTTCTCGTCCTGGCATACAAGAAATACCTGCTTTAGAGCGTAAAACAAATATCAGTCAATCAAAAATTCTACCTTTACATCATGGCCTGATTACACTTTTAAGAATCATCCTAAAATTACCTTCATATGCCTGTAAGTGTCCTTACTTGTTCATTTGCCTTCAGCTGCAACCAGTTACACGGTAGATATATTGCCAGAAGCACGTGATTTTATCACCATTTTCATTTAGTCGTTCTAGTATTGCTCTTTTTTCTTTTCATTTATTGATTCTTTTGTATTTTGAGATTTGTTATTTATCTGTTCATCTTTTGGAATTCCAGGCGATTATGAGAAAACATTCGAAATCCGCATCATTTGTATCTGTTATTACTACAGCTTCTGTTTGTTTTCTTTGATAATACATAAACTGTAAGTCAATATTGTTATGAGCGTACATTCATTTGCTTAAAAACGATATAAGTTTGATAGACGCTAGTTGATTGATTGATTGATTGATTTATGACGTCATGTAACTATCAAGTTGTTTGTGACGCATGAATATTTTCCAACGTTTAGTTCAAAATGATTAACAAGTGATCAAACACTTTTGACATTTTCATCTTTGTAATCAAGAAAGTATCGGAATAGATTTGCTATAAATCTTTCTATCGAACCATGAGTGGTAATCGTGGATCAGGGATGGCTCATTACGTTTGTTCTCACATTTTAAGGTCATTCTTAGAACCAACAGTGTTGACAAGAATTTAAAGGTTACTGAATTAGATAAAACTGCCAATGATATCAACTGTCCTTTTAATTTCTATAATATTAGTGGTTATTTATATTGATCATTTGACTAATACAAATATATACTGCTGAACCTCTGGCAGACATTATCGACACCTGCTCCGGTAACATCCGAAACCACACATCAAGGGATTAACAGCATTTCATATCTAATTTAAATAAAAATAAGTGAACAAATTATAAGGAGATACTGCAATATTTCGTGTCGTAATGGGATTCTCTATGGCAAGTGATATGAAATAAAACATATTCTTTATTTATGATGACAAATATAGACTTTAATTTTACCTTGAATGATATAAAGGTATCGTTTTAATAAGTAGTAAACGTCAATAAAATTCGGTTCAGAACACAATAAGAAAGTAAATTTCAAAGTCTTTAATGCTAATGAACAGTGCGTCGGTAGGTCTGGTAGGCAATCGCTGCTTTTTATGTACTGGCGCTGAGAGTAAATTGAAAATTTAAAACTTCAAAAGTTAACATTACACGGCAATCAAACATATAGAAAAACAACGTTTTCGTGGGACGCGATCATACCAAACATATATCAGAAAATTCTCTTTTTTATTTTAATTTTTGTATTGTGTGTATGTGTTAATCTCGATAATTTCGATTTTTCTATTCTTATTCACCACAGCTAACAGAAGGCTTAATGTTCATTCATTTTTATTTTCAAAAGGCGAGAGTCCTTGGCAAAGACCACGAATTATTCCTCTTTTTAAATTCATTCAAAAAAAAATTTATAATGAAATCATTTTAACATTTTGAATAGAAAATTAGGCATTCTGATAAGCACTGGATGTACACCTTCATTTATACTGTTTTAATCCTGTCCTTCCTGTCTATATCAAAACATATTCTTGCAGATGAAATATAATTTGGAACATTCTATTAGTTCAGTCTTCAATCGAATACCATTATCTGAAACAAATGGTGTTCTCGTGTTCTCGTCTCTCAACTTTTTTTTAAAGGGAACATTGTATCGATTTACAAGACTCACGGATATTTTGCCCATAGATTAAGGCCAAAATTCTGCGACCTCTTACTCTCATAGCATTAGTCGTATGTTAGAAGGATTCAGTAAAATAAAAGTCTGAAAAGCATGTGTGATATTGTATTTGGCAATTATTAGCAAGTTCAAGATCATCAATATAGCTTGTTGTCAATCATTCTACGCTACCCTAGAAATACTGACTGACCCTAGGACTTTTAGACATGCTGCATATAATATCGAGTCATTATTCTACAAATTTCACCATGACCAAAATAAAACAACCTTTCCGAATATGATCAAAGACATTACTCATAATGTTTTCATCATAATTTTGTTAGACTTGACCTAACGGACAATATGTTAGGCTTTTTGCGAAATCCAGGAACTGTTTAACCCCGTGTTTTTTCAGTGCAAGTATATGTAAGAATAAGGCAAATTTGGAAAATTCAAAACAAGGCATGTAAAAACCCACCGATCTGAAAATATAATTTTAATGAAGGATGCCTTCTCTATCTGAGATGACTACTGATTGATCTCTGTATCACTGTATTTGTTAAGAAATGTTTTCAATAGAATGTTAGGAAAGTGTTATTTTTGAGTGTTATCTGCCCTTGAAATGACCATTTTCAGTGCATTTCAAAGAAATCATACCTTAATTAAGAAAAATGATATGGGAACATTGTCTTCATTTTCTTCATTCTAAAGATGCAAATAGTCACTATCTGATTGTTACAGAGACTGACATTAAATTCGGGTTCTTATTGTAAGTTATCCTTGTGAAATGTTTGGTTCTTAAATGGCCTAGATCTTGTTCTTAGTTTTACATTTGTCGTTCCGGGTTTTTTTTCCGATGTTGGTACTACTATTTGACATTTAAAATGATTCGACTTAATGATCCGTCAATGGTTCCTTCTAAACAATATATTGAGAATCTTCAAATAAAATCATTGAAATCTGCAAATGATATAAAAAAACACTCTATATACTTGACAATGAATGTGTATTCGCCCTTAGATGTATACTTATTCCATACAAGTGCTAAATTTGTCATTATTTACGACGCAAACCTTCTCTCGGAATTAAGGAGTGAAACAAATGTATAACGCCAACTATCAGGTTATTAAACTCATAAATCATTATTCATACACGTGGTAAAGATTATGGGTGTATTTGCTCCAAACTGAAATGAAGAAAAGCAAAGTTCATCATCCTTCATACTCAAATATAATGAATGAAACTACGACAGATTTTGTAAAATAATATACTTGATAATAAATTCCGAGGTCCTCATTTACTTTTGTTACTTTGTATATATTATTTTGGTTATTATATGTTATTTGTTGTGTGAATCTGTTTTCCATGTCTGGTCTTTGTCCCCGGATTACATTCTTTTGATTTCCGCGATAGAATCTTGGTGCCCTACTCTTATTCTGTGTTGATGCATGTTTAATTTGATGTGCTGTTTACCTTTATTTTTTAATGAATACTTCATCATTTTTCTTTTTTTTTTTTTTTTGGCAGCTCAAGAAATCAACTTTGCACAGATATGAACATAATATATAGAATTGTATTTCTTTGGGTTTAATACTACTGATGCGAGGTTACTCCTACAAACACTTGAACATTATACCAAAATTTGCAATATGCACATGATTGGTATTTGTTCATTATCTCTTCATTATATCTTCATTATCGCTTCTAATCTTATTATTGGAAAAAATACCAAAGCGTCAGCAGTTGAATAATTCAAATACATCAAAATCCCAAAAACATGGCGTGAACGTGAAAACAGAAAACAAATACTGTCTATATACACACTGTAACGAACAGAATAAAATAGATTACATATAAAAACTTAAAACAAAGGACAACAAGAAATCACGCATAGAAGTAAATCACTTGCGATATCAAATAATTAAGATATCGTTAAGAAGGCTAAGATTGATAAATCATAGAGTTCTAACCGTCATTTAAACTATTTTAGCTCTTACAGATTTAGCAAACAAATGTCCTTGAAAAGTAAGTAGATTTATGTGCACTTACCGTCTTCACATTAATTATCCTTAAAACCATGTTAAGTTACAATTGTAAATGAGACCAATCAGCATTACGACGATGCCTTATAGACAAAAGTGAAGAAGAGAAACTAAGGTGGATATTTTATATGTAATTTAGGTAACGATATTAAATCAAATAAATGCCCAATTTATCAGAGACAATTTTCATGTGCTCGCTAAAGCGACTTACTCTTATTCTTTTCGTTCAAAGGAAACAAAACTAGGGAATCAGGATTTGAAAGGATAATAAAAATAACATATTCCAAAGATGACAAATATAAGAAATAAAATATACACACAACTCAGAACATGGAATAACATGCACATTTATCTATAACCACAATAATGAGCCCCATAATATTTTCGTTCCACAAGTTTCTTTCAAATATTACCATGGATCACCAGTGACGTCTTTTGTCTATTGTATGGCTGAGCGAATATAATTTTTTTTTAATTTAATTTAATACGTTCTAATATTTTTTTCCAATTACTTATATATCCTTTCGAAACAAATGCACAATAATGAAGTTAATTAAGATAATTTCATCTTGGTTTTTATTTTATTTCGTAAGCGGCAATTTACTCATATAATGTGCATATCCATCGCTGGTGACCTGAATCTATTTTTAGCGATCCTAGGGTTGTTCACGATATTGACCATGAAACCAGATTAACCCGTCGAGTTGTTACACAATCTCACGTCCGGTGTAGACGAATGAGTAAAACAATGATACCGTTAACAAATTGGTTTTTACGTTACAAATACCAAAGCTTCGGAAATGCTTCAAGATTATTTGTCCCGATTCAACGGAAAGTTTTTTTTCTGTGGTTATATTTGAAAGTGTATGGCAAAATTTAAAAAAAAATGGCAACGAGGGTATTAAATGCAACAGTCCACTACATATTATATATATTTTTTTTAAATTCAACACATGTATACAAAACAATTTTATTATTCAGAACGCATATTAAATTGCTGATACATTGTTATTAAAATACTATTTCATAATAATGTGTTTATGGTAGAGGATACCAACTTTAACTAGGAGAGTAGCTATGAAAATAGGAGGGTGGTTGAAATGGGCACGGGAAAGGTGATCATGGTGTTACCTGAAGGAATAAAGTTTACATCATTCAAAATACTAGTAAAAATACTGGTAAAAACTTATCGTCAATGGTTGTCAAAGTATTTAAAACAATATATGTATATAAACAAATCAACGTATTAACAAGGTTAAAAAAGGGAATCTTCATTTCTTAACACGTTTACAAATAGATACACACAAAAGGTCAATGTTGTAAACGACATATTTTTAATAGTAAAATGTTTGTCTCATACGTGCTATTATCTTTTATCCCCATGTTCTTCACTTTTAATTGTATTTAGATTGTCCCGTTGAGTGTTATTTGTGAAAATAAGAAAATGTCACAAGCTTATACAAATAAAAGGAGTGGATAATATCTAATACTACAATTACTTTATTGTAAAATTATAAAACAAATTATGCAAATCCGTTCAAAGACAATACATTAATTCTTTACTTTTGAGATTAGTTATGTTCTTTGCGAAAAGTTCATTTCATTTTTTTTTGTATTGACTGTTTGTCTACAATTTGCAGATTATAATCGGAATCTTTTAGTTTATTTAGTGTTCGCGCGCTGCATTGCAATTAATTTGATTTTCATTTCAACCATTTTTTCGTATTCAGACTTTTAAAATTGAGATAATATTCTTTTAAAAAAATTCTACCCTTTTCCAAGAAGTATTTGTAGTGCTTCTCACTACATTTAGAAGTGTTTCTAGAAAAGCAGAGGACGCTAACCCTACCGGTGCACCTGGTCCATGCTCCAAATTTTTAGTGGAGTCCAAGTTGCTTATTTGCTTTTGTTACTTTGTATGTATGATTTTAGTTACTGTATGTTCTTTGTTGTGTATGTCTGATTTCCATGTCTGGCCTTTGTTCCTGGATTACATTCTTTTGATTACCGCTATAACCTTGGTTCCCTTGATTACTCTTTGATATGTGAAACCCATAAATTTATTCGAATCAAAATCTGAAATAGAAGGTGAACAATAGGAACATGTAAAAATAATTCTGTGAAAGTTTCATTAAATTCCATTTAGTGTTGTAAGAGAAGTAACGGATAAAAGATGGATCCCCTATTGTTTTATTACCGCTATAACCTTGGTTCCCTTGATTACTCTTTCCTATGCTTTATTTATGATACATGTATTTGATTAGCATTGTATAATTGTTTTTCCCCGTACGTTTTGTAAAAACAGTTTGCTTAATGTTTGAATCTGTTGTTTCACTAGATTCCATTCCAAAATACATTTTAAGAAAGTCTATTACACAAAATATTTGCTATAATGTTAACTTAATGCACGAGTAATACTATTAAAAAGGGTTCCTAATTATAAATGAGATAAGTGAAATAAAGATAGGTTTTAACTTTTTAGTTATTTATTGCAATGCATGAATGCAATATTACGCTTCATCAACTTTAAATGCATATTAAGCCATCGTGTTAGGTTGGAATATTGCTGTCAATTTGTGAAAAAGTGTAAATCTCAGAGAAATGTAAAATGTATTTCAATTGGAAAATACAAAAAACATCATTGAGACAACAAGTGATTTGAATTATAAAGCTAAACTCTGTGCATTTTTGCGCACTTCTATATTTCATAGGTTGATACTAGTGAAACCTACACGTTTTCTAGGAAATTCGTGGTTTTACAAAACCACACAATCAACAATTGTGGCACTCTACGACATAAATTGTTTAATGTTACAACTGGTTACAATTAAATTTAATGTTCATTCTTCAGACGGCTAGATGTGAGGGAAGTTCAAGTGCACATGTACTAAGTACTATTGTTGTTCGAAAGTGTAGACAACTTAAAATAAAACATATGAGTGTGGTTAAATGGGATTTGCAAACTTTCAGGCATACCCAGTTGGTATGAATAGAAGCATGACAGCTGGAGAAGCCAAATAAAATATATAAAAATACTTATCTTGTGACTTTGATTTTGCACTTTTGAAGGGAAAGATCACCTTTGCATTTAGTTAGGCTCTTATGGAAGATTGTACCAATGTAAACAAAAATAAATAAATAAATTCTAATGCAAAATACGCCTTTGTTAAATGCACAAGGCCATGCAAAATTCGAAATCTTTGAAATATATGTTGCAGAACCCTTCTGTCTGCTGGAAGATCATAAGCGGACTTTATTAATTTTTCCTGATAGCATCCGATTAGCTCGTAAAGTCACTAAGCTGGTTTAGCACTGATACAAGTACTGCATATCAATCTGAAACAGAGAATATTCCGTAAATATTTCTGCGATCCTGTTTTTCCAATCAATAAAACATGCTGTCTTATTAAGCTTACTATTGCACAAATGATAAAAGAGAAATATTTAAAAATGTTTTTTGACCGGCAATACGAACACTCATCGAAAGTAGTCGTTAGATTTACTTCAGATATACTAGTCTTCTAGCTGCAAATCCAGCTGGTATCATTGGTGTCTGACATTTGCTTACACGTTGTGTCTCAACCTCTTCTTCTGTATATTTTTGGTTGAAATTTAATGGATAAAGTAGTAGCATTATGATAAAATGTTTAGTTACAGACCAACTAGAATCGCACGTTTTCTCTTCTTTAACCAATCGAAGTTTAATGAAACAATTGAGTTTAAGTCTTCGATACGATCAGGCAAAAATAAAACAAATCTTAAGGACAAGTATAAAACGCCCATCGATTGATTAGACAATGATGTTTTAATTTTTTTAAAGTCTTTTATATCTAAAACATTCCTTATTTGATTTTTACATCAATAGAAATATTGGGAAATTTGTGTTTGGAATGCTTGTACATTTAGGTTTTTGGCAGAATTAAATGTTTCTTTGAAGTACATTTCAATGAAATTTCTGAAATGACGTCATGCAAACGTCAGACGATACACGATCTGATATATATACTCCTGGGCGATTAAGATACATCCTTTTTGTCATATTAAAATAAAATAAATTCAAGTTAGGTATGTTGTTCTACTCACTTGCACACGGGTTGGCTATTAAATTTGTATTTTACACCTGGCTACCGCTCGGTATGAAATAATCGAATATAAAGATGTCAACTATCCATGTGTACAACAACATACCCCCATGAATTATTTCTTATATTTATTTTACCAAATAATAGGAAACATTTGGTCTAAATATTTGATTCTGGTTGTATAAAAAGTAAAACTACACTGTCAAAGTGGTTGTTAATTTCTAACTGACCACGTTTCAGCCCCTACCTGAATATTACAATGACTAATTCTTAATTTCGAATAGTAAAGGGCAAAAAAGCAATAGAACCACCAAATAGCTGCCTTAAATAAACACAAGCATGACGTATCATAATTAACACTTCATACATATTACATGCATTTAATATCAATGATCAAAGTGAATATATCAAAAAGAATTCAAGAAATTACCATTTAAAACGTGTCATTTCATTAAAAAGAAACCTATATTTAGAATTTTCCTGTTTAGAGACAAACACAACGACGTAATGAATAGCCCAAAATACGTCATTTCAAAATAAAAATTATCTTACAAGGAAAATTTGGAAAAAAAGACTTTGCACATTGTGTTTTGAAATTTAATTTTAATGAATATGATGTATACGTGATAAAATATAGGTTTACATCATAATAACTAGTTACATATTTCATGACTTTCAAAACAAACATGACCCTGCCACATACTTGTCCCAAATAATGAACTTGCTCTCCAGTGGTTGTCATTGATTTTTATGTCCATTGTCATTCGTTTCACGTTTTATCTATAGATAAGGTCGATTTTCGACTTTAATGAAGTTTCTTAGACTTTTTGTATCGCGCTAGAGCTCTAACAAGTAGGCTCCTGGAACAGGGTTATGTTGCTACAATATTGAAGTCATCACTACAGAATTTTTATGGTCATCATCATGAACTCGTGGATCGTTATAGTGTATCCATCTGCACCATGAAAACTGATTTATTCAACGGATCTTAGTTTTCCTTTCCTCGTTTGTCTACTCCAGACTTGACTTTTTATGAGCAACTCGGCGGGTGTTTCTAGAAAAACAGAGGACGCTAACCCTACCGGTCCACCTGGTCCATGCTCCCAGTTTTTAGTGAAGTCCGAGTTGCTCATTTGCTTTTGTTATTTTGTATGTATGATTTTAGTTACTTTATGTTCTTTGTTGTGTATGTCTGTTTTCCATGTCTGGTCTTTGTTCCTGGATTACATTATTTTGATTACCGCTATAAGCTTGGTTCCCTTGATTACTCTTTCACATCATTTATTTTGGGGCCTTTTACAGCTTGCTTTATGGTAATGATTTAGCCCATCATTGAAAACCGTGTGGTGACCTGTAGAAGTTTAATTGTTCGCTGCTTGGCTTTTGGTGGATGGCTATCTTATTGACAAACATACCACATCTCCTATTTGTTTGTTTGTTTGTTTTGGGGAGGGGGGTTGTATTTCCAAGCATGGATTATTGAGTGTATTCTACTTGCTTTGTCATGACTAAAACGATGAACTGCTCTTGCTATAAGTAGTTATTGATTTTTTTTCTAAGCACTTAAGTGTGAGTTTTTGTAAGAATCTGGCAAAATGAGAAAAATCATAAACATGCATGTCAAAAACTCACTAATCTGATAATATAAATTCGTTCAATGATGCTTTCTCTATTTGAAATTCCTTTAATCAATCATTGCATCACTGGATTTACTCATAATTTTTGCAATAGATTGTTAAAAAATCAGGCTTTTGATATAAAGTTATACTAGTATGCCCTTGAAATGTTAATTTTCAGTGCAATTCAATGAAGCATAACTCATTACTCTTGTATTTATTTATTTATTTATTTTTTTGTTTGTTTATTCTGATGATGCAAACGGCCAAATAATACTTTAAAAGTATTGGGTTTTTGCATACCATGCTTCACCGAGTGCCTGTTGTTTCTTGCAGAGACTAACATTCAATTGGCTTAACCTTGATAAGAATAATGATGAGTCGTCATTTTTCTGTTGTTAGATCACAATGAGGTGCAAGTTGTAAATAATAATAATAATAATAATAATAATAATAATAATAATAATAAGAAATAAAATACTTAAATAGCGCATATCTAATAAAATTACTCTATGCGCTTTACAAATAAACATTAAAAATAAAAAATGTACATTTAAATCATTGAAAACAAAAGATTGGGACACAAATAAAAAAAAATAAAAAAAATAACAGAAAAATTAAAAAGTCCGGGTGAGGTAAATACCTTAAAAATAAAAACCTTATATAGGAACAATAAAATATGAGAAGAAAAGAAAAAGGTAAAAATAAAAATAAAACCTAGCATAAACACAAAACCAAATTGTAAATAGAGTAAATATAAATACATACATATATGGATATCAGTTCAGTCTTAAAAATAAGTATATCATGGTAAAAACAATGTTGCACAGTATATAGAGAAACACCTAATCACCATACGCCAGTTTGAAAAGGAACGTTTTAAGATGTCTTTTAAATGACGACAAGGATTTTTCGTTCCATAACTGAGTTGGTAGTCCATTCCACAGGTTGCTAGCTGCTTCGTCGAAACGACGCTCTCCATATGTTTTTGTTTTTACCTTCGGTGTGACAAGAAGGGTTTCAGTCTGAGAACGCAGCAATCGTGACGGTTTGTAAACTTCAATCAGTTCCACAAGATAGTCAGATGCTTGTCCGGTAACAGCTTTAAACGTATATAGCAAGAGTTTGTATTGACATCTAAATTCTACTGGCAGCCAATGTAAACGTTTTAACACAGGTGTTATGTGCTCACGTTTCTTAGTTCTAGTAACCAGTCTAGCTGCTGTGTTTTGTACCCTCTGTAGTCTTGATGTAATGTTCTTGTTGACTCCATATAATAAGGCGTTGCCATAGTCTAAACGTGATGTTACTAACGAACAGACTAGTATTTTGCATGCATTGTCTGATAAATAAGGGCGGATATATCCGATGTTTCTCATTTGGAAAAAAACAGGCTCTAGAAATGGCACTAACCTGCTTTTCCATACTCAGTAAACGATCAAAATAAACACCAAGATTTTTCACGATTTCAGAAGCGCCAACGATGGTTCCATCAAAATAAAGCTGACAGTTCTTTAAATCGTTTATGCGGAGTTTTAATGCAAATACAATCAGTTCGGTTTTGCTTTGGTTAAGTTTAAGTCTGTTTAATCGCATCCATGAACTTATGTCTGCTAAGCAATTTTCCAGCCGTGTGGAAAAATTGTCCCAGTTATCAGATGGTTTTAATATGAGATACACCTGAGTGTCATCAGCATAGCTGTGATAGTTCATGTTATGGCAACGGCAGATTTCTCCGATTGGTTTAGCAAACATGCAGTAGAACTTAGGTCCCAATACAGAGCCTTGCGGAACACCAAACGTTAACTGTTTTTCGTTCGATATCGCCGATCCTACAACCACGCGTTGTTTTCTGTTTTAAAGGTATGACTGAATCCACATTAACGCCTGACCACTAATTCCATATGAGTGTTCAAGCCGTTGGATCAGAATCGGATGGTCTATGACATCAAATGCTGCCGACAAATCAAGCATAACGAGAACAGCGGAACAGTTGTTGTCGAGGGCTGAGGCAATGTCGTGGTGGACTCGTAGAAGTGCAGTTTCCGTTGAGTGGCGTGCACGGTACGCAGACTGAACTCGATCATGAAGAGCATTCATTTGAAGGTGATCTATCCTGGAAGATACGATTTTCTCTAGGATTTTTTAAACAAACGGAAGATTTGAAACTGGTCTATAGTTTTTAAAATCATTTTTATCTAAACCTGGTTTCTTAAGTAGTGGACGAACAATCGCTTCACGGAAGGCAGATGGAACATTCGATTCTGATAAGGATCTATTTATAATTTTGGTTATTAATGGTACCACAGTGTCAACATTCGCCTTGCGTAGGGTAGTTGGCAATGGGTCAAGATCACATGACTTCGGTGGTGCCTTTTGCACTATTTTCCGCACTTCGTCCTCAGTAGCTGGTGTGAATATTGTTAGACGTTCACCATCGAACTGAATATCAGCATTAAGCACATTGTCAGAACCACAGGTCACACACAAATCAGACCTTATTTTTTCAAATCATTTGCAAGCGTAACTTTATCTGAATGGAACGGCAACACTGGCTCGGATTTGTTTCCTAATAGATTGTTCGTAATTTTGTTCAGTTGCTTCTGATCGTCTCCTGCTTCAATGATCTTGTTGGAATAGTATTCAGTTTTAGATTTCACTAAGGTGGTAGTCACTAAATTACATTTTTGCCTGTATATGTGCTTGTGAATTGTTAAAACAGTTTTCCGCATTTGACGTTCGGCTTTCCTTCGTTCTCTCTTAGCACATCGCAGTTCATCTGTATACCATTGTGTGTTTGGCCTGATTCTAATGATTTTAGTTTCTTCAGGAGCTAGATCATCAATAATAGCTCGAAGATTTGAGTTATACGAGAACACGAGATCGTCGAGAGATAGGTCATCACTAAATTTATCTGTTACTTTATTCATACTGTTTTGAAAGGCCTGACTTAAAATATCGCGATATTTCCGAGTAACTATGGTCTTCTGAGGTCTAGGTGGTTTTCCTACTAAAAATAAGTACCACGTAATGATCACATGGCAGGTTACCCTTGTTGTCACTTATATGTGGCAAACTTACAACTGGTTGATTTAATAAAATAGAACTGTCATCTCTTGTTATAACGACGTCTAGAGTATGGCCGTGAATATGAGTTGCTCCAACAACATTTTGTGTAAGACCATGGTCATCCAGAGTTTCAGTAAAGATAGATGCATTTCTATCGTATGCATTGTCAAGATGAAAGTTTAAGTCCCCTGTTATGACTAATTCATCTGAGCTAACGACAACATTGTCTAAAAACGTAGACCATTCTTCAAAAAATGTAGCAATCTTATGATTGTTCGATTTCGATTGTGGCGGACGGTATATCACACAGAGACGTATTTATTGTGTATTAATCTTAACACTACAGTCTAGAAGTTCATAATGAGTAAAAGGATTTGAATTTGCTAATAACGAAACATCAATAGTTGATAAATGCCATCAAAATCATACCAGACTTAAAAATTGGTAGTCTCTCTTTCAGCCAAGCACGCGATATTTTAGGTGATTGACGATGACTGGTTGGATTGGAGACAGAATAATGTTCGAATGGGTTGCATGCATAACTGTGGACTGTTATAACCTGGCTGCCCGGATAATATTTTCATTTCACAAGTTTCTCTCAAATATTACCCCGGGTCACCAGTGACGTCTTCTTTCTTTGGTTTGGCTGAGGCATATATGACATTATTTTTCTTTATTTTTATACGTTCTGATATTCAAATTTAAAAAAAAAGAAACGTTAAGATTTTTCTTTCAAATTACTTATATCATCTTTCGATACAAATGCACAGTAATTAAGTTAATTTAGATAATTTCTTCTTTGTTTTCTTTTATTTCATAAGCGGCAATTTACTCATATATTGTGCATATCCATCGGTGGTGACCTGAGTCTATATGTTAGCGATCGTTGGGTCGTTATGATATTGACTAGGTAACAAGATCACGGGCTGTCGCTTCTGTGAGCTTGTAGCATAAAGATCCGGCTCAGCCTGTCGGTCTAGTTAAAAACATAATCTGTTCGATTGGTCAATCGTTCTCGTCCTAAAATGCATGAAATATCTGGCATAGGACATTAATCCAATAAATGAATTAATCAATGGAAATGCAATGATATCTTTCTCTTTCTCAGCTTTTGTCTTAAGCTTTGATAAAATTTTTAAAAAAACGCACGTTTGGTAAGAAAATGAAATACTTTAGAAAGATTTCCTCTTTTCGCATTTCGTTCTTGTGTTATTCTTAAAGTAGCAGGCGTCAAAAAACAACCCCTTTGTTTTTGAATAGTGAAAAAGGATATACATTTACTCCTGTATTCAATAAAATGTTGGTTTTAATATCAAAATAGATTTGCCTTAAAAACTGTTCTTCTGCAAACGTATTAGTGTTACGGTATTTTGTTCAAAGCACTCGTTTCAAATTGTTAAATAGTGCAAGCTATGGTTAAACAATTTATATAATTTGACAAAAACCTTATAGCTTTGAGTAGTATACGTATTTGCTCAATAAGTTATGTTGTCAACATATTACTTTTTCATCCAACCCTGGTTTCATTTAAAGGGAAAGACCACCTTTGCTTTATTTTTGTTTTTGTTTGTTGGGGTTTAACGTCCGAGCAGCAATATTTCAGCTATATTCAGACGATGAACATGAAATTGATGATAAGATGAACATGAAATGATGAAATGAAAAAGGGATGGGACACAAGGACAATGGGGTCGACAAATTTTGATTGCCACTGGAAATAGGGAGAGGTGGGTAGGGTCGGGCAATTTAGCCTCCTGTGGCGGAGCCCTATGGTTCGTACTCTGGGAGAATACCACAGTAGGGTTCTTTAACGTGCGAGGAACGTGGAATCTTTCCCAACACGTTGCACCTATATGGTTTGCGGTCAGGTTTTCAGTATTATAGCCTGACAACCCCTGCATGTTGCACGCCAGGGGTACCCCATTCCACCACCTGGGGCACACATCCCAGTTGCTCTGTGGGCAGCTATTCTTTTGACACCCGGACCTGCACGGGGCACCTTTGCATTAAGTTGGGCTCTTATGATAAATCATACCCACGTTACAAAAAAATAAATAACCTTTAATGTTAAAAGGAAATATAAGGGGATAGCCATCTTGCAGAACTCTCCTATCTGAAGGAAGATCATAGCCAGATTTTATTGATTTTTATCGATAGCTTCCGATTGGCTCGTGATGTCACTAAGTCGGTTTAGGAGTGATACAAGTACTGCAATAATATGTACACAAAGAATATTCAGTAAATATTTCTACGATCATGTTTATCTAATCACCAAAACACGATGACTTGTCAAGCTTACGATTGCACGAATGATGAAAGAGAAATGCTCTAAAAGTTTTTTTACCAGCAACACGAATACTCTTCGGTAGTAGCCATACGATTTTCCGTACAAATACTAGTCATCTGGCTGCAAATCCCGTTGTTCGTCAATGACGTCTGACATTTGCTTATACATGTTGTTCCCCAATCTCTTCTTCTATTTATTTTGGGTTGAAATTATAGGGGAAAAGTCCCAAATTTGCGATTTCTTCTGACATCGTAATCAATTACCTTATTTACTTTCACTTTACAAACCGACTTCGTGAGGTCACAGTTCAACCAGTCATGGTGGCGCCCATAGGCGCGGGAAATTCAAATTTCCTAATTATAAATCTCGATTGTTTAATTAAAAAAAGGAAATTAATTTGTTTCAAGTTATGTTTCATGAATTTTTAACAGATTACGTTCGATATATATGACTTGCATAATAACATGGTCTTCTCCTTTAATGTGTTCTTATAGGAATATTACGTGTGCAATGCACTTGTCTTGTTTTTTTTAAATAACGCATTATGGAAATAATAATCTCTAAAATTGTTTGATACATTCAGATCAATGGAATTACCTAATGTTAAGCAAAAGCCCCATTAATATTCTCAAAAGGCTATTCAAAAAAAATTACAAGAGAAATAGTGTGAAAAGGATGAATGAAGAGCAGGACTACCAAATACCACAAGGCCTAACAAACACCTAGAGGTGACAGAGAGGTCTTCTGTTGTATTATAACACACCATACAGCAATCCAAAATGTCATTAGGGCACTTTTGTGGTATTTTGTGAAGTATAAAATCGTTTATAAAGACTTCTAATCTTCAAGTAACACATTGAAGTGTCAATTATGTTCTCACCCAGACAACATAAAATGACATTTTCAGCTTTGTCAGGTATTTTCTACTTGTAGCAATGTTGATTTTTGATTCTCTATTTCGACTTTTAATATTCGAGACTCATTTTGAGCATTTTTCGCTTTGAATTTTATTATCGTAGTAAAGCAAAGGCTGAATGATATTTGTTTTGTTACTTTTCGAACAGTTTTGTTTTGTTTTTTTTTTTCCTGAAGGTAAAATTCGTGAGGTTAAATCATTCAATAAACTGATGTGCAAAATCAAAATGATTAAATAATCTCTTTTTCAACTTTATCCAATTGTAAAAATGCTCTCACCTGACGTGTTGCAATATGAAGTATCGCAGTTTTAGCATACTGAGATCAAGCGCAAAAACGTTATTGCAGAACGTTGTCCACCTATTTGCAGCTGTCTAGCGAGTGTCTTCTTTGTATCGTTACTAACTGTATTTTTTTCACGATCTTCACTTAAATGAAAAATAGACTGATCATTAAACGAATTATACATTATAATCAATGAAAGCATTTGTTTTTCATGTCATGCTTCTTTCTTTCTCATAATGTCATACCGTATAACTATTTTTATTTCATTGTATTTTTTATATGGTGAATTAGATTTCGCTTTATTTGCAATATACGTAATAAATTACGCAAATTATAATAAGTCGTTCCTCAATATGCATATATATGGTAAATTAATATTTTTTATTACTTTCAAGTGCTTTTTTTTAATTGTTGTTGCCTTTACTTGGCTAAATTATCACGAAAAATCGTTTCCTGCTCAAATCTAAAACTGTTTGGTACAATTGTTATGTAAATTTTGTTTATATGTCTTCAAAAGTGATTATTGAATCTCTTCCTATGAAAAACTGGAGCCTATTGTTCATATTTCTTCTTCTCTATGATTTGGTCGTCTTATCAACCTTCTGGACGGCTATATCACACTATGAAAATGTGTTATAAACAATTCGCCGTTGCGATTGATTGTTGTAGGGTTGTGTATCATTTTCTTAAAAACTGATTGGTCGAAAGCATCGTTGTGACGTTTGACTCTTGTGTTATGCCAGAATCGTGGATAACAAATAATCATATTTGAGTATAAAAAAGGGAACTAAGACGGATCTAAATTACTTAAGACCTATCACTTTAATTAGCTGTCTTGGAAAGCTATTTATATCCATCATCAATAAACGTTTAAACAGATTTGCAAATGAAACCAATTTGATATCAGATAATCAAACAGGCTTTCGACAGGGGTATTCTACACTTGATTATATTTTTTGTATTACAGTCGTTATTTGAATTATATTTTTCATTTGGGAAACCTTTTTTGTACTTCACTAATTTCAAGAAAGGTTTTGATTCCGTATCAAGATCTTGTCTATACGAAAAAAAAAAAATTCAAAATATGACATTAAAGGAAAATAATTCAAAGTTTGTTTTTAATTTGTACCAAAGAATAAAATCTTGCGTAACATATAATGGTTGTACAACTGAATATTTATCATGTTTAACACGTGTAGGAGAAGGTGAAAATCTGTCACTCTCTTTTCACAAAATTTGTTAATGATTTGGAAATTTTATCAAAATTTAGATAGGAAATATTTAGAGACTATCCAAAGCATATTTCAAGATGAACTTTTATATGATATTTTTTTTGAGTTATTTGTTTTGTTATTTGCTGACGATATCATTATATCAGAGTCTAAAAATAATATGCAAAAGTCTTTGGATATTTTTCAGTCATATTGTGAACAATGGAGGTTAACAGTTAACGCAGAAAAAAACAAAGGTCATCATATTTAGTAAGAGAAAATGCAGAAAACACAGAAAACACATTTGTTTTCATGATACAAGGTAAAACCTTGGATATTGTTGATTCAGTGTGATACTTAGGTATTATTTTCAAGTACACGAAAACAGATGACTAATTAGGCATATAAATCGTTGCATTTAATTTATAAATGTATCTGAAATAAAGAAATTTCGTTAGACATAAAGCTAAAGCTTTTTGATTCAATGATAGAACCCATTTTATGGTATGGAAGTGAAGTATGGGGATACGAAAATTTGCAATCAATTGAACAAGTTCATTTGAAATTTTGTAATTGAATATTGAATGGAGAATACCACACCTAATTTTACTGTCTATGGGGAGCTTGGCGGATTTCCCTTCGAAATTATGGTGACCACGAGAATGGAGTCATATTGGAATAGACTACTTCTTGAATAATGTTTATATTAAGTGATTGATTCAAGTTTAAATGGCTCAAAAGTATCAATCTTTATTGAATAATACTGTTCTTAGGTACATATTTTTGAATTAAACAGATATGATCCATAGGAAAGTGTGTTTTAAGTAAGTTAAGTCAGATCAGTTTATTTTAAATTGGAGCAGCTCTATCTCTCATTCATCTAGGGGACAATTTTATGGAGCATTCAAAAGGGAATTGGTGTGGAAAAATACTTACTCTGATTAAGTATTTTAAAATTTGATATGGTTCACCAAATTTAGAGTTCCTAATTAACGTAAACCTATAGATGTAGGAATGTGGAAAAATATTCCAAAAAATGTGTACCATATGGTGATAATTTTATTTGCTATTTGTTTGTCTGCGTGAAGTCATCGTCAATTATCGAAAAAAAATATTACCAATTTAATATATAGAAAATCCAAGTTCGTCTAAAATGCAAGGTCTCTTGTCAATTTGCAATGTGGAGGTTTATGAAAGACTTGCAATTTTTATCAAAAAGGTTGCTAATATGTTTTATTACTGTTGTGTATATGAATATTTAAATGTATTGATCTCATTTATTTAATTAGCACCATTTTTTCTGTTATTTTATGATTCCAATGTATTATTATTGAATCTCATATGCTCATTTTACATATATAGTATGTCTGAGTTAACTTAAATAAATCTCGAAATTTTTATAAAGTTATGCTTCTTACGCAAATTAAATCTATGACAGATTTTTGGAGTAATGAAGGATCGATTTTTAACAACTGTTAACGTTGCCTTTTTTTACAGTACTGATTTTAAACAAAACACATTGGACCCAGTTCAACCAATTTCCCGTATTATAAAAAGATTTTAAATTAAAAAGTATTTGGATAGGTTCTACTTTACATCAGTTCAAAGGTTTGGTAAACATAGATTTCAATGATTGTCTTGAATTTATTTTGACGCTATACATTTTACGATATATAAATCTAATTAGGCGATTTTATTTTATTGACGACAGGATACGCATGTTGAATATTTTCTTAAAAAGTACTTCCTTCCGCCCTTCCTGTTTTGAACTGACTTCCGAACATAGTAGTATCTGTTTGGACGAGACATTTTTAAAGCGATAGTAGGGACTTTCTTGCCATGTTTGTCCCTGGATATTTTTGTCGTCTCTTCATCCTATTAATGCTCAAAATATCTGTAATCAATAACTGTAAACACGCTTTTAAACAAGTTCCACGCAGCGGCAGACGTTCCATTCCTCTCTTACCGCTGCAGACAAGCCTTTCGAAATTCTTGTACATTATTCAAATAAAACCCCGTTTGACAATCGGATAACGTGGCGTAATATCATTCCCTTTTTCCCGACTTCGCAAGATTCTTACAGTTTCTGAGTACGCTGGCTGCAGCGTCTAGAGTGAATTTTGAACGCCAGACACTGTTCGGAGCTTGACTTTTGAGTTGAAAACGCTACTTTCTTTGAAAAAAATCTCATCTGGTTTTTCAGCATTCCATGGCAAGAGCTCCAATAAAACTCTTAATGCAAGGACAGCTTAACAGCATCTTTCAAAATACATATACAAAACTGGCTTGAAAATTCAACTAAAAAAAACAAACATAAACAAAAAAAACATAATTAAAGAGTAATCAAGGCAACCAAGGTTATAGCGGTAATCAAAAGAATGTAATCCAGGTACAAAGACCAGACATGGAAAGAGACACACACAACAAAGAACTTAGAGTAACTAAAATCATACATACAAGGTAACAAAAGCAAATGAGCAACTCGGATTCCACTAAAACTGGGAGCATGGACTAGGTGCACCAGTAGGGTAAGCGTCCTCTGCTTTTCTAGAAACACCCACCGAGTTGCTCATAAAAAGTTAAGTCCGGGGCAGACAAACGAGGGAAGGAAAACCATGACCCGTTGAATAAATCAGCCTTCATGGTGCAGATGGACACACCATAACGATCCACGAGTTCATGATGACGACTATAAAACTTCTGTAGTGACGACTTCAATCTTGTAGCAACATAACCCTGTTCCAGAGCCCTATTTGTTAGAGTTGTAGCGCGATACAAAATGTCTGCGTAGTTTCGGCAAGCTCTGGCATAACGTATGAGTTGTGATATGAACACTCCATACGCAGGTGTCGAAGGGATGTTGCCACAGTTGACAATTCTGAATGAAAAGTCATCACGTTTGTCGTAAAGTTTGGTCATTAGTTTTCCTTTACCATCGATTTCCAGGTGTAGGTCAAGATATGAGGCTGACTTCACAGTGTCTGTAGTATCCTTTATCTCAAGTTCTTTTGGGTAGATGCGATGTATCAAATCCCCGAAATCAGGATTGTTTAAAGATAATACGTCATCTAACTTCATGAAAAAACATGATGATTTCGACTTTCAAGTTGCAAGCTTCACCTAATAATTAGTATATCATTAATAAAGAAGTTTTATGGCCGTCAACACAGTTTGATTAACCGATATGAAGTTTTGTTTCTGACTTATAAGACAAGGTAGCTTGACACTTACCATGGTTCACTTCTTTGCAATGTGATCTCACTTGATCTCACCCTTTTATTTTTATTCGATTTATATCGCTAGTACTTTATCAAATTTATCAAATGTAACTTTTGGTGCAACATTGAATGAAATCATTATTCGATATCAGCAATCGAAACAAACATATAATTATGTAATACGAAACAAAGGTAAATAAGTCTTAATAAATAAAGAATAAAAATTCGGAAAGTACTAACAAAACAGTCGCAAAAAGCATAACATATTCCAAATAAAGCTTTTAGGGTTACCCAGGTTCTCGATGAATATCTATTTTTTTTTCGTGAAACAATTCTTGATATCCTTATAAAAGACCGATAGTATACGGAAGGAAAAGAGATAAAATGGTGAAACCTGTCCTCGATGCAAAGTTTGACAAACGTTATGATAATCAAGAATTGCCTGTAGCCTGTGTGTGCTTTCATAAAAAAAAAGTCAAATCCCCGAATATTTCCTCAAATCTTCGATTTATGTGATCACAATTGATATGTTTGTTTATATAACTCTGTTATGAAAGTTAAATTGTACCAATTTTGTACTATTAATCGTTATGGAAGATGGAAAATAAAATAAAAAAATCTTGTCATGGTAGAAATAATTTGACACAAACATCTGTGATTCTGTGAACTTCAAGTCTTCATAATACAGATAAATGCGGAGAAGCAAATCAAGCAATTTCCTGTTCTGCCATGCAGTTCTATAGACTTTTTTTATAACTAGTAGTGATATTCAAATATTAATTAAAACAAATACGCTTCCGTTGAAACCAAATGTATTTCAACTAGAAGTAATTGAAGTAATTAATTGGAGCAATTTTTATTTTCTTATCGAAGTATCAGTTTCGTTTTGTATTTATTTCGGTTTAATGAAAACCAGTCAACCAATCACATCATATCTTTTAAAACAAAATGCTGGAATACCACGTATAAAGCCAAAATAATTATGCGAATCTTGTTATCTTTACTTTCCATCATATTTAAGGTCTTATTGTCACTTCATTTAATTATACGTAACAATTAAATGACAGAAATGAACAATGTCTTTGCAATTAAAAATAATATACATACCATCTTACTCTACGGAAATGACAAGAACAGCGACCTAGTGATATAAAAAGCTATGACCTTCACAGTGAAGGGCAATGAAGTTCAAACAGTTATTCATTCACCATAAATCTTAAGCTCGTCGTATTTTAACTATACAAGTTAGTCATATATATGCACTTCTATGTACTGCACCAGTCATTATTCGTTTTGAAGGGCACCTTGAAAATGCATTCAAAGGTAGGTAGTCTGATTGGGAATCTGAAAGTTGACTAACTTCCTATGATTTGATCATACTAATTTTTATGTTTCACTATTTGAATATTCGTCACCAGATTTTCCGCAGGGCAAATTCGAAAGTACTATTTGGAGTGCACAAACACACGACGACCGAAATTTCGATGTATATATTAACCCTTTTCCTAGAAATGTTAAATAAATGTTCAGACGGGATGTATAATATTAGGCATGGTATTTGTGGATCATCCAAGAATTTGTCATAATTTCTTGTAAATCTAAATACCTCACTTCTCACTATAAATTGGAATTATAACTTCAAAGTTCTTATGGAAGCCGTCGAGGACTATGCAAGAAAATGGATAAAACGAGAACAAGAAGACATTGATTCTCTGTCAGAGTGGTTGAAGGCCGTGAGGTCTTTAATTTTGAAACGAATGAAAGTTTTAAGTAGGTCAATGAGTGCCAAGGCTACATCAGTTTTCAAAGACCCCGATGTAGCAAAAACATTGTCTACTATACATGACAAATATGTTGTCGTACCAACAGACAAAGCCCAAAACAACATTGTTTTTGTCTGCAAAACGTTTTATATCCAATGTTTATTATCAGAGGTAGACGTGGAAAATAATAGCAGTGATAAGACCTACACTGCTACCACTCTTTCCAAAGAAGAGATTGTGGAAAACCATAAATATGTGCTATCCTCTTTTGGTCTCTCTACCAAGGACGATGATTGTGATTTACCGTCTATGTACTGGATCCCTAAACTCTACAATAATCCATACAAACAACATTTCATAGCTGGATCTGCAAAATTTACCACCAAACCTCTTTCAAAACTTTTAAATTCTATATTCACAACTGTCAAAAATGGTCTACAGTCATGACTCCCGTTGTGGTATTAATTCAATGTGGATCCTGAAAAATTCAAAAGATCTTTTGGAGACAATCAGTTCAAGACTATTATCTGAATATAATAGCATTAAAACCTATGATTTTTCAACACTGTATACTTCTATTCCCCATACTCAGTTAAAATCCCGACTTAAAAACATTACACATCGTTGTTTTTTCCAAAAAAGATGGCACACCTAGATACAAATATATAATTCTTGGTAGAGGTTCCCCATACTTTGTAAGAAATAATACCAAATCATCATCTTCCAAATATACAGAGGAAGATGTTTACAAAATGCTGGAATTTTTAATTGACAACATATTTGTCCAGTGTGGTGGACGTGTTTTTCAACAAACGGTCGGCATTCCAATGGGAACAAATTGTGCTCCTTTACTAGCTGACCTATTCCTTCACTCTTATGAGGCTGACTTTATAGCTGATCTGATCAGAAAGAAAGAAAGAATATTGTTTGGCTAGATCCTTCAATCTCAGTTTCCGCTATATAGATGACGTATTATCCTAATCCTAATTTTGGGGATTTGATACATCGCATCTAAACAAAACGACCTTAAGATAAAAGATACTACAGACACTGTGAAGTCAGCCTCATATCTTGACCTACACTTAGAAATCGATGGTAAAGGAAAACTATTGACCAAACTTTACGACAAACGTGATGACTTTTCATTCAGAGTTGTCAACTTTCCTTTCATCTGTGGCAACATCCCTTCGGCTCCTGCATATGGAGTGTTCATATCACAACTCATACGTTATACCAGAGCTTGCCGAAACTACGCAGACTTTTTGTATCGCTACAGAAGTTTTATGGTCGTCATCATGAACTCGTGGATCGTTATGGTGTATCCATCAGCACCATGAAAACTGATTTATTCAACGGGTCATAGTTTTCCTTTTCTCGTTTGTCTACCCCGGACTTGACTTTTTATGAGCAACTCGGCGAGTGTTTCTAGAAAAGTAGAGGACGCTTACCCTACCGGTGCACCTGGTCCATGCTCCAAGTTTTTAGTGGATTTTAGTTACTTTATGTTCTTTGTTGTGTATGTCTGTTTTCCATGTCTGGTCTTTGTCCCTGGATTACATTCTTTTGATTACCGCTATAACCTTGGTTCCCTTGAGTACTCTCTCAAGAGATATCCCACAAGATAAGATAGAACTTACTACAAAAGAGCTAAACTTATCTAAAGCAGCATACAACTTTATGTTTTTGCTGGTCTTGTTGTTTGATCGAACTGTTGTATCATGTATGTCACATCGACATTTTTCGCCAATCTACACTGTTTTGTGCACAGCGGTACGAGTACGAGTCCCGCGGAGGGAACGACTAAAAATTTGCATCGCAAATTTGACAGTTCTAACATCGTTGGGAATTTTTCAGACCTTTATATATATATATATATATATATATATATATGCATTTTTGCATCAACATTCTATGTTGATCCTAGCCGTGCATGTTATATGTCTATATAATATTGCACTTGCAAGTTAGATGGTAGAGTTCCCACATCATTTTAGACTTATATAAATGTATACTCATATTTTACATATTTTTATGAGCTCAAGCTTCATCGATTGCCAAGAAGAAACCTGGGCAAACTTTCTCGTTCTAGAAAGTATTGGTTTTTTTTAATGTATGCCATGAGACATTTAACAGTATTCAATCGATTAATTAAGCAATTATTTTGTTCCAGCGAAATGCACATTCTGCTTCCCACGCCATTTTAGTAAGTCCGACGCTATGATATCAATGACATTTTGATTTCCGTTTGACAACAGTTGTTTCTTTAATTTAATACAATCAAAGGCGACAAGAAGATAGTAATTCTATACAGATCTGCACTATTAGTGTAAGGATCAATAAAAGGCCGTTTTGTTGATGACAAGAAGAAGATTGCAGTTTGCTTCCTTGTTCACCCCCATTTCCTTTGCAACTAGATACCGTCAATAATATCTGTCATCGTTAAGCAAGTCTAATATGCATTAGTTATCAATTGAACGTTTCCATATTACTATTGAACGGATGGTCATGTTAGAAATTAATTGGTAGAGGAAATTGAACAAAACACAGGAAAGGTAATACGATAATTAATTGACGAAAAAATACAACACATCAGCATAAATTTAATGAGATAACCACATAAACACTTCTTCGAGTGAGGGTAGATATAGGTCATTTTATAGACTGTCAAAATAATTAACTTCATAATTCTGAGAGCAGTTGTATTGCCATATCTATTTGCCGTCATATTTAATTCATAGAAGTTCACTCAGAATAATAAATGTCACTTGTTACATGTACACCATAAATAAATGTTATTGCGTAATTATACTTGGACAACGAAATAATGTAGACAAAAACCCCATTTAGAACCTCTGCACTTAATCTGGCACTTATCTGGTAATCCTAATCCGTGTACCTCAGAAGCTGAATGCAAAATCAATTATGACAATAGAATGGCGGGAAATTGGCAATACAAGTATTATTCCGACATTTAGTGTTGAATTGGATGTTGTAAAGGAGATTAGGTAATGTTTATAACAATATTGACGACGATTTATTATCATGAGATTTATTGATATAATCTCGACATCCAGTCATACAAGTTACACCCTTTCTCTTATTTTTATACTCTTGTTGACTTGGTCGTGATGATAACTTGGGCAACCAAGAATTATTTATCAGTTCGTTTGATTGTAGGTTAATTATCTCAATCACATGGTTCAGTTGTTCATAAAGCGTTTAAGTATTGTTTAACATGCTTATTCAAGATTTGATTTGTAATATATAATAGACTTATCATTCCGCAATCAGAAGGATGCTTAATGAAAAGTCTTGATTAGATGGATAAGGGGTTTCAAAAGACTTCAAAAAGTTACTGATTCAGATTTTTTATTCGCCTTTTTAAAGAAGTTGAATGATATAGTAAAATAAAATGACTTAAACATTATCAGAAATAAGTTCCATTTATAATTTAAATTTGTTGCATTTATACTGGTTAGAAAAAAATAGTAAATATTTAAGAAGAATTGATTTAAACAGATATGTATTACTACAAATCATTACAAAGTTTTCTCGTCTGCATAGGAGATAAACAATTATTCAACCCTGTCTTGTCCATGCTCCCAGTTTTTGTGGCGTCTGAGTTGCTCATTTGCTTTTGTTGCTTTGTACGTATTATTTTGGTTATTTTATGTATTTTGTTGTATGTGTGTGTATTGTATTTTTCCTTGTCTCTTCGTTGTCCCTGGAATACATTCGTTTGATTTCCGCTAGAATCGTGGGTCCCTTGAAAACGCTTTCACTCATATTAAACAAATGTAATGCAGTAAAAAATCTAGTACCTGAAAGTACCTTGCAAAAGTCTTATACTGCTAGTATCGTAACTCAAGGATAAATTTGATTGAAGGCCCAGTTTTTAAGCTATAGTTACTCTTTTTTTCACACGAGTGAAAATGAAGAACAAGAACATGTGTTACCGCGAAAGCTGACATCTAGATGGTCAGATCAATAAATTTTCTTATATTTGATAAGTCAACTTCAGTCATTGCGGTGTGACTTCATCTTCATAGAAAAAAAAACCAACCTGTGAATTTACCGGAAGATCAGGTGCGACACAGTGTAAACATTCCTCGATTTCAAGAGTATATTTGGTAGTATGTTGACTCTTTAAATCATAATAACATAGTATATATGTTTTATCCGTCTTGCAATCAAAGTCTGTTTATGTTCTCTTTCAGCTAAAAATCTCACTTTCGTATATTAACCTTCAGCTTTAACAGATGCTGTGGCAAGTCTATGCAAATGTAATGAAGAAAAGCGTTTTGCTGAATAACTAACATTAGTAAAGACCTGGTGACATATTTCGATTTACATAATACTACTGCCTCAAATGTTATTTTTTTCGACAATGATAAAGTTAGTTCGTCCTCTATTCAGGCGCGTGAATGTTGATGCGCCAGATTTTGACTCTAACTGTCCAAAGGAAAATAATCACATTTTCATAAGAACCAAAAACCTCAGTAAAGAAAGCTGTCGTAAAAATCTTCAGTGTAATCACTTTTTTTTTATAATAAGTAAGTTTTTGTAAGAATCAGGCAATATGGAAAAAGTCATAAAACATGCATGTCGAAAACATACCGTTCCATCTATATAATTTCGATATAGGACGCTTCCTCTATATGAAAAGACCATCATTTTATCTCTACATCAATGGATTTCCTTATAAAATTTTCAATAGAATGTTAGAAAAATGTGTTTTTTGACAGAGTTACTTGCCGTTGGAATGTTCATTTTCAGTGAATTTCAATGAAATTCTAACTCCTTTTCCTTCTTTTTTAAGGGTGTCAAATTAAACTTTCATCAGGGTGTTTTTTTTCATACCATGTTTCACCCACTGTTTGTTTCTTGTAGAGACTGACACTTAAGAACAACGTTCACTTAATACAAATAGAAAATACTACTTAATATCTAACTCCTGATGACTTTGTCGTGATGTCTATTCGGCGGCTAAAAGCTAATCAACAGAGATTTTAGTTTCTCGTTTATTATCTCAGTGTTATGCCGCTATTGTTTATGAGACTAAAAGTAATTTAAAAAAAAAGATCTGTATTTTGTACCCACGAATTTTTTTTCCATAAACGTCGATTGACTCGTTAAAATAACAACATTTCATTACTTTGATCACAATCACGGATAATTAGATAATGGTTATACTACTTGAGTCTGCAAAAGTTCACTTAAAGTTCAACCTGTAAAAGGGTGAGATATTTTTTCTAATAGGGTTTTTTTTCGTAAAAAAAGGTGAAGTCAACTAACACATGGTAAATTGGCAACCAAATTTCTATAAATAAGCCAGGCTCCTCCGCAGCGGTAGACGTTCGTTTCCTCTCGTACTAACCGCTGTAAACAGGCCTTCCAAACTTCTCGGGCGTTCTTCAAATCATACGCCGTTTGGCAATCGAATAACGTCGCGTAAAATCATTCACTTTATCACGACGTCGCAATATTCTTGCATTTTCTGAGAATACTAAGTAGACTAAGGTTTATTCTCAAGCCGGTTCATTGCGATTGATGAAAAGCAATTATGGACCAAACACACCAGTAGAGCAAGCGTCTCCTACCGTTCTAGGAATAAATACTTATGCTTATACTTTATGGTTGCTTATGTATGGAAGAAAACTGACATGAAAAAAAAACAAGCGATGGAAAATGGAGTTCGTTTTCAAAGTGGAAGTGGACACACTATAGCAATCGTAGAATTTTTCAAGAGATGATTTAATAGACCTCGATAGTATCGTCACTGACACCATTATTATTTTATAGCTTTGGTGCATAAATCATAGCATAAAAGTGGTTTCATCATTAGCAATTCAAACTTGTTAAACAGGTAAGAATTGTAGGTTTGTAATGACATCATGAAGACTTTGTTATTTCAAAAATGCAATATATGTTGAATACTTTCAAAATAATTTACTTAGCATATTTTTTTTTATTTTGGATATTTTGTTGCAACTAATTAAATCATTACTATTAAGACTTGTCGTTTTGTAAAATAATTCATTTTCATGCTTTTTTTTAAACGCATGTTCAATTTTATTGAAACACTAAATAACCCCATAAGTGCAAACATGTGTAGAGAAAAACAATTTGTTAGAAACACATATAGAAATTAATTACATACTCTTGCGCCAAGTGCTCAACAAAGATTATTGTCTAATTGTATACAAATGTGCTTCTTTGAGATTGATGCATAGCATCGTTTACTTTACAATGAACAATAGAAAATTGTACATTATTTCTTAACATAAGTACACTCACTCTATTACATCATTATCTATAGGTATGACGTCATTAATAATCATGATTTAATGCTATTGATTTCCATGAATGAGGAAACTGTTAATGTTCATAGAATCTTAGTTTTTACATTTCAGTTGCGACAAATTTTGCATTTCCACTGTAAATGACATTAAATGTGTTGAAATCCAAATTTCTCGTCTAGTAAAGGTTATCAAAACTCTTAATGGGTATTTATTATTAAATTGTGTATTTTCAGTTTATTCAGTAGTACAACAAAGGTTTAACAAAGTGATATATCATATAAAAAGGTGTGTTAATATACTCTTTAAAAGTCCAACTGTTATTTTCACGCTGTCATATATGATCCCTCATGGGGCTACTTTGACCGATTTCATTACGTAGGTAAAATGACATTTCAACACTAGAAGTTACTTGTTTTATACGGAGCATCAACCCAGATATAATGCTAAGATCTAACAAAAAATTGAAGTAAATTATTGAATAAGTCGACAATTTAAAACAAACACAAAGAAAACAATGGTTCATTTCAATGGCCTTTCAATAAATTTCTACGATTGATTGCAGTATGTAGGAATTCTTCAGAAAATACTTTACTTGTATTTTGTGGTGCACAAGTTTACATGGCATAT
The DNA here is from genome assembly GCA_037379345.1 of Perna viridis. Taxonomy (NCBI): domain Eukaryota; kingdom Metazoa; phylum Mollusca; class Bivalvia; order Mytilida; family Mytilidae; genus Perna; species Perna viridis. The sequence goes on from CM074515.1 coordinate 26,793,423, forward strand.
GTTGCTCAGCATTAACTTCCTCTTTATACTCTTTATATGTAAATAATGCCAGATTATGTGTAATATGTCAAACAATATCAAGTGGACCAAGGTAATAGCGGTAATTAAAAGAATGTAATCCAGGGACAAAGACCAGACATGGAAAACAGGCATACACAACAATGAACATGAAGTAACTAAAATCTTACATACAATGTAACAAAAGCAAATGAGCAACTCGGTCTTCACTAAAAACTGGAAGCATGAACCAGGTGCACCGGTAGTGTAAGCGTCCTCTGCTTTTCTAGAAACACCCACCGAGTTGCTCATGAAAAGTCAAGTCCGTGGTAGACAAACGAGGAAAAGAAAACTATGACCTGTTGAATAAATCAGTCTATACATTCAAAATTATAAAAATAGACTGACTTTTGATATTATCATTTTTAAACAAAAGTTCTCCTCTACTTGCTGACCTATTCCTTCACTCTTATGAGGCTAACTTTATAGCTGATCTGACATCGTTTAGCTAGATCCTTTAATTTCAATTTCGGCTATATAAATGACGCATTATAGTTAAACAATCCTAGTTTCGGGGATTTGATACATCGTATCTACCCCAAAGAACTTGAGATAAATGATACTAATGACACTATGAAGTCAGCCTCATATCTAGACCTACACTTAGAGATTGATGGTAAAGGAAAACTATTGACTAAACATTCCCACAAACACGATGACTTTTCATTCAGAATTGTCAACTTTCCTTTCATCTTGGGCAACATTCCTTCAGCACCTGCTTCCTTCTTGTTTTCAATAATTATCAATAATTATGAAGGATAATTAAATGTAACGCAAGCCCAAACTGTCATTATTTGAAAACAAAACAAGTACTTAAATAAATCAAAACAAAAGTGTGACTACTGATTAGTTGTCCTTTTCACTTATGTCACACAATGAACAACGAAGTACACATCAACATCCCTTTAGCACTCGCTCATATTACAACTCCTACGTTATGCCAGAGCTTGCCGTAACTACGCAGACTTTTTGTATCACGATACAGTTCTTACAATTGACTTTTGGAACAGAGTTATGTTGCTACACGATTGAAGTCATCACTACAGAAGTTTTATGGTCGTCATCATGAACACGTGGATCGTTACGGTGTATTCATCTACCCCGGACTTGACTTTTTATGAGCAACTCGCTGGTCCATGCTTATTTACTTTTGTTGCTATGTACATATTATTTTGGTTATTTTATGTTCTTATTTGGTGTGTTTCGTTTTTCAATGTCTGGTCGTTGTCCCTAGATTACTCTCATTTGATTTCCTCTAGAATTTTGCACCTGTGATATCATACTGACCATGACATTGCCAAAAGGCTTAAATATACATGTAAGACATGTATTAAATTAAATTATGATGAATGAAAAATGGCCATTACTGGGGTTTTGATTGGATATAATTTTGTTCCCTTTTTGCATGTTTTGGTTAAATGTTTTTGCTTTTGTTTGTTTCTTTGTTATATTTTTTTCTTTCTTAAATAGTGTGTTTCAGCCTTCTAACAAATGTATAGTCAGTATGTTTTCAGTTTTTGTTGCTATTTTTTTCATTTTTTAAAATTTTTCTTGAATTTCTTACAGTTTGTGGTGGAATCCAATTAGTTCATATGCTTTTGTTTCTTTGTACATGCTATTTTGTTTTTATTTCTTGTTTTTGTTGTGTGTGTCTGTTTTCCTTTTCTGGTTTTTATCCTTGGATAATATTAATTTAATTTCTGCTCAAAACTTGGTGTCCTTGATTACGCTTTTCTGTAAATATGTATTGTAGAGGATGTTTTTGTCTAGGTTCTTGGTCTAGTATTTGTTCCCTGGTTATGAAAATCCCGTTTCTCATTTGAATCATTGACTCCATGCCTTTACTTTGAATATAATTTCCCTTTCTATAGCGGGAAGTACCAACTTCATAAATATTAATGTATCTAGTCGTAAACCCAATAACCGTATCAGTCGTGATTGTTTAGAAAATTAACAAAACTTCGTCTTTTCATGTATTCTTAGGTAAACCTAAACTTAAGGAGGCAGACCTAGAGTAAGGAACACAACCATTATAAATCACTGGAACTTTTGTATTCAACATTTTACATCAATGTCATGTAAGCATCACAGTAACTTCGGCTTTTATTATGATTCAAATGAAAGCTTGATAGGCTTCGGTGAAATTGAATATGATACAAGCATATCACTGATATCAAGAGTTATGCCCCTTACCGTAGGTCTACCTCCATGTGTCAAACATTTCAGACACATGTTTTGTAACGGTTTGGTTTGAAGACTTTGTTGTGAATTTTATTTACGTATAATAAGCTTTGGCTTTCTTTTTGAATAGTTTAATTTCGTATTATACTTCTTCTAATGTTCCTGTTTTGTATTTATTTTGTTATTTTTCTCAATATGCATTTATAAATGTAAATTGTAAATGATTTTGTCCTCTGTGTTCTTTGTTTTATTTTTATTAGTTTTTCACTAATTGAAATTTCCCATTATTGGTTTGTTTTATTATTTTCTACGGGGCTTTAAGTGACAGAAGAGAGGAGTCGACACACCAGGGGTAGCTTAGGTACATGTATGATATGCTTCAATTAATATTAACGTTTTGTATATGCTGACGTCATCGTCGTTTATTGGTTGATAAAAACGTGTGTGGAAATATGATCCACAAAATCAGCCTCTGATGTATATAGGAATGAACAAAAAACGTAAAACAGTTTTGAAAAAATAACATAAAAAGTATTTTTAATAAATTAAATTCGCAATATTTTATATTGCATATAATAAATAGTAAATACAATATTTACAATCTTTAACAAAAATAAATAGAATTTATAACAAAACATTTAACATGAGCAAAACAATACAATAGTCTTTGTCGCACGACAAAACATTTTTCATCTTTGGAATGAGGAGTTATTAAAGTCGTGCACCGGAAGTAAACGGTCCTTTATTTGTGGAGCCATACATTCGCAGTGTTGGTAGAAATTATCAATCCAATATTGAAAAATTTCCAACAGCGGATAAACATTGATGGCAGTCAGTTCATTTTGGGAATGATAATCCATAGAGACTTGATCATTTTTATCTCTTTACCATGAAAATAGATGGAAAATTCATTAATTAGGCAAGTGTTTCTAATCATTCACAACGGAATTCTTTCGTTGTAATTTCCGAATTTAATTCCATCGGTTCTCTTCGCAACTCTCGTTTGAGATCTCTCGGGATTTTCAAACAACGTGATGAAATGGCTGATTTGTGTTTGTCCACACTAGTTATTATCGGCAGCAGTTACACCTGAAAAATAAACAGAAAATTATATAATACCAAGTCAAAACAGTGTCATTAAGATTAAAATAGTCAAATTATTTTTTTTTCGTGAACATTTACACTATTTATTCAGTTTTGAAACTGATTAATTAAGTGATGTGTTACCATAAAACAATTTTGTTTTCTTTATATAAATAAACGATGTGTGAGTATACGATAAGTATACGTAAAAAGACTTTTTTTTACAATCTAATTCTTTATAATTAAGTTTATTATCAGTAAAGCATGCATTTAGTGTTTTGTTACGGTTCTTTCTGCAGAAGTTGTTACTTCAAAAAAGCAAGTGTTAAAAGCTTTTAAACCATAAATGATAAATATTCAATATCACCTTTATTGTCACGATATGTAGTGCCAGAATTTTATATTTACTAGTATATTGACATATGATTTTTACATGATTTGTTATCCGTGACGAGGAAACTGTTATAAGCATAACATTCTTTCCTTTTGATAGGATCGTTAAAGTTACAACTCATTGTATAGGTAGGTTACAAACACATGCATGGTGATATGTATCTTGTTCAACTAAACGAATAATGTCAATATGTTTTAACGACAGTCATATGCCCATATGGTGTAGGTCTTGCATCATCATATTTCCAGTAATCAATATATCAGAACTTAATATTTTTTAATCAATCAAAATAGGTACAAGTTTTAAATTTACATTCTTGTCTAAAATTTGTTCAAGCTTTTTATGTTTTGATTACAAACTAGGGAAGAAACGAACTTAAATTTAATTAAACTCTAAAGAAGTTGTAAAGTTTTTAATCTTTTTCCTAAATTACAGATTTTACAAATTTGAGACCTTCCAAAGCAAATTAAAAACTTATTAAAACTTTTTAATGTCGAAACATATTGAATCTTAAAGTTATTATTGGATTTTGTCAACAAAAATCTCCAAGATAATTGTTTCTGTAGCTTTGAAGTTTGTCATATCAAGAAGGCAAAGTATTAAAGCCTTTAGGATTATGTATGTCTCTGATATGATTATAGACGTTATGCATTGCATCAGCTGCGTTGACTATAACGTTTTTTGTAGGATCATCTGTAGCAACGCTCTTAACATATTATCGATAACTGTGCTTAATTGACTTTGTGTACAATATAAATATCCGTAGGTAAGAAAAGTCTTTCAGTTCTAAAGAATGGTGGTTTGGTTATTCAGAAATTGGTTACCTTTCGGAGTTTAGGGAAAACTATTCCAAGAGGTCGTAGTTTTATACCTTTCTGTAGATGAATTGAGAATGATTACGTTTACCAGTATCAAGATTATTAATTTCATTTTATCGTAAATAAACCTTGAGAGAACTGTTTGTATGTTCAAAACACAGTTGTATAAATGTTAATTATTTGAGGAATCTATATACCAATCTGTCATTTCTAAATGGGGACTTGTGAATTACTAAATATACATGACATGAAATAAAATATGTAATTTGTTATATATGTTTAAGGAAATAATTAGTTGAAATGTACAACTTGAAACATCTGGAAGTACTTTATGATTTTTTTAATAACCGAAGTTAATACATTATGAGAGATACACTTCCATTAGAATTAGGCATTGACCCGTTCAAGTTAAAGCCATTGTTATCAGGCGCAGATCGTTGAATTTATGACTTTATTGAAACGTTATAGGGGTATCGTGGAAAACTTAACTTTTTAAACTATTGTTAAACATCGTCATTTGTTAAGTATTGCCGTAGATAATTGGAAGGTTAAAATTTAAATTTGATATCACCTTATTATGGAAAAACTGATAGTAACGTTATCATATTTTACAAAGTGAAAAAGTGATAAAAAAAGAAGACAAATTTATTGGGTAACTATAAAGCTGAATGTTTTCGTTGTGCTGAAGAATTAAGTATAAATTGATGATCACGTTCTACATTGAGTAACAATGCAGGGGGTCGTAAACAAAGATGACTGGAATATATTTAGTCTAGACGCATCTCTGGTGGTAGAGTTAATGTTATATGTTAACATCTATTAATGAATATACACATTCTTCTACCAAAAGATCTTTTTGATCTTTGTAGTATATAGTATCCATGACTAAACCAGCAAATGACGAACTAGATTTGAACCTCATGTTAATTCAACCACATCTAGACACAATATTGTAGCATACATCGAAGCATTTCAGATATAAAACCTTGCTAGGTGTTTAGAGCCGCTTATCCTATTTTTAATGATTCTCATCATCACGTTTTCGTACGATTTATGATGTTTTTGCCTTGCTTATTTAATCTATACCACTGGCTATTATCATATTTTATTAGCTTACGATTTTTGCATGTTTTAATATTAAACTGTCATTACTTGTGTGATACAGATTCAATTGAAGCATGTCTTGATATCATCATTACTTGTTTTTCCCACTTAGTCTTCGTTTGATATTTATTTAAGCGGTCTAAATTTTAAACTTATTAATGGTAAAAAGGAACACATTTTCATTAATCTTTTGTCTTAAAGTAATTGCACATGCAGACTTTAAAGCGGATTAGTATTAGTTACTCAGCAGTTTTGTTTAAATTTGTTTAAGGACAGGCCCACTAAAGAATCATGCATAGGTTAGTAAGTCCATATTTCTGTAGACTTTGCTAATACTGATAAGCATGTAGAATCAATGATTTAGGAAAAAAACACTAATACAAAACCTCAGGGGAAACAGAGAAACCTTTTTACTGGTTATATGGATATCAGTAGTAGATAAAATCCCTCGAGAAGTTTGTTTTTTTTAATATAATTCAACTAAATTGTTTTCTTGATTAAAATCAAGGTACAACTTTTGTTGTATTTAATTATAAATATTTTAAAAGCCATACGGTTGTTGAAAAAGAGTAAAAGGCTTGATTCAAACTTGTTTATTTTTTATATACATGTACTTAATACTGGACTAAGAATAAAATGGCAAAGTGCATTCTAGCAAACTGTATAAAAAATTTACATTGTTGATTATTGGCACGTTTCATTGAAAAAATTTAAACCTACCCGCATGGCTTTGTTTATGATTAAATGCAATGTGATATTTATGTTATCATACTTGCTTAAGGTTATTGATGGAATGTAGGAGTTTTAAGTTATAATTTACTGGCTATCAAATGTAAGCAAAATAATTCGATACGTGTATATGACATGAATGTAAGTTATAGATTATATTTACTAAGACTGCAGCTGTCACAAATAAGTTATATTACTTATGGGCTTCGAAAGTATGATTTATACAATTTGTAAAATTGTTTATTTTTCTGTATATTAACACTGATAAAAAGATATATAAAATGATAAATACTCTCGAAAAATACTGATGACTATTTCTTTCGTGTGATCAAATTTATCAAATAGTATGACAAGAAAGGCAATGCCACGGTATGATGCAACTCTTCACCAAGTTTTATGACCATAAGCATAGATAGCTTCAGAACAATCTAAATTTCAAACGTGACCATCAAGACACACTTACTTACAACAAAAAAATATATGCACTAAAATTTGTTTTTCAGCATTAAAATAAACTTAGTTTAAAACTTACCATTTGTTATCGTCAGCTCTGTACCATGGATTTACTGATCATACTACGTATTGTGTGCTTAATTCTAATGAGCTTCTTTAGACGATAATTCTTATATCTTCTAAGTTCGCACATTGGTCCTCCCCAGTTACCCGGACATATACACCGACAATAGCCGAAAATTGATCTTGGCATGAGTAAAGTTCCACCGTGAAGGCAAACATGTGCGTTTTTACATCTCATACCCACAGGTATAGCAGAAACATTGTCAACATTTGTCAAAAATACAAATGCAAAGAGTAACGTACATATTATTTCTGATGCTTTCATCACTACTTGTTTGATAACGTTTATGACGAATATTCTTTCCTTTTTCACAAATTATTTGTATTCTTGTCACTTATAAAACTAAAAAACAAGTTCAATTCATAAATTGTTAACAACCTGTTTCTAATGTGTAACACATTATTGTGTTTCATTACTTCATCCAAGGTTATTTAAACATCTAACACCCACTTAGCTCCTCCCTTTACGATGAAACGATTTGATTGGACGACGCATGCAAAGGATTTTCCCACAGGGTTTATATTCATCTATGAACTTTCAGGTGAGGTCGAAGGATATAATGGTTTTCATATAGAACCGATACAATCAGTAGTAAAATATCTTTCCGGTCAATCCATATTAAATTTGCACTAAGGTACGTTCTTGTCTTTCCGGTGTTATACCAATTCTTCGTCACGTTTAGATGTATAGAGACGTATATACACTATATACCTGTGTCTAAAACTCTAATGTTATTAATATTCATCACGTCAAAAATAGTTCATAAAAATAATAGGAAGTTATAGGTTGTATTTTTAACCGTAGAGTGACGATAAAGGAATACCTTATGACAACGTAAAGATTTATCGCAGTGAGAATATTGTTGATAATAAAATACAAATACCATAACTACACGTACACAACCTCAGTACTTGAATATGATGCAGAAGCTGATTCAAGGTATTGTAATGTGAGAGATATAAGTCATGTTATTGTTGCTGCAAGTACTCAAGAATTGTTAAAATATAATTCTCGAGGGAAAGTTTCTACGGGAGGGGGGTGAGGCGCTAAGATGAAATTTGAAATAAAATGGTAGAAGAAAAAAAAATTCTGGTTTGTTAAGGAATAGTATAAAAATGTAGGATCTCTCAACGACATATTCCTTTGTTTTTACATCTAAAAGGGCAGGACATATAGTTTGTCAAAATTAAAAGGCATAATGGATATTTTTATCATTCCCTCTTATTAATCAAATCATTCACATTTATTATATCGGTCTGTGACAAAAAGAAGTTTAAAGGTAAAGAAAAAGAAATGAACGTTATTGTCGTTTTTGACAAACCATTCTTTTTAAACAAACTGTTTCTAAAAGGTGTATTATAACGCAAAAACTTTTCTAGAAATCATTTAAAGTGGTATAACTCGAGGACTCAAACATTGCATTGAACCACTCTAACAGACTCGTTCTTCATTTCACTTATTCATAGCTTGTCTTCCTTGCGAGCATTACGTCAATACAAGTTAGTAAATGTTTTTTTTACAATATCAATACTAGTAATCCAAACAAAGCAAGCGACCAATTGTAACGATTGAAAGGTTTTTCTACTTTACGAATACTTCATTATTACAGTAATACCTGTCTCAACCAAACCTACCTGTTTATTTCAGGCAGAAGTTTGGTTTACACAAGGTAAAAGTATTAATCTTAATATTAAGGGTCCTAAGCATATCTTTGGTTAAGACAGGTTACTGGTAAATCCAGGGTTCGGTTTAAACAGGTTACCGGTAAATCCAAGGTTCGGTTTAAACAGATTATCGGTTAATCCAGGTTCGGTTTAAACAGGGAATTGGTAAATCCATGGTTCGGTTTAAACAGATTATCGGTTTATCATGGGTTCGGTTTAAACAGGTTATCGGTAAATCCATGGTTCGGTTTAAACAGGTTATCGGTAAATCCATGGTTCGGTTTTAATAGGTTATCGGTTTATCCGGTGTTCTGCTACGAAAGGTTTCGGTGTACATGTTAAATAAATGTTCTTATACAATACATGAGTAGACATGATACAGTTGTTCATATGTGAATGCAAGTCATAACTAATGGTTCAGATTAATCTACTTACATAAATTGGCATTTATGCCGTCTAGCAGACTCTCTATATATAGATAAAATTGGTCGAAAATGAGAAGGTTGCATTGAAATGGTCACAAAATGAAAAACAAAAAAAAATCATTTATAGGATATTCCTTTGTCGTCAGTTGAGAATCCTATATGAAAACATTGGGAAATCCGGATAGCTCAGTTACTATTTCTATGTGCATGTCCTTGGTTAAGTTTCTCAATTTTCTACAAGATTAAACTCATCACTACAGAAGTTTTATGGTCTTCATCGTGTCCTCGTAGATTGTTATTTCGTACCCATCTCAATGTAAGAACCAATTTGTTTGTCGTGTCAAAGTGTACGATTTCTCTTTCATCTACCCTATGAAGGTGACATTTCATGAACAACAGAGCGAGTGTTTCTACAAAGCAGAGGACACTTACCCAACCAGTGCACCTTATTCATGTTCCCAGTTTCTTTTTTTGTTTTTGTTTGTTTTGTTTTGTTTTTGTTTTGTTTTTGTTCTTTTTTGGCGACCAGGTCACATTAACCTTTGCTTCTTTGTACATTTTATGTTAGTTTTTTTTTCATATTCGTTGTTGTGTATGTCTATTTTCAATGTGTAGTGTGCACCCTTGGTATGTATTCTTTTGATTTATCCCTGGATTGTCGTCGTTTAAGGGCTGATATACGTGCCTTTAACGTTACCATTAATTTGCTATATGCATTTTTTAATAACTAACTTTGTTTTGTTCTCCATAATCTAAGGTTGTAAATTCTATAGGCAAAAAAACAATCATTAACGCATTGAATTTAGATAGGTTCTGTTATGATAATGCATTGCCCGTCATAAAAAAAAATACACATTTATCTACAAATACTCAACATGAATGAATTCATGATTTTAAAACCATCGCACTTGTTTTTATTGCATTTGAAATGACAAATATGACGTATTTGTCATTTCCACCTGGTAACTCTTTCCAAGAACGGTCGTCAGTGCTTTAAGTTTTCTTTTCCTGTTTTCATTAGATCATATGTGGGCATCGTAGTTTTTTCTGATTTAAAGATCATCATTATCTTTCGATAGATTTGGCCCCAATTTCACCACTAGTAGTCCTCTGACTACAGACAAACCTGTGTATCTAGAAGAATTCTAAGGCATAGCATCTCGTAGATATGAAAGAGTTGCATTCATTTTACGTAAAATTATATCAAAACTGGCCTGACTTTTGCTGTTTTGATTTTATCAATTATACAGAGAGGGCAAAAATGAACAAAATCTGGATAAAGCTTTGAGAAGTTCCCTTTGTATTAAAGGTAAATTCTATTCAGATTGAAGTGCTGGTCAATAATAGGACTATAGCACGTATACAAAATAGGTGATTTAACTGTGTTAATGAGTGGACCTTATCAGGTGTTATTGTTCAAGTCAGTTTTTCATATAATTTTACATAAACTTGATGTAACTTTTTCATATCTAGGGGATACTATATCTGCATTTTTTAGATACGCGGGTTTGTCTGTAGTCAGAGGGAAATTAGTGGTGAAATTGGGGCCATTTTTGTCGAGAGGTAATGATGAACTTCTTCGCGAATACATACTGTGATCTCAATAAGGTACTTTAGGTACCTATATATATATACATATTTTAAATTGATAAGCATTAATTAACATTGAAGTTGTGATCAGTTAAAAAGAGTAATCAAGAAAATCAAGATTCTATCAGAAATGAAAAGAATGTAATTCAGGAACAAAGACCAGACATGGTAAAAAAACACAACAAAAACATAAAATAACCAAATTAATACATAAAAATCAGTTTTTCGATCCACGATTTCATGATGACGACCATAAAACTTCTGTAGTGTTGACTTCAATCTTGTACCAACATAACCTCGCCCCAGAATCCTAATTGTACAAAGTCTAGCGCGATACAAAAAGTCTGCGTAGTTAGGGCAAGCTCTGGCATAACGTATGAGTTGTGATATGAAAACTCCATACGCGAGTGCTAAAGGGATGTTGATTTGTACTTCGTTGTTCATTGTGTGACATAAGTGAAAAGGACAACTAATCAGTAGTCAGACTTTTGTTTTGATTTATTTAAGTACTTGTTTTGTTTTCAAATAATGACAGTTTGAGCTTGCGTTACATTTAATTGTCCTTCATAATTATTGATAATTATTGAAAAAAAGAAGGAAGTGAGAAAAACAGTTATTTAAATGAAAAAATAGTGCTGACAAAGACGAAAAGGTGTTAAATAACACAGTCCTACAATATATGTGGCCATGCACTTACATTCTGCTTCGACTTCTTGTGTCTGTTATATATGTGCAAGTCAAATCATAGGTAAAGAATAGAACAAGAAATATTAGAAAACCGATTGTCACGGGCAAAAAGCGGTTGATAAAAAGAAACAGAGAAGAAAGTGCCAGTAAATATTGGAAACAATTGTCCAGAAAGATGACTTGATCGAAATGCAATTGCAAAAAAATGAAACTATTCGCTTTCTTTCTGATTCCTTAAAAAAGCTATCAAATTGTTCAAGCAAATACTGAAATGTTTCAGTATTTTACATTTAGCTAACGTTAGCTTGAATTGCACAAAAAGATGGCTTTTATCGACCATCAGATTGTTTAAGAGCGGTTTATGAATTCATACCCGGTAATCATATCAGGATAATTTCGAAAAAGTACTCAAACATATTTTTGTGCGTGTATTGGGAATGTTATGTCTGTTGTCATGATCTTTTAAAAGGTAACTTAGTTTCACATTTAACACACATATGAATATCAATCTCACAACATAAATATTGGTCATTCTAGTTTTGTTTTAACAAAAACGTTTTCCATGTTTATTTTATACGTACAATATCATTGACAAAACTATAAATCATTTTTATTCTAAATAATACAAACGAGACTAATTTGCCTTTACCTGTGAGAAACAGTGCCAATAGTATTTATTATGGATGATGTCTCGACCAACGAGAATATGTGAGATTTCCTATGACACACGTTATGCGTTTGCGTAAAAAATTAAATAATCACTTCTTTACTACATGTGTCATTTTTAAAATACGCCACTTCCAACATAATGGCTTTAAGGCATTTATGTTCAGGGAATCTACGTATAGAGGACTTATTCAGGCTTTATGACTCCAATTGAGAGCTAACCTTGGACGCCGTTTCACCCTTGCGTCAATTCTAAAATTTATCTTGCTAAAATAGTTCCCAGTTATTAGTGGAGTCCGAGTTGCTCATTTACTTTGTTACTTTGTATGTATTATTTTAGTTAGTTTGTATTCTTTGTAGTGTTTGTCTGTTTTCCATGCCTGGTCTTTGTCCCTAGATTATATTCGTTTGATTTCCGCTAGAATCATGGTTCCCTTGATTACTCTTTAATTCAAATATTGCACGTTATAATCATTATATATGCAATGAAAAATAACGAAAGTTAATTTTAACATCAAATCGAAATGGCGATGTCTTATCCATTAGTCCACAATCTAAGCAAAAGTCGAATTCTGATGAGTTTTGAGACCCGATATTTTTACAGGAAGTCTTGGTTATAGTAAACAACTGTAAAAAGATTGAATTGCTTATCTTATGTTATCTTAGTAGAAACGGGAAGCCCAAAAGAACAGAGCGACAAAACTTAATACTTTTCTGGAATTGATGGAAGTGTAAGACGTTTGAGAGTTATGTTATGCCGTTAATGACTGATTTTCGGATAACATATAGAAATGCATATGCAAAAAGGGTATAAATACACTATAACCTTGATTAACTGGTAACCTGTAATAACCAAACTTTTCAGGTGCATAAGTATCCATTTCAATACATTTAAACCTCTGCAAATCAAACGTTTGCCTAATCAAACAAATCTCTTAATGCAAAAAGGATTCGGTTTAGACAGGTTTCACTGTATACGATTTTCCCAGGAAGTAAACGAAAGAGATCTTCAGAACAGACATTGTAGTAAAACAAAAGTACACATAACTTTTTATGGTAAGTTTTTACAAGAAAGTAATTAGATTTTCCTACACTTTCATAAATTAGGTTCAAATTGTACTCATACTAGTAATGTTACATCCACTGGGATCAGACAGTCGTTTATATCTTCCATTTTATGTTCACTTCTTCCTGTTGACGGCTATTTTATGTCATACTAATACTGTATAGACTCCTACTGGTGTGATATCGAATCATCCTAGGTTACAAAGATAATACTTGTAATCCAAAATTACGTCAACTAATCTGTATTTAATCATATCTTACCCATTCAATACCGCGAAAGGACAGTAGTGTCATGTCGCTACTGTCCATGGTGGTCTACCAAGGTTCTATAGGATTGTCATATAGACCGTTAAAACAGCACAAGGTAATTAGAAAGCTAGTTCGTATATCGAATTAAACAGGGTTCTTTTTGTGTCGCTGTATTGACAACATATCCCCATATTGTTTTTGGTTTTTAATATCCTGCAATAAGATGTTATTGTATTAATATAAATACTTTATTTACGTAATGTTTTTCAATCAAAATACCCAAAATAGGCTTTGCATTGAATGAATATATAAAAAGCGAAATTCTACAAGGCTTTGAAATATATGGGTATGGCGTACTTTAAACAGAAGAAGTTTTGATTTACTTATTGAAAAGAACTAATCAATACCAAGAACTACAAAATCTTTTATACGTTGTAAGTGATAGTGGCTATATATATATTTATATATTTATATTTGCTTAATTATTTTGACACTTCTAACATCTTTGTGAATTTTTCAGACTCTATTTATATTCGTAACTATCTATGGCTACAACACCTGCACTAATTCCAGCGCCGTAGGCCACTCGGCCAGCTAGGCTATATACATATATAGCTCTCGCTTGACGAGTCATTCCTCCTCGTAGGATTTTACAAACTATTCTAACTTGGTTTTTTTTTTAATTTGTTGAGCTTATAAAAACAATCATTTCGACAGAAAGAAAAAGATCAAGATCAACTACTTAAAACTAAAATCAGATGTCAATGGACATTGAAACGGACTAAATACAACCTACAGGAACAAGGATATTAAAGTAGATAAGCAACACAAACTCCTGTAGAAACTTTGAACATTAGCTATGTACACTGATAGTATAAGCGTATCTGTCCAAGACGTTCGTGACACAGTGTTGGCAGATACTAACTTTGACAAATACATAAATGTCTATTTTATAATTATGATTATTTTACTTTCCGTTTTGTCATTATAAAAACGCAAAATTAAAATAATGCTGAAGAAAAATGGCTGAAAATGTTTTCTTTGTTTTCAAACTAATTTTAAATTACACTGATTACACAAAACAGCAAATCAGCTTACACACCATTATGAGAATTGAGAGCAATTTTGCTAGGAATAAGAAAGATAACAACAACAGAATTGAAAATTCAAAAGCAGTTACATCATGAAGTTGCACAAGTGTTGGAGTTAAAATCAAATATGGCAAATCCCTCAAAATAGGACGTATATGTCTATATAATTGCAACGCAATTCAAATTTACGGATGAACAAGGTGATTTTAGATAAATTTGATCACGAATGTCGCATAGATTTCCGGACGGAACAAGGAGCTTGTTCCTTGTACGAGTAAATGTCGACGCAAGTATTCGTGGTTTGGTTATATTGATCACGACTACAAAATACCATTTTCTTGTTTTCCAAGATCCAAGAAATGTTTGCATTTTGATTCAGAGCTCGACGAAAGATTGATCGACACTAATTTTTCATCCCACATATATCATCAGTGAGATTTCACGTTATTCCGAAAGGTACTTATCTGCCTATCAGACAGGTGCCGCTGACCAAGTAGGACATGCTTACCGTTACAAAGCGGTTGAACTCACCTCTTGTATTTTGTATGGGTTTATGTTGCAATTGCTTTAGCTTTTTATTTACTGTCTTGTTTTATTTTTCTTCAGTTTTTATATATAATGTTTTTTGGTTTTGTTGGCTTTATGTTGTTTTTTTTTTCTTCATTAATTCTGTGTTATGTTTTTTTTTTTTTTTTTTTTTGTATGTTTTGCCAATTTACTTGATTTTTTTATGTCTCTGAATTTTATTTCTTATTAGATGTTATATCATATTTTTGCCGATATTTGGATTTTACAGGATTATTTTATAAATAAATCTTTGAACAAAAATTGGGTTGGAAGACATTTTAACAAAAAATGAATGGCCAAGTTATAATACCTTAAAATTAAGAGACATTGTTGAATAAAGTAGACTTGATCGATAAAACACATACGAAAGAGGTACAAACGACCTTCGTCTGTGTTTTATTTTTTTCCCTCATATATTACTTAATTGACTATCAACGACAAAATGGAGAGTGTTTTGCAAGAAGCAGAAATTGCTCATCCATCCGCAGCATAAGAGATACTCCCTGGTATTTATTGCAGTACGCACAGTATGATTTTTTTTTCTGTTGTTCGACTTGTTTTTCTTGTTGGCAAACAAAATGTAAACGGTCGATTTTTAAGATATCAAAAACGCTTGTTCAAACCATGTGTATAACATTTATTATGGTTTTTTTTGAGTCTACGAAACATGTCTAAACTATAACTGAGACAAAATGAAAACCTGGGTTAACTTGAAACTTGCATTACTTTCAAAACTTTTAAACAAGTGACTCAACTGAAACAATACTTCAGTTTGAAAGAAACCGATTAGCTTTAGGTTTTGCTGTTTCATTTTTTTTAAAACACATTTTCGTATTAAAAAAACCCAAGAAACATGATTAAATGGCGACAGGTCATTGTCTTAACACTGTTACGTTCATTGAAGAACCCAGTGCAAAAATGTTTGTCATAAGCGTTGTATTCCTTAATCATAAAACTATTAGTTCAATAATAACAATCCTTTGACGACCTATGAGTACCTCCTTCATATGAGAAATCTTACGAATTAATCAGCCCTTATGTAGTTGATACACTAGGACCAGCTGAGAAAGATTTGTCGGTTAAGGAAGACTGTGTTTTTATCCTTTAATTATGTGCTCCATATGGTGTGTTACGAAAATGTATGATTAAGAAAAGGAAAGTGGGTACATGTTCGCCTTTTTGTCCTGACCAATTTTATCATTAAACAAGCGATATAGAGCAGTAGACAATGTTTCGTGATTTTATCTGTTAATAGTAGGTCAACAATTATTCGGTTTTACGGTAAATAGGGCTTGGTTTTTTGTGAATGTGGTTTGGTTTTGGCACAGTTAAATCTAAGGAGCTAACATGGCAAATACTTATTGAATCAGCTACACCCTTTCAATTATGTAAGCCTTTGAACCTTCTCTAATTATTTACGATTATTTCTCTGTAATTGTATTGTTGATTGTCGAGCTTTACCTAATAAAGGATATTGAAAAGCTTTTTTTGCTATGTGTCCTTCCGCTACATTGATGTGTTTTGTCCCTAAAAGATATATTTAAACATGAATCAAGAATACTAATCAGACAGATACTGCAAATTTATGAATGTTGTACGCTGGTGTAAGGGAGTAACCTCTCATCAGCAGTATTGGAACCAATCACATAGGAAGTTTAAGATCCAAAATAAACTACATTTAAGAAGTGCTCAAAATCAAAAATATCAAAACAGGAAACAAAATCCACAATTGTCGAATTGCGGTTAACCTTCACATATATAAAGGTAGAATACTTGCATATTTCTGAGATCTAAATATTAAACATAGCTTCCTACACTAATTTCTTATTACCATTGTATTAATTTCTTCCTGAATTTTATCATTTCGATATTTTGTCAATCATATTTTTTATTATTATTTTTACATTAAAGTGTAATCATAATTATCATTTTTAATTTCATTTCTATTTTTTTTTTTTTTTTGGTCATTTTTAATATACTTTTATTATTGCTGTTGCTGTTTTTGTTATTGAAGTTATTATTATTATCATTATTATTATACACACATACAGCACATATCATTTTCAAATCCATAATAATTGCCTAATAATAAATTTTAACCCCTAGGTTTTCTGTCCTGGGAAAGCCCTTTATTTCTTGATCTGAACTGGTTTTTATTACTTTTCAAAGATAACAAATTGACAGCTACTGTAACATTAACATTTCAGGACATTGATATAATGATGAATGAACAAAATTTTACACAGTTTTACTTAATAGATTTTTAAGACAATTTAGGACAAAGAAGTGAGAGTTAATGTGGCTACTTTTATCTGAAAATCACTTATACAAATACAAATATAAAACTTTAAGGAAGACATTTTTCAACTAGGGGTTTAAGCAACTGTCTACAAAAAAAGGAAAGAAAACCAATGTATTAATACGGATTAAATTAAGGTATTAAGGTTACTGTTCGCACTTTGTCCTTAATCATTTAACCCAAACATATGGATCTTGATCCTTTTGACTAAACATATGCAAGGAACTTTGGTATAAGTAAATACATATTAACAGATAATGAAACACTTCATTGGATTAAAATGGCTTATCCGTTTTAAAAAATCTAGACCTGTGTTACTATAAGTATCACATGAAGTTTTCATTATCGTTATTTATAGTAATATGTTTTTAATTCAAGATGTTGTAATACAAACAGTACACTTTCTTGAAGACAATTTGAATCTACAACTTTTACTTATACCAAAGGTGCATTTAATGTATATCCCTAAAGTGTTTTTGAGTAAAGGTAATTCTGAGAAACTAATGAAGGCTTGTCTAAGTGGACTTTCTTTTCTTGATAACCAAGCTGTCTAGAAATCAGAAAAACGTATAGTTTAGAAAATGTCATAGTTTTGTTATGAAAAAAAACGAGTCAATATACTTCCATATGACCCTCTGTATTATGAGTTATAATATTTAAGAACTATATACCAAATATTATACAATTAGAAAGAAAAACAGTCAGATAAAGAAAACCAAAGAGACTGTGTCGGAAAGACTGCAATATGTATACTGAGTATTACATGCCAAATTCTGTATCACATGCCGTATCAACACGAGACTCCTATATCAACCCAAGGGCCACCGGCCTGCGGGATGATATAGGTCGAGGGTTGATACATGACATGTCATGTTCAATATATCATATATTTTGATAATATTTCATGAGTGATCTGTTTCGGAGTGCGGTATAGGGTATGCGATATAGGCATCGAAGTGTGATATATTTTAATCTAAAATATGACATAATATAACAGCTGTGGTCTTTTTAAAATATGAGATTACTATGACACAGTATATTATTACTTTTGTCATTATAAATCGCATTCTTCATCTAGAAGTAGCATATATCTTGGGCCTTACTTTCCAAAATTGTTTTTAACTTATTAAAGACAACATAAAATAACTTTCGAAATAAGACGGGTTCGGATCCAAAGTATTCAAGATCTAATTGCTTGTCCGATGAGCTTCATTCTTGTAGAATACAATAATATCAATCATGCAGATTGCACGAAACATAGTATAAAGCATTGTATGCTTTTCTTCACTTGTGGACTAAATGATAAAAAGCGGCACACGTGCTGTGGTGATTTATTACTCTTTTATGAATGTGTAATTACTTATTTGATACGGTTGGTCTCCATCACTTTTAACAATACAAAAACTGTGTGGTCTTATGGGGGATTTTTTTTATGAATGAAAAAGTAAAGAGAAACTAGACCAATAATATGATTATAATATAATAACATGTCTCCATAGGAGACTATTAAATGGAGGGTCATTAAGTTTGTCAACATTGTCGTAAAATACATCTGTTGTTGCTACTCACAAAAACAGTATTATCACTTTCTATTTTACACTGCATTTAATACGTTTTATGTTTCATTGAATAACTTTGAATTGATTTTGCTGGATAATGAAATGATGAATGAGACATATGACGCAATGTCGCTATCTAAACAAAATAATATGGGAAAATTTTACAACCTCATAAAAGTCACATCGAAATGATTTTACTTTCCTGTGAACATATTAATAAATCATTATTGAAGAAAGACAAGATATGAATCAGCTTCACACGTTTTTTCTTCAAATCTATAAAGTAGACATTTTAAAAGTTAGGTTCATATGCTGTAGTGTATAGGATTGAATTAAGTCAATACCACTGATTGTAATAGATAGGTGCGATCGCAATTTACTTATATTTTGCATTTCATTTAAAGAGGCTGATATTAATAACCGTATAATCATATATAAATGATGACAAGCACTTTAAATTAACCAACCATCCCTGCAGTAACAGATGATACAAGTAATACGTTTTGAAGCACTGTTCAAACACCGATGACCTTGTTTGTTTTTTTTTTCTCTGCAGGGGTTCATATTACCATCTGTTTTGAATCATCATAGTCGCGTGCCAAATCGCACCACAAAAAGTGAGAAAAGCCTTCAAGCAAACTTAACACTCAAACGATAGTACTTGACATGATGATTGATGTATTGTCCCTTTTTAAATACATTATAAATCTTTTAAATATGAAGATGAAAAGGCTATGAGTCATTTTGAACGAAAAGGACTTTTGTCGATCTACTTTTAAAAATTAAAACACACACTTTTGCAGTACGACGGAGTACATACTGACTATATTTTGACGGTAGAACAAACAGCCAACAATGTAATATGACGATAAAATATTTAAAAAATGATAGAAGTCCGAGAAGCGGTCAAAAGATAAGAAACCGTCAGCATGGTTCAAGTTTACTCATTGACGAGTCCTATCATGTTTCCAAAACTATGAAATCGACATGTTTTCATCCTATATACCAAATACAATCTATCATGTTTACTATTAATTTTTGGTTAAACAAACGTTCGCCACGAAAACCATGCTGGCATATTGTCTTGTAATTTATGTTATAACATATTGTTTAACTGTAATTAATATTGTTAATTATTGTTGTTTTTCAATGATATTTCTGCCGCCAGGGACATATCATGGCATCACTTATATTGCTAAATAATCTCTTGTGTCTTCATTGAAAAAATTGACAATTAAATTGTTACCAAAAGCAGGAGTACGCAAATTGTGATTTTGAAAGTTCGATTGTAGGCTTGAAAAATTAACAAACGTAGTATTAATATGGTAATAATACAAATAGTATACATCCAACACCTACTCGAGTTTTCAAAGTTGTGAACATTTGCTATTTAACTGTTAGGTTCATAAAAGTTCATGATGAGTAATGTTTACTTTGATTGTCCAAGGTGTGAGTTTGTTATATGTCGGTTAACTATTGCATATTTTGTAAATGCTAAAAACGTCAGCGTGACTTAACTTTAAAATAGGAATGCAAGAGAACCGATAGCATTTTCGGGTTGTTCTGTCTACAAATCATTTAACGCATTAATTAAATATGGGAAAAAATACCGAAGCATCAGCAGTGCGATGATTCAATTGCGTCAAAATCGCAAAACATGACCTAAACGTGAACACACACGAGACACAGACAATATACGTACACAATGTAGCGAACCGAATAAAGGATGTTATACATAAAAGCCGGAGATAATGGAAGCGAAACTTTACATACAAACTACAGCACTAGCAATATGAACTCAAATAAACCCCGGAATAACACCATGTGCTCTGGAAGGGAAAGCATGTTCTGCTCCGCCAGGGACGCCCACCAATATTGCAAGTATAATCCAATATTAATCTAGGAACAATGCAGTTCCTCAACATTTGTATTACATTATAGACTTAGGGCGAAATCATCCATTTTTAACTAAATATCATGTTGCAAACATAGTAGATAACTTAGAAACATAACACAAATATCCGAATTCGACAAAAGTATATCAAGGTAACGAAAACTCAACATAAAACCTCTGTCATTATCAATAAAGTCATTAAAATATTAAAGTGTGCTATCATTAAATCAAAGAATGAAGTCTTCTTAGTCACTAATTGTCAAATATTCTGTGCCACTTATTTTGGCTTGCTTTCAACATACGAAATGGCACAAATGCGATATCTGGCAATGGCTATATACAGTTATACATATATCGGGCCCTGATAATGTATATGACCAATATAGTCAATTGTAACGAGCCCATATGTCTGAATAGGAACCTGGGTAATGTTCAATGCTAACCGATCATTTTATTTTTAAATGACTTCCCGTTCTCATACAAACAAAAACACACGTAGAACACATTTGGATGATATTTAAGTGGTACATTTTGATCTTGTATGAAGCTAGAACACTATGAAGCTATGGCGGTTAACATGCCACAGATCAGCAGCTTAATGTAGAGTAGTAATATTTAATTATACAAATCATATGCGAATGTAAAGTACTGAAATTGTTTTTTTTTAAACTGTTCCTACTGTAGCTAGACATCTGAAGGTTTTAAACGAAAATAATGTATACAAAATATGTGTATATTATTCAAACCCCTTCAAATCTTTCAAAAAGAACCAGGAAAAAAGAA
This sequence comes from Perna viridis, assembly GCA_037379345.1. NCBI lineage: Eukaryota > Metazoa > Mollusca > Bivalvia > Mytilida > Mytilidae > Perna > Perna viridis. Next base: position 26,814,905 of record CM074515.1, read on the forward strand.
TAATGCAACCATGAGTTTACAGATAATTCAATTTTTATCCACATCTTATTTACTTTAGGTCGACTGTATAGCAGACGTTGAAATAAAGATGTTACAAACTTAAGTTTGAAGCTCCAGTTTTTAGTGGTCCGAGTTGCTCATTTGCTTTTGTTACTTTATATATAAGATTTTAGTTACTTTATGTTCTTTGTTGTGTATGTCTGCTTTCCATGTCTGGTATTTGTCCCTGGATTACATTCATTTGATTTCCGCTAGAATCTTTGTGCCATTTATTACTCAATGACCTTGCTATACTTTCACTTAAAATGAATATTTTGGCCTGGTTTTAATACCGTTCTACATTTTAATAATTGTAAGAATGAGCATACTTTTGTTAAATCGGTAAGACTTTTTGAACTTGAAATCATCCCTGCAGAGAAAATTTGTTCTAAGGTTTCCATATTTGTTTATTTGCTCTATTGCTCCTGATAAGGATAATTTAATTTAAAACACGGATACAGAATACCAAAATTTCCAATATTTATATATCAGATTGGTATTTTTGGATTTCTCTTATCAGCCCTAAAAGACGTTTGCAAAAATAATAACAATGATCTACCTTACTACATCTTGTAAGAAGAACTGACCAAATATCGGCAAAAATATCGACGCGTCAGCAGTTGGATGAATCAAATACGCCAAAATAAATTAAAAACATGACCACATGAAACAGAAACGATCTACAAACACGAAATAGCGAACCGAATAAGAAAGATTACCCAAAAACTAAAGAACGTGTAATATGAACTCCCACAAAATTCGGCAGTCACATCAGAGGCACCAAATACGCAATTTAAAATTGTGTTACAGGAGATTATGAAATATCGCCAAAAAAAAAACACCAAAAGCATGAAAACAATTGCAATTTAGGTACATCAAATTCATATACATTGCCAAATTGTGAAAACAGGGAATAAGAGACAATCCATATACTCTTACATTTATATACGTACATGTAAACAACAGATCAATAATAATAATTAAAAAAAAAACACAACTGGAGATGAAGAAAAAAAGGCTGCACAAATAACAACAGTATTTGCACAATCCATTCCCACAAAAAAAATCAATGTGCTTTCGAAGGAAAAGCATATCTTGCTCTACCAGCGGCACAAGTCTCATGACGGGGGACTTAAATCCGGTAATCGCCAAGTTCGTCGGGTTGAAAATCCGGTAATACGTGAAATATAACTCAAAAATCTCGATTCATTGTGAGATTTAACTTCATATATGTCAATAATATTCCATCACTTAACCTATGAAGTAAATTGAGCCATACATGGCTTACTTTTATGATTGATAACCATCATGTAAAATTTGGATTTTTCGACGGTGAAAAATAACCGAATAATCATTTGGCCTTGTGCTACATTTTTAATTTTAATTTATATCCGTTGCGATCATTTTGAAGTGAACTTCGGTGAAAGTGGATTGCAATCAATGGATTATCTCTTATTGGGCGTGAATTGTTCTGATCATTCATAAAACGAATGGCAATATATCAGTACTACGATCATGTTTAAAGTGTCTAAAAATAGAACGGATGTTGTTGGTGGCAAAAAAAGGAAATAATACTTGATAGAAAAAAATAATGATTAATTAGTGTACATTTAAGTGCATTAGTGTACAGGTGTGCGTTTGATGACTGTTGCATCTTAAGGGCTATAGACAACAAATCTACGCTGTACCTGTCAGATCATCTTCGTTTTATCTTTAATTAAAGCAAAATACAAGACAAAATATACATAGATATTGGGTATGAATTAAACAAAGCAATGTTGTGAGATTTTCTATTACTACAGTGAAACCTAAGCCTAACCTCTTTTGGACTAAATTGTTTGGTAGAAGTCTGTTTTACACAGGTATCGAAAATGATTTAAAAGCACTTCTGAAGAAATCTGGTTTTTACACGTCATCAGTGTATTAAGGTTCACTTAGTAGAAGTCTAGCGCGATACAAAAAGTCTGCGTAGTTTCGGCAAGCTCTAGCATAACGTATGAGTTGTGATATGAACACTACATACGCAGATGATGAAGGGATGTTGCCACATATGAAAGTGAAGAAAGTGACTAATTTTTAATATATTAATGTTTATTAATTTTTTACTTTATCCTCGTGGACATCAATCAATATTTCGTGGTTTTCTTTATATATATTTTTTTCTGGTATTGCACATGGTAGAGCCTGAGCTTATCTTTGATAGTTTGGTTCTGAGTACTTCTTGTATAGAATTTATTTTTGAAATAAGATCTTCTTATATTTGATTTTAATGCTGCTGATGAGAAGAACTCCTTGAAACAGCGTACAGCATATCGAAATTTGCAATATATATTATTGGTATTTTTTAGTATTTTCTACCTATCTTTAGTTGGTTTAAACGTTATTTGAAATAATCGTTTTATTGGTACATTATTTGTCGCGATTTCTGAGGTTTTATTATTGTTGGTTTTCTCTTGAAAAGTTATATCAAGGCAATTTTTTATTTTTGTATTTTCTTATATTTGATAAATTCGGGATTATAAACTTTTTTCCGTAGGCATCTTACTTCTTAAATTGTGTACATTACATGTTCATTACAACTTCTGATTTTTGCATTGTGTAATTTATGTATTTCAATGTAGTTTTTTATTATTAAAATCAACGGTATCACCCACTGATAGAATAGTTTGATTAATAAATAGGTATAATCGAAGGTACAAAGGAAGGAAAATCCAAGCACGAACATCGGAAACACCAAAAAGATAACAAGCAAAAATTAAACTGGGTAAAACAAAAACGAACAAACCAACCAACTGAAAACGAGAGCTCAGAAACAGTGAGCAGTTCCTGGTGGTGAATATAGAGATGAGATTGTGAACAGCTGCAGCCTGCCCTGTGGTGTGAGGGTTTCCTCATCGTTCATTGAAAACCCATAGGCGGCCTTCACATTCTTCATCCCGATTGGGTTGTTTTGTCTTTAATATATTTACCTTATCCATTCTCGTTATATTTGAATGATCCACATAATCATTCGTAATCACGGTACAATTCTAGCAGATTATCTAAATGCATGTTACAGTCACCTTAAAATCAAAGACTTTCTTAGAAACCTCTATGGATCAATGAATATTGCAAGGGTTTTTTATTTTATTTTATTTATTTATTTTTTTTTATCTATCGGGCATTTTTATTTGATAACCAATCATACAACCGATACATAAGAAACTTTGTGTTTGAGTTTCAGATAAACATAACTTTAAGATAAAATACAGTAAGCTGTCAATCGGAGCATGATGTCTAAGCTACTCGTTTAGGATAAACGAAAAGCTGGGCACTTGTTACATATAAAATAAATTGCAAATTTTGTATACTTGATGTTTCTGAGGAAATAAGTACCTGTAACGTTTCCTTAAATACGACTAGGAATCTAGAACATGACAAAATTACAACTCAATTGGCCCAACAACAATGGTCAGTCGATTATTCCGATGCAGTCATTATAGAGTTAACATAGACACCACGTGACAGTCATCATGCTTTACTAAGCAACCTAACTGATGGAGCTTACAAATTCGCATTTCATTGGGCAAAAGTGATGACAACCATGAAAATGAAGGCTCCAGTGGGTTTTTTATGTCCGGAATATTTTCAATAAAAAAGAGGTTTTTTTTACTTTCATACATTGTTTTACTTGTTGAACAAATTGAAAAATTGATTGAAAAACGAGACGAAGCGCACTGATCGCAAAATTCACCAAATAAAATCCATTAAGTTTATTGTTTTGTTTTGTAATACTGCCAACTGAATAACCTATGATATAAATCGGGTCATACGTGTCTGACTTCTTGGCTAGTACCCTAGAAAAAAATCATTTAATGTGGCTCTGTCATGTTTTTAGTATTGGATTATGTTTATTGTTTGATGTTAATGTTTTCGTTCCCTTTAGTTTCATTTTAAGAAATGAACGCCATTTCTAAATCATGTAATGTGTATAGACTTAAGGCGTAGCAGGTAATTCTGTTTAATGTAAATCACAGGAAAGTTATGTTTGACTAATTTAGAACGTGAAGATGTCACGTAGACCACGCTTTAGTATATAAAATCTTATTTAGCTACTGTATATTAATGATTTGGTGTAAATAAATTTTCGTCATCTAAAACAAAAATATGATACGTAACTATACTAGAAAGGGATATGAAGACATTTAAAAATTGAACAAACCTGAAAATCAATAACTTTAATTCAAAGGTATGGGGTTTTTTAGGAAACTAGCAGAACATGGGCAATTGCAACTTATTACTTTTTATTATCAAATTTTCCCTAAAATTGTTTTAAACCCATATTTAGATACATTTATAGAAACTACAATAAAATAAACCGGAAACACTTCCTCGCGGATCTAACGTGAAACAGCGAATGCTCACTAGAACAAGACAAAAACATTGTACTTATCTCAGAACCAGTTTTGTTCTCGATAATTCGATAAATATGACCAATGCTAGAACTCACATTTAGTAGTTCAGTAACTACGGATAGTACAATTAACGTTTGTAGCTTGAAATACTGCGATTAAGCTCAGAAAGACAATAGCCCCCACTTCAAATTGAGTTAAATGGTACACACTATAGTTAAATTATCTCTCTTTGGAATCATCCGACAACAATTAAAATTTGGCATGTACATCTGAAAAATAAATAACCTTTCTATTTATATTTCAACAAAATCATTTCAGCCATTACGGTATTGTGTTTACAAGAAATGTAGACAGACGAAATGATGGATGGACAGAAAAATATACCGACAGCCAGACAGCGTAATTCCTATGTAACCTCAAACTTTTAAGGGTGATATAATGAAAACATAAATAATGCACAAATACAATCGTTCTGAAAAAGAATTTTGTCTGAATCATTTGCTTCTTCTAAACACGTTATCAGTGTAATGTACAGTTCAACATATTTGTGGGCGAGTTTTGTAAACTTCAAGTTGTATGATATAGTAATGAATGCTGTGAATGATGTTCTAAACTAAATATATCTCTAGGTTCAATACGATTCATCTTATAATGTAGTCATTTAGTATATCACACGTGTATGATCTGTTTTGTTTTCTTTAGCTAAATCGGATTCGGTGTTTTAATAATAGACTCAAAAAGCGAGAAAATGCGCCGGTTATCTTCTTAAACATGTCGGTTTAGTGTTATTTCACTGTGTACAGTGAACCTATTTAAATGGAACCATTTTCTGACTAAATGATCTTTTTTTTAAATTTAAGTGGGTGCTCGTTTTACACAGAATCAAACATACCGGAAAGCGACTAAAGATACTTCAAAAGTTGTCCACTTTACATAGGTTTTCGCAAGCTCCATGCAGCGGCAGACGTTCGTTTTGTCTCTCGCTAACCACTGCAGACAGGCGTTTCGAAATTCTCTGACATTATTCAATTCAAACATTGTTTCACAATCAGATAATGTCGCGTAAAATTATTCACTTTTTCCCGACTTTGCAAGATTCCTGCATTTTCTGAGAAGGTTGATTGCAGCGTCTAGAATGAATGTCGAACATCAGATGCTGTTCGGAGCTTGAAGTTTTCGCTTAAATCAGATTCTACTTAACCAATTATGAAAACATTATCATGAAACCTTTTTACATCAAGCTTTTTTCAAACGAAGGTTTTGTTTAAGAAATACACTGATTGTGTTTTTTTTTTTTTTGCTTTTGTTTGTTTGTTTGTTTGTTTGTTTGGTTTTTTTTTTGTCTTTTTGTTTGTTTGTTTTTGTTTTGCTTTTTTTGTTGTTTTTTGTTGTTTTGTTTTGTTTTTTTTTTGTAAAAATACATTTTCTTAAACACACATAAAAGTACATCGTTCCCTTTGTTTGATCCCAGCAATGCAGACAGTATATCATAGAAATAGACACCAAGTCTATCGTCTGAATAAAAAGGATTCTGTTACTAAATGTTAAGCATTATCGGTGTCACGTTCTGTCAAAAAGAAATAATAAGTTTCCTCTTTCTGGGTGGAAATATTAAATGAATCTCATGACGATCAGAAATTTAAAGGAAATCGATGGTTTGGCTTTAAATGGTAGAATTTTTTTAATACATTTCAATGGATATTTTCCCAATAACATCAAGCCATTCATTTCTCATAAATTTAGAAAACTAAAATCAAGGGGACGCGATGATTTGAACAAAACCAATTCATTTTATATGCCAAGGATAAAAAGGTTAGCCGGTACGAATAAAACTAATATGATTTAGAAGCCAGTAAAAGTAATGAAAAAGAAATATCATTACAAATTAGTTCATCCCGTCATCAAACGGGTCATTATCCAGGAACGAGATGGGTTAAAAGCATAACTGGATTTTAATATTTTCCTCAAATCGTTCTCCAACACAAATTTTGAACGATCAGGCTATATGAAATCCAAGATATGATGAAAAACTCAGGTTTCATGTAAATTCTCAATCTGAGACTTGCTAAAGAAAACCCATGCCTGATTGGTCTAAATATGGGTTGAGGAAATATTTTAGGTAATTTGATATTTTTTTTATTTTATGAAAGAGTAATCAAGGGAACCAAGGTTATAGCGGTAATCAAAAGAATGTAATCCAGGGACAAAGACCCGACAGACATATACAACAAAGAACATAAAGTAACTAAAATCATACATACAAAGTAACAAAAGTAAATGAGCAACTCAGACTCCACTAACAACTGGGAGCATGGACCAGGTGCACCGGTAGGGTAAGCGTCCTCTGCTTTTCTAGAAACACCCGCCGAGTTGCTCATAAAAAGTAAAATCCGGGATAGACAAACGAGGAAAGGAAAACTATGACCCGTTGAATAAATCCGTTTTCATGGTGCTGATGGATACACCATAACGATCCACGAGTTCATGATGACGACCATAAAACTTCTGTAGTGATGACTTCAATCTTGTAGCAACATAACCCTGTTCCAGAAGCCTATTTGTTAGAGTTCTAGCGCGATACAAAAAGTCTGTGTAGTTTCGGCAAGCTCTGGCATAACGTATGAGTTGTGATATGAACACTCCATACGCAGGAGCCGAAGGGATGTTGCCACAGATGAAAGGAAAGTTGACAATTCTGAATGAAAAGTCATCACGTTTGGTCAATAGTTTTCCTTTACCATCGATTTCTAAGTGTAGGTCAAGATATGAGGCTGACCTCACAGTGTCTGTAGTATCCTTTTGGGTAGATGCGATGTATCAAATCCCCGAAATTAGGATTGTTTAAAGATAATACGTCATCTATATAGCGGAAACTGAGATTGAAGGATCTAGCCAAACGATATTCTTTCTTTCTGATCAGATCAGCTATAAAGTCAGCCTCATAAGAGTGAAGGAATAGGTCAGCAAGTAAAGGAGCACAATATGAAACTGGGTTCATACGTCTAACAATGATCTGTCTGACAGTACAAGAAAGCTATGACGATTGTAATTCATAATGATAAAATCGACCCTTTTGTGGTTGATATGGACACGCCAAAGTAACAGGTCAGACATCCGTTATAGCTATTCGTAACAGTAGGATGATTCTACTATTGCAAGACCCTACATGTTTCGGTTCGAAATTGGTATTGGAAATCATCCATTTGATATGGACTTACAAGTGAGAATTTGATTTTTTAGAATTAAAACATAGGTAGATTTTCGAGTGGAAGAACATAAGTTTGACATTTCTATAAAACGAAATCTATCCAAAAAAAAACATTACATCGGGAAACAATTTTAAAAAAAAGAATCAGAATACCACGTGATACTACATATTTCAGTACAAAAAGGTAAAAGAATTTTAGTTGCAGTAAGACCGTGTGGTAAGCAGTTACTTGATTGCACTTCACCCACCTTTTTTATCTACATCTTTATCAATATTTGCATGCATTGAAATAAAAACAAGATGTTCTTGAAAAATTTCATCTGTATAAATGAATTATTTCTTCAAAATGTTCAACTTCAGATCCCCATATTTTGGGTATGTCACGATATTAATATTGCAAAAGTTCATAACAAAAACGTGTTTCTATTGATTTTGAAATTAGTGATACTGCACATTTCAGTGAAAAATTCTATAGTTAAGGTCAAACAAGTCAGACTACTGTGACATTTACCCAGAACCAACTATGAAATAACTTTTGTTTGTGGGAACCGATTTTCATTTGTCTTTGTAGTTGAATTAAATCACAAATAAGAGGGCAAAATGTATCCTTTATTTTGCATTGACTTTTAGCATAATTTTGACAAATCAAAAAATGTTAAGGTCAAGCAAGTTCGTTCTGTTGATTGGTAAAGCTACCTTCAAGGACAGAAAGTTTTCTGCTTTTCACTTCTGAAGTTTTCGTGTCGTCATCATGAACTCGTGGATCGTTACGGTGTATATATTATCTATCTGCACCTTAAGAACCAATATGTTCAACGTGTCATAGTTTTCCTTTCGTCTTTCGATTGCCCCGGACTTTACTTTTTATGAGCAACACGGTAGTTGTTTCTAGAAAATCGATGTAGCTTACCCTACCGGTGCAACTGGTCCATGCCCCAAGTTTTTGGTGGTATCCGAGTTGCTCATTTACTTTTGTTCATTTGCACGTAATATTTTGGTTATTTTATGTCCCTTGTTGTGAGTATCTGTTTTCCATGTCTGATCTTTGTCACTGGATTACATTTTTTTATTTCCGCCAGAATCTTGGTTCCCTTGATTACTCTTTCAAACATATCAAAAAATTATCACATACCAGAAATATGAAATTATATTTGCATACATGCTTTAAGTTAATAGTTGCATATACCGTTGCATTTGTACATTGTTGGTGCGAGTAAACGTGATCTGAAATTGGTATATTGGACTGTAATGTACAAATAAAGGCAATACGTGTGTTACAGCATATAGCGAAAAAATGCCAAACCACTGTACTATTTGGTCTTGAAATTAGTTTAAGTGGTATCAGATTTGAAATAGTTTAATTAACAGTCATGATATATGATACTGATATGAGTCTAGAATTGGCAAAATAAATGAGGAAATAGGGCCTTATACGGATAAGAGATAAAAACATTCAAACAAACCGATCTAAATATAGTAACAAAGTACGTAAGTGTCACATGACCTGTACCAGTAACAAGACAGGCGGCACTAAGAACGCTGTGGTTATAAGCCTTACCATGTTGAGTATTCTTAAAGTGCTAAATTAAAAAATAAAGACGCAAATACTAAGTCCGTGTTGGGAGTACTGCGCTATTGCGACTTTCTTTTTTTAAACTTCCGTTAAAAGTACATAACACTATCTGAATAATTCTTGCCAAGCCTATTATAAATTTAAAAATCAAACGACCGACAAAATGTTACATTAAAGTTCCTAATTGATAATTAAATTACTTTTTTTATTGAATTTACTGTATGAATACTGCTGAAAAAATGAAGAACTACAACTCATATCGTCATCCCTTTTTACAAAATGAAAGTGAAATATAAAATACTGAGATTGTAACACCGTAGATAACATTCTCAGCCTAAATAATAACCCTCAGTAGGGGACACGAATGACCAAAAATTAAGTATGTTTCCATCTTAAAATCGTGCGAACGATTCATCATATACATGTATTTGAAACTTATCTTAAGTATCAAGCTTTAAAAAATTGACTGTTAATATAAGAGCCGTGATTTTAGTTGGTCAAAAATTAGATTTAAGAATTTTCATCGCAGTAAACATATTTTAACTACTGCTAATGTATCATGCTTCCATTTAATGCATCTTTTACATAAATACTTTGCTTAGTGCACGTGAAATTTAAGTATACACATTTTAAGCTTTAGAATTTGTTAAAAAGAACTTCCATAATCTGCAAGAAATCACAAGACTGTTTGGTCCTTGCGGAAATGTGAAGTTGTCTATATATTGTCTGTCCAGAAATAGTGTATGTACCCCTGTTACTGTCCAGTTCTTCAAGGTCATTTGCGGTATTTTGTTTGTTTACCTAGTGTTGTTTAAGTCTCTAGATATTTTAAATAGCAACAATGAGATGCGAGATCTTGTTTCATTTCACGTTTTCTTGAAAAGGAGTGTTGAATGCTTGAGTTGTGTGAAAACTGCAAAGACGTAACTTATTGTTTAAAAGAGTAATCTAGGGAACCAAGGTTATAGCGGTAATCAAAAGAATGTAATCCAGGGACAAAGACCCGACATGGAAAACAGATATACACAACAAAGAACATAAAGTAACTAAAATCATACATACAAAGTAACAAAAGCAAATGAGCAACTCGGACTCCACTAAAAACTGGGAGCATGGACCAGGTGCACCGGCAGGGTAAGCGTCCTCTGCTTTTCTAGAAGCACCCGCCGAGTTAACTTAGTACCTACTAATCACTGGACAACCAAATGATCTGCTGTTGGGACTGTGATATCCCATTTAGACAATATAATATGTTTCATTAAGGTTATATTGAAATTTATTGGCATTGACAAACATAACAAACAAAACTAGCTATGAGATTATGGTTCCTCAAACAATAAAAACATAATCAGCGAGAGGGTGCACAATATGTTTCAACTTCAATGAAAATCGTTCATTTTACATAATTGTCAACAACACTGAAAATTGTATTATTGTTAAGTAGCTGTCTTTGTAAGAATCATGCAAAATCTGAAAAATGTGATACACCCCAAAAAAGGCTACATATTTTTATTTTTGTACTATACAACGAAATGTGTAATTATTCATTCAAATCTGCCTGCTCTTAGGAGATAATCGACATTGAAAATACAGTATATTGTATTTGAGCGCCGTTTACAGAGTTATCTCCCTTAATTTTGAAATCTACAGTGCATTCTATATAATTTTTATCTGCTAAAAGCACGGGTTATATGAAAAACCACGTTTATTTCTGTTTACTATGACATTTCAAACAAAATACCAAAAATAAAAATATGTAGGCTTTTTACCCATGAATCACATTTTGCATGATCCTTAGCTGGAGTGCTACTTAAAAAGATCAAGTACTTTTCAGCATAAATTGATAAGCTGACTAAGATCAAAATGTGATAATCTTTTTATACTTATCATTTTTTACTTAAAAAAATGGATAAATTTGTCAATAACTGAGTTGTCCTTCAATCGACTAGAAAAAAAATCCTTTCTGGTAGAAGTAGTTTGTTTGTGTCCTACAAAACGTTAATAATCTAGTAATATGTGCTAAAGGGTATTGTTTTGTGCAAAATAAGGAAAAAGGTCACACTAAAAGATGCCCCAGCTAAAACATGTTAACGATTAGACCTTGATAAACATTATGTTTGTCTTGAATACGAGTCGATTTACACATAAAAAAACATCTAAAAATTGAAGATTAAGTCGAAAATTATATAATTTCTTTTTTTAAGTGGTGCGACTTGGCGGCTTTGAAAATATCCGTTTGGTATTACTTAAAGAAGTAAGCTAGACTAACTATTTTAGGCAAACAAGACAAAAATATGCATTCAATCACTTGAAAAATGCAGGGAAAACGGATCGAATTACGATTTAAAAATTGTTAATGTCAAACATCAAAGCTTGAGAAAAAAACTGAATTGATCATAATCGCTGTAACATTCTCAGATATATACATTAACAAATGTACAAGCTCAGCAGCACCCCTGACAATTGTAATTGTTTCATATAAGAATTCAATGGCAGCCACGGTTCAGGCTACATTGAAACATTCGAAGGCATGGGACAAAGATGAAACATATAAATAGGCTATGAAATTTACTTATACTTCTGTATATTAGCTATAAAAATGTTTGAACTGATGCGTAATTGTTAAGGTTAATTTTTTTTTATTTTGTTTAACAGTCGCAGTTGTCCCGTGTTGGCGTGTTTGCCTCGAGTGTGAAGGATCATTGGTTCAAACTTCGGTCGCGAGCCACGCTAACGACTCTAAAATTAGTAGTCACTGTTTCGCCGCCAAGCATGCAGCATGTCAGAATTATGGCGAAAACTGGTTGCCATGGAGTCAGACCAATATGACCGAGTGAGGTACATGCCTTCATGCGGGTTGTTGCTTCTACGGCCTAGCACATTAGAAATCCGATTCAGCGTGTTGGACTAGTACAAGGCAGGGTCTGTTCGATTGATGTTTAACAACAATCAACCGACCAATCACTAACATATGTTTACAAACAAGTATCTATAAATAAATCGTCTGGTTATCGTGACTATTGAATAATAACCATAATGATTATCAAGTGCATGGTTACCTTATGATTATCATATGAAGCACTTTTGTTGTCGGTTGATGTGTTATATGTATATTCCATATTAAGGAAACGGTGATGCAGTACTTTTTTCGTGTTCCATTTTGTTCATATACATATATTTTTTATTCTTGTATTTGTTTTAAGTTTATTTCACTAAAGCAATAAATGCCAATTTTATTCTATATGGCTTTGTGAAAGGAGAAAAATCGTTTACTTGAATAGAAAACTCATCAACCAACTTTCAAATAGGTTTTCCATAATTGTGCATTAATTATTGTTGGAAAACCGAAAATAGGCTTGGGTCTATGTAAATAAGTTCGAATGGCGAATGAATTATCAATAAAAATATGGGATAAACTAGTGCATGTCGAAATGTCGAAATGTAGTACGGTCGTACCTCTTCTTGGACTTTGTTTGTACTCAGTACACTTCCTCGGGCTTAGTTTTTGAACCCATTGTCCAAATAAGATCACTGACACATACGTGTGCAACTACATATGAGGATACAAAAATCAGATAAACCAAATTGACAAATTGACATTAAGTGGATATGGTTTACAATGTGATGTTTCGTATAGATATGTGGTCTCTGGCTGGCAGAACATTAACATTGAGGAAATGGCTTTTTATGGAGATGAAAGATAAGATATTTGCAATAACTTTGTCTTCAAAAGGTAGAACTGCATGTGAGAACGGCATGAACACATACATGTACAGAAGGTCATATACTGAAAAACTTCTCAGAAAAGGGAACGTTTCAAAAAATTCTGCGTCGAAAGATGATAATCATACTATTTCTAGCTTGAGACTTCTCTGTGCCCTGAGTTACAAATTAAAACATTAAGACGCCCTTTAATATTATAATCAAGCGACTTTGGAGAGATGTTTTACATCAATCACCAAAATGCAGCTTTTCCGTTTAACTATTTTAAAAACTTTAACTATTTTAAGTAAGTCTGCCTTACTTCACCATCAGCACTCGGATTTCAAAGAAATTAATATTTGTATTCCGATCAGATTCGTACGGAGGAATGAATAAACTTACATAATTAACATTTTATCGACAGTTGTCATGTTTTGGGACTTCAGTGTTTGCAACCAAGTACAGTATTACTATGTTTTTTTATGTTGGTTCAATGTTATATTAATGATGAGCTAGAGGGTGCTTACCCTACCGAAGCATCAGGTCCATTCACTCTATTTTCAGTGGGTTGCTCATTTACTTTTGTTTCTTTGTACGTGTCACCGTTAGAATTTTGATTTGATAGAACCAAAAATGCATATAAATATATACATTCAAACGATTCCTCAGCTACGTGCAAAGTAATCCACCGTTTGCTGATCAAACAAATTCTTTAGAAAATAAGAATAAACTCTTCAGTTGTTTCTAGTAGCAAACATTGCATATGCCAAATCTATTGTCTAAACGAGACTGGGTTAAGTACTCGTTAACCCGAATAAACACTAAAACGAAACTTATGAGGAAATAAATAATATTAAAAGATCATTGATAAAGAAATTTGCCTTATATAGTAATTGTACAACGCCATTAGGATCTATATGTCGTCTGGCATTGAAGTAGGTGAGCTAAATACGTGTTGTTGTCGCAATTGACTTGCAAATAATGATATTCTAAGTCAAATTACATAATGCAATGCGAAAGATTGGTTTGCGCGCGACATTGCAAACTTTTCTTCAACACTCACAACGACCCCCACCCTCCCGCCTCGTTTGAGTCAATCAATAATACATAATTATTCATGTGATAAAAAACAACGAAACAGATATTTAAATAAAAACCAGCAGAAAACTTGCAAGCAAACCTTATTTGTTTGTTTGGTTTCTTTATACCCTCGCAACTAAAAGTTTCGGCATATGGTTTACCCTTTGGTTTGGTTTTATTGTTTGTTTTATTTGTTTTTCAATTTACTACCAAACTTATTATTCTCAATTTTAATCAATAATTTAAAAGATATCTCCCTACTTAAAGTACAGTGAAAAGTGCAAAAAATACTATCTTTCGTTATTCTACACGGATAGATAGATAGATAGATAGATAGATAGATAGATAGATAGATAGATTGATAGATACTCGCTTGGTACCTACGTGTGCCACTGCACCAGTGCACAAACTTTATGTACATAAAGGATTACTTTCGACGTCAGTTTATTAAATCATTGTTGAAATGATGAATAGTCAATGAAAAATCAAATTCTCGTCAAGTATTGCGTCATGTGCTTGTTTAGGTGTCAAAGGCAGATTCTTGTCTAAATATGGAATGCAAATACGTGCTTCGGAAATACGAATATCTGGTAGCAAATTAACTTCTATAGAAATTATAGGTAAATGAGAAGTACTTAATCCTTATAACCAGTCACTTAGTTCTAAAGAAATTGATTGAAGTCAGTGAAGCTATTTGTCGTTTCAATGTCATAATTACAGTAAAACGAAACGATCTTTATTGTATAGTGAAAATCCATCCGGTGGTAGGTGTGAGAATCCAAGGGCGGATCCAGATACTTTGGAAAGGAGGGGTGTCAGTCGGGGTTCCTCAGAAAAAGGGGGGTGCTAGGAAATTATTTGCTTTTCTTGTCAATTTAACGGATGAAAATGACATTTTTCCGATAGAAGGGGGCGGTGCCAACCACCTGCACCCTCCCTTTTGGTTCCGCCACTGGAATCAAACCAAACCAGGGGTCTTTCCCTTTGACAGGCAGTGCTGCAGTAAACAAACCTATCAATTGGGGGTCAATCCTGTCTGTAGCGGATTATAATGCTGGCTATACGTCTCACACAATTTCACACCATTGTCATTAGTTCTAGTGGTGTACAGAAAACACATCAAAAGATGAATGTTAGAGTCTCTACTTACTGTATTGGGATAAATAATTGGGACGTAGAAGAAATTTGCAATTTGAAAAAAAAAAGAAATCATTTCTTGATATATTCACCAGTTTGTCATGTAATACCAGTTTTTATTACTTTTCATGACAAAACAAAGTGAAGGATTAATCAATTCTTTAGCGATAATCAAAAGAATGTAATCCAGGGACAAAGACCCGACATGGAAAACAGACATACACAACAAAGAACGTAAAGTAACTAAAATCATACATACAAAGTAACAAAAGAAAATGAGCAACTCGGACTCCACTAAAAACTGGAAGCATGGACCAGGTGCACCGGTAGGGTAAGCGTCCTCTGCTTTTCTAGAAACACCCGCAGAGTTGCTCATAAAAAGTCAAGTCCAGGGTAGACAAACGAGGAAAGGAAAACTATGACCCGTTGAATAAATCAGTTTTCATGGTGCAAATGGATACACCATAACGATCCACGAGTTAATGATGACCATAAAACGTCTGTAGTGATGACTTCAATCTTGTAGCAACACATAACCCTGTTCCAAGAAAACGTTCAAAACTGAATTTAGGCAGTATTTTGCTGTGATTTTTGTTATCTTTTTTTTTGTAAATTCAAGCTTAAATTTTGTTTGTAGTTAATTTTTGTTTACTTCTATTAATTTTGATTTTAAATTGCTTAGTTCCTTTTGAAATAGTCTTTTCATTCACTAAGTTTTAATCAATATATACAATTTGCTCTACTTCAGATTTCCCCCAAATGTCCTTGAAATGTCATTTATGATACAATACACTGTATTTGTGGTATCTATTTCCCAATAATTTCACAAGGACACTCAAATGACTAAGAAGATCATGCACATGAATAAAACATACCAATTGTATCGGGCCTAACCTACTCGCAAGTTACATCACTGCAATTTCTCTTTTATCAGTTCAATGTCCAGACGACATTTAATGTACGTGTGCAACAACATGCACTGCAACAGGAAGCCTATGCGTAACAATGTCTTATTCACACGTCAATTTACACAAGGTCATAGGTGCGTTTGATCTTGAGGAATGATAAAACAACTATTTTTAGCTTTCAATTTGTTATCAAACGAGGAAATTGGGACTTAAAAGGATAGTGGATAAAAAAATTACAATGCCATGCCCCTAACATAGAATATCTACGTGAGATGGATCTTCATTAAGTATTTGGCAATGTCCTTTGAAGGTGTAGCATACTTCGTCTTTCGTGAATTTCCGGTTATGAAAATAACAAATGTACTACCTGTTCTCGCATACTCTTTAAGCATATATATATATATATATATATATATATATATATATATATATATATATATATATATATATATATATATATATATATATATATATATATATATATATATATATATATATATATATATATATTGGGCGTATTTGTTTTTCAAGATGTAACGCCATAAGTAGGTTGAGCGATTCTTATAAACTGCCTAATGCCACAAATAAGTTATCCAGTAAAACTCTCAAAATAAATTGCATGAATAGGCGAGCCGAAAACCACTTATGTAATTAAGCCAAAAGTAGTAAATTAATAGCTATGGAGATTCCTTTCATTTTCTGAGAAATGTTTCAAATGTTTGAACATGTATGTGCTGCAGCAGTAAACACTTATGGAAGCGGTTTTAAAAAGTGTAAAATGGCATCAAACCAGGTTACTTTGTATAACCTGTTAAAAAAATCAGAAACATTCCTTATAATTTAATTTCAAGGGATTCAAAACCAAATATCAAGAAATGGTTCGATTTGAATCACGGAATGTGGAGCAATGGACGTTAAAAACGTCGCCGTACCAAAACTGAATATACATACTTATTTTATTTGCTCAAAGAGAACCGACCATTCAGAAAGCTCCGTCATAAACCAAACTCAATTATACACTAGTTGACCTTGTGAATTGAGTATTGAAAAAGTTTATGTTTTCATTGGTTTTATGAAAAAGGATTGAGGGGAATGAGCACAGAACTCAAATGTTGATTAATAGTGATAAAAAAGAAGAATCGAGTCGTTTTATGCTTATGGGTATGTCCTGAAGAGATGCAGTCGTGTATGAAATGCAATGTATAAGAGGGTGTCCGTGCTGTAAACCAAGCAGTAGGTTCCACATGACACATATTTTGTTCTAAAAAAAAATCATCCATTCCATATCACAAATGCATCCTGTTTTTTTTTATTATTATTATTAACTGCAACAGTTAAAGAGAAAAATACATAGAAAGCATTGAAAGTTTTTTAAAAAGGGAGATAACTCTTCATTTTTTTGCAAAATTTCGTTGCATTGTTAGGAAACTTTAAAATCATTTTCTGACCCATCCATTGTCGCCTTAAAACATTCGTTTTACGATATACATATGATATATACATTACATTGGAATAAAAAAAACTCAGTGAGATAAAATTTACCCAACCATATCGTAGGATCTGCTTGATTTTTACATCGACAGCCTCTTTAATCGTTATATTCGCCATATACTTATCATTTGTACATTTGTTTTTGTTTTTTTTTTTCAAATCGAGATCATAGTTATAGTTGTGGAATATTAATGCAAATACTGTTATGAGGACTAAAAAATCAAATGTCACTCTTGAGGTTGGGAATATCCGATAATCCACGATTTGCGATATAATTAAATGTTTTTAATTTCAAATCAGCCGGATTACTATCTTTCTAGTTATAACCACCGTAATTGCTTTAGTGAAAATCCTTGTCTACAAAACAACGCTTGGATGAAGGCATTTAGTGATATATTGACAATGTTGCAACCGGCGACAATGGGTTTCCGTCGTAATATCTGTAATACAGTTATTATTTATAAAAAAAGAAATACATTTTTGATTCCTTGTACGTAATCCATTTTCATATTCTTTATGACAAAGACAGCTGATAAAATAACCATTATACTATGTTAGAACAGAAACCACACTCCATTGGGGAACATTTACTCGTCTATAGAATTTCATAACAAGATCTGATATAGGAAAAGATGATCGATATGTAGGAGGTCGAACTTATTCGAGGATAGTCTGTAGCAATAATTTTTTTGTACTATCACAACTATCTTTCAACCGAATAACTCTGATTCACACGGTCTTATTTCGTTTTGATTGCAAAATTGTGACTTTAATTCGAACATAATTACTGATAAAGTTAGTATTCGTGTTGCATTAAGGAATATTAGTATTACTATTTCGTGATGTAAGCCGCAACTTCTATGATATTGTTTGTATTATTTTTATGTCTCCCATAAATTCCTGAAAGCCTGGGAAGGTTTATAGAGAATAACCTTAAAGAGCTCTCTGTGTCATTGAAAGTCGAACAGGTGTAGTGTACACTGGCAATATATTTTTAAGTATTGTTGCTTTGAACGCATTTACGTAAATTACTTTTGTAAGAAATATGCTACAAGAATACTTGATGACAGGGCCGATTCAGGCGGGGCCGTGCGCCCCCCCCCCTAAATTTTTGCAAAGCATGGGTTGTCAGGGGTAGATTTAGTCGGTTTTAGCTTAAAACTTTAATTCTTGGTAATTTTACCACAAAAGATATCTACATTGCACCCACTCTAGAAGAATATTTTAAAAAATTAACCTCAAAAATTGTTTCGCCTCGCTTTAATTGTGCGCTCCTAATCTAAAATCCTGGATCCGCCACTGCTTGATGATGCCATGATTTGTTAACGGTAATGGACATTCATTATGATATATATTGCTGCTGCATAAAGTTTTCATTAAAAACTTAAATATTGTATGGGATGGAAATGCCCATTTAGAACAAAAATTACGACAGACGAAAATACTGATCGTCGTATATCAAATTATGTCAGGAATAAAGACTTGAAGCGAACCAGAAAACGCTTACATGTAGGACATCTAAAAAAGGCCAAAAACATTATATTTTTAAGGCATGTACACTAGATGCATATTTCATACAAGCATTTCGATTTTATACTTACAGTAGCCTTTACAACAACAAAAAATGTTTCATTTTTTGACATAGTTTAGATCCATAAACATTAGTAAAATGATATTCCTAAGTTTATTTTGTCTGGGCCTTTAATGTCTTACTGATTAACCTATATCTCTTAAAACCCTACGCTATGTACTGTCAATGATTGCCGTTTATGAGTTAACTTAAGTTCAATGGGTACGTACAGATGTACGGACCATATCATGAAAAGAAAACAAAACAACCGCAAGATCGATATAAACATCAAAAATCAAGCAGAACAAAACGGGGACTTCCAACACATTCTCGAAAAAGTGTAACGTCTGTCATTTAGTTGATTGAAGAAATCCCATAAATCCCAAAGCAAACCGAGCGCTGTTTCAATTTGTTATAAGTAATCGACTACATGGACCGATGTAGATATGGGACGAGTCAATATCAAATGTACATTTTACAAAATAAATGGTTGTTCCAGTCCCCTTCCTCTAGTCCTAGCCAAAATACAGCCCGTGGAAACAGGAATTCAAAATTCTCAGATTTTTACGTGACTTTTGAACTAAAATCAGACTTCCGAACGGTATTTTGTAAAAAAAAAACCATGCTGTCACATTGGGGGTGGGGGGGTCGTCTGAATTTGTGTTTCGTGTACTCACATATGGACATATATTCCATCAAAAAGTAAGTGACACATTAAGGTGAATACAAATGAACCTAAAAATCGTAGTTTGAGATAATTCCAAACCTTCTACAAAAAACACCAAACTATTTAAAATTTTCTCCTTTGTGTTTTTTTATCAGCAGCTTGCTTATGAACTTCGGCATATTTGTCGCTAAATTAATGTTTTATTTGAGTATATTTTTTTCAATTCGAACATGGCAGTTTGTTTTTATTTCAATTGTTTGCTATATTTTCATGTTTTTATATTTTTATATATCAAAAAATTGATTAGCAAAACGAACGAATATTAATGATATGCATTCATTATTGTTTACAGTGCCGCCATGATGAAAATACAAATATTTTATTTAGCTCGAACACAGTTACAATAATGAAGAATTATGATAAATAACTTAAGTGTTTATCATATACCATGTATTTGTTAATTATAATTTGTCTAAATCATGTGCTGTAGTCTAAGTAAATGAGTGCAGTTCAAATTACATGTATACATGTTCCATAGTCCATACACACATTTTTATAAAGACATGAAGAGTTGTCGTTGAGTAATTCCTGTTGATTTTCATTTAAATGAAACAGTCTATGATACAAACTTGTTGAACATGATGAGGGTAACACATACAAAACCTTACAAGAATCTGTTATTTGTGTATACAGTATCCCATATTTCATTTTTGAGAACAAACATAAATTCATGTACAAGGTCAAGGAAACTCCAGTGAAACAAGTATTGCTGAACAGTTGACCAAGAGCAATCAAAAGCAATATTTAATGTTCCAATGTATTGTACATGTAAGTGATATGAGAACATTTCATACATAACTTGAAGTAAACTACATGAATTATATGGTTTGGAAATTAATCTAAACATTAACATATACATTTTTATGACCTTGTATATGACACAATTTTCAATTTTTTAAGAAGTTTATCGTGCTATTTTTTTTTTACTTTTTTAATAGATCCATAAATACAAGCTGTTGACTTACATTGTATATCAGTAACTAAGGATAAGGAACTAGTTTTATCAGTCATCAGATTTCTTTTGCACAGTATGTTGTCATGAACATGTACAATTATACCATAGTCATCACAGTATGATAAAAGTCTATCCATGTTGATTTTCAGTATCTCTTTCCATATTAAAAGGAAATATGTTTTGATATTTTCCAGAAAATTTTAGACGCAGCCGTCATGTTCTCCTACCAATGATACAAGTTACCAGACAAGTCATACATAACAGGAAGCTCTGTTCAAATGAAGTATGATAATAGATTGTGTAGGTTTTTGAGGTTCTGTATACAATATTTTTATGCCTTTTTTTTGAAAAAAAAATTAATATTGATTTGGGGTGTTCCAAAGGTAGGAACCACCTCTAATGTTGGAAGTAATGTGGAAAATTTTTGCAAAAAAGAGGAAATTAATAGCTTTGACCCCCACTTTCAAAGTCTTTTGATTGTTCACTAGAAACTCCCATTAGTCAATTTATTTTAGAAATTTATTTGTATTATTTCTACATATGTAATGTAGATAGATCCCATATGTGTTTATTGCTTAAAATGTAGCACTACAGTTCCCATGACACTTAAATGAAGGTTGTAACATAGACATAATATTTTAGCATAATGGGATGTTTTGTTTGAAGAAAAAAAACATCCAATGAGCCATATAATGCAAGGTTTACTTAAATATAGGTCTACTTCAATACAGGATTCATGAATCACAATAACTTTGAATATGAGTATTATGTATATTTATTACTGATTTTTATACTTCCAGGTCATCCATGCAATATATATGACTGAAAAGAATTCATACATGTATAATTTAGATGATCTTCAATGCTGTTCAAATCTCTGCTTGCACTGTAATGAAAGCTGATATGAAGCTGAAGTTTGAAAATAAATATTTTCAAAATCATATTTCTTATGCAAATGTACAAGGTTTAAATGTGTTGTGCTTCAAAAGTAAAAGTCACTTTCATACATGAATACAATAACAGCCATGTACACTTCTTGACAGTACCATCCTGGAATACAACCTAGAACCCCTTGCACTGCAAGCTGTCACTCTATCAACTGAGCTAAAAAATTACTTCTTTGTTTTCTGTAGATTAGGTTGATTATGGTCTTTTGTAAATAGCTTTACTTTATTTGTTTTTGGGCCTTTTTATAGATTGCTTAATGGTATGTTGTTTGCCCATTATTGATATCCATGTGGTGATTTCACTTGTAGAAGCTTAATCGTTACTTGCTTTGTTTTTTGATTGACTATCTCATTGGCAAACATAAATGGTACATGTATTTAAGTTTTCTACTTATGACTAGTGAGTGCTAAATCTTTCACTACTTCTCGAACAAGTAATTTTGTGTAACAACTATTTGGCTAAGCAACTGTTGATTCTGTGAGGTAGCACTATGAAACCGCCTCAAAATGTCAAAATAGTAGAGTAGTATAAAGCAGGATCATTTCATACAGTAAAACATTCTTGTCCTGAAATGCAAGAAATAATTGCAATATGCATTGAAACCACAACCAATCAATGAAAAAAAAACAAGTTCCACGGGTAAATAGAATAAAATATAAACATTCACAGACATTAAACATTTTGAAAATTGTTGAATTTTGAGCTAATAATCATGCCATGTACTTGCACCTATAATTTACATTGAATTGATCTGAATTCATGGTTTCCTTGTATAAACTCTACAAGACTGGTAAATTGTGATTTTTTTTGTTCACAAGTTAAGAGAGATGTTGAGGTGAGGATAATCATACCATAAGCTCATGATGCACCTGTTTAGTAGGACGTCTTATCGAATGATAATTATTAGCCAACTGTGCTGGTAATACCTGTTCATTGATCAGAGGGGGTTGGCACACCTCCTTTTTACCAGAAAATTAGTCATTTTCATGTGTAAAATTGACAAAACATGGAAAATAATGTGTTAGCATCACCATCACTTTGGCTTGCACCCTCCTTTTCAAAGTGTCTGGAGCCGTCCCTGTTCACTAATCTGTAAATAGCTTTCATCATATTTTGCTTTAACCGTCTAGCATGAAACAAGTTGCCTGTTTTGAAACTATTTTAATATTCTCCATAAAAGCAATAAAGAAATATATATATAAAAAAACAATACAGTGCTTATGTAGCAAACCATGTACTCCAGCAATGCTAAAGGTTGTCTGGCAAGCTATTTTCTGACTTGGTGCCATCCTGGGGTATAGAGGAACGGAATTCCAACCTCTTACGTTGTAGGCGTAACAGGGACGGATCCAGGATTTTAGATAGGGGCGCACAGCAAAAATTCTGCCGAGCGGAGCGAGGTGACACAAATTTTGAGGTTAAATTTTTGAAACAGTATAGAGTGGGTGCAATGTAGATATCTTTTGTGGTAAAATTAGCGAGAAATTTTAAGTCTCAACTTGAAAGCGCCTAAATCTACCCATGACAACCCATGCTTTGCAAATTTTAGGGGGCGCACTCCCCCACCAGAATACCCCTCCGAGTAACCATGTTGATTTTTATGAGTGGGGTCGGGGCTAGGATCACACTTGAAATGGCAGGACAATGATATATAATTTTATATAAATACAAAAATGCAATAGGCGAAAAAGAAGGTTCTGGTTTGAATATTACATAAAAAGATCCAGGACACAAAATTTGACTATATAGTCCCTTTTTCCCCTAACGATTCAAATGGATATAGAAATTTATCATTATTTACCTTGGAGGGGGGACTGGTCATTTTGAAATCATATAAAATTTTCTTGACCCCCCATGATATTTCCTTATCCCCCTTAAAAAACATTTTTTTTAAATGTGATACCCCCTCTATTAAACATACGTATGGAATTTTCATGTAACAACTCCTACATTATGCCAGAGCTTGCCGAAACTACGCAGAGTTTGTATCGCGCTAGAATTCCAACAAATAAACTTCTGGAACAGGGTTGTGTTGCTACAAGATTGAAGTCATCCCTATAGAAATTTTATGTTATGGTCGTCATCATGAAATCATGGATCGCTATGGTGTATCCATTTGCGCCATGAAAACTGAATTGTTCAACGTGTCATGGTTTTCCTTTCCTCTTTCGTCAACCCCGGACTTGACTTATTAGGAGCAACTCGGAGGGTTTATCTAGAAAAGCAGAGGACGCTTATCCTACTGGCGCACCTGGTCCATGCTCCAAGTTTATAGTGGAGTCATAGTTGCTCATTTGCTTTTGTTAATTTGTATATTTGATTTTAACAAATTTCATGTTCTTTGTACGTCTGTTTTCCATGTCTGGCCTTTGTCCCTGGATAACATTCTTCTTATTACCGTTATAACCGTAGTTCCCTTCACTACTCTTTGAAGCAAAAGCAGTCGAGATGTTAAAGAATTCTTACAATAAAAAAATCAAGTCTTCAATTCCAAAACTTGATACTTTGGAAAAGTCTTATCAAAATCAAGCAGAATCAGACACAGCTCTTGAGATTCAAGATATTGGTAAGGAAATTGAATCGTCAGCAGATAAGTCGGACCAATTTGATGTAATAACTGTAAATGTTTTAGGTCATGATGGTTATGTTGACGTGTGGACTTGATTTTACCAGAGATCATGCATGTGACAATGAAATAAAATGTTTAATGGTGGTAAAATATGTTTTAATTTGACTGGTGTAATGCTCTGTTTAACTAAAAATTTGGATCCCCCTTGAAATCCATGTGCAAAAAAATGACCCCCCTCTTTGAAGTTAAACTGAACCCCCTTTTCCACTTACAGAAAAAAATGACCCCCTGGATACATGTACTTGCTTTGTTTAAATTTCAAACAAATGTCTACGGTTTGAATATTATTTGTAAATTATTATATAAAGGATGCCGAATCTAGAGGTTTAACCTTAAAAAAAAAAGCTGTTATGCACGTGGCTAATTACAATATTCGTTATGTTTCGGCTAAATTTACATCCAATGAAATGAACATCTCGTTAGCGAGAACACAGCGTTACTTAATATATTTATCAGGCACTTTTAAAGAACCCAAAGCTTTTCCGAGAGGAAATAATCGCCATTTTCTTGCGGGATATTTCTCTGTTTCCATTCCCTTTCCCTATGATATCCCCTGCCAAAACCATACTATCAAAACACTCTGAAGTCATGAATGTCATTCAACAAATTTACAATATTTCAAGACCTATTCAACGAGTTTTTAGTATTGATCTAAAAAGAAGCTTCTCTACAACACATGCTGTGCAAAAAAGACAAAGTAAGCTTTCAGGGAAATGAACGAAAAATATGTTCTAATGAGAAGAGAAGGACTACGTTTACATAGTATACTACTCATCCTTGTTAGTTATATGTAATATGAGACAGGTGAAACATAGAACACTTGGAATAAGCATAAGTTCATTCTCAATATGTCTCCCATCTGCTTTGTCTGATTGAATCCATCTTACATCTCTCACGTTTTGTTTTGACCTCATAAAATTAAGGAAGCTGGTGTATATGCATGTGCAAGAAACCCTCTTTTGACTGTCTTGCAGAAATTTTTCTGGACCATACAATGAATGTACTTGTACATTTGTATATCTAGTCTGAGATTGCTTTGATGTGGAACAGCTGCTGGGGCAGTGGGACATCAGAGTTCATCTCATAAAAACACTAGATTTTGCTTGAAAGTTTTATTTCTGTAAATTCGAAGAAATAGTTATTTGATGTTTCTTTTACAATGGACAATGCTAGTGACATGCTTTTACTATATATGAAATTTTCACACGGCTTTGTAAACTGTATTACAAAATTTCATTATATTTGATTCCATGATCTTGAACTACATAAGTTCAAGGTCACAATATTTCATTAATTCTTTTAAAATTTCTATTCTTAAAAACAAGAATAGTTGCAGAAAAACATATATGAATATTGTTTACAGTTACAGTATAAACTTTCAATAAATACTCGGCTTTTCAAGAGCCAAGAAAAGGATACATTTTAGTCTTGAACCGTGCATTTAAATTGGTGTACAAAATCCCATATTTTTGATATGTGACAAGCTCTGACATCACATGGCCCTAACTTGTTTGGTAAATCAGTCATTGAATGTCAGAGCAATCACAAAATATTGTTTATCAGGATCTCTTTTTTCATTTTATCATTTTGAACTTCTCCTTTCTGGATCATAATATTGATACTGCTTCTCTCATGGACCTTCTTATAGGAAATAAAATTGTGTTTCCCGATCCATGTTTCCCAGATTGCAAAAAGTGCATGCTCCTTCTCTTCAAATTCAAAGAGAAACATTTAGGAAATTTAAAATAAATGTAAGTGAAACTCAAAGTTACCCTACACTGTAGATTTGAATTGATGTACGAATGCTTAATAGGTTGTAGTTTTCATCATAAGACTCTTCTGGCTATGACATCTCCATCTCTTTCATCTTATCCTCCATTTTTTGTTGCCATGCATCTTTTGGTCGTCCATGTTTTTTTTTCCCAGTGACACTCTAGCCATATTGTTTAGCTCTCTTCTTTAGACATGCCCTATCCACTTCCACTTTCTGGTTTTTATTTTCTTTCTGATGTCTCTTTGAGAAGTCATTACATATACATGTAAGTCTTTGTTGGAGATCTTGCTTGGCCTGTATACCAGTTAACATTCTTAGGCATATCACTTTCATGACTTCTACAGTTCTACTCTAGGGGAAAAAGAAAGATAAGGAACAACTTTCATAATTCAATGATTCATTTTTCATATTAAAAAATTCAAAGGTACATTTACATGTGTATGCTCTAAATGATTTACATGCATTTAACACTAGTGTTAAACAATTAACAATTATTTGTTAGTCAGGGTTCGACACCAACAGAGGTCCAGTAGTCCTATGCCTACCTAATTTGAGAGATGACTACCTTGAAATTTTAATTGGTAGTCCTTTGGGCTATTTAAATTTATTCTTAAAATTTTATTAGTCTAAAGGACAGGACCACAAAATTATTTTGAGGACTACCTAATAAATCTATCAAATAGTCCTGTAGGATACCAAATAAGAGAAGTTATTGTCAAACTCTGTTAGTTTAAATTAATTTTGATTATTTGTACATGTAACAGTGCTTGCCTTTAGCCACCAGCCCGACGTCCAGGGCTAGTAAAAATTGGTTCGGGCTAGTGAAATGATGTGTACATTTCTTGTTTTGGGCTGGTTGAATCCTATATAGTCCTCTATTATTCAGGCTAGTCATTTATAATTTTTAAGGATAGGACAGATGTAATGCTGAATTATAACAAAAAATCTATTGAAATTCAGACATCCTTTCACACATTCATTGACCAATGTTAATTTTTATAGTCATCATTTGCCCCTTAATTGCAGTGACTTTATAAGTCACTATGAAACACTTCCAGTTAAAGTATATCATCAAATTATGTCTTATCATACATGTACATCTATAATTTCATTTATGTACTTGTATATCATTACCAAGTATAGTTTGTTTCAATAAAGTATCTGGACAGTCGAGTATCATTCTTGAAGACTGCCTTCTTATCCTTATAAATAGCAAAAATTAACTAGTAAGCACACGATTTAGTTGCAAAACAGTTGTGTGCATCACATCAAATTACATAACATGTTTATAAGGCCAACACAGATGTTACATACATGTATGGGTGCTATAATGAAAATGTGTAATATTTGGTATACATGTACTATTGGTGTACACATGAAGAAAATAAGGGGGAGGATGATACTAACTTAAGTGTCCTTGACAACAGTAAGTGTGTAAATTTGCATATATATGGAGGAGCTAAAGGAAAAAATGCATATATATGGAGGGGCTAAAGAAGAATAGGCATATATATGGAGGAGCTAAAGGAGAATAGGCATATATATGGAGGAGCTAAAGGAGAAGAGGCATATATATGGAGGGGCTAAAGGAGAATAGGCATATATATGGAGGAGCTACAGGAGAATAGGCATATATATGGAGGAGCTAAAGGAGAAGAGGCATATATATGGAGGAGCTAAAGAAGAAGAGGCATATATATGGAGGAGCTAAAGGAGAAGAGGCATATATATGGAGGAGCTAAAGGAGAAGAGGCATATATATGGAGGAGCTACAGGAGAAGAGGCATATATATGGAGGAGGTAAAGAAGAAGAGGCATATATATGGAGGAGCTAAAGAAGAAGAGGCATATATATGGAGGAGCTAAAGGAGAAGAGGCATATATATGGAGGAGCTACAGGAGAAGAGGCATATATATGGAGGAGTTAAAGAAGAAGAGGCATATATATGGAGAAGCTAAAGAAGAAGAGGCATATATATGGAGAAGCTAAAGGAGAAAAGATCTCATAGACTTTTGACTGAACTCTTGAATTTAATAATAAAGATTCTAGTATTTTATAATTAGTGATATTCATGTAAATGCTTTCACTAATTTTTTTCATTGTTTGTCTCATTTATATGAAGAAACTTACACTTTCATAAAACATGGTTTAAGTTTAAATATTGTATGACTTCATTTAGTTTAAGACTCTTTGCAGTTACATTTGTACTTTCACTTTTTGTTATACAAGTATCTTCAATATGTCAAAAATGTTGAGAGGTTACTAGTACATGACAGTGTGTCTTTGACTCTGCAAACAAAATTCCTGTTATTAGAAAAGGTCTTCACATGTACAAATTACGCATGAATATGTTGTCTGAATTTCCTGTGTCTCGGCAACCCTCCTCCTTTTTATTTTATTTTGAAATGTTGGGTTGGAGGGTTGTGAAGTCAGAAGAAATTAAGACTTACATACATCAAAATGTTGTGGTGACAGATAGCTCAGACATTTTACTAAATATATATTTTTGTTATTTTCAGTACAAGAAAAAACAGAGGGAGAAACAACTATAGTAAGTTGCCAAAAAATTCATAAGTAAGAATCATGCAAATTCTGTAATATGTGATACACCTAAAAAAAAAAGATTTCACATTTTTATTTTTGTTAATAACTTGTTTTGTGGATCTACATGATGAAATGTATTATCTTTCATTCTAATCTGTCTGCCCTTAGGAGATAACCCACATTGAACATTCATTTGATTGTATTGTATTTTAGTGTCATTTATAGAGTTATCTCCCTTAGGTTTAAATTCAACAATACACATGTAGGCTTTCCTGAATTTTGAATCATGTTTTGCATGATTCTTACTTGGAGTGCTACATATAATTCCAATCAAAATCAATTCAGTTTTTTTCATGGCCCACCACCCTTTAAAGTACATTTGAACCTTTGAGTTACATGGCAGATGTGTAGATAAAATAGCTAAGCATAAAATAATCCATTGAGAACAGACAGAAATTTTGGATCCATAAATTCCTAAAGGTGTTATCTTTTGATTGACCTAAGGAAGGCCTACTTTAGTGAATTCCAGTTTAATCTGTAATAAACCTAACTTTCCAAGCATAATATATCATTACTACATTATCATTTGGATACAGGGATGGTGAGATCTTTGGAACTCTCTGTTACATGTTGACTAATACAAACTAGAATGTTTTATCCCTACACTTACAGGTTGAAGGTGTGACAACACCTACAGACTATAGCAAGCTGCTGAAACTCAGTGGAAACAAAAATGCCTGTTCCCTATGTAAATTGGAGAATAGTGGTGTCAAAGTGAAATACACAGTAGGTTTGATAAATTTGGAATTATACAATGTGTCATGTACATAATAAATTATGAACTTTGACTTCTAGGTCAAATGAATTATTTTGCATGACAAATTAATGTTTGAGCTGTAACTTTTTTTCTGTTAGTGTAGGCTTGCAATATTTGGCATGAAGGTAGATAAACTCCGGACAAGGTGTTTTGTACCATGGTTGGTAACATTTGACCTTGAACTTTGACCTGAAGGTCAAATGAATGATTTTTTTGCATAACTGTTTTGTGTCTGGGCCGTAATGAGTTATCTGTGATAAACGGAATGTGTATGCTTGGCTGTTGTACTGGATTTTTACCACAACAGGGCCTATAGAGATGGATTCCATCTCAATGATATCTAGTAAGAAATATTTCAGAAGAGTGGGTGGAGTTGACCTTCCATTTTGCATATGAGATGTTGTTATAAGTGCATTCTGTATGTGACTTTCGGGCAAATTCAACATTTTGTTTAACTACATTCTCTCTGTGCCAACAAAGTAGTAAAAGCCTAGTACAAATGTATATGTATCACTATCATCTGTCCTTTCTCAAAACCTTTGTGAACATTTTTCATGGTCAAAGTCACAAAAATATTTATTTTTTATTACCATGGAATGCCATGCTTCTCATTTTATCTTGCTCTGCTGCATCCCTTTCTCAGTTAATCAGTTAAATAATAAAAAGTTAAAATTTGAAATATAGTAAATTACAGTCATCAGAATTGTGTACATATATTTGGAAAACTGAGTAGGTTTTCTTGACTTTACATGGCCAGAAAGTATGGCAAGCCAAAGTGGACAAAAATCAATATTTTGTAATATTAGAAAATATTTTTTTAATATTACAAAATCATTTTTTAAATATTAGAAAATATTTTTAATATTAGAAATTAATTTTGTAATACATTGTATTACAAATTCCAGATTTAGTAATATTACAAAATATCACACATTTAGTAATATTAGAAAATGAATTTGTAAATATTAGAAAATGAATTTGTAAATATTAGAAAATGAATTTGTAATATAAATAAATCGCTTTGCAATATTGCAAAATCAGTCACATTTTTTTATATTTCAAAATGATTTTCTAATATTAAAAATTGTAATTGAATACAACAAATCCATTTTCTAATATTAAAAAATAAATTTCTAATATTAAAAAAAAAAAAAATTTCTAATATTAAAAAATAAATTTCTAATATTAAAAAATCATTTTTTTAATTTGTAATATTAGAAAATAAATTTGTGATATTAAAAAATCATTTTTTAGTATTAGAAATTAATTTAGTAATATTAAAAAATCATTTTCTAATATTACAATTTCATGATTTAGTGATATTACAAAATATCACACATTTAGTAATATTACAAATTGAATTTGTAATATTAGAAAATGATTTTGTAATATTAAAAAATCACTTTGCAATATTGTAAAACCAGTCACATTTTTTAATATTACAAAATGATTTTTTGATATTAAAAATATCGTAATTGAATACCACAAATCCATTTTCTAATATCAGGAATTCAATTTCTAATATTAAAAAAAATATTTTATAATAGAAATTCAACTGATTTTTTAATATCAAAAAATGATTTTGTAATATTAAGAAAAGGGTTTTGTAATGTTAGAAATCAAATTCGTAATATTAAAAAATTACTTTTTCATATTGGAAAACACTCATTTTTGTCCACTGGCTTGCCATAAGAAAGTTCATTTTTTTAGTTGACAAGCATATTATACTGTAAATGTGAAAATTTAGTGGTTTTATTTTCATGATTTGCTTGGCTACAGTTGTAAGTTTCATTGCCAGATTTGAACAAGGAAAATTTATAAAACTTAACTATAATTTAAGTGCATGAATCGCTATGACATTGTACCATAAAAGTTGGACTGTTAGTCCTGCTTAAGGTGAAATGTGTAGGACTTCTCATTATAGGAACTGGAGCTTTGTTTAGCTTGAAAAGATAAATATATGTGTAATAGAAAACTTTATATTTAAATGATTCTAATATCTAAGTTATCATTTACGGTAATTAAAATTTAAAGCAACTCCTTGTAAAAATTGTATATTTTGCTGTTGTTATCAAATGTTTAAAACCCATATAAATGGAAACTTTCAATTGATCACATCAGTGATGGATCCAGAGGGAGGGTTTTGAATATTGGACCCCCCCTTTTGCTGCAGAATTTTGTTAAAACCTTGGAACACCCTCTTCAGTTTATAAACTTCTGGATTGGAAACCCCTTTACATAAACTTCTGGGTAGGAAACCCCTTTATATAGACTTCTGGGTAGGAAATCCCTTTATATAGACTTCTAGACGGGAAACCCTTTTGTATTAACTTCTTAATTGGGAACCATTTTATACAAACTTTTTGATTAAAAACCCCATTCTATTTTTTTCTTGATTGGAAACTCCATTATATAAACTTCTGGATTGTACCCCTTTTATGTAAACTTCTGGATTGTAAACCCCTTTTATATCAACTTCTGGATGATAAACCCTTTTTTATAAATTTCTGGATTGGAAACCCCTTTCTGTAAATTTCTGGATTGGAACCCCCTTTATACAAACTTTTGGATTTGCCCCTGGAATGATTCTTACAATACAGCCATGAAAAGGTGAATTACAACTCCTTTATACCACTTTTGAAAGACCAAAAATTATGCATCTTGCTTTATAGCTTCTACAGTATCTTGAAAACTTTTATGGATAGAAAGAAACTTTCTTTGATGATTTAAATGTTTGCAATGGTAAAAGGTGTAGTACAACTCCTTATAATCTTGAGTTATTGCCCTTGAAATATCAAAATAATGATCCTAGTGGTTTTTATCTTTAAACATGTACATATTGAAAATAATCACAAAATGAAAGAAACTTTTACTTGATGATGGACTTAGTAAGTAACAAATATGAATATTTTTTTTGTTCATCTGTATCAAATAAAATGGTCTGTTACAGTGAGATTCCTATATTTTGGGGGAAAATGATTCAGGTTCTTTAGAGTCTTTTGTTTATTATACCCCACGCAACAAAGTTGCGAAGGGTATAATGTTTTAACCCGTCCGTCAGTCTGTCCGTCTGTCCATCTTCAGTTTTCCGGACTTTTTTTCTAAATGCTATATAAGTTCACCATGATAAGTTACTGGTTAAGTTTAACTTTCGTTCTGCTCCGATGATTTTTACAGAAATTACAGTCCTTGAACTTAACAAAACTCACAGAAATAACAGTTTTCCTGACTTTTTTCTAATTGTTTACAGATATTGATGTGATTTTTGATATATAAGTTCACCATGATAAGTTATAGGTCAAATTTAAGAAGTTTCATTCCACTCTGATGTTTTTTACCGAAATTACTGGCCTTGTACTTAACAAAATTCACAGTAAAAAGCGTTTTCCTGGACTTTTTTTCTAAATGCTTGCAGATATTGACATGAATTTTAGTATTTTAGTATTTGAATTCACCATTGATGAGTTACAGGACAAGGCTGTAGTTGATTCTGCTCTAATGTTTTTTACCAAAATTACGGGCCTTGAACTAAATTCACAGAAATAACCGTTTTTCTGACTTTTTTTTTCTAAACGCTTGCAGATTATGACATTTTTTTTGGTATTTAAATTCACCATGATAAGTTATAGGTCAAGTGTATGTTTTGTTTCGCTACAATGATATTTACTTTGGAATAACTAAAACTCAAAGAAATCACAGTCTGGAGTTTTAAACTATCATTCTGAGTAACAGAAGTTAGTTAGAAGATAAGTGTGTAAAGCCTAAAAAAAACACTCTTATTCCTTTTTTTATCGGGGTCCTTCTACATGTATTTCTTTTACGAAAAAATTTACTTTAGTATCCAACATGGGGACGCGTTGGGTATGTAAGCATGCTCACTAAGGTTCTTTGATTTTGTTCAGTTGCAAATTTTAAAGTTCTTTTTCCATGAACTTCCATCCTGATAAGAAACATATGCTGTGTTAAACATTGATTTAATCAAAATTAAATTTAAGAGCTGTATCAAGCTTGAATATTTTTTTATAATTACTCAAACTGTTCACAGTTTGACTTTGTGGACTTATCAAGCTTATTTTATTTTGAAAGTCAAGTCTATTTTACATACATGTAAGATTCTTAACTCATATTCATGTAGGTGTTGAATATCTTTGTTTTGACTAAGAACATGTAAGTCACAATTGTGACATTTTAATGCCCTTATAAAGTGATATTTCAATTTGCAAAGTGTTGACAGTGAACATACAATATTGTACTAGTTAAAGTTTGTGTATGTGATTAGTATTTAAAGAATAATACATGGCCTTTTTGATATTGCCCTTGTTATCAGCCTGAGATCTTGAAATTGGCCCAAGGAACAATATCATTTGAGGGCTGATAACAAGGGTAATATTAAAAAGGCAGCATATTAATTAATCGATCACATTTTTTATACCAGTAATGAAGTATTTACCAATTTTTTTAAAATGACTAGCGGATAAATTGTGTGGTCTATTCTGTAAATTCTTTATGTTTTTGTGACATTTGACTTTTATCTGTGTTTATAGCAGAATGGCTGTCCTTTATGATGGCAGATGATTGCCATCGTTCTTACTGCCTATTATTTTTATTCTGTGCTACTGCCGAGACACTAAAAAGTAATAGGATAGATAATATACTAATATGCTTGTATAAAATTTTATCTGAAGTTTTCCCGGAGTGTGTTTCCCTTGCCTTGTTAGTATAAGATAAATAATATATGTATAAAGTCTCGCCAGTAGTTTCCCCTGAGTTACATGTGGTTGCCTTTTTAGTGTAAAGTAAAAAAATGAGTGTCAATGACATCCTACATATGAAGATTATCTGTCAAATAATGAATGGCTCAAAATCTATCAGAAGTGATATTTTAGGAAGTGATTTAAGCAGTTACCACTAGGATGTGTTTGTTTGAATGGTTAAAACAGAAGCGCATGATCTAGCATATTCCCTATGGTCAAGATATCAGCGATATAACATTCTAATATGGCATGCTTCAAAGCTCTTTAGACCACAGCCATAGTAAGAAAGTGATAAGCATGTGACCAACATTTTGTGCAACACAGGCTGTGTCTATTCAAAAATATGAAGAAACTAGTCATATTAGAATTGTAATAAATCCCCAAAACTCTGACATAAATGATGTAATGGTAAAACAATGATAAAATGGAGTTACCCTGATTTATTTCTTAAACATAATGGTGCATTATCAATAAAGTCAAATGTTATTTGAGCAAAAATAGCTCCGTCCTTGAAATTCTATTATATGCACTTATAAAGTCTCATCAGAAGTTTCCCCTGAGAAAGTTGCCTTGTTAGTAAATGTTAAATATTATATGCATTAAAAAAGTCTAAATTTAGTGACTGTGGTCATTTCTAGCATTTTCAAAAAACAAGGAATACAAAAGAATTTTTAAGAACCAATTTTCAAAGTAAAAGTGGAATAATGCTTTAGTCCTTATGGTGTGTCATTCCACAATTTGCATTTTGATTAGCTGTTCCATAATATTTTTGTAAAGGCTCATTCCAAGTTTATTCACAGTTCACTTAAGGCACATTTCAGCTGCATGTACATGCAGTCTTATCATGTCCTTAAATGTTACAAGATGATGAAAAGTTCAACACATTTTTAACACTGTAAAGTGATATTTGAAGGTGTCATATTCAATGGGAAATGTAGTAGGATGTCTTTGCTAATTAGAAAATGCCATTCTGCATGCTTCCCACTTGTTGTTCTTTTAGGTGTAAAAATTGTGAATACTATATTTGGAACAATAACTTCTCTGTCAGCGAAGTATCCTGGCGTTATAATAAGGTCTAATGAAGATAATGTTGAAAGCAGATCCAATTTTTAGATCTATTGCCTTCACTTCGCGTCCGTTGTCGTTGTCGCCATCGTTAACATTTTTTCAAAACTCTTTTCCTCTGACACCACTTGACCATCTGTATCAAAAACACGGCCGTTACCATAAATAGAACATAGGGGTCAGACAGTAGTTTTTTGCATATATCTCCAAAACCGTTAAGTTTATCCAAATTTTCTTGGGTAAAAGTGTTTATCATATTGAGATCTACCTGTGGTCAAATTTTCGTGTTAATCTGATAAGCTATGTTAGAGTTATTATCCTTTTTCAATGATTTTTTGCTGTTTTCAATGTTATTTCTTTAGAAAATCTTTTCCTCTGACACTACTTGACTAGCTGGAACCAAACTTAGTATGAATATTTCTTGGGGTATCCTGCAATGTTGGGATTTTTGATTTGTCAAAAAACATGGCCATCATTACTAAAAATAGAACATAGGGGTCAGACAGTAGTTTTTTGCATTTATCTCCAAAACCGTTTGGTTTATCCAAATTCTTTCAATTGCTGATTATGATCCTCATTATAAGGCCTAGCAAAGTCTCCAAGGGATCAAAGTTTTCAGATGACTCCATGTAAGAGTTATTGCCCTTGAAAGGTGATAAAAGATGTTTTTTTTTAGTTGTCAGCCAATAACTTAAAAATTGATAGATAGAAAGAAACTTTCAGTTGTACAACCAAACTCTTCTTAAGTCCAAATTGTTGAACAACTCCTTGTTAAATTTATTGCCCTGGAAAAGTCAAATTAAACCAGGTGAGTGATTCAGACTCCTGGGAGCCTCTTGTTTGAAAATTTGGTTAGCTTAGTGCTAAATTTGGGCACAAATTAGCAAATATTGGTAATAGGCAGGAATCCCCTCTTTTAAAATTCCCTGGATAAGGCCAAAAATACAAAATATCCTAGATTCTCATTCCAACCCTTCCCTGAAAATTTGAATTATGATTTCTTCCTATTTAGGTCAATTTCTTTCAAATTGGCTGCATTTTCATTAAAATTAATAAAAAAATAAAATAAAAATCACCCACCTGCCTGTAATTTTGAAAAATGTTGGATGAGAATCTAAGATTTTTTTGATGATGGCATAAGGTATAGATTTCTGTACTAGAAATGACTCAGTTTTGCTAATAATTCATAAGTGCATACAATGATGATGTTCAAGAGAAACAGTGTTTCTTTCCTTTATAAAATATAGACTTCCTTAGATAGCAAACAGGACAATTGAGGTGGTGATTTGTACTTTCTGTTGGACTTAAATTCGAATACCTTTTTAGCTCACCTGTGTGAGCTATTGCCTTCACTTTGTTGAAAATTGTTATTTCTGTGAATTTTGCTAAGTTCAAGGCCCGTAATTTCGGTAAAAATCATCAGGTCTCACTAACCACTTCCGGGTCAAATGGCCACCCCCCTATGTAGTACCAAAAACACACTGAACCTAGACATATGCATTGTAAGTGCATTATTTGTGTGTATTATGATTAAAAGTAGTCAAAATAAAGCTGAGAATGTGTACTTTAAAATCATATATGTAATTAACTACAAAAGTGTATGAATATTGTTTACATGTGTGTAAGTAATTTGCCTCCATGCTGTCAGTTAGCAGACAGGTAAAAATGTGGATTTTCAGTATTACTTATTCAAGTAAATTTTGTGAAGAAGTTCTACTATGATTGTACCATTAGCATAATGATTTTGGAAGCCTTACTTTCCAAGCTTCGCAACGGTATGCAGCTTTAAGATGTCATTTGTCCTGGGAATTCACAGTGAGACTTTGAAAATTACTTTTTTAACATGTAAAGTAATGGAAACGTTAGAAGTGGTTAGTGAGACCATAAATTAAATTATGGCATATTTCAGAGAAATGCATAATTTGAGGAAAATTGCCTTTCGTGGTCATTATTTCCATTTTCCCATAAAATCAGTATAATGATATTGGTAATCTGGCTATATTTTAAGAGGTGCATTGTGCAAGGTATTTTAAAAAACAACATAGCAACAAGATTTTTATCAGTAACAGTGACTCATAACTTGACGTCATCCATGAAATACACAACATCACTGCTTGGGATATTCAAAGTACTCAAATAGTCACACAGCACAGACTAAGAATCACACAGTAATGAAATAGGTATGATATAAATTGTTGAAATCTGTTCTTTTTTCATAATGATAAATGATATTTACTATTACAACTTCTTGAATTATCATAGGTATCAATTTGGTGTGACAAGTTAGTTAAAATTGTAATTTTTTAGTAATTTAGGGAAAATATCACTGAGGGGCATGATATAAAAATGACCATTTCTTTGTAGTCCTATGTCTGATTTTGATAGTTTTGGTCTTATTAGACTCACAATACCACAAGCTTTCATAAAATGTAAAAAAAGAAAAACATAAAAACTCATAAAATGTTTTTAAGGTCTCACTAACCACTTCCGGGTCAAATGGCCACCCCCCTATGTAGTACCAAAAACACACTGAACCTAGACATATGCATTGTAAGTGCATTATTTGTGTGTATTATGATTAAAAGTAGTCAAAATAAAGCTGAGAATGTGTACTTTAAAATCATATATGTAATTAACTACAAAAGTGTATGAATATTGTTTACATGTGTGTGAGTAATTTGCCTCCATGCTGTCAGTTAGCAGACAGGTAAAAATGTGGATTTTCAGTATTATTTATTCAAGTAAATTTTGTGAAGAAGTTCTACTATGATCGTACCATTAGCATAATGATTTTGGAAGCCTTATTTTCCAAGCTTCGCAACGGTATGCAGCTTTAAGATGTCATTTGTCCTGGGAAGTCACAGTGAGACTTTGAAAATTACTTTTTTAACATGTAAAGTAATGGAAACGTTAGAAGTGGTTAGTGAGACCTCAGAGTGGAATGAAAGTTTAAATTGACCTGTAACTTATCATGGTGAACTTATATACTAAAAATCATATCAATATCTGCAAGCGTTTAAAAAAAGTCCAGAAAACTGAAAATGGACTGACCGACGGAATGAAGGATGGGTCAAAAACATTATACCCTTTGCAACTTCATTGGGTGGGATATAATTAGTCATAGTAAATTTAAGTCATATATCATGCTTTATAGTCAATGTAACTGTCTTACATTTCACCTATAACATTCAACCTATGACCTTTTCATTTCAGGATGTGTTGATTGTAAAGCAGTTTTTAACCCCAGAAGGTTACCAGCTACCTAGATCTATTACTGGCTTGTGTTATGAGCAGCACAGAGAGATGAAAAAATTGATAGATCATGCCTCAAGAGCAGGTAAAGATGGAAATAGGGGTGGCCTGGGTACTCCCCCCCCATTACGAAATCATTTTTTTTTTTTTTTTAATTTTAAAATTGGGGTTAAATATAACGATAATAGGTATGATGTATAGGTCAAAGAGACAACAACTCCACTGGGATGAAAATGTCAGCACAAGGCTATTGGTTTTCAATGAATGATGAGGAAACCTTACATCATAGGACCAACTGTAGCTGGCCCTTAAACATCATTATACACAGGTACATCAAAAGATTTGCCCCTATGTACTCAAGTAACATGAATATAAACTGAAGTTGAAAACAAGACATACAGAGACCAGAAATTTCTGACTTGGGAAAGGCGCAAAAAATGTTGTGGGGTTAAAGTACTTTGGCGTGATCACAACCCTCCCCTTTAAAATCTGGTCACTGCGGAAAAATTATTACACGATTAAACACACCTAAAAATCAGTTCAAAAAGGTCAGAGTCCCTTGTTACAACGGAAATAAAGGAACTGAATATAAATTACATAAATGTACAAAAAAGGACTACTAGCAATTAACTGACATGCTAGTTCCAGACCATTTTTAACCTACAAAAAGTTATGTCTCCATTATATGTAAAATCAATTCCAATTCTTCCCATATGGGGTTAAGAATCACAGTACAATAAGGATACAACCCATGTCATACAAAAAATTGCTTTTAAATATAGTGTTTTAATTTCTATGTAAAGACCCTACGACCAAATCAATGTTGATACCAAAAAATGCTGTCCTTAATGATTTGGCAACAATATCATAACTATATCCCTTACAAATTAGCCTATTCAACTGTTTGGGTGAGTGTTGAGCTTTCTGTGCTTTGTGTAGAATTTTACCATAAAACAAAGGGTGAGAGATACCGGCACCTATTAATCTTTACAGTACATCTGTATTTGAGAGTGAGGTCCTTGTATCGGTTAAAAAATTGTGTGAATGTCTTTACAAGCTTGTGATTTCAAAAACTTGATGTAATAATTTCTCGATTACATAAGATTCCTTTTGTTAAAATCCAAAATATTGTAACAAATACAAGCAAATCAAACCAGTTGTGATATGTAAACACCATATGATGGTGACAAGGGAAAGTCATTATCTAAAAATGGATAGTTAAAACATTTGAAAACACTCTGAAAGTAACATTATGAGACTCAATATTTGGTATTGTCTTATTAACATAAAAACATCTTATCCCTTCAACATCATGTGTGTGCTGTAATTATCGTGGTGTGCAAATATCACACAAGTATTGTAGTGGACTTTAAAGATAAGCAGAAATCAGTACATGTACCTGCTTTTTGACACTTAACACTATGATAAGCTGATGATAAACCTGCTTTAAAACAGTTATGATATAGAAGCTTCACAAGAATCTAACATATAATTCATGCAAGTTTCATACAAAATTCAAGTAAAGACTTGATTGAAATGAACTTGGCATGATTTACATAAATTTAATTTCCTCAAATATGTGAAATAATTGATGTATAGATTGGCTTTTATGTACAACATTTCATACAACCACTTATTTACACATAATTGTTATTTTATCTTTTCTTATTCTTAAGGTTTACTAAATGAATTTCCACATATTCGCAAACCAGACTGGAAATGGAAGAAGTATAATGTGTATTTTGAACCAGAGGACAAATATTTCATTTAATAAATAATGTTTTTTATATTAA
This sequence comes from Perna viridis, assembly GCA_037379345.1. NCBI lineage: Eukaryota > Metazoa > Mollusca > Bivalvia > Mytilida > Mytilidae > Perna > Perna viridis. The sequence continues at coordinate 26,855,266 of CM074515.1, forward strand.
ATGTTGTTAAATCATTAACATGAACTAAGTTTCCATGTACAAATCTGAAAACATTAAAGCACTGGTTTTATTACAAATATACTTAGAAAAATACAAGTTTAAATTCTGTGTATTTTGCACCTTCCAAAATATGAGTTGTATTTTCAGAAATATGTCCTTAAATGAGCTTTGTTTACAGTTTTTCTGGTTACAAAATTAATATTATATCATCCATGTTTAGAAAGACGGCAGCAACTCGATCATTGAGGGGAAAACGAACACAATCATTTCTTTTGTCTATTTGAATAGCAAAACAGGTTCCAGAGAATTTTAGTCGTTCAACTGAGCAATTCTCTGTTGTTGTGTTGTACTTTTATTACAAGTAAGCACAAAACAAAACAGACTTCATCATCAAAATTTTTGAATGAACTTACATCTAAAATTGAACATAGAATGTGAAAAAAACAAACAAAAAAAAAACTATTCATCAATGTTGCCACGTTTGATTCCCATTGGTTCAGAATTAGTATTTATGTCCCATACACTTTAGATGGCAAGTCATTTGCTACACAGCCCAATTGGTAGAGTTACTACCCTTGAAAGTAAAAAATTTAACCAGGGTGAGGAATTGTATTATCAACAACCCAACAAGTTTCAATGTATTTGTCTCTCTTGTTAGAGAAATCGATCTGTCAGAAGCTTGTAAATCTCCTTGTAGCAATTGGTTACAATTGGTTCAATATCAGCATAAATATAGGTCCTACAGTGTTTCCAATTAGATTTCTGTGGCAATTTCAAGTTGTCTCAGCCACCAACTGCGAACTCACAAAAACCAATTCGTGAACATTCAACAAATTGTACTAAAATATTCTTTGAAGAAAATATTTACAATAATTATATTTATGTGTTGCGAATAATGGCCCGTAATAGCAAAAATAAAACTGCTGCAAAAATTTCATGGTTTACATTACACAGGACACCCCCTGTAATTTTCTGGACCTGCTAGAGATGGAATTATCACAGGATGAATTGATTCAGATATTCAAATCATGACTACAAAGTAAGGCAAATAGTATTTTATTCATGAATTAATCCAATAACAAAGTAAAACACCATTCAACATTGATGAGATTGCATTTAAAACACAAACAGTAACAGAAATCTCCAATGCCAAGCTCATATAACCTCCGCCATACTATTTAAGAACATCCAACTTTATCTATATGTATCTTCCTTCCAATTAAAGAGATGGCAGAGGTTACAATTTATACAGTTAATGACTATAAGACTGGCAGAGTAGATCAGTTGCAGTATGGATATTTGTAAAATATACGTCTGTTTAGTTTAGAACAACCTGTATTTGTTAAAACCTTTTACACCTTCAAAATATAAAAAAAACAAAATGAAATGACCTTGAATACAGATTAATCAGCAACTTGAACATTTTCAGCTACAGTTGAACCAATCTGATAAATATCAGCTGTAATAATAAGCTACACTGTCGAACTCTCTCTAGCATAAGGCTGTGGAGTTTATCATAACAGCTGATTTTAATCACATTGCAGTCATACTCACTACTGTTGAGGACAATATGACATCATAATGCCTGTAGTAGGGACAATAAAGTCAGTTATGAAGACACATTGTCTTACTTGACCTTTAAAATATCATAATGTACTCAATACATTTCAATATTTTTCAGGACCATCATTCTATAAATATTGGCATTTGGTAATCCCTCTTTATTCCTATGAATTTTACAATATTATTTGTAACAGCGAGAAACATAGTTAACTTCAACTGATTGAATAACCATAATCTGATGAACTGTCTTAGGTAGTAAATAGGACAATTAAGGAGATTTTATCTTTCTATCTGACAGATTTCCTAGTCCACTGTCCATTAACCAGGTAAAGTTCGTTAGGTAATAGTCATTCAATCAAAGGATGAACAACTCTATTCCATGATTTTTACTTTATTACTTGTTGTAATTTACACAAGTAAACAGTACTTTAAGAGATTACCAAATGAGGTTTCTGGATAAAAACCAACTGATAGTAAATATAGTTAGTTTTCTTATCTTTTAATAGTACACATACATCTGTTTATAATATGTTGGAAAAATATAATAAATACAAAAATAAATTCTGCCTTAACTAAAATAGAAATTGTTAAATATTAGTAATCCTACTGCTTACTATTATTTCAAATCACATTCAGCTGCAAAATTATTTTTAAAAATGCACACATTTAATTTACAATAAATTTCTTTCAGCAGATATCCCCTTTTAAATTTCTTTCATCACATGTTCAATAGTGTACATGATGGAACCCAAATTAAAAACCATTTCCCAGTTCAGAAAATTTCCACTCAATTCCCATAAAATAGGATGCTGCAGAAAAAAATTGTCATTTATGGACCAGAAAATAACTCTGAAGCATTAAAGCAAAGGGTAAAACACGCACTATTATACAGTATGAACATGAAGAGAAATTAAAAAAATTGTTTCATTTGAAAAATAACCCAAGACCAATAAAATCACAAATCTTTCTACAAAATATGGAGCTAAAAGATTATCCAAATCAGTGAAAAAAAAATCATCAGGGGTTCAAGTTTTCAGAGTGGTCTACAGTCTGGAAACTTTCAATTCGATAGAAATTTTTTAAAAATGCAGACATGCCATACCTTCCATTGGTACTGCAAGCTTCCTTCATTTGGCAGACCACAGAACCATCTTAAAGTAGACAGACCTCAACTAAAAATGTCCAAAATAAAGTTTGGACCCCTGATCATCCATTAATCCACACCTAAATCATATGAAGTTCATGGAAGACAATATAGTAACACTGTATTGCACATGGCTATGGAGAAATGGTTGAATACAGGGGGTTTTGTTTTATAGAATGACATAAATGCTGAAAAAAAATAAAACAAGAAATCTGTCAGCCAATGCCCAGTAGTGATATTCTTAACAACTTGACTTGTAAGTAAATGGTCTAACTATGAACAGCCATTAAACAGAAGCTGTTGTTGCCACCCCTCAAAATAAAATCCTTTTTGACACACCCATATAAAGTTAAAGCCAAAATATCAAATGGCTGTGACAAGTTGTTGCAGTGAAAACATTTATGAAAAGGGTATAACAGATGAACAGACAATAAACTTAGGTGTTGGAATATTCACATAATACAAATACAGTTGAAATCTCTAAATGTTGTTACAGCGCAACTTTAAACTAAGCAATCAATAAATGATTCATGTGAGAAAAAAAAAAACAATATATACCATGATCCTGAAACACACAGAACATATTTAAAACTAAATACAATGATTAATAAGATATTAAAGCTTTCAATTGTATAAATTATAATTATTACTAGTTGTCATAATCACAAAAAGTTGTAATCCAAGGAATTAGTAATGACTGTGTATGCTTATTTTCCTGGATAAGGATATCAATCCGATATCACCACATATTCACAGCTAACATCCACTCAAAATAGTATAAAGAAATTTATCTGCAGCAATTTATTTTTGGGTTTTACTTTTGGTCTGGAAATTGGCCAAAAAAAAACATCTCGTGCAAAAATAAATCAGTTTATAGTATATTTTATAAAGCAGTCACATCTTGTCTGACTTTAATGTCAACCTGTATGTCTTTTTGTAAATATGATAACAGAACTTGTAGGTGGAATATATAAAAATTACATTGAAAATATCATACATTATATTTATTCAAACAACTTTTGTTCCAAGCTCTTCAAAGTGATGCTTCAACAAGGAGATGTTTACATATGTCAAGCTTTTAATATATTTATGGTAAACATTTCAGCTGTGAACAAACCAGCTCCCTTGCAATCAAACTACTAGTTAAAATGTCTTAAAGCTGGAAACAGCCATTTCAAAAATTTCAGATACACTTAATAACATGAATATCTCATTATTTCTCTTATTGAATATATCCTTTTGTTCATGCACACATTGTTTACAATTTGGTACTACAACATTGTGTTTAATACTTGCTAATTAATCAATTTCTAAATGACGGCAAGGGAATGTTCAACTCAGCGTTGAAACTTTATACCATTAACACAGTAAAAACACAAAGAAAGATTTCCTTATATACACAAGCAAATTTTTTTTAAAGTGTATTGTATCCTTTCCACTAGATTTCTAACATAAAAGTACTTTTTATAAAAATAAAAATTTTGAGTATCTCATTCAATGTTCTATATATCTACTTATGTGAATACCTACTGGATACAGGCTGTTGTAAAATTTTGGCAAAGCATGTGTGAAAGTACAATGTATTCACCATATAACACATCTATTTCAATTATCTCTGTAAAACTATGCCAAGCTTCATTCAAATAATAACATATACGATGAAAAATCTATTTATGAGATTCAATTTAGTTCTAGCCCTATCCTTGAAAACTGATACTTTAGGGCAAAAATACTGCTTACTACATGTACAATATTTCTAATATTTCTCATACATGTAAGCCACGATAAAACTGATATTAAATGTAGAAACTCAAGAAATTGTTTTTTTTTCTGGAATAAGTTGATAATCATATCACAAATCACAAAGAATAGTATGGTTGCCATGACAACACAATAACATATATACATCTTCTATGAAATAATGGTTTTTATTTACTAAATGGCACATTTGATAAATTTAGTATAATATCACTGCTTTAGTATCAATCACACATATGAAGCAATAATGCCAACTGAAATTAATTTCTTAGTTTTCCAGGCCTTCCCTCATCTTCATTCCCTCTTTTCACATACCAGGGCCAAAGGACATAATTTAGCCATTACGCAAAAGTAATCTCCCTTGTGGGTAGGAATTTTAACATAGGGTCAGTGGGGGGATTTTATTAAATTGTGTTTTCTTCAAAACATGTGCCAAAATCTCAAGAGAAAAAAATAGGACATGAAGGATACATATCACATTCAGCTAAAAATCAACCTCTGGTGTAAAAATTTGGTCAGGAATTAATTTAGAAAAAAATACAAACTCGATTTTCACTAGTGTGGCTCTATGGAGGTACCTACCCAAATGGTGGACAAAGGGAGATAACTGTAATTTGCAAATCCAGAATTACCCACATCTATTGCAATATCAATACAATAAAAACAAAAAGGACTTCTCAATTTTTCCCTGGCTTTGAACAAGCATCCTCACTTCTTTATACGGGCAATAAAATGGTAAAAAAAAATCATCCTTTGAATGACCTTACTTATAACAAAATATAAACATTGTTATGATCTATTATCTATAAAAAATCAAATTTCTTTACATGCTTACAATCTATGTGCCACTAACCAAAAATCCAAAATTCAATTTTGTTAGGCCTTGCAGGAATTTAAAGGTTTTTAAAGGTTATAATGATTCAAAAAGCTTCAAATTGTTTTTGACACACAGACTTTGCTAATTCTTTTTTAAGTTTCACTGATCTTAAAATCAAAAACATTATTCACACTTTCCCAAAATATAACTCAGAGAGACATTCAATCAGAATGAAACATAATATCTATGATTTATATAAAAAAAAAATAATTCAATAAGAGAACTATATCCCTGATTTGATCAAATTGTATGTACTTCAGTGTATTTTTTCAATCCATCTTGATGGCCCATGATTTTTTCTGAGTAACAAGCAGTGTCTGAGGAATAAGTTTTGAATCATTGTAGCACTGGACAAAAAATAAATGCATCCTTTTAAAATTTGTTATACATGCTCTGACACTTCACATCAACTAACATAAATGCCATAGAAACAATAATGATACTAAAATCTGAACATAAAGATATCATAATGCGATGATTTAAAGCAAATATTTATACAGATTCTAATTACCAAAATTAATAATGGCCAAAACCTAAAGAATAAAGCATTAACAGTAAAAAATTAATAAAGGATCATAATTATGCTTTAAAGAAAACAAAATTTGATGAGAATTTCCAAAGTTGTTGTTGAATTGTTCTACAGCTTATTTTTGTCATATACAAAAACACATGTAGCATTACTGTATATTAAAAAGCCACAGTATTCACAAGTTCATAAGATCAGGATACACATGTAGTATATGGCTATCACATATGTAACTTCTCCCATTCTATATGGTTATCACATATGTAACTTCTCCCATTCTATATGGTTATCACATATATAACTTCTCCCATTCTATGCCAGTAATTAAAGATGAAATTGCTTTTTAATACCCAAGTGGTGATAAATTTCTGCAATAAATTTCCAAGCATTTTACACTCTTCAATTTCTCTACATATTTTATAGAAGTAACAGACTCTCATACTTGATTAAAACAACTCCCCCACTCTCTATGGCGAAATTTAGAATTTAACATGCTTCTAAATATTCACATGCTGTAAATCACAGCTTTGCCATCTTGATTGGAGAGTGTTTATGACAAGGGAAAAAGTCATACCTATCTCTGATTTTAAGTTTCTTTACAAATCTTTCCAAAACAAATATGTATAATATAAGTATGTACAATTCTCATCACATTTTGTTTCCCGTGGAATTTTACGATGAGACGACCAGAAAAATAAATATATTTATCAACATCACAATCCCTCTAACAAACTCATACACATGTAACAAGTATTTTATACCCAAAAGAAAGACTTCAGAGAAAATACCATGGAAATATTTTTAATGCCATGATCATTAATCTCTTAACAAAACTGAATGCTTTCACAAAAATGTAAAATTGATCTCAAGTCAAGCTTAAAAAGTGGGTATAAGTACTCTTCATCAATAACATTCTATTTTAACTTCAGCTTTTTTTGCAAAATCAAATTCTGAATTTGAAATGTCAATAATAACACACAAAGAAAACAACTGTAGAATGATTTGTGCCTTTTGGAATGTTTCTTCTACCGTGAGACAAAGTCACCAATGACGTCAATGAAAAATGTTCAGAATACCACGATTCTTTTAACAGTGTCCAGAAGACCTAATGAAGGAGGACAACAAAAATTGTCAAGGCCAAAATTTAGAAATTATCTGTTTTCACCACCAACCATTACCTGGAAGAACACAAGTTCATGTAAAGGTATGAATTTTCACTGTGTACTTATTTTTGCTAAGGAAAGCATGAAAAACTGTACTCAAGAAATTTATCTTTAATATTATATCATGCATACATTTTTTGAAACTGCAAAAAAATGATACCCGCGAGTATGTTATCACGAAAAAATCTCCAAGAAGTTAATAAGTTTATAGTATTAAAATATCTTGAAGACATAACTAAATACTAACCATTTCAAATTACAATAAATATTTATGAAAAATGTTTTAGATTGATTCATTTCAGGCTAGTTGGTTGGATGCAGGAAACAATATCTAAATTTAGGCCAAAGCCACATTGTACAGAGCATCTTTCAATATCAATTTTACAACATGTACATGTACATATTAAGACTCAAACTATGTTAATTCAGTTCATTAATAACAACAAGCTGCCAATGACAATCAACCGAACTTGATCTAAAATTTCATTTCAAAATACACCAAGTTATGCAAGTTAATTTTCTCTAACAGAACAGAAATTCTAACTCACTGCACATCCACAAATCAAAATTACAGGATAGAAAAACACATTTATACAAAACAATGATTTTCAATGAGTTATTCTAATATTTCCATGGTATTTTCAGCAATAAACATACACTCATTTTTATTTATTCTTATTTTCTTTTGTAACACGCTTAGTCACTCTTCCACATGTAATGCCAATTAAAAAGATGACACCTATTATTGAACAAATCACTCCCAATAAATAAGTCTTTGCTGGTGATCCTGAAATTTGGTTTGCAAGCTCTTGGAAACCTTCCAATGGAGCAATCTACAAAACAAACAAAATTTGAAATCATAAATTTTAGTTTATTACAAAAAATTTGGTCAATTAGTCATATGAGCACAATGAGCATATTTTTTCAAGTATGTTCTTTAAGCTTATAATGATTGGGACTACCACTACTGCACAGTTTGAAAAAAAAGGGAAAATTACAGATTGATTGTGTGTGAATTCAAAAATACTATTAAATAAAAAGCTAGCGGTAGAAAGCTTCAGCTACCTCAACAGAGAAGAATTTTTATTTATATTTTTATCAGAAATTTACACAATTTTTCATTTTATCTACCAGGGTGGAACATCAGTGACATCTTACATATGTAAATCCTGTCAGAACATGAATGGCCTAAAATCTGTTGGAAGAGATGTTCACAGTTAGGGTGTGACTGTTAAATTTTCAATGCAGATGCACATCATCATTATCATGTGTTAAATGAAGTCTGGAATATTACCACTGGTTGAGATATCAACAATATAAATTCATAACATGCATTTTCAATAAAGTTCAATGTAATTTGAGTACAAATAGCTCCGTCACTCATAGGCAAAGCCTAAAATCATATCTACAAATAGCTCCGTCGCTCACAGACATAGCCTAAAATCATATCTACAAATAGCTCCGTCACTCATAGGCAAAGGCTATAATCATATCTACAAATAGCTCCGTCATTCATAGGCATAGCCTAAAATCATATCTACAAATAGCTCCGTCACTCACAGGCATACGCCTAAATCACATCTACAAATCGCTCCATCACTCACAGGAAAAGCCTAAAATCATATCTACAAATAGCTCCGTCACTCATAAGCAAAGCCTAAAATCATATCTACAAAAAGCTCCGTCACTCAAAAGCATAGCCTAAAATCATATCTACAGATAGCTCCATCACTCATTGGCAAAGCCTAAAATCATATCTACATGTATGTACTCTTGAGTTCAAACATATACTACTTAGCTGATAAACAGGAGACCATCTTTACATTGATTATGCCATCAACTTACCCTGACTGATAACTCCCATAATTCTTTCCGTCTTTTTAACTGAGCATAACATTTTTTATCTAACCTGTTGGGATGATCTTCAAATTCTTGTAATAAGCAAGTCATTTCTAAAAATCAAACAAATTTGTTGTGTCAGACAATATTGTATTACTTAATGGTTTTTATGGAAGTAAGAAGTATCTGAGAGAATTCATGTCATTAAGATATTAGTTGAAAACCTGAGGTCAATTTCACAACAAAATGCTTTCCAAGGATCAACTTCATATTACCAGAGAGGTCAAACTATTAGCAAATGGCGCAAGTATGGACACACCATTCGATACAGTTTTGAATTTTGATTGCGTCATGACATTTGACACAGCTAGGATAAGAATTTTTGTGGCAATTAATTCCTAAATGGTACTATTCACAATCCCAAAATCAATCCCAATCTTTCTTTGGGAGTGTGGTACCTTGTGACACAATTTCAAAGAATTCCATTTCCTTTTACTCAATGTGTCATCTAGATATAAATTCTTGTTTCTGGCCCTGAATTCTCACCCACCTCAAGTCATAATCTGTGAGGAAAAGAATAGTGTGGAGCAATATTATTGATTTTACTGGAGTTAGTGTTAAATTATACAAAATGCTTGTTTTAAACCTTTTTTGGACCTTAATTACATACCATTGCATCCCCTCCAAAATCAATACCAACCTTCCTTTTTGCAGTTTAGAACCATGTTACATTTTGGTTTATTTGGAGCCTCTCTTATAAGTACCAAAATATAATATATACAAAAACAGATTAATGTTGTTATATGAACGACTTGCATATAAAAGATAAATCAATCCTAGAGAGACTAATGTAATTAACAGTTCAGCATTAATTTGACTCATAATTTGAAAATTGTCAATTTAAATGATTTACTTCACAGACAAAAGTTAACTAAAAACAAAAATGATCAAGGTTCACAACTAGAATTTTATTTACGCTATTGGTAATTATCTTTAATGGCTTTGACAACTTTATTAGTGAAAATATAACTGTTACCAATTATTTTCATGGTTATTTGATTGTAATAAAACAACAATGATCGTCACACTAGCCAAGCCACAAGTGTCAATTATCCACTCGAATCTTCTTTGATTGTGAAACTGAAGCAAATCAATTACCATGAGCAACAGATGTTTACATAGCAATTAAACTGAACCTTTAATTGCCACTATAACCTTGGTTCCCTTGATTACTCTTTGTTTACCCAGGTAAACTGCAGTAATAAATATGTCACTGGTATTGTTAGAATCTTTACCAGTGTCATTTTCATTCCTAAATTTTAACAAAGTAAAACGAAAGGTCAATTTAATTGCTTTGCAGACAGGTATTAGGATATCAATCTTGTTTTCGTTTGAACCTTCCAATACACAGATATATATTGGCTGCCTTAATTTCAAAATTTCGAAGAATGTTATATCTTGGTGTGTTTAATTTTGGCACTTTCAAAAAAAGAAGCCAAATAAACCAAAATAAACCTACTGTCCTAATTTCATGATATACGCTAATCCAGGAATATTCCTTCTTTGTAGTTTTAGGAACTTGTATCTAGAGGCTCAAGAGAGCCTGAATCATTCACCTGGTTAACCATTTGCTTATTTGAAAAACTTGAGGAACAAGACAGGCTAAGTTAAAATCAACTAAATTGTCAAATGCAGCAAATGCTTTTAATAGCATTTTCATGACCTGAACCAGAATTTTGCTAAAGGCAACAATTTTTTAATTATTTTCAAAAACCTGTCTTCCGACCCCTAAGTTCCATTCTTAGTATAGGCAGCCATATCTATTAACCTATTAAAAATCACAAGTCATTTTGAGCAAAATACACTAAAGAACTATCATGCTTATTTTCATTTAATGATCTTAAATGGTTTTAGAGAAGATTTTCGAAGTTGTACATGTGAAAAAAAAACAACAAAAAAATCTGTTTCAGGGGCCGTAACTCCTACATCAGTCAATGAATGGTTTTGAAAATTTCGGCATAGGTCCTTCTCATGATGCTTAACAATTTTTCCCAGTGCCAGAAATTTGCTAAAGGCAACGGTTTCTTAGTTACTTGCAAAAAAATTGCCATCTGACCCAAACATTCTATTTTTAGTAACCGTGGCCAAGTTTTTTCATGGATAAAAAATCCCAATGATCATTCTGTGTGGGATACCCTAAGGAACATATATGCCAACTTTCACTGAATTCTGTGCGAAGGATTTTGAGAAGATTTACAATGTTGCACATGCGAAAAATGCAAAAAAAAAAAACTTTCAGGGGCCGTAACTCCTACATCAGTCTACGAATCGTTTTGTAAATTTCGGCATGGACCTGTCTCATGATGCTGAACAATAACACCCACGCCAGAAATTTGATAAGGGCAACGGTTTTTGAGTTATTTGCAAAGAACTGCCATCTGACCCCTAAGTTCTATTTTTAGTAACAGTGGCCATGTTTTTTATGGATCAAAAATCCCAAAGGTCATTTTGTGCAGAATACCCTTGGGAACAATCATGCTAAGTTTAGAACTTGTCAGTCTAGTAGTTTCAGAGGAGAAGATTTTTGAAAATTTCTCCACGACGACAATGACGATGGACGCCAAGTGATGACATAAGCTCACTTGGCCTTTGGCCAGGCGAGCTAAAAATTGGTAATCCAGGCATGTTAATTCTACATGACTTATGCACTACTGAAAATTGATTCTCTAAGAATGTTTTTTCCTACGGTTTTATTTGAAAATTGATACCCAAAAAACATTATTACTTTCACAGTATAATTCTTATAAGAATTGATACTTAAAACAGATGATCCTAGACTTACTTCTGCCTTCTCCTGGGGCTAAATCAGCACAGAATTTATACAGATCTTTCTGACATGCTGTATGTAGTATAGGGTCTATACTTATATCTATTTCTGATTCCTGAATAATTCTTGCAATATTCTACAATTGAATATAAAATGTAAATATTAATTATTTCAAAAACTAATGGTGTTTTTAATCCTTAAGAAAAAATGACGACATGACACTGCCATAAAAAAAAAAAAAAAAAAGATACACATGAGAATCACATGTAGAGGAAATGTTTAACATATGAATGAAGACTTATCATTATGATTATCATGTGTTCGGTTTATCAATTCATTTATACATGATACTTCACTTATAAAATTTTCAACCATTAGCCTGAATAATAGAGGACTGTATAGGATTCAGCTAGCCTGAAACAAGAAATGTACACATCATTCCAAAAGCCAGAATCAATTTTTACTAGCCCCAGTGTTCGGGCTAGTCACTTAAGGTGAGCTGAGCACTGATCACATGTGGCACTTTTGAATGTATATACAATTGCAATACTCCATACTTGAAATTCAAATTTACCCCATAAACAATGTCAACAGCCTTTCAAGCAACTTATTGTGGAAATTTCGAAAAAAGAAGAGTATTTTTTTGAATTTTCAGAACTTTATTTGACAAACCATAACGGGTTATGTCTTCTTCTCAAAATAGAAAAAAATATTTGTGTATGCAACTCCATGGAGATGAATCCTGAATTTCAGGATAGGAAGGGCTGAGCAAAGTGAAAAATGTAAATTTTTCGACGAAATTTTTGCCAGAAATCAAGATTTCATGCTCAAAAATATTTTCTTCCCACTTTAGCACGAGGGGTGTACACCATGTCTAAATATGTTCAAATTAGAAAAAAGTAAGATTTTACAAAAAATTTCAGGCTTTTTTATGGATAAGGAAACTTAGGACTGCTATTAAAAAATAAGAAAATTTGGACAAGAAGGGCCCACTAGAAAGTCTGCATCAAGTAAAACATTTTATAGTTCAACATAAATAATTCTACTAGGACTATCCAGATCACACCTCTATGGATCTTAATACTAAAATATTAGGATCTTAATATTGAAATATTACTAAAATATAGTTAATTTTCTTTGTTAAATAAAAAAGTTCTATCCAAACAAAGGTCAAATTATTTGACACTGTGGTCGTGAGCTTAACAACAGAGTGAGGCAATCTTCCAGTACAGACACTAGATACAACTATAAAAATTAGAGAAAATCAGAGAAGATTCAAATGAAGAGCTTCATCAGAGAGCAAGAACATAAAAAAATATAGCGCACAGGAAAAGGAGATGGATTGTATATATACCCAGAACAGACAACACCAGGTTACATGTACGATGGCTTTGACATGGCTTCCAGAAGAAAAAAGAAAACTTGGTCAACCTAAAAATAACATGGAAGGGGATTTCTGCACAAGAAAGATTCCAACTGGGCAGAAGAATCACTTCTTGGGCAGAAGACTAAGTAAGGGTGGCAGTCAAGGACAGACAAAGATGGAGACAATATATCAGGACCTTCTGTTACCGAGGGCATGAAGAGGACAAGCGAGATGAGGTAAGGTTAACATCTTATATAATTCTTTCCGTGACACTGGCTTGTATTCAATACCATCATTTACTGATTTAAAGGATTCAGATGTTATCAAAGAGCAGATCGTTACTAACTGAGGATGACCTGGCATAATACATGAACAGTATCAATTTAGTAAAAAACACAAGACAACACAATACATGTATGTTCATACATGTTAGGAGAAGCTGTCCAGCAACTGAACCAAAAATACCTTAATAGTTAATGGTGTTAAAATGCTGGTTTTAAAATGATCAAGAGGCCCACACATCAATCATCAGCTAACAGCCAACAATAACATAGATGTATAATAGAATTGTTTTATTATTGTTGTAATTTCGAATGAGGTGCTTTAATATATACTCTAGTCACACAAATGGCTTGTTTGAAAAGGTGGGCAAATCTTAATGTCATAAAAAGTACAAGTAGTTCTGTAATGGTGCTCCTACCTCAATTACACCATTAATCACCTCACTGATTGATTTAAAGAAGAACAACACAGTGAAACCTGTCCAAATCACCTCCATTTGCACTTTTCGTGTTCACTTCACATAGATTCAAACTGCATCACTACTGACATGAAGAGACTAATGGATTAAGACAGGTTTGACTGTATTTCATTAGAATCTGACCTGTTTACATTTTTCACCACTAATTAATCTCTCTTTAAATTTATCCATGAGACATCTCTGGACCTCTCCTTTATCAGGGTCTTGTTCCATCTGTACAACTTCATTAGGATTGGGAGATAACTCTAATGCTTTCTGATGTTCTGCACGGCAATGTTTCTTTATCTACAAACAAAGCATTGTACTTTATAATGCAATACATTGGATACTTGGAAGCTTTCAGACAAAATCTAGATGTACTTACATTTTTATTTTTTAAAGACTTATGTCAGGTTTTGCTGGTGTAATTTAGTGATTCAATTATTTTATAATTAGAAAGTTAGTACAAACTGCGTTGATGTCAATATGGTCATTTTACATCTGGCATTCTTATTATGAACCAAATTAAATTACACCTAAACAACAAAAGAAAAAGTGTTTCAATGGAATTAATAAGAAAGGTAATATAATGAAGGAAAAAATGTTTTGAGGAAGTAAATAAAAAAATTCTTTCTATGTATAAACATACATTTAATCAAGCATTTGAAAAAACTTCCAGGTAAAAGAATTATTTTCTTTTTAAAACTTTATTACTTTAATTTTATTAATACCTCATCTTCACAAGCTGTAGCTAAAGCAGTGTCTTCCATGTAATTTAAGGCTGACTCTTTTATAATGTCTCTTACAACATCTGTACACCTATTACTCAATTTCTATAAAATAATGTAACGTTATAAGTGATGTCTGAAATAAGTAACATCCGTACACCTATTACTCAATTTCTATCAAATAACAGAACATAACTAGAGGCTATAAAGAGCCTGAATTGCTTTCCTTGCTTTTCCATAGATACAAATTCCAAACACTCATTTTGTGCAGGAGACCTTAAGATTTAGTCAAATCAAGTATCATTGAATTCTGTCCAGAAGTTTCACAGAGAAGATTTTGAAAATATAACATAAAAAAATAGCAAAAACAAAGAAACACATCCAAAAAAGGCTTTAACTGCAACATGAGTAAATAGAAATTGGACCTCAGGTAGATCTTACTATGATAAATACATTTACCCTCTGTCAGAATTTGGCTAAAAATTACAGTTTTGGTGATGTATACAAAAAACTGCTGTCTGACCCCCATTGTTCTATTTTTAGTAACAGCCACCATTTTTTTTCAAAAAAAACGTTAATAAGCAAGATATAACTGCAGTGGCCATTGTTGTCAACAAACAAATCTCCACATCAGTTCTGGGTAGACTAACTGAAGAACACTCATGTTAAATATGGTTTTAATTTGTCCAGTAGTGTACGAGAAGATTTTTAAAAAATACAGCATAAATGGAACATTAAGTAATACCAAACGTAATGGTGAAAAAATAGGAAGGCAAAATGTTCAACATGGCCTAACTTGATGACTACATTTTGGATTTCTATAAAAAATTTACATAACCTGTATTTCATAGTAACCAACAACTATGCAAAGTTTCCAAAAAAATTCACTGATCCATTCTCAAGTTATCATTTGGAAACATGAAGGGGACAGACATATGAACATGCAACTTTTTGAAGGATATCACATACATTAATACCTTGCAACTTGTGTCGCGGGGTATGAAAATTGTAAAGAACAATGGTGGATACCAAGTTATGGCAATAGCTCACATGGCCCTTCAACCCGGATAAGCTAAAAATCAATTCTATACATCATTCAGAGCAAAGGCAAACTCTGAATGTCTTTATTCCAGAAGCTGCATCAGACTTCTGTATGAAAAATAATAATAAAATATCATTAACAAAATTCATCTTTTCTAAGCCATTCAGCATTATACCTGTTTATTAAACTGTTCTCTAAGACACACTAAAACCTCTCCGCTGGCATCCTCATCTTCATGTACTCTGGCTACAACAGACTGACAGAATTTCTTGATGTCCATTCCACATTCTTTCCTTAATGTTGGGTTTAATCTGTAATCTAAAAATAGAATCATATGTCAAAGGAATACTTTGCTACAAACAAGTCTTGGTGAATTTTTTTTTGGCAGCATTACGTCAACTTTTTTTTTATAGTTTTTATAGTGAAATAATAACTTTCCCAAAAGTTTGACTCATTTCAAAAGATCCAAACCAGAATTGTCTGATTTTTCTAACTTTTGACTTTTTTTTTATAAGCCATTCTATACATCCATGTAAATTTTATTATGTTTTGAAATTAAAATCAACCAATTTATGCAGGTACCAGCCTTAAGATGATGTTTTAGTGTGAATAAAAGGTTCTTCCTGAACATATATGTAAGAAATAACTGATTGATCAACAGCAAAAGATTTGCCTTACAAAATTCTACTGCAATCTATGTCCAGCAAAAAACTTTTTCACATGTTTGACCATCAAAATCATACACGAGTACAATACATAAATATGCATAATACAAACCAAAATATGGAAAATTAAAAGTCAAATTTTGACAAGTATACCAAACCACTTAACTGGTCAAAACATTTGTTATAGTCTTTCAGAACTTCATGAGGCTGAAGTTAGTATTGAATATTGTTTCCATGTCTATTTCACTCTCTATCCTCAACCATACCTCTATTTCTGACAACCTGTCTCCGGGTAAGGAGATCTCTACATGCAGCATCAAAGTTAGGTTCATGCTTATGTGCCACCAAACATGTGACCAAGTCATCCTCATCTCCTCTGCAATATTGCTGTGAAAGAGCAGAAAAGATGGATTAAAAAAAACTGAATTATTCATTTCGACTTGCCCATAGTGGGCAATGGGCAAATTTTAAAAATACATTTATGCATTAGTTCCATGGAACTAAAGCTGTTTGACAAAATACATATAACCACACCAAAGTCCATACATATGATTAAGTGTTATCCACAAAAAAATGAAAAAATATAATCCACACACATGATTAAGTGTATGATGAATGCAATCAACACATATTAATGGAATCCACACATAGGATTAAATGTTATTTGCACATGATTAAAAGTAATTCACAAATGATTAAATGTAATTCACACATGATTAAATGTAATCCACACATATGATTATATGTTATCTACACATATGATTAAATGTAATCCACACAATATGATTCAATGTATATGTAGGTAACAGTGAAACCTGTGCTAATTGCAACGGAATTCTGATGGACAGAATGACAGACAGATGAGGTGATTCCAATACACCACTAACTCAATGAGTGGAGGTATGTTATCAGAAAAGGACTTTAAAAATAAGAATCTGATTTAGAATTGTTTTCAGTTTGTTAAGACAGTAGGTGTAAAACTATGTCACTCCATCAGGGTCCAATACATAACTTTCACAAAGAATATATAACTGTTTCAGACTGATAAACAACATTCTAGCTTTTAATTCTTCATTTTTGATGAACTGATGAATCAGCCAAATTAGACAGGTTTGAGAAGCTTGAAAATTGACAGAAAAGGGGTAAAACAATGTCTGTTTTCTGGTTTAAACTGGTTTCTTGTTTAAGGAGGTAGACCTAGGGTAAGGGACACAACTCTTACAAATCATTGGAACGTTTGTATTCACCATTTTACTTCAATCTCATGAAAGCATCAAAGTAACTTGGACTGATTTCAGCTTGAAAAGCTTTGGTGAAATTGAACATGATACAAACATATCACTGATTTCAAGAGTTATTTACCTTACTCTAGGTCTACCTCCTTAAATCAAAGTTTGATTTAGACATATTTCATGGAACAAGAAACTGAAAATTGTCTGAAAAAAATTCAAGGTTTATAAAGATTATAACTGATCACCTACCTTTATCATTACTTTGCAGACTTGTTGGAGTTTGAAATCAGCATTGTTCTTTACCTCTTCTCTCTTTATAACAAAAGAAATGTTGTCAGTATTAAAATAATGAAGGCAATATACTACTGACACTTTCAGTCAAACATATTTTTGGATGATGGTCATTATGTCAAACTAGTATGTTTCCAATATATCTACACGTTATTATCATTTGTTGCTAGTTTTTGGTGAATTTGTTAATTGCCATAGATGCCTAACAATGCTTAACCCATTTTATTAAGAATTGAAAACATATTTCCCTCTCTACAGATTTTACATTCTCAGCTGATGGTTGGTTCAAATTCCATTGTTAAGTCACACTTGATAATTAAATTTTCAACTCTTTAACGTTCAGCTAGCCTAACACTCTAAACTGAAATAAAAATGTTCTCAGTAACAAGTATCTGCAGCATGTGAGCATTTATCAAAGAAACGATAATATCATACCTCTCTTTTAAACAACAGCTTATGACATCTAGGTTGGAGTTTAGCTTGATGTGCCTTCAGACATTCCACGACCTGAAATATAATCCACCATTTTCATGTAACATTATACTACTGTGATTACCAATAACATCTGTAAAATTTGTCGAATCAAGATGGCAGCACAAAATGATCAATTACATATGGTGAATAACAATCATACAAAATTTGAACAAAGAAATTGAGCAGTTTCTGAGGAGTGGCATCCACAAAAAGTTCCTACAGTGTAGCATGTACACATTCAACAAAGTACCATAACTCCTGTATGATTTGTCAAAAAAAAAATGGCGGAGCAATATGATCAACTAGGCATGGTAAATAACAATCATATAAAATTTGAACAAAACTCATTGAACTGTTTCCAAAGGGTTGCATAAAATTTTCCTATTTTGTAGCATGTTCAAATTAAACAAAGTCCCATAACTCATGCAAATCTATTAATTATGAACACATGATATACTATGGAAGAATTACAGGTATGTTTATCAATTTCAATTAAGTGAAATGGCAAAATATTGAATTCATGGATCTTAAAAATATTAAATGGAAATTTTACATTTGTTATGGATTTGACAGAATCAAGAAAACCATGAAAATTTGTTCTGTCTACTAAGTTTTATTCGCATTAATTAATTACCTTTGCATTTCCGTGATGTACTTTAGAACAGTAATTATCTACATCGTTTTTACAAGCACGTTTTAGATCCTTGTCTAATTCTATATCTTCTCCCTGGTAAATATTTGAGAAATTAAAACTGCATATACATGAATATCATGCTAGAGTTGATGTATGTATTTAATGCTTAATTGATTACAAAAAAAGGGGGTCCGTGCAAAAACCAGGCAAGTGGGTGGCACATCACAATTTTTTTAAATTTTTTTTTAAATTTCACTTATTTTATTACACAAGTGCATCCTTTCTTGAAGTTTAAAGTTGGTTTTTGATTAACTTCAAGAACTAAAGAGAAAATAATTACATAAAAACCATAGAAATTCATTGAAAAAGGGTAGACTAATTCTAACCCTTTAATTTGAGCAAAATTTGGTTGCATTGTAAGGGAATTTGAAAGTCAATTTCTGAGCCACCCATTGTCAATTTAAACAAACTTGATACTATTAGGCATTCACATGGAATCATTCAGTGGCATAACATTTACCCTGTGCCACCTATATCATAGGATCTGCCTGATTTTTACATGGAGAGCCTCTTAATTGTTCTTGCAAGTTGATAATGTCTTATGCATTTAGTGGTGATTTTCACCATGTTTATCATACAATATCTTTCATATTCTTAAAGAAATGTTTCTTATTGTCATAAATTCATAATTCAGTTGAAATTTATATGAACAAACTTGTCAATACTCTGCTGAAATACATCTTTACATGCAAGTCAAAAGTTGAATTAGGTGGGGGGAATAGCCTAAAGTTATTCTTGCAAGTTGATAATGCATTGTGCATGTAATTATGCAATATTTTCTTTTGAATAACTGATTTTCATTATGATAATCATACTGTATCTTGCACACTCTTCAAGAAATATTTCCTATTTGTAAATTCATTGTTCAATTGAAATTCACTAATACAAACTTGTTGATGGAACTGCTGTTTTGAAAGATCTGCCAAAATACATAGATGACAGTATTGGCGCAGGGTGTATTAATGAACCACTTGTAATAAAAATATATTAAAATGTTTACAATCTTCAAAATGTCAACCAGATTAAATTACCAGTACAATAAACAACATTATAAATGTTTTTAATCAATGAGGAAATTTTCAACAATATTGCAAACATTAAAACTACATTTTATAGCAAACAATTTATAATGTAGATAAAGACCAGTCATAAAACACAAGACTGAACTTCACTGAGTACCTATATTACCCATTGAGTACAAATATTGCCTACTGAGTACCTATATAGCCTATCTCGTATACATCAACTAAGATGGGAAACCTACCCTCTGCATGACTTCAAATCGGAGTTGTTTTCGACATTGTTTATCTATCCTGTGATCAGTATCCAACAATGTATCATTTCTTACATGTTCACTCAGACATGATACTACATCACTCCTAAAACAAAATATGTCAAAAATGCATTTCCAACAAAAAATTGTAGACCATATGATTTTTGAAGTGAATTTCTTAGTTCCTAAAGTAGGAGGAGGTGTGTAATTCATTACTTTCCCATTGCATCAAAAAATGATCATTGAATTTCAGAATTTTTTCAACTAACTAAAATTGGCAAATACTGAAAACTTACATTCACTAAATTCAAGGTTTTGGGGTTACTTCTTTACCTATATTACCTATAGAATTCCACTTGCAAATTTAAGAAAATGGAAATAATTTCTACTAGCAAAATTGAATTTCAACTTGCATTTAGTATTTAAGTATTTCCCTTATATTCAATCACTACGATTGTGTTTTTATGTCAATAATTACAAGAAATAATGATGAGAAAGTGCCTCTTCATTTTCGTTTTTTAAACTGCTACAGATAAAAAAGATTACCTGAGAACTGCAGAAACATTTTTGTTGGCCTCTTAAACAAAAAAAAACAAAAACAAAAACAAAACTAAAATCAATATACATTTGGTTGATTGTTTAGTGTAAGGAATCAATCTGCATCTCTTATAATAATAATTGATACATTCATTCCAGTTAACCTAGCTTTGTACTAGGCTAACAATTCCATGAAGTACTAAATATAAGGAATAACAACAAGTGATGTGGTGCCATAAAACACCTTTTAACTTCTTGCAAACAAACTCTAATTTACTTAGAGTTTAATTTCAAGTTTTAACCAACTTATAGTATAACAGTTGTCAGTCATTAATTTCAGGTAAAAACAGTGGACCACAAAAGGTTTTTTGGCCAATTTTCAATAAGAACTTTTGAAGTCAGACTTTCTTCCATAGATTCAATGTAAAAACAGTGATATGAAAAATGTACATATTTAAGAACTAATAGGAAACAAGCATATTTAGTTAGGCATTTGTTACATTTCACCTTCTATATCCATTCTTTTTCAATTACAGATATTTTATCACTTACTACTTCTACAATTTAGTACACTTAGTACAAGTTTGTGACTATTTTAGTGGCGGCATTTTTTAATAAACTATAATATGTCCCCTATAAAAAAAAAAGACAGGCATATAAGAATGGGAAAGTCCAATGAAAAAGTTGCTTCAAGAAAGTAAACAAAATAGCTTACAATATATGCCCCACTGTGTGAAGCCACATACCATATTTCAAATAAATCTATTGAATAATTCGTACAAAATTAGGACGGATGGACTGGGTGATTCCAATATACCACAAACTTGTTAAGTCCATCTATCAGATGCTTAAATGGTACAATTATGTTTGTACTTACTTCTTCTTCACTTTGGGACAGTATTTTTTGACTGCTTTCTTACATGCTTCCTTAAACTTGTGTGAAAATTCATAATTTTTCATTGATATCTGAAAGATAAACAAGAAATTCGTCAATACAGCATTGATGGTCCACTTCATTCTTTTCTTACAAGAGTCATAAAATGGCATCTACATGTACACCAGGTATACATTTTTTCAAAAACATCAATAAAGACACAGCTTCATACCCTATTGATGCAGCAGTATAAAAATTATACCTTCATAAACATGCATACTAAAATATCAGAAAGATGTTACCAAGTTTTCATCTTCCTAGTTCAAACCAGCTTAACTCAATTTTGTTAACATAGTTCCTTTAGCATGTATGCAACAAAACAACACAGCACAGCACAGCACAGCACAGCACAACACAGCAAAGCACAGCTAACACTTTGTTAGCTTGTAGAGGATGTACTTACACCTATCTATTTGTAAATTATCCTACTATCTACATGTACATGTACCAATTGATACTCTATCACAGAATAATATTATTGTTTGTTTGTTGGGGTTTAACGTCCGAGCAGCAATATTTCAGCTATATTCAGACGACAGAATAATATTAAGGTTTCATGCTAATGTTATTTAAAAAATGTAAATAAGTTTTCCAAAGCTGGAAAGTATGACAAGGCCATTCCAAAATAATTTCTTGGTTCTCAACAAGGAAGGCATATCTGTTTTACTATTTATACCCCCACAAAAATGTTATGAGGGGCTTTTAACACTACCATAAAAAATGATGAAATGTTTTCTTGTTTTTTTTTTTTTTTTTTTTTCAATGGTACAGTGACATTAGTTAAAAATGAAACACCATTAAAAGAGACAAGGGCTTGAAAACCAAGAATTTTTTTCCGTTGGCCTTAATTTACACACAGAAAGAGTTTACTTATTTACATAATGTAGTTTTTGAGACCAATCAATACTTAAATAAATTTGAAAAAAAACAGAGGCAGAATTCCAGCATTAAAAATTCTTTTGCATTCAAATGCGAACTAATGATTCCTTCAAGAACCAACTTTAGCATATGGATGGAAAAATAAACTGGATTGTAAATTATGAAGTTGGTGTCCTGTAACCCAGGGACAAACCTGAAATAACTTTCCAACAAAGGGGACACTAAATTGCGTACATGTATATCAAGCTTATGTCAAATATCAAGTGATTTTATCAAGCATTTTCAGAGAAACTTGGAAATAAAATTGTGAAAACAGAGGGACAGAAAAGAATGAAACAGTATAAACCCCTCCAACCTAGCAGGGGTATAATTATGGGTAGCAAAAACACATTTGTAATGGTATACTTACCAGTTGATGATGTTCTATCCCAGCATAACATTTTGGATCCATGTTATTGTGGTGTTTATGTTTAATTAGACACTGCATAATCACATCTTCCTCTTCCTCATTTTCTAGTTCCTGTCCATATAAAATGGGTATGGTAACGTGGTAAATGACACATATATAATATCATAATTGTTTACAAATGAAACATGGATTTAACGAGCGAGTTAATACAGAAATACTAAGGCAAAACATTAAAACAAAGACAACCAATAAAGGCCTGATTTTATTAGGTCAACAAACAAAGCTAAATTGACAATATTGGATGTAAATATAAAATAACAGAAAAATCCTGATTGGAATAAAATAAAGGGAAATCAGGTTTATAAATCAAAATTACTGGCTTGCCACTAAATGGAGCTGCATTTCAATTTATTTACTTACTTCTCCGCAGAACATTTTCAGCATAGGTGTACAGGCTTTGACCAACACAACATCTAGATCCATAAACTCATCCTCATCAGCTGTAATGTTGCCAACCACTTCCTGGCAAGCATCAGTCAGATCGTCATAGTTATCTTGTAAACAAGTCAGCTCCTATAAAAAAATGTCAAAATATTTGCCTTCATTGTGATAAAAGAACAAAAGGGTAAACAAATTTAACTAAGTTTTCTTTTGACTTATAGTTTACTCTCTTCTGTATGACACACCTTCTAGGTAGTTGTAAGTAATTTTGCCAAGTTTTATTACTAACTCAAAAAGGTATAACAGTTATAGAGCAGACAGATGGATGATCAGACAGACAGAATAGCTGATTACTTAAGGCAGGGTAGGAAACTAACTCAAATTCTAGCCAGTCCTGAATATAATTTTTTGATATATTTACTATATATGGCTATATAGATTTTTGCAAACATTAGCCATCCCTGCCAAAAAATAGCTAGTCTCGGGCTGGCAGGCAAGCTACTATTTCTAACTCTGCTTAACGGTTCCCACTGATATCAGCAGGGCCTTAACTAAACCTAAGAGAACCTCCTCTATCTTTCATAGAAATCCTACCTGTCTGTGTGAAGGTGGGTTAATATTTTAAAAGACCAACAACTTTTTCATACATTATTATATTTCTGTATGAACTTCACTCAGTATCATCAAGTATTCATTTAGAAAAACAAGACGCACTATTATTCAAATAAAAGCAAATCAGTATGAATTTGGTTTTCAAAATATCATAGGCTTTGCAACTACCATTTTGAACTCTGCAGTCTGATAATGACCATGCATTGACACTCAAACGAGGTTCGTAACGCCCCCTCCCCCTTTCTACCAATAAGCCATTACTCAGACCTGATATTACAAGATCAGTTAACGATGAAAAACTTTTTTTTGGAAATAACTATACATCGTATAACATATAAAATTGTTATGATAAAATCCAGATTTGAAACAGCAGAAGAAGTCTGGTCATCACTGATCTGATGGTACATGTAATGAGAATAAGAATTAAACAACATGTGTCTCCCCAGTTCCAAAACTTAAAGGGATACAACTCGCTAATAATTCACAGGATCTTAAATTCCTGGTAATATGCACATATAACTACATATCATGTCTTAACTACCTAAAAAGTCTTATGGAATTTGGTGCAGTAGTTTCTAGTAAGTTGTGCTTACTAAAGTTAAATGGACAAACAGACAGACAGACTGACAGACAGGCAGCCAGGAAGACACACAGATAGACCAGGCTAAAAAAAATATTTAAACCTAAAATTTGAGGAGACATAACTATATGTTAACCTCCCAAAACTGGCTTATTACAATAAACAAGGTATACTGTTACTCACATCTCCTCTGTTATGATTTTGTTCTTGATCAGAGCAGAATCTTCCCAGATCAGTAACACAGTTCTGCTCTATTTCAGGATCCAGTTCTATTCTCCGAGCTCGATTTCTCATCACTCTTTTTACTTCATGTTTACAGGCTCTTGACACCTAGCAAGAAACAGAAGCATTGCATTATGTACATTTATATTTATGCAGTTTTCAGGATTCAGATCCTTGACAGGAATTTGAAATCAAAATGTTTTGATGAAATGAGAAATGAAAATCATAAATTTTCAAGGAACATCATCCTTTATATTAAATATTTTTGAAATCAGGCTTATATCATGACAATTTTTTTTTCAATTTTCAATTTCTAAAAAATGTGGTACATAAAATGAAAAAAAAAATCTAATAAACTGAATATCTGAGAAGATGCTGCACATGTGATATACTGATAAACATATTCAAAGAAATTAAAGAAAAAAAAGATATAAATTCAATAAGCAACAATGTACTCTAGCATATCATAAGAACTATATGCACTTTAATGTCTGCAAATGATTTTTTGCGACAAATTTTAGTTCTTTTTTTATAATTAGTTACTCTATAATGTTTTGGTCTTTTATAAAAATGAAGAAGGAAACCAGGAAGTGGAATAACTAGAACTAGAACTAGAGGCTCCTCAGAGTCTGTATCACTCATATTATATCAAATACTACACAACTGTAAAATAATACGGTCCAATGTTGACTCATTTGATAAGGCAAACAAATAATATGTTTCCTGCTACCCTAATTTTTTGTGCCTACCCTAAACCTTTGATGGCAATTTTGACTAAAGCACTGTTAAAGTTAGATTGTTTTTTAATTTATTCAATGTATAATGTCTTTGAAAAATAAAATAATTTCCCTACCTACCTATCCACTTTTTTTCTTGCAGGTAGCAGGAAACAAGACTATTATTTTTTTTTTTTTGGCCTTAACAGGAAGCTGATGTAAAAAAAAATACTCAAGTACAACAAATGTACTGTACATCTCATTAGACTGAAGCTATATACCTAATATTAGTAATTCTTAAGTAACATACAAAATACAACATGTATGGTTAAAAACTTGTACCCGATTTTAAAAAATATCACATGATTACGAAAAAATTAAATGAGTTCCAAAAAAAATAAAGAGGTTCATGGAGTGAAGCATGATACAACTACAATGTGGAGTTTTTTACACACTTAATCATAGGGACTTGTTGTTCATTATGGACACAACTGTTTTGGACTGACTATAACATAAAATGTAAAAATTAATTAAAAATTTTCAAAATCAGTCCAAAAAGTAAAGTGTTACCACAGCTCATGCTAAACCTTCATAGGGAGCCTACCTTTAAATTGTTTTTAAAACGAGTTTCAAAGCTGTAGCCTCTAATAAGAAAATTAACTCTTATTGAACAGATTTACCTATTGAAACTAATAATACACTCTAAGGTTATGATCTGTGGTAAAATTATTCACGTCAAAAGATATGTTTTTTTCATGTAAAGAGGCTCTTTTAAAGAAAATGTTATACAAATCTACTACAAGATTTCTGAGCAGTTGGGCTGAATGGACATGTTGATGTATAATGTCAATAACTGACGCCAAGTGATGATTTAATATGACAAGTTCCAAACTTTGTCGGGAAATGAAAACTTATTTTTAACTAATAATGCTGGATCTCAACATATTGAAAGCTAAAAGAAATGGAAGTTCATGTCTAAATATTTAGAAATATAAATCCCACAAAAAAAAATACTGGTAATCTCCTATGATTAAACAAATGATAGTTTCAGCTAAAGAATGACCTATATATATAAAAACCAATAAGCACTCCTTTTGTACTTGGGAATCTAGATACATTTGTAGGATTATACATGTATGCCAAGCTATCATTTTTCCCTCATTCAAACCTTTTGTTTTCCACCTCTCATGTGGTTCCATAGGCAGGACATAACATATTGTCCCGTCGTATCATTTTTGGATCTTTTCTCATGCCACTTTCCATGATAGTTGCAAAATTCTTTGGCATAGCGTCGACACTTCTTATACACAAGTTGGTCTAATCTGGTTGACAAAATAATGCAACTTATACTCAATAGCTTAGTTTCCTTAAAGTGATTCTTAAAAGTATAAATGATTCCACTTAACTTGGAAGAAAGCCTTCAACATACTTAGAAATTTTAGTAACACTTCAAATTAAACAGTTAAAAAAAGATCATTCAACCTCATTTTTATTCAAATCTAAGTGTGATTCTTAAGTACTATTGATTTCAATTTAGTTATTCACATTATTTTGGTGTTCTAGCTTCTTTTAGAAAAAAAAGGAAGGAAAAAAATAAATGTTTTTAACATGTACTTACATGTATGTTGTCTTAACTTGTTCTTCATCATAAACATCAATATCAAACTTGTAAGCTTACAGTTTCCGTGCTATATTAACATTGTAATTATTACCACATGTACTTGTAAAAACTACACAAAAACAACAAGAACTTTTGGAGTATGGTAAACATTTCGTGTTACAAGTAAAATCTGAATTTGCAGTTTTTCTCAGTGACAAATTTTAGGCATCTGAATGTTTATATCTAAGAAGTTAAAAGGCTTTCTCCCAAACATTAAACCTAAACAAATAAACTGCATGCAACACCTGAATAGTAATAATATGAATCTTTCCACCATTACTCCATGCATTTAGTAGTTAACAGTCTTCTGATAAAGCAGACATTAAATCCTTCATCTTGTGAAAAGTGATTTTATTATATAATCCTTCATCTTAGAAAAAGTGATTTTATTATATAATCATTCATCTTAGAAAAAGTGATTTTATTATATAATCCTTCATCTTGTGAAAAGTGATTTTATCATATAATCCTTCATCTTGTGAAAAGTGGTTTTTTCATATAATCCTTTAACTTAGGAAAATTAATTTTATTATATAATTCTTTATCTTGTGAAAAGTGATTTTATATATAATTCTTCATCTTAGGAAAAGTAATTTTATTATTTAATTCTTCATCTTAGGAAAAGTGATTTTATTATATAATCCTTCATCTTAGGAAAAGTGATTTTATTATATAGTCCTTCATCTAGTGAAAAGTGGTTTTATTACATAATCCTTCATCTTAGGAAAAGTAATTTTATTATATAATCCTTCATCTTGTGAAAAGTGATTTTATAATATAATCCTTCATCTTAGGAAAAGTAGTTTTATTATATAATCCTTCATCTTAGAAAAAATGATTTTATTATATAATCCTTCATCTTGTGAAAAGTGGTTTTTTCATACAATCCTTTAACTTAGGAAAAGTAATTTTATTATATAATCCTTCATCTTGTGAAAAGTGATTTTATTATATAATTCTTCATCTTAGGAAAAGTGATTTTATTATATAATCCTTCATCTTAGGAAAAGTAATTTTATTATTTAATTCTTCATCTTAGAAAAAGTGATTTTATTATATAATCCTTCATCCAGTGAAAAGTTGTTTTATTACATAATCCTTCATCTTAGGAAATGTAATTTTATTATATAATCCTTCATCTTGTGAAAAGTAATTTTATTATATAATCCTTCATCTTGTGAAAAGTGATTTTATTATATAATTCTTCATCTTAGAAAAAGTGATTTTATTATATAATCATTCATCTTAGAAAAAGTGATTTTATTATATAATCCTTCATCTTAGAAAAAGTGATTTTATTATATAATCCTTCATCTTGTGAAAAGTGATTTTATTATATAATCCTTCATCTTAGGAAAAGTGATTTTATTATATAATCTGTCATCTTGTGAAAAGTATTTTACTATATATTAAGTATGGAATATGACAGTCTTTTCTATTAGATATTCACTGGAAACTATCTTGACTTCAGGTTTTCCACATACCAAAATTAATATCACTACCTCATCAGTATTACAGTGTAAATATATGATAAACAGAACAGGTGTTTTTTATATCAAACCCTATATCACCCTCAACCCATATTATCCCTCAAGCAAGCCCTCATGGATGATATAAGAGTCTTGAGTTGATACGAGATGTGATATGAAAATTGAACCATATCATTTCTGAATTCAACATATAATGTAAAGTCACGAAGAAGAGAAATTTAAAACAATATTACTGTATTACAGTCAATATTTACTTTCTGTAAGTCCTCACAGTAAAATAAAGGATGTTCTTAATCAAAAACTGAAACCCTTAGTCAAATTGTATGGAAAAAATTAAAGGTAGACAGACAGATGAATAAACACCAAAAAAAAACTTTTCAGAACAAAAATAAACAGGAAAGGACATAAACATTCTACAGAGACATGTACACAGGTCATGCAAATGTACTGAGGGGTGCTGATACATCATGTAATCTATCTACACTGTATAGAGCATGCAAGTCTTTTAACAGGTGTTATATCATAACTAATTTCAAGTAGTTACACCTGTCTAAACCAAACCCTGAATAAACTGAAAACTTGTCTAAACAGAACTCCAAATGAATAAAATTATAAGTAAAAAGTACTATCGTTGGAAAACAAACAAAATTTTACTGCATCGGCTATCTTTTTTATTTTTTAAAGATAATACTTTTTAATACTATCACCATTTCACTTACGAAGATATTACACCCAAAGAAATATTAAAGACTTACATACCCTATAGAAGACAGTCTGATGACAGTACAGAACATATCATGCAATGTTATCCTCTAACTTATATCTATGAGTATAAAGCTACCCTCATTTAACAGACAAAACATGTTCAAACAAACCTCCTAACCCTCCCACATTAAAGGGTTGACTCCCACAAACATCAATGAAAAAATTTGAATCTCCCACATAAAAATGTAATTCCATATGATCTGTTTTAAAGGTTAAGAGGTGTGTTCATGCATTTTGTGTTTTGCAAACCAATCTATGTATATGAATCCACTAAATTTCATGATGTAGAAATATATTACTGGCCAACAATATGAACCAAATTTAAGAAAAGGAAACCTCAGTTATCTACCCCAATTTTTTTATCAATTTTAATTTCTTATCTTATTTTGTGTGGCTGAAATAAATATATTTCATTGAAGGTTAGTCTATTACAGAGAAAATAACTTTCAAGATACTGGAGACTAACAGCCAGAAAAAAAATCATAATTTTAAGTGTTTTTTGCATTAATAGATAAGCTTCTTCACATACAGAGCTGTTGGTTCAACCATCAATTTCATACCAAATCAGAATTTAACATGTGCAAAAATTGACCATTATTGACAATTGAAAATCAACAGCACTGTATAGAAAAGGTATATAATATAGAAAAATCTATCAACCAGTTAATATAAAGCTTTTATAAGCAATCTGAAGGAATACTGATGATTACAATTTTGTTTTTATTGACTAATGCATCATAATGGTATCGCTACAATTAATCAAATTACAGAAAATCTTAAGTGTAAGACATTTTTATGAACTAGGAAACAGATTTACAAAAAATTCTTAAATCCACTGACTTTTTCAATAATAACCTACATGTACTTACATGTAACATGTTTCATCAATATTCCTTCTTTACCCAGATCAATAAGCTATGATATGAAAGTGGACATGAACAGCAGTCTCACCTGCAACTCAGGGTCATCAGATTTCATATGTTGGTACAGACAGGGCATGACTAACCCCCAATTGCTAGCCCCTGTCGTATCTTTCCAGCCTTCTGGGGCATTGCACAATTTTTTGGCATTTTCATGACAGTGCTTATAAAGGTTTGCGTCTAATCTGCAAATTAAAGGCTTCAGCTTACACTAACGTCTAATAAGCAGGCTGATAGGTCAAAGGTCAAGGGAGGGTACATAGTTCATTATCTAGGACAGTTGAAAGATTAGTTATGAGTCATGAAAGGGAAACATTATGAAGAAAACACTGTCAAAGGAACTGAAGTAAAAGATGAATTATCATTTTTTTGATTTTCTCAATTCCTGACCAAGAAGAAAAACTCAATGTTTAAAATCATTAGCAAATGAGACTGTACCATAGGTCACTGTGGATGAAATGTTTACTTTATTATTAAATTTTACAACCCACTGTGCAACAATTTTCAATTAATTGTATGTTTGTAGCTTTTTGACTAAGACTCAGTACTGACAATATCATGTATAAAATTTAAATGTGTCACTGATGTAAGCCCTGATAATATCATGAGTTAAATCCTACATGTATGAAATACATCAATCCTGCATATTTTATCATGTCAGTCCTAAATGTATATTGAATAAAAAAATCAACATGTGTCATTTATTTTAGAAAATCCTAACAATTTCTTTTAAAAATCCTGCATGTGTAATGTCAGTCCTGACTGTATCATGTGCAAAGTCCTACATCATTACTAACATATCCTGTATAAAATTCTACAAAAGTCACTTTAGTCAAATGAACTACAAATTTACCAATTAGCCAAATGAACTACAAATTTACCAATTAGCCAAATGAACTACAAATTTACCAATTAGCCAAATGAACTACAAATTCACCCATTAGTCAAATGAACTACAAACCAACAATCATTAAAAATTGCTATTAAAAGCTTTGATATGAACATATAATAGACACGCACATTAAAACTTTGTAATTTGCACATATGTATTGAATCAAGGACATTTTAGGACTGTTCCAGAATCAATATTTTTAATGGTCTCAGGAAGCACTCTTTCCTCTACCCTTTTATCCATAAGATTTGTTATTATTTTTCAACTATAAATACATAAAAAAACTGTTTCAACAATCTCCAGTATTTGCAAAAATACTATAAAACACTTTCGACCAAACCCAATTTCAATCATTTCTTTTATACAAGTTGAAAAATCTGAAAATTTCTGCAGGATCTAAAGGGTTTTTGTCTAGCATGGCATGTAAGAGGGCCCCACCAATCTCACCAGAAATACCACCCATTTGATCTTGAATAGAAGGGCCTCTAAAACCAGATTGATTTTGGAAAAGGCCTAAGAGGGCTATTTCAAATTAGGTAGAATATAAATAAATGTAATTTTTAAAAATAATTCTGCATTATACAATTTTAGCCTCTGTAAAATTCTATAATTTTTTGTAATAAAAACTGTAAATCGTGTTCAACAATTTTAAACTTTTGTGTCAATGATATTTATAACAAAGCTACATTTGAAATACAAATATAGAATGAAAATATAAAGAAAAGCTTTTCAAACTTCTTCAAAAATCTATATTCAAATTGACTACCATATAATTATGCCACACAGCTTAACAAGTGTAAATGAAGCTAAAACTAAGAATAAAGAATAAAGATATGTGTAGAAACCACAAACTCATTCCTTTAACTGATGAAAAAAGATATATATTAAGCAACTGTAGCTTCATAAAGCTTTCTTTAAATTCTATGAACTACATGTACATGTAACATAGTAATTTTTAAGATCTGATTTGACAATTAAAAGAATGAGATACTGTAAAACGTATTAAGTAGCTGTCTGTAAGAATCATGCAAAATCTTGAAAATGTGATACACCCCAAAAAAGGCTACATATTTTTATTTTTGTAATTAAGTTGTTTTATGGGTCTATACTATGAAATGTGTAATAATTCATTCAAATCTGCCTGCTCTTAGGAGATAATCAACATTAAAAATCCAGTAGATTCTATTGTATTTGAGCATCATTTACAGAGTAATCTCCCTTAATTTTGAAATCTACAGTGCATTCTATATAATTTTTATATCCTAAGAGCACGGGTAATATGAAAAACCACATTTTAATTTCTGTTTACTATGACATTTCAAACAAAATATCAAAAATAAAAACATGTAGGCTTTTTACCCATGAATCATATTTTGCATGATTCTTAGCTGGAGTGCTACTTAATTTTTGTTGTTGCTAATTTTCACGGATTCTGTCAAATGAACTTTTTCACTGGTTTCTGTTCTTGCGGTTTCAAAAAATAATTAGCTTTTTCTACTGTTAAAAAATCCATTTCGTAGGTACTATTTTTTTCGTGGTTATCTGTCCACCACAAAAATAGTGAAAAATTAGTACACAGCAAAAATTTAATATGTTTAATACAGTTAATACAGTTTTTATCTTTTTTTTTCACACTGAAATTGAGAACATAGTGTAATTACTGTGATTTGTTGCTTATTGTGTGCGATTACCTGAGGTTTATTTGCTACAGATGCAATCTCAGTGTTAAAACTGGATAGAAGGAAAATTTGTGCCTTAATACATGAGCAAGCTCTGGTAAATTCAAACAAAATAAAATCTGGTGAATTAATAAAAAAATCTCCTTATTTGCCAATTAGAATATAATTCTGACACCACCCTAACTCCAGCTTTGAGTTAGCTGCGAAACGTAGCTCTAACTATTTTTTTTGTATTTTTGAAACATCACAAAATAAAAAAAAAGAATCAAGAGCTACGATTGTGCAGTTAGCTTTGAGTTAGCTGTGAAACGTAGCTCCAACTTTTTTTGTATTTTTGAAACTTTAGATCGCAAAATCAAAAAAAAAAAAAAATCAGAGCTACGATTTCGCAGCTAACTTTGAATATGCATCAGATTGACATTACAAAATATAAAATAATGCTTTAAAATACCAGAGCTGGCACAGTATTTTTATAAAATACATGGTTACATGTGTACATGTCATTTTTCTCTACTTTTTCTCAATGAGCCTAACAGGTTTTGTTTTAAAGAAAAAAAAAATCAAACCTCCTTGTTTGAGTATAAATCTTAGACAATTTAATTCCTGCTAATACCACCTGAACTCTTATATATTACCATATATAAAAAAAAACTTCCCTTAAAAGCTTTTGTAGCTACTACATGTACAACCATAAACTTAATCCAAGAGCTGTACAATTTAGGCTCATGATTTATTAGGGGACAACTTATCACTGGGATGATTTTTCTGGGTCAACAAACAAAGCGAAAATGGGCAAGTGTCAATTTGTATAGCTTTAGGTGTGCATGCAAATTTCATAATTTACTTCTAAAACAGAAGAAAATAATTAACAACCATATCAACTGTTTTTAAGATGTAATATATAACTTAATACTTGAAGTATTATCATTGACCTATATTGATGACTGCAGTTCTATCAGTAAAGCAAAGTACGCTTAAGTCTCCTGTGTATCATTATGCAGCCCATGCTCCTATCTATTGTGAAATTGTAGTTGTATAATTATACGTTATTTTTGTGCAATATCTCTCAGCTTTAATATAGATTTTCTTTTCTTTACAACAGTCTAAGGCCCTTGGAATCTCATTAGAACCAAAATGACTTTAAAAACTTAAACCTTATGTACAACTCATCATGACTGACCCATATACCAAATATGCAAATACGTAACACTTGAGAAATGTAACTTTTCTTTGTTGACTAGAATTGATTGGTACTATGAAAGCAGTAAAGGCCCACTCTTAAGGAGGGAACTACATGTATAATATTGTTATTAAGCCATCATTGTACTAAGGTGCACAGACTTCTTACCTCCAATCTCTCATAACAAAATATTGGATCTCCATCAATTTCTCTTCGCAATCATCAGTCATGTCATCATCATCTATCTTCTCCATCAAACAATTTAGAACTCTGTTAACAATAATCACCAGTGAAGACACAATCAAATAAATTTATTTCCTAGAACTTTCAATAAGAAAAGCTAAACATTTTAATTATCAACTCAGTTTACTTATGCGGTGTCATGTTAACTTTTAATATAATATACATGTAGATAAAATGTAAATGTTTTACTCTATAACATTTATTCTAAAGCACACCCCTGACTATACCTGACCAGTGGCACCTAAAACATTTCCATGGTTTCTCAATGTTATTTAAATACACGGAAGTGTCTTTTGGTTTAAAATTAATATATTGGCCATGAAAAAAAAACTGATAATTATTGACAGTTGTAAAAGGGTGTACAAATTTCCTGTCCTTTTTCAGGGTTAAATTGAAGTAACCCATGATATTTTTTTTTATTATTCTACGATGGAACTATACTTAAAATAAGGGTAGGTGAGTAGTTACTTTGTTTTTTTTTTCTAGAATGCATTGTTTGGTTTTTTAACTGTGGTTTTGTCATGATAGCAGAAACACATATTATTCTATGACTGAACAAACCTGGCATCTCCTGGTGGGAGATCTTTACATGCAGTTTGTACAACAGGCATGCAAGCTTTAGCTAATACCCTGTCCATCTGGAAATTACTGCCAACATCAGCTTCCATTAGTACTTCTTCAACCTAAAAAGAGAATTTTTCAAGCTGTTTAACATGTTAATATGATTAAAATTATACATCAAACTAGCTACTGTTTGCCACACATAATTTTGGTTGTACCTGTATGTACATGTAGTTAAGTACCTATAGAACATTGTACTTTAAATTTTGCCAAAAATGCAGATAAACCTTTGCTTTTTAAAAAAAAATTAATTGTCACACTAACCATGAGGTCAAGTACCAAACAAAAGGTCAATTTTCCTCTACCCACTAAAAACTGATACCAACAAAATTAACTGAAACCATGGTAATTCAATTCTTCTGTCACATTTGTGAAAAAAAAATATGTGTTAGTATAATGTTCACAGCAAAAGTCTTAAAATTTGAAAATTGCTACTCACAGCTCTCATACACTGTGCAGACAGTTTTAAATCTGGTGAGTTTTTCTTTTTCTTCATTCTAGCCATGTCCATTAAACAATGCATAACCTGTCCTTCCTCCAGTTTATCAGTATTCTCAGGTATACAGCTCTTTATCTCATTCTCACAGTGTGCTATCAGCTCAGGATTGATCTTGTAGTCACTCAGTAACTGTTTCCTCACCTCGTTCATTTCAGACAGGCATTCAGCACTTAGTTCTTCATCTGAATGAAAGCCAAAGGAAAAAATGGAGGTACTAAATGGATCAATATTTTCAATAAGGATACCATTAAAAAGTTGTCACCCTTGACACAACATGCTATAAGTGAAATTAGTTGCAGTGTTCAAATGTCCCCCACATAAAAAAAGTGCTCAAAACTTTAAATTCACTGAAATTTTCTAAGTCCAAGGGCCATAACTTCCATAAAAATCAATCAACCGCAACCAAAGTCGAACTTAATCTGAAACTTCTCATAATAAGACTACATACAAAAGATAAAATCAATTGGTAAAAGCATTACTAAAAAAAGTGCGGAAAACTGTTAATTCGCTGAAATTTTCGAAGTCCAAGGGCCATAACGTCCATAAAAATCAATCAACCATAAACAAAGTCGTACTTAATCTGTAATGTCTCATAGTAAGACTACATACTAAAGAATTGGTAAAAGCATAACTAAAAAAAGTGCAGAAAACTGTAAATCCGCTGAAATTTTTGAAGTCCAAAGGCCATAACTTCCATAAAAATCAATCAACCATAACCAAAGTCAAACTTCATCTGTAACTCTTCATAATAAGGCCACATACCAAAAACAAACTTATTTGGTAATAGCATGACAAAAAAAAGTGTGGAAAATGCGGACGGATGGACACAATCACACAATGATTTTCATGAATTTTACATGCAGTCTAATATGTTATATCAAGTATGAAATAGTAATGTTCTAGGATTAAAAAAAAAATAGGCAATGTATTTAACAAAGGAAAGGTGGAAAAGAGTAATTTTTTCCTCAACAAAATTCAATTGCCATGAATGACAAGAAATGGGTAAACTAAGACATTAGAAAACATTTAAAAAGATCTTTGCTAATTAATAGACTAAAGAAGTGTAATCAATTCAGAATACCAAAAATAATATAAGTAACATTGAGCATTTTTTCGGTCCTCTTGCAAAATCCTACAAAAGCTGCTATTTTAAATGAGCGAATAGTGCTCAAAAAGTTATAAAAATATCTTTAAATCATATAAACAGATTTTTTTTACATAAAATTAAGTTCAGTAAAATTACAAACATTTACTTTAAACATATCTATAAAAGGGGAGTTAATTGGCAGGAAATGTTCTGGATAAATGTAATGGGAATTCTAGTTTTTGGATATTACAAGATAAAAAGTGAAGTGACCCATAATTTTATATTTGAAATACGAAAGAAAGTCAAATGGTTTTACTTTATACAAATTCATATGAAATAGAATTTACTACTTTCTTAATAAATTTTCCAGAGAGCAAAAATTCTATACTGAACCTACATAAAATAACTGCCTATATTTAGGCTTAATTGTCTCACATTCATGACCTATATTTTTCAAATTAAAATTCTAGAGTATGTTCATTTAAGGACAACTTTGAATAATTAGGAAAATCTATAGACAAATATAAGGTTTGATCTTTTTTAAAAAAATTTCTTGAATATTATTGATAGTTCAGAAAAATTTTCAATGGAATAAAGTGTAAATTCTATACAATTAACTTATCAGGATGCAAAAAGAATTTCAGTAAAATATGTTTTTAATTTGAGCTGAAAGACACATCTTCAACATAGCAACATTGCAAATTTTGGCTCAATCAAGAAGTGTGTCAATCCAAATGTCAGACACATGGAATAAAATGGGCATTTAATGGGACATTAAATGATACCCCACAATGTTGTAAAAACATTTTTGGGTATAAACAACTTAACATTGCCATAATTTTTGTGTATATCATCTGATCAAACTGAAATTCGAACTTGATATGTATTTTAAGATACTCAACAACAATACAGTTTGAAAAAGATCCTTCAATATCTCTAAAGTAATTGTATGGAAACTGTTCGGGACTAACAGTTGGATGGATGGACACACAACTTTTCGAGGGTATCACATAATACCTAACCACTTCTATCATATACATACCATCTTTCATGGCTCCTTCAAGACAAACAAGAACTCCAGCCCTCCTGGTGTCTGGGTGGTTGGTCTTTATATTCATACAATCAAATTTCTGTATATCCTTCATACAGGCTAAATAAAATTTCTTCTCTACCTTAACATCTTCTGCTATTTCCTGTTGTCTTCTCTGTAGCTTGTCTCTACACTGAAATAGAAAAAAAAATTCTCAAAACTTATTTCTATGTGTTTGTAAAGTCAAAGGGTTTTGCCATCCTAACTACATCCTTTCAGTTCAATTCCTGAGCAAAACACACATTAAGTTAAAGGCCTTTGAAACCCTAACTACATCCATTTCAATTCAATTCCTGAGCACAAAACACACACACACACATTTTAGGACAAGAACAAAATGTTTCTAAATTAAGATACATCTGATTCACATTTAAGCATGAGGCAGAAACATATGTATATACCATATTTTGATGTGCATAATACACATTTATGTATTGTGCACAGTGTAATTTTGAAGGTCTAAACATTTGAAAAAAAGTTTTTTAGACTAATATTGCAGTAAAATTTTGAGACAAAAGATCAACATTTTGCACTTGATTCGTCAATTCATTTACCTTTTGGTAATTCCTACGAAATTGTGAAGGAAAGAAACTTACAAGCAGACTAAAACACCATGTAAAGATCATTAACTACATGAATTGGAAAATTTTTAATTTCTACACTTTATAAAATTGACACAGGATGTATGAAATGACTTATAAAACAAAAATTCAAAAACATACTATTAAGAAAGAAAATTGTAAGAAACAATCAAAGTAATCATTTTCAGCTGCAAAAGCATTTGATAAGAACGGTTTGACAACAAAGCACTTTGTTACTTTTTGGTTGTTAGTGGTTTCATTTTAATATCTAACCAGGTTTTATAAGAAGGAAATATTGTACAACCTTTGTTTAAAACATGTTATTAAGTCATTTGAACATGATTTGAAGAAAATATCACTAAAAATTTAATACTTAAAGATGTATTTGATGATTAGATAAAATTTCTTTCAGTAACATTTCACTTCCGGTTTGTTTGTTTATATTACATAATGTCTTTTCTTGTACCAAAGTCTTTTATCTCGTGGCCTATTCTCATATATTGATGCATACCATATATACTCGTGTATAAGTCAATCCACCTATAAGTCAGACCCCCCCCCCCCCACCCCTTTTCAGTCCAAAATTTCTGGAATGTAGCCTTGACCAACTTACAAGTCAGACTGATTTCTGACAGCTGTATCACTAACAGTTCTTATACAATGAGTATACCTGCTTGTTTTGATAACTTCAATAAATGATGAAATAAATAATTACAAGCCAGACAGGAGTTGTTTTTATAGTAGTAATTAACAAGATCTTGCCTTGACAAGCCATGTGACACTCTAAAAACACATTTTTAAATATATTTCAGTAAGTTAAGAGGTTTTATCTTAAGAAAACAGAAATTCATAAAAAGATTCGTCATAACCAACTAAAATATTCATTACTTTTGTTACGAATTACGGTACATTATTGGGTCCTGTTTCTATTAAACATATACCTTTGGGTTCTTATCTATATATGAGTGTACAAAGGCAAAAATCAATAAACAAAATGGACAAGTGGAAAATACAAATAAAATCATAAAAGGCCAGTATTGTGGCAAATTAAAGACTAAACAGTAAATATTCTTCTACAGCATCATATTTTAGCTGTAAAAGGTAGAATATCAAGACAGTTTTCCTAAAACAGAGTTTATAATTTAAACATTGGGGTAGACAGCGCCAGTCTGGCTTTTCAATGTTGAATGTCACACTCATGCCAATATCAAGCTTTCAACATTTTCAAGCTGAGAATTTTATTTCATAAGCTAGATCTCTTCTATAAGTCGAAAACCTTCCTAGCAGTGAAAAAATTCAGTCTCAAAAATCTGACTTATAGGCAAGTATATATGGTAATATGCACCCACATGTCCAGGAAATAATTTCTACGTAAAAATGAGGCATAATACACACCAAAATATGGTATTAACTACTGTGTTTTGAAGAAAGAACGTATTCTAAGAGCTCATGAGCAAAATGTTGAATTACAACCATTGTTATTCCAAAGAAATGATCTATAACAAATATTAAAAGGATGTTCAAACAAACCTCTTTTGGCATAGCTGGGTCAAACTTGTGTTTAAACAGACATTCATATACTTTTCCGTGCCCTGCTTGAGTCTTGGCACAAAATTGTTCTCTGGCTTCCCGACATGCATAGTAAAGTGTTCTATCCAAGTGGTAATCATCAGCCTGAAGTTCTGCAACACGTAACAGCTGATGTTTACATTGCTGCGACAGCTTAGAGATGTTTCTGACCAAACATTCTAAGGTACGTCCCTGTCTGTGTACGGTTTCCTGAAAACAATGAAAAACTTTGTTTTCGTAATGAAACGATCATGTATACAGAATCTGGATAAATCATGACGATTGATACTCAAAAGTACAAGACCTCCCCAGTATAAAACCTTGATCAGATCAATAGATTTGCTAGGTATTGCAATTTTACATTAAATGTGAATCATTGTTCTTCAGCTGATGTAAACCACCAAATATGATTCCGATCATATGACTTTTCATGTTCATATGAAATGTAATTATGATGTACAAGGAAATAAAGAAGTCCAACTAGCAAAATGGTTGATGCAAGTTGTATGTAGGAACACATATCTGTTGACCAATGTTTGAGTGATTGCCCTTTTTGGACATTTTTTTGCTCTACTCCTGTGTGTTTTTGTGAAATTTGTTATTATTACAGTGCTAATCTGGTTTTTGGAAATTTGATAATGTGGATTGTCAAAACCCTGAAAATAAAAACTAGAGGCACCCAGAAGCCAGAACTGCACACATGGAAACCAATTTTTCTTTGGCTGATTAAACAATGAATGTGACAATTTTGTGACATCCTTGCTTTTATCCCTTTTAGGCCCCTAATTCCAAAACAGTTGTAGCCATTACCACCACAATCAATACCAACCTTCTTTTTGTGGTTTGAAACATGGTTGTAAAATTTAATATAGATAATAAAACAAAAAATAGTCCCAAAAAATAAAAAGGGCAATAACTCCAACAGGGGTCGACAGATTTTCATGATAAATATGGTCATCCTGCCAAATTCTTAAACATTTTTAGTGAAGTAACTATTTTTTCCCAGAATAGTATATAATCTTGAATTCAGATTTCCCAAAGATGATGAAGAAATATTACTTCATTTTCTTGTGTTTCCAATCTGCCACAACTGAGTTTTTGAATGTCTTCATTACAAGAATCAGCAAATTTATAGATAAGCCTATAGTCACTGAAGACAATCTTGGACATTTTCTCAATGTATCTTCTACAATCATGCTGTTTTATCTGGTCAATGTTGTCAACCATACAAGGAATGACATGGCCTGTAGGTAAATTACTTCCTGGTCCACAATCTGTAATCTAAAAATAGATATAAAATTTTTATAAGACCATCTTTCAACAAAATGCCTTATGAAAAACTTTAAATAGGTCTGCTGACATAGATCACTCCTTCTATTTGACTACAATATTTTAAGTGCTGTACTTTATAGGAATCAGGCAAAATTGAATTATAACCAAACACGCTAAGAAAACATACACGAATTTGACAAAGTTGGCACATATTTTATGATCTATTGATTGAAGACATATTGAAAGGTGTCAAAGGATGCAGAAAAACATGTTCAAAGTCAAGTAAATTATCTCCCTTTGATGATGAAATTGCATTGCATTTCATATACTTTGTATGTCAAATTACTGACACTTAAACAAAGGAATGAATGTCATTTTTGCATTTCAGAATACATTTTGAATAAGATTCCATAGAAAGACTGGTGAGTTTTTAAACCATGATTTACCCAATGCCTGATTCTTACAGAGAATAGCACTTAAGCATACAAAATATTGCCCCTATCAGGACTAATTCCCCTTGCACATTTTGGGGCCAATGTGGACATTTTTTTTTGGGGGGAAGGGGTATAATAAACTACTGAATGTGAACAATAGGTTGAAATACAAGGCCAAAAAAGATAGCTGCAATACGTTAGGCAAAAATAATTGCTGGAATTAATTAAAAGAAACTTAATGCTCCATATAACAAACTACATGTAAATGTAACATCACCAATAACAGAAGAT
The DNA here is from genome assembly GCA_037379345.1 of Perna viridis. Lineage (NCBI taxonomy): Eukaryota > Metazoa > Mollusca > Bivalvia > Mytilida > Mytilidae > Perna > Perna viridis. The sequence continues at coordinate 26,897,070 of CM074515.1, forward strand.
TAAGAGTTTTTTATACTCATCTGAAAGGAAGATTTATTTAACATTCATCCAGTAAATTTTGTTAACATCACCTCTTTCAAATCTTTTTTACAGACATCATTGGCAACCATCTCAAATCTGTCATCATGGGTCAGATTTCTCTTATAATTCCAAAGGAACTGAAAAAATTGTAAATATATGTTATGCCCTCAATCAAATAATGACAGGAACAAATATGGCAGTATTGTCAAAATCCAGGATTTTAGTAAGTGATGCCATAAACATAACAATGTTTGCAACATTTTTGCTGCCTGTAAAAGAACAGGGATGGTTTTATGAGGTCAATAAACAAAGCAGATATTGGCAAAATCGGAAGTAAATATACAGTAAAAAGAATCCAGATTCAAAATAGCAGAATTCTGCTAAAAAGCAGAGAAAAATCATGTCTGTTGACATAAATTGTATTAATGTCCTAACTACCCTTTAATCCCTAAAATATAGTGGCTGTAAAACCAACTGAATGTTGTTCTCTTTTCCAAAATTGTAAGCATGACAGATAGAAATAACACATGACTAAAGTTTTTGGTTGCATATTGAGTTTTAAATACTTGTTTCATACACATTTCAATTGTCTGTTTCCATTTTTTATTCCACTTTCTTTGTACTTTATGGAATTTCTCTACATTTCTCTAAAAATAGTTTTTCTGTTTGTGTTAGATATACGATTTTGAGTTTAGACTACGGCAAGTTACAACTCAGATGAATGTAACAATGTTAAAAAAAATTGTTTCAGCAAACATACCACTGTTCTAGGATTCCTATTTCCCATTAACCGGGGCAAGTGAAATTTAGGTCAGGGAAAGTTAGGTACTTAGTTACACTTTCCTGCAGCAAGTTGAAAAATTCATATGCTGTAAGGATTTGTTTTGTTAGGAAAGCAGTCACTGACTGTGGGAAAGTTGATTTTATATGGATTTCCCTAGGAAACCTCAATTTCTGAAAAATCCTAGAACACTGCATACATATAAATGTTCAATTGTATAACCTTTGGGTAGATAGAACAGCTATTTACAACTAAGACCAGAGCATGTGTAAAATGGGCATTCATAAAAACAAATGTATTTTATGTCAAATATGAATGTTCTTTGTGGACACAATAATTTCAAGAGCCCACATGATAATATGAATAATGGCATGACTTTCATAAGTCAACATAAAATCACTTGCAAATTGCAAGCAGGAAAATGTTTGTAACCCTAGCTTATTGTAAATCTCTGGAAATCTTTTTTTCAGAAATGTTCTGAAAATCAGCTGAAATGACATTTGCTAAACTTAACATAAAACTTAAATACTTACATGTTGGCAATCTACAGAAATGTCATCTGCAATCTAAAAAAAAAATACAAAAATCTAGGGTTAGACAGTATAACCTACAGCATACACAAATAAATACTACATATTTCATAGGCCCAGCATTCAATGTTAAGAAGTGTCAATGAGGGTAATAATGGACTGGTGAACTACCTGAGCATTAGCAGCTGATCAGTCATCAGACAAGAGTTGAATTCAACAAAATATATGTAACATCTGACAGGTATCAGGCTGTACAAGCATATATACTGTTGAACATACAAATATACAACTGCCAAAAAGTACATGAAAATGGTAAAAATGCTATATAGCAGTGTGTGTTTAATGTAATATGGTGGCATGATGTGTAGTGTATGAGTTATCAAGCATTCTTCAAAACTGTTGCAATAATTTTATCATGATCCACCAAGTTATTGCACAAAAACAGTCTATAAATGACAATGACAACAGCACCATATGATGCATATGATTACTATTAAAGTATTTTTGCGATTGTTAACATATTCGCGGGTACCAATTTTACCAAACATTATGTTATGTTTAAAATTAATTTCACGGGAAAATAACGAAAACTAGTACATCGCAATAGTACATTTATGGTATACAACTAGAAATTTTTAGTGGTTGTAAAAAAAGTCTAGAGATTTTGTTATTTGCTTGCAGTAATTTTTATAAACATAAGGTAATGCATGTGAAAGCTTCTCATGAATTATATATGTACATTGTATGTTTGGCTTTGAAAAAAGTACATGTATTATGCAGATTTGAGCAACATTTACATGTACAAATTCAAAATGTACAATCCCTTTTCCTTGATAATTATTTATAACTTATATTAAAAGGTCAATATATTTTTAGTACAATGTATATATAATTGGAGACATTATTACTCTTAAAATTATAACATCTCTGTTGATTCTGTTCTCAGCGGAACATACTCTGAGCCTTGATGGTCACTGTATTTTATACAAGGTTGATTAAAGTAAAACGTTATTTTAAAGAACGGGAGACAAAAATGATCGGTTGCCTGAAGCTTTATTAAGTGTAGAAGTAAAAGTACAAATGCACACATTCTTTGCAGGGCTAAGTGCACGACTACACTAATTCAAATCTACCCAACGATCAGGCACTAGAGATAAATTTATATATGTGCCTCCTTAAGTTGAAATTCAATGCTTAATTTATGCACAGACATATATGCTACATAAAACATTTCTTCTCTGGCCACTTCTAGAACAAAAAACTATACAATATTAACATCACATGGATGATATGGTCATTTAAAACCCTTTCACCTGCAAAATATTGTGTTAACAAAATGGAAATTCCAAAGAAATTGTTTATAACACAGTGCTGCTAAAAAGGTCATACACAATGCTTTGCAAAAAACTTTGCTTTGCTAATTCAATTATTAATTTTGCTGTAATAAATTTGGCAATGGGTCGAGGTATGGAAATTCATGTACATGTATATGTATACATAGTAGTCAGTCTCTCATTCAGTCAGCAGACTGATTTCATTTTGTCCAAAATATTTATTTACTTACACATATGTAGCTTAAAGAAAAAGTAACATTTATCTCAATTATAGAAAATGAACATATAAAAAATGCTTGCTTACATGTACATTGTATAGTGTAACTTTTAAAAAAAAAGTGTTCACTTCTCCCTGATGTTTCTCTGAAATAAAAGTCACTTCTACCCTGTTTTTTTTCTCAAGTACCTTGAACCCTGCATGATGTATATACAAAACAAATGGAATGGATAGCATGAAAGCGAAATTATTACAACTTTAACAATAGCAATACATAATAAGAAGGCAAATCAATTTACATTTTCCATAACAAACAACACAATTTTACTGTTTTGAAAATTGACCACTGTACAGTAATCATTGGAACAAAACAATTCATAGAATATGATAGTGTTTGGCCTAGTATAAACTTTATGAAGTATAAATTGTAACAAAGTATTCCTTTCAATCGAAAGGAAGGTACAATTTAACAGATAATGAAATTCATCCCCCATTTCGGCTGACATAAATCAGAAATACCCCTAATACGGCAGGGACTGAAACATTCCGGATACCATTCTTCCTTTAAATCACACCTGTTTACCATTACATATATTACATCTGTCTATGTATAAATGCTTAACTACATTTAAACAATATATCCACCAAATTTCATTTTTCAATTTCAAGTTTTACAAAATTTGATGGAGGTAACTTGGTGTGCGAAACAGTGCACCTTAATGTAACTGTATAGTGCACTCTGGTTATGTTGCTACCAGATTGAAGTCATCACTACAAAAGTTTTATGGCCGTCATCATGAACTCGTAGATCGTTACGGTGTATCTATCTGCGCCATGAAAACTGATTTGTTCAATGTGTCATGGTTTTTCTTTCCTCTTTCGTCTACCCCGGAATTGAATAGCTTGGCGGGTGTTTCTAGAAAAGCAGAGGACGCTTATCCTACCGGTGCACCTGGTCCATGCTCCCAGTTTTTAGTAGAGTCCGAGTTGCTCATTTGCTTTTGTTACTTATTATGTATGATTTTAGTTACTCTATGTTCTTTGTTGTGTATGTTATCCATGTCCCTGGATTACATTCTTTTGATTACCGCTATAACCTTGGTTCCCTGATTACTCTTAAGAATCAATTCAGCGCTCGGTTAGGGCCTGAGGGCCCTCAATGGTGCCACCTACTTTTAATTTTCTTCCACCTACTTTAAAACTTATTGAGAATCCTGGGGTAGTCTTTAATTTAAACATGGGAAGTTCCACAAGACCTTTCTAAGGCAATTTTGTGATGTAATCCTCAAAACTATAGTTTAATTGCTTGATTGATTGATTGTTGATGTTTAACGTCCGAGCAGCAATATTTCAGCAATATTCAGACAATGAACATGAAATGGATGATAAAATGAACATGAAATGATATGATGAAAGAAAAAAGGATGGGACACAAGGACAATAGGGTCGAAAAATTTTGATTGCCACTAGAAAAAGGGAGAGATAGGAAGGGTCGGGCAATTTAGCCTCCTGTGGCGGAGCACGAAAGTTCCTACTCCTATTGAATACCACAGCAGGGTTCTTTAACGTGCGAGGAACGTGACATCTTTCCGAACAGGGTGCACCACTATGGTTTGCGGTCAGGTTTTTCTGTATTACAGCCTGACAACACCAGCATGTAACATGCCAAGGGTACCCCATTCAACCACCTGGGGCACACATCCCAGTTGCTCTGTGAGCAGAGCGCCTAGCCCCTGGCTAGGTTTCTGAGCACTATTTAGTCACCTTTTACGACGAGCTTAGCACTGCTGCAGGCCTATTCTTTCAACACCCGGACCTGCACGGGGCAATGCTCAGGTTAAAAAAAAATTCTATCATTCAAACACTTAGGTGAATCATACAAATGTAGAGTGGAAACCCATGTTTGTTTAAATTGATCACAATGAAATTCTTGGCAAGAATATATTGTACAATGTACATATTTTTACATTCTTTGATCAGGGAATGATGTTAATATTTTATGAACCTATCGAACAAGTTGATGAAAATTCTACTTGCCCAAATTGAAATCTAGGTTGTCCTCTAGTAAATGAATGTTGAACAGGAATAAAATTTGGTTGTATCTGGGATAAGTATAATTTAATTTTTACTTGTCTCAATGGTAGTTTCACTTGTACAGTGCAAAAGGACAACCTTAAACCTTATAACCTGGTGGTACATTTTGAAACAACCAGTATCAGCACAAACTACAAGAATTCATTTTTTTTCTATACATGCTCAATCCATTCAAAATACATATAAATCATCACTGTTTCCTGTTTTTACCTTAAGGCCATGTACTTGTCAAAAAGCAATGTAAGCAATCAATTCTGGGCAACCAATTTTTTCTTCCTGTGAAAAAAGTTCATGTCCCAAATTTAAGAAAGACTACAATTTCCATTAAGGATTAAAATTTTGGTGAATATTGGGGTGAACTGTTTCTGTCTAGAAGAACTACTTGTGTACTTAAATTTAGATGCCTCAATGCGTTTGTTCTGTTTTGATGCTATAGTTTATATTTGCTGATATCAAAGAGGCCACAAGCATTTTTTTAAGAGTAAAAGTGAAATTATAGCAAGCACCGCAAAGTAGTATGAGCTCTATGCTTATTACATGCACTATCTCAATTTTCCTTAAGGTTCCCAATATACTAAAGAAAAAAAAAGTCATGTCCCCAACGTAAAAAAGTGACTGTCCTTATGGAGAAATTTATGAATTCCTTAAATCAAACGAATAAAAAAATATACCACAATTTCCAGACTACAAGTCAATACTTTTTTCCAGCAAAGTGTCAGCCTTGAATTATAGTCCACTTCAACTTTATACAAGGATTTTCCAAGAAAAAATGTTCATCTACAATGCATTTCATTAGATTTATTTATTTCATTGTTGAAATTTAAAATTTTGGGTAAACAATCAATGAAAGCCATAACTCAGTCAAACCGGCGATCGAATTCGAAGATTATTAATGAGTGCCGGTATCCTTTATGAATTAATAATTAGTTATTAATGCAGGCCTTTCATTAAGAGGCAGTACCAGGTACTTTTACCCTTCTAAACTACTGAAAGGTACATGTACCTCCAGAATTTTAAAATTTCATACATTTTTATTAAACAAAATGATGAAAAGTACCTCCTACAAAACCAAAGGTACCTGCATTTCAAAAAAAAAAAATGAAACCCATGTTAATGTATTTCAAAATACCAGGTAATTGTTTATTAATTACCACTCGTAATTATGACATATTCATCAAACTAATTTCCCGCAAATTTCACACCTGGGTACCAAGGCTTGATATGTTTATGATTGTGTACACCGACTATCTATTGCTTCAGAAAAATTGATAAGCAATTCAATAAAAAATAATTGAACTCGTGGACAAAGCACACTTTAACAAAAATACAAATATTAATTTTTTTCAGAAATACTATACAAGGTAACAATGCTGAAATAGTATGCTGTGAAAAAACACATAGATCATCTCGGATCTCCGCTATCACCTACGATATAAATGCACATGTCTGACCCTCAACTTATATGCCAATTGGACTTATTTATGTCTTTTTCCTTGATTTTAGTCAAAATCAGGCAATTCGAAATACTCTACATCGACTAATAGTCCGGAAAATATGGTAGATTAAGATTACAATTCAGTGAAAATAACTCAATCTATTCTGATAGTTTTTTAGTCCTTTCTAATTTTTTTACTTATTTAAAGAAGTGAATTTGATGTGTTGTTTAAAAAGTACATGTATCTTTGCTGTTTGACTGTTTAGAAAAGAATTTAAATCTGATTGTATTATCCAAATCGAAGCATAGATTTTCTAAGATGGAAAAGACAATTTCTTTCTTGGAATTTACAGCTGTCAATTGCGTCTGAATTTTGTTTACATCACATGATATATTTAAAATATTCCCACCATCGGTAGAGAACCCTAATATTTCCAGTATCTGAACAAATTAATCTAACCCTCTAGACATGAAAAGGATGTTGCTCAAGATACCATAAAGAGCTAAAAATAGTAAAGTATGGCAATGTACAACAAAGTTATCAACCATATTGAAAGTGATGGGAAAGGGGACATGACTGGGATTTTGGAATAAACATTTTTAAATCATTCATTGAAAAAAAACATCCCCATTATTCAACAAGGCAGATTTTCACATAAAAATATTGATTTTGCATGCTACTAAGATATAAATAAAAATATTGCACTTGTGAAACAAAACAAATTCTCATCCGACCCCCACCCCTTTGTGCCAAAGAGGTTTTTAATGTCCTGTACTATTTTTATGAGTCTCGCACAAACGGTACACGCATGGTTAAGCTTGTGGTGATTGCTGATACAGGCAATGTCTACTCCATATTAATGTTGATTTATACGGTACCTTAGGGTCTCCTTGCAAACAGTCAATGACTTCAAAATTGTTGTCAACAATCTTCGGGTTGCAAAATTTATGAATATCATCCTTACATTGAGGAACTTCTGACAGTTTAAACTGTGGGAATTTTCTGTGCTTCCTCGGACCGGTACCATCTTTGGGTATATGCCCAGTCTGGCCTTGTGGTTTTCCTGATAGCCCGGCATCGGGAACAACTGGCATGGCCCCATCGTCACTTTTGCCCATCATAGGGCCATGCTTCGGATTGAGTTTATTGTTAATAGCATCATATTGATTTTGAACTTGCCCATGACACAATGTAAAAAGACAAAACAAGTTTAACAACAAAATGACAGGTACACGTCGACTTTCAGCATCCATGTTGACCTAACAACAACCCAAAGTATTCGTGCGCATAAAAAATAGCAAGTTGGTTATGGTAATTAATTCAGAATAAATGGTAGTTTAATACCAAGAACTTAATTCAGAAGTTGTTTGCATTGTGCAGTGCATAAAATATATAAAAGCAAAACAGTAACGCTTTGTAATATACGCGATTCATGTTAACGCGTATTGTTATAATACGATCATAACTGGTTTAAATACGTAGTGATTTCTTCCTTGGCACGTAGATGATGTCACGGTAACAGTTTACGACAGCCCATTCGTGTCTTGTTTGAGGGATTTTGGCCTGGCAAATTTTGTGGGGTTAAAATATTTATTTTTGACATATTGCGGGTCAGAAAATTCATTTTCAAACACATCGGGAGAAGATGATTTCTTTCCATTTCACTATAGGTCATAGTCATTTGGGGCCAGGATTTTTTATCAGACAAAAAAAAATTATTTAATTATTTTGTTTGCAGTTGCGTACGTTGTTGGTGTCACATTCGATTGAACCGGGGCTGGTTACGAAAACCCAAATATTGTTATTAGAATGTGGAGTTACCAAAGGCAATATAGATATTAAAATGTTCGAAAATGGTTGTTGTTTTAGGATTACAATCATAAATCTTTGAAAGATGACGTTAATTGTGGAGGAAAAGCATTATTCGATCACAGGAACGTCCATTTTCATATGTGGACGGGTAACATTAAGAAATGCTTGCTTCCCATTTCACCAATACATCTAAGTTGTTTCTTGGCGTAATTTGATAAAACTAACTTTTTTGGAAAGAGCAGTTTGTGCTGCAGACGATGTCATATTTTTCATGACGTAATGATAAGATCAAAGCGTATTACAATATCACAAATATCTCCCCTTTGATGTGGACATTGTAAAAATGGAAAGAAATCGATTTGAAGACAAAATGTTAGACATTTCTTTTTTAAAGTTATGCAAACATCTTTTTTTAATCGGGACTTTTATTAACTATATTGACATTTTATTACATAACCCCGATGGAATTATATATAAAATGTTCAATCCGTCTTTTTGTTAAAAGCCTTTTTGTCCGTATTTCAATTATATCACAAATCTTATTTTTTTCAACGTTGGCCATTGGCTACTTTCTTGCTTACGGTTGTAAAATATAACAACGAATAGTATTTTTACCAAAGTATATTCACGCTTAAAGGACTGTATAAATATTTAGAATATCATGTTTATTCTAAAAAATAATGAGTTTTTATTGTCTAATAGAAGATAAATACGCACGTACATGTATGTTGTGATGTCGCGTTGTCTTTTTCCCGACGTTTTCTACACGTTGCGTGCTACGCAGTCTTTATCAAAAGCTTTTTTCGTTAGCTTTGAGTGAACTAATAACTATGAAATTTTGAATTTTACATGTGTATATGCTGCAGATAGTATATACCAAAAATAATGGTACTTGGTTGAACATGTGTCTAAGTGCATCAATTTGTGTCTAACCGAAATGCCACATCTACAATTTGTATATTTTATTTATTCACGAGTACACAATGCGAAATTCGAACGAATTGTTCAAAAAAGCAATTGGTATTGAGTCGATTTCTTCATATACTTAAAAATGTGTTCATCCTCCTCTATATATGTGTGTGTGTGTAAAACCGTGTCTAACAAAAATGTCACAAAGCGCATTTTTGACGTTCCCAAAGTAACGTTCTGTTTTGCGACGTAAAAACTCTTTTAACGTCAATTTTAAAACAATAAAAAGTATTGAAAAGTTACGATACTAGATTGAATTATTACGACTGTGGACGTAATGAATAAAAAAAATATACGATTTTAGCGAATCTGATAAAATAATGAAAGAAATGTTGAAAAGAAAACAGGAAGAAGAAAGCCACTCTTGCGCGCACTCCTGTCTGTTCATATGCAATGATGTCCTGGTGAAATCGGGATCAGTGTGCCTGCATCAAAGTATTTTGAAATGTGTACACACGCGCTTGCACATTCGCTAGTGAAATATTGTAAAATCAACGTATTTCCCGAAATGTTTAGCAATGTTTTATGTTTAGCAACAGACCTTATAAAATTCCGAAACGAGTACATTTATTCGGAAATATCAACATACATCTACACTAGAGATATAAAATCAAATAGGAAAGATTCACTTAATACGCTTTCAAAATATGATTTCCGGGGGCGGGGGGTGCTACTGACATTTTTGCTTGTAGGTTTGTTGGCTTACTGTTTTAGTGAGGGTGTTTTGCTTTTTTTCGCATCACGAAATTTGTTTTCATAATCCCTAACATTTTTCCCATAGGATAAAATGTCCTTAAAATCATTTTTAAATGGTTGATGCCAAACTATTTACCATATCAGGATGTAGTCTGATCATTTCAACTGACCAAAACGTACGAAAAATAAATATCGAATCGGATAATTAAATAATAAAACATGTCGTGTGTGTTATTTAAGTAAAATAATCAAGCACACTTCTTTTCACGTGTAACGATTATAGAACGATGTACGTCGCAATACAAAAAAGACGTCAAAATTTGCCGACTTCGACGTTACCAAAAATGACACCAACAACGTACGCCACGTCTTTCCATTTTTTAGTTATTTATGTACGGAAGCGTATAGGTATCATTTTTTGTTGTTATATATTTCAATTAAACGATTTAAATATATCAACATCCTGTGATATAATTCGTCATTTTCAAGTTTTCTTGTCGTATGTTAAAATTATATTGATATATGTAAGTCAATATCTTATTGTTGATAATTTTTGTCGAGATCTAAAAATCAACATTTTATTTTAAACGATTGTTTTATTGACAATTTATTTTTATATCGAGGTATAATCGGTATTTTGCCATAATTTTGATACGAAATGTCGACTTTTATAACAACAAAAAATGATACCTATACGCTTCCGTAATTTCGTATCAAAATTATGGCAAAATACCGATTATACCTCGATATAAAAATAAATTGTCAATAAAACAATCGTTTAATATAAAATGTTGATTTTTAAATATCGACAAAAATTATCAACAATAAGATATTGACTTTCATATATCAATATAATTTTAACATACGACAAGAAAACTTGAAAATGACGAATTATATCACAGGATGTTGATATATTTAAATCGTTTAATTGAAATATATAACAACAAAAAATGATACCTGTACGCTTCCGTATTTATGGAAGTCTATTTCTGTCATCGTGATAAATAAAAGTCGCGAAAGATTATCTCGAAAAGTCGTGATAATTGGTGTATTTGGTCGACGTAAATGACAATTTCATCTCAAAAAGTCACAATAATTTTTCGTGATAGTTAAGATAATTATGTCCACCGTTCGAGTTAATTATCACAACTTATAGAGAGTCATGCCAATATGTAGCTTCGACATAAATATTTTCGCAATAGCTTTTTACCAATATCACGACATTAGAGCTAATTATTGTGACAAAATGGAGACATGTTATCTCAACTTGTCGTGAACGTATTGATATCTGTCGACATAAACTATCGCAATTTTATACTTTAAAGTTATGAAAATGCCAAGTAGTGTCAGCTACAAAATGTTTGCATTGTGATAAATCATGTTGACTTTTTTTGTGAAATAACTTGAATTGTTGACATATTATTTCGACGAACGCGAAATTTTTCGCGATAATTTACCGTTACTTACCACGAAAAACTAGCTTTTGTCGAGTTATTAAGTCAATAAATCAAGTTAATTCATGAAAGAGTCAACATGATGTATCGCAACTCACATGTTTTGTTGTTGACACTACTTGGCATTTTCACAACTTTAAATTCTCAGATTGCGATAGTTTATGTCGACAGATATCATAACTAAAACAAAAGTCATGGTTTTTGGATTCGACAGAACCGGCAAATTCTTAAAATTCTCTTATGGAACCGCTGACATTGAAATTGTTAAAGAATTCAATTATCTTGATATTGTCTTTACCAAAACCTGTAATTTTGGTATGGCAAAAAAATCATTTAGCCGATAAAGCTCCTAGAGCTATGTATGAGGTTCTTACATTGGGACGACTCTATAAACTTCCAATAAGTATTCAAATTGATTTATTTGATAAAATGGTAAAACCTATATTACTTCATGGCTCTGAGATTATTGGATGTGGTATTAATGATGTATTAGAGAAAGTTTACTTGAAATTATGTAAAATTCTTTTAAATTTGAAATCTTCCACTCCAAGCTATATGATATATGGTGAGCTGGGTAGATACCCACTAGAAATTGATATAAAGTTAAGGTGCATTGCATTTTGGGGAAGACTTGTATCAGGTAAACAGATAAAAAATACAATAAACCAAGTGCCATTTTAAATAAGTGCCATTTTAACCAGGTGCCATTTTAACTATTTACATAGGTACCGTTTTGTCCAATTGCCACTTTAACTAGCATCCGCAAAAAAAGTATGAACCGGAAAACTGGTCGTAGCTTTAGGCATTTGGGAACAGTTTTACACTTTGCTTAAACACACATTTGTTCACATTATCTAAGTCAAAAAGACGCTTCAGTATTTCCACATGTAAACTATTCATGTTTCGCAATTTTCAAAGTAAAATATGAAGAGATTAGCGAAATCTAGCGAAAAAGCAGCTAACGGATCCATTATTGTGACTTCAATCAACAAAGCATTTTCTGCTGATTCTGCTTGGGAAGACAAAGTAATTATTTCTTGGCACTCATAATTTAAAATTTTGGCGTGCAGTATGTTCACAGGCGACTATAGGCGTCACTTACATGAGATATTGTTCAAATCTGAAATAAAAATATGTCTACAGAGTACAGTTTTATTGACATATTCCGATATTTAAAATGAGGCAATAACTTGCTCATTCATGAAACGGCTTTTCCGTGAAAACAATTGTGAATTGTTCAGATTCAATGACGTTTTAAATCCTGATCACATGTTCATATGGTCAAATCGGCTGTGATATTGTCACCAAGCTGATTTTTGGTTAAAGGTAGTTGACAAAAGCAAAAATTTTGTGTCAAAAATTCTTAAGGTTATTGTTCCTACTTAATTATTAATAATTAATTTTTTTTTTCAAATTTGTGAGAAATTGCACATTTGTCAACATACGTTGTAGAAATTAAAAAATACAATCATCAGTATTTTGTCAACAATTCACACTTAGCAACAAATATTGTGGAATTACAATCAAATTTCTGGTATGGAATTATAAAATTCTTCGTTGATTGTGCATATCAGTCACAAATACTGGTTTTGGTTTTTGTATACCAAGAAACGCATAACAAATAAAAACAATCACTAACAATAAAAAATGGCTAAATAAAATTATGATTATGATTAAATCAAAAATGGGCTTGAACTGATACCAATTATAGTCCAGATAATCTTGACATTTACTGAGACATCTTTATAATCTGATATAGGGTTTGTAAGTCTCGTTCTACTTTCAGTTTTCCTTGTGGAATTTTAGATGTAGAACGTATTGAAATCCGAAGGCCAGTCTGCATTTTATTGTTCACTTCCGGGAAATGAAAACGCTGTATCACTATGCAAAATTTTCTACTTCTATGCTTTTCTTAACATTTTTATTCAGTAGAACAAGATATTTGTCATTTTTATCAGTATTTTTTCACAAAAATATATTTTGCTTTTAACATTGAACTCAATGCTATGTTAATGACAAATCTCTGTGCATTTGAATGGGAGATGAGGACCCATTCTCATGAAATCACAGTCACGTGACGAGACTTACATACCCTATTGCCTCCCAAGACAGCAGGCTCTTGCATAGAGATAATTTAGAGATATATGGGCCTATAGCCTTTCCGTTAGAAAAATCACAAAACTGGACATACCCTGCTCCTTCAGCTATATTCCAACTAAGTTTGAAATGGGTGAACTGTACATTTGTAATCACCAGTTTATTGTGAATGTTTTTCCTTTTTATTACAAAACAACGACTACCTTTACATCAAATTTAAATACCCATTTTTTAACCTTATTCACCAACAAAATTCCTCTGAGATTTTCAATATTGATACTTGACATCTTGTGGTTTTTTCCATTTCCTTTGCAACTTGTTTTTGGTGCAATCACAAATTTGGATTTTTCTTAACAAAGAACAGGGACCTGGGCTTGTGGATCATGTCATCAAGGTCAGGTCAAGAGGTGTTGACTAACGTATTCAAAGCAATTCATCATTCCATATAAGGAATAATATTCTTGTTGTGATTTACTGTGCAATCTAAAAATCGGTGTATACATTCAAAATTAGATTCATATTTTAATATTGATTTTCAACCTACAATGAAATAAACATAACTGATAAATGATTTGCTATGTGAGAGACATGCTTTACTAAATTGGATGATAATTTAATGCACATATGACTAAGAATTACAACTTTGCACTAGAACAAGATTACACGTAAACAATAATGACACCAATGGCCCTTGTCATTCATCCATCCCTTGAGAGATCAGCATTTACAATCATAATACTTTTCTTTGAAATTTAATAAAAAAATATCTAGGCTATAAGTATAGAAATAGAAAATGTCCATCAATTGTTGTCTTGAATTTTTATCGGGACAGGTGCTTAATGTTTTGACCGCTGCAGTGGGGTTAACCCACTGTGCCATGGTTGACAGACAGGGCTTTAAAAAATTCAAGGAAAGCTGTCCATTACTCCAATATTTTGTGGCTACCTTTTCATTTACTTCAATGCAAAACTTGGTAAAGTACATGTAGGTGGTAAACATTGAGATGTAGCGGGTGGATACTCACGGGGCATCATTGATACGCCACTGCTTTCCAGCATAGAAATTTTATAATTTATATAAAGATTGTATGCTTAAAGTTATGGGATATCATCATATTTCATTGGCATGCCTTGGGTTGTTGTTGTAGAGTTTCTTATCTTTTTTTGAAAGCAGTGGACAGAGAAACAAAAAATGATTTACTTTACATATTTTATTTAGAAAATTAGTCCATGAAACATATAAGTTACTTAGGTACTTGCACATTGTATTTTAGTCCAGATAATCATGACATTAGCTGAGGCATTTTTTTAATCTGACAGTTATGTCAAAGGGAGGCAACCAAGCAAAATAAAAATTAGCCACACTAAACCGCATAATTGTTTGGATTAATGTATGTCCTGCCATACAATTTTTCAAGCAGGATTGTTATTGCCCATAATTTTGTTCACGGAACTATATCTCTAAGATCATGTGAAAACGAGCATAGCCAAGTGGTTATTACATCTTCCCTTAATGTTCCCCAATATACATTGTACATTTGTACATGTACCAACACAAAAAAGTTTTTAAGTTACGTACAGAAAGTAATATTATAAAAAAAGTGAGATCCTTACAGAGAAAGTTTAAATAATCTCTATTCCAAACAGTTAAAGATGATATTTCACAA
The DNA here is from genome assembly GCA_037379345.1 of Perna viridis. NCBI lineage: Eukaryota > Metazoa > Mollusca > Bivalvia > Mytilida > Mytilidae > Perna > Perna viridis. The sequence continues at coordinate 26,912,177 of CM074515.1, forward strand.
TAAATAAAGTCATCTTTTCTGAAAGTCTTGGGTCTTTTCAGATTTTTTTTCTAATGAAAAGATGTGAATATGATCTGTTTAAAAAGTTCAGGAAAAGTTAGATGTACACAATGCACATAATGTCTTCCTCTTTGGATTGCTTCACTTGCTGTTGTCACAAACTATACCCACCTTGGAAAAAATTTAGCTCCCATTGTATTATCCTAACAAAGGCATATTTTTTTCTGAAATAGGTAAGGCAATCATTTTCTTTCTGGAATTTACCTTTTTTTAGTTTTATTTTGACTACTTTTTATTAACTTACACACAGATTATACACTTACAATACATACATGTAGATCTAGGTTCAGTGTGTTTTTGGTATTGGGAGGTGGTACAAATGTAAGTGAGACCTGTACATGCAATTGTTTAGAGTTCAAGTGGAAGTTTGTGTTATTCTTTTGAGAAATTGCTCACAGTTTTAGTTATACAAGACTTTTCATGAATTTATAGTCATGACAACTGTTATTTTCATATTGACAGGATGAATTTCTTGATGTTGTGTACTGGATGAGACAGATATTAGGACTCATTCTTGGTATTATTTGGGGTCTTATACCCCTGAAAGGAATTGTAGGTTTGATATTGTAAGTATATACATGTAGAAGATTTCAAGGTGTATCACAGTTGTATTATTTTATAAACATTCATCAGATAGGATATTTCCAGTATCAATTATGAGATGAGTGTTTCTTTTTATACCCTACCACAAGAAGTAGTGAGGTAGTATGTGATACCCTTTAAGTTGGGTGTCCAACAGTGTCTGTCTCCCGGCAGTTTCCATATCATAGCTTTAGAAGATATTTAAGGATGATTTCAAAAGTATATTTATTGAGTATGGTAAAATACAGACCAAGTTTGAATTTCAGTTTGATCTGATTATTAAAACAAAATTTACAGCCGTTTTAAGTTGTTTTTCCCCACAAAATTTTTTGAAACATGGCAGGGTATCATTTATTGTCCCGTTATATGCCATATTTTAATACTTCATATACCCAGTAGTATTTAGAGAACTATGAAATTTGCATTCGTAACTCAGTACTCATGTGACCCAAATATTATTTCCTAGACACACACATATATATATATATATATTCCCTGAATTTCAGATTTTTTGCCATAAATGTAGGCATAGTTTATGTTTACTACAACAGTTTCCAAAAAGTTGATGATGAAGAGTATGGTGGACCATCAGAGATATTAAAAGAAGGATTAATGACTTCATTTTCCACATTTCTTGTAAGTGTTGAAAGATTTTTTTAATGATGTACTATGGTTCACCACTCAGTACATGTATCTATCTGTCGCTCCACTAGACCACTAGTAATACAATTAATAAAAAAAATGCTATAAGTATTAAATATAGGAATAATGCATTTATACTGGTAAATATTGTTTCGACCATATATTATATTACACAAGCTTGCGAGTGCAATATAAAACTTTTGGAGGGATAATATTTACCAATGAAAATGTAATGACAGTTTTATTGTATATGCTATGTAAAGGGCCTTTTGATTGGATTAAAACATATTCCATTCTATTCTATATTTTTGGTAATTCGAGCATAATCCCTTTGATTCGTACTTGCTGACAATGCTTGGGTCGGCAAACTGACATGATACAAGAAATATTGGTCAGTTTGCAATAATCATGTGCCAATTACCCACGTAGGGATCTTTTTTGGGGGGGAAACCAATGAAATTACTTTATACTATGATGTTGCAATGACTGGCAAATTTGTACCTGCAACCATTACTGAAAATAATCTTTTGTAAATTATTCAAAAGAAATACAATACATGTACAACAGTCACAAATCTCTTCCTAAAATGGTATAAAAAAACCAATATGGTATACTTTCTAAAAGCCTGAATTGAGATTTGTGGCATTTTACATGTACATGTAAATCATCTGCTCTGGTGCTGAAGTAAAATAATGTGGATAAACCATGATGCTCTTACGAGTTATGTAGCTGATGTTTATCTTGTCTTGCAAAGTAGTTACTGTAAAGTGCTATTTTAAAATAAAACATAGCACATGGATGGTAACCAGAAAGCTGACAATGTTTATTGTCTTTTGGACTTCTTGGCAATTCTTACAACATACACGAGAGTGACCTTATTTTTCAGGAGAACTGACAAAATCCTTACTCACCAATGTAGAATTTATAATAAATCCTTAAAATAATCCTGATAAAAATGCACAACTAATGTTAACAAATTAATTTTGTGGTATGTCAACTTTCCTTGTTTCATTACTTCATTAACTTTCGCACATGCTAAATTTTTACTGGACCATATCGCAAGTCATGACATTCAGTGGTCATGAGATAAAATAATCCCTATTTAAATTATGCTGTTGGGTAATATCATAACATATTTCAGATAATGAGCATCGTTTTCTTTCATAATTTGCAGACTACCGATAAAAGGAATAAATGACATTTTGTTTTAGGTAGTGACTTCATCACGGTTAATATTGGGGCTTGTCCTAGCATGTTCACCTGAAGTGACTGTGATAAAGTCACTATCAAAAACAAAATGCCATTTATTCAAATATAGTAAGGATGAAACTATTCATCATGACATCGATGAATCACAATTCTTTGGTCATGATACGATACATTTGACTGAGGTTTTGATATGATTTGATTCAGGTCAAAACACAACTTTTTTTCAAACAGTTTCTGAAATTACTATGCAATAGTAAAGTAGGACATGTTTTGTGAGGAAAAATTCATTAATCTTTGTTAAGTATAAGTGTTTGTAAGAATTGGGCAAAATGGGAAAAATCAGAAACATGCATGTCAAAAACTCACCAATCTGACAATGTAATTTCACTCAAGGGTACTTTCTCTATTTGAAAAGACCATTATTTGATCTCTGCATCACTGGCTTTGAGCAGAAATTTTTCAATAGAATAAAAAATTAGGTTTTTAACAGAGTTATCAGCCCTGGAAATGTTCTTAATTAGTGCATTTCAGTGAAATTGTAATTCAATGGTCCAGCATAATATGGACAATCTTGTCCGTTTTCCTTGATTCTGATGGTGCAAATAGTCAAATTACACTATCAAAACAAAGTTTTTTCATACCATGTTTCACCGACTTCCAGATTCTTACAGAGACTGACACTGAAGATCAAAGTTGTAGACCAAGTTCAACAAAATTTTTCATATTTAAATGTATTGAATATTCTTTATTCAAAATTGAAAAAAAAATATATATATAGGACAGCATGCTGTTGTGTATCGTATTGAAATGTCTTGTATCAGAAATGTATCATAATGACATACATTTTATATAAACATAACATTTGAACAGTAAGTTCTGTGGGATAAAATTTTCCATGTGCCATTGATATCATAGGAACTGCCTGGTTTCTACATAGACAGTCTCTTAATATCCATCTGCAGTTTTAATAACAAATAAAATAGATTTTGGAATGATCTGCATCCACCATTTTGTGTTGACACTTGAAAACAGTGCAATATTTGCAGCGTAAATTTATGAATACTTCAGTTCTTTTCTAAAAATGATATACTGCATAGTTATTTCCCAGGCCATTACAACATTTATTATCAAGCATTTATTTCTACATTTATACTTCAAATATTACCATGTACATGATGTATGTAAGCCATTGTGGAAGGTTTCTCCTTTCAATTTTCGACTTTTGAGACTTTCAGAATTATGGGGACATGTAATAATTTGCCAAATAAACAGACATTGAGCATAAGTATAATGTTCAACAACTGACATCAGAGTAAATGCCATTCAAATTATAACATATTTGTTCACATGCCAGTTTTTTTAAAATGAAAATAAAGTAATAAGGATGATTTTAACATTTGTTCAAGCCAGGACAATATGATGGAGTTATTTTTTTTTCGTCTTTTTTTTGTTTTTATTTTATTGGTCTGGTGAAAAAAATGGCTTTATATATGACACATTCAAATGAGATATGGGAGAACCAACAAATTTATTTTAGTTGGCCTAAGTGGGTGGCCTCATGAATATTAAATATATATTGGGTATGAAAAATAATATTGTCAAATCAATAATATGATTTTATCTTATTTTATTCATAAAATTTTGAGTCAGATTTAGGAGAATGGAAAATTGGTTTCTTCATCATATGTAAGATTTATTTTTATGGTTTTTTGTCATTGTAGGTAGCATGGATCCTGTTATATTCATCTTTACATACAGATTTATAACAAGAATTTAATTAGAATTTCATCGCATCATATTGTTGGATATAACTATATCCCATGGAAATCTTCACTTTGAACAACCAGCATTTATATCACAGCAACAGTGTAAAAATCAGGATTATCTGAACAAAGGCAATTTGGATTTTTTTACCCTGTAAAAATAGCCGAGGCCAAAAAAATAAATATCTGTTTATGGTAATATCATAACTGCCAAATAAATTTTTCTGAGGTTGACTTTCAAATATTAAAGACCAGAAATACACTTGGAAGATCATTTGTTTTGTTTACAGCAAAATTATTATATCAATAGTAGTAATCAGGTGTTCCCTATGTAATAAATTTTGTATTTTCACTTTCTGACTTTTTCCCACCAACAGTCAAAACATAAATATCAATCCACCAAACACAAACTTTAGAAATGTATTGAAAATAGCCAAAAAATAAATTTTCAGGACAATCTATATAATAAAAGGGATAACCAATTAGTCATGAATAACCAAAATTTTATTATTCATGCCAAGAACACTTGAAAATGTAACTTGTCTAATATGGGTGTTCTTTGGCCACTCCTAATCATATTTTGGTTAATTGCTCTTTCCAATTAGTTATCTTATTATAAAACAAAGTTGTCACATTTCCTAATAGTTTTTATTGCAACATAAATTGCATTATTCTAAGATCTTTAAGATTGTCACCATAAACAGATATTTTTTAAATAAGTTTGTTTGCAGTTGTTAATCTATTTTTGTGGTTTTCGAACTTTTGAATTTGTAACAGAGAAATATTTGTGTATTTTAATAATCTTATAAATATGTGAATGAAAATTTATTCCAACTATATGGCATAAAACTTTCTATGGAATGAAAATGACATCTGATTTCATGTCCTTAAGATTATGAAATTGATATTTTAACTGCTAGGTTAACATGTATGATACATGTATGATACATTCTAAATTAATTTGTTATATTATATTTATTGATTGTTAAACAGAAATTTGATTTTTAATTGGAAAGAAAGTTTAGCTTCTTTCTACATTTTACATGTTTTTCTACATGTAAATATGGACTGTACATTTTACATGTTTTCTACATGTTTACATGTACTCTACATTTAATACATGTATATTTAATACATATTCAAGTTCACCTTTGCTGAGATTCTTCTTAACTTCATAACGGTACTGACTGTAGAATTGAATTTTATTATGTTTTTTTTTTGGAAATAACAATGATATTTGAGCAGAACTTACTTAAGAAATGACGGATACATTTTTGGTGTATGAAAAATTTTTATCAATTGTGCACAACTTTGGTTGAGGTTTAATTTCAAAAATATTTTAATCAATATTAGTATCCACATTAATTAACCAGTAAATTATTAAAAAACACATCACTATCATATGTTGAATTTGGTTTAAAGTATAAACAATTTTATTCTTATCAGAAAACATACCATATTTTAAGTCTTAAATTCAGTAATAAGTAAATCTATGTTTTTTGTTACTTTATCTGCTGAATTCAATTAACTTGAAATATCCTAATTTGCCATCCTAAGATATTTTTCTAATGTGCCTGCATTTCCCGTGTATTAATTCTACAGTTACCTCCCTTTGGTATATTGTTGACAAGACTGTTTACTATTAAGTAATTTTTGGGGGTCAAATTTGATTTTAAGCAAAAGTGGCACACATATCTACATATCTTTCATTCAAGATCATTATACCCCCACTCAACAAGTAGGTAGTAAATTGGAATCAATTTTTCCATCTATCTGTCTGGTCTTCTAGTAGTGGATAGCATGATTTCAAATTTAGTATGTTGTTTTATATACAAAATTATATTGGACTTATGTTATAAAGTGATTGGTTACTGTCTGATATCAGTTTCCTGTTTCATAGGACTTTCCCATTTATAACTATATAGAAGGAGTGGGGGTAAACCTAGCATGATGGGTGCCACTTCATGTTTGTCATATGTACAAAAGATTTTTAATATGGTGCAATTCAATTGTATATTGTTATAATAGTTATGTATTATGTCTATAAATAGAAATAAGAATTTATATGGAAGTATGTCTGTCTGTCAGTCTGTAGGAAATTATTGTCCATTTAGTAACTTGGAAGCTGCTTCACATGTATTTTTTAAATGTTGTTACTAAAAAGGAAAAGTTGGTGTAGAACCAATTTCACATGGCTCTCTTGACAGATAGGATGTCTGTTTGTCTCTTGTTCTCTCTGTAGACAATAAAACTGTTTCAGAAATTTCCATTACACTTTATGTACATTATTTGTGTTCATTGATTTAAGCTTTATTCAATTTTTTTTTCATGAATTTGCAAATTTGAGGGTTAATTATCTGTCCACTTGTAATAAATCAAAAGCCAGTTCGGAGGATTTATAAGACTTTGAGGGAGTAAGGGGGTAAGTGTATCATGTGCTTTAGTCCAGTTGTTTGGAGTAATCGTATTGTTTGTGACACTTATGTAGGAACTATATGAGCATGCTCACCTCCTCAGTTAGAAGTTTTGTCTTGTTGTAAAGTTCCTTATTCAACCTCAATATTTTGTCTTAAAACTATTTACACTAATTTTGTGTCTCTAGTCTGACTATTACGTTTTTAAAAAAAATATTCGGAACTCAACATACAATGATTTTGAAGATTAATTAATGACAGTGGTATCGTTAGATTTCCTTACTGAATATAAAGTGTACTTGTTGTGTATTCATAATAATCTAAAATGGCACATTCACATGTAATACACATTCATAAATGAAACATGGGCTTAAAGGAGCTTGGGAAGGATTTGCTTTTTATACCCCACCACACGATGTGGTTATGTATTATTATACCCTCCAAAAAGTTGTCTGGCCTTCCCTAAATGGTTTGCAGATAATAACTTTAAAAGATATTGTTCAACAGATCTAATTCAAACTTTGTACAGTTATTGTTGTAAAATACAAGTCAGGTGTGAATTTCAGTTTGATCAGATTATCTACTACCCCCAAAGATTGTTGCAACATGTCCGGGTATCATTTAACATCCCATTAGATGCCCTATTTTTTTTCGTTATGGTGTTTATGTGACCTCGATCAAACTTTTCGTATTTCTTATGTTCTTACATATCTGCCTTGAATTATTTATGGTCTTCTTCTTACATTGGACTTTTTGCCGCATACTCCAAAGACAGTTATAAAATTCACTTTCATATACTGTAGAGTTGTCTTATTTATATACATGTACCAAATGGTCTAGTTGTATTTTAATGTATAAGAAAGTCATTGGAGGGAATTGTATTATATGAACTTTATGTTGAGAATAAATTGTAAACTGTGTTAAACTTTATTATTGATTTCTGACAGTGTGTGCATGGTGGACATTATTTTAGGAGATACTTGTATGAATTTAGCAAAATTTTCAGATATTGAAGATGAAATTAAAAAATCTGTAGAAAGTTGCCAAAAACAATTTTCAACTGACCTAAAGACTGGCTCTTATTTTCTTGTGTTCACTGTGGACAATAAAATGTGTTGTGACCTGGTTTCATGGGCTGAGCCAGAAAATAATAAGGGGGTTTCCAATCTAGAAGATTATATTTATTAAACAGTGATGTTCCAAGCTATCATTTACTGATTTTTGCCAAAATTCTGTCTAGATTTAACATGATTTTCCTTCAAGTTTGGGATGGAACCACCCCTCATCTGCCACCTTGTGTACTAATCGTAAAATCAGAAGCATAGAAAGACTTGTGATGATTATACAAAGAAAGAAAGTCTGTAAATGAACTCTCGAGTAAAACATATTTTTTATTTATTTATTTCAAAAATGGGTGCTATCAAACATTTAATACTTACTTTTCTAAACTCTTCTACATTTTAATATATTAATGAAACAAATGACAATGGAGACATAACATGTATAGACTTATTCTATGTGTATTTTTTGAGTGTATTCTTTTGTGAAGCATGATACATAGCGTGATTGGGATACAAATCACGTTTCTTAAGAATGTTAATCATTTGCTGTTTAAATGGTGTGCAAAATCTATTGAAATAAAAAAAAGTATGTATTGAAATATAGAGATGATTATGTATTTCTATATGAGCTCAACTTGATAACTTGAGAAAAGATGTAAAGTAAATTATAGAGTTATTCAGTGAAGAAACATGAAGCATTCAAATTGCATAAAATGGTGAAAGTTATTGATAACATAAGATAATGAAACAATGATTAATTCAATGGGACATCAAGATATAATAAGAATATTTTGAGAAATCTTGAATTTGAATTGAATATACCACATACAATTACTGCATCCTAACCGGTCTTCCGCATGTTACAACAGACTTCACTTCCTTGTCAAATTGTATTGGAAACAATTGTAAAGAAAAAAATTAATTTTGCCGTAAAATAATGTTTCTTTTGGAAATGTGCATATAATGTATAGTGTTGTTCTTAAAAATGATTACAACCAGAAATATATAAACCTAAGAAAACAAGCGCAATGTTCCATTTAAAACAAATCTCCAGTCATACAATTCCCCAATGTAAACTTATGAGATGTCGTCCTTACTGTCACGTGCATTCAAGTCAAGGATGCATAGCAATAGGTGTATCCGGAGAATGTAGCTCACAAGGAACTTTCTCCTTCTCCTCCACATCCTCTTCGTGTATGATTCTTATCTTCGCTTTCTTGCCAGGATGTTTCTCCGTGTCGTAATCGCTCGCTAGGAGGAATTCCATAGCTTTGTTTAGTGAAGCATTTGCAGCAAAGAGGTTCTCGTACATTAATCCGGCCAGAATCCCACCAAGTAATGGTCCCAACCAGTAGACCTTAAAAAAACAACAGTGATGGTCACCTGTTTGTGCGTGTGTGTTGAGAACTAATAATAATTACCTGCTTTGGTTAAGAGTGTTGAGAAAACTAAATACTGGTAGTTCTAAGGCCAGCCTTGAAAAAAATGGTCAAATTGCTTTTTTCCCTACTCACAACCATTATATTATTTATGAAATTAGCAAATTCGGGATTTTCAACATCAAAATTATTCCAAAAAGGGGAATGGGAAAGATGTTAACAGATAAGAACCGCTTAGGTATAAGGGTCGCGAAAAATTGGACACTTCGAACTGAGTCAACTTTATCCTGTGTCAAACGTTTAATCGCAATCAAATTCTAGTTAGCCGCAAATGATATTGGGTCGAAGGAGTATTTAAAACAAGTCCTTGCATACGAAATGTTAAAGTGATGTATACAAACCTTTTGTGGGAAAAAAATGTTAATTATGTCAAATGCCGGTAAAAATTAGCAAATGATAGCCTGAAAGCCCCTCTTATATGTCCGGATCGAACCGTCTTATACATTTCTGAATCCATCGCTGTATAATTCTGCAGGTGTGGTTCTGGCCAGGTTCAGTTGGCACCTTTTGTACTTACCCAGTGGCTAGTCCAAACTCCCGAAATAACGGCAGCACCAAAACTTCTTGCAGTATTCATCCCAGCTCCAGTCATGGGAACCTTAAACCAACAATATTTACTTTAAATAGTAGTTGCCTATCCATTATACTTAGCCTTCAACAATAGAGAAACTATGCGTGTCATGATGTTTCTTGACATCAGTATTCCTTGATTTACCTGCATTTGTCATTGCTTTATATGCTTGTTAATAAAAAAAGTCCGTATTGTTTACAATTATTTAATACTACTGGATGAAAAACCTTTGCAAGTATCAAGTCAATATTTTCCAGTCAATTCGGTAGACGATTCTTAAAACGATGTTATTTCATTTCAGAACGCAAATTTGTAGCCACATAGAAACCTTGTTAGAAATGGTTAACCAACATTAAGCAATTCCATTAATGCTGGGATTGAAGTATTAGAGGTCTTATCAGTTTGAATTAACGACCTTATACAACTGCTGGACTGTGTTGCACTGATAGTATGATCATTAATTACCAATTAACCCTCAGAGTTAACCACGATTTGTTTGCATCCGACTGAAATGGTTGAAGCATAGGACCGATAGTTCAGATTCTTAAAAATACAATGGGCATTATATATGATACGCTGATATTTATGACCATATGCTTACTGTGTACAGACGGCTATATCGTTGAGGAATACTAGTATGTAAAATGTGTTAATATAATAATGAACAATTGTATTATTTTTCATCTTTTGTGTCCTTTAATTTACGCCCAAACAAATGAATACGACAGAGAGATTGCGCAATGATCGTATTACGAGTTATAGTTTTAGGTCAAAACAAATCAGTGGCGGATCCAGGATTACAAGTTGTTGGTAGAATTTGTGAAAAATCTAAATTTCATGCTAAAAAATTTAATTTCCCAATTTTAGGCGGTGGGGTCGGCGAACTCCCCTTCTGGATCTGCCACTGCAAATTAGGACTTCGATTGGATTGATTTAACTAGAAGGAAGGGTCCACTCTATTGGGCACATATGACGTCCACCTTTCTAGAGATAAATACACTTAAGGAGGTAGACCTAGGGTAAAGGACACAACTCTTAAAAAAATCATTGAAACGTTTGTATTCAGCACTTTACATCAATCTTATGTAAGCATCTAATTAACTTGGATTTATTTTATTCTGCTTCAAACGAAAGCTTGAGAGGCTTCGGTGAAATTAAATATGATGCAAACATATCACTGATTTCACGAGTTATGTCCCTTACCCTAGGTCTACCTCCTTTATCTAGCGATAATGGCCGTTTAAACACAACAACCAAGAGAATTGATTTGCACTTACTAACAACAAAGACAGAGAGGTCGAAATAACCTATGATTACCCATTGACTCAACCAATAAAGTGTAGGGTAACTTGTACATAAATCGTCAATATCAATATAAACCACTCTTTATAAGACAAAATTTACCACAAACTTCTTATCCCATTTAAATTCAATCACACTTCAAAAACTTTATTATGTACACAGATTGGAGAAGTGCAATTTATTAGTTTTCAACAAAAGTTTATGACATTTCCATTTAAACTTTGCCCGGACAGGGGAAGGCGATTACATAATTCTATAATCTTAGTGGCCAAAATGGGTTTATAAGACAAATAACACCTTACTTTGAAGTGTATTTGTATTGCAGTGATTTGTATTGCATGTGCGCCTTCGATAGTAAGAGAAATACATAAAGGGCAATCATTGTCAGAGCGAAAGATCTGAATTTCGAATACCAAGATTTAACAAAAAGGCGGAGACAATACATCAAACAATAAACAGGAACCGAAAGAAAAAAAATTAGAAAACAACCCCCCCCCCCACCCCAAAAAAAAAGAAACAGTTCAAAAAGCAACCAGCGGATTTTCAATCCCCTTAAACAAGCCCGGGAATAAAGACCAGGTGCACCGGATGCTGATTTTTCCTCTGTAAGATCTCTTTCAAAATGATTAGTGAAACATTTTTCCGAACATGCAAACGGCAAAATTTCGCCCCAAATGTTATAGTACATCGTTATAAGCATTAGATCATTTCGATTTCTCTAATATATTTTCGCTGGTTTAAGAATCACTATCTATTTTACAATGGGCTATATATAGCATTGAATGTGTAATTTCATTATTGGTATAAAGCACAGGCCCTTGTGAAGAAAGATAATTGTAAGCTCTACTATTGTCTGACGATCTTACAAATACAAATAGGGCGACATGTTGCTCGTCGCATTTTCAATGTGACGGGGATGATATACTGCATTGTACATTTACATTTAGTTCTTTATTTTCGATCGTGTGAAATGTTAACAGGTCAATAGATCAACTAGAGCAGACGAGTTGTTTACATTTTTTTGTAAATTATGAAACATATGCCCTTGATAATTCAGCGGACCTACTAGTATGCAACATACGCTGTTTTGCTCTTAACAGTAATTTAGTTTTCTGGCATCTTTTTATAGTATTCATTTCTCATTTGTCATAAATCTGATGACGATATTATACATAAAATTATTTTTATCACCAATATTCTATTTTCTGATCAAGATGTTCGTCGCGTTAACGGATATAATAAAAAAAATGCACTAAATTCTCGATGTGACACATAAAAAGTGCCATTTAAGTATGAGACTGCTTGATATATAAATGGGAGGAAAAGAGCAACAAGTTACAATATTTTTTTTAATTTTGTTTATCTTTCAGCGTTTGGGTTGGTTATGTATATAATACTACATGTAGTTATGGTCAGTTATAAAAAGCAAATTATTCATGTTCTAGATTAAATAAACAACAGCATTAAATGATAACAAAGAGAATACAATACACTAATTAGTCGATCGGCAGCAAAATGCCCATTTGAGGGTGCTACATTAATTTCAAGACATATTTCATTACCCACGAAAGTATACAAAAATAAATTTTTTTCACTTATTTCTAGTATACTAGACCAAAAGAATAATATGTCTGTTTCCTGCTACCCTACCTACCCTATCTTTTGTGCCTACCAAATATATTGTTTATGGAATTATGGCTCAAGTACTTAAATCTAGTTGGTTTCTCCGTTAACTCCGTGCTAAATGTTTTTTTTTTCTGAAAAATGAACCTACCCACCCTGCTGGTAAGAGGAAACAATGCTATATATATATATATATATATATATATATATATATATATATATATATATATATATATATATATATATATATATATATATATATATATTTGCCTTACAAAATTTAATTTCGCGAATTTTACTTTACACAGTTTGTCTTGCATAGAAGAGACTTAATTAATTTATACTCACTGCAAACAAGTGACAGAATGTATAGGCTATACCAATAGATAAAGGGAAGGAGCCTCTCAGGTCTTTTCTGTGTTTATCAGAGGCAGCAAACACCGTCAAAACCAATACGAATGTGATGAAGAACTCTACTCCAAAACCCTTTCCACCATTCATTCCATGTTGGAGAACTGTGGCACCAAGGTTCCCTGTATAGTTTGATGGCGTCACACCCTTCAGAAGTCCGGCTCCAATAACAGCACCAACACATTGCCCGACAACATACATTACCGCTCTTGCCAGACTAATACGACGAGTAATAAAAAAGGCCATGGTAACAGATGGATTTAAGTGACCTCCACTTACGTGGCCAAATATCCACACAAGAGTGGCTATTCCGAACCCCACACACAGTGATATTTGGACTATTCTGGCGGCATTGGAAATATGGTGTTCATTATTGTGGTCTTCCCACGCAGTGAATGACCCACAGCCTATCATTACTAACAAAAGAGTTCCTATAAGTTCTGCAATAACTGCTTTCCAGAAGCGGAGAGATTTGATATCATCGACACTTGTTACCATCCTGTACCGTACCCAGAAGTCCTTCCCGAATCCCAAGACTTTCGGGTTTGAATCCTCTGGAGTCATGAGTGGCGTTTTAAATCCAAAATCAGAAAATTTCTGTGGTCATAAAATAATTACTGGCTATCAGTTATCGTCGCGTCCCTCCTCGAACACTGTCCGATCCACGAAAGTAAATACATAAAATATCCTGATATTGGGAAGACCATTTCATAACATATTATACCGTCATTTCCAACAATGTATTATCTCCAAAGTATGGGATAATACATTGGTAGATTAAATAATCAAACTTACTAATAGGAAAATGTTGCCTCCCCATAGAATCACCCTATCCATTTCGAAAATAGACCTGGATCCAATTAATAACTTAGGCTGCATCTAAGTAAGAATTTTTTACGCCGCTATCTGGTTTCTATGGCTCAGTGTGGAGTTCTGTCGTACACTACCCAGGCTAATTTGCTAATGGAAACATGGTTCAATTGATTGATCATATAGGCATTAAAATGCACAAGTGTGAAATTCAAAATGGAATTAATTGCCAAGTGTACATGAACTAGTTTTAATTATAGAATGTTACCATTTATAACGACTACTATATATGCATGGGATTTCTAATTGTTATCTCTGCGATCGTTGCACTCGACAATTGAAGTTCGGTCAGGGTTTAGGCCACACCAACAGAATTTTGCATTTCCTTATTTGTTCTTCCTTGCATTTTGTCGCTCATTGGTCGAAAATCAAAAGTGCCAAATTTCGCGCTTCTTTTTTTCAAATTTGAAAGATGACGGTTTCAAAAGAGAAGTCATTTTTTTGGTATGGTTTAGTTACGAGTCTTCCTCTTCCTGAATTTCTTTTAGTAAGGATAAATGTATCATATTTTGTCGTGTCGTTAGTTTATTAGATTGTTGCCATTCCGTTATATGCTATTATTTAGTTTATTCAAGATTAAAGGGAAAGATCACCTTTGCATTAAGTTGGGCTCTTATGGTAAATCATACACACGTAAACAAAAATAAATAACCTTAAATGCAAAATGTGCGTTTTATAAAAATGCTCAAGGCTATGCAAAGTTCGGAATCCTTAAAATATAAGGGGATAGCCATCTTGCAGAACTCTTCTATCTGAAGGAAGATCATAGCCAGATTTTATTGATTTTTACCGATAGCTTCCGATTGGCTCGTGACGTCACTAAGTCGGTTTGGTACTGATACAAGTACTGCAAATAATATGTAAACAAAGAATATTCCGTAAATATTTCTATGATCATGTTTATCTAATCACCAAAACACGATGACTTGTCAAGCTTACGATTGCATGAATAATAAAAGAGAAATCTTCTGAATTTTTTTTACCAGCAACACGAACATTCTTCGGAAGTAGCCATACGATTTTCCTTACAAATACTTGTCACCTGGCTGCAAATCCCGTTGTTCGTCGATGATGTCTGACATTTGCTTATACATGTTGTGCCTCAATCTCTTCTTCTATTTATTTTGGATTGAAATTGCAGGGGAAAAGCCCCAAATTTGCGATTTCTTCGGACATCGTAATCAATTACCTGTTTACTTTCAGTTTCACTTTACAAACCGACTTCGTGACGTCACAGTTCAACTGGTCATGGTGGCGCCCATAGGCGCGGGAAATTCAAATTTCCTAATTATAAATCTCGGTTTATTAATTAAGAAAAGGATATTAATTTGTTTCAATTACAGATTACTTTCGATATTAATAACGTTCACAACAACATGGTATTTCCCTTTAATATTGGTAGCGGTTATCCCGCTTAATATCACGCCTTCTCTCCTGTTCTAGCATGTATTATTGGTGAGCTTAAGCACCGACCATGGGTTGGGGGAGGGCTGTGAAACACGTGTATTTGCAATATATAAATGATTGGTGTTTTTTAATTTAAAAAAAAAATAAACGTAATGTTTTCTATTTCCCAATTATCTAGGAAAGAAGATTTTCAAATAAATATACATGTATTTGATTTCGGATATTTCCTGAAATATAAATGAAAATTTTGCACTTGGGCAAAAACATTCTTATTCGACCTCATCAAACCTCAGGCTCCATCCCTGCTAGGATAAAAACGGTCGGTGCTATACGATGGTCTAAGATATAGAATCAAGCTTTGTTTCGATTTTAGTGTATGGCCATGAATAGTAAAATGAAAAAAAAAAAATAAAACAGCATTTTAGTACAATTTTTGTCCATTTAATGAATCTGTAATAAATTGTGACATAAAGTCCCTGTGCACTCAGTACTTAACACAGCCTCTTTGTGCACATCAGTACAGTACAGCGGTGGATTTAATTTGTAATTAGGAGTGTTTATTTTCACATCCAGTATATCCGATCCTATAGGATAGCGGAGTGATACATATTGAATCGGGTAGCGGTTATAACTCTGCGAAGGATGCTTTGATTACATTACACATTTAATACAAAAGCGCGAAACTGTACTATTTTGCGTGAAAGGACTGGAGTTTTACCATAACAAAATTTGTCTTGCGCTGCTGTTTTATATGTTGGAATCAGCTTTAATTCGTTCAGTTCAACAACACAAAATTTTCATAATGCTAAAGGGGGCATATGCGTGCTATAGGAATGCATACATGAAGGCATTTAGATTCAGATACTATAAATATTGAGGTGACGGTAGTCGCTTAAATTAGGCAGAAACCATTTGATTTTCGGGGGGGGGGAGGGTATGGATTTTTTACTGAGACAAACTTTTTTTTTCACCTTCAGCAAAAATAACTTAAAAAAAGTATTTTTCACCATCTATTGAAAACAATATTTCCTTTTGTCATCTTACTACTTTTTTCATGTTTTAAGTTAGGCAACATTCACCATCTATTGAAAACAATATTTCCTTTTGTCATCTTACTACTTTTTTCATGTTTTAAGTTAGGCAACAATTTATTTATTTATTTATTTATTTGGCATTTTAGGCAACAATTTATTTTGTTGTCATTTTTATTCTCTCCAGAGGAAAGTCAAGTTGTTTTTTTTCCACATTTTCCAGAAACAAACTTTTTCCAAGAAACCCATAGCCTCCCCCTAGAAAATCAGAGGGTTGCCGCCTTATCTTACATTTTTAAATTAATTATAAACACTTCCATATAATATTTAATTTGCAACACTTGTTTTTATATAATTTTGTTTGTCTGTAACTTATTCACTTTTATTTTTCAGTCATAGTTAATAGTGCTTGGTGTATTTTCTTGTAGTGTTTTTCACATAGTGTATAGTAGAGTCTATATAAGCTAGCGGAGTGATACATAGGTAAATCAGAAAGCGGTTATAGGTCTGCCGAGAATCATGCAAATCAAACCGCAGAGTAGAAAGAACAGTTTTTATTACATGAAACTACTTAAACCTGAATAAGAAAAAAAATCTGTTTGATGCGTGAGTTCTTTTACTTGAATGAGGTTTCTAAGACCCAGTAACCGGAAATAAAGCAGTCTTTGTCTCAGAACTTCTTACAGTTATTGCATCAATTGGTTATTGATAAGTGCTTATTAACGTACCTTCTTTGAAACTAAGTTGCAGTACACTTAAGTACCATAAATGATTGAGAAGACACATTTTCTTATATACAGTTTACGTTTTATTGTGTTATGGATATATTTTTGATGCATGCTTTATGATTAAGGTTACGGCCATAAATATTGAACTTCAGGAACAACCACTATCATTCACCAAGATGAATCACTCATATACAGCGAAACGTGTCTATACCGAACCATGAAAAATCCGAAATTCTAGCTTAACCAAACAATTTTGAAAGACCCTTTATATCAGTTTTATTTATTTCGAATCTTGGTAAACCGAACTGACCAATTCTAAAGTCCAAACGGAGTTCGGTTTGGACAGGTTTCATTTTGTTATAGCAATACACTCTATCATTGGTAAGTTTTTTTTCTAGAGGAGGTATTTGTGGGAAAAACGTTGTTATATTGATCACAAGCACAAATAGTTACTGAAAGTGCTACTTATGATTTTCCTATGAATTTTAAACGATTAATGGCAATGAAATATTCACAAGATTTTAAAATAGTCTTTTGAGGTTTCACTGTGAATGCTCTTGTTTATCTGCTGTGAACATAGGGACGTGTTCTTCCGTTTTATTAAAGATGTCACTTTCGTCAGATCCAGCTATGATTTTTATCTTTTGTTCTTGGGCAGGAAAATCTTCTGTGTCATACTTGCTAGCCAATAAAAACTCCATGATTTTATTTACCGAAGCATTGGCTGCAAATATGTTTTCGTACAGCAGACCGGCTATAGAACCTCCCAAAACCGGCCCGATCCAGTATACCTGAAAAGAATTTAATTTTGAAATTTGTTGCACAAAAATCATGTTTTCTTTAGTTGGTGTTTACAAGTAACATGTAGTGTATTATTCATATAATTGAAATTATGCAACCACGCAAACCGCACTTTTTCTAATTTAATTGCTGCCAATTGAGTACTACTGACTGTACAGTATACTCAACCGTCACAGCATAGGATTCCGAATAGGATAGGCGGTATTTTTATTCCATGCATATGTCAAGGATTTTGCGTCTATATCACAGAAAATACAATAAAAATAGATTAAGACCTGAATTCGATGGTACACATTTCAATACCTAAAGGCTTGAAACGCCACGGATTACCGACTTTAATCGAAATTTTTTATACCGTGTTTATCGCAATGTCAATAGGTACAAAGTGTTTTATTATAAGTCTTCGCGTTTTTAT
Organism: Perna viridis; assembly: GCA_037379345.1. Lineage (NCBI taxonomy): Eukaryota > Metazoa > Mollusca > Bivalvia > Mytilida > Mytilidae > Perna > Perna viridis. The sequence goes on from CM074515.1 coordinate 26,930,506, forward strand.
CGATATTTTATTGCTGATGTCAGGTGGTTTGGCTTTAAGAGATGTAGATGTTATAAATGAACAATTGTAAAGTACATGTATAAATACAGACCAACGACAACTAATCCTACTCACCCAGTGATTTTCCCAATTATCCATTGCTACAGCAGGTCCAAAACTTCTGGCAGAATTCATGCTTGACCCTGTCAGCGGAATCTGAAATTAGTTTTATTATATTAATATTTTTCGTGTGTATTGACAAAATACCTTTACTTTGATTTTCCTCATGCTACCAACAGACACCAAGCTCTTAAACCGGTACCTACCCCGTCATTTTGTTATGACGAAGAACTTCCATTTAATTTCGCTAAAATTATGAGATGCATCATACAAATGAAGAAAATTCACAGTTTCCATTGCATTTCATGTGAAAATCATGGGCCAGTCATGATACATAGGCGGTGCATTCCGTGGGGGTTGTGTTACATGCTGGGGTCGTCAGGCTATAATACGGAAAACCTGACCGCAAACCATGATGGTGCACCGTGTGGGGAAAGATGCCACGTTCCTAGCACGTTTAAAGAACCCTGTTGTGGTATTCGATAGGAGTAGGAACTTTGCGCTCCGCCACAGGAGGCTAAATTGCCCGACCCTACCCACCTCTCCCTATTTCCAGTGGCGATCAGAACTTTTCCGACCCCATTATCCTTGTGTCCCATCCCATTTTTCATGTTCATTTTATAATCAATTTCATGTTCATCGCCTGAATATAGCTGAAATATTGTGCTCGGGCGTTAAACCCATCAATAAATCAATCGATCAATCATTACATCATATATTTCAACTATACTTCAAGTGTGGTCCGTGAAATGGTGCGGTAAAGCGTATTCGATATAGGTCTAGGGTGCGATATAGGTTATGCGATATAGGTCTAGGGGTGTGATATAGGGTGTGCGATACAGGGTAAAAGATATTAAAGGTTTAAACAAACGCTTAAAATGCTTATACAAAAAGGTATATTTTAATATAAATACGTGATATGAATATATTGTATTCACGACTCGACAAGGTTATTGCAAATTAAAAAGCTGATAATTTTCTGCAAAATGCAAAAATTATATGATAGCGTGGTGAGAAGAATACCCTTTCTTGAGGTATAATTAGCTTAGTTCATATGACACACAAATTACAAATTAATATGAACACACGGACAACGACCAAAACACTAATTTATTTTACCACGGTTATAATTCTGCCAGTTTCGACAAATGAGGGATCAAAACAAAGGATGCACCCAGTATCACATAAAAACGTCAAATTAAAAATGTACGAACTACGTGTGTCACAATTAGTCACCAAAAACCATTCATCAACATGCAGTACATGCACATGAATGTTATATTTCTAAGGTACATGTATATTGCTCTCCGTCCTCATTTTATTGCTACCAAGAATACCAACACGCGTCTACTGTTAAATAATTTTCCACTCGAAACGTAACGAAATGTTGACAGTTACCCTTGAATACTGAAGTACTATCAAATCATGAAAAGTAAATGATATTATTGTCATTGAATGTTTGGATTATTATCAAAAATCTAGCTTCATATCCCTCCCATTATTCCGCATTCAGTTCAAGTATTGCTTTATTTTTTCAGCTGCAGAAAATTTAAAAGCTGTAAAAGACCTGGTTATTGTATACACATAAAAAAACGTAACTTTTTATCAAAATGAAATATGGGACAAATCGAACCGGTTCGATTTTAAAAAAGAGTATTTTTAAACCTCCTGATTAAGTGTACTTGAGACAACAGTCATAAATTTGTTTTAACTGAGAATCGTTCGATGAACAAATTGTAGAATTGGGTACTTCGACTTAAAAGCAACTACATACCGCTTAGGTAAAATTCGTCCACAAATAGTAAGTAAATATATGTACATGGGGTCTATCGTGTTACCAAAGTCGATATCACTCCATTAACAGTGTATCGATGAATAGACAAATGATGGTTAAGAAAACTGACAACAAAATACACAAGCAAAAAGACACATGAAAATAAAAACAAGAAAAAAATTAAGAAAAAAAAACAAGAAACTATAGGAAAAACACTTGCACTTGATTAGGACCTAGTTTTATGCTGTCAAGAATTGTCACAAGGAAAAAAATACTGATATTGAAGCCCGTACCCTTGACCGAATTTCTAACTGACTTCTAGATAAACATTTGATTGTTTATCAGAACTTTATTTAAGTGTTGTAGTAAACTATCTAGGTTTTGAGAATCCTGATAACTGAACCGTCAATGTATACCTATCAGTCAAACTCAATGATACACGTAGATAATACATGTACTTGTTTTACATACTCATCTTGGTTCACATTCCTCCCCAAAGTGTCTCCGTAAAATCATGAAATTTGATTTGACGGTGGCAACAATTTGACCTCGGATTATCACTGACGTCTTCATGATTTAACCCTAGAATGATATCCTTGGCCAGAAGAGAGACCAAGGGTGCCCACCAGCAAAGCTATTTACCCCCACTCGCCTATACAGAGGCGACATATGTTGACCTTCCATAGCGTTTTTTTTTGGCTCAGCAAACACCTACGTTTGTTTCATTGTCAATCCGCAATGGCAGTGCTAGTGTATACATATGTATAAGGCATTTTATTGTAGTTTCATTTGAAATTTATCTCCGCTTTCTATTACAATTGTGTCTTACCATTCTATTGTCAGTTTAACATTCTTAGTTCTTTCCATCTTAGAGTTATGTTTTGTTCTGCTGTTCTATTGCAGTTTTTTTCTTTTTTTCAATTTATACGTTTTTTTGTGAGTGTAATTGAAGTGGTTTCCAGACAGTTTTCCTTCAAAACACATATTATGTAAATTCGTTTGAATTTCTCATATTCATTAAGCACTGCGTGTAGGATTATGTAGCAGTCTTTTTTTTTTTAAATCAGACAAGAGGTGATTCATGCACGTCGAAAAACCACCGAATTCAGTTTAATTTCTTATTCAGAATCAGTTACAGACCACATAACCAGTGATAGTTTTTCATTTGGTTGTTGCGCTTTTGGGATAAAATTTATATAGTTTATACATGAAATTGGCACTAAGAAAGAGTTATCTTTCTTGATTTTGTTCCATTTCGTTGATTTCATTGGGAGATGAATGTATGAATTTCTAGACAGTGTAGATCTGAATGGAGAAATAATTATATCATTATGCGAAAATATAACATATGTAGACTAAAATAAGCATCGTTTGTTTGGTGGGTTTCCCTTCGCCATTAATCACTTTACCATTAGCAGTGTCTGAATTTTATTTGGACTGTTACTTAAATAAAAGAGTGTTTACTAGTATAAACGATCCATGTTCACCTCATTTAAAGTGTATACGAAAATTAAGCAGCTTGCTGTATTTTCATTATAACAACTGATAATTAACGAACAGTGAAACCGGTTATTTAACCCAACTATTGATAACTATGCATCAGCACCCTGTTACATTCTCACGATGTTTAAAAAGAGACCGGCAAAAATATTGCCTGAAGAAAAAAAAATATTTATACACCATACGCTTCCAGTGTGGATCAACCAACAAATAATCCATTAACAAAATGCCCTTATAGAAAACTGGAACACCATTTAGCACCATGCTCTAGGCTTTTCGTAATAAAAAAAATGTAAGAAAGCCAAAATTATTGTAAACAAACTTTCAAATTTAAGAAAAGTGTATGCTATCGTGCTTTATCATTTATTATTATTGGGGGTAAAATTAATGATCTGGTTGGTACATTTTATAAGAAGATAGTTTTTACTTACAGCAAAAAGATGACACATTGTAACTGAGAGTCCAATTGTCATAGGAGCGGAGCCTTTGAGGTCATTCCTCTTTCCGTCGCATGAAGCAAAAACGGTAAAAACCAGCACAAAAGTTATCATGAATTCCACACCAAATGCTCTGCCCGCTTCCATTTCTTTATGTAATCCAGTAGTTCCTAAGGCACCCCATCTCTCATACGGTGTTACGCCCTTTAAAATAAGGGCACCAAGTATTGCACCGATGCACTGAGCTGCGATATAAAACATCGCTTTTGCAAGACTTATCCGTCTTGTGATGAAGAAACCGGCAGTAACTGCTGGATTGATGTGACCACCACTGACATGACCAATAGCCCAAACTATGGTGGCAACACTAAGTCCAAAACAAAATGCTATCTGAACAACGGGATTATTGTCCGTCGGTTTTTGCGGATCATCCCAGTTCAAGCAAGATCCGCATCCTACAAACACAAGGAGCAACGTACCAATGGCTTCGGCGATTACAGCTCTCCAGAAAAATATAGACTTCAAATCGTCAACGCTTGTAGCCATTCTTAATTTCACGAGTATACTGGAACTACTCATCTAGTCCTGCAGCCTGAAGCATAGCAATCTAAAGCAAAGGAGTAAATCTCAGTCTCACCTGTAAGGAATATCATTTGTGACAAGCGTGTGATAACGTACCTGTCGTTATCTATGCCTTTTATTTACCTTTTTACATAATGGTTTTAAATGTTTGATATGGAGGACCCACTGGTGAAAGGTTTTTGTGTTTCGCTGTGAAATTATTTATTTATCTACTACTGGGCAGTGGTCATCTAACCCTAGTGATCTGGAAATTTTAGGACATTTGGAAGTGTACCATGACATAAGAGACTGATAACTGTGTTTGTTGTACATGAAATGGGTCCCATTTTAGTTGGTCAGTTGTCAATATGCTCTCTAGCCAATGTTAATTATTTGTTACGTAATTAAAGATGACCTTTGCTATGGTGGCTATGGTTTTCTGTTAATACAATTGTGTGCTTGAATGCTCAGGAGTTCGGTATTTATATTTATTTTTCGTAACTTACTTAAGTTCATTTCCTTTTAAATCAGACTGGTCTCAATTGCAAGACATGAAATGAACAGTGATACATGAAGCTCCAACTCAGAAACAATCCATAAAATACACTTCATATTGCATACACAGCAGGGACGGGTCCAGAATTCAAGATTTGGGGGCGTATATAGAGCTAAAGGAATGTGCAGCAATGCAAGAAAATTTTTGGATGTATTTATTTTTTTTTACTCCCATACGGAGGCATACACCGGGTCATGCAATGAACCCGCGTATATAAAGAATTGTGAAGAAACGTTTAAACATGTAAAACTGAACTATAAATTTGTTAACATCCAATACTTTTTAACCAGTCATTCATTTCCTTATTTTACAACATTTGTGTCAAGTCTTCTCTCTAGGTGTGTCGAATGAATTTCAGAAACAAAAAAAAATCTTTAAAAATTAAACGTTTCAAAGGGAAATAGAGAAAAACGCGATATCACCCACAAAACAAACAAACAAACAAACAACAAAGCATCCCCCAGAAAAAAAAACCAAAACAAACAAAACACGAAAACAAAAGAAGAATCCGAGATTCCATCGTACACATAGTAGATCCGCTAAAAAAACGAAAACAGCAAAACAAAACAAAAGACACAAAGAACCGCTACTGAAAAAAAAAACAAAAACAAACAAACAAAGCAGAACTCCCCTTCAATTAATATTAAAGAAATTAAAACAGACGTAGCTTCTAATTTTGTTTATATCATTATACGGAACAGAGAAAAGGAAACAGTTAACTTAGACAAAAATGATAATATACGAATGTCGGACAAGACTTCCTTAATGGTTGGGATGATACATTAGTTATTGTCAGCAAATGCTTGTCATAGAACAATTTCAAAATCCTTCTCTAAAATCTAGTTTATTATTAAAATTGTTTAGTTAAGTTTTGCGCTCTTTTTTTTAAATTTTGTTTTCTAGATAATTTTTTAAAATGCAAATTTTAGTTATATTCACTTCATACGATAAAAAAAAAACAAATACAAAGTTTGAAAATATTTGTAAATTACCTTGCATGTTTGTTGTAATCCCGGAACGCCTTTGAAATGCTCAGTATTTGCGCAGAAAAAATGGATCACGTTTTAAATGCAGCTTCTCAATCAAAAATAAAATTATACATTTCGTAACAAGTAAAAATCATCAAACTTTACCACAATTTGACATTAGTATTTGACATTTGTAATTTGCCTTTGGGGTTTCTTATTTAAATTAAAAAACGGAGACAAAAATGTTATACATCTAGGAGGCGTTGGTATTTATTACAGTGAAACCTGTCTAAACTGAACCCTGTTTCAACTAAAAAAAAACTGTTGAGACAGGTGTCCGCTTTACCAAGGTAGAAAATACATTTTTATTGATAATAAAGAGAATTTAAGAAGCGTGTGTTTTCGACAGGTTTTCGGATTATTCAAAGTTCAGTATAGACAGCGATTTCACTGTAAGCTGAAATCAGATGACGACGCGAATGACTGATTTCGATGCACATATTTGATGCATTTGATTTTAAAGTGCAAGGTATATGCATATATTGATATCTTAAATTGAAAATTCATTTATCTTACTTTTTATGTGTTTATAATGACTCGTCTATATATGAAAATGTATTTAAATACAGTGTTAGTGTAAATTTTTGGTTAGTTTACGAACGATAAGTACATCGATGTAAATTAAAAGTAATAAGTATAGAAAACAAACCAAACAAATCGACAACATCGCAACATCAAAACTATAAGAACGTGTGTTGTCAGTCGGGGTTGTCAGGTGATCAATAAACGCATTATAAAGAACTAGAATTTTAATAAGAACAATTAAACTCTGCAACTGAACTAATAACACAATAGAACAATTCGTATACCAGACAAACATCTTTGCTTTTTGACCAAGTGGGGTACAAATATAGGCTTATAATTAAAAAGAATCCGAGAATATTCTTTGGAGACATATTGATTCAGTAATGGGAGATATAAAGGTACCTAAAAATCACCATGAATAAGTTGATGATTGGGGTGCAAGATGGAGCCTCCCAGCCCATGACTAATACCAGTTGTAAGACGTTCGCTTCATATAGGTACGGGATGTATAAATTAACAGGCATCCTGGACCTTCCATCAGCGGGTCTTTTAAAGTGTCCGCTGAAGTGAAACGAAACAGTTGAATTTCTAACAGTTCAAAGCACTTTCAATTCAAGAGACAAGAATGTTTTCTTTTAAACTATTTGAGCCCTACCCCCATACATGTATGCCAAAAGTTTGAAGGAGATTACTGGAGCGACTCCTTTAGGCTAGTCAGCGTCCCCACCATTCCGAAATTCCTGGATCACCAACTGGAGGTTAGACAAATCATCGTTTCCATAACCACACTGATGATTTGTTACTATCATTAAAAAGCTACTAGTTTAAATCATGAATTTTCATGTTGTCGAAGTTTGTCTCCTAGTATTTCTAATTGTTTTGTCAGTCATACCTTTAGACAAAAAGGAGAAAAACTAATGTAGTCAAATTACAGTCAATTTGTCGTTATCTTTCTTGTTTTTATGTAGAAATTTAGAAAAGTCCAGGTTTTCTGTAAATAGTTCCGTGCTCATTGACATCTTAAGGAGTCTAAGCAAAAAAACGCTATGTATGTATTCGCCGGATACTTTCTTCATTGATTTTTCTCATTATCTTTTTTGCACACATTCTTACCGATAATTAAGGGAAAATAGTATTATTTATGTCCCTGCATTAGGTTGACCAATCGTGTATAGTATTCAGATGGCACGTGACCACAATTAATTTTCAAGTGCATTTCAATATACACATTTGAGCAGATTAAAAAAAATTCTACAGGCACAAACTGAATAAAACTTCACTGGCCTAAAGATATGTATAGACAGGATTTTATAAATAAATTGTAGAAAATTTTACCATCATTTCCTGAAATTAATACATATAACCCGGAGATGGGGTAAACATGACAAATGAACCAAGTTGTAAGTCCTAAATTTTAATCTTCTTCCACTGAACCAAATCACAACTTTTAGTCAGATTTGATTAATGAAAAAAAATTCCATATAATTTTAACCTATTTTCTACCAATTAGAGGCAAAACTTCAGCAAATAAGTTTCCAGTAAAAATATGCAAAAATGTGTAAGGTACCTACTACCAAAGTTGGAACTATATTCCTACACAACGAAAACCAAGGGGAATTAATTGTGTTCTCGTACCAGATGAAAGGAAGTAGAACTTAGAAAGGGCAGATTGGTGTACTGACAAAGTTTGTAATGATGATTTTTCTCTCAGATTCTTAAAGGATTAAAATTTAAAAAAAAATAAGTTTATTTTTTTATTCTTCAAAATGCATAGTTTATGAAATTTAAAAAAGACTGCATATTACAAATGAGTGCAGAACCAAAAAAAATGTAAAACTTCCGGTACCACCAAACTTTTGATGGTGGTTGAGAAAAAAACACGGTTAACCTCTATTCCCATGGTGATTTTTTCTGAATGATAGTACTACAACAAAAATGGTTTTTGAGTCCTAGTTTTAATCAGAAATTACTGAAAAGGTTAGTATTGTCGGCTATGGGAAAACAAATACTACCGTTTTCCCTTAACATCAATGTTAGATATTCGACTATTGACCGCCATTTTGTCGTAGTTATCCTAGGACATTGGGTTATTTTTATCAATTCGGGTATATAAAAAAATCAATATTTTGACGGAGTTATTTGAATTGTTCACTAGCAGCGAATGGCTTTTCTCTGACCAAGTTGTTGCTCTGTCTGATTCTTACAGAGACTGCTTTTCTGTTTTTTTTTATCTTGTTTTTTTTTTAATTAAAAGAACTTTTCCATGTATTTTAGCTGTGCGTTCCCTTGATATTGTGATATAAGCATCCAGATAATTCATTATAAATATTCCATTTATAAAGTTTTATGAGTTTACGAGAATTCTTCTAATATAATCACTTATTTAACCGTGACTCTCAATCGGACATATACGAAAATGTAGCCAGGAATTTCAATTTTCATATTGCCAACTTTCAAGAAAATCCAGGAGGTAACTTTTTTTGTATCTAATTCGCGTAAATTATTTTCTGATCATGTGGAGAAGTGTCTGTATTTTTTGCACGAAAAAAAAAAATTACTTAAGCTTATTTTTTTTCAAATCTAGACAAGAAAAGTAGAAAGACTACTTTCAAAAGATCTAAATTTTCCATGGCGAAAAAATCATAGCTTTCCGTCCACTGGATGCAACACAGTAATCGCTTAAACATTACATTGTCATTTTCAACGTCATTTTTCGAACGGCCAACACATACGAAATAGTCCAAACGTCGCTGATTAAGGCGGATCACATTTTTGGTCTAAAATGCACTTCCGGTCGTTCTATTGTTATACAATCAGGCAAATAGAGATATCGCAACAAAACAAGAGGATGACAATTATCGCATATTTACAACAGATTCCGTAATTTCATGCATGTCAGCATAGTACCATTTTTCCTACTCAAAATAGAACGCATAACTGTTTATGACGTATAAACTCCTCACGTCAAGCTAACGAGTTTTACCTTTGGTGGTCGTGCCTTGGCTGACATTTTAATCCTTGTTGGGTTGTTGTCGCTTTAACATATACACCATACCTATCAGGGGCGTAGCTATGCCCGTTTTAGTTGTACGCAAAATTACGGCGAGGGGTCTTGGAGGGGGGATCGCTCAAGGCCCCCAGTGAGTCCGGCAAGGCAAAGCCCTGAGGGAAACTCCTGAATTTTAACGATTTTGGGGCCAGTTTTTCAGAGCCTATACTACGTTCGTGGTATGCATATGTGATAAATAACCTTTATTTCATCTTTAAAATGTGTGTTTTTATTTTTGTTACTTTTTCCGAAAGTACGCAACTGCGTATTTGCGTATAGGCAGCTACGCCCTTGCCTATTCTCGTTATGGTGGTTGTTTCATCTTACTTTGATTCTTATGTTATGTTGTAGCGATGTGTAGAAAATTTTATCACGGTTCGTAAAACAAAATAACCTTCACATATCAGACAATTCTGGCGATCCAACTGATCATAAATCACTTATCGGTCACCAATCGAATGGTAATGGAGTGGTTGGCTCTATTGAACGAAAACTTATTGATCAAACTCTGACCTGGAACAGTTGATCGGCATTTCAATAAATTCCACCTTAAAAATGCACGAAAATGTGGCTTAACACAAATGATACTTCATAATTTAAGACAAACCCACCACACGTAAATACGTCAACGCAATACCACAAAACGTAAAAATGAAACCACAATATATAAAGACAAAATCATCAAGCATATTAGGTGTCTATAAATATTTTACCACCAACGTAAATATAAAACCCAAAAAAACACCAAGCACTCGGTGGCTAGATTTCAAATGAGACTAATCTCGAACAAAACAATACGTCAAACATATATATATGAACATGTACATTTTTTTTTGCTATAATCTTCCGAAGTATAAATGTGCATATTTAAAGGTACGTTCACATATATTATGGCGTTTCATAATTTGTTCACTTACATGCATATTTCTCTAGCACTATGAATTATATATGGCAGATATAATAAGGCGTGCTGTAGGCATAGTTTTGCGACTGTTTTACATTATGTATTTTAGTGAAAATAGTCTATTAGGCAAGTTTAAGAATCCTTTGTTAAATTGAACATGCTTATTGTGTCAAACGCTCTTTGGGTAATTGCAAGTTTTAAGTCTTTGTGATTTACTGCTAAGAGTTCCGGGTTAAATACGCCATCATCGTCTTGTAACAATGTTCTCTTTTTACCACTTTCTACAGAAATTGCACATATCTCCTGTCCATAATTATCTGAAACTATAAAATCGTTTCCCACTTTTATCAATCCTCTTGGACCACCTTCAACACTACATTTCCATTTTAAAGAACCTTTGAAATTAAAACAGTAAATCATTCTGTTGTCAAAGTCTGAGACAGCGACTGCGTTGTGCTTAGCGCTAATTTGACAGTAAGGTCCGAGGGTAATTTCTCCTACACAGTCTTGTGGTTTGATCACATGGATTTCATCGCCGAATATGTCTAAAATACGGATAGCCTGTTTTTCCGGCAAATCTACGTCAGAAATGATAGAATATCTCCCGTCTTCATAGCTTATTCCATACGCATCGCCACTAATATCAAAATGCTTAGGCGATCGACTAATTCCAAAATGTCCAATTGAATAAAAATGCACTTCATTCAAGCAAGTCACTGCAATTTCCTTACTGGATATTTTTGTCAAGTTTGCACAATCGACAGGAACGTCAACTGAGGATAAAAATCTTAACATCGTGTTAAAACGTTTAAGTTTGCAATTATTGGTGTCAAGAAGAATTATATGACCATCCTGAACAAATTCTATTCCAGCTATCCAACTTCCGGTAGCGTCTTTTTCGTGTGCGCAACAAAATTCGGTTAGTGGTTTCATTCCATAGCCACTAATGTCTGAAATCTGTTGATCGATTTCTTTTAAAGATATCGTAGTCGATTCTAAATTACTCTTTGCACTGTCTTTTGTTTGTGGTGATGTGTTTTCATTCTCTTCCGGAACAGTGACATGCACAACATTCGTTGTCAAATTTTTTGTCGCTATTTTCGTACTTTGGACATTTTTAGTTTTTGTACCGGGCTTCATCTTGTTCGTTTGGTTGAACTGTGTCAGACGATGTTGTATTTCCGGTCCACGTTCGCCGGGTAAGCTGAGTGTTTTCACTTTGATGTCTTTACTTCTTTTACTCATGTCTGTAAGCGCTGAAGTTGATTCGCAACAGTGACTGCAAAAATGGAAAGAACATGTTTAAGTATAGAAAAATCCTGCTTATTGATTTGCCGACGACCGTTATCTTTCGTGTTGATATGGACCCCATGGTACCGTAATATTTTTATGGGAAAATCAACGCTTCAAATCCAAATATAGCAATTACACCCAATTAATCATGTTCAAGTCATTATAATCGGCACGTTGATTAAAATAATCAAAGCATGACCTGCTACGAGGATAATCTAAAAGATTTAAGTGTCATTGATACATATTGTATCGAATACCGATACATCCACAGCGAGGGACCTTTTTTAAGGCTTTCGGATCATGGATAGAATAAGTATTGAACTGACAGTTAGTGAATGGAAGCTAGCTCTATATCACCAGGTAAACCGTGCAGAGACTTTGTTTCATCGCTACGAGTTGAATATTGGAAATACGCACAAAATACTAAGTAATTCCCATAAAGCATTGAAAACCCCAAACATGCAAATCCAACCACGATCTGAGAAAAAAAATACATTAATCGACCCAGGAGTGACATCTTTGAAATTTACATTTTTTAAAATATTACATTTACCACGCCAAACATTAAAACATTGGGACTACTCAGAATGTAGTATGATTTAATAAACAGTCATATTCGTTATGAACAATTATAACCACAGGTTATATCTGATGAATATAATTATATTTTCACAAATTTCTTTTACAAAAATGTTTCATGGCACGGGTTAGTCCACTTTTGGTCTGTACATTTCCGTATACGATAGTGAACCTAACAAACTTGATGTTGGTCAATCTTTAGGATTTACAAATGTAGTCTTACCTGTTGGTTGTAGACTAATGATCACTGGTATGTGTAGTCTTACCTGGTGGTTGTAGCCTAATGATCATTAGTATTTACATATGTAGTCTTACCTGTTGGTTGTAGACTAATGATCACTGGTATGTGTAGTCTCACCTGGTGGTTGTAGCCTAATGATCATTAGCATTTACATATGTAGTCTTACCTGGTGGTTGTATCCTAATAATTACTAGTATTTACTTATGAAGTCTTACCTGGTAGCCGTAGCCTAATGATCACTAGTATTTACATATGAAGTATTACCTTTACCTGGTGATTGTAGCCAAATGATTATTACTAATATTTATAATGTAGTCTTACCTGGTGTTTGTAGACAAATGATTACTAGTATTTACATATGTAGTCTTATCTGGTGGTCGTAGCCTGAATAAATGATAATTTACATAAAATTTTATAATATTACTTGATGATCGTGATCTAATGACTGTTTACACATGTAGTCTTAACTGATGGTCGTGGTCTAAAGATGATTTACAAATGTAGTTTTACCTGCATGGTGGTCGTAGCAGTGTGGTTATTTACCTATATAATTTTACCTAGTGGTCGTAGCCTAATGGATACTAGTATTTATATATGTAATCTTATCGGGAGGTCGTAGCCTTATGATAATTAACGTATGTAGTCTTACCTGATGGTCATGTTCATAGGATTTACAAATGTACTTTTACCTGGTGGTCGTAACCTTATTGTTATTCAAATATATAGTCTTACCTGGTGGCCGTTGTCTTATGATAACTTACATGGTCTGAAACTGATTTACATATGTAGTCTTGCCAGATGGTCGTTAATAATTATAATAATTATTTAAATATTTAGTCATAATGGATGGCTGTTTTCTTATGGTGATTTGCATATGTAGTATAAATTGAATGTCTTACCAGATGGTCGTAGCCTCAAAACAATTTACAGATATAGCCTTACCTGGTGGTAGTAGCCTAATAATAATGTACATAGGTAGCCTTACCTGATGGTCGTAGCATCTTTACTATTTTACAAATGACTTGTATTTCATGGTGGTTGTAGCATTATGACAATTTACATATGTAGTCTTCTATGGTGGTCACAGCCTTGTGACAATTAAAACATGCAGTCTTACCTAAGTCAGGGCACAGTACTCAGGATTGTGCATAATTGAAATTAAATATCCTTGTAATCATTTAAGTGTTGGGGAGTTAATCAGCTTTATCATATAAAACCCATTTAACCTCGTAAAATAACTCCTTGTATGCAACTTAAGTAAATACTTAAGCAGATAATCACGTAATTTGTCACAATAAACCTTTAAATTTCTTAACTTACATTAGCTTATTGTAACACAAATACCAAAGGAGAAATCTTTATTTATATATGTAATATGTATTTATGTCCGTTTCTCATTTACATCATACATGTATATTCATAAATGTACAAGTTGACCCACTCCAAAAGCAGATACATTGTAGTGCTAGCAGGAACACAGGGGGTGGTGGTACATTTTGTAGCTAGTGGTTGTGTTAATTTTTGAGTTGGTATTATTATTGGGTTGATTGCTTCATTGTGGTTTTACTTTCGATGACAGATATTTCATGCATTTCATAACGTTTAACCAATCGAATAGACCCTGTTTTTTTTTTCAGACGCGACAGCCAACGGGTAAGCATCGTACCACAGTTGGATAGATTATTATGACTTCGAACCAACCAGTTGTCGTGTCTCCTGTATACCGCCTGCTTGGCGAAAAAGCAATTACTACTGAGACTCGACAGGGGGCGTACCCACGAGTGGAGCTTGCTTACTAGAGCCAGCGAGACAATGTGCTACTTTTTGAGTTGGTAGGATTATGAGGGTATGGAATTTGATCATCTTAAGTTGTATGCATGGTGACATGAAATAATGAGACTTATATTATGACAGAAACACTTTCACTCGGTCGAATTCACAAAAGACAAATCGATTTTCAAACTACAATATTTAAGGGTGACTTAGTTGTAACAATCATATACACAAATCCACTCTTATGTTTCCACGTTTTAACATAACATATATAGCTTGTTTCTCGTTTAAACTAAAAAAGCGAATAAAAAGGGAAATGGAACGAAAACTAGATTGGAAAAATATAGCACAATGTTTTTGCTTTATATATGACCTTCGATAATTTTGATTCTCTCTAATGACTATTCAAATATGGACCACGTTTTGTGTATTAAAATTTAAATCAAAATTCAACTCTGCTTAAAAAAATGTGATCAGTTTGTTGTTATATATATATATATATATATATATATATATATATATATATATATATATATATATATATATATATATATATATATATATATATATATATATATATATATATATATATGTAACCCAGCGATAAGGACAAGGAAAAACAGACACACACAACAAAGTACATGAAGAGTACGAAGGAACAAATGAAAAATGTGCCTCATGCCCTATTTAAAACTGAGAGCATGGATCAGGTGCAACTGCAGGGTTCGCACATCTGCTTCAAATTTCTAGAAACACCCGTTCATAAAAAGTTAAGTCAGGGGTAGAACGAATATTTTACAAAAAGAAGAATAAAGGCAACATACCTGGTCCAGCAATATCCTTGTGTTCACAGTATGTGTTCTTTCTTGTTTTTGGATTATTAAAATCCGGTGTAATCTTGTCAACAAACACCTCGTCAATTAACCCATACTAGTTAAAGTTCCTCAATTATCATGGTACTCAATAGCACGCTGCTTTATAAACGTAACCAGTCTTCCGTTTCAAAATATGTCTAATGGCAAAACACTTTTTATAGTAATTCAAAAGAATTGTTACAATTGTAAGGCTGACATTTAAATCGATGGAACCATATGAAATATTTATTATAAATATTTACAAAAGATATTGATTTATATCTAAGGCTTATCTGTAGATATTAGATTAAAACCATTATTTTTGAAGTAGTCCCGTCGCTGTCAAATTTGATGAGATCCAAGGATAACAATTTGATCCTCTATAGTCTTCTTGTATGTAATCACGGCGATCAGTATTGATCACTGCATTGAGGTATTGTTCACCTAGAAACAAACGATTACCCATCGGAAACGATGTTAAATGAACTCGGTTAATTTGGTAATTTTCATATTTTTCAAAACAAAACCAATTTTTTTTATTCTATACAAGTTCATTTGAGTGGTCATCCATATAGGCGAAGTTGAAAAGCGAGACATTTCGTTATTCATTTGTGTCATTGGTTACTTAATCATTGGATAAGTTAGAAGGTGAGTGAATAACAAAATAAAAACAAGAAGGTTAATTGGTAAGTTTGTCAATAAACAGTCAGATAGTCTCTTACTTAATCAACTATGAAGCCGGTCAGTATTTCAACCAGTTGATAGGAAAATCACTCACTCACTCACTCACGTAGATAGGCACTTGTTTAGTCACTTAGTCAGTCGGTTGGTCAAACACTCATTCGGTAACCCATTAGGGTAGTCAGTCAATAAAACAATCAGTGGGTTAATTAGTTATGTTGGGAAATATGTCATGTAGATATTTTCGTTAGTTTTATTAAGATAGATATATCTACCAGATAATAATCCAAAACTAAACGCAAGAAAAATGATAGGCATAAAGGTAACTGACACACAATGTACAATTAAAACAAAAAATGTTTAAGGTTAAATTAAATATTGTCCCGAATTTTCAGTTATTTATCTGGTCACTTACTCAATTTGTAGTCAGATAATATCTAATCGTTAGTATTGATATGTAAATCAGTCATTTGGTCAGAAATCTATTTCAACTCAGTCAGTAGATAATTGGTTGATTACTTAGAAGTCTGTAAGTAACCACTTACTACTCGGGTAGTAGGTTATAAATAATTGTTTTAAGCCACGGGCTGACCATTTATGTCGTTATATAAAACAATGCGACAAAAATGACCAGCACATGGTAAAACAATGATAAAATATAGTTTCCGTGATTTATTTCGATTCTAATAGGACTATTTTCTTTATATTTTTAGTAGACGCACCCTGTGTGTTGCACGAAATGTTGGTCATGTGTTTATCACTTTTTTACAGTGGCTGTGGTCTAAAGAGCTTTGAAGTACGTCAAGTTCTTCAATTAGTCAACCAGTAAGCCGGTGAGAAATTCACTCACTCGGTTACTAGAAATTAGCAAGCCACACACTCGCTCACTCACTTAGCCATGACATATTCAGTCAATTATAGTTAGTCGGTCGGTTATTCAAACACTCGGTTACTCGTTAGATTAGTCAACACATCAATCAGTGGTTTAATTAGATATGTTTCAGGTCACACAGTTATTTTCAAGTAAGCCTTATCTACCAGATAATAATCTATAAAAGGATAGTCATATTCAAATGATATCCAACACACAATAAACAAACAGAAACAGTTTATGGTAAAATTAAGGGTTCCAAAATTTTCGACCAACGAGTCTGCGTAGTGGAGTATGATGAAAAATAGGTTGTCAGATAATAAAACGGTCAGCTCACTCATTTATTTCTTTTGCCATTCTCGATGCTGGTCAGATTTTAACTAGTCAGTAATATTGATATGTAAATCAATCAATTGGTCAGAAATCTATTTCAAGTTAGCCAATAGGTAGCTGGTAGATTACTAAGAAGTATATAAGTTACTTTAAGTCAGTCAGTCATTTAGAAAGCTTGAAATAAAATTAGTAAGTACGACTAACTTATCTATCTTGTCAGTGCAGCAGTTAAAATAGTAAATCAGTCTATGGAAGTTAGTTTGTAAATTACTTTGTTAGTACTTTCGAAACTTGTTTCTGAATCCTAATTGAAATGCAATGCATACTAGTTTGTAGCGCTTTTGTAAAATACTGTTTAAAAACTATTTAGTTACACTCCTTGAGACGTTTAGGTTTCCCGCACACACAATACCCAGACGCACGATAAACGCTCACCAAACGCACGATAAACGAACGCTTCTATCGTGCGTTGAAACGAACGCCCCTATTGTGCGTTTAAACGCACGATAAATGAACGCTCCCAGAGTGCGTTCAACGCACGATAAATGAACGCTCCTAGCGTGCGTTTAAACGCACGATAGACGAACGACGAAAAATAATACTATTGACAAATAATGAAGACAGAAAAAAAATTAAAATTAATGAAATTATGTACATTAATAATAGCAAAAAATATAAAAATAACAGTTGAATCAAGGAAATAATCAATGTACAAACATAAACGAACGTTTCTATCGTGCATTTAAACGAGCGCTCGTATCGTGCATTTAAACGAACGCTCCTATCGTGCGTTTATAGGAACGAAAAAAACATTGAGAGTCCAGAATTTTACCATGCTAAGGTACATAAAGTGAAATGGTCAATCCTTAATATGACATATCAAGTTCAACACATCCATGCAAGTACACCTTCAAGAAAGAAGCATTGTTATATATATATATGACTTGTCTTATGGTTGTGGCAAGCCACTGTGGAATTTGTTCCCCATTTATTAATGTCAGTAGATATTTGGTAACATATGTTAATGGATATTTATCAACATACGGATAACTCTATTATTGATATCAATAAATGGAGGAGTTTTCTAGACAATGCAAACAGATTCAAGACAAAACGTACGTATGCTCAAATTTGCTCTTCGGGCAATACCAGTCTGTGTCCACACTTGTTACAAAACAAATAAATGTAGCGTTCATTTTACTGTTCAAAGGGACATAACCAGAGTAAGTGAGAGGGTTGAAATTCTTAACTCTTCGTAAAATAATACGGATTATAGTACATAAACTAAAAAAAAAAACAACTCAAAAACTACATGTAATACATATATCAAAGTATTCATGTACTGAATCAATTTAACTCGATTGTTTGAAATTTTATCCATCAAATAATCGTCATATTTCAAAAATACGATAAGAAGAAAGTACCGGGATATACTTCAAACGCATCCAAACACAAGATTGTTGTAAATTGTTAAAAGTCGAAAATTGAAATAAGCGAAACTGTCTATAAAATCATTCAAACTTGAGCCATTATCAATGAAATAAGTCCTGTCCTTGTCCTCTCATCTAGCTGCAGTTAATTCACGACTGATAAACTATAGCTCATTTGCTACAAACTGTCGCATAGAAGCCTATACAGATTACTACAAATATCAATCACACCAGACCGCAGACTGACACCATTACTGGGAAAATTGCATTGTAAAAATCACTATGACACCGTCTAAGCAAAATTCTATGCTAATTTTTTCTCCTTCCGATGTCGCGACCGAAGCAATAAGCGTAATAAAATATTTAGATTCAGATCGGATCACAATTTGGTTTCGACATAGCAGTCAAGTATTAGTTCGTTTGATATAGCATCTTTCACGAGGGTGGGGGGACTGTCGTTCGGAGAAATATTTAGTACATATATCGGATATGAATGTCTTGTGGCTATAAATAATACAACATACTCTTTCGATATAACGGTCTAATGCAGAGTAAGGCTTACAATGACGGATACACTAGGATGGTTTCGAGGATTTGGTCATCCTTTTGTTTATAAATAATGCCAACAAAAATGAGCTAATGATAGCCTGGGAGCCCTCCCTCTATCGGAATCACTGCCATTTTTTGTAAATATTTGGATCAAACACCACACGGAATGCGAAGACATCTCTTCAGATTGGTAATGAGCACGACAGCTCTCTTTACATTTGGTGATTTTCTTCCCAGCTTAACATCACAAAGCTTATTATGAGTCTAACATTCCTAGACAACTTGAGTATCGAAAGTAAAGGGTTCGGAGTTGAAGTTGTCTATTTGTTCATTTGCGTACATAACATGAAATTGATCCTGATATTTTAGAAATAACGGTAAAGAATACCTTGGTGTTTGCATTTGTATGCCAAAGGAACTATTTTCCTGCGGTGGAGAGATAGTTACAGATACTAACAGGCTTTACAAATCTATAGGCTCTGACGATAGCTACTAGTATATCAATTCTGATCTAAATTGATTAAAAGACCCTAACATCATGTAATAAACTTTAGCGATTTATTATGTAATAGATATGCATGTCTTAAAAGGTAGGTATTAATAGAAGTTTATGTGTTGAAATATGTATGTTCAACAAAAATGAACAAGAATTTTATCATTCCATAAAACAGAGAAATGAATAAAGATTCAGATATTTAAATACAAGTGCTGAAATTCAAATAAAAGTACAATGAAACCAAACGTTTATGTGTAAATAGGAATGAAATATAAAGCAACGGGGGTAATATAATTATGAATTTAGAATTATATTGTTATCATAAAAAAAGTTCATTATGAATAGAAAATACTCCTTTGGCAACATGTGTGTATAGAAAGCGTATATAATAGGCAATGCTTTGGTGTAGATTTGCAGTTCTCAGCTAGACGGATCACTGCTAGAAAAAGGTAAGTTCGAATAATTGCAAAATGAACATGCTTTTTAATATTCCTAGTATTTTGGTCTTAAAAAAATTAAAATGTGTTTCTTTCGGTTAGACGTTATTGTCACATTCGATTGAACCGGGGCTGGTTACGAAAACCGAAATATTACTATTAGAATGTGGAGTCATCAAAGGCAATATAGATATTAAAACGTTCGACAATGATTGTTGTTTTAGAATTACAATCATAAATCTTTGAAAGATCCCGTTCATTTTAGAGGGAACGCATTATTCGAGCACAAGAACGTCCATTTTCATATGTTGACGGGTAACATTAAGAAATGCTTGCTTCCCATTTCACCAATATAAGTTGTTTCTTGGCGTATTTTGATAAAACCAACTTTTTTGAAAAGAGCAGTTTGCGCTGCAGACAATATCATATTTTTTCAGGACGTAATGATAAGATCAAAGCGTATTACAATATCACAAATGTCTTCCCGTTGATGTGGACATTGTAAAAATGGAAAGAAACCGATTTGAAGACAAAATTTTAGACAAGTTATGCGGACAGCTTTTTGTAATCGGTATTTTTATTAACTATATTGACAATTTATTACATAACCCCAATGAAAATATATATAAAATGTTCTATCAGTCTTTTTTTTAAAAGCCTTTTTGTCCGTATTTCAATTATGTCACAAATCTTAATTTTTTCAACGTTGGCCATTGGCTACTTTCTTGCTTACAATTGTAAAATATAACAACGAATAGTATTTTTACCAAAGTTTATTCGCGCTTAACGGATTGTATAAATATACAGAATATCATGTTTATTCTAAAAAATAATGAGTTTCATTGTCTAATAGTTGATAAATACGCACGTATGTTGTGATGTCACGTTCTCTTTTTCCCGAAGTGTTCTTCACGTTGCGTGCTACCCAGTCTTTATCAAAAGCTTTTTTTCGTTCGCTTTGAGTGAACTAATAACTGTGAAATTTTGAATTTTACATGTATATATGCTGCATATAGTATATTCTAAAAATAATGGTACTTGGTTGAACAAGTATCTAAGAGAAGCATTTTGTCTGTGTCTAACCAAAATGTCACAACATCTAAACTTAGTATATTTTATTTATTCACGCGTACACCATGTGGAATTCGAACGAATTGTTCAAAAAGGCAAATGGTGTTGAGTCGATTTCTTCATATACTTAAAAATGTATTCATCCTCCTCTATGGTTTTATCATTTTTCGTAAAAACTCTTTTAACGTCAATTTTAAAAACAATAAAAAGTATTGAAAAGTTACGATGCTACATTAAATTATTACGACTGTTGACGTAATGAATAAAAAAATTACGATTTTAGCGAATCTGATAAAATAATGAAAGAAATTGAAACAAGAAAAAGAAAGCCCCCCTCCCCCCCCCCTTTCGCGCGCACTCCTGTCTGTTCATATGCAATGGTGTCCTGATGAAATCGGGTACAGCGTGCCTGCATCAAAGTATTTTGAAATATGTAGACACGCGCTTGCACATTCTCTGGTGAAATATTGTAAAATCAATGTATTCATGATCGTCTAATTACCTCTTGACAATTATTTTAGCTATAAGATATAATAAGCTGAACAAATCTTGCAAAAATATTTCCGGGGGGGGGGGAATGCTACAGACTTTTGTGCTTGTAGGTTTGTAAGCTTTCTGTTTTGCGAGGGTGTTTTATGTTTTTATTTTAAGTGCATCACGAAATTTGTTTTCATAACTCCTAACATTTTTCTCATGGGATCAAATTTCCTTCAAATCATTTTTAAATGGTTGCTGCCGAACTATTTACCATATCAGGATGTAATCTGACCATTTCAATTGACCAAAACGTACGAAAAAAATCAATATCGAATCGAATAATTAAATAATAAAACATGTCGTGTGTGTTATTTTATGTAAAGAAATAAATAAGCACACTTCTTTTTACATGTAACAATTATAGAACGATGTACGTCCCAATACAAAAAAGACGTCAAATTTTGCCGCTTAATATATTAATAAGGACTTTAAATAAAATATAATATATTTCAATCTGTTACTTATTTAGAATCAAAATAGAAGTCGCCAGCGTAGATATACCTAATACAATAGGAATAACTCTAATTTAAAGTGTGCATCCTCAATATCATTATATTTTTTTGTAAATATAAAAATAAATAGTTGAGAAAAATGATACTCGTCTTATTTTAAATGATGAAAAAGGAAAGAAGGCTTGTACGGATGTTATCGTGATAAAAAGAAAGCAAACATTTAAGATTGCAAAAGTTTAAAGAAAATAAAATCACCATTTTATTGAACACCAACGTTGATGATGCTACCTACATTGAGTCACATATTTAACTAAATTTCAGAGAAAAAGAAAGATGATGTTGATTGCATTTGGTTTTACATTAGTATTGCTTTGTGGAATGTCAATACAACAGGAAGGGGAATCAGTTCTGGATATGTTTCCTGCTTATACGGCTTTTAAGCAATCAGTTCAAAAAGATGTAACGGAACTAAAGACAATGCAGAATGATGTAAACGAACTAAAAGGTAATTTTATTATTGATGTGATAAATTATATTTAAAATTCTTTGAAGAAAGCTGCAAACAAAATAAAAATCTTAATATATTCTTTTCATTTTCATTTGTTGTTACTTTTATGCAGTTCCTATTCTCTCTGCTCTTTCACATGCACAGTTTTGGATTGTTTGGCCATATGTTCCAAACATCGTGTAAGCGAAGCTCCTTCCAGCAACAAATCGTTGGGATGTCCAGCAACTGAGACAACGTAACATTTTCTTTCTTGTCAATTTCTTTCAAATCATTCAGTAAGCCATCTCCGAGCCATTACGGGCACCTACCGTTCGTGTTGTTGAGTTGTGACCTCACAATTGGCCTTCCAAATACCGACCAAATAAAAATAAGGGTACATTCTAAGCTAGTTAGAGTATATTAAGTAAAATTTTAACGGTTAAGAAGGGGCTCGTTCGCTGCTGCAGCCCCTTCTTAACCATTAAGTAGCACTCCAGCTAAGGATCATGCAAAATGTGATTCATGGGTAAAAAGCATGCACATTTTTATTTTCGATATTTTGTTTGAAATATCACAGTAAACAGAAATAAACATGTGGTCTTTCATATAACCCGTGCTCTTAGGAGATAAAAATTATATAGAATGCACTGTGTAGATTTCAACATAAGGGGGATAACTCTGTAAATGGCGCTCAAATACACTAGAATCTACTGTATTTTCAATGTCGATTATCTCTTAAAAGCAGGCAGATTTGAATGAATAATTACACATTTCATAGTGTAGACCCATAAAACGACTTAATTACAAAAATAAAAATATGTAGCCTTTTTTGGGGTATATCACATTTTTTAGATTTTGCATGATTCTTACAAAGACAGCTACTTAAAATCTAACTATTACGCATATATATGTCCTTGATTTTATATCTACGTAATTGATTCGCTCTCCACGTGGCGAATGTCAATATTTTATTATTATTTTTTTTTTGGGGGGGGTGGGGGTAAAACAATTTTTCTTATGAAAGAAAATCAAAACTTGAAAATATAATATGTATCGTTAATTAACAAAAAGCAAATGTGATAAATGCATGTTCATGTTTGATTTTTTTTCTTCAGGCAGAAAGCATGGTTGTAAGTATAGTGCTAAAAATAAATTATTCGAATAGCAGCAAACAACCAATATTCGCTTGTAAATCAAAGTACTGAATAAACTATGATGCTGAAGAGCAAAATCGTCCTCTCCTGTAGTTTCTAGAAATCTTTCGTGTGTCTCACGATGAAGCTCATACATCTTTTTTTTTAAGTAATTCCTTTTGCTCTCTTAGACCCTAGAATTGTTTCTGCGTTACTTTTCAATGTCGAAGAAACAAAGTAAATTTACATTGTTACGTCATTAATGTTTTAGTTTTTAGTATGAAAACAACGGGAAAGTATATGATTTTCACAAGAGCTATAAAGTCTATTAATTGACTTGGAACATATACCAAGTCGAATGTACAAGACATGGGAATAATGTACATATGTATTGCATCGGCATTATTTTATACCCTATTCGCTAAAAAAATAAATAGTTAAAATTGTATTTGATTAACATCTAATTCGTATATGCGACACTATTGTTTGTAAAAACAAACAACATATCAAAACGCGACACAGATTTGAACAGCTTTATAATGACATTACACTTTCTATTTTATCTATTATCTCATTCAGGCCAATCTGGAATAGCTGGAATTGGATATTCTAATCCACCACCACTCGGCAAGAGCAGAACAACTACTTTTACGTTTAGTCCCAGTTTCGAAGAAGTACCTGTAATAACGTACGGGTTCGAAGAACTAGATACGGATAAGGACACAAACGTCCGAGTTAAAGCGTATATATCCGATGTGACGAAAACTGGTTTTAAAATGAAATTATATACCTGGGGTACATCAAAAACAATCAATATTGTAGCGAGTTGGATGGCATGTCCTAAGTTTCGCTAAATCAAATTGTTGTATAATAAAGTATGTTTAAATCATTTCACTTAGTTTTAGTTTTTTTTATAAATAGGTTTACGGATCCGACAACTCGATTTTTGTCAAAAGTGGAATAAAATTAAAACTTCAAATTGCATTCTTTTATCGCCGACTGTATTTTTCATTGTGTAAATAAAGAAAACTCTGATGTGGTCTGAAAATCAATAAACTCCGCTTGTGGAATAGCTTGCCATTGGAAACACGAATTTCTGGTTCATTAAGTATATTTAAGAGAAAACTAGAGACACATAAAAATACATGTCCACAATATTATTATACAGGGACAAGGCAAGGACAGATTCTACACGCAAGGCTTCGCATGAACAGCAGCTCCCTTGACGAGCATCTGTTCATACAAAATCTTCTAGACTCTCCAAACTGTTCATGGGGTCATGTCGAATCAGCCTATCATTTTCTTTTTCAGTGTCATAAGTATGACCAGCTTCGTACATTAACTTTAAATACACTTAGTTATCCTATCGATATAAACTTGTTATTGTATGGGTCAGATATTCTAACATTTGATGAAAATATTTATGTATATAGACTTGTTCCAAAATACATTATTCAGAGCAAACGCGTCTGTTGAACTGCATTTCAATACTCCCTTCATTCTTCCCAACATGCTTATATATATATTTATTATTTTTTTAAATTTAATTTCTTTTCATTATTAATACCTATATTGCATTACATAGTAGTACATATATATGATGTTTCTTATTTCCTAAGCATGCTTGTTGTATGTTTAAATGTATAAATTATCAGTGTTGATAAGGAGACGGATTAATAAAAGCTTAGTGCTTGTTTCTGAATCCTGTTTGTTAAACTTCGCTTGATCTATTTTGTACATATGCTTGATATTAATAAATAAAATATATTTAAACTAATAAAATACTTGTCTCAAGGTAAGGGACACAACTCTTTCAAATCAATGGAATGTTTATATTCAGTATTTTACATTAATCTCATGCAAGCATCAAGATAACTTGGACTGATTTCATTCTGTTTCAAATGAAAGTTTGATAGGCTTTGGTGAAAATGATTATGATACAAACTTATCACTTATTTCAAGAGTGATGTCCCTTACCCTAGGTCTACCTCCTTGAACGGATTTTGATGAAATCATTCCCATGTCGTACATTTACTTCCCTGTACATTCCGTAGAATTGTCACTGTTTGACAACTGACCCAAAGATTTACCTGTAAAAACAGAAAAGATTACGGCATATAATATTTATTGCTAACCAGTAATATGCTTGACTGATGATGATTGGGAGTTTTAACGACCTTGAATACCAATACAGGCCTCTCACGGTCGGTGTAACTAGTGGGTTAGTAGAACCAACTGGTATTGGTTGCGGAGCCCAGCCTTCGGGATACCTGACCGAAGAACTCCAATTAGCGGCTGGGCTGTTGTGTTGACGCTCTGGCCTACACCCAGACCCCATGTGGGTCCGAGAGCGTTTCCCCACTATAACTGTTTGGGAGTACGACAACATGTACTTTGTAAAATTATTAAAAACAATAACTGATTATTGATACAAAATTTCACTCAGAAATAAAGAAAAAATATAGCATCACAGAATATTGACCACAAGGACTCCATTTATCTTCAAATTTTTCTATCGACACAGTTGTTTTTGTTTATTTTTAGTTTTGTTTTTGGTTTTGGTTTTTGTTTTTGTTTTTGTGTATACAAGGGCTGTTTCAGAATTAGCAAACATGATTTGTGGGTAGGGTTTAACTTTAAACAGGCTGGGAAGGGACAAATCCTCGAATTAATTATTACACAATTGTATATGAATTGGGTGATATTTCCTATCACTGAATGTGCATTGTAAGAAGCATAAATGAATATATTTCACATTTACATAATCTTTTGTCACAAGATCGGTCATACAATCTTTGTTAGATTCTGCGGAAACTGAACATCCCTTTCCCCTGTTTGAGTTGTGCTAAAACTACTTTCTTTTCACGGATATTATAATCAACTTTATACTGAAAATTGACAGGGAAATATTTTGCTATATCTTAATACATATTCCACCATACATGGTGTAGATAGGTATAAATGTATCCCTCTATTGAAGGAGAGTCTCCAAATACAGGTATAATACACCGATTTAGTTTTAATTTCCAACCTGTTAGAATGCAAAAAGCAAAAATAAAAACAAAAAAACAAAAACAAAAAAAAACCAGAAGAATGAATTTCATATGTACAGCAGGAAACCCGTCAAAAGCTTGGTTTATAATTCTGAAACAACCCCAAACTACTGGTATATTAAAAGAAATCTACCAGATACTATGGACTCAAATGTTGTGGTGATGCATTTTGGGACAATCTCATAATCAGTTTCCATAGATACTTTGAATAATATGGCGTTTAGATAGAGCAGAATATAAAGCGGTACCTCCCGCCAATAATGGCCTTATGCACAGCAATCGAAATCACAATAGCCCAACCAGAACTGATGCTAATCGAAATAACGAAAGACAAAACATGCAATCCAATGAATTTTTTACCTTTATATTATGCATACTTACCGGTATGTTTTACTTAGTATAAAAAGGTGGTATACCTAAGTGTCAAAAAGAGGAGAGTGTGTGGACAAAGAACGAAACCAGGAATATGGAAAGGAAGAGATCAAAGGACAATTACTACATTTTAACACACACACAAAAAAAATAGAAGTGCATGTATAGAAAACAGCAGCACCAAGCCCTTTTATAAGGCAAAAAATGTATTTATATTTTTGATGTCAAACTTTCTCACAAAATGGTGTAGAAGCGTAGCATTATTTTTTAAAATTTCCTTTCGGGTACGAGAATACAATTAATTTCATTGTGCATTTCAACAGACCCATTTAGACATACAAAAAAATCCACCGCTTCAAACTCAATAAAACTTCAACAATATGGAAACATGTATAAAAGCAGATTTCTATTAAAGTGGCAGAAAAATCATCATCATTTTGTTATTTTAGCACCTTTGCGTCGGAGACCCCGTAGACCTGAAAAGTGACTACTGCCAAATGACCTAAATTTTGACCTTCTTCCACAGGACCAAATCACAACTTCCACATGAAAAAGCTCTTGTAAATTTGATCCTTGCCCTATATTTCTGCAGCAAAGTTTAAGACAGCGAAGAAAAAAATCAGGAAGAAACACACTAAAAAAGGAACTATATACAACGCAAATTTAAGGGAAATTATTTGTGATCTCGTACCTTCACAAAATACTTGTTACACAGATGGCATTCCGTAAACCAACTATTTAAAAAAAAGTTAATGCCTTAATTTACCTCCTCTTACTCAAAATTTGCAGAACTGCTGTCCGTTAATCAGCTTATAAAAAGGCCTTTATTTAGTTTCGAGCCTTTAATTTTGTTTTAAAAATGTTGATCGTAAAAGATATGCTCGTATATGGCAATCCAAAGTGGACAAAAATCAATATTTTGTAATATTAGAAAATGAATTTTTAATATTAAAAAATATATTTTTTTTAATATTAGAAACGATTTTTTAATATTAGAAATTCATTTTGTAATATTAAAAATTCATTTTCTAATATTACAAAACATCACACATTTTGTATATATTTTTGTAATATTTTCTTATATTAAAAAAATCATAAGTGAATACGATAAATACATTTTCTAATATTAGAAAATCAATTTCGAATATTAAAAAGTCATTTTTTAATATTAAAAAAATGTTTTGTGATATTAGAAATCTAATTTGAAATATTAGAAAATATAAGAGCACTTATAAGAGATAACATTCATATTCGTACAGATCTCTACCCACCCCCAAAAAAGCCACACATAGAAACTGAAATTTATGACTTAGAGAGATGCTTGGGCAACAGAAAAATCCGATGTTACAGAACTGCGGGATTAAAGCGAAAATTTTGCGTAATAACGCGAAACTTACACGTTATAACGTGAAGTATTATATATATATTATGAAACATGCATTATGGAGACCGATTTTTTTTTTTATAAATGTCTATCATTCACTTGAAATGTACGTCGCAGTGAGTTTTCTCGCTGCCATTGTGGTCATGAATAAACTTCTCCTTGAAAGTGAATGCATTTTTAATCGATGACAAGCAAACAACCTATTCAGCGGCTTCATTTTTTTTATATCGAAACTTCATGGTGATCGCTATATAATCATTGGGGCAGCCAGGTACAGTCGAACTTCACTCACTCGAACTCGGATGGCTCGAACACCCGGGATTTCTCGAACACAATTCAAAGTACCAAAATTTTCTTCTATATAATCAATATAAATAACCTTGGATTTCTCCAACACTCGAACTGACTTGTCGGTCCGTTCGGTAATCAATCTTAGCGAATAACCATCACTAACTCGAACCCGTCAGCAATTTTGTCAGCTTGTGAAAAACTGAAGCCCTATCATTAATCAGTGTCATTTTAGTTAATTACAGGTAAAATTTAAGTCATCACTAATTAGGTAGTTTTGATCTTCAACATAACACTGAGAATGTTCCGAAGTCGGTATGATAAAAGCATGAAAGAAAATCGGATGAAAACAAATTATTGACCAAGGAACTCGAACTCTGAACGTTTTTAAAATAGAACACAGCATTTTTAATGTTCACAAATCAACATTATCTTCCAAAAGCGAACGAAAAAGATATACGAACTAACACAACTTCGTAGGAGGTTACAGACCACCAATTCAACCAATGAGCATTTGGAACAAATAGTCCTACGCAGAAATTACCCCTGTTCCTCATAGTGCTGTGAAAAAAGTTCTCATCTTATTAAAAAAATTAAACAGTTTCTGAAAGGAAAAATATTTCTGTACAATTTATAGGTGCATTTTGCTTCTTGTGATGTGAAGCCTAATTTCCATAATGATTTCTATATATACCCCTATCTTGTGACAACACTGGGATTTCCCATGCTATTTATAGACCCTTCACTTCCGGTGACCAGTACTGCACTGCAAGTCTGCTAACCCAACATGCCATTCTGAGGATTGTGAGCTGACATATGTAGAATCATGCTGATATATAGTCCTCTGCAGGTTAAAGTTAAGGTAAAGTCCAGAGAAGCCATTGAATATTGTGAAATTAGCATAGAAGCCTATGGGAAGTGGAATTAGTGGTTTCTAGCCTAGGAAGTAGGCTATTTCTGACGATAACTCGGACCGGCACCGAAAAAAATCCGGAAATATACGAACTTCAATTTCTTGAACTCCCGATAACTCGAACACATTTCAATGGTCCCTTGGAGTTCGAGTTACCGAGGTTTGACTGTAATTTGCATACCCCTGCTTAAAAAAATATTAATTAGAAAGTTAGCACTTATTGGCATTAATAGAACGAATGAAGTACTTTTCTGTGTCATGACCTTTTACACCAGAGATGATTGTTGCTCCTATATTCCTTTTTTGTTTTGTTTTTGTTTTAGTTTTTATTTTGTTTTTTGTTTCTCTTTTTTACTTTTATTTGTTTTTTTTTTTTGGTTCCATTTTCCTCCAATTTTCATTCTTGATATAAAAGTTTCATAAGTGACTTTGTTTGATCAAACAAAATATAAGTACTATTTTATATTAATGAGAAACAGTCTAAAATCTCTCCACTTCGACCTCCAACACAAAAAGAGGGAAAATTGAAAATTTTAGATAAAAAAATTAGGAAGTTCATATGTGAAAATACAGGCGGACAAATCATAAGTTTTCTTCTTTTATTATACAAACAAGACAAACGTTTCGCGTTATTTCGCCGAAGTTTCGCATTATAATTACGCGTAAGTTTTGCGTTATTACGCGTTAGTTTCTCGTTATTACGCATAAGTTTTGCGTTATTATGCGAAATTTTCGTTTTTTACGCGTTAGTTTTGCGTCATGACGCGTAAGTTTCGCGTTATATCGCGCGGGAAAATGTTTTAGTCTACGAAAATGAGCTCAATAATGGGCTTTAATAATAAATAATAATGAATAATAAAGAAAAAAATATATTAATAAATTTGCATTAGATATGAACGATCAGTACTAAGCAATGAGAAAACAAAATCAAATGTATAGCAGCATGTCTTGCTGACAACTTCAAGGCAAGCAGACAATATAGCCTAAACATTTGTTAGCATTCTATTGTATTTGACTGCAGTGCGTATGACATGTATATAACACAAGCTGTTAAAAGAACCAGTTTCTGTGCTAAAGTCTCCATTATGTAAACTTTTTAACTTGTCACTCTCTTCTTCCTTCTTTCCAACTAAATGGAAAAGTAACGCCTATTTTTAAGAATTATAACCCCGTTGAAGTGAAAAATTATAGACAATTTCATTATTATGTATTCTTTTTAAATGCGTTAAAAGATGGGTATATAAACACGTCCACATTTTTTGCTGGAAAACATAATTATCGCCCCCAGTCAGTCTGGTTTTACATGGGTGATTCAGCTGTAAATAATTAGTTTTTCGAAAGATAGTGGTCGAGCTCTTGATAGTGATAAAGAAATAAGAGTCGTATTTTGTGACAAGTAAAGCATTCGACCGAGTTTGGCATGCTGGACTCTTATTTAAACTGAAAAAAAAAATGGAATTACGGGGACGTTGGTTTAAAATTGTTTGTCGGGGAGGGTTCCATTCTGGGACCTTTATGGTTTAGACATTGTATTATTTATCAACGATATAGTATCTGACATTGGTGCGTCATCCAGCTCTTCGCAGATGACATTATTATATACAATGTATGTAATTATAGACACCACTAAAATGCTGCGGGAGTCTTAAGCTGCACTGACCTAGAAAAGATACACCGCTAGTCGTGCCAGTGGCTAGTAAAATTTAATCCACAAAAAAAACTGAATCAATGATTGTCTCACGTAAGTCAGTAAAGCCATTACACCCAACTTTGATGATGAAAGGCCAGGATCTTCAGGAAGTTGAATCCCATAAACATCTTGGTATTATTTTTTTTCTTCAAATAATGGTTCTTGGCATTACCACATTGATTATATAGTAAATCAAAGTACCCAAATACTCAATAAAATTATATCGATCGTTTGAATTTTTACGCCTCAAATAATCGTAAAATTGCAAAAATATGGGATGAAAGGAAAGTATGGGAACAAATTCAAACGTATCTAAACAAAAGCTTATTGTTGTAAATGGTTATAATTGAACTCTTTTGATTTTTATTTCTTAAATTCACGAAAATTGATACTCCACGAACAATTAGATTTTCACAGTGTTACTAACATCAATGTCACCAAACCATAGACTGACAATCCTGAGAAATGCATTATCGAAATTCCTATTCCATCGTCTATAAGCAAAGTTTCATTTTTATTTGTCATCTCCGGGCTTCCAATGTCACGAGGTGGTAACCGTAGTAAAAAATATACGATACAAACGGCGATACATCAGGATTGTTTGGGGGGTTATGTGACCCTTTTGTTAAAAGTTTGGCAAAAATGAGTTGGCAAATAACAGCCTGGAACAGGGGGTATAGTCCCTGCCTGGAACCTCTTCTTTATGTTAGTATCTTGATTAGAACCATTGCCCCCTTTTTTGTAAATATGCGGATCCGTCAGTGCCTGCATGAAATACCTGAAAACAGCTCTTCCAACTGATACTCAGCATTCCTCTTTATATTTCATTTCTATAATCGATGACTATTTATCATCTTGCAGCGTTTTCATTTCTAGCCAAACATCGTATGGTTTAATATGGGTCTAATGACAAAGCATTCCTCGGCAACTTGAATATATCGACATATTGAATTGTGAACGATTGATTTTATACGGGTAAATGCGTAGAAATAAACAGGAACTTATACGAGGTTAAAGGTCAACTATTTTATAATTGGATGTTGTTTATACCAGGGACTTTATATCACACTAAATTAATAAATATACTCTCTGTTAATAAGAACCAAATTAATCAGCATATTTAGCTGGCATTAAAAATGGTTTATTGGGTTTGTTTATTGGCGTAAATAGCATAGAATTAAATACGATATACAAGAAATACCTATGAAGTGGACTTAACTGTCTGCATTTGGACCTTAATGGGGTATGTCAATGGGACTATTTTCCTACGGTAGTGTAAGATAATTACAGATGCTAACAGGCTTTACAAATCTTCAGGCTCTGGCGACTGCTATATCAATTCTGATCTTCGATCTAAATTGATAATAATGCCCACTATTTTTATGTAAAGGATCTTGGATTTGATACAAGTCAAGTATATACTTATACTTGACTCGAGTTTTTTTTGCTCCTATCAGAATCAATCAGTCGTCGCCTTCCGTTTTTCCTCTTTGTCAAGTAAAACATAATCGTTTTAGGACGACAAGATAATTTTGGTAAAGTCAAACAAAGATACACAAAAATTATTATTTTTCAAACATAACATTCTTACATTGAACAAGAAACATAAAACAATTACATCAATACAAATAAACCTGTTATATCTACATGTTTTTTACAAAGAAGAACGTTTATCATGGATATAAATGTAAAATAACTAATAAATAAACAAAAGAAAAAACCCTGTTAACAATTGCAATGCAAACTAGACGAAGTAGCAACACTATATGACTATATCATAGTGCATACAATTGTGATGTTCATGTGATAGAGTTGGTCTGTTAGATTAAATAACAATTACCGTGTGAACTTTCTTTGGTACATTTTAGGAAGTTGGCTGAAATATGGAACTTCTTTCAAAAAATGGAATTGATATTTAAAGAATCAGCTACATAAGGTAGTTCATCAGATGATTGTTATTTAGATCATGATGGAATGACCAACCATACCCTGAACACAATCATTGTACATGCTATAAAACAAAATTGTTGTTCAATACGCTGTTTTGACAAATACAACCAAGATTACATTACAGAATAATTAATTAAAAATGTACAGTATACCCATGTACTAAAAGTAACTCAGAATTTATAAATAATACAAACATATAAACATTAAAAAAAACCAATCATTGTAATTTGATATTCAAGTTAAATTGCAAATTGCACAATAAAACTCAATCTATACAGAGTAACAACATTAACAATTGTGAACTAAACATAAACAATATATGCACGGGAAAAATTGTACTATATGTTTTCATATGTTTTTAAAACATATGTTAACATGTTTAGGATCAACATGGAAATTCATGTTTTTTGTGCCTGCAAAATCACATAACAAAGTTTTCTAAATCACATGAAAACCATACATTTTTCATTCATTAGGTCCTATGGATACCATTTACTTTTTATTTACCTTTTTTCATGACTCATTTGTTAGTCCTAAACATTGTTTTCATATATTTTCCATTGTGGTCCTAAACGTATGTAATACATATATTGCAATATTTCCTGTATACAACATGCATAAGAAAATGTGCTGCCAGGGAGATTTCTCTCAGTATACATGGTATATATACCAACAAACCATATGTATACAGTCGTCAACTAAGTTTAAAAATTATACAATGTGTAAAAATAACAGCGAGTATCTAGTTGAAGAGCTGCCGACAGTTCATTCGACAAATCAGTGATCGACAACTGGACATCATCACTCTTTCGTACTGTCCTAAAAAGTAGCAAACATATATTTTGAAAATAGTAATGTTACATTCTCGTTAAACGGAAAGCACAAATGCACGAGATGTGGATGATAAAAAAATGTGTCGTGTCAGACATACACACAGCACTTATGCGGTTTGCATGATTCCATGTGTATGTGTATGTGAGATGACTTTGTCTCTCAGGATTAGTCATTTTTTATTTGTCCTTTTTCAAGTCAAGAGAATGATAAAGTTTTGGTTTACTTTTTCGTGCAAGCTTACTACTTCATATGTTGGTCCAATCTCCGAAACAGAGGTTGGTAGCTCCTTCGTCCCTGTGTGTATGACGTAGGAGAAACAAGGCTCTCTGTTTCGGAGATTGATGTAGGTCATTTCATTTATATTTTATAAAAAAGGTATATATATATATATATATATGGTAAACTATCTTCGACTGGCATCTATAAGGAAATGGTCCGTATGCGTCACTATGTCTTTCTTCTAACTACACGATAAAGTCAAATCAGCATAGAATTTAAGTAGCACTCCAGCTAAAGATCATGCAAAATGTAATTCATGGGTAAAAAGCCTACATATTTTGATTTTTGATATTTTGTTTGAAATGTCGTAGTAAACAGAAATAAACATGTGGTTTTTCATATAACCCGTGCTCTTAGGAGACAAATATTAAATAGAATGCACTGTAGATTTCAAAATTAAGGGAGATAACTCGTAAATGGTGCTCAAATACAATAGAATCTACTGTATTTTAAATGTTGATCATCTCCTAAGAGCAGGCAGATTTGAATGAATAATTACACATTTCATAGTATAGACCCATAAAACAACTTAATTACAAAAATAAAAATATGTAGCCTTTTTTTTGGGTGTATCACTTTTTTCAGATTTTGCATGATTCTAACAAAGACAGCTACTTAAATCAATTTGTATACATTTTATGATAAAAATGAGAAGGCATTAATGTCGCTTATATATGACACTTTTTTGTAACCTACCCGCAGTTCTCCTATGTAGTAATCCTGTAACAACTGTTTGGCAACACGCGAATGACCTTTGTCCTCAAAAGCCATCGTTGCATCCCTACCCGCATGCTCAAGGAGAACATCATATCCACCGGGATGCTAAAAATAAAAATTCACACCAAAGTTTCAACTTTCATGTTGTTAATAATGCATTCTTGTTTAGTATTTGTCATATGCAGTCCTCTATCCTCTATCCGTTTAAATCTATATTGATATATTGAGTTATATCAAAACAGAGAAGGATCAAGAAATGTACGAAAAAGGGATTCCATTTTATAATTTGCAAATTTTGCAAAAATTTAACAAATTTCCTTAAAAAAAGGAAAACCACTTGGATCCGTCACTGTAGTATCAAAATAAAAAAAGAGAGGTTGCGGGGTCATTCAGACTGAGAGAGAATTCGGACCAGTGCAAACTATAAATTAAGAGTCATCAAGGCAATCAAGATTGTAACGGAAATCAAAAGAATGTAATCCCAGGACTAAGACCAGACATGGAAAACAAACAAACACAACAAAGAACATAAAATAATCACGGAAAACGGACACACACAACAAATAACATAAAATAACCTAAATAATACATACAATGTAGCAACCCGGACTCCACCAAAAAAAAATGGGATCATGGACTGCGTGCACCGGTAGGGTAAGCGTCCTCTGCTTTTCTAGAAACAATCGCAGATTTCCTCATAAAAAGTCAAGTCCAGGGTAGACGAAAGAGGAAGGGAAAACTATTACACGTTAAACAAATCAGTTTTCATGGTGCAGATAGATACACGTTAACGATCCACGAGTTCATGATGACAACCATAAAACTTCTGTAATGATGACTTCAATCTTGTAGCAACATAACGCTCTTCCAGAAGCCTAATTGTAAGAAGTCTAGCGCGATACAAAAAGTCTGCGTATTTACGGCAAGCTCTGGCATAACGTATGTGGAGTTGTGATATGAAAACTCCATACGCAGATACTGAAAGGATATTGTCACAGATGAAAGGAAAGTTGACAATACAAAATGAAAAGTCATCGCGTTTGTCGTTAATAGTTTTCCTTTACCACCGATTTCTATGTGTAGGTCAAGATATGAGACTGACTTCACAGTGACTGTGGTATCCTTTATCTCAAGTTCTTTTGGGTAAATGCGATGGATCAAATCCCCGAAACTAGGATTGTTTACCGATAATAAGTAATTTGTATAGCGGAAACTGAGATTAAAGGATCTAGCTAAACGATGTTCCTTCTATTGGATAAAGCGTTCCTATTTTCGATTTTGTTTTTTTTTGTTTTTGTTTTAAACATATTTTATTCAATAAGATGAACTGGATTGGATAGCAGGCTTAACGCCTATATATATCCTCTCCGTATATAGTGAATATGTAATTAAGGAATACATATACATATAAAGAAGGATAACTCTACTACATTTTTAGAAAGATGACATCAACGCAAATAAAAATATGACCTTTAGATATCTACTGCAATCTATTTTGAAAATATAAAAATAAAAAAAAAGCGTCAAATAAGTTATTGAGAACTCGGAATATCATATTTATCTCAGTTGAAAGAAAATGTATGTTGGCCAGAAATTACCAAATAAACTTAATTATTACACTTCTTCACAAGAAAATATACAGATTTAAGTCTGTCAACAAATCTGAAACTACCATCAGCTTTAAGTAAATGAATCAATATGTACTACTGAATCTTTTGATTATTTTTTTTTATAAAATCTTGTACCACCGGCATAATCTTCACATTTTATTTTAAAACGTAAAATGTTCATTTCCAAAAAGCAAGTTTTGCGAGATATAATGGACCTGCAATTCTATACAGACATTCTGCAGTGACCACCTCTGAATTTGATAATGCGGACACGATATCAAAAAGTGGTAGTTATCCTCCATGAGTTTCCACAGTGGGGACAGAATGGATCCTCAGCCTAGTGGTGAAGATGCAGATGAGATTTCAGGCTGCTAGCTTCACACCTTAGCTGACAAATCCATATATTCTCTTTTCTGTTACCTATGTTAAAGTACTCAGGAGCTCCAAGATTTTCGAAGTTTAATCTCTTTTTGAAAACATTAACCGAGGGACTCGTTGATGTTGGAAGCTGGTTTTAGAGATAAATAGTGGAAGGCATAAAACTCTTTGAATAGGCTATAATATTGTAAACAGGCAGACGCAAGTTATCATAAGTAATCTGTTGCCTGAGATTATAATCATGGATATTAAAAAATATAAGGTTGTATAAGATTTGATAGGTAATTTGGAGCAAGTCCATTGATCATCTTATACATCAAAAGCCGATGCTTCTCTCGTCGCTTATATAGCGGATAGGCCATCTTGGATTTTGAAGAGTTTACCGGTAGTCCAGTAATGACTCTTCCGGCTTCCGCTTGAACACTCTCAAGTATGTTTGATTCATACAGTAAACAATTATCCCATACTTTATCCGCATATTCAAGTACTTGTCGAATAAATGAAAAACAAATATTAATCAATGCTTTCCCAGAGACCTGATACTTCAATATTCTAAGTAACTTTAGTCTTTCACATGCCTTTTTATAAATTCTATTTGTGGACATTCCATCTTGCATTGTTCTGAAGTCACGACCCAGATGGGTATTTACATCAACATCATTCACCTGGTTTTCATGGCCTCCAAAGTATAGGGATAGTTTTGCACATTTAGTCGAGAGTATAACAGAGACTCAGTCTTGGATCGGTTTTTCGATTTAAAGTATATGACAACCTCATGAAATCAGATACAACCATGTTCCCTGAATTAACCAGTAATGTAATACAAACGGTTAGCAACCCCTACTTCAACAATGAGCTTGTGTATGGGCGGTTATAGAAAAATATATAGATTGATTTACTTACTGTTGGCGGGGGCTTTTAAATACTTGAAAGTTTGATTTTTACGTAGAAAACAGACATACGAAAGACGAAATGCATTTCTACCCCTTTTAACAATACAATCTAATGTTTAAAAATCTAGTTCTTTCCTGTCATAAATAGATCAGAGTTCGATCAGGAAGTTCTTCCGATCAAACTGTTTGATTTCTCAGGCTTGCTAATCGAATCAAGCCCAGTTCAAAGTCTGAGTGACTACATCATTGAGCCATAGCTATACTTACATTGTGAACAAATTGAGTTATATCGTAGACTTTGTTATATATTATCACCCAACAAGACGTCAGATCGGTATGGTCTGCAACCTCCGTCTTCGTGTACGACTGCGCAGTGCTTGCCGCCTTTACATCATGGTGTTGTAAAGTATGCAACAAAGTCGTCATCTGCAACGAAACATATCATGTGTTTTCATTAACTGAAGAACAAGTGCTCATTTTACTTGGTAAATTCAGTCCTCTATATATGAGACGGATGATTTAGTTTCATTACAACATGTCATTAGTATGCGGTTGTAATTAAATTAGATGCAGTTTCTATATTTCGTCCTTGACATTATCAAATGTGAATTAAATACATGTACTACATGACGAAGTGTGTTGTTTTGATGTTAAATTGGTATGTTAAATTGGTATCACTATTTCAAGAATTTCAAGACTCCACAGTATTTGCTTTAGCGTGTCGGGTATGTTGCGAGATTTCAGAGGCCTATTCGGGTGGGTTCCGGGTTTTGGAACCCTCCTCGTTTTTCTTGAAAATTCCTTTACCCGTCCTAAGGTTTCACAATTCGAAATATGTATACGAAACGTTATGCAATTGTGAAGGACTGTTAAGAATTGTTTTAGGAACCACCAAAACAAATTGGATAAAATGTGAAAATGCCACAGTTTCATGCACCTACAGACCGACCGACGTATAAGGGTATCAAGGGAACCAAAATTGTAGCGGAAATCAAAAGAATATATTTTGAAGACCCGCCAAAGACAAAGACCCGACATGGAAACAGACACACACAACAAAGAACAAAAAAATAACTAAAATAATACATACAAACTAACAAAAGTCAATGAGCAACCCGGACTTCACTGAAAACTGGGAGCATGGACCGGGTGCACTGGTAGGGTAAGCGTCCTCTGCTTTTCTAGAAACACCCGTCGAGTTGCTCATAAAAAGTCAAGTCCAGGGAAGACGAAAGAGGAAAGGAAAACTATATTTGACACGTTGAATAAATTAGTTTTCATGGTGCAGATGGATACACCGTATCGATGCACGAGTTCATGATGACAACCATAAAACTTCCGTAGTGATGACTTCAATCTTGTAGCAACATAACGTTGCTCCAGGAACCTAATTATAAGAAGTCTACCGCGATACCAAAAGTCTACGTAGTAACGGCAAGCTCTAGCAAAACATACGAGTTATGATATGAAAACTCCATACGCAGGTGCTAAAGGGATGTTGCCACAGATAAAAAGTCAATAGTTTTCTTTTACCACTGATCTCTAAGTGTAGGTCAAGATATGAAGCTGACTTCACAGTGTCTGTAGTATCCTTTATCTCAAGTTCTTTGGGGTAGATTGGATGTATTAATTCCCCGAAACTATGATTGTTGTCATCATATCACGGAAACTGAGATTAAAAGATCTAGCTAACCGATGTTCTTTCTTTTGGATCAGATCAGCCATAAAATTAGCCTAAAAAGAGTCTATGAATAGGTAAGCATGTAGAGGAGCACAATTTGTTCCCATTGGAATGTCGACCGTTTGTTGAAAAACGCGTCCACCACCCTGGACAAATTTTTGTCGATCAAAAATTCCAGCGTTTTGAAACATCTTCGGTATATTCGGAAAATGATTCGGAATTATTTTTTATAAGGTATGAAGAATCTCTACCAAGAACTACATATTTGTATCTATGTGTACCGCTTTTTTGAAGTAACAACGATGTATAATGTTTTTGAGTCGGGATGTAACTGAGTATGGGGAATAGAAGTTTAAAGAGTTGAAAAATTATAGGTTTTGATGCTATTGTATTCTGATAACAATCTTGAACTGAGGGTTTCCTAAAGATCTTTCGAACTGTTACAGCTTTATACATGCAGAATCTGACTACGTTACTCCTCCCCTATGATGTTAGCTGTTACAGTAATCAGTTGGGAAAAATGATTTTTATCCTCATTTCTCGGTGACATAGTTGTGGATTTGAATATGTTTAAAAATCGGATATATGATGATGTTGATCAAAATGATGAATTTACGAATTATATCGGTTGTGGTAGGAGGAAAACAGACTTTTTAAGGTCTCACCGGGATCAATTTTGTTCTTTCAAGTATTGTTTGTTCCAGCTATAGCATGGTGCGATTCTGGTTGGACTAAAGTATAAGAACCCCTTTGTTTTAATTTACTCACATTTCAAACAAGATACAAACCAAGCAAAATACATGTTCAATGTTATCTCAAAATCAAAACAATAAATACTGCATTAAAAAACTTGAATCTTTTTATATATGTTTCCATTTATTGTAGAGTATTTATTTAGCAAAAAATATGTTAGGTGTGAATTAAAATATGGTGGGCTATGAATATTCTCAAGATGAGTGAGCAATTTCTTGTATGGTATTAATTACATATTATTATGTAATACATCACAGTGCATTGATAACTACCATCGCCAAGGA
Organism: Perna viridis; assembly: GCA_037379345.1. NCBI lineage: Eukaryota > Metazoa > Mollusca > Bivalvia > Mytilida > Mytilidae > Perna > Perna viridis. The sequence goes on from CM074515.1 coordinate 26,971,235, forward strand.
TAATGTATTACATTATTATAATAGTGATTTTCTTCATATTTTACGCCAAGTCGAGTTTAAGGTCTAGTTACTTGTCAGAATAATGCCTTTTCACTAGGGGACAATGTGAAAGGGTTCTTTCGCGTTTGGTGAACATGAGGATGTTGACTATGCATTTTGTGTGTCCTAGACATAAGCTAAAAATATATGTAATAAACTTAACTTGAATTAGATAAAAAAAATCTGAAAACTATACGTATATATAGATCTGCAAAACCTAATAAGTGTTGTATACATGTAGCGGTGGCATTGTCACTTACGATGAGTCAGAAAAAAAATCATGGCACTTGATTGCATGATTGAATTTTGAAAACTAAAAACTTTCAGCTGCGGTGTTACATAAGTGAATGCACTTACTTACCTTAGATAGTAAATTTTCCATACTTTATATTTTTTTGATTAAGTCTGGAGCAAATTGATGAAAAAAAGGTGTTGGTATTTAAATCTCTACAAAACATGTTTTGTCCATCGGTGAAGGTCAGATCTAGTTTCTAACCAATGAACTTGAAGGAATTTAACACACCTATATTTGTTAGATTTTGGACTACTAAACGGACAGTCCATTTTCGCAATATAAGGCTTTTTTCTCTCTTTTTAATCATTAATTAATATCAAAACGAAAGAAGGGAAACTGCCTGAGCAATACACTGATCGAAAGACAAAATCAACCGATTCTCGGCACATCAATTTAATTTCAATGTAATATTTAAAACTAATTTGTGGTTAAAAGTTTTCCCTTTTCTAAAATATTTCTCGAAATGTTGAAACCTTAACTTTTGAAAGATGTCATTGGAAGAAATACCTGATTATTCATTTCGAAATACTCGATGGGATACTAAATCAGCATATTTGGTGCATTTAATCCCCGTATACACACAAAATATGTCCTCTATTCATACCTCATTTAATTGTTCAAAATATGTAACACGGATTACAAGATTTCAAAATTATGGTTTTGGCTTTCTATAGAAATCATTTATGACAGAAAAAATATAATTAAGAAAATTATGTAGAGAGAAAAGATTTTCCTACCTTAGCTACAATACAATGTCTTATTTTGGTAAAAAATTGATTACTTAAAGCGCATGCTAATTCCTTTATCACAATAAACCTATTTAAAGCATATATTCTATATTTATATCTCGGAAGGAAGTTTTAAGATTTTTTTTAAAATCCTTGTTCTCACAGACATAAGTCTGCTTTGAATAAACATATTTATCCTTTAGAAATTATTGGGAAAAGAGTAATTATTCCTGTCGATTAACCCAGAAAGTGTTTTAGAATTTCGTTCTTATGCCATATGAAAAAAATAAACAAACAAACATCCCCTCAAAAAAAAAAGACATCAAATATTAGCGCTGTTTAATTTGAGAAATTGGCTACCCTACAACCCAAATTGGGGTTTTTCTCAGTAATTTAGAACGCATTATCTTTTTACCCCTAATACTGTGCATTTCTTTTCCTTGATATCGTCAGGTACATGTATTCATAATCCTGATTCTTTTCCGTATTTTCAAGAGCCGTACTCCAGCAATGCTAGAAGTTGTCTGGTAAGCTACATTTGCATATCCTGACTTGGTATCGGAATTCCAAACTCAAACGTTGTATAAATACAACAACAGTCGATGCATAATTCACGTCCTACGGGCGTAATAGTAATAAGTATTATTGTTACTTTGTATGGTTGTCATATAAAAAAAATGAGTTTACCTTCTGATGTGTCGTTGGTCGAATAAAATATTATATTTTATCATAAAACAAAGTCAAGCAGAGAAAAAAAAATCAAATAAAAAAAGTAAAAAATAAACACAAACATACATACAAGCAACCAAAATGCGGCTTTCATCCCGTATCAATTTAATTGACCAAAATTTGAAATGCTATTCCATCAAGAGGGGTGGACAGGAGATACCTCATCCCCGCTTCCCTTCCCATAGACAACCGCTTATCACCGTTTCCCGACCCCTTTCATTTTGGTTCCCAACCATAATCCCCGCTTCAATATTTTGCACTACCCGTTCCCCGCCCCATTCAACCGCCGTTCCCCGTCCCCTCCACCATTGTTTACCACCCCTTCAACCACCGAATCTCGCATTTAACCCCGTATGCTCATCCCCTGTCTTTACCCTCCCTATCAAAAATTTGATCAAATTAGATATCCATCGTGAGGATTAGGCAGCGGTAATATACACTCATACACTAATGTTTTCTGTGTGAAATACTAGTTGAAAACACCCATAACACAAAAAATGTCCGAGGCAGATCCAGAGATTTTAAAAGGGGGTGTCTAGAAAAAAAGGGGGTCCGGATAATTATTTGCATATTTTTTTACCTAATTTTACACGAACTTCACACAATTTTTCATAAGAGGTGGATCCCCACTATCCGGCAGTGATACTGAATATAGCATTCTTCAAAGACTGTTGCCTTCTCCATACTAAAGAATATAGCATGGAAAATAGAAATTGTTATTAACTTGCAATATTAGGGTTGAAGAGAATACAACGACGGGGAGATTTTGACAGTACATTCTTATCATTATGGTCGTTACTTAGGAACTTTGAATTACTTTAGCAATACCAAGTTGTGTGTTTTATATTTGATGTATCAAGTTACCTTATTTTTGTATGGTCTTGTGGTTGATAGTTTTCTCGTGCATCGGGAGTTAGATAAGAGTTGTGATAGCGAAATTACCGTTTTAGTCTTCACATTTCTTGTTCATCACTGAAGTACAAGTCCTAAAGGTAATCTTATTTGGACAATTAAAAGGCTATTTGTCTGAGAAGGTTTGACATTGGTACATTCATATGCGTATAACAAAATAATAATACTAAAAATTAATCTTGTCTAGTACCTGTACTCCAGAAACTCTAGAGGTTGGCTTTGGGGGTATATAGGAACGAATTCAAACCCCTAAGAAGTACCAGTTCCTGTATATTTTTTTCGGAGTTATTTTTTTTATTTGAAAATCTTTATTGTTAAGTTATGGGAAAATATTGAATAATATTTTCTGGCCATAGTTGACCATAAAAGTTCTGGTCTGACTGAATATTTTTGCAATTTTTTTGAATATTTACAAGGATATATATTTAACTCTTTTATATTTATAAAAATCACCAGCAATAAATAAAATGATTGATGCCTAACAATTTATAATATAAAATCGAAGGTAGAATTTAAATAAGTACGCATCAACTTAGTAAACTATTCATAGAAAAGATCGACAGGTGCGTGAATTTTCGCGGGTAAAGGGGAGTTAAGCGTTCACTCTCCATACAGGAAGATAGTTTTGGTCGCCGCCATTTGTTTGCAGTAGCAACATTCCTCAATTTCCATTTTTGATGCATTTATAAACGATAAATTATGAATCGAGGAGGAGGATCTACGAAGGGAAAGTAAGAAACTAAATCACCATTCTGAATTTAAAAGCTATGCTTTGTTTGCTAAGAAATTTCATCCGCCTAAAATTTGGTTTTGCTCAGACTTGTTTTTGTTATTTTTTTCTGTTAGTGTGCATCAGCTTCCTAGAGGTCCAGCGGCTATTTGGATAAGCTACACTTTACACTAGCAACGTTATTAGTAATTCATTTATTTAGATAAATAATGTGTGACATAATAAGATACAATTTGAACAAAAAAGACGTTATTTATACGTGTTTTTTTATGCACACCATTTTAGTATAATTTAATCTGAGATGCAATGTACATTTCATGAAAATTATGTTTACCAGTTACATGTATTATTTGTACTTTCTTTGATAGCTAATTATGAATCTATATTCCATAAATCAAAACAATTGAATTTGGGAAATTAAGTGATTTACTTCCATATCTAATGACTGAGCCAAGAGTTAATGAACACTAAAACAGCTGTGCAGTCATAAGTGAAAACATGACGATTGCTAAAATATTTATCTTTCATCCTTACATCACACTGAAATAGTAACATCTAAATAAAAAATAATGCATCTGTTTCTTTAGTTTGTTGCTGTAAGATTTAGTCATTGTTTACATCTCTTCAAAAAATGTATATGTACTGTATCATGTTTAAGCCTACATTTGATAACATGCATGTAGTTGGTATTGCTGTGTTGAATAAAGTCACTATAAAGTTAAGCAGATTTTTTAGAAAGGTGTCGGGCAAGTTAATATTTGACTATGACTTGAATTGAAAAATTTAAACAATGAAAATAATCTAGGGACACACTATTCTACATTTAGGTTTAACATGTACATTAAGTGATTGAAAATGTCAGATTAAAAGAGTGTGTCTTTCATGTATATTATTTTGCAGATATTACAATTGGTAAATATTACAGAAAGTTTCATAAATAATGCACAATTGACTCAATTTGGTTCAAAGTTATATTTTATGGTCACTTTGCCCTGTTGTGGAAGCACTTCTCAACATTTTACAATGTTTGAACTATAACTATGACTATCACTTTGTTTAAGAATTTTTTGACATATGGTCACATACTCAATAATAATTCCGAATATTAGAGCGAAATTTTTTGTATGGTAAAATTTCTTTAGAATAAAGTTTTTCAAGTTTACCTGCATCTATTCTGGTTAAGTATTTTTTCCCCTTAAATAACATGCATGAGAAAAATAAGTACATTTGTATGTAGGGAAGGAAATTTTGTTGTCCTGCCTGGATCTTTATTTACTTCAAGAACAAGATTTGATTCAACTCAATTTATCTATGGAATTACATGTAGAAGTAATAGTATTGTACAAATTTTGTGCATATGAAAGTTTATTCACTCTGGTCCTTCTTGACAGTGGGTATGGAAGAGCCAACAGGCAATGTTTTATTTTGGCCTTGAAGTATTAGGTATTACTGCACATGGTTGTATGGCTAATATTCATATTGAATCATAACATTTACATTATCAGCAGTACATTGTCACAGACTATTGTGAAAGAGGCGTAAGTTACACACACACTCTATATATGGTGTTGTTGGTGCTTTATAATATGGCTAACTAAAAGATATATATATATATATATATAGACTTTATTTACAAAACTTTTAACATTTAGGTGTGATTAATTTTTTATGGTAATGCAGTCATTTTTAAAATTGTTAACTGAACAAAAAGTCACAAGTTTAAAATTGATCGTAAGTTATGAGGTCTCAATACTATTTCCTATTGTGACATCATGATTTATGATCACCTTGACTCTAACAACTTTTTGTGAAATTGACTCAAGATGTTTCCAGATACAATAGCTTTTTATGATGTACATTACATACAGGTAATGTGTCCTCTAAAAAAGAAACTAATTGCAATGTTTGATAAAAAAAAACTACCGGTGGTATACTTATTTATTTTATTTTGGGAAATGGAGAAGCTTTGATGGGTCAATTCTAAGTTTGATCATTGTCAAAACTAAGGTCTGCTAATATGAGTGTTTTAAAACATACCCCGGTATTTATTTCCAGAACCATGATGGAAAACTATCATTATTCTGCCTTATCCTGTTTTATCATTTAAATTATGCAAAGGAAATAACAATCATTGCTGAGATGTCATTGCAGTGTGCAAATTTAGCACTGGTTCTCTGATCTTTGGGCAATAAAATTAGTTTTCTTACAGTTTTCAGTAAATTTCATCTTGAAATGTAGAGTTTCATGGATTATGGATAGGAAATTCAATAAGTTTATTTCACAGTGACATAGGGTCCAAATGTTTGCATTTTTGCATAAGGTGTGGATCAGGAAAAACATTTTTTGAAGGCTTGACATGTATTAAATACTAATATTAGAACTTTATCAACCTATCACAAATAAAATTTTAAACAGTCACATGTATTTGCATTGTACATGTACATGTATAACTGTCTTTTAGTAAGCCATCATATAACTAGCATGTCTATTGTCACACTGTACCCTTGTTTGCACTTTACTTCCCTAACCCCACCTGACCCCAGAAAAGAGATACATGTACATGCATGTTTCTACCTTTCAGGAATTCCTCCTTGATAATTCATGGTCAAATCCATTGTATTTGTAATTTTTGGCAGATTTATTTGGTAGAGGTGAAAATTGTCTTCTCTGTAATGATTTTATACTAATCTTTTGAATAAAGTTAGCACAGTGCTGTAAATGCAACTTTCAAAAAGTTCTTAGATATTTTGCACTTTAATTATGGAAAATAAGAAAATGTGTAATTTATGGTCCAATTTTCATTCTTACAGTGTATATACATATAATAAATTTGCCAAACATGTCGGTTTAGGGTTTGATAAAGTAGTTTAGATACTGGCTTATAGGAACTATGAAAGCATTATTTATAAAAGGTACTAATAATTTTTTTTTAGAAATTATTTATATTAGGCCACATCAAGTTAATTTGTTGATTCTCATCCCTGCATGCCCAATCAAAAGGCTCTGCCAAATTAAATTTTTTTTTGGCAATTCAACTTTCTGATTTTTCCATGTCCATATCCACCATGACACTAATTTAACCCAATGACTACTGATTTCTGATATTAACAAAGTTGGAAATTGTGACAATACATGGCACATGTATTACAAATTGAACTTGAATTGTGTTTATTTATTCAATTTAGATTTTGTATCAATATATAATTGTAGTATGCATGTTTGACATGCTTGCTTAATCTGCTATGAATTTATTTAGATTTACATGAAAATAAATAAAGTCCTCCCTCCCATGCCATTTTTTTGCTGGTGGATAAGAATCTACAAATTAATTTGATGTGACCTTGCTGTCTCCTTGTTATTTGTCTTGCATCATTTTGCAGCTTTGCTTAGCATTAAGCTGACGTCTGAAATAAACTGATTTCTCATATATTTCATCTTTTTCTGATATATTTAGGGCTATTGAATTAAAAAAAAATAAACCAACATGTACCAGGGTCTAGTATTCCAATATTCTTTCCTCTTTTACAAGTGAAATATAGCCACTTGAAAGTTATATTTTATATAGGACTGCAAAAAAAAAGCATATATATAATGTGATTGTATTATCCTGTTGTCGTTGCTTATAAGGGGCTAAAATGGGGAAAACAGGTGTTGTCATTAGAATTCATAGGAACATTTTACTTAAGTTGTGGAGATTGAAGGCAAAGATCTTTGATAGGCATTCTTAAATAAAACTTCATTCTTCTTTATTGAATTTGAAAATTTGTGCTATGTTAAGTCCAAAATAGTAGTTGTTTCCATAATGAAATGTAAGTCCCAATGCTTAAGTGTATCAAAAACTGATATTAATGGTATAACCAGTCATTTAGGTGTTTTATAGTTAAGAATTTGAAAATTGTAAAAGTGTTTCCAATTCATCTTTAGATTACATTTTATTGCTAAGAACCATGTTTCAATACTGATTATAGATTAATGATTAAGTCCAAATTACTCATCTATTGTTCTCTGTGAAGAAAGGTACAAATCTTGGGTATGCTGACATTTGCTATTAAAGATTAGGTCAAAAATGAATATGTTAATTGGTAAAGGATTACTTAAGGTGTAAACAGACACTTAGTTTTAACAAGAATGCCAAAAATATATTAGAGAATGTGATGTAATAATACTTTAGGATAAAACAGGGTTAAAAAAACCCTTCTTGAGGGAGTTGAAAGGACAGTCTTGGTTAGGACAGATATGCTTTAGATCACTTTTGGACTGTTGATAATTTAATTTTATGTTTGGACACAATGAAGTTTAAATTATTTATATTGAACACTTATTGTTGGATGCAGATTTACTATATTGACTGAATGTTATTGAATAACTACATGCAACATTTATGGATATGAATAAATAATATACTGAGAGCTTTGCCTGTATGTGCCAAGCCTATAATAAAAAAAAAATCTCGCTACCATTGAGTTAGATTTCCGATGAGAATGACATGAGATACCAGACCAATTGTCTTGGTGATAATATTATGTCAACACTTGCCCTAAGTGATCTGAGCTGCAGTTGTAAAGCTCTTGATTAAGTTTTGCAATCTTATTATTTTGTTGAAAATTTCATTTTTCATGTCAAATTATACTTTGGAAAGATCCAGTTCATTTGAATGGAAGGGTTTTAAACTAATTTTTATGCTTTTTTCTCTGCAAGTGCAAATACTGCCATGACTGCAATATGTAAGATATCAATTATATTGTGTATTTGACTTTACTCAACCAATCATAATTAAGCATGTGCACTTCTTGCATTTGAAACAGTTTACAGTTCAGTTTTAGTATTCACAACCTAGACAGCTTAAGCAATTGAAAGCAACAACGAATTATTTACTGCTGCATGAAATCATTCAAATGCCTACCATATGAGTACTTTCTTCAGCTATAGAATGATAGCATTGCTGCTGCATGAATAAAACAAAAACTTTCTTTTGTAGCCTAGTATTAAAAGTGTAGGATTAAAGAAAACCAGTAGCACTAAAATTTGCCTTAAGATTCAAACCTGCTTTGATAGTTATTGTTTAGGAAGCCTTTTTGTAAGAAAATAGTAAGAAAAAGAAATAAGACTCTTATTACATCATGATTTTGTATCTATTTCTCCAGTGAGAACCAAGCAAAATTCTGTGAAAACAGAGTTGCCATAGTCGAGAAAAACTTTGGGAATATATGCGAGACTCTTGGATCAATCACACGGAAGGCTGCTAGGCAAAGAGATAAAGGTATAATACTAATTACTGTGAAAGAACTGTAAGTAATGTAACAGTTTTTGAGACTTTCAAACCATGAATTCAAATTCTCTATGAAATGGAAATATTTCCATGGAAAACTTAGATGTTCCTTAATATTCACAAACTAAAATTACAATATCTTTGTTAATTCCTGAGAAGTTCTTAAAAGAATTGATATGGCAGAAATCCAGATTTCTGTTCAAGATTAACAGGTCTTTATACGAACAGTCAGAATTCAAAACCAGAGTTTGCCAATGTAAAAGTCAAATCTGTAATGTAGGAACATAATTGGCCTTTGTAATCTAAATCAATCAAATATAGGTTCAAATACCTATGGATTTTCATAAGTTTCAATTTCCTCTTTAATTGTCCAGTTAACTATCTGAAGAAATATATCAGGTAAAGGTCATTCAATCAAAAGAGGAACAACTCTATTCCGTGAATTTATTTATTTTACTTGCTGTAACTGTGTTATGATCTTTAAAAAATGAAATACTTAGAATGCATTTACACATTTTAGGTGACCTTCTGGCCAAACATTTAGTAGAATATGGGAAGACTGAAGATGTTAGCCATTCTACCAAAGCTGGTCTCTACAGATGTGCTGAGAATCTCTCAGCAATACAGGACTATAGAGAAACGGAGGTAATGTATTAAGTGTGCCAAAAATCTGTTTCCAATAAAGGACTATCAAGCAGCAGAGGCATGTCTATATTGACAATCAAAAGAAGACTAACTCTATTTCATGAAGTTATTAACTAATTTACTCACTGTAACTACTGTTTAATGTTTATACATGTAGACAGAGTGTAATAAAACCTACTGATCATTATCTGTATTTACCTGGTAGGGACAATAATTGGGTTCATGAATGATGGGAATAGTTATTTCCGTTACAACTTAAATAGCAGTCTTTATATAAAAATCAGATAGTGGGTGATTCTTGTTACAAACCACATAACCAGTCTTAGATTTTTATTCAGTTTTTGTACTTTTGAAATAAAAATTATATAGATTGTGTGTGAAATTGGCATTTTGCAAGTTATTCTTCTTGGTTCAGTTGATTTAAGTAGTAGCTGAATGTATTATTTTCTCCAAAATACAGATCTGTATAAAGAAGGAACTATAGTTATTTAAAAATATGGGGTGTGTAGATCGAAAAAGCAATGTGTGTTCTGCACCATGAATCACTTCTACAGTTTACAGTTTTTGAATTTTATTTGGATTTGTACTTGATATATAGTGTTTTGAAGACCTTTAATTCTTCTGTTTTCAGTGGTTTTCTATGACAGACAGGTGCATGTAAACCTGTCTGTCATAGGTAAAATAGCCAAATAAAATATGCAAAGTAAAGGTACTTCAGTCAAGTTCAGTGCAGAGGGTCAATGAATAAATTAATCCAACTATTTTTTTGTATGCAGGTCCACATCTTTGTATAACTATGTATGTTGGCATATTCAAATTATACGTTACACATAAACTTAAGAATTAATTGCTATATAACAGAATTTTCAGGGTGATTACTATTAATTGCACATGGTTAATCTGCGCCCAGTTACAGGACACATATTTTATGCAAATTACTCATTGACCTTTATTTTAATTCCACAGCTTTTTGAAGTAAAATGGAGGAAATAGGTTTTGACACTCCTCACGTAATGAAGATGTAGAATTTCTTCCTCTCGTGGGAGAAATTCTTTGTCTTTTCTCTCGTTCTGCTGCACTCCAATTGATAAAAGACAGAATTTCTCACACTCATGTAAGAAATTCCAGATCTTCAATAGAGACTTGTGTAAGAACCTATTGAGGGCATGCAAACAACATGACATATAATATTATACTTCTAAATATCCGTGTGATGAATGTTCCCAGCTTGGTATTTTACAAAATGGTAGCTAATGTGATAATTTAGAAGTAAACATAGATGATATGTTGTGTTACTATGAAACTTGCATCTGAATTACCATAAAAAATCAAGAAAATTTACCATAAACTTGGCAAATGGAGTATTCTAATATCCTTTTGATATTATTTGTAGTTAATCATGACTTCACACTTTCATAATTCAATTATGAAAGTTGTCCAAAGTTTGTCTTGAATAAAGGCATAAAATGAAAACAAATATGTAAATACTTGAAAAATTACTGTTACTATGAATAGAAAGGTGTAATGTGGATTTTTGAAAACCTTTATTGACTTAAGCAGTACTCCAGCTAAGAATCATGCAAAGTGTGATTCATGGTTAGAAAGCCTACATATTTTTATTCTTGATATTTTGTTTAAAATATCATAGTTTACCGAATGTAACATATGTTTTTCATATAACCCTTGTTCATAGGAGAAAAAATTATATAGAATGCACTGTAGAATTCAAAATTAAGGGAGATGACTGTAAATGACACTAAAATACAATAAAATACCAATACTGTTGGATTTCCAATGTGGGTTAACTCCTAAGAGCAGACAGATTAAAATGAATAATTATACATTTCATCACTTTTTTTTTGGGTGTATCACATTTTACAGAATTTTCATGATTCTTAGAAAGACTACTACTTCAGCAATCTCCAAGATAAATTTTACATCAATGCAAAATGACATTTTGACAAAAAATTAGTGTTTTACTTTGTGTTTTTTTTTCAGACCTTGTTTGTTTGTTTGTTTGTTGGGGTTTAGTGTCCGAGCAGCAATATTTCAGCTATGTTCAGACGATGAACATGGAAAGGATGATAAAATGAACATGAAATGATGATGAAATGAAAAAAAGGATGGGACACAAGGATAATAGGGTCGACAAATTTTGATTGGCACTAGAAAAAGGGGGGATGTGTAAGGTTTGGCAATTTAGCCTCCTGTGGCGGAGCGAAAAGGTTCTTACTCCTATCGAATACCACAGCAGGGTTCTTTAACGTGCGAGGAACGTGACATCTTTCCCAACACAGTGCACCACTATGGTTTGTGGTCAGGTTTTCCGTATTATAGCCTGACAACCCCAGCATGTAACATGCCAGGGGTACCCCATTTCACCACCTGGGGCACACATCCCAGTTTCTCTGTGGGCAGAGCACCTAGCCCTCGACTAGGTTTCGAGCACTATTTAGTCGCCTTTTACAACAAGCTTAGCACTGCTGCAGGCCTATTCTTTTGACATCTGGACCTGCACAGGGCTTCTGATCTTGTAAATGACATCATCATTAAAATAAAGCATTGCATGTTAAGTAAAAAAAAATATTGTATCCCTACCAGTTATTGTTGAAAAAAATGCTGCCTTACGGGTTGATCAGTTTTTCCCCATATCTGTTTTTATAGATCAAAAGACTAGGAGACAAGGTAGTGCAACCTTTATGTGACTATGGTACTGTTTGTAAAGGTATGAAGGTAAGTCTGAACATTATATTGTCAATTCAGCTTAGTCATCTTAAAACAAGTTGTTATCTCCTTTGAATTTTACTCTTTTTATTAAGATTTGATGATGCAGGATAAAAAAATATGACATGATTCACCAGAAGAAGCTGCAATAATACATAATATAGCCCATACATAGTTCCTTTTGTATAATTAAGTATCTTTCAAATCAGTAAATATTGTCAGGCAGTTATTCAATTTAATGATATTCACTACTGCAAACAAAATTAAGATCTAGTCTTCAAATCAATTGTAGATTTGTAGGGATTTTTTTTTGTTTTTTAATGATGTTAAGTAATAAATTTGAACTTAGGAAATTTAAGCTTTTGCAAAATGTGTCAAGAAACATTAATGGTATAAAGCATGTTCCATTCAACATAATCAAGGTCAAATTCTTCATCAAATGATTAATAAACAGTAAGTAAAAAGCTATCAGTTTAACTAACTAAAAATGGCAGGAAAAAACAAATTTTTTTTACTAAAAATCTTATGTATTGGTAAATCTTTGAAATTATTTTCTTATGCTTAAATTGGTTTTATTTGAGTATAAGTACAATGAAGGAATAAATACTAATATTGCAAGTTAATTTTTGAACAGGTTAAAGGACCAAATTTGTAAATATGCCTGAAGTTTAATATTGTCTAACTTTTGATCTACAAATTATATCACTGAAATCAGTGATAAGTTCGACATCCAGTTTAAACATTAAGAAAATAAAATCAAAATTACATTGGAAGTGCAGATTTATGCTTTTATTTTACATCATATAAACTTGGAAATTCTGTTTATGCTACTATTTTCTTAAGGATAAAAAACCTCCAGTGCTAACAGCACTTTGATTTTTTTTTTAGATTTGGTGTGCTTTTTAGGTAGCTAAACATTATTCAGTAATGTAATACCCCATATTTTATGAACACTTTCATTATATGTATACAAATTAAAGCTTTAAATGGCTACAAAATCTCTTTTGTCGATGTTATCATCCATTTTCTGTTGGCTTTGACTGAAAACTTGTAATACATGTATCTGTTGAATGTGAATAGGGAAGATAACAGTAAATTTTCTAACGACAATATGGCAGACTGTGTAATACATGTATCTGTTGAATGTGAATAGGGAAGATAACAGTAAATTTTCAAACAACAATATGGCAGACTGTGTAATACATGTATCTGTTGAATGTGAATAGGGAAGATAATAGTAAATTTTCAAACAACAATATGGCAGACTGTGTAATACATGTATCTGTTGAATGTGAATAGGGAAGATAACAGTAAATTTTCAAACAACAATATGGCAGACTGTGTAATACATGTATCTGTTGAATGTGAATAGGGAAGATAACAGTAAATTTTCTAACAACATGGCAGACTGTGTAATACATGTATCTGTTGAATGTGAATAGGGAAGATAATAGTAAATTTTCAAACAACAATATGGCAGACTGTGTAAGCTTTTATAATTATTGAATTAAATTGATGTGTAGGCATGGAAGTAAGTCATTGTCCATTTTTTACAGTTGCACTTCAATTTTTTTTTTGTTTTACAGAAAAAAATCAAAGATGAATTGGCAGCAATAAAGAAGGAACAGAAAACAATACAACAATTAGAAAAAGTAAAAAGCAAAAGTCCCGGAGACCAACATCAAATTGTATCCTTTACTGTTAAATTTTAAGGAGGTAGACCTAGGGTAAGGGACATAACTCATGAAATCAGTGGTATGTTTGTATTATATTCAATTTCACCAAAGCCTCTCAAGCTTTCATTTGAAGCAGAATAAAATGAATCCAGGTTAATTAGATGTTTACATAAGATTGATGTAAAATGCTGAATACAAATGTTCCAATGATTTTTAAGAGTTTTGTCCCTTTCCTTAGGTCTACCTCCTTCAGGTTTCAATTAAAATAAATCAATCAACAAGGGCAAGCAAATAAAATAGTGACATAAAAATAAGCAAGAACATCTTTTGCTTTTTCTAATGTTTTTTCTTTCAAAAATTTTCTCCTCTGACACTATTCAACCAATTGGGACCAAACTTGGTATGAATGTTTTAAGAGTATTCTGCATAGAACTGATGTGGGGATTTATGGTTAGAAGAAAAACATGGCCGCTGTTACTAAAAATAGAAGAGAGGGGTCAGAAGTTTTCCTCATACATCTCCAAAACCGTTAGGTTTAGCATAATGCTTTCCATTGCCAAAATGACCCTTACTATAAGGCCTACAAAAGTCTGCACTGGATCAAAGTTGTCGGACCACTCCTTGTTAGAGTTATTGCCTTTGAAAAGTGAAAATTGACATTTTTGTTTTCCAGTTTTCTGCTAATATCTTGAAAACTATGATTCATAGAAACAGACTTTGAATTGCTGAAAGGATCCCTATGATAAGGCCTATAAAAGTCTCCAGGGATCAAAGTTGTAGGATGACTCCTTGTTAGAATTATTGCCCTTGAAAGATGAAAAATGTGTGTTTTCAGCTGTTTTCAGCCAATATCTTGAAATCTTTAATAGATAGAAAGAAACCTTCAATTTAGGAAATATTCCATATGAAAAGTCATACCAAAGTCTTCTTGAGTCAAAGTTAATTGATACTCCTTATTATTGCCCTTGAAAGGCAGAAAGCTCACTAGCTGAGCAATTTAGGCTCCTAGGACCCTCTTATTTTCTTGTCAGCAATTAACTTTCAGTTTATGAAATGATCCTTTAACTGGTCTCAACAAGTAAAAGTGTTATTACAAGTAGCTTTATATATATTGTGTATGAATTTGACTTTCCTTAACTCTTTTTCAGCAAAGGGTAAGATCATGAGGAATATGTTAGGCTTTAGATGAAGGACAACTTGACTTCTTTGTTACATCAGTGTGTCACTTTCACAGGAATTTAGTTGTTGTTGTTAACATAATGCATTCACAAATATAGTCTTACACATCAGATCAGCAATAAATTGTTTTCTAAAAATTTTCACTTAGTTCATATCACAAATGCATCCTTTTTCAAATTTGAATGTTAGTTTTTGATTAACTGCTATGGTTGAAGAGAAATAAATTACATAGAAAGCATCAAAATTTATTGAAAAAGGGAGATAATTAATTATTTATGCAAAATTTGGTTGCTTTGTTAAGGAACTTAAAGACCATTTTCCAAGGCATCCGTTGTCGGGTTAAAAACAAATCTATTCTATTTGATGTACATATGATGTATACATTGCATTGGAACAAACAGTTCAGTGGGATAAAATTTACCCTGTGCCACTCAAATGGTAGGATCTGCCTGATTTTTACATGGACAGCCTCTTAAAATTCTGGCATAGCATATCAGACTTGAGTAAAAATCAGAGCTGTTTGTGTTCAATGAAATATTTTATCCTAAAATGCTTTTAAGACCAACCATTTACTACCAAGGAATATATTGAACTACAATCAATTGGTCAATCAATCAATCCATCAAATCAATCAATTTACAGTTAAACTCTGTTAAAATATTAATAGTCCAACAACATCTTGGCAATAAATCAAATTTTGAAAATGTGAAGGGAAAATAAATACTTTTTATACTTTTAGGCAGAAACAGAAGTCAGGCAAGCCAGTGTTGAGGCTGAAAAGGGAAGTCAAGCTTTAGAGCACCATATGATGGACTTTGAAAAAAATAGACTTTCAGAGTTAAAGGTTTGTTTACATCTGTCAGAGAACAAGTTAACTATGATTTTGTATGCTTAAATAAAACAGCATCACATGCAATGGAATGAAATTTAATAGAATAAAGAGTGATGAATTTCCATTGGTTTAAAAAGATGTTAATAGTGTTTTTGCTTTTGTTACAGCAAATACAATGATCATGTTCATGGGATAGGGTTAGTCTTCCATTTATT
The DNA here is from genome assembly GCA_037379345.1 of Perna viridis. Lineage (NCBI taxonomy): Eukaryota > Metazoa > Mollusca > Bivalvia > Mytilida > Mytilidae > Perna > Perna viridis. Next base: position 26,987,208 of record CM074515.1, read on the forward strand.
GAATAAGCTTCACCCGACGAACTTCGGTAAGTGGCTGAAAGGACAATTGAGAAGATTTATTTAACTTCTATTGGGTAATTCAAAAGATATTGATAGTTTAAATCTCTTTCTTAATTGTCCAGTCAACTACCAAAGGGAATTTATCAGGTGATTGTTTTTAATCAACAGAAGACCGACTCCCCAAAACATAATCATTGTATAGGCTGTAAGGAAACATTATTAATGAACAACCTCGGTCACTGATTTGTGTTATGTTACTATATAAACTCATTTTCCTAAGGCCAACTAAATTACTAAATTTTTTTTTAGGTTCTCAAATCCATCCTCCTTTCATTTGAGAGTGCCTAATTATTTCTTTCTCACCAAACAATAGATAAATGAAAGTACATTCTTTATCATATTTCCTTGTTATGTACAAAGTAAAAAATATCCCTCATTTTTTTAGGACAATGAAAAGGTAAAATGAAATTTTCATGACAAATGGCCTGAAAACCAAGGAATTAACAGCAAAATACCAAGTTGGATTGCACCTATCCTCTCTTCAGACCTATAACCCTTTCTCATTCACTCCATATCACTTAACTTTTTTATAGGCTCTGCCATACAGGATGTGAATATTTCACTAGGCATGAGCTCTACTCATTAGAAATCTTTGGAGCTATTTCCATTGTACTGTACTAATTTGCATACAGAGGCAGGGATAAGTGCTGAGTGTGGCAGATGAATAAAAATTTGAAATAGCAAATATACCCGCTGTGCAGGAAATTATAATAATAATAATCATATCTATATTTTGAGAAAGGTTATACAGTTAGTATAGCAGATTGATGATTAATGTAAATTAATAAAACATTCAGTATTTCAATACCTATTATTGGTGCAAATTTCAGAAAAATCTGTTGACCCTTTTTGGAGTTATGGTTCTTGAAAGTGTCATTTTTGACTTTTTTTTATCAGTTATTGCCTATTATTTAGAAAACGAAAGCTGATTGATGACTATTGTAAATTGATAAAATGTTCAGTATTTCAATATCTGTTTTTGGTGCAAATTTCAGAAAAATCTGTTGATTCCATTTTTTAATGATTTTTTGCACTTTCAGCATGCTATTCAGTTAACATAAGTAGAATGATGATTAATGTATAATTCTAATCATAAGATTTTTCATGCTTATGGCCATTTTTGATTGGTCAAGAATGTCTTTGCCATAAAGTTCATACTTGCATGAACTTCTTGAGAATGTTCATACATGCATGAATGCCAGTCAACTTGAAACCAATATGGCGGCCGTGTCATTTGAAAGAGTGTGGCAACGAACTAAACGGCATAATACAGCCGTAAGAGTATTTAATTACATCCACATTTATTTTACCGATACAGTTTGTTTCCTTTACAGAGAGTAATTTTCAGCTCAGGGAAAGAAACATATAATTTATAAATGCTTAAAATCTAACTACAAGTAACTTCGCCCCAAAATTAAATTGTCCCAGAACTTTATTCTATAAATGTATTTACCTGTTCAACACATGTCAAAATAATACCCAAATGTTAGGATGTAATTATAAGGATTAAACAGCAATTTTCGGTCGTTCATGCATGTATGAACGACTGAAAATAGCTGTTTAATCCTATATTAAATATTCAGTGTCTTGACAAATATCATTTGTGCAAATTTGGTCATATAAGAGTGGCCCAAGTATTCAGATACATACCCCATAAAATTGGGTATGTACCTGTATTTTATTCAATCAGATGTGAAATCAGATGAGAAAAATGAAACAACTCGAAAAAAAAACCTACAATGAGGCTCCAAACATATTTTTTACAACCACCAAAAATTGCAATTTCAATTCTTGTCAATCTCTTGTCTAATAACAATAAAAATTCAAAGCAATATTCGACTTGAATGGTGTGTCCATACTTACCCTACTGGTTTAGAGGTTTACCTTTGCAGTTATATCAAACTGTGTTCCTGCATTTTACGTATTATTTTTTATGTTCTATTTCCTCTTTTTATATTATATTTATTGTAGGCTTATTTGGCAGATTTCATTAATATAGAGATGATATTCCATGCGAGGGCCCTAGAGTACTATGCCAAATGTTTTGAGAATATTGTTATGATTGATGTGGACAGAGATCTTGAGGTAAATTTTTAAATCACACACGGTAAGTCTCGTCACTGTATGGCTAGGGAAATGGTAGGCTGTAAGTCTGGTGATACATTGTGCTAAATTTTCCATCTTATCTTGTACCCCATTTCAATGGGGATTCTCCAGATAGAGGAGGGAAATACAAAGCCTACATACATACTGGCAAACATCAATTTCATAAGCAAGTGAGAACAATAATGTGCATTAGATCACAAAAGATGAAAGATATAGATACTGTCATACATTTAACATTAACAGTGCTGTAGCTTTGAATTAAGGAGTTTTATGAATGATGAATTGTAGAAATTTTGTTGTTTACAAGCCTTGACATAAATTTTTACAGGAAGGGGATAAATTTGTCATGGCCCTTTGAGAGCCATGTAGCTGGGAGGTTTTTTGATTTAAGGAAATGTGTTATAGGAGAGTTTGCCAATCTCATTAGTGATGTCATATTCACTAATGTGCATATCATTAAGTGTCAAATTGGTTGGCAAAATAAACAACTAAATAAACAATTGACAATTTCATGATTAGAATCCCAATTTTCAAAACTTTATATCTTTGTTATCTTATATCCATTTTTGGTTCTGCAAATAGTTTCATTTAGATCAAGTAGTTCATATTTTGTATGTGAATTTATAACTTGTTTACTTGAAAAATAAATTTGAAATGATAGTAATATGTTAACCTCTATATTCATATAAAATATTTTTTAAAATTGCATGCCCAAATAGTCTAATTACCAATTGTTTATTTAAAAATTCCATGGATAAATAGAGTTTTATTGGTAGTGAAGGGAACCAAAATAATTTTTCAATTATCTTAAAAAATGAAAAAAGTTATGATGATTTAAAGTTGATGCCCCATGCCACTCAATGGATTTTTTTGCCAACCAAAACAAAATCACAGGTAAGTGATGACATCATGAAGAACTCTCCTATAGAGGTCTAGAAAGGTCTGTTAGTTACCTGTAATTTAAAAAAAGCAAATGTGTTTCCTCAATGTTATTCTTGGTTTATTTTTTTCTGCAACATGGAAGTGGACATAGAAATACTGTGCCTGTGTGCCAATACAGTCATTACTCCATGAAAACCGCTGAATGGACATTGATAATAAGTCACCATATGTAGTTGATCATACTGCACCACCATTTTGATTCGACAAATTTTACATGAGTTATCAGACTTTTTTTTAATTTATAGAAGCACTTCTTGGAAACTGCTCAATATGTTTTGTTCAGATTAGTAACATAGTTTACTGCCATTTTGATTTAACAAATTTTACAATAGTAATGGGACTTTTGCACTTCAACTTTTTTTGGCATTTGCAGGGGATATATTGGTAGGCATATCAATCTTGTTTTATTGAGATTTTTTTGCAATTTAATAAAATGATTTAGATGATCATTGATTTTAAATATAAACTAAATTTGAGTCAAAAGTATATATACCAGCAGATAATGAAATTAATTTAGCTTAGGAAGATGTGAAGATAGAGGATTCGAATTTTATTTGAAAAAAAAAAAAAAAAGAATTAGTCATTTATACTACACTTTAGACATCAGTGATGAATGTTTTACAATTGATTTGTACATGCTTTTACATTTACCAGTATGTGTATCTGTTTATTTGCTTTTGAACTATGAGTTATTATGATAGTATAAAGATTCACTGTGAACTATTTAGGAATTTCGGCGGAAGATGGTAGCATCTAAAGGCATGCAGTTAGATTTATCTCAGTCGCTGGGTGCTATATCAGGGGGTTCCACTACCATGGGGAGTGAAACATTAGGCACAGGATCATCATACACCTATACATATGGAGATACATCAACAGCCACTGCCTCAGGCCAGAGTGGAAATAAACATGTTAGAATCAGTAATACTGTAAGTTTGTAGATTTAAAGCTGATTACAGCACAAACAATGATGATGTTCATGGGGGTTGGTCTTCCATTGGTTAAATAACAGTTCTTCGGTAATTGTCTTGACAGCAGCAGAGATTTTATAAGGCAATGCAATAGATGTCAATAGGAAGTTTAAAACATCTGCTCAAAAACCTATGGAAGTTAATCAGATGATTGTCAATTAATCAAGGGAAGTCCAGCTTCACCCCTGAACATCACCACTGTATGTGCTATCAGATAAAATTATGACTTTCAATTTTACCTTATCTTAGTCGCCAAGTTATTTATGTGTACAAATCTTATATCACAATGTATAGAATAATACTCATTCCCTCCATATAGAGACAGAAAGGTATTTTAATATTGAAAGAAAACAATGTAAATGTTCTGTTTGCAAGGGTGTTAAACTTGAAGATGAATATCATTTCATTTTGGAATGAAAGAAGTACATCAAACCATACTACATGTATTATAGAAATCCCTCATCTTTCACACTGGTACAATTACTATCAGTATGTTAAATAAATGAGCTTAATAATTTGGATAAATATTTATTTTTTCCCCAAAAAGATCTTTGTCAGTGGATGATTTTTCATTGAAATCTAGATATATCAATTATCATAATAGCCAAACTATAGCTTTGTGTACGTACTGAATTTGAAAGCTGTATTAGCTTTTGGAATAAACTATTATTATTATTATTATTATTATTATTAATCAAGCTTAATAGCTAAAGGTATTTATCCATTTGAGTTAATTCTTCTATTGAATATTCACAATTAACAAAAGAACTTGATTTCTGTGGCCACATAAATTGTGTCTAAAATTTCACTTCACTGGTGCAATCACTTGTCTGAATTGCAGAGATCATTTCACTGGTTAACACAGCCATCATCCAAAGTTCATATGTATCAAGTCAACTGGACCTCATATTATTGACTCTACTGTTTTACATGCTTGTTTCATATGGTATATTTTGGCTATTGAAATTCTCTTCATCAAAACTGAATTTTAAAAGCATTTGGCAAGTATTTTCAACAACATCTATTCACTACAGTAGTTAAGTAAATGCTTCGGGTTTTTATACTTTGGAGGGATGTGATTTTTCTGTGTTTACAAATCTGTATTTACCATTATAGCTTTTTATTTTTCTGTTTATTTACTTCCAATTTTGCCAATTTCAGCGTCCCTATTGTTCCTCATAACTCATCCCTGACTTTGAAAATGAAGTCTTGTTTAATTTCAAGATCCTGTTAAAGACTCAAGTAAGACATAAAAATCCATTTGCAATTGAGAATAAAAAAAAAAAAAAAAACTGAGTATATTTCAGCAAATTTTCACAAACTGTACTTTTGATCTGTTTCCAGTTATAGTAACTGAACTTAAATATCAGTCAAAAAAAGACCCATGGTTGGCCTTGACTGACATTTTTCATCCTGGTGGGGTTGTTGTCATTTCGACATATTCACCATATCTGTTCTCCTTTCAAATATTTAAAGAATTAAACTATGCAAGTATTGTTCACATGTAATTCATGTGAATCAGGTTTCGCATGAAATCCACATAAAACATAAACTACAAACGAAAAGTTCATGTGAATTCTGTGTGAAAGCTCGATTTTCCTGAAGATCACATGAATTCTGTAACAAATTTTATTTCCTTAATTCAGGTGAAAATCATGTGAAATAATTTTTTATATGTAAATATAGATATACAGATTATATTTATATATCAAGATCTAAATCCAAAACTTAATTGTAAACAAAATAGGACATTTGTTTTCATTAGATAACCACAAAAGTATGAATGGAATAGATGATTAATTGAGGGGGCTGTTAATAGATTGATATAGCAGTTAATGTCATGTTGTTCTGCCCCAGGTTGATTTTGTCACAACAGGAAGTCTTCTAAGAAGTTATGGTCTTTGTCATTAATCTTGTATATTTCCTTTACATGTTTTATCATGATCCTACACAGTTCCTATACAGTTTTGACAATACAGACACATTAAATATATTTTCTTGGTTAGCCCTCCCTTCATAACTTTTTAAGATGCCTTTTGAATGAAATTTGCAGTGACAGATCCAGAGTGGGTGCAATGGGTTGAAAATTTGTCATTTTCATGTGTGAAATTGACAAATAATGGCAAATAGTGTCCTAGCACCCCCTTTTTTAGGAACCCTGGCTGTTTCCCTCCTTTTCAAAGTGTCTGGATCTGCCCCTGATTTGAAATAAAATGTTTTTGATATGTTAAAAAGAGATGTCTCATCATTCATTTTTATTACATTGACAATAAAGTTAAAGTGGCACCTTCCTCACCAGTTATGGGTTTTCAACAGGGAAAAAATCTCTTAACATCATAATAAAGAAAAAAAGCTACCTTTTCATATTGTAGCAATGCTATTTTTTTTTTTTGTATGTGAAAAGCCCCTTTTATTGTTATTTGCATTAAAAATGAACGTTTTTTTTTTCTTTTGCAAAAATAAATATACCGGTAGTTACTTGCAAATGCTTTTACCAACAATACTGTATTACATTACTAATAATGTATATATATTTCTATTTAACAAAAAATATGAAGTAAAGTTTTAAGTTTATATTAGCTTATAAGAGCAAATTAGGAGCATTTTCATAATAAGTATTGGTAAAGAAATGTATAGACTTGCAGTTCAACAAACCTTGTGTACAGACCCATTTGAAGTGCTGAATCTGAAATAACTTATAAACTATAAACGATATTCAATATATCTGTTTCACCAAAAATGGAATCATTGAAATATCAATTTGCCTTTTTCAGTCAATGATGTATGGAGATGATGATGACGATGATGATGACGACGATGATGAAGATGATTATGTAGATGAACAGTACAGTCAACCTAGACGGACAGGATTTCGATGAATTATCTTCAAGATTTAGTTTAATTATAGTTGTTAACACATGAATTGTATTGTAATTATGTAGGAAATTGCAGCTTTTGTTGCTGTAGGTGTACACATTCCTAAAGACCCAATGTAGATAGGTCCTAATTTATTTTAATGAACAATGTCAGTAATATGATGTTTGAAACTTAAGGCCATTGTTGAGACTTCGTGTGTTTACCCTAATCTGACTAACCTTTTAAAGAACATTCCAAATTTTGAATTTTAAATGATTTCTTCTTTAAAGAAAAACAGAAACAGCAAGTAGATTTGAATTTAAGCAGTTCCTAACCTATAGGATTTTATAAAAAAAATATTGCATTGGATTAGGGGCTAAACTGCAATGATTTAACGTGGCCTTGAAGACAACTGGTGAATTCAATGCGAGTTGATCAGTAATAGAGTGAGGAATCTGAAACTATATCCAAATATGCTGAAAAAATGTCGGTTTTTAACTGCGTTTCCAAATGTAATTGGAACAAGTATACACTGCTTATGAAGAAGTAACAAATGTTATCCATGGAAGGATTATATTTTATTTGGAGTACATTATCTGATGAAACTTTTTTTCTGTGTTTTTGAAAAAAAGGAGTAGAAAAAATCTCATTTAATCATATAATGCATGATAATTCATAATAGAGGAGAGATATTCATTACTTTTGGAAGACATTTAGGTATTTATAAAAAAAAAAATATTTTTAAAAGCACCTAACTACTCAGGTCACTAAATTACATCCTGTTATGACCACATTCAATTTTACCCATATAGAAATCACCAACTGATCATTTGATGTGGCCAAAATATTTGGGAAAAAACAACATTTCAATGTATTAATGATGTCACCTGTTTGTATACACAATACATATACATACTCATTCTAAGTCAGGAAATAATCCTTTAAACTTTAACTCATTACCATTGATAAAAAAATTTTAAATCATATTGATATGTTATTTGAATGGAAATAGTAAAGAAATTAAATTTATTAAGAGTTTAGAAGATAGCTAAGATTTAACGAGTGAACAGAACTTTTTTATTCACCAGTTAAAACTTCTATGAGTTCTGATCATAATTTAGTAATTTCATTATTTTGTTATTACACAGGGGTGAGAAATGTTGTTTTCAAACCACAACAAATTATTTTTTTATTACAAAAAATACAATGCATTATCTTTTATTTAATTATCATTTCAAACTATTGGCTGATTTTCGGGAAATTATGAACAAACCAAACAACTTCAAATAATGCGACATCACAGTATTGTGAAGGTCAGAGAGTGAAAGCAATATTAAAGTTGTTTCACATGAAATATTCAAATATTTTTACACAGAAATTTGGTAAATCAACAGTATCAATATTGTAATTGTAGTTATTTAACTTTGAAATGATTGAACAACGAAAACATACACAATGTAAGTGCTATATTTTTTCTCTGTATGGACAGAGTTGTCTCCTGTGCAGATATATTTAAAAGTGCATTATATTTTGTTATATTCATTTTATTTATTTATTGTGTAGAGAGAATTTACTGTTTTGCATATGCACTTGATAGGGTGGTAATAAAAATTTCATATTGTTCAAAGGTTTATTTATTAACAGATATTAGATGGTAACATTTGATAAAATTCTTTAATTTGGTTATTTGAATTTTTAATGTTTGAATAGCTTATGTATACATAGTAAATTGTACAACATTATTTCTATTTAATCACATATAATGTAAATATGACAGTTAGCCTTTGGTCGTAAATGAAATAAAACATTTGGGTACATATTTTTTTAGATTTTGCATATGAAATCTGTTGTATACAAAATAGTGGGGTCTTTTCTGTCTCCCATTATTCCTTGCTAATATAAAAGGGCTTCAACTTGTAGTTGGGCGTTAAAGTATTTTAAAAGCATTTATAAAAATTATACAACCTCAAGAAAATGTAAAAATTTAAGATTTATTTTATTCTGGAGTGTGGGTAGAGTTGAACTTTCAATTTATTTATGATATTCTGTTTATTTATATTTTTATTTGTATACCTGTAATTTTAATTGGAACTGTTCAGCCTTCTTGTTACACAGGAGAAAATGTCATATGCACCAGGTGGAAGAATCTTTCTGGTATTTGTATGGTCGAATTCTAAAATTATAGCTAAACTGGTTGAATTTTTTATCATTACTTTTTTTCTCTTTCTCTTTGTACTGTAAGTTCTTGGAAGACTTAGTGTTCTTTATTTTTAGTGATATCTTACAATACAGTTCTGGCAAAATGTTCATGAAGATATTCTCCTTTCTGCATCAATATGTTTTATATGATAAAATCTGCTAGGCTTACCACTTTTATCCTCTCATTTTTTTTAAGATGATGAAAATTTTCAAAGAAATTGCAATAGTGCTCATCAATCAAAATCGAGTGATATGAAACATGCCATTTTGTATAGAGGCGAATCTCTTAATTTAACTTTGTGAAGTGATTGTTTAAAGTTACACAGACAAATATACTACTTGAGGAAAACTACCATATCTAGAAATTTAACTATAGGGATTATCCTTATAAATGTTGGATAAATTGAACAGCATGTACATTACATTTCAGCTATTTTTCTTATTATTTTCTAAGTCCATGTCAGATAATATGATAATAAACAATACTTGCCATTTAAAAAAAAATTATCTTTAATTTGTGATCTGCAATTTTAAAAGTTTTTTTTTTTAATTGTATATATATATATATATATTGTATATTTATTGTTTTGTTTATCTGTGATAGAATAAGCGGATTATTACACTTACTTATTATATATGTCTTTTGTTTCCTGCTAAAACATGCAGCATGACATTTTTACTGAAAACAATCAAGACACTAATATATGCATTGATATGCTTTGAACACTTCCATTTTCTGGAAATGGAAAGCACATTTCCTCGAAAAATGCTTCTGGTACCATGTACAAAAAAGATACCAGTAGCAGATCCCAGGTACACTTAAGGGTTTGTTTGTGTTCTAGAAACAATAAATCTCAATAGTTTCAATTGTAACAAAAATATCCCCCTTAATTGACTGAAAAACTTTTAATGGGTATTCTTAATACAAAAATCTCAAAACTGACACTGAATAATTTTATTGCTAATTTAAAAACTTGCTCCTTTGTTTATCAGAAATTAATGAGGTTCAGGTATGATGTCATTGCATATTCAAATTTTCTTGATGTCTATTGATACATGTACAACTGTATTTATTATTTACTTTTATGATAGCTAAAAGATTAGATATCATATTTATCAAGGATATTTTTATATTTCTGAAATTTTGTAAACCTTTTCATTTTGTGTGTCATCATTAAATCTGTCGAGTTGGCTTGGGGATAATGTCTCATTGTCATATAACAAGACATTTCTTATGGGTTCAAACTTTGGTATGATACTGGTTAAATCTTAATCATTAACAAATAAGTGAATATTTAAGTACCAGTCCATATAAATTCAGACACTGTCCCTATTAAAATGATTCATGATGAAGAAAAACCCACCAATCTAAGAATCCTTTTTCAATCTACATATGCTATATTTTTAACAAACAGTTGTCCTTTCCATATTCAGATCTGTACTTTTGAGAAAATCATATATTTATCTCCCACTAAAATCAACCAAATCGAACAAAATCAAGAAGGATAATTCTTGCAAAGTGCTTATTTCATGTACAATCTACATAAATTTTATCTCAAAAGTGCAACACCCAAATGAAAAACAGAGACTGGTTATGTGGTCTATGATGGTTTCTGAACAAGAAATAAAATTGAATTTGGTGGGCTTTTGACATGCATGAATCACATCCTGTCTGATTTTTGCAAAGACTGATATTTAATTACTTTTATGGGATTTCAGTAAGGAAAATTGTATAGTTGCTAATTAAGCAGTTAAAAATTATTGGGTCACATTGAAATTACATGCATGTCCTATTCAATATACCATTTATTTAACATCTTGTTGTTTACCCTTACTGTGATATATTTACTTAACTTTATATTTGTTGTTAATTCTTATTCCCTTTGTTGTATTTATGAAAGGTCATATAAAAATGATTGCAAATATCTTTACTATGAAAGGGGAGGTAATTTTCAGTAAATATAAGTACTATTTTGTTACTGTCATGAAGCAGGGGTTACAAGTACTTACCACTGTATAAAAGAAATTTTGCATTCATTTTTATATTTTTATGACATTATTTCATATATTGTGATATCTGATAGAGCATGTGACTACTTTCTGCAGTGTACATAATGTACAACTGTATCTTGAGTGTACATAAAGTACAACTGTATCTGCAGTGTACATTAAGTACAACTGTACATGGGTTTACAGTTGAACAATTTGAGTTGATTTTCATCCTTTTCATCACAATAATCATTTGAATAAATTTAACTTTAAAAAGATATGTAAAGTAGACAATTTAAAATGGAATATTTCAAATCTTTGAAAATGAATAACTTGGAAATCCAAAAATCTAGAGTTTAATTATCAAAGATTATTCTTTGTAAATGATTGCATTTCCAAAGATTCATTTCATCAGTGTCAGTTTATATCATTTTATAAATTTCAGTGTCAAAATTATCATAATTTTTGTTTTTTGCTAACATTTACATAAGATTGAAAACTCAAGTATGTAAAATAGGTGAAATGATTTTTGTACCGGTAATATATTTTAGAATTTTGTGTAATTTTAGAATTTTGAATATCATATTTGATGTTTTTTAGGGATTGATATAATTCTGACTTTCAAAGACAAAGGGTGAAACATTATCATAGATATAGTACTTAGTTATAGGAATTTGATGTTGTGAAGTTCTAAGCTAAGCTTAACACAGGTAATTTCTTTGATTATAGATGAGAACATGGCCTTTCACCAAAGACATGACTGTTTGATTAGCTCAGGTGCTTACAGTAGTGCAAAAATCAACAAAATTAGTAAATAAAATCATGTCTAGTCCAAATATAATCTTTTTTTTTATTCAAAGCCTATTATTCTTGTCAGATTTTTGGTTCTTATGTTTTTTACACTTAGTTTATAGTCACTTTAAATAATAATGTGGGACACTCATATTCAAGAAAAGGCTTGGTTTGGTGCCTCTGTAGTGTCATGGAAGTGCATGTGCTTGCCAAAAGTGAAGAAGGTTGTGAGTTTTATAAACACCAAGGTCATATTAAAGACTGAGATTTTTAGACACCACCAAGAGACAGCATATAAAATGAGTAATGACTGGTTGGCTTGAGTCAGAATAATATGCCAGTGCAAGGTGACTTGTCTTTTTGCAAGCTGTTGCTTCTGAAGCACATGAAATTACTACCATCTTTAAAAAATGATAGTCGACACATTTTCTCGCTTTGTCAGTCTATTTTTAAAATGCCAAATCGGATTTAGAATTATTTGGTGAAATGTGTGATCATGGTGCTATGTTTTGTATTTCAATAAATTATTTGAATGGTTTAACAAATAAACCAATGTATGAATGTCAAAAAATTTTTTTGATTGAAAATATTCTGGATACAAATACCCAACAAAATCCTTGAATTTCATGGTTGTAAGCTCCATCAGTTCTTTGCCATAGTTAAGTATGATGTGAAAGCCAACTCAATACCTACTGTGTTGGGAAGAATCTGGCTCAGCATCTTTGATAAATACCAAACTGGGTCTACAATCAAAATCAACACTTTATTTCACAATTAATCAAGAAAAAAATCAGTTTTAACTCATCTGAAAAAAATCATGGACATTTTTAGAGTTGAGTGAATAACTGCAATAACCATTAATATTGATTGGTATGTATGGAACGCCGCAACTGTCTTTTGATGATGGTTTTCTATATACACAGTACATTTCTCGTTATACACAGTACATTTTATGGTATACATAGTGTATTTCACATTATACGTGGTCGTGGACTCATACGCGGTACATATAACTTTATGTGCAGTATAACTGTCATTATACTGGTGCGTTTTTCATTATATGCAGCACAAAACTGGGTATATGCAGTGCATTTGGCAATATACGCTGTACATTTCATGTTATACGCAGTACATTTTCTAATATGAGCAGTAGATTTCACAGCATGAGGAAAGACATTATACGCAGTATTTTACGCCTTATTTGCAGTAGTTTCAACTTTAAACATAGTACTTTGTTTTATATAAGCAGTGGAAAATTCACTGGATAAACGCAGTGCATTTGTCATTATACGTGGTTCTTTCGACATTATACGCAGTAGATATTTCGTTATGATGATGATCATTTATTCTCGTTACCTTCCGTAAATGTACGACTGTAACCGAACCCGCGGACTATTTTGTTGGAACTTTTTTCACTCTGGCGCCCAAAATGTCGTCTAACATGTTTAAAATACACTTGTTTAAAATACAAGTCACCTCCAAACATGGTTGATCCACTACTCGTGGTTGGTACATCTGTAATAGCGACATGTCGTTCTCCATGAGCCTTACTCTGTCCCCAATTGTTGAGATGCCAATCCTTGAGAGTTCAAAATCAGAAAGAAAAGAGAATGTGTCATCATCAATCTTTTCGTCGACGAAATTCTGCAGAAGGGTTCCTAGACCAATTTCTTCCAGACAGGCCTTCAGTTTTACAGACGACATTTTGGGCGCCAGAGTGAAAAAAGTTCCAACAAAATAGTCCGCGGGTTCGGTTACAGTCGTACATTTACGGAAAGTAACGAGAATAAATAATCATCATCATAACGAAATATCTACTGCGTATAATGTCGAAAGAACCACGTATAATGACAAATGCACTGCGTATATCCAGAGAATTTTCCACTGCATATATAAATCGAAGTATTATGCATAAAGTTGAAACTACTGAAAATAAGGCGTAAAATACTGCGTATAATGTCTTTCCTCATACTGTGAAATCTACTGCTCATATTAGAAAATGTACAGCGTATATTGCAAAATGCACTGCGTATAACGATATATGTACCACGTATAATGTGATAAGTACTGCGTATACCCAGTTTTGTACTGCATGTAATGAAAAACGAACCACGTATAATGACAGTTATACTGCACATAAAGTTATATGCACCGCGTATAATGAGTCCACGACCACGTATAATGTGAAATACACTATGTATACCATAAAATGTACTGTGTATAACGAGAAAAGTACTGCGTATATAGAAAACCATCCACAAAAGACAGTTGCGGCGTTCCATAGGTATGGCATTGTAAAATACGGATACAAATAAAACAGGGGGGAAATTAGTAAATTTATTCAATAAAAGATAACAGTTGTTGTTTTTTTAATCTTGGCCCCCTTGAGATCCAACATCAGATCCATTTTCTTGTATAAGCATACATCTTTGTTTTAAGAGAGTGGCACCTGAGAGTACTACTCAGTAGCTCAGTTTCTTTACAAAATTATATATTATAATTATTATTCTTTTAATAATTCCCTATTCCTTCCTAAACCAGAACTACCATTCCCACTAAAAAATCTCACTAATGAACTAAAATGAACCTTTAATACTTTATCAACAAAAAGAACCTAAAAAAATAGTAAAGAATCTGGGCTGTGTAGTATAGTCGGTTAGAATTTAAAAAAAAATGCTGTAGAATCATAATAAAATTTTGACCTCTCCCTTCATCTCTACTAATTAAAAAATTCTATTTCTGTCAATATCACCTAACAAAAATGTGAACATCATTAGTCAAAAAGAAACTAGAAAGTGAAAGTGCTTCAGGGAACAAGGAAGAGAGGTGGTAAAAGTCGTACGAAAGAGAGTTCCGAATGGTTTTGACGTCATCAAATGACCTCCGTGGGGTCATCGTTATCGGCTTCACGTCTACGAAGTATGAACCCATTTCATTCAAGAAATACGCGACAAACAATACTGGACCTCATGGATTCATCATGTACTATCTGAACACTGAGTCTGGAACTTCCGATCTAATATATTTTCATTCATTCCTGAAGAGAAATGGCGAGAGAGTTAGATCTTCAAAAACACTTTGTCTACGCTTTGTTCTTAGTTTTGTTGTTCATAGGGACAGGATCGGCAAATTCTGAGCACAAGGAATCTCACAATGGTACAGAGAGATACAAGATATTAACTTTTGATTTTGAGAGGGTTGAGTTGCCCTATGTGATCTGTTTGTGGATACTTATTGTTGGTTTGGCCAAAATAGGTAAGATACAGAAAATATTTTTTTTCTATCAAACCCTCTTTTCTAAACCAAATAGCTGATGTAAAAAGTGTAGCTTTCAGCATCAAAACTTACAAATACCAAACCATTTCAAATTTTCAACTACACATTTTAATTTTTTTTCGTTCAACATGTTCCATATTTATTTCTTTTGATAGAAATGTGTCAATTTTATGGGTTTTATGTTACACACTGTACACTTTACTTCCCCTTGTGTACAACTCCTTTGTTTACTATTCTTTGAGCCATAGAGATTCTTAGAAAATAAATACATACATGTACAAGTACATATCACTTAATCAGTAAAATTTGAGCCAGCATTTGGATTTTCATGGACTTTTTTTCCCCTTTTGACCTTTAATTACACAGCAAATGCTTTGTTTTGCTTACTAGTAGACTCTGATTATTATGTCTGAAATTTAGTAGTACTCAAATTATTTTAATATGGAAAACCCAGTGGCTGCACTTACTTTTTGACAAATTATGGAAAATGTTCCATATGGATCTATTGACACTATAGAAAAAAGTATCCACTGCACACAAGTTTTATTTTATGGCATTCATGCATACATGTACATTGTATCTACATTAAGTGAACTTGAAGATTAAAAAAGGAGCCACTTAGCATCTGTCGAATTTACATTTGTACATGTACGTACCCATCTTATCTCAGTGGTACAATATGTAAGAGAATGAAGATTGCCCCATCTTAACTCACTTAGAAGCAGTTCAAGTTGTGCACCCATCTATTATCTTGCTGGTTAAGAAGGCAAATCTCCATGCTCCTACCTCAGGGAGATTAAGGGTAGGTCAACACTTACTTATTGCTCAGAAAAGTACATGACTACTGAGGTATGATCATATAAACATTGATAATCAATTTAGCAAATAAATAACTTTTCTGGTACATGAAGCAAGGTCTATCTAGGTAAACAAATAAATATATGTACATATCTGTTCAGAGTAAAAATTATGTGTCTGAGTGTGGTGACATTTATGCCTACTTGTAGGCTGTTACTTCTTTGAATTAGCACAGTCAATTTGTACTTGTATTTCCCAAAGAACTTTGAAGAACAATCTGACAATTAGTTGAAGGTTCAATGTACAGTATTAGTGCAAAGTTTTTTCAGCTAGAAAATTCTCAAAACCAAAATACTATTTTGACTAGGGTTGGGAAGGGGTATCAATAAGTGGACTTAACACACAGTTTTTCAAGCTTTCCATTATTTCTTTTGCTTTTGCTTCTATAATGGCTATTTAACATTACTGAATGATTTAATGTCTGTTCCAGTTTTCTTTTCATGGATAATTCTTCTAAAATATATACCTTATCAATTTAAATGTATTTTATTGCTAAAAAAGGTCTGCTTAGTATATACAATATAAATGTACTGCATCATGTCTAAGGTATTTTGTATAAGGTTTGAAAGCAGTAAACATGTATAAACAGTGAGAAAAAAACAGGAAGAACTTGTCGAAATACGTCAATTCAATGTCCTTAGGTTACTTGTTCAGTCTGGTTTCCTTATTTCTATGTACTAGGTAGTAAAATACTTGGAATGGTTAAATTTGTCATGATCAATGACCCATAGGCAGTACACGTGGATATTTGAATTGATAACTAATGTGCATACATGTACATGCATTTACTCCAGATAAACCAATTTTCAGTATTCTGGGTGTTAGATGCATCTTAATGAGCTGTGCTATTTCAGTTACAGCCTGTAAAAATTCAGTATGACTGTTGTATTGTTCCCAGAAATGAGCTGTACAGACTTGGTGGTTTATAAGACACAATTTTTTTAAGGTTAAGTTGACCAGGATAATTTTTCAGGCCTATCAAAAGGAAGTAGAGGCTGCATACATTGTATATAAAATGTATGTGAACCTATTAATGTAATGGTCCGTTAAAATTCCATAAATTATGAAGTAGCCTGAAAGAAGATACATGTACATGTAGTCATCTAGTGCATCTTTTTACAATAATACATGTAGTATTGGAGTTGATTGCATACCTCAATCTATTTTACAATATGATTCATACATTTGTACATGTACATGTATACATTACATTGTGGTTTACAAATATTCAATTCAATGTACATGTAATGAGGCAAAATGTCCAATTTGTGAGAAGTAGATATCTGATGAACTGTACATGTACATGTATTGAATATCAAAGCAAAATAGTTTTGTACTAAAACACGATCAAATGCACATTTACTTTTTAAAACCTACATTAATACATGTACATGTACTATTCACTTATTAAGAACCTCAAAACATGAATACATTCATGTACATTTTTGTACATACATTTTGTATACACTTAAGACTATATTAAAGGTTAATATACATGTACAAGTATAACAAATTAAGGGTTATTTAAGCATGTACATTGTGTATATAGATATGTAAAAGCTGTGTGAGTCCACGTACAGATTTGTTTATTTTGAGATATGTACATGTACATATTTATGGTTTGATAAGTACATTCAATAAATCACTGTTATTTGTGGAACATTTTCCAGATTTCCACAATGTACCTATATGCATGTGCATGTACATACTGTACATGTAGTGATGTACATGTGCACAGATGCATACATGTATGCTACAAATGTACACATGTATTTAGTCCTCATGTTAAAATCTATCAAGAGATACAGTTCAAGAAAAGGTCATAAATTTATTATTTAGACAGTCAAAGACTTAGCCTTTTATTATATGTATCATGGGCATTCTGAATGCAAATGTATTTAGTATAATTTCATGGGTAATTACTCATTTCATTCAATATACATGTGTTTATCGGTCTGTTGATCTGGAAGGCTGAATTGTGGGATGTTTACATCTTATGTACTATGCAACTGTAAAACTAGTGGGCATTTTCCCAGAACATATTAGATCTTTTTTCCTTATACATGATTTGCTAATCTTTTTGTTTCCCCACATGCTGTTGACAGAGCTGTTGTATTATGTAATTGTAAAACTACATGTAGGGGTCATTTTTCCCCAGTACATTATTAGAACTGTTTTCCCTATACATGTGTTGCTTTTCTTTCTGTTCCCCACATTGCTGCTGACATGCTTACCCTTTCGGAGCACCTGATATCACTCTTGGATTTTTCTTGGGAGTTCATTTTGGTAGTGCTTCAGTTTTTTGTATGCAGTCTTGTTTTCCATATCGCACCTGTGTATGGAGTGTTCATATCATGAATCATACGTTATGCCATAGCTTGCTGAAACTACGCACACTTTTTGTATTGCGCTAGACTTCTAACAAGTAGGCTTCTGGAACAGGGTTATGTTGCTACAAGATTGAAGTCATCACTTCAGAAGTTTTATGGTCATCGTCATGAACTCATGGATCGTTACGGTGTATCCATCTGCGCCATAAAAACTGATTTGTTCATTGTGTCATAGTTTTCTTTTCCTCTTTCGACCCCCAGACTTGACTTTTTATGAGCAACTCGGCGGATGTTTCTGGAAAAGCAGAGGATGCTTACCCTACCGATGCACCTGGTCCATGTTCCCAGTTTTTAGTGGAGTCTGAGTTGCTCATTTGCTTTTGTTACTTTGTATGTATTATTTTAGTTACTTTATGTTCTTTGTTGTGTATGTCTGTTTTCCATGTCTTATCTTTGTCCCAGGATTTCATTCCTTTGATTACTGTTAGAACCTTGGTTCCCTTGATTACTCCTTCACTAGATTTTAGTTTTTTTGTTTTGTTATTGTGTCTTATTCTAGCTTCATAGTGTATGTACATGTAGATCATCTTCATTTCCTGTTTTCATGTTCAGGTCATGTACATAGAATTTAATATAGCAGAATTGTCCTATTATTGAAATCTCAATATCTTTTGCCAAGTGAGAAAGAACTTCTTTTGTCATCAAACACAACCTAAAGATCATCCAGATGACTTTATATTTGCCTTAAATACATGTACTGTATATACATGTGTGTACATTATACTGTATTTATCTTTCTAGAACCTGCGTTTTGGGAAACATAATAATTTTACTAGTTCATATCCTTGTAACTTACTATAAGATATTATCCTTTTGTTAGTTACATGAATGAACATGTACACTGAATGACTATTACTTTTGATGACAAGTATAGGTCAGCAGTAGGTGGTTTGATAAATCACTGACGTTTAACATGCCTTTATTTTCAAAGTTTACAGTTATAATTGTATTTACAAGTATATATGCCTGACATTGAAATGACCATATCTTCATCTTCTGGGGTTGGGAAGGCATATGGGACCATAGTTTATTTGCCCAATCCAGCTGGAAATGGCTCTTCCATTTAAAAGAAAATTTATATAGTTTCTGAACAAATATCCCCTTTTAATTTTGAATTTCTTTGAAAATCCTTAAAAATTGCCCTTTCTCAAAATTGTCTGAGCATTGCCCTGACTTGCATGGTGTTGTATAAAAGGTTTATTACTGGTAGCTGCAAAACACAACAGAAGGCATAAGTTTTTAGCTGACAAAGGATACTTCATCGGCATCTTAAATCTCCAAGTTACAAATTTTTTTTATGTGCACAGTAAAGCATATTTAAACCTAACTCTTAATGAACCTGCCAATACAGGACATTGTCTGTTTCAATGCATTATGTACTTGTGTAAACTGAAAACCTGCCTAAACTGAACAAAACCATCAGTTTAAGATTGATTGATTGATTATTGGGGTTTAACGCCCGAGCAGCAATATTTCAGCTATATACAGGCAATCATCAGTTCAAGAGTGATTCAGTTTAGACAGGCTTCACAGTATTGTAGTAACCAAAACTTAGTGAAGATTTCTTAGTTGTTTAGTCAATGAGCCTTTTATTAAGTCCTTCAATATATTTTCACAAAACTTTCATTCATGATTGGATCTTTTGTAATGTGCCTTTATACCAACCATTTGCTAGATATACAATGTACATGTATATGACGCCTGATCATTCATGAAGCACTTGAGATAGTTAATACTTATGTACATGTACATGCAATTGAATTTGGGGTAGAAAAAGCATGTAGAAAACTATCCACGTGGTACATGCATGACTTTGATGTGTTAGGTTAAGAAAATCACATCCTTTTAAAGTATTTGACTAAGATTCTAATCTACATTGTACCATTGCATTATGGGGCATGCAGGTTACACTTAACATCCTGTTTTGGAAAATGGAAATTAAATATTTATGAAAGATTTTTGTTGTTTTACAAGAAAGCTTTGGGAGTTAAGTTCAGTCTTCAGATTAAGTCAACAGCTGATAGGTCACACCAGTAAAATCATGTTATAGCTTGTAAATTACATGTAAACTGTGTCTTTAAAATTTTGACTGGGAGTGAAAAGCCATATTTTTCATTCAAAGTAAAATGTTGAAAACATGTGGCTTGTTACATGTAGCTTAACATGAAAAGTGCATTGTATGACATGGTTCATGTACTTGTACATATAAAAATGAATATGTAAAGGGTAATTTAATTGTTCTGAGTATTCTAAATTGTCTGATTGTCATCATTTCAACATCCATGATGCCTGGAATCCTATCTTAACCAGCCTGAGCAACACAACAAAATGCAGGGCTGTTTGGGAAGACAAAATAACTGTAGTGCTAATTGCAGCATCAACATTTATCCAGACACAACTGACCAGACCACAGGCAAATCATTCTCTGTGGTCCATTGTGTCCAGATAGACATAACCTCAATTGTGCCTTGTTCAATGTGTCTTCTCAAATAGCTCCAGGATCCTTGGCATGTCCATTGAAGCATGTTCTACAAACACTGGTACATGTAGATGGTTTTCTGATTTGAAAATAAAAAATAAAGTTTCTTTAAAAGATCAGATCTTCTTGCTTTATTGTTGACTTTAGATAAAGAAAGATTCTCTGTAACAACAAATATGATTGTTAAGTATATCTACTGGTAGTAATAACTCATTCGTACATGTCTACTGAATTTACATGTATATATTCATGTACCCTTGATACTGCAGTGAGTTTGCCGAGGAGTATATTATATTGCATCCCATATATATCCCAGAACATCTGTTGCATGCATTGGCTACGTGTACATGCAAATGTTTTGTTATGATTTAAGTACAAATCAATCCAAACAAAAACATGAGCTTGGCAAATGTTCTATATATTAAGTGGGCATTGACACTTAGGTAGCTAGATTTGCAAGTTTTTAACTGCAGTTGAACTTATTTTTGTGCAATAAGTGTCAATTTCGTGCCTTTGTTGTAATTATGTGCCAACAATGTGACCTTGATCTGTCCAACAGCTGTAAACATCAACATTGATCATATATAAGTAATGATAGATCTGTTCTGACATCACAGCTTAGCTCTTGAGGTGACGTAGCATTTACATGTATTGTTATGAGATAATCAATCTCCTATTACACCCACGCACAAATACATGTACATATATCAATTTTGGTTGAGATACAAGTGCTTGTTGATGCTATTTACAGTCAAGCCTGTCATAGAACTACCTGTATTCAGCAAACCAAACCTTTGATTAAAATATTCATACTTAGTGCATTCCATGTAAAACTAACCTGTGTATAATGGCTACCTGTCATATGTGACCACAATTGTGTTCACCATTTGAAGGCCACTTCAGACAAGTTCGACTGTAGTCCATGTGAATACTGCATGTATACAATTAAACTTTAATTGTTTAAACATCCTTTTTAATCACCATGATTTAACCATGATGAGAATTGATATGGGGATTTATGTCCAAAAGATGACAACCCCAGTGGGAAGAAAAATGTTAGCTCATAGCCTTGACTATCCATGTCCAGTATTGTGAGACATTTGACACTAGTATAGGAGTCATTCCTTTAAAGGCTTAGGGTTAATTCTAGGTTTATAGAGTATTGTTTATTATCTGTATAGTTTGTATAACATTGCATTCATTATAAACAAGCAGTTAAACTGATGGTACAACAAACATAAAGTTCAAATACTATTCCCTTTGATTAATCCTGAAAGGAGGACATAAAAATGCAATTTTCTTCAAAGAGATTTTTCTGGAAAGATTCTGAACTACATTTCTCTGCATCATCTCATAAGTTATTTGAGTTATTAATGCACTTGTTGCACACTTTCTGCATTAAATGTCATGGTCACACAGTTAGTGATCATGCAGTTATGCAATCTAGGTACTGGTAAGAGTGAAATGGATACTGTTAATAAGTTTCATCTACCCATAACTGCACTGTCATTGTAAGTCATTCAATCAATTTTAAATGTTGTTGACATTTTGTACAATACTCTAAAGATATTACCATATATCCTAAGAATGGAAAAACCTTGATATTGTATAGCTTTGTTTAGAACAATTTATTTTTCTCATAGCTTTTGAAAGGTTGTGATGTAGCAGGTACAAGGGGGGAAATGGTTCTATGAACATGGTAATATCCTCTTGTAGATGGTAAACTTGGCCTAATTACTGGAACATTGATATTGTACATAAAAATAATTCGAAGTTGTATTGGTTGAACTTGAGTTATGGATTTGAGTTGTTTGTATTAAAATTCTTGATAGAAGACTTAAATGGAGCTGATTTATATGTGGGTCACCTGGTCAATGAATTTACGTCATTGTGTTAAAGAAATGTAACAGTTACATGTACAAGCTTTAAAGAGGCAATGAAAAAGGTAGCGTTATTTCTCACAGTTGGTCTAGTGTGAAATATAGGATTGAATCTAGAGTTATTTTGATAGTTGCACTTTATTCCTGTTAAAACGGAGATATGCGTTTCATTTCTATAGTATAACCACTCGTTTGTTAAAATTTGAGTATAGACAAAGGTGAGGTTAGTTTTGGGAATGTCAGTACATGCCACTAGTTTTATTACTCATGAAACAAACTTATACAGGATATAAGCTAGTCCCTTATTGAAATCAAAAGTGTAGTAAGGTACAAAAAAAGTCACCAAAATATTTAGATAAACTGAGTACATGCTGTAAAAGTTCTAACAATCAAACCCAAGATCCTGAATGTAAATGCATGTGGTAGATTGTACCTTTCACACATCTATGAGTCATAAACATTCTCTTCATGTAAAATTTAGAAGAGGATTCAAAAGTACATTTGTCTGAATAGCTAAGGACTAAGATACCCCACTTTATACATGCCTTTTGTGTAATCTGACATGGTTTTGAAAAACAGATGTTTACAGTTCAGTATGGCACAATCACACCAAGATGAATTTAATTCCTACATTTAACATTTACCTGTATTCATCTAAAAAATAAAGTCTAGAGGTTTCTAGATTTATGTACAGATTTACATGTACGTGTATATTGTTATCAAAATTTATATAGCCCAAAGGGACTATTTGATGTGATTTATTTTTTAACAGATAAATCAGTTCTAATCTTTTGAGCTTAATGTGAAAAAAAATCTCAATTTTCAATTATTTATCCCTTTGAATTTAAATTACATTTCTATGGGTTTGTTTTCTAAAATATTTCCATTCCCTCCCTAATAGAACAAAGAAAGAGGTATCTTGGCAAGCCAAAGGTATTTTCTGATTTGGTGCCATCCTAAGTTACTAAGTTAGAGCATGATGATCCGAGAAACATATTTTCAGCATTGTACATTGAAGGAGCACAGATTTAGGCATTTTTTTAGCCTAAGATCTTGATATAAGTATGTTTACACCCATATACATATACTTTCAATGAATTTTGTCACATATTGACTCTGCTGGTTGAGATGAAGAATTTTATGTACATGTATTTATGAATCAATGGTTCAAAAACAGGGGCGTGTCCAGGATATTTGAAAGGGGGGGCGTAGAATAAAATATTTCAAAAATTTTTGGACCTTTTTTGGCTTAAAAACATAAAATAACCCCATTTTAGACAATTTAGCTGAAAATACAACCCCTTTTGTCAGAATATACCCAGTATTGTATATATAGTAATATACCCCCCCCCCTCGGTATATTTAGAATGGCTATGGGGAATCGAAGTTAGTGTCACACAAAACAACCAAAATTCATGTATTATACTGATTTACTTACCGTTTTGGTTGTTTAAAAAAGGTGTCCAAGACACCTTGATACGATTTTAAGGTCTTTTGACGTTTTGTTTTTGACATCGACATCTTTGCGAATTCTTTATCACATCAACAACAATGGATACTAATCGCAGAGTCGAACACGCCGGACTCCGAGAAACGAAATTTTACGGTTGATGATGACCCATCAAATTGGGGAATCAGTATAAAAAGAAATCAGAGTATGTGTTTAATTAATGAATATGATAAATTGCCATCATTCAATACAATACTAGCAGATTATAACGATAGTTTTTTCTTTTTTTTTTTTTTTAAAGGGGGGGCGTACGCCCATTACGCCCTTACCTGGACCCGCCCCTGAAAAAGTAAATTAGACTAGGAAGGATTCTGAAATGTTTCTAAACAAGTAATACAATAGCTGAAAATTGCTATTCATAGTGTATTCTAATTACAACAAACTGTTTCTAATTGGGAAATCTTTGCAAGTTTAGATTTTGTTTTGCGTCATTGGTGTACATCAGATTGGTGCCTGATTGGTGGTGCCAAAAAAAAAAAGAAAAAAAAATGAAACCCATATCAGCATACTATAAACCATCTGCACCACTTGATGTTTTATTTTTAGTAACACGTCTTTCTTTTAACAAGATCTTTACCTTGATGCTCAGGTGATATTTATTTAGATAAAGAATAAAATCAGAATAGAAAACACAAGAAGCATTGACGTCAATAGGTCAGACAATAATTGCCCTATATATCTCAGTGAATTCAGTTAACAAGAAGCTGTTCAATACATGATCAATGTGTGTCTTTGTTACTGTCTTCTCGTTATGCTACATGTGATATGAAAAAAAACAATATTATGTTACAGTGAAAGCTGTCAAAACCAGACTGAATAAAGTGGAAACCAGTCTATATTATAAGTTAAGTTGTTCGTTGCTTGGTTTTTTGTGGATGATCATACCTTATTTCCTATTTTTAGAAACTTGACTCTGTCTAAATTCTCTTCAGACCTGTAGGTTGAACCTGTGTTAACTAAACACCTCTTTTAGTTCCAAAGGTTTAGTTTATTTGGCAGGTTTCGTTGTGTATAGGTAATTAATCAGTATAATGGTAGTTGAAAATCTGGGCCCAGTCAGTTACCCATAACTCTAAAATTCAACTAATAGGACATGACGAAGTAAGGTCAGGATACCTTTGAAAATGAATACAGGTGACCATGTTGAAAAAACAGTTATTAAAGGGAGATAACTTCTGTAAGGCATAAAATCTTTCACAGGGTGATCTTGTATAATAAGATTTACCAATAGTTAAAATTTCATTATAATAATATCTTGGTAAACGACAAAACATGGCAGTGTCAATGTATTTTTGGAAGAAAACAAATGAACATAAGAATTACAAATAGGTCTTTCTAGTATATGTATAATATGATGTATGTTTGAATTACATTGCTACTACCTCCATGCTCTAACATAGGATTGCACCAAACGAGTAGCTCATCAGAAAACTTCTTGTAGTGTTAGAGTAGGGCAAAGAAACATTTCTGACAACAATAAAGTGTTTTTGTATTGTAAATTGTATATCTTATGCTACCTGACAGACCTGTAATTATGAGAATTTCTATTGCTTTGTTTATGAACTACTTCAGACACTAGGTTACATACATGTAGATACATGCTGTTTAACAGAAAAAATAGCAGACATCTCAAATTTTCTACCAGACAAGACAGTTATCGCAGTACATTTACTCTCAAGTCTTTAAACAAATTTTCAGATTACAATGGCTTTATTTTTGGTATTAGTACCTGTCCTGGGTATACAAACAATTGTGCACATAACCTTTAATCAATAGTATAAGATTAATTTATTATGGTTATACATGTATATTATTCTGTGGTCAAGTGGAGGATTAACTTTCTTCAAAAGGTGCAAAAGTCACAAGTTCAGCTATGTTTTGTAGTACAGGCACAAACTTGAACTACTGTGAAAGTACTATTGTTTGTGGGGTACCAATTTTCGGGGTTTACATGGGTAGGCCAAAACACAAAATTTTGTTCCAATTGAATAATAGATTCTTATTGATGTATATACTGAAAACTTCAAAACCACAAATTCAAGAATCCACAAACTTGTGTCTCTTTCCTGATCCACAAAAGTTGGTACCACAAATTAAAGTATTTTCACAGTATCTTTTTTTCTCTATGCAGTTATGGAATACAATGGTATTGCTAGTTTGAAGTTCCAATTTTTATCATTGGTTGTTCTTATTCCTCCTTCGATCTATGATATACATTTTACTGATTCAGATTTCATACTAATCATAGGTATTGAATCATGTGCTCCCTATCTGTCCCTCTTTTGCTAAATATTGTTTTAGCTGTGGCATATCCAGAACAGTCAGACATGGAAACCCCTTGAACTTCATTTGAAAATATTGAAAATTTAGTGTACAATTTTGGCAGAAATGAACAAAATTGAGGAACCCCTCTGGTATAAATTTCTGGATATCCTCCTGTGTTTAAATTGGATCAATTATGACCATTGTCCAATAACTAGGACAAACATATGAAATAGATTATTGGCAATACAATATTGATATCAACCCCATCAGTTGTGAAATCGATCAGTAAACAATAAACAGTAAACACAAGTCTACCTGGTTACCTATCCTAATTATCTGTCTTGCACAGGTTACAGTTGAATCTGGTGAAACCAAACGACTTTTTTAACTGAATATTTTGTTTGGTTTCAGAAGGGTTGGCAGGAATTCAAACTACATGGCAGGGATTTCATCATTGATTTTGTTTAGACTCATTTTGATATTGGTTTAACTGGGTACCTGTTAATTTAGAGTTATATTTTAACAGGTTTCAGTGTATAAATTTGTTTTTAAATAAACATACAGTCTGTAACACAGCTCACTGGTACAATATAATTGATTTATGACTTAATCATCATATTGACAGGTATTGCTCATCTTTTGTTATGAATTACTTCAGCAGTCATCCCACTTTTCTCAGTCACCATATTGATTTTTGTGAAGGTAACTTTTTTTATTGAGTGGTGTTGAACTTTCAATATATTTTAAAGTCTTGTTTACATCGTTTATATTGTTTGTAAACATATGACAGGCTGAAAAAAGTGAAAATCCTGTTTCTTTGTGCATTGAATGATGCATTAAGCAAATGCTGATTGATTCTTAATGTCCCAAATACAAATACATACAAGATGATCTACAAAATCTTGTTTATCATTTGTTCCGCTGCAGTGTGGCTTATGCAAACTTCCAGCTACCACACAGATTATGAAAACCAAAGGAACAATTTGCCATAGTGTCACAAAAATTGGTGACAATTTTTTTGAGTATTTGTGTGAAGTGTGAGCAATGAATGAAAACACAGACAGATAGATAGACAGACACTGGTACATGTATATTGTAATTTGTAATTTGAAAAAAGACCACATATAAAAACCTGAGAAATTATAAGGATGCCTAAAGCAAAAAGCAGAAAACCTAAAATGCTTATTTGAAAAATACATACAGTACTTTATTGAAGTATCAAGATTATAGGTCATTTTGATTACATGATGATTCAAATTTAGAACCCCGCTGCTGAGTTTATGTTTCACAACTGAGGGTATTAACGAAAACAAAATGATATTGATGTATGTAATACTGTATCATCGTGGTAAAATGATATTGATGTATGTAATACTGTATCATCGTGGTTTTGAAGTTTTCATTGCATTTATATTTCTAGGATTTTTTAACGGGGTTAACTAGTAGCAGATATTAATTTTCCCATATCTAATTCAAGTTTTTTTTATATTAAAAGATACACATGCATTATTTTAATAAATTCACTTTACATGGTGATATTGTCTCCCAAGTTTTACCCTTCTATGAGCAGAATTTTATTTGCTCTGGTTGACAGGAAATGGGAATTCTGCAATTTGTTTTAGATTCATACTTCAATTGTGTGATGTTGGAGATGTTTTTTTTTCAAGTGGTAACTACAGAAGTCTATAAATTTCACCAAGAAGCACTTGTTTTTTGTACAGTACTCTGTGCATTGTGCTCCAGATTAAGAGCTCAAGATAGAGCCTACATTTTTTTTGTGAAATATTACTTAAATCAGATGCACATGTCAAATTTTCATTTCTGACTTATGTTTGTAGATTTGAGTTTAAGACGAAAGGTATTGCTCTAAAAAGCCACAGACTTTTAAGATAAAAATAGTATCATTAGTAATAATTGGCACAATTGCTGAAGAAACACATGTAGATGTTACTGTGTTGTTATAAATTTCCTAATTTATTGCTTGTTGGGATTTTATCTCTGTGATTTACATGTTCATCAGCATAGATACATGCTGTATTTCTCATTGCTCATTTTTGTGGTATTTAGCTAATCTTTTCAATTTCTCAGCCAGAAATAAATCAGACACCAAACTAAGCTGTGTGTTTCTATTCACATATTTCTGTTTTTATTTTTTGTAGCATTCCATTTGAACCACAAGTTACCAGCTATCATTCCAGAGAGTTGTCTCCTCATAGTCCTTGGTCTTATTATTGGTGCCATTCTCCATTATGGTAAAATAACCAGTGCAAGCAGCTATGTCATTGATGCAGACATATTTTTCATCTATCTCCTTCCACCTATTATATTTGATGCTGGCTATTTCATGCCAGTCAGAGCATTTTTTGACAACATTGGAACAATCCTGTTGCTAGCTGTTGTTAACACATGCATCAGTGCTGGTCTAATTGGCATTTCCCTCTATGGAGTGGCTTTAGCAGGATGGGTAGGACGACCCATAGGAATTTTGAACTGTTTTATATTCAGTAGTTTGATCTCGGCTGTTGATCCTGTAGCTGTCCTATCTGTATTTGAAGAAGTCCATGTCAACCAAATGCTTTACATCATTGTTTTCGGTGAATCACTGCTCAACGATGGTGTCACAGTGGTAAGTACTGCTGTACAAGACAGACATAAGTTTAAAAGTGTTAACTTTATTAAGACTAAATTTAGTCAATAGTCCCATTTATATGTGGACTAGATTCTTGTCACCACAGGAAACATCATGCCTTTTAACCGAATAAAACAGATGGACCAAGTAGCTTTTATGGGGATTTAGGCTGATTTACAAAATGTTTGGCCTCCTCCAGATTCCTGTATTTGAGAGTCTACAAGAGATTTCATAGCTATATTGTTTTTTGGTGTAATACCCCCTCAATTTCTTAAAGGTACTTGCACTGAACATACGATAGTGCAAAAGTTAGGACATTTCCTTGAGTGAACTTAAGCACAGCTTTTTCCTATGCTAGGCATGATGTTTAATACTAAATCTATATTATCAAGTTCCCTTAATAGGACAGATCAGAAGTTTTTTTTTAAGATGGTAGGAATTAGGAGCTAAGCACACCACTTGACTTTCACCTGTTGAGTCTAATTTCTACCTAGAATGAGTTGTTGAATTGTTTACCTAAAATGTTAATCTGTACATTTTGTAGATATAAGAAAGGAGTAATATACCATCGAAAAAACTGTCTTGTTTACCTATCATCAATCTAAATCATCTGACAATAAAAGATAATCATTTTATTCAATATCAAGATAAAAGCTTTCCAAACAGATCAGCTGTTGTTATTAATCTATGTTTGATCAGTATTATGGTATACATTCTGATCTTCTTTTTGTACATGGAATGTGACCTTTGAAATACTACACATATTTTGATCTGATAGAAGTATTCCTGCCAATATCTTAGTCACAACAAGGGGGATAACTCCTGTATAAATTGTGATTTGTTAACTAATTATTAGATTTGACCTGAGTCACCTCTGCTGTTTATGTTACTCTACTCTTTGTTTATGGGATGGGAAGTTTTAGGTACTAAATGTATATGTAACAAGCAGTGCAAACTGTTAGAGATACACAAGGGTAGCCCTGCCAACTCGTAAGTCACATTAAGGGCAATTATTACAACATTATGTTAACATCTTCCATGATATTCTCTCTCCCACTTTTAAAGGGAAACATATTTTTTTTTGCCCTGTCTGATTGTTTGTCTGTCTGTCACACTTTTGTAAGCTTATGATATAAGATAACAACAACCACATATTTTCCCATTAAAAATCAAATTCCTTACACAATCTGTTGCTTTTCCTTGCATAAATCTTCATTTATAGACCTGTCATTAGAAAATAGAAGTTTTCCCCTCAAAGAGAAAATATATAAATCATGACACCAACCTTTATTTTCCTTGATTTTGACAGTCTTTCTACTAGATGATTGTTGATAATTAGTCTTTGTATAGAGTTGTATTAGTTTTTCTGTGTTTCCAAACATGTAGGTGACCTTTATGAAATCATTACATGTACATGTACATGTAGGTAAATTGTGATATTCCAATAAACAGAATTTATTTTTGTTTTGAAGGTTTTGTATCACATGATGGAAGGATTCATTGAGATAGGTGAGGAGAATATCATAACAGCTGACGTCGCCACAGGACTTGGTTCCTTCTTTATCATTGCCATTGGTGGATCCATCGTTGGCATTGCCTTTGGGTTCTTTGGTGGATTCATAACCAAGTATACAGAACATGTCAAAGTGATTGAGCCTTTGTTTGTTTTCATTATTGGCTATCTCATGTACCTCACCTCAGAAATGTGCCATTGGTCTGGAATTTTAGCGTAAGTTTGATTGAATCATTTAACAGAGATTGTGTTTGTGAATATATGTATCAGGATAGTGGATAATTTTCAAATTTTGTGATTTGCACTATTAATAAGGTGTCAAATTTCTGTTGTCTTTGTTTTTGACATCTTCAGATTTAATGGAGTGGAAATTCTATGTAAATTATCTGGACTTAAATTTGGCAAGCTTTTCTTTTTTCAAGGTTTCCTAAACCTCATGAATATAACAAAATAAGAACCTCATGAAAATTTTATGAAAGCCCTTTTATAAGATCTTTCTTTCTCCATTATATAAGGCCAATCGGTCATTAAAAACAATCAATTAGTACTAGCTAATCAATCAAATTCTAATTAAGGTTGGTACTAGATTTAATGATTGTGTAACACAGAGATATTTATAAATAAGTGTATGTTGATTGATATTTACTGATCAGTATTATGTTATCAGCAAACTTCAAATTCTTATCAAATCATGTAAATATTTTTTCTCGAATTGGACTAACATTACCTTTTAAGCTTATCTCCTTTAATATAAGCTTATCTTAATACAGAAAGGATTACATATATATGTGTTTTTAAGTTCTTGTTTTTCTTAATTGATAGTAAATGCCTTAATGAAATGTTTTAAATCCTCCTGTTATGATATCCAGTTATATCTAATTTAGTTAATGAAATGCTTCAAATCCTCCTCTTATGACAGATATCCAGTTATATCTGATTTAGTTAATGAAATGTTTTAAATCCTCCTCTTATGACAGATATTCAGTTATATCTGATATAGAAAAGATGAATGAAAAAAATGCATTCTCGTATAAACCTGCTTGAGTCTTTTCATTCGTATAAATATTGACTAAGATGGTGAAAAAGATGATAAGTGTGGTAATGAAGTAATAAGTCTCATTGGTAACTCTCATTTACTGTGGCTGGGTCTTATTCATGTAAATTAATTGGGAGTTATTTGTACACGTCTTTGCTGGTGAGATACATGTACTTAAAGTAGAGTATTTTTATGGTATTGTACTTTAATTTGGTAATTGAAGACTGGATGAGTTCATAATTGTCTTTCCATTGCCTCATAAGTTTTTGAAACAGATATAAAATGTTCACTTAAAGTGTATTGGAGTATATGTATTTTGAGTTGGAATATTTGTCACAACTATAGAAAAACATTTGGACCCATCCTAAGATTTTGATTCATGCAAATTGTTATCTGCCAATAAACCCATTCATGTTAAGTTGATGAGCATGCTCAATTACATGAGATAGAGCTTGAACAAAATAATTTTCCTTGTGGAAGTGTATAATTAAGCATGCTCTGAACACTCTCATTGACTATCCCACAGTTAGCATGGAAGGGTCTATACATATGTAATCATTTACTACTATGTTTTATGTTAGTACAGTAAAACCGATAAAAACGGAACCCTGAATAAACCAGAAACCTGTAAAAGCCGCACATACTCTAAAGTTCTGTGGATCATTTTTGTTTCATGTGTTCATTTCCATGTTCTGGGATTTTGATGCATTTGAATCATTCAAGTGCTGACGCTGAAGTTTTTTTTTGCTGATATGTCATATCTGATAGTTTTCAGTAGCAGTCTTTGTAAGAATCATGCAAAATCTGTAAAATGTGATACACCTCAAAAAGGCTACATATTTTTATTTTTGTTATTAAGTTGCTTTACAGGTCTTTATGATGAAATGTATAGTTATTCATTCCAATCTGTCTGCTCTTAGGAGATAATTGACATTGAAAATCTAAAAGTTTCTATTGTGTTTTAGTGTCATTTACTGAGTAATATCCATTAATTTTAAATTCTACAGTACATTCTAAATAATGTTTATCTCCTTAGAGCATGGGTTATATGGAAAACCACATGTTAATTTCTGTTCACTATAACATTTTACAGAAAATATCAAAAATGAAATTATGTGTATGTAGGCTTTTCAACCATGTATCACATTTTGCATGATTCTTATTTTGAGTGCTACATAATTTACGTAAACCTGTATAAACCAAACACCCCCTTAACAGAATGAATATTTAACACCAAGAGGGGTTCTGTTTTGACAGGTTTCACTTTAGTTCAAGTGTCAGTTTTTGGGGTTGATAGAAACTTAGGTTTCAGGGGTACAGATCCTTTTGTTTTCTGTTGCAATTTTGAAGAGTTATTTACTTTTAATTTCCATGTAAACATGTATGTTTACAGTGAACTGTATTTCAGAAATCAATGAATTTAATCATCTTTTGATTGAATTACATTTAGACCAATCATATATATAAATTAATTTTTATTAAAAGGAAATTTATGAATTGTATTTAATAAATTCTGTCCATTGGATAATACATAATGGTAATAAATAGGATGTCATCTATTATAATTTTTTGTCATAATTCAATAAGCTTTAATCATCTAAGTGTGACCTATAGATATTTAACACAATACTGATAACCATAACACTTGATATGCATTACTGACTTCAATAGAATTATGAAAAATGATCTGAGGTCAAGATCTGGGACATGTTTTGTTCTTTGATTTAAATGGTAATTATGTTGTATGTGCACCTGGAATTGTAAACTGTATTAAATGGGGACTGTCCTAAATATTAATGAATAATATATACATGTAATTCTTTCTAGATGGAAATTTATGTATGGATTTGATTTTAACTTTTACCTTGAGGTAGAAGGACACATGAAATTGAAACTTGAAAATAACAATAAGGTACCAAAACTTTAAAACTAAGGAGCCTTTATAGAATTAAACAGCCTTAATTTCCTAGGACTCACAAGTTAATCCATCCATAAATTCAGGGATGCATATGTTTGACAATAGGCTACCAGATTTTGAAACTTGAAGTCCTTTATATAGTATAAAAGGCTCAATATTCTCTGTTTCCTCTTCTTCTGCTTTTTGGTAAAAGAACTTCAACTGATTTAGACTGATCAGAGGCTAAAATAAAGATATTGTATTTTTTCTTATATATCTGGGGATTGGTAATTAAAAAGACAACAAAGCAGCAAAAATTTCATGTTATCAAAACTACCAAAATCGGTACCCATAAATAACAATGTTTTTGCTGTATTATTGACATAATTATAAGTAGATCAGGGCATTATTAGCAAGTGCAACAGATGAAAATTAATGGACATTATTAAGTCTGTGATTATATGTATTATTGATCTGTTAGGGTTTACTATCCAATCATTATTAATGACGTCTTTTTCACATTTGTAGGCTTTCATTTGGCGGAATTGTTTTACGTCATTATTTAGAGGCTAATGTCTCCCGTAAGACAAAGACTAGTATCAAATATTTTATGAAGATGCTGGCTAACATCAGCGAGACGATCATCTTCATGTTCCTGGGACTTTCGACACTGGGTGAAGATTTGGAGTGGAACTGGTCATTCATATGTTTCTCTTTATTATTCTGTCTCATCTTCAGAGCTTTAGGTATGTATATGCTAGAATGGTATTTAAATAATAAGGAAAGTGATGATACCTACATTGTAGTGTTTTTCTTCAGACCATTTCTAAACTGATGTTTTTCATTTCATGAGCAAGTATGTATCTGCCATGACATAGTACATGTATCAATTGTCATTGATGTTATTCAATATTTTATTGTATCTTGGGTTTAAAAGTTATTTGACTGTAAGAATGGTGACACTATCAATAGGTTTTTGATAAAACATGCATAAATGTATACAGAGTTAAATATTTATGATAGTTCCCTCCGTTTACTAATATATTAGACTGTGAGAATAGAGGAAACTGTCAGTGGGTTTTGATGAAATACAAGTACATGTATCAGGAGCTCTAAATATTTTTGAGCTACAAAAATCACAGGTCAGAACTAAGTCTCCTTAAAACTAAATTACAAAATCTTTCAATGTTTGGTCACCAGATGGTTTTTCTGGCCAGAAAAATACTGGTAGATGTACAAGTCAAAGGACCTGTGGTTTTATATTATTTGATTTTGTCCTGGTATCCATGTCATTATAACATTGTGGTATAAAGTACGCATATATACCGGTACTTACTTAAATGACAAAAAATGAAGGGGTTGAGTATTAACTTTATTAATTTAAAGTATTAGTTTGTATTTATTTTTGTGGTAATAGCTAGTATCTGTCACTACTGGGTTCAATATCTCAATAAGGTCAATTATACTGCATGTTACAAGTAATTGTTTTCCAATATATACATGTACATATTTAAACAACTACTTGTCAGTACATATGTACCTGTTTTTTTTCGCTAATTTACTTACTTAACTCGTGAGTTATTTATTTGTTGTACTGTCTGTTTTATGGATGAAAAGACTCATTTTATTGCCATTAGAAGTCCCTATAGTATTTTGTTAATTCTCCTAACTATTAGTTAATGTGTACGCTAAGTATGTTACTTAGGCCAAAAAAATATATGTTTGTTTCCTCTTACAACTTTGAAAAATATGGTAGGCAGGTAGGGGATTTTTTTATTTACATTTTCTTGCATTTGGGAGAACCATTCTGACTGTAAACTTGCTTCTTGAGGGATGACAAAACAACTTTAGGGTACACTATTTTGAGCTGAAAATAAAGGGTGGTAGGGTAATAGGAAACACACTTCTGTTTTAATTTATCCTTAAAAGTGTTACACCTATATATATATACAATGTATATGTCCCAGCTGGTTCTCCCGCAAACAACTGTTACAACTGTCAAAACTATTTTGATTTTACATTTTCATTTTTTGACAGTGGTGGTTTGTATTCATTCATTTGCTTTTCAATAATGTTTTGTTAAATTACCAAAATTTATTTATTTTAGCCAATTTACATATATTGCCATTAACTTATGGTGACACTTCTGAAAAAGGAGGGGGGATCAGTGTTGTTTTTAATCTGTAAAACTATAGAGATTTTTGTAGCGGCAATAACTGCTTTGGTCTTGTTTTGTTTTGTTTCCAATACTGGATTACCCAACCAGTGGACATGATGTTTTATTGATAGGTCAATATACAATGTATGTGTCTTTGACATTAACCCCCACATTAGCTTTTAAATGTCTTTGCTCAATGTTGACATCAACTATATAACCATTAAGTAACAGCCATCACTGTTTAGTAGCTTTCTTTGGTTTTATAAGAAGTGTGAAAAACTGGGAGAATTTTTAGTGTCAGAAACATTTGCATGTAGATCTTATTTGTGAAATGATATTTGTGATATATAGAATACACTCTGTGTGTTAAAATATTTTTCTTTACATCCTGTATGTCTTTGTCACATATATTTTTCAAGCTCTCAGAAATAGTCAGTCTTTCTTATTGCATTTTTTTGGAGTGTAGTGAAATGGCCTAGTGGTTCTGAATGAACTTGCAAGGACAGTTTTCAAATCTATTCTATGGATTTCAATGAAATTTTATACAAAGCATGTTGATGTACAAGAAAAATAAGTTTATTAATGTCAGTAGCTTACAAGGGGAGATAACAAAAAAAAAAAAAAACCCAACAAAATCCAACAAATTATGTTCTGTGAATATAAAACACTTCATGACTTTTGTGAATATAATACTTCTCATAATGAGATTAGGATTCATATCTTATTATAAATCACTCCCTCTTTTTAGTCAGAACTTCCTTCTGCTAAAATTTTCCCACACTTATTTTTTCAAGACATATTTGATAAGGAATTCAGTTACTTTCTGAACATGTTAATTGATGTATCATGACATCATAATCTCCTCAGGTACATGTATGTAGAATTTCTTACATGTAGTGTAAATGATACTATCAGGACTTGAGGCATGTTTACAAGTTCTGATATCTCAAAGTCGGATACAAAATGTTGTACAAAATACATACATAGTGAAAAATCTGTCTTAACCAATTCCCTGCCAAGTTGAAGGAATTGTGTTTTGTTTTTTCATGTTCATTAATGTATTCATAATGATGTGATGTTTGGTTTAAACAGGTTTTTTTTTAATTCAAGGTTTGGTTTAGACATTTTTTTTAAATACAAAGTTTGGTTTAGACAGGTTTTTTGTTAATTCAAGGTTTGATTTAGACGTTTTTTTTTGTTAATTCAAGATTTGGTTTAGACAGGTTTTTTTGTTAATATGCTTGATTCAAGACAGTTTGATTGTTTCCAAGGGTTGATAAAAGTTTTCAGTTTAATCAGGTTTCACTGTACGAAATTACAGTAATGCAGTACCTGAACCGATCCGTGCAACAAAAATTGTGATTAGTCATCGATCACCGATCAGTTTCCGGTCGGTCATAGATCTGTCAAACTGATCCATTTAACTGGTGATCGCATCACGTGACCACAGAGCCGTCAGTGTATTTTACGGCTTTTGTTGTTTTCTTTGTCAATTTTACACATATTTATATGATGTAATATATTTAAATATTAATTTATACTTTTATTTTACATTGCTTTTATCCAAAACAGATCCTATGTCATTTTACATAACAAAACTTCGATCAGATCGGTAACTGGTCATCGGTCATCGATCCTTCAGTGATCAATCAGTCATTGGTCATCGATCTGTCAAATAGTTGCGCGGGTCAGTTCAAGGACTGTACATATTGTAGTTAGAAGACACCAAGAACCAGTTTGTTTAAATCTTGTATCAGTCACATTATTAACCAAATTTCCAGTTCCCAAAATTAAAATAAAATCTTTTATAAAAACTTTTGAAAGTGCTAAGATTCCTTGAAATAGCAATTTTTCACCAGCACATGAAACTGACATTCCATTTTTCATTACTGTACTTTGAATATAAGTCTCCTGTAACTATATTTTAGTATCATTGTAATAATGGTATAGGAATCCTAATCCTATTCAAAAATATCTCTGGAGTCATTTTTCCTTATTTTACCACAAATGAAATTTGCTGATTATAAGTTTCAATTATAATATTTCATCTCAGTTTTATTCTTATATATCGGGTACTCAGTTTTCTAGGATTTTTCAGAAATTGAGGTTTCTTCAAGAAAAATCCATATAAAATCAACTTTCCCACAGTCAATGACTGCTTTCCTAACAAAACAAATCCTTACAGGATATAAACTTTTCAACTTGCCACGGGAAAGTGTAACTAAGTACCTAACTTTCCCTGACCCAAATTTCACATGCCCCGGGTAATGGGAAATAGGAATCCTAAAACACTGGGTACTCTTCTTGTTTTTTATTCTTTAGCTAATACTCTGATGTATATTAAATGTGTTTATGTAGTTGATTAGAATTTAGATGAATATAATTGTCAATACCTATAATAGGATGATATCCTTTTGGTTCAGCCCTTAAACTGATACTTTAACTTAGGCCAAGAATGAAATTAATTTGTTAGGTTCTATGTGAAAAATGAATTTTGGGATTTTGATATTTTGTTTTTGTTCTTGAGATTGTTGTTTCTCTTCTAAAACTAAAAATAATCGCAGTACTGATGAACTAGAATTGTTATCTAAAGATTGAGGCAGCATATGGACAACTGTTAGAATAGAGACATCTTTAACAAATATTTTTTTCTCTTGGCCTTAATGGTACAGTATACTTATCATGACTGTAGTTCAAATCCATTAATTCATCATGAGATTTTACTTATCGTGATATTCCTTTCTGATTTAGGTGTTATGGTGCTATCATTTGTTTTGAATTACCGTCGTTTGGTGAAGTTGACGCCCATTGACCAATTTATCATGGCCTTCGGAGGATTGCGTGGTGGAATTGCTTTTTGTCTGGCACTTTCTCTTAAAGAAGACCTTATTCCGGAAAGACATTTATTTATAACAACGACTATTGTCATAGTTTTCTTCACAGTCTTTATTCAGGTAACAGATGTTTTTACATGTATAAAACAGATTTCTCAATAAAACATTACTAGGCCAATAAAACAGGCAGAGAGGATCATTGATACAAAAATATATATCCATGGAAGAATTGTAAATATACATATATATATATATATATATATTTTTTTTTTTTAAGCAGGTTGGTATGTATTGAGATAAAATAGCCAGTATTGGCAGTAATTACTTTGTATTTGGTTTTTATTTGGTTTATTTTGCAACTTGATTGGAGGTAACACAAACATGCATTTTATTGTCTTAAAACAATTTGAAAATAAGGAGATGGCAAGATAATGACTTAGGTCAAACATATGTATCCCAGCTTTAATTTTCAGATAGAAGTATTTACTGATACATATGCATTTGGGACACTTTTTTTTCAATTTGCAATGTTTTAAGTAGATGTCTTTATAAAAATCAGACAGGGGGGGTTATTCATTTATGTCCAAAACCCACATACTCACTTTTATTTCTTGTTCAGAAACAGTTACTGATCACATAACCAGTCTTAGTTTTTCATTTGGCTATTGCACTTTTGAGATAAAAAATATATATACTGAATAAGAAATTGGCACTTTGCAAGAGTTATTGCTCTTGTTGAACTGAACATATTTTGATGCATAAAAAGCAAATGGATTGGACAAAAGTTATTTCAATTTATAAACTCCTCTCCCAGAGAATGGGAGATGACATTATGATTTTATCAAAAATACAGGTCTTAATACAGAAAGGATAAACGTTATGTAAAAATGTAGCATATGTAGACTGAAAAAGTGTTGTTTGTTTAATTTTTTTCTACACCATGAATCACCTTCGACATGGACAGAGCCTGAATTTCATACGGACTGGTACTTAAGAATTCATTTAAAAACAATTGAAACATTTCCTTGTTTTTGAACTGGAAATAATGTGGCTGGTTTACCTGTTACATAATACTTTAAATAAATAGACTATGAGTTGTTGTTAGTGTTTATGATATAAAGAAATATATTCTATCTTTTGTAAGACTCTATATAAACATTGCATCATATGATGTCACATGGAACAATGAGACATTCAATTTAAATGACCTTTGAACTTTCCAGATAGAATAATTCCTCTCATTTACACCTAATTGTTTGTAATGTTTAAATTCTGAATTCATACCTCATCTTCACATTCATTTGGATGTTCTTACAAGTATTCAGGTATAGTTTACTGCAATGATTTTAACTTGTATATTAATTGGCAAACATAAAAAGTTTCAATTGAATTGGATGTGTAGTTTTAAAACTTCATACAATGTTTATTTCCTTTCTTGATGTTCATTCACATTGTCATTGATCCCTGAACAGAATAATTTTATTTATGATAGAAACTTATTATATAAATGTAACACTACCTAAGCCCATGATAGTAGCGTGATTCACATTTCATTTTATTGTGTGTAATTATATCATATGGTATTATTTTCAGGGCATTTTTATCAAACCTGTTGTTAATGCATTGAAAGTGAAGAAACAGGAGGAAGATGATCCTAAACTTAATGAAAAAATTCATGAATCAGTAAGTATTCTGAAGCTATGTATTAATTTATCACTTAATTTCTGGGTATACATGTACTCAAGGATTCAAATAAGCATATGTCTAAGGACCAGGACCCTTAATTTCTGAACAAGGATGTTTAAATTCTATTTTACCTAATTCCTGGACTTCAAGTCTTCTACATAAACTCTTTATTTAAGGATCTTTCATCTTCCCTAAGAGGACCTTTGTTTTGAAATTTGGAAAAAAAGAGTTCTAACTCTAATTTGAAGCCCTGAAAACTTGGCATTTTTGGTCTGTTCCCATCAAATTTATCCTTAATTTCTTTTGACTTTATTTATAAGTGAGGAGTTCAATATAAGTCTGAAAAAACAACAAAATACATAGTTTGTTCAAATATTTCGATTAATTTTCAACTATTGTTGTTATAAGAGGAAACAGAAGCAATATTCTTAATTGACAAAAATTAAAGGAAGAAAATCTATGAAACAACTGTACAATTTTTTTTAACAATATCAAACTTATAAAGCTGTTTCATTAATGGGTATCAATTAATTATTGATATGTGGGCTTTGATTTAATATTAGTACGTGTATCATATTTGTTGAACCATATTGTTGGTATTTAAACCACAAAGTTGATTACCCAATACATGTATATGTCATAATCTTTTACAAAGTACTGGTAGACTTTTTATACACATGGAAGGTTCTATTGAATTTGCAGTAATGTAGTCTTTATCTTTATGCATGGAAAGCTCTACTCAATTTGCAGTAATGTATCTTTGTTAATTCCATTCATGGAAAGTGACACTAGAAATGCTGTTTTCTACCATTTTCTGTATACATGAAAAGCTCTAATGAATCTGCTATAATCTAGCATATTTATATCTTTTTTTAAAAGCTCTACTGCATCAGCATTGTATATTTTCGTTCTCTGCATGGAAAGTTTTACTGACCTTGCTATAATTTAGCATTTGTCTCTTTACATGAGAAGTTCTAATGAAACTGCTGTAATTGAGCCTTTGTCTCTATACATAGAAATTGCTGGATCTGCTATAATCTAGCCTTATTCCTATATGTGGAAAGCTCTACTCTAACCTTTATCTATATACATGGAAAGCTGTACTGGATGTGCTATGATCTAATGTTATTCCTATACATGGAATGCTCTACTCTAGCCTTTATCTATATACATGGAAAGCTGCACTGGATGTGCTATGATCTAATGTCATTCCTATACATGGAATGCTCTACTCTAGCCTTTATCTATTTACATGGAAAGCTGTACTGGATGTGCTATGATCTAATGTTATTCCTATACATGGAATGCTCTACTCTAGCCTTTATCTATTTACATGGAAAGCTGTACTGGATGTGCTATGATCTAATGTTATTCCTATACATGGAATGCTCTACTCTAGCCTTTATCTATATACATGGAAAGCTGTACTGGATGTGCTATGATCTAATGTTATTCCTATACATGGAATGCTCTACTCTAGCCTTTATCTATTTACATGGAAAGCTCTACTGAATTTGCTGTAATCTGGTCTTTATCAAGCTCTAATAAATCTACTGTAATTAGTATGCCCATCAGTACTCATCAGTCATTTAAAAGTCCACCTTGTTTTGGACAGTTGGGTTGTCACCCAGTGGTGTTTATGGTCATAATAAATAGATAACACCTTACCCTCTGACCTAAATAAGCATTTGTTGACATTTGATAACATGACTACTTTTGGATTATATGTATTGAGAAAGTTTTTTTATGGAGTGGATAACCTGCTTTGATGTTAGAGCTGTTGTATGTTTGCATTAAAAATAAGTTGCCTTTCATTTTGATATTTATGGAGACATTCTGTCATGCTTAACCTTGTATATGTACTTTGCCTGAAGAAAAAGTATATGTGAATTTCACAAACAAAACAAGTTAGCTTATGGGAAGTTAGTGCATCGAAGTCGTAGGGTCTTCACAAACGACTGTTTTAGCCTATAGGACACTTTTGATATACAGTACAAGTTTTTATCTTTCTTAGAAGGAATATACCATTGTGAGAGGTATGTTTATTTATGAATTTTCTGTGTTTTTAAGTTGATAGACCATTTGATGGCAGGATTAGAGGGCATTACACAAAGTTCTGGTCATAATTACATGAGAATCAAGTAAGTACATAGAAATAGAGGTGTTAACCTACACAGATTTTCCGTATTTTCTACAGATTTTGATCATGCTCTATGGATTGTGAATATCTCCTTGGCACCTTTGTTAAAATTTCAGAAAGTTCAGGATTTTACAGGTCATTTCCGTAGAATGTTGTGATTGTCATCAAGTAGTATAAACAAACCTGTAGAAATCAGCATTTATTAATGCCTTAATGCTTATATTTTATCATTTTTTACTAACTGAGTATTTTAGAACAAAAACTTTAGTTGTCAACTACTTTTTACATTTGGG
The DNA here is from genome assembly GCA_037379345.1 of Perna viridis. Lineage (NCBI taxonomy): Eukaryota > Metazoa > Mollusca > Bivalvia > Mytilida > Mytilidae > Perna > Perna viridis. The sequence continues at coordinate 27,029,967 of CM074515.1, forward strand.
AAAACTGTTGTGTCATCAAGGTACGTTCAGTATGGCCTATGTAGAATTTCATCCTCCAAAAAATTAAGGCTTGAAAATCTCCTATTTTTTAAATTTTGTGTGTTTTTTTTCTAGTAAAAATAGCTGCTTTTAAAATGTGCTCTGTATTGAAGGCCGTATGTTGTCCAATTTTTATTTGCATATTAACTGCTATAGTGGATGTCCCACGGACATTTCCCTATTTTTGCATCACTATCCTAAACCATCAAGGTAGAGTGACCTTGAAAAGTAAAAGGAAAGCAATATATTCCCCATTGACTTATTTTATATTTGTAGAATACGGTCATTGCATTTACGACTAAAGGGACCAAGGATTTTCTTGTATTGTCTATTATACTTCAAGAGAATGCCAAGTAATATTAAAACAATAAACTGAAGTATAGGTAAATTGTAAGTTTTCTTACAATAAGAATTACAGGTGTATTTCAGATGTAGCTTAAGTAATAAAATTGTCATATTCTACTTACAATGTCAATTTTACAGTGATATATATATACTTGATGAATTTTATTTTAATTTCAGATTTCGCCACCTCAATCATGCCTATATTAAACCTCTGTTTGTCAAAGATGTAAGCACTGCAACCAAGGCTGATAAGGTCCTCAATGTGTACCACAGCATCACAGAGCAACATGCTTTAAAACGTGCTGAAACTCATCCTGACATCAACGGTGATTTGACAAGAATAGAAACTTCGCCAGAAATAAATGGTGGACAGAAAATACCTCTATTGAATGCTGTGTAAGTTACTGTAACATTTTTATATATAAGTAAAAAAATTAAAACTAAAAAAAACTAATTGAGATAAAAGGGTCCTTTTCCCTTCAGGTTTCAGGCATATGGTTTTGAGATATACCTTGTTTGTTTTATTCTCATGTGCTTCATAGGAAAAATTCAGGATTGCAAATTCTCTCCCTATTTTGCACACTGGAATCCTTTTTTTATTCATTATTGTGATCAGTTTTTGAATAAACTCGAAAACGTCATTTTTTAAAATTTAATAGTTACATTTTTAATAGACGTACAACTCAGTCATGAGTTAAGAACATTTTCTTTATATGAAGAATTTATTGAAAGTACCAGACATTTAGCTTACAAAAATCATCATCTTCTATGTACAGCTAATTATTCATTTTTTTCTGATATCTATTGGTCTTGTCAAATTAACACAGTTCAGTCTGGTTGGTTCTTAGAATTTTGATAGCTCTTGATACCATTTAACTGATAAAACAGTATTTACATGTGATTGTACCTGATTACAGCTATTATATACCATTCAGATTATTTGCTGTTTAAGCAATTTTCTTTTCATTAAACAGTTATGGCAATTTATTGACCCCCCGGAATTAACTCTTTCTTCTTTCCCATTTTGTAAGCTTGGCAATTTCATTTGATCAATTATAAATCTTTTTATTTCTACCCTTATCTTGTGATTGCTTGGTATTGTAACATTTTTATCGAGTTTTGGTGTTTACATACACTAAGATCTTAAGTAGCACTCCAGCTAAGAATCATGCAAAATGTGATTCCTGAGTAAGAAGCCTACATATTTTTATTTTTGATATTTTGTTTGAATTACCATAATAAACAGAAATAAACATTTAGTTTTTCATATAATCTGTGTTCTTTGGAGATAAAAATTATATACAATACACTGTAGATTTCAAAATCAAGGGAGATAACTCTGTAAATGACACTCTAATACAATAGAATCAATGTTGATTATCGCATAAGAGCAGGTAGATTTGAATGAATGATTACACATTTCATAGTGTGGACCCATAAAACAACTTAATTACAAAAATAAATATATGTAGCCTTTTTTGGGGTGTATCACATTTTTCAGATTTTGCATGATTCTTATGAAGACAGCTACTTAATACCAAATGAACATAATGCTGATATATTTTCCTTTTGTGAAATGTATTTTTAAAGCATGGCTTTGTATTTGCAGTTCAAAGATAAGTGGTTATGTGCCTCAAGATGCTGCTGTTGGTACAGACGAAATAACAGTAGCCAACGAAAAAGTCTACGAAAATACCAACCTAGTTAACATATTAGATAAAGGCATGATTAAACCACGAAGAAATGTAAGTTCAAAGGTTAATTTGGTGTTTATATGTACCATAATAAGTAATTTGTTTTTACCTGTGTTTACATAAATATTTATCAAGATATCTGATTTGTTTATTTAAAAACGTATATAAATAAAATATTTCTTCATTGATGGATTATAGTCTCAAAAAATATATCTGTCTTTAAGTTAGCATCAATATTATTTTCTTTTGTTGTATGTCTAAAAATTTTCTTTGAGAGTGAAAAGACATAAGAATGAATGGGGCAGATTTTTTTACACTTTATGATTTAACAGTGTAAAATTTCTTTAAAAAACAATAAAATAAGGAAAGAGTATCTACAGAGGTTAAAATGGAGAAAAATGTGATATCACTATATCAAAATTCAAAGTTAATGTGTATACATGTTAACTTATTTTTGACTAATATAAAGATATATGGTCTCAAACTGTGCATAGAATTACAGCACATGAAATGATGATGTTTTGGGAATGAGAGTTGGCCTTCCCATGGTTTCTTGACTATTATCTGATAAATTGCCTGGGGTAGGTAAATGGGTAATTGAGAAAGAAATTTTAACTTCCTATTAGATGCAGATTTAAATAATTATGGAATGATATAAAGTTTAAATCTTCTTCTCAATTGTCCTGTTAACAACCTATGGCAGTTCTAAAGGTACTCAACTCCCTGCATATTACAATTTCATGCACTGTTAATATCATCTGTTTTGATTAATTTCAGCATATAACACATAATTTCAAAGACATTTCCGATACTGACACTGTTCCTGAGCCAATCAAACAAAATCCTATAAATCCAGAGGAGTTCCGAAGGAGAGAACAACTCTATTACAACACTGCTGCTGACGTCAACGATACAAAAGAAAACAAAGATACATCAGACACCGCTATTATTACAGAACAAGAAGCCACAGAAACAAAAAATGAAGCCAAAGATAAACCTGAATCAGTAGAAATTAAGGAACCAGGTGAGCATTTTGGACTTATATTTGCAGATAATGGTATACTGTAAAACTTTATACTAACCATGTCATTGCTTTATAACTTAATGGTATATGCTTGTTTGATGATTTTTAAATTCTCTGGTATTTTAACTCACAATGAATTATGTATAATGGGTGCCCTTTTATATGAGTGTAACAAAAACATATGCATAGCACAAATGTGAAAACTAAAATTTGAAAACATATTTTATATTGATCTAATATTTAGAGACCTTATAGCCATTTTAGGTAAAAAAATAAAAAAAGCAGCATTTTTGGTAAATGTTAAGTTTGAGAATTGAATTTAAACAAGTACATCTTTATTTTTAAATGCATATATCTGTACTTAATCAGATAAAAATGAAAATTCAGAGGTCAAATTCAACCGAATCATGACAAGATATGACTTCTTATTAAGAGATTGTCACTGATTGAAGGCATGATTTTATATTCATTTTTATAAGTGATAAATTTGATATCATGCATGTAAACTGTGCTTAACATTTTTCTTTCATAAATGAGCAGAGATAGAGTAGGATATTTGACTATGAGTTGTCCTTCTTGCCATCATCCTTGTGGTAAATCTTGTTTAGTTTATTTCTTCTTTTGTTAATTTGTTGCTTTAATTTTATTTATTTACTTTTTGTTTGGTTTATTATATTGTTGATTTCTTATATTTTTATGGTTAATGTTTTGCTATGCTGTAGGCTAGCAAAACTCTTATTATGGGTAATTTCATTGACTAATTTACAATTTTACAGAGAGATATCAACTATAACTAACAATGGGTATTTTTATTCACATGCTTGAAAGGATTAAACCCCCACTAACAAATTACCTACTTCCTGACAGAATGGGTTAAACTTTGTTAGTAGATGAATTTTGTACAATTTGAATTTTGAACTTATTGAATGGTACCAATTTTTCATGGTTCCGTCAAATTAAGTTGTGAAAGGTAAAATTTCATTTAAAAACTATGATTACCTTACAAAACTCACAGATCTAAAAACTACGAAAAAATTGATAGCCATAGATGGAAGTAGTTGGTTAATTTACAATTTGGTTTGCAAAATTATGGCAAAAGTTTTTGAACTACTTGGATATGACTTAATCTATTTAATTTGTACATGAAGTTTAACCCATTATTGCTAGCTTCCTGTTGCTTTATATATATACATACATACACAATTGAATGTACAATGAAATGTTTGAAATGTTTGATCTTAATTCTTTGTACAAAAAATGTTTTCTCTTTTTCAAAACTATCTTCATCCTTTTTTGGTCAAAGGCTTTTCTTCCTTTTGTCTCAATTTTTTTTTTCAGAATTTACTTGTTGATTAAGAACTTTTCAACCCCCCTGCCAAAAACAGGAAACAAAACTTTTTTCTTAAACATACATGAGAATTTGTAGATTAGATCATATAATCCAGAAAATACAATAAATTTAGCTTGTTCTTGCAGTAGTGCTATTTAATCTATTCACTATATGATGCAAATAAAGCTTTAAAGTAGCAAAACAAGAATAAAAAAATACATTAAAAAGGGGCTATTGACCAACAATATTTATACAAGCAAATGTGTTAGTAAGATTTTGCAGCATATTCTTACATCATAGATATTGTAGTACCATGACAAATGAATATTTTTGTTATTTAGTTCTTGATGAGTTTAAATTGCGTATGTTTAGATAAATGGTTGCTTTTTTCTATTCCCTTAGTTTGCTTAGATAATGGGAAAGATAAATCTTTTTGCAGAAAGGTTATTTGTTAATACTACAAGTGTTAAGAAATCTTTGCATTTAAAATTTCTGTCAATAACTTCATAGCATTTTATTTTTAATTATATTTACAGATCCTGTGTCCTCTGATGAAACTGCGACAGAAAAAGAATTACCATGGAAACAGGATGCTCCTCAAGTGCCTCGACCGTCTTTATTTTCGTTAGTTTCGACAGAAGATGAACCTGTAACTGCAGAAGCTCCCTCTTGGGTTGATAATTTGTCATATAGTCATTTAAAAGACACTGGGTCACCATATGCATCGCCTGAAGTCACTGTGGTAAAAGCACCACCTGTTGAACGAAAAGTTCCAATTTTTGAAATTTTTGAAAATTTGAAAAAAGACTGTGATGACAAAAAAGTTGAAGTAACTATACCTCCACCTTGGAGTTCATCTTCTGAAAAGGCAGAGGAATTACCTATAGCATCCCCTTCTATACAGGCTGGTGACAAATCATCAAACTACCTCATTTCTAATCACATGTGTGCTCCACCCTCATATCATGTTATCATTCCTGCCATTCCAAATCAGAATGGTTCCTTATCTCAGAACAGTAGTGATCACAATGACGCTCCAAAACCATTGAAATCTCTACCAGGGTCAGCGTCAGCACCAGATTTGCCAAAACATTGGCAACCTATCGAACCTTTAACAAGGGAGAGAATCCATTCTGAGTCTTTATTGCAAGAATTAGATATTGAAACAGAAGCAAATCATCGTGTACAAAGTTGGTTAAATGGTGCTACTGCTGAAGACTTTGACAACGATGAATTTGACGGTATTATTATCAATCCATATGTGCCAGATTTAGATGATCAACACAGTGATAATGATGCTGATGTTAGTGATTTTGATGATATTAATGATGATGATGTTAAAGATGATTTATGATGAAGGCCTAACATTAGCCATTTTCAATTTATAATTTATGACTTGAGTTCTTGTCTACATAGTAATGTATTTGAAAAATTGTCCAGTTTTAAACCAATGCAATTTTAATTGTTTATATGAATTTTGTTGTGATTTGATGTGAAGGTTTTTTATTAGAACTTTTATTTCAGATGTATACATGATATGCAGTTTTAGGCATAGTATTTAAAAATTTTCACTGCTAATGAAATCAAAACATTTTAAATTCATGAAAGTATTTCAGCATGCTTATGTGATTTTAAATCTGCCATTGGTGCTTTGAAATGCAATGTGTTTTGATTCTGTTTTTTCCCTACCAAGTAGGGCTCTGTCATATTTAAATATTTTCAGTAAGTTAGAACAAATCATCATGTGTGTGTGAATATATCTATGAGCCTTTTTTCATTATAGGTCTATCTTTTAATGAATGTAATATGGTATATCACTGTCAGTTCATATGGTTCCCTATTTGTCAGCATTTTGTATAATACCAATAACTGAGGGTACAAATTAGAAGGTCCAGGACTCCCAATTTCTGATCTAGGGCCTTTTAAATTTCATTTACCCAGGTCCAAGACTTTCAACTTTATTCATTGACACTTTATAGAGGATTTTTGAGATTTACCAAATGGACCATTGATTTGAACCTTGAGAAAATTCAGGACCTTGCACTCTTAAAGGTAAATATGGACCCCTGGTAACTCAATTAGGCTCGTGGGAATTTTAATAATTTTGGTTCTATATTTTCGTTAAAAGGCACATTCTTTCCTTTATCTGTTTCTGATTTTTGTAAGTTTGTGAATAGGTTTGAGAGTAATGGGATTTTTAACAAAGAAAATGGGGGAAGAGGGGTAGGTATATCATGCACTTTAGTTCAAATGTTTGTATTAATATTACTTGTATTAAGATCATGTTAGAAATTGATAATGTGAACAAAAATATCGGTCCATTTATTTAAAATCTGACAATCTGATCACATGCCAAAATGAATTCTTAGACTCTAGTCTTCATATCTGTCCATGACTAAATATAGGATTGGTTTTTGAGATTGATTTTCTTTAAAGTCATAGATTATGGTTTTGTGTGTATCCCTTTATATTCACATCAAGGTGCCATTGTCATCTACATCAATGCCATATTCTTATTTCATACATGTGCAGTTTTTCTTCTTGATATTTGTTTTTAATGTCTGCCAGCTAGGGGAATACCATCAGTATACCTGGTATTTTCTCTTGTGGAAATAATCTTTTTCAGTAAATTAGATCACCTTCAGCTATTTTTGGTGGTAATTTTAAGACATTTTTTATTACTATTTTACAGTTGTTTTTTTTTTTTCAGTAATTTCAATAAAATTTTTATTTTTCTTATTTCAAATTAGCCAAGTCTGATCATTTTGGACAGATCTCAAAAAATGATTAAATGTGTTTGTAATTACTTGCCATTTTTTTTACTCTAATACAGCATTAGACCATAAAATTAACAAATTCTATTTAAAGTGAATCTTGTTTTTATCTTAGAAAGAAGTCATATATAGTTACACAGGTTAAATATTTCGTGTATTGTCATTCTTGTATATTAAGGGACAACTTGACTTGTACCTATGTCTTTCTAATTATACAAACATAAGTTCAAGTTCCTTTATGCATTTTGTAAATTATAATGCTTTCATATGGTGGTTATAATAATTTTTGTTTATGTATTTTACAAGATATCTTCAATTGTTTGTATAACTGAACTATGCTCGTGTTGTTAAAAGAGTACATTATTTCAAAATACAGTGAAACCTCAGGGGTTGGGAAGGCAAGGGGTCATGGGCCATGGGTCATTTGCCCCTTCTAACAGAAAATGGACATTTCACGTAAAAGAAATTTATATGGTTTGATAACAAAGGGCCCTATCAGATTTAGAATATTTTACTAAAAACTTGAAAATGGCCCCTTCTCAACCAATGAATTCAATCTAAACAAAATTGACTGGAAGTGTTTTATTTACAGTGAAACCTGTGTGAACTGAACCTTTTTGGAGTGACAGTTGTATCCACTTTCAGGAAGATTTTATTTACAGTCAAACCTGTCAAAACAAACCTTTTGCACTGACATCTGGTTCGTGGGTGTTTTATTTACAGTGGGTTTAAAGTGCAAAATGCTGAATACAAACGTTACAATGATTTGTAAGAGTTGTGTCCCTTACCCTAGGTCAACTTCCTTAGGACAGGTTTCAATGTATATATAATAATGCAGAATTAAGAACTGTAGGTAGATGAGAACCACAGTAACTTTTTTGTTATCATTATAAAGTAATGAATATTGAAAATTGAACTTTTATTCAAATGAATTTGCAACTACTTTCCTTAAAGTGAAAATTATTTAATTCTTTGTAAGAATAGGATTTAATGAAAAGTTTTTGCATTTATATATGTTATTTAGTAGTAAATGTTTGTATATGATAATTCACAGAATTATGAATTTTCATAAAAGCTCTATTTTTTTCTGTTTTATTGTATTTGTGTGTTGTCAGCATTGGAAATTAATAGGAAATCATTAATTTTAGCTTTACTTTATTGTATTCTTCATTTCCAAAAATAGTTAATTTGCTGTTGCAGATATTTTTGTGGAGACTCAATAACAAGCAAACAAAATGAATCTGTATGTTGGCAAAACATTTTCATGTGAATTTCACATGATTCTCACTTGAATTGAGCTAAATGTTACTGGTTTGTTAAAATGTGTACATGAAATTCATATGAATTTTGCTGGCATATAATTCCACATGAGAATACCTTTTAAGTATGTCATGTATTTATGTCATGTCCATGTGAATTGCAAATGTTTAAAGTAATTCCATACAACTGGTAATTATGTTTTAAACTCATGTGATTTTCATATGAACTATCTTTGCCAGTGAATCATTAAATTTTCCTTTCTCAGTAAATAATGCCATGGCTGGATATGTATACCAATACTTCAAAGAATAGAAAAAATAGAACTAGCTTGCCATTTCAGTATATAGTAGGATATTTAGCTGTCTCATTACATGTACATGGAATGCATAATCAGGAGATATTATGTCTTGGTTCTCAGGCCATTTAATAAAATAATTTGGGTGGAAGCATATCTTTTTGCCTTTTTATTGCATCAGAAGTATTGAGGGTGCTTTTATATTGTTCATAGATAGAAAAAAAAGAATGAAGGAGATGCTTTTTTTCTATTTAAATTTAATAATAAAACACCCTGAAAATAGATGAGGGAAGGCCTGAGAACCAAGCAGTTAACACTGTGTGGCCTTATAATCATATGTTAAAGTAGTTTATAGAAAATGTACTTAAGTATGATGTTACAGGTGCTTAATGAACAAGTCTAGTTACCATGGTTACCTATTATAGTAACTTATACCTAGTCTGTACTGTATCTGTAAGGAAAACTTTATGCAAATTTTCAATTGTTCTATGATTTATAATTATTCCTTCTTCTGGAATGATTTCATGACATTCTGGGTGATATAATATGTTTTTTGTCATGCTCTACTGAACTCAGTTTTGTCATGCTCCACTGAATTCATTTTAAGATGTGTTGTCTTTTAACATCTTTACAGTAATGTTACTAAGGGCATGTTTCGACTTTCTTATTTTAATTTACTGAAGAAAATTATATGGATAATTATTGTCAACAGTTTCCCTATGTAAAGTTAAGATCATCATTGCATTTATTCTGTTAATTTTGAGTCAAGTAAAACTTTGTGGATTCAGACCACATTTATTGTTTGTACATGTAGATGTTACAGTCTGCGGAGACCACATTTATTGTTTGTACATGTAGATGTTACAGTCTGCGGATACAAGTCATTTATATTTGCATGAAACATCATCTAAATTTCTCATACTGAATTATCCAGTTGTGCAGTCATCTTTAAATTACAAAAAGGCTCACATCACAAATCCAGCCTCCATTTTGTTTTCAGATAGAGGTTGACAAAACTATCACAAAGTCTGTGATTAACATCGAAATGGTCTGCATTTCTATACAAAACATTTTGTATTTGCTCAAAATTGAGAATTTGATGTGATTTTTCTATATATATTTGTAAACCTTTATGAATATATGGTAAACTAATGCCATGTTATATTGAGTCTTAAACGGTTTTTGTATTAAAATGTCAACCGCTGAATTGAGAGGTCACGCTCACTTGTAACCAGCATCTCATCTTCATAGATGAATTTTCATGAAAACCTTATTTAGGCCTCCATTGAGAAATTTCTTGTTTTGACTCATTCTTGTGCCCATGGGCAGATATTCATAAAAATTATTTCTCATTTGAAGTGAGTCAAATTCTCAAATGCTTTTTCATTGGAAGAACAAATAATTATTTAGACTTGCCATTAACATGAGGTACTTGTGAGGGATAGCATTATGCAAGTGTTTTCATTCCCACCTCCTCATTGGAAACTGACTTCATTAGTCCAGCCATTTATTCTTTATCATTGTTTTGAATTTTAGGCACATTATTAGTTGTCAAATACAAAGGTGTGGCCTCTTAATCCTTATTTTTTTTGTCAGTAGTCAGTTTAATTTGTGGTTGTATTCTGTTATATAATTTGCGTATACTGCTTTTACTTGTGACATTTATGTATTTGATTTAAACAACATGCAATATTAAATTATAATGTAAATGTGATAATTTTCAATAAACAGTGAAATTGAGTTCATTGTCATTATCTCTTGGAATAAAAAAGGGGGTTTATTTAATATTACTCTGTACCCTAAGATCACCCTTAATATGATTTTATTCAGCTCTGCTTAAAAAAAAAAAACAACAAAAAAACCTGCAAGTGTAAGTGTTGAAAACTATAAAACATACGCTGCATGCATTGTCCTGTTACGCATACCCACAATTTAGTGACATCATAGAGCAAACTAAATCACTTAAAAAGCATGTCCATTCTGTATGAAGCCAAACACCAAATTTTAAATTAATCCATCCATTGAAATTTGAGATTTTTTTGACAAAATATTTTGTCTAGCATTCTATATAGTGAAAGCTGGTGAAGTCCAAGGCATTTGAAAGAACTTACAATGTATACCCCATCTATATGAAACAAATAACCTAATTTGAAACAATTCCATCCATCAGGAGCTGAGATAATTGCAACAAAACTTGGAAGGGTGGACAAGGTGATTCCAATATATCAACTACTCGTTGAGTGGGGGTATAAAAAAAACAGTCATAACAGCGAAGTCTTGATTGAAAAAATGATATTCTGTACTGGTGATCTACATTACATCATTATTGTATAATCTACTGTAACTATTGTTATGTCATAATTTGTTCGTATACATTAAAATTCAATTTAAGTACAACCAAATGAAAGTCTCAACATAAACAAAAAAATAAATTCCAGATAATGACAAAGAAGACTATTTATGATGTAACAGTTAACTTTATTTTTAGTGGACCAGTACTTATAACAAAGCTCACACTAATTCTATTCAGTTTTAGAGAATTCAAACAAATAACTCCACACTTAATTTACATAACAATACTGATATGGTGAATATTTATGCATACCAACATAAATATAGCTAAAGACCAACAACAAAGAAAAGGGAAACATATAAAAATTGCTATATCACAAAGAATAAAAATAAAATTGTACAAAAATAGTTTCAGCATCAATTATGCACTTATTATAAAACTATGCATTTACAAAGCAAAGTTGATAGAAATATTGATATATGACAGCAAAAAAAACAACAAACTGTAAAAATATATATGTACTAAAACCAATTATTTAACCAATGGATAGAAAATGTGAGTTTGGCAACTATGAAAGTCAGAAGTAAGGCTAGAACATTAATTCCTGGGAAGCTTCTGTCAGTATGGTTCTCTATGACAACACTTTTTATTGTACCTCAAGAGCACTATTTTGAAAAATTGTCATACTTAGCTCTTACCAATAGATATAATTAAAATTGACATCAAATGTCTACCTGGTTATATATTCAAAGGAGTACAGACTGTTAAAAAGCATTAAACAGGTAATAACAAAAACGGCAAGTTCAATTGAATTAATAAAATAAGTCAAAGTATTTATCATTTTCATTGTAATACATTACAAACTTCATAAGTCGGGTCATTTCTACTGACAGGAAATAAACTACTGCAAAATCAGGGACAAAAAGAAAAAAAAAAAACAAAATTTTGTATACAAAATCCACAAAATGGAAACAAATGCAAATGCTTGTTTTTTTTATTAATGCAAAATAACAGATCTGGGAGAGTGAATGATAAAACCTTGTTTTTTCTTGTTTTAATTGTAAAATTTGAAAGCTGAACTGTAAGTACTAAAAAAACAAACAAAAACTTAACAAAAGGAAGACATAAATGATTGTAGACTGAATGATACAACACTGTTTACAATTACAACAGATACACTTTGACAGGCAATATCTAGATATGTAAATTGTTAAAATGCTCCTAAAGTAAATGTCTTTAATATTGGCAGATTGAAAACTTATAACACATTTTGAGAAAACTGCTAAATTCAGAAATTATAATATTTGATCACCTACATGTATTATTCAATAATTTGACGGTGGACTGTACAATATCATTTGTATACATCTAAGCAGTTTGAAGGCTTGTGCTTAACCAAAAACCCTGTTAGATTTTACCATGTAAGATTTTATTATTGCGACCCTCACAATGTCGCAGAAAAACAACACAATAATTCCTGAATTTACAGTTAGCATCTCAGGTAAGTTATGCCTTTTCTAGACCTGGAAATCCTGTTGAGAATGGATTTCCTGTATGGAACCCCAGTGGAGGTGCACCATCAGGGTATTCATGCTTCATTGCAGGCTGAGTGAGAGGTACATTTCCAGGGTAACCCCGGTCCTGGGCATAGGTCTTGTCAGCTGGATAGGCATAGGAAGGATGACCAGTGTAAACAGAGGGAACAACTCCAGGCTGGGCTTCTGGTGGGATCTCAATCTTCCCTTGACCCTGTAAAATAAAAAGCATTTTATATTTTATTTAATCTGCCTCAACAACCAGGAATGTATGGGTCTTGTTTGATCATTAGGTTGTATAAAAACTTAAACTTATTTGGTATTAGGCCTTAAGTAATGATCTTAATTCAAAATGATGCATTTGGTCAGTACAAGAAGAATAGGATGCCTGAGTATATCTGGAGTAACAACCACTTACAAAATTAGCATGCCTAAGGATGAATTTAGCTTCTATGAATAGAACATTGAAGACCAACAGAAATTTTAACTTGAAATTTAAGGATAATAGATATGGTAAATATATCAGAGACAACAACCCTCGTCAGGAAGAATTAAGGTACCCTTAATGTACATGTAGCATCTGCAAAAAAAAGCTGTGCTCCAAAAAAGTTAAGACAAAATTTCCCATTTTAACAAATGGTTTTTGGTTAGATTTAAAAGAGGACTCATAATAGAATCTATTAACCTCATTAAGAATCACTTAATGGCTATAGAATGGTACTTCAAGTGAAATTTTAACATATGACCTATGGTATTTACGTCTCATTCATTTCAAGTCATTAAGTCCTATGTTAGTTTATCATAAACAGTACTTTGCCTTGAAATTTAATCATTAAACCAATATCGGTTATGTTTTAAATGGTCCTATGAATCCTAAGAACTTAAGTACATACAGGAATTAGTTGCTCCTGGTACTTAAGAGGACCATATAAATGGGTACACATTGGTCTAGCCTGCGTGTATAGTCCTCCTAAAGCAGCATATCCTTGATGGCCTCCAGCTGGTGTCTTCTCTGCTACATAAGATCCAACCTGTAAAACAGAAAAAGGAATGATAACATCTTGAGCGCATCATTTGTTATTCACTTGTATATGGCTACTTAATTTGTAGACAGTTTTCCTTAATAGAATACTGTGAAAGTACTTTAATTCGTGGATACAAATTTTCATGGATAAGGGAAGAAACACAAGTACCTGGATTCTTGAATTCATGGTTTTGAGGTTTTCAGTATACACATCAATGAAAATCTCCTTTTCGTTGGAAACCAAATTTCATGGTTTGGCCAACCCATTAAAACCACGAAAATTGGTATCTCATGAACAAAAGTACTTTCACAGTTATTAATTGGGAAGAGTGAATAACCAAAATATGATCACAAGTGAAGAAGAATGCCTAGATTTAATGATTGTGCACTTAAATCTTAATGCATCCTTGGATGAATGATTCTATTTTGGTTATTCACAATAACCAAATGATTATCCTATTTATTATGGGAATATGCAGTAAATCACTGCTATCTATATAATAAACATTTTTACCTTGTTATCATTATGTGCATCATAAACTTTACAGTTAAGATCCGTAAAATTGATACCTTAACTGTATTTGTGAATCGGTCTGATTGTTTAAGTATCAGTCTTTATAAATATCAGACAGAAGATGATTCATGCATGTCAAAAACCCACCGAATTCAGTTTCATTTCTTGTTCAGAAACAGTTCCTAATCACATAACCTGCCTTAGTTTTTCATTTTGTGGTTGCGCTTTTGAGAAAAAAAAATGATATAGATTGTGCATTAAATTGGAACTTTGCAAGAGTTACTGTTCTTGATTTTGTTTGATTTGGTTGCTTTTAGTGGGAGATAAATTTATGTAATATTTTTCAAAAGTGCAGATATGAATACAGATATAATTATTGTCATGTAAATAAATAGCACATGTAGATTGAAAAAGCATTGTTTGTTCTAATGGATATTCTACACCATGAATTACTTTACTATTGACAGTGTCTGAATTTTATATGGACTGGTACTTCATTTGTTAAACTGGAAGTCAAAAATAGAGTCATTATCAGCTAGAAAATTTAGTTTTTTAATCTGACACAGTTTGAAATGACTGCAGATTTGCTGAAACTGAACTGTAAGGAATAAATGCTTGTCATAATTTTTACAGATGTAACTGACTGTGTCATTTTTAATAACTTGTTGAAATTAAATAGAAATTACACCAATATGACCTATATGTAAAGATGACTTTGATTGCCAGCCAAGAATTGTGATATGTATCAAATTATGACAAGAGTGGAATTGTTACACCCCTGATTATCATGTCTCAATCATGCAAAGTATCTGAGCTGAACTGCCAAATGATTTCATGCATTGCTAAGTCATCACGGACTGATCAGTGATGACTATATTTTTTTGTCATCCATGTAAGATTCCTCTGAATTTGGAAATTTATTATTTAAAATTAATCAAATAAAAAGGAGTTAATATTTTACTCAAAATCTAATATTCATCCAAATTTTCTGCCTTTGTTTGAAAAATCAAATTTCAAAATTAAGTTTTAAAATCCATACAAGTTTATTATCTATCATAATTTTCAATTTGGCTAATATTGAAAACCCAAAATTTATCAGATAGAAATTTTGACCGCCCTTTAAAAACCTCAGTCAGTACAAGATTTTACCTTGTATATCCACATACTAAGAATAAGATAATCGTGACATTTTTATTTTGTATCACTCACTGTGTTAAGGATTGCCAAAGCTCTGATTTTACCATCCTCAAATGGAAATGAACTTAAAATGTACTCCTCTCCAATTTTAGTCTGGTAGTCAGTTAAAACTCTGAAAAAGAACAGGATCTGCTGAATTATGCATGTCATACCAATCTATATAAGATTCAGACATTGATATCTTTCGAGTTGCTTCATGGTGAAAAAAACCCACTGAACAAATGATGCTTATTATGACTAAATATGCTATATTTCTACTTAACTGTAGTCCTTTCCATATACAGGACTGTATTTTGGAGAAAACCATACATTCATCTCCCACATCAAATCAAGAGCAATATCTCTTACAAAGAGCCAATTCAAAGTTTATATGATTTTCATCTCAGAAGTGCAACAACATGACAATTTGGTCTGTAACTGTTTCCGAAGAAACTGTTACATTTAAAAAGTTAACATTTTGAGGGTTTTGATGTGCATGAGCAGTGAGTGAAGGGGTTTTTAATGTCCTTGACTACCCTGTCTGGTCACGTATGGACGATAATGCATAAATAACCTACTGTCTGATATTTATAGAGAATGCTTCTTACAGACCTCATTTCATTCTTAAACAATCACAGTGTAAAATACTTTAAACTACAAGATTGTTTTCCAATACTTGACACATTTAAAAATTTTAAACAAAAGCTAAATCACCTAGAAAGTCAATGAACCAAAATTTGGTTTTCGATTTAAAAATATTAAGTGTGTATTTCTTTAATACATGAGTAAATAGTTCCTTTTTAAAATGGGTCTTTGATGGTGCATTTTGTATTGCATGTAGAACTCTTACCCTACTGGTGCACCTGGTCCATGCTCCCATTTTTAGAGGAGTTCATGTTGCTTATACATGTATACTTTTATTTCTTTATATGTCTTATTTTGGTTATTTCATGTTCTTTGTTGTATGTATCTATTTTCCATGTATAATCTTACCAGTAATCCCTGGATTACATTCTTTTCTGCTTGAATCTTGGTTCTCTTGGTTTCTCTTTTTGTACCAGAATTGGCAGAAACTTTCAATTTCTCTTATTATTACAATATATTATACAATGGATTAAAAATGAATACCTTTTAATACAATCTAAAGCAATCAGCTTATCATTCTGGACTGTGACAGTACTGATTACATCCCTTGCTTCTTGACATGACATTCGACAGAGTCGCTGCAATAAATCAAAAAGAATATCAATTAGGGCAAGAAAAGTTATAAAATAGCAGACTAAAGATAGTAAACACTTGAAGTGAATATATGATAATATTGTTTAAATAAAAAGTTAATGTGTTAAATGGTGTAAAATATTGAACAAAATAGAAATGGTGAAAAGCTAAATGTTTTTGATGAAAAAAAAACCCAATGTAATCATGACTAAAATATATTCATAATAATTCAAATCTGTAATCAAAAGAAAACAATATGGAAAAAACACAGTGGACAATCTCACACTCATAATGGAAGCCATTCATAGAGACTACACAGACTTTTTGTATCGCGCTAGAATTCTAACAAATAGGCTTATGGAACAGGGTTATGTTGCTACAAGATTGAAGCCATCACTAGAAAAGTTTTATGGTTGTCATCATGAACTCATGGATCGTTACGCTGTATCCATCTGTGCCATGAAAACTGATTTGTTCAATATGTCATACTTTTTCTTTCCTCTTTCGTCTACCCCGGACATGACTTTTTATGAGCAACTCAGTGGGTGTTTCTAGAAAAGCAGAGGACGCTTACTTTACCGGGGCACCTGGTCCATGATCCCAGTTTTTAGTGGAGTCCAAGTTGCTCATTTGCCTTTGTTACTTTGTATGTATGATTTTAGTTACTTTATGTTCTTTGTTGTGTATGTTTGTTTTCCATGTCTGGTCTTTGTCCCTGAATTACATTCTTTTGATTACTGCTATAACCCTGGTTCCCTTGATTACTCTTTAAGTACTCATGTCCCCAATTCAACTGAATAAGAGAAATTGCATGTAACAACATGTACTAAAAAGTTCAGAATCAACCAATTCTAAGCAAACACAGCCCAGCATCTCTTGCGGCTGTAGTATGATTTATAAAGACTTAGAATCTAAAAAAAATTGCACACTAAATGTACATGAAATGTGCTAATTTTTAATATTTTTCATATTGGTCAAATACAGAAGAGTGGGAAAACAGTACACACAAAATTGATTTATTACCCTATAAAACACTTCATCATTTTCCCAAACCAAGAAAGTTGATACCAGTGAATATTTTCATTGGACAGAATTGTCAGAAAGTAAATACATTCACAGTAAAAACAGCAATTTAATTCTACAAAGTTTGATTCAAATCCACAGAAACTGCCCAAACTGTCCCCTAAGTTATACAAGTCGTACAAATAATTACCAATCATCCTCTTGTTGTAGGGACAAAAGAATACTTGCTTGTTACTATAGAGATATATATGGCATATTTAGTAAATGTTCATAAATTCGACAACTTACTGGTTCTAATATCTGTATAGCTCTCACTTTGTCTGATGGTGCTTTGAATGCTAACAATATCTGGGCAGCCTGGACAAAAAAGATATCATGAACTCATTATTTAATAAGTAATTTGCTACAAAAAACATAACTTCAGCAAATTAGTGTTAATAGTTCTCTCCGAGTCAAAGTAGATACTACATACACTAGTACACTGTAATTGTAAACATTTTTTTCAGAAATCAAACAGTTTTACAAACTATAAATACAACCAAGAACTTCATTTACAATGTGCTAAATTCAGTCAGAGATATAAAGCAGTAAAAAATATTGACAAGTAAGTTGTATTTAAAGCAAGGTAAAATAGCATTGGTCATTGTCTAAGATGTCGTAAGTCAAAAATAATAGTACCAGTATATAAATTATTGGATTTTAAGATCATTTAGTCAATAAATTTATAAAAATGTATATTATTTAGTACCTGGTTAGCTGTAAAATATCCCCTTGAACTGTAAAGAATCTCAACCTTTTTCTCTATATATGAGGTTTCCTACAATAAAATTGGTTTATATAACTTAATACATTGTAAATCTACAAATTGTATTAGATGTCATATATTGAGGATCAAATTTACTGATAATGTAAAAATGTATATTTTTTTATGGCACTACTATTTAATAACGGGGAAGATGGAGGAACTCACACACAATTATTAGATGGATATTTTCTTTTCAATTCAGAACTTCTACTGGCTATATATGCATCATTTTGATTGACTCAGAAAAAGAGGAGATTTCATGTGTTATAAACTGGTAATTTCAATGCTGGAACTCCATATCTTTTCTTGCTACTGGTAGACTATGTCATAACTAAACTATGGAATACAGGTAAAAATAATGATGGCCTATCAATGAGTCTACACAAGTATATGCATGTAACTGAAACATAATGTTTTGACAACACTAAAAAAGTCATGGGTTTTGCTTGAAATTGTATTTTTTTTAAAAACAGTCATACAGGTTTAACTAATAAAAAAAAAACCAAAAAAACTGCAACATATTTTTTTCATATGTTTAGGACCACTATGAAAAACAAAGTAGTTCATGAAAAAAAGTAAATATAAATCATATGGGAAATTTAATGAACAGTTTACGTGTGAAATTGTATGTGACAAGATTATTGGGAAACTTTTCCTTTTTGAAATGATCAAAGACACATAACATTCTACCAGAAAGGAAAAAACTGTCCAGATTCTGGTCCTTAAAAACATGTCTACTATCATAAATATAATTTCTGTTCCATAAGTACACATGTACATGTAACAAGCTCCAACCAACTCTTTTCACACATGTAAAATATTAAACATGTCAACAAAACAGGAATACTCATATAGAATAATTGAAACTTAAGAGTTTCATTTTTATTATTCCCCACAGGATCTAAATTGTGTATATACATTTGTAAGGCCAAAATAAAAAAAAAATATCCTTGATTCTCATCTTCTCCCAACCCAATTTTTTCACCATCCTTGAACAACTTTATTTTGAATTTTTCCAAGTTTAGGTCAATTTCCTTCACATTTACAGTTTTTTTTTTACAAAAATTGATAAAAAATAAAATTCACTGAACTGCCCCTAAATTTGAAAATGTTGGATGTGAATGTAGGATTTTTTTAAGGATAGCCTAAACTTACTTTTAAAAAAGTATTGTGAAGTCCTCTTATCATCAATGTCAATTTAGTTTAAAAATTTAATAAGATAACATTGAAATAACAATAAACTGAACTTGATGGAAAAAAATGATGTTGAAAATTTACTTACTTTAATACATGTAGGAACATAGTGACTCAATATTTTTTCTTTTAATTTAATCATTTATATTTGGTAAAAAAAGCTTTTACACTTTTATAACTTTATTCTCTTGATATTGCACATATTTCTCTTTAATGAGAACTAAAGTTCATTAGAATTACTTGTAATGTGGTTTTACTATTGATATTTTTTGGTAGTTGTAGCATGCACAATTTCATAAGGAAAGTCATAAGGAGTATTTGAAATATACAATATTACAAGTCAGTTACGAAATATGATACAATTAGCACTATTGTATTAAGCATGAAAGTCTTAACTGCATGGATATTCCATCAACTCTGTAGATAGGTCAAATATTTATAATAATAGACAACATAAGCTTTGGCGAGCTTTTAACCGAATGAACATATATATATATATATATATATCGAATACACAAGATCTGTAAAGCAAAGAGACTGCACATACACATAGGCATGCAACATTTAAAAGCAAAAGAACAGCAAATTACAAACATAATCTTTTTTTTAGGGCTTTAGTATTTTACTGCAGCAGAAAAGCAGCTTCACTTGAGTAGGCAGATGCTTCACAGCCACTTAATTTAAAGCTGTTCAGAAGGACTTCGGTACAAAGATGCTTGTGTTAATCTATGTGGGGAAATACTATCAAATGGGGCTCGACTATCAATCAAGTAATGGGTATTACAATGTTACCTTCTTCAAGTTATTGAATGACTTGATAGTGTTTGACAATTAAAATGAGTTAAGAGGATTTTTCAGTTTTCTCTTCACTTTACCTGATTAATTCGATTGAGCAACGCCGTAAAAACGTTGCTATCCATAGCTTCCTTGGCCATTCTAGAAAGGTTATTACTAAAGTGGTCGAAACTACAAAATTTTCAGTCCACCGCGAAATCAAGCAGCTTGGCAACGGGGACGCCGGAAATGCAGTTCGCGCAACTACTGTCCAAGGGGAATAACCCTGTTTTTATTTTTAGTTGAACAGGATTTTGAAATAACTACGTTTTGCTTTGAAATGTGAGAAAACTGACAACTTTATAGCGTACTCATGTATGTTTATTGCTTGTTGTAAGTCTTACTAATTAGGAAAATAGGATCACCTGAACAAGGCGATCACAATACTAGTATACCAGTATTGTTAACAATACTGGAACAAAATTTTATTCCAGTATTGTAAATTTAAAAAAAAATGGTTTAATGTGTCATTTTATTATGTATTCCATTGTTTATTTTATTAATTAATTAATTGACTATGATTGGAAATCTTTCTATACTGTCTATCAGGTGTTCTTATTAAAAGAATAGTATGGAATAAAATAAAATAAAATTCATTCATTTTCGTAACTTTTTATTCATACATGTGATATAGTTTCAATTTATAAATTGCACAACAATACAAACATTGTTCATTTTACACACAGAACTGTTCACTTTTAATACAAACACTTAACACAAATAAACATTAATAGTCATAAAAGAGTTCATTTCACACACAGTATTGTTCTGCTATATGTAGAATGATGTTTCTGTAAGCTTCATCTAGTGTTTTATCCCAGCGGCCTCTCCACATCCTTATATCAAGGTAGGAGGGAAGTGAATCAGAAAAAACGCCTTTCATTTCTTTGAGCTTGTATTTGGCTTTACTCCAGTATGATTCATTTGCCTGTGTATGGACACCTGTCTCAGGGTCTACAAAGTTCAAAGAATGGTTGACTGTAGCATGGTTCAAATTGAGTTGCTCTTATATTTGGTGGTAGGCTTTCCACTGGTCAGAGTACACTGTTGAACCCGGTCTTACAATGCGTTGTATGATTGGAAACAATGTGGCCGAAAACCCAGACTTCTTCATGTGCTCTTGCTCTCCTGCCACGATTATATTTTGGTTTGTGATTAAAAAGACTTTCATCTATTTGGACTATTACTCCTGGTCCACCTAGTTGAGCTGGTGTCTGAATAAGTTTTGTAGAACATACTTCACGTAGGTACTGAAACATCTGAATAGTTGATTTCTCGGATACCTGGACCATCTTTGAAGCTGTTGTCACCTTAGTTCCTTGACTCCAGAGGTATATTACGTACAGCCATTTGTCAAGAGTAATTTTAGACTTCGAAGAAGGAGCCAGTGCGTATGGTACGAAAGCTACATCTGTTTGCACACCTTTGGTTTGAACAACGCCAACCCCATCCATCAGAAGTAGAGCTAGTTGGTCTTTGAGTGAGTTCCATGGGTAGATTGCATGTTGAACAAGAGCATGAATCTGCAAGTAGTTTGTGTTCTCTGAGGTAGTTGATAACATCAGATGGGTCTTTGCTGAATATGACACTAGGTGCTAAGTGTGTATAAAAGTCAGCCATGTTTACAAAGTGTATGAAAATTGCTGTTTCAGGTCAACTATTTAAGAACCTTTTCAGCTTGTGTTTATTCAATTGACATCTTTTCATGTAATTAGGAGGTAATTATTAATGGTAAAATCAAACTTATTTGTAATTAAACTACATTAAAGAAAAAACAATTTTTTAAATGAACATGATTAAGTAAATCATATCCTTTTAAAATAATTGTTTGGGAATAATGTACCAAGCTTACTTGTAAAGAAATAGCATACATGAAAGTGACCATAATTTACAGTTTACACCAAGCTGACCTTGAAGAGATAGACATAAAAACTCTGACAATTCCATTCCTTCATCATTTCAAGTATGGCAATGCAAGGTATTTCATCACTTTTCCCAGTTTTTCCTACTGACATGCCTGTCTTAGAAAGAGTGAAAATCATATGTATCAGACACAGCAATGATTATTTTAAAGGCTGGTCTATAGATCAACTCAGTCACTCTATGTTCGACACCTTGGTCAAACCTCTGCAACCAATAACACCAGAGATATATGCAGCAAATATAAAGAAAAATGAAGTAACCCGAAACAAAAAACTTAAATACTGCATAGACACAGCTACTCAAGACCATCCACCAAATTGGGCAACTCAATACTTCAAAGACCTGGAATCCCAGACAATACAGACAACAACTAAAGCCAAAGACATTGCCTGCATCTTTTGGAGGGACACGGGTCATGCTGTCAAAAGAAAGAGACAACCAGGAGAAACAGAATACCAGTACTGAAAAAGGCATGCATCTGAGAAAAGCACTACTCCTGAAGAAGATGACACAGTGTCAGATGACTAGCTGCAACTACTGCATTGTCTGTGCAACAATCACTAAAGTACATCATGCAGCTGGACAAGAGACAACTACAGAAAAAGGTAGATGAACATCAACATGCCATCAAATCACTTCAAGAAGAAGGGGGACAAATGAAGACTAAAACTATTGATGAAATGAAATTAACTTTAATGACAGTGGCTGTGTATGAACATTTAAATTTGTGAACTTTTCAATTTATATTTACTGAATTTTTCATAATAGTGCTTCCACAGTTGATACATGTAGTGCTTTTTACATACATATGAATTTCATGATTAATCTGAATTTGGATATATACCTTATAACTATATGAAATAAAATTATATTAAAGCATGAAATTGTTTTTTTTTTATTTCTATTGTCCAATCATTTTATAATTACAAAGTTTAATTATTGCAATGTAAATTAACCAAACAATACAATATATAATCAACAATACTGGAACAATACTCGGAGACAATACTGGAATAAAATTTTGTATACCAGTATTGTGATCGTCTTGTTCAGGTGATCCGGAAAATATCATATCTTATAAAAATGATGTTACAAGATAATTACAGATTGAATTAATTCAGAGTGTCCGTGGAAAGTGTTCATAACGCATTCGTTATTGACACTGACTATACATAGATCTACAGTACTGTATGTGCAGAGGTATTCCAACACCCTGCATTATAACTTTATCCTTAACTGGTCATGTTAATCTTTGTTTTTCTAAAAAAAGCAATCTGAATAAAACTGCGATATGGTTGGTACACATACACATGTATATGATCTTGGCTGCAGTACAGGGAATGTAAAATGAAGCCCCTGATATACAGATGTATTTTTTGGTTAGGATTATGTTACACTTATATATAAGTTTATATATATATTGTTAGGCTTTACAGGAATATTTGAACATTTAATTGGCTTCGTCTCAGACTTGGTTATTGAATTTCAATTAAGCAAACTGTGTTGATTTAAAAAAATTTAAAAATGTCAGTTTTGTATACAGTTTGGACGGTAAACCACTAACAAAAAAAAAGACTGCCTATGAGATTTAGGTGTTATTGTTTCAGATGACTTGCATTCAGACCGTCATATTTAGCATGTAGTGAATAAAGCCAATCAACTTCTAGGTCAAATAAGACAATGTTTAACTAAATTTTAAACATCTGAAAAAATTTCTATACTTTATAAATCAATTGTGCGTTAAATTAGATATATGGAAGCATTAGGAAAGGCCGAAAGAAGGGGTATCCACAAGGCAAACAATTCGTTAACACTTGTGTCTTTAAAACAGAGGTTGGGTACAAGATATGTGTAAAGCAAACAAGTATGTTCAGTGGACATTGTCCGAAATTTTTATAAAACCAAATTTAACAATTCTTTCGAAATGAGAACAAATTGAACAGTAGATATCACAACTACAATTTATCCAAACACTTCTCTAGAACTGAAGTTAGGAAAATTATGAATACAAAAAATGTAGTTGGTACTTGCTTCGTCCCTTTACTATTGCCGCCCCCTCATTGGCTAGTTTTAAAAGATGACTGAGGTCCTTACAGATGTGAAAGGACAGAATAACAAAGTAACTGTAACAAAGTAAAGCATGACATGAATTTTGTGTTCCAATTTCCAATACAACATTTGGCTTTCAAAATTATTTCCCTCTTTTTGCTAATTGCGCTATGGCATTTCGATGGTTGTGACCAAAGGCATGATGGTCGCAAGGTTGCTAGCTGAGAGGAACACAGAAAAACTGTTTCAAGACTGGTAGAAATTCAAGGATGCCATTAGGCTTTGAAGTCAGTCATGCACAATGAAGATATTACAGCCATTTGGAGACACTATAACAAAAGAACTTTCTACTGGATAATAACAAAAAAAATAAAGAAGCAATTTCTAAAGATGATGTGGTTTAGGAATTTCAAATTCAGACAAGTACACATTTGAGTTAGATGCCATTACTTGTTTGATAGTCGACCTTTTTAAAGTACAAAAACTTAGACACAAATTCAGATTAGTACGAGTGCAACACCCCTTCCCCCAAAAATTGGGATGCAAAAGATTACAGATATTCTCATGCAAGCTTTAGTAGACCTTCTTTCACCAGAAATACTGTTTACAGTCTATGATTTTTTATGATAAGAAACAGACTTTCTTCAGAAGTTGAGAACTGCGAATATCAACAGATACTTTCAGAACATCACTTAATACAATCATACTCTGGAAATTACCACTTGAGGTAATAATTAACGTAATAAGATAGAATGATAGGGATTCATGGAATTTAGATAATTATCATGATAATGAATTTGCATTCTAAAGGAGGTTAAGGTTGCTCTGTACAGATGATATTGAGGTGCATTGTTTTATACACAAAATTGACCCTGTCTTAATTTTGTAAAACCTGAAAATAAAAATAGAGCAGGTAAACAAAAATAAATGCAAGGCTCTGTCAAAATTGTTTCAACACTCATCAAATAGAAACTTGAGGTCCAAATTTAACTGTGGCTACTGCAATCAAAGACATCATAGAGGTCTATGTTTACACAGTTAGAAACAGACAATTGTTCTTCGTAGAGTAATAAAATATGCAGTCTTTTGGATGTCTCATGTTTATTTGTGACTGTAAAATGTATTGGATGTAGTTCTTCTTATCCTGTGATAAGGTTTTTTCAAGTCAATAATTTCATTTTACATTCACTTAAATGTCTTTTTGCAGCTTGGGTTATGTTATGTTACATTGTATGTCCGAAAATGATAGGGCGACTTGTCTGAGGGTGAAGTGAGTGACCCAAGGGTGACTATTTTGCCCAAATCGCCCAGTAGCGTGAGCCCTGATGTTTTGAATGTATTGCACTGCACAATGCAAGGACATTGACATTATTTCCTTTTGGCACATTTTGTGTTAATTGACAGCCCTGTTATCATCTTTGTTTTCATTGTTGGTGTTGTTGTCCATTATACACTTGGTTTTAGGGCATTAGCTTGAATATTAAAGGATTGACCTTGATTAAGTTAAAAGGTTTTGTACTACAAAAGGAAGGTTGGTATTAATTTTGGGGTTATGGCCCAATCATTTTGGAATTAAGAAAAGACAAACATTTCATTGAATTTCACTATATAACCAGTACAGTAAAAGCATACAGATATCCTTTATATTATTCTACAGTATTCCTATACCACAAAGGTCAGAGTTGGGTTGATTTTATGAATTTAGACTTAAACTGTTAAGGAATTAGGGACTAAAAATGTGCCAAACATTGTTTTTGTATGGCTTTATTGATTATATGACATGAAAAGGAAAAGACTGCTTGTATATACACGTATTTACAAATGTACATATGGATTGTGATATTTACACCAGGGAGTGTATATTACAACCTAAGGATATGTTTTGTTCAATACTTTCCTGTATTGTATTTTCATCTTAAGTGTAAATAGTATGTTGGTTGTAAAGTGCAATTTCATGCAATAATAGTGCCAATAACTTATTGTTGGCTTTGTGATAAAAATCTCATTTAAAGTGAAGTTAAAATACAATGGTGGAGAAAGCATTTATTCAAATAGGCAATTTTCATCATTTAATACAAGTTTTCAAACTGTTAATGGGTCATTTTTAATATTCAATGTAAAATCCTGTAACTTGAATGGGCCATTTTCAGCTAGCTTCAATGGGCATATGACCCATTGCCCCTACCTTTCCTATCACTGAAAATATTACTACACTGACTACTTATTATGCTTAGTAAAATTTAAACACCATTTCTTGTC
Organism: Perna viridis; assembly: GCA_037379345.1. Lineage (NCBI taxonomy): Eukaryota > Metazoa > Mollusca > Bivalvia > Mytilida > Mytilidae > Perna > Perna viridis. Next base: position 27,056,575 of record CM074515.1, read on the forward strand.
TTTTTAGGTACTGAGAATGATAAAGGCCCAGACTCTTCTTAGATGTATATTTCTTTTTCTCAAAGCCTCTTTTGCTTCTGCAGGTGAGTAATAGTGAGTTTACCATTTAAGTATTGTTTTAAAGTTGACCTTTTCCCAAAACTTGACATACAGAGATTTACATTATAATGTAAATGTATTAATGTAAATAATAACACTTAAGGTTATGAGTATAACTTAATTATCACAAACATATACAGGGTAGGCAAATAGGAAAATTATTTTAATTTTCAAAATATTTTTCAATGATTTAATGGCGAAACAATCTAGACCAAAATGGCCATAAAATGTTTAGGGTAGGCGCAAAAAACTAGAGTAGGTAGGGTAGCTGGAAACAGACATTATTTTTTTTTACCTAAATGCCCAAATACAGAAGGCTATATGATGCTTAAAATATTAAGTTGCAATATTGAAAAACTCAAAACACCCAAATAACTCTTTTTTGATAACCAGAGGAATGAAGGTTTGAAACCTGGCCTGTAGTGTAGACAAGTGGATACCTGAGAATAACAAATAATTTCATTAATTTTAGGTTACCAAAAAAATTAGTATAAGTAACTCAAAAAAAATATACTATGTAAGAACAATAGTTGATTGGATGTTTCATAGCTAGGTTAAACCATGAATTAAAATTTTCAATGAAATGTAAGATTTCTGTGGAAACTAAGACTCTCTTCTCACATCATCAATTCCAATATTGTACCCCTCAACTAACTATCAAAGTTTTGACAATTACACCATGAAAATTGATACTCATTAATATGATACAAAAGAAGCAATCCTATGATATTGCACATGTAAGTAACTTCAAAGCTAGTTCTGGTACACTGTACTGTAATGATTTTACAATTTTTACTACAGGCCATAGATTTTTTTTTTTGCTTTGCAGGATATCCATCATTTATTTTTGCAATGTGTGCTCTGTCTAACTTGTATATGGTAATGAAGAGCCAGAATTTATTTTTGCAATTTTTTGTTTCTGGTGAAATTCGTGAAAATGAATTGCATGCAATATTTTTTTTCCAATTTACAATAACTGTAAATGTACATGTATACTATATACTTCAGCAACTTACCACTGTGAAAATGGCAATACCCAAATCATTCATGGAGAATCTAGTGGAACTATCAGAACTGTAGAAGCTGGATCAAGTACCTATGCCAACAACCTGAACTGTGGCTGGATGATAAATGGGGGGACAGGTAACAAGATACAATTGACCGTTACAGGTCTCAATCTGCAGCATTCACCATCATATACTTCATGTGGAACGTATGATCATCTGTCAATTAGAGATGGTAAGTAGCCTTGTATTAGAGAAGTATTAGTCTTTATACATTTAGACTTAAGGGATTCATGCTGTCAAAAATCAACAAAATTCACCTTTATTTCTTAATCACAAACAGTTACAGACATTACTGGTCATAGTTTGTCATTCCACCGTTGCATTTTTGAGATAAAACTTATTAATTGGAAATAAAAGAGCTATCAAGGGAACCAAGATTGTAGCACAAATCAAAAGAATGTAATCCAGGGACAAAGACCAGACATAGAAAACAGACAAACACAACGAAGAACATAAAATAACCAAAATAATAAATACAAAGTAACAAAAGTAAATGAGCAAGTTGGACTCCACTAAAAACTGGCAGCATGGACCAGGTGAACTGGTAGGGTAAACGTCCTCTGCTTCTCTAAAAACACCCGCCGAGTTGCTCATAAAAAAGTCCGGGCTATACAAAAGAGGAAAGAAAAACTATTGACATGTTGAACAAATAGGTTTTCATCATTCATGGTGCAGATGGATGCACAGTAATGATCCATGAGTTCATGATGATGACCATAAAACTTCTGTAGTGATGACTTCAGTCTTGTTGCAACATAACCCTTTTCAGAAGCCTAATGTAAGAATTCTAGTGCTTTACAAAAAGTCTTCGTAGTTACAGCAAGCTCTGGTATAATGTATGAGTTGTGATATGAACACTTTGTATGCAGGTGTGAAAGGAAAGTCGACAAAATGGAATGAAAAGTCATCACATTTATCGTATAATTTGGTCAATAGTTTTCCTTTACTATCTCACTATAAACTTGTTGACAATTAAGTTTGTCTATTTTATTTTTTTTTCATTAGGTGATACGTCAAATGCAGATGAGATAACAGCAATATGTGGTTCTAAAAACCCACATGAAATTATCAGCTCAGGACAGTATCTCTACCTTAACTTCTATACCAATGACAAAAACTTCTATGACCATACAGGGGTAACAGTTAACTTTCAGGTGTTTGGTATGTTCAATTGATTTTCATATTTTTAATATGCTTGTCTTTAATGAATGTATTTTGGTATACCTGGTCTGTCAAGCTTTCAAAATGTAAATGTGTGAGGCGTGGCATAAGTTTGAATCACTGTATTAAGGAGATAAAACAAAATATTAAAGAAAAAGCTACCAAAATGGCCTCAAAATGTGTGAGAGTTGGTTTGGACTATTGGTATACTTGTATCTGTCCATTTACCAGGGTTAACAATAACTTGAAGATGTTATTAAGGATTTTAATGGGTTTTTTTTAACAATATTTGCTTTCATTGAGGGCTTTCCAAAGTACTAAGGTTTGGCATATTGTGCGTGTTATCTGTTCATTTAACCCAGTCTTTTGTTATGTTTCCCCAGATTGTTCTTTTCTCTATTTATAAATATAAAAATCAATACATTATATACAGAGATAGATGCTAGTTGTGTTCCATTTTAAAAAAATGAATGTTATGATGCATGTGGTGCATGAATCTGTATTTCAAAGAAATCTCCTGCATCTTTAAACAAGAATGACTACTGGGTAAAGCATGTAGAAAATTGTTGAGCAAGACTCTTATGACTTTAGTTTGACCCAATTTCATACTAGTAAGACCTCAATATTTTTAGATGACAGTGGTTGCCCTCCAAGTTGGACCAATTTAAATACAACAGACCAATGTTACAGAATCAAGCAGGTTTCTAGTATAGACTGGAACTCAGCCTTCAGTAACTGTCTATATAGTCAGGCCAACCTAGCTGTTATTGATGACCATCAGGTGTTCGATAGTCTAGTTGGTATGTATGTGGACTAAAATTGATATTTCTCTCAAGTAGAAACTGTGTTGGTAGTCTTATGATAGCCTGTTCACCTTGAGTGCAAGAGGTGATGGGTTCGATCCCTGCAGTGCCCGCCTTTAGCCACTTGCCCAAAGCCTGGGGCTAGTGAAATGATGTGTACATTTCTTGTTTTGGGCTAGTTGAATCCTATACAGTCCTCTATTATTAGGGCTAATCGTTGAAAAATTTGAAGAAAAGGACTGTCCTTGGCCAAGTGGCATCACTCCAAAGATTTGATATTGTTTGTAACTGCTATGCCAAGTACCAGCATATAGGCAATAGAGAGACTACTTTTTGGCTCAGTCATATTAATTTATCAAATTGGATGATATACCTACCTGTAGGTTCTTACTTCTGTGATCTAGCACATAAAAAATCAGACTCAGTGTTCCAGACTTGTACAATGCAGGGTCTGTTCAGTTTGTCATATGTTGTCATCAAGAAATGCATCAAATATCTGCCATTTAAATAAAACCTCAATCAATCTCTTGAGTACCAGTAGTGTTAGAAATAATTTTAACATCCCTGATTTTTTTTTTGTTCTTTTAAATTAATTGCTGGTAATTCAAGTGGTGAAGTTGTATATGTGGAGAAACTCAAAATTTGCTCACAAACAATTATGATTTTGATTTAAAAGTATTTTCAAAATAGAATCAGATTGTTCTATTATGATGAGTGAAATATCAGCAAAGAAATACCGAACCATCAGCAGATAATTCATTTACGTCAAAATCCCAAAAGATTGCCTAAACGTGAAAACAGGAAGCAGAGAACATCTGCATACAAAATGTAGCATACTGAATAAAAGAGATCATTATGTAGGTAGCAGTGATTTACCAAATGTTCCCAGTGAAATTTTATTCCATAATTCACACTGAAATAAATTTGGTAATTTCACTCTCGCGCTTTCCTCCGCCAAAATGTCACAACACAAATATCAATCTGCCGTTCACAGAATTTAAAATCTATGGTGAATAATGGAGGAAATATATATAATAAATAGGATAATCAATTGGTTATCGTGATTGATTGGTTATCGTAAATAACCAAAATATGATCACAGGTGCCAAGAACACATTTAGATTTAACTCGTGCGTGGAACAAGTTCCGCACAATCGTTTAATCTAGGCATTCTTTGGCACTCGTGATCATATTTTGGTTATTCACTCTTTCTAATTAATTATCCTATTATTACATATAAAAACTGAAGATGAGGGAAACAAGGTGTGACACAAACAACTTGAGAACAAGCAGTATGAACTCCAACAAAAAACTGGTAGTGACAGCAGTTGCTTTGGATGGGTAGACATGTCCAGCTCTGTCAGCGGCACCTGTCATGTTGCAAATGAGTAAAATTGCTGCAATTTTAGTCTAGCAACAGTAATGCAGCTCCCTGACAGGAATCACAAAGGGGTCTCGTCAAAATATCAAATTTTTCATTTTCTCATCTTGATTTAAACTTAGAATATGTGTACAGTGCACTATTCACTATGTTTTTTTTGGCAAATGAAATGGTAATGGAAGAAATGCGCCTAGATAATTTTCTTATATTTGTGGAAATTGTTCATGAATACTCATAAAAATAAATGTTAACAATGGTTGTCTTTCATTGATTTATGAATTATTTCAGCTTATGGTAATAATATATCTGTCACATCAGCATGGATAGGGTTGACAGATATTGAAACTGAGGATAGTTATAAATGGCTAAATAATCACAACTTAGCAAGTTATATACGGTAGGTACCATTAGTTTTCACATAAGATAGGATACCACATAAGTTTTAAGTACTTCTCCGTCTAAGAATCGGGCAGAATGTGTGACACGTGAATGAAAAAAAGAGATTTTATTGCATTAAGCAATTATTTATACCCGATAACATCCAGAAATAACCATCAAAGTGTTTGTAAAATTTGCCTTTTTAAGATATTGATAGGTCAAATTTAGTTGAAATGCACTATGGAAAAATGGCAGAAAAATTTTCCTGCACTTTTTCCCTATAGAAGTAGTCAAAGAATATCTATGTCACAGATACTTCAGGATAAATTAAGATAGCTTTTCAGTTGTTTTCTAGATGTATTGAATCTTTATGAGGCAAAAGACAAAATTGAGGATAATGTTGTGCCACCCATTGCCTGATTCTTACACAGAATGGTTAACTTGAGTAACATTCTGTGTAAGAATCTGGCAATGGGTGGCATATCATTTTTCTCAATTAGGTCTTTTTTTGCCTCAGATGTATTCAGATATTAATATGAGCATGAGTGGGGCATAGGCACATTTTACTGTTTTTATATTGCTAAACCAAAGCCATTTGTTTTAATAAAATTTTGAAAAAAGAGCTTTATTTATATGGTATTAATCGAATATTTTGACATTGTTGCATTTTTTCTTCCAGCCTTGAAGGGAATAATGAAGATAATGATTGTGCTATTCTTAATTTTAATACTCAACGTTTTATCATGCAAGATTGTGAGAGGGATAAACATTTAGCAGTGTGCCAAAGAAAGAAAGGTAAATTAATAAAAAAAAAAAAAAAAAAAAACACCACATACTCTAGGGCTAGTTGATAATTGTAGAATATTGCACAGTTTTTTCATTTCATATGTTTAATCAGCCAGGTGTCATATTATGAGCCCTAAGGGCCATCAGGTTCCAGGGATGATAACATGAAACATATGATGTGATAAATGCTATGTTATAATCTGTTTATCACATACTCCAAAACTAAGTCAAATATGAACGATGCTGCCTCCATGAACCTAGCAAATAAATAATGCTTTTTTGGTCTACAGATGCTATATTTTTGCATAATGATAATTTTTCTGCATTTAGATGTGCATTTTTGAGAAAACCATACATTCATCTCCCACTAAGATCAATCAAATCAAACCAAAATCAAGAATGATAACTCTTCCAAAGTACCAATTTCATACACAATCTTTACGATTTTTAGCTTGAAAGTGTAGCAAACAATGACAATCTGAGGCTGTTGATGTTGTCTGTAAGTGTTTCTGAATTAGAAATAAAATTGACTTTGGTGTGTTTTTAGCATGCATGAATCACCTCCTGTCTGATGTTTATAAAGGCTACTTCTTAAGTAGCACTCCAGCTAAGGATCATGCAAAATGTGATTCGTGGGTAAAAAGCCTACATATTTTTATTTTTGATATTTTGTTTGAAAAGTCTTAGTAAACAGAAATAAACATGTGGCTTTTCATATAACCTGTGCTCTTAGGAGATAAAAATTACATAGAATGCATTGTAGATTTCAAAGGGAGATAACTCTGTAAATGACCCTCAAATACAATAGAATCTACTGTATTTTCAATGTCACTTATCTCCTAAGAGCAGGCAGATTTGAATGAATAATTACACATTTCATAGTATAGACCCATAAAACAACTTGATTACAAAAATAAAAATATGTAGCCTTTTTAGGGGTGTATCACATTTTTCAGATTTTGCATGATTCTTACAAAGACAGCCACTTAATATTAAACTAAATATATGTTTGAATCCTTTAACCAAACTAATTGAATGTTAACTAATGATGATGTGTAAAAATTCTCCTTGTATTATAGTTGGAGTAACAGAACCATATCCAATACCTAAGGAAAAAGAAGAAGAAAGTAAGTTTGTTTAATTTTTTTTCTTCACCAAGTTCCCCTTTCTTCTTTTGTTTGTCTTCTTGATGAATTTTTCACTACTGCACTCTGTCAAAGTTACAAGAGTGTGTGAGAGTGATCTGTTATCATGTTACACATATATGTGAACATCCTGCAAGGAGGGTAAAATCTTTATTTTGAGAAGTTGTCCCCTGTTCTACTCAAACTAGATCAAATTCCAGTTTTAAAAACATGAATTGTAATGAACATACTTGACAGGTGATTGTCAAAAGTTTATACAACCTTTTGATTTGAAATGTGTTTACCACACACTCCATTGTTATTAAGGTCGACAAAAAATTCTAAGAAAGGTGAATGCAAGTCAAGATCAAAATATGTCAGTGTAAACCCCCCCCATTTTAAGGTCTCAACCCCTGAACTAAATTTCAAAATCTCATGATCTGAGTTTCAAGATTTATTTTATGCAAGGGTTACAGGAGTTTTTCATTTTGGTGTTGGGAACATCCTGCTCTTATATCATTTAGCAGCTTCTGTGCTCTTGGCTTATGTTGACAGGGAAGAAATTATATTGAGAAACGTATTGAAAATTATATGAATTTTATTATTGTCCCCCGTGACGCATTGCGAGGGGACATGGAAACGCTGGGCTGAGCTGCACTTTTTTGTTATGCTTGTAACAAATAAGTTTGTTTTTGGTATGTGGCCTTTTTATGAAGAGTTACAGATTAAGGTCGACTTTGGTTACAGTTGATTGATTTTTATGGAAGTTATGGCCCTTGGACTTATTAAATTTCAGTAAATTTACAGTTTTCTGCACTTTTTTTGCACAATTGATTTTAGACTTTGTATGTAGTCTTACTATGAGAAGTTACAGATCAAGTTCGACTTTGGTTAGGGTTGATTGATTTTTATGGAAGTTATGGCCCTTGGACTTATAAAATTTCAGTGAATTTACAGTTTTCCACACTGTTTTTTGTAATGCTTTCATCATTTGATTTTATATATTTTTTTATTTAGTCTTACTATTAGACAGAGTAATCAAGGGAACCAATGTTATAGCGGTAATCAGGAAAATGTAATCCAGGGACAAAGACCAGACATGGAAAACAGACATACACAACAAAGAACATAAAGTAACTGAAATCATACATACAAAGTAACAAAAGCAAATGAGCAACTCGGACTCCACTAAAAACTGGGAGCATGGATCAGGTGCACCGGTAGGGTAAGTGTCCTCAGCTTTCTAGAAACACCTGCCAAGTTGCTCATAAAAAGTCAAGTCCGGGGTAGACAAACAAGGAAAGGAAATCAGTTTTCATGGTGCAGATGAATACACCCTAACGATCCACGAGTTCATGATGATGACCATGAAACTTCTGTAGTGATGACTTCAATCTTGTAGCAACATAACCCTGTTCCAGAAGCCTATTTGTTAGAGTTCTAGCATGATACAAAAAGTCTGCGTAGTTTCAGCAAGCTCTGGCATAATGTATGAGTTGTGATATGAACACTCCATATGCAGGTGCTGAAGGGATGTTGCCACAGATGAAAGGAAAGTTGACAATTCTGAATGAAAAGTCATCACGTTTGTAGAAGTTACAGATCAAGTTTGAATGTTGTTAGGGTTGATTGATTTTTATGGAAGTTATGGCCCTTGGACTTAGAAAATTTCAGTGAATTTACAGTTTTCCGTGCTTTTTTTGTAATGCTTTCAGCAATTGATTTTATATTTTTTTTTATGTAGTCTTACTATTAGAAGTTACAGATCAAATTCGACTTTGGTTAGGGTTGATTGATTTTTATGGAAGTTATGGCCCTTGGACTCAGAAAATTTCAGTGAATTTAAAGTTTTCCATGCTTTTTTTTTGCGGGGGACATTGGAATGCTGTTCTTTTATATTATTATACATTTGAAATTTGAGTATTAAAAGTAGTACTCTTGTTGTCCCAATTCAGAAAACAATATATTTTCATGTTATTGATTAATATTATATCAGTAATGAGTGGATAAAATTATTTCTCCACTTGAGATGGTAGAATTCAAATTTTTAACATGTGAAGTATAACCTTTAAAATCTTATTTTAACGTAGAAAGTGAAAAAAAAATTAAATGAAGTATATAGACATAAAGAGAATTGGTTTCTCCCTAGAAATCTGTAGAAACCTTAGAAAATGTGAAAAATGATGGGAAAACTTGTGCAAAAATATAATAATCACCACTCAGTATTTTTTTCAAAGTGAAGGGATTCTGAGTTTTGTGTTGCCTTTTTCACTATTGATTTTTACAAATTGATCAATTTAAGAGTATAAAATCATTGATTTGTTATTGAAGTTGTTGCAAATTACAACGTAACAGTAGTAGATTTAATTTTTTTCTGAAATCTGTTGATCATTGTTACAAAGTTTTGCTGCTCCAATGATTTTGGAAAATTTTGATAAAGGATTTGTTTGTGATCTAAGACAGGATATAAGTTCATACATGGAAAGGAGTAATGAACATAGGCTAGCATGCATTCTAATAATGATGAAAACAATGACAGCTGTTCTGTACACAGTTACCGTAGGTGCAAAGCTTGCAAATATATACCCCTTGAAAGGAAACTCTTAATTTTCTGGGCCACTAGGAATTGTTTCCCCTGCTTGAAAAGCAGGAGGTAATTAGTGATCATGCTGTCCATTCGTTTGCAACTCCACTGGAAGGACAGAAAAGAATTTGATGGAACTTTCACAGATTCAATATTATATGATGCCATTGTGCACCTCCTATTTTGTTTTTTCATCTAAATGACTTAAGTAGTTTCCTGATGCAAAACATGGACTGAGGCATTGATGGACGAAGGGGGACCATCTTGTAATTTGAAACTCCTCTGAAACTGCTGAATGCAATGTGATGAAATTTTTGATGGATTTTTATTAGATGGTGCTATTGTGCCCCTCTAATTTTGTTTTTCCATTTGAATGACTTATCAGGTTTCCTCTATGGTTTCTGGTGAAGGGAGCGGGAGATATAACCAATTGAGCTGTGCTCACAGTTCCAGTTCAAATCTGTGAAAACAGGATTTTGTAAAAAAACAAAGTACTGATTCCATTCCTTTATTCTATACTGATTGCAACAAAGATACAAATTTTCTTCCTTAATTTTTTCAGAGGACCCTGTGCATTTCAATGTAAAGGTCATTCTCATTATTGTGAGTGTGTTGCTAGTCTCTGTTATCATTACTGTGATAGTTGTGTGTAAGATTAGACGAAACAAATACAAGCGTGCACATGAAGTGGAAATGGACAGTGTTCTAGGAGGTGTAGGCGAGACCTCTGCAACATTCAGGAACAGAAATAATGGAGCATCGAGAATTAATAGACCCAGTTTATCTCCTGACCATGATGATGCAACTGGATTTTCTGGAACTTCAGATTATTCTGTCAATTCAGATGCAGGAACCTACTCGTTCAATAAGACTCCACTCCCTGCAGGATGTATTATCCCCTCTGCACCGGAAGATCATCCACCGTCTTATGAACATGTTGTTAATGAAACTAGGCTCCTTAATCCATGAAACTTTATATAATGAATAACTGACATTAATGTCAATTACCAGTAAATGTAAACAACTAATGATTGTAAAATAATGAATCAATATTTATAGACCATTTACTTACAATTTTAAGTACCATTCTGTGTAAGAATCAATCAAGGGTAGCACATATGTATTCTAATTGTTTTTTTTATATTTTGGTACAACCCCACCTTTAGCACCTGCACACTGTCTCTTTTCTTTTCTTTTCTTTCACTGTGGCTTTGAGACAAAACACTCATTTAAAAATGTTTACATGATGGTTTAACGGCTGAGAGGTTATCTAATTGAAATCAATTATATAAATACACACATTCAACACATACGATGACATAAATATACAAATTTAATCCAACTTCCATATGGGGGGGGGGAGGTTAAATGGAACAGCCTTTATTTTGGCTATGCCTAGGGAAATTTTTGTCACAAAAATTACTGTGTTTTTCATATTAGAAAAGAAAAAATTCATGGAGGGGGTAGATTTGTACTCATTTTAACATGGGTTTGGCATTTATATTCTCATTTAACATCTCACTGTTGCTAAGTTTTTAATAATCAAATATAAATGCTGTACCCACGTTAAAATGAGTACAAATCTACCCCAAGAAGGTTTTATTATCTATTTTTTTTACTGACCTAATACACATTTTGCGTGATTTTTAGACAGAGATGTACTTAATTACTTTGATTGTGCTTTCATTCCTCAGTACTAATAATTATAACTACAATGATTATATTTTTATTTCTTGGTATTATTTTTTCATGGTTTTTCAAAATTTTATTCCTTAAATTAGTGCTTGGGGTTTTCCTAGAACCTCTTAGTTTTTAACCCAAACTCTTTATTTCAATATGAACCTTAATTACTGGTTTGACTGAACAACTTTAAATATAGAAAATGGTACCCACCAACAATAGTTCTTACACATCATAAAATAATAAAGGATTGTTGTGAATTTTTTAACAAGTTATGGGAAACAACCAACTAAGGGCTAATTTACACTTGGGTACATGAACAAGCATAAATTTGGCCCAAAGTTGAATATGCAAGCATAACATGGTCAAAAATTAAAAAAAAAAGTATTATAATTTAATTTCAGATTTATTTCTGAACAAATTATAAGATTTTATCCCTGATCTATTTTTATTTTGATTTTGGGATACATGTATTTTGAATTGTGCACTGTAGACAAATTAATGTTAATGACGTCAAAGACCATGTTAGTTTATACAAAATACACTATGTTCCCCCAAGAAAACCAACCAATCAAGAGGCATGTTATAAATCAAAATAAATTGTTAAGATTGTAAACAATAAATAACTGACTACCCTTATGTTAAAGTATGTTTTAACTTAGTAAAACTTTTAATTTAGTTTTTTTGCTCAATTCTGATATCTATGCATAATTATAAGTGTTAGTTTTTTAAATATTTGTTCCAAAGTTTCCTGTGATGTAAATATTGTTGTTTTTTCCTTGGTGTCTTGATTTTTGATATACCATAATTGTAGACATTATTGCAATGTTTTTTCTCATTATTTTTGAGTCACTTTGATTAATACTTGCAGTTAGGTATTTTCAATATTTGTGAAGTAGATTTCATCAAAATACATGTATTGCAAAACTCCAATGCATTTTCTTCTAAAAAAAAAAAAAGAATTTCGAATTATTTACATGAAATACCATTATTTTCTGACACCCCCCCCCCCCAAAAAAAAGTTGTCCATCCAACCGTCACCTGACAGTTTCCAGATGATAACTTGAGAACAGACTTATGAATATTTTAGAAATTTAGTACCATTATGTACAGGTTAAGTTCAATTTTCAGCAAAATCCACATTGAAGTTTTCGATTTTAAACATTTTACCATCCCCCTTTTTTCACCGTTAAGTTGCAGGGTAGACTAAAAACCATTAACATAGGCAAATCTAAATGGGGGCTTACCCAGTATTAAATTGCAATTTTTTATGATAAGTCATAATTTTTTATGTTTAAACATAAAAATGTAGACAATAAATAACCATGCACATTTGTTATATGTAAATCCAATTCCTATTTGAACACATCTTTTTTTGAAAATTTGGGCTCCAGGTTTTTGCCTCCTTTTCTAAACCTCTTGATCAGGATCATGTCACTGATTACATTGATTAGTTCCAATTTCATTTACATCAATGACATTTCAACATGCTGAATAAATCAGACAGTTATAAACTTAATCGTTTTTGAAAACTGTTCAAAACATGATATATCAGCTAGCAGTTAATAACAGTACAGTTACTAGAACATCATCACTGTGTAATAGGTTTTATTTAAGATGAATATTTTGAAAATATGTTTTGTGACTGGGTTATATAATTATTTTTTCTGTCTAAATTATTGATTTTTGACTGTGTCATTTACTTATAAGTTAAGTGTATGTGTCCGTCAGATGATCTTGCTGGTCTTAAAATGTAACATATTTTAATATGTGATTTTGATGTTAACCTGTTGAAACCGATAGTGGATAATATGAAAACCTGTCTAAACCAGTCATGTTATATCAATTTACATGTATTTAGAACCTTGGTTTTTACCGAACAATTGTCTAAACTTAACCAATTTTAGAGTCCCAAAGAGGTTCCTAAACTTGCCCTACCGGTGCACCTGGTCCATGCTCCCTTTTTTAGTGGAGTCTGAGTTGCTCATTTGCTTTTGGTACCTTGTATGTATGATTTTAGTTACTTTGTGTTACTTTGTGTTCTTTGTTATGTCTGTCTGTTTTCCATATCTGGTCTTTTTCCCTTGATTACATTCTTTTGATTACAGCTATAGCCTTGGTTCCCTTGATTACTCTTAACCAATTTTAGAGGCCCAAAGAGGTTTGGTTCAGACTGGTTTTACTGTATTTCACAATGCTGTGTTTTTATGACATTTTGATTAATGTAAATGAATTTATGTTTTAGTTTTTTAAGTGTACTTCAATTGCTCAATATTAGTTTTTGCTGTTATATTGAAATTTATAAGTTTGTTAATATTTCACTAGAACATTATAATTGAAAAATGTACACTGTATCAATAGACATTTTCCATATCCTGGGATGAACAGAAACACACACACACATAAAAAGATCCACAAAATTATTATGATTCTGTTTTATTATTTTGAGAAAATGAAAAAAGGTTGGGATTTCAAATATATTTAAAAAAAATTGAATAGGATTGCAAAATGATAAGTCTGGAAATAAGAAAAAAAAAACAAAAAAAATATCAAATTGCAATAATGACAGCACTTGATAAAACCATCTATAGTCCAAATGATTTTGATTTTGAAAGAAGACAATGTAATGTGAAAGTACTTTTAATTTGTGGATACCAGTTTTTGTGGGTTAGGAAAGAGACACAAGTTTGAGGACTTTTGAATTCATGGTTTATAGGTTTCAGTATACATGTAAATGGAAATCTTTTCATATGGAACCATACTTGTGTTTTGGCCTATCTGCGAAAACCACAAAAATTGGTACCCTATGAACAAAAGTATTTTCACAGTATACAGGTACATACTTGTATATCTTGTGAAACCTTTATGTCATCTAATCAATGCATGTGTATGATGACTTTTGTAATGTCTTGCTGCAATTGTTATTTTTAGAATTCTGTATGAGATATTTCACCAATTTCATCTGATATCTCCTAACTTATGATATATATGGTAAAATAAAGACTACATTTCAGAATTTTCAGAATTTTAGAATACTACAAGAATTGCTATTTTTTGTAAAAAAGCATTCACAAGGACAAAAATCTGACTGCTTTGATTAGATTTAGTATTTTGAATTTCTTGTCTCAGGGTATTTTTTTAATCATATAACATACAACATTGATGTTCAATGGATGGAGTGGGTCTTCCCTAGATTAAATGACAGTCATCTGATGAGCTGCATTTTGTAGTGAGCTGGACAACTGACATGGAAATTTAAACTTTTTATCCAAATCATATTAAGTATCAGTCCCTGTTATAATCAGGCAGTAGGTGAAACATGGTATGAAAAAAAACTTAATTTTGATGGTGTACTTTAACTATTTGCACTGCCAAAATCAAGGAAAACAGACAAGATTTGCCATATTATGCTGGACCATTGATTTACAATTTCATTGAAATGCACTGATAATGAACTTTCAAGGGCAGATAACTGTCTAAAACCTCATTTTTCCACAATTCTATTGAACAATTTCTGAACAAAGCCAGTGATGCAGAGGTCAAATAATGGTCTTTTCAAATAGAGAAAGTATCCTTGAGTGATATTACATTGTCAGATCGGTGGTGTTTTGACATGCATGTTTGTGATTTTTCACATTTTGCCTGATTCTTACAAAAAATTACACTTAAATGTCTTTGAAATAAAAGAAAGATTAAATTTGTTGTCAATTGTCCAGTTAACTATCAAAATTATTTCATTCATCAGGTAATGTCATTTAGATAACAGAAGTCCTACTGTATCCCCAGAACATGATTGTTGTATGTCCTATAAATACACTACACCTTTGGTTGTTTTTGCTGCTTCCTTCTCTGCAAAGTGGACACATGGAGAACAATTGTTATATATGTCGTGGTAGCTTGCAGTTTTAGCACATATACTAGTTAATTTTCTAGCCTTAGGTAACACAATAATGCTTAAGGAGGTAGACCTAGGGTAAGGGACATACCTCTTACAAATTTTTGGAATGTTTGTATTCAGCATTTTACATCAATATCCTGTATGCATCAAAAGTAACTTGGACTGATTTCATTTTGTTTCAAATGAAAGCATGATAGGCTTTGGTGAAATTGAATATGATACAAACATATCACTAATTTCAAGAGTGTCCCTTATCTTAGGTCTACCTCCTTAATTTAAGATTGTACATTGTAAAAATGATCACTGTCAGGAAATAGGTAAATGTAAGTGTGCTGTATCTTGTTTTTGTTTGTTTATGTAGAGCTGTATTGTGATATACTACTCAAATATGATCAATGGTTATACTATGACCTCATGTTTTTGTGTGTAAATCGTTTTCATTTATATTTTTTACATTGTTTCTCATATTTTTGTGTGTTAATCATTGTCATTTATATTTTTTACATTGTTTCTCATATTTTTGTGTTTTAATCATTATCATTTATATTTTTTACGTTGTTTCTCATATTTTTGTGTGTTTCAATATTATATGTTTTGTTTAGAATGAAGTCTAGGGCAAACGCAACAAAAGTCATATCTAATACTTTGAAGGTCAAGGAACAAAGTCATTGCAAAGTAAATGCTGTCAAAACTAGAAACAAAACAAAATTAGAAAAAAAATGTATAGAAATTGTTGACAAAATATGCAACGATTTCTTCAGTTGAAAAAAAACAATATACTGAATGAAAGTCTTTTACTGTACATTGAGAAATTATTGCAATGTTTTATTATTGAAAACTTGTGACTTTAATTTAATTGCAATATTTGAAACAGGCAATGTGGAAAGTTTAGCATTAATTATATGGGAATTTGATTTCTAAATTACAAAAAACAAAATGGCATTTTTGACTAAAATGAATTGATAAAATGGCAATAATAAATGCTGATTACTGTAAATTACTGAATTTACAGTATTATATAAATAGTCTGTGTAACTAGACAGTCTGACTTTTCCATTACCATTACTCTTAAAACAATTAAGATAAAGTTTAATTTCAGTATGTTTAAAGTCAGGAATGATTTGAGATTTGAAAGTTTTATCTTCAAGAATGGATGCAATACTAGCATAAAGACTAGTAAAAAATTATCAGAATTGAGAAATAGGTTGCATGTATTGTATATGATTTCTAAGTAGGTTTTAAGTAATGATATTGCATTCTTGCATTTGTAATAGCTTTTAAAAAAATTGAATACTTGTACAACAAAAAAGAAGTGATTTACTGTCAGCTTATAGCTTTACCACTTAGCTATTTATCAGTTATTTTTATGTCAAAGAACCAGGATTGATAAGCACTATTTATGGACAATTTTTGACATTACCTCAATTTTATGATGGATCTGTCAAGTTAAAATTCATCTCTTTGACCTACATTTTACAGAGAGAATAGGGAAAATAAGCCAGGCTTTATTGCATTATGTATTGTTCCAATTGACCTATTAATGGAATGTTACTTTATTATATATTTATTGTAATTTTTTTTATTCTGCATAATAAAAATATAACAATATTATCTTATTATAGATATATACAATAGTTTATTGTTGAAAAATACAGCCTGATGCTTAGAGGTTAGAAAAATGTGAGGCATTGCTAAACATTGTATTTTTACCTACATCACCAGTGGTGAAAGCAGGTATTGCAGTCACATGACACTGTCGATTTGTCATGCCTACTTGGTACCTATATTGTTTTTCAACCAAGCAGGCCACAGTTAAACAGAATTTTATCTGCTCTGTTAAAGGCTGTTTTTTTACTGAGAAGACACTAAATATTGTTCTTGGTCAGAACCAGATCCAGAAACCAATTCGAAAGTCTTTCTAAATTTCTGTTTAAATACTTTGTCCTCTGTTGTGGCCTACCTAGTTTGGTGTAGTTAAATATTCAAGGATTGTTTTTAGGTGAATGTTTTGTTATAATAACAATTGTAGTATTCCAGGATCAAGAAATTTAAAAAGGGAAGGGGTCTCAGGCAATCATTATCTCATTTTAACCCAAATTGTACTCGGTATCAGTAATATTTCCAAGAAAAATCGGTTCCAATTTCCAGAACCCCCTTGTGTTCCATAACATTAACAATTATCAATCGCTATCTAAAATAAATGATGTTTTAAGTGAAAAGGACAAAAATGCTCACCAATGCAGGGACATACAATATACAGAGATCTCTTGTATGTTTATGTCTCGACCAATCATATTAAAAAAAACTTTTTTTAGACCTAAAAATTGTGGATCTAGGGTAGCAAAATAAAATTCAGGAGAAAATATAAACGTGCTCTGAATATGTGCACAGCACTGCTGTAGTTCACTTGTCTGGGATTATTTCCCTTTTCAAACAATTCACGGGCTGGGGTAGTGACCAGAATTGAAGAATGTGAGTGCACGCACCTTCGGTGACTTTCAGTTAAGGGCGGGGTCTGCCTTTCAATGTCGTTCATAGATTATTGATATTTAAATATCATTAATTCATAAATAGCAGAGAATTATCAAATGTTTCCTATATAATAAGTTTCGACAATTCACACGTGAAATAAATTCTCCGGCATTTCCCCCTACAACGTATACGTAACAGAACAATGACTTTAAGCTTAAGCATCGAGTCGCCGAATACAAAATTTTAAATGAGCAGTTCATCAAAAAGGGTATATTATGTCGCAGTCATATTATTAGAAAACGTTTGATCTAGTCTAAAATTAAATTATTTGAAAATAGCAATATATTGTTGTAAAGACACAGATAGTAATCTTTGGTCAAATGCCTTCTGTAGTGATTAGGTGAAAGCATGGAAAATGTAATATTAACGTTAGTAATATCAAGTCCCTGGCGAAAGATAAAATAAATAAGATTACTTTAGGGACAACCCGACAGTCTCTATTTTTGTGGAAAGTAAAAGTGCGCTGAAGACATAAAATTGATAAATGCATGAACCGCGGGAAAAGTGCAAGGCTGCAGTATGAAAACGTATTACCCCAATTACCACAAGTACATGACATATTTATTGTTTAAAAAATGTCCAAAAGTTGATGCCTTTTGTGATTTTAATCGTGCTTCCTTTATATATGTTTCATGCTTGTAACAAAAGTTATTTGCTGAATCCATGACTTGTGTTATTTTTTTCAGCCGAGGTAGTATCACTCCGCTGGAAAATAATTCTTGGAATATCTGCAGGAGTCATACTGGTCATAATTTGCTTCGTGTTGTACTGTTGTTTATGTCGTAAAAGCAAACCAACGATACCTGGAGATTCCAGTCGATCAGTTAACTACCTACCAGGGACTACTTCATACCATCAGAACACACGACACAAGCAAATAACAAGCAGCTCTAATAGACATCACGAAAACAGTCACTGTAATCAAAACCGACACAGCCAACCACCAAGATATTCAGATATTCCACGTAACCCCCAATTAAATATCCCAACTACTGGGACTGTCCAATTCAACCCACAGATAAATGTGAATGTGACAGTTAATGGGAACCCTGGACAAGGGGATCCACCACCTGCCTACACGTTTTACTCCCATACAGGATAGAATATTAGTAATGAAGCTTTAGGTGGTCAAATCCGATTTAATTAAGGTCTTTGAACCCTTTGTTCATTGCATTGACTGGAAGAATTAATAATTTAAAATATTGCAATTGACAAATGGGCTACATCAGTCGTTCTCTTGCTCAAATTATTTGAAGACGTAATCGCGGGTGTGAAAAAAAGCAAAAAAAAAAACACTTTGTAATTTTTTTTAGGTTTGGCATGTATATAATTTCATCACCACTCTGTTTATGGGAGTATGGGACTTGCAACGTTTCTCCAAGCCTTTTTAAACAGTTTCGTGTGTATTTTGCAGTCATGGATAACGTAAGTTGATCTTACTTATATCAGGTTGATGACCATGCTTCGTCTTAATCCATATATAAGTAGGAATATTTATGAAAATTAAAACTTTTACTTAAAATAGTTTATATAAACTCGAATGATTATGATGTGCCAAGTAACTTAATGTGTTGTCTCCTTTCATTTTTAAGCTTTGTTATAGAAATAGATTCTTGGTTTACCATATCAAATGGTTTCGGGCTCATCTTGCAATCAGTTAGTTTAGGAAACTTTATATGAAAGTTTTTTTTAAATATATAGCCAATTGTGCACTATCATGAGGTTTGTCAGGTCCATACCTGTTTTTGCTCGTCCTCTTCTCCCCTAGAACGCTTAGCAGAGCTTATTTATTATTTACTTGTTTAATAGATATAAATAATGTAGGATTTGTTTACATTGTTTTTTTTTTTGGTAAACACGGTCACATTTTTTCCTTTTACAAGAAAATAATTTTCAGCTTTTGAAAATGCACCTATAGATTTTGAAATTGATTTCTTGCAAAAAATGCTGTGTTGACATTTCATTTTAAACACACATGATAAGGAACAAAATTGAATGACACATTTATCGCAAATACCAATGGTGATCTTTTTTGTTGTCGTTATTGTTGTTGGAGTCGTTTTAAAATGAGTCTCGATTATAAAACTCTTAAATTTTCGAAATTTAATATTTCACTGATACAAAAACTATAAGTTCCTAAAACTCAATGTTTATAATTTGCTACTTATGTGTTGCAGGGCATTGTTTTTTTTAATATTTTGAAAAATAATGTAGTAGTTTCAAGCCTTTTTCGTTTAGTGATGATTCAACCGTAGCAAATAATTTTAAATTCTTCATAAACAGCTTGCCATTAGCTGTACATTTTATCATTTTCAGCCAGTACTTTATGGTTACTAATTCGGTCATATACGGGAGACAGGCGGTAGGCTGCCAAAATTCGTCCGGTCTGTAACTAAAATGCCTTTGACAGAATATTTTCGGATTCTGATATATTGCAACGTGTATTATTACCTAATACATATGGAAAGTTTAGTGGTTTTCATGAATTTCGTTTTTATATTTCTTGAGGTATGGATATTTTTATAGAGAAAAAATTAACTTAGCTGCACTTCGAGAAACTTATTTTTTAATTTAATATTTTTTGTATTTTTACTGTTTTTACAAATAATCTTTATTATTTTTAGTAACATTGTTGTATCAAAGTTCTTGTCTTTCATTGTTTTGTGATGTTAAATACCGTGCATTACTTTTGTTTTTGTATTTTATATACAAAAGTTTGATGGTATGAAATAAAAAATGTAACTCAGTCTTGCAATTATTTAAAGTATCTAAAACTAGAGTTAAGAATAGTCCACAAAGAACAATGACCCTTTGTGCTTACTACGTCCGCTTCCAATTCGAGATAAGGTTTGTGTTGAAGCTTATGTCCTTAAAGAGACAACACAAGAAATCAAGAAAATACACACTTAAAGAATCAAAGCGCGGATGGCGTTGAACCTCAGAAGTCATGAGATATTTATAGGTAATACTATTTTAAAGAGTAATCAAGGGAACCAAGGTTATAGCGGTAATCAAAAGAATGTAACCCAGGGACAAAGACCAGACATGGAAAACAGACATACACAACAAAGAACATATAGTAACTAAAATCATACATACAAAGTAACAAAAGCAAATGAGCAACTCGGACTCCACAAAAAAACTGGGAACATGGACCAGGTGCACCGGCAGGGTAAGCGTCCTAAAAACTTAATCATTTGATGGTAATTTGTTGTTTCGGTATTTCTAAAAATATTAATTATTTACAACGGGAACAGCGCTTTCACCACTACCAGAACTACACATCCACACAATACTGATGATTCAAAATTTCAATTGTCTACTGTAAAAATGGGCAGTGTACTTATTTATAATCAATGTGATACATTTTAA
Source organism: Perna viridis (assembly GCA_037379345.1). Classification (NCBI taxonomy): domain Eukaryota; kingdom Metazoa; phylum Mollusca; class Bivalvia; order Mytilida; family Mytilidae; genus Perna; species Perna viridis. Next base: position 27,077,440 of record CM074515.1, read on the forward strand.
TATTCATCCACCCGATCTCTTTCGCGGTGGAAGTACTTTTAAGGCTATTATCAACCGGAAGTCCTTTGATTGACATCAGATGGTTTTAAGACTTAGAAGTCCCATGACCCGAGTGAAATTTAAAACAAAATAAAGAATTGAAAGACACTTAGTTGAAGATAATTGATGAACAATTTAAAAAGGGGCCTCTTTTTTTAAGGTTCAAACTGTCTCCCTTGTGTTTTGGTATGGTTAATTAAGTTTCTTCCTACTTGCAAATAAAACACATATTCTCTTTTGAAATTAAATATCATAATCGTACTTTTCTTCTATGAGATTGTAAATTATTTTACCTGTATTTCTCATCCCTGTAAATAACAATATTTTTATAGCACACTGATAAGATTTCCCCCCATAAACAACGCAGAAGTACAATCTTTTTTTTTTCACGTGCATTGGTAAAGTGTCTTATTTACTTGTGGTGTGGCTGAGAGCATATTAAAAGCTTATTTTCTTTATTTGCAATGCTATTGATGTTTACATTCGAGAATTATATCTTGACAACAGTATTATATAGCTAACAAATCAGAAGACGTTATAAATGTACCTGTTGTAAAACAGCTGTCTATAAAATCATATAAATATTATTGTCTTCCGTATTGATCATAACTTCACCATGCAGCTCTTGGCATGTTGGGTGTCTTTACTATTAACTGCGAAGTTAATGTCAGACGTTTATGCTTTTGATCATTATGAGACGTGGGAAGTTGCAAATAGAACCGACTTGAAATGTCCTAAGGTTTGGTGCGAGGAGAAGTTTCCAAGAGGCGTTGGTATCTGTTGCGCTTGCACTGCGAAACCTTCGTGGGAACTAGATGGTACTCTTAATCAGTTGAGCATAGAGTATTTTCGACGAAACGGCAAAGCCATCATCATAGGAGAAAATGTACTGTCAGCATTAGTTCATACCCATGGAATGCTTAAAGAGCTTCCAACAAATCTTTGCGAGTTTTGGTTTATTGTGAAACTTGTTCTAAGACACAACTACTTGACTTCTTTGATAGGTGTGGCATGTCTATTCAACCTTGATACTTTGGATGTAAGCTATAATACCATACACCACATTGCTAACGATACATTTATGAATATGCCTATGTTACGAGTATTAAATATAACCGACAACGAATTGTCATCCCTCGACCCATTCACAGTGGCGAATGCTAAACTTAATTTATTCTTTCTTGATTTGTCGAACAATAACCTAACAGTTTTAGACATTAGTAATTTAATTCCTGAGAATTTTTTCTGCAAGTATAACTATTCATCAAATCAAATAGAAGATTTTGTAAACCATGGCAACTTTCAAATTGACATAAACAAAATCTACGAAGGGGGCATGGTGGATCTCCTGGAAAACAATTTTAACGAATTTTTCGATCATAGGGAGTTAGGAATTAATGACATTGTTACTGTAGGAAAACTATTGAAATTTAGCTTCCTATTTTCTGATGCAAGTATGAAGTGTAATTGTATCATGCAACCTTTTCTGAAGCTTTCTGAGGAAACTATCAAACGATTATGGCTAAATTACTACAACATTACATGTACTGGACCTCCAGATCTGGAAAGCATGACAGCTGTTGATATTGTCAGGGAAGACCGACTTGATCAACTAGTGTGTGACTTAAACGAAACAGAAAAGTGTCCACGCTATTGTTATTGCTTTGATCAACCAAACAAAAACAGAACAGTTGTTGATTGCTCTAGTCGCGGCTTAGAAGATATGCCAGCTTATTTACCAGAAAGATACAACATAGAATTAAACATTCGAAATAACAGTATCAGGAAATTTTATTATGAAAAGCATTTAATAAATATGACAACGATTGATTTGTCTCAAAATCTACTTCAGGATATTTCAAAAGCTGCAATTGTGACTCTGAAAAAATTCTTACTGGTCAATTTAACAACAAATAAGCTTACCCATCTAGATAGGGATGTTCAAATGCTTCATCCTTGTTCAACACATTTCGGGCAAATCTCTATTCAGTGTGATTGCAGTAGTTTATGGATTAAAAACTGGCTTCAAAACAAAAACAATCACTTATGCTTAGATAAAACAAATATAACATGTTTAAGTAAATCAGGACTCATTCCTGCATTAAAAATTCACTGGGATGATGTTTGCGAAGATCAAACTAATCTATTTGAAATTTTGACCTCTGTTTTTTGCATTATTTCGTCAATTGCCATGATAATATTTGGAACATTGTACATTTATCGGTATGAACTTTTCATTCTTAGAAGGAAATGTTTTCCAAAGATATTTAGTAAAGTTTTGGATATAGTGAGATATGATGCTTACATATCATTTTGTGAAAACAACCGTAGGATTAGTCAATGGGTGCTTAGAAATCTTGACCAACAGCTTTGTCTTAGGGGATATAAAACATTCATACCATGCAGGGATATAATGGCCGGTACGGCATTAGAAGAGGAAATATCTATCGGCGTCGCATCAAGCAAACACTTCATTATTATCCTATGCGAATCATATATGTCCGAAGATAGCCCGCACAATAGTGTTGAATGGAAATATATATGGCATAGCTTTCGCCAGAATCCTTCTAAAAGTATCATCATCATTAACTTCGGTTTACTTGATGTTTCTGCAGTGGTTAATTCAAAAATGAAAGCATTTCTTCGACTTGGATTAGAATTAGACTTTGCTAATAGAAAACGTAGTTTGCTGAAAGATGTGATATGTCGTCTTGGTCCTCCAATGCGTGTCAAACGCAGACAAGACACAAATGCAAAGACAAAATTTACATCAACAACTTTGACACAAGGACACAAATCAAGAAAGATGGACAGTGATAATATTCATCAAGACTACGTAACAATTAAAGTTTAGTAGTGTATCAAAAAATAATTTAGTTTATCTATGTATTTATGCTTTTTATTTTATACATCAGTATACGTGTAAGTACATTTCTTTACATATCACTTGGTAAGCTGAGGTTCAAAATGAACATCGCATAAAGTCGTTTACCACGAATTGGTTACTAGTTACTAGCTATGTGATAGCATAGAAATAATGAGTGACAGTGAATACCTGTAATACACACAGAAGGCAAAAAAAGATAAACATTATTTGGTGGGTTGAACGTAACAAAAAAAAACAAACCAAAAGATAAAAAAAAAACAAAAACAAAATCAAAACCAAACCGAACAAAGCAACAAAAAAAAAAAAAAACCCCAAAACAAAACAAAACAAAACAAAAGAAAAGTGGAACAATAATCCTAAAAATAAGATGATCAAATAATACCTGTACAATTGTTATATAATTATAGATTTTATTAAATTTATGTGGTCTTAGTCTATTCGATCTCCAGTTACCAAAGTATGTATTTAAAATAGAATGTGTTATCCATGATGGATACTAATCGAGAGTATTTCATACATGCACATGATGCCAAATTAATGTTGGATAAATATTTTAAACTACACGTAAAAGTACATGTAGTCATATACCAAGGAAGAGTACTGTACCGCTGCAAATACTTCTTAAGTGAAATTCATGTGAATTTTGTGTCAAATGAAGTTAACATGATTTTCAAGTGAAAAGCACTTTACATGGAATTCATGTGAAAAATTTGAATTTCGGTTGAAGTCTCGATTCACTCCCCCCGAACGTTGTGTGAAAGAGTAATCAAGGGAACCAATTAAGGTTATAGCGGTAATCAAAAGAATGTAATCCTGGGACAAAGACCAGACATGGAAAACAGACATGCACAACAAAGAACACAGAGTAAGTAAAATCATACATACAAAGTAACAAAAGCAAATGAGCAACTCGGACTCCACTAAAAACTTGGAGCATGAACCAGGTGCACCGGTAGGGTATGCGTCTTCTGCTTTTCTAGAAACACCAACCGAGTTGCTCATAAAAGGTCAAGTCCGGGGTATACAAACGAGGAAAGGAAAACTATGACTCGTTGACTAAATCAGTTTGCATGGTGCAGATTGATACACCATAACGATCCAAGAGTTCATAATGACGACCATTAAACTTCTGTAGTGAACTCTCATTAATCTAATTTGTGGAAATCATGCGAAAAAAATATCTGTTATCTACCAACATTGAACTTCCTCATATGGAATGATATTGATTGTATTAGATTTACAGAATAAAATGTGACGACTATTAGTATGTGTAAGCACTTAGGAAATAAATCAGATATTATTTCTGTAGTAAACAAACTTTAAAGGTTGATCGTGTCAAATTTATTTTAACACATTTTTGGGTGTCTTTCCAAAGTCACACGTGTTGTGTGACCCTTCTGTAAGGTATACTGGGGAACAAGTATAGTTCCATAAGGTACTTAAATAATCCAGAGATATTGAGAGACAACATTTTAGTGATGTTAATCCAACGAGACCTAAATTATAACTGACTATATTGCAGTACATATACTGCATGGAAAAAGCTACAGGCACACCCTTGTGGGAAAATTATGACATATTCATTTAACACTTTGTTAATATGAACAAAGACCGGATATGCATACTTCAACTTCGAGTGTTTCAACAATTTCAATTACAGTTCCAAATTGTCTGTTAGTGGAAAGTATGATCTATCTTATGTAACTTGACACATGATATTAATCTTATATGAAATAGATCATCGTAACAACACATAAAAAATTGCAGTTATAGGTCTCACTAACCACTTCTAACGTTTCCATTACTTTACATGTTAAAAAAGTAAGTTTCAAAGTTCCACTGTGAATTTCCAGGACAAATGACATCTTAAAGTTGCATACCGTTGCAAAGCTTGGAAAATAAGGCTTCCAAAATCATTATGCTAATGGTACGATGATAGTAGAAATTCTTCACAAAATTTACTTGAATAAGTAATACTGAAAATCCTCATTTTTACCTGTTCTGCTAACTGACAGCATGAAGGCAAATTACTCACACATGTAAACAATATTCATACACTTTTGTAGTTAATTACATATATGATTTTAAAGTACACATTCTCAGCTTTACTTTGACTTCTTTTAATCATAATACACACAAACAATGCACTTACAATGCATATGTCTAGGTTCAGTGTTTTTTTGGTACTACATGGGGGGGGGGGTTTGGCCATTTGACCCGGAAGTGGTTAGTGAGACCTATATGCCCTTGAAGGATGCATACTGTACCTGATTAAATATTGTTCACTTGAAATACATGTGAATTTAGTTCCACATGAAATTAGTATTATATTCACGTGTAAATCATTTGACAAGTAATTCATGGGAAAAGTTTACGTGAATTTTGTGTCTCATAAATTTTATTTGCTTATTTGGTCAATGCAGGTGAAAAATCAAGTGTAAATCGTGTAAAAATCATGTACAATAATTCTGTCTGTGTAATCTTTCAAAGCTCAATATCCTCAAGTGGAACAATATTGATCATTAGTTTTACAGAATAAAACGTGACGACTGCAGTAGGTGTAAGTACTTCAGAAATAAATCAAATAGTTTTTTTTAAGTAAACACACTTTAAAATAATCCTTGTCTGAAATCTATTTCTATATAGAAGTAATGTGTGTTCCTTATTTGCATACACTCACCATACAGCTTATGTCACGTTGGACATATTGATTTTTTTTGGGGAATTCAATGACTAATACAAAGTAATACAAAAAAAAAAACATGAAAGTCATCAAAAGGAAGATGTTTTTAAGTGTCACAAAGCTTGATGTATAAGAAACATTAAAGTCACACAGTTAGCTATTACGATAGCCTTACATTGGAAAACATCATCGACACATTATAAATCTCTTTGACTGAAGGACACATACGATAATTAAAAGAACTCACCCAAATATCTCTATCTTTAGAATTTTACTTTTCATCTGTCTCGTTATAATTCCTGTCAGTAAGACTAAATTTAAAATGTCAATATCTTAGAAATGACTTCAATTTTAAAGTAATACTTGCTATTTTTTATATAAACTACTGAAATAAAAACTAAAAGAAAATTAACCTTACAATCTATCTAAACAATGCGATATACATTTCAATGTGAAGCAAATCATGATTGTCGAGCTTAAAGGTAAATGTAATCTATCTATTCCAATTATGCAGGTGAAGTGTTATTCGTGACTGGACGACTTTATTATTCTGGGCTACTGTTAAAATGTTATAAGATTTGTACAAAATTTATCTTTTTCAAAATAAATAAATCCGAACTCGTTTTTGCTTTGTAAATTTATTATACAGATTGTTTGGAATGTAAGACTAATTTATTTGAAAACCTGATCTTCATTTTGTGTCATTTAGTTCTTCCGATAACATTTGGTTCACTGAATATCTATCAGTATTGACTATTACTTTTAGAACAGAGACAATGTCGAGTGTTTTTTTTTTCGAGGAAAGTACCATAACATTGCACACGGGATAATATTGTTGGTACATAATTTTTCAAAAAACTGAGCAGGATGACAATTTCACACATCTTGATTTGGCAGCACTAAAGACCCTACATAAAAAAGACATAAAGAATAGACAGGCAAAAACAAAATTTGTTTTCTTAAGTTAAATTCCTTATCACCATAGTATTATTTATCAAATAATGGAATATATTATCAAACTTTCATACTTTGTATAGTTATAAAGATTGGTTCGGCCTTTAAAGAGGAAATATCCCTCAGCGTCGCCTCAAACAGACACTTCATTATTATCCCGTGTGTATTTTTCTTGTCTAATGAAAAAGTTCATCCCAACATGAAAAGGAGGTTTTTGATATCTTTCTACCACTTTTTGATTTTAAAGTACACATTCTCAGCTTTACTTTGACTTCTTTTAATCATAATACACACAAACAATGCACTTACAATGCATATGTCTAGGTTCAGTGTTTTTTTGGTACTACATAGGGGGGGGGGGGGTGGCCATTTGACCCGGAAGTGGTTAGTGAGACCTATATGCCCTTGAAGGATGCATACTGTACCTGAACAAATATTGTTCACTTGAAATACATGTGAATTTAGTTCCACATGAAATTAGTATTATATTCACGTGTAAATCATTTGACAAGTAATTCATGGGAAAAGTTTACGTGAATTTTGTGTCTCATAAATTTTATTTGCTTATTTGGTCAATGCAGGTGAAAAATCAAGTGTAAATCGTGTAAAAATCATGTACAATAATTCTGTCTGTGTAATCTTTCAAAGCTCAATATCCTCAAATGGAACAATATTGATCATTAGTTTTACAGAATAAAACGTGACGACTGCAGTAGGTGTAAGTACTTCAGAAATAAATCAAATAGTTTTTTTTAAGTAAACACACTTTAAAATAATCCTTGTCTGAAATCAATTTCTATATAGAAGTAATGTGTGTTCCTTATTTGCATACACTCACCATACAGCTTATGTCACGTTGGACATATTGATTTTTTTGGGAATTCAATGACTAATACAAAGTAATACAAAAAAAACATGAAAGTCATCAAAAGGAAGATGTTTTTAAGTGTCACAAAGCTTGATGTATAAGAAACATTAAAGTCACACAGTTAGCTGTTACGATAGCCTTACATTGGAAAACATCATCGACACATTATAAATCTCTTTGACTGAAGGACACATACGATAATTAAAAGAACTCACCCAAATATCTCTATCTTTAGAATTTTACTTTTCATCTGTCTCGTTATAATTCCTGTCAGTAAGACTAAATTTAAAATGTCAATATCTTAGAAATGACTTCAATTTTAAAGTAATACTTGCTATTTTTTATATAAACTACTGAAATAAAAACTAAAAGAAAATTAACCTTACAATCTATCTAAACAATGCGATATACATTTCAATGTGAAGCAAATCATGATTGTCGAGCTTAAAGGTAAATGTAATCTATCTATTCCAATTATGCAGGTGAAGTGTTATTCGTGACTGGACGACTTTATTATTCTGGGCTACTGTTAAAATGTTATAAGATTTGTACAAAATTTATCTTTTTCAAAATAAATAAATCCGAACTCGTTTTTGCTTTGTAAATTTATTATACAGATTGTTTGGAATGTAAGACTAATTTATTTGAAAACCTGATCTTCATTTTGTGTCATTTAGTTCTTCCGATAACATTTGGTTCACTGAATATCTATCAGTATTGACTATTACTTTTAGAACAGAGACAATGTCAAGTGTTTTTTTTTTCGAGGAAAGTACCATAACATTGCACACGGGATAATATTGTTGGTACATAATTTTTCAAAAAACTGAGCAGGATGACAATTTCACACATCTTGATTTGGCAGCACTAAAGACCCTACATAAAAAAGACATAAAGAATAGACAGGCAAAAACAAAATTTGTTTTCTTAAGTTAAATTCCTTATTACCATAGTATTATTTATCAAATAATGGAATATATTATCAAACTTTCATACTTTGTATAGTTATAAAGATTGGTTCGGCCTTTAAAGAGGAAATATCCCTCAGCGTCGCCTCAAACAGACACTTCATTATTATCCCGTGTGTATTTTTCTTGTCTAATGAAAAAGTTCATCCCAACATGAAAAGGAGGTTTTTGATATCTTTCTACCACTTTTTGATTTTAAAGTACACATTCTCAGCTTTACTTTGACTTCTTTTAATCATAATACACACAAACAATGCACTTACAATGCATATGTCTAGGTTCAGTGTTTTTTTGGTACTACATAGGGGGGGGGGGTGGCCATTTGACCCGGAAGTGGTTAGTGAGACCTATATGCCCTTGAAGGATGCATACTGTACCTGAACAAATATTGTTCACTTGAAATACATGTGAATTTAGTTCCACATGAAATTAGTATTATATTCACGTGTAAATCATTTGACAAGTAATTCATGGGAAAAGTTTACGTGAATTTTGTGTCTCATAAATTTTATTTGCTTATTTGGTCAATGCAGGTGAAAAATCAAGTGTAAATCGTGTAAAAATCATGTACAATAATTCTGTCTGTGTAATCTTTCAAAGCTCAATATCCTCAAATGGAACAATATTGATCATTAGTTTTACAGAATAAAACGTGACGACTGCAGTAGGTGTAAGTACTTCAGAAATAAATCAAATAGTTTTTTTTAAGTAAACACACTTTAAAATAATCCTTGTCTGAAATCAATTTCTATATAGAAGTAATGTGTGTTCCTTATTTGCATACACTCACCATACAGCTTATGTCACGTTGGACATATTGATTTTTTTGGGAATTCAATGACTAATACAAAGTAATACAAAAAAAACATGAAAGTCATCAAAAGGAAGATGTTTTTAAGTGTCACAAAGCTTGATGTATAAGAAACATTAAAGTCACACAGTTAGCTGTTACGATAGCCTTACATTGGAAAACATCATCGACACATTATAAATCTCTTTGACTGAAGGACACATACGATAATTAAAAGAACTCACCCAAATATCTCTATCTTTAGAATTTTACTTTTCATCTGTCTCGTTATAATTCCTGTCAGTAAGACTAAATTTAAAATGTCAATATCTTAGAAATGACTTCAATTTTAAAGTAATACTTGCTATTTTTTATATAAACTACTGAAATAAAAACTAAAAGAAAATTAACCTTACAATCTATCTAAACAATGCGATATACATTTCAATGTGAAGCAAATCATGATTGTCGAGCTTAAAGGTAAATGTAATCTATCTATTCCAATTATGCAGGTGAAGTGTTATTCGTGACTGGACGACTTTATTATTCTGGGCTACTGTTAAAATGTTATAAGATTTGTACAAAATTTATCTTTTTCAAAATAAATAAATCCGAACTCGTTTTTGCTTTGTAAATTTATTATACAGATTGTTTGGAATGTAAGACTAATTTATTTGAAAACCTGATCTTCATTTTGTGTCATTTAGTTCTTCCGATAACATTTGGTTCACTGAATATCTATCAGTATTGACTATTACTTTTAGAACAGAGACAATGTCAAGTGTTTTTTTTTTCGAGGAAAGTACCATAACATTGCACACGGGATAATATTGTTGGTACATAATTTTTCAAAAAACTGAGCAGGATGACAATTTCACACATCTTGATTTGGCAGCACTAAAGACCCTACATAAAAAAGACATAAAGAATAGACAGGCAAAAACAAAATTTGTTTTCTTAAGTTAAATTCCTTATTACCATAGTATTATTTATCAAATAATGGAATATATTATCAAACTTTCATACTTTGTATAGTTATAAAGATTGGTTCGGCCTTTAAAGAGGAAATATCCCTCAGCGTCGCCTCAAACAGACACTTCATTATTATCCCGTGTGTATTTTTCTTGTCTAATGAAAAAGTTCATCCCAACATGAAAAGGAGGTTTTTGATATCTTTCTACCACTTTGTGATCGTCATGATCCGAGGCGTGTCAAACACTGAAAATAATTATGGATGTTTAGACGTTAAAAGAAATGACTAGAAACAGGGAAACAACTTAGAAAGACTTTGAATGACGTAATGTAACAAGATTTCATAAACGTTCAGGTTTAGTACGTCTTTTTGCAGAGGTACAATGGGTTATTAAAAATTCTGTTTGATCAAAGCCTGACTCGTAAGTTAAAATCAGTTTGAATTTTATTGATAGAAATCTCACAAATCGAAAGCGAGGCAACTTTTTTTGAAAAAAACGTTTAAAAAATAAGATGTTAGTAATATTCCTATCATATTAAACAAAACAATTCCTGGAACGACCAAGGATGGATTGTATAGCTGCTCACTTAGGTTTTGTTGCGTTTTTCAACATACGATTTAAATTAAAATGAGATTGGCCTAAGGTAGGGTCCCTTTATTTCACCAAGACTCAATTCTGGTAATCATTTACTGGGTAATGATGAAAACCAATATCCAGAGAGGTGACATACTTTCGCCTATATTTTCACCTCTAGAAAGCCTGAACTTTATTTGGTATTTCTTTCTTGTTATCAGATCTAGATAATATGTAATATAATTGAGTTGGCTTACTATGTTTCAGATCAATGCTAATAAGAGACATGAAATGCAGCTAAACGTAACGTTTAGTACCATATTAGTAAAGATAAATGTACTAGCTACTGAGCAGGATGACAATATCACACACCTAGATTTGGCAGCACTAAAGACCTTACATAAAAAGACATAAAACATAGACTGGCAAAAACAAAAATTGTTTTCCTAAAAGTACAAACAGTTTTAAAGTCTAACAATGAAAGAGTAAGTCATAACAGTTACATATATGCAAATTCGTTTCATGGGAAGAAAATATGGGTCGCTCAAGTTCATTCATGGGAGCCTCTATCAATCACATAACATTGTCTGGTGGCATCGGTTTATAATTCATAACCTTCTAAATGCGACATTTCTAATATTATCACCTATCTAATACAAAATAAGTGTGACAACAAAATTACCGGACACTTATCGTGTTTATTATCAAGTCAAGTCCAAAATAAATCAGACAAAATAGATATTACAACACCGGATCAGCTGGTACTGGAATGGTCCTGACTTGGAAATTTAGAGTAAAATCTAGGTTTTACACTGCGTTAAATCTTCCTCTTCCATTGCAGTGTGATTATATCAGTGATGATTAAATAGCATTTGCATGCTATTGCGTTATAATCGGTAAACCAGCGGTCACATCAGCACAAAGAACAATTTACAAAAAAATAATCATTAGCCATTATTTAAGAAAAAAATGAGTATTTTTCAACCATAGACTGATGTCTAAAAAAATAGTAAGAGACCTTTTAAGACACATTTCCTCATTCTCCTGATTCAGGAGTCCATCACGGAAATATTTATGGCGTTCAAGGACATCAGAGTAGTTAATATTTGGTCTAGCGTAGCGAATAAATTGTGAAATATAAACATCATATGCAGGAAATGAAGGGATATTGCTGCACAAGTGAGGAAAACTTCTGATATCTAAACTAATGTTGTCTCTTTTATCATAAATCTTAGTGCTGAGATGACCAGTGTGGTCAAATTCAAGATGTAGATCCAAACAAAAAAAGATGCAAAACAAGCTGTTTCTATATTTATCTCGAGCTCTGGTGGATATATAAGGTAACCGTTTACCAAAAGAAAGGTTGTTGATGGACAATACATCATTGATATACATGTAGCTGTATATAAATTTAAAGGATTTATCATCCTTCTTTTTTTTTATTCATTACGACAAAATTCAGTCTCGTATGAAATAAAAAGGAATCGGCAAGGAGAGGAGCACAGTAAGTGCCTATTGGAACGCAAACTTGTTGTTGAAAAATAGCTCCTTCAAATGTGACAAATATGTAATCGATGTTGAAACGAAGCATATTTCACTCTGGTTATCTGTGTAGCACACTTTGCCCTTTTGCGATATTTTAGGAAAAAAAAATATGTGGATTTGTAACCAAGAACAACATAATTTTTCGAAACAGCCAAAGATTTACTGATAAGTCTTTTCAAACGAGAATTCAATTTATCATGTGGTAACATAGTGTAAAGAGATGAGAAGTCAAAAGTTTGGAGAGCACTCAATTCCGAAAAGCTGCCGGATTGAAGTAAATCTTTTGAATTTTTAAGTATCAACATATGATTTATGCCACTACGAAAGTTAGTGGTATTGCAATTAGCTTGCTGTTCACCCATTACAATATCTTTGTAAGATGAATTGACATCGCCTTCGTGGAGCAAGATGAAGATCCTGCTATATATCGTTCTTTGCATGGATTCTTATGAAGTTCGGGAATCCAATACATCCAAAACAAGTAAGGTAAATCCTCTCATTTTGTTTCGATGTTGAGAGAAGACATGAAGGATATCTGGTTGTTTAGAATCTCATCTTTGTCAAAAGTAGTACATTTGTATGTGGCATTACCTGGAATGTTATTATAAATGCCCAATTCCTTAATTCCTTTTGGACCTTGAGAAACTACCTCACATAGGAGCTCATTCTTAATGATATTCAAATCACAAGTGATGACGTGACCAGAAGCACTGTAATTAAAGAGAAAGGAAGCACAGTCTCATATCAGAAGGGACTCTAAGTATTCCTCAATGTTAAGATTCTGCAATGTCTTTTTATGGTTAAAAATTTTACTACTTATTTTCTTAGTGTAGCTGTAAGAGACAATAGGAATAGATTGATTTTTTGAAATATGGTGGAATTTTGTTAACTACCTCTTTACGATGAAGACATTGCTGAGGTTAATAGCATCTATTTCCTTGTTGGAAAATGGAATATGTATACATTTTCGATTCTCATCAAGAAGAAGCTAAGATCTGACAGTTTTAAAAAGACGGAATTTGGCAACATCAGATATAATGCTGGACAATCTTTATTGTGTCGAAAAAGGATCATCACCTTCCACGAGCCCGAAATCTCTGACATCTTTCAGAAGGGTGACTAGCAATGATAAAAAAATTGTAATGCGATAAACACCTATAGGTTATGTTAAACTAGACATTAAATTATTTAGAAATAATTGGTAAGAGACAAAATTAAAAATAAGGACGTGGATTAAAGGAGAAATACTTGCGGGACTTTTTGTTATGTACGGAGTGGAAAGGATAAAAAAGGCCTACCCACAACCTACCACTTTTAAAAGTTGCAGTAGTAGGCACTTAGATATCCGCTCGAATATTGGTTCCCATGTACTCTTTGACTCATTAGATGTTCATTTGTAGACGTGACACAGTAAGTTATCTGTAATGGTCTAATGGATTTCCGATTCCTATCACAAAGATACACTAATTGCGAGTTGCAATTCATTACTATGAATTAATGGACTATTTTGCACGATTTAGTTCTTTCAAAATGTCGGTTAAAAATATATAATCCTTAATTAAAAATGTCCTAGGATGAAATAAAATAAATTAACCAATAAAATGCCTATGGAAGATTTCAGGTTAAAGTTCCATGACTCTTTACAAGCTCAAAAGATATACTTGTAGACGCCAGTAGTTTTGAATATAAAAAGATTTTCTGTGTGCACTTATTAGAATTTTGAGTTGGTCATACAATTCGTTCTTTGCCCGTTTTCATTTTTGTGTGCCTGACATGGTCTATCGAATTCCTCTCTTTTAAACTTTGACACTGCAACGTCTTATTGGTGTACTGAATCCATGGTTAAATTTGTTAAATAATTTTTAATATCAACCTTTTCAACAAAGAGAAATTTTGTAGTTAATGTTCTAATTTTTTTTTAACAATTTTCATATCAAAACCGTGACTAGTATTATGTACTGTTATTTTTTTATCATTAGCTGGCGTTTTGTCATTGGAGTTTCCAAATTACATAAATGATAGTGATATATTTACCGGCATTTGCATTAAATAGTTAACATTTTGTGTAGGCTTTTACCCGTTAACTGTATAGGTTAATAGGTTATTGCACTAGGAATTTGCAGTTTCAGCAAAAATAATGGTAGGTGATTTGGTTTCATTGTTGAACATGGGACATGTTGTTAAGAAATAATGGTTCTTCACATTTCCTATCGAGTTTCAATAGCATCTTTTCGGACAATTTCGTTGATTTCGAGCATTGCCGGGATTGGCCGAGGATGTACCGATTGATCGAGTTAGTGCTCTTATAATTTGTTATACACTCAGTTGTCTTTTACTAGAATAGACCTCGCCAATTTCTCAAGACGTTTTTTACATTGCAATACCCGATGTAGTTAGTGAAGTGTCATAATTAAAAAAGAAATTTAGTCAAAGAAAAACACGTAATATGCAAATGAATGGGCGAAAATCAAATGCCGGTTCCACTAGAGAAATTTACCCTTATCAACAACAGTGAGCCCATTTAAAAAGACGCATATTAAACAGAAAACATTTCTCTAATTACCGTTGGTTAAATATGCGTCTGGTAAAGCTTTCACACAATAATAAAAAAACGCCAAAAAAAAAAAAAAAAAAAAAAAAAAAAAAAAAAAAAAAACATACTTCTGTGTCAATCAGTCATTATTCCTTTCTAATACAGTACAATTGATTTATTATGGTTTAACGTGCAATGGCAGATATTTCATGCATTCCATGACAATTTATCGAACAGACCGTGCTTTGTATTTGTCCGACACACTGAGCTGGAATTTTATTTTGATAGTTCACATTAACAAAAGTTCGAAGATAGTCGTGCCACCCTACTAGGACACAATATTCTGACTCCGAGTCAAACGGCCATCACTCTTCCCTTTAAATTCTTGGTGAATAAGCAGTGACTACTAATTTTAATTCCTTTATAAGTGACATATCATACATATGTCAAGTATAATGTTAAATGTTTAAGCATTGTATGTGAGTTAGTTATTTTTTCACTATTAAATCAAAACTGAAATGTCCTTACATATTAACTGGATATTGTAAGATAATGAAATCAGAAAGGGTAGTTAATTTCATTCTAAAAAAAGATCTGAACTCCCTCGTTTATATAGATATTCATGATTACAATTTACAGAGTAATTAAACTTTAGAAACAAATCAATATTATGTAATAATTCAAACAAACCCTGGTTAAAGAACCTTGGTCGCAAATCAATATATAACATGTACATCAGAAACATCTATTTTATTTCTTACGAATATACGCTTCATCATGTATCTTGTGTCTTCTTTGGTTTCTTTAGCTTTACGTTTTGGGCTCATAACCGCAACTTTTGATATCTTTAATTATGAAACATGGGAATATGGAAAAAAGGACCGACCTAAAATGTCCAAAAGCTTTGTGTGAAGACCCCTCATCTCGTCTCGATATCTGTCTGTAACGCGAAACCAACATGGGAACTAGATAAATCCTGTAAACTTCTAAGACTGGAGTACATACAACGAATTGGAATGGTATCGTTTTAGGACAAAAATGTACAGTCGGCAGCTTTAATTCATTACCATGAAATGTTGAACAGATTTGCCCAAAAATCTATGTGAGTTTACTGCCATCGTCAAACTAGATCTGAGGCACAACTTCATCAAATATATATATATATAGAGTAAACATTTTATCATCATCCTATGTGATTCGTATTTTGAGGAGGACAGTTCTCAGACTCGTATTGAATAAAAATACATTTGGAACTGTTTTCGGCAAAACTCATCAAAGAATATAATCATAATAAACTTCGAATTATTAGATACTTCCAGAATACAAAATACACAAATGAAAGCATTTTTTAGACTTGGATTAGATTTAGATTTTGCTATTAGAAAGACGTTTCATGTCGTCTTGGTCCTCCAATGAGTGTCAAACGCAGATAAGATAGAAATGATAAGACAACATTTAATGCAATAAGATGGACGCCTGTTAAAGAGTTCGTAAACAATAATGAAAACCCTATAACCATGAAAATATAGTAGGTCACCGTTCTTATTACTGTTTTTCAACTCATCAGAATCGTATATTGGGTACCACTTAGTGTTAATTAATTCTATAACTATAAAATATAGGAAACCCTCTATTTGAACAGCTTTAATTGTTCTATTACTATCATAAAAAAAAACTAGCTTCATGTACCCATAAATGACAAGTGATCATATTTGTCAGCATATTTTTACAAATATATTAATATTGTTTGTATTCATATTGTTTTGTTTATGAAATTTATCAAAGGTTTATCTCAATATAAAATGAGTCACTTAACATATTTGGTCTTTACATATTGTCTGATCAACAACAAGTGTAACTTTTGATGGATTTGAAATACGCAATGATATAAATGAAATGATTCCAACAAAATAGTTTTAGTTATATTAAACTTATTGCATGCATCCTGCATCTTTTTAGGCATATATTTTATATATTATCAGAAAAGTCTGTGGTCTGAAAGGAGATAAGTAAAAACTTAATCGCAAAATCATTTTATACGATTTTATCATAAAATTATTACAAACATCTCATGAAAAAAAAGCTCTGTTAAAGGGTAAATAATTTGTGGGAATATGTTTTACGGAAATGTTGCTGTGGAAGTTTTGGTTTCAAAAATAAAGATAGAAAATGATTTTTTTTTAGAATTAAATAGAATGGCAGATAATGTTTTTTTTAACAAAAGTGGAGACGAAATATTAAAGGTCAGTTCTTTTTATTAACCAGAAATGTTCAAGACCCAAATATAACCTATAGTGTTTTCATTTAGCTTTGCTCATGATGGACGGAGCTTTTTGCACTCAAATATCATTTGAGTCGCCTAATCGCTAGCACAGAAACCAAAGCTTCTTTCCGTGGTTGAATGAAGAAATAAAGTTATTTTTCTTAAATATTCCATATGATAGATCAATGTCAACCTGACATTTGTGGTAAAGAATTTTGTGGACCAGTATTATAGACATTCATAGGCTTTAACTGGAGTTATATAGTTAAATGTTATAAATACTTGCAATTGATCTCTTTTTGCTGCATACTTTCAAATAATTGAAACTATAACTCCTAAAATCAATACCAACCTTCCTTTTGAGTGTGAAAGCATAAACAATTTAAAAAATCAACTAATATTCAAGTTATCAAAGCATCAAATGTAGAGGTTTACGGACGATGACTACATAGTTGTATGAATGAGTAATGAAAAGAACCAAGATTCTAGCGGAAATCAAAAGAATGCAATCCAGGGACAAAGACCACACATTGAAAACAAAAAAACACAACAAAGAACATAAAGTAACCAAAATATTACATACAAAGTAACAAAAGTAAATGAGCATCTTCGACTCCACTAAAAACTAGGAGCATGGACCAGGTGCATATGTAGGGTAAGCCTTCTATGTTTTTTTTCCTAGAAACACCCGCCGAGTTGCTCATAAAAAGTCAAATTCAGGGTAGACGAAAGAAGAAAGGAAAACTACGACACGTTGTACAAATCAGTTTTCACGGTGCAGATGGATAGACCGTAACGGTCCACGAGTTCATGATAAAAACTGCTTATTAATCAATATGGTCTATTTATAGTTACTGTAGCCATACTCTTTGTCGAGGAATAAATTATCCCCACACCTATTTTGTTCACAATACACTAAAAATATTCGCAAAGATTGGTTTGAATCTCTTGATAAATTAACACACAAATAGCAAATATATAATATTTAGAGTCTCTCAGGAGCCTGAATCGCTCACTTGAACATTGTGCGCCTACCAAGTTCAATATCTCTAACAAGGAGTCGTCCTACAGCTTTTAGCTAATAGAGATTGTGAAAGGCCTTATCGACATAATTATCTTCTTATCTATCATTGTTTACAAGAAAACTACAAAAACGTCATTTTTACCTATCTTGGGCAAAAAAATTAACAAGTAGGTTTCCTATAACTTTGACCTAATAAAGCTATTTGAATGCCTTATCATAAGAGTCATTTTATCAATGGTTTTATAAGACAGGGACACCTTTATTTCATCCTATCCCTCATGGTTTATATAAACCTAACAAATGGCCTTTCCCCTATGTTTCATAATAAAAATGGCGTCCATGTTTTTAACCGGATCAAAAAACAGAAACGCATTTGTTGTGCAATATATCATACGGAACATTTCGGACAACTTTCATTAAAATCTGTCAGTTAGTTTCAGAGAAGATGTCTGATAAAAGTTTACAGGCGACAACGACGACGACGAAAGCCAAAATGTTTGCATTTAATCACATAGTTCTTTGGGTCATGTGAGCTAAAAAGGGTAAAAACCCCAACATTGGTCAACGACCACGGCAGACGCCCGGTGATGGTAATAAATCACATTGCCCTTCTGTTCAGTAGATAAAAATGACAATCTGTGTAGACTAGGAATGTTTGGTATAAGCTGAAAAATTAAATGGTGTGCAAGAAAGATTCGGAGTACAATAACCTTAACCAATAACAGATGTTTCTTAGCAGTGCTGTAATGTTCAGAGCGTGTTGTTCAGAGCGTGACTATCAATATTTTTTTGATTGGCACCGATTGAAAAGAAATTTACGCATGATTTGTTGACGAAATCCTTGGAATAATGTATGAAATATTCTATATATCTGTATTTAGAATTCAACTTTTCAATTTTAACGGCTAGGACGAAATTGACAAACGAAGGCATAATATCAACTTGAGGAAGAAATTTGTGCACGTTTATGGTTGATATTGTTGCAGATTATATACATCGTTTCTTTGTTTGATCATAAATCGATCAATCACGAGGCTGTGGTGTCTATTGAAATCATGTTTTATAGAAAATGGATTTAATGTTAAATGATTCATAGTTTTATAAAGTACTGGAGACTATTCACCAAGTCCCCTAGTCTTCCCTTGTCTTTTTACCAATACGCTTAGTCCCAAAAAAATCTGTGAATGGCAAGGTAGTAATAGTTGCCACTCTCTTCGTTACATGTTTGTATGCTGTAGGCATTCTCTAATTCAGACATTTGTAAAATGCCTAGAAAAAATAGACAATCTTTTGTGTGTATCTTTTATTTATCATCATCGTGGTACTCCATACAACCATAAAGAAAACATCTTATTTTGACCATTTACATTATATTTCCAAAATATTTAAAAATTGGGACCATGCATTTTACATTATTTCATATATACATGTACATTGCATCACACAACTTTTGTACTAAAATATGTACATTCGATTATATAGAACGATGGCATGTATATGGAATGTAGGTCAAATTTTAAATTAAGGACTGTTAAGAATTAAAAAAAAGTGTCATATTCAAAATGTATACGCATAAGAAAGACTTGTAGTTAATGTGTTTTGATATAAAAGTGTTCAGATTTCAAGTAAGATTGGGAGGAGGCGTAAATAAAAATTAATGTTCCGCGGAAGCAATGTAAGAGTTCAAGGTTCTGCAGAATTAAGAGTTCATGCAAAAACAAAATCCAAATTTTAGGGGGAATGGACCTCGTCATTAACAGATCATTTGTATCAGGATAAACTACGGGTATGACAGAAGATAAAAATAACCATAAAATATCATTTCTAGAACATGTTAAAACTCAAGCTCCGAACAGGGTCTGACGTTCGAAATTTACAACAGACGCTGCAGCTAGCCTTCTAAGAAAGTGCAAGAAGCTTGCAAAAGTCGGGAAAAACTAAACGATTCTACACGACGTTATCCGATTGTCCAGCGACGTATAATTTGAATTACGCCCTAGAATTACGACAGCAGCAGTTAATAAGACAGGAAACGAACGTCTGTCGCTGCACAGAGCTTGGTTTAAACTATCTTAAAAGGCTTGCATATAGTATGGATATTTTTTCCGTATTTGTACTTTTATTTATCGCATGATTATGGATACTCTAAGCAAAGGTTACTGAACAAGGATGTTTCAGAAAGAAGTATAAAATTTTCGTTCACTGAATTAATAAGTAAGATTGACAATTAATGATATATAAAAAGTGAGTTGACAATATTTAGTATATTTTTGCAGATAATAAGAAAAGAAAGGATTTGATTCTACGGTTATCCTCTCAAATAATAGCAAATGTGAGATATGTTTTCAATGGGCGCCACATCAAAAGTGCCCATGGCTTTCGGTAAGTCGTCTCGGGCGATATTCTTCCTTCGTGTGGTTGTATAGTAAATCATCCTCAAATGAAGGCAGAATGTGTATAATATCAACTGAACAACGTACCTGTACCGGCGTAGTCACATGTCTCTTTATAAGTATATATTTAATATAAGAAAAACAAAAACATTTTATTAAAAAAAATAAACACACTTATATCCTAAGCACTGTTCTCTACAATTGCCATCCCAGAATTTGTGTAGAAACATCAACGGTATGGAACTATAGCTACTCTGGGGCATTCTAAAACGAGTAACACTTGTTAACTTTCCTTTCATCTGTGGCTACATTCCTTCAGCATCTAGTTATGGAATTTATATATTTTTTAACTTACATGTTATTCCAGAGCCTGCCGAAATTACGCGGACTTTTTGTACCATGCTAAACTTCAGACAATTATGCTTTTGGAACAAGGTTATGTTACTACAAAATTGATATCGTCACTACAGAAGTTTTCTGGCCGTCATCATAAACTCATGAATCGTAACAACGTATCCAAATGCATCATGAGAATCTATTTTTTTCACCGTTTAGTAGTTTTCCATGCTCCCAGTTTTTATTGAAGTTCCGGTTACTCACTTGCTTTCGTTTACTTGTACATGTTATTTTGCTTGTTTTGATCGTTTCATGTTTCATGATCTTTATTGTTTGTGTCTGTTTTCCCTCTCTTGTCTTTGTCTAAATATTATTTTCTTTTTGATTTCCGCTTAAATTTTGGTTCTCTTGATTACTTTTTAAAAATAAACAGATAAAGATCAGCTGCCATATTGATAGTAAAACTATTCAAAATCAGCGTCATTGTTTTAATATTACCACAGCATGTTCAACAATCAGCAGTTTGATCTTTACTAAAGACCGGTCGTAACCCATCCGGCTATTTCTCCTTGATGTTATTAACACAGATCTATAAATGAACTATTGCACATATGAAAAATCCCCCCAAAATATGTAATCACATATGCAAATTTTTATATTGTATATTGTTATTTTATGGCCGTGATATAAACTAAACTTTATGTACCCATAAACATTAATAGGGGATTATAAATACATGTATAATTATAAGCAGATACTTTGTTAGAGTTTTTGTATGCTTGCTGTAAAATATCTGAACTTTCTTATCTAAATTGCGTTTGATGTTTATTTTTCACAGAGTTTACTTCACAACCATGTCATTTACTTAAGGAAATAAATCAAATTGTATATATGATACAATCAGACACTAAAAAATCAGGATCCTCAGATCAGTTTAAATTTAAGAAAAAATCAATTTAGTCTCTTATTATTACACATTACATAATGCACCTCGCGTCGTGTTTTTTGTCTCTACCTATAGGTTTTGGATTAATTACAGCAACACTTGCTTCATTTTATTATGAAACATGGGAATATGGAAACCGGACGGACTTGAAATGTCCAAAAAAGTGGTGTGAAGAGAATCATCCCACTCGCTTCGTAAGCTGCTGTGTCTGTAATGCAAAATGTTCATGGGAATTGGACGGATCTCTTAACTATCTAAGATTAGAATACACACAGCGAGATGGAAATGGTATCGTTTTGGGAATAAATGTTTCGCCAGCAGCTTTAACTCACTACAAAGGAATGCTGACGGAGTTACCCAAAAATCTTTGCCAGTTTACTGCCATCGTTAAATTATATCTGAAGCACAACTTTATTGCATCTTTGGCAGGTATATCCTGCTTATCGAACCTGGACACTTTGGACGTCAGTTATAACAGAATACGGTACATTAAAAATGATACTTTCACTGGAATGCCTATGCTGCGCGTGTTGAACGTGACTCACAATGGATTGGAGTATCTCGATCCGTTTACAATCGCCAATACTCACCTCAAGCTATTTCATGTTGATTTCTCGTATAATAATCAAAAGATTTTGGACGTAAGTAATATTGTTCCCGAAAACAATTTCTGTAAATACGATTTTAAATGTAATCAGATAAAAGATTTTGTTAATGATGGCAACTTCCAAATCAATATTGATAAAATTTACGAAGGCGGTTACGTGGAACTCATCGGCAATAATTTTGATGAATTCTTCGACTTCAAAGAACTAGGACTGGACGACATACTTGTATTTGGGAAAATCTTAAATTTTGGATTTTCGTTAGCTGATTCAAATATGACGTGTAACTGTATCATGCAACCCTACCTCAAGCTTGCAGAACAAGTTATTAAACGCATATGGCGTAATTACTTCAACATAACATGTGCTGGTCCTTCGGACCTGAAAGGTCAATCTATTGTAGACATTGTCAAAGAAGACCGACTTGATGAATTAGTTTGCGTTATAAATGAAACGATGAAATGTCCGCGATATTGTGAATGCTATGAACAACCAAACAGAAATAGAACAGTCGTTGACTGTTCTAGCCGTGAATATGAACATATGCCGAATTATTTACCGGAAAAACACAACATAACACTCAATCTTAGAAACAATAGTATCAGCACTATCATAAACGCAAATAAATTGACAAATGTGACAACGATTGACATATCCCAGAATCAGCTGCAGTCCATCTCAAGAGCTGCTGTTATGATTATGACTGATTACAAAAGTATAAACTTAACAACAAATAAAATTTCACAATTAAGTCGGTATTTTCAAACACTGCATCCATGTTCTACATACTTTGGGAATATTACTGTCAATTGTGATTGCAATAGCTTTTGGATTAGAGACTGGCTTGTGAACAAAAACAACTACTTGTGTTATAATATAACAAAAATAACTTGTTTAACTAAATCAGGAACAATACCAGCATTGGAAATTACAATGGATGATATTTGTAATGATAAAAATAGTTTATTTGAAATATTGACTTCCATATTTGGCATTATGTCTTCATTTGTATTGGCAATTTTCGGAACTTTGTACATCTATCGGTATGAACTGTATATTTTAAGAAGAAGGTGTTGTCCAAAGATCTTTTCCAAAGTGTCAACAGAGGCAAAATATGACGCCTACATTTCTTTTTACGAAAATAACGATTCGATCAGGCAGTGGGTGGTCAAAAACTTTGATTATCATCTTACGTTGAGAGGTTACAGAGCTTACATACCATGTAGAGACATGGTGATTGGGTCGTCATTAGAAGAGGAAATATCCCTGGGCGTCGCCTCGAGTAGACATTTTATTATCATCATTTGTGATTCGTATTTAGATGAGGACAGCATACATACTTCTATTGAATGGAAATATATTTGGAATAGTTTTCGTCAGACCCCATCCAAAAATATAATTATAATTAATTTCGGCTTATTAGACACTTCTGCTGTGAGTAATCCTAAAATGAAAGCATTTCTTAGACTTGGGTTAGATTTAGACTTCGCTAATAGAACGCGCAGTTTGCTGAAAGATGTATCTTGCCGTCTTGGTCCCCCGATGCGAAGCAAACGGAAGAAGGACCTAAATGCAAAGACGATATTTAAAGGAACAAATTGGACACCAGTGAAAGTTTTCAAAAACATTAATACAGACTTAATAACCATTAAGGTTTAGAATTAGGAATTAAAATTTGTTTGTTTAGTAAAAGTCATAAATTTACATACGCTTATTTTAAAATACTAATTTTGCAAATGAAAAACTAAATGAAGGAAGCTTAGATACAAAATGGCTCTTTTCTGTGCCAAGAATATGACAGTAATTACTGTTAAAGAGTAATCAAGAGAAGGATATAGCGGTAATCAAAAGAATGTAATCCAGGGACAAGACCAGACATGAAAAACAGACATACACAACGAAGAACATAAAGTAACTAAAATCATACATACAAAGTAACAAAAGTAAATGAGCAACTCGGACTCAACTAAAAACTGGGAGCAACGCCAAGGTGCACCGGTATGTTAATTATCATCTGCTGTTCTAGAAATACCCGAATGCCGAGTTGCTCATAAAAAGTCAAGTCCGGGCGATATGAAAGAGGAAAGGAAACCTATGACGCATGAACAAATCAGTTTTCATGGTGTAGATTGGTACACCGTTACGATCCACGAGTTCATAATGACGACCATAATACTTCATCTTGTAGCAACATAGCCCTGTTCCAGAAGCCTAATTGTAAGAAGTCTAGTGCGATACAGGAAGTCTGAGTAGTTATACATGAAGTTACATATATTAGAACTTCCCTTACATTCTTGTGAAAAAAAAATCAAAGCAGTAAAGTGGGTGCCATTTTCCTTACAATTTGTACTTTTAGGAGAAAGAATGCAAATAAAATTCTTGCAAGCAATAATTTATTTCAAGAACAATTACCTGTGCATTTCGACAGTACTGGCTCTTCAGAGACAGCAATCTAATAATAATACAATTAGTGTAAGATGATACATTGCTCTATAACAAATGAATGAATAAACGTTAGGCCCATCAATGGGTCCACACAATCAATGGCAGTATGTTGTAGTTTTGTGTTATAAATTGCCCATACACTCGGTGCCAATTGGTTGAAAATATGAAACTGCCCTGGTATAATAAGAAACATACCTCTGTTGGACATCGGTCTCAGAATTAACTTCTACTCAAATGACCTGGTAACACAATGATAACTACACTGTAATTCCCTGCAAAAAATAACACATCTACACAGTATTTGTAATACATTTAAATCTTTGTTTTTTAAACAATAAACAAGTAAAATCCCCTTACTCAGTAAAACACGTCCTGTATGGCAGCTTCATATGAGTGCAAGGTTGAACCTTAAAAAAGTAAATTGATTTGAGATAAATACTGTAATCTGAATAGTTATGATAATTTTGTTATATCTCAATGGATAAAAAAATATTGACACGCCCCATATTCAGTAAAATTCAGAGCTACTTTTCTCATATTTAAAGATAAAAATATGTTTTAAAATTAATTTATGGCTATGATAAACATTTTGTATACTGACAAATAACATAAAGTTTCCATGTACATATTATGTTTATTGCACTTCGAGCAATAAACAATATGCACATGGAAAATTTATGATATTTTTCAATAGACAAAAAATTCATTATTGCCAATTCTTAATTGTCATTCCTTATTTGTTTATATTGTTTAGTTAAACAACTTACTAATAATTCAGTTTGCACCTTCCTGTCAATCATTCCTTTGTAGACCTCATCACCAAAGGATACAGTTAATAATATTCAGAGATTTAACTCATTATACATTTTAGTATTTGTACATGTTACACTGCGGATGTTACTTGTATTCCTAATTCCAGTGGAAGGTACTCGAGAATTATCATAAGATAAATGTTGAAAGATTTAGTTCATTAGGTTAACAATTATCTAAAGAATGCCAGCAATATATCCGTTTTAGGACGAAGAAACTAAATGTATAGCTCTGCCACGAACTTTCCAGTTTTAAAACCATATTTAGGGTTTATTCAATTCATAAAACCATTTATGAAATGGTTGAATGTCTCACAACTTGACTGATGTTTCTATAATACAGGAAAAGAATTTGCTCACTTTGGATTTGTTTTATAGAATATCAGAAAAAGTATATTGAAAATACTAAAATTGATGAAGGGGGCTTAAGCTACAAAACGAACAAAGACTATATACTGACATTGTCCTAGAATATTGCCACTATAGTTCTGCTTAGAGATACTTTTTTGTTCAACCTACTTGTTCTTTACTTTGGGCATGTGATATCGGATATTCCTAAGCTTAATTACATAAGACACGATTCAATTAAATCTTAGCTCAGGAATTTTTTATTTCTTTTTTTCTCGTTGTAAAATGCATACAATTTATCTACGGTTGACTTTTGATACAATTGTACCTGAAAGTCGCTTAATTCGATGAGTTTCGCCGAAAACTAAAACGTTGTCTATTTGGAATATCTCTTTTTCCTTTGTACACGTATACTTCAAATCTTTTGTTTGAAGATAAGATGCACACGATTGCATGAATGCATTGGGTTTCCCCAAGATGAGTTCCCCCCAATATAATCGCATGTCAAGTCTTGTTAAGCTAATGGAATCAAAATCATTTGGATCAGCTTAAAAAAATAGACAAAAAATAGATGCGAGATGAAAATTATATAAGTGGCAAGTGCACAAATGCATTACTTGATAAAAGATCTCTGAAAATTTCGCAAGGTCTTTAGAAAATGAAGGAGGAATTCACGATACACAAAGCACGAATGCTATATACATGTACGCTGATGGCTATAGACATATGTATTACGGCAAAATGACATGCATAACACATATAACTTTTTGATTTATCGATCTACATGCAATAACAGGAAAATGTAAATCGCGATCGGTTTCTCATAATCTTCAATGTTTGGCCGATCAATGAGCCTTGACGTGCGTTATTCGCACACCAAGCAATATTTCTTTTTACATTCTCAAATATGTCGTTGGGCAACCGGAAAAAGTGACTGTATTTGCGCAAACTTTAAAAAAAAGTTTTTTTAGACACTTTCAGGGTTGGGGTACCAAAGCCTGGAATCTTCATCTGATATGCCATACATGGACGTGCAAATATGTACTAAGGTAATGTGATTTGAAACGTATCTATAAATGAAGCTACAGTACATTATATAAGCCGTAAACATAGAATTTTCCCTCTTTTCAAGAACATTTTAATAAAATAAGTGCAAAAGACAGCAGTTGTGCGGTTCACGAGGTTGTAATAGAGCTGTTTTATTTCGGGAAAGAGGGGTCTATTTAGTTCTTATAGTCATTTTATATTCTTAAAAACATGCATTTGGTATCACAATCCACGCAGCGGTTACTGACTTACTAATTTGAAACTCGATGCTTAGATGATTGTTTGCGCTAATAATGACTCCCGTCAATATACTTCTACATCTGTTAAATAAGCCAGTCGAATATCGTGTCTAAAAATAGATAACATGAGACAATATCTTAGGCACGAAGATATTTCTGTCGCTCAATGGTGATCAGAGATCCCCTGCAAATGGTGCCAGATGATTGCGTACTAATTTACTCATATTGGAGGTTATTTATACCTACTTTCATTTTACAAACAACGTGGTCTAGGTGCATAGAAAATAAAGGATTTTTTTGTTCTTTCATCTGTGGCAACATCCCTTCAGCACCTGCGTATGGAGTGTTCCTATCACAATTCATATGTTATGCCAGACCTTTCCGAACTACTAGTACATCGTAATTTACCGTACAAGTCATCATTACCATAAAATTGGACTGCTGCTCAGCTTAAAATTGAACTTTCAAAACTTGGAATAAGTTTTCCTGGGAACGCGCCGATACCAATTAATTTCATTGTATAAATCATATGCTCATACACGGGAGGTAACCGTGAAAGCTGAAGAGCCAGATATTGGAACGGCTGAAACTACCTGTGAGGCCGTCAGATGGAACAGCTAAGCTAATCATGGCCGAAACGGAACTTCCGGTAGTGCATGAAATGAATCATAATATAAATAATGAACTTCTCAGTGTAATTCGAGAATTGTCAGCCTACGTCAACGCACTAAAGAAGGACATAAACTCTGTTACGAATGACATTCAAACGTTTGAAGGCACCAGACACGTGTCAGCAGCTGCAGGAAGCCCACACCAGGCGGTGACCACAGCGCTAAGGACTAACATGACTAGCTCTGAGGTTCCCGAAGAACTCGAAGAAGACAAAACACTTAGCAGAGCATATTTAAATCTTAACTGTACTGACAATTCAAAACAGTACACCAATCATAATCAATCGTCAAAACAAAGTTCGGCTTTGCACAGGAATCCTTGCCTTTTGTCGAAACAGTATCACCTCTGTTACGCAAAGGTAAAAATATATTAGAAGGTAAGGGTGTTAATCTGGCAACATTGCTCATACCAATGTGTGAGGTTTTCCCACATAGAGATGCCGAACTTGATCTTTATGAAAGAGACATTATAGAAATGACAAGCCGGTATGTTGGTAATGACTTTTATCAGTACCATAAGTTTTAGTGCTAGAACTGCAGCCCACTTCAAATATCAAGGATTGCCAGTAGATTGCTCTGTAAGTCTGCAATATATGTGCCAATATGAAGCCAATCACTTGTTAAATTGTCACAGTATAAACCATTCAGTGGCCTTTTGTCCAAAAATGTTAGGAATTCTAATGTTTCTAGGAGAGCACAGTCAATTTATAGAGATTCTAACAAAGTTCTGAATGACAATAGGCATACCGATGCTTATGGATAACTTAGGATTACTTATGGTGGTTTAGAAATTTGCAATAACTCTAATGCAGAGTATGGGTGTACCCTACCAAAATGTAAAAATGTACATGTATGTGCTAAATGTAAAAAAGCAGAACACAGGAAATCACAATGGCTTCATTCAAAAACTTGATAGCCTTCAGAGTGCCATCCAAACCTTAGACACAAAAGGCCCAGTGTCTACTGCTATAAATATTGACAATTTTCAAAAACTTTTATGCAACCATCCAGAGAGGGAATTTGTGCAAAACTTAGTGACAGATCTAAAACATGGCTTCGATACTGGTATTTCTCCATTACCGTCTTCCTCAGTTATATGTTAAAATTCGTTATCAGCTTGACGTCAACCGAATATCACTTCAAAATGTATTCAGTCTGAACTAGACAAAGGTTTCATCTATGGTCCATTTATTAAAATGCCGTACGACTTATACTGCATTAATCCAATACGCATTGTCGAAGGGAATATTCCAAAAAGAAAAGAATGATAGTGGATTTATCGGCACCCCATGATGATTTATATAACCCTAGTTTAAATGACCTAATCTATAAAAAAAGATTTTCTCTGCAGTATGTTACTATTGACCATGCCATCCTTATTATTAAAAAATATGGGAAAGGTAGTTGGCTATGCAAAACCGATATTTCTGATGCATTCAAATTGGTGCCAATAGCAGAACATGTACGGCCATTTCACGGTATTCATTGGGAGGATAAATATTAATTTTATTCTGTATTAGTCTTTGGTAGTCAGTCAAGTTCGAAAATATTTTACCAAATATCTCTTGCAATATGCTGGATAGCAGAGAATATATTCAAGTGAATAACATTTTACATTTGTTAGATGATTTCCTTACAATTGACCCACCAAATTACGAAGCTGAAAGAACTATGGTAATATTAACTTTGTTATTCAGGAAGTTGAACATCCCAATTGTACCCCATAAGACTGTTGGACCGACTCATTGTCTGGAATATTTAGGTGTAATAATAGATACGGAATATATGGAAGCTCGGTTACCCAAGAAAAAATCGAAAGGATTTGAGAAATCATAGATAAATTTCCGACATTAAAATCATGTACAAAGATGCAATTACTCAATTTTGCATGCAGCACTGCAAAGTTTCGACAGCTAGCACCATGGGCAGATCAACTTCAAACACATTGTATTCAGTGGAAAGATTTGATGATGAGAATGAACGGTTATGGAACGTTTCTATTAGTGCAAATACTGCAGCAGGTTATAAAACTGGTTTTGAACGTTTCTGCCAATTTGTCACCTTGTATGGTATGGCTAACCAACCAGGAGACCTGTTTACTATAGACGAAGAGTTATTAATTAACTTTGTTACATACTGTCAAGCCTTAGATCTTAAATTATCCAGTATTTATCTATCTGGAATTAGGTTTTGTTTTTTACTTACGAAAAGGTAGAAAAGATCCTGTCAAGTATATTGATAGGTTAGAGTGTATCATGAGAGTTATCAAAATAATTCAAGGTTCTGATCTAGCTTTGCAGAAAAGACTTCATGTAACTCTATCTATTTTGACAGAGATTTACTACTTATTTAAAAAGGGGTTTTGTCTCCTTTTCTTGACTATTTATGTTAGAGCACTTTGTCGATTAGCCCTTTTTTGGCTTTACGTTGTGGGGAATTTACTGTTACTAGTGAAATGGATCATGATAACTGTATCTTAATGCAAGATATTACTTTTGATACAAGTAGGTCTAACTACAGGTATGTTTTGAATTTGACTGTCTAAGACTGATCCTTTCAGACATGGTGTAAACATTCATATTTTTGAATCTGGAAGTATCAAACCTGTACAATGTATGAAACAGTTCTTTGAACTTAGGAAGAAACAAAGTGCAGTTAGTACATCAGCTCTTTTTTATGGAATATAAAGGAGCATCATTGAGTAGAAACAAGTTTATTGACTTTTTAGAAATGCATTATCTTCATTAGGTATTGATGATTCCAAATACAGTGGTCATTCCTTTCGTATAGGGGCAGCTGCTACTGCAGCAGTTGCAGGAATCGAAGATCATTTGATTCAAACTTTAGGTCGATGGTCATCGAACTGTTATACTAGGTACACTAGGACTTCAGTAGATAAAATTAAACATGCACAAAATCAAATGAATATTTCAATCCGATGTTTATTGTTGACTATAGTGAGTTACAGTACCTACATTTAAATGTACAATGTATTAACAGTGGAGCAATCTTCTTGGGGGCACTCGTTATATTCTTTTGGCGTTTTCAATTCCATTTTTCTGGAATTATAATCCCCAATTCAGACTGCACATATGTTTTTATGTTATTAACCTGCTGGGCTCCCTCCAGGTTATCTTTTACTTTCTTAAAGTTTTTTTCAATGGTTGGAAATCAGTTGTGGCATCTGCCGGCCCCCCAGTTACCTAGTACACAGCTTCCAAACGTCAGTAGGTGTGCCTGCCGGTCTCCTCCCAGGTACTAAGATAAGATTGTAGGTGTCACTTCTGGGTTCTCCCAACACTACGATTTAGGATATACTTTTGTTTTCTTTCATGTCTGAGTTACCATGTATTTTCATTTTTTGCAATTTTCATGTATCTGCTGGGCTCCCCCAGATATTAATTTCTAAAATAAATTTGTTTTCTACGAGTAGCCCCCAGATTGCCATATTATGTTTTATGTTTTTATTATTGAATATTGTGTTTATGTAAATATTTTGTACCGATATTTAATTGGTTTAAATGGAGTTATTTTAATAACTTTATGTATTTGCGTTTACAAATAGGTTTTGACTATATACACTCAACAACTTGTTAACTTGTAAGATACGGATGTACATTAAGACAAGATGTACGTAAACATGTATATACTACATGTAGTTTTTTTTTAAATTCCATGAAACTTACTAAGCGGTGTTGTTGCACACAAGCTAAAATGATGGAAAAGATGTGACAGAAGTTGGATATGTGTTGAACTTGCATAAATGGGCACCTTAGGAAGTGTTCCTCTGCTAAGTATGAATTTGGTTTCTCAGTATGACAAATGCATACAGATGTACAGAATATTTGAATGCTGCTTTTTCATCGTTAAGAGTGCATTTGGGAAGGTGTGTATCATGTTCTTGAGAGTACATAAAATAAAAACACATTTACAAGTCGTATGCATGTTGTATAGACACGGGTTGGTTTTTTATTGGTTCTATTTGTTAGATTAGGTCTTTTCGGCTATTTGTTCTTAACCAGTTCTTGACATATTTGGTCGTTTGGAAAAAAAAAACACTTCTGAGAAGCATCTAAATACTTCTCTAAACTATCTAGATACTTCTCACAACAATCTAGATGTTTCTCACAACTATATAGATATTTCGTACAACTATCTAGGAACTTCTCACAGGCATCTAGATACTTCGCAGAAATATCTAGATGCTTCTCAAAACTATCTAGAAATTTCTCACAAGCACCTAGATACTTCTCAAATGTATCTAGATGCTTGCATTATGCACATGTATCTAGATACTTCATACAACTATCTAGACACTGCTAGAAATTAAATCAAATTATGCAAAATGGATAAATATTGGAATAATATTGACGTCTCCGCCAATATAATTCGCTGGGTCCTTATTCTGAAAAATAAGCTGATGTAACTCGGTTATGCTCTCGTTGTTCTAACATGCCATGATTGCCATCACGGATTTTTTGATAAATGTAAGATCATATAGCGTTACCGTATCTACTATGAGAACAGACTTGTTTGTTTCCTATACCATAGCGTTCCACTTTGGGTCACTACTGGACTCAG
This sequence comes from Perna viridis, assembly GCA_037379345.1. Classification (NCBI taxonomy): domain Eukaryota; kingdom Metazoa; phylum Mollusca; class Bivalvia; order Mytilida; family Mytilidae; genus Perna; species Perna viridis. The sequence goes on from CM074515.1 coordinate 27,109,961, forward strand.
CGAATGATGCATGAAAGGCAGTTGCTATTCTGCCGACAAAATACAACCCAGTAACATCAACCCCCGAATTCACAATTCTCTCCAAGACCGCCATAATTAATGGTTACTAAAGGGGGACCATTGATCACCCAATGTTATATCTATATGTATGTTCCAATAGGGGACCATGGGTGACCTAATGTTATATTCATATTAACGTATGGGGGAACCATTGGTAACCCAATGTTGTATCAATATGTATGTATGTTCCTATGGGAGACCACGAGTAACCCAATATTATTATTATACACATACTGCCTGTAGTAGAGGGTGTTAAGCTGTAGAGACGAGGTCGAGGTTGATATATTCACAGACTGTGATACGATGCGCAACACCCTCTACTACAGGCAGTATGTGTTATATCATATTGAATACGAGAGTGTGATATATCGTGACGTCGATGAAGATATATCCTAGAGGAGGGTGATATATTGTGTTATATATCGCTGCCGTCCGTCGGGGTGATATGTCGATCCAACAATTACTGTTCAGTGGGGGCGGGGAAAGTAAGAATGTGCAGGGAATAGACTAAAATAACTCATCACCCATTTACCAATCAGAATTCAAGATCTCTGTATGAAGTATAATATATCCCAATGTTATATCTATATGTATGTTCTAGAAAAAGAGGGTGTTTCTAGAAAAGCAGAGGACGCTTATCCTACCGGTGCACCTGGTTAATGCTCCCAGTTTTTAGTGGAGTCTGAGTTGCTCAAATGCTTTTGTTACTTTGTATGTATCATTTCAGTTACTTTATGTACTTTATTGTGTATGTTTGTTTTCCATGTCTGGTCTTTGTCCCTGGATTACACTCTTTTGATTACCGCTATGACCTTGGTTCCCTTGATTATTCTTCCAATAGGGGACCAAGAATTACCCAATGTTATATCTATATGTATGTTCCTAAAGGGGACCTTGTGTGACCTAATGTTATATCTATACGTATGTTCATTTAGGGGATTATTGGTAACCCAAAGTTCTATCTGTATGTATGTTCCTATAGAGGACCATTGGTAACCCAATGTTATATCTATATGTATGTTCTTATAGTGAACAATTGGTAACTAAATGTTATATATATATATACGTATGATCCTATAGGGGATCATTGGTAACCTAATGTTATATCTATATGTATGTACTGCTACCACACTACCACACTCTCCAAAGAAGAGATTGTGGAAAACCATAAATCTGTGCTATCCTCTTTTGGTCTCTCTACCAAGGACGATGATTGTGATTTACCGTCTATGTACTGGATCCCTAAACTCTACAAGAATCCATACAAACAACGTTTTATAGCTGGATCTGCAAAATGTACCACCAAACCTCTTTCAAAACTTTTAACTTCTATAATCACAACTGTCAGAGAGGGTTTGCAGTCCTACCACAACACTTGTTGCTCCCGTAGTGGTATTAATTCAATGTGGATCCTGAAAAATTCCAAAAGATCTTTTGGAGATAATCAGTTCAAGACAATTATCTGAATATAATAGCATTAAAACCTATGATTTTACAACACTGTATACTTCTATTCCCCCAACTCAGTTAAAATCCCGACTTAAAAAAACATTATACATCGTTGTTTTTCCAAAACAAGATGCTAAACCTAGATACAAATATATAGTTCTTGGTAGAGATTCCTTATACTTTGTGAGAAATAATTCCAAATCAACTTCCAAATATACAGAGGAAGATGTTTACAAAATGCTGGAATTTTTAATCGACAACATATTTGTCCAGTGTGGTGGACGTGTTTTTTCAACAAACGGTCAGCATTCCGATGGGAACAAATTGTGCTCCTCTACTTCCTGACCTATTACTTCACTCTTATGAGGCTGACTTTATAGCTGATCTGATCCGAAAGAAAGAATATCGTTTGGCTAAATCCTTTAATCTCAGTTTCCGCTACATAGATGACGTATTATCTTTAAACAATCCTAATATCGGAGATTTGATACATCGCCTCTACCCCAAAGAACTTGAGATAAAAGAAAATACAGACACTGTGAGGTCAGCCTCTTATCTTGACCTACACTTAGAAATCGATGGTAAAGGAAAACTATTGACCAGACTTTACTACAAACGTGATGACTTTTCATTCAGAATTGTCAACTTTCCTTCAATATGTGGCAACATCTCTTGAGCACCTGGGAATGGAGTGTCCATATCACAACTCATACGTTATACCAGAGCTTGCCGAAACTACGCAGACTTTTTGTATCGCACTAGAACTCTAAAAAATAGGCTTCTGGAACAGGGTTATGTTGCTACAAGATTGAAGTCATCACTACAGAAGTTTTATGGTCGTTATCATGAACTCGTGGATCGTTATGGGGTATCCATCTGCATCTGAAAACTGATTTATTCAACAAGTTATAATTTTTCTTTCCTAGTATGTCTACCCCGGCCTTGACTTTTTATGAGCAACTTGGCGGGTGTTTCTAGAAAAGCAGAGGACGCTAACCCTACCGGTGGACCTGGTCCATGCTCCCAGTTTTTAGTGGAGTCCGAGTTGCTCATTTGCTTTTGTTACTTTGTATGTATGATTTAAGTTATTCTATGTTCTTTTTTGTGTGTGTCAGACTATGACAAGCTCTGGCATAACGTATGAGTTGTGATATTAACACTCCATACGCAGAAGTTGAAATGATGTTGCCACAGATGAAAGGAAAGTTGACAATTCTGAATGAAAATTCATCACGTTTGTAGTCAAGTTTGGTTAATAGCTTTCCTTTACCATCGATTTCTAAGTGTATGTCAAGATATGAGGCTGACTTCACAGTGTCTGTAGTATCCTTTATCTCAAGTTCTTTGGGGTAGAGGCGATGTATCAAATCCCAAAAATTAGGATTGTTTAAGGTTAATACGTCATCTATATAGCAGAGACAGAGATTAAAGGATCTAGCCAAACGATATTCTTTCTTTCGGATCAGATCAGCTATAAAGTCAGCCTCATAAGAGTGAAGGAATAGGTCAGCAAGTAGAGGAGCACAATTTGTTCCCATTGGAATGCCGACCGTTTGTGGAAAAACGCGTCCACCACACTGGACAAATATGTTGTCGATTAAAAATTCCAGCATTTTGTAAACATCTTCTTCTGTATATTTGGAAGATGATTTGGAATTATTTCTTTTCCACAATTTCTTCTTTGGAGAGTGTGGTAGCAGTACAGGTCTTATAGACGATAATCATAATAACACTCGAAGTCGCCGAATATTTCCTAGAAGTCGAGAATACAACAGAATAGATACCTATAATCAGAAGCATCATTGAATAAACAGTTGAAAGAAATTCAAACATGTACACATGTTTCATAGACTTTGAGGGAGCCTTCGACAGTATCCATCAAGAAATACTTAAGAACATAATGAAGCACTATGGCAATCCTGAAAAAAAAAAAAAAACGGATACAGGCAGTAAAGTGCATATACAAAGACAATGAATGTGCAGTAATAACATAACATAGGACTTTAGATTGGCTCGAGATACAATCAAGGGGTACAACGTGCCCGTCTATTTTTTTCTTTTAGTTATAAACTGGAATATGAGAAAATCAACAGCTGAAAACAACAGAGACATAAAATGGAATTTCACCACTAGATTAGATGACCTCGATTACGCAGATAATTTCGCACTCTAATACAGCCCAAGGGTACAACTACAACTGAAATTTAGCAACTTGAGCAATTATGTCAATTCCACCAGCCTCAAGATGAATGCAAAAACAAAGGTGATGAGACTGAATGCAAACATAACTAGGCAACCAAGAGAAGAGATAAACGAGCAATAGAAGATGTAAACAAAGTCACTTACCTTGGAGCAGCTATGACCAGATCTGGAGGGACCAATGAGAAAATAAGAAGACGACTAGGACTGGTCAGAACTCCATACAATAAGCTAGCTCCCACTGGGAACAACAGTCAAATTTAAAAAAAAAGAACCAAGATAAGACTGCTCAATTTAAGCGTTCTACCCGTCCTTCTCTATGGAAGTGAAAGATGACCAAAAGCGACGAAAATTTGGTTGGTATTTTCCTGCATAAAACTTTAAGGAGGGTTTAAAGACCAAAAAAAGTAACAAACGAAGAAGTATGGGCAAGAGTGTGAATAGGAAAGATCAGCATTTCTATCAAAAGAAGAAGAAAAGATGATTCGGTTGTGGCACATTCTTAGAATGGAAAATATCAGACACGCCAAACTATCGGTAATCTGGATACCAAAAGGAAAAGGAAAAAGAGGGAGACCAAAGAAAACATTAGAAATCCATAGAACGAGAAAGGAAATATCTGGGATTTCACTCGTGGACAGAAGCAATCAGAGTAGCAGAGGACAGAAGGATATAAATGGCCAAAAACTCCTCACAGAGAAACGGAAATAGGTCAAGTAAGTCAAATGGTAAAATTTAGTGCTATCAAGATCTTTGCTTTATGATTTTTATTTGTTATTTGAAGCTTTTTTTACCTTTCTCTGGGGGAGTCTATCCTGAGAAATCAATAACTAGAAAACTTATAAGGACAAAATGATTGTTGATACATCATGCAAAGATACAATGCTTATTTTGATACATACAATTATTTTATAGAGAAGGAAACATATGTTCTTAATGTCATAGAATAATGGCATGAACCTCACTATGGTCCACTGTGTTGTTAAATGTGTAATTTGATCCACTAGTAGATAGAAGCAGCATATCTCGGGTGAATACTTTCAGTGATGAAACACTAAATTACTGAAGTGGTTACAATTAGAACAGATTCATCCGAATCAAAACATACATGTATTAGCTGGATATGATAGATATTTCTGGATCCGATGCCGGCATATTCATATACTTCTCACATGAATATTTGTTTAACAATAAATTTCCAAAACATCAGAAGCGATAGAGGGTCGAATGTGCCGTTTCCGTTGTCCCAATAAAGGAAGAGATACCTAAATGTCAGGTTTGTCACACATTCATTTCAAAAACAAAAACATCGATCAATATTGATTTGTGTAAAAAATGAATTTGTCATAATAGTATTAAAAGTTCGGTACAAACCTCAAGAAAAACAGCTTATTTCAAATCTGTAATTTTAAAGAAAATAACAAAACAAACAAATGCAAGCAAGCAATTGAATAACAAACAACGGCCAGTAAACTGGCCCGATAATACCTCATACCTAAAGGGACGCAAACAAAACCTTTATTGTGGGCAATAGATTAATCATCGTGTTTTAGCCAAACATCAAGTATCTGATTCTCAAAGGCTATATATAGTGTATTAGTTTGTAATTGACCAACCATTTAACCCGAACAAGTTGGTATAGTTTTTCTTTGGTTCAGAAATTTATTTATTATATCAATATAGAAGCTGCCGATACTCTGCTATTAGATTGATTAGGGTCTGGCGATTTGTAATTGTAGGGGTGCGGTACTTGTCTCAATCTGTAATTGTGCGAAGTCATAGTTTTGTTGTCAGTGTTTTCTGATCTCGTCGAATGTAGCCTTTCTGGGAAATAATTACATAAATTACTTTGTCGAATAAACATTTTTTAAAAGACCAAATACTGAAGAAATATGAGATCATCGGGTAAGAGAAAACGGAAGAAAATCGAAGTTGTTTTTTTTTCTAGTTTCTGTTCTACAAAATTAAATGTAAAAATCAGTAATTACTGTCTTTAAGAGCCGCAGGCTACCAGAAACTTATGATTAACTTACTATTTAGGAATATACTTTTAGGTTGGCCGCCGTGTTTTCTTTTCAGCGATACTCAAGTTTACCTTCCCCTGTACAAGGACGAGATATTATCAGGGATATTCCCCATTTTTTGTAAACTAATTGGGAAGCCTTATCAGTGTTTTCGTAACTGTTGTTTGCTAACTAATTGCTGGCTATCATTTAATATTATTATTTTATTTTAAATTTTCAGATTTTCGTACCTTTAAAAATGGCTGAGAGGTAAATAAAAAAAAAATGAAAATGATGGTATCATGAAATTAAACGCTTTTGAGTTTTTACTATTTTAATGACATTGGTTCTATTATATTTTTACAATGAAGGTGGCAAACATGTCCTTTGTAATCAACGATAATTTGAACCTCTGTCGCTCCTGTTATTCTACTCTGTAAACCTCTTTTTAGCTAAAAGTCATGAATTTTCTTCCTATAGTGACACTTATTTGTTATCAATCTGCTGAACAATACATAGGATTGACAAAGCCATTGGGACATTTAAACTGACTAGTTGCTATTGAAAGAGTTGGTGACTACTGACTTATGAATCTCTCCATAGCCAGCTCTTGGTTATCTAAATCTGAAGCAGATACCTGGGTTATATTTTTTCATTGGTGAGGGGAATTCAAATTTATTGACAATAAATTTTGTTTTGTTGTTGTTGACAAGATTGAAAACCATGATTTAGAAAAGTATCTTACGTATAAAAATGAGACCTCAATTAATGTTTATTCCCTCCTTAATAAAACTTGGAAAGGCCTACTAAGGTGCCCTCCTAAATAAAACTATAGTTCAGGATCAAGTATTATACAAAATGCAAACAGTTTGAGGTTCATGTGAATTACAATTTTTGAAATAGTTCTATGAGTTTATTAAGTGAATTAAGTGCTTTATAAAATGTGAAGTAAAAATTATATAGAATGCACTGTAGATTTCAAAATTAAGTGAGATAACTCTGTAAATTACACTGAAATACAATAGAATCCATTGGATTTTTAATGTTGATTATCTCCTAAGTGCAGGCAAATATGAATGAATAATTACACATTTCACAATATAGACCCATACAACTACCTAATTATAAAAAGAAAAATATGTAGCCTTTTTTGAGGTGTATCACATGTTTCAGATTATGCATGATTCTTACAAAGACTGCTACTTAAATATATAAATCATCTTTGTTTTCCAATTCCACGTTTAGTCTTGTACTTGGATTGAATTTTGATGCATCTTAACTGTTCTGTTATTGACATGTCTGTATTTTCTGCCGATTTGTTATTTATCATAATAATGTAAACCAATTGATTATTACAATGACAATCAATACTTCTTGCTACCATTTACGAATTTTTATTTGGCGTGAATTGAACACAAACAGGTTTTGGATATACTCGAGGTGATTTTAATGGTGCGATTCGACTCTTTATACCACTGATTATATTCTGACGTTTGCTGCTTAACGATTTTCAAAAGCCACAAAACACAAAAGCTTCATTCCTTGTATTGCACTTTCAAAACCTCATTAGTGTTGGGTTTGGCTTTCCATTTTGATATTTCTCGTTTTGAGTATTCCATATTTTCATTTTAATTTTGCTGCCATTGAGAGGTTATTACTTGGAACACGTACAAAGCACATCAACATTTTGCAATACTTTTAGCGACTTTGTGTACTGTATTACAGGTCTTTTATTATGTTATTGCTGTAAATAAGATAACGGGTTACTATCATTTCTCACTGGTGGTAAATAAATGTTGTCATAGACGGCTACAAACGACTTTGGTTTCCATTTAATAACAGCAATTTTATGTGTTAACTTTGCAAAAGGGATACATACATATGACGTCTTCTTCCGTATCTATTATCGTAGAACAGTAATTTTAAGACGGATTCTTTAAAAAAATATTTTGTTCGGACTATATTCTCAATTTTATGTATGACGAACAAATTCTCAAAATTCAAGTAAAAACGTGTTTTGAAACCAGAAACTTAAACGTATCAAATTATATTTCAGACATTTTTTTTTAAATCAAATTAATACTACGGATATCAAAATCTTTAAAGTAAAAATTTAATAATTTAATAATTTTAAAATTCTAATATGACGTGTTTCAAAGCTCTTCAGACTTCAGCCAGGGTAAAAAAGTGATAAACACATGACCAACACAAAGGCTACGTTTATTCAAAATATGGAGAAGCTATCAGAATTGAAATAAATCATGCAATAAAAAAGCATACATTCATAATCGTCCATTTACTATTTAGTACTTAAAATTAGATTTTGTTTTCTTAAATATTGACATAAATCTTCAATAAAGCATTAAATAGGATCTGCCGATATACAAATTCTACCAATCTATTTTAAGTAGTAGCATAGTCCTGTAAGGATCACTGAAAATAGCCGGTGCCCGATTGTCTTTTTCCTAAAATTGTTAAAGAGTGAAATTGAAAGACGAAAGGCTGAACTACCTCCTGATAACTATAAATATAAAGCCTTAGGCGGGGTACACGATAATAGTAAACAAGCTGTTGTTAGAATGCAAATTAAACACTAGACTCAACAAATAAAACGAGTCATGGTCTGGATACAGTAGTAAGCATGACGAATTAATATCGATTAACATCATGTGTCAAGAACTTCATGTTAAGAGCAAAATTAGACACAAGAAAGACAAGTATAAACAAAATCTACCATCTATATGATATGACAATATTAGCAATCAAATCAATAGGTACCTATCCACCAGTTTTAAAACTTAATACTAAATGATCTCATACATATGAACGTCAATCCACACACACACACACACACACACACACACATATATATATATATATATATATATATGCATTAAAAAATCGTTCTACAAGTATTACTTTTTCACACTCTGAGACCAATAAAATAGATATCACACACACACACACACACACACACATATATATATATATATATAATAAACGAAATAACTGAGATTATGGACCAAGTTCATCGAGAGGGTACGTGTAGTTGCTTATTAAAAGTCACGTTCGCGGTAAACGATTTTAAAAACGTGTGTCAATCGTAGGTTTGATATAAGATCAGTAACTTGGCCATAAAACGAGTAAATTATTGTTTTTGTTATTTAAAAGATAATTCACAGAATTGCATAACTTCTGACGTATTAGTTTTTTCTATCTGTAAGCCTAGTAGCAGGTAAACATAAGACCTTGATTGTCTAATTGCTAATTAGTCATTTTAGTGGTTGTCAATTTAGTTTACATAAGGTTTTGTGGAATGCAATTTAAGGAGGTATACTTAGGGTAAGGGACACAACTCTTACAAATAACTGAAACATTTGTGGTCTCACTAACCACTTCCGGGTCAAATGACCACCCCCCTATGTAGTACCAAAAACACACTGAACCTAGACATATGCATTGTAAGTGCATTATTTGCATGTATTATGATTAAAAGTAGTCAAAATAAAGCTAAGAATGTGTACTTTAAAATCATATATGTTATGAACTACAAAAGTGTATGAATATTGTATACATGTGTGAGTAATTGGCCTCCATGCTGTCAGTTAGCAGAACAGGTAAAAATGTGGATTTTCAGTATTATTTATTCAAGTAAATTTTGTGAAGATTTTCTACTATCATCGTACCATTAGCATAATGATTTTGGAAGCCTTACTTTCCAAGCTTCGCAACAGTATGCAACTTTAAGATGTCATTTGTCCTGGGAATTCACAGTGAGACTTTGAAAATTACTTTTTTAACATGTAAAGTAATGGAAACGTTAGAAGTGGTTAGTGAGACCTGTATTCAGCATTTTACATCAATCTCATGTAAGCTTCAAAGTAACTTGGACTGATTTCATTCTGTTTCAAATGAAAGCTTGAAGCTCTTTAGTGAAATTGAATGTGTTACAAACATATCACTGATTTCATGAGTTATGTCCCTTACCTTAGGTCTACCTTCTTAAGATAGTATGTTATAAAAAAAACCTATAGTAAAAAAATAACTTTGGACAGATAAGATAACTAATCAGCATTTTCAATTTTAAATGAAGCCTAAGACGATGAAACCTTTCTCATTCCTCAGTATTGATTTTCATCACATCTTTTTTCCATATAAAAGGTATCGTACTTGATGTTTCTCGTGACACAATAGAAAAAAATGTACTTAGCGCATGAATCAGTACGATACTTGTCCGATCCAATTTATAAATGCAGTTTAACGGATTTAATGTTTTGAGTATTACTTTTTTCTGATCTTGGTACTTGTGTTACTATATCAAGTGACTAACCGAGTAACTAAATTAATTTTGCACCAAGTATAATGTTGTTAAAAAAGGCAAGATTCACGTTGTTTTCTCTTCTGATTATTATAGTATGTGATTGTTTTGGAGATACATTTCTTTCTGTTTTGTTTGACCAATAGTCCAATATCGGACTTAATTGTGAATTTTTAAAGATGTCTATGGAAAAAAAAAACAAATGTAAATCAATAACATGAAAGTATATTGAGAGAGTGAAAATAGTCCAATTTTAGCGAACAAGTATATGTGAACTGAAATATAAGTGCTTTCTCCTAAAACAAAATCAAAAAGTAAACAAAAAAGGAGTCAAAATGAAAAAAAGTAAAAACACTAAAATGTTTAAGGATTTAGAAATATATGTGAATATATACAGGTATTAAATGATGGAAAAATCCTTGAACCAAAATATATAGAGAGCATGACTGATCTACTTGGAAACATAAAAGATATCAACAGTACAGTTGAAATGCAATATTTTTGACATGAAGACTGTTTTTTATTGCAAAAATTAAACAGCAAAACATTTCCTTAATGGTAAACATTACTTTGGTGCAGATACATTTTAAAACTAACCCAATGAGATTTTTGTACGTCGTGTCAGGAGGATTATCACTGACCGTTTTTTCAGTTATAATCCAAACAGCATCAATCATCGTTCTTGAGATTTCAATGCCGTTCCTATTATACAATACATTACCAAAAGAATTGGTAATTTTTGTATTGTTACGAGTCTTCAAATTAAGTGAGTAATTCTTTTTAGAGTTTTTCTCTCTTTTTTTTTGGCTTTTCACCGTGTAGAAGAGTTACCAGTTTTTTTTCAACATCTCTTACAGTATTCAAAGATGCTTGAGTTTTATTATTGTACCATATATTCTTAAACTAGCTTTAGCAAAACAATTGTATAAGAAAGAGTTATCAAGGTAACCAAGGTTCTAGCGGAAATCAAAAGAAAGTTATCCAGGGACAAAGATCAAACATGGAAAACAGACAGACACAACAAAGAACATTAAGTAACTAAAATAATACATACAAAGTAACAAAAGCAAATGAGCAATTCAGACTCCACTAAAACCTGACAACATGGACCAGGTGTACTGGTAGGGTACGCGTCCTCTCCTTTTTAGAAACACCCGCCGAGTTGTTCATAAAAAGTCAAGGCCGGGGTAGAAGAAAGAGGAAAGGAAAACTATGACACGATGAACAAATCAGTTTTCATGGTGCAGATGGATACACCATAACGATCCACGAGTTTATGATGGCGACCATAAAACTTCCGTAGTGAAGAATTCAATCTTGTAGCAGCATAACCCTGTTTCAGAAGCCTAACTGTAAGAGACCTAGCGCGATATAAAATTCTGCGTAGTTACGACAAGCTCTGGCATAACGTATGAGTTGTGATATGAAAACTCCATACGCAAGTGCTGAAGGGATGAAGATATGCGATATGGTTTAATTGTTATTTGTAATCAAATCAATAGTTTAAGAAGAGACTTATTTTTGACTGTTTGTCAATCATATAGTACCTTATACTTACATATCAGAATGTTCAACTGAAATAAAATATGATAGCAATTCCTTTACAGGTTTTACATATATAAGTAAATTGAAAAGATAAAAACGAAATAACGCAACAAACAAACAAACAAACAAACATACAACAAACAGGTAAATACACATATAACCTTAACAAAAAAAAAACAAAAAACAAAACAAAAAACAAAACAAAAACAAAACAAAAAAAAACAACAAAAAACAAAAAGCATCATTACTGTTTCTGGCTCATACTTATGCTGTAAGTACATTTACTAGCATGCATACTAAATGAGTCTAAATACTGTTTGTATTAGTTATTTTATAACCCCAAGTTCAAGTCGCATGCTCTCTGAGTACAATTTGTATAATACAGAAAACATCTTCAAATCTCAATTTTAGCCTTATCAAACATTTTTTTATGTGAAACGTATGGATTTAAGGTACATACACAAAACTTTCATACAAAAAAAAATTATCCTTCATATCAGTTATTCCTACTGATTTGAGATAATTTATCAAAGAAAATGTAAGTAATGTAGAAATACACACTGTTGAAGATTCGTTTTGAAAACCGGCTATTGATAATAAATGTAGTCAATTAGTGGAATTACAAAGTAACCTTTTGAATGAGATTTTTAAATGGAAATGTAAGTTTAATACTGAAATGATTGGAAACATGTTCACTGCAGAATAAGAAGTGTTGTAGTAATGCTTATTTTGCCAATTTTCAATACAAATGTTAATTGAAAGAAACAAAACGTTTGAAAGACAGTCTTTCTTCTTTCTTGTTTTGTAATTTGATTTTAAAGTCACCAAATTTAAATTGTGAAATGACATCATAAATATGGGTATTTTGATTGAATTCATCTCAAAAATATTTAAAAACGTCATTTTTAGTCTTTTATTGTTAAAATCTGATGCCTCGTTATCCTTCCACCAAAACAATTACATACGTATTGTACACTACATATGAAAATAGTTTGCTCGTTGAAAAAAGGTGGAGGTTTAAAAAAAACAATGTATAATTATTGATTTTCGAAGATTTATCACCATTTTTAACAAAATACCCATTATTATGACGTCATAACAACGTCACATTGTGGGTTTTAGAAAACTGATTTTTACAAAAGTGATGTTATAACACCAACATTCTAGATAAAACAAACAAATATTTTACGGAAATTCGGGACCGACTGTGGCCGTTGCCGTTAAAGCCCTCACCTCGAGAAAATATGGCCCCTATAAGATTTATTTCCGATATTTGATAATAAAAAGATAATGTGTGTAATTTACTTTACAATACAAGACAGTATCTTACTTTTTCCCATGTCTAATCGTCCATTTAGGCGTATGAATCATGGAATGATTGGTACAACAGTGTCATTGAGCGCATGATAAAGTAAGTGGGGGCGCGAAATCGTGAAAAGTGTATAATATAGTGAGTAAAATGCATATGTTGACAAAACCACTTTATGGGCAGTGGTATATGGTCATGTTGTAAAATACTGACTATATTAAAAAAAAAAAAAAAAAAAAAAAAAACAACAACAACTTTTAAATCTAACTTAATTATTTATACCTATATTGTCTGCAACGTTATAGTACCCTTCAACAATAGAATTTCTATTTTCCTCTGGTTTGTCTTGAATATTGGCGTATTCAACATCAGGAATATAATTTCTATCCCTCAAATCAGGGTTTGAACGGCCTTGAACGTCATCGTATCCATAATCTGGCATAGAATTTCTACTCCTTAAATTTGTCCTTATTGTAGGCCTTAAAAAGAAAGAATAGAATAATCATTAATATATCTGATTAGATTATTTCATAATGGAAATTTTGAGTCATTTTGGTTTTGTATGAAGAAACTAAAGGCTGTTAAGAGCCCAAATCGCTATCCTGGCTTGAAAAGCAAAATTATATTGTTATATTAAAGCGGTCATGTTTTGCCTTGGGTGAAAATTCCTAACACTCAAACCTAAGTAGCAATCAAATCAATTTTCATTGAATTCTGTCCGGGTAGTTTCTGAAGAGAAATTTGTTTGAAAGTAATAACATAAAAGCGGCTGTAAAGGGGCAATAGCTCTAACGAACACAACTGAACAGATTTACATGAAAATGTGACCACATATAGATATCATCATGGTAAACACTTTTACTCTTGTCATAATTTTGTAAAACCTTACGGTTTTAGAGATATATGCGAAATACTTCTGTCTGACCCTATGTTCAGTTTTGATAACAGTGGCCCTTTTTTTCGACTGATCAAGATTCCCCACATTAGTTCTATGCACAATACCCAAAGGAGCATTTATACCTAATTTGGTTCTAATTGGTTCAGTAGTATTTGAAATACATTTCCGTAAAATTATATCTTATAAGGAAGAGTGTATTTTGTACAGTTTGAATTTTAAACTGAGGATAATAGAAGATGGCTCCAATTTAATGCACAAAAAAGTACCTACTAAAGATGTTTTAGAGGTTTTTTTATACAATTTGGATCAAATTGATTAGAAAAGGAAATATAAAAGTAAAAGACAGTTACAATCTTCGTGCTCTTAACTTGTTTTCATCTTACATTTTTGGAGGCAAATACGTACATTATTGAAATCACATAATTAAGAACAGTTTTGATATAGTAATAAGTCAATGTTTTGTCATTTTAAGCAAAGAACACATAGTGATCAAAATACATTGATAAAATTTAAGATTAAAAAAATGAACAGAAATTAAAAAAAAAACAAATTTAATGTAAAAACAGAATACTTATATGTAATTAACTGTCCGTCTTTTGCCTACACAAAATAATAAATAATAATAAAATTTGCGATTCGAGATTACATTTAAAACCATGTTTGATCGAAAAAATTTGGAATTGCGTTAGGGTTTTATTTGCATAATATCGGACATTCCTCTGCATTGAAATAATCCAGGGTAAATGTTGTAACTTAAATTATGCGTTTCAATTTTTTTTTATTTTGTCTGTGTATTAAATCATACGATTCTTATATGTCAAGTTATTTCTGCTGTTACTTCTAAGGTGACGTCATAATTTACAAATAATCCTTTTTTTACTACCTATGTTGTACAATTCATGTAACCTAGGTATTGCTTCGCCTTATAAATATGACAAGAAAAGTTAAAATGGAAATGGAACTTTTCTAAAATTCTGTTTTCCGCGTGGGATTTTTTAAAGAAAATTATCCATCCAAATTTTAGTATTCAGTCATTGTGTAGTGCATCTTGATTGCCCATGCATAAACAATATTTAATATATTATGGCTTAAGAAGACATCGTCTTCAGAGGACAACGGCAATGACTGGAAACAAACTAGTTTCTAGACAAAATCCTATATGTATTTTATTTTGATTTGGAAACTAGAAATAAAGGTTTGAAAAAAGTTCAAAGATAGCCTCTTGTGTAACTTTTTTTCAAATATCGATGCAATAATATCAATATAACTATTGTAAAATAACAAACCTGAAATAAGTCTGTATATCAGCAAAACAATAATAAATAACAATACGACAGATACAGCAACAGGAACTCCAACATAAAGCTCAATCATTGATTTACTATTGGTGTCAACTCGATTCGTGCCTACAATTTATTGATATATGTTAAATTGATCTTAATTCTGTCTAAACGGAACCCTATCATATTGTAGATGTTGTTCGGTTTAGACATGTTTCTTGCGTCGATTTCACAAAAAGTCGTAAGTGTGAAATTGGTCGTTAATTATGACGTCACTATGCTATTTTGGGTTGTGACGTCATTACTTACGATCAACTTTACACTTACGACTTTTTGTGACGTCTGGTTTTTGGTGCCTGGTATGATTCTGTTGATAGTTATGACTTTTCCACCTAATATACAACGCTCCCACATTAACTTATTTAAGACAGAATGTCATATCTAATTAAATGGTCCTTTGATAAATCTGCCTCTCACTTAATTTCTTGTAATTATTATAATGCATTTTTCATTCATTGAATACGGGATAAATACATCATTAGGGCATGTTAAGATATGATCAATTGCTTTGAAATTTTAATGAATATTTTTTCATTTGATTTCGTAATACTCTATGCAGGCAAGTTCTGGGACTAATAATGCTCCTTTATACCCGATTTGTTTCTATACTGTAGTGGATCGCAGTTGATGGCTAAACTCTTTTAGGTCCATCAAAACATTATATGTTACATAAATTAAATAATACTTTTAGACATCCTGCAGATCTTTTGGACACAAATACACAAATAATTCTAACTTCGAAAACTTTGTTCAAAACCATCACCCAAAAAAACCTAAGCTGACTAAGTCGAACAAAAAAGTTCTTGTACAACTTTTTCGATGCAGATATTTCACTAGACAATGGCAACTTCCATACAAAAATTAATGACAAAGGAGGTTATTTTGATATTCCTATTGTTAATTTCTGATTCCCAAATGGTAGTACTCCTGAAACACGCTTCTATTGTATTTATATTTCGCATATTGTCCGTTTTGCATGTATTTGAATAAAATATCCGATTTTATTGAACGCAATACGTTCCTTCCAGAAAAGCATTTGTATCAGATATATCGATATCACAAACTTCAAAAAGCATTTACAAAGTTTTTGCCCTTACAAAATTAAAGTCGATGGGTTTACCTACTGCCCTTAATACATTAATTATTATAGGAAACGATTTTCGAATTTTTGTCTGTTCTTTGAACCTTGATGTAACAAATAGGATATCTTACAAATGTACCCTACGTAAAACCTAAGTTATTTTTTTACTATACATCGAATTTTATTTAGTTCTTGTCGTTACTACTCAATATTCCGGACTACTGGAATTGTGATGACCGACTCCTTCTAATGCTGGTAGTTCTTTATGGTATTTCTTTGATATGTTCTAAGCTAGCTTTCAGTACCTTCATGCGTCCTTTTAAGTGGACATTTCATTTTGTCTTTATCACGCCTAGCGTGCAAAGAGGGGTATATAATGAAAAGAATATCCATCCTACCTTCCGTATTTCGTACCTTTCCCCTCTCCACTGAATGAAATTAAACGAAGCTTTCATATTATAACCATCGGCGATATGAACCTCTTATTTTGGAATGAACTGTTTTTGTTTTTTTTTTTCATATTTAAACGCAGACTTTGCCTTTTATGCCTAAAGGGTACATATCCCTCGTATCCATAACTCCTCCTCAGGCATGCATGGAATATGATGGATGATAGTTTCACAGAATATTTACTACATATACATATTTATGGTAAATATTCGGATGTCAAAAGGTGTACGTTACCAAAAGGGAGTAGGGATGTTAATAAAGTGAGCACTGTCTTTCTGATTTTTTACCCGTTTTATATATAGTATAGTTTATATAGTTTTTGGTAATATAATCTTACTTTTTTCAACTCCCTTAATTTTTCTATGTAATACTGTCGTTATTTGTCAACATGTTTAATTGTTTTACAACCTAGTACCATGTACAATAATATATACATACACTTAGTTGAAACATTTTCGATGATTGACGGAGGACTCTGACCATACATATTCTCAGCATAAACCTGAATTTCATAAAATGTTCCATCCTTTAAATCTGATAATTGGAAAACGTGTAAACCATTTGGTGTCGTTATGTAGTCTTTTTGGACTCGTTCGGCTCTCCAATCACCAGAGCCTTTTATTCTGTACTGTATCACAAATGTTTGTTCATTTCCGTAATCAAATGCTGGCTTCCATTGTAGTGTAACTGTAGATTCTGTAACACCAATTTCGGTGAAGTTAGTAGGTACTCCAGGTGCTGGTTTTCCATGTAGGGTAACTGCAGATTCTGTGATATCAATTTTGGTGAAGTTTGCAGGTACCTCAGAGTCTGCTTTTCCTTGTGGAGTAACTGTAGATTCTGTGACATCATTTTCTGTGAAGTAAGAAGCAGGTACCGCAGAGGCTGGATTCCCCTTTGGAGGAGTAACTGTAGATTCTGTTACTTCAATTTCGGTGAAATTAGCAGGAACCGCAGAGGCTGAATTCCCCTGCGGAGTAACTGTAGATTCTGTGACATCAATTTCGGTGAAGTTAATAGGTACCTTCGATGTTGGTTTGACATGTGGGATAAATGTAGATTCTGTGTCATCAGTTTCGGTGAAGTTAATAAGCACCTCAGATGCTGCTTCACCCTCTGGGGCAACTGTAGATTCTGTGAAATTAGTTTTGGTTAAGTTAGTAGGCACCTCAGGTTACTCTTTGTATTTGAAAAAATAAAACAAAAGATTTAAAAAAAACGTTGATGACTTACATTTTACAGTTAATTAGCATGATTATCAGTACATGATAAAGATTTCATACCATGACGTCACAGAAACCATTTAACAAATCTAAGTGGCACCTTTTCAAAATAGAATTTTGTTATAAAAATAAAAATTATCTGAGACGAGTACTTGCAAACGGTTTTTAATAACATGACTAATAATTTCATAGGATTTTCCAATAATTTTTCGTTAAATTCAAAAGATAATGTTGGCAATTCGTTAAAAGTTACAATTATGTATATAGTATTATCTTTTACCTGCAGCAATACAGTAATTTGATGATCTATTGCTTTACCCAATCCATTAGACAATACTAAAGTATAATTGCCAAAGTCTTCGTCTTCGAGATTTTTAATTGAGAGCGTAATAACATAACCATCAACGTGTACTTTTGTGCCGTAAAATGTGTCAGTCAAAACATCAACAACATCTGAGATGGTGTATTTACTTGACTGGGGTAATAGATTTCCATTTCTCATCCATATTTTAAAATTATATTTTGGTACACTATACACGTTTACAGATAAGTCTATACTTTGTCCATGCTTGCTATAAATGACTTGACTAAATCCCATTAGGACACGTGGTTGTGCTGTAATAGATATTTTACATTTATGTATAATTTTAAAACATTTTGTGAGGTGAGGGTTTGTGACGGTGGAACAAATAAGTTTTGCAATTGTGAAAAAAAGTAATCAAGAAAACCATGATTCTAGTGGAAATCAAAAGAATGTAAACCAGGAGTAAGACCAGACTGTAAAAACTGTCCCACACAACAAAAAGCATACAACAACCAAAGTAATACGTACAAATCAACAAAAGTAAACAAAGAACTCGGACCCCACTAAAAAAACTGTGATCATGGGTCAAATGCACCGATAGGGTATATTAAAACTTAAATCTGCATTACAAAGCAATTTTTGTAAAAAGCTTTTCTTGTAGAAAAAAAATATGATTATACGCTTTTTTTTTATAGTGCTTTGTTTTGTATTATAAAAATATATTTACAAAGGAGAATGCAAAACTATGATCTACAAGGGTGAGATTAACACTTAATTTAATGGTATAAAAAATTTACATACCTAAACTTACAACATAACCCGAACCTGTTTTGTTAAGTTTTCCATTTTCATCTTTGATTCCGTTACTTGCTGTACAGATATATTCCCCTGCATCCTGATAGCGGTCCCTCTCTTCCTGTTGTGGGAGAACTAAAATCGTGCTTCCATTTAATTCGCGGATCAGTTCATCAAACTGAGACATATGCTGCCATTTTAGGACAGAGCTGCTTGGATTGCTATCCATAACACATTCTATGCTTCTTGTGGTCTGAGCTAAGAAAAACGTCTTGTTATCAACTGTCACATCGGGTGCATCTACGATATATAATTTAAGCTTTTTTCAATAGTTTATATTGTCTGACAGTCATTCGTGGAGTACCAATTGTCATGGCTTTCGTTGGTTTTGTAACCCTAGGGAAATTTCGCATTCGTTTGTATGATAGTGTTGTTAAATACACGAATTCAAGAATCTACGAAATGATATTTTTTTCCTTAACCACGATAATGTGTAACCACAAATAAAAGTACTTTTACAGTACGTAACATTTCTTAAATAACGTTTGTTTTGCATCATTTGTTAACTTTCACTTAACACACAGTACTAATCAACATGACTTTTTCTAATTTTCAACAAAATGTGAAAAGTCTTAAAAGATCAAAAGCAATTCGAAGAAATGTACGAACACCAAACTGAATATATTGCTATAATTAAATATAATGTTCCTATAAAAATGTAAAGTATATGTTTTAGTAAATAGAAATGAATGAGTTGGACAACCAATTTCATCTTTATAGTGTATTCAAATACCCCTTTGTGTAATTTGAAGTGTTAATAACTTACATTTGACATTCACAACTGTTGAATTTACAATATAAACATTTCCCGACACCATGTTTTTAAATCAACAAGCTATACTTTGTTGATTGTATATCTTATTGATTTTATAGAGAAGTGTGGATGTTGCTGTATAGGTTCCATCATAATCTTTAAATGATGATACTTGTGTAGAACTGGACGTGATGTCATCATTACCATCACCAGATTCTTTCTGTGGGACTTGGGCGACTTCCGGAAGATGTACACTGAAGAATAATTGTCTTAGTGTCCTCTGTATCAACATTATCAAGACTAAATATTGGTGGCAATGGCTTATCTGCAATAACAGAAGACCCTCGAATTTGTAATCTAAAGTATGTGGGTGGATTGTTGCTTAAAGTGGAAAACACATGCAAAATGATTGTTTGGATGATGTAAAGCATTACAACGTTCTTATCATAATTAACAATTTACAATTATGAGTTGTTTGGTACATGTATGCTATGTATCGTAGTAAGAGGTACTTGTTTTTTCATGCTTTATTACTTGTTTTTTCATGTCGTTCATCAAAAATATTTTGCAGACAATAGGAGTACACCATGAGTATTTCTTCCAATACCATCTACTTGAATACTTACAGTACAGTATAATCACTGTTGAGTTGGTTACCGGAGTGTCATGAATATTAGAATATGAAGCCAGGCATGTAACATTTGCACCGTCATATGACCTGCTTATTGAAGGTACATTAATTTCTATAAAATATCGGCTGTATGTTGTGATTATTTTCCCCATCATCCTAAGCTAGTCCGGCTCCATTTGCTGTACATTTGATGGTTAAATTTTGATATTCTGGTATATAAAGCTTGCCGTTTAGTGTATTGGAGAATGTTACACTCGATGGACCCACTGTAATAAATATCAGTACATAGAACTTAGACAAATCTTTCTTAACCATAAAACTCTCTTCACATTGATTTTTTTCAGATATGTAGAAATAAGAAAGGTAAATAGTTCTCAGCATTTTAGAATATAAATAATAGAGAAAACAGATGAAAATATAATATTGGTAAAATTAAATAAAGGTGCCTTTTCGTTAATACCTTCACTTCTTCTAATTGCAAAAAGAAACACAAAACAAGATAAAAAAGACTTACTTAAAATACAAACAAATTAATTCAATACCACGAAAAACTAATTTTCAAGAAAGGAGTTTCAAAAAATGTTAAAAACATTACCCCTACTCCTAGGAAACTAGTCTCAGTATCAAACAGAATTCTCATTCAAAGCATACTGACATCTTAGACATTTATATTTAAATTATGATGTTCGAAATCTATCTTATCAATTAAGGCGCTTAGAGTATCCTTTTGGGGTAACAATTAGTATAAAATCGTAAAAAGGAGAATTTTCTTTTATATCGCCCGATATTGTATATTTTTAGATTACCGTAATTTAAACAAGCTTTTGTGTGGTACAGTGCATTAATTTAGTGTCTTAGCTTTAAAATGAACTCAAGTATTATTTATTTGAACTTTTCGAAGTCAAGTTAGGTGGAAAATTGCCACTCCAACTCATGAAAAAAAAATGCCTCCCCGGCTTAAATATGCCGTTTTGTAGGAGTTGAACTTCTGCATCTTATAAACAAAGGTAGGGAGATATATTACATGCATCATTATAATAATGTAAAAAAATCCTAATTTTATTAGTAATGTCCTATGTTTTTGGCTTTAAATGGACATTGTTTTTACATTCGCCTATTGAGTCGAATTTGGTAGAAACTGATTTATGGTTTTATACTGTAAAAAAGGATTAAAAATTATTAAACTCAAATAGGTATGTTGAAATTCGTCTCCGAACATTAAAATACCTGAAATGCTTCTATAATACTGTATTATGAACATAAAAAAAATATTTGTAGTAATCAACTCGTGATTCGGCTCCCATGGCTTCATTAAAATGTCGCCTGTTGCCCCATTTTTGACCTCGATTTAAATGACGAGCATTTCGGAACAGAAATTGATGTGAAAGTCATCTTGAGTAAAAGCATGAAAACTATGTTCTTGTGCATTACCTATCACAGAAAGGTTATATACAGCAACATGGTCACTAACATTACATTCATATAGCCTTTCGTCAGTCTTCTTTATATCATATATCGTCAGATGATACAATCCTCTGGTGTGATTACCAGTAATATCCATTCTCGGTCGTAGTTCTGTTGGTACGCTATCCAAAAGTTGTTCATTTTCTGATAAATCTATTCTTGGATCACCCGGTAATACCCATCGTATTATGTTCCATTGTGTATACCATGGACAGGTTAATTCTATTTGAGTTCCAGCCATCACTTTATTATAGCTTATTGCAGATATAAAAGTTAAATCTAAAACATAATTAGGAATGACTGAGTAATATGTTTAACTAAAATTTAACGAAAATTCATCAAGTCAACCAAATAGCATTTTTATACTGTTATTTCATAATTGTCACTTGTGTGTTATTTCAGTGTACCAACAAGTTGGCATTATCGAGTTATGTAGAAGTCTATTCACACACAAGGTATGTGGTTTCAGTTCTTTCAATGAAAGCATCTCATATAACATTCTTGATAATCGATTGAGTACGGAAAATAATAATAAATGTAAAAGAAACTGCAAAAGCAGAAATTCCCTCGGCTTCGTTTTGACGACTTGATAATATTAACACAGTTATTTTGTTTTATTTTAAGACTATTGTCAAGTCACATATATCATTAAGTTTAATTATTGTAGATTTAATACACCAATAGCCATTCATTAGGGGAATGTATTAACTAAAGTGGTACATATAAATCTGTTCAGTTAAATTTTTATGGAACTCACCATGGAAAAGGAGAATTAAAAAAATCCTATGAAATGAAACGACTTCTACCATCATTAGATTGATGTTTTGCATTCATAACGTATAATGACCCCTATGTTAAAGTTCCTTATTTTTAAAGTTCTTAAATGATATACTGGAATTCACAAACAGTCTGTGTGTTACTTAAAGGTAGCCCATATTCATTAAATGACAATTCATTGTACAGCTAATATGACTATACTTTGGACATATATCAAACCATTGTATTTTGTAAAAATCATATCATGGATGACATGACGACATTCTATTTTTGTATTGTATGTATACCATCAGTCATTGCTTGTATAAATCACTTAGATATAGGAGAAAATAAAAAAGAAGTGATGATTTGATATCTGGCTGATAATTTATCATGACAGTCATTCAAGATTTGAAAATTTTCCCATATACAACATTTTCAACATCCAACTGTAATCAATATCAACGTCAACGAACTGGTCAAGCAAGTCAAAACTTGACGGAAGTAAGAAACTAAAGGAAAACCTAACAGTGAACATTTTAAATTTTCTACTAATTTTCTACACAGCCGTTCTTTGTCACGATGAATATAAAGGTACTTTAATAACACAATTAGTAATTGTGTTGAGTTTCATGCTGTCACTAATTCTATTAATAATTTTTTGAATATATGAAAAAAGTTGAAAAATGAACTAACCAGAGGGTGGGATTTAGATACTTTAAAATTAGCACGAGGAATGCATAATTTGCGCGAAAAATGACTTTGTACAGGCCAATTCCATAAGTAAACGAGGTCCGTGTTAAAATTCTTAAAATTTACTTTTTTTTTCTATACAATTGGTATGTAGTAAAATACGGAATAAAATAGAGAGTTTTAAGTTCAGGCGAAACATTGAAATACATTGAAGCAATTAAATTCGCATACTAATAAATTTAAATAATTATTTTGCAAGACATTTTGCTTTTTTTGCATGCTGTTGCTAGATTCGAGTTTAGGTATCAAGAGCAATGTCTTTGCACGCTTAATACGTCATGCTTGTTCTCGCTGCTGTAAAGCAAATAAATTGTGTGAAAGTGCATCAGATATTTTCACTTTTAATACAACGTCATTACGTGCTTTCATGAAAGAACATAGTTTCATCCTGCAAATAATGAAGAGGTTCATTCGTACATTTAAGTCCTTTCAATCTGATATTCATTGTTGAAAAGTTTAACCTTAAAATAATGTCTATTAGTCCATGGGCTGGGAGGGTCCACCGTGCACCACCACTCATCAACTTCATGGTGATTTTAGGTTCTTTATACTCCTCCCCATTACCGAATCAATTTGTCGCCAAAGAATATTCTCGGATTCTTTTTCAGTATAAGCCTATATTTGTACCGCACTGAATCAAAAAGCCAAGATTTTGGTGACTTAATTGTTTGAGCGTCCTAGCCTTCCTGGGATAGCATGTGTGAACAAACTAAGCAAAAGGTATCATCGTATAGCCCAATGTCTAAGCTTTACAACTGTACCATGAAAGTTGCAGTAACACTTAGGGTTTAGCGGTAAAAATGAACAAAATGTACCCCTACCCCGCCGAAAAATCGCTTAAATTGACATATTTTTCAATGTCAAAACCCCCAGAGTATTTATGCTTCAGTAAAAAAATGGCTTATTTGGTATTTTCTGTTTAGTATTATCTCAATTTATACTTCGGGGTTCTTTTTATGAATTCTGGTGATTTTCGTAGTCAAAAGTTATCAAAATGCGAAAAATGGGATTTTCGATTTTTCGGTCTAAAGTCACATAAATTCAACTATACAGGTTATTATTCAAATAAAACGTCTCAAATTTGGTATAATTCGATAGATGATTTAATTTGCTACATAAATAAACCACGAAAAACTAATATGCAAGAAAAAATTTTCAAAAAATGCTAAAAGTATTACCCCTACCCCTAGCAAACTGGAAAAAGTATCAAACAGAAGTCTCATTCACAGCATATTGACATTTTTAGCATTCATAATTAAGATAATGATGTATCTAACATATTTGATCAATTCAGGCGCTTATATTTTCCTTTTTTGGGGTGACATCACAATAATATAGAAAAAATGGGAATTTTCAGAATTTTAGAATTTTCTACTATATCACCCGATAATGTCATTTTTGTTTTCAGAATACTGTAGTTTTAACAAGCTTTTGTGTGATACGGTTCATTAATATAAAGTCTTAGCTTTAAAATGAGCCCAAGTAATAAATATTGGAACTTTTCAAGTCAAGTTAGGTGGAAAATTGCCACCTCTGCCCATGATAAAATATGCCTCAACATGAACTAAAATGTTAATTTTTGTCATATAAACGGTATGCAATAAACATGTTGGATATTATTGTTTTAATTATCGATGTATTCAACATATTTGCCCCTTTCAGGGGCGTATTTTTCAGTTTTAATGTGACAAAAATGAGTTTTTCATAAAAAGGGGAATTATCGGAATTTCACATTTTCTTCAATTTCACCTATAATTAGCAATGTCTTTTAAATACAGTACTTCAAACAAGCTTTTGTATATGCAAACACAATTAATATAGTGTCTTAGCTTTCTAATGAGCCCAAATAATAAATATTTGAATTTTCCAAGTCGAAATAGGTTGAAAAGTGCCATCCCTACCCATGATAAAAAATGCCTTAACATGAACTAAAATGTTAACTTTTGGCATATAAACGGTGTACAATAGACATGTTGCGTTCTAGTATTTTAAGTATCGATGTATTTAACATACCTGCTCATTTCAGCTCGTATTTTTCAGTTTCAATATGACAATGACGAGTTTTTCATAATAAGGGAAATTTTCGGATTTTCATATTTTCTTCCATTTCAACTGTAATTTGGCATTTTTTTCAAGTACCCTACTTCAAACAAACTTTTGCATGTACAAACAAATCTATGTAGCATCTACGCTTTCTAATGAGCCAAGGCATTGCATACTTTAACGTTTTCCAAGCCGAAAGAATGGTACCCCATACCCACTAAATTTTCATTGAATAACCCAGAATTCGGATGTGGTAGATTAGCATTTTTTAAATTTTTTAAATGGGGTTGGGTATGTACATGCCAATTATTCATCGTAGTTGCTTCTTTGAAATCTTATTTATATAAAATAATGATAGCAAACAAAATGAAATCATATGAAAACTGTGATGTGATATTTTAAACATAAATTATACAATTTATGTGCTAAATTGGGAAATAATATGTTTTATTCTTAAATTTTTCCTTTTTGTAATATTTTGTCGTCTTCGGGACAATTCAAGCATAATTTTGCATGACAATGTGATAGGAAATCTCCATAATAAATTCCAGGCAGACATTGCGTACAGTTCGTGTATGCTATAAACACTCATTTTCATTCACATGGGGGCAGATTTTAGTTGGTAGGGGTACCATTCTTTCGCCAAAATGGCCTCAAATACGTTTACTTGTGCATTACCTTGGCTCATTAGAAAGGTAAGATGCTACGAGAATGTGTTTGAATATACAAAAGCTTATTTGAAATAGGGTACTTAAAAAAACATTGCCCATTACAGGCGAAATGGAAGAAAATATTAATATCCGAAAATTCCCAATTTTTTATGAACAACTCATTATTGTCACATTGAAAACTACAAAATACTCCCCTGAAATGAAAAAAATATGTTGGATCGATCGATAATTAAACAATAGTACCCAACATGTCCACTGTACACCGTTTATATATTAATTATTAACATTTATGTTCATGTTGAGGCATTTTTTATGGCTTGGGTGGCAGTTTTTCAGTTATATTGACTTAGAAAAATTCAAATATTTATTATTTGGGCTCATTTTGAAGCTAAAACACTATGTGAATGTATTCTATCACACAAAAGCTTGACTGAACTACGGGATTCTGACAAAGGGAAATAACAGGTGATATTGAAGAAATTTTTTAAATTCTGAAAATTCCCCTTTTTCCAAATTAAAGTAATTGTCACCCGAAAAAGAAACTCTAAGCATCTGAATTGACCAGATATATTGGATACATCATTAACTTAATTATGAATACCTGAAATATGAGTTCTACGGTGTCAGTATGCTGTGAATAAGAATTCTGTTTGATACTGAGGCCAGTTTGCTAGGGGTAGGTGTAGTATTTTTAACAGTTTTTCTTTTAATTCATTCTAGAAAATTAGTTTTTTCTGATTTATTTATTTAGGAAATTAAATCATCTCCCGCATGATACCAAATTTGAGACGTTTTATTTGAGTAATAACTTGTAGAGTCGAATGTATGTGTCTTTTGACCGAAAAATCAAAAATCCCATTTTTCGCATTTTTTTATAACTTCTGACTACGAAAATCGCCAAAATTCATCAAAAGAACCCCCGAAGTATAAATTGTGATAATACTAAACAGAAAATACCAAATAAGCCATTTTTTTTACCGAAGCATAAATATTTAATAGGTCAATTTAAGCTGTCTTTCGACGGGGTAGGGGTACATTTTGTTCATTTTACCGCACAACCCTTAGTATCACCACAACTTTCATGTTACCATTGTAAAGCCATATCATGATACATACATATATCATTTTACTTCGTTCTGTAGAAAGAAGAATTTCGTAGAATCAAAAACCTTTGAATATCGATATTTGCCTCAACGAGGTATAAAAAGTAGCCAAGAGATACAAAAATGCTTCAGTTTATTTTTTTTGGCGACAAAATGATTCGTAAATATGAGGTATAAGGGTACCTGAAAATCATATTTTAGTTTATGGTGGGGGGGTGTGCATGGTGGTTTATCTCAGCCTACGTACTAAATGATTTCATGGTACTTCATTGAAATTGATTTGTCATATAATTCACTTTTTAATATAAGCAGACACAATGTATAATTATATGATATTTAAATTATATTTCTACTCCTCATAGTAAATTTAAGATTTTCGAAATGTTAATCAAGTCAACTCAAAAACAAACTGACAAAATAAATATTACACCACCGTAGCAGCTGGTACCGCAATTGTTCTGAATCGGTTCCAGCGTTTCAAACGCGTGAATATACAAATGATGATTAAATAGTATTTGCATGTCGTAATCGGTAAATTAGTGGTTACATCAGTACCATGAACAATATACAACAACAACAAAAAAAAAAAAAAAAAAAAAAAAAAAAAAAAAAAAAAAAAAAAAAAAAAAAAAAAGGTGTATGTTCCTCAGATATTATGGCGTTTTAGGAAATTAGATTATTTAGTATTTACTCTATTGAATCAATTGAATTAATTGTGAAATATAAACGCCATATGCAAGAGATGAAGGTATAATGCTGCATAGGTAAAGAACATTTATGAAATTAAAATCGTCTCTTAAATCATAAATCTAAGTACTAAGATGACCACTGTTGTCAAATTCGAGATGTAGGTCCAACAAATATGTAAGACAAGCTGTTCCTGTAGTCCCATTTAGCTCGAGCTCTGGTGAATATATTGAAGGTAATCATTTTGTACACAGGAAGACCCTAGTGAGAATACTTCCGTATCAATAATAATATTAATCAGTAACAATTTTCAGATTTATAATGAAAAGTAAACTTTACAAGTAAACTTTACAGGCACAATTTAGTCAAGGTAACAAAATGCAAAAAAAAGTGATTCGTCTTGTCATGTCAATTAGTTCATGGTATAACATGATAATGAGCCCCATATTCAAGTATCAAATCCTTTACATCTATTTACTCTACTTTTATAGAAATGAGTTACTAAGAAGAACTCTGCAAGAAACAACCTTTTTTGTCGAAACTTATTGCCATTTTCCTTCACAAAGCTAAGGTGACTTGACTATGGACCATAGAATAAATGTGCGAGTTGTGTTTAATCATTTGCTAACATCTTCAACTTTTTATTTCAAATGCGTCTTATAGATTCATTCAAACGCTCATAACAGTTTAGCAAGTTAATATTTATTTCTTCATTCAGGTGGCACGGTAAAACATAAATTTGGTAGTAATTTTATCTGTTCGAATATATATAGTTAAGAAATGATTTGACCGTCTGTTTGTTTATTTTTGTTTATCAATAATCGTAAATGAAAATTGAATTATGATGGCATTTCTTTTCATTTTGTTTCAGTTATTTTAAATATGATTGTTTGCTTTATTCTACTGGTTTATGTTAATCAAGTAAAACTAACAATGAACTTCAAATTCAGCAATTTTACTTGAATATTTGTCATATAATATAATTTGTCATATATCAAACATACAAAGATATGCATTGGCTGTTAATTTAGTAATTGAGCTATCTTCCTTGCAATTTGATGGCATTTTCCTCGTCTTGTATTTTGGCCATCAAGTTTATCATTTTTTTCCAAGCTGATTTGTGTTCAGACGTCACTTTTCTTGGCATTTTATCCTCCAATAACTCAAACAAAGCAGGCTCTACGAACTGCAAATAAATAATTTTATCAATGATTTGACCGTGTGTTTTTGAATATTCAGTCACAAGTAATATTTGACATAGATATCAGAATGTTGTCATCCGATTTGATTATGTCTGTCTTATAAAATAATAGCAAATGAGCCCTTTACTCGACATTAAGGTCTTTGGCAAAACACGTAAGGGTAACCTAACTTAATCGCTGTTATTTTCAATGGGTGTCATCCTGGTTTGCCCACTTTTAATTACTTGTATAAATAAACATAAGGGGTTATGTTGTTTTAACAATTAAAGTCTGTTTCTGAATTGTAGTATATATTTACCTGTATTTTACCTGTAAAATCTTGTAAAAAATCTTATAATTTACTATTGAATGAAGTGAAATATAAGCATTTTAGTAATAAATCTTTTGCAGACTCTTTAGAAATATGCTCAATTTTAATTTGTAAAACTTATACAATTTTGATGAAATACCTTAAAAATCCTAAAGTAAGTATGATTTTGATGAAATATTTTTGAATATGTTCTTGTTTTATTATGATCTATATATATTGTAGTGCTTCATATATTTTGTTTTTAACATATGTGTCTTTAATTTTGTTTCCATAATATAAATATGCATTATATGTGCTATTATTTGTCTGATATGCAATATATTAGTTAAGATTACTTTCAATGTTGTTGCAGTCAAAATCAATTGTTAAAATTAATTGTAATTTAAACAAAAGATCCTCTATATACATATACAAAGAAACATACATATATAACACCTTTCTATTTAGAACAGACTATAAAATTTTATGGTCAGTAAACCCTTTGTCTTTTTTGTTTATTTAACTAATTGGTAAAATTAAATGTGGGCAAACCAGGATTAAACCTTTTCAATGTCAATTAAAATTTTGGGTTGATTTCCTATACTTTCTTCGTTTATAACATATTTCCGATAAAGGTAAAGTGCATCCTTGTTAAAACATTTTAAAGCATAAAGGTGTATGTGGAAAGATAAAGCTTTGATAGAATAAATCAGGTTTGATAATCGCTATCTATCATTTAAATACAATTTACTGAAGACTAGATTGATTGGAGGTCTTTAGATTGGCAATTCAATTATATCAACAGTTTGTCTTCTGGAGAAGCTTATTTTACCCATTTGTTCTTGATTTCTTTTATTGCATTTATTTGAAATGTTTTGCATTTAAACGCAATAATTTTTTGGGGGTTAAAACAAGCGGCCACATTAGCTTCCGTTGCCTCCCCTTGAATTCGTATATTTATCTTTGTCTTTTCATACATTTCAGGCAAAAAATAATGCAGGGTTGAATTTGTTTTTTAAATACAAAATAATAGTAAGAAACGACATTTGCAATATATTACCTCACGTTAAAAAATATAATGTTACTAACCATTTGTCACCCGAGAGAAACATGGTAATGTATACAGAGTTTTTACTTTTTTCGACACAAATTCGGTAAAACAGGAAAAATCATCAGGATATAGAAATGGTTGTGACCAGAACTGTAAAAAAGCGTTATAAGTACTGGCACAGGTTGTGATGAGCTGTTCTGAGATTCATATTGATCATTTATAATAATACGGGCGAGGTTTTTTCTATTATAAAAAAAATGTCAATATACCTTATAATCAGCCCCGGATATTCCTCTTTTTATATGATTCCTAGCATTTTTCCTTATCAGTTCAGATAATATTTCTAGATCTTCCACATTATCCACATATGATTGAATTGCATACAAAAATGGAATACCATGTGCATTTACACTCTTGTGAACAGCGAGTTTTTCCAGAGGCAGATCTTTGAATTCTTTGAATTTAGCAATGGCGCCCGGGTGATGTTTTAATAACCTACATGAAATGAATTCGATAACCATATAACCAATCGCAAGAACTCGTCAAGCATTCGCAGGATGAAAGAACTGTTTGGTTTGCTATTTTATATGATTGCAGGTAGTTTACGATAGTTTTTCGATGGATTACTGGATAAACACGAATTCAAGCGAGCACCTTCCGAATATATACAAATACTTTGCCATTGACAAGGAGGGCTAGGTTATCCTGCCATTTGGCGAAGAAGTCTAAAGAATATTTGGTATGATATTGATTAATTTCACTCGTACAACATGTCTTATGTTTAATTGAAGAATGCATGATGCTGTATGACTTAAATTAAATCATTACCATTAATAAACACTCGTAACTAAACCGCACATATTCGCAAAAACTCGTAGATTATTTCGTTTATCATCAGTGGAAGTTTTGACAAAATCGTAACAATACGTATTGTACCCACAACTATTCTTAACAATATAGTATGCTGTCGTAAATCAATCGTTTTACATGTAAACCGCAATAAATCGTAAACGCATCGTTCATACTCGTAGCATTTCAAAAGAACTCGCAAACCACTCGTTAAATTGGCTTATTCGCAAGAATTTGTGTTAATTTGTTAAGATTTGCAAGAAAGATTCGTGTATGTGAAGGGGATGTTAAGAAATGTATCTCCTAAAAAAGTTTCATAGAACTTCTAGCAGTATTGTCTTAAAATCCCTATATAGATTACACATTACTTGTTTAGATCAAGACAAGAAAATGATTAGGACATTGTATTTTATCACTTGGTCATAATGATAGAATACAGAAGTTATTTTTCTTAATAACATACTTGATTTGTCTCGCGTTTAAGCGAAATGTCGGATTTTTTCAAATGTGGAATTAATTATTACTTCCGGTTTCGGCGATTTCCGTTTTTAAGGTTGGTTCCGTAAAATTAAATAGTGCAGCATACGTACTTCATTAGGAAATCTGCTGCATTGTCCTTTTTCTTAGCCCATACATAACTCCAAGTTGTCCTTATTGCACTATGGTCGTCCTCAGAAAAAAGCAGTTTGCTTCCGTTAGGCTCTTCGCTATTGGCCATTCTTGTATTTTTCTTAATAGTCTGTTCTTATTAAAACACATTAGTATAAAATTTTAAAAAATCTAATAGAATAAGTCTGTTCATCGGTAATCTAATATTTGCATATTTGAATATTTTAATGTACTTTTAGCAAAAAAATCTAGTAAATGTTGCAGTGTCAAATGTATACTCAATACATGTAATATGTGACAGAAAATAGAATGCACTCGTCAGTGCAAAAGGATTTCGAAATAAATGGACGTGAGACAACTGGGGTGTAGTAGCCTGGTTTTGCTTTCAAACTTTTAACACATGTAAATTATTTTTTTCGTTTCTTTAAAAGTCCTTTCATTTCTTTTTATGTAACTTTGCAATGCCTAATTGAATTGGAAGATTGAAATATGCAAACCTATTTTCATAGTTTACGGGACAAATAGTTCACATGTAACAAAAATATTTAAAAAAGTAATCAAGGGAACCAAGGTTACATCGGTAATCAAAGGAATGTAATCCAGGGACAAAGACCAGACATGGCAAACAGACATACACAACAAAGAACATAAAGTAACTAAAATCATACATACAAAGTGACAACAGCAAACTCGGACTCCACTAAAATCTGGGAGCATGGACCAGGTGCATCTGTAGGGGTAAGCGTCCTGAAAACATAGGCATTGCCGAAGCCAGAGGAAAGATGTGTAAGATATGAATCATTTAATTGGTCGCTAGACGGAAAATGTCTTAAAAATGTATTAAGAAATTGACATCCAACTTTTGAAATATAAAATGTTTGAATCGTTTAATAACATGTGTTTTTCCATTCATAGGCTACAGTCTTGTGGAAAATTGAAAAAAAAAAAATATTCAAAGAAGAACATCTGAAGTGAAAGGAAACTTATTATGCCTGTTGAAAGTAAACGCGTCAGTTCATTTTCTATCATTTTCGTTAATATCTAAAAATGAAACATTAAATAACGTCACTTGGTAAGTTAAATGTAAAGAATTCTACTCTGTAAAAACATTTTACTTTAAGCTCATTTGCATCTTATAAATTACAGTCTTAAACTTTAAATAGTAAATTTCAAAATAAAAGCATTGAAGATCGATATTTAATTACGTAGATCATGTCATCGGTTATTTTGGAATAATAAAAAATATTAAAAAGAAGGAAACAACAAATTAAAATTACAGAAAGGACAACGAACAGAACTTTTAAAATTTGAGGTATATCAATACCCAAATATCCTTTTTCAATGTACAATAAACCAATTCCACTAATAGAAAACAATAACTGTCAATGTGGACATTTAACCCCCTGGCTTATGCGGGGAAGGGACCATGAAGCTCATTATCATGTCAATATTTGGTCCCCTAGTTTACTAACTATTCAATGTTCCCATCTACGTTTTATTCAAGGATTTTCTTAGACGCTTCGAATTTGCTTGTCCATAAACAACTCTGATACTCACAACTGTCAAAGAGGGTCTGCAGTTCTACCACAACACTTGTTACTCCCGTAGTGGTATTAATTCAATGTGGATCCTGAAAAATTCGAAAGATCTTTTGGAAACAGTTAGTTCAAGACTATTATCTGAATATAATAGCATTAAAACCTATGGTTTTTCAACACTGTATACTTCTATTCTCCATACTCAGTTAAAATCACAACTTAAAAACATTATACATCGTTGTTTTTCCAAAAAAAGATGGTACACCTAGATACAAATATATAGTTCTGGGTAGAGATTTCTCATACTTTGTAATAAATAATTCAAAATCATCTTCCAAATATACAGAGGAAGATGTTTACAAAATGCTGGAATCTTTAATCGACGATATATTTGTCCAGTGTGGTGGACGTGTTTTTCAACAAACGGTCGGCTTTATAGCTGATCTAATCAGAAAGAAAGAATATCGTTTGGCTAGATCATTCAATCT
Source organism: Perna viridis (assembly GCA_037379345.1). Lineage (NCBI taxonomy): Eukaryota > Metazoa > Mollusca > Bivalvia > Mytilida > Mytilidae > Perna > Perna viridis. The sequence continues at coordinate 27,143,883 of CM074515.1, forward strand.
CAGTTTCCGCTATATAGATGACGTTTTATTTTTAAACAATCCTAATTTCGGGGATTTGATACATCTACCTAAAAGAACTTGAGATAAAGGCTACTACAGACACTGTGAAGTCAGCCTCATATCTTGACCTACACTTAGAAATCGATGGTAAAGGAAAACTATTGACCAAACTTTACGACTAACGTGATGACTTTTCATTCAGAATTGTCAACTTTCCTTCCATATGTGGCAACATCCCTTCAGCACCTGCTTATGGAGTGTTCATATCACAACTCATACGTTATGTCAGAACTTGACTTTTTGTATCGCACTAGAACTCTAACAAATATGCTTCTGGAACAGGGTTATGTTGCTACAAGATTGAAGTAATCACTACACAAGTTTCATGGTCATCATTATGAACTCGTGGATCGTTAAGGTGTATCCATCTGTACCATAAAAACTGATTTATTCAAAGAGTCATAGTTTTCCTTTCCTCGTTTGTCTACCCCGGACTTTTTATTAGCAACTCGGCGGGTGGTTCTAGAAAAGCAGAGGACGCTTTCCCTACCGGTGCACCTGGTCCATGCTCCTAGTTTTTAGGGGAGTCTGAGTTGCTCATTTGCTTTTGTTACTTTGTATGTATGATTTTAGTTACTTTATGTTCTTCGTTGTGTATGTCTGTTTTCCATGTCTGGTCTTTGTCCCTGGGGTTACATTCTTTTGATTACCGCTATAACCTTGGTTCCCTTGATTACTCCTTCTGAAAGAGCGACAATCAATATTTCTGGTCAAATATGGTTACACAAGAGGTGTTTTTTCAATTAAGAGACGAAAATATCCAAACTAGTAGAAATACTTTGTGATAAAATCAACAAACGAATATGATAATATAAACCTACCGTGTTGTGTTATGAAAGACACTTCTTGGCAACTGTTGAAAATATTGCACTATGCACAAAAGCCTTGAAGAGACGCAACAAATTTATCTTAATAAATTCAAATGCTTCTGTGTAATGCAAAAAATAATCTTTTTACTATTAATGGTGAAAAGGGTGTATAAATCATGGTGTAATGCACGAATTATTAATGAATAAACAGTCTTAATCCGTAATCAATATACAAAAAGGCTGTATATCAAAAACTATTCATATGCTCTTTTCAAAATTATAAAAAGTAACCTGCTGATTTGTTTTGGAGATCGACTGCAGACGAATTAATGAAGTAATGAATTAGATGTACAAAGCTGAATTCATTTCTTGTCTTCTATTCAAGTGGTTGTCCTGCATATTTTTTACTTTTTAGTTTCTCTATTCCCAGTTTTACCCCTTATTGTTTAATTGCCCTGTTCCTGTCTTTCTTGCTTTTAATTGCATATTAATAACGCATTTAATAACATATATATATATTATTTTGACGTTTCTTTTTCATAAGACATCTTTCCATCTATATAGCAGGCCCATAAAATGGAAATTTAACCCTTTTCATGTATCGACCATGTGGAAATAGTACGCAAAATACCAATCGCAACCTCTCGGCCGATCTCGTTGATTCCGAGCATTGCCGGGATTGGCCGAGGACGTACCAATTGCGCAAAATATGTGTCGTCTCTTCTCCTCTTTGATGTATTTTATATATTTGTGCGTATTTCTTATTATTACAATTCATATATTTTAGTTTCCATATTTCTGAATCACCCATATTTTGTAATATTGCACTCTTGACGTTTTGACTACAAAGGATGATGCACTGCTGATGTCAGCTGTTTACATTCACGATAATAGTGTTGTATGTAGCAAAAGTATCAGAGTGAATACCAATCGGCGTTACCGGCTTAGTTAACGATCTTAACTCAGATACATGGAAGCAAATAATGTTCAGTATAGCTTGTCACTTGTTTAAAATGTACAATGATTTCCAGGTTGTCTTACTTCGTAACAAATTTAATTTTGGTCATTAAGTAGTTGCAATCTGCCAATTCACTCTTTTTTGTATATTTTTTGAGTAGTGTATATATGTTGTAGTTAAATTGCTTTATGTGTCATACTTTGCAAAGCTTTTTAAAATGGAGATAATAAAGACAATCAATCAATCAATATATATATAATATCTTGTAATTTTCGAAAACGATTACTGTTCTGTATGTAAGACGTTTGTTATACATAAAAGATACCAATGTTTCAGCAGTGCTAGCAGGTAATATGTACGAATTCAAAAGATGACCTTGAATATACTCCGAGGGTCTGATTTCAGACTGACAAGAAAATATCTAATTATGAAAAATGTACGAATACTCGACCCGAAGACAAGTCATCCAAAATCTACCAGAACTTAGGACGACATTCAACTAACGATTAGTGAAAATTTTTCGATTAAGTCTTCCTAGTTTTTAATTTTGTTTTCGAAGAGGCTGCATTAGCCTCCTATTATAATATATCATAAATGATCAAAAGCGTTTTTCATTTTTATTAGAATGATTTTTATATATTATGATGTACAAAATGTACGTAATTACTTCCACACAGTAATTTTGATAAGGTATAGGGATTTTGTTGACTGGGGATCTTAAGGAAATAGAGCATTTAACAGGCCTTTTATTCGGAAATTACTTTCCGATATGCATTTGATTTTTAATCACTACCTTATGGTAATCTCAGTTGCATCTATCTAAAAAACTCATAAAAGACACTTCAATACTGGTGTGTATGCAAATCAATTCTGATCAGGACCTTCTTACGGAATGGTGTTTAACGAATTGTTTAGTTCTAATGACAAACGTAGAATTAGTATGTTCGTCCGTAAAATGACGTAAATATCATTTTCAATACTTTAAGTTAGTTTAATTTGTTATGTTTTGTTGTTTTATTTTTTTTGTGTCGGATTTCATAAAAAAAACTTTGATTTCTCTTCAATTAGATACAGTTAAATATAACTTCTGTTTCTTACAAATTAAGAAGATGGCATTGCATATGAAATTTGCCCCTTCAACTTCATTTGTACATCATCATCATAATTCAGAGATGTTAAAACCAGTCACTAAGTCGCCTATTATGGTGATATTTTATACCATACTTGTACCCTCTTGTTGTTCTCCTCTCAACCATACAATAAGTACCTCTTGTGGTGCTTTTCTCGACCATTCATTAAGTACCTCTCGTGGTGCTTTTCACTACCATACACTTAGTACCTTTCATGGTGCTTTTCTCTAAAATACACTAAGTACCTTTCCTGGTGCTTTTCTCTACCATACACTAAGTACCTTTCGTGGCGCTTTCCTCTACCGTACACTAATTACCTCTCGTGGTGTTTTTTGTCTATCATACCATTTAGATAAAACATATAAATGATTAACCGATAAATGTTTTTCTTATTATTGTCATTGCAGTCCTTTTTTAACCAACTTTTTATGAAATATTAAAACAAATAAAATCGATGTTTAAACACTAAAATACCATTTTATGCCCTTTAGATTCAAATTAAGTTTTCCGGACTTGACTTTTAATGGTCTCAGTATCGTATTAATTTTCCATTAGACATCTATAGTGAAGTGCATATTTTTAGGATTTTTAAAAAAATATGTAAATTGATTCAATAAAACTTTCACTTATGTAACATTTCTAAGGACATGTGAAAAAATAATTTCCCGCAAAGAAAATAGGGTGAGTCCACGAAGATCGGACAGAAAAGTAGTCTCAAACTATAAATAGTCATTTTCCCTACTTTCACTTTCGTTTTGCACTCACCAAACCAACCTTTTCAGTGGAACATTTTTATGATATTATGTTAGATTTTCTTTTAAAAAAGTTCTTCATCTTACAGTGTGATGTTTGCTCTATTTTATAAGTCATTGTTCATATCTTTTGACAAAATATTAGTTTGTAGAGAGGCAAAAAGAAAATGCACTAAATTTTTATAGCATCCATGTTTTGACGTACACCTGCTCAGGGATATACAATACGATACTGGTACCTATTACTAATAATCATTTCAATATAATCATAAAAGTTGTTGTTTTTCTGCTAGAGTATTCATTTTCATACTGAAAATTCAGAATATCATTGCTCTGCTATAAACATGAGTTTTCTATTAAAATTTTTATATAGGTACCCTATTCCAGGCATGAGACTAATATCTCAATGTTAGCCAGAAAATATTACTTTTGATAAAAAGCTGCTGCATTAGTCAAACTAAGCAAATTTGTGGTTTATTCTGACATGGTAGATACATGAGCTGTACTATGAGTTCCAAATCATTATTTAATCCCCACTTGTGAGTTCCATATATGGAAATATTAATATCCGAACCTCCTTTTTTGTCTTTAACTCAAGGGAGCCTCTTGTTTAAAGTAAAGTATAATGACCGGTACAACCAACTGTTTTAAACTATAGATATGGTCATTTCAATTATAATAAACCCAAAAAAAAATTATACCAATATCATAGTTTTAAAAAAATATAGCTTTTCATATGCAGAAAATACAGATTTTCAGCCATTTTGGTACCCCAGGCAGATACAAATGGACCTCAATATGACAGGAAAAGGACTTTTTCTTTAAAACAGATAGCTATGATGCAAGAAAAATAGTTTATTGGTATACATATTATAATAACAACTGTCTGCTTCAGATACGTTTTGAAAAAATTCAGTTTTTATATAAAAAAAAACACCTTTATTTTTCTTGCCGCATTAGAATCTGTCCATTTGAACCACTAAAAAAAGTCCACTAAAAAATTGGCTGTTGACTTTTGTGACATTTCTGTGTTTAAATCAACCACACAGTTCTATGGCAACTCATTTTAGCTATTTATTTGATAGAAAAACAAAAAATAAAAAAAATATTCATTTTTTCATATATAAGAGGCAATGTATGGAAAATGACTATTTTCAAGTCCTAACCACATACTTAAAATGTGTTGTAACTTGAAATTTATCCTTTATGCAGGAGTATTACTTGCTTTAGGTTACATGAATATAGATATGCTCATCATAAACAGTCAAGAGAATAATTTTATTGAACTGATATTATACAAATTCATGAAAACAAAGTGCATTTCCAAATTTGGTAAAGATTAACCATAAATGCAAAAAACCAGAGCTACCATAAAAAATCAGGTTCAAAAGTTGGCTAATTCATCTTAAAAGTGTTACCTGCATTGGGGTACTACTTTTTCAGCTGGTAAAGACCACTTGCTGAATATCCAACTTTACTTGAAAAACTGGCTTACTAGGTCTCAGTATCGTATTAATTTTCCCATAGACTTCTATAGTGAAGTGCATATTTTTAGGATTTTAAAAAAAATATGTAAATTGATTCAATAAAACTTTCACTTATGTAACATTTCTAAGGACATGTGAAAAAATAATTTCCCGTAAAGAAAATAGGATGAGTCCACGAAGATCGGACAGAAAAGTAGTCTCAAACTATAAATATCCATTTTCCCTACTTTCACTTTCGTTTTGCACTCACCAAACCAACCTTTTCAGTGGAACATTTTTATGATATTATGTTAGATTTTCTTTTAAAAAAGTTCTTCATCTTACAGTGTGATGTTTGCTCTATTTTATAAGTCATTGTTCATATCTTTTGACAAAATATTAGTTTGTAGAGAGGCAAAAAGAAAATGCACTATATTTTTATAGCATCCATGTTTTGACGTACACCTGCTCAGGGATATACAATACGATACTGGTACCTAATGAGCAACTCGGCGGATGTTTCTAGAAAAGCGGGGGACGCTGACCCTACCGATGTACCTGGACCATGCTCCCAGTTTTCAGTTGAGTCCGAGTTGCTCATTTGCTTTTGTTGTTTTGTGTGTATGATTTTAGTTATTTCGTGTTCTGTGTTGTGTATGTCTGTTTTCCATGTCTGGTCTTTGTCCCTGGATTGCATTCTTTTGATTATCGCTATAACCTTGGTTCCCTTGATTACTCTTCCTGAGGTCATTTTGTGCAATGTTTATTCCATTAATTATACCTCTTAATAAAAGCAATATATATTACTCTATATTTTGAATGAGTATGCATTTCTGTGTGGAGTAGTTATAAAATGTTGATTTTATATGATAGTGGTGCATAATATATTACATCATATAAGGCTTGTCGTGCTTATCAGTACAACGTTAACCTCTAGAAAAACGCACTGGTGGGTTTATGTCATTATGTCATTTCAAGCACGCTTAGTTTAAACAAGTTTTCCGTGCTTACCTTAAGTTCGGATACCAGTGTTAATTTAAAAGAACGATGGAATATTTGTGGACTTCGTTAATAGGATTAACCATGCTGTGTACATCAAACAGTTATAATACAACCAAATGTGAAGTTGTTAAGGCACTGCGTGACCAAGGCGTTCCTGACACGGACCTGAGGAACTGTAAGTATATTTGATAGCTTTAGTGACATCATTTTAGCACGATTACCGGGAGATGTTGCTTACACTATTGGCGCACCTAGTCCAAGCCCTAAGTTTTTGTGGCTGGATTGTTTATTTACTTTTGTTGGTTGTTTTTGTACATGTTATTTTGTTTATTTCATGTTCTTTGTCTGGCCTTTGTTTTTTTCATATATTCTTTTGGTAACTGCTCGAATCTTGGCTCCCTTATTTATTCTTTCAAACATTTAAAATTAAGGTGTATTTTGTTTAGTAAACCACAAGAACAAAAACAAAAACAAAAACAAAAACAAAACCAAGGAGAAGATATTAGATAAAAACGACAGTTCATTAACCGTCAGTATCTTCAGAGCGATGTATATGTATAATTATATTATTGAAGATACTCTATTGAGATATAACCAAAACTATTCAAGCATGGCATCACACATCTTTAGCTGTATCACACACTTTAGTTACATATATTGATTGTGAATAAAGCTACATGTAATATTAGTTATTTTAAATTGAGACCCATCAACTTTCATGATTTCAAAATTAGCTTCAATATTTTTACTCTGTCGATCCTTGCTTTATAGGGCTATGTTTGGTTCAGGCCGAAAGCAATTACGAATATAATAAGGTTAATACGCATACATTGGACCGTTACCAAGACTACGGAATATTTCAGATGAACAGTCAGTACTATTGTGATCGCGATAATGGTATCACAGAAACAACATGTTGGAAACTTGAGACCTTTGGTTGTGCAGACAAATGCAAGTGTAAGTGTGTGTTGTTTAAACCATTTGACAGACTAATGTGAGGGCTTCCTCGTCAATCATTGAAGATGAGTGGCCTTATGCTAACATTTTTTTTATTTTCTGTTCGTCATTCGGTTTTTGGGTGCACTATACAGTTACATTAAGGCGCACTGTTTCGCACACCAAGTAACCCCGGTCAAATTTTGTAAAAGTTAAAATTAAAAGTTGTAATTTGGTGGATATATTATTTAAATCTAGATAAGCATTTATACATAGACAGATATAAGATATGTTATGGTAAACAAGTGTAATTTAAATGAAAAATGTATCCAGAACGTTTCAGTGCCCTGCCGTATTAGGTTCTCTCCTCAGCATCAGATGGCACCTTATTTCGCATGAACTTTTGGGACTAAAATTTTGAGAGAATGAATCGAAAAGGGTCTTATTATTTTTACCATTTTTCCACCTACTCCATGCATGCTTTCATCCTGTGGTAGTGTCTATGTGCCTGATATTTTATAAATCATAGTATTTGGCTGTTAGTTTTGGAAAAGCACCCCTGATTTGTACTAAAACTAAGTAATATTTTTTTTTTAGTATGTTACCATGGCTACTGGATTTTATAAGAATAATCACGAAATTACTTATAAATAACTTGAACCTCCACACACCAAGGATTTAAAAAATATGTAATTTTTTTTATGACAAAACACTAGAAATGTCTGTGAGGACTGCCTCAAAACAGCTTAATTTCAACAAAATGAGACCATTTTCAGAAATGACCTAACTGTATTGTACTACCTTTGCTGATAAGATATTTTGTTACTGAGATATGGTGCTTAATTTTTTATATTTCTCCACTCTACAAATACTCAGAGCATCTTTGGACAAAATCAGTCCGTGAACTAAACATTTGCTGTTCATTTGGATGAAGTTTTATTTCGATACACCATTTTGAAAAATGTTTTTTTTTTTTAGAAATCCAGTTTTCATTTACAACCATACAACAAACGATAAAATAGGCTTACAATAAAAAATCAGACTTTTGATTAATTAACTAAGATATTATTGCATTCTTTCTTCTTTTAGCATTTATTGATGCTGATATTTCCAATGATGCATATTGTGCTGTAAGAATCCAAAGATGCGGTGGCTTTGAGAGATGGTAGGTTCTTTTGACAAAATGTCTTTAGAAGCTCTAATGAGTATGATAAGAGTAAAATATAATTTTCATATTCCGTGGGAAAATAAAAGACCCAGAAAACAGACGTAACGACACAATTTAACTAGACCAAAACACAGAAATATAAAACCCAAGCGTCAACAGTTGGATAAATCAAATACAACATGGTCTGAAAGTGAAAACAGGAAACAAAGACGCTCGCCATACACTATGTTTCGAACCGAACAAAATAGATTGCATGTAAAAATGAAGATAAGGAAAACAAGACGACTCACGAAAACCAAATCACTAGCAATATAACCCCCCCCCCCACACACACAAAAAAAAACAAAAAACAACAACAACAAAAAAACGCTCCGAAGGATAAACATATCTGCTCCGCTTACGACACTCGTCATGTTGGTAGTGAAAGAAATAAAATCCATAATGCAAGTCCCCGACACGAGCCATAAAAGGGTACCGTAAAAACACGGAATAATCAGATTTAAAACAAATGCTAATGAGGTAAACTTCAACATCGCTCACTTATCTATGTTCATGTTGAGAATGGCAGATCATGACAATTTAATGATGTTGACCGTAAAACTTTTGAAATGACGACTTTGGTCTCATTGTGCACAACGTGACCTGTTCCAAAAGCTTTCTTTGTAAGAGATTAAGCACATTTAGCTTTGGATCCTCTAGTTACAAAAATTAAGGGAAAACAAAAAAAGATACTGAAAGCACTGATCAAGGTTACAAGTTGGATGTCCGACAGGAAAACAAACCTATGCAACATGAATTATGATTTAAATGAGATAATCTCACGTTTGCGTCGAGTCCCAGAATATGACGGAATTCGTGAATTTTGGTAGCAATCACTGAAACATAAGCCCATAACGAACTTATATTTCTAACTTCCAGGTATGGATGGAGAGATAACTGTACTGATGTCACAAGCTCAATGTTTGATTATAGTAGTTGCTAAACAGTCACCAATATCATTCCTGAAATAAAGTCATACGTCAAAATCGTAATATTGATTTTGTAATTGTATCTGTACATGTACCAATCAAAGTACCCGGATTTCGGGAAATGATTGCTAATTAATCTGTATGGAACATCCTCAAGGAGGTTGACTATTTATTTTTTTAACGTTTTTAAAAGTCGTATAATTTTTCATCAAAATATCGTGAAACATTTCAGTCCTTGTTTTGTTGTTGTCATCTCTTGTTTGAGTTAGTTTAAATATAAGTTATAAGCTCCCAAGTGACCGTCTATGATTATTTAGATAGACAGTTGATCTGTTGGAGGGATTCGGCTAACGACTCACCTTCCAACAGAATCTACTGACTGTTTGAATTTTCATAGACGGTTACAGGATCTTTAACATTTTTGTACGTTAATGCTGAACTACATCATGGGGAAATAAATTAATCTTTGTATCGAACTATATTTCTACGATGTATGTTTGGAAATCATTCAGTGTTTACCAGGTAAAACCTATCTTTGTCTTGGCGCCCAGATCAAATGTACACTCTGGCAGATGCGTTCAGGTCAAATTGTTGAAAAATGCACACTTAGCGTGCGTCCTTTCATTGATAGATCTATTTTAGTCTTAACGTTATTCAGCAACTATTGTTATCATTGGTGAATGGGTTTTTCTTTTACGGCCATTTGCATATTGTTCATTCAAACATATTTATCAATAACGGATGTATTTTTCTTCATTCGCATATTGCTGCTTCGGTTTTTTGGACGAATGGTTTCATCCAATCACGAGTGGTCAGCACAATGCATAATCATACAATGCCATTTAAAATATAATAACTATTTGAAAAATATTGACCAAACTTTACGACAAACGTGATGACTTTTCATTCAGAATTGTCAACTTTCCTTTCATCTGTGGCAACATCCCTTCGCCTCCTGCGTATGGAGTGTTCATATCACAACTCATACGTTATGCCAGAGCTTGCCGAAACTATGCAGACTTTTTGTATCACGCTAACAAATAGGCTTCTGGAACAGGGTTATGTTGCTACAAGATTGAAGTCATCACTACACAAGTTTTATGGTCGTCATCATGACCTCGTGGATCGTTATGGTGTATCCATCAGCATCATGAAAACTGATTTATTCAAAGAGTCATAGTTTTCCTTTCCTCGTTTGTCTACCCCGGACTTGACTTTTTATCAGCAACTCGGCGGGTGTTTCTAGAAAAGCAGAGGACGCTTACCCTACCGGTGCACCTGGTCCATGCTCCCAGTTTTTATTGGAGTCCGAGTTGCTCATTTGCTTTGTTACTTTGTATGTATGATTTTAGATACTTTATGTTCTTTGTTGTTTGTGTTGGTCTTTGTCCCTGGATTACATTCTTTTGATTACCGCTATAACCTTGGTTCCCTTGATTACTCTTTCATGAATAGGTTCGTTCAATTTTGGTGATTAGAGAAGATTGGAAGATATTTTCTGGTGTTGTATTGATTAATATGATTCCTGGGAATGAACGTAAGATTGAATGGTATTGATGTTATTACACATATGCCTAGACATCAAGGTATTGAAACAAAAGCTCAGGTTAGATGCATTAGATGCATCAGATATCGTTAAAACAGGAAACGGAGACAATTCGCGCACACAGTGGGAATAAAATGCATTGATAAATAAAACTGTAGAAAAGACATCATAAAAAACAAGATAAAGGCAAAATAAAACAAAACAAAAACAAAAACAAACAAACACACAAACAAAAAAAAAAGAGAAAGAACTTTGAATAAGCATGAGTGATATCAGAAGGTAAGGATGCCCAATAACGTTTGAATGTAATGTAATCTTTCAAAATATTTCTTTTGTATTGCGTATTTTGTTCTGTTGCATCGGAGAATATGACATGTTTCGACGTGTTAAATGATTTCTAATAGTAATATGTTTGTTTTGTTATGGTATACTGCAACAACAAACAAACCCCTCACTCCCCCCCCCAAAAAAAAAAAACCAAAAAACAAACTAACAAACAAAAACCAAACATACCAAAAACATAGCAACAATAAGTACATGCATGTTTACTAAAAATACCTCTTTTAGTGTACGTGCATCAAGTATGTACAATTGAGTAACCAAAAATGCATAAAAAGCAGAAGCATTAACGAGTAATCCTATCATTCATTTTAAACTATCTTTCACCGAATGCAAATATTTACATATGTTACATGTATGTATATTAATACTTGTATTCAATCACTACACTCACGTTCAATGTATTAGAAATATGCTATTTTGTCTGGTTAAAAGGTTTAGAATACAAAAGTACCAATAATATTTATGCGAAACTTCGATATGCTGTTCACTAGTTTCAACGAGTAACCTCTCATTAGCAAAACAAATACGGCATATGACATTTATTTGATATTACAATGCACCCGTTGTCATGGAAACTACATATTTGCATGACATTGGTATCTAGAGATAAAGGAAGTAACGATAAACCCAAACAACAATATGAAGTCGTCAAATCTAGGAATATTTAATGATGGAATATCTTATAAGGCATTATATACAGGATTCACATTATCTTATAAATACTTTTAACTCTACTGCAAAAAATGAATAGAAACAGGTACCAATTTAATACCCCCTCCATTCATGCTCCCCTTCTGTGTTAGTTACTAAGTAACTAAGTACCTGATACTTTATGAAATGATTTACAGTTTGTGAACGAAAACAATGTTATCATGAATACTGATTTTTCAGAATTATACTTTATGAATCTCAACAACTCAAGAGTTAGAAAAATGTAGGTAAACTAATATGAATTTATTTACTGACTGCTCGATTATTCTGGGTACACCTTTCTTTATTTTAATTAAGTACAAAGAAGGACAACTCAATCCAATTTCAATATATTAAAACAAGCATTGAGAAATTTAAATTCGGACGCGTAGTTCACAATATATAACACAGTGAATATGGTACAGGATTACCAATATATAACATAGAACATCTGGTTTAGGAGTGACAATATATAACACAATATTTTGGGTACAAGGTTCAAAAATATAACACAAGGCATTATTTACAAGGTTCACACGTTTATCACAAGGCATTATGTATACGATTCAAAATATATAACACAAGGAATTATATATAGGATTCACAATATATAACAAAAGCTATCATATACAGGATTCACAATATATAACACAGTGCATTAGGTACAAGATTCACAATATATAACACAAGGCATTATTTACAGGATTCACAATATGTAACACAGTGCATTGGGTGCAGGATTCATAATATATATAACGGTGTATCAGTTTACGGGATTCACAATATATAACACGGTGTATCAAATACAGGATTCGCAATATATAACACAAGGTATGAGGAACAGGATTCACAATAACTAACAGAAGGCATTATATACAGGATTCACAATATATAAACAGTGTAAAAGGTACAGGATTCACAATATATAAACAGTGTAAAAGGTACAGGATTCACAATATATAACACAAGGCATAAGGTACAAGACTCACAATATGTAACATCGTGTATCATGTACAAGATTCACAATATGTTACTCGGTGTATCAGGTACAGGATTCACAATATATAACACAAGGAATTATTTAGAGGATTCACAATATATAACAGTGCATTGTGTACAGGAATCACAATATATGAAAACAACGGATCAGGTACAGGATTCACAATATATAAAACGGTGTATCAGGTACATGATTCATAATATATAAGACAGTGCAAAAGGTACAGAATAAACAATATATAACACAATGTATTCGGTACAGGATTGAGTATTTATAACACGGTTTTTTTAGGTACAGGATTCACAATATATAACAGAAAACAATATATACATGATACACAATATATCACACAAGGCATAAGGTACAGTATACAAAATAACTAACACAAGGAATATCTATACAAGATTCACAATATGTAACACAGTGCATTAGGTACATGATTCACAAGATATTAAAACAAAGCAGAAGGTACAGAATTCACAATATATAAAACGGTGTATCAGGTACGGGATTCACAATATACAACACAAGGCATTATATACAGGTTTCACAATAACTAACACAAGGCATTTTATACAGAATTCACAATATATAACAAGTGTATCAAATACAGGATTCACAATATATAACACGATGCATCAGGTACAGGATTCACAATACATGACACAGTGTATCAGGTACAGGATTCACAATATATAACACGGTTCATCAGGTTCAGAATTCACAACGTATAACGGAAGGCATAAGGTAAAGGATTCACAATATATAACGAGATGTATCAGGTACAGGATTCACAATATATAAAACAAGGCATTATATACATGATTCATAATATATAAGACCGTGTATCAGGAACGGGATTCACAATATATAAACAAGGCATTATATACATGATTCAAAATATATAACACGGTGTATCAGATACAGGATTCACAATATATAACACAAGGCATTATATACAGGAACCACAATATATAACACAGTGTAAAAGGTGCAGGATTCACAATATATAACACAAGGCATAAGGTACAAGACTCACAATATGTAACACGGTGCATCATGTACAGGATTCACAATATATTACACGGGGTATCAGGTACAGGATGCACAATATATACACAATACATTATAAATATGATTCACAATATATAACACAAGGCATTATATACAGGATTCAAAATATATAATACGGCGTATCAGTTACAGGATGCACAATATAGAACACAAGGCATTATATACAGGATTCACAACAGAAAAACAAGAGGCATTATATACAGGATTCACAATTGATAACACAAGGAACTATATACAGGATTCACGATATATAACACAGTGCATTGGGTAGAGGATTCACAATATATAAAACAGTGTATCAGGTACATGATTCATAATATATAAGACAGTGCAAAAGATACAGGATTACCAATATATAACACAGTGTATTAAGTACAGGATTCAGTATATATAACATAATGCATAAGGTACAGGATTCAGTATATATAACACGGTGTATCAGGTACAGGATTCACTATATATAACAGAAGGAATTATATACAGGATTCATTGTGTACAGGACTCACAATATGTTAAAACAAGGCATCAGGTACAGGAGACAGAATATATAAAACGGTGTATCAGGTACATGATTTACAATATATAAGACAGTCCAAAAAGGTACAGGATTACCAATATATAACACAGTGTATTAGGTACAGGATGCAGTATATATATCACGGTCTTTCAGGAACAGGATTCACAATATATACCAGAAGACATTATATACTGGATTCACAATATATAACAGAAGGCATAAGGTACAGGATTCACAATAACTAACACAAGGAATATATATACAGGATTCAAACTATGTAACACAGTGCATTGGGTACATGATTCATATTATATTAAAACAAGGAATCAGATATAGGATTCACAATATATAAAACGGTGTATCAGGTACGGGATTCACAATATATAACACAAGGCATTATATATAGGATTTACAATAACTAACACAAGGCATTATATACAGGTTTCACAATATATAACACGGTGTATCAGATACAGGATTCACAATGTATAACGCAAGACATAAGGTACCGGATTCACAATATATAACACGGTGTATCAGGTACAGAATTCACAATAAATAGCACAAGGCATTATATACAGGATTTACAATATATAAAACGGTGTATCAGGTACTAACAGGTACAGGATTCACAATATATAAAACGGTGTATCAGGTACATGATCCACAATAAATAAGACAGTGCAAAAGGTACAGGATTACCAATATATAACACAATGTATTAGGTACAGGATTCAGTATATATAACATAAGGCATAAGGTACTGGATTCAGTATATATAACAGGGTGTATCAGGTACAGGATTCACAATATATAACACAAGGCATTACATACAGGATTCACATTATATAACACAAGGAATTATTTACAGGATTCACAATAGAAAACAGTACATTGTGTACAGGAATCACAATATATGAAAACAACGGATGAGGTACAGGATTCACAATATATAAAACGGTGTATCAGGTACATGATTCATAATATATAAGACAGTGCAAAAGGTACAGAATTAACATTACAAACACAGTGTATTCGGTACAGGATTGAGTATATATAACACGATTTTTTTAAGTACAGGATTCACAATATATAACAGAAGACATTATATACAGGATTCACAAAATATAACACAAGGCATAAGGTACAGTATACAAAATAACTAACACAAGGAATATATATACAAGATTCAAAATATGTAACACAGTGCATTGGGTACATGATTCACAAGATATTAAAACAAAACAGAAGGTACAGAATTCACAATATATAAAACGGTGTATCAGGTACGGGATTCCCAATATACAACACAAGGCATTATATACAGGTTTCACAATAACTAACACAAGGCATCATATACAGAATTCACAATATATAACAAGTGTATCAGGTACAGGAGTCACAATGTATAACGCAAGGCATAAGGTACCGGATTCACAATAAATAACACAGTGTATTCGGTACAGGATTCATAATATTTAACATGGTGCATCAGGTAGGGGAATCAGAATATATCACACAGTGTATTACTAAAAGGATTCACAATATTTAACACAGTGTATCAGTCACAGGATTAAGTATATATATAACATAAGGCATAAGGTACAGGATTCACAATACATAACATGGTCTATCAGGTACATGATTCACAATATATAACACGGTGTATCATGAACAAGATTCACAATATATAACACAATGTATTATATACAGGATTCATAATATATAACACGGTGTATCAGGTACAGGATTCACAATGTATAACGCAAGGCATAAAGTGCCGGATTCACAATATATTACACGGTGTATTAGGTACAGGATTCACAAGATATAACACGATGCATCAGGTACAGGATTCACAATATATAACACGATGCATCAGGTACAGGATTCACAATATATGACACAGTGTATCAGGTACAGGATTCACAATATATAACACGGTTCATCAGGTTCAGAATTCACAACGTATAACTGAAGGCATAAGGTAAAGGATTCACAATATATAACACGGTGTATTAGGTACAGGATTCACAATATATAACGTAAGGCATTAGGTACCGGATTCACAATATATAACACAGTGTACTAGGTACAGGAACCAGAATATATGACACAGTGTATTACCAACAGGATTCACAATACATAACAAGGTGTATTAGGTACAGAATTCATAATATAAAACATGGTGCATCAGGTAGAGGAATCAGAATATATGACACAGTGTATTACCAACAGGATTCGCAATATATAAATCAAGGCGTTAGACACAGGATTCACAATATATAAAACGGTGTATCAGGTACTGAATTCACAATATATAACACGGTGTATCAGATACAGGATTCACAATATATAACACAAGGCATTGTATAAAGGATTCACAATAACTAACACAAGGCATTATATTAAGTATTCAAAATATATAACACGGTGTATCAGGTACAGGATTCACAATGTATAACGCAAGGCAAAAGGTACCAGATTCACAATATAAAACACGGTGTATTAGGTACAGGATTCATAATATATAACATGGTGCATCAGTAACAGGAATCAGAATATATGACGCAGTGTATTACCAACAGGATTAACAATATATAACACGGTCTATGAGGTACATGATTCACAATATATAAGACAATGTATCATGTACAAGATTCACAATATATAACACAAGGTATTATATACAGGATTCATAATATATAACACGGTATATCAGGTACAGGATTCACAATGTATAACGCAAGGCATAAGGTACCGGATTCACAATATATAACACGGTGTATAAGGTACATGATTCAAAATATATAACACGATGCATCAGGTACAGGATTCACAATATATGACACAGTGTATCAGGTACAGGATACACAATATATAACACACGGTGCATCATGTAGAGTATTCACAATATGTAACACTGTATTACTAACAAGATTCAAAATACATAACACAGTGTATCCGGTACAGGATTCACAATATATAAAACAAAGCATTATACATATGATTCATAATATATAACACCGTGTATCAGGTACGGAATTCACAATATATAGCAAGGCATTATATAGAGGATTGACAATAACTAACACTAGGCATTATATTAAGTATTCACAATAAATAACACAAGGCATTATATACAGGATCCACAATATATAACACGGTTTATCAGGTACATGAGTCACAATGTATAACGGAAGGCATAAGGTACCGGATTCACAATATATCACACGGTGTATTAGATACAGGATTCATAATATATATCACAAGACATTATCTACAAGATTCACAATATATAAGACAAGAAATTATATACAGGATTCACAATATATAACACAAAGCATAAGGTACAGGATTCACAATAACTAACACAAGGAATATATATACAGGATTCACAATATGTAACACAGTGCATTTGGTACATGATTCAAAATATATAAATCCAGGCATTATATACAGAATTCACAAAATATAAAACGGTGTCTCAGATTCATGATTCACATAAGGCATTGTATAATGGATTCACAATAACTAATACAAAGCATTATATTAAGTATTCACAATATATAACGCTGTGTATCAGGTACCGGATTCAAAATATATAACACGGTGTTTAAGGTACAGGTTTCATAATATATAACACGGTGCATCAGGTACAGGGTTCAAAATATATGACACAGTGTATTACCAACAGGATTTACAATATATCACACAAGGCATAAGGTACAGAATTCACAATATATAACATGGCATATTAGGTACAGGATTCACAATATGGACCAAACAGTGCATCATGTAAAGGACTCACAATATACAAAACGGTGTTTCAGGTACAGGATTCACAATATATAACACAAGCCATGATATACAGGATTCACAATATACATAACACGGTGTATCAGGTTCAGGATTCACAATGTATCACGCAAGGCATAAGGTACATGATTCACAATATATAAGATGGTGCATTAGGAACAGGATTCACAATATATGACACGGTGTATCAGGTACAGGATTCATAATGTATAACGGAAGGCATAAGGTACCGGATTCACAATATATAACACGCTGTATTAGGTACAGAATTCATAATTTATAACACGGTGCATGAGGTACAGGAATCAAAATATATGACACAGTGCATTACCAACAGGATTCACAATATATTACACAGTGTATAAGGTACAGGATTCAGTATATATAACATAAGGGATAAGGTACAGGATTCACAATATATAACACAGTCTATGAGGTATATGATTCACAATATATAACACGGTGTATCATGTACAGGATTCATAATATATAACACAGGGTATTATATACAGAATTCATAATATATAACACGATGTATGAGGTACAGGATTCACAATGTATAACGCAAGGAATAAGGTACCGGAATAACAATAAATAACACGGTGTATTAGGTATAGGATTCACAATATATAACACACGTGCATCATGTACAGGATTCACAATATATAACACTGTATTACCAACACGATTCACAATATACAACACAGTGTATGAGGTACAGGATTCACAATGTATAACACACGGTGCATCATGTAAAGGATTCACAATATATAACCAGGTATATCAGGTAAAAGATTCATAATTTATAACACGGTGTATCAGGTACAGGATTCACAATATATAAAACAAGGCATTATATACATGATTCATAATATATAAGACCGTGTATCAGGTACGGGATTCACAATATATAAAACAAGGCATTATATACATGATTCAAAATATATAACACGGTGTATCAGATACAGGATTCACAATATATAACACAAGGCATTATATACAGGATACACAATATATAACACAAGGCATTATATACAGGATACACAATATATTGCACAGTGTAAAAGGTGCAGGATTCACAATATATATAACACAAGGCCTAAGGTACAAGACTCACAATATGTAACACGGTGCATCATGTACAGGATTCACAATATATTACACAGGGTATCAGGTACAGGATGCACAATATATACACAATACATTATAAATATGATTCACAATATATAACACAAGGCATTATATACAGGATTCACAATGTATAATACGATGTATCAGTTACAGGATTCACAATATAGAACACAAGGCATTATATGCAGGATTCACAATATAAAACTCGAGGCATTATATACAGGATTCACAATATAAAACTCGAGGCATTATATACAGGATTCACAATTGATAACACAAGGAACTATATACAGGATTCACAATATATAACACAGTGCATTGAGTAGAGGATTCACAATATATAAAACGGTGTATCAGGTACATGATTCATAATATATAAGACAGTGCAAAAGATACAGGATTACCACTATATCACACAGTGTATTAAGTACAGGATTCAGTATATATAACATAATGCATAAGGTACAGTATTCACTATATATAACAGAAGGCATTATATGCAGGATTCGCAATATATAACACAAGGAATTATATACAGGATTCATTGTGTACAGGAATCACAATATGTTAAAACAAGGCATCAGGTACATGATTCATAATATATAAGACAGTCCAAAAAGGTACAGGATTACCAATATATAACACAGTGTATTAGGTACAGGATGCAGTATTTATATCACGGTTTCTCAGGTACAGGATTCACAATATATAACAGAAGACATTATATACTGGATTCACAATATATAACAGAAAGCAAAAGGTACAGGATTCACAATAACTAACACAAGGAATATATATACAGGATTCAAAATATGTAACACAGTGCATTGGGTACATGATTCATATTATATTAAAACAAGGAATCAGATATAGGATTCACAATATATAAAACGGTGTATCAGGTACGGGATTCACAAGATATAACACAGGGCATTATATATAGGATTCACAATAACTAACACAAGGCATTATATACAGGTTTCACAATATATAACACAGTGTATCAGGTACAGAAATCACAATATATAACACGGTGTATCAGGTACAGGATTCACAATGTATAACGCAAGACATAAGGTACCGGATTCACAATATATAACACGGTGTATTAGGTACAGGCTTCATAATATATAACATGGTGCATCAGGAACAGGTTTCAGAATATATGACACAGTGTATTACCAACAGGATTCACAATATATAACACAGTGTATCAGGTACAGGATTCAGAATGTATAAGACAAGGCATAGGTACAGGCTTCACAATATATAATACAAGGAATTACATACAGGATTCAAAATATATTACATTGCATTGGGTACAGGAATCACAATACATTAAAACAAGGCATTAGGTACAGGATTCACAATATATAAAACGGTGTATCAGGTACATGATTCATAATATATAAGACAGTGCAAGAGGTACAGGATTACCAATATATAACACAGGGTATTAGGTACAGGATTCAGTATATATATCACGGTACATCAGGTACAAGATTCACAATATATAACACAAGGCATGAGGTACAAGACTCACAATAAGTAACATGGTGCATCATGTACAGGATTCACAATATAGAACACGGTGTATCAGGTTCAGGATTCACAATGTATAACACAAGGAATTATATACAGGATTCACAATATATAAAACAGTGCATTGGGTACAGGATTCATAATATATAAAACGGTGTATAAGGTACATGATTCATAATATATCAGACAGTGCAAAAGGTACAGTATTACCAATATATATAACACAGTGTATTAAGTTCAGGATTCAGTATTTATAACACAAGGCATAAGGTACAGAATTCACAATATATAACACGGTGTATCAGGTACAGAATTCACAATAAATAGCACAAGGCATTATATACAGGATTTACAATATATAAAACGGTGTATCAAGTACTAACAGGTACAGGCTTCACAATATATAAAACGGTGTATCAGGTACATGATCCACAATAAATAAGACAGTGCAAAAGGTGCAGGATTACCAATATATAACACAATGTATTAGGTACAGGATTCAGTATATATAACATAAGGCATAAGGTACTGGATTCAGTATATATAACAGGGTGTATCAGGTACAGGATTCACAATATATAACACAAGGAATATATATACAGGATTCACAATATGTAACACAGTGCATTTGGTACATGATTCAAAATATATAAATCCAGGCATTATATACAGAATTCACAAAATATAAAACGGTCTATCAGAGACATGATTCACAATATATACCACAAGGCATTGTATAAAGGATTCACAATAACTAATACAAAGCATTATATTAAGTATTTACAATATATAACACAGTGTATCAGGTACTGGATTCACAATATATAACACGGTATTTAAGGTACAGGTTTCATAATATATAACACGGTGCATCAGGTACAGGGTTCAAAATATATGACACAGTGTATTACCAACAGGATTTACAATATATCACACAAGGCATAAGGTACAGAATTCACAATATATGACATGGTATATTAGGTACAGGATTCACAATATGGACCAAACAGTGCATCATGTAAAGGACTCACAATATATAACACGGTGTTTCAGGTACAGGATTCACAATATATAACACAAGCCATGATATACAGGATTCACAATATACATAACACGGTGTATCAGGTTCAGGATTCACAATATATAACGCAAGGCATGAGGTACATGATTCACAATATATAAGATGGTACATTAGGAACAGGATTCACAATATATCACACGGTGTATCAGGTACAGGATTCACAATGTATAAGGGAAGGCATAAGGTACCGGATTCACAATATATAATACGCTGTATTAGGTACAGGATTCAAAATTTATAACACGGTGCATGAGGTACAGGAATCAAAATATATGACACAGTGCATTACCAACAGGATTCACAATATATTACACAGTGTATAAGGTACAGGATTCAGTATATATAACATAAGGGATAAGGTACAGGATTTACAATATATAACACAGTCTATGAGGTATATGATTCACAATATATAACACGGTGTATCATGTACAGGATTCATAATATACAACACAGGGTATTATATACAGAATTCATAATATATAACACGATGTATGAGGTACAGGATTCACAATATATAACGCAAGGAATAAGGTACCAGATTAACAATAAATAACACGGTGTATTAGGTATAGGATTCACAATATATAACACACGGTGCATCATGTACAGGATTCACAATATATAACACTGTATTACCAACATGATTCACAATATACAACACAGTGTATCAGGTACAGGATTCATAATTTATAACACGGTGTATCAGGTACAGGATTCACAATATATAAAACAAGGCATTATATACATGATTCAAAATATATAACACGGTGTATCAGATACAGGATTCACAATATATAACACAAGGCATTATATACAGGATACACAATATATAACACAGTGTAAAAGGTGCAGGATTCACAATATATAACACAAGGCATAAGGTACAAGACTCACAATATGTAACACGGTGCATCATGTACAGGATTCACAATATATAAAACGGTGTACCAGGTACGGGATTCACAATATATAACACAAGGCATTATATATAGGATTCACAATAACTAACACAAGGCATTATATACAGGTTTCACAATATATAACACAGTGTATCAGGTACAAAATTCACAACATATAACACGGTGTATCGGGTATAGGATTCACAATGTATAACGCAAGACATAAGGTACCGGATTCACAATATATAACACGGTGTATTAGGTACAGGCTTCATAATATATAACATGGTGCATCAGGAACAGGTTTCAGAATATATGACACAGTGTATTACCAACAATATTCACAATATATAACACAGTGTATCAGGTACAGGATTCAGAATGTATAACATAAGGTATAGGTACAGGCTTCACAATATATAAGACAAGGAATTATATACAGGATTCAAAATATATTACATTGCATTGGGTACAGGAATCATAATACATTAAAACAAGGCATTAGGTACAGGATTCACAACATATAAAACGGTGTATCAGGTACATGATTCATAATATATAAGACAGTGCAAGAGGTACAGGATTACCAATATATAACACAGTGTATTAGGTACAGGATTCAGTATATATATCACGGTGCATCAGGTACAAGATTCACAATATATAATACAAGGCATAATGTACAAGACTCACAATATGTAACATGGTGCATCATGTACAGGATTCACAATATAGAACACGGTGTATCAGGTACAGGATTCACAATGTATAACACAAGGAATTATATACAGGATTCACAATATATAAAACAGTGCATTGGGTACAGGATTCACAATATATAAAGCTGTGTATAAGGTACATGATTCATAATATATCAGACAGTGCAAAAAGTACAGTATTACCAATATATAACACGGTGTATTAGGTACAGGATTCAGTATTTATAACATAAGGCATAAGGTACAGAATTCACAATATATGACACGGTGTATCAGGTACAGAATTCACAATAAATAGCACAAGCATTACATACAGAATTCACAATATATATAAAACGGTGTATCAAGTACTATCAGGTACAGGATTCACAATATATAAAACGGTGTATCAGGTACATGATCCACAATATACAAGACAGTGCAAAAGGTACAGGATTACCAATATATAACACAGTGTATTAGATACAGGATTCAGTATATATAACACAGTCTGTGAGGTACATGTTTCACAATATATAACACGGTGTATCATATACAAGATTCACAATATATAACACAAGGTATTATATACAGGATTTACAATATATAACAGTGGAAAAGGTACAGGATTACCAATATATAACACACAGTTCATTAGGCACCGGATTCAGTATATATAACATAAGGCATGAGGTAAAGAATTCAGTATATATCACACGGTGTATCAGTTACAGGATTCACTATATATAACAGAAGGCATTATATACAGGATTCACAATATATAACACAAGTAATTATATACAGGATTCACAATATATAACACAAGTAATATATACAGGATTCACAATTAATAACAGTGCATTGGGTACAAGAATCACAATATATAAAACGGTGCGTCAGATACATGATTCATAATATATAAGACAGTGCAAAAGGTACAGGATTACCAATGTATAACACAGTGTATTAGGTACAGGATTCAGTATATATATCACGGTGTATCAGGGACAGGATTCACAATATAGAACACAAGACATTATATACAGGATTCACAATTTATAACACAAGGAACTATATACAGGATTCACAATATATAACACAGTGCATTGGGTAGAGGATTCTCAATATATAAAACGGTGTATCAGGTACAGAATTCACAATGTATAAAGCAAGGCATAAGGTACCAGATTCACAATATATAACACGGTGTATTAGGTACAGGTTTCATTATATATAACAAGGTGCATCAGGTACAGGGTTCAAAATATATGACACAGTGTATTACCAACAGGATTCACAATATATAACACAGTGTATCAGGTTCAGGATTCAGAATGTATAACATAAGGCATAAGGTACAGGATTCACAATATATAACACAAGGCATAAGGTACAAGATTCACAATATATAGCACGGTGTAATAGGTACAGGATTCACAATATAGAACATACAGTGCATCATGTAAAGGATTCACAATATATAACACGGTGTATCAGGTACAAGATTCACAATATATAACACTAGGCATGATATACAGGATTTACAATATATATAACACGGTGTATCAGGTTCAGGATTCACAATATATGACACAAGGCATCATGTACAGGAATCACAATGTATTACACAGTCCATTATGTATAGGATTTACAAAATATAACATGGAATATTTGTTACGGAATTTATAATATATAACAGAGGGCATTATAAAGTACAAGATGTACAGTAACACAATGTTTAAGGTACATGATAGACAAATAATAACAGATGGAATTGTTGGTAACACGATTCACAATGCATAACACGAGGTAACATTAGGTATCAAATTTACAATTTATTACACAAGCACAGGATTCAAATAGAATTACACAAGGTATCAGGTAGATTATTAACAATTTATAACAAATGGTATCAGGTAGAGGATTATAAATTAATAAGAAAAGGTATTCAGAACAGTGTTTACAATATATAATGCAGGGTATACGATACAGGATTCACGAAAGATATCACAAGCTAATGTATTCGGTATATGGTACATTATTTATATGACCATTGTACACGGTGCAAGATTCACAATGTATAACACAAAATATGTGGTATGTAATCAAAATTTTCAACACAAAGTACTCAGTACAGAAATTATATGTTACACAGTGTTACACGGTGTTTGATTGATAATACAAAACGGTAGAGAATCGGTTAAGGATTCAAACTATACAAAACAACGATTACAGTACAAACATCACAAAATTAACAAAAGTTTGTTTGGTTAAAAACTTTGTGACAGAAAGGACAAAATATTCATTTCAGCGATAAATTAACAAAATATTTAGAAGATTCCCAATAAATAACACAAGACATTTAAAAGATTCACAACAATCTTCAGAATATGTATGATAAAGGATCCAGAATAAAAATAACTCAAGGTAACGTTTAAGAAAAATCCGAGGGCGCTAGGGTTCAAAAGGTAATCAAAAGAATACGTAAAATCCAAGTACAATGACCTTATAATAAAAAAAAATCGCAGAGAACATAAAACAGCCGAAATAACACGTATAGTAATGAAAGCAAATAGGCAACCCGACGATTTGCTCATCAACTGTAACGTCCCTTAGTATAAAAGCAAGGACAACTTTCTATAATGGTTATATACTACCTCTGATAGATCACTGTTGTATTGTATGGGGTGGATGTAGTAATGTGAATTTGAATAGAATACTGAAACTACAGAAGAGAGCAGCTAGATTGATACTAGATGCTGACCATATGTCACCCTCTGCCCCATTATTCAGACAACTTGGTATCATGAATGTTGACTATAGGATTAAATATCATAAGTATTAAGCTTATGCATAAAGTAGTTAAAGGTCTAGCTCCAAAATATCTTATAGACAAGTTCAGCTATGTTTCTACAAATCACACTTACTTAATCAGAAGTAAAAAAACCGAAATAATTATAGTCCCAAAACCCAAAATTGATATTTACAGAAAATCTTTTGCATATTCCGGCTCAATATTATGGAATGAATTACCCAGTACATTATGAAATATTTCAAAGACAAATTGCTTTAAAGCAGTATTTGAGTGACAAGTGATTTGTATATTAACCAAAACAGCTATGTCTTTGTATTTTATAACAATAATACATATTTGTATTAGTTACTTTTGTTTTGTTTGTTTGTTTGGTTTTTTCTAGTACTATTTTGTCATGTTTGTAAACAGACTTATGTGTATATAATTTCTGACTCCATTTGTGTTGCATGAGGGCCTCAGGGAAGATTAGTTCTTGTACACTAACTGTGTTACTCTCTAAAAATGAAGTTTTATTATTATTATTATTATTATTATTATTATTATTATTGTTATTATTTACTGATAACATTCATCTTTGAACAACTCGTTCCAGCAGCTCCATTGTAAGAAGTCTGGTACGTGACAAAAAGTCCGCGAAGTTACTACAAGCTCTATGATAATGCAAGAGTTAACAGTGATATAAAAGCTTCATGAGAAGTAAAGATGAATGAAAAGTTGGCGGTACAGAACGCAAAATTATCGCATTTGTTATATAGTTTGGTCATGTGCTTTCGCTTTCCATCGATCTCTAAGTGTAGGTCAAGATATGAGACTGACTTCATGATATTTGTAGTGTCCTTATTAAAATTTTTGGTTAGATACAATCTAAAATAACAAAACAAAAATCTAGGATTGATAAAAGACAAAATATCTTCGAAGGATCTAACTTTTGTTAGATCAGATCAGCAACAAAGTCAGCGATATAAAAATGAAGGAATGGGTCAGCAAGTAGTGAAGTACAATTTGTTCCCACTTGAATGCCGATCATCGTTTGAAAAAAACACATCTACAACACAAAAAATATAAAAATTCAAACATTCTGATGATATCTCCCTCGGTATATTTAAAAGATGAATTGGAATAGTTTTTGCAAAATATTGAGAATCTCTACCAGGTATTTCGTATTTGTACCTAGGTGTTCCATTCTTTTAAGATCGATGTGCAATTCTCAGAATTCCAACTGAATATGTGAAAGAGCTTGCAGATCATGCTATAATATCCGATAATAATTCATCAGCATTGAGGGTTTCAGGATCCGAATTCCATTGATACCCCTACGGGAATAGCAGAACAACAAGTGTCGTGGTCTGACAGAAAGTCTTTTAAGACAGCTGTAGGTAAGGAGGTTAACAGTTTCAAAAGTAGCATTTAAGTGCATTTTAAGACAGCATGTTAGGTACCGGATACACAATATTAAGCACAAGCTATTCAATACAGATTTCCTACATAAAACTATAAAACACAAGGCAGTTGATACATGATTCAGATATATAAGCCAAGAAAAGGACTTAACCGATTCATAATCGAAATTGTGGAAGTCCCTTGTTTAATGATAGGTTCCCTTAACAGCTGACGTGATTACGGACTGCTTTTTACGTTAATTTATCGTGCTGTGACGCTCTATCAAACAAATTCCGGAGATAAAACTGATTTTCCCTTGACCTACCAGTATGGGATTGATCATTCCCTGGGACATGACTTAAAGTGTTGCAATTGTCTTTCCTGAGATACTGAAAAGTTTGTTACCTTTTTTTTTTTTTAGTATTTTCTGCTTCCAACATCACAAATGGCTAGTTCTCGCTCATTTTTACGTGGATAGGCCATTGACCTAAGCGTAACTTTTCATTTTATTAATGTAACCTCTTGGTAACAATAGCATTGGACAAAAATAATCATCTAACAGACAAAATAATGTCGGGTAAAAAATTGCTTTTTTGTTTGAAATCACAAAATGGCATAATTTTGATATATTAATCATTCAGTTCACTAAATTAATCTTAAAATGATAGAATATAGGTAATTTTTCAATAATTAAACCAATGTAGCGTTACTGTCCTTTTTGTTTAGTATCTAATATAACTTCATTCACGTAGGTGCGTTCATATTAAAGCTAAGCCATACTTATCATATTTATGATTTAAAGAAACGAAATATTCTGGTAATATTCACTGGCAACTATTGATATGCCCTGACCTCATTTCATGCGTTTTGATATCAAATCAACTAAATGGTATACACAAGGGGAAAGGCGTTTCCTGTGTACTCTGCAATGGTCTCAGTAGAATTTGCAATTAGTTTATATTGAAATCAGAATTTTTAGGAGTGATGCCAGCAGCATACACTTATGCAAGCCACTTCGATGGGTAAAAACTTAAAAAAAGAATTGGCCATTTGCTGCGTTGCACAAACCCCGTTTCATAACCAACCGTTATCCATTCCGCTTTCCCAATTAATATTAACCTTTGTGCATCATTAAGTCACAATAGATAACACATATTAAAATTTTACCATATGCCTACATGTTGTACCCAATTTACTATAAAAAAATCCAAATTCCAACAAATAGTCTCAGTTCGCGATTGAATCATAGTTACATTACTCATTTATATACTAAATTTATAGTTTAATCATTTATCATTCAAAATATTATAAATTGTTTTCAAATGAAATTATGAAAATTGTCAATTAACCAAATACTTTTGTACCAATTTTCCCATTTTTTCTTTCAAAATCCACTTGTACCATAGAATGAAAAGTTAACCACACCAAGAGCTGTAAAAGTCAACAAATACAATTAATTAGGACATAACCAAAAACCCTGGATCCGGTTTCGAAACATAGATTCATGATAGTCAAAACAAATAGAAAAATATAATAATAACAGGATGTACTTTGTGGATCACAGGTGAATGGTTCAAAAGTACTTTTTAAAAAGTAACACTTGTAAACGATTGTCAGTATACATGTATCAATAATGAATAAAAACTCATATGCTTAAAAACAAAATTACTGTTTGACAAGTAGTCATATCTGGCAATTCATGTTTTCTTCCAAAATTAACAATATCAGCCTCGTTCCGACCATATCAATATGTAACTTTTTAAAAAAGTACTTTTGAACCATTTACCCTGTGACCTGCAAAGTACATCCTGTTCCAGTATTGAAACACGTGCACATCATATCGAAATTTTCAATATATAAAACTGTTTTTTTTTTTTTTTTTGTATTTTAAACCACAAGGTCGATACCGCTGCTGGTGGACCTCAGGTCCCCGATGGTATTCACCAACCTAGTAGTCAAACTTGTCTGACCCCGAATTATATCATATTTTATCTACCCTTTTTATGAAATCTTGCAGTATTCCAAATTTAAAAATACGTTAAACACTGAGGCTTCATTCCTTGCATTGCATATGGTAGATCCTCTCGATTATGGTTTTGCTTCCTCTTTTGATAGTTTTGGTTTTGAGTACTTTTTGTATACAACTAATATTTTGATTATGATCTTCCTACATATTTGATTTTAATGCTGATGATGAGAGGTTACTCCTTGAAACACGTGTATAGCATATCAAAATTTACGCTATATTAGACGTCAGATGAATTGGTCATCGAGCATTGTGTCCCTCCCTGTTTATAAATTAACGCTATAAAAATAATTGAGTATTAAAAAAAAACCGTTAGTAATCATGGAAACGAATTACAAACAAAAAAGTTAATTAATATACTGAAGATGGTATACTTTTGGTCTGGCAAAAAAAACCAAAAACAAAACAAAACAAAACAAAACAAAAAACAAAACAAAACAAAAACAAACAAAAATAACAAACAAAAAGAAATACAAAACAAAATGTTTTCATTTTCTATATATCTGAAAATCTTAAATATAATTTACAAAATTATTTTTTTTCACTTCAATTTTAACAGCATTTGTTTATTTTTATGTGTTTGCATTATGAGAACGTTTTAAAAATTTTCAATTTGGTAAAATTGAAATGAATAAAATGAGATTAATAGACAAACGTTACAATTTCAGCGCAGGTGATATTGAATTGAAAAAATAAGACGAAAGGGACTATGCAATTGTTGTCTATAGTATTCATTGGATTTTATAATAGTTCATTCCAACTGAGTCTGAGTAAAGTTATCATTATGGGATTTAATTGTGCCCACTTTAACAAGCAGTTTTATTCGGTGAATTTCATAGGGCTTTTTAGTGGACGATTTATACTGCTCAAAGTATGTTTTTTAAATTTCCAAATAATAAACTGAATCCTGTTAATTCTTTGCCAATTGAAAGAACACGGATATATACCAGTTTGAAAGGTGTAGACATCTGACGCTCGCGTTTAGTTCGAATTAAAAGTTTTGAGGTAAGTATTTTAAAATTTTAAGGCATTTTTTTGTATTATATTATTTAAGAATGTAAGGGACCGTTATCTACATATTGCTTTCTTAATTATTAAAAAAAAAAAAAAAAATTATTCCGGATTATTAACGTGGCCAGTACAAAAGTTAATATTCAAAAGTTTAGTTTTCACGCCCTACTACCTACTGCGATTGATTTTCTTTTCTTAAAATTAATTTCGAATCACATTTAAATCATAATTCAAATGAGTATTGATTTGATCGTAATATGTTTTATTTTAAAAAAAACTTTGTCAGCAAAATAAATATGTTCATAAACAGAAAAATAGATGTCATTTTTCCATTTAGTGAATATCTTTATTGTAAAGCGTCATAAAATATTACAAATACTTCAAGTGTGTTCCGAAAAGGTACGATATAGGGCACCGTTACAGTATAAATTCTAGCGGTTGTATTAATTTTCACTCTTTTCGCAGGTGGACAGATATTTTTTAAACCGCGAAAAATGATATCCTCGAATATACTAGTATTCAGTAGTAGTGTTCAGTAGTATTCAGTAGTGTTCAGTAGACAGAACCGCAACAATTAGCAAACGCAAAAATGTTCAGTAGACAGAACCGCAACAATTAGCAAACGCAAAAATGAATACGTTTACACTGACACATGTAATACTTAATTAGCATTCCAACTAAGAATCATGCAAAATGTGATACATGCTTGGAAAGCCTACATATTTTATTTTTGATATTTTGTTTAAAATGCTTTAGCAAATAGAAATTAAACTTGATTTTTCGTATAATCCGTGCTCAGAGGATATAAAAATTGTATAGAATGCACTGTAGAATTCAAAATTAAGGGAAATAACTCTGTAAATGACACTCATATACAATAGCATCTATTTAACTCAATTTAAAGCTAGGATACTCTCTTTGGCAGCACGCACACATAATTTCTTATTATAATGACTCGTTTAACCTACATAAAAGCAGATTATTTCGTCAAATTTACTGACAAAAAAAGTTAAATTTTAAAACTTTTATTTTACATTCATGCCGACTTCAGTTATTTGAAAACAAATGCTATACACAACAAAAATAGTAAATACGTAAGAGAGTGGGCTAATACGTTTAGTACAAAACTATTGTTAATAGTTCCCCATCCTCGTTTTGTTAACATATAATAGCGTCAATTTCGCCAAACAAAAACATCTACTGCGTTGTAAACAACCACCGCAAGGTGTAAAAATGTCCAAAGAAACATTAGAAATGTAAATAAAAGCAATACCACAATATACTGTTATTGAACTTTTTGATAGACGGACGTGACAAGAGTCAAGGTAATTAAAAAAAGGAGTACAGAATCATAGTGCATATAAAAACACAATACAGGTGTTACTATTTACAGATACTCAATCAATAATAAACGATTATTGCTTTTGAGTGTAAGCAGTAATTAATATAGGTTCTCATTTGAACACCTTATACATTTTGTATGAATAACAGTCGTTAGTTATAATAAGTATTTTTTTTTCATTTTACACATCTATACTATTATAAATTGGAAAATTTGCTCACGACATAAGGGAATGCGTGTCTGTTTGTGACTTTGGCAAATCCACGATAGTCACCTTGTAAAAAATATTTTCTCCTTCAAAATGTCATTTCTGGAGAGAAAAAAAATATAAGAAATACTCCATATAGAAGCCAAGTAATGTAAATAGACTAAATAATTTATTTTGATTACAAGTACGAAGTTAATTTGGTCCGAGAGTAAACTTGGAACTTAATCTAATCAGCATTAACATATTAAATAAATAAAGAAATAACACTTTTTTAAATGGAATTAATCAAAGATGACATTTTGGGGATAATTTCATGGGTTTTGTCTTATTGTTTGTTAATGATCTTAAAGAAAACTCAATAGTACATGTATACCACTATAAAATTGGCGAAGTTAAAATTTTGTTTCATCTCGAAAAAAATATTATAGATGAACGACTATGAATTGGATTGGACTGCAGTCTGCGATTGAATGAAAAGTAACATTTTGATAGAGATCGAATTTTTATTTAATCAATTAAAAATCCAATTACAATTAAGGGCTGTTTTAATTTTAATATGCGAAGTTCATGTTTAAATTAATGCTATATATCGTTTAAAATATAAGCTTCTACTAAGATTAAAGTACCAGTCTTTACAAAAATCAGATAGGAAGTGGTTCATGCATGTCAAAAACCCACCGAATTCAATTTCATTTCTTGTTCAGAAATGGTTTCTGATCACATAATCAGTTTTTCATGTGGTGGTTGCGCTTTTGAGATAAAATTTGTACTGATTGTACATGAAATTGGCACTTTGTTAGAGTTACATTGTATCGAGTTTGATTTTTTTTTCATTTGGTTGGTTTTAGTGGGACATAAATGTATGATTTTCTCAAAAGTACAGATCTGAATACAGAAATAATTATCAATAAATGAAAATATAGCATATTCAGACTGAAAAAGCAACGTTTGTTTGGTTGGTTTTTCTACACCATGAATCACTTTACCATAGGTAGTGTCTGAATTTTATGTGGACTGGTAGACATAAGTATTACATGTAATGCTATAATGCAATAAAAACATGTTAACATTAGCATAGAGTAAACATTGAGACATTTGAAACGGAAAATGAGATGCAAAATATCAAATGAAGTGAAATCTACAACCAACACCGGGAACATATACAATGTATGTTTCATAAAACATGTTCATCGTTAGAGAACATTTAACTTATTTTAAGAGCGAATATGCCAATATACGTATTCTATTACTGAAAAACTGCTGCAGGATATCTTAAAGTTCATATGACGAACACGTCACTTCTGCTCAAAATGCAGAAACGCAGGAAAGTAGTATTACAAGCTCATAATTCGACTATGCCATCAAACTACTGATTCCCTGTTACTTTAAAAATGACTGGTGTCTGTAAGTTTATGACATTCATTTAAGCAGTTGTAAAAATATCGAATTTTGAAGTGTATTCAATTTCTGACCTCAAATGTTAAATCTTTGGGGTCTTCGTAATATATGTAGGTATACTCATGATCATCACTATTTAGAATTCAAGAATAATCTTTAATGTTTTCGATTAACTTTGTTTACAGATTTTTTTTAACATTTATTCAAGATGAGTTGGGAGTGGATGAAGAACAAGGTTGGCATGAGATTAAGTGATGAAGAGTTAGAAAAGATACCCCATCCAACGTTAGAACTGATCATACATGTTACTACAAAAAATGTTCAATTATTCGGTTCGCTTGGGTCATTCGTCATAGCTCCAGTAAGCGCATATTTAAAGAAGGAACATAAGAATTGGCCAAAAATGAAATCTAGGATGCTCCGAATGGGAAAAGGTGGAGTTATTCTCGGACTTGTATCAGGTCCATTGCTAACCTGTGGGATTGTAATGACAGATACCGATGACTATAAAGTCTGGGATAGATGTTATCGTCTGAGGCACAATAGGGGTCAACTTCGAGTAGACCAACTGTCTTTAATTAGTACTGTAGGTGGCGTTAGTGTAGGGGCTGCTACAGGAAGTGGAACGATATTTGGTGGTTTGGTTGGAATGACATCAGGAATCTTGGTTGCTGCATTTTACAATAATGTTATCCAAAAGTAGAATTTATGAATAACTTCTTAAATTTGGAAAATATTTGAATATTTTTTTTCTTACAATTAGCGAAGTGACTATGATCTTTGATCTTCCACCACGCAAGTTTATAAGGCATATGATAACTAATATACATTACTGTTAACCTATCAAATTTAAATAGTAGAAGTTAATGTATTGCAAGATGTGATTGTAGAAGATCTTTGTCTTTTGATTTTACAACCCCCCCCCCAAAAAAAAAAAACAAAACAAAACAAAACAAAACAAAAAAAAAAAAACATAACAAAACAACAAAACAAAGCATAACAAAAAACATCACAAGACCAAATAAAAAAAACCAAAACAAATCAAAACAGACGAAAAAGAAAAAAAGAGAGAGAAACACAAAGCACGCGAATCCCAAGGTCACTAAAACTTAAACACATTTCCCCGCTGCCAACAATGTTATGAACAATATTAGTGTATCACATAAAAATATAGAAAGTATTTGTATGAGGCTAAGGAAGGGGTAGTAACTGCGAGGTCTGTTGAATTTATTTCACATCAGAAATGTTTTTTTCTGATGTGAAATAAATTTTTCCGTGACCTACTTTCACTTTTGACAAAGTTATTGATTTGTTGGATTGTGTGTGAGACTTACTACAAATAGTATTGAATTGGCAGGAAACTAGAAATATGGCGGGAAATCATGGTATTTCAGCTCTTCAATTGTGAGATAATAGGGAACATTTTAAAATATCCATAGAAACAAGATGGCAGATAAACAATACGTTCAGTGCAAAATTCTCGTAGAAAAAATAAATATGGAAATATTTCGATCTCGGAGGTAAGAACGAGAAATAATTGTATGAGAGTTGTAGTACAGAACAACATGAATAAAATGGCTATTTATTTAAAGGAACTCATGAGTAATTTACAAGATAATTTAAAAAAAAAAACAACCTGAATACAGGCTGAGGTGAATTCGAGTATTCCCGACTTGCGGACCAACAGTTTGTCAACATTTATCTCCCTTTGGAGTAGGTGTCTATTCGGAACACGTGAGGTTTACCATCCGATATCGACGATACTTTAGAAAATCTCGAAAGTCAAAAGGGAATTTCTCGTTCTACTGACCCTGCCATAAATTTTCTTTACCTGGGATACAAATGAAAATCATCCTTATGTAACCTACCAACAAAATGGAACACCTGTAAATTTTAGAAACACCGTTGTAATGTCTATCATTTTTACGAGTCTCGCACAGTTAGTGCATGTATGGTAAGGCTCACGGTGCTCGCTGATTTAGGCAATGCCTACCCCATATTAGCTTTATTCGCTATTATACAAATAAAGCAAAACATTATTTGACACCCGTTATTTGCCCTTTAATGAACTCATTGCAGGATAAAATTAAATCCATAACTCAAAAGTCATGGAACAAAGTAAACAGACACTGAGCGACGAATAACATAAGTACATAATCGAATAAAAAACTTAACAAAATGAGCAACCCAGGTGAAATTGAAAAATACAAATTTAACTATTTAAAGGGAAAAAAACGAAAATAATCAAAACATACATGTATTAATAAAAAAAAACCTTAATGTGTTGTAGATGTGTGGACAACATCTACCGGATCAGGATCAATGATTTTGATCAACTTGACACAACTTTAAATACCTTTCCAAAACCCGTTTGGAAATATCATGTATGTAGTGCATATCGTATTACTTAAAATATTTACGCGTTAATTGAACGCTTGAACATTTGAATTCGGAAGTCATCGAAGGGTATGTACAAAATTGCTGAACTGATAAACTCTACGTAATGGTTAAAAGGAATGAATAAATTGGAAAGTCCGTATAATTAATAACAATATCACAGTAAAAACAGGAAAGTTAGAATCCATCATAATGGTACTTGGGACTAGGCTAAGCATTTCCGGTGGACATAGTGGGTTAAAAATGATTTATTTTTCAAAACTGAGTACAAAAATTGACTCAAAGACGCAATTTACTACCATTGTAATGTACAATTTAAGATGGAATGTGATTCTGCCTATTTAAACCGAATTGTAATTTTTTTCCCTGGTGGTTTAACCACTTTGTAGTATTTTCGGTGACGGGGACTCCGAATTAGGTATCCGCTAACTTTATAGCTTATAAAGTAGATGAAAGTATTGTTTCATGCAAATTTACTACTATATATACAGCATCGATATGCATTGAAAACTAATAATTACGTATGAATATGATGGTCAGAGAATGCAAACCAATAGAAAAAAATACTTTTTCGACAAGCAAAAAGGCAAAATTAACCTATCATTTGTGTTTAAAAGATAGCATGGTTCATATGAACCGTAAACGTACTAATTTTCGCTATTTTCGCGATGGATATAATACAATGAAAAACTGCCTGCGAAATTGATCTTTAATGAACACTTCATAGCGCTAATCATTTTTAGAACCACGATAATTGAAACCCATGTTTGTGTTTAGTTAACAGAATCCAGAAAAATTAATCCGTTTGCAGTACCATAAAGCATGCCTTTATGGGCAGATTGAACTATCCTATAAGACTGCAGTGTACTTATTTCCCTTTAAATGATCTTATTTATATTCAAATTCTAGACGACCGGGGATGAAGTACACATCACAATATTTTGTTTTGCCAGTTACCATGTTAATGAAAAAGGAAAGCAAGAAAACTTTATGAATTAAGTTTTGATAACTGTAAGTTTCGTTATTAACGCCGACTAATCTAAACTAGAATCCTCCTTCTCACCAGTGTTTAATTCACTGAGATTACTAATCGTGTCACTTTATACACGTAGCAAAATGTTTCCTTACATAAATGAAAGCCAGTCCTAACGTCTGCATAACATAGTTTACACTAAATTACGTGAATATTGTGGTGTGGCATTTTTGTATATGATAAAAGCCAGATTCATTTTGTTCTTGATATAACGTACACAAGTTATTATACAATGTACAAAAGTGACAAACATTAATTACTTTGTCGTCCTCTCGAATCAATGTACAATTTCTAAAGCTTTCTTCCTGATTATTTATGAACATACACATGAGGTATAATTGTATACCTTTACTCATTACCAAATATTTCATTTTGAAGAAAATTATATTTACTTTTCCTAACCACATATTTGATGTGACTATTGTTGATCCTCAGCGTACATCCACCGAACTAAAATAAATTCAAACAACTTACCGCTATATATTCATTGTGCTGTTTGCAGATGGTGCGAAAATGCACGTCCACAACGACGTTGTCAATAGCAACTTTGTGTGACGTTAGCGAAAACATATTATAAGAATAGGGGATCGGCAGTACATACATTTATATACGTGAATGAAAAAAGCAATAATACGTACAATGCAGCAAACGACATGGCATGATGAAAAAAAGGCAAGGAAAAGAAGACAATACAACTGTATTACTAAAATTTCTTCGGTAAAGTATTTGAATCGGGAACAAACTCCCCCGGGACTTCCCCTTAAAAATATATAATGGACGGCGGCTCCTGTCATCGATCTTAATCAAATTTTGACCACGACAAAATTTTGGCATCTTAACATGTTAACAATAAAAAAAAATGGGTCTTTGGTCTTATTATTGTAATTATCAAAATTTTTAAGTACTTGATACAGTGCTTACATGCACATGTAGCAACGCCATATTGTCTTTAGAATGAAGGTAAGCAGGGGTTTAATTCTTCTAATTTAACATGCCTTTTTAAACAAAATACAATGTAAGGTTACAAGTAGTTAACTAGTTTTGAAATTGAGTGGTCTCCCGTTTAACGTTCACTGGCAATATCTCTATATTTGTAGTCCTAATGCAATGATATTTCTATGTCCGTATATACTGGTACTATCTATAGAAAAACCGAAACATTCAAAAGTTTAAGTATTGGAAAACTTATTTAGTCGGACGTATTAAATATGGTTCTGCCTAAAAACCAGGCAGGAGGTAATTCATCATATCTTCTGATAATCAATGAGAATGTATAGATACATTATAATAGGATTGAACAGCTATTTTCGGTCGTTCATACATGCATGAACGACCGAAAATAGCTGTTCAATCCTTATAATTCTATCGGACAGTCAAAGTTACCCTCTGAGAACCTCATGTTACAGTGTTTTTGTTTACGCTTCAGTACACACGCATTCCCTTGCGCACGTATTACACATAATCGTCTGCACGACAGTGAAGGCGGGATGGACGAAGTGATAGTTGGCATTGAAAAATACGAGATGTAATCAATTCAACAGGAGTATAATTATCAAAGAAATACAACAAGAAAGAACAACAAGGTTTCTTCAAGGGTTCAGTCAGACTCAGTTATAAGTTTCTTTCCCCGAGCTGAAAATTACTCTCTGTAAACAAACATGACCTGTAAAATCAATGTGTTCGTACGGCTATATTACGCCGCTCAGTTCGTTGCCACCCTCTTCCGAACTACGCGGCCGCCATATTGGTTTGAAGTTGACTGGCGTTCATGCATTGATGAACGATCTGGCCAAGTTC
This sequence comes from Perna viridis, assembly GCA_037379345.1. Taxonomy (NCBI): domain Eukaryota; kingdom Metazoa; phylum Mollusca; class Bivalvia; order Mytilida; family Mytilidae; genus Perna; species Perna viridis. The sequence goes on from CM074515.1 coordinate 27,182,881, forward strand.
ATGTATGTATGAACTTCCTGGCAACGACGTTCTCGACCTGTACTTCAGACGTGAAAGGGCATACAAATATGGTTGCAGACAGCTCCTTTTTGGCTACTATTATAGGGATGTACTAAGAGTAGGACTGCTTTTGGTTTCGTTTAAGAAATTTCTCTTTAAGCCCTTATTAATTTTAATGTTTTTTTGGTAGTCACATGTATAAGGTAAAGTCAGTGTGAATTTTGATTTTAATGAACTTCAGGTTTATCGCAAATTAACTTTAACATAGCCATTTACCACAATAAAGGATGATTTCGGAACATGAACACTTGTTGACCTCCGATTTGAAAAAAAAACAAAACATATATATATTACTTCAGGATTAAATTAAAATTCCAAAAAGTGTAAGCCTACATACATGCCGAAAGGGTGCCCAAAATCTTTCTGTGAACTAGACTCGCAGTGACTCTAGTCGCTTTCAATATTTCTTGTACTATTTTAATGAACCGGTCATGGTTTTTATGTTGTCTTTGCATTTTTAGAAATCTCAGACTTAGCTTTACAAAGCTCAATCTACTTCTGAAATAGAATCAAAGGCAAATACCAAAGGAAGGGGTATATAAATTCAATCATTCATATTTTTAACTTGTTAATAATACATTTTTTAGAAATAAAATAGTATTATATTTTGTTGTTTGTTTAATGTCATAATCTAGGTATCCATGCCATGGAGGTAATGAAAGAATAATCAAAGAAAACCAGATTCGAGCAGAAAGTAATAAGATATATTATAGTATTAAGCAGTGTTTTTCCAGAATTTATCAAAGTGAAAAATCGGATCATTCACTCACATAACAAATACAAGTCAGAAAGACTTTTATGTCTGGTTTGTGAGTAAATGGTCCGATTTTACACATCCATAAATTCTTGAAAAAAGTTCTTAATCCTTTTAATTCCAATCCCGGACTATCTGTAATATATTAATAGTTGTGTTTTCCATGTAAACTCTCATTCGCAAATGGCGTCAGTCAATTGACGTGACATGGTTGTCAATTTCAATATTTAAAGTACTTACAGGCTGCTGATAACTATACTTTCTTTGAAAAATTGTTGTTTTGAATATGCAAAAATGCCGAAAATTAATCGAATAGAGCAGATAGTACCGTTTTAGCCTCTAAACGGCTCTATCTTTTTCAAAGCAGTGGTAGCCGTATTGTTTACAATTTGTACATGGAATTTAGTCATCGCTGAGGTCGTAAAAGGTGTACAACCAATCATAATGCACGAAAAAGGCTTATGCTAATTAGATTGGAATTATTCAAGGATAAAGACTAGACAAGAAAAATAAACACCCACACCAATGAAAGAACATGAAATATACAACATAACTCGTACACAGAAACAAAAGTAAATGACCAATCAGGACTCCACTAAAATCTGGGAGCATGGATCAAGTGCATTGGTAGGGCAAGCACCCTCTGCCTGCCGAATTTCTCATAAAATGTAAGGTCCGGGGTAGACAAAAGAGAAATAGAAAACTATGACCCGTTGAATATATCAGTTCTCATGGTGCAGATAGATACACTACAACGATCCACGAGTACATGATGACGACAATAAAACTTTTAAGGTAATGACTTGAATCTTAGAGCAACATAAGAATTTGCAAATGACACAACCTAAATTATTATTTCCATTTTTTAAGAGAGTTCCTCAAATTATTTTCTGGTTCTCCCCCCGAAAGAACATAATCAAGTTATCACTGAGCAGTACTGAAATAAAAATATCACGAACGCATTTGTCATAAATCTAGTTGCATTTTAGTAAGTTTTTAGGATGTTTTTACTTATTTTTTTCGAAAAGATCTGTTTTCGAATTTTCTGGTCAATTCTTAAAAAAATGCTGAATATTTTTTTTTTCATAAAACTTTTATTTTCTTTATATTATATTCTTCCAGGGATTTTGGTGTGTCAACTTTTTTTGTTTGTTCTGAATGCTGGCTAAACAATATTTGAAAAGGCCTACCGTTTTTTAATCAAATTTCTAGTCTTCAAGAAGCAAAATACCTTACAAAAAGTCAGAAAGTTCAACAAGAAAGACAAACAGATTAAAGAAAAGTTACTTTCAGTTCACCAGAAAGGCATAAACAAAATGTAAACAAATGAGAGTGAAAATAATTTATGAAAATGAAATTTACAATGGTAGTTATCACAAACTGAAACACAAGTTTGTATGCAAAATAATTTAATCATTCATCATCTCATTTTAATAAGCTCCTTGGTGGCCAGTTTTATCAACAAGTTAAAGTCAACATTGATATGACTCCTCCAAAACCGTCGTACTCTTCCCCAAGTGGTTGCCGGGAAGCAAGGGCTACCAATACCATGAAAAACTCTTGCTATAGCTCTGCCATGTAACTTGTGTTCGTTGCTGTACATATTTATGAACTGTCTTATATCTGACAGTACTTGATTCAATTCGTAAGAAGATAACTGCAAAGAAAAAAAAAATAGAACTATGGTGTTAAGTACCAATTCATATAAAATTCAGACACTGTCCATATTAAAGTGATTCATGATGAAGAAAAACCCACCGAAAAAACAATGGCTTTTGTCTACATGTGCTATACTTTTTACGTAAAAGGTTCCTTTCCGTATTCAGATCTGTACTTTGGAGAAAATCATAAATTATTTATCTCCCACTTAAATCAAGCTATTATAACTCTTGCAAAGTGGTAATTTCATTTACAGTCTATATTTTTTTTTCTCAAAAGCACAACACCCAAATTAAAGCTATCACTGGTTATGTGGTCTGTAACTGGCTCAGATTCAGTAATAAAACGGAATTCGGTGGCATGAATCACCTCCTATAAGATTTTTATAAAGAATGCTACGTAATTACATTTTACTATATTCATAAATTACTAATTTAATCATAACCTAGGACGACGATTAAATCAGAGGGCATACAAAAATATTTACCCATTTTAACCAAGGTCTGATTTTATAAAGAATGCTACATAATTACATTTGATCTTATTCATAATATTACGATTTTACCCCTTACCTAGGAGGACGATTTTAACCAAGGTGTGAATTTTATATAGAATGCTACTCTTAGTCGGTTCAAACGCTCACAAGAGCTTATGTTTTACCTGTTATAATGTCTTGCCGACTTAAGATAAAGCTTATTTGAATTTGAATTACATTTTATTTTATTCATATTACGATTTTACCCATTACCTAGTAGGACGATTAAATCAGAGAGGGCATACAAACAATATTCAAGTATTATTGCGTAATTAGTCTAATCCGTCATATCGGCCTATGCCAATATATGGATTTTATCAGCCCAATATGGCGTATTTGACTGGTAAAAGCCGTACTGGACAACTAAATCCCTTATTGGCGCACTTTTGTATTTTGTGTTGTATCGGCAGTTCTGATCATAGTTAGGTCAATATTCGAACGTTAGTCAATAATTACCCATTTTAACCAAGATTACTTATGCACATATTAAAAATCAGTCCACCACATTGAAATTCTAAAAAGATTTTGAGCTCACACAATCTGTTTCTCAAAATCAGTCATATATATGAAATTGTTCCAAAAGACTTCTTCAATTATATCCAAAACTTTGTACCCATTATTATGGTATTTTAATACATGTACCAAGTTTCCATTCAACTGTGAGTATACTTTTAAATATTTTGAGATTTTTTTCATTGTTAAAAAAGACTTCTTCAATTATATCCAAAACTTTGTACACATTATTATGGTATTTTAATACAAAGTTTCCATTCAGCAACAAGTATATTTTTTAAGATTATGAGTTTTCGAACAGACAAATTCATCATAAAAAATTCAAGAAGGCGAAGAAAGTGATAATAAATGCTAGAGAAACATCATGTAACGCGTTGAGTAACAATTATATCAAATTTATATGTTTTTGTAGCACTTAAGCAAAATAAATTCGCATTGTCTGGCAAACTTCAATATTTACATCATTTTCCACATAAGCAATGAAGTCAAAGATGACTTTACTTAGCCTGGAAATTTTGCTTCTGTTACATGTATTGGTATTGGGCCAGTTAGATCTAGAAACGTGTTTGTCCTTGCTTCGTAATTATACTTTCATAATTTCAACTACTGTAGCTATAGACCATAATGAACCGTGGTAACTGTTTAGACAATGAAAACATTTTGAATTACAAAAAAAATATCAAAAAGCAACATATTGGGTATAGGTAAAAGAAAACCTCCTCATCATGCACATCACGTATTGCAGCCTTGTAATCGGTTTGCTCTTGGAAATAATCTTCTAAAATTGTCTTCAGTTTGGCATTCTTCTTCTCATCCAAATCATCAGTACACATCCAATAGTTCTTATGGGAAACGCTGAATAATGAAACAAAAACAAAATAGGTCAAGCGTGTAAGTTTGTAACACTCGTTTTATAAATGTCACATGAACGAGCAAATAATTTCATGTACTAGACAAAGTGACATGAGCACCAGGTTCTGGTGGATTGACACTCCTTAGCTAATTGAAAATTAATTGAATGAGGTTACAATATCCGTCCAAGAGTTTTGTGATAACAGTTTTCTTCCATGCCTTTCCTATTTAAGTCATATATCGATATCAATAGTCTAGAAATCAGCAATATGACACTACATTTAAGTAGCACTCCAGGTAAAAATCATGCAAAATGTGATTCATGGTATGAAGGCCTACATGTTTTTATTGTTGACATTTTGTTGCAAATGTTATAGTAAATAGAAATTTACATGTAACTTTTCACAAAAAAAAAACAATTATATCGAATGTTCTGTAAAATTCAAAATTAAGGGAGATAACTCAGTAAAAGCCACTAAAATACATTAGAAACTGTTGGATTTTCAGTGGATTATCTCTTATGAGCAGACAGATTGGAACGAATAATTATACATATCATCATATAGACATATAAAGCAACTTAATAACAAGAATAAAAATATGTAGCCTTTTTGGGATGTATCATATATTACAGAATTTGCATGATTCTTACAAAGAATACTAATTAATTTACGTCGGCTGAACTTGTACAAAACAGGCTCTTGCTCTGTTACTTCTATCTTTTATCTTAACTGATTGACCAATCTAAGCGAAATCAAGCGAACCATAATTTTAAAGGTAATCAAAAAGAACATAAGGATATCCAAGGATAAAAAGACAAAAAAAATAATAATTAAACAAAATAACCACAAAGAACACGAAATGACCGGAAATAATACGCACAAAAATATTAAGTGAATGTGCAACCAATACTCAAATACTGGGTATATGGACTAGGAGCATCTCGTGTGTATATATATATATATATATATATATATATATATATATATATATATATATATATATATATATAAATATACACGAGAATAAGAGTTCAACTTATCACGCGTTTTACCATAGCAAAATAGAGGTTACAGACCACCAATTCAACCAATGAGCATTTAGAACGTACGCAAAAATAGTCCTACGCAGAAATTACCCCTGTTCCTCAGTGCTGTGAAAAAAGTTCTCATCTTATTTAAAAAAATTAAACAGTTTCTGAAAGGAAAAACATTTCTGTACATTTTATAGGTGCATTTTGCTTCTTGTGATATGAAGCCTAATCTCCATAATGATTTTTAAATATACCCCTATCTTGTGTAAACACTGGGATTTCCCATGCTATTTATAGACCCTTCACTTCCGGTGGCCAGTAGTGCACTGCAAGTCTGCTAACCCCACATGCCATTCTGAGGATTGTGAGCTGACATATGTAGAATCATGCTGATATATAGTCCTCTGCAGGTTAAAGTTAAGTAAAGTCCAGAGAAGCCTTTGAATATTGTGAAATTAGCATAGAAGCCTATGGGAAGTGGACTTAGTGGTTTTTAGCCTTAAGCTGAAGCCATGGCAAAATGAAAAGTTTCTTGAAATAGCTTTAAACTACTTGAAGATCTTGTTAACTTTGCCATGAGAGGAATACACTACAAAAATCCTTCAAAATATGCATTTTTTTAAGTTATAGGTCCAAATTATGGAAATTTGGTCTTTTTGCCTGATTTTTATGTCCTATCTTGTAAAAAGTGTAGAAAATTTAGTAAAAATATCAAATATTAAACTTTGAGTGCTATATTTACCTAAATATGGTGGTAATAAGCACTTGAAATCAAGTTTTGTGTAGATTTGAGCAAAAATTAGGTTAGAAATGAGGAAAAACTCACTTTCATTACTGCAGTTAAGGCCATATAAGCATTCCCCTATGGCAACATGGAAAATCAATTATTGAGTACTTTTTTTGCTTTAGGTGCCCTTTACTGGTCATGTTTTAATGTGAAAACACTGTATTTACAAATTTAAAGCCAAATATATCACCTTTTGTGAAAATTTAAGGATTTAGGATTTTTGACATGTGATCAAGAAAAAGGGGGGAGCATGTCAGAAATAAATTTTTAAAAATAGACCAATTTCTCAGAAAATAATTACTTTTAAAACTATTTCTTCATTAATCTTGTTAAAAAGCAAGTTGTGATTGATATTTTTTATTTGAAAAGTCAGAAATAGTTCTTTGCAAATATTTAATGCATTTAAGTATGGTAGAATATGGTCACTTTTTTGCTCGCCCAACTTGGTTACCCTATATTTAAAAATCAAATATTTAAAAAAGTGCTTGTCACATTTCACTGAAACTTTGCAAATGCATTCAGTATGTGTGTAGGAAGATACCTGTATAGTTATTTATTTTTTCCAAGACAAAAAGTGACTCTTTAGGTTACAGACCACCAATTCAACCAATGAGCATTTAGAACGTACGCAAAAATAGTCCTACACAGAAATTACCCCTGTTTCTCATAGTGCTGTGAAAAAAGTTCTCATCTTATTTAAAAAATTTAAACAGTTTCTGAAAGGAAAAACATTTCTGTACATTTTATAGGTGCATTTTGCTTCTTGTGATGTGAAGCCTAATCTCCATAATGATTTTTAAATATACCCCTATCTTGTGTAAACACTGAGATTTCCCATGCTATTCATAGACCCTTCACTTCCGGTGGCCAGTAGTGCACTGCAAGTCTGCTAACCCCACATGCCATTCTGAGGATTGTGAGCTGACATATGTAGAATCATGCTGATATATAGTCCTCTGCAGGTTAAAGTTAAGGTAAAGTCCAGAGAAGCCATTGAATATTGTGAAATTAGCATAGAAGCCTATGGGAAGTGGACTTAGTGGTTTTTAGCCTAGAGCACACTGTTCACACTATTTTTTTTTCGCTGTAACAGTACAGTTTCTCCACACTTCATCTGTGCCATCTGTACCTTGTTCACACATTTTACCTTTGTAACTTCATTAACACTACATTTTTCATGCTTTTTACCTTTTGCAAAATAAATTTTCACTGTTTTTACCTGTGCAAGGTATCAAATAAGTAACGAAGATTTCCAAGCTCAGATTTTTCCTGTCTCTGTATCCTGTTGTGGAGAGACATGATGACGTCATCAATTTCATCCTCGGACAAGTCACCGGGTGCTCGGTAATGAAAAGCCAGATCTGTGAATTCTACCATTACACTTGTTCTCTTGGGACCAGAAGCACCTACCGTTTACAAATAAATGTTCCACTATCTTATATATCAATTAAATAAGAAACATTTCCTGTACAGTCATCATTCTTCAAAACCAACTTTAAAGAAATTTTATGCTTTTACTGATTTTTTTACCAAATTATATTGCCTAATGTAGATTAAATGACATCTATTGCAAATAAAATGTGACAGTTGGACTGTCATCTAGTTTTGATTCTTCTGTTAATCATCTTGTTATTTATTTAAGATAAGGAACAATGTTCAGAAAACAAGCGTAATAATTTCCGTTAGCAGTTAGGGAAGGAAGTTTTCAAATTTTAAAGTGCATTGACGTTGCAAACCTGTATTCCAAATTCCAAAGCTTTTATATGTATACCTTCACCGCTATCATACATATCATTTAAACAATTTTTTATTACACCAATACGGTGCATAGTACAAGATTGCAAACGTAATTGCATCGCATATTCTAAGTAGCAGTCTTTATAAAATTCCGACAGGAGTTGATTCATGCATGTGAAAAACCCACCAACTTTACTTTTATTTCATATTTAGAATCAGTTATTGACCCCATAATCAGTCTTTGTTTATCATTTGGTTGTTGCATTTTTGAGATAAAATTTATATAGGTAGTACATGAAATTAGCACTTGGCAAGAGTTATCGTTCATGATTTTGTTGATTTTACTGAGATGTTTCAGTGTGATTTTCTCAAAAGTACTGTGACAGATCTAAATACAGAAGTGATTATAAACATAAAAAATATATAGCATATATAGACCGAAAAAAGCGTCGTTTGTTCTGTTGGATTTTCTACGCCACAAGCAGTGTTTGAACTTTATATGGACAGTTTCTGAGACAGAATGACGTTTATGCATGCTCGATCATAACTGTCACATTCTGGATAATAGGTGATATTTACGGAATGAAACAAGAGACCACAAAACATGGTGTAAAATCAGATAATTGACCGATTTCATAGTATAATAGGCGTTTACTTGCGATTGATGAAGTGACAGAGTAACAAATAAACTCACCAGTTAAATTCCACATAAGCATTTTAAGTTCCCGTTTAACTGGCCCAGAATCCCAACCCATGCAGTCACTGATTTCTACTACAGGGAAGTCGATGCTCGTCTTTCCTGCAAATGTTTTACCATCCTTCTTTGCTTTCGCAATGGCAACTGCAACCGGGGGGCACTGTTAGCAAAATATGTTAAACGAATTGAACGTTTTGAAGTTAATTAGTTAAAAAAGTTTTTTTTCTTTTGGTGCTGAATAAAACAAATCTACATTATATACTTATAGACGCTTGAAATTACTAAATATATTTATCTTGAACATGTACATTGTCTATAGTCATTGTTACAAGAATTTCTCCGAGGGAGTCCATTTAGTGAAGATTTACAATTAGTGAAACCGAAGACGCAAACGAAAATAAAAATCGTGAATAAGACAAACCATCAATAAAAGGAACTAAAAATGGATCTATAGAAAAACGAACGGCACAAAACCCTGAAGGTGAACTCCGGTGCTCTGGAGGGGTTTATTCAAACAAATTTAAAACTTGATTAAGTGTACACGTCGAGTGTAAATATTTCGTAAGTAAAACTTCCGTCCATTAACTTAATAACCCATGAAAAGTTGTTAATGAGTCACGCGTGCTCACTGGAAAATAAATAATCATAAACAAAACCAGTGACACGTCTTTCAAAATACCAAAAGGTTTTAATGGAATAAGATAACAAAACAAAAACCAACATTCTTAAACAGTACACTGCATCACCGCTAGTACATGAGCTAGTCTGGGCATAGGAACATATTATAGAAAATCGATATCATTCACTATATTTCGTACCGAGTCTTCATGGCTTAAAAAATGGAGCATAACTGAACATAATCAACTGAAATTTGGTAGTGACCTTTTTTGCAATTTCTTGAAGCACTACAGGTCCGCCATAACACTGAATACTGCATGTAGAGTAAACATTTGTCAAATTTTCCACTTTCCATGAGTTATCCGGGTGTAGCTCCAAGTAACAGAATAATGTTGCGATTCCTGATGTAAAAAAAAATCTCCACAAAGAAATATTAACAACATGACGTAATAGTATAATAAACTAAATTTTACCGGAAACACAGACTGAAGGGCAACTTAAGAAAACTATAGAAAAGCAATCATTCATCACAAAGGAAAATATCTTATCATTCTACTTTAATTATGTAGACCAAAATACTGAGCTCATAAAATTCATTGATGCCTGCATTGATCGTACGTATCAAAATATGACCTATGGATGTCATCAATGTCAATAACTATCAAAGCTGGAAGCCGGAAGCCACGTGCTTCTTTTGTTAATGTCGTATCGTAAAACATTAATGGAATGTACAAATGTTTAAGTAAATTGGTTCAAAACAGTTGCATGTTACGATATGATACACTTTGGTTTATCTATGAAACAGTTATCTTCAGGAAGCTGCGTTTTAACTCATTCAATTAGCGAAGTACAGGAATTAAAACATCGCTGCACCAAAGTAAAATAATGACAGATTGATACAAGGAGGACGTAAAAAAAAAGATCGAGCTTACATATTGTATCATTTCAAACAGAAAGAGCATATCTGACAGATCTGATCAACGTTCATATACACTGTACATTTAAGATCAAAATTCACCAATGACGGAACAGGACTACAACGAATTCAATTATTTTCTGCTTTCTTTGCCGCCACACTTCAGGAACGTTAAAAAAACCATTTAATTTGTAGTGTTCTTTCAGAATAGCCTCCTTTGGGCCTTTATAAATTCCCTATCCATTTATCCGATTTTCCGGTAGCAGTCAATATTTTGGTTCCTGCTTTTAATTCCTACCTGCTTTTATTGATTATTTCCACTTGTTCTCGTCCTGGTTAAACATGATATATCTGCGACTTGATGTTAAACAGACACCAATCAATCAATCAATCAATATTTTCTTGGCCGAATTTAAGGACTAACTAATGGATGTAAGCAGACTGGTGTATATTAACGTTTATTTAAGAAACATAGGCTGCTACAAAAGCAACAGTTCGAAAATATTGTACATTTCAGTAATATCATACATTTAATAGAAACTACGAAAAATACGAAATCAACAATCGAATTGTCTCAAATATGATTGAAAAGATTTCATATCCTATTCAGCTTTTTTGTGTAATGAAAATATCTTTAATCACAGATTTGCTGACAAACCAAAGAACCTTATATAATATTCCGTTGTCATGCATGTACATGTATAACCATTGTATAATATATCACCCAGGAACACCATTTTCGATAGTTTTATACATTTTGTTCTGGTATATTTCAACCAAAATGACATTGAAACCATTATCTTATAACTTCATGCATATTTGAATACCTTCCTCTTTCACATCGAGTTCACTGACAAAACTTTCGATTGGTATCGCCCGCTCGTGTCCTAAACATATTCTTCCCTTTTTCTGGTCTTCATCTTCGTCCCAATCATCAAACAGTTCATCATCATCTTCCCTATTAGCTTCAGTGCTATCAACCGCTCTTTTTTCCTGCCATAAACAGACGCCTTATCAGTATACATAGTAAAGTTGTATTAAAATGCCCATAAATCCATGACCAAAGCTGACATCATAAGTGTTTTATCCCCATTTCTTTATTAACAGCTTGCTATCCCCAAGAGGAAATGTTACATAGTTGTCTAATATGTTGACATAACCATCTAGATAACAAGGAATGCATACGAGTAGACTCATTAAATGATAAAAAAATCCTAAATTAAGATAACTTCTCATTGCAAGTATCATGTGATACCATCATGCTACACGAATACCTTAATACAAGACAGTATACCATAACCATATATAGATGCCTGAAGATTTTAAAAATATGTATATATAAAACAGGGAACAGAAACGATCTACATATACAACGCAACGAACAGACATCTACAAAAACTGATCCTTCTGCATCTACATTTGATATACATGAACAAACGATTGAATGACGCGTTTTGACTCTAGATAAAATAAAAGGTTAGAAAAGCGACATGTAATCATGTGTGTTGTTGCTTCTATATTAAAATAACACTTAAAATATTGCTTTGCTTGTCGGTCTAAGTAACACATGATACAGCCGTTAGATACATCAAATATTTTCTAATTGAAATGCATGAAATAGCTTTCAATGGACATTGTCCAACATGTAGCTGTATTGTTAAAAAAAAAAACAACAAATGACATATGATCCGGGGATCCTTTGTTTAACGTGTCTATGGTCGTCGATAACGGAAATTTTTAACTGATTGCGAAACGCGTTTGCCTTTGTTCATTAAAAACGAACATTATACATCATCAGGATTCTACTGCTTGATTAAGTATTTTTCTTTGACACAAAACACATTGAACGACCCAGTGACTTATGACAAGAAGCAGATTTACGTCTTCAAAAAACAATCATAGTCGACCCATTCATGACAGTTCGTGTGTCAGTAGTTATGTAAAGGAAACTTTGTCATTATTCCTTTAACGACTCTCCTTCTGATCAAATAAGTCTTTAAAAAGAATTTAATGATGGAAAGAATCTGCCGTCTGTTGCTTTCATGAACTCATTCAAGAGGTAGCAGACAAATCCTTAATAGCTAGTCAATTGATTTCAGCCCTGAAAAATAATTCAGTAAAAAAACAACAAGGGCATTTCATTCAATAGTATGACACTCTGATGTTAAGACAAAAATTACTTTTTAAGTCTGCTTGGGAAAATATTAAGTAGCTGTCTTTGTAAGAATCATGCAAAATCAGAAAAATTTGATACACCCTAAAAAAGACTACATATTTTTAATTTTGTAATTAAGTTGTTTTATGGGTCTATACTATGAAATGTGTAATTATTCATTCAAATCTGCCTGCTCTTAGAAGATAATCAACATTGAAAATCCAGTAGATTCTATTGTATTTGAGCGTCAATTACAGAGTTATCTCTCTTAATTTTGAAATCTACAGTGCATTCTATACAATTTTTATCACCTAAGAGCACGGGTTATATGAAAAACCACATGCTAATTTCTGTTTACTATGACATTTCAAACAAAATATCAAAAATAAAAATATGTAGGCTTTTTACCTAATATGAATCAATCACATTTTTCATGATACTTTAGTTAGCCGGAGTGCTACTTAAAAGTTCGGCATCTTCGAATTCGTTCGGGACATAATCATTATAGAAAGGATGGCCGTCCATATCTGCATGCATAATACGATGTGTAGTTCCGCCAACCACCGAGAAGATTAATTCAAACGTTACTGCCAGCAAGACATGGAAAGATATAGGAAAAATCATATCCAAGGATACTCAATTGTTTGCTTTTATATTTAAGTTAGGTACTCAATCATCCTTTTGTTACCCAATTAAGTCTGATCATTGACACGAAGTTGTGTTTTGCCCGTACAAATGACAATTTTAAGCTAGTTTTTCGCCAACAGAGTTCATTGTTTGATCACCAAGCATTCAATGAATCAGATTTTTGTCTTTGTTCCTTTTGCGGGGAATGTGTGTGTGTGTGAGTGTGTGTGTATGTATCAATAAGACTTCGTTTACCATCCTAATTATATTTTTTATATCATCAGATATGGACAAATCTTACTAAATAAGAATTGGCGATATGCAAGACATATTATTTCTTCATTGCTTGTAATATTTTATTTTTACACATTTGTGACTTCGGTGTTCACATACTTTCTGTTTTATACAGTCCTTGAGACGTGTAGGTTTCCCCCACGTACGACACCTAAACGCTTCTGTAGTGCTTTTAAACGAATGATCCTATCTTGCATTTAAACGCACGATAAACGAACACTCATAGTGTGCGTTTAAACACTCGATAGACGAAAGATGAAAAAGATTAAAACTAAAAAAACATGAAGAACGAAAAAACAGAAAATAAAATAATGAAATACAATAATAATAATAATAATACTAACAAAAAATATAAAAATAACAGTAAAATATAGGTGATAACAAACGAACAAAATAAACGCTTTAAAACGAACGCTCGTATCGTGTGTTTAAACGAACGCTTGTATTGTGTGTTTGAATGAACGCTTCTATCGTGCGTTTATCGTGGTTTGAAACGAACGCAAAACGATGTGTAAACGCATGATATACGACATACGAACGCCATGAACATTTCAAGGAGTGTATCTCTAAATTTTGTTAAAAAGACTTAAATGATATGAACCATTGATTGTGTTGAACGTGTGGATGGCGCTTAACACTTATGTATCTTTTCATAACTTTGTCGTCACAAATGTTTTTGTTGTAAAAAAAAATGGGCTTAGTACAGAAATAGAAAAAAATCTATTTTGTTTGAGTTTTTGAAATACGAGTATTGGTGTCGACTAAATTGTTATTTGCCTTTTGCTTCATTTACAGTACATACGATTGTTTTTAGAGTTACCCTTAAAGAAATATTTTTGTGCTTTTTTAGATTAAAGGTAATAATTAAAATATTTTCTATACGGTGAAACAGTTTAACTCATACCAATAGCTATCCTTGTATTTTTTTGTAACATCACAATGAATTCATAATTATATCATAGATTTGGAGGTGAGCGATCACGTCAAGGACAATTATCACAACCGTGTAAACAATGTCTACATTTTAAATGAAATCAATTATCAGAGGAACAAACAAATGAAATGAATTTAAGAACAGAATAAAGCAAAATAACGTTACTAAAACACAATACGACTGATCAAATAAATAAAACTATATTTTTCAACGGACTGAATCCCGTGTATTTTCCGGGTCACATAACACCTGAAAATTAGCTAATCATAAAACAAGAGGCTGCCAGGAGCTTGAATCGCTCACCTGGTAAAATTTTAGCCTTTCAAGGGCAATAACTCTAACAAGAAGTTGTCCGACAATTTTGAATCCAAGACGACTTTGATAGGATTTATCATGAGGATCATTTCATCAATCGAAAGATTCATTCTATCTATAATGGTTTTCAAAATATCGACTGAAAACTGCAAAAAACGTAATTTTTTGCCTTTCAAGGACAATAACTCTTATATGGAGTTTTCTGACAACTTTGATCCCTGGTGACTTTTGTAGGCCTTATAATGAGAACCATTTCAGCAATTAATTGAAAGTTTCATTCTATCTATCATAGTTTTCAAGATATAGGATAAAAACTGTAACAAAGAAATGAATTTTTTCACCTCTCAAGGGCAATAACCCTTACATGGAGTCTGTCAACTTTGATCCCTGGAGACTTTTGTAGGCCTTATAAGAAGGATATTTGAAATTGAAATTGAAAGATATTGGCAAAACTTAACAGTTTTGGAGATATATGCAAAAAAGCTACTGTACGACCCCTATGTTCTAGTTTTAGTAAAGGCGGCCATGTTTTTTTAACTGATCAAAAATCCAAATGATCATTTTGTTAAGTATACCCTAAAAAACAAAAATATCAACTTTAATTGAATTCTATACAGTAGTTTCTGAGGAGAATATTTTTGAAAGTAATAACATCAAAAACAGGGAAAAAAAAAACACCCAAAAAGGGCAATGATTCAAACACGGGTAAACAGATGTTCACCAAAATGTGACCACAGATAGATCTCATCATGCTAAATACTTTTACCCAGTCAGAATTTATCTAAACCTAACGGTTTTGGAGATATGTGCAAAAATCTGCTGTCTGATCCATGTTCTATTTTTAGTAACGGCGACCATGTCTTTTAACCGATCAAAAATCCAAATGGTCATTTTGTGCAGGATACTCCAAGGAAGAGTCATTATAAGTTTCATGCAAATCTATTTAGTAGTTTCAGGGGAGAAGATGTTTGAAGAAATTTAACAACGATATTTATAACGACGGACGCAAAGTGATGGCTACGGCTAGGTGAGCTAAACATATAAAATTCTACCATGTTTATCCCAACCCATGTTGTAGATTTTTTTGTCGTCGGTTTTGTTAATTTACGGTCGCTTCTTGAAAAAAACCCTGGATTTCATTAGTAAATTTTCCTAAAATGAATGAAAAGTTTACTTTATACAACATTATTTGCTTTGGTGATAAAATGGTTAACCTGTTAGAGTTTTCTTATCTCCAGAGATACAAGTACGCCGATTTCTCAATCATTCGTGAAAAGCAAATGTACATCGTACATAAAGCATTGCAGTCTAGAGCAAATTATGCTACTTATTTTCAAGATGGACTGTCAGAAACATTAAATGCGTATCTGAAACTCTTATAAGCACCATTTAGACTGTAGAGTTCTCAAATTTCCTAAATGCTCTCATGTTTGCAAAATACCAGAATTTCCATTTAATGTCGGGTTTCAGGGCTTTACTTTCTAGCAACTACAGCTAGAATTTATCATTTTTATACTAATTTCGGTAAAATAAATTAATTTGAAGTGTTTAAAAATAAAAAAAAATTGTCAGTTTTTAAAAGACACATAAAAATTATCAAAGTAGAAAAGTTAAGGAGAATAACAGCCAAGTCATTTATTAGAAGATTAAGCTTCATATCACTTATCGAGTCAAGGGGTATTAAAAAGTTAATCACGGTCAGTGAAAAATTATAAAAAAAAAATCAAGAAGCATTACTTAGCAAATAATCAATCATCAGACTGTTTAATGAAATTGAAACTGCGGCTGATCTACAAATCAATTCACTATTTCAAATAATATCTAAAAATTCAGGACAACCAACGTGATGGATTGACAGATGGAATCTAATATTTAAGTCCATTTCAACTTCCCCTGGTGGAGACTATTTAAGTACCATTCTGTGTAAGAATCAGGCAAATGGGTGGCACATCATTTTTCTCAATTTGGTAAAATTTGCCTAAAGAATATAAAATACGTCTGGCTAACAACCAAAAAGCTACTTAAAGTTATTTTGAAATATCTGAGGCGTAGATATTTTTGACTGTTGTTTATACAGAGGAAAACCGCAGCAAAAATTTTCCTGTCATTTGTCCATAGTGCATTTCAAATTCATTTGACCTGATCAATATCTTAAAAAAGCAAATCTAACAAACGCTTTGATGAATATTTCTAAAGGTTATAAAGTATGAATACTTGATAATGCAATGAAATTTCTGCGTTTTTTGTCTTCATTTGCCACACTTCATACACATTTTCCCCGCTTATAAGACAGAGAAGAAGTTAAAAATAATCAGTATAGAATAAAGTTTTGTTGAACACACACTACCATCACTTCCACCACTACCACAAAACAAAGGATGAAAAAGGCATGAAAGAGTATACTAGACATTAGGGATATATAGAGTAACGACAAAACTAAAAGATAATGATTCGTACGCAGCATGGAGCTGTTTTACTTATCATACATTCCTTTTATTTTAATTATTTGGGAAAGAAACTAAAGTTCGCTTTTATGAAACTCATTAAACGTTATCAATACAGCGAAGCATAATTAAGGCTAAAGATTGCTGTAAATTACCCCACTTGTGTAGATTTTAATATGAAAAATTAATGTTCAAAGGATGTTCGATTTTTTTTACATGAACTAATGTCTCATTTTTATAGATATAATCGAACGTTTAAAACAAATGGTCTACAAATCATTGTCTTGATATGTGACATTGAATGATTACCAATTGTTGTGACAATACACACAAGCAGCAAAACAGATTGATTGATTAATTATTGCACCACCCACATTTTATAGCATCTGCATGATTTTTGCAACTACTCCAAACTTATGAAGCAACCTTTCTTTGAAGTTTGTATGAACAAGGTGAACAAAAAAAATCTGAACATGAGAATAAAACATTGTTTATCACCTATATATAACAAGATATTCATCTGTTTAGATGAAAATAGTACTACAGGTATTTATAAGAACAAGGCAGCTAATGGTTTAATGCAGGCCTTCTAGTGGATTTTGGTTAAGAAGTATGGCTTTTAATAGGGTAAAATTTCTTGAATAACAGGTCATTATAGGACAAATCTGATGAAATAAAGGGATATCATAGGGTGATTTTTTTCCCTAAATTTTGCAATAAATTTATACTCTAAAAATACATACCTATTTATTATTATGTTCACCTCATTATAATGAAAACTCTTATCAAAGACATCATTTCAAGCATACACATTTAAATTATGTCTTGTAAATGACTATACTACACTAACTGAGAAACCAAGGCAGCTTTGGAACATCTCGACGTATTCAGTAACCACAGATCTTCAAACTGTGTTTGAAACTCCAAAGTGTCCATCGCAAAGACTTGAATGTTGTGTATTACATATAAAAAAAAACCTGTAGAGGTGTATATTTTCATGATAATTAGTTGCATGTCTAGATAAGCATATTTTGATTTAGTCATTGTACCGTTAGTCTTATATCCAGAAGTTTATCTTTATTATAATTTTAGGTGGTTTTCTCTAGGAAAGGTGATGAAGTACAGTATCATGTTACCCATGTAGGATGTTGTTTTAAGTAGTTGTCAAAGTTTTTGATTTATTGGAAATTGGTGCTTAATTTAGGTCAGTTATGTAAGATATGATAATTAAAATAGTTGGTGCATAGTTGGTGTAAAATTGGTGTTGAACAGTATATAAGGGCTTTGATTTTCAGTTAATGGAGGAAAAAAGGGAAGAAAAGGAACGAAGGGAAGATTGGAGATTTGATGTTTAGGAATATACGGTTGCAGACTGAATGTAAGATTGGAATTTATTTTTATGTGGTTAAGGGATGTGTTTTTCGAGACAAGTGATGCAAGAGGAATATTATTTTTGAGAGTTGTAACTTGCCGTAACTGGAAGTTAACTCATTGTTGTTGATGATGTTTGTTTGACGTTTTGACATATACTTGCCTTAACAGGAAGTATTTGTATTCCGGACAATAGGTTCCGAGGTTCCGGACAATGGTCCGAGGTTATTGTGAATTATTGACGTTAATATAACTTGCCTTTACAGAAAGTTATCGTGTTCCGGACAATGGTCCGAGGTCGTAGATTGTATGTGTTGACGATAGTGTAAGTTGCCTTAACAGGAAGTTATCGCTATATGGAGAATTCCTCGATTGTTGTTGTCTGTTGTGTTGTTCCCCTATGCCATATGGATCCCATCCGTATTAAGGAATTTGAGAACTTTTAGACGACAACTTGATTGAGCACACGGTATATGTGAGTTATCGTAATTTTCTGATGTCAAAATAACTTTTCATCCTGTAACATGTATTTTATGTATAATCGTAATAAACTGTTGACTAGTGACAATTCTCTTTATTTTGAACCCGCCTGGAATTGTGAGCAACTTGGCAGCAATGGTTAAAACATACCAGCCAAGAGCTTTGCGCGTACTCGGCCGCCATGGCAAAACGATAACTGTCTTTAATTTGTAAAATTAACTAACAGTTCATTTAAACATGAACAGGTTTCACCATTCAATCGAGGAGAAAACTTTTTAAAATTTTTTTTAACATTTTCAACCAATTAATTTAAATTTATAGGAATACTATAGGGAAAAGGGCTATTTTAAACAAAAATACAGGAATTACAGAGCACTGCCAAAAAGATAGAGGTTTTATAGGAAATATAGGATCGATTGAAGGTCTGTTTAATGGTTTGATGGTTTAACTGAAAGTACAGTAAGTCCACTTGCAGAAAGACATTCCTTATATTTCTAAAACACTGATAGAAAATATATCTCTTTGAGGCTTTTAACACATTATATCACCAAACATATGACCCTTTCCTTAGAAACCAAAGAAAGCAAAAAAAAAAAAAAAAAAAAAAAAATGAAAACAGAAGTACGAAATCAAACAAAAGAACAAGAGGATCAATAATTTCAGCTCCTCGTAGTATAGACCGCCACATAAACCGCAAAACGTACGATAACGCCATCATGTTATTTAACTGAACGTGACTACTAGCTAGGAATGAAATTACCTGAACTGCCTCTTTGTGTCTCTTATTGACCTCAACACACCTACAAGGCTCAAATACTCTCTGTATGAACTTCTTTAATGTTCTGTAATCAACAGTATTGGAGTATGTATGTCTCCTCAGTTCACTCAAATCCTTGCCCTACAAAAATAAATAAACAATTAGAAAATAAACGATGTTGCTTACAATATCAAAATAAGAATTCTACGTTTCATATTTAGCAGTGAATGCTAACATAAAGCAACGTATGTGTAGATGAGAATAATTACATCAAATAAAAATTTTAAAATGCCCCAAAAAGTATATGTAATTTTACATTAGAATGTTGTAAATTCGGCTAGAAAAAAACATGAAACGCCCATTGCAATCAAAGTACAGTTTAGGAATAGAGAAAAATCTTCGGAGAATCCGATTTTTCATGGTTCTGTCTAAAAAAAAGAGCAAAATGATACCTAAAAGCGACTGCAGCCGCATGACGATAACTGGGGAATCGGTATTCGTTTATTAACACAGTTAAACTTTTATAATAAATGTAAAGTACTGTAATATATAAATACTACATACTTGTATTGGAAAAACTTCCCATTTTATGGTACATGGGGGATTGGGAAATGGGGAATGGGATTTTGAATTGGGAGGATTGGGAGATAAGTTTTTTTTATATAAAAAATGTATTAAATTTAATGAAAAATGACATATCAATGGTTGAAGAATTCAAACGTATAATATTTCATTTGACGGTGTAAATATTTAATAAGAAATATGCAATGGGGATTCTCTGTGGAGATATCGATTTTTCTATGGGGATGGGGACAATTGGGGATTGGGAATGGGGGATGATACATGAATATGGTGTAAGGGGGAAGTTTTTACCATTCAAGAGTCGTCTATAATAAATCAATTCGTAGCATGCACAATTAGTACGTATAGAGCGAAGTTGAATTTGAAATGGAATGGATACACTTGGAAGTTTATTCCATAGAAGAGTTGGCGTATAATAATGAACATTTTGATGAATTTAGGTCAGAAATATTTTCAAGCTTTTGTTTATACTCATACGTAATCTTTATCAGGCCGGTTCTTAGTAATAACTTTTTCAATAAAGTTAAAACAAAAAAAAATATTTTACACGTAAAATTAAAAAAAAAATAAGGAACTTCTGTAACAATAGTTGTGTAATTCGTTTCCCGTTCAATTTGGATCAATTTTTGATTAGCACGTATATTTTTTTGCAAAATCGAAATAAGTAATAATCAATCATATCAACTAGATATACCAGTGTGGGAAACTTTTCCCTGTTTCTCAAATCATTATACATTGCAATGTTCACTTGGTATAACGTTATCACAAATCAATAAAGGATGTCAACTTTACTGACGGGTCTAATTAATAATATCCCTATCAATTTAGTCTTGAATAATTGTTACGTCAAAATATGAGATTGACGTTCTACTATTAAACCTCGCCAAACATAAAAGCAATGTCTCCTCGAAGACACTAGAGACCATTCGTTAGTCGAGTGTTTACTGATAGGAGAATACCAAGTGAAAAATAAGGATCATAGAAATAATGGTATTCATATGCATATAACTAGGGAATAATTCTATGCACTTAAGACACATGATAATTGTTTTGTTTTGTTTTAAAGCTGTTTATTTCCGGTTTCTTGCGAGAATCAAGAGCTGATCACTCATTCGGAGCACCCGATTTCTCGTCGGTTTACAAAAAATCGTTTGTTTTTTTTTTCTCTTCTCTGTGTACTTTTTGTTTTGTATTGTGTTGCGTCTTCTATTCGTTGTGTGTTGTAATTTTGGTGTTCCCGGTATTGAATTACCAAAGAATTTCTTTATATTTGCATATTTGGTAAAAGTTATTTCATCGTATCGTAAGCAATGAAGCTAAAACATCTGCCAGATCAAATTACGGACAGTTTGAAATTCAAATACTAAACGATAAGTAAATTTAATGATGTACTTCCAGGTTACCGTCATATCGTATAAATAGCGGAAAGTTGTCTTGAGTGCCAAATTTCGCGATTTGTTTTAGTAATAGGACATTAAGTTTTTTTGGCGTTCTTATTATCGCGTCCACAAAAAAGTCTCTACTGGAGACTACTGTGAAATATTCTCCACTGAATTCAATTTGGCGACCTTTTCCGCGAAAAGTTTCCAATAAAACGACAGCATGTTCAAAAAAAAAAAAAAAAATTAAAAAAAAAAAAAAAAAAAAACATGCATGTATATAAACACTACATGCAAACGTTTAATACTTTTTGAGCTACAGGTAACACAAAGTAAGTACCGTACCCTTTATACTGTGTCGGAGGAACCGACTAACAAACAGATAGAAGGAGTCTAGCGGTTACTATCGTGAGTCTCTTTTTAAACAGTTTTTGACAATTTTAACCATCAATTGTTCACCTTTTTTCCCGTATTTAAAAGCTAGCTTATCGTTTTAGTTACTCCATGAAACGTGTACTGCATACCGCAATTTTAGTAGGGGAGGCTAACCCTACAGGTGCACCTGGTCCATTCTCTCAGTTTTTTATGGAGTCCGAGTTGTTCATTAACTATTTTATTACTTCAGTTACTTTATGTTCTTTGTTGTGATTGTGTGTTTTCTATGTCTGGTCTTTGTCCCTGGATTACATTCTTTTGATTTCCGTGAGAATCTTGGTTCCCATGATTACTTTTGCACTACTTAAATGATTGGTATTTTTTGTCTTTGGTGCTATACAAATGTTCGGCGATGATTTATCAACGGAAAAAAATTTCTCCATTGGTCCTTTTGATATCGAATCATCTTCCAAATAAACAATTTTACAGATCTATTATTCCATTATACTGTCTTTTCTATCACTCAAAAAAATGCTTACAGATATTCATAATCCTTTGGTAGGATGTTAGTGTTTAAAATACGCAGCGTTCTTCCATTTTCACGCGTTTTCTGATTTTACTGTTCAAACCAATTAACTTTAAACATAAAAAGGAGGCGATGCTTTAACATGCTTTTATACTAAGACCACGTATTCAGTAATTTATGAAATGGTCTTAACCATATTATGACGTAATGCTTTTAAAAATAATACATGTAGCATGATGAATAAAATGGCCTGACCAGTCATAAACAATTCGCGTTTCTTCCTGGGTCAAATGGTATGTGACTGTTATATTCTGTTGATGATGGAATGCTTTACATAATTTTAAACTATTTAAGTAACTGTCTTTTTAAGAATCATGCAAAATATGAAAAATGTGATACACTCTAAAAAAGGCTACATATTTTCATTTTTGTAATTAAGTTGTTTTATGGGTCTATACTATGAAATGTGTAATTATTCATTCAAATTAGCCTGGTCTTAGGAGGTAATCAACATTGAAAATCCAATAGATTCTATTGTATTTGGGTGTTATTTACAGGGTTATCTCCCTTAATTTTGAAATCTACAGTGCATTATATGTAATTTTTATCTCCTAAGAACACGAGGTATATGAAAAACTGAATGTTAATTTCTATTTACTATGGCAATTCAAACAAAATATCAAAAATAAAAATATGTAGGCTTTTTACCCATTTTTTACACATTTTGCATGATTCTTAGCTGGAGTTCTACTTAACAGCTCATATATCTGACTGCGTCAGTTGGTTTGTGGCTAAGCCTTTGACGGCATGGTAAACACAGCGGCAAGGCCACCAATAAACAGCTCATCTTTTTACTGGGTCAATCGACATGTGTCTGCGGTATTCTATGATCTGACCACGGACACCAAGTTCATATTTATACCATGGTCAAAAAGCATCTGACAGCATTAGAACTCTATTTCATCACTTGAAGTTCTTCCCATTTCAATTTCCGTGACAAAGTTTCGAGAATCAAAAGAAAACTAGGTAAGGAAAAGACTAATCGAAAATGATTACAATTACTAAGTAGCTCAACGTAATGTATTAAAAGCCCCTACCAAAGGCTACTAAACAAACTACATAGGATGACATTTTCTCTGGAGGTTTCCATTCCTTCTTTATTACCCCAAATTGAATGGTAGAAAGTAATGCTATCTGAAGAAACAATATAATCTAACTGAAAGGACGTTAAAAAAAATTGAAAGTGTTATTATTCAAATTTATTTTGTGTTGGTTGCTACAAATCAAACCGTAACAACATACAATGCATAACGTAAAGTGACGTGAATTTAACGTGGATGTATCAACCGCAATAACTTGATATTGGAGAGTAAATTGTTGTATTATCAACTTGGTTTCACTATACATATGACCCTAAAAAGTACCAATATCCAGTTTTGAAGCTTGGAATTACATCATTTCAAATAAATTTTCGTATACTGTTAAATGTGATTGAGAAATGAAAACAATCATTAAATACAATTCAAAAATAGTGTGGCAAAAATGTTGCGAAAATGACGTTATCAGTCTAACCAATAATCTTTTTCCAATATTTGAAATTTCTTCCAAAAAGACATTCCGGACCGAGATTCGATCGGACCAAGCCGCTCAGAGGCGATGAAGTTAATGTTTTTTGGGATGGTTTCAAGTTTCACCAGCTTCACATTCTTTAATATACATACAAGGGTTAATAGGAAAAGGGAAATTTTATAACTGAGGAATTACATGTTCTGAAAGCAACTTAACTTCGTAATTTGCCTCCGTTTCATCAATTGAACACAGACGTTCGAACCCAGATTTCTTAATTTCAATTTGGCCGTGTCAGATAGTATATTACGCAAAATAAGTTACAAGATAACGTCATAACGAATATTTTCTTAAAGGAACAAAAAAAAAAAAAAAAAAAAAAAAAAAAAAAAAAAAAAAGAAAAAGAAACAAGAGGCTCCCAGGTGCCTGAATCGCCCACCTAGTAGAATTCTGCCTTTCAAAGGCAAAACATTTGACGAGAATTGTGACTCAAGAATTCTTTGGTAGGACTCATTTCCCCTTTCAAGGGCAATAACTCTTACAAGGAGTCATCTGACAACCTTTATCCCTGAAGACTTTTGTAGTCCTCATAATATGGATCATTTCAGCTATTGAAAGAGCTTTGCTAAACGGTTTTGGATATATATGCGAAAAACTACTGTCTGACCCGTATGTTCTATTTTTAGTAACGTCTACCACGTTTTTGACGGATCAAAAATCTCCACATCAGTTCTATGCAGAATACCCCAAGGAACATTCATACCAAGTTTGGTTACAATTAGTCGAGTAGTGTCAGAGGAGCAGATTTTGAAAGAAATAACATTAAAAATGGCAAACATCGTTGAAAAAGGGCAATAACTCCAACATGGCTTAACGGATTAAAACCAAAATTTGACCAGAGATAGATCTCATCATGCTAAACACTTTTACTTACGTCAGAATTTAGCTAAACCTAACGGTTTAGGAGATATATATGAAAAACTACTGTCTGACCTCTATGTTTTATTTTTAGTAACGGCAGCCATGTTGTCCGACGAATCAAAAATCCCCACATCAGTTCTATGCAGGATACCCTAAGGAACATTCATACCAAGTTTGTGTCCAATTGGTCGAGTAGTTTCAGAGAAGAAAAGTTTTGTATTATTGTTAACGACGACGACCACGGACGCCAAGTGATGGCAATAGCTCGCATGGCCTGTGGTCAGGTGAGCTAAAAAATGGAAAAGCTCACAAATGTTACCACTGATCCCCAAACCCAACAAATCATATGTTCAAAGTATGACCAACATTTCATATCTATAGATTGAGTTTTCAATAACACATCACGCGATGATACGGCATACCTACAAGTATAGATACCTTCTGTCAAAATATCAAATGTCTTAGATACGTAACCACAGTGAAAACTGTCATGAAAATATAAACAAACAAGAGCCTCCAGGAGCCTGAATCGCTCACCTGGTTAAATTTTGTCTTTCAATGGCAATAAATTTAACAAGAAGTTTACTAATAATTTTGACCCAAGAAGACTTTGGTAAGACTTATCATAAGGATAAATACATGGCTTAACAGGTAAAGATGAACATTTGACCACAGATAGATCTTATCATGCAGAACACTTTTACCCTAATTCAGAATTTGGCTACACCTAACGGTTTGGAGATATATAATCGAAAATCTAGGCTGACCCATATGTTCTATTTTTAGTAATTGCGGCCATGTGTTTTTTTTATGGATAAAAAATCTAAACATAACTTTTGTGCAAGATGCCCCATGAAACATCCATACTAAGTTTGATTCCAATTGGTCAAGTAGGGTCAGGGTAGAAGATTTTTGAACGAAATAACATTAATAATAGCAAAAAAAAAGTTGAAAAGGGCAGTAACTCCTAAATGGCTAGACAGATTAAAATGAAAATTTAACCACATATAGATCTCACCGTGCTGAACACTTTTGCCCATTCAGAATTTGGCTTAACCTAACGGTTTTGGACATATATGTGAAAAACTAGAGTCTGACCCCTATGTTCTATTTTTAGTAACGGCGGCCATGTTTTTAACGGATCAAAAATCAAAACACAAATTTTGTGCAAGATACCCTAAGGTACATCTGTGCAAAGTTTCATATAATTCCTCTCAGTAGTTTCAGAGGAGAAGATGTTTGAAAAATTGTTAACGGACGACGACGACGACGGACGCCGACGAGATGCCAAGTGATGGCAGTAGTTCACATGGCCTTCGGCCAAGTGAGCTAAAAATGGATGCTGCTTGCTCAAGTATCATACAACATGCACCCAATGACGTGGCATGATAATATGAAAGAATAATCAAGAGAACCAAGGCTATAGTGGTTATCAAAAGAATGTATGAAAGGGCAAAGACCAGATATGGAAAACAGACATAAACAAAAAAGAACATGAAGTAACTTAAATCATACATACAAAGTAACAAAAGCAAATGAGCAACTCGGACTCCACTAAAAACTGGGAGCATGGACCAGATGCACCGGTAGGGTAAGCGTCCTCTGCTTTTTAGAAACACCCGTCGAGTTGCTCATAAAAAGCCAAGTCCGGGGTAGACGAAAGAGGAAAGAAAACAAAGACACGTTGAATAAATCTGTTTTTATGGCGCAGATGGATACACTATAACAATCCACGAGTTCATGATGACGGCCATAAAACTTCTGTAGTGATGATTTCAATCTTGTAGCAACATAACTCTGTTCAAGAAGCCCATTTGTTAGAACTCTAGCGTGATACAAACAGCAGGTTTCAGCAAGTTCTGGCATACAGTTAAGGTTTAAAGTCTATTCTTTTATAAATGCCAAACTTTAACATTTGCCCACTGATATCAAATAAAATGTCATATTTGCAATCTCAAGCAACAACCTGTGATTACTTAAGGAGGTAGACCTAGAGTACGGGAGATAACTCTTGAAATCAGTGATATGTTTGTGTCATATTCAATTTCACCAAGGCCTAGCAAGCTTTCATTTGAAATAGAATGAAATCAGTCAAAGTTACTTTGATGCTTATGTAGGATTGGTGTGAAATGCTGAATACAAACGTTCCAATGATTTGTAAGAATTGTGTCCCCTGCCCTACGTCTACCTCCTTAAAGAACAAAATAACAAAGGAAGAGTAATGCTATAATAACAACCCAATTGTTCATCAAAATATCATACAAAAAGACATTTCTTGTAGGAAACTAGGACCTTGATATAAGGCCTGCGGGTATAATTAGAAAATGAGCATCTTTCTTACCAGCTCCATTTTCAATTTGAAAGTG
Organism: Perna viridis; assembly: GCA_037379345.1. Classification (NCBI taxonomy): domain Eukaryota; kingdom Metazoa; phylum Mollusca; class Bivalvia; order Mytilida; family Mytilidae; genus Perna; species Perna viridis. The sequence continues at coordinate 27,210,135 of CM074515.1, forward strand.
GTATAAAAATCAAATCATAAAAGAGGTATTTTTTTAATTTAAATTCTATGAGTTTTCCACTTTAAATTGTCTTCCCAACCTCGCCATAACAACATACTTTGTACACAAACAGTCAGTATGTTTAGATTAAAAGAATCTTTTAAGACAAACTTGAGAAGACAGAATGAAACAGGGTTGAAGACGTTTTTTCTGCAGACTTAATGTTAAGCGTGTTTTGTTTTATTAAAAAAAACCCCGAAAAGTAAATGATAAATCATATCATACGTATTTTCAAAAACTGCAATAGGTTTTTGATAAAATATGATAAAAATTAAACTCCTGCAATCCGTCATTTGTATGCAATTCCAAAAACATGTAACATAAATCTGCGGTAAGACAGCTCAACATCAAACGAGGAAAAGTTTTTTAAACTTAATTTTGTAACACATGAAGTTTCATGCAGACAAATAATCAACACAACAACTGCAAGCGTTTAGGATTTTTTTTGTAGAATGACAGGTGGACTGAAAAAATAAAATAGTTTACTCGACCAATACGTTAAACAGAAATTAATCATCTGCTGTTACCAAGGCATCCGGAATACGCACGAAAATCACACACGCAACATTCTCACAAAATAAATATACCTCCAATCGAGAGACGCAGATGATCGGTATGGGATAAACACATCTAAATGAAGTTCAAGAAAAGTTTATCCCAGTATGAAAATTCCTGATCCTCTTTTGTCAAGGACATATCTTGTGAATATGATCGATTAACTTATCATGAAAACAAATAAAGAGTATGCTTTTCAAATTATTCACTTTCCTCAAATAAATGACTAGCGCTTTCTATTAACCTACTACATGTTACGTTCATAATATAAGTCTTCAAAAAGATTCACCATGAAATTAAACTTGGGACATTTTCAGTGCTGACTTATTTGTTCCTAAAATAAATCATTTCAATTAAACCAATCTTACTGTAAAATTTATCAAGGTTAAGTGTCACTATAAAATTAGACTGAAGACAACTTCAATAAATGTCAGTCAATGTAAGAGCAGGCAGTGGGTGAAATATAGTACAAAAAAAAAAAAAACCCACCATTTTGAAAGTTTAACTTAACTACTTGCACACTGGAAGAAACTTCGGACATTGTACTTCCCCAACATGAAGAACTATACATTTATTTCTAATAATGCATGTAATTCTCTAAGAAAAAAAGCAATATTTGCCAACAAAAATATCTTAGATTGTCAATTAACAGTGCAAAATGTTACGGTCTTATCATGATTGACTCGATGTTCCAAAAAAATAGAAAAGACCAATACCCTGCTGATGCACCAGATGCAGGCTTTAAATTCCTGTTTGACCATTTTTAAAAAATTCCTTTCTCATCTGTCTCTTCACGCTTTTTTCCAATACTTCAGTCCTCAATGTTTTTTTTAGACGGCCCCTTATTTTTTTAATACCGCTTTTACCTAGAATTCTTATGACTGTACTTGGTGAAAGCATAAAATAGATTAAATTTGAATTATTGTCATTAGTATGTACAAGTGAAATTGTTGAGAAATCAGCTCCAAAAGGCAACAGTTATTTCAACCTGAATTTTCGAACCCCATAGCTACTATAATGTTACAGCTAGTTTATGGTAACTCTTAGTAGTTTGGAGTAAAATAATAAAAAAAAGTACTCCAACCACGCCCAAAAAAAATCGCTTATATTGACATATATTTCAATGTCAAAACCCCTAGAGTATCTATGCTTAGCAAAAAAAAAATGACTTGTGCCATCACAATCAATACTTCATGGGCTCTTTGTTGTTTTTTGGCGATTTTTATAGTCAAAATTTATGTTAAAAAAGAGGCTCTCAGGAGCCTGAATCGCTCACCTGGTTTAAGTTTGTCTTACAAAGGCAATACATTTAACAAAGAGTTGTCCAACAATTTCGATTCAAGAAGACTTTGTTAGGACTATCATAAGGGTCATTTCAGCGATTGATAATTTCTCTCTATCTATTATAGTTTTCAAGATACATACAAAGTAACAAAAGCAAAGGAGCAACTCAGACTCCACTAACAACTGGGAGCATGGACCAGGTGCACCGGTAGGGTAAGCGTCCTCTGCTTTTCTTTAATAATGGTTAAATTGCTGAAAATCATATTCTGGTTGAAGAGTTGGGGCGGGGTGTGTATGTACGAAGGTTATATCAGCCAACATACTAATCTTAACGGCCTTAACCATTGCGTTTGAAGTTACATGTTGGACTTAAACTAAATAGGGACTATGGTTTGTCATGATAAATAACACCTTGGTTTCGATTTCCTTACCTGCACACACTTATGACGATAACCATTACTTTTATCGGGAATTTAACTAGTATTTGTTTCAACATTTGGAGATTTTGTTTGTCTATGTAGCCCAATAACATACCCTAGAACTCATTATACTCTCCATAGAAAAGTGGGAGTAATATGAGACATTATGCTGTCCGTTCGGATGTCCCCTGTTCTAATCCATCTACCTCTCGAAAACGGCAGAATTGAATTTAGGAAACTTCCCCATGCTCTTTATAACATAATGCCATTATGCATATCTGAATGACTTTTGGGGTTTCCTGTATGATTTCTAGGGAGAGGTGCGGGATGTCATTAAATGACTGTTTTAACATTTTTTTTTGAGATTCACAATTGTGAGGCATGTATAGCTTCTGGTGTTTAAATGGCTCCGTTATGGCAGCGGAGAACAGCAAAACTAAATATAATCTGCTTACAAACTCCCTGACAATTCAAGTTAATATGCTAATGCAATTTCGGTTACAACAGACTGAAATAAACAGTTCGTAAATAAAATAAAAGTTATTTATTAATTTATCTCGTATAATTTATTATGTTTCAGGAAACTCTGAGATAAATTAATTGTCTGGTTTATATGCAAATACTATAAAAGTATAAAATGAAAAATCTCTAATAAAACTATTGACTCGACAAAGCAAACAATGGAAAGGAAAGTACACAATCAGTAGGCACTGTTAAGTCGGTTATCTAAATTAATAGTTCTAACAGACATTATATTATTTCTTTGATTAGAACATTTACAATATTCATTATCTTGGCATTATTTCATTTTAAACCAAACGAAAGATCCTACAGATCGATATATGTTCAAAATTTTTCACAGCGAAAAACAAAAAAAAAAATTAAAAACATAACGTTTGAAAAAATAAAAACTGAAAGCAAATATAGAGAAAATGTATTAATTCAACAAGGCCTATAAAAGCTGATAGTATTTGTTACACGCAACGATACTATTGTAGTGATAAGAAAAATCACAAAAAGACACTTCGGATTTATATGACAACAAATTAATTTTCTGTAGGTTTTACTTGTATCTTATTATTTTCATCTTGAACTTGACGCGTCTTTCCCACAAAGTTTTGAGCTGGTGAGTTGGATTTACTTTATCTTAATTTTTAGTTCCCTCTATTTTCACTTAATTATGGTTTATTTCTTTTCTTCTTTTCTGATATTACCGATTTCAACCGGTGGCAATTGTATGTTGCTTATTTGTTGTTGAAATGAGCCTGCAATAATTAACCGTAATTGAAGCGAGAGGTTTAGCCCACCATTTCTATCTGAAACGTCTGTACAAAGTCAAGACTATTGCGATCGTTTCCAAACACAATATGATTCATTGTAAACTAACTGTGTTACCCTCTTGAAATAAAGTCTTAATATTATTATAGAAATAGTACAGTACACGGGAAGTTGCGGATTAGGCGCATGCCCTGTGAGTATTTTCAAATTCTAGAGAAGCGATACTTAGTAATCACTCTACATGTTTGCACAGTGCAATATACTACGAGTTAAACAAAGGTTCCTCTACGTTTTTAGTGATGGCAAAATCTAACATATGTAATTATCAGTGCAATATACTACGAGTTAAACAAAAGTACCTTTACGTCTTTAGTGATGGCAAAACCTAACATGTGCAATTATCAATCTACATTTGCTTTAAAAAACGTTTAGAAAAATGATTGATTTCCAATTTTTTTCGATAAATAATGTATTCATTTTACTTTTTTGTTCTCTCTACCAAAATACGATAATTGAGATTTATCGTTCATGTACCGTATTCCTATACTTTACAAGAATACATACAAACAACGCTATACAGCTGGATCTTCAAACCTTTTCCAAAACTTCTATACTCATAGCTGTTAAAGAGGGTGTGCAGTCCTACCACAACACCTGTTACACCCGTGGTGGTATTAATTCAATGTGGATTCTGAACAATTCGAAATATCTTCTGGAAACCCTCACTTCAAGATTAATATCAGAAAAGAACAGCATTAAAACACATGATTTTTCAACTCTTTATACTTCTATTCCCCATACAGTTGAAATCCCAACTAAAAAAAAAAAACATCGTTGTTACTCAATTTTGGTAGAGATTCCTCATATTCCGTAATTCCAAATCATCTTTCAACTATAGCGAAGATGTTTTCAAAATGCTTCATTTTTTGTCAAGTGTGGTGGACGCGTTTTTCAACAAACGGTCGGCATTCCAATGGGAACATATTGCGCACCGCTACTTGTTGACATATTCCTTCACTCTTATAGTGATCTTATCCGAAAGAAAGGACATCGTTTAGCAAGATCCTTTAATCTCAGTTCCCGCTATATAGATGACGTATTACCGTTTAACAATCTTAGTTTCAGGGATTTGATACATCGTATCTACCCCAAAGAACTTGAGATAAAGGATACTACAGACACTGTGAAGTCAGCCTCATATCTTTATCTACACTTAGAGATCGATGGTAAAGAAAAAATATTGACCAAACGATACGACCAACGCGATAAACTTTCATTCCGTCTTGTAAACTTTCCTTTCTTCTGTGGCAATACCCCTTCAGCACCTGCGTTTTCATATCACAACTCATACGTTATCCTAGAGCTTGCGTAAATACGCAGACTTTTTGTATCGCACTAAACTTCTTACAACTAGGCGTCTGGAACAAGAATATGTTGCTACAAGATTGAAGTCATCACTACATAAGTTTCATGGTCGTCATCATTAACTCGTGGATCGTTATGGTGTACCCATCTGCACCATGAAAACTGATTTGTTCAACGTGCAAGTTTTCCTTTCCTATTTTGTCTACACCGGACTTTTTATGAGCAACTCGGCGGATGTTTCTAGAAAACCAGAGGACGCTTACCCAACCGGTGCACCTGGTCCATGCTCCCAGTTTTTAGTGGAGTCTGAGTTGCTCATTTACTTTCGTTACTTTTTATGTATTATTTTTGTTATTTTTATGTTCTTTGCTGTGTTTGTCTGTTTTCCATGTCTGGTCTTTGTCCCTGGATTACATTCTTTGGATTTCCGTCTCGTTTGAAAAAAAACCTACGCGTTCTTTCGTTCCCTCCGGAAAGGCAAACAAATCAAATGAAATAAACCCATCGAATATTTCCCAGGATTCAAACTTAACTCGGGTAAGACCCTATACGAACTGGTATATTTACAGGTCATAAAGGTAAAGTCAGGAAATACGCTGAATGATGATAATGAAAATGTTATGGGTGTGCTTCAAAATCACATCAATACCTCGTGTATGAATGACGCAAGTCAATACCTCGTGTTTTGGATAACAGAAGTCAATACCTCGTGTTTCGAATTACTTATGTCAATACCTCGCGCTTGTCAAGTCTACATAGCCGACAGCCTAATGCTAAAAGAACATTCAACCTTATTGTTAAACAGAATATAAATTGGTTAAACTAATTACTCGAAAGAAAATTCATTTAGTTTATTTAGAGTTGAAACTAACTGAGAGTAGAGAAATTAATTATTCATAGAAACGTCAAGTAAAACAGTAAAAAAGTACTACACACGCATATCGACAGAAAGGGGAAAAATGCATAATCAATTGTATTTTTTTTCTCGCATTATACCCGTCAGGTAGTGCTTTTAGAAAATCTAGACAAACAAGGAGATAATTATATACATTATATGCTTTGAATTAACATAAGACAGGTGAAATCTGTAAGAGGACGAATTTGGATGCATTGATATTTAAGAAAAATAATTATGCCTTTAACAGTTTAATATCTATTAGGTTTATAACAAAACCCGGCGGGTGTTTCTAGAAAAAAACACAGGAAGCTTACCCTACCGGTGCACCTGGTCTATGCTTCCAGTTTTTAGTTACTCATTTACTTTTGTTACTTTGTATGTAAAAGAATTCATAGTAAATATAACTCAGAATAATTTATATTGAACAGAAATTTAATAACATTGCCACATGACTGAACATTTTACAGTAAAGAGTAATCAAGGGAACCAAGATTCTACCGGGATTTAAAAGAATGTAATCCAGGGACAAAGACTAGACATGGAAAACAGACCAGCACAACAAAAAACATAAAGTAGCTAAAATAATACATAAAAAGTAACAAAATTAAACGCGGACTCCAATAAAAAACTGAAAGCATAAACCAGGTGCACCGGTAGGTTTAAATTGACTAATAAATACAATGGAAAAGTTCATGTAAGTCAATAGCAAACAGAACAGTTTATAAAGCTGAGTACAGACCGAACAATTCATATGGCTCAGAACAGTTGACACAGTACTGAACGATTTATAGCAAAGAGCTAAGAACTAATCAAACATATGTATTTGAACAGATCATGCAATAAATTTATAGTTAACAGAACACTCTAAAGAGCTGACAAATTACTGAACAATTTATATACATAAGAGCAGATAATAGTTTATACATGACTGAACAATTTATCTAGAATAGGGCTAAGAAATATACTGTTTAACCACGGGCTGAGCATTTATGTCGCATTGTTTTACCCCATGCGATAGCGAAGGTTAATTAAATAAATAGACATAAATGACCAGCCCGTGGTGTAACATTGATAAAATTTTTTTGATTTATTTCGATTCTAATAGGACACTATCTTCATATTTTTGAATAGACGCAATATATGTGTTACACGAAATGTTTGTCATGTATTTATCACTTTTTTTTACCATGGCTGTGTCTAAGGGGCTTTGAAGCACATCAAGTTAGAATTATAGTTTATACATGACTGGACGATTAATATTGAACAGAGCAGTCCATAGACCTGATACGTGATAAAACGATTTTTAAACAAAGCAGTTGATATAACTTGGTATGTGATCGAACGGTTTATATACCAGACATACCTCACAAAAAAATTCTTTCAATAGATTGAACAATTAATAGTGAACACAACATTTGATAAAGCTGATTTTCGACAAAACCGATGCATATATTTTTCTGTTAAAATAAGCGATATAGTTTACTTATGACTGAACAATTGATAGTTGACATGACAGTTGATAAAGTAAACAACCGACAGAAGAGCTAAAACAGCTGAACATTGCGAGAAACACGGACATCTAAATTGACAGATGTAACAATTTGCTGAACAAAACTACATCTACTACCCAAACTCTGATTCTGACCACAAGAAGGGTCAAATTCAAAACCCATACATTTTTTTATTTTCATTGAAATATGAAAATCATCATTTTTGTCATCAAGATATTAGACTATAAAAAGTCAAATTGAAGAATAATACAAATAAAGAGCTGCGCTTTAACCGCATGATAAGCCCATTGCCCTTTTATCTTGCCCTTATGTTTTAATGAATTTATACGATCAACTAGAAATACTATCTCGCCCCCCCCCCCTAAAAAAAAGAAAAGAAATGCACAAACAATTTTGCACTATCAAAGCTACCAAAGTTCAACTAAGTTAGTTGTCTTGATTTTTCACCCATACATTTCTATCTTGTTCAAAACACACTTTTCTGACAAGGTTTAGTAGTACCTTTTATATTTTTAAGGCATATGCATTTATACAAATCGGAAGGGAGCTTACTTCAATAGATATGAAAAATTCACCAAAGTTTCATAAAAGTTACTGAAAGTATTTTAGAGTTACTGACCGAAAACTTAAAAATCAACCCTTTTTAAGTAAAAAAATTCATTACACCGAAACTAAGAATCTGAAATTTATAAAATCGAAAGGGAGAGTATGTAAATAGATATGAACAATTCACCAAAGTTTCATAAAAGTAGATGAAAGTGTTTTTGAGTTATAGTCCGAAAACTTGAAAATCCCCCTTTTTTAAGTATAAAAATTCACATCACGGAAACAAAAAATCTGAAACTTAAAAAAAATCGAAAGGGAGCTTACATCAATAGATATGAACAATTCACCAAAGTTTCATGTAAGTTGGTGAAAGCTTTTTTGAAATATTGTCTGAAGAGAGGACGACGGACGGACGGACACCAGTATACCATAATACGTTCAGTCTTAAACAGGCGTATAAAAACGATACAAATGAATAATAGAAAAATAATGATGAATAAATTAACTTTTTTTTTAAATGGATTTGCGACATTTTTGCCTTAAAACGAATCTATTAGGTGGAGAATTGCCAACGTTGTCCATTTTTTAAACCATAGCTTTGTATGTTTTTTGTTCTTTGATTAAAGAAAACCTCATTCAGGAAAAAACGTACTGCTTTACAAAATCCAAATGTTCTGAACACCTGATTTAGCTCATTACGAACCTTTCGTGTTGTTAGCCAGACTGATTCGAAGGTTTAACAAACAATTCCAACAGTTCTATAGAATTATAGTAGCTCGACCTTGTCGAAAGACATTTCTTACTCTTTTAACCCTATCGGCCACAAATAAATAAAAAAAAAACATTACAAAAAATAAAATAAAAAAATCAGTTATGACACCAGAAGAAAAAACAACTTAGAAACGACGAGAATAAACCGGTCCCAAATTTCGCAAAACTAGACAAATTATAAGGTCTGAGAATATTCTTAACAACTTGTAGCGTTATAAAATCCCCAAAACTCTTAGTGGATGTACCGAGGGAAAATGATACAACCTAGGAGATTAAGAATAGTTTCAGACCTATGTATTTTTTATTCATTTAAAAAAAAGGGTTTGTGGCACAATAGCCTAGTGCATCAGTCCTATAATTTTAAAGTAATATCGCAACCTGATATGCTAAGAGAACTTCTATTACGAAGAGTGTGATTGTAATACTGATACCTTCCTTAGAGATTCTGTCATTATCAAATCATGAACATAGTTGTAAGAAGAACGATAATTTATGAGATGAGCTTAGAATTATTTAACATAATATTGATCAATCATTTTCAGGAGAAAGATATACCTTACTGGCACTATATCTAATAATAATATTGATTAGTTCGTTAAAAGTTTCAATCACTAGACTAAAATAAAACGCACAGAAAATTGGGCTTCATCGTCATAGTTCAACAATAAATTTAGCAAAGGATATAAGATTAAAGCAATGTTAACTATGAGAGAGGTATGCCTGACTTCAAAATTGTTTAACCAAGCAGACTGGTAAGAATACTTTCTTTCACAAATGGCATTAACCAAGCGTAGTAAATAAGATTTTATGTGGGAATTACGGACAGAGTGTTTAGTGAATTTTAATTTACTGTTTTATTTTCAATTTTACGTGTTTAACTGGTCAACATTTCTGGAATTGTCCAACAGCTTGAGAAATTGATGAAAAATTATATAGAAGGGTGTTTTACTGTTATATTTTATCCCAGTAACTATTACTAATCGGAAACGGTTTTAAGACCAAAAACGCTTTAAAGAGAAATATTATACACAGAAGAAGCAGTGAAAGTATAGGGATGTATTGATAAATTATCTATATTCCAAAACAGACGACAGTGGTGGGAGGTTTATGTTTTTGGAATTAGGATTCATAAAATGTCCCCGGAGGATTTCATGAAAATTAAGGTAAGCGTCTTCTACAACTTTTACAACGAAAATTCCCCCCCCCCCCCAAAAAAAAAAAAATAGTAATAATAACCTTCCTTTATGAAGTGTCAATTTCATTTTGTAAATGGACATATTTAAATAATAAGAAATCTGTCATTTGCTCATTTGCTCATAGAATAAGTACAAAACGCGTTCTAACTTACATGAGCTTTCTATGGGAACTTCATTGAAAGTTTCACTTGAAATGAAATGAAATAACCCAAACCATTAGCGCGAAAAAATGAAATTCTGATAAAACTTCACTGAGTTCTCAATTAAATGTTTAAAGAGAATGACAATTGATAATGTCACTGCATTTAACAACAAAATTGATACAAAATGTGCTGTTATCAGGTCAAAATTTTACCATAGTTGTAAGATATAACCATCATCCTCCGATTATTTATGGGATGCTTATTAGCTCGATATGAAGAAGTCTAGCAGTCAACATCGTTTATAAGAAAATACAACAATATAGGAAAAAGGATGATAAAATCAGTTACAGTTGAATTACTTAGCACAGTTAATTTGCTTATTAAAATTGAGTCAAAAGTTATCTAAAATCGAACCTTAATGTATTGAAGTGAAAGATAAATTTTGTTAATTATCGTTAATGGAAAACGAAAGAAAAGTATTGGTCGTAACAATAATAATTATAAAAATATGTTTTTCAAATCAATTTATATGAATCTGAACCATGATTTCAGATCATTTTTATGTTTCACTGTTTCATGAAAATGAAACTGAAACCTGATTTAAATTACATGAAACATAGGAGACTAATGAATCCAACTGAAGTCGATGTGAGACTTCTTTTCATTGGCGGTAATGTTAAATAAGTTTTTAATGACTGAAATGCAATTTGGATTCATTGAAATGTGATTCTAAAACATATTTCTGATTCATCTTAAAATTGTACCCCTGACTGGTAGTATGTTTAACGGCATAGATAGATGACTTATTTAAAGCAACAATTCTAAGAATCAGGACAAGTAAGTATTAAATAGAAGAACATTTTTAGAACGACAAGCATGACAAATCTGATTATAGATACGATAGGTAAGGCAGTGAAATGGCAAACAGGGAACAAATGACATGAACAAAATACTAACAAATAATCGAACTGTCACTGTTGTTAACTAGAATTTCGACTGATTTTCGGGAAGACTGATTTTCTCTCTTGATATTTATTTTTTTTTCTGCAAAACTAATGACTTTTGAGTTTCTCTACAACACCGAACACAGATATTATATCGTTTAATTTTAAGCTTACACTCTGGGATTGAAGTTAATGTGCAAGGGTAACCATTGTAGCAAAGTCATAAAATCAAGTCCAGTGAAAATTACTAAGCAGACAAATCAGGAAACAAGGGAAAAACGCAGATTAATAAAATAAAATATACAACCGTGATCAAATATGGAATTGCAGGTACTGACTAGGTGAACCGGTAGGGAAACCCTACACTATTCTCATTTTTATTTCTCCTACATGAACTATGCCTATCTCCAACGTTTTGAACAATTTGATTGCACATGAAAAGTCTCGCATGGCTACATCTATGCAAAGGATATCTTGATGTTTTAATTCAAGAAAGTTGAACTAGGGTAAGGGGCACAACTCTTACAAATCATCGGAACGTTTGTATTCAGCATTTTACATCAATCTCATGTAAGCACCAAATAACCTGGACTGATATCATTCTGTTTCAAATGAAAGCTTGAAAGGCTTTGGTGACATTGAATGTAATAAATATAACTGATTTTATAGAGTAATGTCCCTTTCCCTAAGCCTACCTCCTTAAGTTAATACTAAGACCAAACGTGCACATGTAATATAACTGATTTTAAGAGTTATGTTCCTTACCCTAAGCCTACCTCTTTAAGTTAATACTAAGACCAAATGTGTACATGTAATACAACTGTTTTCTTTAATTGCGACCCATTGATTGTGTTAAATCTCATATTGTTCTATAAACATAAAAATAATCATTTCTGTAAATGATGTTTGCTTTTGTTTGATTCCTCATTACGAATGAACGAATGGTGGGAAATAGATTTCTATTTTGTATTCGGTATTTATATCTAAGGAAAACAAACTTTATGTGACTGCACGGGATTAAGTTATCAGTCTCAATTTATCTATGGCCATTCCTTTTGTTAAGGAGTAATTACGTCTTAATTGTTGTATCGAGTGGTCGTGATGAAAGTACGTTTTCTTGTGATTATATAGGGAAGACAGTGTAATATGTCGAAAATTACCACGGAACGATCCCTTACACCTCTTTCCGTTCTATACTTATGTTTCATCAATACAAACTTTTATTATACAAGTGCAGAGTTGTAGCATCTAATTATGATTGTCTAAAGCACTATCACAATGTTCAGTGCTGCAATTGACTTTTTTGATAGCTATTTCAATGCAATATTTATTTTCACAGCAATGAAAAGACAAGCTGTCAGGTTATTCACCTAATACTCTCAGAGTATAAAAAAATTCCACTTTTCCCCTTCTTATACATTCAACATTACTTTCGAAGTTAAAAATGCATTTCCTGTTTACCCCCTGCTTCTATTTTTAAGATCTTTGCATATCTCAATGCTTTTTGTTCTAAATGGTGTCTGCAGAACATAATTCTACTGACTAATTCAATGCATATAAACAAAAAAAACATGCGATTCATAATCAAAGGCTTCAGGCGGAACACAATTTGTTTTAATGTTGTGATAAGAAAACGCAATACAATACTTGATTTGAGGGGCTAGTGAGCCATACTCATTGAAACTGTAATAATTTGTAATGCAGCTAAATAGCAGCTATAAAAAGGTCAAAGCGGAGATTTTGTTCTATAGGATATCAATAGCATTTTTAACGTGAGTGGTTACAAGTACCATCATCTTAGTATACTTAGGAATAGTTGTTGTTTAGGTCAAGTAACAGGAACACATGTTTACAACTATCCTTAACTTTTTAAAGTATTTGATGAAGGGCTGCAATCAACGGAAAGAATAATTTTTGAAAACTGACAATGCAAGTATTGCCAAATATTATTGCCTACATACATTTGTTATATACCAATCTATAGTGATTAATAGAATGAGAACACTGAGAAGTTTAACTAAGGAGAATAACAGTCATAGAAAATATCGTAGCAAGTAGATTTTGTTGAATGTTGTTTTTTTTTTTATTTTTTCATTTCAAGAAGAGAAATAAATTTAGGCCGTCTTCAATTCTCAATTCTTGACATTTTGTAAAATGCATGCACGGCACCAGACTGAGTGGCCCCCAGTTTTACCAATTTTGACTCTTTGTAAACACAATATTAACTGGCTGGCACAGAAACTAGTATGACCACTATAGGAGCAGCAGTTTTGGCTAGCAATAAAATCCAGTTTTGCCCATTATTTTAGTTTGAAATGCCTGTATGAGGTCAGAACATAACGGCTATTTCAAGTTTTCGTTTTATCCTTGACCTTACCAGTTTGTACCATTTAAGGAGGTAGATCTAGTGTAAGGGACACAACTCTTGAAATCATGATTGTATCTATTCAAATTCACCAATGCATATCAAGCTTTCCTTTGAATCAGAATGAAATCAGTCAAAGTTACTTTAATGCTTAAATAAGATTGATAAAAAATGCTGAATACAAACGTTCCAATGATTTGTAAGAATTATGTCCCTTACCCTAGGTCTACCTTATTAATATCTCCCTTGTTGATTTTATATTATGAGTTCAATAATCTTGGTATAACCCTGACATTAAAGCAATCTTGAATACAGACAGATTTTATGTTCGCCCTTCCGTTAAAATGACCTGATACGCAAAATGTACGATATCAGATAACAACTAACCAGAGACTCTTATGTTAATAAAATGCCCCAGTTTTTGGTACGTATAAATAACAACAATAAAAAGAATTTTTGATATTTGGAAGTATCAGTTATCCCATACGCTTTATGTATGATTCGGGATTATTCAAGACGAATAATGAGAAAATGCCTATAAATATATGAAATACCAACAGTATCACATGAAAACGCCCATAAATCTTAATTACTAGGTTAGTGAATCTGCTGCGATGAAAAATAGATATTTTGTCATAGTGTTGAACCACAGCATTTAATGGGTTTTAAGAAATCCAAATAAATAGAAAATTCTCTGCAATAAATATTAAAGTCAACAAAGCTCTTTGCAAATTAGCGAAACAACTCATGGCAAATAAATATAGAATTAACTACGAATAAATGTGAAACCTCATTGAAAACATAGTCAAATTTATGCTTTTAGACATGATACATATCTGTGAATAATTAGAAATTAGTGTACATTTACGCAGTAATCTTGCAAAATTAAAGTATTTGTTGCATTTGCAGACTGAGCTTTACATTTAGAATTAAGATAAAATTTTGTGGGTTTTTTGCATCAGTTTCAGCATTTAAGTCTGAAATGCTTTGCACTTTATTCACAATAAATACTGCATTTAAGTAATGCATTGCATTCAAGCACAATAGTTTTACTCGTATTTGTAATATTTGACATAAAAACACAAAATAGTTTGCATTTAAATGCAATACAAAAGTTTTCCTTTTAAAAGTTACCTGAATCCATTTCCGTACTTTTTGTAAAGCAATTATAAATTCTACTTCATTAAGAATGCTGCATGCAAGTTCTTGAGTCATTCTTAAAACCATTTGTAGTTCTCATGCTGCATGTGTAGTCTGTACAACTGAGTCTCAATTTACTAACATTAACAATATTTAGATCAAGACAAAGGAAAAGATACGTTTAAATTTTTTATCAGTAATAAGATTCAGATATTCAACGTTTTCTTAATAAAGAAGAGGCTAGTTACAGATTTATAGTCTCTAAGCAAAGTATAACAATAGTTGGCGTCCGGAAAACAAGCATTTTACAATCCCATCCATACAAATTAGCTAATTGAATACAGAAAATTTCATTACCACATGATTAGTGCGTATGCTTCAATAGACATGCCTTTAACATCGAACTTTCTCAGGCAATTCATTTTGAGACATAGCCCTGAATATGACACAAACAAAATCAAATTCATATCAATCTAAATAATTACTTTATCCTTCTTGTGACTGGTATAATAAGTTGTTTATATAAAAAAGGAAAGAGCAATGTTCTTAATGCTGAAATCCAATTTTTGCTATGCTGTCAATTTTTCATACTACACAGCCAAAATGTTTATACAGAAACATGCATAGTGCCATATATTAAGATAAACATATCATACTTGTAAGATTTACAGGAAATATTTGTCTTTTAAATGCAAGGCTATGTGTGAGTAAGCAACATAAATACATGAAATTTACAGGTATATCAAATGTCCTGATGTGAGCTTCATTCGATTTTCATACCTACATCCATGGCACCTTCAGATGTGATGATGTATTAGCTGTTGGAAACGAAAAACTTTAAAGAGATTTAAAAACTTGTTAATTTCACATTCAACTCCAGACCCTTTCAACTCTTTAGAAAACAATAAAACAAATGAAGAAAATTTAAGATTTTATAATGTTTTCATGGATCTGCTCCTTTAGATTTAAAAGTTACCACTTCATGTGATATTACAACATTGTTTTTGTAAGTGAGCAGGCACAGCAAAATCAAGATAATCATTAAAGTGATAATTGATATTTTTTAATAGAATATCAGGCAAAACATTTAAACAATGTAAGGCCAGAACTGGCAAACAAGGCGCCCAACTTTAAGCAGAATATAATTCTGATTTAAATTATAAATCACACCCATTTCCCCATACGACTGAAAAAATCAATCCAATTAGAATTGTTAACTACATGTATTTAAAAAAAATTCTCAACTAAAATATGAATTAATTTTAAATATAACATAATAAAAATAAATTTTAATAAGATGTAGTTTCCTTTTCTTTGTAAATCAATGTTTTTAACATTGATTCTTGCATAACCTTCATACCCATTTTCCCATACAAATATACCTGCACACATGAATGGGAAATACATCATATTCATAATATGTTCAAGAACTACTGTAGTTACTTCATTTGAATAACTGATTTTCCCAAATATGTATAAATCTAAGTTACCGACTTTGTAATAGACAGATTTATTTATCCATCTAACCAAAACATTATTCATTTTTAAAGGCATCATTAGTGCAAAATAATGATAGACTCTACTCATATACATGTGTTGATCTTACAGGTCAAAGTTATATTCATTTATTTATACTGTTCAAATGGAGACAAAAGCACATTTTGAGTATTGAGTTGCATTTATGTTCAAATGCTTAGCAATTTCTGTAATAAACGTTGTAGAAAGCTAAAATTTGGCAGATATAATTCGTAATGTGTATATTTAATATAAATAAAACCGCCAGTGCATTTTGCAGTCAAACATTTTTATTCTTGTCGATTTTCAAAACCATGTTAGCCCTGCTCGTTATTTATTAATGTCTATAAGACTAGATCGGGAAAATAGACACATGGAACATGAAATAACCAAAATAGCACATATAAATATAAAGAAACAATGGTAAATAAGAAACCTGCACTCCACTAAGCACAGGGTCAATAATAGACAAGGCGCACTGATAATATAATTATGCTCTGCTTTTCTAGAAACCCTGCTGAGTTGCAAAATCAAAACAATTTCAAACACACTACGATAAATGCTATGTCAACTAACATACAGTGAACCTGTCTAAACCAAACCATTAATAATACTGAAACCTGTATGAACCCTACCGGTGCACCTGGTCCATGCTCACAGTTTTTAGTGGAGTTGCTCATTTGCTTTTGTTACTTTGTATGCAAGATTTTAGTTACTTTATGTACTTTGTTGTGTATGTCTATTTTCCATGTCTGATCTTTGTCCCTGGATCACATTCTTTTGATTACCGCTATAACCTTGGTTCCCTTGATTATTCTTTTTTTAAAATCTCTTAATACAAATTTTAAATAGGTTTTGGAACAAAGTAAACCCAACACCTGTCTGGACCGAACTAAAAGACTTTGTTTTAGACAGGTTTCTATGTATTTGGTTCATCATATCAGTTCATATAACAAAAGATATCAGAACCATACAATACAAATTTAATTCATTTAAGGAGGTAGACCTGTAGTAAGGAATACTATTGAAACCAGTGGTATGTGTGCATTATAATCAATTTCACCAAAGCCTCTCAAGCTTTCGTTTGAAGCAGAATAAAATGAATCCAAGTTAATTAGATGCTTCCATAGGATTGATGTAAAATGCTGAATACAAACGTTCCAATGATTTTTGATAGTTTTGTCCCTCACCCTATCATAAAGGACCAATTATAACTTACACAGACTGGTGACTCTGTTAATTTATTTGTGTGACTACGAGAACCTACTGCTGTCATAAAAAGAGAAAAAAGTTTTCACTTCCGAACTTTGCATCTAATTAAATAAACTTCACAAGTACAGTCTCTGAACGGATCTATGCAACTATTTGATGGATTGCTGATGGACCGATAACTGATGACCGGTAATTGCTACTAAGGGGATTTTTAACGTCCTTGACTACCCTGTCGGGACTCGCATGGAAGGTTCACCGGTAACTGAACTGATCAGGCATTGTTATGTAAAATGACAAATGCTTGGTTCATGTAACTTTCAGCATTTCCATTGGAAGGAATCCAATATAACACAATATTATTTTTTTCCCTTGAATTCAAAATAATTCAATATTTTTTATTCAAATAAGAAAAAAATTACATTAAAGAAAATGTTTAAATTAATTCCCAATTTATATCATTAAGCAAATATGTGTACAAATCAGAAACCAGACAAACCAATCCGTAAAATATATTGACCAATCAGTTGTCATGTGCAGGTACTGTAATGATTCTGTTGATATGAATACAATTGTTTAAGTTAGGGCAATGTACGGGTACATAGGAAAAATTAAAAAGTTTGCTATATGAATTTCTGTGATTCTGTTTAGCGGTCAATAAGGTCCTTTGGTAATGCTGCATTGTTTCACAATAATGTAAAGCTTGGGTAAAAAGCAATCCTATCTAAATAGAATTGGTATGAAATGTTCAAAAGAAACATTAAAAGACATTTTACTGTCAATTGCCAAGTCTGGAAACAGTCATCAATCACATGTTAAAACACTGATGAGTTAACAAAACTCAATATGAACCAATTAAGACTACAGAAGAGAAAATTAATCGTTTTAAAATTCTTATTTCTCCAAATTGAAAAATGGTATTATTACTTCACCTATACAGCCAAATGTACCACATATGATAACCATGCCCCTTTTCTCTTTCATCTAACCTGGACTTGACTTTTTTGTGAGCAACTTGCAGGATTTTCTGGAAAATCAGAGGCGCCTACCCTACCAGTGCACCTGGTCTATGCTCATTGTTTTAAGTGAAGTCCGAATTGCTCATATGGTTTTGTTACTTTGTATGTATCATTTTGGTTATTTTATATTCTTTGGTGTGTTTGTCTATTTTCCATGTCTGGTTTTTGTACCTGTAGAACTCTCATACAACAATCATAAAATGATTAACATCTAGGAGTACAATCAAATCATTAACATATGATTTGTTATGTACATATAGACTTGTTAACATATAACTCTCTTGTGTGAATACTTGCTAACATACGATTCTCATATGTACATGTAGACTTGATAACATATGATTCTGTTATGTACATATAGACTTGTTAACATATAACTTTCTTGTGTGAATACTTGCTAACATACGATTCTCTTATGTACATGTAGACTTGATAACATATGATTCTCTTATGTGCATATTGACTTGCTAACATATGATTCTCAAACGTTTGTGTTAAATTAATAATATCAATATTATAATCATATGGCTGCGAACAATGATCAAATATTTAAATGATAATCATATACTGCACTACAAATTATTTTCATGTATTTGCTTGTGTAAACGAATAACGACATCTTTTATCCTCCTATATGCAATGGGTTTGATAGCTTTCATAAACAAACACCAATTCCAGTGTTTACAATTGATAAATGAATATCATTAACATTGTATCAATTTTGCATATTCCAATCACTCAATCTTTGTATAATCATCTTTAATGTATCATTAATATCTTCTACTGAATTAAATGTCACATTTATGGTAGCTACAATAATAATATGTAACATATCAAATTTAATTGAAAAAAATAAAATTGAATCTACACGCCATATATGACTAAGAACGTTATTTGAAAGAATACGATGAATAAAGCATGCAAAACAGTCTGTAAAACTAACAATGGAATGGTTTGTTCAAATGTTATTCAATTTCACAATTATGACAATGTGTTTACGATTTGCTTTATACCTTGACAACTTCACACTTTGGAGTCATTCTAATAAATGAACAATGGATTGTAGAAAAAAGGTGATGAACAACACAAAAGGAAATAGCAAATCATAGCAGTACATCAAAGCGATGTTATCAATGTGCAAAACTTAGGAAAGTGCTTACAAAAGCCAATGACTGATCTCTGAGAAATGGGAGAAGAGGATCGAGATGGACAAACTGACCCCTGAAGAAATTTACTCTAAGCCCAGCACTGAGTTGTGTCAGAAACAATTGCAGTCAGTATATACTTTTACTTATGGCCTTCATCAAAATGTTATGAATGCTGCACTTTTGCACTATGGCCAACCACCATATTCAGTCTTGAAATATAGAAACAAAAGTATGGCATTAATGTAACAATAAGGAATACCCTGCCACTTAATAGTGAAGTTTCAAAAATATTCATAGATTTGTTCTCAAGTTATCATATGGAAACCATTGAGGAATGACCAATTTTTCGGAGGGTATCACATAATCCCTTGCAACCTCTTTTAGCAAGTATAAAAATGAATTTCCTAAGCCTTCTAACAAAACATTTATCCTAAGATCATAAAATTTGATGCAACATAATTTTAAAATTGCAAGTGTTGTATTTGAAAATGAACACAGTTTAGAAAGGACAATTGCAAATAGTTAGATGTTTGCATACAGGAATTTGCTAGCCATCACAATCTCAGGGATTTCATCTGTATCTTAAATTTAAGTATTTTTTGAAACATTTCTTTCTCTACATTTCATAGGTACAGAAATATCTTGAGTTGCAATTAAAATATCCTTGTGACAGCTTTGATTGATTTTCCAATACATAATGCTATTTTGTAAGTCTAAGTAGATCTTGTTGAAAATATACAACTTCAAACAGATTTGTCTATAACAATGAGATACAAAATGAAACAACAGAACATGAAAACATTAATAATACCGTTTTAAAAATAAAGGATTATGCAAATATGAGGCTGACTAAAGAGGTTTTAGAATTGTTTCCATAGTGTTAAACATATGTTTCAGCTTGGAAACTGTTGTTAACTCTTTGATATCAATAGCGATAATGCTTATAATCTTCACAGCTATTCATGCAAAAGTTGACCTTTTTACCTATTGTAAGCATCTGTTAGGATCTGATAACTTGATTACGATTTTTAAACATAGTGTGAAACAAATAATCCCTTATAAGGCCAAAACAATTAATAGTAATTTTTCTTGCTACCATTAAGAAAAGAAGGTAGTTTGGGAAATTGTCTTATTTTTCAAAAACACTTTAAGTTGAGGTATTGTGGATACAATATGAACTAAAACGGTTCTTGAGTCAAAATTGCCATAACTGTTATGGTAGTAGGCAGAGTAGCAGGAAATAGACATACTTGGTTTGGCCTAGATTTAAACAGAATAACTTTTTTCAACTAAAATGATCTTGAAATTTTGACATTTTCTTAGTGGAAATCCTAGTATCAAAATATGTCACAAAATTTTTAGTTTTGATTTCTAACAAGTCAATGTTTTTTACCCGAACAACAGAAAATGAAGCAGTTTTGTCGAAAAATAATGCAACATGTGCCCTTACACCAAAGCTGAGCATGTCTTTGATTTTTTCAATAGCACTCATTTTAAAGAGTAAACTAGGGAACCAAGATTCTAGTGGAAATCTAAAGAATGTAATCCTGGGACAAAAACCGAACATGGGAAACAGACACACACAACAAAGAACATAAAAAAACCAAAATAATGCATACAAAGTAACAAAAGTAAGTGAGCAACTCAAACTCCAGTAAAAACTAGGAGCATAGATCAGGTGCATCGGTAGGGTAAGTGTCCTCTGTTTTTTAGTCTAAAAGTGACTAAACAAGACCTGACTTAAGAATTCTATGGATGGAATCCCCTACTGCCATAACAGAAGAGCTAATTTCTATAATGTCTGTGTAAAGCTCAAGAAGATGCTAAGTATATTTTAGCATTTCAAACAATTGACCAAATATTGGTCTTGTGGAAATAGTCAAACTAGTAGTAAATGGTGCCTATCTTTTGTATAATAGACAAGCAAAGACAATGAACCCACAGGTGTTTATATACTGACATCAACTGAGATGAATAGTAGAAAAAATTAATTATGTATCACAACTCTGATATTGAAAAAAATTACTCAATCCAACAATTTACTAAAATTACTCATAAGAATCATGCTGGGAAAAAATGTATACCTTTATCTTTATGGATTTAAAAAAATAAGAGCGAAATGAACACAGATAGGTACCCAACCTATAACATTTAGGTGTTATATTATCAATTGTTTACAGTTGTCTGTTCATATCACAGTATTAACCATTCTATGGCATTCAGTTTTGTATTTTTCCCTCCTTTCTTACCGAAGTTTAAAATATTTTTGAAAAATTATGTCCTTCTTGGTTACAAATCCACATATTGTTTTATAACATCGTAGAATGGTTAAGTGTTTTGCACAGAAAAGCAAGTTTTCGATATGCTTGATTTCCTCATTGATATCATACTTGTCACATTTAGAAAACTATTGAATAACAACAAGATGCCATTCCAATAGGCACTAAATGTGCTTCTCTCCTAGCTGATCTGTTTTTACATTTAAATGAGACTGAATTTCTTCAGAATCTTGTAAAGAATAAAAATATAAAAGATACTAAATCCTTCATCTTTACATACAGATATATTGATGTATATTTTTCATCAACAAGCCTTCTTATGGTAAATGGTTACCTTCGATAAATCCACAAGAGCTAGAGAAATAGGAGACTATAGAAACAGCTTGTTCGGCATGTTTTTTGGACCTACATCTCAAATTGGCAAAAGTGGTCATCTCAGCACTACGATTTATGAAAAAGAGAGATGACTTTAATTTTAATATCAAAAATATTCCTTACCTGTGCAGAAATATACCTTCATCTCCTGCATATGGTGTTTATATTTCACAATCGATTCGCTACACTAGAGCAAGTACCAACTACTCTGATCTCCTTTAACGCCATAAATATCTGCGTACCACACACACAGACTCCTGGATCAGGGAAATGAGGAAATGTGTCTCAAAAGGTATCTTACAAAATTATTTTTAAGATATCACTCTTAAATTTATTATAAAATAATGAGTAATGATTGTTTTTTTTTGTAAATTGTTCTTTGTGCTGATGTGATCATTGATTTACCAATTATGACGCAAGAGCATGTAAATGCTATTTAATCAATACTTGTATGTTCATGCTGAAATGGGAGAGGGAGGCTTAGTGCGTTGTAAAACCTAGATTTAACCCACCATTACATTTGAAATGCCTGAACCAAGTCGGGACCTTACCGTACCAGCTGTTCTGGTGATGTAATATCTATTTTGCCAGGTTTATTTGGGACTTGGCTTGATTATGGATTGGATTAGTGTTCGGAAATTTTGCTGTTACCCTTATCTGATTGAACTTAGTTTCATTATGTGTATTAAAATATATATGTTTCCGCAATAGAAATGATTAAGCATACAGTGTCATATGATATCTTGGGTTTAGAATATCACCAGAACATTGAGATATTATTGTAAGGGGTGGGTGTGTTAAATATTTTGCAATATTTTTAACCATGTGGTCAAAGTAACATATGACACTGATCAAAAGATTTTTTGGGTCATTGACAGTGAGACAAATTTACATCAATACCAGCTAAAAACCAACCAGCTACAAAAAAATAAATAAAAAAAAATATTGACCAAGATGTAAAGATTGAATTAGCAGTAATCTAGAATGTTTTATTTTATCGTTATGGCCTTAATATGTCTTGGAATTCAAAGTATATACCTTAAGTAGAGGATTACCACTTTCTGCATAATTTTTAGAAAGACCAATATCAAACATAAGGTAACAAATCTGCAAAGCAATAGTTGATTAATGTTGACCAAGTTAAATGAAGTAAATATGAGATGAAAGCACGACACAACAATACACCAACAAACAAGTGAATATTGTTTGTTACACCTGAATATGAATTCTATGAATACGGAGGTATTTATTTGCTTAAAATGGTATGTAGTCTTTTTAACAGTGCCAGTATGAATTTCAAATGTTTTGGTATTTCTATCACTGGGAATATATTTTTTTTGTAGTTTCTTAATCTTTATAGGTCCATCAATATGAATATATATATATATTAATTTAATTTTTGAGATATCAATGAAAACGACAAAAGTTTGATAATATAATGTGATTGTACAGTCCATGAACTGATCTGCGAAACTCCGTAATGGATCAATGAACAACTACTGACGGATCCTTGACTGATCAATAATTGATTCCTGACTGTTTGACAGCCATGACCGTTGACTGATCTGTTCAAGGCTTTGCCATGTTAAAATAAATAACAAGATGATCAAATTTAAATCTTAAATCTTAAAAAATTTAAATCTCAGAATTGCCATTGAAATGATTCTAATATAATTCTATTATCAATTTAGTTTGTATTTACTTTACGTTTTGAATATTACTAAAAACTAGCAAGTGTATAAGCAAAGAATGCCTTAAATATTTTATATAAATTGGAAATTCTGTAAAAGAAATGGACTGATCAGTAGTCACATGGTCTAACACTGATGCAATCACCTGTTCCATAGATCGGTTTTACAGATCAATGACTGATCTAAACTGATCTCAATCTGATTGACAATGGAATGCAATGATAGTATACACATTTTTGCTACTTTTAAAAAAATAAATAATTTTTTACTATAATTTCATAATTGACAGTATTTAAAGCATGTTTTTAATTCATCTGCGAATATTCATTGCGCTTATAATGTGTATGAAACACAGCCTTATTCATCATTTAATAACCTATTTAAAATAAAGAGCTGAGCTGTGCTGGTGGATGCATTTTTCAACAAACAGTCAGCATTCCAATGGGAACAAATTATGCTCCTCTACTTGCTGACCTATTCCTTCACTCTTATGAGGCTGACTTTATCGCTAATCTGATCTGAAAGAAAGAATATCTTTAAGCAAGATCCTTTAATCTCAGTTTTCGCTATATAGATGACGTATTATCTTTAAACAATCCTAATTTCAGGGATTTGATACATTGCATCTACCCCGAAGAACTTGAGATAAAGGATACTAAAGACACTGTTAGGTCACCCTCATATCTTGACCTACACTGAGAAATCAAAGGTAAAGGAAAATATTGACCAAATTTTATGACAAACGTGATGACTTTTCATTCAGAATTGTCAACTTTCCTTTCATCTGTGGCAAAGTCACTTCAGCACCTGCGTATGGAGTGTTCATATCACAACTCATACGTTATGCCAGAGCTTGCCGAAACTACGCAGACTTTTTGTATCATGCTAGACTTCTAACAAATAGGCTTCTGGAATAGGGTTATGTTGCTAAATGATTGAAGTCATTACTAAAAAAGTTTTACGGTCGTCATCATGAACTTGTGGATTGCAATGGTGTATCCATCTGCGCCAAGAAAACTGATATATTCAATGGTGTCATAGTTTTCCTTTCCTCTTTTGTCTACCCCGGACTTGACTTTTTATAAACAACTTGGAGAGTGTTTCTAGAAAAGCAGAGGATGCTTACCCTACCAGGGCACATGGTCCATGCTCCTAGTTTTTAATGGAGTCTGAGTTGCTCATTCGCTTTTGTTACTTTGTATGTATGATTTTAGTTACTTTGTGTTCTTTGTTGTTTATGTCTGTTCTCCATGTCTGGTCTTTGTTTGTTTGTTTGTTGGGGTTTAACGCCCAAGCAGCAATATTTCAGCTATATTCAGATGATCTGGTCTTTGCCCCTGGATTACATTCTTTTGATTACCGCTATAATCTTGGTTCCCTTGAATACTCTTTAAGTGCATTATACACCCATTGCCCTTTTAACTTGTCCTTTTGCTTCTATTGAATTTATATGATCAACTAGAAATATTAGGAAAATCTATTGGGTAATTTATGGTCTGAAGTTTATATAACATCTGAAGTTTATATAACTTTATAATAGAAGTGGAGTCCACAATCTGCTATAACACTTGAGACCACAGAATATAAACTTAAATAAATAGCTGTGGCTGCAACACACTGATTCATACGTAAAGTTTCTGCTCGTCTTATTGCTCAAGCCACCACCCCCCAAAAAATAGCTCCCAGCATCCATCTTAATACAGGATTGTAAAAGGTAAAACACTGCTATGATACCGTACTCCAAACTATTCTTCAAAGTTTCATGAAAAGATAGCCCAAGAATGAGAAATCATCCATTTTTTAGTAAAGAACTATAAGTTATGAAAAAGTATAAAAATCAATAGGGTACATCCAAAGACAGAAATAAACCACTGAACCAAAATGGCTTATGTGTTTTTAGTTGTTGTAAAATTAGAACTGTGGATGGACAGAAAGACAGCAGTGTACTATGATACATCTCTTTTAAAGTGACAAGCATATAAAAGTATATCTAAAGGAATATATACATACTGCTATTAATGGTATCTAGGTAAAATCTTGACATTATAATCATATTTTAGAAAAACAGAAGTTGCATTATTTTTTAACGAATAACATTTTTTAGGGCAGGGGTTTAGTATAGTCAGATAAACTTGCTTTTAGTGGAAGTCTTTGTAAGAATCATGCAAATTCTGTAATATATATATGATACACTCCAAAAAAGGCTACACTTTTTCATTCCAATTTCTTTGCTCTTAGGAGAAAATTCACATCGAAAATCCAATGAATTCTATTGTATTTCAGTGTAATTTACAGAGTTATCTTCCCTTATTTTGACATCTACAGTACTTTCTTTATAATTTATATCTCACAAGAACCATAACATTTTAAACAAAATGTCAAAAATAAAAATATGTAGGCTTTCCAACCATACATCACATTATGCATGATTCTTATTTTGAATGCTACCGAGCATTTATGGAAAGCATAACTTTAACAAATGAATGAAGTAACCTTAAAATTTTATAATTGGAGAATCATCCTGAAATAATTATAATAAAAAACTAAGCCGTGGATATGGAGTACCACCATATTAATCTTGGTAAAATAAAATAAACCAAAATTCACATCACAATTTTAGCTCGGTATGTCTCACCATTTGTGATGTAAGTAACATAAAATTGCTGTTAGCACTGTTTTTTTTTCTTTATTCTCTTGAAAATTGTAGCATGAAGATAATTAAAAAGATTACATGATGTAAAATAAAACTATAATCATACATTTGCATTTTCAATATTATTTAGAACTGTTTTCCCAAATATGTATAAACTGAATGTCAATACAACTGACTTCTGAAGTAACAACTAATGGATATTTATACAGTATCCATCATCAAACACAAATACAAATTTTGTTCTGTTCCATCTTTTTCCCAATTTTTTAAACCTGTCCAAAACTTAATTTGCAATCACAATCAAATGTAATTTAACAGGGTATTTATCCTTCATTGTAATTATACTAAAAAAAACTAATTTCAGCTTTTAAAGTAAATAATTTCCTTGATCAATTTCAGATTTTCAAAACTAGACACTTTCTATCATTTTGAATTCTAATGCCATTTTCACTTACCTTCCCTACCTAATTTTTTAAGATGAAATTGGAAACACACAATTAATTTATTTCGGCCTCAACAATAATCAAATGAGGAAATACATATTCGTGATACAAATTTGGACTCCATTATATCAAATAATACAATGACAAAATCCAATGAATATATTTTTTTCTTCAATCCGCTTATTCTGGAAATAAAAGAAGTTTTAGGTTAGTTAGTCCATCCAATATTACTAAGATGTAATATCAGCTTTATCTATAATTTCAGTGTATAATAAAGTTTTCTTTTTTTTACTCAAGCCATTCTATGAAAGCTTTCAGCATAAAATCCTTTTGTTCCATTTTTTTTTCACAATAAATAATGCAGAAAGGCAAAACAAAAAAGAAAAGATAAAAGATATACTCTTTTAGATAGCAACCTAATTATTTCAAAGCCAGAAAAATCAAAAGAAGTAATTAAATATACATCATCTGTAGGCTAGTGACCTTCAAATACTTTTGATCTAGTTTAATTTAAATCTTTTACAAATAAGGAAACAAAAGGGATTCAAAACAGGTAATGTCAATTTACGTGGTCTTTTCCAATCTTTTTGTAATATATACTGGGGTAATATTAATGATGGTATTATTTTTTGTGCAGTTTAGAGATATCATGCTCACATCTTCAGGGAGGTCATGGGTTCAATCCGCTGCCAAGTCATACCAAATACCCAAAAAAGACTTTAAAATTGGCAGTCAAATTTACCAAGCAAGCAGCGTGACAATTGGTTAGTTGGGAGTCAGGATTAAAGGTCAGAGTGTAGTGACATGTCTACCAGTGGGTTGTTACGTCCCTGAGCAAGTACTATTAAATTTAGCTCAGCATGTTAGATAGGTACAAACCAGGGTCTGTTTGATTGGTTGCACTAAATCTTCCTGAAATGCATGAATATGTCTACATGAGTCTCTGGTTGATACAGCATGTGATACAGATTTTGACATGTAGTGACTTACTTATGACTTAATTCCTTTTCTCCTGAAGGAGATTAGGGCTGTAAACATGTGTTCTCCATTCTTCACGATTTTAAGCTGATCTTGCTGCCTCTGTCCACGTTTCTAATCCCATATTATGTCTTTCTCTTTCTATATTTCTCCGCCAGGTTTCTTTTGGCCTTCCTCTTTTTCATCATCCTTCCGGTGTCCATGTCAGCGCAGTTCTTGGGTGCGAGTTGTTGTCCATTCGTAATACATGGCCTAACCATTTCCATCTTCTGGTCTTTATTTGTTGTCAGATTGTTTCCACTTTTGCTTGTTCTCTCAGGTTTTCATTACTTATCTTTTGAGGCCAGTAGATCTTGTACATGTATCTGAGACATTTGTGTTGGAATGTGTCCAGTAGTTTTCCGTCTTCTTTGACATGTAGTATTCAGTATATATAAAAACTGGACAGAGTTAAAGTTATAGTCAAGAATACAGAATATAGGTACCCCAAAAATATGACAGATGGATAGATGGATGAATGGCCATCAAACAACTACCAGACATGCTTAAGAAAACCGTACATCTTTACGATTTTTATTGCTATTCAGGTTATTGTCTACGTTATAGGCATATCAACCCTAATCAAATAAGGGAAAGCAAGACCGTGTTATGAATACAAAAGATTTGGACTTCTCTTTCACAGAAAATATGTTGATAAAAACCAACGAATACATTTTTCCCTTAATTCAACAAATACAAA
This sequence comes from Perna viridis, assembly GCA_037379345.1. Lineage (NCBI taxonomy): Eukaryota > Metazoa > Mollusca > Bivalvia > Mytilida > Mytilidae > Perna > Perna viridis. Next base: position 27,238,638 of record CM074515.1, read on the forward strand.
AGTTTAAGGATGTCCATTCAATATAGTTAATGTATCTAACACTTAGATGTGACATTAGCTTTTTTTCATAATAAGAGCATAAAATGAGTTCTCTTTATTACATCCCAAGGCCATTCTACAAAGGCCTCTACCATTAAAGCCTTTTTTTTCAATATTTCTAATAATTATGCAGAAAACCACAAGAAAGAATATAAAGATAAATGATATATTCTAAAAGATAGGGACATAATTATTGTAAACCAACATCAGCTGTAGTTTAGTGACCTTCCAACCCTTTTGACCTAGTTTACTGAAAAATTGTGGTATAGAAAGGGATCAAATACAAGTCATGCCAACTTATGTGATTTTCCATGCATAGACAAGGATCTAATTGTGATCAAGTAAAATATAAGTCAGTAAACCTACAATAATTATAGATTGATTGATTGATTTGGTTTAACAAATGATGGCAAATATTCCATGCATTTCTGGATGAGAATGTCAACCTGTAGGCAGTTGCTACTGTGAGCTAGCACAGTAAAACCTCAGCTCAGCATGCCAGACCTCTGTAAGATTGGCCAAGACAGGTCAAATAATGTTCCCAAGCACATGCCAAGAACAACTAACTGGGTCCAATCAAAACATTAAACAATAAACAATGTTGGGACCAGGGTATAATACAACAACAAACTGATTGATTGATTGATTGATTGATTGTTGGGGTTTAATGACTGAGCAGCAATATTTCAGCTATATTCAGGTGAACAATGAACTGAAGCAACATAGCAAATGCTAAGCAGTTTCAGAAGACCCAATGAACATGGCCATTTAAAGTCAATGTTAGACACAAAGAACCAAAGGCATATCAAATCTGGATTCCCTTACATTCTGGATAAACACTACCTCAATAGCACTGCGTTCATTGTGTCTACCTAAACTGCTCTATCTTCATTGTGTCACTCCAGATCACTGTGTTAGGATACCTAACATGATTAACAAAATGCTCAAATCTATATTTTGGTTGTTTAAACTGGTTTGTTTTCAGTTTCGTGTGTGTTTGTGTGTAATTGTTTGATTTTCTGTACATTATTGTTCAGTCTGTGCTAGATTTGACTTGGCTTTACATACTTTAGTTTATAGTTTTTTTTATCAATCTTAAATTGATATCATCAGGGATTTCTATTTCTTCAGCCCCTTTCTTACTGACGCTCTCACTTTAAATGGGAGGTAATAGGTTGCCAGAAAATCATACTGGATTTGATATATTGGTAGGAAGATGCAGGAAAAGGGGGGTATCTTCCCCTACATTACATCCCAACACGTTTTGAAATGCTGATTCTGTTACTAGAGTGTATTTTGTATATATAAAGGTGCTAATAAATATGACATTGAAATGGCAATACACATCATGGAAAATGACTTGGTAATAAACATCATGGAAAATGACTTGGCAATACCGTACATCACAGAAAATGACTTGGCAATACACACCATAGAAAATGACTTGGCAATACCGTACATCATAGAAAATGACTTGGCAATACACATCATGGAAAATGACTTGGCAATACCGTATGTCATAGAAAATGACTTGGCAATACACATCATGGAAAATGACTTGGCAATACCGTACATCATAGAAAATGACTTGGCAATACTGTACATCATAGAAAATGACTCAAAGTATATGTCACAATCTTGGGTAATGACTTACCAGATGAAGAACACTATAGCAGATGAGTGGGATATTGTTTTGATTAGTATGTAATGTCTAATTCATTATCACTGAAACAGACATAATTGATTATTGGTAAATCAATATTTCTAATTATTTTTACAATTATAAGTCATTCCAACCTTCAAGATGATGTAATGCTGTTACAGTAGAAAATACCATTTTTACTGGACTTGTATTGTACATAAGAATATATCTAGCATTTCAGAAAGTAACATATGCATATTATGCAACAAAATATAATCATAATTACATAATGTATTACTTTTTTTTCAATTTAAATTCTCTGAAATAACAAATATGCAAATAAACAAGAATATGAAAATGAGACATATTCATAGCATTTTTGTAACAGTTAAATTGCTTGCTATATCATTACAAGACCTTCCAAGATATAAAATCCTTTTAAGAAAACCCAGAAATGAGAAAACTTGGAAAATTGAACAAATTATGAACATACGAGTCAGAACTGATGAGAGATGGAAAAGTCTTATTTTACAATGTTCAGCTGGCATTGACTGACAATATATTGATGGCCATTAGAAAAGCGGAAATTCAGTTCTATGTTTATCTTTAGCATTCAAAGATTTTGCTTATGAATGGCAGTATTTGAATGGGTTTGGTGGTCAATGCAAATGATATATCTAATGAAAATCAATTCTTATGAACGGATCTTATATGCATTGTTATAAAAATGGCAAAGGAAACATTTATATGTAATGTAGATGGACAAGTCAATGGGCATTCATTTGTGTAGAAGTTTTAGATTACATGTATATAAATAAGTAAACAAAGAACACAGTTTCAACGTTTAAAACCTTTAGTTGGATTATCTCTCTTTAAAGTGCTCTGACAGTAATTATATTTCTTCATGTCTCTTTGCATATGATGACCAAGCTTCCTAAAAAAAAATCATCAAAATCCCTAAAGCTGTGCAGGAGGAGTATGGCTTACAAGGTTTTAGCACGTAAAAACCTTAAGTTGGATTATCTCCCTTTCAAGTGCTCCGACATAAACTTAATATCTTAATGCACATTATCGAAAGATGCCCAACCTTTTTATGAAATTTCATTAAAATCTCTCGAGCCGTTAAGAGGGAGTTGCGTTTACAAGAAATTCGGACAGACTGACAGACAGGGTGATTTCTATATACCCCTAACTTTGTTTGTGGGTAGTATAAATGTCAAATTCACATGAAAAGGCCAAACCACAAAAAATCACTTTCCTACTGAATAACAACTTTCAAAGAAGATGTCACATGCACATCATGCTAAAATTACACATTTAATCACTTGTATCTATCAAACATGAGACACAGTACAAGTCATCATGCATGGGACAAGGTAATGGCAATATAGCTACAGCCAAACTCTAATGAGATATGACATTTGTTTTTTTTGCATGTTGTTTCATTTTCTTTCTTGTAAAGTTGGAAATTACAGCTTTTAAAATTGCAATAAATACAGAACTACTACATGTATGACTAATCTAGATTGTGGGTTGATAGACCTACATCCTATAATGTTTCTTTTATTACCTTTTTAAACACTTCCTAGTCTGATGGACTTAAGCAAACATTTAAGATTACTGTCTGGGTCTGACATTTATATTTATTTTATCTGGAACTAACTTGGTAATTGATCCTATATACAGATTACTGATTGAATCAAGTTAAGGCTTAACATTTAGTTTTTAAGTTCTCTATTTAAGTGTGAAAATTGTCTTAAAGGTTGTAAAACAATAATTATCACATAAACAAATAGGTGCAAAGGTCATGTTCTTAATGATGATTCTTTATGATTGTAATATCTCCTTATTTTTTATTGTGAAAGGCTAAAATACAGTGTATTTACTGATTTCATGGCCAAATTTGTCACCAAAAAAAAAACAAAATTATTTCTGACAGAGAAGGTAAAATTGGCAAATTTAGATTTTTCTTGATTTCACTTGATTTCTGTGTGACAAAAAAGTGCGAAGTTTTATTGAGGACCATTTAAATGTGATTAATTTTACAGCTGATAAATTATAGACAAAACTCTGTATATCCTTAACTGGACAAACTGGACAAAGTTATTTTTTTCTATACCTAAAAAAGAAAGTTTTGTAGGAGGCATAAACCCATAAAAAGCCAATGTGCATTGATTCAAATACACTTAGTAGTGATAGCTGTTTAGTAGACTAATTTTAAAGTTCCAATCTACATAAAATTTGGACACTGTCTTTGGTAGAGGTGATTTATATTGTAGAAAAACCCATCGAACAAACGCTGTATTTTTTGCATAGCAATGGTCCTGTCAGCAACCAGAAGAAACAATGTGTTTTCAGTCTATATTTGTTGTTATTTTTGCTTTAAAAATGGTACTTTCAGTATACAGATCTGTATTTAAAAAAAAAATTCTACATTCATCTTCCAATAAAATCAACTTAATCCAAAAAAAAAAAAAAAAAAAAAAAAAAAAAAAAAAAAAAAAAAAAAAAAAAAAAAAAAATCAAGAACAATAACTCTTCCAAAGTGCCAATTTCATAATACAATCTGTATAATTTTTATCTCAAAAGTGCAACTTCAGATTAACAAACTACAATTAGATTATACATGGTCTGTAACTGTTTCTGAATTAGAATAAAAAGTAAATTTATTGTGTTTTTGACCTGCTCTAATGACCTCCTGTCTAATATTCATAACTTAAGACTACTATTTTATACCAGTGATTACTTTATCATAAATCTTTCAGTAGAAATAATGAACTCAAAAAGAATACCTTAAAAAAAGGGTTAATTAAAAAATTGGGTTGTCCTTACTCTTACTTATTAGACAATGAACATCTAGGTATCTCAAAAATTTTTGTTTACCTCACTCAAAAGTACTAATTCATAAGCAGTTAAGACATAGGGAATTAAATCCTAGGCCAACACAAATAAACAGCTCAGCAGCATTCTAACGCAACTGTTAATATAAAGCATTTGTCCAGGGAAAATGGTTCTCACCAACTTGTGAGCAAAATTTGAAACAATCATGTTTACAAATGTTTTCTTCTTCTTCATGTTTTGAAGGTTTGGCTTAAAACTTTTCAATCACTATAAGAGCTTAGACGTTCAGTGTTTTCAACTTTTTTCATTCAGGAATTCACCCAAACCTTTAAGCTCCTGGTGAATTAACAACTTTTAAGATCAAGAAAAATATGTGGATGTATTGGTCACTCAGCAACCAATGAGAATAACAGGCTCAAAGACTCCACAAAATTTTCACAGTATAAAACAGGCTCAAGGACTCCATAAAATTTTCACAGTATAAAGAAACAACTTTATCAAAGGTAGCTACATTTTATCTTTAAAGCCATCAACAAATGCAGCTGATATAATATGTTAATACAAAACGACAAATTCAAAGAACTTCAAAATCTTTTTTCAGACCTCAAAGAAATACTTTTTTCATTGCAGAAAATGGCTGGGTGCCTTAACAAAAGTATTGGGAACATAACCACAGAACCACCTCCAGATCTATCACCACAAGCATTACTAGAAAGACAAATATATTTTTACTTCATGGAGATTGGTGTTCCAGTAGTCTGTGCTTTTGGATTAGTCGGAAACCTACTCAATCTTCTAGTGTTAACGAAAGAAAAGATTCATAGATCCCTGACTAAAATGGAAAAATCAGCTCATTTAGGGCTAATTGGATTAGCAGTGTCTGACTTCATGTTTTGTTTATTAGCCTTGTTATTTACACTGATGCCAAGTCAAAGCAATTATACAGAGCAGAATGCTGTGTTGTACTACGAATGGCTAGGATCGAGTTTAATCACTGTATTCATCATAACAAGCACATGGTTGACCGTTGTAATGGCAGGGGAACGTTACTTGGCTGTCTGCCATCCATTTAAAGCCAGGAAAATTATTTCATTGAAAAAGACCAAAGTGACTATTCTGATAGTTTATCTCATTTGCATGATATTCTCAATACCTCTTTTTTTCGAAAATGTTCTGAAAGAAACAAAATGTGTTGATAAAACTGTTTTGTATGAAATTACCAGCAGAAAGGAATACAGTCAGGATATGATTGCAATAAGGAGAATGATATGGGCAGTGCTGTTTGATTTCATCCCATGTGCTGCACTCCTTTACTTTAATGCTTGTCTCATTTATAAAATACATCGGGCTAAAAGGCTTCGTAAAGAGATGATAAATGGCCATGAAGGAACTAGATGTCGCTTTAATAGCACCCCAACATCAATATCAACACCAACGACAGATCCAGACTTATATTCCACAGCTTCTTCAAAAACCCGTAGTCGTTTAATTAAACCCAAGCGTAGACAATCTGACAATGCTCTAAATAGTGTAACAGCTACTCTCGTAGCGGTAGTTGTATTGTTTTTAATTCTCGTTTCTCCATCAGAAGTACTTAAATTCATTTATACAAAAGTATCACATGTTTCTCATGGTAAGAACTACACCCTTCTTATGATAAAACATGTAACAAATTTTATGCAAGCCTTGAACTTTTCAGTAAACTTTGTTCTTTATTGTGCAATCAACAAGTCATTCAGAAGGACTTTGAAAAACATTTTCTGTTTTTGTGATGTGCATAGCTCACAATATAATCTCTCACATCGCAATTTAAAAATGGGAAAGGCCATTCCACTTACAGCCAATCATGTATATCGATGACTGATAAGGAGAAGGAATTGTGTACTGTACGTGTATACAAAGTGTTTTCTAAAGTGCATATGTCGATATTGTTAAATATTGTTTGTAATAAAAAAACATGATATTTCATATAAGTAGAACTTATTATTGTGCTTGAGCTATTTTAAGGAGGTAGACCTTAAGTGACATAATTCTTGAAATCAGTAATAATTGTTTAAAATAGTCAATTTCATCAAAGCCTATCAAGCTTTCATTTGAAGCAGAATGAAATCAGTCCAAGTTACTTTGATGCTTACATGAGTTTGATGTAAAATGCTGAATACAAACGTTCTAATGATTTGTAAGAGATGCATCCCTTACCTTAGGTCTACCTCCCAAATTAGCACCAATATACCTGGATTGTTTTGTCTGGTCAAGCCACAAACTTAAATAAAAAAAAAAACTGTGCATTATTTATAAGGTGCTTTAATAAAATCAACAAATTCCAAATTACATGATCCAACAAAACTTCTACTTAAAAATAATGAGCTACTTTAAAATACTTAATCTATTTTGGTCTTATAGAAATAAGGACAATCTAAATATGGATTTGCACATGTTGTTGTTATAGATATATTGTAAATCGGAAATTTTTGTGCTGTCTTTTTTTTTCATGATTTTTGGGGTAAATCTGCTTTTGCACAATTTTCAATTTGTGACTGATCCTCAAATTAAATTATAATGTTCTTGGAAGAAAATATTTATGAGATTTTAATATTTGTGTTACGGATCTCAGCAATAATAAAGCTACAAGGAAAATTCCACAGCTTACAGTACCCACATTCATATTGAAAGTTGATATTTTTTTACAGCAATTACTGTAAATTCATTCACACCTTTCACACATCAAAACTAGACCTAAATCTACCCAGATTGTTTCTGTGTGCCGTTTATATCTTGAGACCAATATCTCAAGTCTGAGATCTTTTTGCACCTATATATGAGTCATAATCAAAATAGCTTCATTGACATACAGAGCAATAGTAGTTGAAAGTGACTTGGTTGCTATACCAACTTTTCAAATCCTGGTTTTTAGCTCACCTTGCCTAAGGCCATGTGACCTATTGCCACCACTTGGCCTCCGTCGTTGTTTACATTTTTTTCAAAACTCTTCTCCTCTGAAACTACTTGAACAATTGGAACCAAACTTGGTATGAATGTTCCTTGAGGTATCCTGCATAGAACTCATGTGGGAATTTTGATCCGTCAAAAAACATGGCTGCCATTACTAAAAATAGAACTTAGGGGTCAGACAGTAGTTTTTCGCATATATATATCCAAAACCGTTAGGGTTAGCTAAATTCTGACATAAGGGTAAAAGTGTCCAGCATGATGAGATCTATCTGCAGTCAAATTTTCATTTTAATCCAATAAGCCATGTCGGAGTTATTGTTGCTTTCCAATGTTTTTTTTTGCTATTTTTAATGTTATTTCTTTCAAAAATCTTCTCCTCTGACACTACTTTACCAATTGAAACAAAACTTGGTATGACTGTTCCTTGGGGTATCCTGCATAGAACTCATGTGGGAATTTTTGATCTGTTGAAAAACATGGCTGCCATTACTAAAAATAGAATATAGGGGTCAGACAGTAGTTTTTCACATATACCTCCAAAACCGTTAGGTTTAGCTAAATTCTGACATAAGGATAAAATTGTCCAGCATGATGAGATCTATCTGCAGTTAATTTTCATTTTAATAGCTTAAGCCATGTTGGAGTTATTGCCCTTTTTCAACGTTTTCTGCTATTTTTAATGTTATTTCTTTCAAAAATCTTCTCTGACACTACTTTACCAATTGAAACCAAATTTGGCATGAATGTTCCTAGGGGTATCCTGCATAGAACTGAAGTGGGGATTTTTGATCCATGGAAAAACATGGCCATGGTTCCTAAACACAGAACATAGAGGTCAGACAGTTGTTTTTCGCACATATCTCCAAAACTGTGAAGTTTAGCCAAATTCTTTCAATAGCTGAAATGATCCTTACTTTTAGGACTACAAAAGTCTTCAGGCATAAAAGTTGTCATATGACTCTTTATAAAAGTTATTGCCCTTGAAAGGGGAAGAATGACAGGTTTTACTTTTTTTACAGTTTTCAGCCAATATCTTGAAAATTATGATAGACAGAAAGAAACTTTCAATTGCTGAAATCCTATCAAAGTCTTCTTGAGTCAAAAAACTTCTTGTTAAATTTATTGCCCTAATGAAAGTCAGAATTTAACCAGGTGAGCGATTCAGGCACCTGGGAGCCTCTTTTTAAATTATCTCTTGGACAACAGTATTAGGTTTTCTGATATTACACATACTGCTACCACTTACAGCATTAGTCTGAACTGGAAGTGATGTGATATAGCCTTGAGTTCATTAGGTGTTAGATAAGAATAAGCACAAGAAAAAAAAGTCCCTTTAGTGCATACAGAATGAAAATATAGTGAGCTTCACAGAGTGCAGCATGATATAGCATGTTGAATTCTGTTTACTTAGGGCAAGTGTGGATAGAATATTAGTTTATGACACACTTAAGCATAGGGGCTTACTGCTCATTATGGACACAAATGGTTTGGACTCAGTATTGCACAAAGTTCTACAACATGGTCATTTATATATTCATATAAACACCTTCAAACTTTGTTAGTGTGGGGGGAGGGGGGTATAACAAGACCCTTCAGAGAGCCTGAATTGTTACCTGGTTTCACAAGCTTCATTCAATTTCTTGTAAAAGCAGCCTTATCTTTTCAAGGAAAATTCACATTGATCATTTTAAGCAGGATACCTTAAAGAAATTCATACCAGCTTTCATTAAATTATGTACAGTAGTTTCTGAGAAGACTTTTTTAATGTCAAACATCAAAAATATTAACAAATAAAATGTCCACAAAGGGCATTATGGGGTAAACAGATTTTCACCAAAAATTTGACCACAGGAAGATCTCATTATGAAAAACACTTTTACCATTGTCAGAATTCGGTTAAACTTTAAACAGTTTTGGAGACATATGTAAAAAATTGCTATCTGATCTCTTTGTTCCATTTTTGGAAACAGTGGCCATGTTTTTTTACGGATTAAAACCTTTGTGCAAGATACCCTGAAAAATAATCATGCTAAGTTTTATCTGAATCCATTCAGTAGTTTCAGAGGCGAAATTTGTTTAAAAATTGTTATCAATGATTTCGACTACGACAATGACAATGGATAAGAAGTGATCGCAATAGCTCACAGCATGATATGACCACAATACGTTGAATTCTGTTCACTTGAATTTTTTTCAAAATCGGACAAAAAATTCTTTGGGCATAGCGAAATTGATTCCCCTTTAACTCCAAAACAATCAATGACCTTAATGAAACGACAACTACTGATATATTATTATAGGTCTGCAACACTTTTTGCCATTGTATAAAAAGATGGTTTTCTTACAACTTCATTTACTGTTGTCATTGGTCAAATAGGAATAAATGAGAATGGATATAGTGAATATGTCAAGAAGACAACAGCGGGTGTTTCTAGAAAAGCAGAGGATGCTTATCCTACCGGTGCACCTGGTCCATGCTCCCAGTTTTTAGTGGAGTCCGAGTTGCTCACTTGCTTTTGTTACTTTGTATGTATGATTTTAGTTACTTTATGTTCTTTGTGTATGTCTGTTTTCCATGTCTGGTCTTTGTCTGGATTACATTCTTTTGATTACCACTATAACCTTGGTTCCTTTGATTACTCTTTCCCAACCACGATGAAAAATGTCAGCTCAAGGCCACTCAAATGTCTTCAATAAATGACGAAGAAACCCTCATACCCCAAAAACAACATTATATACAGGTACAGCCAAATAGTTGCCCCTTTATACTCCAGCAACATAAAAGTAAACTAAAAGTGATAGCAGAACAAAACATACAGAGGCCAGAAAGTCCTGATTTTGGACAGGCGCAAAAAATGCCGCGGGTTAAAATTCTTTAGCATGATCAAAATCCTCCCCCTTTTAAATCTGGCCTCTGTGGAAAAAAAATATTCAAAATTAAACACACCTGCAATGTAAAAATCATTTCAGAAAGGCCTGAGTCACTTAGCTTTGTCATTGATCAAATAAGAGATTTAAACATTTATGGTAAGATCTTACATGATTTAGATAAGTTTCAAAATGGCATAAGTATATTGGCCTTTTAATGAATTACTGACCAGGCATTAACCTCAGGTCTTTCCAAGATTTTTATCAAAACACTTGTTTACCACATACAAATCATTAGGTGTTAACCTTTCCAAAGTTTAAAAAGCTGAGAAATCTGTTATGAAAATTTCCATTATGCACCTAAAATTACTTAATTAATGGAATGGTAAATAGAGAGTAGATAAGGAAGGAAATTAAAAAGGGGAGACACAGTACAAGTCACTATGCAAAGGTAATATACCAAATATTTCAGCATTCTGTGCAATAGCAGCTGAGAAATCTGTTAAGAAAAAAAAAGTTTTATGAAATTACAGAATTAGGGAATGAGGGACACAGGTATAAAGAAGCCATCTCTAAAAACTCTCTGATGCAGGGCATAATTCATTAAACGAAAAAAGATACAGTGAATATGATATAAAGACAACAACTCCATGGGTTGTATTGTGTATATATAACACCCAATGTTTTTATATATAATAAAAAAGCAGTAAAATCATTTTTAATTTGGTTGAATTATAATTTATCCCAACTGAGCCGATTATTATATTACACTAAATGCATGGGAAATCCCTGGCTTCAAAGTAATCTTAGACAATTATGGGCGTGACCTAAAAAATACAGGCAAAGTGTACATGTACACGAATACAGTACAGCTGTATTCAACCCCTTCACCTTGTATTTGTTTATGAAGACAACAATCCAGGATAACAATATGCAATCAATCAATAAATGATTCCCTGCATGATTCTTAGGTTTGATAGTTACTTCCTTAAAACTCCACATTAACAAGTACATAGAAGAATTGTTTTGATTGGACAGTCACTCAGACTCATGATTTCTCTTATTTTTCTTGGTGTTTATTTTTGATACCTTGGAGCAGGGATATGTACTGTTTATACCTATATCTTATTTTAATAAAAACATATTCATGAACATTCAAAATACTCATAATCTGTTATAACATTTGTAAAGAACTTCCATGAACTTTAATTATATGACAATAAATATCGAACTAAACATTGAAATTAAATAAAATAAACAGTAATTAAGAAACCATATTCAGAATGCCATTCTACAATTTTATGTACTTCTATGTCTAAGAATCGGGCAAAATGTAAATAAGGTGTGGCACATGAAGGAAAAAAAACGCAAAGATTTTATTGCATTAACCTATTAATTATACCTGATAACCTCCAGAAATAACCATCAAAGTGTTTGTAAAATATGCCTTTTTAAGATATTGATAGGTCAAATTTAGTTGAAATGCACTACAGAAAAATGGAGTGAAAATTTCCTGCACTCTTTCCCCAAAATAAGCAGTAAAAAAATATCTACGTCACAGATGCTTCTGGATAAACTTAAATAGCTTTTTCGTTGTTTTCCAGATGTACTTAATATATTTTAGGTAATAATGACTAAATTGGGGAAAATGATGTGCCACCCATTGCCTGATTCTTACACAGAATGGTACTTAAATACACAGGATCAAGTGTTACAAAACAAGATGCTCGAACTGGTGAGCTAAAGGTACCCCATCCCTGTTTTATCTGATTATGTTTTAACATTCTAGGACAGATATTTAATACATTTCTGGAAGAAAACCATTGACCAATCCAACAGTCCCTGCTTTATGCTAACCAATTCTTTTATTGTGCTACCTCACAGAAGCAACAGTTGAGTAAAAATAGCAAAAAAAAAAAAGGCATTTTGACCCCTATGTTCTATTTTTAGTAACGACAGCAATGTTTTTCGGTCAATGAAAAATTTCAAACAACTAGTTTAAGCAGGATACCCTAACAAACAATTATGGCTAATTTCATTAAATTCTGTCATATGGTTTTAGAGAAGGAGATTTTCAAAGTTGTACATGTGAAAAAAAAAATAAATAAAAAAAAAGCTGTTTCAGAGGCCACAACTCCTCTAATGGCCAACATATCATTTTGAAAATTTCATCATAGGTACGTCTTCTGATGATGGTCAATATTACTTGCCGTCAGAATTCAACAGGTTTTGAGTTATTTGCAAAAAGCTATATTTTGACCCCTATGTTCTATTTTTTTTTTTAACAGTGGCCATGTCTTTCTTCATTTCAACAATTTTAAACGATTAGTGCAGAACAACATAAGAAACAGTCTTACCAAGATTCATCTGATTCTGAATAGCAGTTTCTGAGAAAAAAATTTTGAGATAATAACACTAAAAATAGCCAAAAGTGACAAAAAAGGCAATAACTGAGACATCAGTTGCAAAATTTCACTAAAATTGGCACACAGGTAGCTCCCATCATGCTGAACACCTTTACCCTACCAAAATTAGCCTAAACCAAATGAAATTTTAGATATTAGCGAAAAAACTGTTGTTTGACCCTTATCATCTATTTTTAGTAAACAGCCACCATGTTTTTCGATGGATCAAAAATTGAAGCATGAATTTTGTTCAGGATTCCCTCAGGAAAAACCATACCAATTTTCATTGAATTCTGTACAGTAGTTTCTGAGAAGAAGATTTTTGAACGAAAATAACATCATAAATAGCTAAAAACATCCAAAATGGCAATAACTCCAACATGGATCAACAGATTTTCACTAAAATATGGCCACAGATAAATCTCAGCATGATGAACATTTTTATCCCCAAGTCAGAATTTGGTTAAACCTAACAGTTTTGAAGATATAAGTGAAAGAGTAATCAAGGGAACCAAGAATATAGCGGTAATAAAAATAATGTAATCCAGGGACAAAGACCAGACATGGAAAACAGACATACACAACAAAGAACACAAAGTAACTAAAATCATACATACAACGTAACAAAAGCAAATGAGCAACTCGGACTCCACTAAAAAATGGGAGCATGGACCAGGTGCACCAGTAGGGTAAGTGCCTCTGTTTTTCTAGAAACCCCCGCTGAGTTGCTCATAAAAAGTCAAGTCCGGGGTAGACAAACAAGGAAAGGAAAACTATGACCCGTTGAATAAATCAGTTTTCATGGTGCAGATGGATACACCATAACAATCCACAAGTTCATGATGACGACCACAAAACTTCTGTAGTGATGACTTCAATCTTGCAGCAACATAACCCTGTTCCAGAAGACTATTTGTTAGAGTTCTAGCACGATACAAAAAGTCTGCAAATTTTCGGCAAGCTCTGTCATAACATATAAGTTGTGATATGAACACTCCATACGCAGAGGCTGAAGGATGTTGCCACAGATGAAAGGAAAGTTGACAATTTTGAATGAAAAGTGAAAAACTGATGTCTGACCCCTATGTCACAGGTGCCATGTTTTCCGAAGGAGCAAAAATTGAAGCACACTTTGTGTAGGATACCTTAAGTAACAATCAAGTTGAGTTTCATCCAAATCCATTCAGCAGTTTCAGAGGAGATGTTTGAAAAATTGTTAATGACAATGACAATGGCTGACAATGATGATGCACCTAATGAAACGTGTAACATTCCCATTTTAGCGTGCTTTGTGTGCGTGTGCCTTTCATGTGCTCACTTCGTGCTTCGTTCTTTGTGTATTGTGCAATATTCTTCGTGCAACGGTTCTGTATTCTGATTGGATGATAAAAATAGCTCCTATCAATTTTACAGAATATCGTAATTTCGTTTTCTATGCCAAAATCAATATTCCTTTTACATTGAAAACACAATATTTTGTCAGGAATCAATACTTGTAGAAATTAATTGGTTTCCAACATTCAGACATTATTTGTACATATAATAAAATACTCTAAATATTCCAATAGCTTCCGGAATGATCGGGAAAAATTTCCCTAACTATAACTGTTTATGATTTCATAGCGATCATTCCCCAGTGCTAATAGTTTGTCTTCTGAGAATAAAATTGAGTATATATTACCCCAATTTTAAAAAAATTCAAAATTTTAACAAAATGTTTTCATACTCCCCAAGCAATTGAAAATGTTTTTGCAATGTACCATGTATAATAAAATGGACATATTTCATATCAACAATGTAATGTTATTTTTTTAAATAAGATGGTATTGCATTGGTTGAAATAGCTTAATTATTTTAAAAAAGAGCACTTTTTACCAATACTTTATGAAATTTTGGTATTTTTATTCTCCTGGAAGAAGGAAAATGTGTTCCCAACGATCCATATACAACAAATATAGACATTTTTTACATAAAAAATTAATTTCTTTTCGTATTTAGAGCAATAAGATGGTATCATATAAGTAACAAATACTCTTATATCTTAAAATTGAGTATATTTTACCTCAATGTATTGAAATTTCAAAATTTAATATTTTGAAACCAATCAAAATGAGTTTGCAATGTACCATATATAATAAAAATGGACATTTTTCATAACAACAATGCAGTATTTTCTTTTTTAGATGAACAAGATGGTATCCCATTAGTTAATATAGCTAAATTATTTCAAAATAGAGTGCTTTTTACCAATGCTTAATGAAATTTGGTATTTTTGTTCTCCTGAAACAAGGAAAATGTGTTCCCAATAATCCATACAGTGAAACTTCTCCAAAGTGGCCAAATCACTGCATGGGACAAGTAAAAATGGCCTGTTTATAGGGGTGGCCGGTTTTGTGAAAAATAGCAATGCATTCTAAGAGCAGTTTCCATTAATGTGTTCTATAACCCTATACCTTGTCAGTTTGTTGGTCGAGACATGTTTAATGCCAATTTTATTACATTTTAAAGCTTGCATCATTTGTAAATGATTTGATTTTATGAACGGTATTGCGGACAAAACTGTGTATTAAAGATCAAAGGGCTATTGATGGTAATTAATTATTTGTATTGTTTTCGTAAATTACCTATCAACAAAGTCTAATAACATGTTGTTTTGGCTTGGGTACAGGTCACATTAATTGACAGTTAAAAGATCGTAAAGATTGTACTATTAAATGACCCCGGTTGCCTGACGTAGCCCGACTTGTACACACCAATTAACAGCCAACCAGTGACAAAATGTAATGTCTGGATTAAATTTGTTTTTAAAACTACTGTCCCCTTCAATTATCATCTGCCCACTGATGAAATGCAAACCGGTCAATGAATGAATTATTAAATATGTAATATTACGTAATCATTTACAGTTTTGCTGACACATTTATTACAGGTGAACAATAACCAGAATTGAGAGGTTGTTTTTATTAGGATAATGTAACTAAAACCCGCCGATGTACGGTTTTAGGGGGTGGCCTGTCTACAGAAGACAAAACACACAGGTTTTAATGTTTATCAGCCAGGACTTTTGAAAACGGCTGGTTTGAAGGAAGACCGGTTTTCTGAGGGTCCAGTTTGGAGAAGTTTCAGTGTACAACACATATGGACATTTTTTACACAAAAAATAGTTCTATTTCTTTAATATTCAAAGCAACATGATTGTATGGTAAAAACACTTTATCACCTAAATTTGTTTTAGAATTTTTCTTCAATTTAAAAAAAACAGCTTTCAACATTTTCATACTTCCAGACCAATGACAATGTTTTCGCAATATACGATCTTTAACGAAAATTAACATAATTTTATATTGAAACATTTATAGACATTTAGAAATTGTGTATATTGAATGTGTTTATTAAAGCATAATACATATTAATGTAAAATTACATGTAAGATGTTAACAAAAAACAAAATACAATGAACACATGGGACCGTGTTTCGTGTGCATGGGATTGGGAACGATACACGTTTCAGGAGGTGTAACTGGCTACGATGACAATGACAGATGCCAGATGATGGCAATAACTCATATGCCCAGATGAGCTAAAAAATGACAGAAATATGCATGTTCAACATAATTTTTATACAACTTTTTAGCAGTATTGAATTTAAGGTACCATGTACATGCATCATGATAAAGCTCCATACATATACAAATAATAAAATCATTGCTATATTTGAAACATAATAGCTGACCCTACAGTTGCAAAAGATCCACAAGAAGTATTGTATAGAGGTTACAGACCACCAATTCAACCAATGAGCATTTGGAACGTACGCAAAAATAGTCCTACGCAGAAATTACCCCTGTTCCTCATAGTGCTGTGAAAAAAGTTCTCATCTTATTTCAAAAATTTAAACAGTTTCTGAAAGGAAAAACATTTCTGTACATTTTATAGGTGCATTTTGCTTCTTGTGATGTGAAGCCTAATCTCCATAATGATTTTTAAATATACCCCTATCTTATGAAAACACTGGGATTTCCCATGCTATTTATAGACCCTTCACTTCCGGTGACCAGTACTGCACTGCAAGTCTGCTAACCCAACATGCCATTCTGAGGATTGTGAGCTGACATATGTAGAATCATGCTGATATATAGTCCTCTGCAGGTTAAAGTTAAGGTAAAGTCCAGAGAAGCCATTGAATATTGTGAAATTAGCATAGAAGCCTATGGGAAGTGGAATTAGTGGTTTTTAGCCTAGAGGGTAATTTTTGTGTGGTGTTTATTTCTGGCCTATTTAAATGGTCTATTTTTCAGTACATACAGTACATGTTTACAATGTGAATTATTTCAGTTCCTTAAAGTCATTAAATCATGTTTGTCCTTTCTAGCTCACTTTTTAAAAAAAAAAAAATCATCCCTTGATACTGAAAGTTTACAATCATCATATAGTTTTAATTCAATGGTG
The DNA here is from genome assembly GCA_037379345.1 of Perna viridis. Taxonomy (NCBI): domain Eukaryota; kingdom Metazoa; phylum Mollusca; class Bivalvia; order Mytilida; family Mytilidae; genus Perna; species Perna viridis. Next base: position 27,255,834 of record CM074515.1, read on the forward strand.
CTCTTTGAAGTAGCTGTAAAATTTGTACAGAGAGCCTTTGTTCATACATGTATATTACCTTTAATGTCATCTTTTCCCCATGACATTGGAATTTAAAAAAACGGATTGCTTTGATTTCAATTGTACTGATTTCGTTGATGTGGCTGCATAATTTTACACATGACTTTATTTATGCGACTTTATATTTGTCCCATGACACTGAAATATTAAAGTGATCACGTACTTAGTCAATACTGACCTTCAATCTTGTTGTGAGTCTGATCATTTGCTTTTGATGTTGGTACATAATTTTATACACAGCTTTTGTTTATGTCACTTTAATAATATATTTATCTCTTGGTATTTGTAATTATATCTTTGTCGTTTGGTATTTGTAATATGATCTCTATCTCAGCCTAGATTTCTCTTTAATTTCACTTATATATTAATCGAAAAATAATGTACATCTGAGCATATTCATGATATTTCCTACATTAAAACCTAAATGTCACAAGAAGTACTAGTACAAACAAATAACATTGTATCTGCTTTTGTTTAAATGTCTTTTATTTCCTCATTAACAAAAAACAGTCAATTTTGCTTACAAAAATAGAATAAGGACCGATCAAAAACATTTCAAGTTTTGCTCATAACTCTGATGATAGGGAAACACTAGAGCTAAAAGCAAGGTTAGCCAGTAAAAAAAAATCTACTCTTCTTCCACATAGAAAGCAAAATAACTATCAGACTATAATGTTTTAGTCTGATAAAGTGGTAAAAATATCTAATTTCTCAGCACGGCCTTACTTTGATTTCACAAAAAAAAAAAAAAAAAAAAAAAAAAACAGGCAGAAACACACAAGTAGTAAATAAGACCAAAACAAAGATGCAATTTCTTGCACAGAGGTTTACTTGCTATTTCAAAGCTTTTATACTTCTACCACACTCAGTGCTAAACTTCAACTATTCAAAAGAATAATCAAGGGAGCAAAGACTTGTAGGGTATATTCAAAAGAATGTATTTCAAGGATAAGGACTATAAAGGGAAAATAGACAAAAACAACAAACAACATAAAAAAAAATAAAAGTAAATGAGAAACCTGTACCAAAAAAATAAAGCATAGACCAGACGAGAAGTCATCATGTTTGTCATAAGTTTTCATGGGTTTTCATTTTCCATTGATCTCTAAAAGTAGATCAAGATATGAAGCTCACTTCAGAGTGTCTGCAGTGTTTTTTGAGTAGATGCCATGTATAAAATCCCAAACACAAAATTGTTTAAAAACAACAGGTTATCTATATAGTGGAAACTGAGATCAAAGGATCAGGCTTAAAGATGTTCCTTCTTATGGATAAGATCAGCTATAAGGTAATCCTCATAATAGTGAGGGAATATGTCATCGAGTAGTGGAGCATGCTGGTGGTCTATTGAAAAAAACTGCCACCACAAAAGGCCAATATGTTGTCATATACAAGTCAGACTTATGTGTTAGGAAACAACACATCTGAGTTTGAAATGATTGTGTCAAAGAATGTTAATTGTTACAATAAAGTCCTAGCAATGATCAGAAAACCATTATCTGTACCATAATAGTATGTGAAGCAATTTAGATGGATAACATTTTCTTTCCACCCAGCCTTTGTTTTTTTTTATACATATATTGCAACTCAATTATACCATTAAAGTTGTGAAGTCTATAGTGTAATCATGACCTTTAAGCATATAGAATAGGGAGTTTTTATTACACAATTACTCATTTAATGAAAATGAGTTTCAAGATATTGGTTATTTTCTGTTTTCTTATTTTATGAATTTGCACTTAATATAAACATGAAATGGCAATACCCTATCATAGATAATTGATTAAATCCATTCAGCACCATCACTCAGTTATGTTTCCTGTCCATCAAAAGTAATATATGAGTGCAGGAAAGGGAACTAAGATAAGAGCAGGATCAATTAAGGAAAACTACAAATAAGACTCCATGAAGGATATCCCCTGCTTACAGTCCCTGAACCAATCTGTGCAACGATTTAATGGATTGATGACCGCTGACCGATTGATAGCTGACCGATTGATAAACAATGACCTGTGAACGATCTGATCCCAGTTTTGTTATGTAAAATGACGGATGATCTGTTAAAAAATAAAACAAAAGTAAAATAAAAGTATTAATTGATGTCCTAATCCAGTGCATTATGTCTATATGTGTAAAATTGACAAATAAAACAACGGAATCTGTAAAATATATTAAGTGCTCTGTGGTCACGTGATGCGATCACTGGTTTAATGGATCAGTTTGACGGATCGATCACTGATCGGAAACTGATTGGTGTTTGGTTGCAATTTTTGTTGCATGGACTGATTCATGTACTGTACAAACAAAGTAACCATATGGTCAAAATATAAACAAAGTCATTCAACATGAAGTTGATGTTGCTTCAGTTTAAAATCAATTGGTACAGTGCCATTTGAATACAGTGAATAATGGCAAATTTATCATTCCATTGGAAGTCAATGTCTAGTAATAGTCACAAAATGCAGACAAAATATCAATCAGGCGGATAAGTAAATTCCATGTTACTACCCACTCCTTGATTGGAGGTATAATAAAGGCATGAAAATGACTTGGATATGCAGTTCAAATATAACCAGCAGAACATAGACCTACATTTCAAGCTTCATATCAAATATCAATTTTTAAAATACTTCTCTGTCTAAGAATCAGGCAAAATATGTATAAGGTTTGCACATGAAGAAAAAATGCATTATCCAAGTATTTATACCTTATAACCTCTAGAAATTCCTAGCAAAGTGTTTGTTAAGTTTGCATTTTTAAGATATTGGTAGGTTGTCTTCTAGACGTAATGAATATATTAGAGGCAAAAAAGACCAAATTGAGAAAAAAATCATGTGCCATCCATTGCCAGGTTCTTACACACAATTGTACTCATAAGCTAAACACGTCCTTATTTAGCATTATTTTAGAATTGTGTCATTTGTCCTTTGAAAATGATTTCTAATGTAAGAAAACAGGAACTGTTTCTGTAATTTGAATATTCTAGCCAGACAAAGAACCAGTGGTAAACTGTATTCAATTTAGATAAGTCAGCTTCCAACAGCTTTTCTGACATTAAAGCAAGGGCTCAAACTAAAATTAAGTCAAGACATTTCCATAAAATACACTAAACCAGACATTAAATTGCACATTGAGGAACATTAATGTCTAACTTTGTAAAGTAACCATAAAGTGACATTTATTTGACTGGCATTCTAGTCCAATTCGACTTTCTTGTATTCCAAATATATTCAGGTTAATGTATCTTGAGTATTGGTTTATATGGAACAGCTAAGGATATGCTTAGTTTTCTCTCTACAGTAAAATCTACCTAAATCAAACATCTAACAGACATTTAAATTGATTTGGTTTGACAGATGTTTGGGTTATGCAGGTGTTTCGGTTAGACAGGTGTTAGGTTTAGACAAGTGTTTGTTATTGACAGGTGGTTGGTTTAGATAGGTGTTAGGTTTACTCAGGTTTAAAATACATTTCAATTGATGTGAAAGGACTCTAAAAATTGTTTAGTTTAGACAGGATTTTCATTTATTTAGGATTGCAAACATGGTTTTGGATTAGTCAGGATTCACTGTACATCTTAGTTAATCATATCAAGGATTGGGATTAGTCAGGATTCACTGTATATCTTACTTAAGATATCTTGAGTTACAATTAAACAATTTGTTTTGTGGAACAGGTATGAGTACTCCTGGTTTTCATTCTAATATCTTTCTTCTCATTTGTTATGGCATTATTCAGCGAACACTGACAATTATTGATATATAAAACTGTACAGATGTTGCTGTTCTATAATTCAATATCTCTGTCATATATTCTGTTTTCACATATTTGAGAAGTACTGATATAAGAAGTATCAGTTATAAAGGTGTAACCAAGGGAAACACTGTTTGAAATGATACCATACATGGCCATATACTGTGAAATTTTCACATTTGAGGTAAAACCTGAAAGATCAAATATTGAAATTGCTGTGAATATTTTCTTTGAAGAAAATCATTAGGTATGTATGGGGAATGATCACAGACTTAAAATTGTGTCAAACTAGGGTGGTTGAACAGAAAAAAAGGAAAAAGCAGCATGAAAATTTCCCAATTGATCCATATATGATGGAAAATGACAATTGAAGTATAAAAAACATTTGGAGACACTGAACAACATTCTACAGTGCTCAAAGTTCATATGTAATGTATGAAATTCAGAGTAATCCAGAAGTCAAGATGTCGAGGTTGTTCTAGATCTGTCTATACTACTTGATGACAATCCACATTTTTCACAGTATTCTATGGAAATGATCCATAAAATCCTGAACTTTCTGAAATTTTAACAAAGGTACTATGGAGATATTCACAATCCATAAAGCATAATTTGCAGTCAAAATTCGTAGAAAATACAGAAAATCTGTGTTAGTAAACACCTCTGTTGTTCACAAGATATATTCACTGTACAAATTAATAAATCTACTAGATACTATAGAGTTTTGAACAACTGAAGTACAGAAGTACACAGTCAAATGTGCCACATATGATAATCATTATCATATGGTGCTCGATTTATATGATAATCATATGGTGCAAACCATATGATTCTCATGTGTGGCACATTTGCCTGTGTACAGATACACTCCTCGAGATGTTTAGGTTTCCCGCACGCACAATACCCATATGCATGCTAAATGCGCATCAAATGCACAATAAATGAACGCTCCTATCGTGACTTTAAATGCACAATAAATGAACGCTACTAGCGTATGTTTAAACACACGATAGTCGAACGACAAAAATTAATAATATTGGCATATAATGAAGACAGAAAAAATAGAAAATAAAATTAATGAAATTATATAAATTAATAATAGCAAAAAATATAAAAATAACAGCAAAACCAAGAAAATAATCGAAGTACAAAAATAAACAAATGCTTCTTTCGTGCGTTTAAACGAACGCTCCTATTGTGCAGTTAAACTACTGCAAAGTGATGTGTAAATGCACGATAAACGATGCACAACGCTAAAATGGGACATGTAAACGTCTCAAGAAGTGTATATAACTTCACCTTTTAGGAAATAACTGTATTATCCCTCAGAAGAATCCCTACCTGATATTGGTTTCTTGCAACCTCATATTTTTAAGAGTTTGTAATAATGCACATGCCCTAAAATCTAGTTTGTAAAAAATCCATAATATATTTTTTATGACTCTCTTATTACATGTAAATGTGCCTACCAAAAAAAAAAAAAAAAAAAAAAAACCTTACACATAAGATTTATTCTAAATAAATCTTCAATGGGGCATAATACTAAAATCATGAAGCATCTAAAACTACATTTAAAAGGTACAAGAAAATGTAAGGGTCAGGCAAAACACAAAATGATAAACATAATTGTCAATAACCAAATATATGACAATGATTTCACAATGTAAGTGATCTACTGTCTAAGACATATTTTGGCCATAAATATGACAAACCTAGCCGTTATTTCCATATTCTGATAATACAACTATGTAATGAGTGACCGTGTTTCACCTACTGCCTGATTTTTAAAAGGACTGGTATTTTTACTCAAGTAAATCTGAAAAAGACATCTTTAAATTGTGTTCTTAACAGAACATACCACGAAATCTTTGTTTCCTTCCAGGTATAATTAATGAGTTACTAAATATAAAATGCAAATTAATTGTCTAATTAGCAGTACCTGTCAATGCTTTAGTGACATGTATCATATCTAAATAAAGCTTTCTTTCAAGTAATACATTAAATTAATTTTTTAATTAACAAAATGGAATGATGGAGGCTGTTTCTAAAAACAAAAATTGATTTCTTATTCACAAGCTTTGACAAAGAAACTGCCAATTTACACGGTTTTATGAGCCCAATGAGATTACAGTACTAACAAAACTTATCTTTATACATAAGAAAGATGGAGATTTCATACACAAAGGAATCGCTGAATAGTTCATCTTAATTAAAAGCTAGGTCACAATTAGAACATTCAATAAATATTTCACTGCCTTAAAATTCACCAGTACTTTTCCATCTATAAAACTGCAGACTGTTGAGACAATATAACTGCCATTCTTTTAATTCTCAAACAAAGTACTAATAATTCAAATTGAGACTTTCCACAAAACCTTTAAATTTTGCTCCTATTTTGAAGAAAGATTTTAGGATATTCTAAATGTTAAGATTTTTTTTTATGATACCATATCCTGGCCCTTTCAGTCTTACCAATCATGAACTTCTTTGAACTTCATGTATTGGTATTGAAAAGTAAAAAACACAACTAAAGGCTTCTAAAATAGTATATCTGAATGTGGAATAGAAGCATTCTTGTGCTAATTGTACAGGAAGATACTGGATATCAACCAAAATCCCTTACAACATATGCCTCTGTCTGTATAAAGCAGCATACCACATTTGAAATCAATCTGTATGGTAGCAGCTGAGATTTTGTGACAAATAATTTCCTCTATTATTCCATAATGTGAAAAATTGCAAATATAAAAAAGAAGTAGGAAGCTGAAAACAGACAGCAACCAAATTCGTTTACAATGCCCCAAATGTATAATGTCACATACAAAGTTCGAAATTAATCTATCTATTGTGTGGCTGTGTGGGAGCTGACATAAAAGCAATAATATCAAGACAGACAGAGTATGGGATTCCAATTTATTACCCATTGATTGGGGGGCATAAGTTGATAAACTGCCCTGCTTTGATGAAGCCACCAGATTGGCACTAAGAGTAGGCCATTTTTACAGGTAATTAATTCCAGCAGTCCTGTAGACATCTGTAGTCTCATGGTGCTAAAACACGTTAATATTTGCTGTGTACTAATTTTCTCTTTTTTTTTTACACTTGAGAAATAAGCATGAACAATATAACATTTGTACCAAAAATTGTTTTTCAACGTTATGAAATTCTAATCAGATTTAAAAAAAACCACAAAAACAGATTCCTGTGGAAATGGTCACCTGACAGACTCCATGAAAATTTACAACTCCAAAAACTAATATGTTTATATAGAGTCCTTGAACCGATCCACGCAATGATTTGACAGATTGATGATCGGTGACCAATTTGATCGCAGTTTCATTATGTTAAATGACTGTTAAATATCTGTTCAAAATAAAAGAAATGTAAATTAAAAATTTAAATTGATGTTTAAATCTATTACATTATATAAATATGTATAAAATTGACAAAGAAAACAGGAAAAACAGTAAAATACAGTGACCGCTCTGTGGTCACGTGATGCGATCACCGCTTTAATGAATTGGTTTGACTGAAATAGAAACTGATCGGTGACCAATCGCAATTTTTGTTGCATGGATTGATTCAGGTACTGTATGATCTCGTCTGACATACCTCTGGATCAAGAAAGACATGACAATGAGATTCCTTCCCATCACGACCTGCACGGCCTATCTCCTGTACATAGCTCTCGAAACTCTTAGGCATGTTGTAATGAATGACACCTCTCACGTTGCTTTTGTCTAAGCCCATACCAAAAGCTACCGTAGCAACAACAACTCTGAGTCGACCAGACATGAAGGCATTCTGAACTCTCTTTCTGGCAGCTGGTGACAGTCCAGCATGGTAGCTTTCAGCATCCCAGTAGTTATATTGTTTTTTGCCACCTAGAAAAGACAAAATCTAGTGTAATATAGAATGTTCATTGGCTGGGTTAATTTCATTCCTCCTATCCTTTTATGTCTGTTCTCAAAAAGACATCAAAAGTAGAGTAGAAAAAAACAAGAACAGCCCTCAGAATGATGACAACCATTTGGAGAGCATGCAATATCATATTGAATATCATGATCTAATATTAAAACCATACTATCATTGGAAAACTGCAAAATACCTCATAAAAAAATGCTTGTTTTTCGCCCCTAGAAAGCTCTATTTTTTAAACCCTCAGGTTACAACCCCAAAAATATATCCCAGACTTCCTTTTGTGGTACAACATCATGTAGTACAATCTAAAAGAGATCTTTTAACTCACACTCAATTTATTGCCCAAACATCAGAAAAACACTTGTTACCTAGGAAAAATATCCTAGATAGCCATATGTCCTTACTGGAGTTAGGTAATTTAAGTACTTCTCTGTCTAAGAATCATGCAAAATGTGTGTAAGGTATGGCACATGAAGAAAAAATACACAGACATTTATTGCATAATCCAAGTATTTATATCTCAAAACCTCAAGAAATTACTGTCAAAGTGTTTGAAAAGTTTGCCTTTTTTTAAAGATATTGATAGGTCAAATTTAGTTGAAATGTACTATGGAAAGATTGCGGGAAAATTTTCCCAAACTTTTTTCTTATATAAGCAGTCAAAAAATATCTACATCCCCAATTTCTTCAGGATAAACTTAAATAGCTATTCAGTTGTTTTCTAGATGTATTGAATGTATTTGAGGAAAAAAAAAGACAAAATGGAGAAATATGATGTGCCACCCATTGCCTGATTCTTACACTGAATGGTACTTAATTCTTTGAAAAACTTGTTTTGGCCATTTTCGGCCCCTAATTCCAAATGGTGAGGGCCACCACCCCAAAAACCAATACCTATAACAATAACTTTCCTTTTGTTGTTTTGAACCTCATGGTAAAGTTTTTATCATATAAACCCTCCAATATGTTCATTGAATTATTGCACAAAAAACAAGTGTCTACAGACAAGGATGATAATGTCGACAATGATTACAGATGACAACAGAGCCATACCATTAAACAACCATAATTTTCTCTTGCATAAAAAAAACCACTAACACCACCCCCCACCCCCCCCCCCCCCCAAAAAAAAAAAAAAAAAAAAAAAAATATAATAATAATAATAAATAGATATTATTATAATACTATAAAAATATAAAAAAAATAAATAAATAAATACAAAAAAAATAAATAAATAAAAAAAATTGGTAGAATTGATTAAAAATCAATATTTCATGCCAAAAAATATTTTCCCATTTTCAGGAGGAGTATGCTCGGCATGCCTTTACTTGGATAAGGGCCTGTATTGCATAGTAATATCTTTGTAATTTCAAAAACCAAATATAACCATTAGATGGAGACTACCACCCATTTAGACATTTTATACAACTTCATGACTTACTCATTAATGGTTAACTAATATGGTATGTCAAGTTCAAATCAACTGTGACTTGCCACTTCAAAAGTTAATGAATACAATGTGCTTCAGGTATAGAGTTTTTGGCTTGTACTAAGCCTTATAAAGGAGGAAGTATACATGCACCAGGAATACATAAATACTATGCCAGTCAAAGGCATTTTTAAAGCAAGAACATCATTTGGCAACCTTGAACCAAATGAAAATCTGTCAACATTTCTGGAATTTAAAATTAAAAAATAACCAACAACAAAAAGACATATGTTGACACTGTAACATAATTTTGTACATTAAGCAAATAAGAAGTTGCATTTTATTGCATGTCCTACATAAGATAAAAATATCCTACATTCTCATCCCCTCCCAACCCAATTTTTACACCTTCCCCGAAAAATTTTATTTTTGATTTTTTCTTCAAATTAGATTAGTTTCTTTCAAATTGACAGCATGAAAAAAAAGTAATCAAGGAAACCAAGATTTTTAGTGAAAATCAAAAGATTGTAATTCAGGGACAAAGACAAGACATGGAAAACAGACATACACAACAAAGAACATAAAATAACCAAAATAATACATACAAAGTAATAAAAGTGAATGAGCAACTTGGACTCAACTAAAAATTGGGAGCATAGACCAGGTGCACTGGTAGGGTAAGCGTCCTCTGTTTTTCTAGAAACACAAGCCGAGTTGTTCATAAAAAGTCGTCCAGGATAGACAAAAGAGGAAAGGAAAACTATGACAGGTTGAACAAATCAGTTTTTATGGTGCATGTGGATACTATGTAACAATCCACAGATTCATGGTGATGACCATAAAAGTTCTGTAGTGATGACTTCGATCTTGTAGCAACATAACCCTGTTTTTGATAAAAAGATAAAGGATAAAATTCACAAGCCTGCCCCTATAATTGAAAAAAAAAATGTTGGATGAGAATCTAAGATTTTTTTTTATGATGACCTTACCTATATGGTGGTCCTATCTGTTTAAATATTTTTTTCAAGGTCCTTTAAGGGCAATGCATAGAAAAAAATGTAAAAAAATATTTTTCATTTATTTTGAAAATATATGTTAATCACATGTTTGGCATATGCATGGGACCACATGAAAAACATATGAAGGACTAACAAATTAATTTGTTGTTTTTTTAAATTAAAATTCATATGGTAATAATGTTTTCCACTAGAAGAAATCATTCATGAAAAAGTACAGTTTTTTCTAAAATAAATATATTAAGAAATTTTAAAGATACAAAAATATAGATTTCTATATCAGCTCTAAGCCTAATTTTCCTAACAACTGAAAAATACATTTTTTCTGAGTAATAGAAGACAAAGTCGTCATAACAGAGTTTAATGAGAAATAAAGTATGACCTTGGTAGCACTGAGAGCCTGATTTCAGTCTGACAGGAAGTCACATCTTTTTGAGTTTCCAATACAAAGTTCAGTATTTTCATATCTTCTTATTAATAAGTATTTAATGTCATATTCTTGTTTTTCTGTTCCATCATGCCATAAAAGTAAGCCTCTCTGTGTGTAGCCAGAAAGACCAAATTATGAACACTAAGTAGTACCCATTTCACTAATTAGCAACAAGGTGTGTCAAGAAGCATCAAAATGTCAAGAAAAAGCATCAAGAGGGAAACATTTTAAAATATATATAATATATTTAACTTAGTCCTCTTACAGGTTATGCCTGCCTTATTTGCACATTAATGATATTCCTAACATAACAATTCAATAATGAAATAAATTATTCTGACTTATAAAGAAACTATGGTTGTTAATTTAAAGAATGGTCGTCTATTTGATGTACAGCACGAATATGTATATTTCCGTTTCTTCATAAATACTTCCCATCAATAAAATTAATTAATCCTACGACCAGCAATATTTGACTGAAATCTGGTATGTCAATTCTAAGAAGTAATTTTCTGCTTCTAGGATTAAGGATAATATTTTCTGAGTTTCTATATACAAGGGCAACAGACAGAAAAATCAGGAAGTGTAAGGTCTAAAGATTAGTTACATAGATCGAGACAGGGTCGAAATAAATCATAAGGAAAGACATGTTTAAATATGTTACCTAATACATATAACATATTGTCTGGAAAATATATATAAAAAAAGATTGAAGTCTGATCCCAACATTAATCTTTTTACTGAATACAAGTCTTAGTCAAGGACATAGAAAAGTATATATGTACCAGTACCTGGTGTTGTGCATTAACAAACTATCAAAATCTAGAAAAAAGAAAAAAAAAAAAAACTATGAACAAGGCTTGCTCAAGAACATCCAAAGCTCAACATTCAAGTTACTAATGGTAAGTGTTCAAAATATAAAACAACCTTGTCAAATAAAAAGTTGATGTTTCTTCAGTCTGATTTTTTTAATCAAACCTCATGACAACGCATGTTTTGGTAAAAATATTAAGTGGCTTTCAGTATTCAAGAATTTTACTTTCCTGTAACACTGTGCAAAGTGAAACTTGGTGTAGGTAAATTTTTTGTTCGAACTTCAATTTTTGAAGGAATTCTTTAATTTGGAAAGCAGACTTTTATTGTGGGCAAAATTTAGTTCATTTGGAATTTTTCCTTTGGAAACCTAAATTCTTTTTAAATGCTAGAGTATCATGCTTTGCTTATGCAGAAGTTGCACATAGACAACTGTAAAGAAAATGATATAGACAGAGGAAATTAGTGGACAGACACCATGATCAATATATTCCTACCACGGTGGGGTTATGAAGAAAGGACTAGTAGTTCATTATTTTGGGTAATTTTAAATTGATATCTCAACTTAAAAATGTTGGTCACACCACAATGTTTACTGCAACTACACAGGCAAAATTATTTCACATGATTTTCACACGAATTTAACATGATTTTCACCTGAATTGAGCAAATAAACTAAGTGACAGAGTTCACATGAAATTCTGGTGAATGGAGCCTTCACGTGAAATTCACACGAAATGTTCACATGAAATTTCACATGAATTTCAAGTGAAGCTCGATTAACACGAATTTCACGTGAAAAAGATTCGCCTGGGTATATCAAAAGTGAAACTCAGCTAGTACAGTCTGGCTGTATATTTGATGGTAGGAGCAAGCCCTTGTGGTTACACAATAGTCACTTACAAAAAGATAGAACAATTTTTTTCCCAGTAATTTGTGGGAAATATGTACTTATGCTGGATTAATATTAATGTTAACATACCATGATACATGTCAACATTTAATTAGACAACTGAAGTAAGAGCTAGCTGAAACATAAAATCACATTTTCTTTCAATCTTGAAAAAATTTCTACCAAACAAAACCAAAAACACTTCCGGACCTGCACTATTGTCATGTATTTGAAAAGGAATACCTTAAAAAAATTATCAAATTTCGCCCATAATATGAGCGGCACATCTTCAATATGATTATAAAGACTGTGCAAAGTTGGAAACTATTGGTTCAACATTTTTTAAATAATAGATTACAAAATGTAGGTACCCCTTAAACCTGACAAAATGGAGGGATTAACAGACAGAATCCCATATAACCGGTACTTGTCTCGGGTGCGATTTGCTCTATGAAAGGGGTATTAAATTTTTGCAGCCTTAATTTTTCATATCTCAAGATTTAGTGGAATGGAAATCATCTATAAAATATTTGACTTAAAATTTGACAATCATTTACTTCCATGATTCCTAAAATCTCACAAATACGGTGATAATTAAAAACGTAAAAAATTTCCGGCTATATAGTATCTTGTTTACTATACCTTTATTACCTCATACATTTACATGTTATCAAGTATACCTTGACCTTTATCATTATATACATGGTATTAAAATTACAAAATAAAACCAAATACAGTTGTCAAATTATGGGGGAGTGGTCAGCAAATGCCTGGTGCATTACTAAACAGTCTTTCAAAGATATTGCCCATATCCACATCTTTAAAATACAAAAATTTAGAGTACTTGACAGACAAGCAAGTATATGCCACAGAAAATGTATAGATAAAGTAGCACTCTAGATAAGAATCAAGCAAAATGTGATTCATGGTTGGAAAGCCTACATATTTTTATTTTTGATATTTTGTTTAAAATGTTATAATTAACAGAAATTCCTGGCTTTTCTTATAACCCTTGCTCTCAGGAGACAAAAAAAAATATATAAAATGTACTGTAGACTTCAAATCTAAAGGAGATGACTGTAAATGACAATAAAATACTAAAGAAATTGATGGATTTTCAATGCGGATTATCTTTTAAGAGCAGAAAGATTGGAAGGAATAATTATACATTTCATCATATAGACCTATAAAGCAACTTAATAATAAAAATAAAAATGTGTAGCCTTTTTTGGGGGTATATCACATATTACAGAACTTGCATGATTCTTGTAAAGACTACTACTTAAATATATTCACAACAAGCTCATTAACTTGTACTTTATTTCCTTCTCCAAATCTCTTAAGAAAATGAAAACTATTAAGGGCAGTTTTACATGTATATTTAAGCAATACACATAGCATGTCATATAATGTTAATGTCAGAATACAAAACTGAAGTATTGATGGTTATTTTCGTTTTATATGTGGGAAAGTGATGAAATATCAAGCCCACTATAAGGCCATTCAAATTCATTTTCTAGGTTCAGAGGACATTTTATCATAAAAATCAATGAATAAAGGAAGCATTTTAATTTTATTTTTTCATCTCCTAAAAATGATAAGTTTTTGATATTGTTTACAACCAGAAAACTAGAGGTGCTAGAGAGCCTTAATCACTTACCTGGTCAAAAATGGTCTTTTTAGCTTTCTAAAGCTGAAATGTTATAAACCAGGTTTTCTTATTAAAAAACAAATCTCACCTAGTAAACTTTTGACTCTTCAAGGGCAATAACTCCAACATCAATCAACAGATCTTCATGAAAATTTCATCATAGATCCATCTCACAATGCTGATCAATTTTACCCTACGAAAATTTGGCTAAAACCATTAATTTATTCTCAAGATATTCCCACAAATCCTCAATTTTTAGCAATGGTGACAAAGTTTTTCGACATATCAAAAATCTCCTCACACAGATGGTTAAGGATATCCTATTCATCCCATGTTTGATTATAGTCCATCCTACTTCAAAGTTGGAAATGTAAAATTTGGGAAAAATCCCATTTATGGACCCATAACTCAATCATCTGTCTATGGATATTTCTGAAAATTTCAGCATAGGTCCAACTCATCATGCTGAACAATTTTGTTCTGTGCCAGATTTTAGCGAAACCTAACTGCTTTTGATTTATTAGCATTATTCTGCAATTTGACCCCAATGACCTAATTTTAGTACCAACAGTCATGTATTTCCTAAGATAAAACATCTCTATGCATAAATTGTTTAAGACATTCTACAGACATTTATGCTAAGTTTTGTTTTAATCCATCCAGTTGTTTCAGAGGAGAAGATTTTCAAAGTTGGAAATGTAAAATTCAGGAAAAAAATCCATTTCAGGACCCATAACTTATCTTTCTGAAAATGTTGGCATAGGTCCATGCCATCATGCTTAACAGGGTAACCCTCTGCCAGATTTTAGCTAAACCCATCTGTTATTGAGTTATTTCCAAAATTCTGCAATTTGACCCCTATGGTCTATTTTTAGTAATAGTAGCCATGTCTTTTGCCAAATCAAAAAATCCCCAAAACAAGATTGTTAAAAATACCCTCAAGAATACTCATGCAAAGTTTGAATACATTTTGTCTACATGTTTTAGTGGAGATGTTTGAAAAAGTTAATGGACAATGTTGATGACAATGACATTGACAGCAGATATAGTGATGGCAATAGGTGAGGTAAAAAATAATAGGGGAGGTACATCGATTAAAATGGCAATAAAATGGATGAAAAGGCACCTTTAAAGACAACAGAGGCATTAAGAAACAAGTAACCATATTTGGTTGGCCTTACTGAGACCAGGTTAGTATGGGAATGCACATATTTTATTACGATTTCCTGGATTTCTTATAAGTCTGAGAGGATTATTTTCATGGCTATATAAAGTTTCTTCAAATCCACTCCTTTTATACTTGATTTTAACCAGGTTTCATAACTGACAATCAATTTGTTTCATTCATTAGAAATCCAAGAACAACAGTTGATAAAAACTAATGACTGAAATGAAAATCTTTGTTATACCGATATATTTTTTTTAGTAGTAATGTTTGTGGAACTAAAAAAAAATGGTGTAAGTAAATTATTTAAGCGCTGTGAGGAGGTGTTGAATCATAACTGCATGCATTCAAGCTTTTCTTGTTGGAATGTGCTTAGATTAAGACTCTAAAGGTTTTTCCTTAAGAAGCTCATGATAAATACCTTTTTCAATCAATTCTTCTAATTTCACGGTTTTGACCTAATGTAAGCTGGTAGACAAGAGTGTCACTTTAAAGAGGCCATATTTTCTTGTTTTTATGTCAACACTTAAGTTCTAATTTAATTTGGCATCTGATAGTGAAGAAACAATCATCAGTGCGATCTATCATGAGATAGTAGTACCAACACAATGGTTTTACAAGGTTGGTAGAGGAATTAACTCAGTAAAAAAAAACTCCCATTGCTTCCAATGCAAACCCATATTTTAAGTGATGCCCCTTGTGAATAAACCTTTAGAAATCATGCAGTTTTATGTATCACTCTTTTAGGTTCATTAGCAACTTTCAAAACATAGGGTCATGCAGCATTTTTTGGCCATTTCCATGGCTTGTTTAAGTACAATGTGAAAATATGCCAAATTTTGAGTCTAGCCGCCACCACTGTTTAAAGTACGTACTGTGAAAAAAAATATGAACAGCAAAATGAAGAACTGGCATATTCTGAAGTGCAAAAAATATTATTCAATCCTTCTCTTCATGATAGATTTTTGGTGAACCCCTAAGCCAAGTTAGCTTCTGGAAGCCTTGACATACACATACTGCATTCAAACCTTTGATGTCAATACCTCTTGAATTATATCAATTTCTCTATCCAATTGACCGTCACGTCCCCCTATCATTCAGTTTAACTTTTTCATAGTACTGCACAAAACACTTTACGATGTGCACACTGTCAATTTGAATCAGTCAAACCTTCAAAAACCTTAAAATCACCAGGGACTCATCTATGCACCAATTAGATAAAAGACTGTCAGACAAACAATTTTTTTTAGTCACAAAATTTGCTATTCCTGACTTCCTAACCCATTTTTATCTAAGCCCACGAGATTCATCATGATTTACAGATTACATAAGACTCCATAATTAGGAAATAGGAAGCGACATAACGTCCTAAACCATACGTTTCTGTAAAATTCCTAGCATTTATATGTTAGCTGATTGACTAATCAATTTTGAACAACTGATTTAAGTGGCATGTTTAAGGATGTAATTTTAAAGCAGAACCATTTTAAAAAGTGCGGGAATGTCAAAGAATGTGAATTTATCAAAATTAATTTGCATTATGTTCCTTAACTACAACTGAGATGACAATTTCCTATTAAACACTGACTGCTTCCTGTACTAGAGAAAACCCATCAAAATCAATAAAAATATAAGCCCATGCAAAAATCCCTTAGGTAGAATCAAAATATAAATCTAAATTAGAATCTGGTAGGTGTAAAACAATTAAAGTATAAGGTAAATGAAAATATCTGGCAAGTGCCAGTGATGATACACCTAAAAATGTTGGTATAATCATTTAATGTCTAAATACATGTAGCACATAAAAAAATCTCTTGATACTGAGAAAATATGAGAGATATTTTGGACTTGTAATATAAGTAAAAAAAAAATGGCAAGATAATTTTGCAGTGCATTTCAACTGCAAATCTAATTAATCAACATCCATGATTTACCATGATTAACATGTATATAGTGATTATTTCTGATGAGTACGATGTTTATCTAAAATCAAACCTGGTGCTTACAATTCCTAAAATACCCTTTGACATATCACTGCAACTGTAGAATTTTCCTGGTTCTTAAATGTATCTGTAATTAATTTTACTGTAAGAACTACATGCAAACATGTTATCAATGAACATTTCCCCCTCCTGAATTACAACAATTGACAAATCTCTCCCAATATTTTAGTTTTAATTAAATCATTATACCTTCACACATGCCTGCCTCAATAATCCAGCTAACATCAACTTTATATCACTGCATTAAAAGAGATAGTAATCTTTATATTATGTTTTCAAAATTAATACACTAAGAAATCCAGATTAACCATAATTAATTTTATTGCAAATCAAAGTGCTTTTATTTTCTTTAAACTTTACTACAAGAAAATTTTATAATTACTAACAGTTATGTTTGGAACTCCAAGTCCTCTTGTCCTTTTGTATCAGGGAACAAAAAAGGGCTACAACTCATTAACAATAAGTGAACAGCGTTCCAATGTCCCCACGAAAAAAAAAAGTGTGGAAAACCTTTCATTTCACTGAAATTTTCTAAGTCCAAGGGCCATAACTTCCATAAAAATCAATCAACTGTAACCAAAGTCGACCTTGATCTGTAACTTCTCATAGTAAGACTACATACAAAAGATAAAATCAATTGGTAAAAGCATTACAAAAATGTGAGTAAAACTGTAAAGTGTAAATTCACTGAAATTTTCTAAGTACAAGGGCCATAACTTCTGTATAAATCATTCAACCATAACCAAAGTTGAACTTAATCTGTAACTCTGTATAATAAGGCCACATACCAAAAACACACTTAGTTGGTGAAAGCATTACAAAAAAAGTGTAGAAAAACGCGGACTGACGCCCGGCATTTCCATGTCACAATAAGGCATTGTTTATGCAGAACGATTGAACTTGACCATATTTATTGACCAACGACATTATGTTATGTTTAAGAAAAAAATGATTGAAAAGTTATCAATCCATTATCTGGAAATACAAAGGTGACAGAATCATTCAGCGGGTGTACAAAAAATTAAAATTCTATTATGACATTTCATAAATTACTAGATATATCTACCCCTGGGCGATTCAGATGCGAAAAAATGTCTTCTTCCGAAAACAACCAATTGGGAGTTGAGATGACCTGTGCAAGACAAGGTCATGACCACTTGTCACATCTTGTTCTCTAGCTTAACAAATGAAATATCAAGTTGCTACATCATAGATATATTCAAAACAAAGTCCATAGAAAATTCCACGTCACTATATACTGTCTTTTCAGAAAAGGCAACACTTTCTAGGAGATGCAAACAAAATGTATATTTTTTCAGGAAAGAAACAGGTACTGGTTACAGATTAAAGATCCAGTTATCACTCACATGCATGAGAAATTCTTGTTCTTTTCACTCGTTCCACTATGCTCATGAAAAAGTCTTGAATTTCCCAAACTTGTGAATGATAACCTGTTCTTTAACCTTCATTCCAGTAAGAACCTATTATTCTTTGTCATATAAAATAGTCATACTTCATGTAAAGCATGGCATAGTACTTGATATACACACATTGGCTTAATATACCTTGATAAGACTTGGTATAAAATAATATAGTATTAATGTATGGCCTTTTCCTTATTGGCCCTGTAACATGCCCGAGGTATTAATAATGGCCATTACAGCCATCCGAGGCCATTATTAATACAAAGGGCATGTTACAGGGCCAACGTGGAAAAGGCTATGCATTGACAGTTTTATTAACCAACTTTATTTTAGGACATAGTCAGAATCTATTATCAATACATATGATTTCACATTGATTAAAAATAAGTTCACATCTGGATGAATCAAATATTTATGAAAATAAATCATGAAAAAATCGTAAATTTATAGACAAGTACAAGATTAAACATGCCTAATAATTCATATGGAGAAATTGTGATCACCAAAAATGAATATTCATAAGCTTATTAATCATGTGACCGGTCTCTCGATACCCGACATCTCAAAAAATCATGACTTTGCATATATCCATAATTTACAGAATATTTGGGTTGTTTCCGTTATCATTCTAAGTTTTATTGGTACTGTCCTAGTATGTGACACGGGAAATTAAAAAAAAAACAAAAAACAAATAATTTGGCAATTTTTATGTAAAAACCGTGTTTTAAGTGCATTTTGATCTGGAACCAAGCTATTTTCAAATGTCATGGGAACTCTTTTGACAGAGCGCACAAGGAAGGTGAGTAAAAAGAGAAAAAAAATGTACTTTGAAGATTAATGTCAACACCTGGATTTGTGCAAAACAATGAGATTTGACTGCACATATCGTCTTTGAAAGAGTAATCAAGGGAACAAAGGTTATAACGGTAATCAAAACAATGCAATCCAGGGACAAAGACCAGACATGGAAAACAGACATACACAACAAAGAACATAAAGTAACTAAAATCATACATACAAAGTAACAAAAGCAAATGAGCAACTCGGATCAAAATCACTAAAACATGAAAGATCAAATCACTAAAACATGAAAGTCACCTTTTTTATTTAGCATTTCTGTATAGAAAAGCATGTGCTCCTGCTTCGAGATTTCATTTTTGTTGCCTTTTCCAATTATACCCCCCAAAACGTAAATTCAAAGCTCAATATTAAACATACCTAATAATTCAATATACTTAGTCCCAGTGCCATCTTTCAGCAACTTTAAATTTATTAATTGAATTATTAGGTCGCTCTTAATTAAAGTCATTTATTTTAAGAAATGTATGCCATTTTGATTTAGTTCATAATGGTCCCGTATTGATGCCCCATTTGAAAATTGTCATAATGACCGGCTGTAGGAATTTCTGTTTCGTAACGACCAGTTGTCAAAATTTTCGGTTCATAAAGGATGGGCATTCCTATAGACTTTGTAGAAAGTTGGTTAATAATAATAATATATAATAAAATATAAAGACCCAACCCATGTGTTAATAAGTATAACACCATACCCCCATGAATTATTTTTTTAAGTAATCAAGCAGTCTAAAATGGTAACTAGAGGCTCAAGAGAGTCTGAATTGATCACCTGATTAACCATTTGCTTATTTGAAAAACTTGAGGAATGAGACAGGCTAAGTTAAAATAAACTGAATAGTCAAATGCAGGAAATGCTTTTAATAGCATGTTCATGTCCTGAATCAGAATTTTGCTACAGGCAAAAATTTTTGAATTATTTTCAAAACCTGTCTTCCGAGCCCAAAGTTCCATTTTTAGTATAGGCAGCCATATCTATTCTCGGATTAAAAATCACAACAGTCATTTTGAGCACAATACACTAAAGAACTATTATGCTTATTTTCATTCAATGATCTTAAATGGTTTTAGAGAAGATTTTCAAAGTTGTACATGTGAAAAAAAAAAACTGTTTCAGGGATCGTAACTCCTACATTAGTCAATGAATGGTTTCAAAAATTTCGGCATAGGTCCTCCTCATGATGCTTAACAATATTACCTGATGTCAGAAATTTGCTAAAGGCAATGGTTTTTGAATTATATGCAAAACACTGTCATCTGACCCCTATATTCAATTTTTAGTAAAGGTGGCCATGTTTTTTCACGGATAAAAAATCCCAACGTTCATTTTGTGCAGAACAATCATGCCAAGTTTAAAGTAATCTAAACTAAGGGCTCATATGTTTAGAATCCAAGTAAAAGCAGGGATAACTGACCACCCAATAGAAGTGATAATCCTAACCTTTCAAAAACTCCCTTTATCTATGTGACAGATTTGTCCCCAGACATCAAAATACCACCAATAGCAAATCTCCATCTTTACACGTAAGTAATGATAAGTTTTGTAACACTCATAGTTGACTAGCAGTAACCCTCTTCAACTAATCATGAACTGACATTATATTTCCCCTACTTTTTTAAGAACCTTTTTATCTTATAGCTAATTGCATGCTCAGAACAAGATACTTGTTATCTTTAAGTGACAATTCAGAAAGAGAAGACATTCTTCACACTTGCAATCTTGATCAGAATAGATTTTAAAAGTACCAGCTCCTGAAGATATGAACTCATTAGCAAATGTCATACCTTTCTGTGCCACGAAAAAGAAACCTAGGTGATCTAAATTTGTTGGTAATCTGTACTGTTTTCCTTTGATCTTGTTGACAGATATTTTTCTATCCCTTGTATATGACAAGATATTTAAGGAATGACTGTTATATTTTTTCTGTCTATGAAGAAATAATCTCAATCATGTGGTGCACACTAAATAACCTGTGTAGCAGGTTATTTTCAAGTGTGCATCAAGGGCATATTTAAGGTTATTTCAAATAGACCAAAAAATATAACAGTCATTCCTTATTATTTAATTTTAGTAACAAAATTTGATGAGTAAATCATTCAAAAATGTTGATGATGTCATAGTCACATTACAAATTTTGGTCAATGAGATGATGGACAAAATTTTTTATCCAATCAGAAAGAGTGTTACTTGAATTAAATTATTCAAAAATGTCTGTGAAAACATTGGCAGTTATTGTAATGTCATCAGACTTTCTTTAGTGTTTTGAATGCAAATGATGTCATGCACCAACTGTTTGTAGTTGCATTTCTAGAATTTTTGCTAAAAGTAAATTAAAATTATCAAAAACGCAACAACATATTAGATTACCAGAATAATAGTTACAGGGTGAGAGGGTGAGCTCTTGGTTGGGGGAATTAAACTTTGACTTGGCTGTTTACTTGCATTAGCAATAACTGAAAATTGCATAATAGAAAAATTAACATGACTGACATTTTTTTCTTAATTTACATCACATGTCAGTCTTACATTACAAAACAGCAATTAATGGATGCAGTGACAAATTTCAATTTTACCATATTACAATTCATAAAGATAACTACAGAGTCTAAAAAAAAACATTGAAAAAATAATTGCCAGTCTCAGAGAAACTCATTGAAGATATTTTCCAACTGGTTGAACATTGGTAATCACAACAAGTCCAGAATGCTCCTTTATCTTCTTACAACTTGATGTAGGAGACACATCAATTCTTGTTATTTCAAAGTTTGTTTTTTTATGTTAAGAGCACTTTTACAACTGAGAATTTCAGTGAAGCTAAATAATATGCAAAGAGTGTTTCTACAGATATGAACATTTCACACCAGACTTAGGCAAAGAGTGTTTCTACGGAAATGAACATTTCACACTAGACTGGTCAAAGATAAGAAACAAGTTACTGTAATGGTATCCTGGGTTATCTGGGTGACAAGTTAAAACAAATTTATCAAGTGTGAAACAGAGATAAAACCTTCTGTAAAATCTCAAAATGCAATGACCTATTTAATATTTATATGCTAACATCAAGAAGCATGACCTCTTTAATATTTGTATGCTTAGCTAACCATGGAATTGTAATATCATACATGCCAACCCTACCGCTTTAGGCGGTAGTCTACTGATTTTCTGGTGTTTCTACCACCTACTGACTTCAGAAACTTTTCTACCGATTTCAAAAATGATTACCAATTTTTTTTTCATCTTTATTTAATTCAATTCTACGTTATGGTCCTCGTCTGAATATAGCTGAAATATTGCTGCTCGGACGTTAAACCCCAACAAACAAACGTTATGGTCGAGTCCATAATGTGATGACTTTGCCAATACTGGGGGAGTTTAATAACGGGGAATGAAACGCATGTCCGACATAGTACAGTACCTGAACCGATCCGTGCAACAAAAATTGCGATCGGTCATCGATCACCGATCAGTTTCCGGTCAGTCATCGATCCGTCAAACCGATCCATTAAACTGGTGATCGCATCACGTGACCACAGAGCGGTTACTGTATTTTACGGTTTTATTGTTTTCTTTGTCAATTTTATACATATTTACATAATGTAATAGATTTAAACATTAATTTATACTTTTATTTTACATTTCTTTTATTTCAAACAGATCTTACGTAATTTTACATAACAAAACTGCGATCAGATCGGTCACTGGTCATCAAATCTTCGATCCTTCAGCGATCAATCAGTCAACGGTCATCGATCTGTCAAATCGTTGTGCGGACCGGTTCAAGGACTGTATATACCCTGACCTTTTCATTGGCTATTTAAATACATATGCACCAATTAAAAAAATTCATTGGCGCACTAGACTTTGAACTTGGGAAAAATCCCTGATACAATACAAAGATAGGGGATGAAGCAGGATGCAGCATTTTTCTTCATCGTAAAAAAAAAATTGGGGAGATGGGCAAATATTATGAACAAAATGGTAAGTTTTCACTCCCCTTATCAGGTGTCTTTTATGCTTAAAAATGTGCCCAGAATGCAGCATTTTGCTTCCCCCACCCCCCAACCACTTTTGGTTCCAAAAAGGTTGGCATGTATGTAACATTACAGCAATCCATTCTACTTGTGGAGGGTTTCAAAGGAATGCAATGGAAAAAGACAACATGTATTTGTATGTGTTGTTGTGCTAAAGTGACAAATGACTACAAGTTCAACATAATTTGACAGCATCCAAAATCGTGAATACCAATTTTCATGGATTAGGGAGGAAACATAAGATTGTGGATTTCTGAATTCTTGGTTTTGAGGTTTTCGGAATACACATCAATGGAAATTTCCTTTTCGTTGGGAACCAAATTTGGTGTTTTGGCCCACCCATGAAAACCCCTAAAATTGGTACCCCAATAACAATAGTATTTTCACTGTTTACCCTTCTACACTAAGTCCAGTACTTAATTTAAAATCAATTTATTTATTGGGAGTTGAAATCAATGAAAAGAAATTTTGGCAGATAAACAATTTAATCACTCACTGAATTGGAATATAATGGAATAATTCACGTGACACTTAAGTATTCAAATATTTTTTTGTGCTGCTTGATTAAAAAATTAACTTTTAACAATTTTCAGGACTGATAATGACGTAAGGCTCTCAATTTGTAGTGGAAATATTTTAGCCACAGAGATAACTTATAAGGCCATATATATTGAAATGACCCACAAAAATTTATTATTAAGATTTCCTAGTAAATTAAGACGACTCATTACAATCTGTAGTTTACAATGCAGTATAAAGACCTTTTTTATATGCTATTTTCTCACTGATCCATCCAGTAGATGAAACTGGAGACCAACAAGATAATGTTTTCAAATTGATCAATCACAAAATCAACCTTCCTGGTCCACAGTCAAGAGATATTCGTCATTTACATGCCTTTGAGTTTTTATATTACTTTTTAGTTTGAATATAAAACATTGTTTTCATTAAGTTACCGTGGATTTGATTACTTTGTTGTCTGGGCCTTTCAGAGCTTACTAAAAGGTGTAATTACACTTATTGAAGACCTTTTGGTGATCTCTGAAAGTATCTATCATTTTGTTTTTGGTTATATGCTGTTGCATTGGTTACGTTTCACCATATTCGTTCTTTTTCTATCACACAAAGATTTCTGCCAAGCCTGTCCTTTTCTAGACACTGAACTTTTTACAACTGCTCTATGCAGTACAAAAAAATTATGCTAAAGGGGCACATACAGGGAAATAAGGATAAATTAACAAATAAAGCCAACAAAAAAATAGTTTCATTACCTCAGGTCCTCCTTTAAAAGGCACCATATTATAAATTTGCATTGCCCTAGCCTTCTACCGATAATAGGGCAAAGTTTCAGTGACATCCTACATATTTAGAGGTTCTGAAATATTATATATGGCTAAAAATCATTTTGTGAAAATGACGTATGTTATTAGATACAGATTGTTTAACATTAAAACAGGCATACAGCAGTGTTATTTAGTAAGGAAGCCTTCCATATATAATTCCATTAGGACAAGACATTAATATTACCATTAATAACATAGCAGCACATCATCAAATGTCTTTGTTTTCGTACAAAGAGCTCTGCACCTTATAGGCCAAACCTTAAGTCATACTAAAATATTGTGTTAAAAAAAAATTGTGCATAAAAACATCATCTCCTCTTCATCATTGTTCTGGCTATCAACACAGTATAACACATTCTAGTCACTTTTTGTGATAACAAGAAATTCCTCCATTGTTTTCATGAAAAATGACAAGAGAGCCGAATGATAATAAACACAGAATAGCCTAATGCACTTTTATTTACATTTGCTTAAAGAACGCTATTTCTTATATTGTTCAAGTAAGCATGTCCTCTGAAGTAGCATTGATTAGTGAGTTTTTAATATCATAATATAAGACAAGTTTAAAATATGTCCTTCTGAAGGGCAGAGAATGCTTACCACTCTATCTATGGTCTGATGTTGTCACATTTTTTACAGTAAATTGGAAATTTGTGTTCCCATGTTCATCTGTTTTCTGTTGACTGCTTATCAAAATAATTCAATAATGACAGCAATATTGCACTATTAGATAACTTGGTTACTTTTACTGAAATAGTTATGAATAATGAAAAACCTAAATTAAAGTACACTTTACTTAAAAAAAATATATACTTGTATTAGTATGTATTAGTTTTCTTCTAATCAAAAGTACAAATCTGCTATTAAAATACATTTTTATTTTGTGAAAATTATTCTGTCTTGGTACCGAAATATCAGAACTGTCAAAAACTTAACCAAAGGGCAATTAATTCAAAATGTGTGACCTCAATAAATAAACATTTTACTCTAAGAACTTAAGACCTTAACCTTTGAGCTAGTAGAATTAATGGGGTTCTAAATTTTAAGTGGAGTCCGAGTTGCTCATTCAGGTGCGTAGCTGCTTTTGCCTGCACTTTTTTTTTTTGGATTTAAAATACATCCACGGAGAGGCATAAATGATGCTCTAAAACGCTATCGCCGCAGATTTTCGTAGGGGCTTTGCCCCCTGCGCAAATTTGCCTATACTTCAATTTGTCCTCAGCTATGCGCCTGCACTTGCTTTTGTTACTTTGTATGTATGATTTTAGTTACTTTATGTTCTTTGTTGTGTTTGTCTGTTTACCATGTCTGGTCTTTGTCCCTGGATTACATTCTTTTGATTACTGCTATAACCTTGGTTCCTTTGATTACTCTTTGATTACCACTATAACCTTGATTCCCTTGATTACTCTTTTATTATCGCTATAACCTTGATTCCCTTGATTATTCTTTCTAAGGACCAGCAATAGGTATTACTACATATACTAGAGTAGATTCCTGTTAAATGCATAACCAATGATGCAGTTAACAGAAATTATCATTTAAATGGAAAATACACAATGTTTCAATGTTTAACTGTACTTCAGCGGAAAATGTACTTAAATGCCTATAATAAAAGGGAAAGAGAAAATGTATATGAAAAACTGATTTCTTAAAAAAAAAAAAAAAAAAAAATAATTGTGATATTACACTTCTGATGTATTGTTATTTTACCCATTCAGCTACATTTTTAGTAAATTTTGAAAAAAAGATTACTGCAATTCAAAGAAATTTTCTTAATGTTTTGCTTTTTGTTCTGCAATTAAGAGGAATATTTTATATGGATATATTATTTTGTGTTTTAAGTTAATATGCAATCAAGTGGAATCTACCTCATATTAGTCTAGTGAAATTGACTCTAAATTGTCAGTAAGTAAATGCACATTGCCAGAAAAGCTTTAGAAACATTCCGATCCGAGGGTTTTCTGAAAGTTCTGCAGGGAGTACAACATACAAGTGATTGAAATGAATTTGATATTATCTGGCAATGTACATGTATTGTATTTTAAAGTGAAAATCTTATATATAAACAGGAATGATAATTAAATCATGTAATTTTATGCAATCTCATGAACACAGTGGCATTAGGAATCACCCGCAAGCTCGCTCTTTTTTTGCTTTAAGGAGGGAGACCTAGGGCATTAAAGTAACTTGGACTGATTTCATTCTGTTTCAAATGAAAGCTTGATAGGCTTTGGTAAAACTGAATATGATACAAACATATCACTAAATTCAAGAGTTATACCCTTTACCCTAGGTCTACCTCCTTAAGTCTTGCTCAAAATGAAAATGATGCCATGCTATTATACAACTACAGCAGGTGTAGTAAGCACCCTGCATTTGAAAGAGTAATCAAGGGAACCAAGTTTTAGCGGAAATCAAAAGAAAGTAATCCAAGGACAAAGACAAGATATGGAAAACAGACAAACACAACAAAGAACATGAAGTAACTAAAATAATACATACAAAGTAACAAAAGTAAATGAGCAACTTGGACTCCATTAAAAACTGGGAGCATGGACCAGGTGCACCGGTAGGGTAGAAAGCCTAGTTGCAATACAAATAATTAGTCTTACTCTGTATATTCAAGGAGACAGTACATAAACTACTTTGATAAATGTGTCTTTAAGGTCTCTATCAATAGATCCAATAAATAATGATAGAGGCCAGCAACCTGTTCATATTCATTTAATTCTATAGTATTATTGCATAAAGTTATCCATATTGGCTTAGTTATTGGTCCCAGGCTAGCCATATTGGACTGAGGCATAGCCCAATATGTTGTATTGGACGGGTAAAAGCCGTATTGGATGGCTATATCCCGTATTCGGCCCACTTTTGTATTTTATTGTGTTGGCAGTTTTGATCATATTTGGGCTAATATTGGAATGTCAGTCAATGAAATTGTTTACAACCCATTAGAATCAATTTAAATAGCATGAAATATCAAATAAGAAGCTGACAGACTTATTGAACAGGAAGAAATTCATACTTTTTTAGCTTGCAACTTACTACAGCCCCTAAATATGAATCAGCAAAACTACTGTAAATATCAAATACAAAATATTTAACAATAAGACAATCTAAAGATATGTATTAATTCTTGCAGTTTACTTATTTTCATGGTGGACAGATAAGCACAAAAATAATAATACTCACAAAATTGATTTTAAAAGTACAAAATGCTAAACATTTAAAATAAAATGTTGAATACTACTGCATTTACAGTATATGAACAAAAAGATTCTTTTCTGATGGATTGATAATCAATTACTAGTGACTGATCCTGCAGGTATATTATGTACAATAAGGGATAACTTCTTTTAAGGAACAGTGTTTCTAAAAATCAGACAGGAGGCGATTCATTTATGTCAAAAACCCACTGAATTCAGTTTTACTTCTTGTACAGGAACAGTTACCGATCACATGACCAGTCTTAGTTTTTCATTTGGATGTTGCATTTTTGAGATAAAAATCATATAGATTGTACAGGAAATTTGTTCTTTGCAAGAGTTATTGTTCTTGATTTGGTTACATTTGGTTGATTTTAGTTGGAGATAAATGTATGATTTTCTAAAAAGTGCAGATCTGAATGCAGAAATGATTATTATTATGTGAATGTATAGCATATGTAGACTAAAAAACATCGTTTGTTTGGTGGGTTTTTCTACACCATGAATCACTTTACCATTGGTAGTGTCTGAATTTTATGTGAACTTGTACTTAAATATCAAACACAGTGAAATTTTCGGTACAAAAAGAGAAACATATTCATTTAAAGCAAGCATACTGCAAAGTTGAGGCCATACAGCAGCAAGTGTTTAGAGCTCTCAAGTAATATGCACATGCAAGAATATGGAGAAAAAAATTCATTATTACAAACTCATTCAATAGACAATCAACATTAAAATGCCTGGTAAATGAAGGGTTTAAAACAAATACTGTAAACATATTAATTTTCGCAGCAGCTAATAGCTAATACACGTCCTAATGATACCTGTGTTGGGTTATCCGATTAAAAAATTCAGGGGAGGTAATTTACGCAAAAAAAAATTATGTCTATTTTAGCACACTCTACTCATATGGCAATAAAAAATCGACTATTGTGATCGGCAAGCTTTTAACGATGTCATAAGAATATTATTTTCACCATCCCTAACACAATTGTTAATACTACTTCTCACCTTTACGCTTAGTTCTATCCCCTGTCCAGTTTTCACCCTTCTGATCCTGCAGACTAGTTCTTATCAGAGTAGCCAGCCTATCTGTAGTCTCTCTTCTGGTACAGTATACTATTATAGACTCACATTGGGAAAACCTTTCTCCCTGTAACAAACCTATCAGAGCCTGAAAGGATAAACAGTGTCAAAGTTGTATTATCATCTCAAACCTTCTAGACCATGTCTTTTATTGCTATCATGGAAAATTAGAAGATCAAAGTTGAAAGATCATAAAAAAAAACTTTTAACATGATAGCTATACATTATAAATTTATAAAAGTTTCAAAATTTCTGTTACAAAATAGAAAAAAAAACTGTTAGCAAGCTAAAAAGAGGATATCAGCCTAGCTCAAATGAACCAAAATCATGAAAACATGAAAATTTCGTTTTCTATGCCAAAATCTGTGTTCCTTTTACATTGAAAAAAAAACCAAAAAAACAAATTCAGGAATCAATACATGTTGGAAATGATTGGTTTCAAACATTTGTACATTATTAGTAAATATAATGAAATACCGCCCAAATTTGAAGGGCCTTTGGAAATGGTCTGGGAAACTTTCCCGAACTATAGCTTTCTGTTTTTTGTTTGAGAATAAAAATTAAGCATATTTCATCCTAATTTTATGAAATTTCAACATTTTTATACTCCCAGACCAGTGAAAATATATTTGTGTTTTCGCAATGTACTATGTATAATCAAACTCCATTTGCAGAGGGAATAAAAATCAAGACTGATAAAAAAGGTTTTATATTGAGTTAATTTTGTAAAAAATAAGCACATTGTAGCCTGTAATAGACCTATGGTAAATTTGGGGGTTCACCCATAGTGAAAGTTTAGTACTAGGTCACTTATGCACATCTTAATAGAGGGCAGAGTCCTCATAACAGTTTTTAATGCAAAGTTAGGTTGTTAAGAAATTAATGATGAATACCAACTCAACCATAAATGTAACATTTCGTCATATCATAAACAGGAATTATAGATAAGCATGAAACTTGTAAAGGGGTAACAGTCATCATGCAAAACCAGTTAACCAAATACAATAAAACCTGCCTGAACCAAATACCTTTCGGGCTTAAATATGTGTTTAGATGGTTTAGATGGATGTATGTTTTAGACAGGTGTTTGGTTTAAATAGGTGATTAGTTTAGACAGGTGCTTTGTTTAGACACATATTTAGTTAGACAGGTGTTTGGTTTAAACAGGTGATTAGTTTAGACAGGTATTTGGTTAGACAGGTGTTTAGTTTAGATGGGTATATGTTTTTGACAGGTGTTTGGGTTAGACAGGTGTTTGGTTAGATGGGTGTTGGTTTAAACAGGGTTTGGGGTTACAATGGTTCAGAATATACTAAAATTGATGTAAAATGGACAGTAAAAATGTCTGGTTTACACATTTTTTTTTTAAATAAATAAAGTGTCTGGTTTAGACAGTTTTTGAGAAATAAATATTGGCAAAAATGTTAAAATTTTTTAGACTTTGATCAAAGTTATGTAATCAATCATACACTGGAACATGATCAGAGAGTCACTTGTGCAACTATTCCGGTAGCTCAATTTTCAAATATAATGTGTGGGCTACAAAAGTACAAAAACAATTTGAATACAGCAAAGTATTCAAATAAAAAACAAAACAAACCTTGCTAATGCTTCCTGTATAAAGCAATTTGTCACTACAGAATGAGAACATTAGCAATGATATCTACTAATAATGACACAACTATCCATTTATATCATGCATGAATCACCAGGTTTCACAAATTTATTTTTTTCATGTCACTGAGAATAAAACAATTTAAAATTTCATATACACCATTATGTTTTCAAATAAACGGAATTGTTGTTTCTTATTTTTCACAAATTGACTTTACAACATTATCTACCCTGCGGGGCCTTTGTGGGAAGCCAATTCTTCTGGGGAAGAATGGGAATTATAATGGTGACTTTTTCTTCCATAAAAATGATTAAGAATGTTGATTAAACATTAAAAATGTGATCATACTGTGTTGTCTTTTAATAAGTCAATAAATAATTAATGCATGCACATCTTGTCTTGATTTTGTGATCTGAAAAAAAAATGTAAACAGGAAGTATAGATAAGTATGGAACCTGTAAAGGGGCAACAGACATCATACAAAAAACAGTTTGACCAAATACAATGAAACCTGTCTAAACCAAACCCCTTTTGGGCTTAAATATTTGTTTTGTTTAGACAGGTGCTTGGGTTACAAAGGTTCAGAATATATTAAAATTGATGAAGAGGGACAGTAAAAAGTGTCTGGTTTTTGGGGATTATTCAGGGTTTGGATGCCAGGTATTACTGTATTTGAGTAGTCTGACCAATAAAACCTGAGAAATTGGTTTTGAAAATTTCCATTGTGTATTCCATACAAAATTATTTAGGTGTACACCTCCTGAAACGTGTAACATTTCCATTTTAGGGTGCTTTGTGTGTGTGTGTGTGAGAATGTGTATCGTGCAGCGTAGGCTTTGTGTGCATGTGCCTTTCACAAGCTCACATCGTGCTTTGTTCTTCATGTATCGTGCAACGTTCTTCATGCAATGGTTCTGTATTCTGATTGGATGATAAAAATTGCTCCTTTGGTAGATCAATTTAACAGAATACCGTTGTAATTTCGTTTTCTATGCCAAAATCTGTGTTCCTTTTACATTGAAAAAAAACCCAAAAAAACAAATTCAGGAATCAATACATGTTGGAAATGATTGGTTTCAAACATTTGTACATTATTAGTAAATATAATGAAATACCGCCCAAATTTGAAGGGCTTTTGGAAATGGTCGGGGAAACTTTCCCGAACTATAGCTTTCTGTTTTTTGTTTGAGAATAAAAATTAAGCATATTTCATCCTAATTTTATGAAATTTCAACATTTTTATACTCCCAGACCAGTGAAAATGTATTTGTGTTTTCGCAATGTACTATGTATAATGAAAATGAACATTTTTTTTATATCAACAATGCAATATTTTCTTTTCTAGACAAATAAGATGGTATCACATAAATTAAAATAACTTAATTATTTCAAAATATCGTACTTTCTACCAATGCTTTATGAAATTTTGGTATTTTTATTCTACTTGCTGTTTCTTATTTTTCACAAACTGACTTTACAAATTGGTATTTTTCCAGTTTTTTCTTATATTGCTTGAATAATAACCACAGGCAACTAAGTTCAAAATTGATTAAGTCATGACTGACAGAATTAGTTGCCCTTTGTCACATTTTATGCAAAAAATAAAAAGATAAGTCAGAATGCCGACAGTACCCTAATCATATGATATGTATTGAGGTTGATTATACAGACAAGTCAGGGCCAGAATTAATTTTCTGTCAGTTACCATCAAAATAAGCATAAATATTTATTACAGTTGGTCTAAACTGATCATTACATATGGCAATTTCTTGACACCTACATAAATTAAATAGAATTTCTGAGGAGTTCTGTCTTATCCAACAAGTTGCTTATGTATTGATAAACAAAAGTCTTGTAAAATTGAAATACAGATGAAGGGTCTGACATTTACAGGGTTTGACACTAACGGTAGTCCGGTAGTCCTGTGCCACCCTAATTTTGGAGAGGACTACTAGGGGACAGCTGCAGGGATGCATGGTAGACTTATGAATATAACAAATGGTTTCCTGAGACAAATAGATGAATTAGGCAAATACTTGCTAAAAGGTCATGTAAAAGGTAACCAAATATCACAAAATGCAAGTAATATAAACATTGAGTTCACTCTGCTTTTGCTTTTCATCAAAACATAACAAAGGGAGCCACTGACTAAAAAAAAATGTTAACAATATGTTACAAAGATTTATCAATTACTACCAGGAATCCCCTATTTCAATGATTTGAAGGATAGATTTAAAGAAACTTTGACTAAATTTCTATCAGTACTTGTGAAATTTTACTATTTTAGGGCATTGTGCTACTGGATAAAGACACAGACTTCTGATCACTGTTGCTTTTCTTTAGCATTTCTTTTGTGATGTTATGGTAGATGTCACTGTTTGAATAATTGTCGTCACCTTTCTTTACATAAACATCACTCAAGAAAACCTGCTAATCATCAATTAAAATTATTTAGCAAGTAGTAATTATTTATCTCGGAATTTACGGAACTAGTAACAATGAGAAAAGTTCAATGATTATGTTAATGTACTTTTGTAAAGGATTAAAATTGACTGAACAGGGCAAAGTTTCTTACAAGATCTCAAATTAAGATATGCTAAAAATCCTTCATCAACTCCAATTTCTGATTGCTTGCAATTGAAGATTGGAGGAAAAATTCATAGACATAAGGAAAATCTCTTATGAAACCAAGGACAGTTCTGTTTACTCATATTTAACAATGAACAGCAAAACTAACAGCACATAAATCCCTAGCCATAAACTTGGACATTTTAAGTTCCATAACTCACAAACTAACTGGAGCATCCTTCCATCAAGACAAGTATTCTTCTAAAAAGTTAATGAAATTCTCCAGAAAAAGGTTTTTGTATTATTGCATGACTTGTAGACAGACATAACACAGACCCATCAAAATATATAAATTATTCATAAACCTATTTCTTTGACAGTAAAGACCATTGCAGAGTGCAGCATGATATGACCACAGGATGTGTAATTGTGTTCACTTGGGGCAAGTGTGGAGACCAATTTTGCCTTGATTCTATGACCAAAAGAACATAAAAAGCATAAAACTGATACAATACCATAGGTACGATTTTTATAAGAATTTTTTTCAAAATATGAACAACAATAAAAAAGAGGATTTTCAGGGTGTGGTTCTGTTTGGCTCCCAGTTAATCCTGAGAGATAATTGAAATCTGATCGAAAAAAGCAAGGAGAAATTTTCATGAGGATACATTTTTTTTTGTAAATATCAAAAGTGAAACAAAAATATTTAAAAATTATTGTTTCGGTGAAGCCCATTTGACTCTTTATAGAAATTATGAAAAATGCAGGCAAGTAATTTCATGAAGAACGTAATTTATAAAAAAAAAATGTGAAAATTGGACCAATAATAAAAAAAACTTCATCCAGTCAAAGATAAGTCTGTATCCTGTAATGGACTCTTAAAACAAAATTTTATTGGGAACATACTGACATCAAATTCACCAGCATAGAATTAAAGGAAAAGACCACCTTTGCATTAAGTTGGGCTCTTATGATAAATCATACCCACGTCAACAAAAATAAATAACCTTCAATGCAAAATGCACGTTTATAAAATTCTCAAGGCTATACAAAGTTCAAAATCCTTGAAATATAAGGGGATAGCCATCTTGCAGAACTCTCCTATCTGAAGGAAGATCATAGCCAGATTTTATTGATTTTTACCGATATTTTCCGATTGACTAGTGACATCACTAAGTCGGATTGGCACTGATACAAGTACTGCAAATAACATTATATGTAAAAAAAGAATATTCCATAAATATTTCTACTATCATGTTTATCTAATCACCAAGACTTGTCAAGCTTACGATTGCATGAATGATAAAAGAGAAATGTTCTAAAAGTTTTTTTTTTACCAGCAACACGAACATTCTTTGGAAGTAGCCATACAGATTTTCCTTACAAATACTTGTCATCTGGCTGCAAATCCCATTGTTCATCGATGATGTCTGACATTTGCTTATACATGTTGTGCCTCAATCTCTTCTTCTATTTATTTCGGGTTGAAATTATAGGGGAAAAGTCCCAAATTTGCGATTTCTTTGGACATCGTAATCATTTACCTATTTACTTTCACTTTACAAACTGACTTTGTGATGTCACAGTTCAACCGGTCATGGTGGCGCCAATAGGCGTGGGAAATTCAAATTTCCTAATTATAAATCTCGATTTTTTAATTAAGAAAAGGAAATTAATTTGTTTCAATTTAATTTTTATGAATATTTAACAGATAACTTTCGATATTTATGACGTTCACACCAACATGGTCTTTCCATTCAACAATAGACTTTGTCTCTAAATTTTAGTGATAATACTTATTTTTCCCTTTTTACACCTTATTTTCAAAGCAGATGGGGCAAATTCCTCCAAAAATTAGATGACTCTCCACCATGTTCCCTGTGTAAGGAACAATGTGTAAAATTTTCAAAAGTATTGGATATGTTTTACTCAATTTATCATCAATAAAAAAAGTTAATGAATGCCAATTACTCAGACAACAATAATGACACAGAGAACGACAGGGTGACACCATTACACAAAAACATCTAATGTGCTGAATGAATTTCTTCAAAAACCCCCACATCTATTCTATGCAGGATACCCCAATGAACATTCATACTATGTTTGGTTCCTATTGGTCAAAAAGAGACAGAGGAGAAGATTTTTGAAAGAAATAACATTAAATGGGAAAAAAGGCAGACAGAAATGGTTATTCTGATATACATGAACCACACACCTGTTGAGTGGGGTATAATTAAAGTTTTAAGAAAAAGGCATAAAAAATTGCTCATCAACCTAAAAAAGAGATATGTTCATGTAAATAAGCAGAAAACTCTAATATGAGAATCAAAAGATCTTCTATTCAAAAGGAATATACTACATGTATAAGATTTCAAAAAGGGGGCTTCCTGTGGTTGTACACCATTTTTTCAAAAAAATTTTGTTACAGCAATTTTCATGCAAAATTTGGGAACGAATGAGCAAATAAATGCCTGGAGCGCTTAAATTTTCAAAATCTCCAGATCCATCTTTTACTTAATTCGCTAAAACATAAAAAAAAATAGGAAATGTGGTATGAGACAGTAATCCACCAAATATCAAGCAACAAACAATTAAACTATAGGTCATCCTAGGGTCTTCAATGATGGGCAAAACCAATGTTAAAAGTCAATTCAAAGTTTATTTTTTACACCTTCCCAATTCCTAGCATGATGCACAACAGGTCTGCACCATACATTCAATTCACACTTTGTACTTATAATAGGTATTCAAACATTAAAAGCAATGATACAAACAAGGTACCCTACAAACTGTGAATTAGGATTTGTAAGTCTCGTGGTGTAACTCTGTGGTTCCACAAGAATGGGTTCTAGTCTACTATTCAAATGCATGTATAGATACAGTGAAACGTCAATCGCTCGAACTCGGATGGCTCGAACACCCGGGATTTCTCTATAACAATTCAAAGTACCAAAATTTTCTCCTATATAATCAATATAAATAACCTTGGATTTCTCGAATTTCGATTTCTCGAAAACTCAAACTGACTAGTCGGTCTGTTCGGTAATAAATCTCAGAGAATAAACCTCACTAACTCAAACTCGTCAGCCATTTTGTCAGCTTGGGTAATATAAGGTGTGAAAAACTAAAACCCTATCATTAATCAGTGTCATTTTAGTTAATTACAGGTAATATTTAAGTCATCACTAATTAGGT
The DNA here is from genome assembly GCA_037379345.1 of Perna viridis. Lineage (NCBI taxonomy): Eukaryota > Metazoa > Mollusca > Bivalvia > Mytilida > Mytilidae > Perna > Perna viridis. The sequence goes on from CM074515.1 coordinate 27,292,300, forward strand.
AGTTTTGATAAAACTGATTGAAGTTCGAGAGAGTCAGTATGATGAAACTATGAAAGAAAATTGGATGAAAACAAATTATTGACCAACGAACCCACACGTTTTTAAAAGAAAACACTGCATTTTTAATGTCCACAAATCAACATAATCTTCCAAAGGCGAATGAAAAAGATCCACTAACTAACACAACTTCGGAGGAAGCAACGAAAGAAATCCGGAAATATACGAACTTCAATTTCTCGAACTCCCGATAACTCAAACACATTTCAATGGTCCCATGGAGTCCGAGCTTCCGAGGTTATGACTGTATGTCATATTCAGAGCTTTGAATTCAGTTTATAAAAGCAAAACATATTTCCGTGTAAAAACCAAAAAAAATCACAATTATCTATTTCCACATGACAAAAGTGTTAAGAAAAAGTGTAAAATAGAAGGTTTGCATTGTAATACAGTGTTTCAAGATTGTGTAAGTAAACAATAAAATGCAGACTGGTCTTCGGATTTCAATACTTTCTACATCCAAAATTACAGTAAGGAAAATGAAATTTGAACGAGACTTACAGGCCTTATTAAGGATAACAAGAGGGAAAAAAGTGACAAATATAAAATTCACTAAGAAAAAAATTGAAATGAACATGTATATCCAAAAATATTATAGAATACTTGTATTCAAAATCCGATGTCACATTATGCTCAATATATGAGGTACTTCAGCACATGACTGAGAACTAGGAATGACCTACTACCCAAGACAAAGCTAGTTAGGCTATATGAAATAATTTTAAAAAAATACTGAACAAAGTGAACTTGGTGATACTTCTGCTCCCATCCCCTAGAAACAATAAAGGAAACCCAATAAGTGATAAGAAAAATTATGATGAAAAATGCAAAATTTAAGTGCAATGACATCATGTAATAAAATTTATGTGACAATTTCATAGAATTCCATTCCGAGGTAAAAGAGGAGTTCCTGATTAGAACCAGGGATTAAAGAATGAACTGGACACAATCATCACTATATACCCCCCCCCTTACAGGCAAGGGGTATAATTACCCTTGTCTTGCCATATCATAGTTTTTTTAAAACATCCTTTTCATATTTTTCTCACTAAATCACTTTGCAAGACAATTGAAAAAAAATATAATGGCTCTCTCTGTCTTTCTCTTATTGATTTTCCTGATCAATGGCTTGAGAACCAAATGTTTCAATTTAAATGGCCTAAGATGTTAATAAATCTTACAGTTTTTGGAGCCTGATATATATCAGCCGCATAATCATGCTAAAACAATCCAATCATGCAGAAATTTTGGAAACATGATATCAATCTTGCTTTTTTTGCTAGGTAAACCACCACTCATGAAACCACACACCTTGAAGTTTAATTTGCTTCCAGCATATGCTGTATCTATATAAAGCGGAAATACCCCAAATTGACTCTATAATTCCATATCGTGAAAAATGGAAAAGCCCCATTAAACATGATGTTGACATTGAACAGCAACCCAACTTTTTTACAACATATGCTCCATATGCCTTAAGCTACGAACCAAATTTGAATTCTATCCATCCATATGGAGTTGACATAATTGTGAGGAAATATGGACGTACAGAATGGACAAGGTTTTTTAGCACCAACTTGTTGAGGAGGTTATAATTTCTATTGGTAGTACATTGTTACATAATAGGGAAAAGATATCAAAAAGTCAGATAAGATTGCTTTTAATGTTCATCATTGTAGTCCTATCATAAACTCTCTTATTCACAATGTGACCTTTCAAAATTGACAAATCAGATCTGACAATTCATATTAGTGCCGGTAGCTACTTAGAGAAACCTGGTTCATAACTAGGATTCTTAATGACAAAATATGTCAGTTTTGCAACAGACTCCATTTAAATTCAAAAACCTTTTATTACTTCATAGGGTGAACTAGAACTCATGTGATAAAATGATGTAACAGATGATATCTATTTAAGGAGATTTATAAAAATCAATTGATAACGTTAACGATCTCAATTTTCAATAGCATTGGTAGTTCCATATCATTTTGGTCTACTAAGATAAAAGTTGCAAAATCCAATGACTGCAATCATAGCAAAAAAACTAGTCTTAAACAAACACATCATGTACTGGTAAGACCAATTGAATATATAGGATAACAACTCTTAAATTTTCAGCAAACCTTTGATATTCTCTCTAAACATGTTAAAAAACTATTAATTGTCAGATATAAACTGGTCAAAATTATCTTGTCATAAGAGCAATCTCATTAAAACTAAACCTATCAATTGTTCCATTCAGTCACTGCATGTAGGACCTGACCTTCCTAATCAGCCAATCAGATTCATCTGTCATGATTTTGACAGCATTATTCAAAGGGAAAAATGTGCTGATTCTGAAAATGTCATTTGTACAGAAAGTAGAATGGAGTTTCTTGGATCCTATATGCAGTGACTGAATGCAATCAATAGTTTAATTTTAATCAGATTGTCATATGGGAAGGGACTTTTATAAATTGATTGATTATGATTTAATCTCCAATGGCAGATATTCCATGCATTTCAGGAGAAGAACCATTGACCAATCCAACAGACCCTGCTTTGTACTAGACCAACACACCTAATTCTTACCATGCTAGCTCACATAAGCAACAGCCCACAGATAGGCATGCTACCAAACTCTGACATATTAATCTAATTCAAGCTAACCAGTTTACACTCTGTCCTGCATGCTTGGCAGATAAGCAGTGACTACTAATACTAATGGCGTGACTTGGCCAGGGATCAAACCAACCCACGACCTCCAACACTTAAGGTGAGCTTGCTACTCTGAAACCACCAAGGCAGTTTCTAGTTGATTACTGGAATACTCAATATAAAAACAGATGGACAGTTTAGAAGGCAATACACTAGCATATCATACATACTTCATCTCTCAATTCATCCCTTGATACTGAGAGCATCAAATTTTTTGGAACAGGTGGACCTCGAACTACAGCTTTTTCTAAATTATCAATTCCAAGATGTTTTGCAACATCTGCTGCTGTTGACTGTGTGGCAGTGGCTGTTAGTCCAAGGAAACATTGTACACCGAATCGTTCTCTAAGAGCCTGAAATACACAATATAATCTATCATAATACCATTTGGCAGGTTATTTTGGCGGATGTAAAATTTGACAATTTTGAAGCAAAAAGATATACACAATCTGTTAATGTTTCTTTATTTTGACAGATTCTAAATGGTGCACTATAAAGTTAAATAACCTCAGTGTAATATTTCGCAAAATTTATTTCGATGTTTTTAGACAGACCTCTAATTTACGTCAAAATAAGCACCTTTAAAAAAAATTACCCAATATGGTGTTATTGAGTTCCATTAAATAATTTTAAAATTTAATAAAAGAACAGCGTTCCAATGTCCCCCGTGAAAAAAAAAGTGAGGAAAACTGTAAATTCAACGAAATTTTCTGTACAAGGGCCATAACTTCCATAAAAATCAATCAACCCTAACCAAAGTCGAACTTAATCTGTAACTTCTCATAGTAAGACTACATACAAAATTTAAAATCAATTAAAATCAATAGACAAATATTGCGTAACAAGGGTTGGAGTTAATATGTAGCCTACAGCATGATATGGTTTGAATGTAACATTAATTGTTTGCTGCTTTCTGAAATGAAAAATGTCATTTAGATATGAATTGATTTACTTTTTTCTTCAGATTGTCATCTGAATAACACCTCTGATTAGAAGGATCAGCAACAGTACAAAATAAATGATGTATATTTATAGAAAAGTAATCCCTTAGATAACATTATAAATAAAAGACAATTTATGAAATTCTAATGACAATATATTGGTATCTATCTGAAGTAATCTTTAAAGAATATCTCATTGAAAGAAGTTTAGATCAGCTCTCTTAATATGTCCCTATTTTTTAAGTTCTTGTAAATTTGTTTCGTAAAGTTAATGATTGAGCTACTAACACTATTGTATGCAGTCTTTCTAAAGGTTCAGCTTTTTTTTTTAGGACATTCGGTCCTGTAATGACATACTATTTTCAGGACAGAACCAAGTCTTTACCATCCATTTTGACCTGAATCAAGAATGACTAATATCGGAAATTTTCGGGACTTCCAGTCTGGTGTTCCAGATTTTTTTACCGGTCCTGTAACATTTTTACTGGCGATATCTGACAGTCCAACCAACCACGGAAAGACTGTGACTTTACTGAGTGCATGACACACCCATGAAATGCTTAAAAAAGCAAGTTAATCATTAATGGTGGATTTAGGATTCCTAAGTTTCAAGAATTAAACAATGTTTATCTTGTGTCATGCAGATTCTCAAATGTAAAACCTTTAATTTGGATTAGTTCCTGTTGCAGTCCTCTGACAGTAATTGTGTTCCTCCACGCACATCTACATATCATACCCAACCTTACTTGGGCTTGTTGGTCTTACAAGGAATGTGGACAGATGTAGATACAGACAGACAGGGTGATTCCTACATACCCCCAATCTTTGTTTGTGGGGGTATAAAAATCAAATCACCAGACAAGAAATGTACTACATAATAGATCATGATATAGTGGAATGTTAACACTACTTACTACATGTACTAGTATGTTCATACCTTTGTTAGTCTTAGATAGGATGGCCTAAAGTTGTGTGACCACTCTGAAAGACAATGGGCTTCATCTATACACACAAATGAGATGGGTGGCAAATTGGAAGCAGATGTAAGAACCGACATTGTCCCTCCTGCAATGGCCTCAGGTGATACCAACAGGAAATGAACTTTGCCCTCTTTGACTGATTCCATTACTGATTCTCTTTGTGCTTTAGTCATGTTTGTATGGAGACAGGCACCTCTGACACCAGGTGGCAGGCCAGTAATCTGGAAATAAAAGCATGAACATAACAAAAAGCAGTCAAAATAAACTTTACAACAAAACAAAACTACAACTAAAGGCTCCCGAGAATCTGAATCACACACTTGGCCTATTTTTTAGGCAATAACTCTAACAAGGAATAGTCTTACAACTATGATCCAAGAAGATTTTTCCACGGTTCTTCAAGTTGAAGAAAGAGAGACATCTTATTTTTCTCTATCCCTCAAACTCTTTAAGATAAGTGGCTTTACCCACTCTGTTCTATTAATAAATGACCATGATTTTTAATGTTTCAAAGATCCGAACTCAGTTTTTGTGCAGGATTCCCTTTGGGCCTGGTGAGCTAGAAGTCTATTGCTGTCTACATAAGCTTTGTTTGATAAGTACTGCAATTTTTGCTATTTTCAAGAAGTTTGACCATACAAAAAAAAAAAACATGAAAATTAGGACCTTGAAAGAATCAATTGTCCTATAATGATATGTATCATCTTTTCAAAAACCATATACATGACAGAAACTGGTACCCTTCAATATGAATAATTATGGTAATACGTAACTAACAGTAATTGTTAAAACTGTTGTCTGTTTTCTTGACATTATAATATTTATTCAGTGAGGTGCTTGATATGATATAAAGAAGGAATGAACAAGAATATTATGTCTTTTCCTTTAATACTTTTACAGCCAAGAATATAGCTAACTTCAGGAAACAGAGTTACTCATGGTTGAATAAACATTACTTGATGATTTAATAGAAAATCGATGGATATCATTATGGTGAAATGTAACAAATACAGGTATGAGGACACAATTTATTTTGTAGTACATTTCAACAGACCATTCTTGACATATAAAAAAAATTCCACCGCTTCAAATTCAATAAAACTTCACCAATATGGAAACATGTATAAAAGCAGATTTCTATATGAGTGCCAGAAAAATTCACCATCACTTTTTATTTTTAGCAACTTTGCTTCGAAGACCCCGTAGACATGAAAAGTGACCACTGCCAAATGTCCGAAATTTTGACCTTCTTCCATAGAACCAAATCACAACTTCCACATAAAATTACAGAATGAAAAAAAAATCTCTTGTAAATTTGATCCTTGCCCTACATTTCTGCAGTAAGTACTAAGCAATAAAGTTATGACAGCAAGGAAAAAAAATCAGGAAGAAACACACTAAAAAAAAAGAAACTATATTAATATGCAACGAAAAGTCAAGGGGAATGAATTATGATCTCGTACCTACACCAAGAGATTTACACTTTGTATCATTTCATAGGTATTTGATAGTTTGATAGTTTAAAGCTTTTGTCAATTGTTCAGTCATGTGATTGTCATTTAATCAAAGGAACACCAATTCTATTCCCTGTATTATTTGCTCTGAAACTTGTGTACCTAAACAGCAATTCCAATACCACTTTTCTTTATTCAAGGACAGCTCCTATCATACAGAACCTGAATAAATCTGTGAACTTTTAATGTGATCCGTCATTGGTCACTGATCAGTTTTCTATTAGTCAATGTCAAACAGATCTGTTAAACCCATTGTTGTTCTCTTTAAAACATGTGACCACTGAGTAGTGTTTTTCAGTTTTCAATTTGTACACATATTTACTCAATGATATAAATTTGCACATGAATTTAATCACTTTTTTTGTTAATACATAAATATTTTCTAAATAAAAAATGTGGAATTATCATTTAAAATTCAAAGAACCATTTAATATGGTATCATTATATTGGATTCATTCTTATATTCAAATTTACATGTACTGATCATCAGTCAATTTACACAACAAAACTGAGATCAGATTAATCACCCATCTGTCAATGATCATTCAATCATTCGTTATCAATACTTGAGTACAAGTCTTCAAAAGAATCAGACAAAATGAGAAAACCCTAAAACATGCATACAAGGTCTCAAAAACTCATCAGTCTGACGATATAATTTCATCAAAGAAAGTTTTCACTGTTTAAAATTGCCACTTTTTGATCTCTACATTGGAGATGCTAGAAAATTTTTCATTAGAACATAAGTAAATTGAGTTTTTTCCATAATTGTCTGCCCCTAAACTGTTTTTTGCAGTGCATTTCAAAAAAATCATACCAAATGATATGGAAATAATCAAATTGCACTGCCAAAGTGGTTGGTTATTTCATTCCAATATGTTTTGGAAACTGCCAGATTCTTACAAAGACTGATACTTAGTATCTTTACTAAATTAATAGGAAAAAGCATATCTTCTATAAGGAAACCAAAGTTTACATCCTAACTCGTAAAAACAAAAAAGTCAATATGACATTTGACAATGATACTCCAAAGGGTGCCATCAAACATCGTTTGTGTAGTAAAAAAATGTATGTTTAACTGTGATATATGTAATTTTTGTGGAGTAGTTTATAAAAGTCACACCGAAGTCTGTTTTAACTTAAATTATATTCATGGCAAAAAAATAGGATTAAAAACATATTCCTCATATATCTGTCAAAAAGCAAATGATAATTTTAGTATTTTTTTTTATGATTGCTCTCTTGGGAGTGTACTATTAACAGACAATAAATAAAGCATATAGAATTATATAGAACTGCAAATTCAGAAATTATTGCATTCATTGAAAACTTGTTCAGAATACTGCCTTCCCATATTCTGAATGAATCTTGGAATTCTGAACTACCTTTCTGCTAAGATGATTGAATTTCAAATATTTTTGCATATGCATTTCAGACTTTTCGTCCAGACTCTGGACTTTTGGCCTAAAATATTTTTTTTCCAAGGCTGAAAACTCTGAATACTTCAAAATCTCAGTTTGTGGCCTTTAAAAATTTGGAGCTTCATACTAAAGGAATTATTTTTTTCTGCAGTTTTGAGAAAAAAATTTCTTTGTTAGAAAGTACTCTTATTCACAAGATTGGAAAACCTATGGGGAATCCATTAGTCATATAGGTACATTTACTGGATGGTGTTTCTTTGGATGGAAGCTCTTTTTTTCATTTTCTTTGAATGAAACTGCAAGACCAACTAAAATATGTCCAAGATCTCTGACACAACAAAAGTGTAGATGGAACAAAGTTTATATAACACCTTTGGATAATTGATAAGTCGTTTGTTTAATAATGACACTCTCTACCTGGTCGTCATCATGACCTCGTGGATCGTTACGGTGTTTCCATCTGCCCCATGAAAACTGATTTATTGAACGGGTCATAGTCTTCCTTTCCTCATTTGTCTACCCCGGACTTGACTTTTTATGAGCAATTCGGCAGGTGTTTCTGGAAAAACAGAGGATGCTTACCCTACCAGTGCACCTGGTCCATGCTCCCAGTTTTTAGTGGAGTCCGAGTTGCTCATTTGCTTTTGTTACTTTGAATGTATGATTTTAGTTACTTTATGTTCTTTGTTGTGTATATCTGTTTTCCATGTCTGGTCTTTGTCCCTGGAATACATTCTTTTGATTACCACTATAACCTTGGTTCCCTTGATTACTCTGAAACATCGATGTTAATTCAATGTCTAGCCCCACACGTTTATGATCCCTAATATGATGATATCAATCCTGTAACAGATTATAATGGCACAAACTTCTATCATGATAACTACTTTATATCAGTATTTCATTCCATGATTTTTGTATATATAAAACTGTTTTGTTATTCTCCACCTAGAAGGTTAAAGACCAACAGCCTTAACTTGTTAATGGATTACAGACCTTGGGATTATTATCTTTACTAACAACTATGTAAAGTTTGAAGCAATAAAAACACTTTAGGGCATTATTAAATTGTGGCACAACAGTCAAACTCATACATATAAAGTTGGTATTAATATAGTTATTCATGTCAAACATATCATAATATTTAGTGTACAGTGGAGTTAATTTTGTATGAATCAACACTGTTTTACAGAGTTTATCAATGTGTAAAATCGACCATTCACTCACAAAAAAAAATAAAAGTCTGAAGGGCTGGCTTCCAAAGGAGGGATAACACATCCATAATTTCTGGAAAAACAGTGTTTAATCTTCAAAATTCCAATCCTAAACTATCTTCAATATGTCTATAGACCCTTTTGTGGTAAGTTGGTGAGCATGCTCAATGTACACTTCCGCCAGGTAGGGCTTGGGTACAGTTAGCACAAAAGGGTCTATTGTTTTTTTTTTCCCTGGGGACTCTGGTTCATGATCAGTCAAATTGAAACTGTGGCATTCAACTGACAATAAATTAAATGTAGGAAGTACTTTCAACATTATTGATCTACTGTATGATGTTGAAAATGAGTGAAATAAATCAGATAATACCATTTCACACCTTTAATCAGCTCTATTGTTTGTCGTAGCAATGGTAGCATGTCGTAACATGTTTGTTTACAATATGTACATGGAATTTACCTTGTTGTAAAAACTGTCATTGCCGAGGTTGTAAACAATGAACCACCAATCATAATGCACAAAAAAGGCATATGCTAATTAGATTGAAATTATACATGATTAGTCACAATATAAAGAGTAATGTCATGAAAACAAAGGGTAGCGTGAAAAAAGTTCAGACTTCATAAACTAGAGGCTCAAGAGAGCCTGAATTGCTCACCTGGTTAACCATCTGCTTATTCCAAAAACTTGAGGAATGAGGCAGGCTAAGTTAAAATTAATTTAATTGTCAAATGTAGTAAATGCCATTAACAGCATTTTTATGACCTGGACCAGAATTTTGCTACAGGCAACAGTTTTTGAATTATTTTCCAATAAATGTCTTCTGATCACTTTGTTCAGTTTTTAGTAGAGGCAGCCATATCTATTCACAAATTAAAAATCAGATGTCACAGCACAATATACTTAAGAACCAATATGCTTATTTACATTAGTTAATTTTTCAAAAATATCAACAAAACTGGCAAAATATACATGTTAAGGAAAAAACTTGTGGATATATTGACAGCAAAACTTTGTACTTCCATTCCTATACAGAGTTGTTGCCCAAGCCCACTGCCACCTCTTAAATTTTGTCTTGACTATTCCTGATGGCATGACCAGGATCTGGACTGTAGCTCTAGGCAAGTATCAAATTCTCATTTTTTTTACTCTAAAACATTGCTAACAAGAAAATGGAGGAATGAAGTAAAATCTTCTCTAATCAAATGTCCAATCAGATTACAGTATTTATCTCAAATTAATTTATTTAAGGATGACATGAAAAATCATTTGAAATTTTGATTTGATCAAAATCACTGATCAAAGTATATCTTGCCAATGGCAAAACAAGAAATCTGTGAGCAATGGCTCCCTAGTTTGTTTGTTTGTTGGGGTTTAACGTCCGAGCAGCAATATTTCAGATATATTCAGACGATGGCTCCCTAGTTATACCCTTCCTTTCCATCATGATATAAAGAAAATTAATCTTCTTTTTGACAAATAAGAAGATGTTATATGAGTACAAAAACCTATACTGATACAACAACCCTATAATATATAACCAACCAATGATTAATAGTAATGAAAAATGTGACTAAAATTTTGTGTAAAAATATATATATTTGTATATATACATAAAAAAATGTTACAGAATGACAGAATGATAAAAAGACGGAATGAAGACATGATGGACAAAAATAAAGCAGTAGACTCTCTTTCATACGGAATAGGGGTATAATTACGTTGGCAAATGAAAATATTTTTTTTATATGGGAAAGTAATCTCAGCTTTGCAATGGAAGCTTTTGGGCAAGACAGGCTGAATTCAGATTAAAAAAGAGCTGGTTGATCAATTTACAAATGAATTAAATGATAGTACATTCATACCTGATAAAATAACACTAAGCACAGAGTTAGAAACATGTTTTTGTACAACAGGTAATTATCAAATTTTTAATCCTAATTGAAAAATGAATTAGTGATAGAAATTTTATTGTGAATTATTTAAATTCAACTTTTAACTGTTAATGGGATGAATCCAAAAAATCAATTGTAATTGCATTTTAATTAATATAAATCTAAGACTTTCAATTATGTATATGAAAAATAATCCTCAAACTTAGCTGTAAATTTTGCATTTTTTTAAACATAAATTAATTAAAGTGATGTTATTTGTGGGAGAAGGGGCTGTATGGCCTTTTTTCAGCCCCATCTCTATAGCAATTGATTTCTTGTCAAATGGAGGAAAATCACTTAAAGTTTAAACTATTTTTCACTTACCTTTTATTGCATGTTGCTAAGCAACCAAATAAAAATATTTACTTAACTAGAAAAACTGTGAGTAATAGTCACTAACTTGATACCCCCACTCCTCCATTTGATAACATGCACCTTTTGACCTCCATATTGAAATAGATCTAAATTTTAAATTAGAGTTGCACAATGGGAATGTGTAATAAAGATTCTGTAAAAAGTTTCACTAAATTCTATTCAGCCGTGCAGGAGGGTTAACGGATAAGAGATGGGTCCCCTAATGTCCCTATATTTGCAAATGACAAAGTCAGTGTGAAACCCCAAATTAATTTTAACCAGAATCTAAAATAGGTGGTGTACAATGGGATTTTTTAATTAAGATTTGTGAAAGGTTTATTTAATTTCATTCAATGGTGTAGAAAGAGTAACGGTTCAGAGATGGGTCACTAACAACCACCCATCCTACCACTAACCTTCATGTGTGACAGATGGAAGTATGGGCAGAAGGAAGGAAGGAAGGACTGAAGGACATACACCACTATCACTACATACACCCCCAACCCCCCACCACAACCCTCCAACTTTGTAAACAAGCCATGGAGATGGCAAACAAATACCACAAAGACAGAGAAACTACACGAAACATTTAAGATTTGACACACATATAAAATTTCAGAGAGCTTGATAACTGGCATGAAAATGACAGAAACAATGTAGTCAATTTACTCTTAAATAACTTTCCATTCGTTTAAATACAAAGAACCTCCATACATTTATTTTTGCAGAAGTTCATTTTCACTTTTTGAGAAATCAATTCAATTTCCACACTATTTATTTACAAAACACCTGTATTCCATAATAAAAAATAAAACTTCTTTATGGCATTTTTTTTTTGTGATTTTTTTTTCTTGCTTACAAAATTAGCAAAGAAGAATCATTTGTGAAAAAAGATTAGGTTTACTTCATAAAATGTACAAGTTCTTTCTTAAGTTTATTGCCTTTTCGCCATTAAAACAGGCATCCTTAAAAAAAGCAAAATATATACCTTTGGTATTATAAACCATATCTGGAAACTAGTTCAAAAATAATTAACATTATTTTTAGACGAAGTAATAAAAGTCATGTATAAAAACGATCTCTAACATGAAAGAAATCCAACAGTTTTTCTTCCTTCCGTAATAATGAAATAGTTATAAACCACTGACTTTGTACCCAGAAGGAACCACGACTTAATTAAATATGTCTGGATTGCTACTTTTTTTTCATTTAAGAATAGGGTTAAGTATCAGACTTCCTAAATATCAGACAGAAAGTGACTTTAATGTCAAAAACCTACAAATTAAAACTCACTTTTTATTTCTAATATAGAAAAAGTTCTAGATTACAAAACAAGTCTTAATTTATTGTTTGGTTGTTGTGCTTTTGAGACAAAAACTATAAATTCTTAATTTGTTTGTTTTGAGATAAATGTATGGATTTCTCCAATATAAAAAATTGTGCATATAAAATAAGTCATATATATAAGTACTGATATCATAATAGAACAAAGTATTGTGATACATGTATAAGAACTTATGACTAATTTTACTCAAATTTTTTTTGTAAAAAGGGCTGCTGATCTGTAAGCAGAAAGGAATATAGTTTCATTAAAACTTGGTGTAAGTGGACCATAAGACCACTGTTTCTTCTTAGAGATTTTCTGCTTCTTTTATCACTACCGTTGGTAGTGTCGGAATTTCATATGGATCAGTACCAAAGGCAGTTTGTTTGATGGCTGGCATACACACCGTGGATCAATTGTAAAAGGAAGATCTGTATATCACAATCTTATATTTTGTAATAAGACAAAATTAATTAATTTAAAGACCCAAAACTTAATAGTTTTCAATATTTCTAACAAAGAATGTAATAATTAATATACAGTTATTTAAAGTAAAGCCAGACAATAGACCAGACTATTTTTCCCAAGATATTCCGAACACTTATGCATGATTGACAGTATTATATGCTAGTTAATATACTGCTATGAGTTCATTCAGATTTATGAGTTGCTGAAAAATAGTAAAAATAAAATCCACCCACCTGCCCCATTTTTAACAGTTGCTGGTGGATGAGAATCTACAAATCAATTTGATGTAGCCTTTAATACCAAATCATTATTTATAAGGATGTTGTTATAGTGTCACCACAAATTTTCTTTGTGTTGAAGGTCACACTGACTTTCAACAGTGAAAAATCAGCGGTCAAAATTCAGTTTCTTTGTTTACTTTTTGAAACGGTTTAAGATACAGATTTATTTTATAAATATTCAACAGGCATGATTAACCAAACAAAATCTTGCAGGAAATAAAATGCAAGAGCAGTCATTATGGAAAGGATTTTCTGCTGCTGAATAGATGGGATGACAGTGAAATATGGTTAAAACTAAAAAATACTGCATAAAAAGGTAATTCATATAGTATTAGGTAATAACATTAGTTATGAACCTGGTTTAGTGATATACAATGAGGACAAAGGCTGAGTTAAATAGTCTCTTCCAAGTACAAATATAAGCAATAATGTGAGTAAGAAGTAAATTTATTATTACACACGACTTTAAAAGCAAAAAAAAAAAAAACACAAAACTATACATAAGTGAAAAAAATAAAAAAAAGAACTGTATCCATTGATCTACGGACAGGGATAGAGTAACCCCTGCTACACCTAAAATGACTGAACAGAAGTAAAAGTTACAATTCATCATGCTAAAGCTGCAACGCTACTGTAAAATACAGTAAAACCTGTCTTAACCAAAACATTTTGGACTGCATAATTTGCTTGGTTTAGAGACATGTTGAGTTTACCCAAGTTCAAAGTACTGTAAAACAGATATGAATGAACTTCAAAAAGTGTCTGGTTTAAACAGGTGTCCAGTTTACTTACGATTTGGTTTAGATAGGTTTCACTGTAATTTTCAACAAAGATCTCCAGTTTTAGACGATGAACATGCATGTAATGTTAAAACAGCACTAAAACCTGATGCTCACGTCACCCAAAAAAGGGCATGTGAAAGTCACTGACAAAGTACTGACCGACAATACATGAACCTATGACACTATATATTTTTCCAAATGAACCACTCCATATAATGAAGACCAAAAGGCAAAATGTACCCAGCAGAACTGCATGTATAACAAATCCTGACTTACTAAGCTGATTGGCTCTGCTAAAGCACATGTAAAAAATTTCCTAGAGTACAAGTACTACTGAATACAAATCCATGAAGCTGCTCATCATTCACTGCTCTAATTTGCATAAATTTGCATAAAGTGACAGGGTTAAGCACTGACTTTGGCAGTGCTGCTCTGAAATATCAACTATACCCTTTCAAAACATACCTGTTAACCTTTGGAACAGCTCATTTAATTATTTAGTATTTTTCAAAGAATATATGGTGATTTTAACCAGAAACCTTCCACAAATTTTACATTTCTATGTTGGAGACTGAATTTTTCATTGATTTTGTGGGAGTCTCCTCCCCCCTAAACGTGTGAGTGCTAACAGGTATGTGCAGAGGAGGTCAACAGCGTTTTACCTGATCTTCCATAAGAGACACTAGAGGTGAGATGACTAAGGTGAAACAGGTGGATTTCTCTGCATACAGTATTGCTGGAAGCTGGTAGGTTAAAGATTTACCTCCTCCTGTTGATAAAATTACCAAGGTGGATTTACCTGCAAAAAGAACAACCAAAAACAACCAGTTGTATTCAGATATATTGATTGTTTAATCGTTTGTGGTTTTAAACATCCTATAGTGGATATTTCATGCACTTCGGGACAAGAACAACTGACCAATCAGACAGACCTTGCTTTGTACTAGTCTGACTTTGTAAGTACAATTATAAAAATGGTTTATGTAAACCTTTTTCCCTATAAATATTTTCAAAAGAATTCAAATAATAGTTCAAAGGTATAAAAAAAGTCATTAAAACATATTTTGACCCACCCAAAACCAACTAACACCAAAAATCACAAAGGAACATTGTCTACTGATTATTTACTGCCTCCAAAAGAGAAAGGTTTCTTTATAAACTATTCACAATTCCTCAGTCTCGTTACACAAAAGAAAAAACGTCAGTGGCACTAGGATGGAAGAATCTGCACGAAATTTGACTGATCCAATTGTAAAATTATAGCTAAACTGGTTGAATTTTTACTATTAGTTTTTTTTTCTTAGCTGCTTCCTTCACACCAAAATTCTTGAAAGAGTTATTATTCTTTATTTCTAATGATATTTAACGATTTTGTAGTGCCACCTGGTGGGTAGAACTACATTGATTTGCAGATCAAAGATGAAAAAAAAAATACATTAAAGGTCACTCAATCTCCTACTTCAATAACAATGAACTTCTTTACTGTTTTCTTGATTTCCTTGTAACTATGTTCTTAGTATTTTAACTATTGGTTTCAAATCTATTTTTCATTCTATTTCTTTTAAATTGATAATAATTAGTTCTCTACAGAACTTTTCCTAAAATAGAGGCTAAAATATGGGCTAATCATCCCAAATCCTTTAAAAGTATTGCACTTAATCAAAGTAATTTACATTCGTAAATCAGAAAGTTTTCCATTCAATTATGTTGCCACATTAAAAGGAATTGTAAATTGTGGATTGTGTTTGAGATAATGTTACCCAGTAGAATATTCTGTAATAGGAGGAGATTAATGAAGCCTTGAAACGATTGTGGTGTAATAGTGAATGCACCTTAAATGTGTTCACTGCAGAAATAACAAGCACCACTTAATTCCATTATATTATCTGTAAAGTGCAGGTTCATGGCTTTTAACTGGCCTTCCAGATAAATTCCATGTAATAAAAAATAAGACAGAGACTGATAATTTATTTTTTGTTATTGTCAAAAATACACTTCATTAGATAATTTGTGAGTGCAGTAATATGTGCATTCCGTGTTATTAAATTTCCGATAGTTGAAATGACATAACTGATAAAAGTTTGTGTCAACAAAATTGTGAAGTTCATTATCTCCATTATAGGCGGAAACTGTATACTGGCTTTATATTACTTTCTAGGGTGCACCACAGGCATTGAGGTTATTTTAATGACGTCACTGTCATGTAGTAAATTAGGGCTATGAGATGATGAAAATTTTTAAACCAATCAAAAGACATTTTACAGCAAGTAATGTAGTTTAATATAACTTCAGGCTGGGTAGAATTGGTTCTCTCTTGAATTAATGACATTTCCAGATGAATTGTCTAAGCTAGTTAAATGGACAATTTAGCAGGAGATTTAAACCGTCTACTGTGAAAGTATTATTGTTAGTGGGGTACCAATTTTTGTGGTTTTTGTGGGCGGGCCAAACCACGAAATTTGGTTCCTAACGAAAAAGAGATTCCCATTGATGTGTCCACAAAACCTCAAAACCATGAATTCAAGAATCCATGAAGTTGTGTTTCTTCTGTATTCCATGAAATTTGTTATCCACGATTTTAAGAACTTCTACAGTAGTAGACTCAGATTTAAATATCTTGGTGGTATAATAAAAAGTTTAAATCACCTTGTTTATTGTCCAGTTAACTACCTTTGGAAAATCCTTCATTTTTAAAGATATTACTTTTTTTTTGCTATATTCAATTTAAACATGACCGATATCACTTTTGGTTCTCTTTTCAGATATATATATAGCTATTTTGAGTATGTATCTTAACATTTCGCTAAATATATTGCGGTTTTAAATAGCTACATTTTGAAAATGTAGTAAAATGAAAGTTTCAGAAATGTGACAGCAGGACTGAAGCTTTATTCATATAAGATATGCAACTTGTAAAATAATTGCAGCATAATTCCAATACAAAAAAAAATTAAAAAATAACAAAATAAACAAAAAAACAGCGGCACTTATGCACATAATCCCTCCCTCTTTTTAGGTGATAATTAGTCTCATAATTAAAAAAAAAAATGGAGAACAAAAGAAAACAAAAGGAACCATCCTCTGATTAAGACAAGCATTGTACCAACAGATCACTTAAATCCATAAACACAAGTTGGAGTTATCATATGACATGCAGATGAGTGAACAGGCAAAAAAATAGAAAAAAATAGACAAGGTTAATCCATAATAGATCTATCTAACGCAACACCTAATAAATCAGAAAACAAATTACAAATCTCCCCTTTGCAATTTTAAGTGAAAAAATCTTGTGAACTAATTTCCTTAACCTTTAACTATAAGTAATACTTAATCAGAGATTTACATTCTTAGCCAAGATGCATGAAATAAAGGCAATTTATACATCAATAAAATATTGAGAAAAACAAATAATAAGTTCAGAGAAATACCAATACGAATTTTATCACTATATATATCATACAAACAAAGACATCTGACCATATAATGATCACTTCACCTCGCCAACCAAACAATCAATGTACAATGTCAGAAACAGACAAATGATCATCACCAGATATATTTCCGTTCCCGGTATATTTATATGGACATTAACCAGACTATAACTGGTAAAAAAATAAATCCTCATAAAAGACAGAGCTATTTGCTCAAAGAAATAAAGGTCTACAAACAGCTTATACTGACATCATTGATAGACAAGCCAAACAAAATTATACTTATGTTTCCTGCTACCAGCAAAAAAATATGTGTAAGTATATTTGTAGGTAAGGAAATTACTTTATTTTTCAAAACATTTTACTTATGGTTCAATGTACAATTTAATAGTACTTGAGCCAAAATAGCCATAAAATGTTTAAAGAAGGCAAAAAAAAAACAAATGTCTGTAAGAAGGGTAGCAGGAAACAGGCATAATTTGTTTTCCATATAAGTAACAAAGATGGAGCAACATAATTGGAGTTTTCTTGGCTTAGCCCTTTCTTATCATTGATCTGATTTCAAATCATCCTGGAAATTGCACTTTTATAGCCATTATACTGGGATTAGAAAATAAAATTAAAACAATTAATCTAAAGACTCTTAAAATACAAATAACATGAAAAATACCACATCCCTAGACATTTTAAATCAAACCATTACAAGAAAATAAGTATCATACTTTCTGAAGTGTTAATATTGAGATTATATGGAGTTTCATTTAAACATTATCTAATTTTCAATAAAAATGCTTCGTTTGTTGCAGCTTGAAACAACTTGACCGGTTAAACTCTGAACAGTTGGGGCAAGTATGGAGGACACATCATTCAAGCTTGATAGTACAGTTCTGAATTTGATTCCGATTTAAGATTTGACACAGGATAAGAATTTGATGAGAATCAAAGTGACCCCTTTTAGGCCCCTTATTTATAAAAGATTCTTTTCACAGCCCTCAAAATCAATTTCAGCCTACTTTGAAGTTATGGCACTTTGTGTTACAATTTCAAGAGAGATCCATTCACTTTTTAGGTCAAATTATTGTCTGAATATATTGAAAATGCTTTTTTTTCTCATTGCGGTCATATAAAACTACAGGCTCCATGGAACTTAAATTCTTCACATGGAAAGACCAGAAACTTTAAGAATACGACTTTTTCAAAAAACATTTATTTGTAAGAATTAAGGGTTAGTTGAGGCAAATTCTTAATAAGTCTATATTAATTTATTTAGACTGAAGTCACTTTTTGTTTTGAGAAATGAACAAATAAACAGCAGGAAAAACATTTTTTTTCCAGTTACAGCAATCAGACATCTTGTAGCTGGTTACCATGGACTTGTCTTCACAGACAAACCAAAAATTATCACTACATTAAAGGTTTCAAAGAGACATAGAGCTATTACAGTTACATCAGGGGATATTATAATTGGTTTTATACTTTATGCTATTAGAACCTTCTTTATAGGCTAATGAGAATAGACAGTAAGATTGCATAACTAAAAACTTCAATTATTTCTACAAATTCATGTTATTTGTCTGAAAACCTTGCTTTGGGATAAACTATAAAACTGCTTTTAGTTGCTTGCTCAGCATCGCTTCATCTTTCATATGTTTAGCCAAAGTCCACAAAAAAAATTAAGCAAGATAAGACACCTTTTTGGCCTTTGTAATATATCTAGTATTTTGTTGAATGATTTCTGACTTTTGAAATCATCATTCATATCTTAATTGCAACAAAATGTCATTGCAAAAGGGATTTCTTTTCGATCTTCCAAAATCTTTTTCCTCCCTCTTGTAACATTCATTGAGAAACCAATTTGCACCCTGATGGAGACCTGAACAATTTGACATGTTGTTCTCAATACAATAAAATTAAAAATACTGAAGTGTTAACAAAAAGGGGGCATCAACTGAGGAAAAACCATGGGTAAAACACATTTGATAACACATAGCTGAAAAGGAAAAACAACAAGAAAGAGTAATTATTAAAATATACACAGAAACAAGCAACAAGAACCCCACAGAAATTGTGACTAACACGAGGAGCACAGAGATCTGAAACATGTAATACAGGCATTACGGCTAAAAGATCTAGGCTTAAGTTGTATAAAGGAAACAGTTTTAAAAGAACTCTGCTTGAGAAAATACTAGGAAACTAGCTCTAATGTCTTTATCAGAATTAAAATCCCCCAACCAATTTCTACCCAATTTTACATACACATACACAATGCAAATTTTTGGTTGTTCCCTATGGGGGACTCAAACTTGTACTGCTGTGACATCTATACCACCTGCACAAAGTCCAGTGTCCTAGACCACTTAGCTAGCTACACTATATAAAAATTTAGCCCTCGCTGGCCGGTTCATTCCTCCTTGTAGGTTTAATCTAGGGCTGTAACTTAGTACACGATGTATGGTAGTATGGGACAGTTCATCTAGGTGTTATTATGTAGGATAGAGGATCAAATTAACGATACCATATACATGGTTTAACGTCCAATCTATATTTCATGCAGTTCAGGATGAGAACAGAGCATCCAATCAAACAAACTCTGTTTTGTACTAGACTGACATGCTGAGTCAGATCTTTCTTGTACTAGCTCACAGAAGCAACAGCCCATAGGCTGGCATGCCAGCTACCCAATTACCTGCCAATATTATCTTTGTATATTTTCACTTTAAATCATGCTGCACAACATATTTTAAGAAGAAGTAGAAACAATGAAGTTTCTAACAAGGGTAAGTCTATAGACAAAACCAAATGCCAAAAAAAAACATTAAAAGGCAAAAAGATAACAAAGTGCAAGACATACTTTTCAAAGAAAAACAAACAACCAAAAAAAACAAAAACCTTATAAAAAAATACAAAGCAGAAAATCAAACTCAAAACTGGGTATGAACTCAATGACCTCCACATAAAACACAAAATTATGGTCAACAAACATAGGTGAACTTACTGGAAAACAGTGGAAGTAAAACTGTAGCAAATTCTTTCCACTTCCCAATAATTCCCAGTTCTAATATTTTTTTTTACATAAGTTCTGCTGCATAAAAAAATTCAAACATATTTCACTGTAAATGACAAAAATAGCATTTTGTAAAGTAAAGGCAAAATGAAGGATTAATTGTCCCTGATCCTCAATCAAGAAATATAAGAATTCATTGAACCAGGGAAAAAAGCTATCAAGTTATATTTTTACTTAAAAAAAAGGAAGAAATCAATTTAGTGTTGCAAAACATGAAAAAATAGACATAGTTGCCTTTGTGAATTTTAAATGTGTAATAAACAGACAATAAAAAGCTTGTGCTAAATTTAATTGTAAATTGTTGATGCAATTAAAAGGAGACTTTTAAGACAATCTTAGGACTGGAGGTCTAAATAATTTTAATATCATACTAAAGCAATATTTAGTAGTGATTCATAAAACTACCAGTACATGAATCCAATTTTAAATGAATAACATATAGTTACTGCAAGAAAAATAATTAATTTGAGAGGACAGAGTTTGTCTTAAATTCTTTTGATTAAATGAACCTATGGTACTGGGATAAAATTTAGCTATTGCCCAAGTAGCCTATGGCTACTAGATTTTGAGCTGGGCTACCAAACTTTTGGGTAAAATTTAGTTGAACATTTAGAAAACATTAAACAAAAATATGGTCTGGGCTACCAGCTTGTATTTTATTTTCACTCCTGCCAACCATGTTTCATGTGGTTTGGTTGAGTTCAGTTTCTGAAGAGTTGCAGTGATAAGCTACCTCAGTTTCATATTCTGGGAAATTTCTATGTTGAAATGATCCTCTATTAAGTTCATCACATTTATAACAACATATAATGTCCTAACCACCTACATAGGGTCATTAAATGTGGTTCCCAAGGAGTTATAATCTGCTTCAGTGACATATTTTATAAAAATTCAAAGACCTTATAGGAATTCCTTCCACATAATTCAGTTGATTACAAATTCCTCCTCCTAACCAGAACAATACAACCTAACTACCTATATCATGCAATTCTGTTCAACTATTTCTGAGAAGTTGAGCTTACAATCTTAAAACTAATTTTTAATTCAGTTTACACTGAATGCTTACTTGAACAAAGAAATCATTTTTAATTCAGTTTACACTGAATGCTTACTTGAACAAAGAAATCCTTTTTAATTCAGTTTACACTGAATGCTTACTTGAACAAAGAAATCATTTTTAATTCAGTTTACATTGAATGCTTACTTGAACAAAGAAATAGGTCAAATTGCATTAGCATTTACTCAAAATTCCATCCAAAATACACTAATAGAGCCTTATGAATTTGGTTTAAGTAAAGTGCAGGGACTGAATTTTACTGGAAATACTCGCTAAATGCGAGTGGAATTTCAATTTAGCGAGTTGAAGCTACATCATGCCGGCAAATTTTAGCCAGTGTTTTTTTTTTTATTGCCAAGTTTCACTTTTGAGTGTCAGGATCATTAGAATGCTTGATATGAGGGTTATTTCTCCTGCCTTAAAGCGTTTTACTGACTGCAGTAACACATAAGAATGGCCTTGAAAGGTCAATATTTATTATGCCGGCATGAGTCGACAAATTACGGCTTTTTTTAATAATTAAAGCACAGAAACTTTCAGAAGTAGACTTAGATCATGCAGATAGTGGCACCACAAGCCAGCCGGACAATAACAACAACATTGTCATTAATCAAGCTTTGGCTGCTTCTTTAAAGACGTCAGGAAATGGGGGAAGGAATTTCAAATCGTTTAATGAGAATTGACATGAGTGGGAAGGCACTGGACAGTTTCAAGTCAAGGCCATTTGTTACATGCTGACAGTATAATGAACAGAAAACGAAGTTTGTTTGTTTTGTTTGTTGGGGTTTAACGTCCGAGCAGAAAACAAAGAGGCCAAATACTGTCCCTTATAGCCCTAACCAATAGTTGTTTGTTGTGTTATACTGCCCCTTATGGCCCTAACCAATAGTTGTTTGTTGTGTTATACTGCCCCTTATGGCCCTAACCAATAGTTGTTTGTTGTGTTATACTGCCCCTTATGGCCCTAACCAATAGTTGTTTGTTGTGTTATACTGTCCCTTATGGCCCTAACCAATAGTTGTTTGTTGTGTTATACTGCCCCTTATGGCCCTAACCAATAGTTGTTTGTTGTGTTATACTGCCCCTTATGGCCCTAACCAATAGTTGTTTGTTGTGTTATACTGTTCCTTATGGCCCTAACCAATAGTTGTGTTATACTGCCCCTTATGGCCCTAACCAATAGTTGTTTGTTGTGTTATACTGCCCCTTATGGCCCTAACCAATAGTTGTTTGTTGTGTTATACTGTTCCTTATGGCCCTAACCAATAGTTGTTTGTTGTGTTATACTGCCCCTTATGGCCCTAACCAATAGACCTTCAATGTATTTTGATTGTATTTCAGCTGTTTGAATTGTTTTATATTACTACATATTAAAAAATTTAGCAAGTGACAATTTATTTTAGCAAGTAGAAAAAAATCAGCATTTGCTTTTTTTAGCAAGTGATAAAAAATGGAAATATCAATCCCTGAAGTGAAATTGTGCTTAATGCCCTCTGTTCCAAGCTTGTCATCCTCTATAATAATTATCAAGCTAGATAACTGCAGATAACAATGGCAGATTCAGGTTGGGGGAATGCAGAAATTTGGAATCTCATTTGTTTGTTTTGTTAACTTAGTACAAAATTTGGGCAAATATGAGTAAAGACATCCTGGAACCATGGCCAATATCCCTTTTCATAGTTTTTTTTTATTGCAATCCTGCATCTTTTATAAACTCAGATATCTTCCCCAGAGTTTACAAAGAGAAAGATCTTTCCTATCAATTGGCATTGTCTTTCATAACAGCTCAATAAAAACAAGATTACCGGACAACATCCTTAGTACAGCTTGTTGTTGTCCATGCCTGAATCTTTCATAACCAAACTTTTTCAATCCTTTCTTCACAGAACTGGGAATATCTGGAAATATATTAACACTTTCATATAATAAATAGGGTATAACATACAGAAATTAAAAAATCAACATCAGTACATTACATAATATACATACATTTTTATTACAAAGTTTTACATTGTAAATGATGATAAAAGAATATAAAAATTGGAGATGTGTTATGATTACCAATGATATCCACAAACTGAAAGTGAAGCAACAAGCAATTAAACTTCTACATGTCACCACATGGTCTTCAATAATGGACTTAATCCACACCACAAGCAAGCTGTAAAGGGCCACAAAATAAATGAAGTGAATCTATTCAAAAAAGATGAAAATTGACATAAACTATAGAAAAAAACATATCACAAATAACAAGGAACATAAAAAACAACACTAACCACTGGACTGCAGGTTAATGGCTTCATACAGGCATATAAAGTATGTGGCACGGTGTTTGTAAGCCCTAAAACCTCCACCTAACAGTTGTGGGAAAATACAACAATAAAACAAACTATAAGATTCTGTTGACTTTGGATTGATCTCTTGAGATTGATACAGAATACAAACAATTTAACAAATAGGACAAAAGACAACAAACTATATCTACCTCAAAAGAGTACTCCATGTTTCTGTAAGCTAGTTCAAAATCCAAAAGCAAATGATAAGCACACCTTTTCAGTGTTCTAGGATTCCTATTTCCTGTTACCCGGGTCAAGTGAAATTTGGGTCAGGGAAAGTTAGGTACTTAGTTACACTTTCCCGTGGCCAGTTGAAAACTTCATATGCTGTAAGGATTTTTTTTGTTAGGAAAGCAGTCACTGACTGTGGGAAAGTTGATTTTATATGGATTTTTCCCAAGGAAAGCTCAATTTCTAAAAAATCCTAGAACACTGCTTTTTATGTCAATGTTTGACTCCAACTACATACTCTTTCTTAACTATTTTTTTGGTGAATCTCATTTTTACTGCATTGTTTAACATAAAACATAAACAATTTTTTAAAAAATGCCAGAAACTTATTTGGATTTTTACCCTTGGCCTACAATAAAATCTGTCATAGCAGTGTATTCAGCAATAACAAGTCTTAGCGACTACCTGTATTCAGCAATAACCTATCTTAAAAGACTATGACTGTAGGATTCCTATGTAATTAATTCTACGTAAAATTAATCTGTACATAAAAAACACCTGTCTAATGTGACCATAATTTGGCAATTCCTTGGAAGAGTATTTAAGGTAGGTTTGACTGTATGTTTTAAAATGTTAAGTTTTTGTAAGAATCATGGAAAACATGAAAAATCAGAAACATGCATGTCAAAACCCCAAGGTTCTGACAATAATATTTCACTACAGGATGATTTCTCTATTTGAAAAGACCATTATTTGATCTCTGCATCACTCGATTTGCTCAGAATTTTTTCAACAGAATATTAGAGAAATTAGATTTTTGACAGAGTTATCTGTCCTTGAAATGTCAATTTTCAGTGCATTTCAATGAAATTATTACTCAATTTACCAAAATGATATAAAAAATCTATTCCTGAATTCTAATGATGCAAATAGTTAAATTAAAAAAATTGTGTTTTTTTTCCATACCGTGTTTCACCCACTGTCTGATTTGCCCTTAATAATTTCTCAGGTAGTTGAAATAAATAAATATTTTCTATTATTTTCAGTCTGAAAAGGGTAGGAACAGTTTGGATCAGACATACGGGCACCAAGGTGGGTTCTTTCTTAAAGTACCAGTGAAATCAATTAATTTGAATGCAAAAAAATAACAGGGTAATCATAATCATTTCTAGGGCCGACTATATTTAATGTCTTGATTCTCAGACTCTCCTTTGTCACTTTAGAGAGTATCCAACCATTCTTGGTTTTTATTTTTTTTCAGGACTTTCCTGTGACAATAAATGACTAAACAGAAATACCTCCCTTCCTTGTTTCTTGCAATGAAAACTATAGCCTGAGAACAAAGATGTTACCTTGAATGACCTAATGGCATTAGTATTTGACCTTGGAATACAAAAATAACCTGACATTAAGATTTTTCTAAGAACAAAGTAATACTGTACATGGTCTTTGATGTAACTTGGTCAGGGATCAAACCCAAGACCTCCAATACTGGAGGCAAACACTGGCTACCCTGAGACTGCATATGAGGTGTGGTTAGGACCAAATGTGTGTATTAATTACAATCAAACTCCATTGAAGGTTGTGGATTTAGAGACACACCAAAGGATGGACAATAAGTTTATTTCATCCTTTTGTAGCTTTGGTGATGAAGAGTGGAAATACCATAAGAAGAATATTTGCACAGAATATTACCATTATGGTCAAAGGGAGGTAATTTCTAACAATAAAGATAAAATTTTGCACTACCTTGTACATTTTGTATTATGTTAATGTATTAGGGAAACCTTTCAAAAATATGCCACATTTTTCCTATATTAAAACACGATCTAAATTTATGAAAGGAGAAGTAAATAAACTATGTGACTAAAATAATGATTATCACGTCTACACGTGATGTGAAAATTAACAAAAATCAGCATCCTTCAAACTTAGGATCGTCATCTACATACTAAAAGGACCTTTAATAAAAAAAATAAAAAAATAAAAAAAATTCTGCTCATTTGAATTTCAACTAAATATCTAAAAACAAGAAAGACATGAGAATTTCAAAAACTGTCAGCAAACTCAAAAAAAAAAAAAAAAAATAACGCATCACTAGGAGAATCTTAAGTTGGGTTATCTCCTATTTTACAGGAAATAATATTTTTCTTCATGCAAACCTAGACACAATTCCAAACATTCTATAAAGTTCCATTAACATCTATTGAGCAGTTTAGGAGAATTTACATCGAAACCTTTCTGCATGTTTTCTTTTCTTACATCTTCCATTTAATTTTGGAATAGCCAAATTTACTGGCATAACTTAGGATCTAATTAATAGGTCAGCTAGCATTATTTTCATCTCAATCCCCACTAAATGTCACTAGTAAAAGGCTATGTTAAGCTTATACTTGCCCATAATATTTATTACACAGAAAGACCCTGGTTGCTTTGATAGAACCATTTGACCTTGAAAACTTCAGAATAAACACTGCTGTAATTTTTTTTTTTTAAATTTGAATAAAAATAATGTATGAATAAATAATAAAAACCTGATGAAGAGTATTCCTCTTCAGTTAGGAAGGGCTCCATTGGAGGTGGAGCCTCTATAGCCTCTCGAATGTTCCTCACAACACCAGCCTCTATATCTAAATCATCAAAATCCTCCTCTTCCTCTTTTGCTGAAAGAAACAAGCCCTTTAAATTAGTATATTAAGAACTATGACACATGTTGTTCATATACATTATAAAATGAGGTTAAAGTGCTATTCATTAACTTTTCATTGATTGATTTATTATTGTTGAACATCATATGGTAGATATTTCAGAACAAGAACAAATGACCAATCAAGCAGACCCTGCTATATACTAGTCAGACATCTTTATTGTGCTAGCTCACAGAAGAAACAGTCCACAGGCAGGCATGCCACTCCAGTCCGGTACATTATTCTGACCCCAAGCTAAACAGTTATCAACTTTTGATAAACTAGAAAAAAATAAGGCAAAGCTGACAAAAAACTTGGAAAAATATATACATATATTAGCCACTTCAATCAAGACCTTAGGAAACCTTCCCACATTGTTGAAACACATATATATATATCTGAAAACCCACCAGTACATGTATTAAGAAAAATTCCAGAAAACATGTGTTAGGCTGAGATCAGCTGATGGAAACCTATACCGGTAGGCATAGGCACTATGCATGGCAGGCCCAAAACTAGACGAGAGGAACAAAATTAAGTTATTCTATAACTGAGCTGAATATCTACTAACATTAAAAAAACAATGTTCAGGAAAACTAAATGCAATGTACAATTAGGAAAAGCTAGCACTAATGATTTAACCTTGTAAAATCTCAATTTCCAAAACTTGTTTTATTCTACTAAACAAATGTATTTAATAAAAAATACATTAATTGAACATTAGCTTTACAATCAACATACATAAATTACAATATTTATACTTGTATATGTAAAAATAACTGCCCTATGGATGTTTGTATAATGAGAATATGTGTCAAAGAGACAACACCCCACTGGGATGAAAATGTCAGCCAAGGGCTACCCACTGGTCTTCAATGAATGACGAAGGAGACCCTAATATCACAGTGCAGACTGCAGCTGGCCCAAGAAAATTATTATACACAGGCACAGCGAAACAGCTGCCCCTATATACTCGTGTAAAATAAAAAAAAATAAAATAAAGATAAAAACAAAACAAGACATACAGAGGCCGGAAATTCCTGACTTGGGACTGGCGCAATAAAATGCAGCAACGTTAAAGTACAATAGCGTGATCACAACCCTCCCCTTAAAAATAAATCTGGCCACTGAGGTAAAAATATTATACAATCAAACTCAACAGCACTACCTAGTAGAACATACTGGAAAATACCTTCATATGGCAGCAAATTGAGCCCTGCATAAACCTTGGAGGTCTATATGGACACATTATAAGTACTATACACATGCAGTACATCAGAAATAGACTATAGTTCTCACATATTAATTTAATGACAAAGATGAGCATTCTATTATGGACATTTACTCTGACATAACTTCATAAATTCAATATAAAGAATTGTTTTCAGGTACAAAAGGACGGATTTAAAGAAAAAATATTTTTATATGGTTTGAAAAAAAAAGTATGTGCATCCGGGTCTAAGAAATTAACTTTGTGTGGCCTAATTCCTGAGTTCAAAAACAACTAGCTTTAATACCTGGCTCTGTTGATAAATGTTCTATATCTTTTTGCTTTTTCATTTTTGTTTCCAATTTAACACCTTTAGCCATCATGGAGGCCTGTTTCAGAGTTGGGAAGTCTTCTTCCAAAACAGGTGGCTTGTCATCAATTTCCTCTTTGTTCTTCCCTCCACCTATTAAACACAAAATACAACTTCAAGCCATACTGATATCAAGAAGAAATCTACCAGTGATGGCTCACTAGTAATACCCAGGCTTTTCATCACGATATCAAAAGCATCAACGAAGTCATCGTTAAACAGGAAGTTGGTGTCTATTTTTCCTTTTCCAAAAATGAATCCTACCATATGGCATACCTACAGAAAGAATGTGTTAAAATTTCACCCCGTTGTGATGAGTAAATGCTACGAAAAGTGCGAGAAAAATTTCAAAAACATAAAGTAAAAAAAATTATAAACAAAGTCCTCAGTAAACAAGAAGTTGTTGTTGAATTTTTGGGAAAATGGATCCCACCAAATGGCATACCTAAATGTGTTAAATTTCAAGCCACTGTAATGAGTAGTTGCTGAGAAAAAGGTGTGATGAAAATTTCAACTTTCAAAATATGTCAAAAATAAACAAAGTCCTTGGTAAACAGGAAGTTGTCAATTTTTTCAAAAAATGTATCCCATTATATGGTATACCTACAGGTAAAATGTGTTAAAATTTCAAGATGCTGCAAGGAGTAGTTGCTGAGAAAACTGTGACAGAAAAGTGTTAAGAAAATATAGTCACACGTGAACAAGGGCTATCCTTTGAAGCAGGGAGTATAATCATGACATTCCTTAACATGCCATAGATCCAATAATATAAATAGAAACTACAAACATATGACCATTAATCTAGAAAGGACCCATCCATACAATATCTTAATCAACCATATATCCAGTCATTATGAAAATAGAAAACATGCTTAGAGCCTTCCACAAAATGATTGAGACCAGAACCCTTCATTCATAACAATGTTATTGCATACCTGTTAAACTTCCCACATTAAGGGGGGGACTTCCACAAAATTAATGAAAAAATTTAGAATATCACACTTAATTATAAAAGATTTGTGGGAGGATTTATTAAAAATTACTATATTTTCCATATAAAATACTAAATAATTGAATTTTTGCAAAATCATTTGCTTTGCATATAAATATCCCATATGAGACAGTGCCGATGGTGGAGAATCTCCCACATGAAGTGTACCAAAGGTTTACAGATATGCTAGGGTATCTTTCTTATTTCCTGTCTGGTTTCATTCATCCTTTTAAAAGGAGACAGATGATATGACACAATTAAAATGATTTAATTGGATTGGTAATTATAATTATGATTGGGACCTTCTCTCTTGGCAACATAGTTTATTTTTATATAAACTAACTTGGTACTGTGATATTGTTAACATTGATTGGTATGTAGTCTGCAATTCATATAATCGCAAACAAAGTAATGTTTTGATTAAGGCCAAAATCAAATTTGAATTTAAAGAGGAAACCATTTCACTGTTGATTTAAAGTAAAAACCAAGTTATGCTTGCATTACAAACTTTTGGACTATTTCCTTTTGTTCATTAACAGTTCAGTGGTTCAAAAAGTAAATTGTCCCAAAATAGGTTATAATTAATATCATGAAACAATCCTGAATTGACACATAACAATCCTAAAGAATGTCATCAAGTAGTATGCTTGTTCAAATGAAACCAAATACATGTAGTCTACAGAAAAAATGGTTGTGAACTTTGATTTTTCTGCAGAATTTACATAGAGCCTTTGCACTAATTAGTCTGTAATATATACATGTAGATCCAGAGAGTTCTGCCCTTATGTGAAATTTTGCTAATTAAGTGCAAAATTTACTAAAAATGAACAGTTGATAGCCTGGACTCCTCCCTCCCCTAATTCACCATCCCTATGTTCGACTCTTATACTGAGGTAAATATTGGTCAGTCTAAACACCGCAAAGACCGGTCTTAGTGCACTAAGACCATAAAAGTTGTTCTAAGATCAATAATATGATGTGTTTCTCAAATAAAAGTACCACTACTGAATTAGGTATCTAAAAATGCACATATTGCATCTAATTATATATAGAAATGGTCATTGAATAGTTAGATATTTAGTCATTTGTGCAAAGTTTTCTGTTTGTGGGGACAAAGACCACGGATACATAGCGACTTCATCTCTAGAACTTACTTCTGTTGGTAAACACACAGATGACAGACACAAACTGATGTCAATGTATTTATGATATAGATGACAATATATTGTCAAATTTTCCCTGTGTAATAAATTTCTAAATTTCACATGTGAAATAAAGCCTGAAGATCCGCTATCGGATTTTCTTCGGCCAAAATACTGATGAATTCAAAATTTATTTGAAAATTGCTATAAACTGTTGAGAAAACCTATAAGATAAATATGTAATCAATTGGTTATCGTAAGTGATCAAAGTATAATAATATCTTGAGATTTAACTGTTAATTCTAGGGGTTCTTCGGTACTTGTGATCATGTTTCCATTTTTTACTCTATCCAATTAAACATCATATATATATTTTTGGAAGAACTATGAAATTAAAGAAAAATCAGACAGAAACAACTTTTTTCAAATTTCCTTTAACCTCGTTCTAATGCATTTCAATAACAAGAACATGTCGTTTCTTCAAGTAAAAACATGTATTAAAATCACTTGTCAGCGTGGAAAAAACGATACCTTTTTACGATTTTAAAGTACATGAAATAATAAATTATTGATGGTTGTCTCATAAAGTTTAAATAGTAGTAAATGAAAATATAGTTACTGTTGGATATCCTTATGGCTGATTTTAAATAGTAACAAGCGAATTCTCATATATATTGATGTTGTTTTTTATTTCAAATTGACAAAAATGCATGCATTTACTTTTATTGCTCAAGATGAATAAATTTTCAAGGGATTTCATTTTTCATATCATTTCCTGTTTCAACTCAATTTGTACTCTTACGATTTTAAATTACATGGAATATTTAATGAACAAATTATCTACAATTGAATACTAAAAGAAAACCTAGGCACTACCAGATGTCTGCACGTCTGATTTTAAATGTTTTAAAACAATGTTCAAATAAAAATATCCATACCCTACTGTAGACATCAAAGAGTCCATGTCAGGGTCTTTTACCCACGTAATGGCTGATGTGCTGGAAAGACTTTGCACAAAAGAAGTCTAAAAATCTGACAATGTAATTACTTTTTTATAATTAACTCAGAGCGTTACATGCAGTTTTACATGTCCTTTCCACTGGTAGTACTTTTACTTGTGAAAAGTGTCTTTTTATTGGTCTTAGCGCAACTTTTATGGTCTTAGTGCACTAAGACTGGTCTTTGCGGTGTTTAGACGGACCCGGTAAATAGTCTTAAAATAAAAAGGTACTATTTTTAAAAAACGATAGCTGACGCAGTAAAAATTTGTTCTTTTTACTTATAAATTTAATCAGGAAATAACACAATGCACACAATTTCAATTTCCTTTTTCGAACCCCACTAAGTTATCAGTATTTGGCTAATCCGGAAACAGAATTTTGATCAGCTGACTTGCGTTTCCATGGAAGAGCGTCTTTAAGGTCAAAGGGTAAAAAGTGAAACTATACCGACTGCGTCGGAAAAAAGAATATGGGGGTAGATAGGTCAGAGAATATATCTGGACTATTCGACGATGCACACATGTATCCAGGGACATATAATTGTGTTCTCTTGCAGCTTGATACAAGTGGACTTGCATACTAGTAGTATACAGGGAGTAAATAGTGTTATTTTCCTATTTTCTATGTCTGGTTTCTGGGAATGAATAAATTATTACTACCTTGAAATTGGGTTCGACTTCGGGATCGCTAAAACTCAACGGCGGATTTGGGATTTCAGGTTGGAGAGGAGGGGTTAGTATGAAGAGTTCCAAAACAATTGGGAAAGAGATTACTGAAAAAGAAGATTTCTTGCAACAAAAATACCTAATTTTATGGGGCGTAAGCCCGGTACGCCCCATAAAATCCTTTCTTGGATTTGCGCGATGAAATATGAAATAGCGGATATAGGGCTGCTAACAATATCAAGGATTTTTTTTTTTCTTGGTGATCTCTGAGAATATTTAGTTACTTTTCTGTATTTGATAATACGCTGGTGCATTTGTTGCATTTTACCATATTTGATTTTTTTTCTTTTGCTAGTATATAGTGTGGAGTTTTGCTTAATGTCATATATATTATTGACTAACTAGTCCAATATACTAGGCCAATATGGACTTCAACCAGTCCAGCATGATGTATTGTATGAGGACGGCTTAATCACGAATTTGAAGGCTATTTTTTATTTTGTATTATATCGTCAGTTTTAATCATATTTGTTTTTTTTTTTTTTTTTAAATTTTATTTGTTTTTCATAGTCAGGATTTTACAAAATCTCCTACACCACCACCTGACTATTATAGGCTGTTTTGGGGTATTTAAACAAAAAAAAAGCAGGACTGACTATCACTTTTAGTGTAAATCTAATTAATCATATTTAGTTAATATTCAAACTTTAGTCAATAAAACTCATTATTCTTTGAATGTACTAAAACCTAATCTACATTTAATTCAGGAATTCTACAAGTATTCATCCGCTTAAAATTATGCATATATTGTGCACGTGAAAAGGGTGTCATCGGGGACCTGACCCAGAGATTCCTTAATGGGAGGTGATCTTTCGAAGAGGTTCAAACTTTTTTTATATTACAAGAAGATTAGCTTTTTAAAAGGCCATTCATTCAGACGATTTTGAAACAAAAAATATTTGTCTCATTTTCCTATACAAGATTGGCAAAGTTATATGATTTTTATACATTCTATAGATTTTTGCATGCACATGTTATGGCTGCAAGTCGTTTCTAATGATATTATTAATTCGGTATTTACCTACTACATTACATGTCACTGTAGTATCATAGACATATAATTACAGGTCTATGGTTGTGCGGTACAAAAGAAAACTAATATTCAACTAAACACCAAAACTGAGATACGGAAAATGCCGGAAATCTGGATGACTTAAAATTACAGTTTAACTTCTGACATTAGCTTTACAAACATATTCTCAAACAAATATTACATGTTTACTTAAAAATTATTTTGTATACATGTACCTACAGGTACCGCAATACTTTTTCAACTTTTAGGACTGTATCAGAGACTGTATATGCATGTAATATCATAGCTTTACTACTTGAGGTCCTAACTCCACGGTCAATACATGCATGTACATTGTACATGAATATATTCTCAAGCGAATACTATCTAATAACTTTTAAATCATTTTCTCAATAAAAGGGGAAACTAGATGAGTACACGAAAAATTGAATGGGATAGAAGGATAATAGGGTTAACAAATTTTGATTGCCAGTGACAATTTTTTGTTATGATTTATAATTTGAATTTTCCGCGCTATGGGCGCCACCATGATCGGTTGAGCTATGATGCCACGAAGTCGGTTTGTAAAGTGAAAGTAAATAGGTAATTGATTACAATGTCCCCAGAAATTGCAACTTTTTTGGGGCTTTTCCTCCAATAATTTCAACCCAAAATAAACAGAAGAAGAAATTAAGGCACAACATGTAAGCAAAGGTCAGACAACTTTGACGAACAACAGGATTTGCAGCTAGAAGACTAGAGTCTGTATGAGGAAAATCTAACAGCTACTTCAGAGGAATGTTCATGTAATGTGTTGCCATAAAAAAAACTTTTAGAATATTTCTCTTTTATCATTTGAGTAATCGTAACTTTGACAAGACAACACGTTTCAGTGATTAGATAACCATGATCGTAGAAATTTTTACGGGATATTATTTTTTTACATATTATTTGCAGTGCTTGTATCAATATCAAGCCGACTTAGTTACGACACGAGCCAATCTGAAGCTATTGGTAAAAATCAATAAAGTCTGCTTATAATCTTCCTTCAGATAGGAGAGTTCTGCAAGATTGCTATCTATATATACTTCAAAGATTTTGAACTTTCGAGCATTTCATAAAAGCGCATTTTGCCTTAAAGATTATTTATTATTGTTTGCGTGGGTATGATTTATCATAAGAGCCTGACTTAATGAAAAGGTGGTCTTTCCCTTTATTATTAAATGTCTGATTAAATGCAAAATGAGTTAAGACTGTAAAAAATGTCATTAAATGCAAAATAAGTTTAGTCAGTCAAAAAACGTCTGATTAAACGCAAATTGGGTTTAGTCAGTCCAAAAAACGTCAGATTAAACACAAAACACATTTAATCAGTCCAAAAATGTTTGATTAAACGCAAAATAAGTTCACTCAGTCCAAAAATGTCTGATTAAACGGAAATCAGGTTTAGTCAGTCCAAAAACGTCTGATTAAACACAAAATATGTTTAATCTGTCAAGATATGTCTGATTAAATGCAAAATAGTTTAGATAGTTGAAAAATGACTTATTCAGTCAAATTTTAACTTTAACAGTTACTACAAAAGACTGTACCAACATTATCAGTCTATCTCAGTCATTTTGACAGTCATCATCAGTTACATATTGACTATATCAATTAAAATATGACTGACTATGGTATGGACAGTCGTTTTTTTTGTACAGTAATGAAAGTTTCTTCAAAATTTGTCTTCTGATTCAATATGTAAACAACATGTCTCAATGCTAATAGAATAAAATATTTTCCCTACTTATAGCAAACAAACAATATTTTAAGGCTGGCCTTAAATATGGTGCAAAATTTTCTGAGGAATCACCCTTACAAAAATGAGTCTGACAGACAGATGGACAGGACAAAAACAATATGTCTCCCCAGCAAAGTGGTTGGGGGGACATAATAAATACTTACCTGAACACTTATTAGCCCAGTGTCCTTCTTGTCCACATTTAAAGCACTTGTTCTCATAACTTTGGCTACGAGCCTTCATTTTCTGTTTCCACTGGAACCTTCTCATCTGGGGACCAGTCATTTGTCTTTTACCCTTACGTTTGTATGTTTTTAGTTTCATGTTCAGTTTGACAAAATTGTCTGATGATGTTGAAGAAGCAGCTGGTTTACTCCTACAAGTACAAACTTTGGAAATATATACAGTCTCATTTAAGCATGGATTATTGGTCACAAGTCATTTGTATGAAGCAAGCTTAAGTTTGAATATGCCATTAAAAGTACAAACTAATATAAGTTCAAATATGATGTTGAATTTCCTTATTATTAAGAAAGATTTAATTCTTTGTACTTTTCTGTACATTGGAATTTCTATAAATTTTAATATGACATCTATTCAACTTTTTAGTCATATGGAATTTATTAACATAAAAACATGTTCTATTGATAGTATATTTGCTTTAAGTAGCACTCCAGCTAAGAATCATGCAAAACGAGATACATGGCTGGAAAGCCTACTTATCATTTTTTATACTTTAACATGCTTAAGTAAACAGAATAAATCATGTAGCTTTTCATGGAACCCTTGTTCTTAAGAGATAAAAATTACATAGAATGCACTGTAGAATTTAAAATTAAGGGAAGTAACTTTGTAAATGACACTAAAATACTATAGAAACTGTTGGATTTTCAATGCAAATTATCTCCTAAGAGCAGACAGATTGGAATGATGTTTTATTTATTTCATCAGATAGACCTGCAAAGCAAATTTATAATAAAAATAAAAATGTGTAGTCTTTTTTGGGGTGTATCACATTTTACAGAATTTGCATGATTCGTACAAAGACTGCTGCTTTATGCAATACCTTGATGGTGCCTTGGGTCGTCTTAAACCATCTGCGGCTTCATCTGTTTTTCCTTCATTGTCATCCTACACAAATAAAAAGTTTCTGAAGAATTCTTAAATAGCACATGAATAGGCTGGAGATCTATTTTCAACATATCCATATTTACATTGACACCAGTGTAAACAAACCACTTTTAGATTTTAAAATTGATTTGGTTTAGGCTGGTGTTTGATTTAACCAGATTAAAAATTGCTTTTTAAATTGGTACAAGGAAACTCTGAAAAATATCTGATTTAGACAGTTTTTTTAAATATTATTCAGTGTTTGGTTTATACAGTTTTTTTAATGATTATTTGGATGATTATTTTGGGTTTGGTTTATAGAGTTGGATGATTATTCAGGTTTTTTGGATAATTCAGGGTTTGGTTTAGACAGGTTTCTTAGGATGACTATTCAGAGTCTTGTTTATACAGTTTTTTTAATGATTATTTAATTTTTGGATTATTCAGGGTTTGGTTTATACAGCTTTTTGGATGATTATTCAGTGGTTGGTTTATACAGTTTTTTAAATGATTATTCAGGTTTTTGGATTATTCAGGGTTTTGTTTAAACAGTTTTATTGGATGATTATTCAGTGTTTGGTTTATACAGTTTTTAGGACGATTATTCAGTGTTTGGTTTATACAGTTTTTTGGATGATTATTCAGGGTTTGGTTTAAACAGTGATTTGGATGATTATTCAGTGTTTGGTTTATACAATTTTTTTAATGATTATTCAGGGTTTTGTTTACACAGCTTTTTTGGATGATTATTCAGTGTTTGGTTTATACACTTTTTTGGATGATTATTCAGGGTTTGGTTTATACAGTTTTTTAATGAGTATTCAGGTTTTTGGATTATTCAGGGTTTGGTTTAGACAGTTTTTTTTAATGATTATTTTGGGTTTGGTTTATACATATTTGGATGATTATTCAGGTTTTTGGATAATTCAGGGTTTGGTTTAGATAGGTTTTTTGGATGATTATTTTGGGTTTGGTTTATACAGTTTTTTTTATAATTCTTCAGGATGTAATTTTGAGAGGTTTCACCGTATCTTTTTTTATTTCCTGCTTTATAATGCATTGTTTTATAAAAGTTACTGTATATTAAGAAATTATTGCAATATGTTCAAGATGTAATGGGATGTATGATAATTACCTTTTAAAAGGGATACAAGGAGGTTAAAGCTCCTTCATTTCATTCTTAAGGCCTAGGGATACATATATCTTCGGTAGCACTTACACATTCCCCCATGTGTATTTATGATTTAAGATAAAATGTTATTAAATTTTTAGAAGAATCAAGTCTTTTAAAAATTGAAAGTCCTTTATGCTTCTGGAAATATTTTCCCAGAATCTCCAGCTGAAACTGTAGTTTAAGAAGACTTGTTTGACAATTTGAACAATACGTAAATCTAAAAATTAACACGAATGCTTGGTGTAGCCATATGTTTCCCATGCCCCAACCAAAAATTGACCAGCAAAAGTCCCAAAACTCCTGCAAAATTTGTAGAATTAAAATTGCGATGATAATCTTTATATGGTGACTAACAATCTTACAAAATTTGAACAAAATCCCTTAAGTGAGGGATGCCAACATTAAGTATGACAGACAGATGCACAGACACAGGGATGATCAGACAGACACCAGTATTTTATGTCCCCTTCAGTGATGCATCAGGGAAAAAGGAAATACAAAATTTTTCCAGTGAAAAAGGCGCACAGGTCTTTAAGGCGCAAGGCTGATTTTTTACAGTATGTTATACATGTAATTCCTTACCATTTCATCATTTTCCACCACTTTAATTTTTCTCTTCTTACTTGGACCCTCATTACTTTTCTCTGCAGCTTTCCTTTTCCCATGTTTAGGTAAAATAGGTACGTTATCAGTTTCATGATAATTATACACTTCATTATTGCTAATACTTTCAGCCTGATCTTCCTTGTCAGTCTTCTTCACTTTTGATACATTGCCTTTGACAGTTTGTCTTTGCCTAGTTATTTCTGTATCTATCTTTGTTTTGTTCTCAGATTCAGAATTAAAACTTGTATCCATTGCTTCTTCTGAGTCTTTAAAATGTTTTTGTTGTCTTCTACTTGGCTTAATTTCATATTGAGATTCATGGTAAATTAAGTCAGTGTGACACCCTGATTGAAAGGAAGGTTGACCTTGAGTCGTCATTCCTGATGAAAATTTGTCTGATTCGTCTGCAAAAGGTTTTAAATTATCCACTTCGTCCCAGTCATTTGGTGGATATCTTTTATTATTTGACACTGCTTCATGATTAAGGTCGTATTCAATGTCACAAGGACTCTTTGAAAAGATAGGTAACTTTGGCTTTTGCCTGACCTTGAACTTGTCTGGCAAAATGACCTTTTCTGGATCATCTTCAACTGGCACTTGTTTTTTAATTGCCAAAGAAGCTGCTTTTTCAAACAGTTCATTTTTTATTTTGAAATTTTCTGTCGTGTTTGAATAATCATATATGTCTGACTTAACACCATCTTCTTGTACATTAGATGAAGAATTGATTTTATTTGCCACTAATGGAGCAGAACGCCTAAATGCTGGCTTTGTATTTCCAATTTTCTTTGACACATCAAAAAGTTTGCTACTAAGCTTTTGTAAATAATTACAAGAATTCTTCCCACCAGAGTCTGATTTAGATTCATGTTCCTTTCCACCTTTCTTCCTGTCTAACTGTCTTCCCCATACAGGGATATCATCTGGTGATGTTAGTTCCTCAGCTTGACTCCTATCTGTTGGAGATTTGTCTTTGTTTTCTAATTTTGGACTCGGATTATTAGTATTTTCTTTGAGTGTTTCACAATTTTCATCTTGGTCTCTACTTGATGATTTGTTATCAATTCTTTCCTACAAAGAAAACATACATATGTACATGTAAAGATTTGGAAGTCACTTTTAGCTAAAGGTTGCCCATTTTCATTGGCCAGGGATAAACACTAAGAGTAGTCTGGAAGACCTGCGTCACTCTAATTTTGGAGAGGGTTACTTGAAATATTTCATGGTAGTCCATTGGGCTATCTAAATTTTGCCTCATTTTTCCTGAGATAAGATCTAAGAACTGAACCATCATTTTCATCTAAGAACTACCTGTTTTACCTCTGAAGTAGTCCTGTTGACAACCAAACAAATTAAGTTAGTGTCAAACCCTACAAATTGGCCAATTTCAAGTTATTTTTATCTTCCCAATGAATTAAATTATTTGTGTCCCATGTTTACTCTGATAAAATTAATAATAATAGGATAATTAATTAGAAGGAGCGAATAACCAAAATATGATCACGAGTGCCAAAGAACGCATAGATTTAACGAATGTGCAGAACTTGTTCCGGGCACGAGTTAAATCTTACTGCGTTTTCGGCATGAGTGATCATATTTTGGTTATTCACGATAATCAATTGATTATCCTATTTATCATATAGATTTCCTCGATTATTCGTTGCTATTTCCTACATAAATTTTAAATTTTGTGAACGGCAGATTGGTTTCAAAGTTGTGACATTTTGGCAGGAGAAAGTCCAAGAGTGAACTTACCAAATTTATTTCACAGTGTGAATTATTGAAATTTATTTCACTGGGAACATTTGATAAAACACTGCTAAGTATATAATAAATAGATTTAATGAATATATATCACTTAATTATTTGATACCCTTTCATTTTCTTAAAATGCTATTCCGGTCACTTTATTCTTACTAGAGCTAAGGGTCTCATGATAGTTTTATATTAGAAAACATACCTGAATTTTTCTTTTCAGCCTATTATAATCTTTGTAAGTATCTGTAAATAGAAAGATATATATACTGCAAACAAACTTATTTTTAGAATATATATACAGTCCCTGAACAAATCCACGCAATTATTGGATGGATACCATATAAAATTTACCTTGAATTTAAGATATTAAATCCACATATTTTATTTTGTTAAAAATAAAATAAATGTAAAACAAAAGTAATTTATTGATGTTTAAATCTATTGCATTATGAAATATGTGTAAAAATTGACACACGAAACAATGAAATTCATAAAATATATTGACCGCTCTATGGTTGCATGATGTGATCACCAGTTTATTTGATTGGTTTGATGGATAGATGACTGATAGGAAACTGATCGGTGATCAGTGACTGATCATAATTGTAGCTGCACGGATCAGTTCTGGTACTGTACTGCAAACCAACTTATTTTTTAGGATAACTCTTTTTGTGTTTCATGATATCAATTGACCTTTGGCTTGACTTATTAATAGGAAAGTCATACGAGACTATAGGGAGAGCAGTTAGGACCCTGCGTAAAAATGAGGTCGGTAAAGTGTTGTTGTTTAAAGAGTAATCAAGGGAACCAAGGTTATAGCGGTAATCAAAAGAATGCAACCAAGGGACAAAGACCAGACATGGAAAACAGACATACACAACAAAGAACATAAAGTAACTAAAATCATACATACAAAGTAACGAAAGTAAATGAGCAACTCGAACTCCACTAAAAAGTGGGAGCATGGACCAGGTGCACTGGTAGGGTAAGCGTACTCAAGCGTAAAATCATGTATGTTGAATTGTTTTTATCATTGTTTAATTTAATACCTTAATGTAAAAGGTTCCTAATGCAATGACTGCATAACTCTTAATAGGTCAAACCAACATTTTACGGTATAGTTTAATGACCACAGTTCTATGAGCACCGAATCTAATTTTTACAAATTTAAATTCCCTAAATACATAGCTTTCCTGCCAAAATGAAAGATTTACAACTTTAATCAGCCTAAATTTCAGGGATTTCACGTTCACTAACTTCTGCAACATCATAGTTCAAAATGTTTCGCAAACATTTAGTACTGCACATTTCAAGAGATGTATGCTAAACTAAAAAGAGTAGTATCAAAATTACTGAACTGAAAGGCAAACACTTAAGGCAATAATCAAGAGGAATAGTCAAAAGAAGGAAAGTCCAGATAACAATAGACCAATGAACACAAAAATAAAAAAGGTTAGAAAGAACAGGAGTATTCCTGACCTGATTCAATCATTTCCATCCAAAACATTGGGTTGAACCAGTTTTTAACATACCGCTTCTATTAAGGTTAATTGTTTCAAGTATATTGCAACAAAAATAGGCAGCACAAAATTGCCATTGGCCATAAAAGAAATATTTCTATATTTACCTTGAATTTCAGTTGGTGCACATTCAATATCATCCTGAAAAACAAGATGGAACCATTTTAATTTTTAACATTTTTATAAATAAATGTACTGCTTTTTAAATTATACTTCATATTTTTTCCGCACATAGAAGTAGTTTTTTTTCATGAAATGGGCAGTTGAATATTTAGGTGCTTTTTGTTTGTAATTCATTGACTGAAATTAAGTGTTTGAATAGACAGTGGAACATTTGAATTTGGTATTTTACAAGGGCATGATGCCCACCACAAATATAGCAAAAATCAAAAACAGTCACACACTCCAAAATTTCCTGATATATGGTATGCCTATCTTATTCATTTGTAATACAAATTATCCAAAATTATACCCCAAAAAAGATAAATTAATTGCTAGTAATGTCATGGTTACCAATGGTTACCAAAGTGAGAAGCTTTCTGGTTGCTTTAGAGATTAAACCACAATATATATCATTACATAGAACCATACATTGATTACTTTATAACAAAATACCGTAAATTTCATGTCAAATATATTGACCATTTAGCTATTGAAGATGATGTTATTTAGAGTTCCATAATCTATGTGTGTACTCTATACATGTATGTACATTTACTATAAAGGGGAAAAGTTTCACAAGATGTTTTCATATTTTGTTTTTCAAAACCGAGTTACTAATTTTAGGGGTGTTTCCCTTACTCATTTCAGAGATTTTCAGATTGAGATATAACTCTAAATTTAAAATTTTGTGCTTTGTAATACCTCACAAAAATAGCAAAAGTACGCCGCTGTTCCATATATAAACAAAAAAGCTAACCTTCTTAGGCTTCCTTTTGTGTTCTTTGACAAAATCTGTCTCCCATTTCTTCAAAGTTATCTTTAACTTCTGTGCTTCATCATAATCTGTCATCCTGAAAGTAACTTTCACTAATCCTGGTGCACAACTGCGGTAACATTAGTCATCTCCACTGAAAAATAAATAAAGTCGAACCTGTATTCAGTGACTTTCCAAGGACAAAGTAAATTATGGTCACATGAGACAGGTGATCTAAGTATAAAGATAAATTGTATATTGAATGAAGTATGGGTATCATAACTACATTTAAAGGTCTTTTAAGACAGTGATGATTGCTAGATATACAAATGTAGTCACCAAGTTAGATTGGACTATAAAGAAAACATTTCAATTTTGCTTGTATGAGATTATATACATGACACATCTTTTCATTCTGAAATTCATCTGAATAAATTATAAAATAAAATATTTTGTAAGAGAAAGGTATATCAATGATATTATCACCAATGGTTATTCAATTAGTGATTACCGTTCTTATGCATTTATTAAAATAACCCATTAAACATCATTAAATGACAGTCATTAAAGTGGAAACCATATTTAACCCATTCGTAATTCCTTGAATTTGTGTCCTTTATATCTTATAGATTTTAAGTTATTATATCTTCATCGATATATTCCGTATCCTACTTTCACTTTATTCCCGCAATTTTCTATCAATATTTCTGGTTCCAACAAAAATGCATATCCTCGTTGATTGATTTGCAATGGGTTCAGTAGAAAAGTTTATTTTCTACTTTATAGAGGTGATTTCTTTTAAGTAGACTGTTTTCTAAATTATAAGTAAAAATAAACAAGAAAGTTCAAGCTTTATTGTAGTTTTTGAATATTAAATTCGACTCACCTTTTTTATTTAGCATAGCTTATACCATCTTTTCTATTCTTTCACAATATCATTTGTGATTGTAATAATCCGGAATAGTATATATTACCTAATCCGTTATCGGACTCTGAAATTACTCAACGTTTAAAAATGGCTGCGCCCACAAATTGAAAACGTGAGGTAAAGTTTCTTTTTCATTGACAAAAAGTACACAATTATCAACATTCAGGACCAAGATTTAGAGAAAAATATGAATGGGGCACAGCCGAGTATTGTACCTTTATATTATGCCTCAAAATAACTAAAGTTTACTATAC
Organism: Perna viridis; assembly: GCA_037379345.1. Taxonomy (NCBI): domain Eukaryota; kingdom Metazoa; phylum Mollusca; class Bivalvia; order Mytilida; family Mytilidae; genus Perna; species Perna viridis. The sequence continues at coordinate 27,335,514 of CM074515.1, forward strand.
TGACTACTGTCTATTAGTATTAGTCTGTAGCACTCTACAATGTAAACAGTCCGGATTTCCTCAATGCTAGCGGTTGTCTGGCAAGCTATGTTCTGTTTTCTGACTTGTTGCCATCCTAACCATGGTCCATGGTATGGAGGATAGGAATTCCAACCTCTTTCATTGTAGGAGGCCAACTCTCACACACTCCACATATGACTCAAGAAGTCATGTTAGTTCTACGCTGCTTGAGACGTTCACGTTTCCCATTTTAGTGTTCGTGCATTGTTTATCGTTTGTTTACACTTGGTTTTGCATTCGTGAAAACACACGATTAACACTTGATAGAAGCGTTCGTTTAAATGCACGTTAGGAGCGTTCATTTAAACACACGATAATCGTCTGAATATAGTTGAAAAATTGTTGCTCGGACGTTAAACCCCAACAATCAATCAGTCATTAAACACACGATATGAGCATTAGTCTATTTTTGTACTTTGATTATTTCCTTGATTTAACTGTTATTTTTACATTTTTTGCTATTATTAATTTATATATTTTCATTAATTTTATTTTCTATTTATTCTGTCTTCATTATATGTCAATATTATTTTTCATTTGAAACGGTTGTCGTGTAAAAATGACGGAAACTTACATAAAAATTAAATCTTTGAAATAAATATGATATGGGCATACTGAATAATGAATTTGGTATCAAACTAGGAAGGTCTGAAATGCATAACTTTAACTTGGAAGTTGTTACAAGTATTTGCACCACGAAATATCCAACTTTTTGTATGGCACATCGTTCTGACCTCAACTAAAAAATTTCTATATTCAAATAAAAAGGATGGTTTGAGGATCAGAAGTAATTCTGACTTCCCTCTACTACGATATTAATTTATACATTTACTGAAGGATTGTCCTTGAATACTGGTATAATCAGGATCCTATAATTAAAGAGATAAGAAACTTGTTAATTGATAATTTGTTTTCAATACTTCTTTTTAATTGTTCTAGTAAAAAGAAAAATGTGGTTTGAACATGAAACAAAGATATTGTAGCATTGGAAACTGAAAGTATTTTTCAATGTTCGAAATACTTTTTAGTAACATGTAGGATCATTTAGAGTCAAGTTGTCATTGTCAATTAAGTAAGTACAAGATCTCGTTCTCCGCCACATGTTAATGTGAGAATTCAGTTAGTTGCAGATCTCTTTAATTACAGGTATATGGTATAATATGCCATTTGGGGTTTCTTCCCAAACTGTTAACTATTTGACACAAAGTTTAACAAAGCTTTAAGTTTCCAACTAAACAGTCAATAAAAATGACTACCTGTCTTGCATTCTTTATTTTTTGTCTTGAAAGGAATATTTTTGGTTATATTTTTCAGAAACTGAGTGAAAATGGGAGAATTCAAAGTTCATCATGTGAGATTTTTCAACTTCCAGCCTCTAGCTATACATTGTATAGACTACAGTAAAGAATTGAATAGAATTGCTGTATCAAGGTACATACAATGTAACAATACTTATAGATTATTGTGATGTTTCAAGTATTGTGAAAAATTTGACTTTTGATTTAATTTGCATTAAGTAAAACAGAAATAGTCTCCATACTGCTTAACTAACAATCACATTTTTGCTACATATGTACATACACATGTTAAAATGAAGGGAGTGAATGTAATATCAGGTCCCATGAGAATATTATTGAACTTATGGTACTTATATATATTTTTCAATGAAATATGTCCTGCAAGATGACAGTAGAGTTGTTAATAAACAATTACATGTAAAATATGACATAAAAATTTCATCGCATTTATGACATGTATACATTAATTGATGACCTCCTGAATTGAAGTACATTAATAAAATAGTAGATGCATTTTAAACCTTAAGATTAGATTATGTTTACGGGCTTCCGCGATTATTAGATTTGCATGTTACAAAAACGAAACAATATTAAAGAAGTCATCATTGATGTCCAGACAGTTTACATGTATGATTATATCAACGTTATTAAGTTGTTCTTTATTAATTAAAGTAGCTGCATGAAAATTGAAGTTCAGTTTTGATCAGTTAGGATCATATTTCTATTTTCAGATCTGATGCTTCTATTGAAATCTGGAGTATAAAAGATCACTGGTATCAAGAAAAGGTACATTTATGTATCATTCATTATTAATGGATTTATGTGGGATTTAATAATAGTTGTTCAAATCTTAAAGCATTATTTACAAGTGAAGTTTTTTCTTTTTTGTTGAATTATAATGGTTTCCATCTGATGTCACCAAGTATTGTCTCGCTTATCAACTGTTTGTGCCTTAGGCCAGCTCAAATGAATTCCTTTGTTCTCATACCTGCTCCCTCATTTTTTCTAACTACATACAATGTACAATGTATTAAGCACACACACCTCTTCTGAAGGGAAGTATAAACAGATATAAAACAGAGTTTTTAACCTTAAATTTTGGCTTGGTAGGCCACAGTTTAATTTTTTGATAATCAAAAATGTATATTTTTTTAAATCTTAGTTTCAGTAGCCCAACCCAAATTTTAGGTGCCATTAGCAAGTAGGAACTTACTTTCAAGCCTGCAAAAAATGTATTCCTTTCTAATTCATTTAAATTTTTGTATATTTTTAAATAAAAATACATGAAAACAAAAAAGTTAATATTGAAAGACCTTGTTGACTATGGGTAATAGGCATGTACATTTCGGTTGACAAAACTGTAACAGGATACAACTCAATATTTAATTCTTAGATAAGATTTTTCATATTTTGAACAAATTTTTCAGATAATCCCAGGCAGTGATTCAAGATCAGTTGAGGCCATATGTTGGCAGGGGTCGAGGTTATTTTCAGCTGGATTAGATGGCTTTGTTACAGAGTATGATACAAAGAGGTTAAAACCTAAGGTAATGCCAAAAATTAATACCCTTGTTTTCTGTTACCAGCGTAAAAAAATAGAGTAGGTAAGTAGGAAGGGAAATCATTAATCTTTCAGAAACATTTTACATTGAGGTAATGGGGAAACGATCTACACTGTAACAGTACTTGGGCAAAAATGGTTAGGGTAGGCATGAAAAACTGGGGTACAATGTATGTAGGGTGGATGGAAACATAGATATTAATTTTTTGGCCTAAGGAGCACAACTAAGATTTAAGCTGGTAGTGATGGCATTTTGAATGATTCATGTTTTGTAATTTTTGGCCAGAAGAAATTTGTGATCTTCCATTGATTCTATTACCAACTACTAATTTATCATACAAAACAAATTGTAACAAACTTTTATGTGGTGATTGAAACAGGAAATCAAATACATGTGTCTGTTAAAATATTGTGTAGAGTGTGGTATATATGTAAGACTCAGAACCGCGATGGGACACGAAGGTACAATGGTTGCACGGAAGTGCGATGGTAGCACACCGAAGTACGTTAATGATCACGCTGAACTGCAATGGTTAGACATGATTGTTGACTGCCAATAGCAACGTGAAAATGTGTTGGCCACTACAAGGAGGTGCGGGTTTTTTTTGTGCTTCGCTAAAATGTTTTGACTATCATGTAGATTTTTTTCTGTTGAAACCGTAAATATATGATTATCGTAAAATTCGACTGATATAATATTGGTATACATGTAATCAGAAAAAATCTTTGCTTTCATTTCGTTCATACTTCCAACTACTGAGGAAATTATAAAAACAAAATTAAGAATTTTACTTCATTTTTTTTCCTTCACCCAGTAGAAATTTGATAAAAAAACTGGTAGTCTCTTTTAGAAGGACAAATACTCTTTAACATGAACATATTTTTGACTAGCTTAGCACTAGAATGTTTGTGGATAGCTCTGAGACTTCTGTATTAGCGTAAGAACTACATGTACTAAATAAAACACATCTGATCAATAGTACCTGTAGAATTTGCAAATACAAATGTAATGTAACGCTTTTTCTCTGCGTGTGTGTCATCCTATACACTGTGGCTAAGGTTATCAAAAAATGGCTGATGCTACAGAGGTCTAGATTTGATGGATTAATGAACTGTATGTAATATGAAGAGAAACATGCTAGTCTGGCCCACCGGAACTTAATTTGTGTCTTCAACATTCTAATATTCTCCTTGAACTCATATATTGCAGTTTCTATTTCGACTTTCAACTATAGAATATGCTCCATGATTCGTTGTGAAAGCATGTCTAATTTTTTCTAAAGGTAAAAATCCATGATATCATGTTTATAAAAAACCAGCATTTTTTCAGATTTTTAATATGACAACAAAGTTGTCCTGGTAAATCTTTTAATTATATCCATTATAGTTTTCATGATGCATGAAATACGACTTTTAGTATCCACTATTTTTTGTAACCCGTAGCTACAGTTTATGTTTCTCAAATTACATCGAGTATCGTAAGAGTAATCAAGGGAACCAAGGTTAAAGTGGTAATCAAAAGAATGTAATTCAGGGACAAAGACCAGACATGGAAAACAGACATACACAATAAAGAACATAAAGTAACTAAAATCATACATACAAAGTAACAAAAGCAAATGAGCAATTCGGACTCCACTAAAAACTGGGAGCATGGACCAGGTAACATATCTTTTAAGTTTTGATACTGCATTAAATACATCTAACGTTAACACTCAAAATCAGTAATGATGCATGCTGCGTTTGTTTATACAGGCAACAATATACTAGCTACTTTCATGACTTTCCTTTCAGTTTGTTAGTTTTCTGTATAACATTGTAAACGATTATGCACGTTAAATTTCATGGCGATGTTGAATGGGGTACACCAACGCAAGCATTTGCGTTAGACATCCAACATGTTTCGCTCTTAGGCGTCCCCAGCGCACTTCCAAGTCTGACATATATGGGTTTTTTTTTTCAGGAACAAGCTCCGTCAAATGCAGGGCCGATCTGGTGTTTGTGTAAATGTCCCACACAACAGTTATTAGCTGTAAGTGTACTGTTAATTGTTGGAAGTGATAATTTGAAACCAGTTGAGTCCATTACAAAATTAATCTCAGTCTATGGGTATTTTTATATGCAGTTAAAAGCATGATAATTTATGAGTATTAGAACAAGGTTGCCAGTGTCGTGTAAAATGTTTTTTTTCAGCTTTGAATGAAACTGTGAACTTTTTAACCTGATGAACTTTTTTTAGTTTAGTACCTAACAAATAAATGTATCTTAGTTCTATAACATGATATTATTTCTAAGTGACTTTACTGTCCAAGGACTACTTACAATAGATGTTGTCCTCAGGTAATTTTTCATGAAAACCTTATAAGGGAAAAAATATTTTTCACTCCCCACAAAAATTAATGGGCATGCTTTTTACCTTCATCCTAGCCAGTAAATGTTGAAAGAGGTGCTTTATAGGTTTTGTTTATTAATATTCATTATAAAAAATTGGAAAGGAGGTATCTTTATTCTTTCAGCTGACCTTATTTCTGTACTCCTTCACACAAAACAATGATGTATTATGTCATGCCCTTAAAAAAGGTTGAGTGTCCTTCTATCTGTCCGTCCATCTGTCCTCATGTTTTTTCCGTCAAAGGATGGTTTCCAGCTGGATGATAACTTGAGAACAGATCAATGTTTTGTTTTAACTTTGCACAAGTGTTTATAACCATGAAATACAGGTTTATTTAAATTTTCAGCATAGTCTAAAATGTTTTGAAGTTTAACTACTTTGAACATTTTGTCATCCTCCTGTTTTCACCGTTACATGGTGGGATGTTATTTAATGCTTCATTAATGTCCTATTATTTTTGGCATTTTCAGGCTGGTACAGAAGATGGATGTGTGGTGTTATTCAACACACAGGAGGATTCATTAATATATTACCAGGCATTTGATAAACAGGAAGGTTAGAACTTACTTTTTTCTTCTTTCTAATTTCATGACTGGATTATTTCCCCTTGTCTGTTAACATTGTAAGAAACTAATCATTTGGCCAAGTACCTTAAGCTTACTGCCCCTCATAAAATTAATGAGATATGAAAAGACCTAAAGTTGTTCTTGATAGCATCTTATGAAGAAACTAGCAATGGAAACCCAGACAAATTGTATGTTTTCTAATGATGTGATGTGAAACACACAATTTAAGAGTAATCAAGGAAACCAAGATTTCAGTGGAAATCAAAAGAATATATTCCAAGGATAAAGACTAGAGACAGAAAATAGACACACAACAAAAACACAGAATAACCAAAATAACATGTACAAAGAACCAAATGAGAATTAGCAACCTGGACTCCACTAAAAACTGAGAGCATAGAACATGGTAGGGTAAGTGTCATCTGCTGTATAGAAACACCTGCTGAGTTGTTCTTAAAATATCACGTACTGGATAGACGAAAGAGAAAAAATATATTATTTGACCACAAAATCATATTCCCTTAAAAGTGAAAAACTCCTGTTCATAGAATGAAGTTCAATGAACTTTTTTTCTACCGACAAAAAATAATATGCCTTAGTTGAGAAATATTAAAGAATTTCAAAAGTTGAAGCACATATTTCATGTACTGATAAACATTTGTTGTAGGCAGGATCTTGAGTATAGCTTGGCATCCATTAGAAGATTTAATAGTTACTGGAGGAGTAGATAATATCAGGGTATGGAGTATAAATTCAGGTCATGCACTACAAAGGTTGACATTAGCCAGACAAGAAAAGAACAAGGAAACTATTGTATGGTGTATTGTGGTCACTAGGTAATTAACTTAATCCCTATCCCAAGTTTCAATCCAATGAAACAATACCCTAATTCAGAATATCAAATTTACAAATTGCAGGAGCTGCTCATTTCATGTTAAATGTAAGGAGGTAGACCTGGGATAAGGAAAATTTTGTAAATCAATGGAGATCATTCTATTAAATCAAGACTTAGGGCATATATGTTTCCATTTTGTGTAGTACATGATCATCCTATTTTTTCTTCAGTGATTTTACTATCATCAGTGGTGATTCAAGAGGGAAGACCTCATTTTGGAATGGAAAACAAGGCACACTTCTAAAAGTAAGATATGGTTTCATTTTTGTGTGTTTGTGTGTGTGTGTGTTTTGACTCATTCCCAAGTTTAGTATGCTACTTTCTAAGTGACACAGAAGAGTACAATGACTCTACAGTTGTTGAAAACATACCATATGGTTTTATTCGAAAACTGAAGGGTTAACAATATTTTTCCTGATTTTTATTAATAGAATTATTTGATGTTTCAAATGCAAAAATGTGGATGAACAAATTGTGTGCTTCAGCAGACTGCTTATTCAAACCATTTATTATACATAGATAGACATATGTTTGACGAAATCTTTGTTGTATTATCATAAATACATTATACAAGTATATACACAAATTTAGAATTCTTTTACTTACACATTTATTATTATTGCTGAAGTAGATGAAATGATTAGAAAACCTTGACTTATCTCCCTTTGAACTAATATAAGAGTGAAGTATTTCCTATATACATGTATGATTAATCAATCAACTAGATTTTCAAGGCCTCATTGTAGGTTAGTATATGCTGTATGCAATACAACTAGGTGTAATTGTATTTTAATTTTATGTTACAGTCATATCAGAGTCACAAGGCAGATGTCTTATGCTTGACCTTGAATGAGGTAAAAGTGTTAGTGTATTAGAGAGAAAGCTATTACATGTACCATATGCTTTACAGATACAATACATTTAAAAATGGCAGCTTTTTAAAAATATTTTTTACAAGCCCTCTTGTATTTATATCTCATATTTTCCTATGCCTTTTTTATTGAAATTTTGAACTTTTGCATGGAAAAACTGCAAGTTTAAAACTGTTGTACTATACTATAAATTCTAACAGAAATTATTGTGATAGTTATATTTTTGGGAGAGATATGTACAATTTCCTTACTATTCCACATGACATGAGTATGGCTTTCTCAAAATCTCAAAAAAATTGAAATAGCTATTTTCCTTAAGATGATAAAAAATTGCAGTAAATTAAGACAGTAATTTCTGATTTTATGGGATAAATTCAATGCAACACAAGTTCTTAATTATAATTATATGAACTTGTAAATTGTATGATGCTTAGAAAGTGCTGTAACAACATTAACTGTTTTAGGAGAACAACACAGTATATACTGCTGGTGTCGATCCTTCCATTGTTGTTTTTGAATACACACCAACAAATTTAGAGAGTGATTGGAAGGTCTGGGTCAAATCTGACACTCTATACTGTCATACACACGATGTCCGAAGTCTTATCGTCGCTGGAGATAGATTAGTCTCTGGAGGTAAACTAGATTTTGCTGGCATCAATACAATAGTTTTATACACCTGTCATTAAGGTAATCTACTGTCTGTCCATCCTCATATTGTAGGATCAATCACAAATGCATTCAGAAATTATTCAACTAGAATGTTGGTTTTGATGTGAGGAAGCTCCTTTTCATTTTTGTTTTCTGACTTGAACACGTAAGAAGTGGAAGCATAGTAACCTGTACTTTAGCATAGCTATTTACTAAGTTTTTGGTCTCTTTGGTTGCATTGAAAGGCTTCTTTTTGATAGCAAAGTAATCTAGGAAGACATTTCTTATTTAAATGTAAATTATTTGTAATTAGTACCTTTTAAAAAGAAAGCAAACTTATCAAAATGTCAATTTAAGATACACGAGGGCAGGCATATTTTCTTCGCGTTAAAATCATGTGAATTTTCCCTGAATTTATTTTTCTGTTGAAAATCACATGAAGTTCTTTGCAGTTATTTCATTTAAATTTCATGGTAAGAAAGTATGCTTGAGGAATTCTTATGAAAAACACATATGGGAACATCAAATACTGAAAACAGATGAGCACAAAGGAACTAAAAAGTACGCTCAGAAACATTATAATGGCAGCTTAGAACATGCTAATTGTGGTGATCTTGACCAGTGAAAGAAATTAGCAGTAGACCTATGGACCGAGTCTACGTAAAAAACGAAGCCGGTCTATGATGAAATTGGCTTAATTTCCTTTGAAATGTAAAGTGTGGTCTGCATAAAATTATTATGGGTCTATGTTGACCAAAAATTAAGTTTCTAACACTGCATGACAGTAACTCAGTATCTTTTCATCTTGTATATATTTGCAGGAGTAGATACAAATCTTGTTGTGTCCCTCACCAAAAAGAAATCAGGTGTTAGAATGAGGCGGAAATATCCTGGTTTTCCTACAGTAAGTGTTTAGTTTTAAGTAGCTGTCTATGTAAGAATCATGCAAAATCTGAAAAAAGTGATACACCCCAAAAAAGGCTACATATTTTTATTTTTGTAATCAAGTTGTTTTATGGGTCTATATTATAAAATGAGTAATTATTCATTCAAGTCTGCCTGCTCTTAGGAGATAATCAGCAATGAAAATTCAATGGATTCTATTTTATTTGAGTGTCATTCACAGAGTTATCTCCCTTAATTTTGAATTATACAGTGCATTCTATACATTTTTTTATCTCCTATGAGCACAGGTTATATGAAAAACCAAATGTTAATTTTTGTTTACTAAAGCATTTTGAACAAAATATCAAAAATAAAAATATGTAAGCTTTCCAACCATGTATCACATTTTGCATGATTCTTAGCTGGAGTGCTACTTAAACCCCAATTTACATACATACATGTAAACTGGTAAGCAAATATTCATCATAGCACAAATTCTGCATGTACCCCTGTAAGCTTAAAGTCATCAATATGAAAAAAATGTCAGTTTAAATTCCAACATTCTTACTTGCAGATGTAAATATACATGTGTATTTATTTACTTGCACATTTTACATGCAGTGTAGTACAGTCAAACCTGCCTTAATTGCCATTCTATGGGAGAGCAAAATCATAATGCTTGTTAGGCAGGTTGTTCTTTATATACCGATTGATTATACATAAAATGCATTACATATAAATATTTTATTTATTGTCTTTTACGGACATGATTATCTTTTGCTTTTTCAAATTCAGAATTTACAGGTACAGTTTTTTTGCCGTAAGTTCATTGTAGATTTCAGCAATTTCTGCTGTTTTGGTTTGCTCCGTATTTTTTAAAAAACCATGTCTGTTTTTAAGGCTGGTTATAGTTAAATATAGGTGGTCGTTGATACAGATTTGACTGTATATGATTTGTACCTGTAGAAATTTATTAATGACACATACTAATATGAATTGTTTCAGTATTCTCTTGTAAAAGTAGCCCCAGAAGCTAACATAATGATGTTACAGTACAGAGATTACTTAGAAGTCTGGCAGCTTGGAAATACAAATAAAACATCAGGTAATATATTTTTTTTTAAATATTAAAGTTTTAGTTGTGTAATATTTGTCTACGTTAGTAATACAGTCGACTCCACTTAATCGCATATCACTTTATTGCATATTTCGGTTATTAGCATAATTTTCTCCTGCACAAAACCATTTCCTATTATTCTATTGGGGAAAAAATTGCTTATTTGCATAGGCCTTGGAGGTGCATTTCGGTTTATTGCATAGAGAATTTTGCCTCGTCCAGGTAAAGACAGGTTTTCCACAATTCTATTTTAAGCCTTCGGGTCATAAATATGTCAATCATATTTATTGTTGTAAAAACTAGATTATCATCAATCAGGAGGTGTTAATAATGGATTAAAAAAATCATGGACATAAAAGACAATATAAATGATTTCTAATTACATTAAAATGAACAAGCACCTAGGTGAACAATTACTTCTGACGGCATGCCGAACATCACCTTATGATGCGGCTTGAGGTTCGGCTTGGGGTATTTTTTGTCCCTATTTAAATTCTTCCGACTACAAATGATTATCAATGTAAATTTAATTTTCTTTAATGAGCTGAACAGTTTTGAGTGAGCTTGGGTTACTAGGCATAAATATTATACGAAAATTAAAAGTCATTTATTCAGTACAATGTCTAATGAAATTCAACTACCCTAAGGTGCCCCATACTTTCCAAACTTCATAGGAATTAATCGAGGTCAATGACATGTATAATACACAACTATCAGTGTACAATGAATAGAGGAATAAAAACACACAGACCATTTCAAAAGCCCACAAACTGCAAACATTGATGAATATTACACTGAATCCTGGCTGAAATATGAAATATGGGATTTGCTTTCGTAAAAAGGTCAGGAAATTACTTGACTATTTATAGATGAGAAACACATGGTTTTACTTATAAATACACACAACGTAAAGAAGGTCAATAAACAAGACAAACACAATATATATTATTATTTATTGATAAAAGAACAATACAATGAGAAGGTCTATAACAATTAAATACCAGATCAGAAATGTTGAACAGTGATATCCCTGGTTAATCCACAGTATCGTCCTAAACTCACACTTCCGGTAAAATCGTAATTTCGGTTATAAGAATAGCCCGGTTATTTGCATAATTTTTACTGGCAAATAGGCTATGCAATTAAGCGGAATCCACTGTATCTGTAAGAAGTCAAATTTGTTCATTTTTTACCCCCTCCTTGCAAAGTAAAGGTATATAGTGACGGAGTGTCCATCCTTCCTTCTCTTCATGCTTCCTTCCTTCTATTACACAGAGGGGTACCCATCTTTTATCTGTTACTGCTCCTACACTGAACGAAACTTTATTAGACTTAAAGTGAATCTTAATTACATGTTCCCATTGTTCATCTCCTATTTCAGATTTTGATCCCAATCAATTTGAGGGTCAAAAGGTTATTTTTGGGGTATCAATTTAGTAAAGATTGCTCTCAGTTTTTCTAGTTTTTTTATTATTGTTATGATTAGATTTATACTCATTGATTATCTATATGTGATTTAATATTACTAAGCTCAAGTTCAAGTAATGACTATTCAAAACGTATATACGAAGCAATTAGCTCTTGCTTCAGAATGGAAAACAACTTGTTATAATGTTGTTACAATGGAAATTTAAATTTGAATTTAATTTCAAAGTAATTAATACATGTAATTGAATTTCAGAAGTAACACACTTTCTGATTGGATATAAAAATTGTACCCATCTCATAGACTAAATTTTGTAAGGTGACTGGGAGATCATCATCCCTGTTTAATGTTTTTACTAGTTGAATTTTTATACTAATACTAAATTATAAGGAATGAAGTGTACTTTTTCGGTCTATTTGAAATAACCTCAATGCCTGTGGTGCACACTTAAAAATATCCTGCTTATCAAGTTATTTAGTGTGCACTACATGATTGAGATTATTTCTTTATAGATATAAAAAATATAGCATTCATTCCTAAATGAGAAACATTACTCTAGTGAGTCATTAGTTGATGTGAAAATTGAACAGACATTAAAAGAAACGAGTAAGATGACAGATCCATTCTGAATGTATTTTTCAGATAAAAGTGGAGACATATTACCTTTGTCATCTAAACAGATAAAACTGCTACAGCTTAAGACCAAAGACTGTGAAACAATAGTTTGTAGTGCCATCAGTAGAAAAGCTAAATACATAGCTTACAGTGATCAGGAAACTATCAAACTTTACTCATTAACTTTGGTAACTAAATTTGAAATTCTAATTTTAATGTTTTGTTGCTTAGATACTGTAAAATAATTTTTCATAGATTTTGGTATTCAGTCAAACCACAAACTCAAATTCCCATTTCCCAACAAATGGTAAAATTTCCTTTAAAAACATTTTTCCTATACCTGTTTTCTGTAAAATCAATACGTGGCAGGATATCATTTAATGTTCCATTTATGCCCTATTCTGATTTGAACTGATATTGACTTAATTATGTTTTTAGGATCACCAGTATTCTATGACCCCACAGATATCATTAAAAAAGGTCAAGGTCAAGTATACCTTATCCCCATCTCACAGAATGCAGTTCACCCATGATGGGAGTAGTTTAGTGTCTGTGACAGACAGGGGAGAGATACAGGTTGTCAGTTTGGAGGACAATGAAGCTTCTGTAACCTGCACTGTCCCTTCGTTATCAGGTATAAATATTATTGAAAAGCTTTTAAGGCTTCTTCAATTTTAAGAAATGGATTAATAATTTTTTCCTATTGATATAGTGAAATGCTGGTATTTTCTGAACTAGTTTTTAAAGCAAAAGTTGGATAATTTGTGAGTTATAATGTAAGACTCTCCTTCTCAAATTCATATAACAATGAACTTAGCAATTAAAGTTAAAATTCTCCTAACCCTTGTTTCACTTCATGAAGCAAAACAACTTTTTTTATGACATTACATTGAAATTCAAATCAATTGTCCGGTGATATCGTGCGAGATAAACTGTATGTATTTAGACAACTGGTCAAATGATGTTTATATTAGCTGGAACTTTGAGGAGTATGGTCTTAGCACAAGCTTTGTTACATCAAATAAAAACATACATGTAAGCTAAAATTGGATCAAAAAAATATGTTGTTACATATATAGATATTTGCACTTTCTTAAAGGCAAAATAGTGATCATTTGGTATTTATAATTTGTTTGAGGCAACAACACCTGGCAAATTAATTGTAGAGTGCCCATAGCTTATCTGTTCTTTCTTGGTGACAGCTTTAACACATACCACTGTTAGCATTTTAAAATGAATCCAGAACTGCTGATATGTCAGGTTTCAGAATAAATGAGGAAGTTCACTGTTGTCCTATGATCGTCTACATGTATGTAAATGTATACTTTACTTTAACCACTGTCGTCGTTTTTCTCGCCACAGAAGGGGTAGATGCTGTCCATCTGTTATGTGTCAGTCCTGATGACTCACTAGTGTGTGTATCTGACCACAGTTGTAGTATCATGGTCTTCAACCTTGACAAACAACAGGTAAATAATGGGCAGATCAAGGATTTTATGTTTGGGAGGTGTAAATAGAATTAAATGATGAGCAAAGCAATGTAAGAACATTTTTGATAGTAGAATTTGTGAAAAATCAAGATTACTTGCCAAAATTTGTTTCCCCTAATTTAGGGGTCTCACACTTGGTGCACCATGCCCGAATCTGCATCTGAATAATTTCGACAATTTCTCATTGTACATACTCCTACTGTAGATTTGTTTCATATCTTACAAAGAACCAGAATTTAAACTTATTTTAATGAACCAAATGTAGAAATATTATTTTATTTCCAATTTTAAAAGTGTCTGTTAATGCCTGATAGAAGGAACAAGCTCAAGGTTTCTTGCATGTCTTATGTACAGTTCCTACTACCTTCATTTTTGTAGATGATTTTTTTTAGACAGTATTTAAGGAAATCAAAGGGAATTTATTTATTGATATTTTTTTTTTGTAGATTCATTGCAGACTACCTAGATACAGCTGCCAAGCAACAGCTATTTGTTTCAGTTCAGACGGGAAGAATTTGTTGATTGCCTATGCTGATCAAAAGGTACCATTTGTTTACAGTACAATATCGCTTAAAATGTCTTCTCTTCCTCACTATTTATTGCTGCAGCCAAATTGCAATGCCCTAAAATGGGTACTACTACTTGTGGTTGTGAATTTTTTTTTAATTTTGCAAAGTGGATAAAAAATGTGAAAATACAGCGAAGCAAGTCATTCATTACTAATATTCAATTACAGCTTGATTGGAAAACACGATTATCCAAAATATTTTTACAAAAGTTTCAATATAATGGGTTTGTTGGACTAGTTCTATGTACCAGTTTCATTTTCTTTTCTCAATAGGCACAGGTTTTTCTTCTGAGTAAGTGATAAAAAATTCACTTTTACCAAAAAAAAAAAATGAAATTGGCATCTTGAATATCCTCTGAAAAAGATGGTCATGTATAGAGTATTCATTATTTTACAGATTTATGAGTACAATATTGACACAGAGGAATATACAGATTGGTGTAAGAAACATTGTAGTCAGTTTCCTAGGGAATGGCTGGCACGCTTCAGTAAAATTACAAATATTCAGGAACACCCAAATGATGAAGATAAAATAATATTTCACGATGAACAGATGTTATGTGTATTAGATAAATCACAGGTAAAGTGAAGCGTTCTGATTGGTTGATGTGTTTCCTATGTGATGAACCGGAAAGAGCTGTACCCATCATTTCATCTTCCACCAAAAGATGACTGTATACCTAGTTTTATATTTTTTTATTGAGTAGATGGCAGTGATTTTTTTCAATGGTCACTATGTAGTAAATTTTGGTAATTCATATATAAAAATAATTGTGTAATTTCACTCTCAAACTTTCTACCACCAAGATATCATAACGTAAATATAAATCTGATGATCACAAAATTTAAATTGTAAGTTGAAAAATACTTTAGTTGGAGAGAAAATTTTTAAGATATATAGGATAATCAGTTGGTTAGTGTTAAAAACCAAAATATGATAATAACTGAAGAATGCTTCTAAATTTAACATTTGTACAGAACAAAATCAGCCCCTCGTTAATCTAGGTGCTCTTAGGCAGCTATGATTATATTTTGGTTACTCAATTACTTTCCAATTAATTATCCTATTATTATTGACATTTACGTACATTATATGCAGTCTTTGTTTTAAATTTCCAATAAGAATAACACTAGCGCTTCCCCTTTTGAATGTGAAAATGACCATATACATAGCTTTATATTAATGTTCATAGATATTTTTGGTCAGTATTGGTTTTAAAAGTAAAAAAAAGTCATGTATATAGCGAGAATGTTATAACATACATCCAAAAAGTATATCATGATAAAGATCATAAAAAAACACAATTGTGTTCACTGGAAAATAAATTCTTAAAAAAAATTAGAATATTGTTCAAGAATGATTAACATGGCCCCCTTCTTTTTTTACACAAGTTCATTATATTCTGTGGAAATAACAAGACACATTTAGATCAGTACATTAATATTATTTTTTTTAGTTTTTTTTGTACTTAATTGTAAATTCTTAATTAATGAATAAGGCTAATAAAGCTGTATAGCACTTTTATGGTACACAAAACTTTGAACAAAATGGGTGCTTTCTTTTTTATTGTTTCCTTATATGGTAATCAACATTCTTAATATTTTACAGAAATTCCCATCTGAAGATGATTCTATATTTAGTAACACCACATGGCAGCAACAAGATAATATGCCGAAGTCTACGGCATTTCACATCTGTTCTAAATATAAAGTATGTACAATTTAGCACAGGGATTACTGAGTTGATGTTAGATCATATTTAATTATTTGGGTAAAATAAGGAAATCATCTTAGCAATATTTTCCTAATACTTACCCTACCGATGCACCTGGTCCATGCTCCTAGTTTTTAGTGGATTCCTGGTTTCTCGTTTATTTATGTCTATTTGTATATGTTATTTAGGTTATTCAAAGGTTTTTGTTGTGTGTGTCTATTTTCCTTCTGTAGTGTTTATATTTTTAATATATATTTTTTAATTTCTACTCAAATCTTGGTACCCATGATTACTCTTTCAATGTTAATTCGTCGTATTCTTGGATTCACATTTCCCCGTCACCCAGAACAAGTCAAGTTTTGTTATAGGAATGTTAGATGTTATGTCCATTTACCATTTTGCAAGTAGATTACTTGAATCTATCAAAGGATTTGTTAAGAATGTCAAACAGACATTAATTGTGGGAAAGGTAAGTTTCATTAGTACTTATTTATGTTACAAACATGAAAAAAATGGCACGGTTTTGGCTGTAGTCAAGCATTTATACTTCTTGAAATGAATATTATTTCTAACTTAAATGTAAAGAATAGAATTAAAAACACAAATAATTTTTTCCAAAGTTATGTTGAATAAATAAGTTATTCTTTTTTACAGTACTTGTTACATTTGGAAGCACTGAAGGATAATTGGCTGTTGGCAGTGGAAAAGACACCATTGACATTAACGGAATCACTGCCACCAACACTCAAAGAGAAAAAGTTTGGAACTTGATAATAAAGTTTTATTTCATGATGTTTTTATTTGTACTAAATATCTTAATTACATGGTTTTAACTAGTGCTCTACTCTACTTTTCAAATTACAAATTGACAATAAAATTTACATAGAATATAAGCAGAATGGATGTGGTAAGTATAAGCAGAATGGATGTGGTAAGTATAAGCAGAAAGGATGTGGTAAGTATAAGCAGAATGGATGTGGTAAGTATAAGCAGAAAGGATGTGGTAAGTATAAGCAGAATGGATGTGGTAAGTATAAGCAGAAAGGATGTGGTAAGTATAAGCAGAATGGATGTGGTAAGTATAAGCAGAAAGGATGTGGTAAGTATAAGCAGAAAGGATGTGGTAAATATAAGCAGAAAGGATGTGGTAAATATGTCAGAGACAACAAATCTGCTCTTACTATTTTTTTTTTTATAATTTGAATGAATCAGTTACATATCAAAACAATCTAAATGCATCATTGAATAATAAGTTTATGTGAACAATAGACAAATTTAAAAGGTAAAAGGGAACGAAATACAAATGATTGATTGATTGTTTGTTGGTGTTTAATGCCCGAGCAGCAATATTTCATCAATATTCAGGCAATGAACATGAAAGGGATGATAAAATGGACATGAAATAAAAAAAAAAGGTATGGGACACAAGGACAGCAGGGTCGACAAATTTTGATTGCCACAAGAAAAAGGGGGGATGGGTAGGGTCAGGCAATTTAGCCTCCTGTGGTGGAGCACAAAGGTTCCTACTCCTATCGAATACCACAGCAGGGTTCTTAAACGTGTGAGGAACGTGGCATCTTCCCAACACAGTGCACCACTATGGATTGCGGTCAGGTTTTCTGTATTATAGCCTGACAACCCCAGCACGTAACACACCAGGGGTACACATCCCAGTTGCTCTATGGGCAGAGCTAGCCCCCAGCTAGGTTTCTGAGCACTATTTAGTCAGCTTGTGCGACAAGCTTAGCGCAGCTGCAGGCCTATTCTTAAAATACAATGAAATACATATAAAATGTAAAAAATACGGAAGTCCTTTCATTACGTTTTAAATGTAGATATTGTTCATTTACTCATAATTCATAATTTCGATAAACTGAGTCACTTCACAGCTTACATTATTCTGAATGTATCATTGCCCCAATACCCTCATTGTTTCAATCTAAATGACTAAAAGTTTTAAGACAGGGTTTTCTGGGTTTGGTTTTTGCAAGTTCCACAGTAGTGCATGGGGCATGGGAAATTGGGAACCAGAATTAATTAGCTTCACTTATGATAATAAACTAAGTCTTACCTTATTTTTTTTAATGTAGAATTTAGATTTTGATAGAAGTGATATTGAAATAATTATGTCTCATATACAGTCAATATGGGGCATTGTTCTATATGAATTAGCAATATGGTATGGGGCAATGGTGAGAGTGGGAAGTTTACCCCTTGGAGGAGATGTTGTATTGACACTCATTCCAAGTTCATTAGTAGTATATTGCAGAATTTTTTTCTTTTGACAACTACATCGTAGTGATCTTCTAATTCCTGGCGTAGACAATGATAAATGGTGTTTTTTGTAACCACTTTCACTTCATACCTGAAATCAATGAGTTCAAAAATTTATACTGCCATATTTATTTTTAAAAGCAAATTTTATTTACTTTTAAGTTTCCTGTGTGTATACATTGATGATGCATTTATATTTTGTTTCGCAACACCTTTCCATTGAAATCATTACCTTGTAATTTAAACTAGAAATATTTAATACAACCTTTATTATTATATCTGCAAGTTAGCTAATTTGTCAAAAGTAACATAAATATGCAGTATCAACTGTTTAAATATTACAGTATATATCTTTATTCTCAAACAGTCAATTTACACTGGTACAGAGAAAATCAACAAGCACAAATCATCCATTAACCTCACAGCCATAAAGTAATATAGGTTTTAACATTTTATCAAATAAATCAATTTGAATATTTATTTGAAGTTTATAGAGTCATCCCATTTTAAGAAGCTCATACATAGCTTGAAGAGCTTTATCGGCTAATGTTTTTTTGCCATACCAAAATTACAGGTTTTGGTAAAAACAATACCATGATAATTGATTTCTTTAACAATTTCAATATCAGCGGTTCCATAAGAGAATTTTAAGTCTTTTCCAGTTCTGCCGAATCCAAAAACCATGACTTTTGTTTTATTTGCATTTACCGTCAATTTCCATGTTTCAAAATATTGCTGAAAGGCACTTAATTGAGCTTGAAGGTTCTCTGGTGATTCGACCAAGAGAGCGGTATCGTCGGCATTTAAAAGAACATATATTTTCAAATACTTCTAATTCGCTTTCTACTTCACAGGAAACTGCTTGTAATCTTCCAAATCATTAGGGAAAATTGAAAAAAGCAAAGGAGACAAGTTTTCCCCTTGTCTTACTCCAACTTCACATTTAAAATAATTTGATAAACAATTGTTATAAGAAATACATGATTTGATATTGGAATACATATTGAATATAACATTATACATTTTTCCATTAACATTATTAATAAGTAGTTTGTGAAAGAGACCATGTCTCCACACCATATCGAATGCTTTTTCAAAATCGATCAAAGCGCAGTATATTTTTTTCTTCTTAGATCTCAATAATTGGAACAGTGAAAAAATTGGAAATATATTATCAAGAGTAAAATAACTTTCACGAAAACCACATTGATTTTCTTTTAGTATCATAAACTGGTTGAAAAAAATATTCAGTCGTATATTTAAGACAGCCGTAAATAATTTGCCGAGACAACTAACTAAAGTTATTGGTCTGTAATTTTCCGGATCACGGCGATCCCTTTTGTTCTTATAAAAAGGTTTAATGATGCCGGACAACGAACTTTGGGGCATTATTCTCGTGTCAAATATCAAGTTAAAAAAAGCTTTTCATATATTCCTATAAATCGACTAATTGGTGATTTTGTATACTTATTTACAATTTTGTCTTTACCACAGGCTTTATTATTTTTTTCTTCAGATTTTTTACACATTTCAGGATCTCGTCTTGGGAAATGTATTCATTTATTTTTTCATTTGTGTTTACAGATTGATTTCCTGTAATAAGTATGTTTTCTTCTTTCGGGGCATCGCTGTTAAGATTTTTGAAAAAATATACAATGAATCAAGTTCAATGTTAGATTGGTTTTTTTTTTTCTATTTTGGGACTTGAATAACTTCCAAACTTCTTTTGGATCCTCCTTAGAGGAATCTTTTATTTCGTTTGATATTTTCTGCATATATTTTTTCTATTTTTCATCCATAATTTTCTCATACTCCTTTTCTGCGATAATCATATTGGATCTGTTTTGAATGGTGTTATTTGCTTTATAAAGTCTCTTGCACTTTCGGAAGTTTTGCCTGTAAGTCTTACAGTCTCTATCAAACCAGGGTTTATCCAACTTGTTATTTCTATTTATTTTTTTTTACATGATAAGTTCCAAAAGTTTTTGAAGATGAAAACTGTGAAAATCAAACCCTGTTCAGTTATGTTGAAAAATAAAGAAAGACGTATACAAGAAAATCTGGTGGTTTAATTACAATTTTTAGAAATAATTTGAAGCATTTACTGGAATTTCCAGATACTCAATCAAATTTTGTACAATGGATTAAAGTTGACCGTAGTGTTTTAAAAACAGATCGAAACATGTTATTAGGTTGTATTTACATCCCTCCAGAGAATATTAAATATACATCTCTGGACGCCTTCAATGAAATTGAATCAGAAATGTTCCAATTATGCGAACAAGGTGATCCTATTGGACTTTTGGGCGATTTTAATGCCAAAACTGGAACTTTACAAGATTATGTTGAAACTGATAAATCTTTACTAGATATTTTTGACATGTTAGACGATGTTGATCTTATTAATTTTATGTATGATTATGAGAATATTGTAAAAGCTGGTGCTTCGTTAATCAGAAAAAGTACTTGTACTGCTAGAACAAATACTTATGGTCATATGCTTCTCGATATGTGTAGAAAAAATAATATCTATATTGTAAATGGAAGATTGGGTAAAGATAAGCATGCCGGTGAATGTACATGTCAAGACGTTTCTGTAATTGATTATTTCTTAGCGTCTACTAAATTATTTTTCCATATTTTAGATTTTGAATTTTTGACTCTTTAGTAGCCCCTATTTTACTTTACGGAAGTGAAATTTGGGGGACTGGGAAGAACGATAATATAGAAAAAGTACATTTACAATTTTTGAAAAGAATTTTGGGTGTGAGAATATCTACTCCAAATTTTTTGGTTTATGGAGAGACGGGTAGATACCCCCTGGACATCAATATAAAATGTAGAGCATTATGTTTTTGGAGCAGATTGATGTCCACAGAAAAGTTGTCATCCAAGATTTATAGATTATTATATAACTTGTATATTAGAGGTCAAAGTCAGATTATGTTTGTTAAGAATATTGGATCTATTTTTGACAATGCAGGACTAAGCTTTATATTTGGATACCAGATGCAAGTTGAGGTTAAAATGATCAAGTTTCATATAAAACAGATTTTGATAGATCAATTTATACAACATTGGTGTTCACAAATAAGTGTATCATCAAGAGGATATTTTTACTCTTTATTTAAACAAGAATTTTGCATAGAACCATACTTATTAAGACTTGAACAAAAACATAGAATTTACATTACGAAGTTTCGACTTAGTAATTTTCGTATACCTGTTGAAACTGGACGTTGGTATCACATAGATAGAGAAAATAGAAAATGTACAAAATGTTCGTTAGATGTTGTTGGTGACGAATACCACTACCTTTTTGTTTGTAACAACCAAGAAATAATAACATTACGAAATAGATATATCCCAAATTATTATGTGCAAAACTGTAGTATTGTTAAAATGGCGGGTATGTTCTCTTTGTGTCACACTAATCTTTTGAAAAATGTATCTTTATTTTTGAAAGGACTCGGAAAACTTTTTGCCTAGAAGTGATTTACTCCTGTCCGCTATGTTTCTTTTCTTCCATATATATATGTCACTTTGTCTTTGTCTTTGTATGTTGTATGTTGTAACGTTTGTTTGCTCATGTTGCACACTGTGCCTGAGCTTTTCTAAATAAAATCTTGAATCTTGAATCTACAAGAATCTGTCTAAATTGAACCCTGACTAATACAAGAATCTGTCAAAACAAGACCCTGGATAATACAAGGATTTGTCTAAATCAGACCCTAAATAATACAAGAATCTGTTTAAACCAGACACTTTTTAAAGTCCCTTTTTTAAAAAAAAACAACCTTGGAATACTGAGCTCTTATCTAAATCAAACCAATTATATTTAAAGATCAATGGTGTTGGTTTAGACAAGTTTCACTGTATTTTTGAAAAAAAAAAGATAAGAAAATACATGAAAAAAGGGCTAGTATACTGAATGTAATGATATAGTTAAACATTGAGCCCCAAAATTCTTAGCTGCCTACCCAGGTTCTATATGCATTAAATAAAACAACAAACACACAACTCTTAATTGAAGAAATTTTATCACCTTATAGCTATCATGGTGATTCTTATTATTCTGTACTTGTCATTAGTCCATATCTGTTCTTATTGAGTTTTAAACACAGAGGAACTACCTGTACATGTATTATGAAAACGATGTCCAGAAAAGGCATTGTTTATCTTATAGACTCCTCACAGTAAAGGCATTATTTCCATGAAAGACTCTTCTACCTGTAACTGAATATGTCTTGGATCGTTTGGAGTTAACAGGAAGCATTTGTGTATTTGGTTATAGCGGAAAGGGTGCATCTAATACACACCTTGTTTCATTGATAACAGTAGCGATCGTTCTTTATTAGACATTAGCCAGATTCAAATTAAAAACATTTTTCATAAGAGGCATGCTACATATCCCTCTTAATATGACACAGAATATTAATATTATAAACCTTTCTATTTGCTACCTCAGGATTGCATGCAAGCAATACAACTTTTTTCATTTATTTTTTTTTTAAATTTAAAAAGGTAGACTTGAAGCAAGTCTTATTTCAAAGGTAACTGTAGCTAAAATGAGCTTCAACATATCGATTGTTTCAATTAGGAATGTGGGTAAAACTTAAGATGGACTCTTACTAATCACTGTCTCGAGAATTTAGACTCCGTAATTTGTAATCATTGTAAATGGGAGCTGTGAAACAGATAAAAGGATTTATTGTTACTTTAAATACATTCTACACTTTATAAAAAGAAATTAAAAATAGAAGCAAATGTACAAAACTAGTAAACAAGTAATTGCTTAACATTATACATTACACACAACCAAATTACACAATTGAAAGTCATAAGCCATTGTAACGTAGAAAAAAAACCCTCACAGCTGACTAAGAGCCCGGGCGTCCATGTTTGTTCGCTTGTACATCGTTTCGGTTATTCCCATGACAACGCGTTTATTTTCTTTCGCTGGCAAACGAAGAAATTCTTCGGCTATTTCCGGATGGCAAATATTTACAATGCCCATGCGTGTCCTAAAGATATCATCGCCATATTGGTCCCGGAGTTTTGTAAAAACCCGAATTAATTGGAAGGGTCCATATTCGGCTAAATGAAGAAAACGTTATCAGAATTTTATTATCAATTAACATTATTTAGACAGACTGGGCGACGTTTATTCAAATGTTTGTATTTTATATGCCCATGATTGATCGTTATTTCTTGCTTTATACGCACAATCGTACTGATCGATGCAGATACAGTCGGATGCTTCGTATGCGTGGAAGACAAACGCCACCACTTGTTGAAAAGTATTTTGTAAATATTGTTCAAAATTTAGACACTAACAAGCAAAATGTCACTTGTAGCATAGAACCCCTCTTTTCTACATTACAGAATACAAAATCATTCCGTGTTTATATTTCTTGACCCGCTCCTGCTAACAGACGAAGTACAATTCACGGATGTGCATGGCTAATTAATGTCATGATTTGATATAGCAACTTCAATCTTAATCAGTGGAATATGCCATGGACAACCAATCAATGCTGGCCGCGCATACTTAGGTTAATTTATGCCTGGAATTCTTGAGTAACCTGACCTGTTCCCTTGTTTAAGTTTTTTTTTCCTTTTTTATGAAACAAAGCAAAGATCAAATTAAACGAAAAGTAAATGAACATTTTTTTCTGTGTGCTGACAAAAAGAACAAGCTAGCTGAATCATTCTATTCTACATTTTAAAATCATCATATCTTAAAATGTATCAAAACTCTTTAATTTAACTATATTTCATGCTTACTAAAAGGTTTAAAGTTCAAAGACATTCCGATGAATGAGATATTGCGTATTCCTGTAGGACCAGGGATTTCATGGAAAGGTTTCGTCGTCTCTATCTTGATAACTGTATTGACGTGGTGGGGTGAAAATGTTGTTGTCGATGACAATGTAGAACAGCGGTAAATGCGACAAAAATAATCTTAACAAATTCATTCTGTAGATTAAAAAAAAAATAAATTGCTGAAGTTTTTAAATGATAGAAAGTTTCAAAAACGCAATAAGGTTCCGTGCATTTGAATACGACACACTGTAGTTAGAAAATCAAAACAATGAAACATTTTGTCTCAAGTTTGGTATTCAAAGATGCGGTACTGTAATAATAGGATAACTAACAAGATAGAGTAATTATGGGAAGATTCTATCAGAAATTCAAAAGAACGCAATTCAGGAACAAAGACCAGACAGGAAAAAAAAAAAAACAGACACACACGACAAAGAACATAAAATTACAAAATAAGGGTAACCACAAAATTACCGAACACTAATTCGATCCATAACCAAATCAAGTTCAAAATAAATCTGACAAAATAGACATTACAACACCGTAGTAGCTGGTACCCAAATGTCCAGACTTGGTACAGGCATTTCAAACGAAATAATGGGTTAAATCTAGGTTTTACAGCATACCAAACCCCCTCTTCAACTGAGGCGTGAATATACCGCTGGTGATTAATACAAATATAGCATTTGCATGCTATAGTGTCATAATCGGTAAATCAGTGGTCATATCAATACAAAGAATAATTAACAAAAAAACATTCATACTGATATCTGAAAAAGAATTTGGTAACATTCACTTTGAGACGCATTTCCTTATATCCCTGATTTAGCTGTCTGTTACGCAGATATTTATGGCTTTCAAGGAAATCAGAGTAGTTAGTATTTGTTTAGGGTAGCGAAAAAAAAAGAGAAATATTAACACCATATGCAGGAGATGAAGATATATATTGCTGCACAGGTAAGGAAATTTGTTATTCGTCTCCCATCATAAATCAGTTATGGTACTGAGATGACCATTGTTGTCGAATTCGATGCCGACAAGATGCTGAATATGATACATACAGAAAATAATAGGATAATTAATTAGAAAAAGTGTATTACCAAAATATTATCACGAGTGCCGAAGAACGCCTAGATTTAACGAATGTGCGGAACTTGTTCCGCGCACGAGTTAAATCCTCAAGCGTTCTTGGCACAAGTGATCATATTTTAGTTATTTGCAATAACCAATTGATTATCCTATTTATTATATTGATTTTCTTCATAATTTATCGATATTTTCAGCATGAACTATACTTTCTGTGATTGGCGAATTGATATCAAAGTTGTGACGTTTTGGCGGGAGAAAATCCGAGAATGAAATTACCGAATTTATTTCGCAGTGTGAATTACCCAAAGTTATTACACTGGGAACATTCAATAAAACACTGCTATCTATATAATAAATGAATATAATAACTAAATACTTGCGTAGTTTCGGCAATCTCTGACATAACGTATGAGTTGTGATATGAACACTCCATACATTAACAATTGCAATACTTTCATTACATGTGTTTATTAAAAAACAGCTTATCACCTTTTGGAAAATTTGTATTTTTTTTCAATTGTCTAATAACATCAGTAACACCTAATAACAGCTTTGATGATGCCAGAGCTTGCCGAAACTACGCAGACTTTTTGTATTGCGCTAGAACTCTAACAAATAGGCTTCTGGAACAGAGTTATGTTGCTACAAGATTTAAGTCATCACTACAGAAGTTTTATGGTCGTCATCATGATCGTTATGGTGTATCCATTCAGCACCATGAAAACTGATTTATTCAACGGGTCATAGTTTTCCTTTCCTCGTTTGTCTACCCCGGACTTGACTTTTTATAAGCAACTCGCGGGTGTTTCTAGAAAAACAGAGGGCGCTTACCCTACCGGTGCACCTGGTCCATGCTCCCAGTTTTTAGTTGAGTCCGAGTTGCTCATTTACTTTTGTTACTTTGTATGTATGTCATGCTGATTTTAGTTACTTTATGTTCTTTGGTGTGTATGTCTGTTTTCCATGTCGGGTCTTTGTCCCTGGATTACATTCTTTTGATTACCGCTATAACCTTGATTCCCTTGATTACTCTTTGATTACCGCTACAACCTTGGTTCCCTTGTTTACTCTGATTACCGTAATAACCGTGGTTCCCTTGATTACCGTAATAATCTTGGTTTCCTTGATTACTCTTTGATTACCGCTATAACCTTGGTTCCCTTGATTACTCTTTGATTACCGTAATAACCTCGGTTTCCTTGATTACTCTTTGATTACCGCTATAACCTTGGTTCCCTTGATTAATCTTTTATTACCGCTATAACCTTGGTTCCCTGGATTACTCTTTGATTACCGCTATAACCTTGATTCCCTTGATTACTCTTTGATTTTATTCTTTAACATATAAATTTTATTTCCTAATATGTTAAACTTTGGTTTAAATAATTCAATGTAAGAGGATAATTCATCCCCATTCCAATAATAATTGTATTTTCCCATTATATGGTACATGTGTATATGGAGGAAAGGAAGAGGAGGTCTGTATGTGATGAATGGGGAAATCGTTTAAAAAAATCATTATTTTTTTATGATTTGTAATAAATTCAATTAAAAATGTTTAAACTGATATGAAATTTATATTGACAATGTAGTAACATAATAAAAACAAAATTAATCGGAATTCGAGGGGAAAGTTGGATGGTTCATAATATAAAATGGACTTTCATACCGTTAAAGAGCTTTATTAGAAATTATTCAATGTTTTTTATTAGTTTCATATAATAGAAGAGAGATAATGTTCTACTTATTTAGTTAATTACCGAATCTAATCTGGAAACAAATTAGAACTAATTGTGCCTTACTCACCACTAACCGACTTTACATCAAATCGTTCGTCGAAATGTTTTTTTTTTCTGATTTACGTAGAATTCGGAACGTAAAAATAAGCTTAGGATACTTACACTATCAAAAAGTACCTGCTATGTTTACAAGTTTACAAGTTTTCAATTTCTATATACTAGTGTATTTGAATTCTTTATTTATTTTGCAGCCACTTTCTTTGCTTTGCTTTGTTTTCAATTATGTTCGAATATTCTTTCATTGTGTTTATCCTTGATTTTTAAATGTATGTGAAAATATTTTTGAACCTGACTGTTAAGGACAATTTGTACGAAACACGTTTTATATTTACTATTCGTTTAGGTCCTAAGAAACAGAAAGTTCATATTAGACAAAATCGCAACAAAAATTGCTTACGGCATTATGCTCCATCTAAATAGAGCCACATGACATATTTGAAATCCATTGGCAACTAAGCTTGTTGTGAAGAAAATTTTCACAAAAAATGTCGATAGCAGACATATACTAAAAACGACTACAATGTATAAACCGTCTATATGAAGCATCATACCAGATTAAAAATCAAGCCATCCATAAGGAGTCGTGATAATGGTGACGAAATTTAGACGGACGGACGGAATGATGAACAGGCAAGGTGAATACTGTAGTAGTGTCGAATTTTACCCATATGTTATATTATATGTGTATTTACTTTGTATTGTAAATTCTAATAATGCTGTATTCAATAATTTAATAAAATAGAGTATAATTGAAGCATTATTAAAAAAAAAAAACACGTAATTATTGATCTTTTGCTTAGATTGGTTATTGGAAATTCCGTCATGATTTTGCAGTTTTTTGGTTTCAGTGAGAGTAGTTCTCGGGGTTGATGCGATCGAGACTAATTGTATTCTACAATCGTAGTAATTTTCATGAAGTTGTGTTTGACGTTGATGAACAGTTAATGCCGAATACAGACATATTGACTCTGTAAGTTATTTTCACTTCTTTTAATACGCTAGTTCTACGATTAATGGGATAAGGGACATTTTCTTTCTTTCTACACAGGATTCTATTTGCATGACCCTCTAATACTAAGAAGAAGATGAGTGATACATGTAATATCTTTTTTATTCTTACATATTATCGCTACATTTTTATACCACATTCAGGTATTTTCTGATTTTTTTGATCCTGTAATTGTGAAGTACTAAGTGTGCATATTTGCGGTGCAAATAATGCACAAGGTAGTTGTACCACTGTCAGTCGTACAATAAATCTACAATATATAATGTATTTCATTTTATATAGTGTATTTGCTTGAGTGATTGATGTGAATCATAGATATATCGTCGAATCGACACACATATTGATTATAATACTTGTGTAGTTGATATTGATTACACGGGTGCAAGTATTGATCTATTGTGTATTGGTTTCAGATTTCACGGGAACAGGTATTGATCTATTGTGTATTGGTTTCAGATTTCACGGTAACAAGTATTGATCTATTGTGTATTGGTTTCAGATTTGCTGAGATGTTTTAATTAAACTTGAGTGTCTGGTTCACTCAAGCATAAGATAGCTCATTCCACAAAAGGTAAGCGTTAGCTATTTGTAATTGTTTTCTTTAACTGTTCGGAAAATATCTAAGATAGCTTCCCTTGAATGTGTATTCCAATACTGACGTCATTTGTCTATACTGATACTATATTGTTTATTGTATTAGTTTAAATGAAGATGTTTCATTTTATCTATTATCATTTCTACTAGTATCATACTATATTAGTTATTGTGATCAAGTGATCGAATACTTTATGAATGATTTTAATGATTGTCTGTGAGTTTATTTTTTTCATATTTATTGTTTCAGAACTATGTTTTATATATATGCTGAATAGAAATAAGAACCTTATCTTATCTCACCTTATCTTTCCCAACCGACTTTGTTACAATATAAGCCGCTCGATAAGAGGATACATAGCATGACTCTGAATTTAATGAAGATAATGATACCAATATAGAAAAAAAAACACGACTTAGAAACTAAGATAATAGCTATGTCTGGAATCAAAACGTAATAAGATACTTCAAGATAAAAAAAATAATTATTGTTATTTCCAATAAGTGAAGTATGAAATTATCATGTTACCTTTGTCGATAGTTAAGGTCTGTTCCTGAAACTGACACTGTAGTATTCTTTCTACGTTTTTTCTCTCGTTATAACAGCATCTCTGAGACAAGTCTTTGACCAAATAGGAGTATTATTACAAGCATATCTTAGTCAATTATCTCATTAGTTTCGATTTTAATAATGAAATACCTCTTTATTGACATGTATATATGCAGAAATATTATTAAGGAATTGCCAGAGATCAATCAACAAGCATTGCTGTGAACAAAGATATTAAACTTGATTTAAATTTCATCTTTGGAAATAAGCCCACATCCTGATTGACTTTCAAGATTTTTCTGCCAAATAGAACAATTAAGTATTTAGATTGTTTGTAAATAGATATGCTTTACAATGTAAATATATTCATGAAGAAAAAAATCTCAAGGCAAATACCTGAAATTAGATAGAGTTATCCCTCCTTTAGCAAAAACATATTACTTGCGTAAATTGCCCTAATTTGAGCTGGGACTTGCAATTTTCCAAACATATTACAGTCATTTAACAAATATATAAATCTTTTTTCTTATCAATGCAGATGGTCATTGGTACACGTTAAGTTATACAACAGTGTGTTCCAGGGTTTAGGTAGTAATATGAATGAATGGTCAATCACAGACAATATTTATTAATAAGGGAGATATTGCTTTGTCAATATTAAAATTGTTTTAACTATTTAATCTTTAATACTACATAAAGAGTAGACTGTATATTCCGAAATCACATTTATTTTGTCGTAGAAACTATCACTTAAGCAGACAAAATTCATAACTCATTGTAATATGGCTTGCTTCAAAGTTCGTGGTAAAAAAGTGATATCCACATGACAGCATTTCGTGCAACACATGGACTGGGTCTAATAAAAATATATATATATATATATATAAAAGCTAATCCTATTACAATCGAAATAAATCACGGACGCTCAATTTTATAATTGTTGTAACACGGACTGATAATTTATGTCGTTATCTAATCCCTTCCTTTCGCTCGGATAAAACCATGGGACAGAAATGACCAGCCCGTGGTAAAACAATGATAAAACGGAGTTAACGTGTTTTTTTTTAAATATAGCATGACAGTTAGGTAAACAGTACCCATACTTCCCGACATATATCTTGGTTCGACATTCATTATAATCCTTTGTCAGCTGTGCACTGTGAAAATACATATTTCCAACTTGGTGGAGCATGACAAAACTCGTTTTTTTAGCTCACATGGCCAAAGGCCATGTGAGCTATTGCCATCACTTGGCGTCCGTTGTCGTCGTCAACAATTATACAAATCTCTTCTCCTCTGAAACTACTTGACAAATTGGAACCAAACTTGTTTATAAATGTTCCTTGGGGTATCCTGCATAGAAATGATGTGGGATTTTTTATTCGTCGAAAAACATGACCACCGTTACTAAAAATAGAACATAGGGTCAGACAGTAATTTTTCCACATATATCTCCTAAACCGTTAGGTTTAGCTAAGTTCTGACATGGGTAAAAGTGTTCAGAATGATGAGATCTATCTCTGGTCAATTTTTTGTTTTAATCTATTGAGCCATGTTGGAGTTATGGCCCTATTCAACGTCTTTTGCCATTTTTAGTGTTACATCTTTCAAAAACCATCTCCTCTGACACTATTTGACCAATTGAAACCAAACGTGGTATGAATGTTCCTTGGGATATCTTGTATAGAACTGAAGTGGGGATTATTGATTCGTCAAAAAACATGGCTGCCGTTACTAAAAATAGAACATATGGGTCAGACAGTAGTTTTTTGCATATTTTATCTCCGAAACCTTTAGGTTTAGTCAAATTCTTTCAATAGCTGAAATGATCCTTATTGTAAGGCCTAAAAATGTCTCCAGGGATAAAAGTTGTCAGACGACTCCTTGTAAGAGTTATTGCCCTTGAATGGTGAAAAATTATTAGATGAGAGATTCAGGCCCATGAGAGCCTCTTGTTGATATATTGAAAATGTTTACCAACTGAGAAAGAATTATTGAAACATGTTATTCATGATAGAAACTGTTTACATGCATCGTTACAAAAAAGGGAAAGCTACAACCGGTAATTGATCTAACTCATTTTCACATATCATTTACTGAATAAATGACTATTATACATGGTTATCGTACATCAAAACAAGATAACGAACCCAAGGAGAAAAATACATCCTTGAACGACATATTAATATTACGTCAAATATTTTTAGTTGTACTGCATGGATACATGTAGGCCAGACTAGGCCATTGCTTGCATGTACTTGCATGTACTTGCATATAAAGAGGACCAGTACCTGAATGAAGACGGCCCATTTTGTGTTGTTTACAAGCATTGTATAAGAAATCCTCAGCCACAATACTTGGGAGATTTTTTTATCGAAATGTTCCAGTCTAATTTAGCGGTTTTGTACTATTAAGTAATAAAATTATATTATGATATATACGTAAGGTATGATGATTATTTTTTTCAACTTGAGCAATCGCTCACAATGTATGTTGCTCAGGGCAATGACATAAAGGAGATATAATACAAAGTACTGTTGCACTGGCAGTTACGCTTTCGAAATATTACAAAATAGTTGTAAATTGTAGCCCGAAACAAAATCAATCATGCTAAGCAAACACACAAAACATGAAAAAACGACTTTGATATGAAGTGATTGATATGCACATCATCAAAGAGTTTTGTTTTTGGTTACAACTGAAGTGATAACTACTGACATTTCTTTATTCACCGGTCTCCATCAACCATCATTTGAGGTCGATTAACTAAATAGCATAATGCATTTAAAACTTCATGTAACATACACATATTATAGGCACACTGACTTGAGCTTTTTATGAAGTTGTAGTCTTTACAAAAATCAGAAAGAGATGACTCGTGCATGTCAAAAACCCGCCAAATTTTCTTTAATTTCTAATTCAGAAACATGTACAGATCATATAACTAATCTGAGTGTGTCATTTGGTTGTTTAATTTTTGAGTACATAAAGGTAAAGTTATAAAAACACAATTCTTCTTATTTTTCTTTCCTTAACATGTTCATCCCCGGATTGTAGTTTTCCGTACGAAATAATTGTAACTGAAGTTTCGGTGCCGACAAACTCAAATGTTTTTGACGTGTTGACATTTCTAACGTCATTTTAATTATTGCCATGACATAGTAATGAGACCTTAACATTTTGGTTTTTTCTGACTTCATTTAACTTCATTACCACTTGTAATACTCAGCGCCAACTTTGTTGATAATGTACCACCGTGTTGTTTCGATGATGGGAGAGACTTCCTACTGGATTGGTTTATTAAGACTTTTAATTTCGTAATTAGTCTTAACTGTCAAGAAAACAAACATTACACTCACTCTTTGCCTTCAGTATGAGGCGAAAAATTGTTTCCGAATTACGTCATTTCCGACAAAACGCTTCCTAGCTATTTATGAACTCCCCACCATTATAGACGCCCAATCCCTTTAAAGTACCTTTATAAGTTTACACTCATCAGTTAAGTGTTTATATCAGCGTTTTGTTTTTGCTTCATTATGGTGTTTTTATGAACATCGAATCGTTTTCACTTTCAGTTTACTTTTATGTTGCAGGGATGTATTAGGGCAACTGTTTTGCTGTAACTTTGTATAATGTTATCTTGGAGCAAGCTGCAGCTTGCCCTGTTATGTGAGAGCTTCCTCGTCGTTCATTGAAGAACCATGGGTGGTCTTGAGCTGATATTTTTCATACTGGTGGGATAGCTGTCTCTTTGAAATATCCACCATATCAATACTCGGTATATTTAATCGGTATCTATGACATAATAAGCCATTTTTAATGAGCATATTCCAATTAGGCTAGACCATAAGGTGGTGCTTATGAAGATATATGGATTGAATTAGAAAAAAAATATGAACAAAATGATACACTAGTAAAACGCATTTTGAAATAAATTTATGATATTAAAAATATCGCTCGGTGTAATATCATCCTGACTATTCTATATGTTTGGCTTATTTTAATGCCCTTGAAAAAGCATTTGATCGACATTTTAATGTGTATTTAATGGTACAACATATGTTGATTTAATCATAAATAAACATTATAAAACAGCATCCTTCATTTATTACGTAATTTAATTTACATATTCTAAACAAGGTAAACAACCATATCAAGATCATTGTGTTATATGGCTCAATTATTAGTAGATGACTCAGGAATAATTTGCATTTTTATCCGACTTCTATTTATCTACATAAGCAGGTACTTGGTAAACTGTTTCGATGGATTCTGTTTTGTGGTACTGACAAATACGTTCGTTTGAATAATAATAGAGTTACTTGCACGTTAGTTGACAAAAGGGAAACATACCAACAAATACACATCTGACCAAGAACAGGTTTGTTGAGCAATAAAAATAAATAACAAAAAGAATTGACAAATCAACTTTTGAAAAAAATAGAATAAAAAATAATAACAAGGGAAAAAGTTACACCTTTCATAAACAAATGAAAACGCAATTCTTAAATATTATACAATGAAATCATCTACATTTATAGTTTCAAAGTATTGGCATGTTCCGTCTATCAAAACTTTCGTGCAAATCGTATTAGAACATTACCAAGAAACATTTGTAAAAGGTGAAACCTTAATCACGATAACTCTATATGGGATATATTTTTCTTTGATCTTTGTCCATACCGCAAGTCCCGAAAGGCTTCGAAATTTCAATCATAATCGGCAAAACGTTTGCTCCGATAGACCTAATTAATGTAACTTCGAAGGTACATTTGAACTAGAAATGATACAGAAATTTTGAAGATGTCGTTAGAAGCAATTGACGAACCATGCTTCCAATACAAGCCACCAATGAAATTCATCTAAGATTAAAAAAACAGCTACATAGGATAATACCAAGGAACACATGGAATGATCTGACTATTGTCTTAGTTTACGTAAACATGATTTCTCTACAGTGAGGTACTTCTGGTCAAATTGAATTTATTATGTTAACTTCTTTGACAATTCTTCTAACTATTCACTACAGCTAAGTCAAACATGTAAATAAATACACTGCTTGAAACGTTTACGTTTCCCATTTAGCTTTCGTGCATCGTTATTCGTGCGTTTACACATCGTTTTGCGTTCGATTAAACGCATGCTAATTTTGATACTTTAACTGTTATTCTTTTAATATTTTTTGCTTTTATTCATTTATATATTTTCATTAAATCTATTTTCTATTTTTTTCTTTCGTCATTTTTTGTTAATATCATTTTTCATCGTTCGTCTATCGTGCATTTAAACGCACGCTGTGAACGTTCGTCTATCGTGCGCTTAGACACACACTAGGGGCGTTTATTTATCGTGCGTTTAAACGCACGATAGAAGCGTTCGTTTATCGTACGTTTGGTGAGCGTTTAGCATGGTTTTAGGTATTGTGCGTGCGGGAAACCTAAACGTTTCAAGGAGTGAATGACCAAAACAAGCATGTATCTCTGAAATGATTATGCAAGAATATTTGTGTTCAAAATATCAAGTACTACAAAAAATATATAGTGTAACTGTGTGAACAAAAATATATACTGTCCTTTTATACAAAACAAGATTTGTGTTCATGCAGTATATTGGAATCATCCTGCTTGTCTGTCCATCTGTATTCATACAAAATTTAAAAAAAAAAGACTTGAGCACCTCTAAAATGTGTTTTCACCTCATATGCAATGATTCTGTGGTTATAAATATATTGTGCTCTTGTAACATTGCTCATTACACAGATAATGAAGTTTAAGAATGTCATTTTCTAGAAAAGCAGAGGACGCTTACCCTATCTGTGCACCTGGTCAGTGCTCCCAGTTTTTTTGTGGATTCCGAGTTGGTTGCTCATTTAAATACTTGGGATTTTGAATTCGTTGTAAGAGGAAGCTGGTAAACAAAGTATTCACTTATATAAAAAAAAATTGAATTCAGGTCAAAACCACTGTTTATAAGAATATGCAATTTAAGTTCATGCTGTAATATTAATGATGCAATAAATACAAATGGAATGGGGATTTTATGGGAAATATTTTGTTGTACTATGGGAAACGGAAAATTCTACGTAGGGAATGGGCAAATGGTCATAGGGCACTAGGGAACCAGGTATGGAATATATAGTATATCTGGTGTTAAAGGGTAGTCTTCAACATTCAATAGTTGTACTTCTCTCAGTTGTTTTAAGGCGGCGAGCGTACACACCTAAATTGGCAGATGTATTTAATTTGTCATTGGCATGTGATTTTATATTCAGAATCCCAACTGTAATGCTTTTCTCCGGTGAGTCTCTTTGTATGTATTATTTTAGTTACTTTCTGTTCTCTGTTGTGTTTGTCTGTTTTCCATGTCTGGTCTTTGTCTTTGGATTACATTCTGTTGATTACCACTATAACCTTGGCTCCCTTGATTAATCTTTCATCTTATGTAATATTGTTAGGCACAATATATAGTTAATCATACTTTACTGCCATTTTAGTTAGGCAATTTTAATAGGAACTATGCGATTGTGATCGTTACCTTGTATTGAACATTAAAGTAACATTTGAGGACGCAACTTCCCCAACACCCACTGAATGGAATGGATTTTTTTATTATAAATGCAGCGTGTATTTGATGATACTGCACAGCCATTTTGATTAGACAAATATTCCGGGAACTCTTGGAAATGGATTGTTTTCCTTCATCGGACACTAATGCGACACTTTCTGGACAAAATTTTCTGAAACCGCTGGATAATCATTTTTTTATAGAAATGCCAGTCACAATTTGTAGTTGACCATTTCATACCTCTATTACGATTCGAAAAAAATATTACGAATTGTTTTAGGACTGATTTCATGTTAATTTACATGAAATACATGATAGTTGTATAATTAAACATTGTGATTCTCCTTTGCAAATTATAATGGGATTAGTCTCTTCCAACATTTTGGCAAATTTTGGCACATCACCAATAAGTGCTAAATATTATTTATTATTACAAACTTTGACGTTGACTCTAAACTGTGTTAAACTCAAAGTTTTACAATTTAATTATTATATAATGTTCAAACATGTTACTCATAATATAACGAAAATAGGTACATGTATTATGTATATGTCAAAGAGACAACAAACCACACCGGGATGAAAATGTAAGTCCAAAGACTACCCATTGGTCTTCAATAAGATTCCGGTACATCATAAGTCATATAGAACCCATTTCAACCTATTTTATTTAACCTGATGGTGAATTATGCAGTTTAAGCATCTGCTATAATTTTTAACAGAATCCCACTTTCGGTGTGTGCCTATAGGCCAAGTCCACAGATCTTTCCTAACTATCCTGTATGTTAAGTGGAAATTATTCTTAGTACGAGTAATCAAAGATTCAATTTATTGAACTAAATATTTGTTCAAAGACGTCAAATGGATGTCAGACGAGCGTTTTATATCTTTGGTTAAAAAATATCACGAGCTTTCATTTGGGACGGTTAAGGACATTGAACTATACATGTAAACCACAACTTGTGTATCTGGTAGCACGTGCTTCTTTGTTAACATAGTATTTAAGCGAATGTCTTAACAATAGCCAGAGATTTGGAAAGGGAGACTGCTAATATTTACGCTTTTAAAACAACTCAAAATTGTTACATACCTACACTATTTTTGTATACAAAAATATCAGATCAGTACAAACAAATATACGCAATCCATCTGCGGTACTGATTATATAATACTGCGTTCTTTTCTTGTTTAAATATTCTTCTGGTGTGGCTTCGGGTTAGTCTCAATATGCAAAAATATCCAAACAGGTAAGCTCTGTGCGTATTTAATTCCGATGAAGATTCCTAGGACATGTATGGTGGTAGATTTTGTTTATTTGGTGGAAGACAGATTTGGAACAATATCTTGTCAGTAAATTGGATGAAGTTTTTATTCTATGCATTCATTTTCGTGGGTGAATCGAAAACTGAAACCGAAATAACTTCCATTAAATGTCATGTGCATGATAGATCATTGCATTAATTCAATTAATTGGAATATAGATATAAAAAACTTTCCAAAATTAGATAAAACAGAAAATAATTAATCAGGTATGACAACAACAACCTGGTGACTACGTATTTGAGTAGAAGTACTATTATCTTTGTAAATTAGTGAATTTCGAATTGAAAGAAAGAACGTACATGTATAATGAGAAACGAAAACTGTAACTTCAATAAACGCCGGAGTATTTGTTATTATCAATAAATGTTATCAACGAGGAAAGTAAGCAGGCTACAAACATGTGCAGCCCACTTCACTGTGATATAATCTAAAATCAGACATTAATCAGAAAGCATTATTATTATTATTCTGATTTTAATAATTCACTAAAAATATAGAATGAGCTATACTTCATATATTACTCTTCCTGTACATTTGAATTTTTAATTTTAGTTTCATAATGTTATAACATAAATTGAAGGCATTTTTATTCCTGTATTTTAGTTAAAAAGGTAAGGCATGTATTTCTCAACTTATTTGTACGATATCAAGTGCTTAAACTGTATATATATACTGCTTTCTCATTATATTTATATTTTCATTATAGTTTAAGGCTATATGAAATTAATTATTATTATAATTATTAAAGCTTTGTTTCATACTAGCCTTAATGTTATTGTACCCTGCAAACACAGTTACGGAATATATAAATAATCCTTCTTTTTCGCCTGTGCTATTGCCATTTTGTCTGTCAACATTCCTTTTATCTTGACTCCTCCAAAACTGCATATTGAATTCTACGTCGAAGAATATAAAAATGTGTGAATATTACAGTACATATTATCAGTTTACTACAATTAGAAGATTTTTTAAAATAGAGTTTGTTATATTGACAGATCAAGAACAGTTGCTTGGTTTCATTTGATTGATAAGAATATGTTCATTAATGTTCTCCTCCGAAATAGAAAGAGAACATTGGTCCAGCCACTGACTGTAACGTTAAAATATATGTTGATAGTAGTTTCAGAGTCAAAAACCGTTTGCATATACCGTGGTTTAACAGGGTCATAAATCATAAATTGCCACATGCCTTAAACATAAATAAACAAAAATAAAAATGATCAAATGCTGAGGAACTGAGTCAAGGACGACCTCATAAATACTCATGTAACCAAATTACAAGCTAAAAAAAACGATAAAAAACTTAGTCATTTTCAAGAGAACCATCTGTTTTAATGAAATGCATATCAATACGTCTCGTTTATTAATGCATTTATGGATCTTGTTTTCTTTTATTGTTTTTGGTATTTCTGGCTGTGTACGTTTATGTCCTCAAATTTTTTGACACTTTACACCTAAACCAGCATTTCTTCACAAATATGATCTCCACTGTGAATCACTGACTATTAATATTATATGGATTTTCAAAGTAAGAAAAAATCAACACTTTGAAATTTCAGGTTGGAGATGCAAGAAGTAGAAAAGAATACTGTGGACTAGGGGAGCTACGATGACCAAGGACCTAATCTAAAGGGAGAAATCAGCAAAACAAAAAAAAAACAAAACAAAACAAACTTCGCTTTGTTTGTGCTCTCTTTGACAGTGATTTGTAATATATTAAATGAACAAATATGTCAATATTGTTAGTTTTCAAACAGAATTTACTAAAGCTTGTCCTTGTAATTGTTGTCTAGATTAGGCCCTGAGTTGAAAAGGTCAAAACTACATTTTTTTACAATAAATAATTACCTTTCTCTAGGAATTTTTCAATTCAAACAAGGATACAAACTCTTGTATCTTGTATCAAAACTAATATGCAGTTTAAAAATCTTTAAACCAAAAACACTTTGGTTGTACCTCATATATTTTAGCAATTTATGATTCCAATCAAGATAGAAAGTTAAGGATAAAGAGATGTAGTGAATACAGGAAATATTTTGTCTTTCTTTATAACAAATGCACTTTGAATATAAATCCATCTTTTCTACTGTCCAAAACAAAAAGGTTACTAGTGAACCCATACCCCATGAGTACCACTTTTTATGATGAATCATTATTGCGCTTAAGCAGAGTGTTTTATACCTGTCTGCCTTCAATAATGTATGTGCATTTCTTCCATTTTTTTCTGCATGATTGTTTCACCGATATGTTTTGCCAACAAATAAGTGTTACGAAATCAGACTTCATATTTGTAGTTTTTATTAAGAGATGTTGACATGTACCAGCACTTGTGAATCATGAACTTTGTTTCATGCCAAAATAGTGTCCCAGCACAAAAATAGTTCATTTTGCTTTTGCTTTCTTCTCGATACATGGAGTGAAACTTTAAAAGGGATTACCACTGAAAAAGAAATCAAGGAAAAGATGATCACAGTGCCTTTGATAATTGCGAAATGTTGCAATATGTAAATGCATGAAAATATACATGTATTTTAGCCACATCATATGGAAGTACAGAAACCTCCTCTAGATGAGAAATATTCTTACATGCAGATATTGTGTGCAAAATCAGGCAAAAATAGAGGTGGTTATCATTGTCCCAGGTTTTTACTGTTTTTTAAGCCACCTAGTCAGTACTGGTTGATTGAAATTTTGCAAACAGCATTTCTGTAGCATTATAATTTCTGTCCTACATTATAACAAGTTAATACAATAAATATATGTTATATTTTAGTGTTCTGAAATGTTGTTCTTAAAATATCTCTATCAGCTGTCTTAATTAAGAAAAAATAAACACTTCTTTCTCTAAAATAATTCAAATTTATCTTAAATAAACGTAACAAACTTTACAAAAATGTAGTACAGTGTACTTCATGAGCACATCTTTGTTTCAATAACTGTTGATAACAGGTAATATAAGTAAGAGTAAAATAGGTTATTTTTCATGCTCCCAGGTTTTAGTGGAGTCCGAGTTGCTCATTTACTTTTGTTACTTTGTATGTATGATTTTAGTTACTTTATGTTCTTTGTTGTGTGTGCCTGTTTTCCATGTCTGGTCTTTGTCCCATGAATTATATTTTTTTGATTACCGCTATAACCTTATAACCTTGGTTCCCTTGATTACTCTTTCACCTGACTGACAGGTGGTCATTGTTAAAACAACATCCCCTCATAACCAGGAAGATCATTAAAGTGGTTTGAAGTGGTGAGTTTAAAACAATAAATTAGTCATTTCATGTACTAGACAAAACTTCTAAATACAGAAACTGGAAAGTTTACTAATGATATTACTTTAGGGCTTCTCCCATGTATGATTTCTAGTTACCTGAGTATTTACAATGATGTCTGGACCCCCATTTCAAAATATCTGGATCCATCCCTGTATGTTGATTTATTTATGAGCAATTAATGTCACACTGTAAAGTAAATAACAAATTTAATATCATAATTTCATGTATGAAATCTTTAATACTAAACTGCATATTCCAGTAACCATAGTTAGAGTACGTGCACATGTATTTTTGAAGTTTTCAGTATAAATTTCCTGTTCACAGACATACAAATGTAAACTGCAAATTTTGCTAAGACATATGACAACTATTTTACACTAGCAATGTTTACAGTAGACCTATCACAGCTCTTAGGAAAGGTCTACTTTTGGGTGCCTTGATATCCATCATATTTTCAATCCACTTTCATGGACATAGAATTTCTAACCTAACTGACTGTGTCCTTCATGTGTCATGAAAATCCTGTATCTAACTTTAAGATCTGCATTCTAAATGTATATCTTGACAATGCACTAAAAAAGAACCATATTGATAATCAATTATGACTAACATGTATATGGATATAATACACATGTACATTCCATACTGAATATTACATGCCAAAATCTGTATCACATGCGGTATCTACAAAAGACTCCTACTTCAACCCTTTTAGGGCTATTGGTCGCGGTGTGATATAGGTCGAGGGTTGATACCCCGTCAGATACAGATTTTGGCATGTCATGTTCATCAAAACATATATTTTAATTATACATGTTCTGTGTAGTGTGTGATATAAGGTATGCAATATAGGTCTAGGGGTGTGATATAGGGTATGCAATGTAGGTCTAGAGATGTGATATAGGGTATGCAATATAGGTCTAGGGGTGTGATATATGGTATACCATATACCCGGTAGGTCTAAGGGTGTGGTATATGGTATGCCATATAGGTCTAGGGGTGTGATATAGGGTATGCCATATATATATATAGGTCTAGGGGAGTGATATACAGTATATGATGTGCATATTAGGTATGACTAATATAGTCCAGCGGTGTGATATAGGACATGCAATATACATGTAGGTCTCAGGGTGTGATATAAAGTATGCCATATAGGTCTAGGGTGTTTTATACATTTGTAAAGTATGCAATATAGGTCTAGGGGTACGCGAAATAGGTCTAGGCTTGAGATTTAGGGTATGCAATATAAGTCTAGGGGTGTGGTATAGGGTATTTAAATCACAGGTCAGCCACAATGATAATGATTGAAAATTTGAGAATGGGGCAATACAATAAAATACAATAAAAATGTAATCAAATCGTTTTTAACGTATTTAGGAAAATTTTCAGCAGTAATGTCATAAGCGGGGACTCTTTATGTTCTAAAAGTTTGTTTGGCTACGTATAAATACCTAATTTTTACTAGATATCTTTCTTTTTGATAGATCAAGATCAACTACTGAATGTGATAAATATACCACATGGCTTCATTTCATCCCAATCTAATTCAGATTAGATTTTAATTGCTCCCCCTTTTTTCCTTTGTTGCATGACTTCATGTCAAAAAGGAGGAGCAATTACGATCTAATTTTAATTACATTGCCTTTCATTCTTACCTTTGAGACAGACATTGTTTATGTTTCTGCTTTTGAAATCACATTAATTTAAGAATTCCATGATTCAAATGTTTATTTTTTTAGTTTAAAAACTTCATATTGTTTGCTACATGTACATTTGTATGTTTATTCATGTACACGTACACATTGCTTGCATGTTAAATTCCTGGAATCAAATCAAACACACATGATATATATATAGGATTTACATGTATTTAACATTACAATGTTTATAAAATATAAAACTACTTAGCATATGTAAAAATATTTTTTTATCAAAATTGTTCACAAAAATACCTGTAATTTACAAACACTAGAACATTTTCTCAAACCTTCAAGACCCATCTGGCAGAGGCGGATCCATACATTTTGAAAGTGAGAGGTAGCAGCTTGGGTTCCTCGGAAAAAAAGGGTGTGCTAGGACATTATTTGCCATTTTTGCCAATTTTACACATGAAAATTATGATTTTCCCATAAAAAGGAGGGATGCTAACTCCCACCCCCGCGCCGTCACTGTAATCATAAACATTAAACATATACTGTGTTATTGAAACACACTTGCAAATAAGTTTTTTAGTAGTATTCCAGAACTTTCCAGATACCTAACGAAAGTCTGCAATAATAAATATGGCGTCGTTACTTTGAAATTAATCACTTAGTTATTGGAGGTAACATGTTTGACCTGCGTCAGGTCAATTAGAAAAATAGTTCTGCGCGCTAAGACAAAATTCAAATAGTTTAAGATAAGCACATAATCATAGAAATATTGCAAAAGCTTTGATGTAGAAATACTTCCATCTCTTACGAAAAATAATGCATCACATATTGATCGGCGGCGGAACGATATACTAACGTAAATTTGCAAGGTGGAAAAGGGGGAGGTGAAGAGAACAGACCGCGGAATATTCAGGCAGTTCTATGTGGCAATATCCACTACCGGTTGAACCCCACTTGCCGACGGGCTATAAATAGACAAAAATGACTACCATAATCCATATCTAATGAATTTGTGCGGTATATCTTTGGTTGTTATAATCAAGTAAACAAGGGTTTTATGGATTTTTTTGTGTGGTCCAGCTCGGACGAGAGTGTAGAAAGAATTGGGCGAAAAAACATTCATACGGTCCCACACAGCAGTTTGCACGGAATAAACTAAATCGCTTTCAATATAAAAGGTGTTCTTAGTAGAGCCACAAAATAAAAAAAAAATCTTGAAATCTTGCCATTGTATTTCATCAAACGGAGGTCGTTAATCTTTACCTATTACTTCAAAGATGAAGGGCCATAATATAATAACCGAACTGATAAAATCTAGGTAATAGTAAAAAAAAGGACAGTCCATTTGATTTGCAACATGTTAGAATTAATTCGCATTCTAGTATTTACTTATTGAACACATTTGCCTTAACATTGTAATTTCAATTTCAATTTTAATTACATTTCAAATTTAGAAAAGTTTCAATATTTAGTTTTTTCTTATTTTACATTACTAAAAAATAACTCGTAGAAAAACAAACAGAATAGTACCTACATAATATTTTTGTCGTAACTGAATATCTTTCATACATATACCATTGATTAGGTAAATTGTTAGAAAATGGTTCAACATGTGAAATTCTTATTGAAATTAT
Organism: Perna viridis; assembly: GCA_037379345.1. NCBI lineage: Eukaryota > Metazoa > Mollusca > Bivalvia > Mytilida > Mytilidae > Perna > Perna viridis. The sequence goes on from CM074515.1 coordinate 27,379,210, forward strand.
TTATCAAATTGTCTATGACAGTAGGTTTTCAAAATTTAAATAAACATTGTACAAATTTGGCATAATATTGGTTCTAAAAGTTTTGTGTTACTGCTTGCACAAATAAGATTTTATCAAAAAATGGTAGTTCAGGAAGCTACAAATAGGACATATTAATTAAATTTCACCATATTAGAAGGTGAATATCTTCAATATGAATAAACACACTTTTCAAAGACGAATGACAGTTCATTTATATATATATATATATATATATATATATATATATATATATATATATATATATATATATATAAGGAAGGTCTGAAAAATTCCCAACGATGTTAGAACTGTCAAATTTGCGATGCAAATGTTTGGTCGTTCCCTCCGCCGGACTCGAACTTGTACCGCTGTGACATCTATGGCAACACCGCCTGCACAAAGTCCAACGCCCTAGACCACTCGGCCAGCTAGGCTATATAAAAATATAGCTTTCGCTGGCCGGATCATTCCCCCTCGTAGGATTAATCTAAGGCTGTAACTTAGTACACGATGTATGGTAGTACGGGACAGTTCATCGGGACAGTTCATCTATATATACATGTACCAAAAATTTTCATCGCAAATTTGACAGTTCTAACATCGTTAGGAATTTTTCAGACCTTTCTATACGTTTACATATCTTCCCTGTATCAATTTGATCCGATGGAGCAGTGTAGTGAATAGAGTCGTCACATTCTGAGACGTTTATATATATAGATGTCTGAAAAATTCCCAACGATATTAGAACTGTCAAATTTTTGGTCGTTCCCTCCGCCGGACTCGAACTCGTACCGCTGTGACATCTATGACAATACCGCCTGCTCAAACACAAAGTCCAGCGCCCTATACCACTCGGCAGCTAGGCTATATATAGGCCAGCTAGACGTTTGAAGGGTCTGAAAAATTGCCAACGATGTTAGGAAATATAATATAAAAATAACGTTTGCTGGCCGGGTCATTCCTTTTAGTGGTCTAGGGCGCTGAACTTTGTGTAGGCAGTGTTGCCATATATATCACAGCGGTACAAGTTCGAGTCCCGCGGAGGGAACCACCAACAATTTGCATCGCAAGTTAACATTATTAGCAATTCATGCATATGATACATTGTAATTAGATGGTTGAGTGCATCTAAAACACGCCTTTGCTCAATTGTTCAACTTCCCACAATTTATTTACAATGTATAACATGTACATTAACATATTACATTTTGAACGGATACTGTATTGTCACTAGCATATTTTATTTTTAAAGGATATTGACCTGCAGGTCGTTTTGACCTAGTCGAAACCGTAACAAGAGCCTTGAATGTACACAAAGAATTTTTAATTTACCGATCAAATAGTGGTAACAATAATCCAAGGCCATTAAATGCCCATGTTTATCAGATAGAACAACTAAAGTGGGACAAGCAGTTTGCATTGGTCGGTCTACATTCAATTTTTTAAATCATTTTTTTTCACAGGAACATTTTATAAGGAAAAATAAAAATCTGCAGTCGAAGTTACTTTATTGACACACTATTACTGGAGAAAAAATGATACGACTAACTTTACATGGAGTAAACACCTAATGTAATCGGAAAATCTTTCAATAAATGACTCTTTGTACGGCTAATTAGCAAAATTAAAATTCATCCACATAAATTATTTGTTTATAAAACACTTAAGAATTAGGTATTATGTATATCCTTTAAAATATAAATCGACGCATCACATTTTCTGTTTTGTAATCAGTAATCAAGAGAGCCATGATTCGCGCAAAAATCATAGAATATATTTGAAGGACACGGATTACACACCCATAAACAACAAAAAGCATGATATAACAAAACAATAATGAAATAATTAAAACAAAAACACGTAAAACAATTAAAAAAAAATTAAAAATTAAAAAGCAAACAAACAAAAACGAAACGAAGGTATATAAGTAATCCGTTTTCAAATATTTTAGCTTGGTTATAGCTTTTTTGTTAAGGTAACTACTTATCCCAGAAGACTGTTCAATAACATATGTGTATTATATTATAACAGACAATTAAAATTAGATTACGTCATATGTACAAAAAGATGTCTTCTTGATAAAGAGTTTTGATGTGGTGTGAAAATGATAAACAGATTGACATGGTTATTTATATTTTCGTACAATTTCAAACACTGCGGCCAATATGACACGTTTGTTCTACTTGAAGGTGACACAAATAGCACAGTATAAAGATCTTAATACTTTTGTGTTCTCTGTAGACCTCATAAAAAGGTTAAATCTATATTTGTTTTGTTAGATAAATCATTAAAATATTGTATTACTGATTTATTACTGTTATACTTAACAATGCTTCCAACGTTAATGATATGCCGTTTTGGTATTTTAATACATGGTTAAACATGCTTAAACGAGAAGACTTCTTTTAAAAAGAATATTGGCTTTTCTGTACTATTTGAAAGCTGTACCAGATAAATGAAATTCAACGCCCTCAAAACTTCTCAAAGGATTTTTCTTAAATCATATTGGAAAGCATAATACACAGATGTACATGGCATCATATAATCATTATCATGTTACTGCTATTGAAGATTATCGAAGTTAAGGGTTAGGCGTGATTTCAGTAAACTCAAAGCGGAGTATTCTCATGGAGATTGCTGACACTGTTATCAAGTTTGTATAGAATTCACTGATGTGGGAAATAAAACCTAAACGGCATTTAATAACACATAAAACATCTGACAACTCACACGAAAATTAAAAATAAAATTATCTTAACTCACTATAGTTTGTTGATTAACCGTTTGTTATTTATTAAATTAATGGAATGAAATAAGACCGCAGAGTCTATTTACATCAGTCTTCTTTTTTAAAACATTTACACTACCACAATGAATATGTATGCTTGAATCAAGACAATCTTCTAGTTAGAAGAGGATAACAAACGGGTGCGGTACTTAAACTTTATGCACTAGGCGTATTGCAAACCCTTGTCAAATTGTTGTAATACACCTATTGTATATTGGATTGAAGGGAAAGCGATTTTATTTGCAATGTTTTATTTTATGTAGAGATGGTTTTGGTGACACTGTCTATCAAAATGTCATAGACTTACATGTAAGGGCACTCAGAAGAAACAGAGCTTGTCCAGGAGAGAAGGGTGCAGTACTCCTCTTTTTTACCTAGCAAGGGCATTGTAACAGAATTAATGTTTTAACCGAATATTTTTTATATAATGAAAGTACTGGATTTGTGCTATTTACATACGATGAAAATAGTGTCTTTATTTGTAGAAGTTCGACTCAATGCCAAGTACCGATTGCATATGGTGTTTAAAATAAGGATCGGGTATTGCTAAAGGTTAAGACCAATCAATGTACAGTGCACCCTCGATATATTGCCACCTTTGAGACCAGGCCAAATTTTGGCGATGTGCGAGGCTGGTGATAGATCGAGGAAATATTTAATTACAATATTTATCACTTAACAAGATCGTTTAGTTTTTTTATTGGCAAAACAAATGAAATATTTAGTAAAAGCGGGGTAATAGAACTAAGAAAAAAAATCTAGCCAATAGTCAAAAAGAATAATCAAAAGAAGAAATTCGATGTACAATGGGCAATATGGAAGCAAACTCCGGATAATCGACAATTACCGCTATGGTCCTGACTTGGTTCAGACATTTTCATTTAGAATTTTTGTTTCCGTTATATTGCAAAAAAGCAGGGAACAAAATTGCTGCCGTTCAAAACTTAAAAACAGTAGTCAAAACAGTACAGACGATACCTTTATGCTATTTAAAAATCATCGTTTATCACCTTTTTGTCGGCAACAGAATATTTCTCACTAAGTAGAGTTCATAATATTGATTTCTTTATATAATGTAAATATTTGAAAAAAAAATACAAAAAGATTGTATAGGAGATGGACAATTTTTATGAGGAACATGAAATGCAGATGTGGACAATGGGAATAGGAGATTGTTTGTTTGTTTGTTTGTTGGGGTTTAACGTCCGAGCAGCAATATTTCAGCTATATTCAGACCATGAACATTAAATTGATGATAACATAAACATGAAATGATGATGAAATGAAAAAGGGATGGGACACAAGGACAAAGGGGTCGACACATTTTGATTGCCACTGGAAATAGGGAAAGGTGGGTAGGGTCGAGCAATTTAGCCTCCTATGGCGGAGGCCTATGGTTCCTACTCCGGGAGAATACCACAGTAGGGTTCTTTATAGCGTGCGAGGAACGTGGCATCTTTCCCAACACGGTGCACCACTATGGTTTGCGGTCAGGTTTTCCGTATTATAGCCTGACAACCCCAGCATGTAACACGCCAGTGGTACCCCATTCAACCACCTGAGGCACACATCCCAGTTGCTCTGTGGGCAGAGCGCCCTAGCCCCCGGCTAAGGTTCTTAGCACTATTTAGTCGCCGTTTACGACAAGTTTAGCGCTGCTGCAGGCCTATTCTTCTAACAACAAAACAAAACAAAACAAAAAACAAAGAACAACAACAAAAAACAACAAAAACAAACAAAAACAAACAAAAACTAAACTAAACTAAAACAAAAACAAAATCAAAACAACAATAAACAGAAATAAAACACAGCGCTAAACAAGTCAAAACAAAACAAAGTAGAAATGTTTTCAGATTACATTTTATTTTGTTTTAAAATGATAATAATGATTGACATTATAACAGAATTGAAGAGCACAAAGTATTTCAAAAGTCTACTCCCATATACATATACATGTCAACGAATACCACAGTAAATTATTAGGATATAAATTAATTGAATTGTGCTCGAAGATTCCCCATAAGCAATAAACGCGGATGCAAACAAGTAAAAACGAAAGTAGTAAATATTATGCAATTCGCCATCGTGAGGCTGCATGGATAACTAAACTGAAGAGATGGCGTAATGATTTTTTCTTTTGTTACAAACGGAAGAACATCAATTATCGTGTATTCCGAAACTTAGAGCCCATGACAGAGCATTAATGCAAGCAAAAGGTTTGATAATACACTGTCCACTCCGCCTACAAACAGCTAAAGACAAATCAAACACAATATGGTTGAAAAAAAGTAACAAAACAACAAAATAAAGCTTAAAGGACAACAATGATTTAGAGAAAACAAGTCAAAGTAAATGCAATGTTTCACAAGAATCCATACAAACAACGTTTCATAGCTTGATCTGCAAAATGTACCACCAAACCTCTTAACTTCTATACTCACAACTGTCAAAGAGGGTCTGCAGTCCTACCACAACATTTGTTACTCCCGTAGTGGTATTAATTCAATGTGGATCCTTTCGAAAGTTCTTTTGGAGACAATCAGTTCAAGACTATTATCTGAATATAAAAGCATTAAAACCTATGATTTTTCAACACTGTATACTTCTATTCCCCATACTCAGTTAAAATCCCGACTTAAAAACATTATACATCGTTGTTTTTCCAAAAAAAGATGATACACCTAGATACAAATATATAGTTCTTGGTAGAGATTCCTCATACTTCGTAAGAAATAATTCCAAATCATCTTCCAAATATACAGAGGAAGATGTTTATAAAATTCTGGAATTTTTAATCGACAACGTATTTGTCCAGTGTGGTGGACGTGTTTTTCAACAAACGGTCGGCATTCCAATGGGAACAAATTGTGCTCCTTTACTTGCTGACCTATTCCTTCAATCTTATGAGGCTGACTTTATAGCTGATCTAATCAGAAAGAAAGAATAACGTTTGGCTAGATCCTTTAATCTCAGTTTCCGCTATATAGATGACGTATTATCTTTAAACAATCCTAATTTCGGGGATTTGATACATCGCATCTACCCAAAAGAACTTGAGATAAAGGATATTACACACACTGTGAAATCAGCCTCATATCTTGACCTACACTGAGAAATCAATGGTAAAGGAAAACTATTGTCAAAACTTTACGACAAACGTAATGACTTTTCATTCAGAATTGTCAACTTTCCTTTCATCTGTGGCTCCTGCGTATGGAGTGTTCATATCACAACTCATACGTTATGCCAGAGCTTGCCGAAACTACGCATACTTTTTGTATCGCGCTAGAGCTCTAACAAATAGGCTTCTGGAACAGGGTAATGTTGCTACAAGATTGAAGTCATCACTACAGAAGTTTTATGGTCGTCATCATGAACTCGTGTATCGTTATGGTGTATCCATCAGCACCATGAAAACTGATGTATTCAACGGGTCATAGTTTTCCTTTCCTCGTTTGTCTACCCCGGACTTGACTTTTTATGAGCAACTCGGTGGGTGTTTCTAGAAAAGCAGAGGACGTTTACCCTACCGGTGCACCTGGTCCATGCTCCTAGTTTTTAGTGGAGTCCGAGTTGCTCATTTACTTTTGTTACTTTGTATGTATGATTTTAGTTACTTTATGTTCTTTGTTGTGTATGTCTGTTTTCCATGTCTGGTCTTTGTCCCTGGAATACATTATATTGATTACCGCTATAGCCTTGGTTCCCTTGATTACACTTTCTAGAGGTAAGGAATTAATATACTTGTGTAAATTATTTGTTTAAAATTGAAATTTTAAAATTATATTGAATAATGATTGGCATCACAGTATTCAAGGGTATTGACCTGGTTCGTGGTTTTAACGTAGTCGAATAAGTAACATGAGCCTTGTATTAACTGTACAAAAAGGATATTTCAGTGAACAATCAAGTAGTTAGTTTCGTAACAACTACACAAGGCCATTAAATGGGCAAGGTTATCAGATATTGCGTAAACATGTTTAAGTAGAACGTTTTTTTTAAACAAATTGTTTACTTGTTAAATGAAAAAAAGAAATGTAGTTCATAAAAACATAAATGTATAGCCCATAGATACAGTTCGAGAATATTCCAACGCTTATACATCTTTGAAAGTGACAATATCATACATCATCATAAAAATGTTCAAAGTATTACTGTGTCTGTCTTTTAAACATTTTATATAACTTATTCATGCTGTTTTGAAATTAAAAAAAAATAATAATTAGTTGAATGATATATAAATGTAAGATTAAAATTGCGATGGATGATTTTTATATTCAGTTACAGATGCAATCATTTTTGACTTGTCTTAAATTCCGTAGAATCTGTATATACAGTATAAGTCTTGGTAGCTAGAATTTAACATTACATTCTTTTTACAATAAAGATCATTCATATTAGACGAACAAATCAGTTCATATCAGACTGGCTCTATCGCTACAAAACTTGAAAAAAAAAAACTTTTGTCTGAAAGATAAGATTTAACTATTTGCGATGCTATCAATTTCAATGAAGTTAAGAATATTCTCAGTCTAATATTTTTTTTAGAGTTAGCAAAACTCAAGTCAATTTGAGATTCTATTCAAATCTTTCTGCAACTCAAATGTCGATTTATCAAAGAATTTCAAAGAGTAATGAAAGGAACCAAGATTCGAGCGGAAATAAACGAATATATTGCAATGATAAAAAAGAGAAGGATAACAGGCACACACAACAAAGAACATGAAAAAACTAATACAATAAAATACGCATAAAGAAAAAAAAAGTAAATATGCAACCCGGATCCCGTGATGCAGAAGAATCACCAAATTGATTATACATGATGACGTCCATTTGTAATGCTTGTAATGATGTAGCAGCATAACTATTTAACTATGTTACAGAAGCTTTATTGTAAAACGATTTGTACGGTACAGGTCCGCGTATTTTATGTAAGCTCTGGCATAAAGTATGAGTTTTGATATAAATATTCCATACGCAAGTGCTGACGGGATGCAGCCAGATGAAAATGTTTTCTGTGTCGAGATTTCTAGTCAATTTGGAATAAAGTAGTACAAGTATAATGGGTTTGAAAATCTCATGTCTTGGTGCTATTATACTCCGATAACGATATATCATTAAGGGTTTTCTAGACCTTTCGATTTTTTCGGGATCCACAATGAATTGATACCACTACGGGATTAACAATTGTCGCGGTAAGGCTTAAGACACTCTTTGAAAGATTTACAGTAAATATGAAAGTTAAAAGTTTCGGAAGATCATTGGTAGTACATTTTTCAGATCCAGCTATGAGGTGTTGTATGTATGGAGTTTTATGGAATTTTGGAAACCATTGATGGATGAAAGATTACAATTACCGTCTTTTGGTAGAGAGAACAGAGGAGGAAAGAATGGAAGATAATTATTATTGTTTTAGTATATTGTAAGAATGACAATATATTAGCTGCAAATCAGTACATTAGCACTTAGTAAGTTTAGCTTGTATATGCAAATGAAGATAGCCCGGATACTGTGCATTCCTTTTATGTGCTATCTAATTATTTAACAACCATTTTTTATGCTGAATACACTTGCATCACCTGCATTTTTGCATCACTTAGAATAGTATATTTACAGATTTAAGTAGTTATGTCTTTAAAAGAGTAATCAAGGGAACCAAGGTTATAGCGGTAATCAAAAGAATGTAATCCAGGGACAAAGACCAGACATGGAAAACAGACATACACAACAAAGAACATAAAGTAACTAAAATCATACATACAAAGTAACAAAAGCAAATGAGCAACTCGGATTCAACTAAAAACTAGGACATGGACCAGGTGCACCGGTAGGGCAAGCGTCCTAAAATTTAAAATCCATGCAATTTTAAAGTGAGTTGACTAACCTATCCAACAGTTAACCTCCGCATTTAGTTTCTATGTACTTCAATATAATTGAATGGATTCACAAGCATCATCTTAAATAAATTATATTTTAAAAGTCAAAACTACGTTCAAATGTCAGTATCCTGTGTCACCATTTTTTATTATTTTTTCAACGATTTAAAAGATGATTACTGCTGACAAATCGTTTTATCATTTTCATTTGGGCCTCCCCTCACCCTTATTGTCAACGATCTGATCAATGCACGGAATAAGGTTATTCCATTTTATGCGAACAATGCCATGCATATTTTGCATATCAATGATTAAATGATATCAAGTAAATTAGGAAATAAGATTTATCAAAAATAACTTGAGTATCTGTGGTCCTTTTCATAAAACATCGCAAGTGTAAAATTATTCGTAAGTTATGACGTCATAGTAAATCAAAGTATTGTGACGTCATTACTTACGACTAGTTTTACTCTTACGATTTTTTTGTGAAAAGGACCACTGGTCAACAATGTTTTAGGAATTGTTTATACATTGCATGTTTCTTGTTTGGAATACTTGTGTATTTTATATAATAATGTATTTTGTAAATGTCCTTGCAAGGTAAAACTTTTCAATGCAATGTATATTGCATCTTTTTAAACTACTACAATCACTGGTTGAGGTGACATTGGCATAAGTCCAAATAACCTTCATAATCAACATCATTATACCTGTAACAAAATAAAGGCAGATAATACTAGCTACTGCCGTCAGCATACTAGTAATTATGAGAATTCAAGATCATTTCCTATTCGTTTTCTTTGTAACTGCATGTTGTTACTACCAGCTGCTGGCGGCTGATTTTAAATCCTTTCTTTCATACAATTCATAGTTGCAATATACTTGAATATCGTTTCTTCTGATCCTAAAATGTTGTCGAAATCTTTAATTTAATGATAGGTACTAATGCAGGTTAAATCGTTTTATCTGAAATCATTGTTATGATTGAATTATATGTTCTAGTATGTAACTACATTCAAAGTCATTCCAACCGCCATGCATTTATTAAAAAAAATATGCTAAATAAAACAATTGCAATAGATGCGCGATGCATCTACAATTAAAACTTTCTTAAAATAAAAAAAAAAATTGAAACAAATATATTGCACAGGTCGTTTTTGAAATAAATTACATTCACTATGATTCAATATCTAATATCATGTATATCTTTGTTACTGCAGTAATTCAATATAACATTCACCTAATATCATTATCGTTACAGAGTGTCTCGGGTTACTATTCGGAATGCATTATTTTTTTTCAAATTTAAAGGTTTACCTTTGATAAATTGTTTTTCAGGCCATTGACATTCGGATCAACAAAAAAACCTTGGACAACGAATTGTATTTAAGGACAAAGTGACTTCAAGAGCAAAATACATATTAATGTTGAATGTGTCATGACTATCTTAAAATGTAATATTTAATTATTTTTCTTATGGAAAACATCTTAGACGATGGACTTAAATCAGAGAAAGCAGCAGCCTTATTTTTCAGACAATGAAATTTTTCCTTAAAAATATAAATTTTCAAAATATGTACATCATCCTGTTCTTTTTTTCGGAAAAATTCGAGTTCAGCATACATACTGCAAACTTAATTTGGTATAATCGTTCTTGTTTTAATTGCATCTTTACAGCTTTTTGTATCGCGCTAGAAATCTAACAAATAGGCTTCTGGAACAGGGTTATGTTGCTACAAGATTGAAGTCATCACTACAGAAGTTTTATGGTCGTCATCATGAACTCGTGGATCGTTATGGTGTATCCATCAGCACTATGAAAACTGATGTATTCAACGGGTCACAGTTTTCCTTTCCTCGTTTGTCTACCCCGGACTTGACTTTTTATGAGCAACTCGGCGGGTGTTTCTAGAAAAGCAGAGGACGCTTACCCTACCGGTGCACCTGGTCAATGCTCCCAGTTTTTAGTGGAGTCCGAGTTGCTCATTTACTTTGGTTACTTTGTATGTATGATTTTAGTTACTTTATATTCTTTATTGTGAATGTCTGTTTTCCATGTCTGGTCTTTGTCCCTGGATTACATTCTTTTAATTACCGCTATAACCTTGGTTCCCTTGATTACTCTTTGAAAAAACGAAGATGAAGGAAACTCAAAGCATCAACTCGGAAAAATTTAGACTCCTTGATAAGCGCAAGACCTTGCAATTCTGTTTTCCATTTTAATTTGCTACTTGACAAAAAGAAAAAAAAATCGACGGGTATGGCATTGCAATTTAATCGTAAATTTACTGAAAGTATATATCCAGATGATGCCTCTACAGACCTATTCTTGCTGTAGCCCGTGAAACCGTTTCATCAAAGGATTATATTGTGAAATAATGAATCGTCAAAGGTCTTTAACCGAAAGGACGTCGATCTCTGACGTCTGAGCGATTCTATAAATATTCATTTGATCAATCATCCAATATTTATGGATGACTGTATGCCTTAGCTGGACTGTTAAAGTACATTGCATACAGATGTTGACGTAAAGAACAAATGAAGATAACTTAGTGCGTCAAAGTTAGCGGTGCGGTTACTATGTTAGTAGGACAATTCATTACAAAGTTAATTAATTATGCCATCAACACATAGAAACTGAACCATTCTACCATGATGGCTTGCATAAAGAAAATAAGGTCATAGTACATACTTACATATATTGCATTCAAATTACTTGCGTATCCATTAAACTACTGTGGTTGGTATTAAGGTGACGCACATAAAATTGTACTGTCCTTTACAGCTCTTCTGTTTGACCTAATATCTGTCTATTTTATAGAATACGTACGATGAACATGGCTAGTAAAAATGAAAAGTGATGTCTTAAACATCAGACCTTTCAGAAACAAATAATTTCATACTTTCACATTGACATGTTATTGATTTGTAGTTGTTCATTGATGTGTTTTTCTTTCCGATTTTCCAGATTGGTGTATAGTTGTTTAACTAATTTAAACGTTAAAACATATCACACACACACACACACACACACACACACACACACACACAACAAAACAAATATTCATCATTTAAGTGTAATTTTTTGTAAGATGCAGCCAAATGAATATCGGAAAAATCAGAAACATGCATGTTAAAAATCCACCTCTCTGACAATATAATTTCACTCAAGGATGCTTTCTCTATTTGAATGAAAAACATTATTTGATATCTGCATTACTGGATTTGCTCAGAAATTTTCATAGAATGTTAGAAAAATTAGGTTTTTTTGACAGAGTAATCTGCTCTTGAAATTTCAATGAAATTATAACTCAATATACAAAAATGTATGGATAACTTGTCATTTGTCTTTGATTCCGACGGTACAAATAGTCTAAATAAACCAATAAAATGGTAGTTTTTTCATACTATGTTTCATCAATTGCCCCATTCTTACAGAGACTGACACTCAATCGATAAAACTGTAGATTTAACGTTACAGTAGTTGAAAGAAAATCACTATTATGTATACAAATCCAATGTCAATATCAATACAAGGCCATTTAAGTAAGGATTATGGTGACCGGGTCAAACAAATAATTGCAAGTTCAATGTCCGTTACAACTAAATAGACAACGTTGAACACGCTTGTTATCAATTCATCGTGGGTTATAACATATAATTTATTACTTTGACCCAATATCACCCTTTGCTTTTTATTTGGTATTTACTTTCTGTGTTATTCATTCATTACACATTGTTCAGATGCGGATCGTTTTCGTGAATTTCGGTTTAGCCAGTTTGTTTCATTTCTTAATTTGCACAATAATTTGCACAAAATTAACAAAATATCATCTAAACGGGTGGCGGATCCAACACTTAGAAGCCCCCCTCCTTTTGGACCTGCAACTCTATATCAGTATTATTGCTTTCTTTGGTTTGTAGTATAAATAACTATATTAAGTACGTATTGACTATACATAAACAATCGTAAAAAACGAAAACAAGCAAAACTCTATCTGTGAGAACAAACTCAAATAATTTACTAACAACAACACCGCAATAATCTAACGGTTACAGTATTAATTATTCCACCAGTCTCTTCGAGTCAAGTCTAGATTTCTTACGTATGTGTTTTGTATTAGGTTTTTTTTTCTGTGCAAATTCTTGTAGATTGATATTTTAGTACTTAAAATCATGATAAAAATAGTTTAAAAACTTACAAACAAGGAAAAATTAAGACTGTCGGGTTTCATCATAATTTGTTCATTTTGCACCTGTTCTTAGATATGAACAGTCGTATTACTTAATAAACGAATCTTTCCAAGCAGAGTCTTTTGAACGACGGTTATAACACAGATATGACAAAATTAAAAGAAGAGGCTTTGATTTAACGTACCGGTTTTTACCTTGGTATTTCCATTTGTAGAGTACGTCTTGTTACAATTGAGTTTTGGATTTGGATCTTCCTATATATTTGATTCTAATGCTGGTAGTGACATGTTACGCCTTGAAAGACGCATACAGCTATAGAAATTTGCATTATTGCATTATATATGATTGGTATTTTTTCTCTATATTCCTTTTTGACTAGAGCATAATTTATTAGTTCGGTGATTTTGTTATTACCCATCACTGAGGTCTTCAAAATTACTATTAACTAAGAAACAATCAATCACCAATCTATAATTTTTGCCAAACACTACAAAAAATTAGTATTGCATTTGCCATTAATGTAAACTAAAAATGATGGTAGGAAAAATAATAAATCGTATTGTGAACTTCCGATTTAATTGCAGTGTCTTGGTAATCATGTCTTCTTTTGTCTACCCCAGAGGTGAGGCTTAATAAACATTTCGATGATTGTTTCTCGATAAGCAGGATACACTCAATCAAGCAGTGCACATGAGTCATGCTACCTGTTTTTTTTTGAGTCTGGGTTCTTGATTTATTTTTGTTTCTATGTGCGAGTATTTTTGTCATTTAATTCAATGATATTTTTCCTGTGTGTCTATTTTCTGTTGTTAACCTTGGGTTTTGTTCTGTTTTGATTACTATTCGGATCTTGGTTCCCTTGGTTTCCCTTCAATAAAGACTAACATACAAAAAGGTTCAAGAAAAAGTAAATGTTACGTCTAACTGTAATTTTTTTATGAATTCGTTTTGCTTTACTCGATTCGAGTCAGAGAAACAAGGCGGTCCTCGTGTCTGTACGCGCGATCATCACACTTTCCGGACAATATTTCAAGAACATTTTAAAAAATATCTTTATCACACTGATGCTGACCACACAATACTAACCAAACTTGAATATAGTGCATTGTGCATTATCCTTTCAGGAGTGATGACCCTTCTCCACCTAAGAAAAAATACGCAATTCGGGCACAAAACCTTTCTTATCACAAGAAGATCTTGCCTGTACATACTTTGTTGATGTCAAAGAAATGTAACTGTTCTGCAAATGATGTACCAGTGTTACATAATCTGTTCGTCTACTAGGATATTAGAGGCAAATACCTTATTGCGTTTGTTCTTGTTATTTTAAGGTTAGTTAGACGTTCCCAAACAAGATAATTAGATTTGAAACACTGTCATAACCAATCAGAAATTATGTAATAATACAGGGATAAAATCCATACTTCCTTTAAAGCACCGTGATAACAGCTTTTTCTTCTAATTCTGCAGCTGACATAACAGGGAAGAGATACTCAGTGCGTCTGAAATTAAAGAGCTGCAAGACATGAGGTTTCTGACTGGAAAATTTGGTTATTTGTTCGGAAATAGGAAAAAACATAACTTTAACCGACATGTCCTTGTCTTGTTGTTTTGCTAGAAATTTGAGAATTACGCTTTAAGTAAAATTCATGCTGCTTCCTCTAATAAGACGACTTTCCTTCTAGGTTATTATCTTTATAGCACTATGACAACTACTTTAAACGCTTTAATTTGTTTTTGACAAATTTTGCTCAAAGTATTAAAAAGTGGTTATTCTTATGAAAATGATCCGATCGACATTTTGAAGTACATTTTTTGTACATGAATAAAAAAGTATGCTTTGTGGTCAGAAATTAAGTTTTCACATGTTTATTGTTTCCATATGTAAAATATTGTTTAATAAGTGTGATATGATTAGGTAATTGCGTTAATACATGTATATTCTATTAGATTATCCTAACTTGTACAAATGTTTGTAAAATATTCGATGCGGTAGAGCTCACAGCAAAAATGCACTGATAATTTGAATTCTTATTGCTACTTGTCGACATAAAGGATAATTTTGGGTTTTGGCCTATTCGTTGACCCATAAACGTACATTTATTCACAAAATTTGGTTAAGAGTATCGATATTCTTACGTTTTAATATTTTAAACTTAGAATGATTATGACAATAATGAAGTCGCTTCTACAATGGTAAAAAACTATGAGTAAGCAAGAAGGTAAACTTTTCATATTTTCATATTTTTGGGTCCCCACACAGTCAATCGTCAGGTGATGAATACAAGTGGATCAAGCAAGCAAAAATAATCCTTCAATGTATACTAATGTTGTATGTATTAAGATTCCTTTACAGACAAGGAACTTGAAAAAGAACGGTTTATTATTGCGTTATCGTGATGATCAGGTCGGAAGATTATGCCCCTTTTTAAGGACTAAGTATTTTTATATCGAAAAAGTATATCGGCATAAGGAATCAGTAACGCAATCATAATAACCAATTCGATACGCCAGTATGTACCCAAACACTAAAAAAGAGGGAAAAACCCGGAGAACAAATTTTTCACGAAGATGAATCATTTCACGTGTTTTAATCACACGATTCAAATTAAAGAATTTGATGCATTATCTAATGATCTACATAAGAGTGTTTTCAGATGTTATAACGAGAAACATGTTTATTATTGCTTGGTTGGTTCACTTAAAATCTCAGCATAAGATCGATCAGATTTTTATTGTGGAAGCCATTTATGTAACAACCCGCAGGTAGGCATGCCATCCAACTCAGCAACAATGTTCCGTCTCTTAGCTAACCAGCCGTCAATTTATCTCCTATCTGCTGCGCGCTTGGCAGAGCAGCTGTTACTGCCAATTTAAAAGTTGTTGGTTTGACTCGGCCGGGGATCGAACCCGACCCTAGCAATCGAGGTGAATAGTTGCTACCACAAGACTACCGAGATGGTCCATGAAACGGTAAAAGCGAAAATAAATTATATTTAATAATATCTAACCCGTTTTTATACCCATTGTGTAAGCAATCTTTGACATGAGGTTTGATCTATTGTTCCGATATATTTTTGTTTTGATGTGTTACTTTAAAAAAATATATAATATATTACATTGTACCAAATCATTTATACGGGGTGAATACCCGATTTGGTAAGTGCAGCAGTACACATTACATTGCATATATAAATTATTGAAACACGAGCTATTGAGATTACAATTTGATATTTTAAGTAGTGTTTAACTATTATCCAGCCTTTAGAATTCATCTGGACCATGGAAATACTGCATTAAAAAATAAAACTATGACGTAAATTGGAACAATGAATACTTTATGTGTTATGTCAGGCTTTATCAAGAGATTGATCTGTGTTTACATGCACAAAACGGATTGTTATTTACACAAACTTGTACCGGGTACTTAAAAACCAGTCTATATTGGTTCAAAATAAAACGTTGAAATAAATCAAAATTTATTTGATGTATACGTTGTATTGCTTTTACAATTTGGTAACTTTTTCAATTGTGATATTTGGCTCTGCTTCAACATCAAGCATTATAAAACTTCTTTCATTCGAATTTGTCATTTGCTGTGTGCTAGTCGTGTACCCAATGTGTTTTCCAGCTCCTACAGTTTTGAGATATGGTCTTCTTTAAGGTTTTTCCTGGTGTGGTGTCACAGTTTAGGCAGTTTACGTTACGTTAAACAGTGCTAACACATTTGAGATTTCAGTAAGAATTTTATTGCTGGCCAGGACATCTTTTTTAACATTTCGAAAACAGCTGTTGTGGAATGTTAGTTCTTACTATGAAGTACGTGTCTAAATGTTTGTATTTGTTTTACTTGGTTCATCTTATATAAAGGTAACAAAAAAAAAATTACTGAACATTAATCCGATCAATAATCATATCAAGTCCAAATCAAATCCGTAGCAAGTACTGCAATGGTCCTGATTTAATACAGGTATTTTAAACAAAATTGTGAGTTAAATCATCAAACCTCCCGAACCTAAACAAATCAGTTATACTTATTCACAAAAGGCAAATCTTTTTTTATTTCAGATATAGTCGATTTCCTTTGGACTTGAATGTTGAAACACAGTACTGTTAAATAACTTAAAACGCGAAGTGAAATTAAAATAAACATAGTTCTATCTACAAAGTCCTAATCTTTTCATGGTTAAGATGACCTGGCTTTTTCTATATATAAACCATTTGATAAGAAATGTTATAAATACCTCCTGCATTTAAGTTGGTCATATACAAAGGTGATTGACCCATCTCGTTCTTGCCTTGAACTAAACTAAATATATTTAGTGAACGAATATCAATACAATTCTGGAGTAAATCCAACTGATCATTGATTTGTTTTATTTTGTAACATGATAATTTCATATCGCCTTATACGTGTCACAGATGTAAACGCTTTAAAATTTGTATCTTTTCATTTCATAGTTTTGATCTAAATTGATGTAAATTGTCAATATAGAATAACGAAATATGAGCAAACACTGCTATTTTGTTTAAAACAAACCTACATTTAGTCTAAATATTGTTAAAAAAATGATTTTGACTAGAAATATAGTTTTGGAAATTTAACATAAAAATGTTATAAAAGTTTGTAAAGTTTGCGTTTTTAAGATATTGACAGGTCAAATTTAGTTGAAATGCACTATGAAAAAAATGGCGGGAAAATTTTCCTGTGGTTTTTCCTTATATAAGCAGCAAAAAAATATCAACAATGCTTCAGGATAAATTTAAATAACTTAATAGTTGTTTTCTAGATATATTTGAATATGTTTGTGGCAAAAGAGACGAAATTGAGAATTATGATGTGCCCCCTTGCCTGATTCTTACACAGAATAGTACTTGAGACCAATAAATGAGAGACAGAGTAAACAAATTATTATTGACTAACGTCCGAATATAAGCCTAAATATAATCAAAACTGACAATGCAATACAAAATACAAAAGTGCGCCAATACGGGATTTACCCGTCCAATATGTCATATTGGCCTTATTAAAATCCATATCGGCCTATGCCAATATGACCTATTGGACTAGTTAGTCATAAAAGGTATAAAGCAAATGTGAAAAATCTTACGCAATAATACTATATGATGGCACACATAGACATATTTTTTATTTATTGTCGTAATCGTGAGTTCAAACTTGTCTGAATCAATCAGCGGTTATTTTCTTAAAAGTTTTATTCTACAAGCAGGAATTTGTCTTTTGCAAATTATGTTTTTTTTTTAAACAAAACCAATCACCAAAACTTGGAGTAGACAACTGAAAAGTATTTTATAATTCTTTATATGAAATATCCTTATAAATTCAGATTTCTGTTTTTGAAGCGACACATTTTAGACAAATTACAATCATTTTACTAGTCAATATTTAAAAATTTCGTGCAAATGAATTTGAAAGAATTTAGAATCAAAAGTAACTTACACAATTTTTTTTTCTGTCTGGAATTTGGACGACACAAAGTAGGTCAAATTATTAATTACCGATCACTCATTTGGTAACAGAATCACGGTCATGTTAACAATGCACAATGGGATGAGATGCAAGATTAATCAAGGGAATCAAGGTTATAGCAGTAATCAAAAGAATGTAATCCAGGGACAAAGACCAGACATGGAAAAAAGACATACACAACAAAGAACATAAAGTAACTAAAATCATACATACAAAGTAACAAAAGTAAATGAGCTACTCGGACTCCCCTAAAAACTGGGCGCATTGACCAGGTGCACCGGTAGGGTAAGCGTCCTCTGCTTTTCTAGAAACACCCGCCGAGTTGCTCATAAAAAGTCAAGTCCGTGGATGTAACTTGATTTAAAGGATCCGAAATTTCATTTAATTTACTTTTTTTATCTGTTTAGTGACAGTGACGTCGATTAAGCAAGTTTTCCAATTTGTCAAGCTTCGACTTTGTTATTTATGATAATAAGATTACATAACCACAAAATATAGTACATGTAAACTAATCATGACACTTACGTATTTCATCTCCCTTTCTCAGTCGTCTAAGTCAAGATGAAAACAATACATAAGGTATGAAATCATTGAAATATCAGTATAATTCCTTACACTGAAAAATACTTTTCACCTAGGATAATTAAAAAGCAAAAGAAACTCGGATTAGATAAGATTTGTATGTGTGTTTATGTTTTGTTACCAAAACAACAACAAAAAAAACCCACAAAATCAAAAAACAGAAAATAAAAAAAAAGCAAACAAACAAAGAAAAAACAACTTCAACAAACAAAAAACTATCCAAAAAAAAGAGAAAAAAAAATAAAATAAAATAAAATAAATAAAAAAAAAAAAAAACAACAAACAAACAAATAAAACTAACAAAAGGTTTTAAAACAAAACAGATGCATTTCCAATAATAAATTGATAAGACAGAAAAACTCAAAATACGTTTTTTTACTGTGTAATTAAGATAAGTTATAAAACAATGAACACCAAAGTTTCAGAAAGATATCTACAAAACTGAAGAGAAACATAAAGTGAACAGATGGATGCGTTGTTCTTGTGCGACACTGATTTTATCTCCATAATATTAGGTCGGAAATCTTTTTTGACCTTTTAATAAATATGAAGACACTTTAAAAAAAAAAAGTATATTTTCTTCGAACGTTAGATCAGTACTGCCCCTGGTAAGCAATGAAACATCCATTGTTAAAGGAATTAAGCGTAAACTCTCGAATAGTGTAATACCATTTTCTGTATATGTTTTGCATTCGACATTTGCATTGGTAGACACTTTCAATGGGAGCACTGCAACTACACGCAAGATCAGCTACAATATGGCCGTAATTAAAATATTGGGGAATGTTTAGTTTATGCAAGGTATTTTTACTTCGGATTACACATTTGAATCTTGATATTTAATTACATTTCGCACGTCTTCACTTAAATTGTTCCATTCTCTAATAGCAGATGGTATGAATGATTCACTAGTTAATGATAATCTACAGAAGGGTAATATAATATCAGATCTATTACGTAGTGGATAGACTGTTGTACTCTGAACAAGAGGGGGATAAGTTTGCGGAGATAGCTTGGGGCATTGTCATTTTGCATATTGTAAAACATTTGTAATTTTCTCATATTTCGCCTTTCAGACAATTTTTACCAATCTGTGTCTTCGTATAAATAGCTACATTTCGTAAATACTGGAAGAGCTCTTACTATGTTTGCGGCTTCTAGTGGCAATCTTTTTAGTTTGTAAGAGTAGGTAATACCACAATTATCCCAGACCACGCTGGCATATTCTAAGATGGGGCGTATAAAGACAAGATATAAGTTTTCGAGATTTTTTCTACTTAAACTAAATTTTATTTTTCGTAGTACACACACGTGTTTGGATACACTTAGAATAAGGTTATAAATGTGAGTGTTCCATTTACCATTATCAGAGAATTTTACTCCAAGATGCTTATGAGTAGCTGTATTTGGGGTCAGTCAATACCGAATGGTCAAATAGACCGTCCATGTCAAACAAGGGTATCAAAGGTACCTTTATTACACTTTACTGAGTAGCTAAGGTCGTTGGCTAGGAAGTTCACTAACCATCTATAAATATACTTTATTAGATAAAGCTTGACCTGGTCATTTCGGACCGATCATAACAATCTAAGGAATGCTATATAGAAACGAACAGGTAAGACAACTTTTGGTGTTAATTTTCTTTAAAAAAAACTAGTTTTGTTCGTAAATTAAGAACTTATTGTGATATTTCATTTTTTAATTTTGGAAAAAAAAACAGACTCACTATTATAACGATCAAAACAAGTATTGTCATACTTTTAGCAATGCAAATATTGGATCTTTTTTCTCTCAGAATCTCAAATATCTTTTGCAACAAAAATGACAAAATCGCAACACTGTCTGAAATTTCTACATAGTACATCTTGAGCTTAACAATTACTTATCAGTTTTTAATTCACTTCTTTGCATTGTAGATATTGTAATTGTTAACCAATGCAATTTAGTATCTTGTATTAACTCATATATTGCTTGCTTCAAATCTTACTAGCAACGTTGTTTTCGTGTCCAATGTCGGATGTAAGCAAACAGTTTTAGCGTTTATTAATGAACCTTACATATAAAATCGACGTTAATGGTCAGAGGCCGGCATTTATAAAAGAACCTCGTTACGTTTTTATTTTTTGGATGGATTGGAACATTGTTAAATATTTGGCTGTGCATTCTTAGCTCAGTTTATAATTTTCTGTCTATAGAACATATACATTCATTTTTCATATTTTACATACAACTATAGAATACTTTTAAGTAACCTGGCAGCCCGGGTAATATTTTCGATCCACAAGTTTCTCTCAAATATAACCTGAGTCACCAGCGACATCTTCTGTTTTTGATTGGCTGACTGGATATGACGTTATTTTATTTACATTATACGATCAAATATTCAAATTTTAAAAATATTTCTTTCAAATTACATAGATTACCTTTCGATACAAATGCACAATAAATAAATTATTTTAGATAATTTCATCTTGGTTTTTATTTTATTTCATAAACGGCAATTTACTCATATATTGTGCATATCCGTCGCTGGCGTCGCTGGTCTATATTTTAGTGATCCTAGGTCGCTTATGATATTGACCAGGGAACCGGATTAAATTTTAAGTACAAAGATAAGTACAACTAAAAGAAAAAAAGGAAAAAAAAGGACGCGGAGTCGTTCGACAATTTTGATCCCTTGTAGGCTTTTGTAGGCCATATTATCAGGACCATTCCGACAATGGAGAGAATTTGGCTAAGCCTTACGGTTTTGGAGATATATGAGAAAAACAAAAGACCCATTTGTACTATTCTAGTAACAGCGGCAATGTTTTTCGACGGATCAAAAATCCCCACATCATATCTTTGCAGAATACCGTAAGGAATATTTATATCCAGTTTTGTTTTAATTAGTCAAGTAGTTTAAGATGATAGAAGATTGTTTGAAAAAAAAGTTGTAAAAGGGCAATAACTCAAACATTGCTTTATATATTAAAACGCAAAATTTGACTACAGATAGATCTCATCGTGCTAAGCATTTTTGGAAGTACTACACAATTATGTCAATTAGAAATTTGGTCTCATTTGTTTAAAACAAAAAGCGGTTACGAGGCAGTCCACACAGAAATTTCAAGTGTTTGTTTTATAAAAAGTACATATTTGCCTAATCCTTGATATGTGGAGGTTCAAGTATTTTATAAGTAAATTTGTGATTATTTTTATAAATTCAAGTAGTCATGGTAACATACCGAAAGAAAATATTAATGAGAATGAATACAAATCAGGGATGCTTTACCAAAACTAACAGCCAAATGACTAAGTTTGATAATATATCTGACGCTTAGAAACTAGCAAAGAAAAATAAATTAAATAGAGCAAAAAAAAAAAAAAAAGGAAAAGGAAAAACGTCAAAAATAGCAATAACTCCAACATGGGTTAATAGATTAAAACTAAAAGACAAGACTGCGGATAGAATTTGCCTAAACCTAACGATCTTGGAGTTATATACGCAAAAACTTGTGTCTGACCCCTATGTTCTATTTTTAGTAATGGCAGCCATATTTTTGACAGATTGAAAATCCCCATATCATTTCTATGCAGAATACCCCTAGGAACAATTAAACCTAGTTTGGTTCTTACGTGTATTAGTCAAGTAAAGTCAGAGGAGAAGCATTCTGAAAAATTGTTACGTGGCCTTTGACCAGGTCAGCAAAAAGTACATCTTATTTGCACTTAGAATCACTTAAGTTGATTCTAACGTCATCATATCTTATCCTTTCAAATTAAAGAATGTTTCATTCCATCAAAGATTTTATATAATGATAAACACAATTAATAACAAAAATCATGATTTAAGTAGTAGAAGGACAACGTTCATTCAAAAGCCATAAAAGTCTGAATAAGACGTTTTTTGGAAAGACCAATACATGGTAAACAAAGTATTTTTTTTTTCATTTGTTTTGTCTCTGAAAAAGTTTACCAATTATGTTTTGGTTTGCAAAACTGTATTATACTTTATTTTTCACGAACGAATTACTTAAAATTGTATTTGGTGCATGTAAAGTAAAATTAACAATTGAAGAGTGTACCTATAAAATCTTAACAATAGGGATTATTTTAGTATTTTTGAAATGATTATTATAAATGATGGGCAGAGCGGATTATAACACATACATGATATATAAGTGATTAACGGAACAAAGATTCTAGTGGAAATCAAAAGAATGTAATCCAGGGACAAAGACCACACATGGAAACAGACATACACAACAACGAACATAAAGCAATCAAATTAATAAATACAAAGTAACAAAAGTGAATGAGCAACTCCTATTCTGCCGCAGTGCAGATAGCATAACTAACATCGTCTCATAGAACATCTTTATTCAACAATGATAGCGGTAAAAAGCTACAAAAGAAAAAGGAACACATTCTAAGTTCACTATTCTAACTAAAATGAAAAGAAAAATACAATAAACACAAAAACAAGAAAAACATATGATTAAACATCAGATCTATCAAGTAGATATCCCTCAAATATAGCATAGAGACACGTGTTTCGACAAATATTCGACAATAAATAACGTAGAAAAAATTACGAAGGTGACACTTTTGGCTTTCCGTACATTTTTTAAACGAAAAAAGCGAGGAGAGGTGTAAAAACCCAACATTTCAAAATAAATCTCGGTTAAGGGGTAATTAAGGTTGCGAAAATCATATAATTAGGTTTGGGTAAGTGAAATATGGAATAATAACGCAAAAAATATAATTCATAATCAAAAACCATAAATAGTACAAGGCGCTCCATACATTTTACATAAACACATCTCTTAATTTGACCTTCTGGGGCGTATCCTATATAATAAAATAGGCTTATAACAATGCTTAATACATAAATATTGTAACTAATAATAAAATTTAACTTACATCGTGAGCTATCATAGATTTAAACGAATTGTTGATTGTTTATGTCCACGTGGTTTGTTAACATAAGGAAACTTGTTATCGGGGAATGAAACATCTATAATAGAAATCTAACAGGCCTCAAATAATTATCGCTAAAAATAGAAAATGTTTAGAATTGAAAAATAAATTGTTACCCGGTAACAGAACACCCCCGTCTGATATTAAACCATTAATGTCACAAATGAACCAAAATAATTACAAAATAATACCTATTGAATGTTACAATTCTCTGGCAATTGTCTGTGTCACACGATTAATTTACCAACAAAACCATTTCACTAATTGGTCTTGTGTAAGTCACATTTTTGCCGTCCCTGTGAATGCGGACACTAGCTTTTCTCACTTTACCATCATCGCTCTCGATGGCTTCAACAATGATTCCAACAGGCCATTCATCCATAAAAAGTCTTGTCTCGTAATAGAACTACGTTACCAGATTTCAAGTTTTCATTGTCATTGTGCCACTTCGCTTCTGCAGAGAATATAAATAGTCCGACCTCAATTGCTTGCAAAAGATATCTGATAGCATCTTGACGTGTTTCCATTCGGCTCTATAATGTCTTTCATGTCCAAAGAGTCCACTAAGACAGGTTAGTAATCTTGTTTTCCTGCAAGAAGCATCGATGGACTTAGAATTAAAGGCATGTCAGGATCCGATGATATATCAGCAATGGGTCTAGAGTTAATGATTGCTACAACTTCTGCCATGAAGGTAAGAAGAGATTCATTTGTCAATGTTTTGCTCGAAGATGTTAAGATAACTGAGTCTAATAGTCTCCTTGTCACACCAATTAACATTTCCCACGCACCTCCCATGTGTAAGGAATGGGGAGGATTAAATTTCCAAACGAATCCATTTTCACAAAGATAGTTCTTGACGGCTCTATCCTCCACATGAATAGCTTCTATGTCTAGATTGTCAGTTGCACCTATGAAATTTGATCCACGGTCAGAACGAAAAACTTTGACCGGTCCTCTAATTGACTGACATCTTCGGAGAGCGTTTATGAACGATGAACCGCTCATTGACTCGATAAGCTCAATATGTACTGCCCGGGTTGTCATGCACGTAAAAAGAATAGGCCATCGCTTACTATTTGATGATCCTTGTCTAGTCTTGCGGGTCAATACGTTCCAGGGTCCGAAGGTGTCCAGACCGACATACGTGAAAGATGGACCTGGTGTAAGTCTGTCCTCTGGTAAATCAGACATTTTCTGTTCTTGGAATTTTCCTCTAAGCTTTCGACATACTACACATTTCTGAATGAATGAAGATATCAATCTCTTTGAACCGATAATCCAGAAACTAGCTCTCCTCAAGGCACCCTCCGAAAAATGTCTACCCTGATGTTTCACAGCATTGTGGTAGTGATCTATGAGTAATTATGCGACATGTGAATTTTTCGGAATTATGATCGGGTTGATTTCTCCTGTCGGAAGACATCCTGTAGCTTTACTTAATCGTCCACCGACACGAAGTATTCCTGATAAGTCAAGAAATGGTGAAAGCGCACTGATCGATGATCTCGATGAAACGTTTTGTCCTTGTGTAAGTAAATCTATCTCCTGTGCAAATACCGATTTCTGAACTTCCTTTATGACATATTGTTCAGCCTATTTAATTGCATCAACTGATATGTAATGTTCGCAAAAATGCCATCCTTTACATGACTGACTGTCTGATCGATAGTTCCTAGCGATGTGTTTCAACAGCGCTATTCCTTTGAGAAGCTTTTTCCAACTTGAAATGTTCTCGAAACGATCGACGATTGATCCAGAAGTATCAAGAATAGTTACGTTTACGTTGCATTCCGGCCTCACTTCCTTATCCAGATTCGGAGTTACAAGCGGAAAAGAAGGTAAGAGTCCACTATTACTACCATACATTTTCAAAAATTTATAAAAAGTGTTATAATCGTCGCTTTCCAGATTAGATAAGTATCTAGTTCCACTATCGGCTGGATTCTGATGCGTTGGTACGAAATTCCACTGTGACGAGTCTGACATTCTGAGTATACGATCAACTCGATTTGACACGTAAGTATGAAAACGTCTCGTCTTGTTCCCGATATAACCTAATACGACTTTGCTGTCACAGAAATACTTGATTGCTCAAAGAGGAATATCCAAGTTGTCAGATACAATACTAGCAATTTCCGTAGCCATTACTGCACCACAAAATTCAAATCGGGGTATCGTAATTCCCGCTTGCTGGGCTAAGCTTCGATTTACCAATGAGAAATCCTATATGAAGCTGTCCTTCATCGTCGACACCTCGTAAATACGCAGAAGCAGAAATAGCCTTCTCAGAGGCATTGGAAACTACTAAGACTCCAAGATTGTTTATCTCACTGAAGGAGCAAGGAAAATACATGCGTGGAATATGAAAGTCTTTCAATGTCACAATTGAATTTCTCCACTTATCTTGAAAGTCCGATGATAAAGGCTCATCCCAGTCAATTCCAGGTGGCGATGCTTCTTGTAACAAAATTTTACCACTTATCGTAATCGGTGACAAAAATCCAATCGGATCGAAAATGCTGTTCAAGGATGAGAGAATACCTCTTTCGAGTGAAAGGTTTGTCGTCTTCCAACGGACTAAATATGAAATTGTCGGTATTCGAGTCCCATTCTAATCCCAAACTATGATGAATCGGAAAAATATCTTCACCGAGATTCAGGTCTTTTATCTCTTTTCCCAAATCTTCGATCGCAAATGCTTTCATAACATCGGCACAATTTGACGTAATTTTGTGCAGTCTGATGTTTCCGTCCGTTCTTAGTACTTGTTGCGCTCGTTTAATTAGATTTACGACTTTATTACTATCCGGCATCGAAATTAACCCATCATCCACATAGAAGTCTCTACCGATGAACGACTTGACGTCCGATCCATACAACCGATCACAATTCTCAACTGTGCGTCTTAGTCCATATGTAGCCACAGCGGGAGAGGAAGAGTTTCCAAACACATGAACACACATGCGAAATTCAATAAGAGGGTTGTCGGGATTATTGTCTCTATACCTGAAGAAATGCAAAAAATCTCTATCATTCTCATTCACGGAAAACTGATGAAACATTTGTTCAATGTCGACTGTTGCAGCTATCTTATCTTTCCTAAAACGTAAAAGAATGCCTAAAAGACTATTTGTTAAATCCGGACCGGTCATCATAACGCTATTTAGAGACACACCGTTAAAAGTTGCCGATGAGTCCAATACGCCTCTTATTTGATGTGGTTTGTTGGGATGGTAAACTCCAAAAGGGGGGTTAATACCAGCATTCTTTATCATCACTATCCAAAAAGGGGGGTAAATACCAGCATTCTTTATCATCACCAATAGGTGGAGCTACTTCAGCTGCTTTGTTGTCGATAATTTTACGCATAAATTCAACAAAATGAGCACGTTTCGTCTGGTCCTTTTTGAGCGAAATGTCTAATGTGTGTGCTCGTCTCAATGCCAATTCCCTGTTATTAGGTAGACGTTGACGGTTTGATTTGAACGGCAATGGAGCTGACCAGTGGTCACTAGAGCCTTTTACGAATTCCTTGTCCATCATTGAGAGAAACTTCCGATCTTCTATTGACATCCCTACCTTTTCATCGTCCTTAGTTTTACGGAATACGTCACCATCGGAAAACCAAGGTTCACTTTGTTGTCTTGTATTAACTTTCTTTTTGACACGTTCTTTCACGAATGGAGTGTTCGCACAAGGTTCGAATATCGTTCCTCTACCGTTGGTCATCACATGAGTTCTATTATAGTCTTGGGTTTGTGAACTTGTCCTAAGCAAATGTCACCCACAATCACCCATCCTAACATTAGTTTCTGAGCAAATTGAGTTCCTTTAGGACCTGTAATCTGTTTCAAAACGTGATGTGCTTCTGGAACATCGCGTCCTATTAACAGTTGTATCTGAGCTTCGCTGTTTAGTATTGGTATGTATTCACTATTTCCTTCAGATGCGAAAAGGATGCCGCAACATCTGGTGTAACGATTTCTGAACGTTCGTTAGGAATATTAGCACATTCTATAATTGAAGGTAAATTCAAACTATTGTCACCAGTAATAGGTTCGATGACGAGGTTACTAGCACATCTTCCTGACATTACTCTTCGACCAGCCCATGTTGCTTCCAATTTTAGCGAATTTCTGAAGTTTGCCTTTAGTAACTGATTCGATCATCTCTGGTCTCCCGAACCTTTCGTCGAGCCTCTCCCAGATACGAACAAGTCCAATCGATGGATTATTTACGTTTGACGATCTTATACTTTGTGAAAACCTTGACGAATCTGGACCGAGCCATTTCACTAATAAGTCGATTTCCTCGAAAGCAGTCACTGATAATTCTTCTGCTATACTCTTGAAACTAGCTTTCCATGCTGAGTAATTTTCAGGACGATCATCAAATTGTTGGAATCTAGAGAGTAGTAAATCTTTCTTTAGTAGAAATTTTGTAAAGTCCGTCACAATAGCAGGATCATTATTTGATTGACGAGGTTGTGAAAATGTTCTGAAATTGTTAAAATCACCGGCTTTAATTGGCGGACATGGTCTATTCACACCGTCAGGATTTAATTTCCTGGAGTTGACTGAAGTCCAACATTTAACCTCGAAGCTGCTGTGTCGTGAGTATATATAGGCTAAAAACCACTAATTCCACTTCCCATAGGCTTCTATGCTAATTTCACAATATTCAATGGCTTCTCTGGACTTTATCTTAACTTTAACCTGCAGAGGACTATATATCAGCATGATTCTACATATGTCAGCTCACAATCCTCAGAATGGCATGTGGGGTTAGCAGATTTGCAGTGCAGTACTGGCCACCGGAAGTGAAGGGTCTATAAATAGCATGGGAAATCCCAGTGTTTTCACAAGATAGGGGTATATTTAAAAATCATTATGGAGATTAGGCTTCACATCGCAAAAAGCAAAATGCACCTATAGAATGTACAGAAATGTTTTTCCTTTCAGAAACTGTTTAAATTTTTTAATTAAGATGAGAACTTTTTTCACAGCACTATGAGGAACAGGGGTAATTTCTGCGTAGGACTATTTTTGCGTACGTTCCAAATGCTCATTGGTTGAATTGGTGGTCTGTAACCTAAAGAGTCACTTTTTGTCTTAGAAAAAATAAATAACTATACAGGTATCTTCCTACACACATACTGAATGCATTTGCAAAGTTTCAGTGAAATGTGACAAGCACTTTTTTAAATATTTGATTTTTAAATATAGGGTAACCAAGTTGGGCGAGCAAAAAACTGACAATATTCTACCGTACTTAAATGCATTAAATATTTGCAAAAAACTTTTTCTGACTTTTCAAATAAAAAATATCAATCACAACTTGCTTTTTAACAACATTAATGAAGAAATAGTTTTAAAAGTAATCATTTTCTGAGAAATTGGTCTATTTTAAAAATTTATTTCTGACATGCCTCGCCCTTTTTCTTGATCACATGTCAAAAATCCTAAATCCTTAAATTTTCACAAAAGGTGATATATTTGGCTTTAAATTTGTAAATACAGTGTTTTCACATTAAAACATGACCAGTAAAGGGCACCTAAAGCAAAAAAAGTACTCAATAATGGATTTTCCATGTTGCCATAGGGGAATGCTTATATGGCCTTAACCGCAGTAATGAAAGTGAGTTTTTCCTCATTTCTAACCTAATTTTTGCTCAAATCTACACAAAACTTGATTTCAAGTGCTTATTACCACCATATTTAGGTAAATAAAGCACTCAAAGTTTAATATTTGATATTTTTACTAAATTTTCTACACTTTTTACAAGATAGAACATAAAAATCAGCCAAAAAGACCAATTTTCCATAATTTGGACCTATAACTTAAAAAAATGCATATTTTGAAGGATTTTTGTAGTGTATTCCTTTCATGGCAAAGTTAACAAGATCTTCAAGTAGTTTAAAGCTATTTCAAGAAACTTTTCATTTTGCCATGGCTTCATCTTCAGGCTAAAAACCACTAATTCCACTTCCCATAGGCTTCTATGCTAATTTCACAATATTCAATGGCTTCACTGGACTTTACCTTAACTTTAACCTGCAGAGGACTATATATCAGCATGATTCTACATATGTCAGCTCACAATCCTCAGAATGGCATGTGGGGTTAGCAGACTTGCAGTGCAGTACTGGCCACCGGAAGTGAAGGGTCTATAAATAGCATGGGAAATCCCAGTGTTTTCACAAGATAGGGGTATATTTAAAAATCATTATGGAGATTAGGCTTCACATCGCAAGAAGCAAAATGCACCTATAGAATGTACAGAAATGTTTTTCCTTTCAGAAACTGTTTAAATTTTTTAAAAAAGATGAGAACTTTTTTCACAGCACTATGAGAAACAGGGGTAATTTCTGCGTAGGACTATTTTTGCGTACGTTCCAAATGCTCATTGGTTGAATTGTTGGTCTGTAACCTATACTTTCAGCTTTATTCCGGTGATATTGTTCATTCACATATTGTTCCGTTAAGTCGTCTTTAATACAACTTAATGGCACGAAAGGTTCCGCGTTAGCATTAAATATCGGCTCCTGAATTTCACCACTTCGATTTTCACCTTCAGCTCCCTCGAGTACTTTAATTTTCGCAATCGCTATTGCAGCTTCACTTTGTGCTTTGAGTAAACTTAAATCAGCATCAACCTCTGCTCTTCTCCTTTCACTGATTGCTTTTGACTGAGTTTCAAGTTCGTTTAATCTCGCCTTCTGTTTCATTAATTCTGCCTCATATTGTGCAAATTGTACCTTTGTCTTTTGTATTTCAGCTGTTGCGCGTTTCTTAACTAACGCTGAGCTACCGACAGATCCTTCCCTGCTACTAACACTCGTATACCGTGACATGGTCTCGGCTACCTGTAGCTTCTTTGATTTTATTCGTATGAGTGTCTGTTGTATAATATCTGAGCATTTATTAAATTCCGCGCAAAACATTAACAAGATACTACCACTTTCGTCGGTGTTTATCCTTGACAAGAATTCTATATATTCTTTAGAAATTAATTTATATTTCTCCTCACTTTGAAGTATCGATTTCTCCAACGTACGTAAACTTTTGAGGTCCTTGGCAGACTCATCAAGTACTTCAAGTATTGTTTCGAATCTTTCCTATGCTTTATAGATTTTACGTTTATATTCATCGACTTGAGATAGAAATAATTGTTTCCCCGGTTCAGTCATTGTCCTTGCTCGAACAGTATCTTCTGGTTTCACGTCTGTTGCATCCATGATCAACGTATCTTCACTTACATCTGAATCTGTACCATCTTTTTACTGTTCTGCCGCAGTGCAGATAGCATAACTAACGTCGTCTCATAGAACAT
Organism: Perna viridis; assembly: GCA_037379345.1. Lineage (NCBI taxonomy): Eukaryota > Metazoa > Mollusca > Bivalvia > Mytilida > Mytilidae > Perna > Perna viridis. The sequence continues at coordinate 27,410,460 of CM074515.1, forward strand.
CTTTATTCAACAATGATAGCGGTAAAAAGCTACAAAAGAAAAAGGAACACATTCTAAGTTCACTATTCTACCTAAAATGAAAAGAAAAATACAATAAACACAAAAACAAGAAAAACATATGATTGAACATCAGATCTATCAAGTAGATATCCCTCAAATATAGCATAGAGACACGTGTTTCGACAAATATTCGACAATAAATAACGTAGAAAAAATTACCAAGGTGACACTTTTGGCTTTCCGTGCATTTTTTAAACAAAAACCATAAATAGTACAACAAGGCGCTCCATACATTTTACATAAACACATCTCTTAAATTGACCTTCTTGGGCGTATCCTATATAATAAAATAGGCTTATAACAATGCTTAATACATAAATATTGTAACTAATAATAACTTACATCGTGAGCTATCATAGATTTAAACGAATTGTTGATTGTTTATGTCCACGTGGTTTGTTAACACGAGGAAACTTATTATCGGGGAATGAAACATCTATAATAGAAATCTAACAGGCCTCAAATAATTATCGCTAAAAATAGCGAACGTTCAGAAAAATAAATTGTTACCCGGTAACAGAACAACTTGGACTCTACTAAAAACTAAGAGCATAGACCAGGTGCATCGCTAAGGTAAGCGTTCTCGGTTTGTTGTAGAATCACCCGCCGAGTTCCTCATAAAAAGCCAAGTCCGGGATAGACGAAAGAGGAAAGGAAAACTATGACAAGTTGAACAAATCAGTCCATTTTCGTACTTTTTGTCTGACGCTTTTATTTTGTAAATTAGTTATACGCAAAGACCATTTGCGGTTTACAGTAACTATAGTCTTTCATTTTATATCTTAGAAATGATTGTCATCGCATTAACTGATGACAAATACCTGACAACATCTAGACATTGCATATTTACTAGACATTCTACCATGATAATCTGCGTCAATAATGAAGACCAGCAAGATATATATTTTTACGGTACATCATCGACATAAATAAGGAATGGATTGGTAACCTAAAACTAGACATATACCAATTAATGCTACAAGTAATTGTGACTAGGTCCTTGACAAACTAACAGTAAGAATGGACAAGTTCAGTTAAGGTTCAGTTCTGTACATGTAGACGGAACATGCAATATATCATAAACAGCAACGGCATGAAACATTGGTTCATACCTTTACAGTGCACTTGTGCATTTTTCAAATTTCTGTTTGGTTTGCTGATCTTGTTTTGCATTTGTTTTTTATTTCACCTTGATTTTGTATTCTGTTTCCGTGTTTTACTTATTATATCTGTATCTTGTATTTTTTTTTTGCCTTGTTTGTGACCTTATACACTTAAGAAAACCTTCTTAAAGCATTAGCCTTGATTGTGTTTTCCAAAACTAGTCATTTGTTCTTTTGAATAAATAAATAAATAATACTAATAAAATAATAATAATATTAATCATAAAACCAAGAACAAACAAACAAGTAACAAACAAACAAACAAACAAAAACAATGAAATAATATAAAGAGAGGTCGTCAGTATTTATGTGGGCTACAAAAATTTAAGAAAATAATTCCTAGTTAGTGCAAATGACATTAAAGCACAAACGCTTACACAGCATAAAACACGTCTCATAAAGTTTACTAAATAGGCTTCACATTAGTTACACATTGTTCTTCTAATTAAACAACAACTCAACTCTCCTCTGATGGCCTTCTCACATATTCCAAGTACTTCCTTTGATGGTATTCATTACACATTTGTTCGTTTGTTCTCATTAGTAGATTAAAACATCACGCATTTTATATACCGATTAACTCTGGCTACTATGTCCTCACATTTCTAGTCTTCAAAGCGTTCAATGTAAAAATCAGATTCCATGTGATATCTTAATATTTCATTTTTTTTATTAGAAAGAAATTTTATTGAAACACAGGTGGGTAGCAGTTTAGAGCATTTTAGCGAGTGCATAATGTACATTTTGTAGCGGTTACTCTAATGTGTTAAGAATAAAATTTTATGAAGTTTTCATTTTGAATTACCTAATACAATTCACATAATTTATGATATATATCATGTAAAAAGTAAAAACCATAAGTACCAGACTTTGAAAGCTATTTAAGGCGATAGAGGTAAGGGATACAACTATTAAAAATCATTGAAACGTTTGAATTCAGCAGTTTACATATATATCATGTAAGCATCAAAGTAACCTGGATTGATTTCATTCCATTTCAACTGAAAGCTTGACATGCTTTGGTGAAATTGAATATGATACAAACATATCTCTGATTTCATGAGTTATGTCCCTTACCCTGGGTCTACCTCCTTAGATGTTTTGTTTTTGCAACAGAAATTGTGTACATGGTTAAAACTTCGGATATTTTTGTATGCTTATCCACTATCCTCCTGTGATTAAAACAAACTGTTTATTGTATATATATCTAATTGAGCAAGTAATGTTATAGGGCAGCAGTGTTATTTGTATTTTCGTTGGTTGTGTATTTAAATTACAAATTATTTTTATAATGATATTCGGTAGTATACAAAGAGTATCATTGATTTTTAAATGAATACTAGAGTAAAACCTCAATTTTGATATGGTGAGTTACATCCATACTATGAGCAATTGGACAAATATTTCAGAAAAGTTAGTTTGTGAGTGGCATATTTATTTGTGAGTTAATTTCTTCTTATCCGTCAGTCTAAAGGAGGTAGATCAAGGGTAAGGATATAACTCAGTAATATGTTTGTATCATATTCAATATCACCAAATACTACCAAGCTTATATTTGAAACAGAATGAAATCAGTCAAAGTTACTTTGATGCTTACATGAGATTAATGTTAAACGGTGAATACAAATGTTGCAATGATTTATAAGAGTCACTATAAATAGTCGATCAATAACTCTTTCTTTTATAATTAGAATGCAAAAAATTGTAATGCGAAATATATGTTGAAAACAAAATCTGTAGGTTAAAAAAGGCTAACAAATGCGTACAGTCCTATTGAATTAAATTGAAAATGTACAACTACTTACCTGTCAAATATGTCTGTTAGTGGGTTCACAGCATGTCACTTGCAAAATATATCTTGGTTACTATTTTTATGAATTTGAAAACTTGGTCAAATGTATAATGATGGCTCCAATAGACATACATGTGATATATGCATAGAAACGCATAACATCAATGTTTTGTTAAAAAAAAGATTTGTTTTAATTCCAAAATTGGAAAGAAATACAAAAAGAAAATTATGTTATGAAAGCATGCAACATGCAGCGTAAATGGCATACAAACTACCTCTTGAAGATTCTCAATTTTCAAAAAATAACAGAAAGAAATATATATGTTTTTTGTAACATTTGGACAATTAGAAAGTGTTGTCCTTCATCAAGAATTACAAAAAATCCTCACCGGGATCATATGACCAAAAAAAAATAAACAAAAAAAAAAATAAAAAATAGAAAATATGAAAGGCTGATTGTGTTTTTCGGAAATATAGTTCTGAATAAATCAGGATTAACCTAAAGTTTAAGTTTTCTTCAACTTTTAACTTTTTTTGAGAAATCAGCTAACAGATTTTGTTTTAGGAAACCCAAAAATAGTTTGATTAAGTGCTAGATTGTTAAAGGTAAAGTTGACTTTTAAATTCATTCTCTTAATTCCCGATTGGTTGAAATATTCTCTCGATAGTATACACCTGTGTTTGTTGACAAACAAAGATAACATGTATGCATGGTTTACACTATTTTTAAAATAAAGTACATTTAACAGTGTAGTTAACATGTTCGAAGCAGTACTTAAGTATACGTATATAGAAGTATCGTCAATTCGATTTGCTACATACGATTTAAAAGACGTCGGAATCGATAACTGCTAATGCTAGGTCATTCACACTTCTGGGTCACGTCCCGGTAAATGACACTTTACACACGAATGCCTATTACAGATTTTTAAAAAGATAACTTTGAATATATACCTGTCAATTAAGGGGAGGTATTTTATTATCCAATTTCGAAACTAAAGTAGTATAAATACCTGATCGAGATGGGAAATGAACAGATAGTTCTGTTGTGATCCTCGGAAAGGTTGTTATCAAACTGTGCGAGAATTTTCTGTTGAAATATTGGAAATATAAATAAGATTATTTTTGTGCTCAGATGTTTCGATGCTAAAGACATAATAGTCTTCTTATGTGATTGCTTGTCGTGAACACAAGACAAGTCGTGGGTTATATGATGCTTTTCCTTAGAGATTTTATATGAGGAAACTATTTCTTTACTTTCAAATCTCAGGTACAGAACTTTACGCATTTTATCATGTTAAGAATTACAGTATTATCAGCATAAGATCACTATTTAGAATAATTATATCTTATATATGTCTGTTTTTCAATAAAAAATCTAAACATGTGGTATACCTTAAGCTAGTTGCAATGTGTTGATTAACGTTCCACACTACTGTGTTCATATAAAGTGTTGAAGCAATGCATATTTATTTATCCTATTATTTATATTTAAAATTTTGCAACTTTTGGTTTCAACTATATTTCATTAGTATGTATGTGGTTTTTTTTTTTGGTTCATTGACACCCTTTCAGTTTTACCGTTCAAACAACCGTGGATACCCAAAAATTTTCTATATTTTGCAACATTTGATAGGGAAAATTGTGATTTGCACCGTACAAACTTAATTCAAGAATAATCAATAGATAAATTTTAGAGTGTTTATTTTCGTTGCATAATTTATTCACTGCAACGCTTTATAATATTGAATAGTCCATATATAGCACATTAGATAATTTCAAACTTCAAGCTCAGGGGATGATTATAAACTTAATAATGAATTTGAATGATACAGACACACACAAATATTTGTCGTTTGAAAGAAAAAAGTGAATAATGAATATTTGTTCCTTCGATATGCAGCAAAGAAGGGCATGATAAATCTAATTTCCATCAAAAGTGAATAAAATTATTACATCAAAACTTGGCTGAAATAGAGTCACTTTCTGTCAAGTAGATTGTAAAATGGTAAGAAACCTTTCACAATAATATGAAAACCTTCCCGACGTTATCATGTTGTGTGCATATTTATGAACTTGCATATCTTTCATGGAACAGGAGCGTGTCAATTTTGTTTAATGATAGTTATGTTTCGGTGATAAAAAACATATTTTTTTAGAATATCTAAATTGTTATGATTATTATCAGAAAGATGTGATATTATTATGTACACATGCACTGCAATCATAATTGATAATATTTCTAGTATAGTATCTAGTATAAAGGTTTTAAGAACTCTTTGTAAGAATCATGCAGATTATGCAGTATTTGATACACTTTAAAAAGGATGCACATTTGTAGCTTGTATAGTCCTATCAATACAAATTACCAATCATACATGTATAATATTGCAAATTTAGATATGTACACGTGTTTCACCGAAAAACCTCTCATCAGCAGCATTAAAATCAAATACTAAGGAAGGTCTAAATCCAAAACAATGTTCATGATAAAATGTATATTTATTCGTTTCAATCGGCCTGGTCAAAGTAGATAAATCAAATCGAAAATTAAAACATTCAATAGATTCAGTTTTGTTTCAGTGTCATTATAGAGTGATCTGCCTTAATTTTGAACTATACAATACATTTTATATAGTCAATGTCTCCTAAGAAATGTTTTGTACAAAAACACATGTTAATTTTATTATAACTTTAAAACAAAACATCAAAAATAAAAATTTGCAGACACTCCAAACATATACCAAATTTTGCATGATTCTTAGTGGGATTGCTACTAAGTTTATATTATTTGATTAATAGAATGAGCAATAATCAACCAAAATTGTTTCTTTAGATTGATATATTATGATGATATTTGTTCCCTTATTGAATTAATTTTCCTTGTCTATTCCGTCTTTTTTTTTTCTAAAATACAATATCAAATACACAAATTCCTTGTTCAACGTTTTTTTTTTAAATAACTAGGTCAGAAGAGCCTTTTTTCTTACTGATAAGGCCAGAACTTGACATCGAATTACCAGCATGAGTGCAAACCATTTGTTGCAAACATTTTTGCTAATTTCCGGAGCATGAATATCGAGATATATCGCCAAAAAATAAGTCCTATCATAATGGAATAGATGTTTGATTCGAGCAGATATTGTTTTATATAGATTTCAAAATTAGTTTCTATGTTTGCCAGAAGTACAAATTCCCGAGAAAGGTTCAAGGACAATTCTGTGCGGACTGTTACATGTATCAGAAATAAACTTCACACCTTTAATAACTTGGTCAATCGGCTTTGTCTGGTTATAGTTAATTGTTCTACCGTGCGCCTAATAATGCGTTCATTTCTAAGTATATATCTATGCTACATGTCTTGAATAAGAAACTTATAGCATTGTGCATTCTACGGAAAAGGTCTTTCATTTTCATAAATGTATTATTTAAAGGCGATTACCGATTTTCTGGCAATAATTTAGACATGAAGTCAAGAAAACGTGTGCATATAAACGCAAAAGTGTCATACGTGCATCAGTTTTCATCTTGTCTAATACCATACGTCATGAAACAGAGCTTGGTAGACAAAAACTTAAGTATAAAGTGAAACCAAATGAAATACATAGAAAGACAAATTAAAGAACTGAAATGCAAATTTGATCCTAACCCTACTTGAACATCAGTTTATCCACGAGACTACGAGACCCATGTGGATATAGCATTGGAGTGCACTCGCTAGATCTCTTTTGAATCTATATTACAGGTGTATGAAGGGTTGTACATTAGTTTCATAAGTTATCTAATATGAAATGCCTTGCTCTCCTTAACAAAACACAGTAAAATCTTAAATTAAGATTTTTGGTTTGTAAACATATTGCATCAGTAAGTACAAACAAATTATTTCTACTGATAGTTTTCGCAATAAAACAAATCAAGACAAAAACAAAACAAAACAAAAAACAAAACAAAACAAAACAAACAAACAAACAAACAAAACACATCGCTGTAATATGATATTTTATGGATTAAAAAAATGAGAAGTCGTTATATAATTGTTTATAAAGTCTAGACCTAAGGTACATGTGTATCAGTAACATTTGAATGGAATAGTGAACAATAATTTTTCGATTAAAAATATTTTTTTATTTTTAAACTTTTAACTTTTAACGCGGTATTTGTGTTCTCTAAGTGATACTCACTATCATGCCGTGTTTGGGTTTGAAAATAATTATTCATAGAAAGTGCAAAAGGATAATTTTACACCAAATTCAGAATTTTTGTCTAGATTAACATTGCAACTTGAGTTATTATTGGCCTTAAATATCAAATAGATGGAGAAGATAGTTATAATATGAGGCAGGTGTAACTAAATAAGTGCGCGATGTTGATTGTATTTTAATTCCTTACACAGTTAACATTGATTAGAATTCATTTTCTTCATAATTGGTCAAAATATTGAGCTATGACTTCAAGCGCTTTATTTTTGACAGGGAGGGCTATGACAAAATTTAAAATGAAAAAAAAAAATAATAACCATAGTTCATCATAAACATAAATATTCTGAAGGCGTTTTGGTCAAAATTAAATAGAGTGATGCCATGAGATGTGAGAAAAATTGTTACGTGAAGATTGTTATAGAATAAACAAAACCACATAACCACAAAATGATGTTGATAAATTTATAACAACTATTGGATGTCAGGAACCAAACAGGAATTGATGGCGGATTTTATGTTAAATTTGAAAACTGAAATACCAAAGTATCACTAGAACATCTTGGAAAGGTATTTTGTTTTAAAAAAATAGAGTGGAGTTAAGAAATGCACCGACTACGATATTGTTGTAAGGAAGAGTAATCAAGGGAACCAATATTCTAGCGGAAATCAATGGAATGTAATCTAAGGATAAGGACAAGAAATGGAAAACTGACAAACACAATAAAAATCACAAAATAACCAAAATAATAAATACAAAGGAACACAAGTAAATTAGCAACTCGGACTCCACTAAAAACTTGAAAAAATTACCAGGTGCACCGGTATGATAAGCGTCCTCTGGTTTTCTATAAACACTCACCGAGTTGATCATAAAAAGTCAAGTCCAGGGTAAACTAAAGAGGAAAGAAAAACACTAACACGGTGAACATACAAGTTTTCATGGTGCAGATGAAAACACCGTGAAGATCCACGAGTTCATAATGACGACCACAAAACTTCTGTAGTGATGACTTCAATTTATAGGAAACTATAGGAAGAAAGAATTTTTGATATTTTTAACTTCGAAAAATATCGTATTCGTTCCTTAAGTACTTCAAAAAGTCGGCTCAGCTACTTTGAATAACGTACTCAATACGACATCATATCTTATGAAGACAAACTGCAGGATTAATCGTTTATTGATGAAAATAAACACGCATAATATTGTTCTCCTTTGACACTTCCTTGAAATGTCGATACAATAGTTCACAAAAAAGTAGTGGATGAACTATATTTACAGTTTGTGACAGCTTGAAGTACTTTAATTGAATCTACATAAGGTCATGGTGCATTTGTTGCGAAAAAAAGTTCATTCAAAAATATTTAAGAAATGCTCCTTCAATTAATAAATAATTACTGCCATAATAATAGGATTGTTGTTTTTTTTAAAGGTAGTTTTTTTTCAAATGGTTCAATTTTTGGTTGAATATGATATTAAAAGAAATAAATCTAAATAAGATCGTATATTGTTTTTAAAATTAATTAACTGATTTCCAATAAGACATGCTTCTTTCATTCAATATTAATTTGACCAACATTTGCGTCTGTGTTTCTTTTTAGATTTTCTTTATAAGAAATTACTTTTATTCTGTTTATTTTGTTAATGTTAAGGTGAAAAGCTATTTTTGGCGACGATTATAGTACTCTGTGTTTAAAAGTGTGATAAACCAAACTTTTATTGTAATAACTACACTATATCAATTTCAACCCTCAGTTAAAAATGCGTCAATAGAAAAGATATTACTCATTTGATCAAATTCAATTGATTAATTTTCAGTATGACTACGACACGAACTATAGTGTCATGTCTACACCGTCGAACTTCAACCTTGGCATCGACGGCAACGACGACACCGACAGCCCACCACGTAAAAACAATTCCAAACACAGAAACCGCGAAACCTTTCCATAAAATGCCAGGTCCTACCGGTTTCCGCAATCTCCCAATTATAGGAATGGCTTTAAATTTTAAACCATTCAGTAAGTATAAAAGACACTTATCATATTAATATTGCACATTTCTATTTGATGTACATATGTTTTAAATAGCAACCTCCTGTCAGCAGCATTCGAACTAAATACAGGAAATTTCAAGATGAAGAAATAGATTAAATACAAGAAGTATGCAAAACCAAAACTATCGAAGTAGGAAGCCAAATCTAGCACCAATGAGTTCTACTAAACTTCTACATAAAAAAAATGAAATCTAAATAGTTATATATGCATTGTTAATGTGAACATTACTCTTATGCATAACGATTAGCTCTACATAATAGTCCCACTATCCAAATAATCCTTCAATTCTTGCATTTCAATAATTTGAAAAAAAAACATCGATTGCCTCTTATTCATTTAAATGATTCACCTGTTAACATATGAGGGAGTATTTTTTATATAAAAAACACATCATGAAAAACAAATCTGTAATATTATTTACCGCGTTTCTTTGCTTGGACACTTTGCACTGGTCATTAATCGATACGTTTGCATTGTAGCGGAGTATGGGCCATTCCAATTAACAGAGGTTTTCACAATGCTGCGGAACCGATACGGCGACATTTATAGGACGCGTATGGGCAAAGAAAATACTGTAAATATCTGCCATCCCGAAATAGCTGAAGAACTACTTCGTTTACCATCAAAAGAAAACAAACGGGTTGTCATGGCAATTGCTGAAACAACGTACAAGCGAAACAACATACATTCTCGAGCATTAAGTCAACTGTAAGCTCATCTAAATTCTAGTTACGGGCATTGATAAGATCTCTCTAATTAATGTGCCAAGCTATTTAATGTTGACATGAAGAATTTCTAACTCTTCACGTACTATTTGGTGTTGTGATAAAGTGGTGAAGATCATTTTGAAACTGAAGTTTATTTTCATTTACATAAGAAAAATCTTTGGATCACCTGAATATGGTTATGACCCAGTTTGTTATATATATATATATATATATATATATATATATCTACAATTTCTATCAAAATTATCGAAGCATGAGCGATTGGATATTTCGTTAGTTTCAGTACACTAGGTACATCTTAAGTCACTAACCGGGGAGAATTAAGTTACAGCAGCTCCATATTAAGCTAACATGAAAACTGCTAATAAAATGCTTTTGTAAAAGTCAGGCAGGCAGCCTGTTTGATGTTCGAAATTCACCCTAGACGCTGCAGTCAGCCCTCTCAGATTATGCAAAAATCTTGCAAGTCGGGACAAAATAAATAATTTTTCGAGATGTTTTCCAATTGTCAAAACATATTTGATGAGAATAATATACAAGGAATATGAATATATAAAAATACTTTAAACATCTATAGGTAGTCCAAAATTTTGGCCACGCATTTCAACCAAAGTTCATATCATTGTGTCCAAATATTGCTTTGGCATTTTAAATTAGTATTCCAATTCCATAAAAAAATTTTGGGGGTTTAATTAAGTTATTTCAGCAGCAAAGTTTTGCTTTTATTTATTACTGATATTGTAGACCTGCCAAATTCTAATGCAGATATATATATATTCAAATTATACCACATTTAAATGTATCTGATGGTTATGCTTTTAAAATTAAAGGAATTTTTATTCACGCACATGATCAAACGATCAATTTGATTCTGTAGTTTTATTCATCATAATTACTGCTTGTTTTTAAACTATGATATTACTATTAGAGTGTCAGTCTCTGTAAGAATCAGGCAGTGGATGAAACATGGCATAAACAAATTTTGAAAATTTGATTTGACTTTTTGCATTATCAGATCAAGAAAAAAAGACAAGATTTTCCATATCATTTTAGTAAATTGAGTCATGATTCAATTGAAATACACCGAAAATGAACATTTCAAGGGCAGATTACTCTGTCAAAAACCTTACTTAACAGTTTTTTTGTGGAGTCTGAGTTGCTCATTTACTTTTGCTACTTTGTATGCATTATGTTGGTTACTTTATGTTCTATGTTGTATGTGCCCTATTGATTTCCGCTAGAATATTGGTTCCCTTGATTTCCCTTTCTTACATTCTATTTAAAAAAAATATATAACCTGTATTGGCAGAAATGGGTTAGAATGGGAGACGACCAGGAAGATTGTTCAACAAAAACTGATGAAGACTCGTTGTCTAAATATGTTTTTCCCTTCAATCAATTGGTCATCAGACAGTCTTATAGAAAAATTAAAAGAACAAGGGAACGTCGATGACATGTTGTATGAGTTACAGAAATATTCAGCTGACAGTGAGTAGAACTCCAAATTGACTCCTAGTATTAATATATGACGTCGACTGACAGTAAATGTCAATTGGCTTAAATGTCCCACTGTTGTCAAAATATGTAGAAATATATATTATTTATATAAACCGATGGTTTTCTACGATGTAATAAAAAAAAATAATGTTTAATTTGTCAGAATTAAAAAAAAACTATGCCTATAAATAAATTTTATATCACTAGAAATTCCAGAGTATTTACTTCAAAAATAAAAAAAAACCATTCCCTTTACCCCTGATGCAATATCTTTAGTTAATCTTCAGAGAAATAAGATTATTAGATGTAGTATGATTAACCAGTCAAAAACAGTCATAGGTGCAGGGTAGCTCAATGTAATAGCAACATTCCTTGTCCTATTAAAATAGAAAAAAAATCATGACAGTCAATAAATGTGTAGCATTGCGATCGTCAGCTTGACCTTTCTACCGGGAGATTGAAATGGGTTCACAATCAAATGACTGCTACGAATAACTTTTTAATTATACTATTCACAGCATGATTTTAGTATGGTTTATTAGTCCCTTGCAAATGGGTTGTACAATCTGGTTTACAAAATTTTCTGTTTTGTGCACTTAACTATAACTATGACGACATATCTGTATGAATTGTAATGAACGCAATTCGCATTCTTAATTATTCATTTACCGCTCGTCCAATATGATATTTAAATCGTTATTTTTGACAGTAAATAACTGAAGTAACGTCCAATGTGAACAGAGTTTGGGATGGTGATGTGACTGTGACCTTGATAAAAGTTATCATTAGTTGATATACATATATATAATAAATGATATTGGTCTCAGAGCTGCTGTCAGAATTTTTTTTTTTTTTTTTTTTTTTTGGGGGGGGGTCTTCGATCGAATGCAATCCAGGGACAAGGACCAGACATAGAAAACAGACAAACACAACAAAGAACATAAATAACCAAAATAATACATACAAAGTAACAAAAATGGGCTAGCCGGACTCCACCAAAAGCAGGGAGCGTGGACCAGGTGCAACGCTAAAGTAAAAAAAAATGTTCCATTCAATGTAGAAACTTTACATTATTATACGGTTAATCTAATCAAAACAGAAGTTTGTTATTTTTTATGAACAAAACTCAACAGACATCGTTTACTTTAATATTTTGTCTTCCTTGTAATATATATATATATATATTGGTACACAAAGGTATTGGAATGGTTGCATTGAACAGGGACTTGGGCTGCATACAGAACACATCTCCTGTTGACCTTTCTTCTGTGATTGACCCAATTCTCAAGTGCATCCATGAAACATTTTTTCTGCCATTGAACACATATAAGTACTTCAGAACGAAACTTTACAACGAATTTGAGTCAAATTTTCTAATCCTCCACAAGTAAGTCCTAGTAGTTAAAAATGATCTTATTATGGTTGTATTGGTTTTTTTGAAATGTGACTCTAAATGTAAAATTTATTCACAGAATTGTTCATCATTCAGCAATTTTGTAAAAAAAAAACACACACACACACAATAAAAGATAAATTAAACAAACAAATAAATAATCAAAAATAGCAGTTAAAAAGATGGAATTGTTCATCATTCAGCATAGTTAAAAAATGACATTCCCACTTTTAAGTTAACTTATGGCATGACACTGCCTTGAATAGCTAAAAAAGTGATATACAGAGTAAAGACTATTCATTAGATACATTTTGTTTATTTATACGATATTAACTAGGTTTGGAATTGTTCCTGACTTTCTGAATGCTATTGAACGCAATGTTTCTAATTGAAGCTTTGTTGTAAACCTTACTGAAGAACAAACAGCATTACTAAAGAAAGTTGTTGACGAAGGGAGGTTAGCAGAACATATGGAGAAACACTACAATGTATTTCATGACTTGATGATAGAGGGAAAATTGTCACCTGAAAAAATCGTTGCAATCATTTTCGATTTTTTTGTTGGAGGCATTAACTCGGTAATTATTTAAATACGAAAACTATTGTAGCATTTTACTTATAAAGACCTATTTCAAAACAGGTGTATGCCATATTTATTGTTCAGCTATCACCAATAGAAAACAATGAACCCCTGATAAAAAAAACTTGAAATTAAAAAATAAAAAAGTCGGTGTTTTTATCCAACTATTAAATCTTAAAATTTACGTAAGAGTTGTAACTTGAATTAAATATAAAACGAAACCTTTAATCAAAACGGGGTTCGGTTTAGATGGAACATAAGGTTTTGGTTTTCTAGGTAATAAAAGTAAAAACTACTGACAGGATTGCATGAATTATATAACATAGCAAAATTTGACACTGTTTGACTGCCACTTTCTTTTCGACCATCATCATAAATTAACCTACTTTTCTTTTTTCAGCATAAGATTTATTTTTACACGTATCTTTCAGTCTGCGAGTCTGATGTTGTTTTTATTGGTTGATCTGGCTAACAATCCACATAAACAAAGGATTCTGTATGACGAAGTAAAACAGGTGGTTGGCAACAAATCTGAAGTAACGAAAGAAGATTATGACAAATTGTCATATCTTAAAGCATGTGTTAAGGAATCACATAGGTAGGTTTTAAAACTAGAACTATGAGCAAACTCTAGGATGCCACTCTTATATAATTAAACAAAAGTAAATGAGCAACGCGTACGGACTCCATTAAAAACCGAGAGAATGGACCAGGTTGGGTGAGCGTCCTCTGCTGTTGTAGAAAACGTTCGTAAATATGAAAGATGTCCATAAATGCCGAGCTATTCAAACTACAAAATTGATTTCACGAGATGTGAGAAACTCATAATCAACAAGTTTTGAGTGTAGATTCTTTTTCTCTAATGCCCTAAAAACGTCAAAAATACCCAAAAATGAAAAGAGCACGGAATGTTATAATTCCGATTCGTAAGAAACTTGTTGATGCCACACAAACGCAAATATTCCAAACAAAAGTAACTATACGATTTCTAAGGTTTTTGTTCACCTCAAATCTTCCCGAGTCCCTTCATAATTCTTATTTAAGGTAAGAAAACAACAAAATTATCTCATTTAACTGAAATATAACTACAATAGCAATAGAGGCGATTCAAGATGGAGTCCAGGACAATCGATTTCTAAGCCAATCGAACTCTGAGAACAAAAAAGTCACTAGTGATGAGAACATTTTTTTTCACACCGGTCAAGCGGCATGAAAATTGAAACAAAATGAGAGAATTTTTTTTCCTATTATTACTATCACTATCCAAAACTGATGCTTTCTAACAGTTTAAATATGTTAAACCGTACCTACCAGTTTTGTCTTCATTGTTTAAAGAATGGGATAACAATTAAGATTTTGCTGTATGTTATTTATTGATTTTCATTCTAAATGACGTCAAGTTTTTTGACAGAATGCGATACCCAACAATGTTAGGTATGGTCAGATTTATGGAAACAGACGTTACAGTGGCAGGATATTCTATACCTAAGAATGTAAGCTTAATAGGATAATTAATTGGAAAGAGTGAATAACCAAAATATTATCACGAGTGCCGAAGAACGCCTAGAGTTAACGAGGGTGTTGAACTTGTTCCGGGCACGAGTTAAATCCTCAAGCGTTCTTGGCACGAGTGATCATATTTTGATTATTCACGATAACCAATTGATTAAATATTTATTATGTAGATTTTCTATATAATCTAGCGATATTTTCAATATGAATTTTAAATTCGGTGCTTGGTGGATTGATATCAAAGTTGTGACGTTTTGGCGGAAAAAAGTCAGAGAGTGAAATTACCGAATTTATTTCACAGTGTAAATTATCAAAATCTATTACACTGGGATCATTCGATAAAACGCTGCTACATCAATTTGGTTTCATTTTGGTTGATTTTAGAGGTAGATGAATGTATGATTTTCTAAAAGTAGAGATCTGAATACAGAAATGATTAGCGTTATATAAAAGTATAGTATATGTAGACTGAAAAAGCATCGCTTGTTTGGTGGGTTTTTCTCCACCATGAATCATTTTACCATTGGCACTTTCTGAATTTTATGTTGACTGGTAGTTAAATGTTCAAAACGTTTATAAAAAAAATCCTTATAACTTTCTTTGTCTATTTTGTTTGCTTTCTGTGGCCTAAGGAAATTGAATGGAACAGAAAGAGAAATGACAAAGGATTGGCACCTTTTATAAATTTAATTATTCGTGCACTCACTTCTTTTTCAAATTATCGGAAACACAAATTACTTCAAGCATCCAACTGCCATAATCTGATTACATAGGCAATATAAAAAAAATTTTGCATTTATGATAATAAATACCGTTTTGATGTTTTCTGTGTTGCTTAACAATGGTACAATTTTTTTTCATTATTTTGTAACTCGGCGGGTGTTTCTAGAAAAGCAGAGGATGTCTACCCTACCGGTGTACCTGGTCCATACTCCCAGTTTTTAGTGGAATCCGAGTTGCTCATTTGCTTTTGTTACTTTGTACGTATGATTTTAGTTACTTATGTTCTTTGTTGTGTATGTCTGTTTTGCATGTCTGGTTTTTGTCCCTGGATTACATTCTTTTGATTACCGCTATAACCTTGGTTCCCTTGATTACTTTTTGTAGACCCAGGTTATCGTTCACAACGAGATGATGTGCTATGATGAACGTTTCTTCAAAAACCCAAATGAATACATACCCGAGCGTTGGATGAGGGGTGGTAGTGGAGATGAAGAAGGAAATAAACAACCTGTTCATCCTTTTATTATAAAACCATTTGGATATGGTGCTAGAAGTTGCTTGGGACAAAGGTTAGCTGAAATTCAAATGATTACGTGCATTGCAAAGGTAAGCTATCTGTAAACAATAACAGAAAAAACATTTTCATGATTTTAAAGGGGAGGTTGTGATTACGCCAAAGTTCTTTAACCCCACAGTATTTTTGCGCCGGCCCCAAGTCAGGAATTTCTTGACTCTGTATGTCTTGTTTGTAATTCACATTTATGTTACTTGAGTATAATGGGGCAACTCTTTCCCTGTGTATAATAATGTTTTGTGGCCAGCTGCAGCCTGCCCTGTGGTATGAGAATTTCCTCGTCGTTCATTGAAGACCAATGGGTGGCCTTGGGCAGACATTTTACTTCTAATGGGGTTGTTGTCTCTTTACACCATACCTATTCTCGTTGTATTTCTATAAAATGAATAATCTTTCTAGATAAACCAGAAACATATTTATCCGTCCAGTTGTTTATACTTGACCCCGTTCGAAAGTCTGACCACATATGTTGTATGCACGACTTCTTAATCAATCAGGATATTTTTTTTTTATTTTTTTAGTAAGATTATGCATTTTATGTTAATATTCATAAAGGTAAAAAAAGGTCGACGTCTTTAAGGTTATTTTTAAAATGAAATTAGAACTTTTTTTCACAGCACTGTGAGGAATAAGGGTAATTTCTGCGTAGGACTATTATTGCGTACGTTCCAAATGCTCATTGGTTGAATTGGTGGTCTGTAACCTAAATTGTTTTAACATATATTAAATCTGTTTGAAGTGATTGTATTCGTTTTTATGTATTTGCTCACAATATGTTTTTTTTTTCATTTATGACCTTAATTAACTCAGGATGTTTAATGTGGTCGAATAATTTTGCACATAAACCCTTTAAGCACAAGGTATTTGAAGTGAAATATAAAGTATATTATGTTGAAATGTTTTGGCAAATTTGGCGACTCTTGAAAACAACAAAATTTCCATTTTATTTCATTATAGAAATGAATACTAGTGTATGAAGCCGCTGGTGATTTATGGTACTTTAAAGCATTCTGAACAACTAATTCAAATATAAATGTATGGAATCTCTAGTAGGAGAAAACCTAACAAATATTAAACTTAGAATTAGGATCCCGGAATAAAAACAATAACAGAGTATTGACTAGATATAAAAACGATGTACGAATTCGGCACGAATCATACATAAAAAAAAACGTTCACTCATAAATGATTTTGACCCTTGCAGATTGTGAAAAACTTTCAAGTGAATTTGCCTGCCGGACAAACGGATATAAAATGGAACCGACATGTCTTTCCAGTGCCTGATGACAAAGTAAAAATGTGCCTTGATCGTAGACAATCATGAAGCTGTACAGAACTTATTAACAATGGACTCGCTGCTGAAAACGTTACTTACCGAAAGAACTGTGTTCTGCAACACAGAGTGAACAATACTGGATCAATTTGACAACGTTTATCATTTTGTCTTTTTTCTACATTCAACTTCATCTGAGTAAGCATACTAGACTACGCCTCTAGAGGGATATCCAGAGAAACAAATCATTATAGTTTACAATAGTAGCAAAACCATAAGTTTGGATTGGAAAATACAGAAGTTTAACTCTATTGTTACGAATCTGGTTTGCGTTTGACGGTCAAAACAATTTTTTTTAATATAACTGAGATTATATTTTGTCATTGACATTACTTTCGTCTTTCATTTTTGAGGTTGACACTGAGTTTTTTGCAGTTAGGTGCGTTCACTGTTGACCACGTAGTAACTTGATAATGTAATTTTGTGACATGTTTGCATTATATTGTTAGTTTGTTTTATTGATTGTTTAAGGACATAGACCTAGGGTATGGGGCATAACTCTTACAAATCAATTGTACGTTTGTATAAACTATTTTACATATATATCATGTAAACATCTATGTAACTGGGAGTGATTAAATTCTGTTTCAAATGAAAGCTTTATAGACTTTGGAGAAATTGAATATAATACAAGCGTATCACTGATTTCAAGAGTTATGTCCCTTACCCTAGGTCTACCTCCTTAAATATTTAAAAATGTTTTTCGACATACTGATTGACCTTTCGGGCTCTCGATGCTTCTAAGGTCATAGGTCAAATTTGTATTGATAACCATTATGAAGACATCATCCTCTATGAGATGCATTTTTCTCTGATTTTGTCAACTATTTATGTGGGTCTATGTCATTCACAAACGTTACACGTAAAGTTAATTTGCAAGTTTATGAAATCCGTGCAAATGCATTAAATCTATTAGTTTTATACATCTACATTTTGTCATTGTTACGTTTTTGTTTGTAAAAATTAATCTGTATTTTTTATATCATTGATATTAACGAGTAGTCATCAACAATCATGCTTTACACATTTGATGTCTCTCAGACAGTCCTTTCGAAGTTCTCGGGAGTATATAATCTAAATCAAACGTCATATGACAATCGTCAAAAGTCGGGTAAAATCACTTATGACAGCAAGATTTCTTTTTTCTTTGTTATTTTTTGAAAGGACTGTACACAGAGAGTTCTGAGCATCAGATTAAATTCAAAGACTGACCTCTCCACATTTCATTGATGTGTTTGAAGCATGAATATAACAGAACAATGTTAGTCACGAGCATATTCACCCTGGAATCATTTAATCAAAGTAATTGGGGAGAGGTGGCTGGAGAATGGAGAAAAATGGCTAATATGTATATGATATTTAATAAAAAAAAAGGCGGAAAATATTTCGGATAAAACCAACTGAACTGTTTTGATCATGACATTTTTTTCAAATCATGATAGTGACTTGCATTATGGCTATTTTTATGATGTTTCGAAGAGTAAGTTTTTTTCTAAAAGATCAGCTGAATACATTAACTGACAATGAAATTTTCCAATGTTTGCTTCGAGTTTTCAAAAATTTCCTGGCCTTCATGTTTTGCTTAAAAGTGTCTATACAAAAGCCAGAATGAGTGTCTTATGAAAGCACACATTAGAAGCGCATTAGCCAGTCTTCGTAAGGGACAAGGTTTAGATTTTCGTAATTTCGTCTTTACTAAGCCTTGAGGAGAACCTGAAATATACTATATTACATTAGTACGTTTTATTGTTATAAATCTTTATTTTATCAAAATTTATTGCTATTTTATTATGTTTATCTTTGTGTTTGATATTATTAATTTTAGTTCTTCATTGTTATTTCTTATTACTTTCACTGACGACTTTTCGCTTCATACATACTATGAAAATGTTTATCATGAAGTTTGATTTGTTATTTACATACTTAATTTATATAGTTTCCATTTTCAACTTTTTAATTGTATTAACAGATGCATCAATCGCTTTTTTAATCGCTATATATTTTCCGCATCATCTTGACGGGTTCGATTTTTAATTGTTTTTCACACTGAACAATCGGAATCTTCAGCCATTCTAGTTACACAAAACAAAAACCTCGGAGGTACTAGGCGGAAGAATCTGTCCAAAATTTGGATCCGATTCTGAAATTATTGTTAAACTGGTTGAATTTTTTACCATTACTTTTTTTCTAAGCTCCTCGCCAAACTACTTGGCAGAGATATTGTTCTTTATTTCTAGTGATAACTAATTTTTAGCGCCACCTGGTGGGTAAAATTACTTTGATTGGCGTGTGACTACAATTCCGGCATTTTGTTCAAGACAAAATCCTCCTTTTTGCATCCAATGTTCTTTTTTAGTGCAGCAAAAATGGCCGAGTAGTTCCGATTGCCCCACTATGCTGTCAGGGCAAAAGTGAAAAAAAATAATTTCGCATGCAAGTCACTGATATTTTTTATCGCTATTTCACTTGTGAAGTTGTTTGTATTTGTGTTGACAAAGACTAGTGTTTGCTTAATTCTCCATCATGTTTCTTCTCTGCTAAACACTTCATCCTATTTTTCTAAGGCAGAAAATTATCAGTCAATAAGAACAAATTATAGAATCATTGAAAGAAATTAGCGATAAATCAATATCCGATTTTTTTGTCAAATAGTCTTCTTAAATGTTTGAATTGAAGTTTCACTTGGGATAGGCAGCTTTAAATTAGCTTATGAGAAGAAATTTTATTGTTGAGTAAAATCCTCTCCGCATGTATTAATGTATTCATTGTAACTAATAATACGACAATCCTTAATCATATTTCTCATACTGCTCTGTTTCCATACATAAAAAAATCACAGATTTAAGGAGGTACACCTAGGATAAGGGACACAACTCATGAAAAAAAAATCATTGGAACGTTTGTATTCATCATTTTACATCAATCTTGTGTAAGCATCAAAGTAACTTGGACTGATTTCATTCTGTCTCAAATGGAAGCTTGATTGAAATTGAATATGATACAAGCATATCACTGATTTCAGGAGTTATGTCCCTTACCCCAGGTTACCTCCTTAATCAAAAACATTTTGTTTCAGGAAGATTTTCCCCAAGTTTTCTCTAACTTGTCCCTAAATAATAAAACTCAAAGGAGTTGAATTTTTTTTTTCTAAATAACTCAAAATAAACGCTGTTTTATGTTCGCGCAATTTTGTCCAAATACCAAAAATCCCTGTGTTTTATTTGTTTTCCTATAGTCTGTTTCTCTATTGTATTTTACGTACTATCCGGTTTGATATCTAATCAAATATAGTAATACACCCGGTGTCAGTGTACTCTTGTGAATATCTTTTTATCTATTTATACCGTTAATATTGCACTTTGTTATTTTTGATAAAAAACGTTTTCATGTGAAAAAGAAGAATTAAAGTTGTTGAGAGTATTTACCTGTGTTTTATTTTAGTCATTTTGGAATTTATATTCGCCTCATCGCGTGGGAAGTACGGTACACAGACAAAAGAAGTTTTCCGTCATTCTCTAAATGCATTTAATTTTGCGAGGGATAAGACTTGCTGCGTACAAACTTATTTTACACGATTGATATAATTTGTAACGGAAAAATACCGGATGTTTGGGTGGTTATCTCACAAAATTTCTTTTTTTAGTAACTACGAACTGTTAAATAAACATTTAAATGTATTCCAAAATCAAAACACAGATGCAGCTTTACAAATTCTGGAATTCTCTTTGCGTGCCATAAATATCGTTGAAGTTATGTACCTGCTCTAAAGTGCCTGTTCTAAGAGTGTCCTGATATATCAAGGGAATATTGCCGAAAGCCAACAAATTATTTTAGAATACCAAGGTGTCAGTTTAATCAGGAAATATTGTAATCATAATATAAAAAAAATTAAGTAACCTTGTAAGTTTTTTAATACATGCACGGAGAAGGTTTTCATTATGTAACCGGTGGAATGCAAATTTCATACCTCACAAAAAAATCCATTTCAAGTGCTAGCCTCAATTAATCAATTTTAATTTTTCTTTGGATGTTGCCAGCCATCATACGTTTATTCTTCTCCGTCGATGTATCACTCCCCTTTTCAACTAATTGGCATCAATTTAAATCCCAGCAGAGGACAATACTTGCTTCGAAACACTCAGATTAGCTCGGGAAACCCTCGCGATCTGGCTTTTTCTAAAGCTCGTCAAATAAAGTTATCATTTTTCCGCAATATACTGTATATATATCTACAACTTCCCTAAATTCAAATAAGTCGATAAATATAGATATACATGTATGTAGTTGAAGTTTTAATATCTTAATAGATTTGGTGATTTTTAAAACCAATGTGTATATGAAATTTTCACATATATGTTTGGACGAACATGTAAGGACACAGATGGATCTTTTATAAGCTAAAACGACTTCTCTCAGTCTGTTGTGTTTCGTGTGACATTCAGTCAGTATTTGAGGCGTGAGTAAAAAAAAAAAAAAACAACAAACACACCCGTACCCCATCCCCCCAAATAAAATAACAAATAAAAATGAATAAAACAATGGCGTACACCTGAGAAAAAATAGCCAAATAGTAATAGATGTTTTCATACCCAATATGCCTTGTATTTTTTTTTTAACAATTCGAGCTTTAGTAGGTTTGATCTCGATAACAGACATGAATTTGTACTACTTATTTACGCCAACTCATATTTAACCTAACCTATAAACAACGGAAGATTTGATTATATATATGCAAGTTATTTAAGGAAATAAGTCACCTACACGTTTTTTCAGTGCTGGTCAAAAGTCACCTACAAAAAAATTGGTCGAGTGAAGTGACGTCAAAATCAATCAGCGTTTTGCATGTCCTTTAAGCTTCCGAACAAGGAAAAGTCTTCAAAACTAATTTAGCTCCGGCGCTAAAAATAGTATCGCGTGCCTTGTCATTCTTTCGTTTTTGCTGACGCCGTGAGATAAAAATAAAAAAAACAACAACAAACAAACCCGTACCTCATACCCCCAAATAAAATAGAACCATAAAAATGAATAAAACAACGGCGTACGCCTGACAATAATAGCTAAATAGTAATAGACGTTTTCATACCCAATATGTATTTTTTAATATTTTTTTCAAATATACAGAGGAAGATGTTTACAAAATGCTGGAATTTTTAATCGAAAACATATTTGTCCACTGTGGTGGACGTGTTTTCAACAAACGCTCGGCATTCCAATGGGAACAAATTGTGCTCCTTTACTTGCTGACCTTTTCGTTCACTTTTATGAGACTGACTTGATAGCTGATTTGATCCGATAGAAAGAATATCGTTTAGCTAGATTCTTTAATCTCAGTTTCCGCTATATAGATGACGTATTATCTTTATCCTAATTTCGGGCATTTGATACATCGCATCTACCCCAAAGAACTAGAGATAAAGGATATTACAGACACTGTGAAGGCAGCCTCATATCTTGATCTACACTTAGAAATCGATGGTAAAGGAAAACTATTGATCAAACTTTACGACAAACGTGATGACTTTTCATTCAGAATTGTCAACTTTCCTTTCATCTGTGGCAACATCCCTTCAGCACCTGCGTATGGAGTGTTCATATTACAACTCATACGTTATGCCAGAGCTTGCCGAAACTACGGAAACTTTTTGCATCGCGTTAGAACTCTAACAAATAGGCTTCTGGAACAGGGTTATGTTGCTACAAGTTTGAAATCATCACTACAGAAGTTTTATGGTCATCATTATGAACTCATGGATCGTTATGATGTATCCATCTGCACCATGAAAACTGATTTATTCAACTACTCATAGTTTTTCTTTCCTCGTTTGTCTACCCCGGACTTGACTTTTTAGGAGCAACTCTGCGGGTGTTTCTAGAAAAGCAGAGAACGCTTACCCTACTGATGCACCTAGTCCGTGCTCCCAGTTTTTAGTGGAGTCCAAGTTGCTCATTTGCTTTTGTTACTTTGTATGTATGATTTTAGTTGCTTTATGTTCCTTGTTGTGTTTGTCTGTTTTCTATGTCTGGTCTTTGTCACTGGATTACATTCTTTTGATTACCGCTATAACCTTGGTTACTTTGATTACTCTTTAACAATTCGAGCTTTAGTAGGTTTGATCTCGATAACAGACATGAATTTGTACTTCTTATTTACGCCAACTCATATTTAACCTAACCTATAAACAACGGAAGATTTGATTATGTATATGCAAGTTATTTAAGGAAATAAGTCACCTACACGTTTTTTTCAGTGCTGGTCAAAAGTCACGTATAGTATGTATCGATCTTATGCCACATTTGTTGAAAAATACAATTACAGTTGTGCGTTTTGTGATTCAAAGCATACGAATAACATACATTCATTTTTATGTACATTGTAAATAATTGTTGCATGTATATTTCATATTTTTCCTTTTGCTTTTTTAAGGGTTCCATTGCAAAAAATAAAATGAAATAAAATAAAATAAAATAAAATTAATAAAATAAAAATTGGTCAGGTGAAGTGACGTCAAAATCAATCAGTGTCTTGCATGTCCTTGAAGTTTCAGAACAAGCATAAGTCTTCAGAACTAATTTAGCTCCGACGCTAAAAATAGTATCGTGTGTCTTCTCATTCGTCGTCTTGTCAGTCTTTCGATTTTGCTGACGCCATGAGATAAAAAGCATAACAAAACAAAACAAAATAAAAAACAAACAAAACATAACATAACAAAAAAAAATAACAACAACAAAAGAACAATAACCAAAAAGCAAAAAAGAAAAAAGAAAAAAAATATAAATTAAGACCGCTTTATTTTGATTTTATTCTACAATGGCTACATTATTGTAACCTTACAAACTACATATATATATTTTACGTGGCGGATCTAGAAGCTCCGTAATGGGCGATCAAACGATTTCAAGTATTTCTTTTTTTCTGTATGATCAATCGGACTCATTGAGCTTGAATAAAGAAGATCCCGTGGTCCTGATTGAATCATTAAAATTCAAAATTCTTTATGTCACCAGAACTAACATAATATACTTGGTGAGTTAGAAGACTTTCAGAGACACTTAAAACTACAACTGAAGCTTTGTACCTAACCCAATTTCAATCTGAACAATCAGAGGTTTATTAGTAGGTGCCAAATGTGGCAAATTTGATTTCAAGAATTTTTATGCACTTTTCTTGTTTACATATTTTAAAACTATAAAAGCTTATTTAGGTCAAACAAAGCAAAAGAAATAAAATAATTCATGGCCACGAATTCGCGAATCGGTGCAATGAATAGTATATCGTGACCATGAATCAGTGAACCGTATTCCATTAATTGGTAAATTAGTATACCGTGGCCAGGAATTAGAAAATAGATAATCCGTTACGGTAGCATTTTTTTTATCAGCATGATGATGATCAGGTCGTATCAATGTTTGGTGGAGACGCGACTGCCAGGAACTCATTATCGACCAACCACACAATAGCTGACTAAGTGATACGTCAAAGAAGAAGGTGGGTTGTCGATGCGTCTGGTGAACAGGATACTCGAGATTGTCACTTACACAGATAAAATGGTTAAATTATGGAAATGAGAATAGATAAGCAGTCAGATGAAATTAAAGAAGAAAATATAGCCGTCTCTAACAGAGTGAAAATCCTCGAAAATAGGTTCCAAAACATTACAAAGACTGTTAACAAAACACTGACCGAGTTAAAACAAGAGAACCTATTAGTACATTTGTCTCGTTAATGTTGAACGATTGAAAATAAAGCTGTAGAACTAATTCAATAAAAAAACAAGTACTATCTTAAAAAAAGTAGACGATGCAGTAAAATTTGTTCTTTTTACTTATAATTTTCCATATTTCATTCATGAAATAACACATGTCGAGCAATTTCAATATCCGATGCAGTTTTTTTTTTCGAACGCAACTTAGTTATCAGTATATGGCCAATCGGGAAACAAAATTTCGATCCGGTGACCTGCGCTTCCATGGAAGAGCGTCTTTAAGGTCAAAGGGTAAATAGCAAAAGTATACTGACTGCGTTGGAAAAATAGCAGAATACGAAACGAGCTGCTTAGATGTGAGCAATTTGTTTGACAGGGTAGACGAACAGATTCAGGTCAACACGAGTAGAATCATAACTCATGATACTAGTATTAAAAAGCTGAAGCATACGCCGATCGTTCAACTGTTACATAAGAATTAATAGGATCAGAAGAGATAGTCATTTAAAGGCCGAAATACTGGACCTCAAAAATCGATCAATGAAAAACTATCTTATCTAATTTTCACAGGGCTACATAGAGTGCCAAATGAAATGAAAATACCAGAGAAGTATTTACGGCGCTTCCTTAATGTATGTAACGAAGTCGGTATTGACTATTTTACGTTTCGGAGTTGTGAGGTTCATATATTATCGTGATGTGATCTGGAATTCGTGCTTAGTGTTGTAAAACGACTGAAATGTACAGCCTATTGAATACAAGAGCAATTTCCTCTGGAAATTTCCCCTAGACCTCTGTACTCTGTTATGAGAAAACTAGACAGGAAAGTCGACAAGTGTCAATGATACAAGATAAACTGTACATTGACAGTTAATAATTCATTCCAAACTCCATTGTTGATGATCCAGCTTCAAAGAAGTTCCTGGACGGTGCTGCATTGCAGGCTATATATAGCTACAACCCACCAAACACATTTGAATGAATCTGACTCGGGAGTCACGTCCAACCTAAACGTCAACGCCATGGGTCATCGCCCAGTGGAGTTACTTTTACAAGCAAAGTACTCTATATAGATAATGGGTCGATGCAAGTGAACAGCCTCGAGGTTCAGGACTGAACATTTACAATGAAAATGCCAATCATTATGCTGTTGATCATTTGAATATCTACCTTTTAATGTCTGTGGTTTTAAAAAAAAGCTATTGACCAATGAATTTAAAAAAAATATATATATATGTAATCCTGATATACATTGTACACTGTATGTGTTTTTGTAGCATAAAAACTTACATATTTTGATGAGTTAAAACTCCCAGTTGGGTATACTTATACATATAGTGTCAACAATAAAATCAACTGCAAGAGAGCATCTGGTGGAATTGTTTTGGTTTTTAAAACTGACTTTTTTCAAGACTTGAAACTTGTTATGAAAGGTGATAGTCAATCTATAATTTGGTTCAAAATCTCTAAAAGGCGTTAATTTTTAATTCGAATGTACTTTTTGGTTGCATATCCATACCACCAGAAAATTCAAAATACGCTAAATGCAGATGCTTTTGACGAGATAGAAAATGAACTTAATTGTTTAATGAATGCAGATAAATGTCATATCGCCCTGGTTGACTTTAATTCCAAAACATGTATACTATCTGAATATACAATTCTAGATCATGTTACATTACAATTGCTGATTTAAATTAAGAAATTCTAGAGTATACGTACGATTTTAAAACTGTGACTCTTACATGTAACTATGTACATTCACAGAGGGTTTCACAATGTAAATGCATACCGAACGCTTATGGTGATTAATCGTTAGAATCATGGAAAGGTAACAATTAATATATTTCTAAATCAAGAGTTGGATCAGATAAAAACATTGGGGAATGAACATGTAAGGACTCGAGCTTTGTAGACTATCTGATTTTGTCGTCAAATATTTTTGCTCACATGACTCATTTTAGAATTGACGAATTTTGCCCATTATATTCAGATTGCCATAATAGTTTACGTCTTGGTCTTAAGTTCTAGTCTAGGCTTAATGTAGTGGTGGTCACAGACGAAACACCAAATCAAAATTACGTCAGATGGAAATATGAAAAAAATCTGATCATACAAGACGTGTTCACAAAGATGCCAGTGGTATTTAATAGCGGTAAATATCAGACAATTTATCTGTAAATATAACTCAAGACCAACCGAACTTCGTCGTCTCAGATGTAAACAATAACTTTACAAAAGCCGCAATGGAAACATTTTTAAACAAATAAGGAAGCGAAAAAATATAAAAACACGACGATTCAAAACCGCGGTATAACCACGAATGCTCAAAAGGCAGGGAAAAAAGTCATAAAACAAGAAAACGCTATAGCTTTATGAAAAACGCTGAAAATATACGGAATTTGAGATCAGCTGGTAAGGAATATAAATCAGTTCTAAATAAGGCTTACAATGCGTACCAACAATAGCTCAATGATGAGAGTCGAGATATTTTTTTTAAAAAAAGTATAGAAAATTTTGAATAAATTCAACACTAGTAATAAATGACGATATCACCACATAACAAACTCTGTTTGAACATTTTAAAAGCCTTAATGAAAAAGTCGACGGCAATACCGGAGTTCAACCGGACTTCGATTTATATGAGGTCGATGATGACGTAGAAAGATTTCTCAACGGTAAGATAACCGAAGAAGAAATCAGAAAAGCCATATCGAAGTTAAAATCGGCAAAGCGTTCGGAACTGATGGTATAGTGAACGAATATATCAAAAACACAGCCACCAATTTGATGCCAATATATATTAAACTTTTCAATATTATACTTGACACCGAGGAGACGCGTCTTCAAATAAAAATTGCATAACTTTGAGCTCATTTAACCTTCGGTAAATAGACTAGACTGTTCTTACTGTTGACCCATATGTAATAAATAATCATATGTACACCGAGTACGATACGGTTACGTGATCCTCTCCTCATTTAAAAAATACGTGATTATAAATGTGCACGATTTTTAACCACCTGGAGTTGATTGAATTTCTGCAAGAGGTTTCCTGATGTTTTACATCAATTGTAATTTTATTAGGCTACAAGAGACACAGACTCTCTTTTAACTTGATCTTGATTTAAAAGTTTTACCATTCTTTTTGGTGTATTAATTTTGGTAAAATTAGGATTTTAACCTGCTCGCTCAAGCTCGCATCTTGAAAATTTAACCTTCAGTTGTTGAATGGAGAAATAATTTAAACTACAACTGACTTTCATGATGGGAAAGCCTACATATTTTTTTTCCCGATATTTTGTTTAAAACTTTATAGAAAACAGAAATTAACATGTTGTTTTTCATATAACCCCTGTTCATAAGAGATATGAATTATATAGAATGTACTGTAGAATTCAAAACAATTCAAGATAAAGAGAGGTTACTCTGTAAATGACACTAAAATACAATATAAATGATTGGATTTTCAATGTGAGTTATCTCCTAATAGCAGACAGATTGGAATGAATGTTTATACATTTCATCATATAGACCTATAAAGCTACTTAATAACAAAAATAAAAATGGGTAGCCTTTTTGGGGTGGTATCAAATATTACAGAATTTGCATGATTCTCACAAAGACTACCACTTCATGAAGTGTTGGTTGTTTGTCTCTGGTCTTTTTGAACGCCTTATATATACAAATTATAGGAAGGCGAAACCATGAAGTTTCGTGTGTTTCTTGTATGGCCTATGGTCTAAACACGTTATGGAATGATTTAGAAGTTATTGAATATTTTTATGGCATTAAGATATAAGGAGTAAGGTCCATAGTCTTATAGATTTTTCTAAGGGAATAAAATAATGACATCTTGTATGTTGGTAGTATGGTTCATGGTACAGTATTGTATATTAAGTTTCTCAATGATAAACAAATATTGCATGTCCTTTGAAAAGAATGAAGGACATTCAAAACAAAACAAAACAAACACAAACATATAAAGGCAAAAAACAAAAACAAAAACAAAAACAAAACAAAACAAACAAAACAAAAAACAAAACAAAATCAATAATAAACAAAAAAAAAAAAAACAAACAAAAACAAACAGCACAGACACACAAACAAACAAATAAACCTTGACCGGTAACATCTAATTGAAGCTTATATCTACAACTTCAGCAGGTAGATGTTTTTGTAACTAAGATACGTTAAATGTATTTAATCACTGCAAAGTTTGAACAAACATAGGACAAAATTTTGAACTTATATGACGGTGATATTTGCGATCTGAGGGTTATTTTTTAAGGACTTGAATTCATGTTGACATAATCTAAGACATGCAAAAACTGTTCTAAAATGTCATGCACATTATTTGTAATAAATCTAAGCTCCTTCAACGGAAACAAATTCCGGAATGGTTTAGCACTATTCTACAAAACATAGGAAGAAAGATAACTCAAATATGTTTACTACGTAAAGTGTTTCACCAACAAATTATATAGTGTAAATGCAACCAAAATATTTGATAGATAATTTGAGAACCAACAATAGTCATGAAGAGAGTTTGTAAAGTGGAGAAAAAAAAATACATTGGAGTTTAAAAAAAAATGTTACTTCCTTGTTTTATTTCTAGAATTCATCCAGATCATCTTTTATCACTTTTATTAATACTATATTACAATCATACGTTTAAATCAACTATCGCCTTCTGTTCTAATCTTAAAGTATACCCATTATCAAAGTTCGAAGTTCTTTTTGATAGAAAGATATAATCAACTTAGGACAAAGCAAAAAAATATTAGGTTGTCACTCTCTAAGCCTGAAATCAATATAGGATTGTAGTCTAATCTATACAAGTATAGGGACAAAATCCTGGATAGCAGGCTGATACTATTGTGTATATAAGTTTGCTTTGCCTTTAATTTGTATATACATGTATATGAATTCAATAACCACGATCATTCAGAATGACCAGCTACTGACAGTATTGTAAAACTGAGGGAGAAATAAATATGCTGATGTCTTCAATATACCCATACATTTAGAATTAGACTGTGGCAGAATCATGCGAAAATCTGTTATTTGTGCGACTATTTTGGTGGTCATTGTGGCATACAGAGTATATAACGTTCTACACAGGCCGATACCCGATAACATTGCGCAGCCCAATGTAGTTCGTTTGCTTGATGAGCTTGGAAGGATATCAAAATTCATGGTAAGAACACTAGTCTTGTTTTTTAAGGTATTTTTTAGACAGGGATGTGTAAAGATCAAATTTGCAATACAGTGCTACTTTGGTTATAATCACAAAAATATAAAATAATGTTGTATGTAATCTCATGTATTACAACATATTTAAAAATAAAAAAAAAACTAATCTACATTTCGATCAATACGAGAAAAGAAATAACTTTATACACACAGTACAATCATGTACATGTAAATATGCGTACTTTCTATAAGTACAATGTAAAAGACAATACAGCAGACATATATTGAATGTTGTATATATATTTTCAATTGTAGATGAATGCCTGCATTTCATTGGGTATTAATCCTGCTTCTCCTCCAATCAAATTTGTAGTTAATTACGGTTTTGGCTTGTTGATGAACGGCATTTACCATCCTAATCCTGATGTTAAGGTAAGGCCTTTTACCATTGTGCACTTAAATTGATGTGATGTAAACAATAATCATTAATACATGTACATTTTACTAGCATGTATGTGTCGGAGGACACTTACGGTGTCAATAATCCACTGTTTTGTTGAACATTGAATGGATGCATATTAACATGAAACGACAAAAGCGAAAATGGCGTACTTAATTTACTATGAGCTTTGCCATGATGAAACATTTTTTTCATGCATGTGAGCAGACAACGATTAAAATTTATGTTATAATTAATTATTCATTTTGTTTATCTTGAGCATTTAAACCTGATTAGTTTTGTATCAATGTTTCTATCTAGATATCAAAAACTAAAATATCCAATGTTCCAGTGAAGATTATACAACCAAAGGGAAAGAAGTTTCCCTTACCAGCCATCATTTATATCCATGGCGGAGGATGGACATGGTTTTCAACGGGTAATTATTCGATAATACTTTACCATAGGATAAGCACGAAGTTGCATTTATATTGGAAAAATGGGGGAGGAAGTATCAAGTTGATTATTGCAACAGTTTTATTATAGTCTGTGTAATATATGGTGTTAAGTGAAGTTTAAATTTGGTTTCGAATTCATGTGTGACATTTTACTATAACTTTATCAACCGAAAACTTACCCTCCCCCCAAAAAAAAATAAATAAATAAATAAACAAATAAATAAAAGTAAAAATAACACAAATAAAATAAATTAATTTAAAAATGAATAATTATCGAAAGTCCCACGAAAATTTAAAATTAATTTATCTTATGACCCAAACTACCATTAAAAAATTATATACCATAAACAAGGAACTGCAATGACAGTGAACTTCATGATTCCGCCTTGCACACATCATTTTAGAAATACGAGAATTTCATTAATGTTCGAAACGGATATTTTATCATGTCCGAGAACCAATTCATTGTTATTTGTATCCTATCCTCATATTTATAAGTGTATACATGTGAAAAGAGTGTAGCTTAAATCTGAATGAATATAAAGAGAGCCTTACAAAATAATCATATTGTATCGAATTAAGTTATTTTCGTTAATAACTTTGTATTAATTTTATACAGATGTATACCTCTCCTACCTGGAAAACTTAGCCAACCAAACTCAGATGGCAGTGTTTGCAATAGAGTGAGTTTTCAATAACTGTATTTTTTATTATAATTTTAATTGTATATATTACTTGTAATTTTTTTTCCACTTAGTGTTTAATCTGACGTTGATACATGTAATCCATTGCGAAAAGGACACCCTATTCAATAATAGTCAGCATGTAAACCAATCGACATACAATGTACTACTAAATATGGAAACAACAAAAGTAGAATTAAAATCATCAAACCATCGTCATTATACTTATGGTAACATCAACTACCAACCAATGTAAAGCATTTGTGATTCAGTGAGCCGTTTAAGAATTTCTGCAATTTCGGAAGAATGATCAATTGTCTTATGTTTAGAATTTAAATGTTTAAGTGATAAATCCGTGATAAGACCAAAAACAAAAACAAAACAAAACAAAACAAAACAAAAACAAAAACAAAAACAAAGACAAAAAATAAACAAACAAACAAACAAATATTTATTTTCTCAAACAATACTTTCGGCTTAATCATTTGATTGGATGGTATTTTGTATCCAATACTAGCTTTATGTTATTTTAATATAGTGTTTGAAACATATAATGTATATTGTTTAAAATCAAGTCTTTTTCTAGGTATCGGAAAGCTCCTGAGCATTTGTTTCCCACAGGGTTCCAGGATTGTGTAGATGTAACGAAACAGATTCTAATGGGTAAAACTGAAGTCAGCATTAAAGCAGACAAAGTACTCGTAGCCGGTGATGGCGCTGGTGGCAATCTGGCGGCAGCAGTCGCGAGATACTTTCCAAACAAAATCATGATTCAGATTCTTATAAATCCTATCCTCCAAATGCTTGATTTCAATACACCGTCTTATCAAGACAATGCCGACGTTTTACCTGGAATTACGTCGGCAGAAATGGAGGGACTTCATTGGTTGCTGTATGTTGGGCAACCGCTTCAGCTCTTACCGGAAGTAACCAAGAATAAACACGTTTTTCCAGAAACTATTCATGCTTATTGGCTGCATATTGATAGCAAAAAACACTTACCAAATTATATGAAGTTGACTAATAAGACTACTCTATTACCTAAAGAACCATCTTACGACGTAGCGTCACGACTTCAACAATTTGTTACAAATGAAACTCTTTCACCAATGGTGCATCGCAATTTAGGGGATATTCCGAAAGCCTACGTCATTTCTTCTCAGTTTGATGTTTTAAGAGACGAGACAATTATGTACACAACGCGCATGCACGAAGACGGAACGCGAGTAAAACTGAAGCATTATAGGAATGCCTTCCATGGATTTTTCTTATTCTCCCATGATCGAGGTTTAGTTACGCTATACGAAGCAAAAACAGCACTGCAGGAAATGGTCGAATTTCTAAATGCCAAAGTTCACGGGCGTGCATTTCCGTTAGAGGAAATGTATCAAGCGTGAGTTACGTATAGTGCCAAACTCCGAAACGGCGGCTGACGTTCCAGATTTATTGTAGGTAGATAGTATACAAACACCTGCCGCTGCATGGACCTTAGCACATGTGTATATTGCATGATATCCAGGTCTATGGTATTACTAGAAAGAAAGCAACAAGATTATCTACCAGGTAACACACTATGAATAAGACAGCTTGATTAAAGCATGGTGTGGTACCAAAGTATAACTTTGATTTTGAATAAGAACCGAGTTTGACGATATGCCTCGAAACAATTTTGACAGCTTAGTTTGAGCATCAATTTGTAAGGGGTTGGACATTATGCCAAAAACAAAAATAAAATAAATAAATATCTATAAAATAAAATATTACATTGTTATACGCCAGTTATTAAACCATTTTTCGAATTATTTGACCCGCGAACCTCTATGTAGCGGAGATGTGTGCTTCAATGTTGTATGCGGATAGTTCCTGTTTATTTCTCATGATGGGCACTCTATTTCAATAGTTAATAATAAGGCTCATAGACTAAACTAAGTAACACGTATTTCTCAAAGTGTATTTAATAAGTTCTTTACAAGAATATTTGATATAAAAATTCGTGTATATAAAACACATTCGCGAGCAAAAAAAAGCATTTAAAGAAACATTTTATACAAAAGCATCAAACTAGCATGTTCAACTCTCTACAAAAATATCACAGTGTCGGTACATGTCAGAATAATACAGTGGACGACATATGCAGGAACGGGCTCAGTATGTTTAAAAAAGGGGGAGGGGTCTGATTAAGAAATTTATACAAGGGGTCGTCCAGGCTATCATTTGCTCACATTTGTCTAGTATTGACTAGACTTTAAAACAAAATGATGGTTTCAACCCCGAACCCCTGTTTGGATTCGCCATTGAAACTATTCAGTAAAAGAGTCACTTATATATAGGCCGGGTAGATAAGTGTCAAAACTCCAAATATTCTAAAGTTCTATTAAGTTTTTCCAAATTTTCACAATGTAGTAGTAATCAATAAGTGGTCATTTCGAATAATGATGGCAGTTTTGAAAAACTAAATACGATGAGATTATATGTATCAGATTAGTGCTATAGATTTGAACAAAGACTTATTCAGTACATAGGGTAGCAAAATGCATGTTTGCGCATAGTTACATTCATATTATTTCATTTGTGCGATTGATGAATTTTGTATGTTTGCACCGCCTCCCCGACTCCTATTCGCAAATCCATTTTACAAATATTTGAATTAACATGTACGCAAAATATAATTAGACATTGCTAATCATATTCCGTAAATGTAACGCTTTCAATTCGTTCGTACGAGGTTAAGAATATACCTAAGTATGGTAAATGCTTAAATTTGCATATACATATTGGCAATACGACGCGAGTGTAGACGCCATTTTATCTGCCACATTCGTCTCTGTCTCTGTAAATAACATGATGATTGAAGTATTAATATGTATTAATACTTCTAGTTTAGTTTATAGTTTAGTTTTAAAAGCTTCTATTATATAATTACCTGAGAGCTAAAAAAATACTATAAATCACATTTATGATTCGGAAACAAGTGTCGAAAGAACTTTTAAAAATCTATCTCCTGATATACATGTATATAAATTTCCCGAGTCGTAGATATTAACTTGGACAGCTAGCGTGATTTATAAATGCCCCAAACGTACAATTTTATTTACAATGAATAATAATAAAAGCAGAAACAAACACAACGCACAAATGTGCACAGTGCACATATGCCTTCTTCAAGGATTTCGATTGCATTATCTCGACGTGCAATTATTTGTTTTAGTTGGATAGTCGCGCAAATGTAATGCAACCTTAACTGAAACGTAATTCTGAAGCATAGAATACCCAATATTAGGTTGATTAATATCATTAGTTTTCCCATCGACAGAAACTCACAGTTGATTACCTACAACTTGAATGTGACGGAGGAAAGCAACCATGGGTTTCTGAAATTGTACATGTGTAGTTTACCAATTTCCTCGCGGAGCACCATCTTTAGCATCTATACCCTGAATCATCATAATTTTTCAGTTTGATCCATGCTCTCAAGTTTTCAGAATAGCATTGAATATCAGTGAGATAACTAAATTGTGGATATCTTTGAACGGCTTCGATCACATAGTTTTTGTACCGCAAAAAGTCACAGTTGCAAGTCAGTGGGTTGTCCGTCAAGTCCACAATAATCGGGATTGAATTTGACAGGTAGTCGGCCATTTTGAACGGAATAGTCGACACAGAATTATTCGAAAGACAAACCAGTAAAGGGTCTGTTCTTCTAACAGTTCCAGTGTTCGGGGTACCAAGGAAATCGAAACTAGATATAGAATTTCTCGAGAGATCCAAATGTCTTAATTCTGGAAAGTTCGTGTACCATTTCGTCAATTCTTTCGGCACCGAGGATAGTCCATCTTTGGCAACTACGAGAGTTTTCAGCTTTGGGTAGTCAGAATAAGCTGTCATTAATAGAAAGTGATGTTTTCCAAGGTTTCTGTTAGCACTGTTGACCAAGTATTCCAAGTTTGAATATTTACATTTATAATTCAACTGTTGCGCCTTTTGTAGAATAACATCGCCTAATTCCAATAAATGGCTTAATTCAATATCTGCAAGGTTCTTCCCTCTTCGTTGTGGGGGGAAAATATATGTAATATTTCGCCTTACATCTCGCCTTACCGTCTGTTGTCCGCAATCATACTCCTGAGTTAATGGCTTTAAAGTTATGTCAAGAATATTGTGAATATTTGACATGATTGCACAATTTTCTAATTCAAGCACTTGTAATTCGTCCAGGAGGTTGGATTGAACAGCAAAATTAGAGAAAAATCCTTCAATCACGCATCCTTTTACTCGTAATATTTTTAAACCTTTGGCTTTCATAGGATGGGGAAGTAGAAATCGTCCTCCCGAACTGCACGAAACATCAAGAATTATTTTCGATTTGTACGGAAGCCATCGCGCCCAGCCTTTAAAATCATTGAAATCCAGTCTGGTAATAACGTTAAGTTTGCATTTGCGATAACCATCATTATTTTTGGGACAGTTCTTTTCA
The DNA here is from genome assembly GCA_037379345.1 of Perna viridis. Classification (NCBI taxonomy): domain Eukaryota; kingdom Metazoa; phylum Mollusca; class Bivalvia; order Mytilida; family Mytilidae; genus Perna; species Perna viridis. Next base: position 27,447,022 of record CM074515.1, read on the forward strand.
AAATAGTCTCGAGACTGACCGTATATGCATAAGAAAAGGAAACACTCTATGAATACAACACAATTTAACCATGTGCAGTCCATCTCGTCATAAGCAGCAATTGAAGCTTACTCCCATGTCCAAACATTTGTTTATTTGTACCTTCCATTTTCTACGTCATTCATCAGATGGTGTTTTTTGAAACGTACCACACAAGGCATTAACAAACAAATATAATAGGTGATGTGAAACGGAAAAGGGAGTTTCCAAAGTGTTATTCATGTAATAAACGACCTGGTTTAGTATGTACTATTGACAACATAAAACTGATTCGTGGAAACGGACTTAAATACAGAGTTGTTTATTGTCCGTAAATTTTCGCCCAGTCATGAAACAACTTTTTGCAGAGTGGCCTAAAACACCTAATTGGTCATACACTTTCAGTTTTTTAATTTTGCAATGATCCGGGATCTTATAAATACGTTTCCTTTGATTTACAATTCAAGCATGTCGTATTGTAGAAAGTATCATCATCATCTGTTCTAGAAGCTAGATTAACTATGTAAAAAAAATGTTATTTAAAACAAATGTAAACTAATTTTATACTTTTTCCCCCTCAAAGCTTGCTTTTTAATTCACTAATAATTAACTCGAATCACTACATAAATATATTAACGGAACGGTATTCTCTAAACATTGCGGAAAATTAATCAAAGTATCTACGCGAAAATAGCATGAGCACAATGGAGGTAATTCGTTTAGATATTTCTTAATACTTTCATCATACAAACATATTTATCTCTTTTGAATTTCTGGATAAAACAATATTAAATGTATTGTGAATATTATTTCCTTCATTGGTAAACCACTAATATGAATTAAGAAAAAAAAACCGATATTAATTGTAACCAATTTGATCAAATTCACTTATAAACATTTCTTCTAATGTTAACATGTTTTAACTTAATTATAATTGACTATCAACTAAACTTTTGTTTTTCGTCACTATGAAAGGACATTTCGGGGAACTTTGAATACCACATTACTAAGAAAATCGTAGTGTTAGTTTTTTTATTGCTACATGTTTTGATGTCAAATGATTTGTTGTTATGATTATGCACCTTTTTAATTGGTTTTATACGGTGTTAATTTGTGATTTGGAAGCAGTTATTAGAAGAAAAAAAAATTATAGAAACAAACTTTCCACACCACCACATTTTAGACTTGCTCCCGTCTTGCACTTTACCAACAACTCAACTTTTGCAGCCAAGGCGAGTTCTAACTCATCTTGTGTCGTATACAAGAAACTTTTCACACCACCGCATTTTAAATTGTCCCCTTTTATCAAAAGCTCAACTTTTACAGCTAATATAGGGATATCTCTAACACATCACATGTTTCCTAGTACAGTATCATACATCTGTACCTTATGTGGCTCTATGTATTTAATGTCCCAATTTTATCCATGAAACATTTAATAGGTTGTCAACGGGAATAGTTGTACATGTTTTTTCTGGTGCATTCTGTGGTCTAAGGTCACACTGGTTATATTCATTTCACTTATAAAATTAAAGGGGAATACCTGTGAAATAGTTTTAAGTATTTTTATTTAACCATGTGATGTGATATATTAAAATGTCCTAAAGACCTTAGAAAGGTCAAGTTGTTCATAACATCAAAACTTTATAATACATGTAACTTTTACATAGGATGTTGTTTCACTCCTAAAAGGAAGAGGCTATCTAAATACATTTACATATTAAGTAGAAGAAAGGAACGTTTTCAAACAAAGTCATTAATACTCGCTTATACAGTGGGTCCTGTCTACAAAGGGCACTGAAGTACATGAAAGCGAATGTTCACCGTATTTCACAAATCATCATGAGTCTCTTGTATCACTTTCAATGACTAAACTGTTTAAACAGAACATCTACTTTAACTGAACGAAGCAATCCGTATTGTAGGGTTACAATTACAGTTTCGACAGTGAAACTTGTCAAACCGAATCTCTTTTTTAACTAAAAAAATAGACAAGTCTACGGTTTACCAAGTTTCAAAATGCATTTAAATTGATAAAAATTGACTTTAAAAATATCTGGTACGTGTAGGCAGGTTTTAAATTGAGTTTGAGTTAAACAGGTTTCATTGTATATACTGACATACATTACTCAATGGCAGAATCGAAGGATAATGCCGTAGTTCCCAGATTGTTAAGAAAGAACAGCGCTTGTCATTTCATTTCACCGATGAAGTTATAAGGATTTTGGTCTTATTCGATTAAATCGCGTAGTGTAGTGTCAATTTCATTGTCTGTAGCATCAGCATAGTCCCTGTTTGCCAATCAAAATCCATGATGAGATGCAAGCCCACGCATGCGTTAGATATCGATTATGATTTTGTCCAAAAAAGAACTCGGGTCTATGTAGTTGAAATATTTTGTAATATTATTACATAGAACAAAACGGGACTGCGGGAATTATTGGTGGTATTCAAGTAAGCCCCGAAAGACAAACAAATATATAAATAATAAAATATTCTATATAGGAAAATGCTTTGTATATTAACGTATCGTATAATTAAGTAGTAGTCTTTGCAAGAATCATGGAAATTCTGTATATGATGAAATGTATTATTATTCATACCAGTTTCTATTGTATTTTTGTGACATTTACAGAGTTTTCTTCTTTAGGTTAGGTTTTAATTCAACAGCATCATTTAACATAAATTTATTTCCTAAGAACAAGGGTTATATGAAAAGCCAGATGTTAATTTCTGTTTATTGGTACATTTTAAACAAAATATCAAAAATGAAAATATGTAGGCTTCCCAACAATAAATCACATTTTGCATGATTCTTACCTGGAGTACTACTTAACACCTTACTAAAAAGTAGGAAATTTTCGAGTTTTTGTTCCCGTTTTATATGTTTAAATGTCTTCCCAAGCTTGCCATATCAAAATTTCTTAAATCAATGCGCTGCAATGAGTTGTTCCCCTTGTTCGTTGCATTATACTTTTAAAAATGATTCATAAATACCAACATATTTGGTCAAAGCCTTGAGCGCATAATCGTAATAAGAAGAAATGTACTTTAATATATAATCTAGTTACATTTATATAGTTCCTATCCGGTAAGCGTATACTCTTTGTGTATTATGATTACCAATGGTTGTTCACTTACTACATATTCCTCTTCCGCGGCAACACCTTTCAAAAAGTTTAAATTTCATGTACATGATGTGGCAGTTTCATCGCTTTGATAACAGATAGAGCAATTTCCCGAAGAAAAGTCCTACTGCTCTGCATGCGGAGTTATGTAGACTATTTCGTGGGAGACTCAAACTCTCCATTCGACAATAGACCCATTTTGTGTTAACAGTGAGAAAGTCGATGAGCATGCTTATCAACTTAACACAAAAGGGTCTATTAATTTAACTTAAGTTAGTTATTAAATGTACCTCTGTTAGCATGATATTGAATTGTCGTTTTAAATTATACGTAACAATACAAACAGTAAAGTTGTAATGATGACTGACGTATACAGATTGTAGTCCTTTAGAATATTAAAGATGAGAGCCATTAGATAAGATATCAGTTTTAATATGAAGAAATATTTGAAAATTCCTGTATCTAAAATTTAACACACACACACACACACAACATTTCCTGCAACAACAACAACAAGAACAACAGAAATAGCAACAAAAATACGAAACAACAAAAAACTAAAAAAAAAAACCCAAAAAAAGAAACAAAAGGACAATATAAATAACAAAACAAAACAATAAAACTAGAAAAAAAAATGTGAGCAATGCTTACCAATGAGTGCCAAAGCTACACCAGTTTTCAAAGACCTCGATGTAGCAAAAAGATTGTCTACTATACATGACAAATATGTTGTCGTACCAGCAGACAAAGCCCAAAACAACATTGTTTTTGTCTGCAAAACGTTTTACATCAAATGTTTATTATCAGAGGTAGAGGTAGAAAATAATAGCAGTGATAAGACCTATACTGCTACCACACTCTCCAAAGAAGAGATTGTGGAAAACCATAAATCTGTGCTGTCCTCTTTTGGTCACTTTACCAAGGACGATGATTGTGATTTACCGTCTATGTACTGGATTCCTAAACTCCACATGAATCCATACAAACAACGGATCTGCAAAATGTATCATCAAACCTCTTACAAAACTTGTAACTTCTATACTCACAAGTGTCAAAGAGGATCTGCAGTCCCAACACAACATTTGTTACTCCCGTAGTGGTATTAATTCAATGTAGATCCTTAAAAAAATCGAAAGATCTTTTGGAGACAATCAGTTTAAGACAATTATCTGAATATAATAGCATTAAAATCTATGATTTTCAACACTGTATACTTCTATTCCCCACACTCAGTTAAAATCCCGACTTAAAAACATTATACATCGTTGTATTTTTCCAAAAAAGATGGTACACCTAGATACAAATATATAGTTCTTGGTAGAGATTCCTTATACTTTGTAAGAAATAATTCCAAATCATCTTCCAAATATACAGAGGAAGATGTTTACAAAATTCTGGAATTTTTATTCGACAACATATTTGTCCAGTGTGGTGGACGTGTTTTTCAACAAACGGTCGGCATTCCAATGGGAACAAATTGTGCTCCTCTACTTGCTGATCTATTCCTACACTCTTATGGGGCTGCTTTACAGCTGATTTGATTCGAAAGAAAGAATATCGTTTTGGCTAGATTCTTTAATCTCAGTTTCCACTATATAGATGACGTATTATCTTTAAACAATCCTAATTTCGGGGATTTGAAACATCGCATCCACCCCAAAGAATTTGAGATAAAGGATACTACAGACACTGTAAGCTCATATCTTGACCTACACTTAGAAATCAATGGTAAAGGAAAACTATTGACCAAACTTTACGACAAACGTGATGACTTTTCATTCAGAATTGTCAACTTCCCTTTCATCTGTGGCAACATCCCTTCAGCACCTAGGAAGCTTAGGAAGTAAAGATAGAAAAACAAGCTAGCGTATGTGTTAATTGAAGGGTAAATGTAATATTAACATTAATGATAAATTTTTAGTATATCGGCAGTTTTAAAATTAAAATATAAAATATCACAATTATCCAGCCAATACTTATCTTTCTCATTGAATATTGCCAATATGATTTTTTTTAAAACGAGGAATGGGATAGAAAATATCAACCACTATAGATATGTTGCCGAAATTTAAAAAAAAAAAGTACAAATTAACAAACGTATTTTTATTTTCATAACTCAGTATGATTAATGTATAATTATTTAAAAACTACCCAGTCAATGGTTGTTTTCAGTTAAGCATATTTGTGATTTCTATTTCGTAAAATGCAAAATTTTATGAATAGAAAGTAAGTAATTATTTGTTCTATGCATCAAACTTATTCATATGTTCAGTATTTTGCTGCTACATTGTATGAAAAAAGGGAACAACAAACAATTTTTCAGGTAAATAATAAATGCGTCTGATAAATGTTCACTTTGATAGGTTATTTTTTTCCATTACTTTTACGAGAAACTTTTGTTAACCCTTATATTGTTTACACGGAAAAGCACATAAAATCAAAGGTATGTTTTTCTTCAAAGCCTTATATTTAATTATGGGAATTTACCTACATACAGTTTGGTGAAACCCCTAGATTTGAATAAGCGCATGACTGCAAAAAAAAAAAATAATAATAAAATAAAATAAAAAATAATAATCCGAGTTGCTCATTTACTTTTGTCACTTTTTATGTATTATTTTAGTTACTTTATATTCTTTGTTGTGTGTGTCTATTTTAAATGACCGGTCGTTGTCCTGGATTACATTCTTTTAATTTCTGCTACAACCTTGGTTCCCTTAATTACTCTTACCCAGCAAGAACCTAGGTTTGTGGGAGCAGTGTTATGGTAGCTGTTTAATGTCAGCATACTATTTCATTACTTCTTCAGTTCAGTGTAAAGCAACGAAATAGAACTTTAATAACAATTCAGTTATACACATATAATTTGTATTTTGTGTATAATTCAATTTTCAAAAACTAGTTTGAAAAATGTATACATGTAGTTAATTAAAAACTAGGATTGTAAAAATACAATATTGTGGATTCATGAGAGGTGGTGAAAATAAATCACTAAATTCAGCAAGTTTATAATTTTTATATCTTAATTAAATTAAAAATACTTTGTTTTAAGTCAAACAAAACACAGAAAAAAATATGAACTACCTCAGTGTATTGTAGATTCCATGATTTTATTTATCACATTTGTTAAAAAAGAAGTTATGAAACGTTTTCATTTGATTTGTGAAAAATAGTTATCGCTCTTTGCATTACTGGAATTTTTGGGTAATTTCATTTAATTTTGAAGCAAATAGGAAACAGTTCTGAGAACTAAAGAAAGTAAAAAAAGAACAACAACGTTTTTGTGTTCGGATTCTATAAATTAGAAACATAAACATATAGCTTTCTATTTTAAAGTAAAACCGAACAGAAACTATTTAGAAAGAGAAGACCATCCTTTAGTCATGTGGGTTCGGAAATAAATTAAAGCGTGGGGATTCACACCTAATTATTAAACAATTGAATCAATGCTTTTGCCAACCCAATGATTATTTGTAAATATTCTTTGCACCTTTTTTTTATTTCAAGATCGTTTCAAACTCAACTTTTCAATTAGATTGAGATCATAGTTTTACATTTTTAAAGTTAGATTAAGCGTTCATTTTCATGATTCTGGAATTGATTTAGAGCATTTTACCATACAAAATTAGATTTATCATGTATGTATTTACATACAGTTATGCTTTTATAGCAAAAGCAACATTTGTAAATCCGGTTTGGTTCATTTTGAAAATATGAATGCCTTATAAACAATTTTTAAAGATTTCAAATTTTGTTACTTTATGTTTTGTTGTGATTGTCTGTTTTCCATGTCTGATCTTTGTCCCTGGATTACATTCTTTTGATTTCCGATAGAATCTTGGTTCCCTTAATTACTCTTTCAATATCTTTTATTAGTATTTTCTCCTTTTTCCCAAAATTTAAGTTCCTAAGTACGAAATAAGCCCATGAAAAAAGGTTAAAGTGTGCTTTATATAAGCTTAGTGTTTAATTGCGGGAATTTACCTACTTAAATTTTGGTAAAGCCCCTAGTTTTCACTTTGTCTAGCCTGGCATTGAAGGATATCAATTTTTCACGAGTACCGTCATGATATCTTCGTAACATTTTGAACTTTACAAAAAGCTTACGTATAAAAATAACTTCTATAAAAATGTTGACATGGTCATATGACAATGAATTTGCAGAAATTAGTTCAAAAATAGACTTATCAAGTCACATTTATGGAAAACAAAACGTTACGAAAGAGGTAGGCTCAGAATGATTTGTGTTTGTCTTCTTTTATTTACAACCCTCTTTCAATAGGTCGTAGCTCTTGTATATTCAAATAAACGATATTTCATCTTTCATTTCTTCTCCACCGCTTTCTCCTTTGTATCAATTCTTCCTCATTCCGATTTGCACTTTTAATATTTAATTTCAATCGTTTTAGCAAAATTCACTGGTAATGAGTAGCTTCGGTAAAAGGATTTATAAATCGGCAATTAAATGACGTGTGCAGTATGGAAACTAATCATCCAGTATAACCTTCAATTAACAATTTGAAATGAAAAAAAAAGAATTCTTTACGGCCAATACTCTCTGTATTAAAATGTCAAAAATATCAAAAAATCTCCTCTCCTTGGTTTCTTATCATAGGCGAATTTGGCAAGTATCAAGTTTTATTTTTCTCATTTTATATTTAACCTGATCCGTCTAAAAGTCGCTGAACTTATTTTTGTACTGGGATAAATTGAACTAATTTTTACGAAAAATACATAAAAATATCTTTCTCTTTTTGATAATTTAAACGAAGTATGCAAATAGGTAGTCAAGAAACAGTTGTCTCCCTTATATCAAAATATTGTATTTATGCTGTTTATTTTGTGTGGGCATTCTAATTGAATCTTTTTTTTTTTATTGAAAAAAGAGTGTCCTTCTGTCCTTATAATTTTTTGAATCATTTTATTTATAAACGATGTTATGTTAATCAGACAGAATTCGGAATTGTTTGTGTAAACAAATATTGCATTTTTTTAAATGAATTAAACAGCGCCTTTAAGACTATAATTGTACTTATATAAAGTTTCATTTGGGTTTCATCCTTTGCTATAAATTTTGTTTTACCGCATTTAGTTTTTGAATTAGTATGTTATATTGTATAATTTATTCATTAGAATGTTCAATTTTATGTTCTTTAACTGAATATGTATTTAATCAGGGAATTTATATGTCAAGAAATTCGTTTTTTTTTCTGCAATTATATTGTACCATTTACCAACTTAAGAGATTACATGTAACCAAAGCGAGATTAAACGAAGTTCTATATCCACCCTGCACTAACAGTTATCTAGGAATCTTAAGATTTAATTTTGCACGGTTGAGAAAAAAAGTAAAACACAAATAGATAATAAACCTTTCATGTTAGAGACGTGCATGTATCGAAATAACTGGGAATTACAACGTGTATTAAATTATTTACTGAAGAATTTCGCTTTTTATAGAAACTAAATAGTGAGTATTATGCAATGTTCACTCTAAAAGAAATATGAAACAGATAATCTTGGGATTAGGCAAAGCTTATTTTCAAGGCAATCTGTACAATTTAATGGAATAAGAAAAAAGAACTGTTCTTTTAACGTTGTTTAAAAAAACCCAACATATATTCGATCCCTAATTGCAACCCTACATAGAAACTAAGTTATGATTTTTGAGTGTATTTGTTGTTGTTTCAGTTCATTTTTGACCTTACATTAAATGGAATGGTTAAGGCCTTATAAAACTAGGTTTACCCTTATGCAGACCTGCGTCAGACAGAAGATAGTGATCATTAATGTATCTTCATATCGTTATTTGACATTTTAGTTCATTTTTAAGACGTGTCATGGTTCTGCTACCTTGGATTTCATTGCGTTTGTTGTTGTGGCCTTTCAAAGCTTAATAAAAGGTATTTTAATAAAAGGTAAAGTTGAAGACCTTTCAGTGATCTCTGAAATTGTGTACTATTTTTATAATGGTTATACGATGGTGCATTTATTACGTACGTAGAGAAGTAAAGAATAAATTGGGTATAAATGAGACATGTGATGAGGTAGACATGGCGAAGGCGGAAATTCATGTTATGGAATGGGGATATGATAAATATGACATTTGGAAGTTTTCTCCACAGAAGAGCTGTAGTAGGGCAAAATGCGACAGTGTGGGTTCAGTTTTCAAGCGTATTTATGAGATAATATACTGTATGATTTATAATACAAATTTGAATTGAAACATGTTATTACGTTTTAAATTCAATTAAAGTATATTCTCTATTTCATCATAACAATCCAGTCATTTTTGCAGACGGATAATGTGAAAGATAGTGCGCCTAATATTACCATAAAGAGCAATGAATTCCAGTTGCTTCTTGAAACGTGATGACCGACATACTACACAAACATTAGTTTTGATTACAACGTAAATTACATATGAATAATGGATATGTCGTTTATCAACAATAAATTTCCCATATTTTTTTTTTATCGTAGGCTTAATATCTTGACCACCGGACTTCACCGGACGAGAGACAAACAAGGAATAACAACTATAAAAGGTTTTGGCAGAGTTAAATCACGTGTTTAACCTTTTTCCGTGCTACCTAAAATATCGTTTGCTTAATGTTTGTTTTATAACGTTAACTTAGGCTTAAGGTTCACAAGCGTCTTAATACAAACATGCTGCTTGTGGTAAAAAAAAAAAAAAAAAAAGAAAAAAAACATTGCTATAAAACAAGTTTATGACTACTTAACAAGTCAACATAACTAATCCGGCATTAAGAAAATAAAAGATAAATGATATATGCATTAAAGTCCGAAGATCAATAGTTAGTTCGCCATAAAACGATGGCTTGTACTTGACATAATACAAGCCATACCAAAACAAAACTAATATGCCTTTATAAATTATTGTCGATGGTGGTTGCCATCAATCTCTGTTTATTGTGGTAATAATTTATTTTGATGCGACATTGTCAAAACAAACGCTATATATTAAGTAAGAAGATTTCTATTTTAGGGTTATTCTTATTTTGTTGGTGGAGTTTTTTATGTTGTTGGTATTTTGGGCGATTTGTCAAAGATTAATTTACGATCGGTCGTTGCCGTAATTCCTTTTTTCCTCTTTCCTTTACATTGTAAGCTGTTTTGATATTCGTTTATGATAGATAATTCAACAAAAAATAAAAAACAAAAAAAAAAAAAAAAAAAAAAAGAATATGATTTGCGTCGAACTCCATGTTACCTCCATCCTAAAACATGCGATGAAATAGTAGTCGTTAAATCTTTTAATATGCTTGTACGTTAGATGTTTGTATGGGTTTATTTATATTATTGGTTGGGAATGAAAACCTTTTGCACCAACCATAGCGTTTTCCATTAATATAAAAAATAATAAACGCTTGCATTTAAATGTATATGTCAAATAATAAAAACAACAATAAAAATAACAAATCAAAACAAAAAAGAAAAAGAAATAGTTTCTACGTTCAACTTCCACAAATATAAAACTCCACAAGTTGATCCAGCCAGGCGCATGCCCTTTTAAATATATTTTAATAAAAAGTTAAGCGATGCATTGTGTATCACTGGTTAAAATATGTAAACTTTTCCACATCTTCATTCAAGGAAAAATGTTTGGTCCCAATTTTTGTAAATCTTTGAATTCACAAGATCATCCGAATAAAACTAGTATTCAGTTAAACCATTAAAGTACAAAATACTTGACAATCATCATCGTGTACTGCAATTTTGAAACTGAAAATTGAAACAAACAATTCAATAACTTTTACATGTACATAAAGAGTACTAAAGAAACCAAGATTCGAACAGAAAAAGAAAATAATCCAAGTATAAAGACCAGACAGTGAAAACAAACACACACAACAAAGGGCAAGACAGATTGATTGATTGATTGATTGATTGTTGGAGTTTAACGTCCGAGCAGCAATATTTCAGCTATATTCAGACGATGAACATGAAATGGATGACAAAATGAACATGAAATGATAAAAAAAGGATGGGACACAAGGATAATAGGGTCGACAAATTTTGATTGCCACTAGAAAAAGGGAGGGATGGGTAAGGTCAGGCAATTTAGCCTCCTGTGGCGGAGCGCAAAGGTTCCTACTCCTATCGAATACCACAGCAGGCTTCTATAACGTGCGAGGAACGTGACATTTTTCCCAACACGGTGCGACCCTATGGTTTGCGGTCAGGTTTTCCGTATTATAGCCTGACAACCCCAGCATGTAACACGCCAGGGGTACCCATCCCAGTTGCTCTGTGGGTAGAGCGCCTAGCCCCCAGCTAGGTTTCTGAGCACTATTTAGTCGCCTTTTATGACAAGCTTAGCGCTGCTGCAGGCCTATTCTTTCAACACCCAGACCTGCACGGGGTAAAAGGACAAGAAAAAATTGTAACGAACTAACAAGTACATACAAGGCAAATGAGCAACTCTAACTCCACCAAACCCAGAAGCATGGACCAGGTGTACCGGTAGGGTAAATTATAAATGTTAATTTGAGAGCTGTCTTCTACAGTGAAACCTGTCATAACTGAACCTCTTTGGGACTGAAGAAATCGCTCTATTTAGGTAGGTGTTTTTATACATGCATAATATTATGTTCAAATTAAATTTGAAATTGATGCAATACATAGAGGTAGCTATGTTACCCAGTAGTTGGATTCTAACCCATACAGGTCAAATCATTTACATGAAACAAAGAAGAATATATTTTTAGAACAGATATCATCTGCCTACTCACAAGTGAATGTTTATATATGTCATAAACTGCAGGTATAATGTGTTAATTATAGGCAGTGCACGGTGACCTAGACAATATAAAGTATACATTTGTAAACACTGTGCTCTTATATTTATAGAATTGACTGGTTATTCGTCCAGACGTCACCCCAATAGTGTTGGAATTTATATTTTAAGTGTTGTATTTTTATAATTGCTGTTTTGTTTTAATCTTCAGATTTTATGTATTTTTGTTATTTATTCTATCTATATTGTGAATATGGATTGTCGGTGATTCCTGTTTAACGTTTTTGTCATGTACATAAATTTTGATGTCTCTAAATTATGCTTCTGTATTAAAGTTACGTACTTGAAGACATAACACGTTACGGATATAATGAAATACAAACATTATATTGTACTGTAATTTTACTTTCCGCAGTGTTTCATTTTTCATAAATTTACGATGAGTATTATAACAAATAATTCGCCAAAAATAGATACAAACGAATCATAAGTATATTAAACGTTTAGCGTATTATAATTCCTGACATAATATTATATTAATATTCACAAAAACGTTTAAAAATAACCGATTGAAAAAATAAGAAAAAAATACTTAGTATAATTTATCGAGTTTTTTTTAATCAGAATGTGTAACTACACGTGTATTTCGAACATTTTCTTTAAACAATCAGTGATTGGTATAAGATGGAACAATGCATCAAATTAAAAGTGTTACACTAGAGTTCTGGTATTTATTACGTATGGTCCATTCTACTTTTTATTTATCCCAATCACGGCAAGTAATCATTAAGCAACTGACATGTATCAGCAGACGTCAAATTGCCACTACAATTTGGTTACAACTTTATAATTGCTTGGGTCGAATAGTATTTGTTTAAAATTGCTTGAGTCAAATTGTACTTAGTGCAATGATTATGCTATTAGAAATCCTAATTTCCGGTTTCAAATAAAGGAAACCAGTTAAAAAATGATTTTTTGGTTGTCCAGACTTGTCAAGCACCATTTATTAAACATATCTATTTTAATGCAAATATTCTATTTTCGATTTCTAACCTTTCGAATTCCATTCATACGATACCGTGTCAAATTGACACTATTGTCTTATTTGCAATTCTGAAACCAAATTACGGTGACAGCAACATAAAATATACTTGCATAAATTATCACTACTGACAAAAGTGAATTATGGTTTACATGCATGACCATCATTCACCTGAATATATTTTACAATGTGTTCAACGTCCACGAAACGTATTAGGCTAAAAAAGATTGGCGGTAAACCTAGAATTAAAAAATCGAACGGAATATGGTACAAAATTTAATATTTAAATTAATTTTTTGTAATATGCATTATTTAAGTTATTGTTTCAACCCTATATTCTTTACTTTATATGGCTTACCACCCAACATCCCACCCTAGACCTATATCGGTCCTCGAGATCGCACCCTTACTCAAAACAATTTAAGGAACATGACATATATCAAAATCTGTACCACACGCCGTATCAAACCTCGTCCTATATCACCCGTCAGAACGGTTTCCATTATATTGATAAATAAATTTAGGGTTGCCATGGCATATGATACAGTTTAAGCATTCAATATTCAATATATCATATTCGGATTTTTCTAAAGATATACTATCAAATACTACAGGTATTCTGAGGTATATGTATAACCAAACTAGTAAGAAAATCATTCAGCACATCTAACAACATTCCCCTGTGTATCTTAGAACACATGCTGTATTTGCATGAATACGTATACCAAAATCACACACACAAAAAAAAATCAATAAAATAAATAAAAATTCACCGGGGTCAGGCTGGAACTAAAAACCTATATTTAAACTTCGAACTACTGAATCGTACAACTGTTAAGTCAGTACTTCTACAACACAACACGCAATATTATCCTAGTAAGCTGTTTAAGGTTTTTGTTTTTCATAAAAAGAATACATTTTCACCTAAATGCATATTACCAACCTTCTTGCGCTCACAGACGCTGTACATATATCACACACCGCAAACCAAATATATTGTAATGATTGTGCTTCTTCGGAAATTCCCGACTCAAATTACATATTATGTAGTTGTATAATTCGGAGCAAAAATGGCAAAATGCATTTTCAACGACTTTTGTTGCCAACTTAATTTTGTACCATTCCTCCATCTGATTAAAAAAATTCCAATTTTTAGAACAAGAGTTTCACCGTAACAAATGTGTTAAGGGCATAATGCGCAAGCCCCGACAGTAACAACCAAGCTAAGACAAGCACCGACAGTAACAACCAAGCTAAGACAAGCACCGACAATAACAACCAAGCTAAGATGAATCGATCTGGATGCAAATTGATCTCTGGAATAGTGATAGGAAATGAATAGTTATGTTAATTTTAAGAACAGTGATTACTTGTTTAACCGAACCACTTTTGGGCTGTAAAATTTGTTCGATTTAGAGAAGTTATTGGTTTTTTTTTAGGTTGAAAATATATAAAGTTGATACAAGGGTATTAACAAAGTGTCACAGTATCTCGTTATGACAGGTTATCGGTTTAATCAGAATTCATGTCGGACATATTTCACTGCTAGTTATCTCGCTACAAACAGATATTGTTTCTTAAGTTGGAGATAGGCATGCCATGATTGTATTAAGCTTTATTTTATCGCTATAATAAGAACATATTTAATGATACAGTACATGCATATATAATCAGTAAAAACCAATCGTCAATCAGTCTTTAGTATCGTCTGTGGTCAGAATCATCGGTCATTTATAATATTTGTAGGTTATGAACTTTTGTGTTATGTTTAGCAACACCCATTTTCTCATACTACACACGCATATGCAATATCCATAATTATATATCGCGTATGCAGTCGAACATTAAAGTCACAGTGCGTATCTTAAATGCCGATATTATGGTTCGTCTCCGGCATGCCTTACTTCATATTGGTATGGATCACCAAATTGGTTCGTCTCAGCATGAATTGGCTCTAATTAGTATGGCTTTCTATATTAGTTTGACTCAGCATGACTCGGTTGCAATCGGTATTGGTAACAACCTTAAACGCGTTGTTTCATGGTGTACTATTGGCCATTTCCGAGTGTAATAAATTACAAAGGCTAGAAGCATAAGCGTGATTTCTTTAAAAAAAAAATAAAACAAAGTTCTAAGCGCCAATCAACAATTGTCTACACTAAGGTTTAATAATCCAACAATCCTGTCGTTCTTCCCTATACAAGTGACGTCTAGCAAGTCTTTAAACGTTGGATACATTTTCAGTATTTCTTTTAAGTATGTTCTGTAAGCAATTATATCACATCCGCAAACCAATGGATTGTCTCTAACATCAACAATGACCGGTATATTCTGTTTTCCTACTGCAGGAACCTTCGTTAAACGATTGTTTCGTAAATTTAGATACAAAGGTACAACTCTTCTGGAAACGGAGGCATCTGGATTCGATTGTACGAGATCAAACGCTGATATGTCATTAGAAGAAATGTCTAATATTTCTAAGTTAGGAAAACTATATTCCCAATTTATGAATATTTCGGGAAATAAAATTATTTTGCTATTTGACATGTTAAAAATGGTTAATTTGGGAAATTCAGAATTTTCCAACGGAAGTACAAAATAAGTCATACCATCAGGACTTCCGCTGATATCTATTACCTCGAGATCTTTGTATCGGCATACTTGTCCTGATTCTAGCTTGTCCTTTAAATGAACGTCACCAGAATCCATCATGATTCCGTTTGAGCTTAACTTTGAAAAATCTTTTGGTTCAATCACAAGATCATAGCTTATATTCTTCATTATCAAAGAAACAAGGGTTTGTTGTCCACATTTTGAAACTTGGTTTGAGAATACATGAATTGCTTCAAGAACACCACTCTCTATTACGCAACTTTTCATTTGTAAAGAAACTAGCCGGTCAGAGAATTTTGCAAATTTGGTATCGGCATCGTTGAAGCCAAAAACTTTACAGTTTTCTACGAATAATTCTAACACATTCTTCGACTTCATTGGCCACGGTAAACGAACTTGTCCATTTTCTCCACATGAAATATTCAACACAATGTGTGTTGTTTCTGGAAGATCGAAAAACAACTTTCTAACGTCTTTGAATTCAAGATAATTCACTACATGTATGTCACATTGTATTTTTTCTCTTGCTGTGACTTTACAAAACCGATCTAACCCCGGTAGATTAGAAAAAACGGAGGGCGATGCAGAATGGAAAAGCCATAAAAACACATAAACTTTAAAACTAATCCTTGCTGAAGAATCCATCGTGTCCATACGACTGCCTCAGTTGTATTTCAATCGAATTCGCATTAGCTAGACATATGAAGGACTATTTTTAACTACAAGTTCATAATGCAAACATAAACAATGTCTACCTGTGGTTATAAAATGTCATAGCTGTCTTGTAAATTAATTTTTATACCTTAAGTAGTTTTTGTCAAACATACATCGTCCTATCGAAGGTCTTGTCATGTAATATGTAAACTAAGCACTACCTATGTTCTTGAACTTTTGTATTGTAATTTACAATAGTGCATGTCATTTCAATCAACATTATTTTTTTGTCTTTATTTTCCGAGAAAAATTGAAGAAATCTTTCCGATTGTAGTCCGTTGTGGTTAAATAAAATTGGAAGGACGATTTTATACTAGATTTAGATTTAGATTTATTTAAAATTCCCCTTTCAATCTTTGAATATTGTTTCTAAAAGATGATAAAGCTATAATTATATTAATTAATCTTTTGATTTTTCTTCACCATTAATTTTGTTCATTAAAACAAATTCTGAAGCACCCATCATATAAGTAAAATGCTTGATTCGAATGTTTAAATTTACTGTACATTTCATTTATTTAATATAAATAAAATAATGGACGTTGATTTTGTGCTGCTAAAACCGCGAGTACATTCTACATGTACATGAACAACAGTTTTGATATAAGTACTGGTTATCGAGTAAACGATTTTTGTCTCCATCAAGGGCAGTGCACAGGGTTTTTTCTATATTAAATGGGTATGTAAACTACGCAAACGAATCATCTACATATATGACAAGCTGGCGTTAATCTTAAAAGCAACAATTGGAATTTCTATTATCGTACATACATGTATGTGGCATTTACGGCTTTATTGTACTGCTGAAATGTTACTTTTGGGCCCGCATCAGCCCCCCTTCCAGGAGGCACTATGTAGTAGGTCAATTTTTGTCGAAATAAAGCTACCAAATAGAAAATTCTAGTTCCCCCTAGAGGCATGATGAAGAAATTTGTATAATGATTCATGGAAGTACACACAAAATGTTTTATTAAATGTCGGGCATTTGGGAGTTGGTCGCAAGAGGCGGTATGCCAAAGTAAAAAGTGAAAGCAAACAAACATTGCTAAGAGCAAGGAGCTAGGTATTGACAGACCTAGAATAAAGGAACACAGTGACAGCAAAATCAGAAATTGAACTACATGTAATCCTGGCACTTAAGGGAAATATATTTAACCGACACCCCGTTACAAGGGTTCCCGATACACGGTCAGTTCCGTAAGTTTACCAGTTTATATTTTGGAGAGAGAACATTACGAAAGGGGACAGAAATACTTCGAATACCTTGCATTACAATTATTTACAGTCAGATGCATCACGTCAGACTAAGTGTTAAATCGACTACTTTAAGCATTACGCCCACAAATTTTCAGATGGGTCAGTCATGCGTACCGTTCTGAACAGTACAAAGCCATGTTGTTCTTAGGTTGGAGCGTGAGTATGTATCCCGAAATTATCACTTAAAACCTAGATTTCTGTTGTATCTCATTTGCACGCGCTTAGAATCAGCGAGTTACTTCTTTTATCCAGAGTCAAACAGTTTAAAAGTTTTGATTAGTTTTTTGAGTTCTTACAAGGCTAGATAGTCTATTGTTGTTCTTGTATGGTCGAACTAGATAGCCTACTGTTGTTCTTGTATGGTCGAACTAGATAGCCTACTGTTGTTCTTGTATGGTCGAATTAGATAATCTACTGTTTTTCTTGTATGGTCGTACTAGATAGCCCACTGTTGTTCTTGCATGGTCGAACTATATAATCTACTGTTGTTCTTGCATGGTCGAACTAGATAATCTACTGTTTTTCTTGTATGGTCGTACTAGATAGCCCACTGTTGTTCTTGCATGGTCGAACTATATAATCTACTGTTGTTCTTGCATGGTCGAACTAGATAATCTACTGTTTTTCTTTATGGTCGAACTAGATAATCTACTGTTTTTCTTGTATGGTCATACTAGATAGCCTACTGTTGTTCTTGTATGGTCGAACTAGATAATCTACTGTTTTTCTTGTATGGACGAACTAGATAGCCTACTGTTGTTCTTGTATGGTCGGATCCTCTTTATGTAGATGGAAAGTTTGATACAAGATGTAAGAAGTTAAGAAACATTATTACTGTATGATACGTGTATTAATTGTTTCGCATAGATCTTAAATTGTACACACATTTTACGAGACTGTCAGTGGAGGTCATCTAATATGTACATGTATGTAAAAAGAGGTGCGTATATAATTTATTAAAATCGATATTACTTCAGGGTTAGCATCTGCAGATTCATACAGTCATCACTTAAATTACCATTATAAAGTTTCTTTTAATTATCTATTTCTTTTATTATTGGAGAACGACAGTAAGTTTGAGCAAGATACTATCCAGAAGAAATGGTAATACTGCTACTGCACAAAACATGTAGTAGAGGAAACTCGAAAAAAAACGAGTAAACTCAGTTGTTAATGAATGTCAAACATTATAACTGTATGAAATATGGAAACAAGCTAAGCAGTATGCTTCGAACAACCAGCCTAGATTTTAATTCTGCACACAAAAAAAAATTATGTAGAGGTAGAAAAACAAACAACTCGAAAAGTGAGGAAACTCATTTGTTAATGAATACTAAAACGAATCAGTAGCCTACATACATGTAATGTAAACAACAACAAAAAGTTTTCTTCGCAAGTGGTGTATCTCGCTCTCTTTTCCTGCGCTTTTGGAGATGGACACTTTTGGACGTGACCATTTTTGCGGAATCAGGCAAGATGAGAGGGGCCAGGATCCTATAATTCTGCGTTAGACCTTATTATTTTATACCTGTCTGTGGTACCACGGGAAGGTAAGTTTAAATAAGGCTTTATCTGTTACCAGAGCGGCCGGTTCACGACTGGTAACAGTCGGAATTTCTCGTCATCTGTAACCAGGGTGACTTATTTACATGTGGCCTAACGCATGTAAGGATCGGGCTCCCTGTTCACTCAGTAATGCACGGAGGAATTCCGTTATTGCTGTTACCAGCGAAACGCCTACCTTAGCCAACTTACTTCTCGGCGGTTTGTACCGTATTGCCAGATCTCCTCTTTCCGCTTTCTGCAGCCGTTTTGCTAACACAACAATTCACATATTATTGAATCTTTTATTAATTTGTTAATGCCCTAATATAAAATGTATTGTTAAGATATGGTTGTAAAGTATGGTTGATGACCCGTCACAATCCATTCACGAACTTGCACCTGCATAGTATTATGCCATTGGTAATATGCTTGTAATTAAAAGCGTCGTGTATATATCAAATCAATTGGAATTATTCCGAAGTGCCTATACATTTATGATAGATCAGGTGTCTGCTAATACTGGTGCGAAATCTAACGACAAGACACATGAAAAAGATGAATGGCAGTATTATGCTAAAATAAATATTAATTACATATACATGTAGAAAAGATCAGGGCAATATTGTTGCTAGCATTACTTTATTCATTGGAAAGGGCATAATCCATTAAAAAAAATGAATTTAGCCCTTAAATTGTGTGTTTAAATGTAGGTCTATGTTTCTAGCTGTGGGTACAACATGGTAAGAAAAAAAACACCATTTTGAATTTTCATTTTGAAAGTTTAATTTGGCAATCAAAACGATCATGATTATGTTTGTTTGTTGGGGTTTAACGTCCGAGCAGCAATATTTCAGCTATATTCAGACGATGAACATGAAATGGATGATAAAATGAACATGAAATTAAAAAAAAAAGGATGGGACACAAGGATAATAGGGTCGACAAATTTTGATTGCCACTGGAAAAATGGGGATGGGAAAGGTAGGGCAATTTAGCCTCCTGAGGCGGAGCGCAAAGGTTCCTACTCCTATCCAATACCACAGCAGGGTTCTTTAACGTGCGAGGAACGTGGCATCTTTCCCAACACGGTGCACCACTATGGTTTGCGGTCAGGTTTTACGTATTATAGCCTGACAACCCCAGCATGTAACACGCCAGGGGTACCCCATTCCACCACCTGGGGCACACATCCCAGTTGCTCTTTGGGCAGAGCGCCTAGCCCCCGGCTAGGTTTCTGAGCACTACTTAGTCGCCTTATACGACAAGCTTAGCGCTGCTGCAGGCCTATTCTTTTTAACACCCGGACCTGCACGATTTCGATCATGATTAAGGAAAAAAGTAAAGAATTCCACATAACTTTGGTAAATTGAGGTATAATTTCATTGAAACTTACTGCAAGTGGACATCATGGGGAAAAAACCTCATTTTTTAAACATTTTATTGAAACTTTTTGAACAAATCCAGTGGTGCATACATCAAATGTTTTTTTTTCGAATAGAGAAAGCACACTTAAGTGAAATTATATTGTCAGATCGGTCGGTTTTTTGACATGCAGGTATCTGATTTTTTTTTCATTTTGACAATTTTGCCTGATACTTACAAAACCTTACACATACATAGAAAATATAAGTCAATTTAAGTACAAAAAGTGCATGTACAATGTATATTTAGAAGTTTAACAGTTGTATCCATGGTGTTTCATCAAATTACAGGATACAGACATGCAGCTGCTGATTCAAAGTGTTGAGGGAAATAACATTCTCAAGTTCATAGCCTTAGTACATAATCAGAACTATTAAAGATTGAGCTGCTCGTCAGATAAAGGTTCTGCTAATAAAAATGAAAAATCTAGGATATTAAATGTCATGGTAATTTAAGTCAAGATTCATGTTTAGAATGCAATCCTGAAAACTGTGCTTAATGCTTCTTTATACAGTATTCTATATATGTGTTTGTTTCATTCCTTTAGTTAAGAAATGTCCTAAATACTGACTTAAGCTGAACCTTAAAAGTGAAAATTCAAAAATGTTAAACCTTCAGGATGCTCGCTTCTAATGGCAATGCAAAACCCGATATTCTAAGCTAAAAAATAAGTAATCCCCCCCAACAAAAAAAAAAACAAAAACAAAAAACAAAAAAACTGATGTAGGTGTCTGAATAGGTGTCTCCAACACACTGCTGTATCGATCTCGTGACCTCGTCTAGACCTACAATGTAACTAACGTCTTTCTTTAATATGACAAAGTGTTTGAATATAGTTTAGTTGTAATATAGTATTACTGCGTCAGATTTTCCAATATCGCTAGCCGAGTATCAATAACTGAGCCAATATGGAAAACTTTATGCAATTATACCTTTATTGACTATATAGCTAACTAGTCCAATATGTTATAGTGGCCTAGGCCTAATCGGCTTAATCCCATATTGGCACACTTTTGTATTTTGTATTACTTGGGCAGTTTTGATCATATTTAGACTAATTTTCGAACGTTAGTCAATAAATCATCGTACATGTGAGAAAGTAAGTACGTTAAATGAAATTAATTTCTATCGTATTTACGGGCTACTTTTTAAGTATTACATCCGACCCATGAGATATTTTCAGATTAAATGATATGACCAACCCCTTGTACAGAATTCTTAATTTCAAGGTAAGCGAGTCAAGTCTACAGCTTCTAGTGTTTTATTACTATAAACTATAAAAAAAAGTTTGTAAATAAAAAAACATGTATGATCCACCTGTTATACTCTAGGGCTTAAAAGAT
Source organism: Perna viridis (assembly GCA_037379345.1). Taxonomy (NCBI): domain Eukaryota; kingdom Metazoa; phylum Mollusca; class Bivalvia; order Mytilida; family Mytilidae; genus Perna; species Perna viridis. The sequence goes on from CM074515.1 coordinate 27,468,865, forward strand.
ATGTGTTATTTGCAAAAACTGCATTTACAAGCATCCCTTCTCCCTCATTCCAATGAATCCCATAAAATGCTCCAAAGATAATTATTCTTTCTCTGATTTCCTGCGCTAATTTATTTCATAATTTCGGGACAGCATACTTAAAAAATGTAAGCCATAGCTGGTGGTTCTTACCCTTGGTTGTTCCACTTCATCACAATATCTGAATGAATATGAAGAGTTTTGGGGTTTAATGATGTTTTTAAGTAAGTCGGAGTATTTCCATTCAGGTTCACATTCCATTAAGTATATTTGTAATAGTGGAGTCCGAGTTGCTCATTTACTTTTGTTACTTTGTATGTATCATTTAAGTTACTTTATGTTCTTTGTTGTGTATGTCTGTTTTCCATGTCTGGTCTTTGTCCCTGAATTACATTCTTTTGATTACCGCTATAACATTGGTTCCCTTGATTACTCTTAAAAGTTTGTATTGCAAGAAAACGTAATTGTCTGCTTTTCAAAGATTGGACATAAGAAACAGCTGTTCATATATTGACATATCATCATTATGAATAAATCTTAATGTCCTTTCCTGAATGTATTCAATCTTTCTAGAGCTAGTCACACCACAAAAAATACCACACCAGTGTACAGTAATCAAAATTTGATAAAATAAAAGTATAGTAAATTGTCAATCGTCCAAGCTTATTCAGATGAGTTCCAATCCTTTTTATAACATTTAGCTGTTGAGATGCTTTTTGCCATATTTTTGACACATGAGATTTAAAATTAAAACAAAAAATCAAAAGTTACTGATCGATGATGATTGGGGGTTTACACGGTCTTGACCCGCCTTGCAGATCTCGCACGATCGCCCCTTACGGGATTCCGTTAGTATCTCCTGTTAGTATTTACATGTAACCAACGAGTTACTCGATAAGAGTATGTCTTGCTAGCGGCTGGGCTGCTGTGTTAGAGCGCTGGCCTGAACCCGCCCCACGTGGTTCTAAGAGCGTTTTACAACTCAACTCTAACCGCCTCTGAGGTACATGCACATGTACTGGATTTATTTCATATTTGGTTTAATTGACAACTCAATTCCCACATAAAACACGTCATTTGAAAGATTGTTCACATTCCATTAAGTATATTTGTAATAGGCTTTGCACGGTCTACGAATTTCTTCCTAAATTTTCAAGGAGCGTTAGTGAAGCAAATGGCTTTCTTTTCCGTGAATATCGTACATTTACCTACGGTCTACATTGTATGTAATCGCATGGTTTTGTAGAAAATATACAAACACCAACATATTTTCTAATTGTTCTACAAATGTACCGTCACTGTATGGGATAAACTTCCCAAGGATGGGAATACTGGGGTTTTGAGGTATGGGGCAATGATAAGTGCGGCCGTCCCGCAATATGGACTGGGCACAAGGCAATGGTCAATGGGACGTCGCGCAATGTATATTGGGGCAAGGTGTAAGGAGGATGGGGAATTGGTATTAATCAGGCACACACTGTTGATATAGATACAAATGTATAATGTACATGTAGATAAACGCGCACCTACTATTTTCCTTAAGACTGACAACTCCTCCAACTGACTGTTTCTTCTCTGAACGAAGAAAAAATGTTATAATTTTTGAAAATTGATTGACACATGTAATATTTGTCGTGATGTATGTTGTTTTTTTTTCAAAACGTAACTTTTATGACCCAAATATAGCCTTTTTTCTGGTCAAACGATACCTCGTTCGGTTGAAATATGTGCAGGTCTTGGTAAAATACTAAAACATTGATGCCTACACTTTTTTTAAAGGAACCACCTTCCATATTTATGCGCATCGTTTTGTAGAAACACATATACAGACACTTACTGTATTTCTATTGACCAAATAACGATCTATTTCTCTCAATGACAAGCCACGGTCATACTCCACTTCATCCCAGTAATTCCGATTAACCCACTTCAATGACATGTTTTATTTCCTCAAGTTGTGACAATTGCAATATATCAATATGCATTTGGTATGAATAACTTATTATCACCTATTTGTCAAGGTAATATATGTAATATGTTAATACAGATTGTAAATATACTGGTCTAGATTGGTTCAAAACGCTAAATATAATCAAGAATTTGGCGCATTTGCTTATCTGACGAAACCACAAACAAATGTCTAGATGAACTCCGTTGTCATTTGTTATTGCGTGGCTACAAACCAGCAGACAAAGATAAGGGATTTGAACGTGCTAACAACATCAACCGAAATGATTTCCTATAGTATAAACCTTAAAAAAAGAAAAAGAACGAAAAAGGTTCCTTTTGTGCTGACTTACCATCCAGCCTTTAATAAAATCCCCCAGATACTTGCATCGAATTGGAAAGCCATTTAAAAACATCATAAGCTCTCTAATGTCTTTCCTGAAGCACCTGTTCTGGTATTTCGCAGACCTAGGAGATGCCCTGGTAAGAGCAGAGATTTCATCTAAGCCAAAACAAAATACATGGGCCAGTGTCAACCATGTCGAGATGAAAGGTTTAAGACCTGTATCCAGATACATGTACTACATACCCACACATTTAAAAGCTACTGTACTGGAAAAGAAAACGCAATTCTTGGAAAACAAAAAAAAACCTTCTCCAGTGCCGATGTGGTATGGTGGTATGCAGAACGTTGCCAAGACAAAAATAATCATTTTAACAGGCGAATAAATGGTCATCGCAGTGGCTACAAATGTAAACCAGAACTCCCTCTGAGTTGCCATCTGAAATCTGCCGGAGACACTGAGGGAGATCACCACAACAATGAATTACTATCATAACAACCTTGCATGCTACAAAACTGCGGGTTCGGGTGTCAGAAGAATAGGCTCGCAGCAGCGCTAAGCTTGTCGTAAAAGGCGACTTAATAGTGCTCAGAGCCCTGGCCGGGGCTATAGCGCTCTGCCCACAGAGCAACTGGGTTGTGTGCCCCAGGTGTTTGAATGGGGTAATCCTGGCATGTTACATGCTGGGGTCGTCAGGCATAATAACGAAAACCTGAGCGCAATCCACAGTGGTGCACCGTATTGGGAAAAATGCAACGTTCCTCGCACATTAGAGAACCCTGCTGTGGTATTCAACAGGAGAAAGAGCCTTGACTGCGCCACATACGGCTAAATTGCCCGACCTTTCCCACTTCTCTCATATTCTAGTGGCAATCGAAACTTGTCGACCCTATTTTCCTAGTGTCCCATCCCTTTTTTCATTTCATCATCATTTCATGTTAATTTTATCATCCATTTCATGTTAATCGCCCGAATATAGCTGATATATTGCTGCTTGGGCGTTAAACACCAACAATCAATCAATCAATAAGAGTAGTCCAGGAAAGTTTTTGGATGAAAAAAATACAAACAACAATTTCTCTAGATGGAATTAATGAAAAAAAAAATACTGTTGAGTTCCGGTCTAAATTTAAGCCCACTGGTGTAACACCTTAGTCCACTATTCTACTACATTTTTTTGTTTAAATTTTCTTATTTCTTTTCTACATTTAATTTATTTCCATTTTTTGAAACAAAAACTCCCTCGTTCTCATTCATCTTTACAATCATTTGGTTATATGCGCCTTTTATAAATGTACCACCACTCTATGCTCATCCAGCTTCAGGATCTATTTATTGATCTTGAACTTTGTCCTGATGAAGGAAATTATTTATCCGAAATTTTCAATGTATATTTTACCATCATTTGGTTTTGTTTGTTTGTTTGTTGGGTTTTTACGTCCGAGCAGCAATACTTCAGCTATATTCAGACGATGAACATTAAGTGCAGGATAAAATGAACATGAAATGATGATGAAATGAAAAATGGGATGGGACACAAGGATAATGGGGTCGAGAAATTTTGATTGCCACTGGAAATCGGGAGAGGTGGGTAGGGTCGGGCAATTTAGCCTCCTGTGGCGGAGCCCTATGGTTCCTACTCCGGGAGAATACCACAGTAGGGTTCTTTAACAGGCGAGGAACGTGGCATCTTTCCCAACACGGTGCACCACTATGGTTTGCGGTCAGATTTTCCGTATTATAGCCTGACAACCCCAGCATGTAACACGCCAGGGGTACCCCATTCCACCACCTGGGGCACACAACCCAGTTGCTCTGTGGGCAGAGCGCCCTAGCCCCCAGTTAAGGTTCTGAGCACTATTTAGTCGCCTTTTACGACAAGCTTAGCGCTGCTGCAGGCCTATTCTTTTACGAAAATGATTATTAGATTTTTATAGAAACAATGATTGTTTTATATTAAACGGAAGAGTAAATGGAGATAAATGAGGTAATTTTACTGGCAGACAAGCAAGTGTTGTTGACTATTTTATTTGTACATATGCATTGTTTAATTTTGTTGTTACCCTAAATGTATTGGAATTTTCTGAGTTGTACTCAGTTGTGCATACACCTGTTGCTCTTAAATTAAATTGCGAAAGTGGACGAAACTTAGCAAATAGCACAAATGAAGACTGTAATGATGGTAGAAAAAAGATTAAAAAGTGGAATGAAAATAAGAAAAAATTGTTTTAAAGAAAATATAAATTTAGATAAAGTTGAAAAATTACTGCAACTTTTGAATAGCATAAATGAAGATGTAGTTATAAATCAAGACATGGTAGATAACATAGTATATTCTTTTAATACAATTGTAATTGAATCTGCAGAGAGTGTTTTTAGTGCATATACAGTTAAGAAGGTTAAAATATATGTAATAAAAGAGAGAACAAACCTTGGTTTAACAAAGATTGTTGTCAAAAACGTAAGGCTTTTAGAATAGCAAAAAGACGCTATTGAAACAACAAAAATTATATTAACAAGGAACGAAAGACAAGTGCTGAACGTAGTTATAAACGAGGGTTAAATAGAACTATAAATTTACATAGACGAAACATGAGAAACAAAATTGAAAATCTCAGAAAGAGTAACTTAAAAGATTTTTGAAATTTATTGAGAAGTAATAGACACATACGTAACAGTAACGATATTTCTATTGATGTTCTGCACGAGTTCGTCAAATATTTGAGCACGGCAGATGATGATAATATTGCTCCTGAGTTCAGCCAGAAGAGTTGAACGATACTATAAATTGCAATATTACAGAAGATGAAATTCAAAAGTGTAATAAATCATTGAAAAATGATAAAGCATCACATGACGATTTTATTATCAATGAATGTATAAAGAGTTCGTCATAGATTTTTATGCATATCTATTCAAAACTTTTCAATATCATATTCAGCACAGGACACGTTCCTGAAGTTTGGCTCTGCGGAAATATTTTACCGCTCTATAAGAACAAGGGAGAAAAGAGGGATCCAAAGAACTACAGGCCTATTACTATTCTAAGTTGCCTTGGAAAACTGTTAACAGCTGTGTTAAATACACGTCTTAGTGATTTTGCTGAGACATACTTTTTTCTAAATGAAAATCAATTCGGATTTAGAAAAGGTTATTCCACATATGATAGCATCTATATTTTACATATATTATTTGATCTTTTGAAATTAAAGAAGAAACTGTTCTGTGCGTTTATTGATTTTGCTAAGGCTTTTGACAAAGTCTGGCGCCATGGCTTGTGGCGAAAGCTAATGGCAAGCTCAATAAACGAAAAGATGCTCAATGTTATTGTAAATATGTACAGTAATATTAAGTCATGAATCTGTAATGGCACAGATTTTTCTGATTATTTTTCATGTAATGTTGGTGTTCGACAGGGTGAAAACCTAACACCCTTGCTTTTTTCTTTTTAATTAAATGGTCTAGATGCTTTTTCAATAGCAAGAATATGGAGGGTTTAACCCATATAACTGATGATTTAGAAATAGAACTGAATCACTTTTTAAAATTGTTTACTGTATTATATGCTGATGACACTGTCCTGTGGCAGAGTCAAAGGAAGATTTACAAAACCAGTTATTTGCACTATATGATTACAGTGAACTGTGGAGACTTAAAGTGAATATAGATAAAAGCAAAATTGTTATTTTTAGCAAAGGAAGATTACCGACTAATTTTAGTTTTACGTATAATGAATCCGAATTGGAAATAGTAAATGAATTTAAATATTTAGGAGTAACTTTGACAAAATGAGGTAGTTTCCTACGGGCAAAACAAGTAAATGCCAAGAAAGCTACAAGTGCAAAGTGTGATATCCTAAAGAAAGGAAGATTGCACAATTCATCTATTAAATGTCAACTGCAACTCTTTGACAAGGTAGTTCAGCCAATACTTTTATATGGCTGTGAAATTTGGGGATCAGGGGATAACCGCATAATTGAGTGGGTACACTCAAAATTCTGTAAAATGTTATTACATTTGAAGAGTACCACACCAGACTATATGGTCTACGGGGAGCTTAGGAGATATCCTGTTGATATTTGCATCAAATTGAGAACAAATAATTACTGGTCTAAATTAATATTGGGAAACGAGAGAAACTACCTGTTACTTTGTACAAACTTTGTTTACGAAAATTGTTTGATGGACAAAATATCATTTGGATTAACTTTATTAAATCCATATTTGATAACTGTGGATTGTCATATGTTTGAGATACACAAAATTTGTCAGTAATACCTGGCTTTATAACACTGTCAAACAAAAACAATCAATTTAACCAGTCATGGAATTCCCAAGTTCAGAATTCACCGAAGGCACTAAATTATCGAATTTTCAAAGAAAAGTTTGAGTTCGAACACTATTCGAAAGTTATAGGTCATAAAAAGGCGATCGGACTTTGTAGATTTGCCGATCAAATCTGGCAGATGGCGAAATATCAATCGAAATGACAGAAAATGTTTTTAATGCAACTCTCACGAAATTGGTGATGAGTTTCATTACCTCTTTGTTTGCTCCGCATTTGATATGGATAGAAGGTATACTTTGAAATTTAGATTTAGATCACGTCCAAATATTCTTGTTATAATATGAGACATGTAATGCAAACTAAGAACGTCTCGGATCTTAGTTACTTACTTACTTACTGCCCTTTACGCCAGTGGCATGTAGGGCAGCAACGAAGTTCCTCCACTCTTGTCTATCATTGGTAAGTTTCTGTAATGTGCCCCAAGTCTTCTTATGTTCTTTGACTTCTGCTTCAATGGTGCGTCTCCAGGTGATCTTTGGGCGTCCTCTCCTGCGTTTTCCCTCAGGTGTCCAGAATAGGGCTGTTTTTGTGTTGTCTTTTGGGTCTTTTCGCAGGACATGTCCTAACCACTTCTATCTTCGTTTCATAATGATGGTGGCCATGTCTTCTTGTTGGCATCTATTAAGGAGGTCCTGATTAATGATCTTAAGAGGCCAAAGTATTCTTAGGATCCTCCTCAGACTCCTGGTGTGAAAGGTTGAGAGTTTGTGTTGGTCTAACTCTGTTATCCTCCAGCACTCTGACCCATAAAACAGGATAGGCAAGACGCAACTGTTATACAATTTTAGTTTGGTGCGGATAGTGTACTGTCCTGATCTCCAGACAGGTTGCAAGCTATTAAATGCTCCTGTTGCTTTTGAGAGTCTAAGGTGGATGTCGCTCTCCGTACCTCCATCAGTTGTAACTATACTAACGAGGTATGTGAATTTGTTGGTAAAAGGTAGACATTGTTTCTTGCAGTTTGATAGGTGTTGGTGTGTTTACATTCAACATCATAACCTCGGTTTTCTTTTTGTTGATGTTTAGCCCAATTTGTCCTGCAAAATTCTGAAGTTTCTTGGTCTTTTCTTGTAGGTGTTGAGGGGGTGTGAGAAAGCAAAGCTATGTCATCGGCAAAGTCTAGATCTTCCAAGATGGAGAAGGTATTCCATCTGATGCCTCTTGGTGTATCTTTCGTTGTTTGTCACATCACTCAATCAATGGCTATGATGAAAAGTGAGATGACATCACACAGCCTTGACGGACTCCAGTTTTTACATTGAAATACATGTCGCTGTTGTTTCCGACTCTGCATCTGAAGTTCGTGTAGAAACTTTTGATGACGTCTATAAGTTGTTGTGGTATTCCGTATGATCTAATTATTTTCCATGAACTTTCTCTATGTATGCTATCAAAAGCTTTTTCAAAATCTATAAATTTAATATAGAGTTGTCTTTGCCATTCAGTGCTCTGCTCAATAATATTGCGTAGCGTGAAAATTTGGTCGATGCAGCCTCTACCTGGTCTAAATCCAGCTTGTTCTTTTCTCAATAGTTCATCTACAGATCTTGCAATTCTTTTGATGACAACTTTGGCTAGTATCTTAAATGGATAGAAATCAAAGTAATACCTCGCCAGTTATTACAATCATTTAATGACCCTTTCTTTGGTAATTTTATGATGGTTCCTTTGTTCCACTCATCTGGTACTTTGGTCTTATGGTCTTATTCCAGATATCTTGGAAGATGGGATTGAGAATTTTTGCGGATAGGTATGGATCGTTTTTAAAGAGTTCTGCATTGAGATTATCACTACCTGGTGCTTTGCCATTTTTCAGACTTTTGATTGCTGTTATGATTTCAGATATTTCTGGTGGTTCTATATCTATGTCAAGCTCTACTTCTGCATCTTTAATTTCCGGTTCTTGAGAAGGTGGTGGCCTGTTAAGTAACTCTTCAAAATGTTCTGTCCACCTTTTTTCTTTCTGAGGTTAATATGTTACCCTGTTTGTCTTTGACAGGTAAATTTGGAGATGATCTATTCTTCCCACATATAGTTCTTGTAATTTTGTATAATTTACTCTGTTCTCCTTTCTGTGCTGCTTCTTCTGCATTATTTGCTAGCTCTTCCATAAAATTCCGTTTGTCTGTTCGAACTATTTTCTTAACTTCTTTTTGTATTGAGCTGTATTCTTGTTGGAGTCTTTCTTTTAACCGAGGTGATTTGGTCTTATCTCTTTTGGCTTTAATCTCTCTTCTATTATTTATTGTTTTCCAAGTTTCAGGTGTTATCCAGTCCTTATGTTCTTGCTTTTGTCGCAAACCTAAAAACTCTTCGCTTGTTTTTGTATATATGTCGGTTATTTTGTTCCATTTTTCATCAATATCATCCACAACATCTTCCAAGATATTTAACGCTTCATATTGAGTGTTATTGAAAAGTCATTTTTTACCTTCAAGATGTTAAGTTTTTTCTGTATCATAACGAGTGGTTGTAACTTTCTTTCCAGCTGCTCTGAGCTTGAGTCTGATATTTGCTGTAACAAGTTGATGGTCACTTTCTACATCAGCTCCTCTTTTGACTCTTACATCTAGCAAAGATCGTCTCCACATTCCATTTATCACGATGTGGTCAATTTGATTTCAGTCTCTTAAGTTTGGTGAATACCACGTTAACTTGTGGATATCCTTATGAGGGAATAGTGTGCCTCCAATGACATAGTTGTTGATGTTGCAGAAGTCAGTTAATCTTTCACCATTTTCATTCATACTACCACATCCATGTGTACCCATAGTTCTTTCGAAGTTCAAGTTGTTATTGCCTACTTTTGCATTCAGGTCACCCATGATTATTTTGATGCCATGTTGTGGGGTTTGATCGAACTCTTGTTGAAGTTGCTCATAGAATGCAAACCCGTGCAGGTCCGGGTGTTAAAAGAATAGGCCTGCAGCAGCGCTAAGCTTGTCGTATAAGGCGACTAAATAGTGCTCAGAAACTTAGCCGGGGGCTAGGCGCTCTGCCCACAGAGCAACTGGGATGTGTGCCCCAGGTGGTGGAATGGGGTACCCCTGGCGTGTTACATGCTGGGGTTGTCAGGCTATAATACGGAAAACCTGACCGCAAACCATAGTGGTGCACCGTGTTGGGAAAGATGCCACGTTCCTCGCACGTTAAAGAACCCTGCTGTGGTATTCGATAGGAGTAGGAACCTTTGCGCTCCGCCACAGGAGGCTAAATTGCCCGACCTTACCCATCCCCCCCTTTTTCCAGTGGCAATCAAAATTTGTCGATCCTATTGTCCTTGTGTCCCATCCTTTTTTTTTCCATTTCATGTTCATTTTAGCCCCGTGCAGGTCCGGGTGTTAAAAGAATAGGCCTGCAGCAGCGCTAAGCTTGTCGTAAAAGGCGACTAAATAGTGCTCAGAAACTTAGCCGGGGGCTAGGCGCTCTGCCCACAGAGCAACTGGGATGTGTGCCCCAGGTGGTGGAATGGGGTACCCCTGGCGTGTTACATGCTGGGGTTGTCAGGCTATAATACGGAAAACCTGACCGCAAACCATAGTGGTGCACCGTGTTGGGAAAAATGCCACGTTCCTCGCACGTTAAAGAACCCTGCTGTGGTATTCGATAGGAGTAGGAACCTTTGCGCTCCGCCACAGGAGGCTAAATTGCCCGACCTTACCCATCCCCCTTTTTCCAGTGGCAATCAAAATTTGTCGACCCTATTATCCTTGTGACCCATCCTCTTTTTTCATTTCATGTTCATTTTATCATCCATTTCATGTTCATTGTCTGAATATAGCTGAAATATTGCTGCTCGGACGTTAAACCCCAACAAACAAACATGTTCATTTTATCATCCATTTCATGTTCATCGTCTGAATATAGCTGAAATATTGCTGCTCGGACGTTAAACCCCAACAAACAAACAAACAAACATAGAATGCATCTTTGTCTTCATCGCTGGCATCATTTATTGGAGCATAGTACTGAAGTAGCGTCATATTAACTTGTTTACCCCTCAGTCTAGCCATGATCAATCTGTTGCTGACTGGTTTCCATTCCATCAGGGTTCTGTCTACTCCTTTCTTTAGAATGATGGCTACTCCCTCCTGATGTTTCCCATCTTCTCTTCCTGAGTATAGTACTGTTTCGCCTGTTGTTGTTTTTATCTTTCCAGATCCTGTCCATCTACTTTCACTGACACCTAAAATTTGTAGTTTGTACCGTTGCATCTCAGCTGTTATCTGTGCGAGCTTGCCTGTTGCATACATCGTTCTCACGTTCCAACACCCGATGTATGTATTGGTTTTTACTATGTTGAGGGCCTCTCTAGTCATGTTGGTAGTCTCCTCTCGGCTTTTTCTACCTACAGTCATTAAAGCTCCACTGTTTGTGTGCAGTAGATTTTTTCTTCGTTGCTGTTTCCGTAACATATCTTTTTTACAAGTTAGGGTTGTTAGCCCTAAGCTTAACCCCCATAACTTGGAGGACCAGTAGATTTTCTGTAGGGGGATCCTTCCCTTAGATGGATGCATCACCTAAGGGAAGGATCCCCCTAAAGAAAATCTACTGGTCCTCCAAGTTGTTTTTACGGATTTTCTGTCTGGGTTTTCTCCCATAGCCTTTGACTGTCCAAAGCCTTCTACAAGGCAGTAGTGTGATGCTATTTAACCCATAGCTGGATCAAGGTTGATGAATGCTAGGGCGTATCCACACGTCGATGGGCCTACACATTGCATCTCTAGGGTCCTTGATACTCCGAGATCCTCTACAGTTTAGCCTAGGATACTAGACCCTAGTTACCGTGTGCTGTTTCGAGGAGGCACTGTAGAGATCTTAGACTGGTACAGGCTTTGTACTGACAAGAAAGACTTACGCACTCGGCTTTCTTTTTCACTTACAAGTAGGCTAGTCAGCGGCAGTAGTAGAGTCTTCGACTCCCCCTGCACTAGGCGCATATCCAATCCCTGTGATAATAATCACTAGCACACTCGGATCTTAGTAAATTATATAAATTAATTAATGCTATAATTAAAAAGTTGAATTCTCCAGGGTAATAAATATGTTTAATAATAAAACAATTTGATGTACATTTGTAATGATTTCGTAACCTATTGTAGTGATATTCCTAATTATATGGCAAGCCAAAGTGGACAAAAATGAGTATTTTCTAATATTTTCAAATAATATTTTAATATTACAAATTCATTTTCTAATATTACAAATTAGATTTCTTATATCACAAAACACTTTTTTAATATTAAAAAAATCATTTTTTAATATTAAAAATTCAATTGAATTTCTAATATTAAAAAACGATTTTTTAATAGTAGTAGCTGATTTTTTAATATTAGAAAATCATTTTGTAATATTAAAAAATGTGACTGATTTTGCAATATTGCAAAGTGATTTTCTAATATTACAAAATGTGTGATGTTTTGTAATATTACTAAATCGGGAATTTGTAATGTTAGAAAATGATTTTTTTAATATTGCAAAATGAATTTCGAATATTAAAAATATTTTCTTATATTAAAAAATGATTTTTCAATATTACAAATTCATTTTCTAATATTACATATTAGATTTCTAATATTACAAATTAGATTTCTAATATCACAAAACACATTTTTAATATTAAAAAATCGATTGAATTTCTAATATTAAAAAGCGACTTTTTAATATTAGAAATTGATTTTTTTTAATATTATAAAAATGGATTTGTCGTATTCAATTACGATTTTTTAATATTAGAAAATGATTTTGTAATATTAAAAAATGTGACTGATTTTGCAATATTGCAAAGTGATTTTCTAATATTACAAATTCATTTTCTAATATTAGAAATTCAATTTCTAATATTACAAAATGTGTGATGTTTTATAATATTACTGAATTAGGAATTTGTAATATTAGAAAATGAAATTTTAATATTACAAAATGAATTTCTAATATTGAAAAATCTTTTCTGATATTAAAATAAAGATTTTATAATATTAAAAACTCATTTTCTAATATTACAAAATATTGATTTTTGTCCACTTTGGCTTGCCATATAATTATGTTGTTTTGGACATCATATATTTTGCCATTAGTATATTGTAATGTTAACTGTCTCTATACCACTGTAAAGAGGTTTATTGAGAAATAAAGATATACATGTGTAGTCAAAGTAACTTAAAATTGATTTCATAAGGTTAAATTAATGACCCTTATGCACGCCAAAGGTCAGTAAGACAATTGAGCATTTTATGAACTCAATCCAACAGCGGAACACGGCAATTTCGTACACGTAAATAATCTTGTTTTCGTACCGATGATGATATGCTATTTTAAATATAGAAGCAGGAATGAAATAGATTAGACTTTAACGTCGCTGAAAATTATTGTTTAAATTTGTCTGTCAACAATACAGTACTGTATTTTCTGTGTAAATTTATTTTCAAGTTGTTTATCGATCAAAATTCATTGGATTGGATTTCATATTTGTGTTTACATTCAAAGATCTGGAGCTATATAAATAGATATACCGAATTTACCTGTAAGTATTTTGTGTAAACACATTTTCTGTAATATTCTTCTTCTCAGTACCACTAACTACATGTATGTGTGCACGTTTGATTTGCCAATTACATAATGAATTCTGGTTTTGTAATGCCGGGATTGATTTCAGTACACGCGTAGTAGTGTAAATAATGTACATGTAAATATGATAATGTTCTTGCACATGTATGAGAAACTTCCTGGCTGTTGCAGAAAATGTGATACGCAGTAGCTGCATGGAGACAGGGAAATTAAAACGGGACAGGGTTAATATTAGATTAAGGAAGAATTGAATTAAAAACGATGTCTAAGTACATGGAGAATATACATATGTATCTAGGTGGTCAATTTGGTCCTATTTCAAATAAAATGGCAGGATGCATTACATTTCAATTGTTATTACCGGGATTTATGGCAAGCCAAAGTGGACAAAAATGAGCATTTTCTAATATTACCAAATATTGATTTTTGTCCACTTCGGCTTGCTGTAGGGATTGCTATTATCTGTTAGAATCTTCTGGCAGTGGGTGAATCATGTTAAAAAAAATCATCTCTTACTGTGAAATGCTATTCAAAATGTTATCTGAAATGCAGAAATTGCATATTAATTTTATGAAATACATTGCAATTTCAACTTCAAAGGGAGATCTTACACTTTCTCCCATCGTCCTATTAGAACTTAGACACTACTGTACCTAGAATAAAGATTTTTTTTTGTAAGATAAGTTCATGTTTTTTTTGTTTTTTGTTTTGTTTTTTTGATTTTACAGAATTTGTAGTGCTTTGAATGCCATTTTTTAAAGTCGAGGCATGTTATATTGCAATCACCTTATTAGTGAGTACGTCCGTGCGTTACACTTTTAACAGATTTTTCAGCTTCTGTGAGAGGGAATGCTTACACGAATATTTGCATGATGACTAGTGCCATTTTCCCCTTTTTCAAGTGCCTTACTTGTCTACTTCCTCTTTACCGATCCACTTCGTATTTTTTTTTCAGCTGGTACGTGATGGAAATTTTCGTAACGATTTCTAAATTTTTATGAGAGGAAATGCTTAGATATTTGGTGCATTGATTTTACATGATGACTTGTACCTTTTCCCACTTTTCAATTACCTTACTCATCTATTTCCTTTTTACCGATCCTCTTAATAATTTTTCAGGTATTTTGTAACCGTTTTCTCACCTTTTATTGGAGGTAATGCTTAGATTAGATATTTGGTATGTTCCTTTTGCTTGTTGAATTGTACCGTGTCTCACTTCCCCAGGTTTGACTGAAATGGTTGCGTGGGCGGGGGGGGGGGGGTATTCCTAGCACGACGTAGCGTGCAACATCTTGTTGTGCTACACCGAAGCCTGTCCGTCCTTCCCACTTCGCACAATAACCTAAAAAGTGGTGCCACAATTTTTTGTGAAACTTCGGAGAATTATTGTCTCTTTTGATTGACGTGAGTTCTCTTTCTTTTTTGTTTAAATAGATTTCCAAATTTTCGTTTTTGAGTTGTATGACTAGTATATTCGGTCACAAATGGAGTTCTTTATATTGAGAAGAGCTCCCTTTCTATTTTTGAAAATTTTACTATTTAGAGTGATGAGACTTCATTCATAAAATGGGGGAGGAATTTCACAGTTTTCAGACTACACTGTATAACGCAATAGTGGTTTCACCTATTTTCATAAAATGTTAGTGTTTTCTTTGATTAATGAGAGTTCCTTTCAGTTTTCATAAATTTATGAGTTTTCATTGTTGAGTCATGGAACTTTTTTTTTAATAGAAAAGGGGCAGATATTCCATATTTTCGCAAATATTCTGAAAATGTTTCGGACAATTTTCTTGAAACTTTCTTTAGTGTAGGCTGCATTTCGATTTAGATGTAATATTTTGGATTTCACATTTTTGATTATAGGACTTATTTCATACAAATTAATGGTACAATTCCCGTTAATTGAACTCAAAATGCCATGATATTGTGAATTGTTTATTGTATATAGTGATGGTTCTTTTGATCCAAGCTTTTGATTCGAATTCACAGCCAACAGATACAGAAAAAATATGGGTCTATATATTAAGTGCTTTGTCTGTCTGTCTGTTTTTTTTAAGTCTTATTGCAAGTATTTAAGATATTTGACTGCTTTTAGGATCTTTATTTGAAATAAAATAAAATGCAAGAGACACCAATGTATGGATAAGAAACCAGGATCAATAATTTGGTAAAATGAAAAGGCTGGATGCAAGTCAGTAGAAAACAAACTCAGGATCTAAACAAAAAAAAATCAGGACAGGCTAGAGTAAACATTAAACAGTTGTAGCAGAAATAATACTGGAAAAAATCCACAATTCAAAAGTTGATCTTAAGCCCATTAGAAATCAAATGTTTGACCCCTGAACTTAATACATAGGTGTTCAATGGGAAGATTGTCTCAGGATAGCGAGCTTGCCTCGAGTGCGGGTGGTGGTGGGTCGATCACCGACCGAATCATACCAAAAACTGTAGAATTGCTAATCACTGCTTCTCTGTCAACCACGCGGTAATTTAGGGGATAGAGTGACGTCTTGTTGGCTCGGGGTCCGCATAATGTGTCCTAGTGGATCCATATGCCTATCTGCGGGCTACTTGGTGTTTTTGTGAAGTGTGCACAAAAAAGATTCGGTTCAGGGTGTAGCAGGGTCTGTTCGATTGGTCTTTCGTTGAGCTCTGAAATGCGTGACATATCAGCCATAGGACATTAAATGATAATCAATGAATTAATTAATCAGTGGGGATTTCTATTTGTCTAAATTTGTATCTAGAATGTCAATGTACAAATTCAAAGTGCTGAAGCACGACGTCAAGGAGTAAACAAAGTTAAAGCTAAACGGGTCCCTTAAAAACACATAATACTGAACGAAATACTAATATTGCAACTGTTACACTTATTCATTTTTCACATTTATGTTTTGGTTCCTTGTCAGTTTTTTTTATTTGGACTCTGTCAGTTTTTTTCTGTTCTGATGTTCCCGGTCGTTTCTTTTTTGTCAACAATTTCCGCACATTTGACACTTCGGCATTTCTCCTCTTCCTTTAAACACACGGATAACGCTTGCAAATTTGACTGAGATGCACAAACATAGAGATCAGATGTAGATAACGACCGACATATTGTTAAAGCTGTTCAGAACCAAGTTTTATGACATTGTTCTAGATCCTGAACTCAATTCGATGATCTCTTCGTCTTACTTAAACGACAAAATAATTTGAAATGATTTAAAATTCTTTATAGTCCACATCTGTATAAGATAAATAATTCTTGTTGTTTATATGTGATTGGTGCACCATTTACTGTTCATTATTTAATGTATATACGATGGCTTCTATTATTTTTTTTCAGTTTTAGCCCAACGACCATACAAAATGACTACAGTTCCGAGTTCAGAAAATACGGTTACAGTAACACAGGATTCTCATCCACAGATGACCTCAAATACTACTGCAGTAGCTGGGCAAGGAGTACAGCAGCATTTTATCCCAGCCACTCAGAGTCATGGCGATGTAATCTATCAAGGCGGAGTTCCCCCGGCAGGACAAGTTGTTCTTCAGGGCACACCACTAAACATGAATACAACTCCAATGTTGATTGGAGGGACAAACCAAAATATAAATACGACTCCGATAATGATTGGAGGGACAAATCAAAATATGAATACAACTACGATGATGATGGGAGCGACAACCCAAAACATAAATACAACACCGATGACGATACAGGGAGACTATCCACAGAGCAACCAGAGGTCAACTGACGAAGAAGTGTTCCCTGTCAGGACATTCAAAATCTTAGGAGGCATTCAAACAGGACTCGGTGTTTTATTGTGTATTCTTAGTCTGGTTGGTGCGATCATTGATGGTGTTCACATGAAGCAAGCTAAGTCATGTTTGTACAATTATAATTATCATTGGGATTATCATGGTGACTATCATCCATGTTATTATGGTTACATGAACGGTAATGTTACGGCACTATTCGCCTTTGATGTCACGTGTCTAATTCTAGCTGCATGGGTAAGTATGCAAAAGCACCGCCGTACTGTTACTTTGATAAGGCTTTACTCTGAGTATGCTCGTCAAAGCAAGATAAAATGAACACTGTTTTATGGTGACTAGTTAATTA
This sequence comes from Perna viridis, assembly GCA_037379345.1. Taxonomy (NCBI): domain Eukaryota; kingdom Metazoa; phylum Mollusca; class Bivalvia; order Mytilida; family Mytilidae; genus Perna; species Perna viridis. The sequence goes on from CM074515.1 coordinate 27,486,194, forward strand.
CCAAAGATTCAATGAGCTTGGGGAATTAAAATAAAAAAAGAAAGTTGAACATTATACTTCATGTACTGTCATGGGGGGTGGGGGTGGGGAGGGACTACGTACAACGTACAATGTATGTACAGTCAGTGGGAGACTACGTACTGGTGTTTATTATTATATGGAGATTACGTATAAACTCATGGGGAGACTACGCATGTACTTTCATGGAGATTCTATGTAAGAACAAAACATGAGTGCTAGTAGAACGTATTTTCTATTGAGAAGGATAAACAATGTCCTATTGTACGAAGAAGCTAAACAAATTTTAATAGTTTTTTTTCAGTTCATTTTCGTCATTGCATATTAGAAAAAAAAACAATTAAAAAAATATATAGTTATTAGTAGCCTGTAAGTATTGAAATTGACAACCATGTCACGTGGTCGATTTCGGGTGTTAATTACACTGAATGAGAGTTTACAAGAAAAAAAATATTAGTATATCAGGTACATGTAGTCAGGGATTGGAATTTTAAGGATTATGGATGTGCAAAATCGAACCATTCACTCACATACCTGACATAAATAATTGTTTTATGAGTGAATCGTCCGATTTTACACAACGATAAATTCTGGAAAAAAACAGTGTTTAATCCTATAATGAATAAAAGAAAAGACTTGAAATAATAGACACGTTAATTGTTTTGTATGGCGAGTTTAATTAAAGTTTTGATTTATCTATACTACAAAATATGCAAAACTTTAGTTTCCATGTAATGCTACTTAAATTCCAAAGTTCATCTGAAATAATATTTTTTTTTCAGTTCATACTGACTGGTTTCCTGCCTATGTGTATGTCAAGAAAAAGAAAAAACAGTTGGAGATGCTTGGTGAGTTCTAATGTAATGTAACGGTTTGTTGAAGTGACGTATCTTAAATTTTATCCAGCAGATGGTATTTTAGACCATATTAGATAGAAACTAAAAAAACTTGATCTAAACCCACTAACACTAACTGGGGTAGCATTGTGGTCAAAACTACATGCATGAACAAAGTTGTCAAACAGAAAATAAATGTTTCCCAAGTCAAAATTCTAATCTCACGCTATAGTGTCGGGAAACTGTTGCAAAAACTAAAATGTTATGGACGTACGGAAACCAAGCTCACTATACATCTTCGGAAAAGCGTGGGGTATATTAAACTTTTTTCTGAAGAAATTCTTATCATATTATAATAAAACAAAAGTATTCCTATAGTCTTATGCAAGTAACTACTTGTAGGAGTTATCCCCTTTAATTGACTAAAATGACGATTTTCTGTTTTTTCTCCTTGCTTCTATTCTTAACACCATTTATAGAACGAGAGAAATGCCTTGATCCTAATGACATGACCTTAAAATCGTTTTGTTTTTTTAACTCACCTTAATATGCATTTATTTTGACGAATGGGTACTCCTATCTTTAAGGAACGATATCATTAAGAGTCGTTAGCTGGTAAATGTATTTGTAGTTCATTACAGTCAAACGGTTTATTCTGTTGATATTCAATATATTTTTTAAAATTACAGAAAATAGCATTCATGGTATGCAGCATTATTGGAGCCTCAGTTTTTGTACCAACTGTCTTCAGCCTGGGTGTGACTGGATCCATTATTGTAAGGCTATCCATAATTGAACTAGATATCTCGCCTGTCAAAAGTGTCTCTATTGTTTGCTCAAATACCTGTACATGTATTTAAGAGACTGTCCATTTAGAAACGCGGCAGTTCCTATGATATGGATGACACATGGTAAATTTTATTCCACGGATTTTTTTTCCATTGTAATATTTTTATCATATGTATGTCCAATGGTACTAAGATTTTCTTAAATCGACATTGGGTGGCTCAGAAAATGATTTTACAGTTCACTAAGAAAGCAACTACATTTTGCACAAAATTAACGAGTTATTTCCCTTTTTCATCGAGTTTCAATGCTTTTCTCTTTAAACATTGCAGTTAATTAAAAATCAATGTTCAGCTTTGAAGAAGGATGCATTTTAGATATGAAATAGACGAAAACAAGAAAACGAGATTTGCCATGTGCTACTCTGCCTAGTTTTTACGTGGATGCCGGCTTAATAATAAAATCAGAGATATTTGTAATAAATCAGTCTTGAAAATCTACCAGAATTTAAAATACATTGTATACTATACATATCATGCATTTTATTTTCAACTTTATGGAATACATGTACAATAGATGACATATTAAGGAAGATGCTTTGTCGGGCGCATAAGTCGGTTTTTTTGCGCTAAATGTCAGTCCCTGCAAGAACCAGGCAGTAGGTGAAACACGGTAGGAAAAACCCATCATTTTGATAGTGTAATTGGACTAATTATACCATTAGAATCAAGGAAAACAGACAAGATTTCTCTTATCATGCTGGACCACTGAGTTTCAATTTCATTGAAATGCACTCAAAATGAACATTTCAAGGGTAGAAACATGTAACTCTGTCAAAAACCTCATTTTTCTAAGATTCTGTTGAAAATTTCTGCGCAAAGCCAGTGACCCAGTGATCATATAATGGTCTTTTCAAATAAAGAAAGTATCCTTGAGTGGTATTACATTGTCAGATCGGTGGGGTTTTGACATGCTTGTTTTCTGATTTTTCCCATTTGCCTGATTTTTACAACCACTTACAGTGTATTACTTACTATCTACTTCAGCTTTTATTTTCAATTTGTGCTTAATTCTATTGAATGTTACTGTATTGTTTGGCTATGGATGTTGACATCATACTGATAAGGGTGAAAAGTAAATATGATCTGTTTGTTTAAATCATGGGCATCTTTAATACACAAGTGTGAAGTATACAAAGTCATTTTCTTTTACAAGTTATGATAACTCTTGCATCACTCCATATTTAAATATTCACAAATTAAAAATAATAATTAAAAAAAAAACAATAGACTAGCTCTTTGAGTGAATTGTTCCTTTTGGTTAAATAAATTGCATATTAGTAAATCATATCTATTAGAACATTGTAATATAGAAAACAGAAAGAAAAGACTCAACAGAAAAACTTTGTAAAACCGTTATTTATTGTTCCCTCAGGGTATTTCACTAAAAATACCTTCCTCAAATGTAAACATATATATTTTATGTAAGTTGCGATTTTGTATAGTCCCGCAATCGAATGCAAAAATACACCGTGTACTACATATGTAATTAGTTTAGTCTTGTCCAGTAGTCAGGCAAACATTTTGCTATCGGAATGGTATGAAAAGTGCGACATCGGGAACACTTTTTTGCTGGGGGAGTATTGCTGTACAATTGTACATGAACTTACATTTGTATTTTGCATACAAAGATAGACAATCTGTTTTTATAGAATATTTTTTTTATTTAATGATATTTTGGCCAAATCTTACTTGACATTGCTACGCAATTACACTTTAACTTTCTTAGTTTTAAAATCCTTATGTTTAGGATAAAAACGTTTACAAAGATGTTTTTTTATTCTTTCTTATTTAAATATTAAAGTTAAAGATTCTGTAAATATTCAAATTTTGAGTAAAATACAGGATAAATTTCAATTATAGAAAGTAAAGTATAGGTTTATTCGATACATTGTTTTAGGTAATGACAAGACCATGATTTAAGGAAAAAATATATGCTACATAAACCTATCCAACGTTTAAAAATATATTTTTGTGTTTTCAATATTTTTTCAGAGAAATCTTCGCCAGGCAACAGGGAAAACAGTAGTTCTCTCAGCGTTCATTGCTGTGTTGTCTTTTGCGGAGGTAGTTATAGCTATTGTATCCGCATCATACTGCTGTTGTTGTACGAAGTGGAATACAAACAATTCTGGCCAACAGGTATTATGATATGAAAGTTGCCTATGGCAATGCATTGCTACAAGTTTCCATATTTCTTTGCAGTTCCAGCTTATGTGAAAACAGTTGTCAGTAATAAGGTCATTGATCTATACATATCATTATGATTGATATTTTGTATGAAATAAATTACATACACGCTTAAGAAAGAACCCCCCCCCACCAAAAAAAGAAAATGAACTACCTCTAGAAAAGTTCCTTTTACATTTCTCATACATGAACGGTAGATTATTCTTCACTATGTAAATCAGTTGTGAAACACTATTTTACACATCTGGAAATTCACCCCTTTACAATATAAAATCCATGTTCTTAATACGGCGGACCTAATCAAAGCAAGTACAGAAATTTACCAATCATGTATACAGCTGTCCCTATTTTTAATGACATGGTAACGTATATATCAATAAATATTACAGGGCTTTGTTTACATTGGAGGAAACAATCCACATTTGATCATGATTCCCCAGTCACAGATTCCTGGAACAAACATGCAGCCTGTTGTCATGACGCACAGAGAACAGCAATATACAGTTAATCAGCCACTACTTCAAAGCCCGTCTAACGGGGATATGCCTCAAGCAAGTGCAAGTAATGTCAGCATGAATCCTCCACCCTATAAAGAATAGGACGGACATTGAATAACTGCATTGTAAACATGCGCATGTAGGTTGATTATATACATTTATTCAACAGGTCAATTTATTTCCTTTCCTCGTTTGCCTACCCCGGACTTGACTTTTTATGTGTAACTCGGCGGGTGTTTCTAGAAAAGCAGAGGACGCTTACCCTATCGGTGCACCTGGTCCATGCTCCAAGTTTTTAGTGGAGTCAGAGTTGCTCATTTGCTTTTGTTACTTTGTATGTATGATTTTAGTCACTTTATGTTCTTTGTTGTGTATGTCTGATTTCCATGTCTGGCCTTTGTCCCTGAATTACATTCTTTTGATTACCACTATACATGTAACCTTGGTTCCCTTGATTACTCATTGACAGTATTCTGAATCTCTATGTTGCATACATCACTATAGTTAAATTGAAAATTATAGAGGTACACACATATATATATATATATATATATATATATATATATATATAATATTTAATTACATGTATATATATATATATATATATATATATCTGATCCGAATCTCAAAGCTCCCAAATATGCCACCGTTACACCGTTGCTTTGTATCTATGTCGTACGATAGTACATTGATTATATACGTAGACATTATTTTAGATCTCTTAGTCCATTTACATGTTTTCATTATTTATGTACATTTTGTATAAAGTAGGACTTTGTTTCTAAGTTTTGAAATGTAATCTCCTAATAAATGATGACAAAAACAATGATTACAATGCAGGAAATATTCAAAATCCATCAAATATGTTTTAAAGATGTATATACACAGTGGTAATTTAGGTTTCTCAAGACGGAGATGTTTTATACATGTATGTACAGTATCTCGATCTGAAAATCGAAATTTTGTATACTAATACCTTTTAAAAAGGATTAAAATCTTTAATGATTCCATGTAAGAAGTATATATACTTTTAAACATCCAATTCGGCTGTTTAATTTTACAAAATGTTCTCGAAAATCTTCGGGTTTCTTGTGTATCCCGTCGAAGAAAAGAGAGATTACACGTCAAGCCTACAAAACCTCGGTTTATGTGATGATCGTGTGGTAAAGGGCAGCTAGTGCAACAGAGCTGGTTTGATCTCGATTTAAACATATTTGGGTTAAATGTTCGTCTGCCATATGGCGACGTTCAACTTTTACACTGGATATGACAATATATTATATTATATAAGGTGCAATATAAAATCATAGCTGTCTTATGCCAGTACATTCAAATAAACACAGGAAAACTTGCGACACGTTTTTTTTTCAAATGGTAAGAACCACGATGAAAAACTAAAGGACAAACGAATTAACGTTAAAAAAAACAAGTCTATAAAAACCATATGGTAAATTTGTTTTGTCCTCCATAAATATAGTATGGATTGATATAAATTTTTGAAAACATTTGTTTCCATGAGTTTTATAGGCACAAAACATATCTATTCTATAAGCATTAGTTTCAACATGTTTTAAGCGGAGGACGCTTACCCTACCGGTGCACCTGGTCCATGCTCCCAGTTTTTAGTGGAGTCTGAGTTGCTCATTTGTTTTTGTTACTTTGTATGTATGATTTTAGTTACTTTACGTTCTTTATTGTGTATGTCTGTTTTCCATGTCTGGTCTTTGTCCCTGGATTACATTCTTTTGATTACCGCTATTACCTTGGTTCCCTTGATTACACTTTGATTACCTCTATAACCTTGGTTCCCTTGATTACTCTTTGAAAATATATGAAAACATATAATATAATTTTACCTGTGTACCGCCATGCATATTGTTATATTTATTTTACTTGTACATGTATTATGAATACTTTTATACATCTTTGCGTAACTTAACTTTGAATTTAGTTTTTCGATTAGTTTTGATGAAATCTATTGTTAAGTACTTTTGATTCTAGTTAAGTTGTCAATTGTATATATTATTTTTTATTTGCATCATGTAAATTAAATATCTTTTCCTGTGTGAGTGTACGTCGTAACCAACGGTCTCCACTCATGTAGAAAAATGCTGTTATTGTGTGTGCTAAATGTTAAGTACTTCTCCGTCTAAGAATCAGGCAAAATGTGTATAAGGCGTAGCACATGAAGGAGATTTTATTGCATTAACCAAGTATTTATACCCGATAACCTCCAGAAATAACCACCAAAGTGTTTGTAAAATTTGCCTTTTTAAGCTGTTGATACGTCAAATTTAGTTGAAATGCACTATGGAAAAATGGCGGAAAAATTTTCCCGCACTTTTTCCTTATATAAGCAGTCAAAAAATATCTACGTCACATTTTGCTTGTTTTTTTTATATGAATTGAATATACTTGTGGCAAAACAAACCAAATTGAGAAATATGATGTGCCACCCATTGCCTGATTCTTACACAGAATGGTATTTAAATATTATTAAACCTAAGAATTATGCAAGAACAATTGATTGATGATAATTGTATCTTTTGCATAAATAATTAATAGATAAGACAATTGCCTTGAAAGAAGCTATTTAAGCAAAGACAAAGAACTAGAAATGAGCTGCACGTTTTGCGAGACGTCATAATAAATTTATTTTGCAGAACATTCTACTGCTCAAATGTATTCAATATGCACCAGAAACTATCCCTCTGCACTTCTAAAGATCACAGACTTCGTAGAAAGATAATCATTTAAAACTAATTGAACTGTATTTTGTTTTGTTTTTTTTTTCTCACCAATTTACTCCCATTTGTAAAGTGATTTTCCATTGGGTAGACGTCAAACTACCCCCCGCCAGTACCCACACCCGATCGCCTCATTCCCATCTAAATCGCCCCTTTATCCTTGTTCCATTCCCAATGCTTCATTTCCCATTAGTATTCAACTTCGCCCAATACGAAATTAACACGGAATACATATTTGATACAATATTGTTAAATTTTAGTATTATTTTAGCTTTGCCTGTGGGAGACGAAGTTATTTGTACTCAATGCAAATTACATGTAACTTTGCTTAGCTGTTATAACTCTGATGTCTCGAGCCATTCATGTTTTGACAAAGGATCTACATACGTAGGACGTCGCTAATGCTCCGTCCCTATTAACACGTTAAAAAAAAGTTAATTATCAATGTGAGCCTAATGAATGTCGATTCCCAATCTCCCTTGCCCATGTCCCATTGCACATTGCCTCATTCCTCATTGCACTATGCGTCATTCCCCATTAACCTATCCAGCATTCCCCATTGCATAGTCCTCAATTCCCCATTGCACAATGCCCCTTTGCCCATTGCTTTATGCTCAATTGCCCATTACTCTATGCTTCATTGCCCGATGGGCCATTTTCCATTGACCAAAGATCCATTTACCATTGTACAATTGCACAATACATCAATCTCTATCGCGCAATGCACCATTCTCCATTGCACTATGTTCAATTCCCCATTGACTAATACCCTGTTTCCCATTGCCCCATACCCTACTCTAAAATTTATGTTGTTTTTATCCAGGTCACGTGTCATTGGTTACTATGTGTATTCAGCAAGTGTGTAGTGTATCGTCAATATTCATTGCTCGCTTTATAAAGTTATATATATGTATTTTGTGATATGTTATTGTATTAAAGATAATAGTAAATGACAGTTATGTGTAAAAAATGTTTGTTGGTGTATTTCACATCTGTTTTTCTCCTATCTGTTACAAAGACGACCCTCTTGTAAATTGTTTTTGTCTACATGACAAGACAATTGTCTTTTACTAAATGTAGAACTTCAGTACTGTAACACGGTACAGTTTTATCATTTGTGTATTTATATTCCATTTAAAATCTGCCAATAAAAGAAGAAAAGAGTCTGCGTTTAGCATATGAAGCATTATCACATTTTTCTTGAAATTTTCTGTCGTTATGTAGACGACGTCACAGTCGATTTGGCGTAACATTCCCATTGGAAATTCTCAATTTTTGCTCACCTGGCCTTCTATTGCCATCAGTAGGCGTCCGTCGTCGTCATCGTTAACAATTTTTTTCAAAACTCTTCTCTGATACTACTTGACCAGTGAGAAAGTTCTTTGGGGTATCCTGCATAGAACTGATGTCGGGAGTTTTGATGAGTCGCAAAACAAGGCCGCGGTTACTAAAAATAGAATATAGGGATCAGACAGAACTTTTTCGCAAATTTCCCAAAACCGTTAGGTTAAGCCAAATTCTGACATGGGGATAAAAGTGTTCATCATAATTAAATCTATCGATGGTCAAAGTTTCGTTTTAATCTGAAAGCCATGATGGAGTTATTTTCCTTTTTGACGTTGTTTTGATATTTTTAATGTTATTTCTTTCTTTCTTAGTGTTTAGTCATAGAACTGATGTATGGTTTTTTTATCCGTAGAAAATCATGACTGCTGTTACTAAAAATACATGTAGAACAAAGGGGTCAGTCAGAAGTTTTTCTCATATATCTCCAAAACCGTTTGGTTAAGCCAAATTCTCTCAATAGCTGAAATGATCTTAATTATAAGGCTTACAAAAGTCTCTGGGGATCAAATTTGTCAGACAACTCCTTGTAAGAGTTTTTGGTATTGAAAGGTGAAAAATAACTTTTTTTACAGTTTTTACCAAATATCTTGATAGCTATGAATGAAATTTTCAGTTGCTTAATTGATCCATATGATTAGGCCTACAAAAGTTTGCGGGGACCAAAGTTGTCGGACGACTCTTTGTTAGAGTTATTGCCTTTGACAGGCAAACAGATATGTTTTTAGTAGTTTTCAGCCAATATCTTGAAAACTATAATAGACAGAATGAAATATTCAGTTGCTCAAATGTTCCTTATGATAAGTCCTACCGAAGTCTTCTTCAGTCAAAATTGCCGGACAACTCCTTGTTAGAGTTATTTCACTTGAAAGGCAAAACATTAATCAGGTGAGCGGTTCAGGCTCCTGTGAGCCTCTTATTTTTATTATGACGGCAGTAGCACGTTATCTTATATATGAAGTAGTAAGAATAATATAAAATTATTAAGTTGCCCATCAATAATTATTTGCTGTCATTATAGACAGAAATGCGGATACATGTATATGAAAAAAGCAAAGCCAGATGCAATTGAAACATTGACAATCAACAGAATAGGTCAGACACATTTCTTTAAAGAAAAGTTGGAAAATAATTCATTATTGGCGTTAAAATATGCACAAATAGGTAAATACCAGCCTTTTCAAAAATTACTCTTGTTATCAGCCATTAATTGAAATGGTCCCTTGGGAAGGATACAAAATGGACTGATAACAAAGTAATATTTAACACCAGTACAAGCCACTAAAAAAACCTGCTCACCTATATCATTTCTATTTTATTGAATTGAGGAATTGTCTTTTTCAACCTGCTCGATATTTGGAGTTGTATGTCCAATGATTGAAATTTACAAAATCATATATAACACTATTGAAGGATTTGAGTCTAATGTCGATGAAACCAAATTTGCATTTTAGGGCAATAGCGTGGGGCTGTCACAATTCAAGTCAGTCTCATATTGATTTGAAAGTTGTACATGCATACTTGTTACTTGATAGTTCTCATAGGTTTTATATGTTTGTGGTCGATTCGAGTTGTTGAGAATAATTTACCGTACCTCATAGTTGCGGTAATAAACTTTTTGACGATCACACTTTTATGCCATAGTGTCATTAATTGTTCACCTTTTATTTTGATTTGTATTTGAATGACTTTGGAGGTTTCCTAAGGTAACCATGGACTTCGCCATTGGTCGACCAAAGGAGTATCAACTTCAGATCCAAAATCCTTAATAATTCACAAATACCTTTATCCTGTGGGGCTACTGCTCCTCTTGTTTCGTATTTCAATCTAAATAACTTTTTTTGAGTTTCTAGATGCATAACATGTCCGTTACCATAGATCTATCTCCTTAATGGCATTGTTTGATGAGAAAAGAGGGATTCATCTTCTATTCCTTAACTCCTCTGAAACTATATAGAATGTAATGAAAATTTCACATTGTTTATCCCATGATGCCATTGTTCACCTCTTTTTGTGGTGTGTAGGAGGTATCATCATCACATTTTTTTACATATACTTTTCTTTTGATTAGACCAAATCAACGTCATGAAAACATGGTTTATATTTTATACGGGGAATAGATAGAATTATAGATCTACATTTGTATGGCAGATATTTCAGTTTAGGACGAGGATGATTGTCTCAAGGTGAGCACGCTATCCGGAAACCATTTAGACCATCGAGGCCTATTTTCATATAGGGATAATGCAAGCGATATAATATAATTAATAAGATGCGCATCGGCCGGACATGGTTGTGTGATTGCCATTCCCCTTTATGTGTTCACTTTTATACGCCATCTTCTAATGCAGTAAAAATATGTCAATAAAATCAAATTGGAATTTTTCTTTATCTTTTAACTGTGGTTCCCAAATTTTCACCACTAATGCTTAATCCTTAATTCTACGTCCCAAATTCTTAGTTCTTAATCCTTGATCCTTAATAAACAATCTTTAATCTGCAATGCAAAAATTGAGCTTCTGCAATGTATACAGTATTTACGATGCTGAAATAAATACATTAGTAATAACATTAACATTAGTTGTATGGTCATCACCATACTCGTAAATCATTATGGTGTATCCATCTCCACAATGAAAACATACTTGTTTTACCCTTTCCTTTTTCATCTACCTAGGACATGACAAAGCGGGTGTTTCTAGAAAGCAGGGGATACTTACAATACCAGGGCATCTGGTTCATGCACCCAGTTTTTAGTGGAGCCTAGGTTGTTCATTTTCTACAGTATCTTTGTACATATTATTTTGGTTATTTCATGTAATTTGTTATGCGTCTTTAGGTTTAATCCTTTGAAAATATTCTATTGGTTTCAATTCAAATTTAGGTTGCATCGAATATTTTATCTCTCATATTAACAAAAGCGCAAGAGGCAACTGGTCCTCAGAATCCTTATTCTTCAGTTCACTATTTTTCATCATTTTTTAATGCTTAATCCTTATTTACTATCCTTAAATCTTAATTATCTACTCCTGATTTTGCATGATTTAGTTTGCAAATTTCATGATAATACTTTTATGAACAACTGGGCGGATGTTTCTAGAAAAGCAGATGACGCTTACTTTACCGGTGCACCTAGTCCATGTTCCCAATATTTAGTGGAGTCTGAGTTGCTCATATATTTTTGTTGCGTTGTATGTATTATTTAGGTTATTTAATTTATTTGTTCTGTTTTGCATGTCTGGTCTTCGTCCCCGGATAACATTCTTTTGATCTCCGCTAGAATCTTGGTAACCTTGATTACTTTTTACACCAGGAGGAATATGTGTTTTATATATATATTGCTCACAACAGTATGTTTATTCAACCAAGGTTAGTTGATACGACATACGTGATGACTTTTCAATCTGAATTGTCAACTTTCCTTTCATCTGTGACAACATCTCTTCAGCACCTGCGTATTGAGTTTTCATATTACAACTCATTCGTTATGCCAGAGTTTGCCGTAACTACAGATACTTTTTGAATCGCGCTAGACTGGTTACAATTAGACTTCTGGAACAGGGTTTTGTTGCTACCAGATTGAAATCAACACTACAGAAGGTTTATGCCCGTGGATCGCTACGGTGTATCCATCTGACCATGAAAATGGATTTGTTCAACGTGTCATGGTTTTTCCTTTCTTCTTTCGTCGACCCCGGATTCGACTTTTTATGCGCAACTCGGCATGTGATTCTAGAAAAGCAGAGGATGCTTACCCTTCAGGTGCACCTAGTCCATGCTCCTAGTTTTTAGTGGAGTCCGATTTGCTCATTTACTTTTGTTAGTTTGTATATACTATTTTATGTTCCTTGTTGTGTTTGTCTGTTTTGCGTGTCTGGTCGTTGTCACTGGATGATATTCTGTTGATTTCCGCTAGAATCTTGTTTCCTTGATTACTATTTAGCAGGATGATTGTGGATTTAAAATTAGATTCAACATAATTAATGTTTAAAATTTAGTAATAAAAGATTAAGATTACTAGAAATAAATTTCTGTTTTAATATTGGTTCTCGTATAGTTACGTACGGAATAAACAAAATTATATATCCAACAGAGAACCAGTGCATGAGTATTGAAGTGAATATCATAAATCGGTGAGCAATTAAAAAAGGTCATGTATTAATCTATAATCAAGGACCGGAAGCCTTCGGAGGAGAAAAGTATGATTATATGTACCTAGGAATTTTGGACACTACAAAATATTAACTGCATACGAAACATAACAAAACTAATCAAACTAGAATGTAAGTAATATTACACAACTGTATCTAAAAATAGTAACTCGACATCTTACATAGTGAATTCTGCGTCAGATTATTACCATCCGGAAGTACAGGCAGAAATGAATACGGCTTTAAGCCTAACCTAAAGGATGTAAATACTGAAATCGTGAGAGCAAGAGATGCGTTCTTGTTTTTAAAGAACTTCTTGCATTTATGCACTTATGTTTCAATCAGTTAATGATTTGACGTCTTAAGTTCTTTACTTCACTTTTACATGATATAGTTGTTTACATAAATATCTACGCATAGGAAAGTCGTATGTATTATATTATCATTATTTCTGCAGGTATATTTTGTTAATGTATCTGAAACAACACCTTTAAAACATAAAACAATTAGCACCCAAATAAAAATAAAACATGTACGACGTTTTTTCTTTCTTTTTTTATTGCCAGGTCATTTACGATCTCCGCAGTTTCCGATAATGTGAATATGAGTTCGCCATTCTTTATAGTGATTATGGTTTTAATTTTACATTATTTAAAGCTGTATTAGCTGCCAAATTTGTTCAGTTCTGATTCTACTGAATTTTACTGATTCAATGAAATAAGTTCGTAGTAAATGCAATTGAAGCAATTTATGTCGACAATACATACAGAATAATGTGAAAACAACGTTATTTTAATCAAAGAAGATTGATAGCTCTAATCTAATTATTTTTCTCCATTACTTCCGAAGATTCCCGACAGGGCATTCACCAGGGTTAAAAATGCTTTAACCTTGTTAAAAAAATAACAATAACGGGTACACAGGTAAGCACGTGTCTTGTTTACATTTAATTCCATCTATTTCTTGATTAGTTTTCAAATAAATAATGACAATTATTGACCATATTTTTGCCACATTATATCACAATACATAAATTTCAAACGGATCCTTGAGTTATATTCGAACGTTTTTTTTTCTTTTATGGCCTGGGCACGTCGGTCTTCCTTGCCGTTGATTAAACGCTTTCGTTTTGCAATCAGGTTTGTTTTTAAAGAAGTGACCTTTACAGCACATGCGCGTATTAAGGTCACCAGAAGTCACATGCATACGAATTTATCTATGCAAGACAATAAATATATAGACACCTATTTCATGTATATAATGCATTTTATTTGTGGATATCAAATGAAATTACACAGGAAAAGTACAATTTAGTAGAAATAATTCAAAGTTAAAGCATTTATCAACTGATACGAAATTCTCGTAAATGACAGTTAATGCAGCTTTAAAATACCAACAAATATTATGTCTATACAATTGGTATATTGTATCGGGTCTGAGTATGCTAGCAGCCTGATTTGTAATGTTTTTAACCTATTTATGCGTTCTGGCTTGTATGAAATAAAGTAGGAAAATAAGATAAGATATTGAAAAAATGGCAGAGAAAACAGATTCAACAGGTTAGCTAATTTTCTTTTGTTTTGTTGATTATAGCTATGGTCTATCTAGAGACTGTCACCATGACTACCATACCCTGTGCACAAACAACGAATTCAGAGATACATGATCCTCATCCACAAAATAATATAATGTCACCACCGAGTTCCTTTCAATTTATCATTCAACCATCTCAAAGTCAACTCCAAAGTGCCAACTCTCAACAAATACAAGTTTCGCCTGTTGTAATACAAGGAGTACACCAAGCCATGGATGTATCTCCTGTATCGACTACTCAAGAAGTCTGCCCGCAAACTATCACTACAAACGAAGTAAACATATTTCCAGTCAGAACCTTGAAAAAACTTGGAGGCATTCAAATAGGTCTTGGTGTTGTTTTGTGTTTTCTTAGCTGTATAGGTACAATTATTAATCGTGTTGAATGGAAACATGGATACGTGAACTGCGATTGGAAAGGTGGAAACTTTCAACAATGTTCTAAAAGCCGTAATGGAATATTTCAATTCGTACTTGGACTTGATTTGTCATGTGTGTTTTTGTCAGGATTTGTAAGTTCACCTTTATTTCTACATATACCTGATATATTTCATTGATACATTTCCTGAAAAAAATATATATGAAACAAAATAACATAATATCATCGATTTTTCAATCTTTTTATACTCGTATTTAACGCATGCACCGACTACCCCGGATTCTGGATGACACGATTTGAAAATTGATGCGTATTGACTTCCAATAAGTAATTATTAAGATATAAATATTCATCGTTATCATACACGTCACTTGCAAGGAATGGGATTAAATATATGGTGTCCGTCAGGCTGACCGTTCTTCCTTTTGGTAACGAGGGTATCCATCGTTTCACCTCCTACATCACTGAGTGGATTTTTATAAACTGTCACAGAATCATTATGAGATATCCCCTTTGCGCACATCATTTTGTGTTTTTTATCCTAATCAATTTGGGAATTAAATTTGCAAAACATGATGCTGAAGTTTGGTTGTACTAAAAAATGTTATTTTACATCCTAGTTCTTATGGTAATGTAATAGATAAACCTCGAAAGTTTAGGTTACAGACCACCAATTCAACCAATGAGCATTTGGAACGTACGCAAAAATAGTCCTACGCAGAAATTACCCCTGTTCCTCATAGTGTTGTGAAAAAAGTTCTCACCTTATTTAAAAATTTTAAACAGTTTCTGAAAGGACAAACATTTCTGTACATTTTATAGGTGCATTTTGCTTCTTGTGATGTGAAGCCTAATCTCCATAATGATTTTTAAATATACCCCTATCTTGTGAAAACACTGGGATTTCCCATGCTATTTATAGACCCTTCACTTCCGGTGACCAGTACTGCACTGCAAGTCTGCTAACCCCACATGCCATTCTGAGGATTGTGAGCTGACATATGTAGAATCATGCTGATATATAGTCATCTGCAGGTTAAAGTTAAGGTAAAGTCCAGAGAAGCCATTGAATATTGTGAAATTAGCATAGAAGCCTATGGAAAGTGGAATTAGTGGTTTTTAGCCTTAAAACAAAATCATTTATGCTGGAAATTATATTTGAATAAACTTATCCACAAGGGTTATGATCATCGTATCAGTGTTAAATCTCTGAATTATGTTTTTATTGATTCTAATATAGACTACCTTGTAAATTAATTAGATATCGATCAAATTTATAACATTTTACCCTACTTCCTGCCAATATTTTTTTCTTGGCAATTGCACGAAAACCTTGCTTTTTTATACTATATCCTGATGGATGTGTTTTTATTGATAAATTTGTTTAAGTACACCAGGTGTGCTTATCAGTTCACTTTATGTGCCTGTCCCATGCCAGAGACCAGTATATTAGTAGTTGTCGTTGTTTTTCTGTTCATTGTTATTCGTTTTACGGTTTTTTGTGTAGATTAAGTCCATTTTCGTCTTTTATGAATATGTTCTCATCATTTATTATGAGGTCTTTTACAACCTGCTTTATGGTATGGGTTTTGCCCATCATTGAAGACCATGGGTTGACCTGTAGAAGTTGAATTGGATCGTTGTCTTGCATTTGGTGACTATCTCAATGGCAACCCATACCATTTCTCATATTTTATTAACCACCTCTTTTACGTTAGTCTTTCTACATCATTGAATTTGAATTTAATGAAATTTTGAAGTTTTAATTGCATATTCCAACTGAAGAATTCTTATTTTAAAATCATTGGAGAGGTCAAAAGTTGCATGCTTCCGAAGGGTGGAGTATAAATTCATAAAGCAATGCAGTTTTTAATCATATAGCTTGTTTTGTTGTAATCACATCTCTAAGAAGCTTAACCTTTATATAACTTTATTTCAGTTTATCATTACTGGTTTACTTCCTATGTGTATGTCGCAGAAGAAAAAGAACTGTTGGAGATGTATGGTAAGATTTAAAAAATTCTGTGAGATTGCAATGTTGAGTAACTGCTTCGGAAATAAATGTTTTGTATTTGATCGGTATATATCTATCGTGAATATGATTATCGCAAACGGGTTACTGATTAAAGGATAAAAGGGTTATTAGACACATTCAAACTGAGTAGAGAAAAAACTTAAACTCGCTTCAAAAATGTTTGTCATTAGTTCGTTGCACACTACCTAGTGAGATTTAAAAAAAATTGTTATCTCCAAAGTAATCATTTACAAGCCAAGTAAGAACCTTCAGTTGTTTAGTTGTAACAGTTCAAAATTAGTACTCTGGTTTTTATTATTTTTCGCATTTCATTTCGAATTACAGAATGTTCCCATCTTATTAAATCCTTTGTTTTTCACTGAGTTACTCAACCTTTATTAAATAAATGACGTGCCAGTACCAGTGGTATCAATTAATCCAATTTATTGTAGAATGTACCAACTAAACGGAATATCGCTATACGGGCATATTCAAAAGCAAAAGTCATATTTTTTCCAGTTACTTATAATTAGAAATAAAATTCTGTCAAAGAGCAATCAAGGGAACCAAGATTCTAGTGGAAATAAAAAGAATGTAATCCAGGAACAAAGACCAGACACAGAAAAACACAACAAAGAAAATAGAGTAACAAAAATTACTCATACAAGTAACAAAAGCAAATGAGCAACTCGGTGAGTTGCTCATAAAAGTCAAGTCGGGGTTAGATGTAAGAGGAAAGGAAAACTATGACACGTTGAACAAATAGGTTTTCATGGTGCAGATGGATACACCGTAACGATTCGATTCACGAGTTCACGATGACGGCCATAAAACTTCTATAGTGATGAATTGTAAGAAGTTTAGTGCGATACAGAGTCTGCGTAGTTACGGCAAGCTGCGGTAGAACGCATGAATTTTGATATGAAAACTCCATACGCGGGTGCTGAATGGATATTGCTACAGATGAAAGGAAAGTTGACAATATGGAATAAAAAGTCATCAGGTTTAATCAATAGTTTTCCTTTACCATCGGTCTCTAAGTGTAGGTCAAGATATGAGGCTGATTTCACGATGTCTGTAGTATCTTTTATATGAAGTTATTTGGGGTAGATGCGATGTATCGAATTGCCGAATCTAGGATTGCTTAACGATAATGCGTCATCTATATCGCGAAAACTGTGATTAAAGGATCTTGCTAAACGATTTCTTTAGGATTTCTTTCGGATCAGATCAGCTATAAAGTTAGCCTCATAAGAGTGAAGAAAAAGGTCAGCTAGTAGAGGAACACAATTTGTTCTCTTAGGAATGCCGACCGTTTGTTGAAAAAAAGGAAATAATTGGTTGGAAACTTTCGTTTGAAATCAGTAGGGAATTTCAGTTTAGTCAGAGAGAAATAATAATACAGACAATATATCTTGTGAATATTTCTGCATTAAAACTCATTTATTGTTTAAAACAAGTTCGATGACTTATGGCACATAGCCTTTTTAATTAACCTTTCATAGCTGGTGCATCATAGAACCTTTCTAACATGGTGGAAATATATAATTCAGAAATATTGGCTATAAAATATCTCAGACCAAATTATTCAAATGTTAGAAGTTATATTTTTATTTCATGAAAATCAAGTACAATGACAAAAGGACAAAGTTGCCGATAAAAAAAATCCACAGCTATCATGATAGACAGCGACGCTGATGTAGGCAATAAGCAAATAATTCAAATGCAACAAAAACACAAAGAATCATTAGAATAGACCATATATATTTCTCACCACTGGTGTAAAATATGTAAGATTAATCAAGGGAACCAAGGTTATAGCGGTAATCAATAGACTGCAATCCAGGGACAAAGACCAGACATGGAAAACAGACATGCACAACAAAGAACATAAAGTAACTAAAATTATACATACAAAGTAACAATAGCAAATGAGCAACTCGGACTCCACTTAAAACTATGAGCATGAACCAGGTGCACCGGTAGGGTAAGCGTCCTCTACTTTTCTAGAAACACCCGCCGAGTTGCTCATAAAAAGTCAAGTCCGGGGTAGACGAAGGAGGAAAGCAAAACTATGACACGTTGTAATAAATAGATTAACTCATATTATCTTGAATAGTGCCTTTGTTATTAGTCATTAATTCATATTGTTCCCCGACTTAACGCCATCGGATTCGATGTCAAGATCTATGGATGATTATTTTATTGACCTTTTAACGAGATCGTAGTAAAAATCCTTATTAAACTAATCCTGACAGAGGGTGGACTAGGTTAAATAGAATAGAAAGAAATAAGTGGAAGGGGTGATCGTCGAACATACCAAAGCAGACATCGTCGGAGAAAGATGTGTGATAATTTGGTCTACCAAAATAAAAGCACCAGTGCTGTTACAGAAATAGATTGTTACCTTGCTTTTCCCATTTATTTTATTTTTTTCAACCAATGCTTTGCCATTTTAGTGAAGCCACTAACCCACCATACCTCTGATTAAATCCATCCTGCTTTGTGTCGTTTTAGAAAACATCATTCATGGTCTGTAGCATTGTTGGAGCATCTGTTTTTGGACCGGCCTTATTCAGTCTAGGTGTGACGGAATCCATTGTAGTAAGTTGTGATAATACAAAGTTCCCTAGCATTAATTAATCATATTTTGTGAACATTTTAATTTTTAGAAATGAACATATTTTATGATATGAACAAAGAAATTCTAGCCAATGAATTACATTATTTCTTATTCGCGTTTGGTTGTGATGGATACGTTTGATGTGAGAACCCCAACCTTAAGCTTCAGGTGGTCTCTTAAAATAATGTACTCGTAAATCAAACATACTTTTATAGTAAATTCTAAGCGTATACGCAAACTCGGAACAAAAATAAAATCTAAAATAAACACACAAAAAAAAAATTAAAACAAAAACAAAAAAAAACAAAGCACCAAAAAAAAATTTTTAAAAAACTATAAAAAAAACGGGTAAACACACACACACACACACACACACAACATGTATGTTTCTTCATCGTGTTACATAAATTATACTTTTCAGATTAGTGGTTATTTTGGTCCAAAGGGGTTGGTACTTTCAATTATCAAAACCTTCTTGTCTTTTATGGCGGTTGTGGTTGCAATAGTGTCGGCATCCTATTGTTGTTGTTGCACTAAATGGAATATCAATACTTCAAAACAACAGGTATTTAATCATAAAAAGCAGACGATACATAAACATATTACACTGAAACTTATCTAAACCATACCCTGAATAAATCAGACAAATTTAACAGTATCTTTATCTCAGTTTTTTTGGCCCCGTGCAGGTCCGGGTGTTTAAAGAATAGGCCTGTAGCAGCACTAAGCTTGTCGTATAAGGCGACTAAATAGTGCCCAGAAACCTAGCCGGGGGCTAGGCGCTCTGTCCACAGTTTGTTTGTTGGGGTTTAACGTCCGGGCAGCAATATTTCAGCTATATTCAGACAATGAACATGAAATGGATGATAAAATGAACATGAAATGATGAAAAAAAGGATGGGTCACAAGGACAACAGGGTCGACAAATTTTGATTTTGCCACTAGAAAAAGGGGGGATGGGTAAGGTCGGGCAATTTAGCCTCCTGCGGCGGAGCGCAAAGGTTCCTACTCCTATCGAATACCACAGCAGGGTTCTTTAACGTGCGAGGAACGTGGCATCTTTCCCAACACAGTGCACCACTGTGGTTTGCGGTCAGGTTTTCCGTATTATAGCCTGACAACCCCAGCATGTAACATGCCAGGGGTACCCATTCCACCACCTGGGGCACACATCCCAGTTGCTCTGTGGGCAGTTTTTGTTTGTTTGTTGGGGTTTAACGTCCGAGCAGCAATATTTCAGCTATATTCAGACGATAACCTCTGTGGGCAGAGCGCCTAACCCCCGGTTTCTGAGCACTATTTAGTCGCCTTTTACGACAAGCTTAGCGCTGCTGCAGGCCTATTCTTTTAACACCCGGACCTGCACGGGGCCTGACTGATACGCATAATATTACTAAGTTTCATGAAATTTGTTCAATGAATAGAAAACTTATGGCCATGTGAAAAAGGTGAAATCATCGAGGCAGTGGTTAGGTAATCTAAAGTGTTGACTCACTGGGAGTAAAGGCTTTTTTGTTAGGTCGCTCCTGTGTCCGTTCAAGCGCTTGTGAAAAGGCTGTTTAGATTCACCAACATATTGAAGGCTACAAATGGAACAGTGGAGCAAATATATTACATTAGCACTCTTGCAGTGCACGTTGCAAAATATTTTGTAGCGTTTCCCCGTGACTTTGCTGGTGAATGATGACGAGTGGTGCATTTGGTTGCAACATTTACACTTTTTGTCACCACAGGAGCGACTCTCGCCTGGAGTCAAGTTGGGCTTAGATATTTCAGCCCTCACAAGTAGACTACGCAAACTGTCTGGCTGTCTGAAAGCAATCATAGGTGGTTCGGGAAAGACTTTGGATAATGTTGAGTTTCTCTTGACAGAAGCCCAGTGCTCACGAATGGTGTTGTGGCTGTTTTTAAGGCAGGGGTGGTATGTTAGAACACAAGGGGTTCTTTTACATTTTTTCTTTGCCTTGTATTGTAGCAGACTACTTCTTGAGATATTGTGAATTTTTTGGAACCCTTCTTTGATGGTCTTGTATCTATATCTCCTTCATCTTAAATTGTTCTTCAGTTGACCTAGACGTTTCTTTAAGGATTCGTCATTTGAACAAATGCGTCTTAGCCTAAGCGCTTGACTGAATGGTATACTCTTAGTCAGGTGAGATGGATGACAGCTCTTAGGCATAAGATATTGATGTGTGTCAGTTGGTTTTTAGTATAGGTCCGTGGAGAGCTCCCCCCCCCCCAATAAGGTGCTGGAGGTATCGAGGAACGATTGTTATTTCAGCTATATTCAGACAATGAACATGAAATGGATGATAAAATGAACATGAAATGAAAAAAAGGATGGGTCACAAGGATAATAGGGTCGACAAATTTCGATTGCCGCTGGAAAAATGGGGGTGGGTAAGGTCGGGCAATTTAGCCTCCTGTGGCGGAGCGCAAAGGTTTCTACTCCTGCCGAATACCACAGCTGGGTTCTTTAACGTGCGAGGAACGTGGCATCTTTCTTTTAATACCCGGACCTGCACGGGACGAGATGCTAGTAGCAGATGTTTCGTGAGTGAACTTAATTGAAAGATGTTGATTGTTGGCACGAGCGATAAAATTGTTTAGTTCTTCTTCGTCATGTGTCCACTTCATATCCACGCAATCGCCCCGTGCAGGTCCGGGTGTTAAAAGAATAGGCCTGCAGCAGCACTAAGCTTGTCGAATAAGGCGACTAAATAGTGCTCGGAACCCTAGCCGGGGGCTAGGCGCTCTGCCCACAGAGCAACTGGGATGTGTGCCCCAGGTGGTTGAATGGGGTACCCCTGGCGTGTTACATGCTGGGGTTGTCAGGCTATAATATGGAAAACCTGACCGCAAACCATAGTGGTGCACCGTTTTGGGAAAGATGCCACGTTCCTCGCACGTTAGAAAACCCTGCTGTGGTATTCGATAGGAGTAGGAACCTTTACGCTCCGCCACAGGAGGCTAAATTGCCCGACCTTACCCATCCCCCCTTTTTCCAGTGGCAATCTAAATTTGTCGACCCTATTATCCTTGTGACCCATCCTTTCTTTTTTTCATTTCATGTTCATTTTATCATCCATTTCATGTTCATTGTCTGAATATAGCTGAAATATTGCTGCTCGGACGTTAAACCCCAACAAACAAACAAACAAACACATCCACGCAATCAAAATTTGTCGACCCTATTATCCTTGTGACCCATCCTTTTTTTCATTTCATGTTCATTGTCTGAATATAGCTGAAATATTGCTGCTCGGACGTTAAACCCCAACAAACAAACAATTGTTCCTCGATACCTCCAGCACCTTATCGGGGGAGAGCTCTCCACGGACCTATACTCAAAACCAACTGACACACATCAATATCTTATGCCTAAGAGCTGTCATCCATCTCACCTCACTAAGAGTATACCATTCAGTCAAGCTCTTAGGCTAAGACGCTTTTGTTCAAATGACTAATCCTTAAAGAAACGTCTAGGTCAACTGAAGAACAATTTAAGAAGAAGGGGATTTAGATACAAGACCATCAAAGAAGGGTTCTAAAAATTCACAATATCCCAAGAAGTAGTCTGTTACAATACAAGGCAAAGAAAAAATGTAAAAGAACCTCTGCCCCGTGCAGGTCCGGGTGTTAAAAGAATAGGCCTGCAGCAGCGCTAAGCTTGTCGTAAAAGGCGACTAAATAGTGCTCAGAAACCTAGCCGGGGGCTAGGCGCTCTGCCCACAGAGCAACTGGGATGTGTGCCCCAGGTGGTGGAATGGGGTACCCCTGGCGTGTTACATGCTGGGGTTGTCAGGCTATAATACGGAAAACCTGACCGCAAACCATAGTGGTGCACCGTGTTGGGAAAAATGCCACGTTCCTCGCACGTTAAAGAACCCTGCTGTGGTATTCGATAGGAGTAGGAACCTTTGCGCTCCGCCACAGGAGGCTAAATTGCCCGACCTTACCCATCCCCCTTTTTCCAGTGGCAATCAAAATTTGTCGACCCTATTATCCTTGTGACCCATCCTCTTTTTTCATTTCATGTTCATTTTATCATCCATTTCATGTTCATTGTCTGAATATAGCTGAAATATTGCTGCTCGGACGTTAAACCCCAACAAACAAACAAACAAACAAACAAACCCTTGTATTCTAACAGCCACAACACCATTCGTGAGCACTGGGCCTCTGTCGAGAGAAACTCAACATTATCCAAAGTCTTTCCCGAACCACCTATGATTGCTTTCAGACAGCCAGACAGTTTGCGTAGTCTCCTTGTGAGGGCTGAAATATCTAAGCCAAACTTGACTCCAGGCGAGAGTCGCTCCTGTGGTGACAAAAGGTGTAAATGTTGCAACCAAATGCACCACTCGTCATCATTCACCAGCAAAGTCACGGGGAAACGCTACAAAATATTTTGCAACGTGCACTGCAAGAGTGCTAATGTAATATATTTGCTCCACTGTCCCATTTGTGGCCTTCAATATGTTGGTGAATCTAAACAGCCTTTTCACAAGCGCTTGAACGGACACAGGAGCGACCTAACAAAAAAGCATTTACTCCCAGTGAGTCAACACTTTAGATTACCAAACCACTGCCTCGATGATTTCAACAAAATGAAAATCTTCACCGTGGAACAAAACACGATCTGGAGCGATCTACAGAGAGTGAAGCGGGAGGCATTTTGGATAAAAGAACTCCGTGTTTTACACCCACACGGATTTAACAAAAAACATTTTCTTCCTATTTTGTATAGTTTCTTATAACAGTATTTGTAAATATATTTATTTTTATAGTTCAGTATTCAAGATCAACACACAAAGTGTGTCTATTGCACAATGTTCAAGATCTTTGTTACTGTCGGTAAAAATTTTTTTATACGTCTCAGGTATTCACCTGATTAGGTAGTGAGTTGTGTTCACAGACCATTTACTTTCATTCATACACGCTCTGTTTATTTAAGGCACTGTTGAAGGTCATTTGTTGACTGAAAAAATTTGCCCATTATATACTTTATTATAGTGTGTTAACATCTTAATCGGTATCGTTGTACAATCCTTTAGACTTTTATATATATAGTCGTCACATTCTGAGACGTTGTATAATATTGATTCGTCGTGACATGCATCACTAATAAGGTGATACAGTATAAAGAGCCTAATTAATTAAAGCAAAAAAGGTGAATCGATATGTTGTCTGTTGCCATGGCAACGAAAAATTGAAAATTTCATGAATCTCAAAATTCACCTTTTTCACATGGCCATAAGTTTTCTATTCATTGAACAAATTTCATGAAACTTAGTAATATTATGCGTATCAGTCAGGCCCCGTGCAGGTCCGGGTGTTAAAAGAATAGGCCTGCAGCAGCGCTAAGCTTGTCGTAAAAGGCGACTAAATAGTGCTCAGAAACCTAGCCGGGGGCTAGGCGCTCTACCCACAGAGCAACTGGGATGTGTGCCCAGGCGGTGGAATGGGGTACCCCTGGCGTGTTACATGCTGAGGTTGTCAGGCTATAATACGGAAAACCTGACCGCAAACCACAGTGGTGCACCGTCTTGGGAAAGATGCCACGTTCCTGGCACGTTAAAGAACCCTGCTGTGGTATTCGATAGGAGTAGGAACCTTTGCGCTCCGCCACAGGAGGCTAAATTGCCCGACCTTGCCCATCCCCCCTCTTTCCAGTGGCAGTCAAAGTTTGTCGACCCTGTTGTCCTTGTGTCCCATCCTTTTTTTCATTTCATGTTCATTTTATCATCCATTTCATGTTCATTGTCTGAATATAGCTGAAATATTGCTGCTCGGACGTTAAACCCCAACAAACAAAACATCTCAGTTATTTTGATAATGTATTTTGAACTGAGGTAAACCAAACACCTGTCTATACAAAATTAATTTCAAAATCAAAAAAGTGTTCGGTTTAGACACGTTTCACTATATATATTTGTCAAAGCAAATACTATTAAGATACAATGCAGTTCATATGATATGGATGACACATGGTGAATTTTATCCCATGAAATGCTTTGTTCTAAAATAGCCCAAAGATTTAATGTTTATATCGTATGTATGTCAAACAGTCAAAAGATGTAATGTTTATATCGTATGTATGACAAACAGTCCAAAGATGTAATGTTTATATTATATGTATGTCAAATAGTTTAAAGATTTTTTTATCGACAATGGCACACTCAGAAAATGATTTTTAAAGGCAGCAGCCAAATTTAATAAAAAATTCTTGATGTTCTTAAAAACTAATTTTCTCATGTGCCACCCACTGCATAGGTTTTAAAAATCCAAGAGTCCTTTATCAAAATAAGATATATCGATTATTAAAACTAAGAAAAGACATAATAATAGTATTATTAAAAAACAAACGACAACAAAAAAAACAAGATTTTATTCTGATGACGTAATAAGATATAGGTTTACTGTGTTTTTTCCCTACCTGATTTTTCACGAACGTTTTGCGCAAAATAAGTTTCTTTTCTACAGATTCTTATAAAAAAAAAGTCGGTGAAAAAAAAGAGACGTTAAAATGCCAAATTTGTTAGCCGGACTTTGCTCATACACACAAGTCTGAAATTGCCCAGTAAACGACACTATATAGTTCATGTAACTGATACCGGAATGCCGGAAAGTTTAGGATGCCGATCGTAGTATAATATATATCATATTAAGCAGTGCAATAGAAGTATTAAAGTTTGCGGATATTGAAGCAATGAAGAAAATGTTTTATGTTTGATATATCAGCTTTAATCATTTTATTACCCATCATTTTTTTTATTTTAATAATTTTAATTTTGACACGTTTTATATTCAGAAATATGACTCAATTTACAGGACACTATTTACCTTGTTATTCAAAATCCGGAATCCATCATGGTTCCCCAGCAACAGAATCAAAGCATGAATACGCAACCAGTTGTCATGACAACCGAAGAACATCACTATGTTGTTGATCAACATCAACTACAAACCCCAACGTGCAGAAACGTGCAAGACGTCACTGGGAATCCACCACGATATAGCGATTGCATATAAGTGTATTCCATCTGGATATGTTTAAGATGTCTTTTTACTGTTTACCAACATCTGCATAAATCTAAAATAATGTTTCTTGTTTCACATTTGCTATCTTACCTTGGTGCAGTTTGACAAACCAAAATGAGTGCAATTAATTATTGACAATATTTTATTATGTAGTGTAATTTTTTTATTTGCTATGTATCAATGTCTGTTACATTTAATAAAAGTATTAATGCACAAATCCCAATAATAGTTATGAAAAAAAAACGTACACACCCTCCCCCCCCCAAAAAAAAAAAACAACAAAAAACAAAAAAACAAAGTTATAAAAAAATTAAAATAAAATTAAACAGGGAATATGCATATGCATATCTTTTTATATAAATAACAATAATTTAAATCCTTCATAGGATTCAGAAGGCAACACTTGCAATTCCTTAATTCACAGAGCACATACTCATGTACTACAATATATATATATATATTGCGTCATGTGACATGTCAGAAAAAGTCAGATGCTATGACATACTCATGTACTACAATATACATTTTGTGAAATATGACATATCAGAACAAGTCAGATGCTATTAGATGCACTATCAAATTGTTAGATAAATAAATTACCTACAGTTAAATACGGTCAAGAGCTATCAAGAAGTATCAATTTAGAGTACAACTCTTCTAGCATCTTTATTGTCGGCTAAGTTTTTTCTGGTCACTGAAGTCATAATGTGCTCTTGTGAACGGTTGCAGCAAGGACTTTTTATTGTTTTTAGACAACCGTGTGATTAAATAAATTCAAGAAAAAATATACATACCTGGTAGCATCATGGAAAAAGTGTATAAGTATTATTCTGTATAAGTACAAGGCAATGGGTGCATATCATTTTTCTCATTGTGGTCTTTTTTGCATTAAATATATTCAACACATGTAGAAAATAACAGAAAAGCAGTGCAGCTGTGACGTAAACATTTTATAATTGCTGATATAGGGAAAACGTGCATGGAAATTTTCTCGTATTTTTTTCAATTGTTTCACCTATCAATATCTTGAACGGGCAATTTTGACAAACACTTTAGTGGTTATTTCTAGAGGTTAAAGGGAATAAAAACTTGGATAATGCTATACAGTCTCTGCCTTTTTTTCTTCGTGTGTTACACCTTATACAGATTTTCCTGATTCATAGACAGACAAGTACTTTTAATAATATATCTAAGTAATGAAATAATCTTACATGAATATTAACCCGGACCAGGATATAAATTCCTACGAGCAATCAGAATAGTCTTGTTAAATCTATTTAATAGAAAATGAGATCCAAATTAGATACGATTTGGTATAGTCTACGATGAATTGGACAATACGAAAGGGCCATAGGGCACACATAAATTTCAGACAAAATTTAGATATCAATGTTGGCAATTAAAAAAAATAGAAAACAGAAACCTTATAATTCATGTCCATTAGGCGAAGATCCATAGGAATAAGGAATTAAGCATGAGTAATGGGGTAAGGGGTGTAGGTGTAGGGGAAATTTATCCCGTACAAGTGCCGGTTCACGAATCAAAATGAAAAAAAAAACGTTCATCTCCTATAGAAATGATCGATAATTATGAGTAACTGTGCGAGGTCAGTGCAGTCGTACACCGTTCTTTAGTAGTGATATCAGGAATAAATCTGATCTTATGTAGGACCACTAGAATCTTGACGAACAAGGAAAAGTCATGCATCCATGATAAAATAAGGAGCAAAATAAGATACTTTGTTGACGTGTTTTAAAATACCAATCGCTTCAATTACCATTATCATACTTCTTATCTGCTGACTGTCGGGCACGTCTAAAATGTGATAAAATTTCATCAATATTCCGTTCAAGTTCCCAGAGTTATCTTTCTTTTCATAGAAATGTCTTGAAATAGAAAAGTTCAAAATATGGATACAAACCTTTTTGACGTAACAAGTCCCGAATTTACATTCGATTTATTTCGCTTCGTTAGTTTGTTCAAATAAGTTAGTTTGCAGATTGCGTTAATGCCGAGTACAATGCAAAACACACGAGTGATATGTGATTAACTAATTTAAGTAATTCAGTCGATACTAATCTTATTATTTAAAGCTACATTAGCTGTCATTTTCGTAATTTTTTGTTTCTATTGAAGTATGCCTTAATTTGAATTATACTACTAAATTGTACTTTTCCTGTATAATTTCATTTGATATCCACAAATAAAATGCATTCAATACATGAAATAGGTGCCGAAACATATACTGTCTTGCAAGACAAAAAGTCGACTTAGATAAATTCGTATGCTTATAACTTCTGGTGACCTTAATTTAAGAAAGTGCTGTAAAGGCGATTTTTTAAAAAATAAATCTGATTGCAAAGCGAAAATGGTTAATCAACAGCAAGGAAGACAGACGGATTCCAGCCGTAAAAGAAAACTAGAATTGCCATTGCGAGCAATAGCGGATGTCGCCCCGGCAACCATTGAAGTTCCCAATTTTTAATATTTTATTGTTATGCCTATTCAACTCCTTTGACAGACCTATTTTAAAATTCGTAGGTTGTTGAGATAATGCAATGTCCTAGATTGTAACCTAAGGCAGCCATTTTGAAAATGACGACTTTTCGTCAGAATTTTAGCTTGAATTACTGGGTCTGACTGATACGTTTGTTTGTTTGTTTGTTGGGGTTTAACGTCCGAGCAGCAATATTTCAGCTATATTCAGACGATGAACATGAAATGGATGATTAAATGAACATGAAATAAAAAAAAAGGATGGGACACAAGGATAATAGGGTCGACAAATTTTGATTGCCACTGGAAAAAGGGGGGATGGGTAAGGTCGGGCAATTTGCCTCCTGTGGCGGAGCGCAAAGGTTCCTACTCCTATCGAATACCACAGCAGGGTTCTTTTACGTGCGAGGAACGTAGCATCTTTCCCAACACGGTGCACCACTATGGTTTGCGGTCAGGTTTTCCGTATTATAGCCTGACAACCCCAGCATGTAACACGCCAGGGGTACCCCATTCCACCACCTGGGGCACACATCCCAGTTGCTCCTAGCCCCCGGCTAGGTTTCTGAGCACTATTTAGTCGCCTTTTACGACAAGCTTAGCGCTGCTGCAGGCCTATTCTTTTAACACCCGGACCTGCACGGGGCCTGACTGATACGCATAATATTACTAAGTTTCATGAAATTTGTTCAATGAATAGAAAACTTATGGCCATGTGAAAAAGGTGAATTTTGAGATTCATGAAATTTTCAGTTTTTCGTTGCCATGGCAACAGACAACATATCGATTCACTTTTTTTGCTTTAATTAATTAGGCTCTTTATACTGTATCACCTTATTAGTGATGCATGTCACGACGAATCAATATTATACAACGTCTCAGAATGTGACGACTATATATATACAAGTCTAAAGGATTGTACAACGATGCCGATTAAGATGTTAACACACTATAATAAAGTATATAATGGGCAAATTTTTCAGTCAACAAATGACCTTCAACAGTGCCTTAAATAAACAGAGTGTGTATGAGTGAAAGTAAATGGTCTGTGAACACAACTCACTACCTGATCAGGTGAATACCTGAGACGTATAAAATAATTTTTACCGACAGTAACAAAGATCTTGAACATTGTGCAATAGACACACTTTGTGTGTTGATCTTCAATACTGAACTATAAAAATAAAAAATATTTACAAATACTGTTATAAGAAACTATACAAAATAGGAAGAAAATGTTTTTTGTTAAATCCGTGTGGGTGTAAAACACGGAGTTCTTTTATCCAAAATGCCTCCCGCTTCACTCTCTGTAGATCGCTCCAGATCGTGTTTTGTTCCACGATGAAGATTTTCATTTTGTTGAAATCATCGAGGCAGTGGTTAGGTAATCTAAAGTGTTGACTCACTGGGAGTAAATGCTTTTTTGTTAGGTCGCTCCTATGTTCGTTCAAGCGCTTGTGAAAAGGCTGTTTAGATTCACCAACATATTGAAGGCCACAAATGGGACAGTGGAGCAAATATATTACATTAGCACTCTTGCAGTGCACGTTGCAAAATATTTTGTA
This sequence comes from Perna viridis, assembly GCA_037379345.1. Classification (NCBI taxonomy): domain Eukaryota; kingdom Metazoa; phylum Mollusca; class Bivalvia; order Mytilida; family Mytilidae; genus Perna; species Perna viridis. The sequence goes on from CM074515.1 coordinate 27,516,536, forward strand.
GCGTTTCCCCGTGACTTTGCTGGTGAATGATGACGAGTGGTGCATTTGGTTGCAACATTTACACCTTTTGTCACCACAGGAGCGACTCTCGCCTGGAGTCAAGTTGGGCTTAGATATTTCAGTCCTCACAAGTAGACTACGCAAACTGTCTGGCTGTCTGAAAGCAATCATAGGTGGTTCGGGAAAGACTTTGGATAATGTTGAGTTTCTCTCGACAGAGGCCCAGTGCTCACGAATGGTGTTGTGGCTGTTAGAATACAAGGGGTTCTTTTACATTTTTTCTTTGCCTTGTATTTTAGCAGACTACTTCTTGAGATATTGTGAATTTTTAGAACTCTTCTTTGATGGTCTTGTATCTAAATCCCCTTCTTCTTAAATTGTTCTTCAGTTGACCTAGACGTTTCTTTAAGGATTCGTCATTTGAACAAAAGCGTCTTAGCCTAAGAGCTTGACTGAATGGTATACTCTTAGTCAGGTGAGATGGATGACAGCTCTTAGGCATAGCTCTCCCCCCGATAAGGTGCTGGAGGTATCGAGGAACAATTGTTTGTTTGTTGGGGTTTAACGTCCGAGCAGCAATATTTCAGCTATATTCAGACAATGAACATGAAATAAAAAAAAAGGATGGGACACAAGGATAATAGGGTCGACAAATTTTGATTGCCACTGGAAAAAGGGGGGATGGGTAAGGTCGGGCAATTTGCCTCCTGTGGCGGAGCGCAAAGGTTCCTACTCCTATCGAATACCACAGCAGGGTTCTTTTACGTGCGAGGAACGTAGCATCTTTCCCAACACGGTGCACCACTATGGTTTGCGGTCAGGTTTTCCATATTATAGCCTGACAACCCAAGCATGTAACACGCCAGGGGTACCCCATTCAACCACCTGAGGCACACATCCCAGTTGCTCTGGGCAGAGCGCCTAGCCCCCGGCTAGGGTTCCGAGCACTATTTAGTCGCCTTATTCGACAAGCTTAGTGCTGCTGCAGGCCTATTCTTTTAACACCCGGACCTGCACGGGGCGATTGCGTGGATATGAAGTGGACACATGACGAAGAAGAACTAAACAATTTTATCGCTCGTGCCAACAATCAACATCTTTCAATTAAGTTCACTCACGAAACATCTGCTACTAGCATCTCGTCCCGTGCAGGTCCGGGTGTTAAAAGAAAGATGCCACGTTCCTCGCACGTTAAAGAACCCAGCTGTGATATTCGGCAGGAGTAGGAACCTTTGCGCTCCGCCACAGGAGGCTAAATTGCCCGACCTTACCCACCCCCATTTTTCCAGTGGCAATCAAAATTTGTCGACCCTATTATCCTTGTGACCCATCCTTTTTTTCATTTCATGTTCATTTTATCATCCATTTCATGTTCATTGTCTGAATATAGCTGAAATAACAATCGTTCCTCGATACCTCCAGCACCTTATCGGGGGGAGAGCTCTCCACGGACCTATACTCAAAACCAACTGACACACATCAATATCTTATGCCTTAGAGCTGTCATCCATCTCACCTGACTAAGAGTATACTATTCAGTCAAGCGCTTAGGCTAAGACGCATTTGTTCAAATGACGAATCCTTAAAGAAACGTCTAGGTCAATTGAAGAACAATTTAAGAAGAAGGAGATATAGATACAAGACCATCAAAGAAGGGTTCCAAAAAATTCACAATATCTCAAGAAGTAGTCTGCTACAATACAAGGCAAAGAAAAAATGTAAAAGAACCCCTTGTGTTCTAACATACCACCCCTGCCTTAAATACAGCCACAACACCATTCGTGAGCACTGGGCTTCTGTCAAGAGAAACTCAACATTATCCAAAGTCTTTCCCGAACCACCTATGATTGCTTTCAGACAGCCAGACAGATTGCGTAGTCTACTTGTGAGGGCTGAAATATCTAAGCCCAACTTGACTCCAGGCGAGAGTCGCTCCTGTGGTGACAAAAAGTGTAAATGTTGCAACCAAATGCACCACTCGTCATCATTCACCAGCAAAGTCACGGGGAAACGCTACAAAATATTTTGCAACGTGCACTGCAAGAGTGCTAATGTAATATATTTGCTCCACTGTCCCATTTGTAGCCTTCAATATGTTGGTGAATCTAAACAGCCTTTTCACAAGCGCTTGAACGGACACAGGAGCGACCTAACAAAAAAGCCTTTACTCCCAGTGAGTCAGCACTTTAGATTACCTAACCACTGCCTCGATGATTTCAACAAAATGAAAATCTTCATCGTGGAACAAAACACGATCTGGAGCGATCTACAGAGAGTGAAGCGGGAGGCATTTTGGATAAAAGAACTCCGTGTTTTACACCCATACGGATTTAACAAAAAACATTAAGTTCTTCCTATTTTGTATAGTTTCTTATAACAGTATTTGTAAATATTTTTTTATTTTTATAGTTCAGTATTCAAGATCAACACACAAAGTGTGTCTATTGCACAATGTTCAAGATCTTTGTTACTGTCGGTAAATTTTTTTTATACGTCTCAGGTATTCACCTGATTAGGTAGTGAGTTGTGTTCACAGACCATTTACTTTCATTCATACACACTTTATTTAAGGCACTGTTGAAGGTCATTTGTTGACTGAAAAATTTGCCCATTATATACTTTATTATAGTTTGTTAACATCTTTATCGGTATCGTTGTACAATCCTTTAGACTTATATAATTATTTTTGTTTGTGCTGCATCGTCATGACTCGACGATCCGATACCCATTAAGTCTACTGGTTGGCAGATTTATATATATATATACCAAATAAAGAACCCTGCTGTGGTATTCGATAGGAGTAGGAACCTTTGCGCTCCGCCACTGGAGGCTAAATTGCCCGACCTTACCCATCCCCCATTTTTCCAGTGGCAATCAAAATTTGTCGACCCTATTATCCTTGTGACCCATCCTTTCTTTTTTTCATTTCATGTTCATTTTATCATCCATTTCATGTTCATTGTCTGAATATAGCTGAAATATTGCTGCTCGGACGTTAAACCCAAACAAACAAACAAACAAACCAAATAAAAGGCTAGAGATTTTCATCTAGATATGATCAAAATATGAGATCCATGCCATCTTTTTTCTCCATATTTTGTACATTACAACCAATCTTTGGAGGTCAAGAATTCAACTCCTCTCTAAGACCTTTGATGAATGCTTGTTATTACCTATTACATTATATATATATATCCTATATACAAATATACAAACAATAATTTAACTGATTTCTTTTTTCGTGCATGTATTCAAATCCTGCAAACTGCAAAAAATATTATTTTTTGTATTGTAACGCCACTGCTTTTAACGTAAGTAATAACATTTTCCTATATAGTCGATCTGTATTCAAAGTCTGAACATACGTCAATAATACAAATGTGGCTGTTAAATTGAATGTATGCGCATTGCAAGGTACATCGAACTATAACATAAATAGCAGTGATTTTCCAAATTCTCAGTTTATTAATTACTATTAAAATGAATAGGTAACGAAATGATATGTTAACTTACATACACACGTTCAAATCTTTCACAGTGTCTATTAATTTTACCATGTTTTGTGCAATTAACTGTTTTATGCATGAGAAAGATATCAATAAAGGTTTTTATTCTTTGTACCACATGAATACATGAAAGGAAGTCGAACAGATAATACAGAGACATTCTTGGTCTAAACAATCGTAAACTAAAATAACCAGAGGGGATTTTAGACAGGAAGCAATCAAAGTGAAAAATTCTAAAACTTGAAGGGGATGTTTCTCTAGATGGCTATGACCTACCAACACCATCAAAACGGAAGTCTGCAAATTAACTAGCTTGTGGAGCATATGAGGCAGTGGAAGAAGGGGTTGAAAGAGATAACAAGTTAGAAGAAAAAAAAAAGAAATATATGGACAAATTTTTATCAAGTACAGAACTTTTTTATGTGCGTCTTATTTTCTAAGTTGACGAATGCACGGAAACGATTGTCACAGTACAGACAGAAATATGCATGATGTGGTCAAAATATAACAACCCAAACTCTAGCACTACACTAAATAGTACAAAGTTGCGGGGTTTATTGTATTTGATCTATTCGTCCCAACTTGCCGTCACCGGGATAGCACCTCCATTTTGCATGCAATGGTAGGGCTCAAACTTCGTTTAATGAATGGAATGGATGAAATCTTAAATGAATTTATTCTTTTATTCTTGTTCAGAAATGTTTTTACGGGGAACAGCTTTTTCAGAAAAGAGATGGATATTTAATAAGACTATTTAGACGTGGATAGTGCCTCCATTCCTAATGGCTTTCTTACAAACCTTGCGAATGGTTTGCAGTGGTAAGGGTTGGGATTTTATAAGCAATTGGTCAAGTTGTAAATGCACCTTAATTGGGAAAGGGTGGGGAGGTTTAAGTAAAAAGAAGAATTATTTAGACGACTTGTTTTCTGAATGTTGCCTCTTTCTTAATGGATTCCATTCAAACCATGCTGAATATCTAATGTAAAAAAAATCTTGTAGTTATTCATAAAGGTAATAACAAAACAGCATACATTGATTTGAGGGGAGGGGTGAAATTTTGTTGAGTAAGAATGTTACGTTCGTATGTTAATTATCCGATTATCTCTATTAGCCCTTTGTTTGTTCATTTGGGTAACGTACGATCTGTTTCTTTATTTTTGTTTTAGCAAGATATTCAGACCTTTCTGAGAGGATTTTTAGGTGTGTTTAATTGTGCAACATTTTTCCACAAAGTCCTGATTTAAAAGGGGAGGGTTTATGATCACATCAAAGTATTTTAAAGTGCATTGTTTTTTGCACTTGTCCTAAATCAGGAATTTCTGCCATCTGTTTGTGATATATAAGCACCACATGGTGGTGACAAAGGGACGTAACCTTCTAAAACTGATAGTTTACGATAAGGAATAAAAAAACATCCCTTTTATCGTAAATTTTAGTATTAAGTTTACCATTATCGATATGAATACAAAGATCAAAGAACGGACATTCTATTTTATCAATATTTGCTTTATTCAAAGACAGTTCTACAAGATATATAGTATTAATATTGAAGTCATCGTTGTTAAGAGTCTAAATACCGTTCAAATATCTAAAGGTGGTATTAAATCCTTGAACCAAATGTTGTTTGGAAGGGTTTTTGTTAACGCTAGCCGTAAAACGTGATTCATAACAGTACAGAAAGAGGTTCGTATTATGCGGTGCATAATTTGTCCCCATGGAAGTTCCAATAACTTGACGATAAACGGTCTCGTCAAAGCATACGATAACGTGGAATTATATGAATTTGAGTGCTTTAAGAATTTTAATGAAGTCAAACTGATGTAGTTTGTATATACTCGTTTCTAAAAAAATATCTAGAAGAATTTGAGCAAGCATATTCTCATCATGATTTATTAAATGATCATTGATAAGATATTTTTGTTTATAATATTATGTGGAAGTGTAGTGTATAAAGTTGTAAAATCAAAACATGGGAACTTTATATTTTCAAGCACTTCATCCGGGTTTTTAACACTAAAAAATATCAAACTCCACTAGTTCCATAAGCTTTGTTACAATAATTTATAACTTTATGGTATTGAGTCCACTAGTAACTAAAATAGAAAATCTAGTTGTAGAGCAATGTCTTAAAGAGGAAATGAGTCTCTATTTATAAAGTGATTTGTAAAATAAGAGAAGCCAGTAAACAGTATGAACAGTTACTTCTTTGCTACCAGGCTCAGCTTGTCAAAAGGTAGCGAAGAGTTTGTGTTTGTTCACAATTTCACTTTCTGAAACTTTAGTCAGTTGGAACGTTCGTGAATTCGTAATTTCTTTTTATACAATTTCAATATAAAATTCACAACAAAGAACAATAGTATTATTTGCAACTTTATCAGCAGGAAAAAAAAGCAATTTCCTTGCTGAATTCTTTCAATAAGTGTATTCGGGAAAGACGATTTTGATGTTGTTTATTGTGAGTAAAGGGTTTCTTGAAATGCTTTATTCGTAGATCAACCGTTTTCATAATTGTTTTGAAGAAAGAATCTAATACTTTCTCAAGCTTTATCCATTTATACAATACGAATGAAGTGAGTCGTGAATGATGTAACGATAGTGGCTGTAGGGTGATACTTAGGTCCTTTTGTAGAAATATTTTCAAAGCTCGGTCTCTAACGACATTCAGATAACCTGTAAGAACATGGGAACTGGGACCATAAATATATTTGGAGTTCAATTTCAAAATATTGATATATATAAATTCTTTAGATGTTCACATCGTTGAATAATTCACTATAACCAATGACATATTCACGGTTTAGTTTGTGCAAATATAGCAAATAGAAGGGAGTTTAGTAATATCAAATTAAGCGCCCCGTGCAGGTCCGGGTGTTAAAAGAATAGGCCTGCAGCAGCGCTAAGCTTGTCGTATAAGGCGACTAAATAGTGCTCAGAAACCTAGCCGGGGGCTAGGCGCTCTGCCCACAGAGCAACTGGGATGTGTGCTCCAGGTGGTGGAATGGGGTACCCCTGGCGTGTTACATGCTGGGATTGTCAGGCTATAATACGGAAAACCTGACCGCTAACCATAGTGGTGCATCGTGTTGGGAAAGATGCCACGTTCCTCGCACATTAAAGAACCCTGCTGTGGTATTCGATAGTAGGAACCTTTGCGCTCCGCCACAGGAGGCTAAATTGCCCGACCTTACCCATTCCCCTTTTTCCAGTGGCAATCAAAATTTGTCGACCCTATTATCCTTGTGACCCATCCTTTTGTTTTCCATTTCATGTTCATTTTATCATCCATTTCATGTTCATTGTCTGAATATAGCTGAAATATTGCTGCTCGGACGTTAAACCCCAACAAACAAACAAACAATCAAATTAAGCATGGATTGTTTCCTTAACTGTATGATCATTTAATATACCAGCAATGTTGATGAAATCAAAGCCTTTATGAATATATTTAATTTTTAGAAAATGCGTTTTGTGATTTTCTGGACAATCATTTTTTTTAAGTTTGGAATAACAGTAGGCAAATATAACTCGAGCTGTTTCATTTTTTGGACTGCTGAACGAAATTTTGTTACAATCCTCTAGAGTAGTAGTGTGTAATCTAGTGACTGGTATTGCATTTAGTTTGATAAAGAGTTGATGGAGTTCATTGTTTTTAGAAATTATGATGAGTTTTAAAAACCGCAGTATTGTTATTTCAGTGTTTTCGTTTGTTGCGATTTTCTCTGCGTTCATGAGACCTCTTGTTACGCATTGGTTTAGAAACTATATCGACAAGGTTGATCGAATTGAATCTGTTCTTGAGATATTACCAATTGCCAGGACTAAAAGGGTAAACTGTTTGTAACATCCATATCAATTATATATAAACAATCTACGGGAATGGCCGAACTTGGAATGAGTTTCTCCTGACGGTTTATTGACTAATTCCAAAGGTTAAACAGTTGAATATTTAGCGCACTACTAAGTCTGAATAGGATACATTTTGTTCTAACTTGTGCTAACCCTGTCTTAACTTCTCTAATATGTCTGAAAAATACTTGGATTGTCTCGACTGAGTCTCATCATGTCCAATAAAGTCTCAAAAAAGTCTGTGTCTCCACTTGTTTTGACTGTGTCTCGACTTGTCTTATCTTGTCTAGAAGAGTCTTGAACATTCTTACCAGTCTTGAGAAGTCTTACAGAAGTCTCGACCAGTCTCAAATGAATTTCAAACTGTCTCGATAACATATATTTAACAATTTAGGACTGAAAGCAGTCCTAATGTAAGAATTCAAAGATAAAATCACTGTACCTCTTTGGGAACAGGGACCAGGTGCACCGGTAGGGTAAGCGTCCTCTGCTTTTCTAGAGACACCCGCCGAGTTGCTCATAAAAAGTCAGGTCCGGGGTAGACAAACGAGGAAAGGAAAACTATGACCCGTTGAATAAATCAGTTTTCATGGTGCAGATGGATACACCATAACGATCCACGAGTTCATGATGACGACCATAAAACCTCTGTAGTGATGACTTCAATCTTGTAGCAACATAACCCTGTTCCAGGAGCCTATTTGTTAGAGTTCTAGTGCGATACAAAAAGACTGCGTAGTTTCGGCAAGCTCTGGCATACCGTATAAGTTGTGATATGAAGACTCCATGGAAAACATCAAATTGATTATAGGAAAGTTTAATGTAAGAATTTGAAAGAAAGTCAAATAAAAACAGTTTAATTGAATGGTTCGATTTTTCACCGCTGCCTGTGAAATAACTAAATTCAGAAAAAAAATATATTAAATAAAATTTACTCTGCCTAATTTATATCAATACATGCATACAAACATTTTTAGTAGATAACAGGTTTTACACACTCTTAGATTTAAACAGCAATATTGTGCTTAGAAATTGAATCAGTAACAATGAAAAATGTAAAATTTTGGGCGAAACTGTACAAATTATAGCTTGAAAACCCGTTCGTGGTAACCTCTGAAGCCCGTCTTTTTTAAACACTCCTGTTCAGCCCCGAAGTTAGTTTAAAAATGGATCTGTGTCGAATCGCTTTTCGGTGCATCTTAACACCGCTCAGGAGTGCTGGATACACACAGGACCAGATAAAAATTGTAGGTAACTGTATGTGACGTTCATCTTTGTACTAGAGAAAATTGTATACAAGTATTTACGCTATTCAGACAATATACAATATACCGTGCAACCGGCCCGGCAGGTGGCATTTATTACGATCCGCGAAATCACAATTAACCTACATGTACTTGAATCACATAAGCAATAAACATGGTACTGTATACAATGATAATGTTGTATCATTATTATACAGATCTATGTTGATATATAATGTTCGTGTGATAAATTAATTACAAAAAACATAATAATAATAAAAAAAAAATTTTCGAATTCTTCTTTTTCTTCCTTTATTTGTGTTTATTGATGTTGTGTATGCGGTTTTTTTTATGAAATAATAAATAGTTTATAAATGGATGTATATTGAGAAGAAAATGGGTTAAAAATCATGCATGTCAATAATAATATTATCTTATGTACATCTATGTATAGATGTACTTGAGCCATAGAAATTAATTGCAAATTTATTTAAACAGATTATTATACTATTTTAATTTCTCTTCTTACATTTGCTTTTTTTCGAATATATTGCATGCGAGAATGTAGTTCAAGCAACTGGCAAATGCTACATGAGTAGGTTACCATCCAGAATAATCATATGTTGCTAGTTAACAAATACTTGCAACGTTAGAAGAAAAACCTAAATATGTTTTAAGCATTTTAAAAAGAATCGAAGATATAAGAGATGCGAGATCCATCCCCTATATAGCATAGGGAAGGAAAATAGTATGGATTGACGGAAGTATGGACTGACGGAATTACGAACACCCTACTTCTTCACTTATCCTCACTTTGCAAGTTTAGGTACAAAAACGATATCCAAATGCCTGACCATTTAATGATATAGTTGATCGTCCCTTGGCAGAAAGGACGAGAACGACTTTACCAATCGAACAGGCCCTGCTTTAAACTAGTACTGTACAGCCAAAATAAAAGAAGTTCACAGTCTCGCTTGCACCGAAAACAATGTGTCTGGCTATCTTTTTTTTTTGTTAGATGTATTATGTATAAGTATTACGAGATATGTATTCAGAATCTGTAGAGGATGTTCCGCGTTAATGTTCTAGATGCATAAGTTCGCATGCTAATGCAAAAAATATGATGATAAATAGTCTAGTCGACGCTAATAAGCCTCTGTGGTTACATGTACATGTTTGACATCATGTACAAAACGTTCATGAACTATCTCACTTTTTATATAGTAAAAAGCAGACAAGTGGCAGCAAATTTGTATAAGTTACATGTTTAACAATACAAATGTTATAAAAAAAACATACAATTATTGACTCCTTTCAGTTTGGCTATGCATTATGAAATCGAATGTTTGAATTTGTTAACAACAAAACACAATCATCATAATCATCTGAGATGTAAGCGGGTTGTTTCTATGGTTTGTAAGCTATTCTTTATTATCAATTTAGATCGAAGATCAGAATTAATATAGCAGTCGCCAGAGATTTAGATTTGTAAAGCCTGATAGCATCAGCAGTTATCGTACACTACCGCAGGAAAATAGTCCCATTGATATACCCCACTAAAGTTCAAATGCAGATAGTTAGGTCCAATTTATAGGTATTTCTAATACATAAAATTTGATTCTATGTTATTTACGCCAATAAACAAACCCAATAAATAACTTTGTCTGCGAACTAAATATGATGATTACTTTGGTTTGTATTACCACGATCCAATTAAAAATAGTTGACCTCTATCCTCTTACATGTATCAATACATATTTAATTCAATGCATTTACCCGAATAAACCAGTCGTTCAGTGTCGATATATTCAAGTTGCCTATTTGTTTTAGAAGCATAAAAATCACATTATGTTAACCCTGTGAGATTATAAATAGTTATCAATCATATAATTGAAACATAAAGAGCAATGCTGAGCTGAGTACTAAGAGCTTCAGGTATTTCATGCAGGCTCTGGCGGATAAAAGGGGCAGTGGTTACGATGAAAAAACTCGTATAAGGAAAGGGGTTTCAGTCTATTATTTTCCACTTATCTTTTGTACCTTTCTTACAAAAAGGTAGCATAACCCCCGAAACCATCCTGACGTATTTTTATTACGATTACCACCTCGTGACATTAGAAGCCCTGATCTGACAGGTGAAAATAAAACTGCATAGACGATGCTATAGAAATTTCGATTGTGCATTTCTCCGGCATTGTGTCGTTTGTTTGGTCTGGTGTTATTGTTTTTTGCAATAATTATTCTATCTGGCTATTTTAGTCATGTGTATGTTATTATAATACAGCTGTAGTTGATCCAGGGCCATAAAGGTGCATGGCAAATATTTCTTGCACCAGACACATTAGTGAAAATATATTCTAAAACTTTATCGTTAATGTTAAAGTATGTGATTCTGGAACTATAGTCGGCGTCACATAAATAACATACTGTTAAAATTTGAATAAAAATATTTTCTACGACTTTATTGACACCTACCGTCGTTTAAATTGTCTTAAATGACTTGCTCAATCGTTTAGCCAAACGGCTTCTCCCTAAACATTGAATCGTTAAATTCCGGTCAGATTTTAATTCTAGGTGCCAATATTTACATTGTAAAAAGTCGGCCATGTTTACAGTGATCGGGTTGCTAGGAGATGTTGTTTACGTTTAAATGGTTTGTCCAAAAACCGAAGAACCCAGAATGCACTTCGGCGTTATTTCGGATATCTCGGATTTATTTTACGCGAACAACGTACAATACCGAGAAGTTGATCAAGCAGACGATTGTCACCGGAGTTCGACGGGAACTTACGAACTTCGTTTGTAAACAAATCGTCCCGTAAAAACCAACATGGCGGATATTAGTATGGGATTTTCCCGTAAGGATTTGTTACGCATGATTTAAGCTAATAAGCGACTTGTTTTTGAGAAGCTGTTTGACTAAACGAATGAGCACGTCATTTAAGACAATTTAAACGACGGTTGGTGTCAATAAAGTCGTAGAAAATATTTTTATTCAAATTTTAACAGTATGTTATTTATGTGACGCCGAGTATAGATTCCCAGCGCTTTTACGTGACACACAGACGTCTATGAAATAACTTGTAGGACTTGAGCTATAAAGCTTATCAACTGAAAAATGTAGCTAGTTTAGAGGAATATGTATTTAAGGGTTTGATTTATTTCAATGATTGTTGCTTAATTTAACAGACAGTTTTGATCTGGAAGTCGATGAATTGAATTTTTGTCACCTTTCCTCCTTGAATAACTTCCGCGTTGTTTGGTTTTCATAAAAAAGACACAACACAATATATGAATTGAAAAAGGCATTTTTTTTTATCAAAATAACGAAATCTAAGTATCAAAAGGACATCAGCAAAACACAACTATATATATGCAGCGATTTACAATAAGTCTAGAATAACCTGATTTGTAAAAATACTGAAAGTACATAACTAACCCATGAACAATATCTGAGCTGAAAATCAGAGGTGATGGGCAGATAAATTGAATATCGACCGAAAAATGTAAAAACTGTGAATGGCCAACTAGTAGTTTGTAGTTCAAATATGCACTATGTCGGGGAGTTTTGTGTTTATTCATCTAGGTGTTCCATGGAAACCGATATCGAACTTGAATATTACGGAAACTGGCGCACTACTACGATGCATCAAAGAATTTTGGTGTGTGTGTGGTTTTTAAATGTTTTTCGTATCAGAATGGGGAAATTAAAATTAAAACAATTTTCAATAGTTCAATATTAAGCATTTATAACAATACGTCTGTGTCACGTATGAATTCGATCCCCGTACTATCCATTTTTCCCATATTTTTTTTGAAATTTGACGATTATTTTAGGCGTAAAAATTCAAATGATCGATATAAATTGATTCAGTACATGAGTACTTTGATTTTTAGACGGTAGCTTCGGTGTAATACTTAGATCGCTCCCGATTTTATTTTAAACGAGTGTCTATTGGTGTCAGAGAGGAGCCAGTAAAGCGGGGGTATAGAGATGAAAAATGTCTTTTCCTACAATTGTATAGTTAATGACCTGTATCAAATTAAAAGGGACTTTGTGTATGTACATATGCATGTGCCTGTATAATGAATTGTCAATGTATGCATTTGTATTACTGTTTATAATATTCACATATGTTTTATCGCTAAATTTAAAGCGATCATTTCATGGATAGTTCAATATTATAAAAACTTTAATCAGGGGCTTTATTATCTCATAATTTGTTAAGTTTTCAGAATTTAACATAAAAAAAACATGTATTTAGACACATGGTAGTTAGCTGACAATTGATATGCGACACGTACGCGTGTATACTGCGTCTTTAGTGACATTACACAGATACTGAGTGGAATCATTTAATATGTAATATACTAGCGGTATACTTGTACATGTATATATAGTTCATTTTTGTGTCAAAGTAATGTTATAAAATCTAGTACTGATCAAGTGAACCGAAGACGAGAAGTATGAATAAAATTTAAACCTTATATACATGTAGTTACGCTTGTAACAAAGAATTAAAAAAAATGATAAAATTCCGATCGATCTGAATGGAGATTTAAGGCTCTTCCCTTACTCCACTTTTACATGTATAAAATTTACGTGAATTTTTCTATTCAAAGATTAGACAAGTTAGCCCCTAGACCCCTCGCCGTAGGTTGCTTCCACTTCTAAAAAAGCCTGGCTACGCCCCTGACAACTCAACTATAAACATAGCAATTATCTTAACGTTTAATTAATTTCATTGTGTGATGTTTGGTATGGAGGCTTATTTCCTATACATCACATGTATCGTATATGTATAATTCACACGCACAATTAATTTGCGCGCTGGCGGTCCGTCTAAACACCGCAAAGACAGGTCTTAGTGCACTAAGACCATAAAAGTTGCACTAAGACCAATAAGACGTCATATTTCTGGAGTAAAAGTACTACCATTAGAATGGTAATTTAAAATTACATAAAATAAATTTAGAAAGGCTTTACTTAACTGTGTTTGTAAAACATTTTCTGTGCATTTTATTTTTAACTTCAAATAGTAACGAAATCATCAAGGAGCTAAATATATTTATAGATATTGTATCATTATGTATATATTCCTGAAACCATGTACAAAAATTGAACACAATTATCGTTTTAAATAAGATTATCACTATAAACAAAATCACCAGAGTCAAGCTTGATTGGTTTTTACTGTACGCATCATTGACTTTAATTTACGATAAATGGACATCAAAGAGACCCGGTCACGATCAGTCAATTGCGTGATTGCTGGCTCGTGCCGGGGAAATTGCACAAAAGACTAAATAGTGAATGATTCAATGACTATTATTATATTATTTTTTTAAATTATCTTTCCAATGATAGTACTTTTACTTCGGTAAAATGTCATCTTACAGGTCTTAGTGCTTCTTGTGTGGTCTTACTGCACTAAGGCCGGCCTTTGCGGTGTTTAGACGTACCCGCGCGCTAGGGTTTGAAATATGCAGCTGATAGATCATGCACTAAGTAATGCCATTTATAATCAAAGTACTATCTGTTTTCGATAAGTTACATGGGCTATGCATATAAAGGATTTGTTTTTTTATCGAGTGAAAAATAAAGCGGAATTAGCGAGAAAACAACAATGCAATCATTGGAATAAATATAAAAATAGAACTTCATGTATTTCAGTGATAAACTCACCTCAACGGTGCAACCAAATTTGAGATCATTATTTAAAATATGTTTACATGTAATATTAGACTAGGAGCTTGAAACTGATATTTTTATATTTAATAATTCTTTTAAAAAAATGACGGTTTATGTTGATTGAAGCACAACCCTGTTGTCGGATATTTATTTTAGTTAATCGGATTCACTGGGATAAATTCACGATGATACATTTGTATGTATACCTATAACGCACATTTTTCCTTTGGACTGATTTGCAAATACATTATGTATCGGACTACATTTGTAGGTAATTTGTAGGGACGCTTTTCCCACAATTAAAGATAGCATGGACAGATTCTTTTATCTTTTCGCGGTTCGAGGATCTGTTGACAGAGGTGTGGGCTTGCAAGTAACAGACAGGTAAACACGTAGGACTTCTTATGGTGCAACATGATTATTTAATTATGAGACAAGTTGCAGTGTTTTTAAATCAGTAAAACAACCAGTTTTGATCTACCACAGTGGTTTAATGTAAATGTTGCATAACAAGAACAATAAACCTTGTACAAGATTTTTTTAAATATGTTTTGGGGAGGAAAAAAAATTACCACGCAAAGCCTCTCAAATAAAAGAGTTGAAAACAGGGAATTCTTCCCTATACCGACTGTCAAATATTACGATACCTCAAGATAGGGTTACCCCCTCCCCCATGTTTACGGTACTACCCCTCATATGGCTGTTTTTTTTCATTGTAAAACTTCTAAATACATGCATGCAATGTTGTTAAAAGGGAACTTCTGAAAATGAAGTACATTTTTATTTTCATTATTTCATAAGTTACAGGCCCAAGTAAAACGCAATATTTCAAGGTCCACAAATAATTTTGATACATCCCGGGTAGAAAAAATAAAAATATTATATGTTGTGAAATGGCACAAATAAAACGTTCAATTTACAATAACGAATAAGTGAACAATGCTACTTTTAAAAGGTAAAAAAGCAAGTACATAAAAAATATGAATTAAAGGTACAAAATTGACGAAATGACAATATGTCGTGAAATGTTAAAGTAAAGGTATATCTAATATTTAGATATCAGAATAAAAAGTATCATTATTCAGAAAAATATACTGCAAATACAATAAACATTCTCACTTTTAAGCAAATTAAGCCAATTTCCGAACATTCTAATGCTATAATGGGAGAAAAACTCATGTCGAGACTTATAAGGTTTTTGACACTGTTCGAGATTTGAATTAAATTGCTGAGGCAGTGGAGACTAAGTCGAGACTATTCGAGACTGGTAAAACTGTTTGAGACTGGTCGAGACAACTTAAGACTTTTGAAAACTTGGTCGAGACAGGTCAAGACTGTGTCAAGACAAGTCGAGACATGGTCGAGACTAGTTGAGACTAGTTTGGAAAAGGTGAGACCCGGTCAAGATAATTTAAGTATTTTTCAGAAAGAGTTAGCATAAGTTAGAACACAATGTACCCTATTCAGATTTATATAACGTAGTAGTGGCGTCATAATTGATTAAGCCTTTTATAAATGACACTTTTGAACATTTTTGGTCGGTTGAAACGATACAGATGGTTCTATGTACGTTTAGATAAATGTCGACTGGTTTCACCCATATACTGAATGCCATATCCCGTTTTTTTCATACAAGAAGTTCAAATGATTAGTCCAAACATTGTATGAGTTCAATAAAAAGAGTAATGTTTCTTTTGAAGATTGCAGTCGCTATTTTTGTACAGTACTTAATATATTTAATATCTTTAGATTTCAAGTAAAAATAATGCATTCGGAATTATCCGGACCCAGATTCTTTCATATGTCTTTCTGCGAAAAATTTTCATAAATCATTCTTACCTAAAATAGGTGGGAATCATTCTGAGCTAAAATATGGATGAGAAAAATTGTCACTGATTGTTTAAAACAGCAAGAAGGGCAACCCTGTCCATTTATAACCAGTCTAATGGAGGGGTAAGACATACCAGATCAATTATTCGTAAATATACAATTTTTAACATGCTTTTATAAAGTCATTCATTATTATTAATGGTTTAAGTATAGCTGTAACAGGATTGTATGGATATTGCCTGTACATGGTTATTTATAATTGTACCAATGAACATGTAAGAAAAAAGCATATCGTCATACAAAAATGTCCAACAAAACGCGTCCAAACACATATCGTTAGACCTGTAAAATATTAAAGGGAATATTATAACGTTTAGCAAACTTACTTTCAACATGTAACTATATATATTTCAGTAAAATTTGCAAAGATAATTAATGTATGCTTGTTGCCAATTAAAACAGTAATCAAGGGAAACAAGGTTATAGCGGTAATCAAAAGAATGTAATCCAGGGACAAAGACCAGACATGGAAAACAGACATACACGACAAAGAACACAAAGTAACCAAAATCATACATAAAAAGTAACAAAAGCAAATGAGCAACTCGGACTCCACTAAAAACCGGGAATATGGACCAGGTGCACCGGTAGGGTAAGCGGTCCTCTGCCTTTCTAGAAACACCCGCCGAGTTGCTCATAAAAAGTCAAGTCCGGGATAGAGTGTACAGTTGGATGTTTTTATATGTGTAATTTAACCAATGTACCAAAAGGGTACAGACCTGTAAATTATCAATACACTTAGCAAACTTTTTAAACACGTATGTAGTGTTCAGGAAAATTTGCAAAAGGTAATAAATTTGCTGTTTTCGGACATAACATGAGACACTCGACTGGTGTAACTATCACAGTGGAGCACACCAACCCTACCGATGGTGCACCTGGTCATTCCATGTCCAAAATTTGGCTGACTTTCTTTCATTGATTAAAAAATGTTTTTTCTATTCATTCCTGTATGTTTTATGACGTTTTTATGTCCTCAATGTTTCCTTGAAATTCGATTTCTGCGTTCACTTTTTTACCCCACAATTTCCTTGGATGGATAATTCAAATAAAGCCCATTTTCATTCAGTATGATAGTACATATTTCATGGGAGGTTATTTTACGTGTTATACATCAACATTTCATTATGCTCAAAAGATTCCTGTAATTCTGTAACTGTTTAATCGGTATCAACTATTACAATTCCTTTTAATCATAATAATAAAACTCGTAAAAACAGGACGTAAATTGAATGCGATAAATGATAAACAGTAACGTACGTATATAATAAAACTCTCAATATACACAATCGTCAATGATGCACAAACAATTTAATCGACTTTATACAGGTATATTGTACCTGGATTTCTGTAGTTACCTTGGGTATTGATCGATTTCATCACATTGGATATAGGTTGTAATAATACGGAATTCGTAAGTATGTTTATGTTTCATTTTAAAAACAAAAAGTGGTCAATCTATTTCTGTAATTTACCTTGTATATGAAGATGTTTATGAAAGTGTAACTACACAATACAGTTCACACAACTAACTGTCACGGTTCCATCGCTCTGATTGTTATTCGACTTCATTTTAAATTCCATTCTGGTAAATGGTGTTAAGGTTTAGGTGTTTGTCAGATATTTATTATATTACGCAGCTTTAAAATAAACATCAAATTTTATTCCTTTGTGTCAATCCACAATCTATGGGCGGTTGCTCACACACTTGATGTAGTAGTGTAAAAAAATGAGCTGAATAAACTCTATTATAAAGTTGAAATAAAAGTCATTTTAATACATATTGTTCATACCGCATAAATTTTAACTGAGCCTTTACTTCTTCTTTTTCTACGATAAAAAGAGCTTATCATAAAATTGGATCGCTTAAACCGTCATATTATTATTAAAGGGAGAAGCAAATTACAACTTTATATAAGATCACATTTGCATAAAAAGACCTTAAAAATATTTAGAAAAGGGAAATAATTTTTATTGCATCGTTATATAAGGTCCAATTATACAAATATTGTTCTGTAAAGTTTATATTTTTGCCTACTCCGTTATATTTCTATCCCATACGTTATAATAGCGCACCACTGATGTCTGTTTATTCGTCCGTTTACCAGTCCGTTCAAATAGCGATTGGATTAATGTATATTTTTACCTGGAATTATTTATCGACCAGAATCAAATAGAATACCGCAAACGCAAGATTGTATCATACATGTAGTTATGCACGTACGGAAAACGGCACATGGGGCATAGATCATGGAATAAACATGGTTCTTGTGACAAGGAAAACAGCTTAACGTAGACTGATTTTAAGTACTATACTATAATTACACCACGTTAAACTTAGGGAGAGGTTTCATAATACGATTGCATTGGTTTGATATACCGTAAAATCTGTCTAAACCGCATCCTTTATAATCCTTCTAAACCAGACAATGTTTAATTTATTTCAACTGATATGTAAAATATATTTAGAGGTGGCGGTCTGAATACTTGTTTTAACGAAACCATTTTTCAGTTCACAAGGGGCTCACTTTAGACATGTTTCCTTGTAAAACTTATAAACGTCTGGACATTCATACATGCATGCTGCTTGAATTTTAGAAAAAAGATACATTTAAAATGGCAACAACTATCAACTACGAGACATTACCTCCTTCAGGACCAAACACAGAGGCTAATACAGTTACAACACAAGGAGCACATCAGCAGTTAACTCAACCACTTCCTGTTAGTGTAGCATTGCAGGGTGGAATTCAACAGCCAGTAACGCTAGCTCCAGTTTTCACTCAGGGAACGCCTGTAAACATGAATACAACCCCAGTAATGACACAGGAGCCAAACCAAAATATAAATACAACCCCGATACTGGTAAATAATTTACAAGGAAGTAACCCACAAGAAACAGAGAGAACAACACATGAACAAGTGTTCCCCGTCAGAACATTTAAAATCTTTGGAGGCGTGCAGATAGGACTAGGTGTTTTATTGGCTATCATGAGTCTTATTGGCACCATTCTTGATGGAATTAATATGAATAAAACAAAGAATTGTTTTTATTGGGACATGTACTATTCCTCTTACGAACATCAGTATCACCTTTGCGCTTACAGTAACAATTATGACATCTTGTTTGCATTTGATATTACATGTCTGATTTTGTCTGGATGGGTAAGTTTACAATGTACAATTGTTAATGCATGCACATGCACAATATTCTGCATTTGATTTTTAAAATGTACTGAAAATAGCATGCAAAATAAATGTATCATATATCATATTAAACCGAGACTTCTATATCATTCCACCCGAGGGATTATATAGGTCAAGCACTAGTACGCATGTTAAGTAGAACTTCATATATTTTTAACTATTCTACAAGTATTTTCCGAGTACGGATGAGACATAGGGTAACTAATATAAGAATTAATCAATCACATTTAATGTATTTTTTAAGATCCCTACCAGCCTAATAGTATACTAATTTTTTTCAGAGGTGTAGTAGAATACACACACTCTTTTTGCCATAAGCACCTTAATTTATAAGTTGATTGTTTAATGTAATTGTAACGGATATCTGATTGGTAATTTGCAGTTGCGATATTACACGATCAATAATTGGGAATGCCGTCACAAACTTTAATGATTGGATTATTTATACCAGTATATAAACATTACACTACAATAATCAATTCATTAATAGGACATAAACGGTTGTTATTTAAAATACATTTTTATCGGAAACTACAATTTTACTGCCTTAAACTATGTATATCGACCACCTACTATTTATTCAAGGATAAAGACTAGACAAGGAAAATACACGCACATCAAAACCATAAAAAATGAATAAATAAATACAATAATAAAGAACATGATGAAACCAAATCAACACACATATGAAGTTAACGAAAGTTGTAACATTTCAGTTTATATTGACTGGATTTCTTCCTATGTGTATGTCGCGAAAACGACAAAGTAGTTGGAGAGTCCTGGTGAGTTATCCATTTACCTCGTTTACTGTTTTCTCTTCTTGTTTTAAATGTAAGTTTTAACTTACAATTTTCCATTTTTTAATATCGTTGCCAAAGTCCATTGCTTGTTTTGGTATTTAATAGATCTAGAATTATCACAGAAAAAAGAAAACATATTTTACAAGTTACAAAGTACACATAATACAAAAAATACTTATTTGTCAGCGGGAAAATCAAAACAACTTTTGAAGATATCTGACTACAATAAAAATTTCCTCTAACATGTCTTTGAGATTTGTTTATGAGGAACAGGTTCATATATATAAATCATGGATTTTTTTATGAGTTATTGGTGATATGTCAACCAGCTGGAATACAAGACACACCTGCGCTAAAAGTTCTAGCAATAAACTTTAAAATACGGACTAAAGAATGAATGGAAAATGACATATATTATTGTAAAGCGTGATAACCTGTGTCTTGCTACAGAAATTTTGTCATTTCAGAAAATAGCATTTATGGTATGCAGCATTGTTGGAGCCTCTGTTTTCGTACCGATTGTGTTTAGTCTTGGTGTGGTCGGATCAGTTATGGTAAGACTTCAATAATAGTCCAGTTACTGGACTGTACATATTTCACGCAAAAGAAAGTAATTATCCAATCCGAATGATTGCTTAACAAAAATAGTACAATGTAAGATTGTACTGAACAGTCAATGTTTTGTTTGAAGCTTCACGTGTTTCACTTAGTTATACATTGCGATTTCTTGAATTTCTAAATATTGTGTTCAAGCAATCAAACAAAATCCGTAGTTTACGTAGTACATATGCCATTGTCTTTGAATTAAGTTCACGTTTTATCCTTTTCTACATAGGGCGGCTTACAAGTTTGTTTGTTGTGGGATTTATATTCCTCTACTTCAATGGACTAACAAAGCATTCAAGCAAAAGAAGGAGAAAGAACTATGACTTTTCCAGTTACTAAATACTGTTCTTTATCATAGCTTCTCCATTGTTTTTCCGTCACATCTAAAACATTCACACGCGTACTCACTTCAATACTGACGTCGGAATGATTGGCAACTGACAATGATATGATAACTTCACCTTCTGATTTGAGCTAATGGTGGTCAGCGGTCCTTTTCACAAAAAATCGTAAGTGTAAAATTAGTCGTAAGTTATGACATCATAGTAAATAAAAGTATTGTGACGTCATAACTTACGACTAATTTTACTCTTACGATTTGTTGTGAAAAGGGCCACTGAATGCTATCTAAGTTGAGGAAACAAAATTAAAGGTTTTTATTTCATATTTGAAGAATCCTTTTTATCCCTTACTCACATCGACGAAACTTTCACATAAAATAAAGTTAAATGGTTATTCTTTTGTCACAATTTTGCAGAGAGATTTTACCCACAACGCAAGAAAAACAACGGTAGTGTCAGCTTCTACTGCAGTGTTGGCGTTCTTGGAAGTAATACTGGCCATAGTTTCGGCATCGTATTGTTGTTGTTGCACTAAGTGGGATACAGCTGTTCCTGCTCATCAGGTATGATTTAAAGTGACATGAACTATATGAAAATACATTTATTAGTTTTCGATTTGTGAAATTCGTTCATACAATCAAGTTCTACTTCGATTCAGATTGACAAATCTCTTAGTTTTTATGTATCAAAAGTAAAATGCGAATAATTCAACAGTTCTTTTTAACAAAATTTGCAAAATTTGATTGCCATCAATAGGATGAATAGTACATTTCCTTTTAAACTAAAAGACCAAAATACAGAAGAGAAGTTTATAGTTACCAATCTTTATACCTATTCTTTTTATAACAAACATGAATTTAGACCATTGTTCTTAAATCAACAAATGAAACACATTTAACAGTTATGTTTGTTTGTTGGGGTTTTACGTCCGGCTAGGTTTCTGAGCACTATTTAGTCGCCTTATACGACAAGCTTAGCGCTGCTGCAGGCCTATTCTTTTAACACCCGGACCTGCACGGGGACATTTAACAGTTATGAGCAAAATTGATTTTTAATGGATGGCAAAAAATGCATTTCAATTTTGTTTTTTTTTCAATTAAGAGTCTACATACATATTACAGGGTTTTGTTTATGTTGGTGGAAATAACCCTCACCTTATAATGATTCCTCAGTCACAGAGTTCAGGACCTCATTTGCAGACAGTTGTCATGGCTGACAGACAGCAGCAGTATTCAGTTATACAACAGCAACCACAAAACCCATCTAACGTAAACATGCCTCAAGCTGGTACAAATAATGCTACTATGAACCCCCCACCGTATAAAGAATAGAATCGACCATTCCTTTCTACTCATGTATACATAAGCATATATACAGCCATAACTTTAAAAAATTTAATTTGAAATTCCAGTAGGGAGCATCAAATCGTTATTCAATTGTGTTCAATGTACTGTAAACATAAAACAATGACGTCGTCTTGATTTTCGCTCTTTTCGCGGTAGACATAAATTCACAAAAAATTGCACCAGTGAAATTGATTTTAATATGATATGACGCTAATTGTTTTCTAAAAGCGCGAATCAATACACGCGTATGTTCACCAGACAGATTTCGCGAAAATTAGCATCCGCAATATCACGAATCTCTTTAACATTTATCCTGAAATGATATACACAAAACAACATTGTGGCTTTTTAATGCCATGAGTAAGAATTAATCCATTCTTCCATGTACATTAAATCATTTACTCTCGCACTGAAGAAAAAAAATAAGAAAGATCCGTGATGCTCTTATGAATTATGCAGCTAATGCTAATCTTGTCTTGTATACAAGTACATATAAAGTACTCTAAAAATTAAATCATAGCATATGGATAGTAAACATATAACTGGCAATGTTTATCGTCTGTTGTATTTCTTACATTAATACTACACGGGAGTGAATTAATATGTAATAACACTGTCAACAGATACATCTTGTGATATGCCAACCTATCGAATCGCCTCATCAACTGACTCAAGTGCTAGATTTTAACTGGACCGTAACATTAATCATGATTATCCATTGTCATCTGATAAAATAATTCTCATTTATTTAATACTTTTGGATAATATTTAAAACATATTTCAGATAACGAGCAACATTTTCTTTTATAAATCGCAAATTTTCAACAAAAGGAACAAATACTAAAATAGCATTTAGTTTTAGATAGTAAAATCATCAAGATTAATATAACGGCTCACCCTAGCAGACTCAGTTGATATTAAACGTGATGAAATATGATAAAAACAAAATGTCATTTATTCCTATAATAATGCTGTATCCTTGCCTAAACTAACTGAACTGATGATTAAAACTTTATTCCAGTTAGTTTTTTTACTTTATAATTATATATATGACTATTCCATAAGTAATCGAATGCTACACAGTGATGACATTGGTACATGTAAAATAAACATATTCCAAAACAAAACAGGAATAAAACAGGAAATGTAAGAAAATAAAGTAAAAACAGGAGACGATAGAAAAAAACCAAACAAAACTGGAATAAAAGCAGGAAACGATAGGAAAAAAACAAACAAAACTGGAATAAAAACAGGAAACGCTAGAAAACGAAGAAAACAGAATAAAACCGGAAAATTGGACTTCAAATGGTCTATACACCTATATAGATGGAACTGAAAAATTGGACTACAAATGGTAATGTGTACCTGTATAGCTAAAACAGGAAAATTGGAATACAATAGGGAATGTGCACCTGTAAAGACAATGTCTATTAACCCTTTTATTAAATAAATTCTGCTAGTTGATGATGCCATGACGTTTTGAATTCCATGAAAGAAACAATAATTTGGTACAAGGATTAAGAGGTACTTGTTGAACCCAACAAAAAGACCCGAGAAGAAAACACCTTTAAAGTGATACAAAGTTCCTACAATGATTGACCTAATGTCAAATTTTCTTCTCATTAAAATGTTTCGCTTGAAAAGTTAAGTATATTTGAAAATAAATCAAATAAAAAAAAAAAAAACAAAAAAAAAACGTGTACTCTATTGTTTTCCTTGTATCCTGATTTTGTATGTAATTGCATTGCAATGTTTCCTACAGTATGTATGTAGATACACTTAATAAGTTTCCGATGTGTACATTTTTTGCCATATAAATCGATATTTGATGTGTTTCTGATGTGTACATTTTTTTGCCAAATTAAACGATATTTGATGTTTCTGATTTATCCTATTTCGATGATTTGATATTTTGTTGCCGAAATTTAATATCCTACATAAATTTAAAACAATGACAAAAATGTCAAATTCAGAATTCAGTGTGCTTTTAAGACCGACCCTGTCTAAAATCAATTTTCGTTAGTGGCGAGATTATAACTGGACAATTGGACACATTTCGATTTCCGTAATAAAATCATTTTCTGGCGTTTAAGATGATGCCTTCCACATATTATTATTTACACAAATGGTTGATTTGAATAATGGTTTTAAGAAAATTTTGTTTTATTTTCTATCTAACTGATCAAATTTTAAAATGCAATTCAGATTTTTAGTACGCATGTTATGACTTTTAGTTGAACAAACATTTCTTGTTGATAACATTTAATGATCCTTGTTTATTTGTGGTGCTTTTAAAGCATTGAGTGCTGTATGAAATATCCATTTATCTTGATAATCTAAACTTCATAGTGATCTTTCGAACAAAAGTTTCATTAAAACTAATTGTTGTGTCTAATGGAATCAATAGACACCAAACCTGATTCCATAACTTTTTGTTGTTAATTTTGAACGCCGCATATATGAAATCATAAAACCATTGTATGCACATATGTAACAGATATCAAGGTTGTTGGGATGGGTGTTGCAATGATAATATTATTTTTTACTTTGCATTGTCAATGCACTAATAGTATTGATTATGACATCATGATACAGCTTCATGACTCGTTGTTATCAAACTATTCAAAACATATTCAGCCAAAGAAAAACGTATCGGAATTAATTGTAGTAAAGATTCAATTTTATATACAATTGTTGATAGATTATGATGAAACAAATGGACTTATCACATTATATGGGACTTTTATGCAGAGCTGGAAAGACGACTTTATTCAATGGGACGTGAACGAATTTCAAGGAATTACAAATGTTACACTACCATTAAAATCGGTCTGGATACCGAAGTTGTTATTAAAAAACAGTGCATTTAAACGTACCTTATTTTCATTTGATAATGATTTAGACTATGAAACGTCATTTGTATCCTATAACAATCAAGTTGTGAAACCAGTGGCGCCATCTCATTCTCATGTGGAGCGGATATGACGTATTATCCAGCTGATACACAAAACTGTCATTTAGAGTTATATCCGGAAAGAAATCGTATAGAACTAGCTGCTATGTTCAGTGTAAAAAACACGTTTACTCATGCCGTTGTTTGGATGGAGCTTTGTTCGGAATGGATTATACAAAATGTTAGTTCGAAAACGTTCAATAAGGAAGATTTTAGTACTCTCGAAATATGTATTAGAATGAGAAGAAAACCAGTGTTTCTGTTTTTAACACTAATCATGCCACTTTTTCTGGTTAGTTTTGTTAATATTTTTGCTTTCATTTTGCCAGTTGAATCTGGAGAAAGAACCTCATTTTCTGTCACTCTATTCTTAACATTTGTTTTTGTAATGGCTATGGCGGCTGATTCTCTTCCATCTACAACACAATTAGGCTTTTTAATGGTTTTTATTATAATAAAACTCCTGACTAGTTCTTGGACGACGGTTATGATCATTGTTTCAACCTCATTTTACTTTAACAAGGGAAAACCTTCGGATAAAGCGTCGGACATATCCAGTGAACACAGAAACGTAAAAGATGAAATGAGTACGAATTTGGCTTGTAAACAAGAACTGGATATGGCAAAATCAAAATATTGCTGCAAACTAAGTGATGATCTGCTAGACAGCAGTAATGCCAAATCAAATTCTAAACGGCTCGACAATATATGTATGTCTGTTTTAGCGATTGAATTGACAATTGAAGTGATAGTGTATTTGGTATGGCTGGTTTAGAGGACTACCTAAGGGATACCAACTGCTAAATTGACCAACTTTTCCGATACGGCAAATAGTTTAGATAATATCGTCAATTATTTATACTACTAAAGGAACAGACCGATTTCTTTGAGCCGCAATTCTTCTGAAACCATACATGGTCGAATATATTTGTGATATGAGGTATAAATGTAATGTTGTGTACTTCCTAAACTTGTCTTTGCAACAACCTTTTTTCTACGGAAAACACGAACCTTTTGGGAATAAATTCATATTCGGAAACCGTCATTGGTCCGTGTGTTATAATACGCTTTCGCACATTCTCAGTTGATGTACTGTCCGGGTCATGTGTTACACAAGTATTGAACGTTCATTATTTTGTTGAATTAAACGACATTCACAATTTTTCTGAGGTGCAAAACCGTCCAGACATGGAAATGCATAAAACGTGTCGACATAAACCTTCCCCCTTCTATGTGTAAACATCTGCGCCCAAAGTCTAGACCCTCCTTTTTATGTGTAAACTGGGTGGAGCAGAACTTTCTGAAATTTAAAGGGTGTTCAACCCAGCTCTCCTCCCCCCACCCAACCAAACACAAAAAAGCCTGGATCATCAATCACAAACAAACTGGAAATGACATTATCACACATTTAGATTGACTAAAAATGTATTTCAAAGTCTGAAAAGCTTATATTTCTTTTATTACATTGTATAATAACAATTTCTGTTCGAGCAAAATGCACAGTTTGGATAAAGTATGAATGGAACTTAAACTTTATATTATGCATAAAAATTCAGTTGAGTCTGTCTGTTCGTTCGTCTCCCTGCGTTTTCCATTTGATAAACAAAACTTTGTACAGTTATTAATCACAAAACTTCGATTCTGAGCTAGATAAAACAAAATTTTCAAGTTAGCAAAAGACCACTTTGATAATCTACTTGAAAGCATTATTTGGTGTAATTCTTTGATAACTAACAGGAAATTTCGCAGAAAAATAGGACAAAATGCTAGAAAGTCCCCTTTCGATGTTTCTCGCCAATTCAACCATTAAAAAATTACAAGTGTCAGTTTGGTTGTTGACCACATATTTGTTTATACATATCAAAGGGTAGCTACGGAGTGAAATGTGAGTCTGAAAAAACTCACACGATACATTGAAAATAACCGATATCAACGAACAGGGCTTTAATGCCTCTTCTGCGTTTTGATGTTGTATGAGGATCTTCAAAAACAACGTTAACACCCTCAAACCAGACCAGGAACTCTCTTGCTGCCCATTGGCCATGGAGTGAAAACTTGGGCGAAACCTCAGGATAACCAGCTAATAGTTCCATGGTTACAGGTAGAGACTACTAATCTTGAATTAATCGATCTCTGCAAACATACGTTATTGACGTAACGCATGTCTGGAGCAGTCAGATTGTTTATTGCAGGTGTATTTTAATGTACATTGTAGTTTTTTTTCTCTTTAAAGTCTTTTCTTTGCGTTTGTTGATGTCGTCATCGTCGGCATAATACATTAGTTCCTTCTATACCCCTGGATCATATTAAATCTGGGAACCACTAAAGCAATTTGAAGAAAAACTGTATACCATTGATGTATGGTAGATAATCGTAGATCTTTTTGCTTGGATTTGTCCACACTTTGCTCAACTGGCCGCGATTTCGCGTTCAAATTCTACTTATATTTATGGCGAACTGCTATTCATACATCATGAATTTTTCCGATAATTCAATTTAAAAAAGAAAATAATTTAAAAAAAAATGATTAGCTAATGCACCGATCACAAATTTTCGAAGAACAATAGGTTATGGAATAAAATCTAAACAATATTCAGGACAATTAATTATTCATCAAGAAAATGCAAAATAGTATTACTTGCTAACTTGCAAAAAAACTGATATGCGGACGAGTCTTAGAGCCAGAATTGTCAACTTTCTATTCATCTGTGGCAACATCCGTTCAGCACCTGCGTGTTGAGTGTTCTTATCACAACTCATACGTTATACCAGAGCTTGCCGAAACAACGCGCTAGAATTCTGACAAAACAAGTTTTATGTCGCTACATCACTACATATGTTTTATGGTCGTCATCATGAACTCGTGGGTCGTTTCGGTGTATCCATCTGCACCATGAAAACTGATTTGTTCAAAATGTCATAGGATTCCTTTCCTGTCTAGTCTGTCCCGGACTTGACTTTCTATGAGCAACTCGGCGGGTATTTCTAGAAAAGCAGAGGACGCTTACCCCACCGGTGCACTTGGTCCATGCTCCCAGTTTTTAGATCCTCTTCTAGTATTTTCATATACAAAATCATTTAATAAACATGCATGATAAACGAAACACTTTCCCGTACACAATAATAGTGATAGACCATTAACCTTGTGGAAGTGCCTTTTTAAAATAAGCATGCATGTAAGTAAAGTAGTAGACATGGTATACACATAAAATGTTCCCATAATTCATTTTTCTTTCAATTTATACATAATGTTAAACTAACTGGGTCTATGCGTCCTTTTGGATATTTTAAAAGATAAGGACAAACAACTTTTATTTCTGTTATTTCTTAAGTAAACTGAAATATTGGCGATTTGACCACTCCTATTTCCGTTGGTTATTCTGTTACAAAATATGCAACCAAAAATGGTATTTTAAAATTTAACATGAATTTTGCATTCTTTTTATCTTGTAGATCTGTAATTGGCTTTTTACCCAAACTACAGAGAAAGGGACAATTTTCAGCCATTTGTTCATATGAAAATCTCAATTTCGACTTCCAAAATATAGTCTTCACACAAAATTATCTTTACGTACCATTCATTTTCAAAACAATTAACAAAGTTTGGAAACGGTCCCGTGTTGTTGTTTAAAATGATTAAATAAGGGTAACCAAAAAGTATCGAACACTATGATAATATTATTTTTTACTTTGCATTGTCAATGCACTAATAGTATTGATTATGACATCATGATGCAGCTGCATGACTCGTTGTTATCAAACTATTCAAAACATATTCAGCCAAATAAAAACGGATCGGAATTAATTGTAGTAAAGATTCAATTTTATATACAATTGTTGATAGATTATGATGAAATAAATGGACTTATCACATTATATGGGAATTTTATTGATCCTATCTAAAATCAAGTCAAGTCTTAACTTAATCTGACAATATAGATATAAAACCAACAGAGTAACTTGTACCGTAGTGGTTCAGACCTGGTACAAGCATTTCAAAATAGAGTTACAGTTAGGTTTTACAGCGCGCCAAGCCTCTCTCTTCCAATATGTCGTGAATATGCCGATATTGATTAACGAATAAATAACAAAAAGGAATTAATAAAATCATCCATTTGAACGTTCTTTAATGCATTAAGTTTACCATTACTTATGTGAGTACTTACACAAAGAAACATACTTTCTTTATTATCAATATTTGCTTTACTCGAGGAATGTTCTGCAGGATATATATTTTAAGTCGTATTTTTGTGAGCCCAAATATCGTTCAAATATCTAAATTTGTTATTAAATGTGTCTATCAAATGTTGTTTTGAATGTTCTTTACTTATTTTAGTCATAATAGTGGTTCATAGCAATACAGAAAGAGTTCCACAATAAGTGGTGCACAATTGGTCATCATGGGCATTACATTGACTAGACGATCAACAGTTACATGTTGACAAACAGAAATTCGAGTGTAGTATGCATATCAAAATAAGTCCAATTAACGTATGTTTTATGTTTTTTGTTACTAAAAATAATCTTAAAGAATTCGAATATATATATTCACATTTCGATTTATCAAAATGACCATTTGATAAGGTATGAGAATTGTTGTTTTAAGTTGAAGTGTAGTGGAAATGGATTCAGTCTGACTGGTAAGCTGTGACTTGAACTGAAGTTAAATCCATATTCATTTAGGTGATTTGTTAAGTTCATATGACATGGCTAGACTATTGTTTGTCGTTTATATCATTACAGAGATTAATGCATATTGAATTGAATACTTTCCTAAGGGAATCTTGGTAAACAATAGAATGCGTCATTTCAAACAATTTTTACCAAATGAAGATATTAAACATTTAACCAATAATTTACTTTCCTAGAATTCACAGTACAAGGTTGCTGGGTGTTGAAAACTTTGCTCCTACTTAGAGAGAATAATCAAGGGAACTGAAGTTGTAGCAGTAATCAAAAGAATGTAATCCAGGGACGATGACCAGGCATGGAAAACATGCATACAAAGTAAAAAAAGTAAAAGCTTGGAGCATGGACCAGGTGCACCGGTAGGGTAAGCGTATTCTGCTTTTCTAGAAACATCCGCCGAGTTACTCATAAAAAGTCAAGTCCGGGGTAGACCAAAGAGGAAGGAAAACGACACATTGAATAAATCAGTTTTCATGGCGCATAGAGATATTGTCATTTTACACCTTTTTACTTTGAAGATGGAAATCTCGAGTCATACAAACATTCAAAAACCTTGTAATTTAGATTACCTCCTTATGCTTAGTCTACTACTGTAAATGTTGGGATAAGGTCTGTTCGTCGTGAGTCCGTTCATGCTTATCAATAGTTGCCGTGGTTATTCACAATCCCATATAAATTGATAAAATACCTTTTGTCTTACTTTTTTCATAGAGCTTGGTGTTGCATGTATTTGTAAATCGAGTAACAATTTCGATACAAAAATATTCAAGACGAAAGGATCTATAATTTATGCTATGTCTACCATTGATTTTTCAAATAAAATCATGACCGTAAAATGTATTCGATTTGCCAAATCCAATGTATTCAGTAAAAACTAAGCCGGATGTAAATTTTGTAAACATATCGACCTTTATTTATGTATTAAAAAAGAAACGACGCAAAAAGAGATTAAACGAAAAGTGAGACTTTAATTCAATTAACACAGGTACGTATATTTACCTACTGTTTACCCAAAACGACCTTAGTTATCTTTAATTCAATAGTCACGTTCTTAATTATTTTATTATTGTAATTATATCTACATGGAAGTCAGGTGTTATATTATTTCATTTGTTGCTTCTTAGGATCACGTTTGCTTTTACTTAGCTAGTATAAAAAATGAAAATAATTTATTATGTAACGCTAAACATTTTTTGAAACCGACATTTGACACAGTCGCGACAATCTGCATCTGCAATAATTAAAACGTTAAAAAGTTTTTCCTAGTTCAACCTTAAGAATTACAATTGAAAATATCAATAATATGAAATAATATTGTTTTGTTATTATCAAATTTCTTAATTTAACTTTGATCTAATGGTATTTCAATTTATAATGACTGTTTTACTTCCCATGTGCATGTCATAAAAGATGACAGAAGATTGCAGAAAAATCTTGTATTATATTTACATTCAACCTGCCATTTTGCCTTTACCCTTGGCACCAAGCCCTTTATCGTTTCTCCACGCAGAATATGCAATTTTCATACCTTTCAATTTTCTGCATAATTTCTTGAGAATCAATTCCTTGAATGTCACGGTGTAATTTTTTCTAATTTTTCAAGCAACTCTTTTCCTCTCTATCTTTGGTCTTCATTTAGTGTGAGGCACAGCTATCCCTCTTACCTTAAATTTATTTTTTTCCCAAAGTAACTGTCCATCAATAGCAAACCTTTTATTAGGATTCTGAAGATTCTCATTTTCATCACATTCGTACTCTGTTATAACCTCCAAGACGGTTTGCTTAACCTTATCAACAAAAACTGGGTCTTTCAATAGACTATTTTTAATGTCCAAGTACCTTGCCCACGCACTTGATAATAAACTTGAGGGTAATGTTGATAGCTGAATTATCAGGCCTGTAGCTTATTCCTATGTTTGATGAAACAACCAATGGCTCCAAGTCAGATGAAACAAGAAAATAATCAAGTCTACCTGCTTTTTGTTCGCCCCCCTCAATGTAAAACGCTTCACATCAGGGTGCTGCACTCTCAAATATCTAAAATATCTAATGTATCAATCACATCCCAAACGACACCTTGAGCTCGAGTATTATTTTGATCTCGATAGTTTGATGTGTCCAAATTATAATCTTGGACGACGTTCAAATCTCCTGCCAAAAAAATGAGGAATTATCATACATACATATCTTACTAAACAGGCTTTACAAAAATCTGGCCTATCTTCTTTGGACCATAGAGAGCTACTAGTCTATACTCTTGAATATTTATATCTGAAATGATTTACCATTTGGGTCTATGATTTCCTCACGTATCTTAAATTCAAAAGTTTTTTTTCAAAAGAATTGGAACACCCTTGCTCCTGCTGGTATGAGCGCTAAAGTTGCCAAGAAAGTCCCATTCATCTAGCCAACATTTTGTCAGATTCTCGAGTACTATGCATATCAATCAGTACTGAAATATCATATTTCTTTTTATAAATGGAGAACATTATATTGCGTTTAATTTGTTTCTGCCAGACCCCAACAATTTAATGAACCAATAACAATATTAGCTATGTCTAATAAAAGTGAAAAACAATGTATATCTTGATACACTATTAGTTGCCTGTCCACTCATGTCTACATATACATGTAGTAGAAGTAAAGAAGGATTTTTCTTATTTAAAAATATGTACCTGACATTCTCATGCATATGTTTATGAATTAGAGAAACATCTACCCCCTACAAGGATACATCTAAAAGCCATATAAAAGATATAATCACCAAGCCGAAACAAGATAAAATAGGTAAACCAATTGAGGAAAAAAAAATACAGATGCATTTAATTTTATGTCAAGAAACAGACAGGTGCCTTATTCTTTTATAATTGTCAACGTATCATTATCTTTATACCACAGAATGGTAGGGCTTTGATCTCATTAAGCTTTTGTGCAAACATTTTATCTGAGGAAAAAAGCAAAACCAGTAAACAAAAATCAAACAAACTATCTTTATATACAAATGTTTGAGTTAATCTTTATAAAGGAAGTCTAATGAACATTGTTGTTTCAAGTCAAATCTGCATTTCTAATTATTGAAAGTGTACTAAATATTTATTTTAATGCTCATGGTAACAGGAACAAAGGTATACTATCTATACATGTGCATCACGTATGGTAAATATTAAACTTTATCATTTGCTTAAACAGATGTAATTTACCATCTAACATAACGCTACTTGCATTTTTACAAATATATGACATAACATTACAATTATAAAGTGTATTTCTGACATGTTTGCGGGGACTTTATTATAATACATACATTCCCTGCTAGTACACATTACATGTGCATTTGAAACGTCGAAAAAGGACATAAATGATGCATCAATCATATGTTTAAGCATATACTGGATCATATTAATACAGATGGTACAAATTCCTCACCTGACACCAGCTATAAACATGTATATGTAAATAACATCAATAATGAGGTAGTTTCTATTCATATTGTTTTGGTTCTGAAGTGCACGTAAAAAGACAAAACAAACTATTGTAATGTAGATTATCGCCTTACAAAGTAAGTATCGATTGTGCATAAAGCAATCATCTTATTCGAGTTTCGTAGATAGTTAAAAGTTTTTATTTTGCGAAACTACTCTGATCATTCTGAACTTTTCAAAAACAAGAAATGTTGGGAAAACTTTATACTAAAACGAAGACGTTGAAGACCCAGACTTGTTCCGGATATTCAGAAGTAACAACGCCCACCAAGGGATTATTGATTGACATGGAAAATAAAATATAAAAAACACTTTGTTTTATAACTTTTTACACACACTTGATGATAGCGATATAAATTGTTATTTCCCCCAAATTCTGTCTTAAGCCACTTGTCGATATTGTCAAATATGTTGAACCGATATCGTTCACCGTCAGTATCAGTCTATATATGTGACCATTGAAGTACCACGCACTTGTTATGTACTTGTGATTATTGAGTCTTTATATAAAATCCTGGTTTTTAAAGGTTATGTCATCTCTAATGTATATTTTAAGTCATTTTAATATACCACAGACGATTTATCAGAATATTTTGCAAATGTTGATAATGAGCAAAATGAAATGCAATAGAAACATGGAGATTCATTTGAATAGAACATACACATTTCTCCATTTATTCGCGTTTTACGCTTTTTTTCTGACAACAAAAAAGGTTAAAATATACCACTGCTATCAAATAACTAATAGAACAATATATGGCTTTTTAAATATTGCCTTTGTAATCAGCCATGGATTTGTATGAAAATTTCGGGACGATAACGAGGGAAATACTAAAAAATTCATGCATAATTTAATTAAACTTTGAACGAAATAGTGATAGGATTTCTCATTTTAACTAATTCTGACGGGTTTACGGGTTTAGGAAGGTGGTTTAGATTAAATTAGAAAAAAGAAATGAGCGGGAGGAGAGCGTCAAACATACCAAAGAGGACAGCTTTTGCGAATAATTTGTGATAACTAGGTCTATGAAATATACCAGGCCAGTGTTTTCTTAGTATGTCACTGAAATAGAATGTCACATTGCTTATTCTGTTTTATTCAATTGTATCAATTCATGCATATCCAACTTTATGCACGGCATTTGCACATCACACACCTGCTGAGATTTCCTAGTCTTGCGTTCTATTGCGCTCTTTGATTCTATTCTCACTTATAAGATTTGTTATTAGTACGCCAATGATTCAGAATGTCGTGCTTGCGGAAATTCCTTTGAATTTACATAAAAATTTTGATTGTTTCTGTCCACCGCGAAAATAGAGAAAACCAGTGCACCGTGCATAAGTAAATAATTTATTTGACGTAATTGTTATAGCAATCAATTTTTGGAATGGTTTGAGCCATATAAAGACATTGCCTTGAATCGTTCAAATGTTTGTGGTATGAATATTTAAGGAGTTTACTGCTAATGTCTATAGACAATTATAAAGATACGTAAATACAGAATGCTCATCATTCTACTTTGATCATTTTTTTTTATAATACTAAATATGAGGACAATTGTGTGAATTTATTTGACCACATTTAAAATGCTTTAAGACAATATCTATAATTTAGACGAGCCGCTGTTAGACTAATTCCTACTTTACACGAAAACGGAGTTTCTTCTATAAAAAAGCGTATACATGTACTTCAATACAGATAAATCTAGCACAAATTTTCAATATATTAACTTTATGCTGATCAACAGTAATATAAAATCTATTAATCTTTACATTGCAATATTTGCTACTGTTTCATTTTGTCTGTGACAACTCTTTTATTTTGCCAGCCTAGCTATTATCAAAATAAACTTTTGTCCCCTAAAACATCTATAAAAAGCATGGAATGTCAAGTAAACAATGGCAAGTTTTGTATATGTGATCAATATGAATATGAATACTAGTTTTGTCCTTTCAAACATTGCAATCACCATGTTTGTACAGTAATTATACTTCATTTCTTCAGTAATACAAATTATACATGTATAACTTAAAAACACAAACAAAATATGAAAGTAGTCTGACAACTCACATGAACTAGACACAAATATATATACATTATAAGGGTTATTAGTATGAATAAATTATGAACTTGGTTATAATATTAAATTGATAAGAATCATTCTAAACCTAGAATTTCCAGAATGTCCATTACTCTTGTTTACCTAGAAAAGTATGGAAACATTCTGAATCAAGAATAATCATTACTCGTTTTTATCTAGAATATGTAGGATTTACTGTGAGCATAGTATATCCATTGCTCGTTTTTATCTAGAAATTCTTTTCGCGTTTTCATCTAAAGCGTTTAGAAAGCATTATGGACCTAGAATAGTCATTACTGCTCTTCATCTAGACTATTTAGGAATTGTTCCAACCAAGATAATTTATTAATAGTTTTTCTCTAGATTATGTAGAAATCGTTCAGATCTAAATATTTAATACTAGTATTTTTACCTAGAACAGGTGCGAATTGTTTTGGTCTAGAATATTCATGTACTATTCTGACATAGAACAGTCAGGAATCGTCCTTATATCAAACAGGCATGAACAAGATTTGTCAAAAATTACATGTTGAATTCTGTTATCATTACTTACCAGTCAGTCAAACATTACACATACTATAGCCTGCCTCTACTTGAAATTAACAAAAAAATATTTGCATTTACAATCAAGAATTGTGAGTATTTGGCATTGTTAACGAGGTCCAAAAAATAAAGGTTAAGGTTGTCAAAAATCATTTAATAACCAGTGTGTCAATAACACTGCTTGTGGACTAAAATAATGGCTTCTGCCTTATTCAATGAGTGAATAACGATAAAAAACTGATATATTACACGTGCTTGTTGCAACGAAGGGTCTGGATATTGGAGGGACACTTTGGGGACTAATAATATGTGGTTTATTGGCATGCCTATCTGTAACTGGAGTGTATGGATAGTAAACAATACACGGATAAGTTACAATTCAACCGCATTCAAGGCGTATATACATAAAATGAGTATCCAACTCACAACTTGAAAACATACATAGTATGACTGTCAGACGTGTTAATTCTAAATGCATTTTCGAACGCTCAGCAAACTTCCATTTTTTATAGGTCAACAAGTTCATGTATGTTGCAAACTAAAATGTTCGGATAAATGTTTTAATTGTTTTGTTTGCGCGATTTAAGCTCAACGCCATGCTTTAATTTGTTCCTTACAATGTTATTAGTTCAAATGACCAATACAAACCCACCAAAACAAAATTATATAATGTGGTTCTGTCTAAGATTTAGGATTTATATTTCTTTGGTGAAATTGCTGTCTTAATTAAAAAGTATGTCCATCTACAGTATATTGTTAGATTTGTTTGATTTTTCTTCCGGTTTCTAGACATTTCGTGAAATACACGTTTTATGAAACTAGAAACAAACGGGGCCACACTGACCCTACCAGTGCACCTGGTCGTTCCAAGCCTTCATTGTTACTCATTTTGATAAATATTTTTCTATCCGTTTTAGTATGTTGTGTGTTGTCGATTGAAACGTGTTACCATTACATATATATACCGCCATGTTGTAGATCGACATTTATTCCTTTTTTAACATTTATCAATAAATGTTAACAAAAGACCCAAATTGTAATCGAATATAATGCTTATAAACGAGAGCATGCATGTATATACCATAGTACACGTAATGTACACCTTCGTGAAACTTCCGCTAAAGGAAAACAAACTAAAAACTAAAAGTTAAATATTTTATTAGTGTATGCCATAATAACATCATATCATATACCAAAATGTTCCTCTCATTTAGTACAAGATTTCTAAGTCATTTAAAATCATTTTTCCATTACTGTAATCCTTGAATCTTGCATATAAAGGTGCCAGACTGCCATTAAATACACATCTTTTGTAAGTCCATATTTACCTATAAAAAGTAAACAAAAATATTTTACAAACATATATCTAGTGCAAGTTCCCCTTTTAACCGATTCTAAATCTTAAAAATATACTTAATTGTAACAAGTAAATTGCTCAAAATGAATTTAAATGGAAGCCATTTATATTGGGACTGCTTTCAATTCTATTTATAGCTACTTTCACTTTCTCTTTAGTGAGAAAAATATAGAAGGCGATTTGGAGCTTACTCAATGTGTTAAATTAACCAATTAAAACAACTACTACAATGTTTTAAAAAAACATGATGGAGCTTTGCAATTTAAAAAGAGTTTGCTGAAATGATAATGTACATGTATATGTGTATATATGTCAACAATAAACACATTACCTTAAACAAATTTCTTTTGCAATCCTTAAAATAAGGACACTGTTGTTGATTTGATTTACAGACCAAAGACTTTTCAGCGTATTATCATATTATGAACCCCTGCTCAATACCATCTACCTGCATACTAAATTTCAATTCATTGCTTTCAGTGATGCTCTCTAAAAACTCTGGACAAAATCATTGGAAGAAAAATAATGATAATAATAATAATAATAATAATAATTATAATAATAATAATAATAATAAGAAGAAGAAGAAGAAGAAGAAGAAGAAACAGTACAATAACAACTTGTCGCCCGACATTCAGGTTAATATTGTAAGATTTGTCATTTAATATGCCATTTTGGGAGGGGCTAAAGGGGTTAAGTTCAAAATTTTGAAACAAACTGCTAAATTTTACACAATTGGCCACTGAGAGATGATTGAATCAAACAACCATGGTGAGCATGGTAACATTTACCCCATGAGCACACATCTTCACTCTTTAGAAAAAATCAATTCCAATACCCGAAATAAAATTAACCCTCCTTTTATGCTCAACTGTAGAATAAATTACGTTAAAGTTGTATTGCTGTCAGCTACGTAACAAATTTGAAGGTAAAATCAAATAAAATGTTTTGC
Source organism: Perna viridis (assembly GCA_037379345.1). Lineage (NCBI taxonomy): Eukaryota > Metazoa > Mollusca > Bivalvia > Mytilida > Mytilidae > Perna > Perna viridis. The sequence continues at coordinate 27,555,072 of CM074515.1, forward strand.
AGGGTGCAGCTTGATATGACTGCAGAGGTTGAACCCTGAACATTTTGGGCAAGTATGGACACACCATTTAAACTTGACACAGCTACGAAATTTGATTACGATTAGATATTTTACACAGGATAAAAATTTGATCAGAACCAATTTGGTCACTTCTTTTGCCATTCTTCCAAACTGGTTCTAGTAACGACCTGTAAAAATCAATCCCAAAGTTACTGTGGAAAAATGGTATCTCGTGGTACAACTTAAAATGATCCATTTCTTTTCACTAAAGTTATTGTCCAGAAATAATAAAAAAAAACAACTTTTTTTCATGGCCCATTAGTGACCCCTTATTCTTACTTGGCTCAAGTCACAACCATAAAAATCAATCCCAGTCTTTTTTCGTTGTATGGCACCTTGTAGTAAAATTTATATGAGATCCGTTCACTTTTATTCAAGATACTATTAAGACATAGGGAAAATTCTTGTTTCAGACTACAAGATTAAAGTCTAAACCCCAAAAATTAATCCCAGTCTTCCTTTGGTGGTACATTGTACGTGTATATCACCTTAAAATACGATTTCAAAGAAATTCATTTCCTAATAGTCAAGATATTGTTTGGACATCAAGAAAAGGCATTTTTCTGGCCCCTAATATCCGAAAAGTTCAAATCTTTCCCCCCCAAAAAAATCAATGCAAGTCTGATAATTTTATAGAATATTAAGGAAAAAATATTATAGACATTCCTATGCTTGTACTGGAGTTATGAAGTTGAATTCTATCAAATGCTTTTTTTTATGCCCCTTTTAGGTCCCTTTTCTAAAACGGTGGGACTATGAACCCCAAAATCAATACCAACCTTCTTTTTGGAGTTTGTAACCTTGCAACGTTATAAGATTTTATAAATATCAACCAGTACTCCAATTATGGCACAAAAACCAAGTGTGTACTGACAACGACAACAGCCCCATACTACTATATGACCGCAAATAAAAAGTAGCCCCCCTGCATTCATTGATTTCTTTGAATGAATTAATCTTATTCAAGCATTTTTTTTGCTATAAAAGAAATCGATCCAAAATATAGAGGCCCCATCCAGGCGACAAGCCTAAATTGTTAGCTGTTTAACACTGAAGTCCCCCTCTCAAAAAAGTTAACCCCTTAGACCATTTTCTAGGAACATCCATCCTATCTAAGATTTATTGGTACTTACAAATCATTAAAGTTTTAAAACAATGAGTCAGAAATTAAGGTGCTATCACAGTGACTTTTGCCACAACCAGATTGTCTAAGCTGATTTCTGTAATGATGCAGCAATGTAGATGAATATGGAGTTCCTACAAAATTGATAATTAACATTAACACCCCAAAGAACTGCAAAAAATATAATAAAAAAGAGAAAATAAGGTATAATTCAAAATAACTTGAAATACACATTGAAAATCCACAAAAAATTGGTAAAAATCAATTGCAAGGGCATTACTTCGACCTGTTAAATGTCACCCGATTATCATCAATTAATTATATAGTGAGTATTATCTGACACTTCCATATTATTTACTCAAAAAGTAATTTCCATTTACATGTACATTTGTACATGTCAATTGAACTTACACTCTGTAAGTATAAGATTTATACATGTAACATCTAAAATAAGGTCTACATCTTAATCTCTTTCCATCTACACATCTTGGTACTGAATTATTTGTATTTGTATGGTTCTGTCACTTTTTCCATAGAACAACCTGAACTATAAATGTATACATATTTTTTTTCAAAACTGCCTATGTACAGTTTACTTGTCAGAAGGGTCTTTTAATCCAGGGACAGCTGGACAAACATTACATTTAACAAATGTTACAGACCCAGATATTTTGAAAAGAGAGGGTTAGAGTGGCGTTCAAAAGGGTGGTTTCTAGGCTGTTATTTACTAATTTTACAGTACATTAATCACAAATGTAACAAAATTTTCCAATGAAAAGGAGTTTCCACTACCAGAACCCTCCCCTGGACCCCCTACTAGTTCCTCTATTTTCTTCTTGTTTGCCATTTGCAGGTTGCAAAAAAGACCTGAAATAAGGGTTAACATCCCATTTGGGGTACTATCCTTCATATGGTGTTTTTTTTAATCCATTATATAAATAAAAAAATGGGGAAATTATGATTTTCTATTTAAAAGTGAGAATATTTATTAGTCACTTAACGGCTTTAGCACTCCATCTGTCTGTCCATCCAAAAAAAAAATTAAGTTTTCCGCATTTTTTCTAAACACTTGCAGATATTTAGCTGAGTCAACGTTGATGAGTTACAGATCTAAATAACATTTCGTTTTGCTTGGCTCATTATTGTCCGAGTTATGGCCCTTAAAATTTATTGAAATTTAAGTTTTCTGCGGTGTTTTTCTATTAATTGCTTGCAGATATTGAGCTGATTTTTGATATGTGAGTCTACCCTGATGAGTTACAGATCAAGTATGGATTTTGTTCTGTTTCACTTTTTTTGTCAGAGTTATGACCCTTGAATTTACCGAAATTTGAGTTTTCCACACTTTTTTTCTAAACGCTTGCAAATATTGAACTGATTTTTGGTAAGTGGGTCTACCTTGATGAGTTTAGGATCGAGTTTACATTTCGTTCCGCTTTGCTGATTTTTTTCCAAAGTTATCAATTATCAGTTTTACTAACAACCAAAATTTCAGTTTCACATGCTCTTTTCTAACGAAAACCTGATAATATTATCTTAATGTGACAAAATTTTATATAACAAAAGATTGGATAATCATTCATTTAGATTGGTATGGAATTTGAAACATAATCTGTCCAATTATCCGTGCATGTAACTTTTCAAATCTGCATCTGTTAAATGGATTTGGACATCTTTCTTGTCTTTGTCCATATCCCTTCTTCTGTTTAAGATCAATGTCATTTCTTCTGTTTGTCATTTATACTTGATGGTTCAAGGTAGTATTTGGATCAGTGATATTAACAGCCAATCATAATTTAGTTTTAAATATTATTTATTTATTCATAACATTTACTCCATTTACTCCATTATAATGGGTTTGAGTCGCTATTTCATTTATTTTTATGGATGACCCAGTTGGTCTTTTGAAAATTCTTGAAGTATCAAGTATAATTCTTTTACATGTATATCTTCTTTATCATTATGATAGTACGAGTTGTCTCAACATGTCTGTTTGTCCATGGGACAAGATTCCCATATTTCTTCTAAAAATAAGGAAAATAAAAATAGACTTCCTTTACTGTTCCACTGTTGTTGTCAAGAACCTAACCCGACTCGGAAATAAATATAACTCCTATTATATAATCATATCGAAGCATATCTTTTCTAAGATAGGAATGACAATAATTTTCTTGTTTGAAATTTACAGTGTCATCTGAATTTTGTGTACGTCACATGAGTTGTGTAAAATATTCTCACCATTCGTAGAGAATTGTAATTATTTACGATATCTATGCAGATTGATCTGACAGATCAAAACTGAAGTTGCTAGAGTTGCCCTTAAGGGATAAAACATGTAAGTTATTGCAAAGTGCTATAAAGTTATTGACCATTTTGAGAGCAAGGGAAAAGGGGTATGCTCATGCTGTTGGAAGTTTGAGAAAAAAAATGTTCCAAGTTATTCATTCATTAAAAAAAAATCCCCTATCAATTAACAAGACAGATTTCGAAATAGAATTATTTATTTTGCTTGCTGCTTAAATATGAACAAAAATATTACATTTGCGAATCAAACAATTTCATCTGGGTTGACACCCCCCCTCTTTGTAATGTCATTATTTTTATTTTTTTAGACAGTACATGTATGGTAAAGCTCAGGGCGCTCACTGATTCAGATAATGCCTACTCCATATTATTCCATAATGTATAAAAAAACACTATTTAAGGGATCCCCTAAACAGGCGTTTTAGCCAAATTTGTGGTATTTTGTACTAAAGACAGGACAACATGTAAGAAAATGGCTTCCATATGTTATGTGTCCATACGACAAATATCACAGATAATCATAAAAGTACTTATTAATATTTTGATAGTAAAATTATATACATATTAACGACTGAAACCTTAACAGTTCAATTTAAAAAAAAAATAAATAAAGTAAACATGGTAAATAAGTTGCCCCAAAAAGCGTGGTAAATATGGCCGATGATGGTGCATGGAACCATTTGAACATTTGATTGATCAAGACAACCTGACGAAAAGTTTAAATAAAAGTCAATTGTAAATAAAAAAAAGGAGATGGATACCTGCATATACTCACCGATTTTAAATAATCAAACATTTTGTCTCTGTGTATACATCCTTGGCGTCACCGAATAACAGCCCTCACATAACCGGATGTCATACGTCGTAGAATGAACCGACAGCGAAACGTTGCACAATGTAGTATAAATACACGTGACTGTAAATGAGATAAATATTTTTTCCATATAAGAGCATGTTCAAAATTTAGAAGGGTAATCTTAACTTCATTGTAAAATTAAAAATAGTTAACAATACATTTTCGAGCGGAGGGATACATCAATTTACTTTCGATTTGGACAGATCTAGTTGCGCAAGATGCAAACAGCAGTATCTGATGGAAACGACTATCATCATAAATACATTTTAGTTATAGTTATGCAAACATATTTGTGGGTTGAAATGTTATCGGCATTGACCAGATCGGTTCAGTATTACCTGAGATGTTAGAATTTTTTACACTGCCCACCAAGATTTAAAAAATGGCGGCTTCTGCCAAGCTGACTAGAAAGTGAAAGTAACCATGAAGAGCGTGAAATATAGAAATTCGTTACATGTAAGGAGTAACTTGCACTGGATAAAGGTCTAATGAATTACTGGTAACGATTTGGTATTATTTAAATGTGTACTGTAGTGCCCCTACTTTTTTTTAAATTCTCAAAATAACTACATTTTTTTCCATAATTATACTATTTTTGATAAGCGGCATATCAACATAACATTACAAATATAAAGATAGTAACAAAATTAACTTCTTGGCCAAGTTTCAAGTCTTTTTATGGTGTAATAACGAAGAAATTAACAACCAATATTTTCCTTTAGCGGAACCTTAATGATTAAAATAAAATTTAAACTCCTTTATACAGGAATATTGTACCTGCATTTGTGTGTTTACCTTTGGTATTGATTGATTTCATTACATTGGATGAACATAGTATTGGTTATTGTACATTGCAAATTGGGCGTAAGTTTGTTAAATTAACTTTTAAACAGTCGATATTCAATCAATTTGTAAAATATGTATTTATTGTATATCCAGGTGTTCATGAAAATGTAAATACATTACACAGCTGACACTAATAACGGTCACGTTTACGTCGCTTTTCCGGTTGATTTAACTTTTGATAAGTTTTGATATTATTTCTCAGGATAGGATCAAAAATTGATTATCTATCCTCACTTATAATTTGGAATGGAATAACAGATCAATTTCTTATATCTTTCCTTATGCTTAGTTAAATCATGTAACTTTTGCATTAACATATTAATGATATACATATTATATATTTGAGAATGTTTCTAACAGACCCCCCCCCCCAAAAAAAAAAAAAAAAAAAAAATACATGTGTTTTTGTGATATTAGAAATCACTTAGAGATTGTTTGTGCTTTAATCCTAGAACATCAAACTTATAACATACTTTTTGCTACAAGATTGAAGTCATCACTACAGAAGTTTAATGGTCGTCATCATGAACTCGTGGGTCGTTATGGTGTATCCATCTGCAAAATGAAAACTGATTTATTGAACGGGCCATAGTTTTCCCTTCCTCGTTTGTCTACCCAGGACTTGACTTTTTAGGAGCTACTCGGCGGGTGTTTCTAGAAAAGCAGAGGACGCTTACCTTACCGGTGCACCTGGTCCATGCTCCCAGTTTTTAGAAGTCCGAGTTGCTCATTTGCTTTTGTTACTTTGTATGTATGATTTTAGTTACTTTATGTTCTCTGTTGTTTATGTCTGTTTTCCGTGTCTGGTCTTTGTCCCTGGATTGCATTCCTTTAATTACCGCTATAACCTTGATTCCCTTGATTACTCTTTCATTCCGTTTAATATCGTCCTTGAAGTATAGTTGTTTTTTTTCAAAGAAATTATTAAATTGCGCAGCGTAAATACATCAATAAAAAATCAATTTGATTTTTTGTTATGTCAATACATGACCTCTATTTCTTTTATTCTTGCACGTCTACTTATAGTTCTTATTTCAATCGATACTTGTTAAAGTAAAGTAGTTGCAACAGGAACAATATTATCATATTATTAAAAATGTATTTCTTTTGATATGATCTTATCCACAACCGAATTTCAGTTCAACTACCAAGGGCGGTTGGTCACGTATATTATGTTATAGCTCGAAAGTAATCTAATTGATTGATTGATTGATTTTTTGGGTTTAACGTCCGAGCAGCAATATTTCAGTTATATTCAGACGATGAACATGAAATGGATGATAAAATGAACATGAAATGATGATGAAAATAAAAAAGGGATAGGACACAAGGAAAATAGGGTCGAAAAATTTTGATTGCCACTAGAAAAAGGGAGGGATGGGTAAGATTGGGCAATTTGAATTTAAGCCAGCTGTAGCAGAGCGCAAAGCTGCATACTCCTATCGAATACCACAGCAGGGTTCTTTAACAAGCGAGGAACATGACATCTTTCCCAACATTGTGCACCACTTTGGTTTGCGGTCAGGTTTTCCGTATTATGGTCTCACTAACCACTTCTAACGTTTCCATTACTTTACATGTTAAAAAAGTAATTTTCAAAGTCTCACTGTGAATTCCCAGGACAAATGACATCTTAAAGCTGCATACCGTTGCGAAACATGGAAAATAAGGCTTCCAAAATCATTATGCTAATGGTACGATGATTGTAGAAATTCTTCACAAAATTTACTTGAATAAATAATACTGAAAATCCACATTTTTACCTGTTCTGCTAACTGACAGCATGGAGGCAAATTACTCACACATGTTAACAATATTCATACACTTTTGTAGTTAATTACATATATGATTTTAAAGTACACATTCTCAGCTTTATTTTGACTACTTTTAATCATAATACACACAAATAATGCACTTACAATGCATATGTCTAGGTTCGGTGTGTTTTTGGTACTACATAGGGGGGTGGCCATTTGACCCGGAAGTGGTTAGTGAGACCTTAAAAACAATTTATGAGTTTTTATGTTTTTCTTTTTTTACATTTTATGAAAGCTTGTGGTATTGTGAGTCTAATAAGACCAAAACTATCAAAATCAGACATAGGACTACAAAGAAATGGTCATTTTTATATCATGCCCCTCAGTGATATTTTCCCTAAATTACTAAAAAAATTACAATTTTAACTAACTTGTCACACCAAAGTGATACCTATGATAATTCAAGAAGTTATAATAGCAAATATCATTTATCATTATGAAAAAAGAACAGATTTCAACAATTTATATCATACCTATTTTATTACTGTGTGATTCTAAGTCTGTGCTGTGTGACTATTTGAGTACTTTGAATATCCCAAGCAGTGACGTTGTGTATTTCATGGATGACGTCAAGTTATGAGTCACTGTTACTGATAAAAATCTTGTTGCTATGTTGTTTTTTAAAATACCTTGCACAATGCACCTCTTAAAATATAGCCAGATTACCAGTATCACTATACTGATTTTATGGGAAAATGGAAATAATGACCAGGAAAGGCAATTTTCCCCAAATTATGCATTTCTCTGAAATATGCCATAATTTAATTAATGGTCTCACTAACCACTTCTAACGTTTCCATTACTTTACATGTTAAAAAGTAATTTTCAAAGTCTCACTGTGAATTCCCAGGACAAATGACATCTTAAAGCTGCATACCGTTGCGTAGCTTGGAAAATCATTATGCTAATGGTAAGATGATAGTAGAAATTCTTCACAAAATTTACTTGAATAAATAATACAGCATTCAGGTTCAGTGTGTTTTTGGTACTACATAAGGGGGGGGGTGGCCATTTGACCCGGAAGTGGTTAGTGAGACCTATAGCCTGACAACCCCAGCATGTAACACGCCAGGGGTATTCCATTGCATCACTTGGGGCACACATCCCAGTTGCTCTGTAGGCAGAGCTCCTAGCCCCCGGCTAGGTTTCTGAGCACCATTTAGTCGCCTTTTAAGACAAGCTTAGCGCTGCTGCAGGCCTATTCTTTTTACAACCGGACCTGCACGGGGCTTAATCTAATAAATATATACTTTACTATGATATATATTGTACTAACTGCATACATATAAAATGAACCTTTTATATTTAGTTATCGTATAAGTACGATGGAAAAGGCCATCTAATACGTTGTAAAGGTGGATTGCTGCTCGTTCATCAGTCTTTCTGTTTGCATAGATATTAGATAATGCATTTTCTTTTCATTTTCCTATGCATTAGAACCATTTGGTGTTTCTTATATCCCTTTTAAAGAAGATGCGTCAGACACAACATTATATCCGATATACAGATCACGGTACACACAGCATGGTTCAAGGGACAAATATGGCCTTCGTTACAAGGAAATTACACGGTTTTACACTTAGGAAGTAGTTTTGAAAGGGGTCGGTATAGACAGGTTTCAATTTAACACTTAGAACTGTCTTGCCATTCATGCGCTGTTTGTAATATTCGATAAAAAATGGCAACAACTACCAACAATGAAGTATTTCTGCCTTCAGGGTCAAACACAGAAGCTAATTCAGTTATACCACAAGGAGCCAATCAACTGTTAACCCAGCCATCCCATGTTGATGTAGCATTTCAGGGTATGGTTCAACAACAAGTATAAGGAACTCCTGTAAACATGAATTCAACTCCGATAAGTGCACAGGGACCAACCCAAAATATAAATACAAACCCGATACTGGTACAAATTGGACAGGGAATGTACCAAGAACACACATTGCCCGTCAGATCATTTAAAATCTTGGGAGGCGTGCAGATCGGACTGGGTGTTTTATTGGCTATCATCAGCCTCATCAGTACCGTTCTTGATGGAATTAATATGAATGAAACAAGTTTAAAGAATTGTCAATATTGGGATTACATGAATTCCTCTTACCAGTATTACACTTGCAGTTATAGTAATAAATATAACGCATTGTTTGCATTTGATATTACGTGTCTGGTTTTATCTGGATGGGTAAGTATTCAATGTATATACATTAACATTAATTATTTCCTAATTTAATGATAATTACAACAAAATTCACATATTTTTTCCCTTCTTGCTTTGAATAGTACAGTTCATACGTTAGTTAAAACAGGAGTAACCATAACATAGCATATCATAAGAAATATAAGGATACAATAACATCTCAGTTAGGATTCAAGAACAAGTTTCAAAGAACTTCAAAGATTAGTCTGTCATCGTTCGTTTGACGGTTCACAGTTGTCTTCTTTAACCAAATGGAACTTCACATGATGTTATTGTACATCTACTGCTCATTTGCTTCTGTCTCATTGTACATGTTATTTGTTTGTTATTCCATGTCCATGTGTGTGTCTATTTTCCTTGTTTGGAAACTCAAACAGTATAACAAGAACAAAATCAAAAAGAAAGTTGTACAACTTCAAAGGCTTAAATAGGAAGTTTCTATTTTAACAAGACATAAAAATAACGTATTGATCGCTTTTGAGGAGGATTAAGCTTTGGTGCTTGTTGATCATGTAATTTGCATGGTAATATTGAAGAAAAAAATCAGGCAAGGTAAAAAAAATGAGGTGTTTCCTTTAACTCTATACAACTTATTTTTGTCAACTGAAAATAAACAAAAAAACAAAAAACAAAAAAACAAAAAAAAAAAAAAACAAAAACAAACCAAAAAAACACGCATTTAGATTGTACAATAGTTTTAACATTGTAGTTTATAATGACTGGATTTCTTCCTATGTGTATGTCACAAAAAAGACGAACTAGTTGGAGATGCTTGGTGAGTTAATCATATGAATCGTTCGTTGTTGTTCTCATGTTTTGTGTTGGTTTTAACGTAACATCATATATTTTGGAATAGCGTACGAACAATACACATTTTACTGCAGTTCTGCTGAATGCTTACACCTAGTACATATGCATCTTCCTTAAATGATATTAGGCATTAAACATAAATAAACATTAGACAATTACCTTTATTTGTAAGAAACCGTTCCTGTTTCGTTCATTTGCAAGCTAGCTATCGCCAAATTCCAAGCGTATGTCTGACAAAATGGTATCTGATAGATTTGACACAAAATAACATACGTATTTCATTAGTTACACGATACACAAAGTACAAAAAGACAGGGAACTCAAAATCACTTTGAAAATAACTGACAAAATGGCCCGACCGATCCGACTTTATCCATCCAATGCCACTTTGCATAACCAATTTACAGATGCTTTTGTCTGTGCCGACTGTTCAAAAATTTTTTGCAAGAGGCTTGCATGTTTTAAGTTTAAAATTGATAATCCACTGAATGTAATGTACATTTAATAAACATTGGTTTTTAATCAATGTTCGGCGAGATGTACTCAATTATGAAACACAAAATATAGCATTATCAATATGTGTCTACATCAGGCAGTTTAATCATTTCAGAAAATATCATTTATGGTATGCAGCATTTGTGGGGCTTCAATCTTCGTACCGACTTTGTTCGGTCTTGGTGTGGTTGGATCAATTGTAGTAAGACTTTAATGATAGTATTTTCTTCAGTTACTGTTTCGTAGATATTTTATGCAAGGAAAATATAAGTAACTCATCAGTAAGGCTGCTAGTTTATAACGAATGGATAGAACAAATTTATTCGCTGAATTTTGTGATACATGGTAAATTCTAAATATTTTTTTTCAAAAATAAAAGTATTTACCGAGGTTTATGTAGTACATGGGTTATTGTCTAAGCTTGGAGATCATGTTTCACCTTTTTCCACACAAAGCATCTTACTAGTATGTCATTTGTTAGATATAGTACCTGTTACATGAAAGATCTAACAAAGAGGTAAAGCAAAAAAAAAAAAAAAAATGGGAACAAATCTATTCAATAAGCTAAATGCTGCTCTAGTCATTACAGTTTCTTCATTACTCCCCCAACACGTCTGAATAATGCACATGCATATAAAAGTTCTCATTAGAACCTTCAATACCCACGTCAGGATCATTTTGTCACTAACAAAAAATTGGTATCTTTAGCTCCCGTTTTGAGCTTATGAGGATCTGAGTTAGAAAAAAATTAACTTATTTTATTTTGTCACAACCTTACAGAGAAATCTTAGTTATGACGCACGAAAAACTACGATATTGTCAGCTTCTACTGCAGTGTTGTCGTTCTTGGAAGTAATACTGGCCATCGTTTCGGCATCGTATTGTTGTTGCTGCACTAAGTGGGATACAGTTGTTCCTGCTCAACAGGTACTGTTTGCAGCGCATAGAACTGTAAATTAATAAGATGTGGCATGTTTCTTTAATAGCAACATTGTTATCAAGTCATTTTAAAATTGGACATTAATCGCATTAAAGTGAAAGGCGGTTACCTACTGCATCATTAATAATATAGAGGCTAATGCAACTTTAAAAAATCAATATTAATTTAGAAAATAGAGGTTAAAAAACCAAAATCATTCATCTTTATTTGCGTGTTAGGTTGAGTGGTTTCAGGTAAGTAAATGCAGATTATTTTTTCGATATTGGTTGGTTATAATACATACAAACTTTAATTTATGCATTGTACCATGGAGATTGTACAAATAGTGAAAACATTTAAGTTAATCAGTTTTTCCCATGAAATGAGAGCAAAATAATTTTAAAAATTTGAAATGGTGGACGAACTCATGCAGAAATTTTATAATTGATCGCTACTTATAAATTCATTTGCACTTTTATTCATTTGTTTAGAATGGTAGTGCATAATATCTTAGTTCTACAAGCATGTCAATATTTTCCTGATTTGTGGATTTTTTTTCATGCTATTTAAAATTGATTCCATTCAGATTGAATCAATCTCTAAATGATTTCATGGTAAAAATGAAATGCGAAAAAAGCAACAGGTATAACATCTTCCTCCAAACAATTGCAAATATTGATTGTCATAGATGTAACCAATTATATATTTCTTACATTACAGTCTTTTCTCATAAAAAAAAAAACAAAAACAAAAACAAACAAAACAAACAAACGAAAAAAAAACAAGTTAAAAGCCAATCCATACACTGATTATAATTATAATAAACATTCATTTTAACCATTATTCTTATTTCAACCGTATAAAGTTATAGGCAAAATTAAATTGTAATGGATTGCTAATAATCAATTATCATTTCAAATATTTCAATTAAAACTTTATTTGCATATTACAGGGTTTTGGTTACGTTGGTGGAAATAACCCGCACTTTGTTATGATTCCTCAGTCACAGAGTTCAGGACCTAATTTGCAGACAGTTGGTATTATTGAAAGACAGCTGCAGTATTCAGTTAATCAGCAACAACCTTAAAGCCAATCTTGCGAAAATATGCCTGAAGCTTGTGCAAATACTGCAACCTTGAACCCTCCACCTTATAAAGAATAGAGTAGACCTTTCCTTTCCTATCATGTATACATAAACATGTATACAGACGTGATCTTGATGTAAAAGTTGCAATAGGTAGCATCATATCGTAAATCCATTATGAAAGGTGTACAGTAATACTTGTCTTACCCAAACCTCTTTATGACTGAACAAATTGTTAGATTTTGACAAGTGTTTACCACGGTTTGAAACACAATTAAAATAATACGAAAGGACGTCAAAAATGTTTCGTCTAGACTGGTTCCCGGTTTACCTAGGGTTTGATTTAGACAGGTTTTACTATATTGAGTGTTTAATTTGGTGATTATATTTTACTGACCCTTTATGCCTTTAGATTTTATCTTCCAAAACCGTAATTTCTTGTAATGCATTATCCATGCCTAAAATAACATATAATTAAAATGAATACCCGTTTGTTTTATCTTCCGTTATGTCAATATAATAATTCATACACAATTATTACATTGGTGTAGTAAAAAAATTTAAAGTAAAACAGAAATAAAAACAAGAAACATTAGGGAACTAAGGAAACAAAATAAAATGTGTTAAATGTCTGATTTGTAGAACTGTTAAATTGATCAAGTTTCAAATGCAGTTCAGATTGTAAGTACGGAGTCTATTATTGTTTGGTAAACGCATTGTTTTTGTTGATGACATTTATTGATTCATATTTGCATTAATGGTTTTGTTTGAGGTGCTTTTAATCGAAATGGTGTTGTATAAAAGGTCCTTTTATCTTGATAATCTATACCTCAAAATTATGTGATCAACAAAATGTAAATTAAATCTAAGTGTTTTGTATGATGGATGATGGATGCAAACCAACTACTCGCAATTCCGTAGTTAATCTGTCCACCGACAACAGGTTATTACCTACACTTATAAATCCATTATACATGATCGGAATATTGTTAAGATGAGTGTTGCAATGTTGATAATTTTATTCCTAAATTTTCAATGCATAAAGTGTATTGATTATGACATCATGATGCAGCTTCACGATTCATTGTTATCAAACTATTCAAAACATATCCAGCCAAAGAAAAACCTTTCGGAATTACTTGTAGTAAAGATTCAATTTTTTATACAACTGATATTAAACTATGACGAAACAACCGGAATTATAACATTATATGGGACTTTTATGCAGAGGTGGAAAGACGAATTTATTCAATGGGACGTAAACGAATTTCAAGGAATTACAAATGTTACACTTCCATTAAAATCGGTCTGGGTACCAAAGTTATTATTAAAAAACAGTGCGCATAAACGTACCTTATTTACATTTGATAATGATTTAGACTATGAAACATCATTTGTTTCCTATAACAATAAAGGTATTGCAAGTTGCGAAAATAGTGGTTCAATATCATTCACATGTGGAGCGGATATGACGTACTATCCAGCTGATACACAAAACTGCCGAATAGAACTATATCCTGAAAAAAATGATACAGAACTAGTTGCCATGTTCGGTTTATTCGAAACGTTTTCTTATGCCGTTGTTTGGATGGAGCCTAGTTCTGAATGGATTATACAAAATGTTAGTTCCATAGAATTCAGTGACAAATATTTTAGTACACTCATAATATTCATTACATTGGAGAGAAAGCCAGTATTTGTGTTTTTAACACGCATCTTGCCGCTTTTTCTGGTTAGTTTTGTTAATATTTTTGCTTTCCTGTTGCCAGTCGAATCTGGAGAAAGAACCTCATTTTCTGTCACGCTATTCTTGACATTTGTTTTTGTAATGGCTATAGTTTCTGAGTCCCTTCCTTCTACAACACAAGTAGGATTTTTAATGGTTTTGATTATAATCAAACTCCTGACTAGTTCACTGACGACGGTTATGACCATTGTTTCAACCTTATTTTATTTTAAAATGATAAACTTTCAGATAAGCCCTCAACACAGAAACGTAACAGTTGATACGAGTACGAATTCGGGATTGAGCCATAAACCGGATGTGGCAACATTTGAATCAAGAAATGAACATAATATGATGACATCTAAATGTTGTTGCAAACCAACTACTTGTATTTCGAACAGTTTTAAAACAAAATCGATTTCTAGACGGCTTGACATTATTTGTATGGCAATTTTAGCGATTGAATTGACAATTGAAGTAATAGTATGTTTGATCTGGTTGGTTTAGAAGCCTTCCTTAGGGATATCAACTGCTAAGTTTATCAACATTTTATAAAACTGTAAAGTGTTAAGACAGTATTTTCAATTTTGGTATCAATGGTGTACTGTATAGTTCATTATATCATGATAGATTACAAATATAACATAATGGAAAACATATGGTCAAAACGCTGCTTTTTCATCTTTTTACCGATAAAAATATATTGTTCAAAATAATTTGATTATACCTACTGTATTATTACTCACTATTCTTAGAACCACGCCGAACCGAAACGGACTATATATATATAGTCTAAAGGAATCTGCCAACCAGCAAACTTAGTGGGTATCGGACCATTACCTAAGTGGATGGATATCCAATGCACCCAATGAAGTTTACTTAAATATCTGCAGAGAATGGTATTTTTATATTTGTTTTTCTTTTTTCGTTTCTTCGTTATATCATGGACGGCGCTGTTTGTAATTTAACGTTATAGATAATGCACGGTTATGTTTTTATACGTTAATGTCCCAACCTACGGGGAAATTCGAGACTTCATATCAGAAAAGATGTATATCTCTGTTAAAAGTTAAAAAATCATAACGTTACTGCATATGTAATTTCAGACAAAAAAATGTTAGCCTTTCTTGTTTTGACAGCGGATTTATTTATGTATTGATCAGTATCCAGTAATTATCATTGATCGTAACATATAAAAGAAAAATAAAGAACACAAACAAATATTATAATTCGCCGATCACACTTTTTAGTGTATTTAAGGAGGTAGACCTGGGATAAGGGACAATTTCACTAAAGTATTTCAAGCTTTTCCTTGAAACAGAATGAAATCAGTCCAAGTTACTTTGATGCTCACGTGAGATTGATGTAAAATGCTGAATACAAACGGTCTAATGATTTAAAAGAGTTGTGTCCCTTGCCCTAGGTCTACTTCCTTAAAAAGAACTTTAGATTATTAAACAATATATAGGATAAATAATTATCGAGATAAAACAATCTTTGCGTTCCGCGCACAAGTTTAAGTTGATAGTTTTTCACACTAGTGATCATATCAGATACATGTCACCTCTTGTTTTCGGAAATTGATGTTTTCACTTAAATACCATATGTAATATGGGTTGTTTAAAATGTATATCATCTAAAAAAAGAAACAACTTTTCATCATGCCTCGAAATTCTACATACTTAAAAGGTCCCTAAATTTTATTTTGACGATTTCTTGCATCGTTTGTTTACATCTATTCATAATTTTATTGATGTGTTAATATATAGGTGAAAAACAGAAAAGATAACTGTTTTGTCAAGTCCAGTTCTAAATAACTACACATATAAAACAAGCCAAAGCGTCAATGAAATTCAGTTACGAAATTGAATTTTTTTTTATTTTTTTCAACCATACGTCAGATCAGAGTAAAAACAAATTCACCATTTTACCGTTTTGTATCAAAGTGACCAAAACTTTTTGAAGTATTGTTATACTCATTTGAACGCATGACTTGTTCTTGCTAAGTAATAAGATTAACGGAACAATCTATGCATGCATTGTGATGGCTTCCATCTTATATTATTAATATTTCCAAACAACTGTGCCTAGAAAGAAGTTATCAATAAGTAGATATAAGAAATTTCAATGTGAAACTATGATTTAAAAGAATAATAAAGATTTCATAACGAACAAAAAATTCATATACCTTAAAAATCATGTCTATTCATGCCATCTTGGCAAAAACATAAGGTCGCTAAGACTCGTTTGTTTTATTTGTTTTAAATCGAAGTTAAATGATGAAACTTTTGACGTTTTTCTTGCTTTCATCCCCGTTCTCATTCTCATTCAGATTCATAATCATTTGGTTATTTGAAAATTTGGTTATTTTGCAAAATGGCATGCTGAACTCTTGTGTGAAGTAGCAGTTGATGCTGATATTGAAATATGGTCAAGAGATCCCAATAGAATGCCGTTGGTCTTACATCTTTGATGGTGCATCATTAGTGAAAACGAAGCATGCAGCCTAGACACGGTAGAAGTTGATGATTATACCAAAATTGTTATCTTTCATATCTTTGCAAAGCTATGAGAGGATTGATTTTGTCTTTGATGTATATTATAAAGACAGCCTTAAGGGCGAAACGAGGAGGGTCCAGGCGTAAATTGGTCGGAAATAATACTCTAGACCACAAAAATCTTGATAAACGTTTATACAGTTTAACGAATACAAAACCGAGCTTTTCGGCCTCTTAGCAGACAGGACAACGTCAACTATTAATAAAGCTGTTGTAGTAGTTATAACTAATTGTTAATAAATATGTAATTTCATGCTGGCCCTCTTATAGGTTTGAGGTCTGTCATATTGGTAGAGGCGGTCGTATTGGCCCCAAGGCATCGCCGAGGGCCAATACGGCTGACAAGGCCAATAAGATTGCCCAAAACCTATAACAGGGCCAATATGAAATTACATATTTATTGACAATTTTATTAACCTACTCAACTAGATGATTTGTAGAAAAGTTGTTTTCGTGTTTTACCAAGAACATGTAGGTTTATTTGCATTAATCAGTCTTAAATATCCTTTTTGTATAAAATGGAAGATTTTTTTTTGTGTTTCTGCAGAGTTCATGAAATCCAATTCAACTCAAAATGGCGGTGACAAACGACCGAGATTTATGATGCCGTATTGACCATGATTTGATCCATATTGGCCCTCTTTTTTCATATTGGCCCCGTGTAATGCCCAGTTTAAATTGATATCAATTGGTGAGTTTTTCTTTTGTATATTTTAACGTATTTTGGGTAGTTGTTTAATAAAAAGGAAGAAAACGTTGTTTGCAATAAGGTTATAGATTTTGACCTGAGAGTACCCTGCAATCATGAAGAGGAAGATACGACTTCCTCCATGCAAAACATTCAGGCCAATGTGGTATCAAATCAACCAATATGATCAGTTCCGATACCGATGTGGTTGTTATATGCATGGCTGTGTTTGATCAATTTAATATCGCTCAGCTTTGGATGACATTTGGTAAAGGAAAAGACTTGAGATGGATTCCAGTCCATTGTATTTCTAGATCGTTAGGTTCAATACGTTAAAGTATTACCTTTTTTCATGCACTTACAGGCTTAGACACGGTATCCACATTTGTTAGAAAGGGAAAAAGAACGATTGACATGCTTAAAATATGTTTGAAAATGCAAAAAGACATTTAAAAGTTTGAATCCTCCATGTGACAATAGCGTTGAAAATGATATCAGGGTACTGGAAGAAGTTATTGCTTTATACGACTGCTCCAGTTGTACCAGCAATGTGGATAAAGCTGACCTTTTTGCACGGATACAGCGTCTATACAGTTGTATTCCGCCGTCAAAGGATGCCCTGACACAACATGTCTGTTCTGCAAGCTAGACATACTTAGGGACGAAAAAAATGGCAATATTTACCAACGTCTTTGAATTTGGGATGGAAGAAAAATGGTGGACTTTGGGTTCCACATTGGAAATCCTTGCCATAAATAGCATTATCTAATCAAGGTTTCCTTAAATATGGATGCCAAATACACTGTTCTGTCAAATGTAAATATTCCAAATCAGGACTTCTATTCACAGCTTTATACAGCTGTAACTGCTCTGAAGATAAGGAAATGTGTTTTTCTACAATGTAGCACATATGCAGTGCAGTTATAGCACATGAGCAGTACTGATATGTATATCATAACATCTATAACATTATTCATGTGCTTTATCATTCAATAATTGGTGAAGATATTGTAGTCTTTATTATATAAAAAACATATCTTATTCAATAAAGACAAAAATCACCATTTTTTAAAGAGAATATCGGCCATTTTGAAAATGGCAGATTGTCAATGGCCGACAATCGTTTGTAATCAAACATATTCTTAGGAAGCTATATGCCAATTTTGGTGCTTGTTTCATTAAGTAAAATACTTTTCCAGGAACAGCTCCACTATCATGTTATATTGAACTCCGGATATTTATACAAGTCCACTTTACTTGTGATCGATTAATGGACATTCACTACATATTTGACAGCCTCTTCAACATGAAACCAGCTGCTTTAGAATACAAAAGTAGTTTAAGGCCTCTCTGCATCCAAAAATCATAAATAATTGAAAATGGAAAGGGCTCCCTCATTTAAAGACAGAACTGCTACAAAAAACAATAATCTGAGATATGTAAATTTTGTCTGTAGCTTTAATTAATGGGGCGTCAAACATGAACGTCGGTGTTTGATGCTCTTCATGCCTTGTTTTAGCCTCGAGTTTGAGTCACACACAGTTTGAGTTTGAGTTTCATGAAGTTGAAATTTAATTGTAATTATACTGGAAACAAATTCGTCATCCCCTTATATATTATTTATACATAAGAATAACTTTTTGCAAGTTGTCAAGAAGTTTTTTATACCTGTTTTTATAGTTTACAATATAAAGACATTTCCATGTATAATCTATATAATATTGGTTTTTAAAATGACGAATGATCATTTGATGTAGATTTCAGAATTTTTACTGGAACGAATCAAATATATTTCCTAGAGTAAGGGTGTACTACCATAAGGTCAGTGATCTATATTTATCAAGTTAAAACTCTCAAGTAAATTGTTTATTGAGCACCATCTATGTATGAATAGAAAAATCGAAGATTATCTCCGTTATATCAAATTACCAAATTTCAGTCTGAGCTGTAGTTTCAACTTAATTGCATAGAACTATTTTGTCACTATATTCTTCATTAAATATATGTCTGATTATTATGTAAAAAAAATCAATGTACTATGAGTAATGATTCATGGAACCAACTATCGTAAGATCAATAAATCATCCTGGTGGTGCCTTTGTTATTATACACTTTCTCATCGATTGAACAACGCAATGTTTTTTCTCCATGGTACTTTTATTTCAGAATCCACGTGATTTGTGATATGATAAGAAATTTAGATTGTCATCGCATGGGGAAAACAATTATGTGACTTTAATCAAAGTATTCGTACATGCATGATACTACTTTATACTTGTTGAACTATTACATGTATGCTTACATCACATAATAAGGTGTAACTGTAATAATTGTTGGTCTAGTTGAAATATAACTCGATGCCCGTTGTGCGCAATTGAAAATGATATCTGTCGCCTTAATGTCATTTCTACACAGACAGAACAAAACAGTCATTCGGGTTTAAATAAAATTGATATTGAATATTTTGAGGCTACATAGGTCATATGTTTTGTTATTGAACAAGACATTTCATTTACTCGCATTTAAGCAAATAAACACAATATCAAACGAAACATGGTGTGGTAACTAGTAACAATTTATTTTTTCATTGATTGGCTTTAGATGAATAAGTGTCTATATTTGTAACCATACCATATCACCTATTTTTATATGCTAGAATATGCTGTACGTAATAAGCTGTCAGTTTAAATGAGTTAATGGCAAGTTCGGTTACAATATTGAGCATCAAATCCATGATTTTGAAAAACGTTACATTCAATATAAGTTTTTACAAACAAAAATATCTGTATAATTCCTCTTGTGTAATTTTTATGTGCAGGCTCACTCAATAAATCTGAGAGGTAAATGCGACACTTTCCCGTACACATAAATATTGATAAAACAAATGTTATAAAAAGTGTTGGCGGAAATATCATTCATGAAATCACCACGAAAGGTATTAAAGGTAGTAGACGAGGGGTACCATTAACATTTTCCAAAATTTCCTTTAAATTTCTACATAATATATCAAAAACTGTAGTAAGTCTTCTAAAGAAATGCACCGAGCAGATTTTAAATAATTAAACGAATGAAAGTTTTCAGTAAGTCAATGAGTGCTAATGCTACATCAGTTTTCAAAGACCCCGATGTAGCAAACACATTGTCTAATATATATGACAATATATTGTCGTAAAAGCAGACAAAGTCCAAAACAACATTGTTTTTGTCTGCAAAACGTTTTATATAAAATGTTTATTATCAGAGGTAGACGTAGAAAATAATACCAGTGATAAGACCTATACTGCTACCACACTCTCCAAAGAAGAGATTGTGGACAGTCATAAATCTGTGCTATCCTCTTTTGGTCTGTCTACCAAGGACGATGATTGTGATTTACCGTCAATGTACTGGATTCCCAAACTCCACAAGAATCCATACAAACAACGTTACATAGCTGGATCAATGTACCACCAAACATTTTTCAAAACTTTTACCTTCTATACACATATCTGTCAAAGAGGGTCAGCAGTCCTACCACAACACTTGTTACTCCCGTAGTTGTGTAAATTCAATGTGGATCCTGAAAAATTAGAAAGATCTTTTAGAGACAATCAGTTCAAGACTATTATCAGAATATAATAACTTTAAAACCTATGATTTTTCAACACTGTATACTTCTATCCCCCATACCCAGTTAAAATCATTATACATCGTTGTTTTTCCAAAACAGATGGTACACCTAGATACAAATATATAGTTCTTATTAGAGATTCCTCATACTTTGAAAGAAATAATTCCAAAAAATCTTCCATATATACAGAAGATATTAACAAAATGCTGGAA
The DNA here is from genome assembly GCA_037379345.1 of Perna viridis. Classification (NCBI taxonomy): domain Eukaryota; kingdom Metazoa; phylum Mollusca; class Bivalvia; order Mytilida; family Mytilidae; genus Perna; species Perna viridis. The sequence goes on from CM074515.1 coordinate 27,576,377, forward strand.
TTTTTAATCGACAACATATCTGTCCAGTGTGGTGGACGCGTTTTTTTTCTCAAAAAAAGGTCGGCATTCCAATGGGAACAATTTGTGTTCCTCTACTTGCTGATCTATTCCTTCACTCTTATGAGGCTGACTTTATAGCTGGTCTGATGCGAAAAAAGGAATATCGTTTAGCTAGATCCTTTAGTATCAGTTTCCGCTGTATAGATGACGTATTATCTTAAAACAATTCTTATTTCGGAGATTTGGAGATACATCGCATCTACCCTAAAGAACTTGAGATAAAGAATACTACAGACACTGTCAGCCTCATATCTTGACCTACATTTAAAAATCGATGGTAAAGGAAAATTATTGACCATACTTTACGACAAACGTGATGACTTTTCATTCAGAACTTTCCTTTCATCTGTGGCAAAATCCCTTCAGCACCTGCGTATGGAGTGTTCATATCACAACTGATACGTTATGCCAGACCTTGGCAAAACTATCCATACTTTTTGTATCGCGCTACAAATAGGCTTCTGTAACAGGGGTATGTTGCACAAGATAGAAGTCATCATAACAAAAGCTTTATGGTCGTCATCGTGAACTCTTTGATCGTTACGGTGTATCCATCTGCGCCATGAAAACTGATTTGTTCAACGTGTCATAGTTTTTCTTTTCTCTTTTGCCAACCCTGACTTAACTTTTTCTGAGTAGCTCGGCGCACCTGGTCCATACTATCAGTTTATATTGGAGTCTGAGTTGCTCATTTGCATTTGTTGCTTTGTGTGTATGATTTTAGTTAGAAATACAATGAACAATTAAATCTTTTCCTTGTTTGTCTACTGCGGACATCACTTTTTATGGGCAACTTGGCGGGTGTTTCTAGAAAAGGAGAGGATGCTTACCCTACAGGTGCACCTGGTCCATGCTCAAAGTTTTTAGTTTTTAGTGGAGTCCGAGTTGCTCATTTACTTTTGTTACTTTGTATGTATGATTTTAGTTACTTTATGTTCTTTGTTGTGTATGTCTGTTTTCCATGTCTGGTCTTTGTCCCTGGATAACATTATTTTTATTACCGTTATAACCTTGGAAGTTGAACCCATAATTTGGAGTATTCCCCTTCTACACAGATATAACTTAACAAACAAAAAACAAAAAACAAACAAAAGAAACATCAATCTTGGATTACATTCCGTAGTCTACGTCTACAACTGTAAGTGTTGGGATGGGGTCTTTTCGCACTTCTTTCTTGTTGTCGTAGTTAGTCATGATCCCAATCAACCGATTGCATAACCTACACTCTCTAAAATCATACAGTGTGACATTGTGTATATATGGCGACGGACCCGGGCAAAAAGAGATACGGGTCGGACAGATTCCGATTTTCAAGTTATGTCTTCCACTTGTATTTTCTAGGTAAATACTAAGATAAAAACATATATCAAGTACATCAAGTAAATAATAAACCGGTTGTACGATTATTTGAATACACAAACATGCCTTTATAAACAAACGATACAAAAGAATTTAAAACGAAAAAGATACTTGCAAGCAATAAACACAGGTACATTTACCTGCCTTGTTTGTTATGAGACACTTCCTGGTTACCGATCAACCTAAAGGAAATTTTCAGTGTTGATGCAGTGGTTACGTTAAATCGATGTTTATAATTGTAATTCTATTTACCAGTAAGTTATGTGTTATTTTCTTTCATTTAGTGGCATGCTTATACTAACCTAGTCTTTCTACCTAGATTTCCCATGCTTAGTTAAACGTGTTCAATTTATTTATGAGTCTTGAACTTTCTGTAAATTTGGTTCAAATTCAGCAGATGAGTTGTTACTCCTTCAAGCACGTATGCAGCATACCGAATCATGTAATATTGAAATTATAGGTATTTTTGAATTCTGAAACCAAAAATCAGCCATGAAATTATTGTTTTATTATGCTTTTTAACCTAAAAATAAAAATTGACATAAGAAAACTAACAAGTAAAAGCATTTGTCAATATCGTATTCTTCTTCGTATTTACAATTCTTTCTTCCCAGTTCTACTGAGTTCACTGTACGGATGAAACTATTCTGGTCATTAACTTCTTGTGCTTGATACTTTGCATAACTTCTATGAAAATTGATTTATTCAACGGGTCATAGTTTTCCTTTCCTCGTTTTTCTACCCCGGACTTGACTTTTTATGAGCAACTCGGCGGGTGTTTCTAGAAAAGCAGAGGACGCTTTCCCTACCGGTGCACCTGGTCCATGCTCCCAGTTTTTAGTGGAGTCCGAGTTGCTCATTTACTTTTGTTACTTTGTATGCATGATTTAAGTTACTTTATGTTCTTTGTTGTGTATGTCTGTTTTCCATGTCTGGTCTTTGTCCCTTGATTACATTCTTTTGATTACCGCTATAACCTTGGTTCCCTTGATTACTCTTTCTAAGTTTATGTTTTACTTGTAAGCACATAGGCTTCTCATTAATATTTGATTTTATAGCCTAAACAGACTTAAGTAGACCTACAACTACAATACTTAGCACGAACTTCAATTCAGTTTTACAAAGGATGCACCAGCAATTACCACTTCAAGCACATCAAAATCAAGAAACAACCTCGTTCCAAGGAGGTTTTCAACAAGTACCGCCATCGGTTGTATTTCAGGGAACACCCGTGAGCATGAACTCGCCCCCGAAAATGAATCAAGGAACAACACAAATTATAAATACAACCTCGATGATGATACAGGAGGCCTTTCCTCAGATCATAGACAGTTCATCTAACGAACGAGTTTTTCCTGTCAGAAAATTCAAAACACTTGGTGGCCTTCAGATAGGGGTTGGAGGTTTATTGTGCTTACTGAGCCTTGTTGGTGTCATCATTCACAGTGTGAGGAAATCTAGTGATTGTACATATTCTTATTATATGTCCTACGACTACCGGTGTTATGACATCTATAGAAAAGGAAATGACACTTTGTTCGCCTTTGATATAACGTGTCTTATTTTATCAGGATGGGTAAGTTTAAATATAGTCATTGTATGAGGTAAATGTTTTGTGGTAAATCGTTGATTGAAATAAAAAATGGAGATGCGAAATAGGGAAAAGACCGTTCGTATTATAGGATGATATTTTGAAAGGAGGAGAATGGGAAATTACGTGCGTTTTGCTTTTGTTTCTATCAAAACTATACTTTAACTTAACATCAAATATTGAAGAATTAAAAAAAAATGATTTTCAGAGTTTGATTGCATCTGGTCCATGCTCCCAGTTTTCAGTGGAGTCCAAGTTGCTCATTTTCTTTTGTTACTTTGTATGTATGATTTTAGTTACTTTATGTTCTTTGTTGTTTATGTCTGTTTTATTACCGTTATAACCTTGGTTCCCTTGATTACTCATTCACATATAGTGTGATGGTGGAAGATAAAAAGAGATGTTGAGATGGACAGTAATGTAAAGGATTTTGTCAATAACCTCTCCCTTTTTTAATTGAATGTCAAATGTAAATTTGGGCCTGACAGCAACAGTTCGTCTAATGCACACAAATTAAATTGGTTCAATGAATTTTGAGTATTTTTCAAATATGTTTTGTCATATAGAAACAAGAGCAATACACTATCCATAAAAGTGGTAATTGTGTGTTCAAAAGTAGATGTAAAAGTAAAACTCAGATGTATAACACACTACATCCTTTTTAAACAATTTTGTATTTGAGTAAACGATTGATTTGATTGTGATAGCTATATAAAGTCAATACAATACGATATATACGTATACCTGTACAAATCTGTGTTGTGTTTCGGTATTTGCAAAAAAAGCAAAAAAAACAAAAAACGTATCAAACTATGAAAACAATAAATGTGATAATAATTATCCTTTGCAGTTCATAGTTACTGGCTTGTTCCCTATGTGTATGACCAGGAAGAGACAGAGCAGTTGGCGATGTTTAGTGAGTTAACAATAACTTTAAAATTATTGATTGAGAATTATAAACTAAAAAGACAAAGGCCGTTTTGAATATTGAAATTAATTTAGACACTAGTTTGGTTTGTAAATGTTAGCAAAATTTGGGATTTTAACTAACTGCTATGTAATCGAAATCGGCTTGTCTGTTTAAAGAATCTTTTAATTGAAGTGCAAAGATCGATGAACTGTCTTTAATATACGTATAAATCACTTACACTTTTGAAACTTTGACGGCAAAAACAAAAGAAAAAAAGCCTTAGTAATGAAAGTGCAAAACATGAATACAGCACAGTGTTTTGGTTTTGCAACAAAATTGTATTCTCTGATACGTGTAAAGCGTAGGTTGGCACTTGCCAATTTTGTTCCGGAAAGAAATTATCCGTCTTAGAGAACAAACTTATTGATTTATACTGAATGTTGGTTTGTAACTACTTAAAGATAGAAATAAATTACATAAAGCACCAGGAACTTTAATCTAAAGAATAAGAACACTCAAAGGTGCTCATGATTTGATTGCTTTCTTAAGGAACATTGAACATAAATGCTGAGTTATTTACTTTTTAAACAAAAACATTCCTGATATAACTGACTGCCTAATGAGTTAAACATTACATTGAAACAAAACATGTAGGTAGTCTCTTATATCTAGAGTTACAAAATACCGTATAGCGGGAGATTTTCGCGAGGTTTGAGGAATCATGAAATGAAAGCTCATAATAATTTACGTGCGTTGTGTCTTCAATAAATCCTGAAGAATCGAAAAATAAAGACTTAAATTAAATGCCTCTATTAATAGAGCGAATGCAAAATGTACACGATATACGGTATACTTATTAAATATTGCACATTGCACCACGTGTTCAAAATTTGAAATATAGCCACATTGTTTGCGTCACTTCTAAAAGATGACAAACACCTCATGACGGTAAACAAAACATAAATAATATAGGACCATTGAATTACCAAATGCCTGAATTCAGTCTGACTAGGAGTTATTTCATTCTGTTCTATTTAGGCTTTCTTATCAAACTGTAGCTCAGATAAAAGGCCGAATAATTTTGAATGGGTCATGAGCATGCTATATTATAACTCAAAGGTTTAACAATACTCTTAATAATCATTCCGATCGGCAACAATAAATATCGAATAAGAATCTTTACTCGTTTCATATCTTCTAATATCAAAATTTTATAGTAATTCCCGCCATGTTAGTTCTATGATTATTACATTTCCAATATTTTATCCGACTCGTTTATCTCATTTAAAAAATAATTTGCCAGTACTACATTTGTACCCAAATAATTTTTTTTATTAGATACTGGTATTAAGCATTTCATATGTGACTTATTATTTTGTTAAGGATGTTAAAATTTTGCTAAATAAATTTCAAAAAGATTGACTTGATAATGAAAAAAGAAATCCTTGTGAATGTACCACTGTAAAACGAATAAGATTTTATAAAATAAATCAGTATATTTAATTTTTCCGTGCTCCCCAAAACATTATCTTTATCAATTGTCAATACACCTTTTGTATCCGTGACTTAAAAAAAAATAAGTTCAATTTTTCAATATTGAGCAAAGGAAACTAACTCTCCAAACCGACACACTTGTTTACTGTCCAATTTATAATAAGAAGAAGACTTCAAATTCAAATATTTGACGTGTTGGAGCTACGGTGAGTACTTGGATATTTTATATAAAACCATAAAGCTGCTTACCACAGTGAACTAGTTAAAGTTCAAAGAACAATGTTTACTTCCTTTCACCAATGAGACCTCTAACCAGGTTGTCGTGTGTTGGTGGGTTATGTTCCTTTGATAAAGTTGCTTAAATTGCTTGAGCTCATAAATATGATGAAAGAAAATTGCTTACAATGGAAATTACTGGTCTGATTCACTGTTCATTGTACGTTTATAGGATAAAATTATTTTATACTGTGCTATATGATGATGGACAATTGCTCACAACAGAAATTACAGGTCTGATTCACTGTTCATTGTACGTTTATAGGACACAAATATTTTATACTGTGCTTTATATATGTATATTTAATATTTCAATGATGTATATAAAAAAGATATTTTGAATTGACGGTTTAATACCAAACTTTATTATTATTTCAGAAACTATCATTTATGGTATTCAGTATCGTAGGAGCATCACTTTTTGTCCCGACTATATTTATCCTTGGTGTTGTGGGATCGCTAATGGTAAGAAAGGCCACGGAGACAAATTAATTATCTATTCTATTGATTTTCTCAAATACATAAAGTACTACAACTGTAATACACTTCTCATTCTATGATAACTTGAGGACGGGGAATGCAGAATTTTGTGAAGATTAATGAGCATTGGCAAGGTGTTGAGAGAAGGTGATTTAGAATAACAAGAATGGGAAAGAGTAATAAATGGAACCAAGATTCTTGCGAACGTCAAAAAAAATGTTATCTAGGGGTATAGACCAAACATGGAAAACAGACAAACACAACAAAGACCATAAAGTAACTAAAATAATACATACAAATTACAACAGTAAATGAGTAACTCGCAATCCACTAAAAACACTGCGAGCATGGATCATGTTCACTGGTACGGTAAGCATTTACTGCTTTTCTAGAAACACCCCCCCGCCCGAGTTGCTCATAAAAAGTCTGGGGTAGACGAAAGAGGAAAGGAAAAATATGACAACTTGAACAAATCAATTTTTAAAAACAAATGGTTTAAAATTAAAGTTGATAATATGGTGATATGATAAATAAATAATAATACTGAGATTATTCTTGGGAAATTGAGATAGGGACAAAGATGAATACGGGAATAAGAAGATGTAGGGATCGTATACTACAATGTTGTAAAAGGAAAGCTTTTAAAATTTAAGAGCTGTTCGACAGTAATAAATATTCTTTTATAATTTGCATCATGTTTTGATACCCACATAACTTAATGTGGTATCTACTTAAGAACGAATAAAACAGGAAAGACATAATAGTAAGTGTAAAGCGTGTGTCAGCAGCAAACGAGCCATTAACATCATTTCATGTCAAGAACTCTGATAATTACCGCATCAAGCATACTCAAACCAATAAAATTATTTTTTTTATCGTCTATCTACTATGAAATCGTTTGTCAGCAGTCTTTTATAAAGCCGGGAAGTGTCGCATTCCCTCATATAAACCTATTGATGATAAAATACTTCCCGCAAATTGGTTCCATAACTGTACTCTCTGTGAGATAAAATTATTTTTCGATCTTCTTTTATAAGTTTGCTTCTTATGATAATTTCAGTTGTACTCATTTATTTCAAATATCGGTGAAGGTTTGCGACAGGAAGTGATTCTTGGTCAAGTCCTCTCTGCAATATTTCATCATTGGTTCATCTGAAAAATCTTGTTTGCTTCAAAATTAGACACATACAGTTGTACATTCTTATTCTTTGATTAAGCTAGCTTACAAACATGATATAAATTAAGATACAATCTATGTATAAATTCTACAAACTTTAATAATTATGTCAAATGAATGTTATTGACTTCCAATGGTTCTTATGCACCATTGTCTGTTTAAAACTTGTTCATTCTGTAGTCTTTACACCAAATTATAATATAAAAATGCAATCCTTCTGAATGCAAGTTTAATATTTAAATCAATATGTAAATCATATCTAGTATATGTAAGTTGTTTCTTGTAAATGTTAAATACACACTATTGGTCGGTAACCTGGAAGCCCAGGTAATTTTTCGTTCCACAAGTTTCCCGAAAATATAACCCCGAGCCACCAGTGATGTCCTCTATATTTTGATTGGTGAGCGAATTGAACTGTATTTTATTTACTTTTATACGTTCTAATATTCAAATTAAAAGAAAAATGGATTTTAATTTTTTTTTCAAATATTTTAAATTACCTTTCGATATAAATGCACACTTATAAAGTTAATTTAAATAATTTCATCTCTGTTTTTATTTTATTTTATAAGCTTCAATTTATATATATTATATATATTGTGCATATCCGTCACTGGTGACCTGAGTCTATATATTTAGCGATCCTAGGTTCGCTACGATATTGACCAGGGAACCAGAATATATTGGTCGGTTGATTTTTTAAACAACCAAGGAGACACATAAATAAATAATATGAAATAACACGTACAAGGAAACAAAGTTAACCGAGGAACCAAGATGCCATTAAAAACCTAGGAGCAAGGACCAGGTGTACCGACAGGTCAAGTGTCCTCTGATTTTCTACAAATACTCACAGAGTTTCTCACAAAATATCAATAAGTTCAGTAGGAAGGTGGTAAAATGATGTGTCTTCCATGTTGAGGTGTACAAACTTATACAAACTTTCTACATTACAGGGAACTTTTTTCTATTCTTCCCCTAACAATGACATAACAACAATATTGTCAATATCTACTGCAGCGTTATCGTTTGTGGAAATCATCATGGCTATAGTTTCGGCATCATACTGCTGTTGTTGCACGCAGTGGGAAACAACTGTCCCTGCTCATCAAGTAGGAAAACACGTATTAATATTTTCATTTAAGACAAGTTATTGTGAATTCAATTCATAGTTGACAACAGAACTATTTTTTTAATCTTACCACTGACCACTGTATAAATACGTTCTAGATATTATCTAAGCCTGGCGTCCCATAACTTTGAAAGATACATGAGACTGTCAAAAGTGTTTATGACGTCATGTTTGTGCCACGGTTAAATAAAAAAAAATCATAGTGTTTGGAATTTAAAAACTCAAAAATAAGAACAACAAAATAGGGAACAAAAACAGAACAGTTTCTCCCGTTATACCTTATATCAAACAAAATAGAAAGATGAGTCAAATTATCTATTTTTGTCTTACCTATCTTCTGTAACATGTTTTTTGTTTTATTCTTATTGTTCAACTATGCGCACAATGATTGTTTCAATGACTGCATCTCTTTATTACAATCTTAAAATTAGTTTTACTTGAACTTGGTTCGGTTTCTAAACAAAGTTCACGGTCTATATTTTGAAGGTTAGTTGGTCTTTTTAGGCTTGGTTGGCAGTTAGATTCTTATCGCTCTCAGCCAGTGTTTTTCCCATATGAAGACCGTAAAGCGGAAAATTTGATGCCTCCCTCTTTGTTTAATCTCGTTTTTATTTTATTTCATATGAACTTTGTTCCTTTGTTCTACTACTTTCACTTATTTATTATTCATAATATTAAATTGTACAGGGTTTAGTTTACATCGGGAGAAATAATCCGCAGGTGATAATGATTCCCCGGTCACAGAGTCCAATAACTAATACACAGCCGGTTGTAATGGGTACCAGACGACAGCAATATACAATTAGCCAACAGCATCTACAAGACCCTTTGTGTGGAAATATGTTTCCGACTGCTGCAAATAATCTTAGCATGGATCCTCCACCATATAAGGAATAAATTGATTTTTGCCTTATGTACCTTTTACATATTAATGCTCAATGTAACTACTTATTTTTGTGTGTATTTATTTTTGCAGTCCTAAAGTTCGCGATATGTTTGAAGTAACAATACAATAATTTCTCAATAACCTACTACTATTTTTGTGAATATTGACTAATCGTAAAATTATCGGAAATAAATACGTCAGCAAATCAACTACAAATTACATTTATTTGGTTTAAATGCTGATTAACACTGAATTAATTTCAAAATCTTTATTTCCTGGATTAATTGGCGAAACTCCTACACCACAGGGCATATAGGTCGACGGTTGATACCGCACCCGTCTAGGGTACGGTATAGGTCGACGGTTGATACCGCACCCGTGTAGGGTACGATATAGATCGACGGTTGATACCGCACCCGTCTAGGATACGGTATAGGTCGACGGTTGAGATATAAGGTACATGTATGCGATAAAGGTCTAGGGTGTGATATACAATGTAGGGCATGCAAAAAAGGGTAGATGATATAAGATTGAAGAAAACACTAAAATTGCATATAAAAAAGGTATATTTTGTATAAAGAATATGATATAGTTTCATCATATATATCACTATTAGATATTCTCCATTCTATATCATATCACATGCTATTTAAAAGAAATAAACTTGCAAGCAAATGGTATCATTGGTATAGTGTGATAAATTTGTACAGTAACTACCTGAATATGTTGACAAGAATTTGTATAGGGGAACGATTGTAAGGCTTGTAAGTCACGTAACCCTGGGAATTCAGGAAAATTCGTCCCATTCAAAAGTTCTGAAAATGGTCTGTTCATATCATGAAGACTGAAAATATTTGTGCAGTATATCTACGAGAAGGTAGCCGATGCCACAAACAATATGATTGTATTGTATTCATATTGTACACACTAGAGGGAATGTAAACTCAAATCGCTTGTTGTTTGTGGTCGCCTTCAGAGGCTATTGTATGCATGAGTAATTAAGGGAACCACGGTTATAGCGGTAATAAAAAAAATGTAATTCAGGGACAAAGACTAGGCATGGAAAACAGACTTACACAACAAAGAACATAAAGTAACTAAAATCATACATACAAAGTAACAAAGGTAAAAGCAAACGAACAACTCGGGCTCCACTAAAAAACATTTTGTTCAGATTTATAACTGTATTTAAGTGTTTTTATTGAGTATTACGTGATTGTACGAATGTAGACCTGTACAGATTATTCTACATCCACAAAACTGAAACAGATCAAAACACTCAGGCTGTAAGTAGCTTTATCTTCTGAGGAACCATGTCTGGTTGCTCCTGGAAATTTGATAAAATACATATGTACTGTGATATCTATTTACACACAATTGCACTTAAAGTAAAAAAAAATGATAGTTTTCTATAATTTGGGAATACAAAAAATGATAAGAATAGTATTATGATATATTTTATATGGTTAACATTTAAAACAAGATTGATTGATTGATTGTTGGTGTTTAACACCCGAGCAGCAATATTTCAGCTATATTCAGGCGATGAATATGAAATGGATGATAAAATGAACATGCAATGATGATGATGATAAAATGAAAAGAGGGATGGAACACATAGATAATAGGGTCGATAAATTTCGTTTGCCACAAGAAAAAAAGGAGGGATGGGTAAGGTCGGGCAATTTAGCGGAGCGCAAAGGTTCCTACTCCTACTACCACAGCACGGTTCTTTAACGTGCAAGGAATGTGGCATCTTTCCCAACACGATGCACCACTATGGTTTGCGGTCAGGTTTTCCGTATTATAGCCTGGCAACCCCATCATGTAACACGCCAGGGGTATCCCATTCCACCACCTGGTGCGCACATCCCAGTTGCTCTGTAGGCCTAGCCCCCGGCTAGGTTTCTGAGCACTATTTCGTCGCCTTTTACGATAAGTTTAGCGCTGCTGCAGGCCTATTCTGTTTACACCTGGACCTGCAAGGGAGCATTTTGAAAAAGAGTAATATTTCCATATACTATACATGAGGGTTGCTAAAATTTTATTTTTGTTTACATATTGACTTGAATAAAATATTGTAACATTTAATTTCTCGTGTTAAATAGAATACACAAAAATACTTAACCAGTATACATGCAGTATTTGTTGATGTTTTTTTTTCATATTTCAATCATAGATTTATCTGGAGTAATAAACTCACTTGTGATAATTCGTTGGAGATATATGTTCAGTGGACAACCGAAAGAAAAATCAAGACATATGTGAAGTGTAGGTGTGTTCAGACACGTGTCGAACATTTGTCTATACATTAATGGTCTAGCACTTCATTTTGTTAGGACATCTTACATTGGAAGACCATGTTGCTTTATTCATCTTTATTCACGAAGACTTGATTTGATTTTGTACTATCTATTGTCATATAATGTGATACTGTAAGTGCTCAAAATTTGACTTTCACAAGCTGTTCATACTTTTTTTGGCAGGACTTTAATGAAACTGTGCAAACAGTGCTTTATTTTTATTCTTTCTGGTCTGTTTTTGTTCCTAGAATTCCAAATAATATAAGGCATATTAATGAACTCTGAGTAAATCAACCGAAAAGGTAAAACAAAAAAAAAAAGAAAGTCCATATAGCAAAAGGCCAACTGGATTATCATAAACAACCGCAATAGTCATGACTTAACAACGAACAGGCAAAGATTATATAAAGATGTACATCATAGATAATTTCATTTATGAATGCTAATCATTTGGACAGGTTCGGGAAGCATTTTACCAAGTAGAGGTTCGGGAAGCTTTTTACCAAGTAGATGTTAGGAAGTGTGGCCATGTATGCTCATTCGTGTTTAAAATGAAACATCTCGTAAATGGATATACTAATAAGCAAACAGAGGGACAGTACTAGACTTCAGCCCAATACTACATTTATAGAGTTTATCGATGCTTTTTGTACATGTAGTACATAAATATTGTCCTTAACCAAAAGAAATGAATTTTGTCATCATGACAATAAAAAAATCAGTTACAAAAACTGAGATATCTTTTTAGAATTATATACAGGAAATGCCACCACATGAGATGAACTCAGCACATAAGGTCTAAGCTTGGCCCAAAGTCTAAGATTGGCCCAAAACTGACATCACTTGACGTGCGTTGTCGTAGTCGTCGTTAACAATTTTTAAAGATTCTTTTCCCTTGATTCTAATTTCTAATAGATCAATTGCAACAAAAATGGATTGATTGTCCCTTAGGGTATTCTGCAAAGAACAGATAAAGGAAGAAAACACGGCAGCTGTTCCTGAAGAAGAACATAAGAATCAGACAGCAGGTTTTGTATAATTTTATTTCCACAACCATCATGTTAAGCAAAGTATTCCGCATGATGAGATCTTATTTGTGATCAAACTTTCTTGTAAATCTGTCCAAGCCATTTTGGAGTTATTGCTATTTTCCAATGATTTTTCGTTATTTGTCTTCAAAATACTTCTCCTCTCACACTAGTAGACCAATTAGAACAAACCTTAGGTTGAATGTTCCTTATGGTATTCTGTGTAGAATTAATTTGTGATTCGTCATACAAAACGGTGGCGGTTACTTAAAATATAACATAGGGATCAGACAAAAGGTTTTCGCTTATAGATAAAAGTGTGCAAAAGTATCTATATGCGTATAAAAGTTTCTCATAATCTTGTGTGCAATGTTAATGTTATATTATTTTACGTCGTTTTGTGGTTTTAATGGCATTGCTTTCAGAACGTGTCTCCCCATAAACTATTGGATATATTCAATGAAAATTATTTTTGATTGTTCCTTAGGTAAGGAGCGATTTAAATCTTCATCCAAGAAAAAAAAACATTGCCGCTTATTGAATTGAATGTTACTGGTCAAGCAAGATGAGCGATTTTGGGCTTTTATAGCATCTTTCATTAGTCCATAACTTTTATTCATTTTGAGTAAAGCATTAATTAAAAACACAAGAATATTGTTTCAACAAGCCAATATTATGTATAAACAATCGAGAAAAAAAACAACTGTCGGATAAGGAAATTTGAGAATACAGCTCACTTTTACTTTCAAACGATTAAAATGTCAAATATACAGATGTTCCAACCACATGACTAAAACTTGTACCCATGTAACATCTATGATGACATTACTTCTAGCGCCCTAGAACACCCGCCAAATAGGTAATATAAAAATAAAGCCTGCACTGCCCGGATTATTCTTGTTCATAGTTTTGATCGAATGTTGTCACCGAATACACGATTTATGGTAGTACAGGATGACTCGTCTAATTGTGAATGGGTTTTAATTATCAATAAAACTCACACAAATTAGATATCCTATATACGTCTGAGCGTTTAACGACTCTATTTGTTTCACTGCTAGATCGGATCATGTTTGATACAGGGCAGATAACCTAAGCATATAACATATAAAGTTTCATTATACATACATGTATTATCCCAACAATATAAGAACTGTAGAATTTTCAAATCATTTGTTGCTGTTTCTTCCGCAAAAATGAAACTTGTATCACTATGACATCCAGCGCCATGAGCCACTTTGTCAGTCAAGCTCTTATAAATGCAGATTTAATTAGCTGGATGATTATTTCGTGAAAAATTAAAGGTTGTTACTTAATATACTATGGTAGTACAAGACAGCTTTGCTGTTGCTTTCATTCTTATTTTAAATCTTTTAGTTTCTTCGGAAGTAAGAATTGGTATGTATCCTAAATTGGACCATACGACTTCAAATAGCACTTTCCTACCTAAATCATACATGCTCATCATATCTAATTCGTACTGTATTCTTAATATGGCCAGTGACAGTATGTAACACTTTGGCTCCGCTTACTTTCCTACCCGTGCATGCACTAGTTGTTTATCTTAGCGGTGTCATTATATGGGGCAAGTAGTGGTAAATAAATGTAATAGACTAGAAATAAACATGAGTCAGATTCTTTGTAAATAATTAGCACAATCTGTCACACGCACCCCAGATGTGTGAATACAAAAAAGAAACAAAAGAATGATTACACTCATAGATATTCATTGTAATAAGCGATTGTTAAAGTTAGCTTAATTGACAAATCTTCATTAAATATACTTTTTTTCAAATCGGAATCATCCTAAATGAGCTCTTATTATTCTTCAGTGACTGAATCATGTGACTTGATAAAATAATGACCCCTTCTCTTTCAGTTTATACAAGATACTATAAATGATAAAGCAAAAAATGACCCCGCCACTACAAGATCAGGGAAAAAACTGATACCTCTTTGACATCTCATAAAAAAGATATATGGTCACCCTACATTTTGACCAGCCCCCACCCCACCCATGTAAAAATTGGAAAGACCTTAAGGTTACTCTATTTTTCTGCCAGCAGAAGCATTTGAAAAAAAAGTATATTTAATGAAGATTTGTCAATTAAGCCAACTTTAACAATCGCTTATTACAATGAATATCTATGAGTGTAAGAAAAGCATGTATTACCTTTCCTTGCACCAAAACTTTCTTTATGCATTATGTCTGAAATTACCCCATTTTTCTGCATATTGTATTGGTACTTGTATGAAATGTTTATTATCTGATTTTTAAACCACCGTAGATTTAACTAGTCAACTTTTACAATTGTAGATTTTCAGACCAGTAATATGCATTTACGACATTGTAAATAAAGGGCATGATATGTCATCATAATCAAACAAAACAATTTTAATGTTCTTTCATATTGTAATTTAGTTTTAATTTAGCCTTTGATTAATATCCCTAGTTGCTTAATTGAAATGAAATTTGACATGCATACTTAAACCATATATACTTTAAATGTAAAATATCTAAAATATTGCAAAAATTGTTGTCAATAGACGACTACCATACATTTGCATTATATGCACGGGTCATGGTTGTTCAAACGAAGTAATTCACTGCTTCATTGTTAGTGATTTATTATGAGATTTAATCTTAATCCTTTAAAGTTTTTCATTGATATTGTATCATTGGCCTCCAATCATTAGTTGTCCAACGAGTTATATTTCAACGTTAAGGTCAAATAAAGCCTGGATGATTATTCTCAAATAACGTCCAAAGAAAGAAAAGTAATTGAAATTGGAAGACCGGGGTACTGCTACATAACAGTTAGTTCGAGAATTACCGAAATCAATGCGATAGTTGCATTGTTTACATTGTATTATCGACACTCTGAGCAGCATGAGAAATAATCATGCACAATATTCTGAAAAATATAGATATATGTATAAATTGTGAATGACTTTGATTTCTAAAATTATTCTTTAAAATGTTAAAATTGCCCAGATAAGGTTTTTGTTGATTGTTGTTTTACATATATCTCAAACCAAATTCTTGAACATGAGATATGTTTTCCAAATTAAATGAGTGCCAACACTTAAAATTACCTAAATGGTCTTAATTAATTGTTTAAAATGTTAAAATTATTAAAATAAGCATAATATTTGGGCTTTGATACATTTATTGCAATCAAATTTCTCAAAAAAATGACATATTTCTGCAAATTGAAAGGGTGTGAACAATTTTAATTACAATAATGGTCCAAAATTATTGTTAACTATATTAAAAATGGCAATATTTGTATCCTTTTGGTAGTTGCGACAATCGTATTTTAGTAAAAAATCTTCAAGAAGACATATTTTTGAAAAACGTATTTGTGGGAACAATTTAAATATACCTATTAGTCTAAAATTAATGTAAAAAATGTTAAAATTTTCTATATCAATATTATGTTGATGGCTGTGATACATATATTTCAGGCCAAATTCTCGAAAATGAGATATTTTTTGGCAAATTGAATGAGTGCCATCACTTAAAATATCCGTACTGGTCTAATATCATTGTTTAAAATGTTAAAATTGTCAGACAAGTATTATGTGTGATGCTTTGACACATCAATTTCAGTCGAAGTACCCAAAAATGTCATATGTCTGCAGTTTATATGGGTGTGAACAATTTTAATTTCAAAAATGGTCCAAAATTATTGATAAAAATATTTTAAAAAAAGGCAATATTAGTATCCGGTTGATGGTTACGACACTCGTATTTTAATAAACAAATCTTCAAAATGACATATTTTTGCAGGGTGTATGTGTGCGAACACTTTTAATATACCTTTTAGTCTTGAAATACCTTTATGGTCTTATATTATGGTTAAAAAAGTTAAAATTATCAAAATAGGCATCATATGTTTGGCTGTGACATATTTCAGTTCAATTACTTAAAAATGAAATATTTCTGCATATTGGTAGGATGCGGACAGTTTTAATTTCTATAATGGTCTAAAATTCGTGCATGAAATATTAAAATGGCAATATTTTTTATCCTTTTCGAGGTTGCGACAAACGACATATTTCTGCCAATAGAAAGATAAGGGAATAAACATTTTATTATTATTATTATTATTATTATTATTATTTTGCTTAATTTGCTTTTTTTGTAAATATTAAAATCATACGAGTGTACGACACAGAATTATTTCAGTATAAATTTTTAAAATAATTACGTTTAGAAATCGTATGAGCGATCAATAAGAAATGTACTTCCGCTTAATATTTAAGAAAATATCAATGAATAATGAACTGCTACACCTGTAATAATTAAAAATTACTCTAAAACAATCTTGTTGAAAAAATATTTTTATTGCTCTCATTGAATTATGACATGTACATTGCTTGCGAAGAAAGGCAGAACAATTTGTTTGATTGACCAATCAAAATTATTCCCCCGCCCCATTCCCCTATTCATTTACCCCATTCCCAATGCCACATTACCCATTGCCCCAATCCCCATTGCCCCATTTCCCATTGCCCAATCTCTCGTTCCTCATTTCCCCATTTACCACGCCCCATGCTCCATACCCCATAAAATGGGAAGTTTATCCCATACAGGTATTGTAAATCATTTAACAAACAATGAAGGTAGTTTTTAAGGCTCTCCATTGCATGGTGTTTTCCTTCCACATCATAATAACGTCTTATCAGGATGCATTTTTTTGTGGAGCTTAAAGACCCCACAAGACATTATACGCACTCCGTGGTCGGTAAATTAAATATAACCATACACGTATGTTCTAAATGTAGTACTTCCAATGGATGCGACGTCATAATATTTCTTTAAAAGAGTAATCAAAGAAACACCCGCCGAGTTGCTCATAAAAAGTCAAGACCGGGGTAGACGAAAGAAGCAAGGAAACCTATAACATTCTCAAATAAGTTTTTGTTTAAATAATTTCACTACACATTGGGTGTAAACACAGGGAGCAAATCAATAAAATCATTTCAAAAATGTATTACCTTGACAAGTTCTTACGACATTCGAAGGACCAATCTTCTGGCGGTACTTGAAGACCCATATTGTTTATAAAAATTGCCACAAAAAAAAACAAAAAAAAAAACAGCTCAGACTGTTGGAAAAAGCCACAAAATATAGTAGAAAGTCTAGTCTGTGTTCGAATGCTCACCCCAACTTTGGGAGGATTGTCTAAGTTTGCTTTATGTGGTAACTCTCGTTTCGAGGATTGTAAGATAAGGCCAGACTTTGGAATTTTCAAACGCAGATATGTTAGATAAGAACTTGTTATGAGATCTTATAATTGTGCCAATGTTTACTGGAAAGCGCAAGTGATCTGTCCGCACACGTGGGGGAGATTAGAAATCTCGAAACAAATATGTATATTCTTTTTTTAGTGAGGAAAATTAGTCTTAATATTAATTGAAATTTTGTCAGTTCGGTATCATTACCTTTATTCTTTATGTGCTTTAACTTGTTATTTGGTCCTAGCAATTTTTTTCTCGTTCTTTTTTTTTATCAATTTTTCTTTTAAAGAAAATAAAGATAAGAAGTAATTTATCTAAAACCAACGCGATAAATGATAAATCAGTTGTATTATAATGGGAACACATAAACACGTATCAAACCATTAATAAATAAACACAAAACGAATTTAAATGAAACCTCATACCCGAAAACATAGCTACATTATCCTATGCACCTGTCTGAATCTACCTTGGTTATCAATTTTAAAATTCTAAAGTAGCTAACAATCAGAATTATGTCAACTAGTAAGTCACGTTTTATTATTATTATCATTATTATCATTATTATTATTATTATTATTATTATTATTATTTATTATTTGTACATTTTATGTATTTAGGTTCTTATCTTGTACATTTATCTTTTGGCTGAACTTATATTGAAATATTGAAATTGTCTTAAATGACAATTTATCCAGCGTGTTCGATACACAAACTGATTATATGTGGAAGAGTCATTTGAATATGATCTTTTTATATACGTGCATGTTTTGTTTAGCTAAGTATTTTTTTATTCTTTCAAGTATTAACAATCATTGGAAACTGTATTGTACTCGAAGACACTTCCTTAAAGGAAAATACAACCAGGAAGTTTTTTTTTGCTTGAACATTAAGATATAAAACGAAATATTTCACACCGTGTCCTTATATGAAATATTCATTGCATGTATTATATTTCCCTCGTATACATGTACGTCTAATATGTAGTGCGTAGTAAAAACAATTTCGTATTAAAACAATATTATAATATTATAAAATACGTATTAAACAATAATATCCTAAACAGTAGATGTTTTTCAAGGGTCCAAAACATTCTCGTACCATTTAAAAAAAAAAAAAACAGACCGGTTTCCTTACATGGGAGTGTTCATAAGAAGACATATACGTTTTTAAAATCATTATCATATAATCAAAAGCATATATCGATAGCAGTGAAACAGTGTCTAAAACAAGCTATTGGTTTTTGGTCCCCATTGTCATGATTCTGATTGGTAAAAGGTTAAAGCCTTTCATAGCTATTGTTCAGATTAGATTAACATTATTTGACCACACAAATATTTCGTTTTAGTCTTTGCAAACATATTGTATTGAGGAAGTTCTCTCAAAAACATAATTACTGTGACTGCATGTTTCTTTGAATCCATTTTGAAGTAACTAATAACAGCACGTTGCAATATTCTACAGGTTTTATTAAGTACCAGTCCACATAAAATTCAGACACTGCTAATGGTAAAGTGATTCATGGTGTATAACAAAACAACATGTGCCATGCAATCACATAACTAAGATAATTTCTGCATTCAGTCCTGCACTTTTTAGAAAACCACACATTTATCTCCCACTAAAATCAACCAAATTCAAACCAAATCAAGTACCATAACTCTTGCAAAATACCACTTTCACCACTCTACTCCTAAACATTACATGAATATAATTATTAAAGAAATACAATAAGGAAGTAGGAAAATTACAACAAGGTGTTTCCAAGTTTTCAATCAGACTCAATTATAAGTTACTTTCCCCGAGCTGAAAATTACTCTCTGTAAACAAACATGACCGGTAAAATCAATGCGCATGTAATAAAATATTCTTACGGCTATATTATGCCGTTCAATTCGTTGTCACAGTCGTTCGAACTGCACGGCCGCCATATTGGTTTCAAGTTGACTGGCGTTCATACATGTATGAACGATCTGGCGAATTTCATGCATGTATGAACTTTCTGGCAATGACGTTCTAGACCAATCAAAAACGGCTATAAGCATGAAGAATCTCATGATTAGAATTATAATCTGATGAATTTACTGAGATGAATAACTACACTATAAAATAACGGTTTACGACTTGAAGTTGATTTTCATTAGATGAAAAAGGGGTTCATTTTTTCAGTAGTCTTTTTATATGTATGAACAGCTTTTTGTGTCATCACTAGCAGTCGACCCAGGAGTTTGAATGACTGCCTTAAAAATTTCTTATAATCAATAGCTTCTAATACTAGAAGAAAATATTTCTTTACGAAGAACAGATGGATAATCTTAAGCCATTCGTCCTTGTGAACTACTATTATCTGAAATCTTTGTGCATGGTCATACTTCTATGTATTCATTTTGAGAAAGAAAATTGAATTATGTAAGCTATTTCAATACCTGAGAACGTCATAAATATAGGCTCTCTCTTTTGACTATCGCTATAACATTGGTTCCCTGGATTACTCTTTCAATATAATGTTTACTTACTGGAACCGTTTTCTTCATCGTTATATACGTTTCTTTTTCTGATTTGTCTACTTCGGACGTGACATTTTATCAATTTTATCAGCTAATCAGCAGGTGGTTGCGTCTTTGAATGTGTTATTTTGATTATTTTACGTTCTTTGTTCATGTATTTATTTTCTTTTCGCTATTTATGAAATATATTCTTTTGATTTCTGCTCGAATGTTTGTTCCATTGATTATGATAACTATCGCTCGTGATACGTTGAGTATCATTTAAGGCAACACATGCTATATGATCATATTTTATTATAATAACTTGTTTTAAGCCAGCGTTATATTTTTCAATACACATGCTTCTCATTGTTACATTTATTTGTTTTAGCCAGAAAACCCATAACATAACAACAGTTGAAAAATTTACAAAACAGTTTAAGCAATGCATTCATTTTCCAACACAAACATGGATACATCACAAGATTGAACTGTTTGAAGAGGAAATCCAACAAGTACCGACAGTATCAGGTGCCATCCAAAGTGCACTCTCGAGCATAAATTCAACCCCGATTATAAATCAAGAAACAACAAATAATGTGTATGCTACCACAAATATGATAGAGGAACCCTTTTCACAAAACACCGAAAGCTTTGCGAATGAACAAGTTTGTCCAGCTGTCAAAAAACTCCGAAGACTTGGAAGTATACAGATAGCAATTGGATATTCGTTGGCTGCCCTTAGTGCTGTTTTCGGAATTCTTGACGCTGTGCAAACCAATAGAGCGACAAAATGTATCACATACAATGACTTGTGTTATGACTACTCTTTGGTCTTTGATGTGGCGTGTCTTTTTTCATCGGGATGCGTACGTATACATGTACATTACAGAATTGTCGGCGGAACGACTCCAAATTTGTGCCATATTAAATTCACTTTAAATTCAAAACATTAATTTACATTTTATATTTCGTTAAGAACAAGCAAATGTAAATAAAAAAAGATCAAAGATCAAATTTATATCATTAAATACATATGTGTAAAAATGAAATACCGAGCAAACGTATCCTTCAAATCATGTTAACTGATCAGGAGTGTAAAATGGAATCCTTAATCGTAAACCGGTTTAACAGATCTCATTGGCAGATCGCTGACTAATTGGAAAATGATTTTATTTATATCACATAACGCATATATAGATACATATGTACAGATATGCTCAGACACAATATACATGTAGCAATAAGCAAGAAATAATTAAACGTAGTAAACGTTATCTCGTGCTTTTAAACGCTCATCCAACCATTGAACCTGGCCCATGCTCCCAGTTTGTAGAGGAGTTCGAGCTACTCATATGCTTTTCATCTTTATACGTATCATTTAGGTAAGTTTATGCTCTTTGCTGTGTGTGTCCCTTTCCCCGTCTTGTCCTTGTGTCCGGATGACATTCTGTTTATTTCCGCTAGATTTTTAAGTCCTTTTCTTACGCTTTAAATCATGTTAACCTCACAAATCCTGCTGAAAATAATAGTGTCTAGTAATAAGGTTCATTGCGGTTGTGTCAATTTTCCGATTTTGGCCTTTCTTTTCCCTTTTGTTTTACTAACTATCTTTTTTTGACAATTACTTTTAGACTAACGCCTTTTAGTTAAATATTTATCTAAAATAAAAAACTAATTAAAGGGAACAAGGATCCGAATGGTAACTAACATGCATAATAATATACATTTATAATTTGTAATATGCAACACCACTTATGTATTTGAAATATCTTCCATCTCTTGACTCAGACTATTCTCTAATAATGTGAATTATGATTATTTGTGAAATAGTTTATATTGACTGGATTTCTGCCTATGTGTATGTCCAAGAAGAGGAAGGGAAACTGGAGATGCTTGGTAAGTTTACAATAATTTTGAAGGAGTAATCAAGGGAACGAAGATTCTGGCGATAATGAAAAGAATGTTACCCAGGTACAAAAACCAGACATGGAAAAACAGACACACATACATAGAAGATTAAATAACCAAAATAATACATACAAAGTAACAAAGGTAAATTAGCAACTCGGACCTCACTAAAAACTGGGAACATAGAGCTGATGCATTAATATTGGTAGGTTAAGCGTCCTCTGTATTTCTAAAATTACCCGCTGAGTTGCTCAATAATAGTCCAGTCCAGGGTGGTCAAGTATAATTAAGGGAACTAAGGCTATAGCGGTTATCAAAAGAATGTAATCCAGGGACAAGGACCAGACATGGAAAAACAGACATACACAACAAAGAACATGAAGTAACTAAAATCTTACATACAAAGTAACATAAGTAAATGAGCTACTCGGACACCACTAACTAGGAGCATGGACCAAGTGCATCGGTAGGGTAAGCTTCATCTGATTTTCTATAAACACCCGCCGAGTTGCTCATAAAATCTCAAGTCTGGAGTAGACAAAAGAAGAAAGGTAATCTATGACACGTTGAATAAATCTGTTTTCATTGCGCGGATGGATACACCATAATGATCCATGAGTTCATGATGGCGACCATAAAACTTCTGTAGTAATGACTTCAATCTTGTAGCAACAAAACCCTCTTCCAGAAGCCTTTTTTGTTAGAATATTCTAGCGCGATACAAAAAGTCTGCCTAGTTTCGGCAAACTCTGGCATAATGTATGAGTTGTGACATGAACACTCCATACGCAGTTGCTGAAGGGATGTTGCCACAGAAGAAGGGAAAGTTGACAATTCTGAATAAAACGTCATCACGTTTGTCGTACAGTTTGGTGAATAGTTTTCCTTTACCATCGATTTCTAAGTGTAGGTCAAGATATGAGGCTAACTTCACAGTCGGGAAGGGATGAAAGGATAAATTGGAAATTATGTGTTTTAGGACCAAAATACTAAACTTATTTTTGAAACGTTGAAAAGATTTAAAAAAAAATCCTTTTGTTAATAAATTTAAAGAAGATTTAAAAATGTATTTGAGTAAGTTTATTGATCGCGTAGCTGTGCCAGGCTTGATAGGTAACTTCAGAATTGGTAAAAAATGAGTACACGAAAAATTAAAAGAACCAAAACTCGAGCGAAGATCAACGATATATTTCAAAAATAGAAATAGAGGAGGAAGACAGACTCACACAACAAAAAAAAAATGACCAAAAACACTCTTACGGAGAAATATTAATAAATGAGCATAATAAGTTGTACAAATAACAAACAAATCGTAAGTGTAAAACTAATTGTTATGACGTTATGATACTTGATCTACTTTAATTTGACGTCATAATTTACGACTTTTTTCATTTACATTTTTTGTGAAAAATATTACTGGATTCCACTATGTGGATCTGAAATTGAAGGTGATAAATACACATGACCATACATGAGTGTAAAATCTTTATCGTCTTAAAGTTGACATCGGCTATGACATTATCTCCTGATAGGCAGTTACATGTAACTTACCAACAATTTAACACACAATGACTTATTTACCACCATTGTATTCGAGTTTATTCATATAATACATTATAAAACCATATATATTTTCCATTATCAAATCGTTGAAAGTTGTACCTACAGTTGATGATAATGCAGCGATTTCGTCTCATTCTTAGACAAATGTTCATATGTTTATTTAATTTAAAAATTACAAACCTTCCTATCCTTTCAGAAAATATCCTTCATAGTTTGCAGCATAATTGGAGCCTTTCTTTTTTACCCGACTATATTGGGCCGTTCCTTTAGAGCGGCCATTTTTGTAAGGAAGTTTATAATAATACTTATGATAAGAATTTATGTATATTTAGCTCACCTGGCAGAAGCCAATGATAGCTATGCCTTCACTTTGCATCGTCGTCGTCCGTTGTCGTGGTTGTTTTTTTCATAACTCTTCTCCCCTCAGATTACTTTGTCAATTATTACAAAAGTGGGTATGAATATTCATTAGGGTGTTTTGCAAAGAACAAATCTAGGGATCACCGTTATTGAAAATAGAACATAGGGGATATACTGAAGTTATTTGCATATATTTTCAAAACAGTGAAATTATGCTGTGGGATAAAATTATTCAGCATGGACAGATCTATCAGTGGTGAAATATTCGTATAACTATTTGAAGCCATGTCGAAGTTATTGCTTTTTTGCGTTTTTGCGCTTCTTTCTGTTATTTTTTTTTAAATCTAATCTTTATTACTACCGGGCCAATTAGAACCAAACTTATCCTGACTTAAAAACATTATACATCGTTGCTTCGTCAAGAGAGACGGTACACCTAGATACAAATATTTAATACTTGGAAGTTATTCCTTATACGTTGTTGAAGAATAAACTTTTACAATTAAGCTACTGGATCAGGGTTATATTACTACAAGATTAAAGTCATTACTACAGAAGTTGTATAGTCGTCATCATGAAATCGTGGATCGTTATGGTGTATCCATCTGCACCATAAACACTAATTTATTCAACGTATCATTGATTTCCTTTCCTCGTTCGTCTACCCCGGCCTTGACTTTTTATTAACCACTGGGCGGATGTTTCTAGAAAAGCAGAAGACCTTGACCGGTGCACCTGGTCCATGCTCCAAGTTTTTAGTTAGGTCCGAGTTACTTGTTTATTTTTTTTAACCAAGGTTATAGCGGTAATCAAAAGAATGTAATCCAGGGAAAAAGACCAGACATAGAAAACAGATATACACAACAAAGAACATAAAGTAACTAAAATCATACATACAAAGTAATAAATGCAAATGAGCAACTCGGACTCCACTAAAAACTGGGAGCATGGACCAGGTGCACATTAATATCATGTTGAAGTTTCTTTATTACTAATTATCTCTGTCAAAACCTATTTACTCCTTGTCAATATATTTTCAAAGAAATATGTGTAAACGTAAGAGTAAACTTGAGTTCCTACAATGTATGTGCTCTTTTGTATGTGTGAAAAAAAAGCTAGAATGTAATGTATTCAATTTTGAATAGTAGGATTTGACTTAATGTTAAAACAATGGATTTCTTGAACATTTCAGAGAGATGATATAAACTATGATAAAACATCGGTATGGTCATTTGCAACTGTAGCATTGTCTAATGTGGCATTTGTAATGGCTTTAGTGTCAGCAGTATGCTGTTGTTCCGTTAAGTTGGTGGACACAACTGTCCCGGTTCAAGAGGTAGGGAAACACGAATGAATATTTTCATATAGGTTCAGTCATGGTATTAGCTGTCATAAATCATTCTATAACTCTAGCCAGACTTTTTTCCTACGTTTGAAAAAGTTTTTGAGTTCATGAAATGCCATGACGTTGATTGGAGTTAGTGTACCAGAAAAGTCAATACTGTTTTAAGAAATAGGAATGTTTGAAGTTCATGGTGCCTAAACCGACTATGGAATTTTGGCAAGAAATATCTACACATTTTCTATGTGATATAAATAACAATATCATAAATTGTTATTTAGTAGGTATTGTAAGTTACAGTACTTGTATGGGGAATGCTTAAAATTCTACGGTATATGGGGGATTGGGATTGGAGAATGGGGGGATGGGGAAATTTAGTTTTTAAAGTCTTTGTTGTAGTTTTGAAAAATGTATTAAATTTAATTGATATTTACAGTTTTAAGTTAGAAGAATTTAAAGATATAACATTAAAGTTGATAATACAAGTATAAGGTCAGTAATATGAAATGGAGAGTAAATGGGGAGATTAGGATTTATCTAAGGTGATTAGGGGATTGTCAGTGGGTAATAGGGATGGGGACAACGGGGAAAGGGGTATAGTATTATATTATGTGGTGTAAATGGGAAATATATGTCATTTAAGAGACAGACAGTAAAGTAATACGCAAACGCAAGAAATAAACAAATACCAAACCTAGAATTCAATCAAACAAAAACAAACAAAGAACCATAGCAAAATATTGATTAACGCCAAAACAAGAAATCTAAACACATTAAATCCCTAACGAAGGAAAACGCATGATACTCAAAATGAAGGAAAACGCATGATACTCAATCAAATAGAAAAGAAAAGAACCATATCTTATATTATCTTATAGTCTTATTACTGTAGTAATAGCGTCGTAATAATAATCGATAATTATGTAATAAATGTAATAATAATAAAGAATTATGTGATAAATGTAATAATAATCAAAAATCATGTTATAAATGTTATAATCAAGAATTATGTCATAAATGTAATAATGATTAAAAAAAAATATGTAAAAATGTAATAATAATATAAAAAATATGTAAAAAATGTAATAATCGCTAATTATGTAATACTGTACGTCTTTTCTCTCTTTACCAGCAGTTTGTTTGATAAAGATATACAATGTTCGCATAAGACTTGTTTGTCAATGAATATTGTAAATATAAAAGTAATTAGATTTGAAGTCCTAAGTGAGTGTCGTAGAAACAAAATCAGGTAGTGGGTAGTTTTTGACAACTTGTTTTTAATAATGATCATCTATATCCTTTACATCCTTTCTCCAAGGTAAGTTCTTGTTTTGATTTACGGTTTATGAGAAATGAATCATATATAAAGCATTGATATTCATTGAAAATGGGAGAAAACTCTTTCATGTTGTGCAAAATGTGTTTGTTTCTTAGAGAACTGAAAAATCATTTTCTGAGCCATCCAATTTTAGTACTATTGGAAATAATTTATATATGATATTAACATAACATTGAAACCAAAAAAAATCCGTTGAATAAAATTTACCACATGTGATCCATGTCATAGGAAGTGCCTTGATTTTAAATGGACAGTCTCTTAAATTCTGCGAACCAAACACGCATGTATATTTAAACGTAGTTTTAATGTGTTTACTAATCAGGGAGTTTTTCAACATTCATGTCGATTACAAAAAGCCTGTACTTGTCTAGAACTATTTCAATATTTCTTTCATAGGCTTTTGTTAACATGAGTGGACATAATCATCAGCCGATTATGAATCTCCAGGCACAGATGACAGAAACAAGTCTGCAGGCTGATGAAAATGAATTAAGCAAAGACTCTCCACTTTCATACTGCTCGGTATTAATTTGATTTTCAGACTTTCAAGAAATCGTTTTTATACTTTTGAAAAAAAATATTGGTGACACTTATTGTTATTTAATATTCTCTCAGCGACATTTCCCCTCTGGATGATTAAAGTTTGTTCTTATGATTTTGCATGCACATGCGTGTGTCCGTAAATCTCTTTGTTCTCACTGCGGTTTTGCATTGTACATAATTAACATCATTTCTATATATACAGTATACTAGGTGATTAGCTTTAATCTCAAAGTTCATTTAATGTTATTGTATAAAATACTACAAGAAATGTTCTATAATATTTTACATTACCACTTATTTGAAATAAAAAACTAAGCTTTCTTATGATGTAATGTGTTAGCTGTTATTTTTTTTTATTTTATTTTTTGTTGTTTCGTTTTGTTTTCGTTTTGTATTTTGCTTTAGATTGTCACACCAAACTACGTTGACATAAATACACCGTTAGGATGGTGCTGTTAACAATCTACATCCCTTCAAACATGAAATTGATTATGTATGTATGTATGTATGTATGTTTGTATGGCTGACTGATTTACTGGCTGGCTTTATGAATTTATATACATATAGCCGTTTGTTGAAGTCAGACTAGCTGATTTGAATTTGATCCTTCTATCTATCTGAAAAGAATGAATAAAAAAAATCAAATTTCAAAAATCAATCTGTTCCTTTTGTTTACCGTAAAATATTCAACAGTCATTGAATGATCTAAGCTTAATAGCGTTCCTAACTTGTGACCGTTCCGAATCCATTTCGCTTTAAACCCTCGAGTTATGTCATTACTTATGACATGTACATTATATCAAATGAAATTATATAAATGCCTGGAAGAACAGAGGACTGCAACAAGTAAAATGATACCATAATTTAAAAATCTTAACGGCCTAATTAAATCTCTATTTCAGATTTGGTTAAATATTGTTAGGTACAAATTTGCATTTCTACTTCGATGTAAGCCTCTATTAACATTGTGTATATTTATTTTCTGTTTGTAAAGTGTGTTACTGCATATACTTAGTAAAAAGATCTGAAATCAATGACAATTGACAATTCAATTCGATCTATATTCAAATATTGATACGTACAATATTAAAGCTTATCACATGGCTTCATTAAAATTTTCGTCAAGTAAAGAGTCTAATGAATTACTGTATTTTTACTCAAAAACTACATATGAATCCATACATACTGTATTACATTGTAGGATAACCCTTGTTCGCAAGAAGCAAGATATCGGCGAATGAAAGACATAACTTGACCATGGAAAGCTTCCCACTTTATAGGGGAATGTACAGAAGCATCTTCAACGGAAAAATATGAAGAAATAAAAATCCATGCACATGGTAGTAAATATTAAAACAGAAAACAGGAAAGATATACATACCCAAATTACTAATCAAAATGAATATAATACATGTAAGGATTGTCTTCTATTGTTAGTTAGATTATGGCATATAAACAACTTTGGGTCAGTTTACGTAATTGTTGCAGTGTAAATCGACCCATAGTCGTTTATATCCCATAATGTTATCAACAATTGAAATCAATTCTTAAAAGGCGACTAAATAGCCGGTGGCTAGGCGCTCTGCCAACAGAGCAACTGGGATGTTTGCCCCAGGTGGTGAAATGGGGTACCCCTGGCATGTTACATGCTGGGGTTGTCAGGATATAATACGGAAAACCTGACCGCAAACCATAGTGATGCACCGTATTGGGAAAGATGCCACGTTCCTCGCACGTTAAAGAACCCTGCTGTGGTATTCGATAGGAGTAGGGACCTTAGTGCTCCGCCACAGGAGGCTAAATTACACGACCTTACCCATCCCCCTTTTTCTATTGGCAATCAAAATTTGTCGACCTTATTATCCTTGTGTCCCATCTTTTTTTCATTTCATCATCATTTCATGTTCATCGTCTGAATATAGCTGAAATATTGTACTCGGACGTTAAACCCCAACAAACTAACTAACAATATATTTTAATTCAAAAATAAAAAAAAAACAAAAACAAAAACAAACAAACAAACAAAACTTAACTAAAATCACGGTATACAGTTTTTATCATATGAAATCATAATTTACATGCATACTTTTAGTGTAATAAAATAGTTTAGTAGTTAGGGGGCTAAAATACTAAGTCACGTTATACAAAATGGCCAATGGTGCTCGATTACGCTAAACTATTCGGTATTTCACACAAAAATAAATATTTATATATCAATACTAATATTAAGGAGAACAAGGCATTACGAAATAAATAAATATACATTCCCCCCAAAAAGCATCAAGTGCTCCGAAAAGGTAAGCTTGTCAACAAAGCTTCTGTCCGAATTAAAAATGGAAAACAGAAATGTTGTTTACAAGCTTAAGCGTAGAAGTATTTATTATAGTCAATTCTCAGGAATTCTTAAGGGTTTTTTTTTATTATCTTAAAGGTCGCTCCTTCGCTGAAGTAAATGTAAATTTTCTGTCGCAACTTCAAAACTTCGGAAATACTTAACAATATCAGAACTATTTGACTCGTTTCCAAATTTCCGATCTTAAACATAATATTTTCTTTTTTGTATGGACTTTCTTTCATTTGATTTTTTTTTATTGTTGTCAAGAGTAAATTTGTCCGATAGGTCGACATTATTGTGAAAAAAACATGAACTTACAACTTCAGTCTAGATGTCTTTTTGTTTGGCCTTTAATTATTTGTTTGTTTATGTTTTTATATTTTTCTTATTTGTTTCGTTTCTATTTTTTGGTTGATGTTGTTTGTATTGACATAAGATGTTTCACATTAACAGACCTTTATGCACTGTAGTAAAATACCAATAGGGAATGTAAGTCTCCTCGTGTGACCCCGTGATTTCACAAGAATGGGTCCTCGTCTACCATTCAAAAGCATGGAGATAAGTCATTTAGATGGCGCTGAGTTCAATGTTAAGGGCAAAATTTCTTTTTATGTAAAAAATGTCGGCAGATATATGTACAATATAACAAGCATCATGAGCTCAGTAGAGCTCTTTAACCGACTGATATTTTAAAACAAATAACAGGCATTCATAGACATGGTAAAAGACATACATTTACATGCAGCACATAAAACATGAAATCAAATAAGCAATGCAAGCACATGCACACATACACAATACACACATTGGGAACATAAAAACATAGCACAATCACATTGAGCACATATAAAAGCAAAAGCATATATTCAGGCATAAAATATTTAACGCAGCAAAGCAGTAACAAATAGGTCTAACCAAAAGGCAACTCACTAGTTCTACATGAAAAACAAGAACATTTTTCATTAAACACCATGTAGAAATAATTTTTTTAAAATGTTCAAAAGATGTAATAGTCCTTGCTTCATTTGGTAAGGAATTCCATATCGTGGCTGCCTGGTAGCTAAAGCTATTCTTACCATACCTTGTTGTCCTTGGTCTTGGGACATCAGCTGTGAGCTTATATCTAAAATTATATAAGTTTGGTTTAAAAGATAAAATATTGTGGAGAAACTGAGGGCTGGATTTGTTTAGAATTTTGTAAGTTTCTAATGCCATGGTTCTCAACCTCCTGATTTTTATTAAAAGGTTATCGTATGATGTGGTGTAATCGTCGAATATGAAACGAAGAGCTCTTTCTTGTATTTTCTCAATTTTTCTTGTGTTTTGTTCGGTACAGAAGTGCCAAGTGAAAGGACAATAGCTAAGGTTCGAGAGAATGAGTGAGTGATAAATGGTTAATTTTGATGTCTTGTTTAAGTGGTGTCCAATTCTTTTAAGTCCATTTAGTCGTCTGGCTGCTTTTTTACATATTTTGGTTATGTGTGTATTAAAATTAAGTTTATAATCTATGGTAACGCTTAGTAGTTTTACTTCATCATCACAGTTAATTTGTGTTCCATTTAGATTAAATACAATATTATCATTGTGAGTTTTAGTGCCAATAGATATTGCCTGAAACTGTT
Organism: Perna viridis; assembly: GCA_037379345.1. NCBI lineage: Eukaryota > Metazoa > Mollusca > Bivalvia > Mytilida > Mytilidae > Perna > Perna viridis. Next base: position 27,607,821 of record CM074515.1, read on the forward strand.
CAGGGTTTGCTTGCATTTTGTTTTTTGAGAACCATGACATTAGATTTTTACTGTCTTCTTCTAGATATTTAATAACATTTGCCAAAAAAAGATTTAGAAAGAGTATTGTCGTCAGCATAATTATATAAGTAACAGTGGTTAACGAAAACGAAGATATCATTTATAAATACGTTGAAAAATACAGGCCCTAAAATGGAGCCTTGGGGACCCCTTTAAAAATATTTAACACTTTGCTTATATTTTGACCAACTTTGACACACTGCTTACGGTCTGAGAGGTAACTGTTCATCAGACATATAGCAGATTCACTGAGACCATAATGTCTGAGCTTAAGCAAGAGCAGATCATGGGGTAAAAAGCCTTACTGAGGTCCATTAGTATGGCAGCAAGGTATCTATCACTATCCAGTGCTTTATTCCAGTCCTCCAAGATGCGCAAAAGCGTTGACTGACAGCTATAGCCTGACCGAAAAGCTGCTAGATAGGGGTCGAAAAATTTCTGAAAATGTTCTGATAATTGACTTTTTATATAAATTTTAGATAAAACTGGGAGAACACTAACCGGTCTATAATTACCTTTTTCCAAAACAGTGTTTTTTTATGAATTGGTGCAACTTGTGCAATTTTAAGTTGATCTGGAAAAACTGAGTTGGACAGCGATATATTTACAAGGTTTGTGAGAAGCAGACCGGTCTTCGGTCTTCGGTTTTCAATACGTTCTACGACGGAAAATCTGGTAAAGAAAAGGAAACCAGAAAGAGACTTACAAACCCTTTTTGGACCATCAACAGTATATGTTCTGTTATGAACTGTTTTATTACATATGAGATTTGTTATTTTGTTGAGAAAATACAGTCCCGCTTCATCCGAAAATATATGACTGTAAGATTATATCATATTGTCTATAAATAGAAATATGAACAAAAAATACACTGCACACAATAATATTATGGTTAGCCGGAAGTAAACACTACACGGTGATAGATATGATATACACATACATTACAATTACTTGAGCGCGATTATTTATTTCGTTTTAACGATGTGAAGAAACCATTACCGAGGATTCTTACTAAATATCTTCGATTTAAGTAAAGTACGATGATTTAATCATACGATAGAAAAAAATATTACGGTAAAATATTAAATTACAATTTTCATACACATGCAGTATGTTTTAAATATGAAGAATGTTAGTGTATGTGATTAATCCAATATTATGTTACATGTATGAATAAATTACAAAGTAATCATTCGTACTGCAAACGTAATAATTATCACTCTTTGTAAGAATTATGCAAATTTTGTAATATATGATACACCCCAAAAAAGACATATTTTTATTTCTATTATTAAGTTCCGTTATAGGTCTATATGATTAAATGTATAATCACTCATTCCAATCAGTCTGCTCTTAGGAGATAATCCGCGTGGAAGACCCAATAGGTTATATTGAAGAGTAGTGTCATTTACAAAGTTATTTCCCTTAATTTTGAATTCTAATTCTACAGTGCATTCTTTATAACTTATTAATTGTATCTCCTAAGAACACAGTTTCTGTGAAAAGCCACATAATATTTTCCATTTACTTAAGCATTTTGAATAAAATATCAAATATACAAATACGTAGGGTTTCAAACCATGTGTCACATTTTGCATGATTCATAGCTGGAGTGCTACTTAAGTTTCAGATTTTTTATTAGTTTTATTAGTTTGTGTCGGTCTCTGTTATTTTAATTGCTATTATTTTCACCTCTGGAATCAGCAATTGACATAAAAAAAAACGCAAATTAAATTTACAATCAAATGACTTCCAAGGTAAGAATGAAGTTTACTTTTTTGCATTCACACTTATTTCCAAGCTAGTAATCAAAGTATTTGCAAGAATCGGGAAAAACTGGTAAAATCAGAAACATGCCAATCAAAACACCCATCGATATGACAAAACAATTACATTTAAGGATGAATTTTCTATTTGAAAATGCCACTCTTTGGTCTCTGTGTTACTGGATTGTTCAGAATATTTTAACAGAATGCTAGATGAATAACATTTTTGACAGGGCTTCCTGCCTTTGAAATATTAATTTTCAGGGCAGTTGAAAGAAATTCACCAAATTGATATGGAAAATCTTCTTCTATTTTCTTAATGCAGATGGAGCAAATAGTCAAATAATACATTTATTATTATTATTTTATTTATTTTTTATTTATTTATTATTTAATTTTTTTTGTATTCGCATCACTACTACAGTAAACCAAAGCTTCAGCGAAAAATATTTAAATGAAAAATGTTTGGTTTAGACATGTTTTGCTCTATAAATATTTACATTTTGAACTGCGTCTAAAAACTTTTTTGTTCATTTGCATTTTTTAACGTACATTTAGTATTTTGATCATCTCCCTGTATCTTGCAAATCATAAGAACTGAATTAAGAATGTAAAGTTAACCTGCTTTTCAAATACCTGCTATTTTCATATTCATCGCAACGAAATTGTCTACAAGTTACGACATCATAAAATAATTATTTGATTACAAACAAAGGGTGGCGGCACCGACAGAAAGGTATCAGTACATTATACAACCAACCCAAAGCCAATGTTACAATCCTCAACGAATTCAAGCATCACCTGTTGTCGCACAAGGAACATCACAAATGAAAATTCGCCTGGATTTATGATGCAAGGGACACCTCAATTCATGAATGCAGTACTGAGGATGACAGAGACAGCAAATCCCCAAACTACAGTGAACACTATAAACGATAGAATATCTGCTGTTGGGACACTTAAAATATTAGGTGGCGTGCAACTAGGACTCGGAGTGGGTTTGTGCGTCCTGAGTCAAATCGTTACTATAGTGGATAGTCTTAAAATGACAGAAGAGAAAAGATATGATTTCTCCATTGACCAGTAGCTGTCTTGTCCCCCTGTACGTAGCATAGACATTCATATCCTGTTTGCCTTTGATTTGACAGGTCTAATAATGTCCTGATTTGTAACTATAACGTAAATTTTTTGTATGAATCAGGCAAAAACAAAAGTGTCAAAAATCAATTATTTGACAGTATACTTTCACTAAAGGTAATCTATTTTGTTCCAAAAGACAATTGTTTGATGTCAATGCTACTGAGTGTGTCTGGAATTTGTTATCTGCCCTTGAAAATGTTCATTTGCGATGAATTTCAATGGAACGATGAATGTAAGACAGTTTGTCTATATTCCTTAATTTGGCAGATTCACATAATCAAATGAACTTGTCAAAGTGACGGGTTATTTTCTACCATGGTTCTACCACTGCATGAATCTTGAATAGACTTACACTTGATTCATGATAAAGTACATTTATAGAAATTCGGATGAACTTTTTATATAAAAGAAATCGTCTTATCGATATGGAAACATTTCATTTACGGTGAGACAATTAGCTTGTGTCGCTCAGTGCAAAATTTTCATGAAATTCTTTATTAACAAACGCAAGGAATAATTGCAACTGTATTATGATCAATCATGAAGACACACATTGTAACCTCAGTCATGTGATGCAGGCTAAATAACTCGTGTATAACATTATAATGCGCAATGCTTTATGAATTGTCAGAAAAAATTCCAGTCATTCCTTACAATTATATCTTTCAATCTTATGGACCCATAAAAATAATTAAAAATGTGTAGCCTTTTTGGGTGTGAATCATACATTTCAATTTGTATGATACTTACAAAGACTAATACTTAAATAATCTGCACAATAAACAGCAAAAAATGATGTAAAATCATTTGTTTATTTTCAGTTCATATTTAATTTCAAAACCAAAATTACAGCCGTATTTAAGAAGGTAGACCTAGGGTAAGGAACAAAACTCGTACAATCATTGGAACGTTTGTATTTTAAAAGCATTTAACATCAACCACATGTAAGCGTCAAAGTAACTTGGATTGATTTCATTCTGTTTCAAATAGAAGTTTGATATGTTTTGGTGAAATTGAATATAACACAAACTTAGGACTCATTAACCACTAAGATTTCTATTACTTTATATGTTAAAAAACGTAGTTTCTTTGTGAAATCGCGGGACCAATGACATCTTGATGTTCCATACCATTGCAAAGTTTGGAAAAGACTTTCAAAATCATAATGCTTATTGTACAATGATTGCAGATTTTTTTTTATAACATTGACCAATAAGTAATAATGAAAATCAACATGTTTACCTTTTCTGCTAGCTGACAGCATGGAGGCAAAAAGCTAACACATGTACAAAAATGTGCGCAATATTCCTACACTTATGTAGTAAATTACAAATATGACTTTAAAGTGCATTTCCTCAGCTTTATCTTGAATATTTTTGATCAACATACACACACATTATGCTCTTTCAATCCAGAGATTTAGGTTCAGTGTCTTTATGGTACAATATAGAAAGTTGGCCATTTGACCCGAAAACGGTAAATGAAACCATATCCCTGATTTCAAGAGTTATGTCCCTTAACCTAGGTCTAACTCCTTAATTCATCTTGTAGTTTATAATGACTGGTTTCCTCCCTATGTGTATGACGCAGAAGAGATGGAACAATTGGAGATGCTTCGTAAGTAACATTTGTCCTTGTTCGAAATGGAAAAAAAAATTGCCATATATCTTATCACATAGCATCGGAATAGCTTGGACCTTGAATGGAATTCAGTAAAAAGCGATAAAATAAAATAAAAAAAAAACTAACAATGGCATGAATATGTTGATTAAAAGATATGATAAACAATACATTTACAATCGATTAAGTTTTCAACCGTCAAAATTTGCCTCACCGATTGACGTTATTACCTTTAAAATCTTCGGTCAAGGCAAATATGTCTACCGCGAAACAAAAAATTGTATACAATGTTAACAAATTATATTTCATTTTTCATCTAAAAACGTCTTATAGTTAGGTGCATTACATATTTTACAATGAAAACATTGGAAATATATCTTAATTAGACATAATTGTTATGAACAACTTATTTCCGTTTTACGTTCTCACCTTGGCAGTCTGATTATTTCAGACAATATCATTTATGGTAGGCAGTATTATTGGAGCCTCTGCCTTTGGATGGGTGGTGTTTGCTCTTGGTGTGATGGGATCCCTAGTAGTAAGATCGGATTTAATAGTATTTATTGAATGACATTTGTATCATGTATAACAAACAAATTAGTGGTTGATCCATTAAAAATATGATTTCTAACTGTTGTATGTGTTCTTCTGAGAGACTGAATATGCTGTTCTGTTCATATTGTAGTAAGTTGGTTAATAAGTGTACACGTGAATATGATACAGAACGCATATTACACGTGCTTACAAGTGCATTATATTATACGAGGAATAATATTCACCAATATAAATGCAAACACCGTTTAATTACAGTTGTATATTGTAATGAGTTTTGTTTTTAAACTTTCTTTTGTACTTAGAAACTTACTTTAAAAAAATGCACTCTTTTACAAATGTCTTTATTATCAAACCAGTTTTGATATCGACAAAACGTTCATATTTGAATTGGCTATTCAATTTTGAGATAGTTAAGTTAGTTTGTGTAAGTTATTATAAGCAGCGAACAAAGGGGTCGACTTATTCGATTGTATATTGTGCCAAAAGTTCTGGCACTATGTACCATTATGTTACATATGATAAACGCTTTTAATGTGTGACATGGGAATCTTATAAAGACATTATGGCATTTTTTTTTCATTTTTCATTTACAAATTTCATGATTGAATGTTATTGAACAACGTTCCTTCGAAAAATGTTAAGTTAGGTTCCTCAAATTCACAAGCGGAAATTCTTCTCGATTTTTTATCGACACAGTATATGGCTGTGAATTAGATCGATCGGTGGCCGTGATTAAGCAATGTCAATTCCACTTTTTGAAATTAGTTTTACTAATTTTTAGTATAATTTTAATAAATAAGAGAATTTATCCTAGCACCAACAAATTGCAATTTTGAGTGAGTGAGAAAAAAAGCCCGTGGATAATAAAAAGCATTATGGGAAAACAACCTTCCGATACCTTGAAATTTCTGTAACTTTATGAAATAAAAACAAAATTATCAACCGTAAAACTAATATGTTTACAGTATATCATTTTGACAATGTACAAAACGTACACACCAAGCAATATTAGCATTAAAAATCGCCAACTTGAAATTATTATTTGGAATACCCGTGAAGATTTATCTGAAATACCAATCACCGAAAAAGAAATGGTGTAACCCTTCGTCCCTGTACTGGTCTCAGTGTCGTATTAATTTTCCCATATACTTCTATAGTGAAGTGCATATTTTTAGGATTTTTTAAAAAAACATGTAAATTGATTCAATAAAACTTTCACTTACGTAGCATTTCTAAGGACATGTGAAAAAATAATTTCCCGCAAAGAAAATAGGGTGAGTCCGCGAAGATCGGACAGAAAAGTAGTCTCGAACTATAAACAGCCATTTTCCCTACTTTCACTTTCGTTTTGCACTCACCAAACCAACCTTTTCAGTGGAACATTTTTATGATATTATGTTAGATTTTCTTTTAAAAAAGTTCTTCATCTTACAGTGTGATGTTTGCTCTATTTTATAAGTCATTGTTCATATCTTTTGACAAAATATTAGTTTGTAGAGAGGCATAAAGAAAATGCACTATATTTTTATAGCATCCATGTTTTGACGTACACCTGCTCAGGGATATGCAATACGATACTGGTACATACTGTGTGTGCCTGATTGATATGGGAGATAAAAGGACCTCTATCGATCTATATCGGAGCTTATGTTAAAATGATCATGTAATGATTTTCTTTCAGAGAGATGCACACAACGCTTACTCTGATCTCAAGCTTTTATTGCAGTGTTGTCTTTTGCCGAATTTTGTTATTGCAATTGTATCATCGTCTTGTTATGCTGTTGCTCAACATTGGAAACAAATATTTCTGATCGACAGGTACTGTACCTCTTTGATAAACCAGAGAAATAGACTTTGACGAAAAAAAAAATTAATTAAGCCTGAGAATGATTCACTAATTGCTGTTTAAGTTATTGTTATTTCTAAGAGTAGGAAAAGGGCAGCAATGTATTTATGTACTTCTCTGTCTAAGAATCAGGCAAATGTGTATACCGTGTGGTATGTGAAAAAAAGTGCAGATATTTTATTGCATTATCCAAGTATTCATACCTCATAATCTCCAGGCAAAAAAAATCAAAGTGTTTGTAAAGACAGCCAAAAATATCAACTTCACAAATGCTTCGAGATACCAATTTTAAATAGCTTTTCAGTGGTTTTATAACTGTATTGAATAAAGCTGAGGAAAAAAAATAACCTCAGAAAACGATGTGCCATCCATTGTCTGATTCTTACACTGAGTTGTACTTAAAACCCTTTTCATATTAACTCAAATCGTCTTATACTTATGTATACCGTATACTTGGAAATCACTGTGAGCAATTTCGAAAATATGATTTTGACATTTACTGTTTGAATCAGATACTGTACTAGTTATTTACAAAGCGAATTTTTACTTTTGCGCATTCTTTTTTTTTCAACAACGCAGTAACTGCCTCGAGAGCTATTTATCATTCAACCTTGGTTTAAATTATTCCGTTAGTGTGAAATTAAAATTATAAAATAAAATCGCACGTTTAAGCATAAATAGTTAGAACCTGTGTCAAAGACGGATTGCATTGTGGGTATCTCAAACCGAATCAAGCATCAGAAATACAGCAAGGAATGAATTGACTGAAATACATTTGTTCAATTTGCCTCTTTTAAATTTCATAATTATAACAACTTATTTTATGGAAAAATAAGTGATGATGAGTGTTAAAAAAACTTGGACAAGCCACAGTGGGAACGCAAAAAGGCAATCACAGGAAAAACAAACGTACCACCATAGATCGGAAAAAGTAAAATCAGAAAAGTATACATGAGAGGCATTGTATACTTCATCTTTCCGAATATGTCAAATTATATAATAGGTTTAAGTGTCAATGCTTTTCAAAGACCCCGATTTCTGATATACATGAAAAATATGTTGTTGTACCAGCAGACAAAGTCCAAAACAACATTGTTCTCGTCTGCAAAACGTCTTACATCCAATGCTTATTATCAGAGGTAGACGTAGAAAATAATAGCAGTGATAAGACCTATACTGCTACCACACTCTCTAAAGAAGAAATTGTGGAAAACCATAAATCTGTGCTATCCTCTTTTGGTCTCTCTACCAAGGACGATGGCTGTGTTTTACCGTCTATGTACTGGATTCCTAAACTCCACCAGAATCTATACAAACAACATTATATAGCTGGATCTGCAAAATGTACCAACAAACCTCTTTCAAAACTTATAACTTCTATACTCACAGCTGTCAAAGAGGGTTTGTAGTCCTACCACAACACTTGTTACTCCCGTAGTTGTATTAATTCAATGTGGATCCTGAAATAATTCGAAAGATCTTTTAGACACAATCAGTTCAAGACTATTATCAGAATATAATAGCATTAAAACCTATCATTTTTCAACACTGTATACTTATATTCCACATACTCAGTTAAAATCCCGACTTCAAAAACATTATACATCGTTGTTTTTCCAAAAAAAGATGGTACACTTAGATACAAATATAAAGTTCTTGGTAGAGATTCCTCATAGTTTGTAAAAAATTATTCCAAATCATCCTCTAAATATACAGAAGAAGATGTGTACAAAATGCTGGAATTTTTAATCGACAACATATTTGTCCAGTGTGGTGGACGCGTTTTTTAAACAAACGGTCAGCATTCAAATGGGAACAAATTGTGTTCCTCTACTTGCTGACCTATTCCTTCACTCTTACGAGGCTGACTTTGTAGCTGATCTTATCCGAAAAAAATAATATCGTTTAGCTAGGTCCTTTTATCTCAGTTTCCGCTATTTAGATGACGTATTATCTTTAAACAATCCTGGTGATTTGATACATCGCATCTACCCAACAGATAATGAATAATAAATAAAACCTTAAAAAATCAAACCTGACCAACTTTGACTTGTAGTAATTATAAGGTACATTAGAGTAAAATCAAGGGTAACCACAGCTTTACAAATAGAAACTCATAAAAAAGAAAAAACACCCGGAAAAATTCACATCGATTTGTCTTTTCCATGACCATAAAGTTTGTTCAGTAGTAAACTATTACTGGGACAAATGGGAAAAAAATCTCGTCATGATAAAAATAACCGTCACAAAAATGTGTTTATTTCAAGTAAATGGTGTGAAAATTCAGAAATTACTACGATTTGTTTTATTAGAACACATTGTGTGGATTTTGATTGAAATGTTTCAAAACTCTATATGTTTCTCCATAATTAAAACAGATTTGCTTCGATATCGTAAGAAGAAATCAATTTAAAGACAAGATTAATATAATGAATATAGGCAATTATATTATATTTGTGAAATAAGTAGAGGCGTGAATACATGTAATAATAATAATAAATACAGTGAGTAGTCTATAAGTATTTTATCATACCGAAAACATTAGACTTGTAATACATTTAATCCATATCCCTCCATTGTTCATGGTTGAATGAAGGGTTATCATGGATTTTTTTACATAACATGTACCATCCACCTTACGTACTTCACCATATAATTTCCTTAAAATTGTGTTTAAAGTGTCCACACCAATTTCAGCAGAATCAAGATCATCAATTGACGCAAATTCTTCCATTATTTTTTATTACCTAATTGTAAGGTTTTATCTTGTTTATTAAATATACACATATTTTTCTCTATTTTCAAAATTTATTCAGGACAGAGCGATCTATTGCACTATCGATGTACTATTGCATGGTGCAATAGTCTCCTTCAGGAGTCTATTGAACTGACCCTATAATGACTTTTTTTAAGCGCTTCATTGAATTGGAATTTACAAACAAAAAACTCGTAAAAACGTAGATGTGACTCTGGTCTGCTAATTCGTAAACATGGAGCGGTCAATTTCCTATTCCTGGTTGTCTCTTTGACATAATCCCCATTTTCATTCTTTATTATATCTCATTGACAAATTAGGTAATAAAACAATTATTAAATGGGTTGGATGCAATAGATCAGAACATTTGTCCTGAGGTACTGAGAATGATCAAATGTTCTATTGCACTCGGCCGTTGGCATCGTGCAATAGAACATTTGGTCATTCTCAGTGCCTCAGGACAAATATTCTGGTCTATTGCATCCAACCCATTTAATAACTGTATACTATTAGATAGTCACTTAAAATCCTTTTCGACACGCGTATAACGGATTTTGTGTTTTTAGAGTCCTTTTGGTCAATAATTGTGTACAAATCCTGGTCAGTTAAGGAGGCAAACCTTGCCATTTGTGATTCAGCAAACAAAACGAGCAGACGTAATAATTTCGGGGTTTTCATTAAGAGGGGGTGAAGTCCGAGCCTTCCGAATAAATATAAAACTTTTGTCCAATCTGGTAACGGAACTAAAAAATCCGCGAAAGCGTTTGACATTGCCGGTCAATAGTCCGAAAACTATGGACTGCTCAATAGTCAAACACTGAAAAAGGAGAAAAATAGCAATTTTACTGTAGAAAAGTTTGTATTGATGTTTATATACTGAGGTATAATAAATTTGATTATTCCACGAAAAAAAAAAATATCGTAGATGTAACCATGTCATCAATGTGTCTTCGTGTAGTTTATATTAGCTTTCAATTTAATTATAAGAAAAATTTCATCCTTCTGCTATCACGGATTTATTACTTTTGTTGTCGGTGCCTTTTGATGCTTGTTGAAAGATGCGTTTACACAAGTTGAAGATATTATTGTGACTTCTGAAATCATTAACTTTTTGATTAAGGTTTTAAACTTGTGAATTTGTTACGTTACATCATATTTTTTTTTTCTAAATCTCGCGCAGTTACTAAATTTTACCGATACTGTCAAGTGAGGGCATTTGTGGGATCAGTATTGGTGTTCATGAATTATCGCTAGGTATTGTAAAACAAAAATAATTTTGCATGTACCTTTTGCTCTTAATTTTTTATTGCAAAAATTGCGATAATTAAACGGTAGTAACATTTGAAGCTTTGGAAATTGTTTTGGTGAAACATTCCTTACTGAAAATTTTGTAAATCTTCATTCCGTCATAAAATTTAAGCAATAATATAACACAATAGACTTGCATGTATCTGCTTATACCTCTTCAATCGACCTGAATGGTCGGAATTAGTGGCAGTAAAGATTCAGTACTATATATAGTTGCTGGTAAACTATCATGAAGCAGCGGGTGTAATAACGTTATTTGGAGCTTTCGGACAGAAGTGGAAAGACGAATTCATTAAAAGGAATACAAAACGTTACTCTTCCTTTAAAAAGAATCTGGGTACCAAAGGTACTTTTGAAAAATAGCGCACGAAAACGTAACTACTTTTCATTTGATAATGATTTTGACTATGACACTACATTTGTTACCAATGACAATGCAGGTGCTGCATATTGTGAAACTGGTGGATTGATGTCATTCTCGTGTGGAGCTGATATGACATATTTTCCAGCTGATACACAAATATGTCGATATGTCGATTGGAACTATATTTTGAGAGAATGGACATAAAGCTATCTGCGATGTACGAGGACAATATAACTTTCACTTCAGCTATCGGCTGCATGAAGCCTAGTTCTGAATGGACAATACGTAAGGTCAGAACAGAAGAATTTAGTCAAGATGACTACAGTAAACTTGCAATATACCTTATAATCAGCAGAAAGCCAGCGTTCATATTTTTAACCCTAATTTTTCCAATGTTTCTGGTTAGCTTAGTAAACATATTCACTTTCTTGTTGCCCATTGAATCTGGGGAAATAATTTCGTTATCTATCACTTTGTTTTTAAGATTTGTTTTTATAATGGCCATGACAGCAGATTCGCTACCGTCGACAACACACATTGAGATTGTTATGGCTGTGATCATCATTAAACGTATAACTAGTACAATGACGACAACCAAAGAAAAGTTCCGGACGGACTGTCCCATGGCATATCTTTAAAACGTCAAGTAGTGAGAAAGGATATGAATATATCATCAAATGTTTACCACCAACAGGATAGGGCGAAATCGGAATCAAATAACAAACAGGATATCGATACATCGGAATTTAATCGTAAACCAGTTGCTGGTACATGTACTTGCGTACATGAAAAATATCATCCAAACAGGTCGATAACATTTGTATGACTGTTTTGTGGATAAAATTGATCATTGAAGTGATAGTGTATCTAGTATGGTTTACGTAAGATTGATAAATTGATAATATCATAGTGTTATGTCTGTGTTATATTCTAATAGTTGTTATATTACACCTAAATGTACATTATGTCTGTATAATTAAACGGAAATTCATTACATAGATTTCTGCTCTCAATATTCAGCATAAAATCCTGTTACACTTAATAATATTATCGTAATGCTCCAGTATTAAATATTTGTACAAATTAGGAAAATGAAGTTAATGATTTAGATGTCTTGTAAGTATTATAAAGTTCGATGTTACAATGAAGAAGATCAATGTCAATGTGTGACAGTATGATCAAATAGGTCCTATTGATGATGATGATATATAAGCGTTCCATTGTAGCACTCAAAACAGTGATGTATGGAAGCTTAACCTGTTAATCTTGGTAGTACCCGAATATGTTGGCATCAAGCACGAACATGTGATAAAAAGTTTAAGTGGAATATTTCAACAAGAGCCTTATCAACCAATCAATCAATATATCAATACCGCGATAAATAATTTGAATTTACTACTAACATTTGGGAAAGGGAAATAATGTAACCTTTTCTTCATCCTCTTCAACATTGCGTCCAGACAAACCCCTCGTACTAGAGTATGAAGTAATTTGAAATAAGTTTGAGGCATGAAGACAATTACGGTTACTTTTGAAATAGTGTTTTGTTGTCTTTTCATTGTGAATTGAACCATGAATGTATGCATCTCACTTAAAGAGGTCAACGATGGTGGCATTTAATTTTTTAATATATGGGTTATTGTACGCATAGTCTAGTTTTACACCAACGCTCTGGTAGTTCTACATGTATGTCTAGCATTCATATATACATGTACAATTATATAGGAAGATAAATCCAAAAATTATTTATATACAAGAATATTTACTTAAAACTAAAACTATCGAAACAGGAAGCCAAACTCATCACCCAGATCGAGGTTTAAATTCTACCACGTGCAATACAAGGAATGAATCCTCAGTGTTTTAGGTATTCCGAAAAAGTTTGATAAATATGATATATAAAATCTGATCTTTTTTGGGGTCAGACAAGTGTGATTACTGGGTTGGTGAATAATCCCGGGGACCTTTGTATATGTAATATGGAATATGTAAATCCCAAAACATTGTAAAAGTATGTGCAAGAAGTATATTGTATTCAAAACCGGAAATATTGCAGTAAGAAGATAAAAAGCCAGACACAGCACCGAGCATGTTTGGAGTGACATGTTTTTCGAATGACCTACATATACCTGTATTGTATTTACACGTATGTATCTAACTATCTGTAAGTTCAGTTAAATAGATATGAATTCGAACCTTTTAGTACATGTAAATGCGATCTAATTTCAAATGGGAAAAATCAATACGCTGCTCCCTACAAATGTGAATATACTAACAGATATTCATGACTTACAAACAACCACGCCTTCTACGATAGAATTTCTTTTTAACGTCAGCAACTAACTTTCCTCGGAAAGTAAATGGTAAAATTCAATTAGCGTTGACGGTAAAGGGGTAATATAACGAAAAAAGTAATCCAAATCCTATTAATTATTGTAAGGAGGAAATGTTGTATACTAGGACAACCTAGTACAGTCGTTTTCTGACTGACCTTTTCTTCTTAGGGCGATAAAAACGACACGAAATGTCATGCATTTGATAAGAAAGTTTCCCACTACGGAAGTATTTCGTTTGAATAGGTAAGTCGATTTTGGTCTATGTGCTAGATATTCAAATTTAAGAACGCAACTTTCATGTTAATGTTTTGCGGCCTATGAAGTACACAAGTTCATCAAGTGAGATATATGTATACATCATTTAGTGGGAACATCGATTTAATTTTTTGATCTTACACGACTAATTTCAATACATCGTAAGATTAAGAAATCATCTATTTAATCTACATACAAATAACGGTTGTATCAATGATTCAGAAAGTTAAATTAGTCAATTGAGTTTTGTTCAATTATGTTATCAAAATAACTGGCGCCATATTTTCAACCTAAATTCATTTAACAAGTACGACCAGACAAAATTTTCTTAACTTTCCTAACTTCTTCCATAACTTCTACTGGGTTCACAATTTTAATATCGGATAATATTAATTCGATGATATTTAATATTTTTAATATAACATTTTTTTTATATGGGAATTTAATATCGAACATTATTTTCCTGACTGAGTGAAATTCCTTAATTAAAATATTGCACAAGTAAAACTGAATTTGTGAAAACCCCTTCGTTTTAGGCGCTTCCCCCATGGTTATTGCTATTTTTTTATTAGCATTGTTTAAATTCGGATATAAATTAGGAAGTTAACAGATACAGAGAAACATTGCTTCATGCACATGACATAATACTTAAAATAACATGATCGTAAGAACCAAATTGAATAATTTGATTTGATTCCTAACAAGCTTTCTGACTGGTTTGTTCTGGTTGTTTTTGTACAACCTGGTTTAGTAATACGAAGTCATTAACGTCAATTCGTCTGCACTCAGCCATTTAAAAAATCCAAAACAGAATAACGTTTTGTTTATGAATCTCTTACTGGAATGTCACCGTTTATGATTTAAAGTATTGTGTTGATTTCATTAGAAGTATTTGGTGATGATACCTGTATTTATTCATTAGAGTCATCATTTGTCGAGTGATTGCTGAGCAGTAAATAGTGATATATTCGATTTTATTTGAAACTAGAAGCTCTGTTTGTCACGAGAGCCCCCGCTCCATTTGTTAGTAGTGATTTTTTTAATAAATCAAATGTGTCTGTAAGATACTAATGATGCCCCCGCTCGCTAGATTTGCCATATTAAGAACAAGTTTATTTTTGTATGAAGACATGATTTGCAGATTCAGAAAGGTTATGTACTGTAGGTTGATGCAGTAAATGTTTGGTATGTTAGTCTAAGCACTGCAAAAATACTTGCGATAAGAAAAAGAGGACTGATAGACGGACTGACGGACACATAAAAATGTTAATACCCCCAAATAAAAGATTCTTCACTTTCTTGTTTGGGGTATATTTCTGACAAAAATTACAAAGTCCAACTATCAACCTGTTCCGTAATATTCCAAAAAAAAATCAAGATTCTATGACGCTGCACAACATCATTATGTGTAGAAACATCAGGTAAAAAATATTTTAGATGCATGTTCAAAAATTACAGGAGGAGATAGTATATGTAGGACAAGCCATATAGCCCTATTTGTGATGAAAATGACTAAATGTAACTATCACTAATTCTCGTAATATTTCACAAAAATCAAAATCGTTTGACCCTACACAACTTCATCATGTGTAAAAAATATCCTGTACAATATTTTAGATGTAGTTCAAAAACTGCATGAGGGGATAGCCGGACAAGCCATGATCCATTCATTTCTGAGTAAAATGACTAAGTGTAACTATCACAAATTTTCGTAATATTTCATGAAAATCAAAATCCTTTGGCCCTGCACACCTTCATCATGTGTAGAAATATCCTGTAAAATATTTTAGATGTAGTTCATGAACTGTACGAGGAGACAGCCGGACAAGCCATGATTATGTGTAATCCGGACGGACGGCGGACAGGGGTAAATTAATATGCCCCCGACTGTTTGTCGCGGGGGCATACAAAAATACAGTGTAATTGAAGCGAGGAACTCCCAAATTTGGGATCATCCTTTTGTAGGTTATATACTAGTGGGGCTGCATATTTGATAGTGGGAGCAAGCCCCTTTGCCCGCGCAATATTTGGAGTAGAGAAACATTTAAAAAATCATTCTTACCGGATGGAGAATCTATAGAATACTGTATTATGATTTTTGGTTCAGGACATTCTCTTGTGATTTTTTCAACGATCTTGGAATATTGTTCATGATAAATGACTGGGAGTTCTACAACGTCAGGTACGGATACAAGGTTTTTCAAACACACAAGAATATGGTTAATTTTGTATTTTAAATTATGCGATTTGAATAAACCTTAACTCGACCAAGCGCATCGGTAAAATAGGATTTTTACATTTAATCAATCCAATTTGTAACCTCTTTTCACCTAGCACGACATTCAGTACAAAAGAAGACACGGGGTGACGTCATGGGACTGTTTACTATATAATACCCACAAAATGTACACGTATACACGGGACCATGTCAATACATTTGTAACTAAATAATAACATTTGTACGAAAACGTGTAACCATTAATGTGATGTTTTACGGCTTTTCAGCGTAAAGTAATTCTAGATGAAGGCTATTTTAGTTTGTACCTTAGTGTTCTGTAGTGTCGTTGCGGCTATCCCTCAAAGGAAGCGCCGTTTTGATGGGTAAGTTTTGTGGTTTTTAGCATAAGGGATCTATGCATAGTCATCGACAGAGATAATTTATTCAAATGAATAAAATATATACCAATACTATTTCAACTCAAATTTCTAAATATAGTTAGATGTATGAACATATTCCAGATGAGATAAAAGATTTGTAACGAACATGTTTCTTTTCGATCGTTATAGTTGTAAGAGACATAAAAAAAAAAAAACTTTCTAAATAAATTGAAGAAAAAAAACTTTCTTGTAATTTTTATCTGTTTCAAACATCTATGACAATTTCGGGCCGGGCCCTCTCGTATGGGCTTCGTTTTTCTGTGTCAACCCAATATTTCCCAAAGTTTGTGGTATTTCGGTTTTCTTTTTAAATTTCATCGGTACATCTTGCTATTTTAAAAATTCTAGAACATGCTGATTATTTCTTTTTTTCTAATTACATCACTTACACAGTTAATTGTATCGTTAACCTTAATACCATACGTAAATTGATGTACACGTAAGGTTAAAAGTAAGAATGGATAAGAAATACTTTTATTTAGGTTTTATAGCTAAATCAAATTGAAAGAAGGTATTCCCATATTCAATTAGGAAAAAGTATTTTTAATTCGGGCACTTGTGTCCAGTTTAGAGTGTTTGCCGATTCAAACTAAAATGTTCCAAATTGATGTTGCTGATAATTCGTCAAAGCTTTTGACTTTCAAGTATGCAAAATGTGCTTGTCCTCTGCTGAGAATGCCTTGTTTCTTTATACACACGTTAAGTGTCACACGTGCAAATAAAGCAACGAAGAACTTACAGACATTGAATGCAGCGAAAGTAAAAGGAGGATTGACCAGGTGCGTCGGCTGGGCAAGTGTCTCCTTCTTTTGAAGTAGCATCCGTCGGATCGATCATATCATGTCAGAAAAAAAGGGAAAAAAACATTGAGATGTACGTAGCATTTACTTACTCCGGCTGTCCGGAGTGTATAGAAATGTCAGCTAAAACCTACTTCATTTCCAGGAATCAAGTCTTTCGTCTGTTACCCAAGACCAAAGATGAAATTACCAAACTCCTTGATGTTGCTAAACTCTACAAAGTAAGTTGTAATGTGCTCTATTATGACAAAATTAAAAAAAAAAAAACAAAACAAAAAACAAAAAACAAAACAAAAAAAAAACATAATTCTCATGAAGACCAGGGCGGATGCAGAAATGGGAAGTCATAGATTCGACTTTTTTTCAATCCATTTCCTCTTATTAGATGTAGAAAATAAAATGCCATTCATTCTTTGGTACATTATCTATAATTCTGTCAAGGACGTAAGTTAGGGATATTTAGATGGTGTCAAACAACATATAAGAAAGTTTGGGTTCACACAAAATCAAAAATGAGATACAAGTAAATCACAGCTGGTTAGCAGGAAAGGTCGGTCAAGTTCATAGGAAATTTTAAAAAGCTGAATTGACTGTGCTAAAAAGAATACAACCCTTAAAGCTCCTTGTAATGAACGATTTATGACAGTACACGTACTACATTGTACAATCATTGTACGATTGTTGATATGCATTACACTATACAATCACGGTTTTTTTTTCGTACATGTACGTACGTACGTACAATGTATCAACAGCTAAGGCTAATATAGATATGCTATAATGAAGTATTTTATGTTTTTTGCATTTATGGATACATATACATTTGCTGTAGTACATGTACATGTAAATCGATGCCATTAATGTTCCAATTAATTGTTGCGTGCATGATGTATTTACCAACATAGAGCATGTACACATATAAACGTACATAGTCTGAATCGGCTATTATACATGTTATTTTTTATGAAAATGTGCACATAAATTGCATTAATGAACATCAAAGGATTGTGTTTAAAATACAAGCAGTAGGGATACATTATAGATACAGTACAGGTGCAGATCTTAGGAAAGAGGTGCTGAGGATACGTCCCACTAAGATAGAGATTTGATTTGCATGAAATCTTGATTTCTGCAAATCCTACTTGTACATGTATTCATTTTTATCATCCATTTCGATATACATAAATGCAAGCTTCCTTTGACAGTAATAGGTATAATATTCCTACAATAACTGTCGAGCCTGTAGAAGCACGAAAATGTCTGCTCGCAAGAAAAGATCGTGTTCATCAATTTCCAAAAAGCCAAATATCTACTTTAGAATTTTATGCAATTGTTTCTCCAATCGATTGCAAGTGCAAATAAAAAGGAAGAGTTAGATAATGAAATAACCTTTTATTTCGTAATTGATAATAAAGATGAAATAACATTCTTTATTTGGTGTGTTATTGTGTGAAAGGCGCAATGTGATTTTTCTGTAACCATTTTTCTGCACGTATGTTTTTTCACAGTAACAGAACGATTTTGTTCACACCATAATAAGCTAAATCACAGCTAGTTGGTTCGAAAAAGGGTCGGGAAAGTTCATGGGAAAGTTTTACAAGCTCAATTGAAATAAAATTATATAAAATAACGTAAAATGTTAAAATGAGAGATCATTTAAATTAATGATTTCGTTTTTCTCCAGGCATCAGTCAGCTTGTGTACATGTTAAGCCACTCTTTTTAGTAACTTGATGACAGGGGTCTGATGTCAAATTCATTTACAGTACTTTAATCATTACATTATTCATTTACAGTACCTTAATCATTACAGTATTCGTTTACAGTACCTTAATCATTACAGTATTCATTTACAGTACCTTAATCAGTGTCCCGAACTGATGTCGAACAGCCGGAAGTCAAAACGTCAATTCTAGTAGTCAATTAATTATTTTTGAAATGAAAGATAACAAACATCGTTGGATAGTGAATAGATCTAGATTAAATGTGAAATATGTAGATGTTGTTTTCAAAATGGTATACGTTGCTTCCAATCTTTTTTTAGGCTGATATCTGGAAGATTCCCAACTATCTGAACAGCACTTTAGATCTACACATTAATGCTGACAATGTGGAAAAATTCGTGTCAGAGTTAAAGTCCATTGGAACAGAATTCTCGACACTGATAGAAGACCTTCAAAAGTAACTTTACTCTCCACTAAAAATTGCAGCGGCGAATTCATAGGGGCGGACCCCGCTTAAATGTGTAAAAAAAAAAATTCACAAAACTACCTAGTATCGCTCCACTCGGACTTTGTATCCAATTAAGCCCCTAACCCTAGATCATGGAGGGCAGACGATATAAAGTTAAGATCTATGTGCCTGCCCTTAATCAAGTGTAGACACTAAAAGGGCAATGCTTGAATCAAGATTCTATAGCATGACCATAAACTTTTTTCAGAGGCGGATCTGGAGATTTACAAACGCGGGGCCCAGATGTTTCCTCAAGATATATATTAATGCGAAAACAATTATTATAAGCACTCTTCTCTTATATTACAAAACGAAATTAGCTTGATAATTTATTAAACTTTACTACTTTCAACAATACAAAAAGGGTGTGAACTCATCTCCCGATTGGAATTTGATTTCAAAATTATAACAAAACACTTGAGATGTTGGATTGTGTATTTTACATGTAGATTGGTAGATGAAGAGAATTCCTATACTTCCCACGTCAAAGCCAGAGCAACAGCCAGCTTCAGTCTGTCTCATTATCATTCAAGTCAACAGGTACTTGTAATATGAACTAAACCCGTTATAACTAAAATAAAAAGAAAAAAAAGGAAAACAATAGTTATAAAGTAGCACTTCAGCAAAGAATCATGCACGATGTGATACATCAGGGACGGATCCAGGCGAGGGCGTGGCGGGCGTGCGCCCCCTAAAATATGCAACGCATGGGTTGTCAGGGGTAGATTTAGGCGGTTTTAGGTTGAAACTTCGATTTCTTCCTAATTTTACCACAAAAGATATCTACATTGCACTCACTCTAGAAGAATATTTCAAAAAATAACCTCAAAAATTGTTTCTTTTAACTTAACTTTTAACTGTGCGCCCCCTAATCTAAAATCCTGAATCCGCACCTTTACATGGGTGGAAAGCCTACATATTTTTTATGGCACTAAATGCACATATGTATTTGTTTTAGATGTTATTATGGTATTATATTATATTCAGGAGATGTGAATTATATAGAATATATCAAAATGATTAATAGTTCAAACTTCACGCATCAGTGTGTTTGTTTTTATAATATATAACATTTATAGCTTTTCACATCTATGTTACTTGTTATCCATGGTTGTGTGGAGAACTTTTTATCAAAAGTAAATTTCATGAAAATGAAAAATGTTCGACTGTTTGCAAATTACCTAGATAGACTTAACATGATCCGGATTGAAAGAGCCGAGTTTCCTGAGTAAGGTGTACGGGTTGTCATGATTATTCAAGCTCCGAACGTCTGACGTTCGAAATTCATGCTAGACGCTACAACCAGACCTCTCAGAAATGGCAAGAATCTTGCAAAGTCGGGAAAAATTGAATGATATTACGCGACGTTATCCGAAGGTCAAACACCATACAATTTGAAAAACGCCCGAGAATTTAGAAAGGCCTGTCTGCAGCGGTTAATAAGAGGAGGAACGAACGTCTGCCGCTGTGTGGAGCTTGATGATTATTTGAACATAAAGTTCGGATGATTAGACAATTGTTTGATTAAAAATTGATCATGAATGCTGTTGAAAACCGACCTGAAACATGAAATGTAGTCTTTTTCCAATGAACGATACTTTCTTTCAAAACAGTCTTACATGTACATGAACATTTATATTTCGAACTAGATTTCAAGCTTCCTTGATATGGTAGTCAAGGCAACCCCTTTAGCAACTGTGTACACTGCAGGTTATAGCGTGGAAAGACGGCCCATCAAATACGTTAAGGTGAGATAACTTAAATCGCAAGGGTCACCTAATTTTCCAAATAAAGTTTTTTTTTTATATATAAAAATCTTTAACTGCGATTTTCTTTAATAAAATAGATTTTTCCTAAAATCGTCAGTTTCACAAAATTTGATAGGTCGAATTTTGAATTAAGGAAGCATAAGTTTTAAAGAGAATCTGAATTTTAGATTTTTATGAAACCCAGCCCAGGATTTTACACCATATTATAAGGTTTTTAAGTAGTAATATTATTGACCCATTTACTTACAATCCCATTTCCTCAACAAAGTGCAATGTTTACAAATCATTCTTTAAAAAATTGTCTTCAAAACCTGGCTGTCATTTTTATCATTCGTATTCAGGTAAAAAATACAAATTTCAAAACTAAAAGACAAACAAACAAACAAAAAAACCAAACAAACAAACAAAAAAAAAAAAAAAACAAATAAACATCTGTATGTTACGTATTTATGTCAGATATTGAACGACTAATGTTTTAACTCGACATAATGACGTAGCTAACTCATTATACATGTAACAAGTGAGTTATCTCGTTAAAACGGGTAATTAAGTCGTTATTATATCGAACCAAAAGTTAAAACAACACCTTGTACATGTATTACTAAGCTTCCGTACTGATCGAAGGATGTATTCTTTACTATAGATTAGTTCTGGTGGGAACAAAAAAGCTATTCTCATTGATGGTGGAATACATGCTAGAGAATGGATTGCACCTGCTGTTGCTCTGTATCTTATTGACCAGGTAATGCATTTCATTCACGATAGAAGAAATATCATGGACAATTTCAATTTTTTTCGAAATCAGAAATTCGATCCAAATTGGTTAAATATACAGCAAAGAAAACGAAGACATAAATACAAACCAAAAAGCAGACATGTAATACCAAAAGTGTATAAACATTTCAATTAATTAATTATGACAAACTCCGTCAAACACCAGGAGCACGTACCATGTGCACCAATGGGCTAGGAATTATTTTGTTTTTTTCTAATAACGAATTCGTAGTAAAAAGTAACGAGTGATAGTATATGTATCTACGAAAAAAGAAAATAATTACAAACATAACAGTGGAACTAGAACTTATTTGATCCTTTTTAAATCTATAAATCAAACGTAATATAAGAAAGTTCATTTCCATTATTACAATGTTTGTTTATCGACTGTCACTTGTTTTTGTCTAGTTAAGAAAACAATTCAAAATGACAGCTATTAAAATACAGCCTGCTATGGCTTTTCTTTACAGCTTGCAATGAATCCAGACAACAACCCAGAGATCACTCGACTGGTCCAGAAATTTGACTGGTACATACTACCCCTTTCCAACCCTGATGGTTATGAATACAGTAGAACTAACGTAAGTTAACACCTTTATATAGTTGACTTTTCTTTACTTAGATTTAAGTTAAACAATATGTAGTATACAGAGCATTATATTCGAGGCTAACGATAAACGTTGAGTCAAACCGAAAGAGGTATCAGGCAGACTCGCAGAAATGGGGCGGGGAAGTAACTCCAAAGTGAAAGTAGCCTTTGAATTAATTTATAATCAAAATATGCGGTTCAAAAACAAAGAAAAAATAAACAAAGAATTAATTACAGTATCTAGACCCGGTACTCTGAAATGATATAAATATGAACAACAGTCTACCTATCCTATCTCGCCCCTTTAAGCTATCTTCTCTTTTTTCAATAATCTTACGTTAAAACTTAGGAAAAATGTATTTTAAGTGCGATGCTCGGTTGTGGGATGTGCCTCACTCATATTATATTTCAATAAATATTAAGCTAAATTATTTTATCTTGAAGGTCTGTTGCAAGTGCATATATGGGCCAGTCTTATTTGAATCCATCGAAAGTGCTAAATACATGTATCAGACGTTCGAGTTTTAAACAAAAAAATAAAATTTCATAAACTAAATAATTTCATGCAATAAATTCCCATGAAAGTGCATTTTTTTCGATTATAATCAATATTGAACATAAAACAGTTTATAAAAGCGTGGAATAACATACAAGTACATTTGATTACAAAAGTCAAGTCTCTTCACATTATACATGTACAATGTATGTACATTGTACACAATGTACTTGTACATTGTAATCATATGAAAAGTCCTTGAACGAAATCACAAAATAACAGCACGTGGTTAACCTGGTCAAATGAGTAGCAGTTATGCTATTTTCATGAACTTAATGTGGTAGAGATGTCCAAAACGCGTGTTAAGACACTGCTCTCTCTTTATATATATACACACCCGACCTAATTACATGTATAGTGGGTTAACCATAGGCCGGATGTCAGAATATTAACCCTCCGGTAAAAATGCAAAGCAATAATTGATGGAAATAGTTTGTTTCTATACACGTAACGTAAAAGTTTTATTTCGAAAAAAAAAAAAAAAAGATTGTAAATGCTTTTTTCTTTCATCTTATCCGGTCCAAAGGTGAAAATCTCGGTCATGCGTACATTTCACCATCTTCTGACTTTGGTGAAGAATGTATCCTGCATAGTAAAGCATTAATAAATTCTGTTTATTTTAGTGTAGGCTGAAGATCAATGTTAAAATTTTATTTAATTTTGAATGTATTCACAGATTTTAAGGATGTACAGTAAATCACAGGGGCGAACTTATAATAAAAGGAATATTATACCATATATGGAATGTTGAGTTGATTTGAATATGTTAGTAAACACCCCTTTACCTGACCTCGATGACGTATGATCCACACACGCAGGTCCTTGTTTCTCGTCACAAAAATATCCGTATTTGTAATAGCAGCGGAAATAGCCTTTACCTTGAATAAATCCAAAGTCTGCTGAAAATAAACATTTTTAAGTCCCTTTACATCAAATGAAAATGCTTTTAACCTTGGTGAACCAAACACGTGTTCGAGCAAGATTTAAATTAATAAAAAGGTTCCGGTTTAGAAAGGTTTCGCCGTATCGACATCATGCAATCTAGCCAAAATGCTATCTCCTTTTTCAGAATAGGATGTGGAGAAAGAATAGATCTTCATCACACAGTATCTTCGGAACATGCACTGGCACAGATCTTAACAGAAACTTTGATTTTCACTGGAATCCGGGTATGCTCTAGCATACTAAGAATCAACAGTCATGGAAGCCATTTACTCTAATAGTTATATTTTATACTGTTAAACTCATGTTCTACCTTACGTTTTCATAGTTCAAAATGAGGCAAAGTTAATCTGTCAAATAACCTAAAGATTGAGTAGAATCGGCTAGTCAACGTTCACAAGAAATTACAATATACATGTAGTTGATGCATTTGAAAGCCTTTGCTTTACGAGTATACACGTGTTTTCTGTGTTGTTTTCTTTGCCGTATTTTCCTATTTTCCGAGATAAAGAAAATTAGTATGTTTAAGGTACATAAATTATAATTGTAGCCGTAGGGGGCAGCACCGACGAATGTGAAGAAATATTCGCTGGAACCAAAGCCTTTTCTGAGCCGGAAGCAGTTGCCCTAGGTCGACTTATGCACAGTTTGAAGGGAACGGCCGTTGCATATCTAAATCTCCACTCCTATGGACAGATGTGGCTTTATCCATGGGGGTACTCTGCTTCTACACTTCCCACAGACTTGACTGATCTTGTATGTATTATCACTATACTCTCACTAAGATATTAAATATGTCCATTCATTATCGAAAAGAAAATTGTGAAATTCACACGCATATAATGTGAAGCTCGATTTGCCTTTGTATCTATTGCAATTTAAGTGCTCGAATTTCAACCTGATAAAACTGTGTAAATATTCAACAACAAAGTTGTTAACGAATTTAGAAAATGTTGATATGGAAGAAAATATCGTTCACATGTCACGGTCACGCAGTTTTCACATATCACATTTATTTCTGTAGACTCAATCTAGTTCAAATTTGTCCCAATTTGACTGCTATATTGAAACAAATACCAACCTTAAGCTATAAGCAGTAAACTTTAATGAAAGTATGTTATTGAAATAACTATTTAGTAAATATTATATTCAAACTTCACGAAATGCAGCGAAAAGTTCGAAAATCCCTCTAATCGCTGCAGAAAACTTCACAGAAATTGCGACCAATGTTCCAATACTGGGAAAAAGTTTTTTTTTATTATTTTGCGAATACTTCACAAAAAATTGTGTAAGGCCTGTCCGTATCTGTTAGTGAGCTAGGACAGGAGTAGAGCTTTGCACTGATTAAGCCTATATTTCCAGAAACGGTTAGCCAACGTTGGAGCGGCAGCAATTTACAACCAGTACCATGCTCATTATAAGACTGGCGGCGATGCTGTAGATCTTTGTAAGTTTTATGTCGTATTTTTGTTTATTTACCATGTAGTTTACTTGGTATGATCACGCATGCTGTCCGTCTCTTCGTCTATCTCCAATCCTAACCCGTAACTCCTCTAAAACCGATTAATTGATTGAATTTGAAGAAATTTTCACCATTTCTTTAATCGTATGATGCCATCGTGTACCTTCTATTTTGTTCTCCGTAGGAATGCCTCTATAAATTTCCTGATGTAATACATGGACTTTGTCATTGGTCAACCGAGCTTTAAAAATGTACATCTCCTTATCCCTAACTCCTCATAACCGCTAAATGGAATTTGATATTTTCTAATAACACCTCGATTAGCTGCTTGAAATGATTCAAAGTAAAATGGTTTCACATTGAATTTGATAACTTTGATCAAAATGTAGAGTCTTACTTTCAAAAGTACCTTTATCAAATCCGTTATTTGTGCAGTACTAGCAAATACGTTATTTGTGCAGTACTGATATTTACCATAGCATTTATTTTATAGATCCGGCCGCAGGAGGAGCTGATGATTATGCCAAAGGCGCCGCGGGTATCAAATATTCATATACCGTGGAGCTGCGTGATACAGGCCGCCATGGATTCGTCCTGCCAGCGAATCAAATCATACCATCCGGAATTGAAACGCTGAAAGGCATTCTAGCTTTTGCCTCTGAATTGGCGAGACATGAAAATTTGTAATGTTTAAATAAAACATATTGTGGTTTTGAAAGTTATAGCAATGGCCTAATTTCTTCCTTAATACTTTAAGGTCTTAGGACCTGATGTCATTAAACATCACAGACTTTCTTCAAATTCTTCCTATATCCACATTTCAATTCATCAGATCGTTAGAAATTAAATATTTGAGTATAACCTCAAGGATTTGAGGAAAATCTCGGTCTGACTTTTTTTACGAAACTCATACCAGAAATATTCTGAAACGTAGTTTTCGATTTTGTTAAATTGTAAAGTGCAATGATGCTATTTGTGTTCAATTAAGCAGCATGTAAAAAAAGACGTACATATATATATATAGAGTACTCATTAAAACCAAGTTTCAATACACACAAGTCTCCCGGAGCTTTCCATTCGAAGTTTATTCAATCGTAATGGATCTAAACACTGCCATATGAAAGAAAAAAAGGACAGTGACAAAAAGACACAAACAAACAAAACAAAACAAACAAAAAACCAAAAAAAAAAAAGCAAACATCCCCTAAAAACAAAAATAAAACTACAGACAGATCGTGCAGCAAAACCAAAGTTCAGACGTGGTGAACTCACGTGTTCCAAAAGGGTAATCTGTTTATGCTATACATGTATATCTTGTCTTGTTGCACTTGCACTAAGTACATGTAATGTAAAGGAGAACGATAGGAATGATGAACGACAGTCACTGAAAACATACTACATTAATTTTATTTTAAAATTGTAAAACTGATGCCAGCGAATATAAGCACCATAATTACGTTGTTTGTATCAAAGTTAGCCACAATAATGCGGTAATACACATTGCCATTTTTTTTTAAAAGCGGAACATGTCGATGAAATAAATGAATGAAAACCGAGTATCCTCTTAGTATAAGTGTTATACATGGTAGACAACAGTAAATTCATCACTGAATATGTATTTCAAGTTTCGAAATCGTTTTGAATTGGTATGCTTATGTAGTATCTAGGTAGAGAAAAGGCTTTTTGTGAGAGAAATAAAACACACACACACACACACACACTGATTCTAACATATAGTACTCCAGTCTGATGTTGTTAAAACGTTGAAATTTCTGGTCGAGAACATTTTTGTCGAATTTGGGGTTATATGTTCCAGCATACCATCGAAATACCCATAGGAAAGAATTATGCGTCACTCTTGGTCGGTCTGTTCCTACAAATTTACATTCGTACGAAGCCAGATTTTTATGAAGACTAGTTATATTATGTCTGAATAATCCTAGTTTTAAGGATTACTCACACACAGATGAATACTGTTCTAACTTCATACAAAACTGTGCTGTAGCTAGGACTGTCTAACTACCAGAATGAACTTTAAATTAAGGAGACACCTGATACAACCTCGTCTGCCTCATACTTAGACTTTAGTTTGTAGATAATACAAGACGTTTTATATTTTAAATGTCAAACGTGGTAATGTTGAATTCCAAATAGTAAATTTCCCGTTTCTAAGCCTATGGTGCATACATTTCACATTTTAATGTTACTGTTGAGCCGGTAGATCAGACATTTTCATATAAACTTCGTAATCAGAGGTATGTCCAGCCCAATTTAATATCATCACTACAGTCGACATAACAATTTAATTGCGACTGATATTATGAATTTATTTCGTACAGATGAGACAAGATATCTTCAATGAGATTTAAAAGAGTAATCAAGGGAACCAAGGCTTTATAGTCCGTGGGCTGGGAGAGTCCACCGTGCACCCCCACCCACTCATCAACTTCATGGTGATTTATAGGTACTTTTATACCTCCCATTACCGAATCAATTTGTGGCAAAAGAATATTCTCGGATTCTTTTTTCAGTATAAGCTTATATTTGTACCCCTCTGGGTCAAAAAGATTTTTGTGACTCAAATGTTTGAGAGTCTTAGACTTCCTTGGATAGCATGTGTAAATAAACTAAACAAATACAGGTATCATCGTATAGCTCAATTTCTCAGGTTTACAATAGTACCAAGAAAGTTGCAGTAACACTTAGGATTTTACGGTAAAATGCAAAAAAAATGTACCCCTACCCCGCTAAAAATCGCTTAAATTGACATATTTTTCAATGTAAAAAATACCTAGAGTATTAATGCTTCAGTAAAAAATGGCTTGTTTGGTATTTTCTGTTTAGTTTTATCACAATTTATACTTCTGGGTTTCTTTTGATGAATTTTGGCGATTTTCATAGTCAGAATTGATAAAAAAATGCGAAAAATGGGATTTTCGATTTTTCAATCAAAAATCACATAAATTCCACTCTACAAGTTATTACTCAAGTAAAACGTCTCAAATTTGGTATCATTTGATAGATAATTTAATTGTTGACATAAGTGAACTACAAAAGACTAATTTTCAAGAAAGGATTTTCAAAAAAATGTTAAAAATACCACCCCTACCCCTAGAAAACTGGTCTTAGTATCAAACAAAATTCTCATTCACAGCATACTGACATTGTAAAACTCATATTTTAGTCATCAATAATTATAATTAAGATAATGATGTACCTATCATATCTGATCAATTTAAGCGCTTAGATTTTTCTCTTGGGGTGACATTACTATAATATCGGAAAAATGGGAATTTTCAGGATTTAAGAGTTTTCTACTATATCACCCGATATATATATGTTTTTCAGAATACCATAGTTTAAACAAGCTTTTGTGTGATACGGTTCAATAATTTAATGTCTTAGCTTCAAAATGAGCTCAATAGTTAATATTTGAACTTTTTTAAGTCCAAATAGGTGGAAAATTGCCACCCCTACCCATGATAAAAATGCCTCAACATGAACTAAAATGTTAATGTTTGGCATATAAACGGTGTACAATAGACATGTTGTGTTCTAGTACATTGTATTTCAATTATCGATGTATTCATTATACTTGCTGATTTCAGGCACGTATTTTTCAGTTTCAATATGACAATAATGAGTTTTTCGTAAAATAGGTATTTTTCGGATTTTTCATATTTTTTTTCCCCATTTCAACGGTAATTGTCATTTTTTCTCAAGTACCATACTTCAAACAATCTTTTGCATATACAAACACATCTATGTAGCATCTAAGCTATCTAATGAGCCAAGGCATCGCATACTTTAACGTATTCCAAGCCATAAAGGCGAAAGAATGGTACCCCATACCCACTAAAATGTCTGTGAAAAACCCAGATTTCGTATGCGGTAGATTTGCATTTTTAAATGGTGTTGGATACATATATGCCAATCATTTATCGCAGTGGCTTCTTAGAAACCTTATATGTATAAAAAATAATGATAGCAAACAAAATCAAATCATGTAAAAACTGTGATATTTAAAAAAAAAATTATACAATTTACGTGCTAAAATGCGTGATAATCTGTTTAATTCTTAAATTTCCTTTTTTTATAGTATTTTGTCGTCTACAGGACACCAAAAGCTTAATTTTGCTTGATAATGTGATTGATACAAGAAGATCTCCATAATAAATGCCAGACAGACATTGCGTACAGTTCGTGTATGTTATAAACGATCATTTTCTTTTACATTGGGGCAGATTTTAGTGGGTAAGGGTACAATTCTTTCGTCCAAATGGCCTGGAATACGTTTAATTGCACATTTCCTTGGCTCATTAGAAAGGTAAGATGCGACTTAAATGTGTTTGAATATACAAAAGCTTGTTTGAAGAAGGGTACTTGAAAAACAATTTTACAGGCAAAATGGAAGAAAAGATTAAAATCCGAAAATTCCCAATTTTATGAAAAACTCATTATTGTCGGCTTGAAACTGAAAAAAACCTCGCCTGAAATGAAAAGATATGTTGAATACATCGATAATTAAAACAATAGTATCCAACATCGATTATGTGCTAAAAATTAACATTTTGGTTCATATTTAGGTATTCTTTTGATGGTTTGGGGTGGCAATTTTTCACCTATTTGGACTTGGAAATGTTCAAATAATTATTACTTGGTCTCATTACAAAAGCGTCCTCTGCTTTTCTAGAAACACCAGCCGAGTAAACGTCTTATCGTATTGACTACAAATGTACCAACATCAGCTAAAGTGATGTAGCTCCTTTGACAAAATTGTGTCGTAGCAAGTCACAAAGCTTTTAAGCGGTTCTCAATTACAATTCAAAATCGCATTTCCATCTCATGAGAATGTTGACATTACAACACAGAGATACATTTCGTTTCCTGTGAAATCTTAGAGTTAGTTTTGACACCATGTTAATTTTCATCGCGTGATTTATTCCTATATGTTTAATCAAGTTCAAGATCAAATCCGTGTGTTGTTGGCAATATCCGCTGTTTTATTGTGATTTTTTTTATCTGAATTTTATTTATCTATTACGGATAATTTCCCACAATTTCCGTATTATTTTACGTCATGATACTTTGTCAAGTTGAATGATATCGACTTACTATTAATTGTTTTGTGACTTGTGCCATGGAGCTATATTATTGTTGAAAGGGTATTCCCGGATTATACTCATTCACAATATGACGGTTGCTGCTGACGGAGCAGAACACCCTTACCTGTGGACACTCCCGATTTTTTGTTTTTGTGGTTCCTATTGCTAATGCTTTGGTTGGTTTATGTAAGGTCTTGTTTTCCTTGTATTCAGTTTTTATGTGTAATCTATTTTATTCGGCTCTCCATATTGTGTATGTAGATCGTCATGTGTTCACGTCCAGGCCATTCTGTTGACTTTGACGTATTTAAATTATCCCAGTACTGCCGCTTTGGTTTATTTTGTTGCCGATATTAATATTTTTGCATACGGGACATAATCAAAAGACATTTGTACATACATTCAGTCATTTTTGTTCGGTTGTCGAAAGCATACAATGTAAATGAAAGACACTGATACGTAATATTCAACCGGTAAGGCAACAAGCAATTGCCCCTCTTATAAAGTCTTTTGTTTTGAACTATATTGAGTATAGGACTGATTAAGCAATATGGCTATGTGTCGTTTTATTTGATGAATTATACATGTAACTATGCCAATTTGTAAAGTAGTTCTGAAAACTGGTGAAGTTCCTTATGTTAATGGACTTTATTTTTGTAAGCGTGTAAACATAATGTGTAATGAAGCTTAAGTGTTGATATGCAATGTAAGATAAATGTGGCATAGTGATTGATTTTATAATAGAGGCCTTGAAAGGGGATAATCTCCTGTTCAATAGAAAATAGGGGATAGGGAATAGGGGAAATATATGGGGATGGTGAATGGGAGTTTTAGAAAAGATTAAGGGATTTCTGTTTATTTTGATTTAGCATTAATAAATTGAATATATAACACGAAAAATAATATTAATACATCGGCACAACAAATCCTGTACATTAAGTCCCCTTGTAAAGAAATAATCATACACAGATGTGCATATATGAATGTTCATAACGGAAAAGTAGATCTAGAAAAACATTCCATATATAGTAAGCTAATGCCTTACAGGATTAAAACCGATTTGTGTTGTAATTAATATCATGAACCAGGAATAACAGTACAAATTACAACTCGGCTATCTACTTTTATTGCAACCATAGTTGACACAAGGTTTTATATATTGCTCCATGGTTGACACAAATGTTAAAAGACCAATGTTTTTTATTGATATTATCCCACAGGAGACAAGTCTGATTAACTCGAACCTTAACCCAAAATATACAGGTAGAGTTTTAACCAATCACAAATCGTCCTGGTGATCTTCAATTTGCATGACAGCATTAGAACCATATGCATTTAGCACTAGAGTAATAAATTGCTGCCATATTTGTTTTATTTAGAACATGTTAATATCCGTTGATTTATTTTCTAATATTTGAACAATACAATTTTGAATGTTCGCTTATGCAGTGTATAGGGAATCTGACAAAACTTGTTTTAGTTACTCATTAAAAATCCTCCCGTGGCTCTGTTAACAGTTGATTTCTAACAAGACGACGGCGAACCTACTAAACAACACTTTCTAGCATCATTTTTATGAACAGGAAATTTTCCAGGCAAGATGTAAAATACATCAACAATTGTGATAAAAATATTTTCTTTAGAAGCTGTATACAATTTAATAAGTGAAAGATCCTGAAAAAAATTCGGGGTGGTCCAAATGAAAGTCATTTGGCTTGATTTTTCAATCCTCCAATCAAAGGAAATACACAGTTTCAACAAACGAGTATCGTCTTCCAATTTTTGGTTTTTGTTTGTGTGTGTGTGAGTTGGTTTGTTTGGTTTTTCCCATTTTCCCTGAAATGCTTTGTAAGGTAGGCGTGTGCACGAGCCTCATGTGTAATAATAAGTGGTTCGATGAAAAAATACCTGTAATTGATCGTCTGATCAAAGTGTGAAAATATCTGCAAGAGCAGTAATTTTATGAAGGTATCCATAAGGCCAACACATCTTCCTGTCCAAGAACACTCAGATTTTTCCGAATGAAAGGATTCTTAGAAGGAAGGATTGTAATAGACTTCTATAAAAATTGCCGGTAAAAGTTCTTATTTCTGATCATCGCTGTATTGTTGTTTACATTTACATACAATGTACAAAAGTACCAACGCCATATTTAGCAGGAATTCATTATTGACAGTGGTTGATTGGCAGATGAAATTTGAAATTTTTTAAACAGATGAGCGTCCTCGACTTTTCCCAAATTCGCGAAAATTTACGTTTTATCTGTTAAAATGCTAATGATATATGATCACAACGTCCTGTGGATACTCTGTTGTCTAGAAATTAGCGTCTGGTCAAGTACTTGATATTTTGTAAGGTTACTCTGAACTTCTCTTTGGCTAGTTGATTTGACAATTAAATACCAGGTAAAACGTTGGTCCTTATACTGCCACTACTGGGTGTTGCATTCCAATCAGTTATTAATAAAAAGATTCTTTGAGAAAATGAAACCGTGCAAAAAATGAAGGTTCTGCATAGGAGGGGTGACCGGTGCTCCGTGGGACGACACCCTCTATCCGCCAATGAAAATGACACCAAGTTAGCTGCTGTAGGACGTACGGTTATTGAAATATCGAGGAAGTCTTAAGTAAATCACAATAAACTTTAAAAAAATACTTTGAATGCATTTAGGATTTAGGAAATATAACAAAGTAGATGCTTGAAATTCAAAATAAAATGTTAGCGTGATACGCAAAAAGTTATGAATGCTTATAACAGGATTAGTAATAATACCAGATGTTACACAAAATAGTCGCAACGAATTGCACGTTTCCCTCTATTTCGTGGTATGAAAATCTGTATTTTGGATTCTTATTTCATAAGCGTGTTAACCAGGCATACATTGCAGAAAGTTAACACTGAATGAACAAACAAATAGAAATTTAGAAAACATGTTGTATAATGCGAAATAAATATTAACTTTTCCTTGCTTAATAATTATTTCCCAACAGAAATCGTTTATTTGGAAAGAAAAAATCTGATGATCACTACCAATGGCTAGCCGAACTATCCAGTCTTCATTTGAAGACAGCTTAATTAGTTTCTCCCATGATTTATACAACCTCACAGATGGTACCACGAGCGTATGCATGTCACCGTACAGTATAATTTCCGCTCTTTTGATGTTGATGATTGGCACCCGTGGGACAAGTAAAACTCAAATAAAAACTGCCATCTTTAACAACACCATGAATGATGATGAGATATATGAACAATACAAATCATTAAGCAGTAAAGTTTTTGGTGTTCCCGATTTTGAACTCCACATTGCCACTAAATTATTTATTATGAATGGATTTACAATAACAGACGATGTCCGACGAGTTGCGAGGGAATATTTTAGTGCAGATATTGGACGAAAAGACTTTTCGAAACCTAAGCAGGCAGCATTTCATATGAATAACTATGTAGCAAAACGAACCAACAATAAAATTAAGGATCTAATTTCACCGAGCTGGCTTAACGCAAATACTGTCATGGTGCTTATCAATGCCATTTATTTCAAAGGAACCTGGGAAACAGAATTTGATCCAAAAGATACTAAAAAGCAGAAGTTTTATCTGTCAAGTAAGAAAACCATAAATGTAGATATGATGGCAATGAATCACTATATGCGGTATTGCAATTTGCTTGACTTTACAGCAATTGCATTGCAATACAAAGGAAAACAATATGAGATGGTGATTGTCTTGCCCAAGAAACTTGATGGATTACATGATTTGAAAAAATCGTTTTCCCCAGACATTGCAAACCAGATTGAGTCAAACTTTGTAAACACAAGTGTAATCATAAGAATACCAAAGTTTACATTTGGATCCGAAACAAATCTAAAATTCCAGCTTCCAAAGCTGGGCATCAGTGATATTTTTGTCGACAACAAGGCTGACTTTTCAAATCTTGTTAAAGAAAGGAATGACATATATGTTTCAGAAGCCCGACATAAAGTAGTAATAGAAGTTAACGAACAGGGAACAGAGGCTGCCGCTGGAACCGTTATAGTGACTGTATTCAAATCAGAATCTACTCAACCTAGATTTACTGCTGATCACCCGTTTCTTTTTTATATAAGGCATAGGGTTACTGGATCTATATTATTTATTGGCCATTACAACCCTCCAGAATAAACCCTCAAAGTTAAGAAAAATCGTAAAATGTATGTTACACAAGATAGTGAAAAAATACACATCAATTTATACAGTGGTTACCCATCAATTAAAGATTAATGGTATGAAATACAAATGATGAGCACATATTTCTGTAGATGTGTATTTCGCTTCTCATATATATGTATTCCATATGATAAAAATTTGAAAAGATTCTTAAATGTTGGAGTTAGTATTTTCAATATTTTATTGGTAAAAACATTTGATTATAATATTTGTTATGGGATTTTTTGAAGTTGATATTTTATTTAATACATCTTTAAACGGATGGTCAAAAGGAAATACGTGCCAACTGAAACGACAACAATTTTCTGTCACATACTTTTCACTACATAAATTTCAGTGTTTTCCAAGCACTACGAGATCAGAGAATATGCCAGGTTTCTGTCAAGAAGAAAAATATCCTAGCGAGCACGACAGTGACACATTAATGTTATATTTCACGACTTCCAGATCTGACGTCATTCTATCCATTGAAAATTGTGCAGTAAATTGAATGTTGTATGTTCTAAGAAATTACTCATAGTTATTAGTATAAGATATTGAAAATCATCTTACGCATGTGTGAGTACAAGGTCGGGAAATCTCAGATACCCAAGGGTTAGATTCCATAGTTCTCTGAAGAGGCACTGCCGAGTAAGTTAGAGGACGATTATAACTTTCCTGGAAAGTCTAACATTTTATCCAAATTTGCATGAGGATAACTAATGTTTGATTCTTTATGTAACAGTGGGTTAATTTTCTGATTTACAGTATTTAGAATTAAAATGACTTTCATTGAATAGAATCACAACCCGATGTAAAACATTGGTCATTCTAAATTGTCATTGGATAAACAAACTGAAGGAAAAAATCATTGGCGATTCTCGTTCAACTCGGTACTTTTATAAAATTTACAAACACACATTGGTAATATATGATCATTTATTAACTATAATATTGTGCCCTGATAATTCGGACTTTATCACTCATTAATTATATATTCCGTTGTTCAATTAAGCTAATCTCAAACAAGAGGCCAAAATAGCACAGGATGATTTTATGAACAGGAAGATTTATGATATAAGAGCATACATAAAAAAAAAACAACTATTGAGATAATATCTGGATTTTGTACTAGCTTTATACTTGTAATGACATATAGTAAGTAATAGTATTACTAAGGGTTTTAAAAAATGGGAAAGTCACCAAACGGTCTCCTACAACTAAAACTCAACTGTAAATGCTTTTAGGATTTAAGAGCTATTAAAATAAACAATTAACATTCAAAACAAATTATATACGAAAAACGTACATTTAAAGCAATTCAATGTCAGGAAAACTTTTGATAGGATTACGACACATGTCACACAATTAAGTCACAACAAATTGCACATTTCGTATTTTGTGGAATGCAATCGGCTTTTGGAATGCTATTTGATAATGTGTTAACAAATTAAATCATTGCACATCATTAACATTGAACGAAAAAAATGAAAACAAATTTAGAAAACATATGTTGTATAGTGCGCAATAAATATTCAATTTCCATTACATTATACCCATTTCTTAATAAAATCTCTTATTTGGTCACTACCAATGGCTAGCCGAACTGTCCAATCTTCGCTTGAAGGTAGCTTGATTAGTTTCTCCCATGACATATACAACCTTACCGACGGTACCACGAGTGTATGTGTGTCCCCATACAGTATAATTTCCGCTCTTTTGATGTTGATGATTGGAACCCGTGGGACAAGTAAAACTCAAATAAAAACTACCGTTTTTAACAACACCATGAATGATGATGAGATCTATGAACAATACAAGGCATTAAGCGGAAAAATCTTTGATGTATCTGATTTTGAACTCCACATTGCTACAAAATTATTTGTTATGAATGGATTTACAATAACAGACGATGTCCGGCGTATCGCTAAGGTATATTTTAGTGCAGATATTGGACGAAAAGACTTTTCGAAACCCAAACAGGCCGCATTTCATATGAATAACTATGTAGCAAAACGAACCAACAATAAAATTAAGGATCTAATTTCACCGAGCTGGCTTAACGCAAATACTGTCATGGTTCTTATCAATGCCATCTATTTCAAAGGAATCTGGGAAACCGAATTTGATCCAAAAGATACTAAACCGCAAAAATTTTACCTGTCAAAGGAGAAAAGTATAAACGTCGATATGATGACCATGAAACACTATGTGCGCTTTTGCGTTTTGTTTGACTTTACCGCAATTGCATTGCAATACAAAGGAAAGCAATATGAGATGGTGATTGTCTTGCCAAAGAAACTAGATGGATTGAAGGATTTGAAGACATCCCTTTCCCCATTCATGGCAAACCTGATTGAGTCAAATTTTGTAAACACCAGTGTAATCATAAGTATACCAAAGTTCACATTTGAAGCCGAAACAAATCTAAAAGTCCAACTTCCAAAGCTTGGCATCAATGATATTTTCATCGAGGGCAAAGCCGACTTTTCCAATCTTGTAAAAGAGAAAAATGACATATATGTTTCAGAGGCTCGACATAAAGTTGTTATTGAAGTTAACGAGCAGGGAACAGAGGCCGCAGCGGGAACTGTTGTAGTCACTCTATTCAGAACAACACCTACTGAACCGACATTCACTGCTAATCACCCGTTTCTTTTTTATATAAGGCATAGACTTACTGGAATTATACTCTTTATTGGACATTACAACCCTTCAGGTTAAGGCTTATCGTTAAACGTATGTAAATCAAATGTTGAGAAATAAAATATTCACACAACTATTTATCCATAAAATTAAAGTTATGAAGTACGAATAATGTACACATATTGCTTTAAATTTACATTTTTCCGCATACGTATGTTCTATATTCTAAAAAGTTTCGAAAAAATATTGTATTGGTAAATATATTACTATCAATATTTCTCTAATGGCATATTCATGAATTTGATATTTCTTTTATTCAATTTCATATATATGGTAAAGAGGAAACACGTATCAACTATTAATTGCGACAAAATTTTACTGTTACAAGCTGTTCATTATACAAGTATCTTAGTATCCCGTGCACTTCCACACAATTAACCGCCTGTTTAAATCAAGACGAAAAGAAAAGTCAAAGCGAGTCCGGAAATGAAAGATGTTATAATATTTCTAGGCTTTCAAAGCTGACGTGATTCTATTCATCGGAAATTAAACAGGAATGTTATATGAAAGTTTTAGTATCATGACAATATTACATGAGGCATTAAAAGCCTAACACCTGTTTCAATGTAAGATAGGGAAATCTTAGAATCCTAAGAGTACGAAGTAATAGTTTTTAACAAGGCTCCGATAAATCGATCTCTTGTCAAATATAATAGCGAATAAAATACTTCCATGGGGCATACTTTCAATTCCATTCAGTATTACTGAATGGGTAATCAGAATGGGGAGGATGGGGTAATAAAACATAAAGTAACTAAAATAATACTTACAAAGTAACAAAAGTAAATGAGCAACTCGGACTCCACTAAAAACTAGGAGCATGGACCAGGTGCACCGGTAGGATAAGCGTCCTCTGCTTTTCTAGAAACACCCGCCGAGTTGCTCATAAAAAGTCAAGTCCGGGGTAGACAAACGAGGGAAGGAAAACTATAAAGGTATTTTGATGTTATTAATTAATTAATTTAATACAAAATATCGGTCTAGATATTGAAGAATTTACAAATGTAAAATTCAACTTAATAATGTAAATATACAACGATGACAAATGCAGTAGGGAACCTATGCGAGATGGAGATTAGGGATTGGGATGGGGTATTGGGAGATGGTATATGGGAAGTTTATATATTCATTAAATCTTTGTAGTCAGATCTCAGATGGCGATGACCTTAAACACTTAAAAAAAATCCGTACAGCACTAAAAATATTCCATACAGCACTAAAAGAATGCACCAGTCATTATATTACCTACACTGTGTATTGAGCCCGTGAAATTATTTCTTTAATGAATACTTCAACACTAGTTTTTAAATGAAAAAGTGTTTTCAATGTTGCTAATGTCAATGAATTTCAGCAATGGAAAGTAATCCAAAATCCAAAAATGTAAAGGTTTATCTCTGTCTGTCTGTTATCAACATTGATTCGCAAGTTAAATATTATCTCGATTACCGTACATTCTTTTGTATCTCAAGGAAATTTTCATAGAAGACCAAATATTGCGATACATCGATGCTTAAATAACTTAACTATTATTTATTGTTAATAAATATTTAAATGAACTCAACAAAATGTAAATTGTTCTGAAAATTCCTGAACTTGGTTTAGATATAAATGTACTTGTAATAACTTGATATTTATGACAGGATTTCAAAGCTTTTCGCATATCTTAAGTGCTAATCTCTCCCGACTTCTCATGTAATAACTAATACCCAAATTCTCTTATTTCCATGTATTCAAACTCCGTTTGAATTATCTGTTATAAGTTTCTTCTAAAAAAACATGCCTGATATTTTAATTGTTTCTTTCGAAAAATTAACAAACAAGCAACAAATTATCAAATAAGCCGATTTCAAATGACACTTGAGGTTTGACGTCAGCACTTATACATTTTTCTCCGAACAATTCAAACTATTGGTAAGAAGAGGTCGAGAAGTCTAAATGGTCTGCTTTTCACAGAAAGTCGTATTAATGTAAAATCGTAAGTCTACAATTAGTCGTAAGTTATGACGTCATAATTGATCAACGTCAGAACGTACGACTAATTTTACAGTTACGAATTTTTGGATAATATATCACAGATCGTAACTAGGTAAATATTTAAAAAAAGACATTGGCTTAGGTGAATTTCCGAATTCATATTGGATGACAGTTTTGGCTGTATTAAAACATACCTTAAAATTAGTAACGATCGGTAGCATTATTTGACCAAAACATACAAGCAACCACATATAAACTTCATATAAATACACTTCACAGAGTTTATAAGCAATAAAATAATTATGTTTTTTAGCCTATTCAACATCTTCAAGTTGAAAATGATAACACAAACGTTGATATTTATATGTAAAGCTATCCATCATATCTGTATAAGGAGAAATAAACTGTTTAGATGTTTAAAGACGATCTGTCTCAGTTGCCACTGTCGTTTGCTGAAAAATACTTATTTTTGTTGACGTGGAAATGGTATTTCAGTTAATAGACTGCGAATGATATGCTGAAGGTGAAAACTTTTAACGCTCCCGAAGAAACATTAATTAAAAACAACTTTGATAATTTTTGTCAGCTCTTTTCTCAGATTTGATATATTATATGTATAACCTTCAAATATGATAATTTTTGCAATGATATATGTCCTACTCGCCAAATGCACGTTATGAACATTAGAGCACTACTTCATTGAGCTATGCTATAAATGATATAATTATTATTCATGATTTTAGTTACTTTATGTTCTTTGTTGCGTATGTCTGCTTTCCATGTCTGGTCCTTGTCCCTGGATTACATTCTTTTGATTACCGCTATAACCTTGGTTCCCTTGATTACTCTTTCCTAACGCATTACACTTACTGTCATGGTCTGATATGTCTATTGGCCGAAATGTCCGGCATTCATAAGGAATTAGTGGTTTTCATGGTCCGAAATGTCTTTTGGTCGAATTGTCCGGCACGGGTAAACATTGTGGTTCTTGTAATTTAAAATATTTTTTTATTCAATTTAGTTTCGCTTCATTCTGTTTCAATTCATATCGTTTAATTATGTTTTTATTACGATTTGAGTTATTTTATCGAATTGATTCGTTTCGATTCTTTCTTTTATCGATTACTTTCGTTTCGTTTTGGTTCGTTTTCGTTCCGCAATTTTTATGACCCGAGAATTATGGATAATATTGATTCGATTTGTATTTAATTATCGAAACTAGCAAATATTTTCCTACACTGGTTTGGCTCTCAATCGCACATATACAAGTATACCCAAATGAATGTGCCATTATGCCGTTTTTCAGCTCCTGGAAATGCAGGTACAAACCGGATATTGATGCTTTTTCTTGCCATAAGTATATAGAACCAAGTTGATAATACAACCGTAAACGAGAGGCAAAAATATAATTTTCAGTTAATGATATCTTTATTGTTACAAATTTGTTGTCAGAATGGGACACTTCTTATTCAAACTAACACAAAAGATAGCAGAAAATTTGTTTCTGAAATTTGACATATTGGTTTTTCAAGTCCAAAAAATCTTTTATTGTGATCAATAAATATATTGCAGAAGAAAAAAAACTAACGATATAGTACAATTTCTTTTTACGTATTGATTTACCGTCTCGGTTTTTGTTAACGCGGTCTATTTCAAAGGTACGTGGAGAACTGAATTTTGACCCAAAAGCTATGAAAAAAAAAATAATAAAATAAGACTCCTTTTGACAAAACGAAGTATGATACAAGTTGAACAATGTTTCAGTACAGTACCGACCGGTAACTGATGTTAAAAAATGCGACAGTCTGCCATCTTGTTTTTTTAATTATTGGGTATCAACTTTTTTATTTCCTGTGAAATGTTGTTATTTAATTAAATGTCGAACTTAACTGCTTTATAAGAGTATTTTATTTTCAATTGACTTTTGGAATCACTTCTGTCCGAATCACACAACTACAAAATTATCGCGACAATAGCAAGAATACAGTTATTCTTTCACAAATAAATAATTACAATATCTACGACCTCTTTTTTAAGTTAGTTGAGTTTTGATTAAACATAGGTTGATGATGACATGATAAAGTAAATATAATAAAGACAAATGTGTGTTTATCTTAGTTTAGTCAATATGACAGAACAACCAAGTACTTTATTTAAAAAAAAAAAGAAAGACCACACAGTAAGATTTGTTCTTTTTATGTATGATTTAAAACATTTCATTCAGGTGATAACGCAAATGTCAATTTTCAAAACACTGTTTTCGAACCCCACTAAGTTATAAGTATTTGGTCAATCGGGAATCAGAATTGCGATCAGGTGACTTGCGTTTTTATGAAAGAGCGTCAAAGGGTAAAATACGAAACTATACTGACTGAGTCTAAAAAAAAAAAAAAAAAACAACTACGAAACCGATGACAAGCATAACCCTTTATATAAGTACCAATCGATTTTGCGTCCTGTGCTTCTTTCTCAAATATCCACTGAATAACCATGTCCAGGCATATAGTGATTAAATGAGAAACAACCGATTAGGAAAAAACAATACAATGGCTTAATGATAAACAAAGTTCAGAACAGTTGATTGTAGACGTTTTGGAATTTAAGTAAGAGTCTTGCAGAAACAAAATCATTACCCTTTACCGAATGTTAAAAGTTAAGTGAGGTTACGAAAGTCCATTTAATCTTTGAAAATTTCTTTTCCTATATAAATAATACAGGTAGTGTTTTGAAATGTATTTATCTGCACATATATGTTTAAGTGCAAAATTAGTTAGCTCTCTAAGCACAAAAAAATAGATATTTGCTTTTCTATTTTTATGACGAATATGAATATGGTAAGTTTGTCAAAGAGAACAACCCCGCCGGGAAGGAAAATGTCAGCTCAAGGACACCTATTGGACTTCAAAGAACAACGAGGAAACCCCATCACCACAGGGCAAGCTGAAGCTGACCCCCAAACAATACTATACCTCATGAGCGAATCAGTTAATACAAATGCTCTCTTTAATGATTTGACAAAAATATCATAATTATATCCCTTCTGAATTAGCCTATCTAATGAGTCAACTTATTTAATAGGGTATAGAGCTTTCCGTGCTTTGTAAAAAAATATTACCATAAAATATAGGTGGTGAGATACCCGCACTCATTAATTGTTACAACTGCATCTGTATTTGAGAATGCGTTAAATTATAGACAAATAATAAATTTGAACAGATTCGAAATATCCCAAATAGACATGTAATTTA
Organism: Perna viridis; assembly: GCA_037379345.1. Classification (NCBI taxonomy): domain Eukaryota; kingdom Metazoa; phylum Mollusca; class Bivalvia; order Mytilida; family Mytilidae; genus Perna; species Perna viridis. Next base: position 27,650,827 of record CM074515.1, read on the forward strand.
TCATGCACCTCAAGCGATTATTCATCACTCCAAAATATAGTTATTTCCACTATTTTCATAAGACTTTGTTATAGACGAGTCGTGATATCAAAACCAGAGCACAGAACTATGACAAAAGACACAACAATTAAAACAACAACGACAACATTTTCTAAAGAAGAAAATAATAAAATAATAAATACGTTAATGTTACCTTTCTTCTTCTTTTACAAGGTGATAACATTCTTAAAATGGCAACAAATTTTGAGTAAACACTGAAGGCAGTATGTAAAATAAGTTACTTAGAAAATATAGTTTTCTACGATATCAATACGATTTCTGCTGCTGTTATTTTCATTGATGTTTGAACCGACAGTTTTGGTTTCTTTAAAGGGAATTTATTTACATCTATTTTAAGTCTGTTATTAAGGAGGTAGACCTAGCGTAAGGGACATAACTCATGAAATCAGTGATATGTTTGCATCATACTCAATTGCACCAAAACCTCTCAAGCTTTTGTTTGAAGTAGAATAAAATCAATCCAAGTTAATTAGATTGATGTAAAATGCTGAATACAAACGTTCCAATGATTTTAAAGGTTGTGTTCCTTACCCTAGGTCTACCTCCTTAAACGATTATATGAATGGACCTAATTCAAATGGACTTCTCCTAAAGATTTGTTTAATTAATTAGTGTCTTTAATTAGTTTATTTAACAAACATTTTTTTTTAAAACATGGGGTACTTTTCATTGATGCTACTAGTGGTGTAAGCCTTATTTGTTTGTATGACTCATGTCGTAAAATGATGAAAACGAGAACAAAATGAGGATCGATATTTTACAAGATAAGTTGTTTGTCTTTAAGTGTGTTGTTATTTTCCAAATTACGTTCTCTTTTCACTATTTTGTCAACCAATCCTTATTCTGAAAAAATGATAAAGTTCCGTTAAATATTTATTAAGATTTATATGTTTAGACTTGTTGCAACTCCGTCATTATCAGATATTAACAGGAAAGTAATATAATCATACTTCTAAATAACGCAACTACAAACTGTTGTGCTCTCTTGCAACAATTAATGCATTTTCCAACAGAGAGAAATCAGTAAAGGTTTTTCTTAATTATTCATTTTGAAGAAAGGGCTTGCACCAAGTCTACTATCTTTAGAATTAATTTGATTTACAAATTACAAGAAAGCTTCTGGATTCCGTATTGAGGTAACTCATTAATATTAAACACGGGTGTAATTTCTCGTGTAAAAGCTTTGTACTTGAGAGCAGCAATGGACTCTGGTTGTGATGGAAGTATACACAACTGCCTCCACTTTATGTATTTAGTATTTTTTTTTTGGTTTATTTTTTTTTGTAGAGGCCAGATTGATAATATATATATAGCTGTCTGATACGTTCATTTGTTATTATTCATAATCTGTTTCTTTTTTTTGTGTGTGTCTTTTTTTAGTCTGACTATTTAAATTATTTTTTTTATTTCCTTGATATTTGAGTTTTTTTTCTGTTTTACTACAATGAAATCTAAATGTATTTTTAGTCTTAAGCAAAACTTATCTTTTAAGATGAAGTTATGAAGCAAATCCCTATATAAACAGAGAACAGGTACATATACATGTACATGTACGCAATATGTAGGTACGCATGATCGTTAGACATTATGCAATACGAAACTAGATTTTTTTTAAAATTAACAAATATCTTTTTTTTTAAATCTAATGAAAAAAATAATTTATTATCAATGGTAAATTAAAAATGTTGACCAAACTGTACTTTGTATCCATTATTTTGAGTATTTTATGTTCTTTGTTGTATGCGTCTGTCTTCCATGTCTGGTGTTTGTCCCTTGAATATATTCTTTCAATTTCCGCTAGAATCTTGGTTCCCTTGATAACACTTACGAAATTAATGTTTTTGTTTGTTTTGCAATGTTTTAGATGCGTTATCGCAATATTAGGGAAAGATACATGTAAATTTGCATATGACATGTTTAGTGTAGAATCATTTTGAGCGACGATTTGGGGTAATGTCATCAGAAGAAAACGAAAGGAGTTATCACTGGCACAGTAATTATATTTATTTAGAAATTACACCTCTGCTGCATTATGTTCGATAAAAACTCTGCTGTAAATTTAAATATTGTTGTTTACGAAAAGATTTTCATGTCCCTAAAATGTCTTGTTTTTAAACAAAGCGTTTGTGCCATTTCAGTATTTTTTTTATTTTCAAAATATGGATACTTTAAACAACATGTAAACATCCAAGTTTTTGGTTGTTGTTGAAAGAATCAAATGGCTTTTTATAAAAAACAGTCATCAAAGACAAACAAACGTCTTATGACGTCTTTATACTGAGAAAATTTCAAAACTGATAAATGTTAAATTAAGAATTACCAGACTTACATGAAATGATATTTACGATACATCATTTTATAGAGAGTAGTGATTTACAGAATGTTCTCCCTATAAACATTTTTGATAATTCACACTGAAATGAATTCGGTATTTTCAGACTTTAACCTGTCAAAATGTCAAAATATGTATATCGATCCCTCGTTTACAAAATTCGAATTTTATGTTTAAAATAGCAACTATTAAGAGGAACATCTACATGTATATGATACATAGGATAACTACTTTGTTATCTTGAAAAAAAAAACAAAATATAATTACTAGTGCCAATAACGCATTAAAATTAAAGTTTCGGGACAAGTTCCGCAAATTCAATAAATCTTCTTCCTCCGGTTCCAGCCATCAACATCAAAAGCGCCGAAATGATGCTAAACGGGGATACACAAGCACGTCCAGTACTACCAACCTCTTAAAAAACATCATGAGAGAAGTGTATGAGCCTGTCTTCAAACGAAGATTGAAAGTTCCTCAAAAACTCAATGGTTTGAGCAGGTGAGAAAAGGTAATGAGATCATGGATCAAGACGTAAGCCTTATATAGTGTTGTGTGCATCTTTAATGATTTTTTTCTCATTAAATTCGCATTATGTATAATAGATCTTACTGGATCAATATTGGAAAGTACAAAAGTAAATATTAGAAAACGAAGTTAATTCTTGGATTAAAATAGCCTTTTTTTGCGACATGTTTTTGTTTGCAAGGTTAACTAAAATGTTTCTATGAAGTTAATATGCCATACAAATCGAAGACCACACCCTGTCATGCATACAGACTTTGTTGCTTTATTTCCTTCTCTTCATTGCAGAAATTACTTCAAAACTATATATATATATATATATGACTGAAGTTTTGGGGTTTTTTTGTAATCTTTATCCTTGGAAAGTATTATTTTGATTTCCACTTGAATTTTTTTTTATAATAAAATTGATAAAAATATTCATTAATACCATACAGATTAGATCAGTTCTAACCTCTTAGAACTGTCAGAAAACAGTTTTATGACAGATTAAGAGCAGTTCTCGGACCATTCCAGAGCCAGCTCGTCTGACAGTTACAGAGCCAGCTCGTCTATCTATTCTAACAGAGTCGGTTCTATTAGTAGAACTGTTGGCATAAAGCTAGTTCCTAGGGAACGAGAAACACGACGGAGAAGAATATTACCAAGACCACTACGTGATTCACCAGTTGTTACTAAACCTCAGAGAAACAGAAAACCACCTGCATATTTGAAGGACTACATTGTTTCCAAACAGGCGGCGATGTACTTTGGATGACATGGAAGTCGTTTTGAAACAGAGGGGCGAGTGTAGCAGAGTGTTTATTTGTTATTGTAAAATAAACATGTATTATGAAATAAACATGTATTGACGTAAAATAAAATTAAAATATTAACATTCCCTTGTAGCGTAAATTTTTGTTAAAAGGATTCATTCCTTTAATCTTGTACCTGTACTTGTAAATTTGCATATGTATTAGAGTCACAGAGTTTTGGTAGTGTTTAATTTGTTCTTGAGTGAGTTCATACTTTCAGTTACTTAATGTTCTTTGTTGTGTATGTCTGTTTTCCACGTCTGGTCTTTGTCCCTGGATTACATTCTTTTGATTATCGCTATAACCTTGGTTCCCTTGATTACTCTTTCGCGGTTGATTTTGTATTCGTGAGTTTACGTAATTTTGTCTTTGACACTCGAGCTGGACAGACGTTCCTATCATTAGTTCAGATGTGCATTGCTTCAGTTCCATGCAGTCTTGTTCGTGTTTTATCAGTAAACACTGGCCTTCGACAGAAGTTGCACTATTCTTTTCTATTCCATTTTCACAATTAACGATGTAATTAACAGGCTAAAGTTAAGTACATTTTCTTGGCTAAACCTCTGCGCTTGATTGCACTACGACATGTTCGATTCATAACGCATTCATGACCCATTTTATTTAGTGTGATAGGGACAATCCAAGCCATTATAAAGGTTAATGATTATCTTATAATTACCACTAAACAAGATTTTATATTCTGTAGTTTGAGGCGTAAATATTATTTACAAGTATTGTATTAAGTTACGTACGATATTTTCAGATAATAATTATGATTGCTCGTAATTATGAATTCTACATTATTTATATTCTGTCAGCAATACGTGCAGAGCGTAATGTAGAATATATACTTATAACTGTATTTGTTTCTAGGATATTCAAAAGATTACCATAAAACTGGTATTATATGTAAAAGGGATGTATTTAAATCCACAATTGGTAGGTCCTTTTATACTGTTTGTAGATTATCGCATTTAGCATTTCATAATGGACTTATTTCCGTTATTTATATATGTATATGGTCACGCGTACATAGCACATGAAACTTGATAAGTACATTACGGACTATTTTCAAATATATATGTGTAAAGTGCATATCTGCGATAATGTTATTTTCATATTCCAACTGCATATTTACACCGTGTTGAAAGTGTAACCTTCAAGTTAAAAAGAAGTGTGGTTTTATAGATTTAATTGCTATACATGTAGCTGTACTATTAAAAACTAATGAAATATTTCATATTATACATAATATGTATGCGTATATTGTGATATTATTTCATATTGAGTTCGCATGTTTGCAATTTGAAGTTAGATCATAATTCACTAAATTGTATTATTTGTTGTTACAGATTTATAAACATCAGGTACAATGTAATAAAAATTTAACTCTAGTTTGGAAGTATACTAGTCGCCCTCAGTCCCGTTTCCTACACAAGTAGAATTGTTTATGTTTAGCCGGCTCTGCTAGAACGTTTAGAAGAACTGGTTCTAGTAGTAGAACTGTTGTCGTAGAGCCGGTTCTGCGAGTAGAACTACCAGAAGAGCTGACTCTTCAAATGTTATAGGATATAATGAAACTGTCCTAGAGCCGGCTCTTCTGACAGTTCACCTGAGAGGTTAGAACTGAGCTTATATGTACACCGTTTCTTCAACGATTCATTAAAGGATTGAACAGCTACTTTCGGTCGTTCTTACACGCATGAACGACCGAAAATTGCTGTTCAATCCTTCTAATTCTATCCGACACTCAACGTTAACTTCTGAGAGCCTCTGTCGGTTATATTGGTACAATGTTTGATGTTTAAGCTTCAATACACACACAATCCTTTTCACACGTATCGGAGCGCGGAAGAGTATTTACACATAATCGACTGCACAGCGACAGTGAAGGCGGCATGGACAAAGTGATTGGTGGCATTAAAAAATACGAGATGTAAACAATTCAACAGGAATATAATTATTAAGGAAATACAACAAGGAAGAATGAAAATTACAACAAAGTGTTTTCAAGGATTCAGTCAGTTATAAGTTTCTTTCCCCGAGCTGAAAATTACTTTCTGTAAACAAACTTGACCGGTAAAATCAATGCGCATGTAATAAACTATTCTTCCGGCTATATTATGCCGTTCAGTTCGTTGCCACACTCTTTCGAATCACACGGCCGCCATATTGATTTCAAGTTGACTGGCGTTCACGCATGTATGAACGTTCTGGCGACGACAATCTCGACCAATCAAAAACGACTATAAGCATGAAGAATCTCATGATAAGAATAATTAAATTTTAACCCCAGTTACATTACCTCTTTCATTCCCTTTCTCAAATGAATGGACACACACAAATTCACTTCCAGTCCTGACAACTCTTACATCAGGACCATATACCAGATGTACCCAATGCGTACATACATAACACTGCGTTCACTCAACAATAATAAGAGATACACTAATCTTAACAATATCTGAGGTGAACTCTTTACACACAACACAAGCTCTTCTATTGAACTGTGAGGTCATCTTCAAAATCAGAGTCCGTGTCCATTTCGTCATCAGATCCATATATATATATATATATATGACTAGGACTAGGTATTTGTAAATCGGTTAGTTTTTTGTTTGTCTTCATCACCTTCACTTTCGATTGTTGAATTTGTCTTTTTTTATTTTTCTTCCCTTTCTCACTAGTACTGATTATCTCGTTTTCATCTACATTAGTGTTAATACCTCTGTTATTATGTTGACCCACATGCTGGAAGGTCACAATATCATCCTATGTGATTGCTCTACCACTTAGATTTTTCTTGGTTAAGTTACTTTTTCAATCTTCACCTTTTTCACTGCCTGTAGTGTCAGCTCATGTATCATGCTGTTCATTCTCACTTTCCTTATCCCTTGTCTCATTTTCATCACTACATTTACCTTCAATACAATGTTGTTAACTGTCACATTTGTGTTTATTTATCTTAAAGAATTACTTCTGCCGGAACTAACCGTCGACTGTCAATGGCATCCTTGTTTAACGGAAATATACCAGTCTTTAAGAAAGATGACTGCTGGTTTTCTGCAGTTACGCATTGCAGGTAAGCAGTGCAAATGATCTGGCAAACATCATCCCTCAGTATAAAAGAAACTAATAAAGGTCTTACCTTTTTGTGGAACAAGTTGTCATCGACATTTGGGAAAGGTTCATGTATTCCTACGTCCAATGGCTGTATAAAGGGAAGTATTACCTGGGAGTATATGCAGACGGATATTATTGTCAATATATTGGACGTGAAACAAGATAATAACAACCATCTAAATAGACGAAATTAGTTTCCTGTCAGCCAGGAAAATAGGACAATAAGTGATCTTTGTGGTATCCCATGACGATTTTGGAATTCAACCAGCCACTGTCAGATACGCTACCTATAGCTAAGGAGTATACTAAGTCTGCACCTTTTACATGGGAATATGATATATGGTGGAACAGAATTACCAGCAGCAGTATTACTACATCGAATGATTGCTACGGTTTCAGACCTACCAGGCGTCACTGCAGGAGTGAAAACCAACTTACCCAAAATTATTTGGAGGTTTGTGATTAAGCTGTACACCTTTCTCATCTACATTGTATATAAGGTGTAATTTGAACAGTAGATCATATTCAGGGCTTTACATGAGAAACGTACACACTATATTTTAAAGCGTGACAGACATGGGTGGTGTCTTTATTGAATGACTCATGGTGTACCGTGATCCTCGGATGGGAAGAAAAGAGATTGATATTACATACATGCACGATGCAGACATAATTTTAGTAGGTTTTAACTGTTCAGGAGCTGGCTTGTCAGTTTACTGACAATAATACTGTTTAGCGTACAATCGATTTTCCATTTCTGTTTTAACAAGGGAGTTAAAAGCTTTTTAACTTATCTTTATGTGTGATTAATGGTATAATATTTTTCCACTGCGGACAGTTTTAAGAGGAAGGGTAATCTGCCCCCAACAGATCTTTCAAATTTCTCAGGATCCAAATTGAATTAATACCAATACGGGAGTAACAAGTGCTGTGGTAAGACTGGAGACCTTCGTTGACAGTGTGAGTATAGAAGTTAAAATTTTGGAAAGTGGTTCGGAAGTACATTTTCAGATCCATCTAATGTAACGATGTTTGTGCGGATTCTTGTGAAGTTTAGGAATCCAGTACATAGACGGTAAATCAATATCATCATCTTTGGTAGAGAGACCAAAAGAGGATAGCACAGATTTATGGGTATCTACTATATCTTCTTTTGAGATTGTAGTGGGGTTGTGATTACGAAAAAGTGCTTTAATCCCGGAGTATTTTTTGCACCTGTCCCAAGTAAGAAATTAATGGCTTCTGTATATCTCGTCATGTTTTCATTTTCAATTCACTTTTATGTTGTTGGAATATGTAGGGCAAATATTTTTCTGTACCTGTGTGTAATGTTGTCCATTAAACAATGTGTGGCCTTGTGCTGACATTTTTCATCCCGTTGGGGTTGTTATTTCTCGGACATATTCACCATATCCATTGTCGTTATATTCCTTTTAACTTTTTTGAGTTCTGCAAAATAATTGTCAATGGTACTTCTGGATGTTCAATGTCATCTCTAGGGCATGTGGTTTGAAACTCTTAGATATCAAGCCATCTTTGCTTGACCTTACATAGACAGATAAATCAATCCTAAACCAAAAGCATTATCTAGTGATCGAATCCTCAAAGGAAAAGTACAGTTAGATTCAAAATCAATAACTTGTAGCCTAGGGTAACCGTGCCTAATCATGCCCAGTTTCATCAGGTGGTTGACAAGTCTTGCTTCTTGTACATGGTTCAACTCATGACTGCGCACCATCTGTAAAGACTCTAGATAAATCTGTCCATTAATTTGCACCATCAATGTCTGGTACGGTACACCGTGCTACAGAGCTGCTTTTCATGTGGGAACCTTCCACTCCTTTAAAGTCTCGTATACATTGGGAAGATTTTTTGGACTGTTAAGCCTCAACATCCCTCTAGGTTTGATAACTGGTGCCTTCAGATCGACTAGATCAATTAGCAAACAGACGAGAATCAAACTGCATATGAAATGTATGCAAATTTGATATTTATTAACTATTTCATATTTATTTAAACTATGTATTATTAGTATGAATATACTTTGGCATTATAAGTCTAGTTATTTTTGTTCTATTATTCTTTTAAAGGAAATTGCAGCAAATGAGCTTGATCTCAAAATGTTTTTGAAGACAATCTGATATGTTTGAAAGATGATTCTATGGAAACCAAAGTACTCAGAGCGCATGTATTTCTGTAAAATATATTTTCTTTTCTCCAAATGCTGATAATCAAGTAAACCTGCAACAAAATATATACAGTCAAAACATTGTGTAAATAGTCTGGATGTTATGTTATTTAGCAAAAAAATATACAAATAATAATTCAGTATGACAGAATACGAATTTTACATCTCTAAAACATGCGTTATGGATTATATACAGCAAGCAAGCTTGTTCTTAAAACAAAGTCGCATCAGATTAAGAGTGTTATCATGTAATAGATATTCCTCGAAATTTCATGTTTTTCTAGACACACTCGCCGACTTGCTTATAAAAGGTCAAGTCCGGGGTAGACAAACGAGGAAAGGAAGGAAACTATGACCTGTTGAATAAATCAGTTTTCATGGTGCAGATGGATACACCATAACGATCCACGTCTGGTCATTGTCCTTCGATTACATTCTTTTGATTACCTCTATAACCTTGGTTCCCTTAATTACTATTTCTGATAATAAATTTATGCTGTAAATGACAGTACTGTAGCGTCGATGTAAATACCAACTGTTCAAGAAGTCATTAGAACAATATTATACAGTTATAGAACAAAATAAATATGTATCTATCTAACGTAGATAAATTGTTGGTACATGTAGTATAACATCTTATCTCTGTGTAAACCATGTTTTTTCCGATTCGTGACAAATTCGTATATCGTTTTTATGACTAGTCAAATTACCCTATTTTTCTTTAAATAGGACAATTGCAGTATAAAAGCCTTGCGTACATACACATATTAGGTTATATGAATCAAATTAAACTTTATAAACGTTTGAACATGCTAAGTTTTGGCTAAGCTAAAAAAATAACAGTTATGTATTATGTTTTTGAAAGCTATTTATGGAACAAACATTGCAACTTTAGGGTTTCAAAAGTAAAAACAATAACAATGTAATTCTTATTAATGTTTAAATGTGGTGTCCTCAAACTGACACAAAATAAAGGGGTTGATTTCGAGACACGAAATGGGCAAATCGACCGGGTAAACATACATAAACATGATATATTAAAACCACGCTCAATATGTTCAATTGCATTTAGTTATCGGAAAATGGTAGTCCTTCACATGAGACAAGTCGTTTTCATAATCGAAATGAGAAAGATTGTATTTAAAAGGGTATGCGCAAAACCAAGAAGAATGACATCAAACGATTTTTCAATACATTCATACAAGTAATTCTATTTGTTCGACAGCGTCGAAAATCATGAAACTTTGACCATACACGTAAACATTTAGCCCTAGTGTTAACGTGCTGACAAACCCCTCTACTTCTGTGCAATGCATATGAAAAGTACAATGTTAACTGCATGATTCATTTTGGGACATAAATTATGAATTTAAAAATGTTGATTACCTCCCTGGAATTTTGTATAATTTATAATAATTTCCTCAATATATCGTTAATTTATGAAAAAAAAAAACACTAGCAATTAGCGAAAACACCACAAAAAGACAGGAAATCCTGCTTAACGCGTTGAATGTTTTTTTTTTCTCAGAACAATAATCCAATAGTCCTTTTTCATATTGAAAGATTGCAATCCATTGAACCAAATTTTTCAAAGGGACGTAACCCATAAACACACAACAATCTGGCGGTCTCATTGATGAGAGGAAGAACAGTAAATATTTATCTTTGAATCTTCAACTATAAACATTTCGGTAAGTACCTAAATCATTGAAATAAGTTAATTAAAGGTATCCAACTACTTATGGCAGCTCCATGATATACAAATTGTAGCAAAAATGATTAAAATATTAAGGATTGTAAGATTAAATAATAATATTAAAAAGAAGTCCTTTTTTCTTATTTTCAGTTATCATTTATGCACTTGATTTTAACCTTAAAGTTGTTTAATTGTCGTTTCTTTTTATGGCAACCATTTGAAAGCAGGTCAGTTTAACGACAAATTTTATGTTTGAATTAATTAATGTCTTAAAAGGACTATTTTTCTAAAAAGGCACCAAGTTTTGTATATATTTTAATTAATATATCCAATGATTATTTCAACTAATTGCACTAATTAAATAACTGAAATGTGTAAAGAATCATGGGAGGAACATTTTTATTTTATTCTTTTTCACCAACGTCATGTAAGTTTTCAGTAGTGAAATTTGATGAAATCATATTTGAAATTCTTTACCAGGTAAATGAAATATACTGAGCAGGCCAGTATATTCGCGCGGCTGAGAAAATATTACTGACACGTACTGACAATGTGTCCTTTGAAATTTGAAATTGTCGTAATGTGCAATGAGAGACAAATTTGGCAAAGTGATTGATTTTATAATACAGTCCTTAAAAGGGTTAAATCTCCCGTTCAATAGACACTTTTTTCATATTCTCGACTTTGACTGTGTCTTTTTGTTTTAAATACAGAAAAATGCAGTAACTCTCCAACCCGAAAGACCAGAGTAGTGTCCGATTGGAGCAAAGGACAGCAGTGTACTTCAATATCAAACAATTGACTAATCAGAGCTACGGTTAGTTCTTGGATAATTTTATTTCAAACCATTTAGCTACTTACCGAAGAGTATTTATTTTGGGGTCTTCAATGGATATTATGATTTCTGTTTACACAAATTTATTACACACAAATTAACTTATATGAATATTCATTTGAAATGAAAAAAAAGATTCAGGAAACAATTCTATATAAAATAGGTTATGCTTTCCAGAATTTTATAACCGATTTGTGTTATAGTAAACATACTGAAACAGAAAAGCAGTTCGAATTACCAAACGTAACGTAAGCGTGCAAATGATTTTAAAAGGTCGAAATCAATAAAGAAAAATTACAAATTATCCTGAAATGGGATCTTCAAGTTCCAAGAAAGCTTCAGAACTATATATATATTAATACATTTCTAACAGTAATCAAGGGAACCAAGGTTATACTGGTAATCAAAAGAATGTAATCCAGGGACAAAGACCAGACATGGAAAACAGACATACACAACAAAGAACATTAAGTAACTAAAATCATACATACAAAGTAACAAAAGTAAATGAGCAACTTGAGTAAAGTTGTGCTGCCAAATTGTTAAGTTCTACTCTCTGTAGGAATAGGGCAGTGGGTGGTTCATAGAGAAAAGAACAAAAAAAAATCTATCCATGAACTCTTCAATTGTTTTCCGAAATGTAGAAAATGTTTTGTTATAGTGTTAGTAATTCGAAATATAAAATATGTGAAATATGTTGTAATTTCATAATCAAAGGGAAACAACTCACTTCTCTCCTATTTTTGAACTTCTGTTCTGAATCCTAATTCGTCTCCAATAGACTATGCTTATGTGTGTGTACTTTTAGCATGATTAATAATTGTTTAATTTCGCCTTATTCTAACAGATAATACCACTGAAGGTGCACTTCTAAGTTATATAAGTCTGAATAGGGTACATTTTGTTCTAACTTGTGCCAACTTCTCAAAAATATATCTGAAAAATACTTGGATTGTCTCGACTGAGTCTCACCATGTCCAATCAAGTCTCAAAAAGTCTTTTCTGTGTCTCGTTTTGTCTTGATAGGTTGCCTCCAAATTATGAACAAAATAATTCCAACAAGCGCAAATGTTTATTGCTTATTTACAGATATTGAGTATCTATCTTCTCAAAACTGCATCGTGTATATTTTTACCTGCTGTTTTATTTTACGTTCGCGTGAGCAGGGAAATAAAATTATTTACCAATCTTTATAAAAAAAGATTGCGTAGAAAAAGTCTATTGACCAGATTTATTGTTCAAATATCAAAACCCTCAATTCCATCAATAAGGACCTATTACTTAATTAACTTTGTGAGTTGGGGCTGTTTTTTTTAAGACCTCAAAAAGTGAAGATTCAGTACTTAACCATATTTTTTTCTTGTAAAGGCTAGGTCAATAAGCCTTAGTCGAATGTGAACCCCGTAGTGATACCAAAGTTCAACTCACATGTGAAGTTTCAATACTGTACCATGTGTAGGACTTGAAAAATTTACATTAATGCAAAACTTTAACCAAAATGGGATGGATGTAGACAGACAACGGTAATTCTATAAGCTCCTTTCTTTATTGCCACAAAACATGATTTAACTAGGGATTTTTGTAGTAGCAAATGAGATTATAAATGCTTACAACTCCTATAATTATCAGTAAACAGAATAGAAATGTACATATTTGCTTATACCCGTATAATTAATGTTGCACATTTACATGAAAAAAATATCATTTTATGTACACAGTACTCAAAATTGTGACATATTTCGTAAATCATGTTACTACGAAATGAAAAGTCTATGGTTTGTAAAAACTAGAGATATATCATTTAATTTTGAATGTTGTTGATAAAACTTTCGCTAGAAGCTTCTGTAGTTTATTCTTTCAGATAAAAAAAACTCGTTATCTGTTGAACAGACAAAATTTCACTGTAATGAACTCCTCTGGTTCCATTGCATTTGCTTCCAATAAGCATTCATCCAGATACAACACACGGATCTTCCTTCTGACTTGTCTGTTCTCTAACTTTTCGATAAAAAAGTCTCTCTGATTTCGATTCAATTTTTTGATCATCTTGTCATCTTTCATGGCCCACCCCATATATTTGTTGCTGAAGATTCAGCAGAAACGGTTAAATCCAAAATAGCATCACCATTCAACAATTTTATCCTGGAAATGTCTGATTTGGAACTTGAATTTAACGAATATCTCATCTGACGATTTCCCAGGAGTAAATAATAATTAAGGTCTGAATTTGATTTAAATGATGAAACATAACCTTTGTTGGAACAAGTTAATGCATGTTCCTTGTAACAATGAACTTCAAGTAGAATCGATTTTGTGATATGAAAATGGTAGGTCTGCTATAATGCAAGTTTTTAACTTATCAACTCCTGACCATGCTGACAGAACATAACTAAAAGTAAATGGGTATCTTTAAAAATCTGCCAAAGTTCAGCGGCTATCTTCTCCTTTTTGATAAATTTATGAAAAGGAAAAAAGAAGTAAGCCACTGAAATAAATCATTTTCAAAAGTAAGCTTCCTCGAGCAGCAAATTACAATACATATATATCAACATTTAAAGGTATTTAGTTCACTACAAATATTTTATTTTCTATTACGAGACATTTATATAGTACAATATATACAAAAAACATTTAGTCTAAGCGTTTAAAATAGATATTAAACACACGCACAAATATAAATTCAATATATTTAAAATCCTCGATATATCAAGAAAAGAAAACATATTAATAAATAAGATATTAAGAATAGAAAATATATATAATATTAGAAATGAAAAAAAACTTATTTCCATAGAAATCATCTTGAAAGAATTAAAAATCAAAATAAAAAAATATGGAAAAGCAGGTGAAGTAACATCAGAACATTTGTTATGTATTCATATATCTTTGTTCTTGTAACAAGTCTTCCTGCGGTATCTTGGATACGCTGGAGTTTCGTTATTACGCTTGCGTTACCACCATAGAGTAATGAATTGCCGTAGTCCAATTAAGAAGTAACCACTGAACTAAAGTTTTAGAATCTTATCACTTAAATTTAGGATTTGGATAAATTATAATTTGCAGAATGCACTAGGTTGATTCTTCATACTAAAAGTCTTTTGGAAGAAAAGGCTTAGGTTTTTGACGCAAGAAATGTCGATAGCGATACGGATATCAGACAAGATGTTTAGGCGTTTTTTTGTTTTGTTTTTTATTTTGTTAGAGACCAGTCGTTAAGTGGTTAAATTATTAAATAGACCTGCGTGTCATCGGCGTAACAGTGATATGACATGCTGTGACGTCTACAGTCTCTCCCACTTATTTGACATACAGTACAGTTGGGGTCCTAAAACTGAGCTTTGTGGAACGCAATATTGAAGCTTCATATCATCTTGTGGTCAATTACATCAAACGACGCTGATAAATCAAGCATTGAAAGAACATCACAACATTTGCTGTGAAAAACAGATGTTATATAGTGATGGACACGTTAATGTGTCGCCTTTATCTATACTCCTAAAGAAAAAGACCGATTTCGCTGAGCCACAACTCATCTGGAACCATCAAGGTTAAATATATTTGTGATATGATATATAAATATAATGTTGTGTACTTCCTAAATTTGTCTTTGAAACAATCTTTTTTTCTTAAATGAATTCAAATAACAAGATCGCCCCTCATTAAAATTTATCTAGAAATAATTTCAATTATAACAATCCGAAACTTCTATTTTGTAAATTCAAGATCATGTTGTCTACTCATTATTTTAGCCAATTCATAGCAGAAAAAATATCATATTGCAACCAATTATGATACATTTCCATATCACATTGTTCATGACGTGATACAAGAATTATGTAAACACACAAGAAGTAGATAAAATAGCTCAATTATACAACACAGTTATTAACCCAAAATAACATATTTCCAAATCAATATATTTTATAAAAGAAACAATCTTACAAGCGTCTTGCTTAATTAAAGACAAAATCATTTTCCCCTAATATAGAGTTCATCTCGATTGTAATTTTGCAGTTTACATGCACTAGAAAGCTACACAAAGTCAAAATAGTATACCCCTTAAATAGTTCTGGTTAATATTAGCAAATACATGTATCTGATAAAAATAAAAAAATTGCTTTTGCAAGATACCTACATTGTCGGCAGACAAACTGTATACAGACATGATTATTCATTTATGAACTGAAATACCTTTTAACGCCATAAACATAATACCTATTTCGTTGCACAAGCAATAAGCACAATGTATCCTTGATTAACGTAACGTCTTATTCCAGACATAATGGTAGCTGTAGTCCGATCACATGCATCTTTGCCTTTCTGTGCCTAAAGTTGAATGATATATGTACAATAACCCACTTCTATATCAATGTGCCAATGTCTCAGTAGATTTGTAGCACCCGGCCTTGTCTGACCAAAAGTGTATCTCCAAGCATCTTTCTTCAGGGATTGGGTAACATCTAAAATGACAGCACTTGTAGAGTAGCAATCTTGATGAACTTACCCATTAAATATTTGAATGACTTTCCACGCTGTTGTTTTGTCATCTGAATGTGCCATAGAATACCTCTTTTCACAAACCAGTCACTCTGTCCTTCAAATAATTTACTTGGCAAAAATTCCATAGCCCAAGCACAGACCACGAGTATTTTATAAATACCCATTTTTTCAAAGATATTATGTTTAGCAATATCCAGATTTTTGTAGTGAACAAGATGTTTCGGCAAGTTATTCAAAATTTTGGCAGATTGCTATATCTCAAAAGTCAAGTCATGTAGATTTTCTCCTTGTCCTGGTTAAAATTGCACGTTCTTGTAGACTTAGTGATTGTCTCCTTGACTTGACACATGACTAACGAAGCAGCTGGTCACTGTGGTTGCATGATTTGAAAACTTTTCATTGGATGGATCACTCAAAGCATATATCTGACAGTAGTCATGAACGTCACTTGTATGTGACACATGAATTGTCGCTAACTATAGCGAGTTATATTGTTTGTATTGAACTCCGTAAATTTATACAAAGACATTTTTCCTCCGTCAATTCATTGTTGACATTCATTTCTCCGTCAATTGATATAAGTGACACTTTGCTCCGTTACTTTCTCCGTTACTTTCTCCGTTAATTGTGACATGGTTCCATTAAAGCCCCGGTTTTTGTTAATTTGTATTTAATTGTTATAATTTCTTGCACGTGCTCTGTGTTCCTATATAAAGATATCAGAATTGTAATTAAGCAGATTAAAATATGAATAATGAGGTGTGTTGTTGATATATATGTCCAGTGATTGTGGTGAAAAAAGAGCGTCACAACATGAATCTGTTGCAACAAATCAGAATTTAAAGTTTAACCTTTTTTTAAATTGAAAAACAAAGCATTTTTATACCTTAACACTTTTAAGACGAAGTGTAATAACACTTCATAATTAAAATGAGGAGAAAAAATAAATTCAGTCCTATCATAGTAAACAAATATGCATTCATTTCACATATCTTTATTTTGCTAAAAAATAATTTCATTGGGTAATCAAGAGAACCAAGATTCTAACGAAAAGCAAAAGAATGTCATCCAGGAAAAACGCACAGACACAGAAAACAGAAACACAACAATGAACATGAAAGAACCAAAATGATACGTGCAACAAAAGTAAACGAGTAACTGGGTCCACTAAACACTGGGAGCATGCACCAGGTGCACCGGTAGGGTAAGCGTCTTCTGTTGTTTCTGGAAACACCTGCCGAGTTAATAAAGGGATAAGTTCGGGGTAGACGAAAGAGAAAAGGAAAACTGACATGAGTATAAATGAAATGCACTAATACATACTTGTTTTAGCTGCAACAGGTTTGTGCATTCACTTTTAGACTGACTTAATATAATATCCGTGAAGGTTTCATTCAATTCCATTCAGTGATACAGGAGGAGTTAGTTATATAAAACTAAATGTCGAAAGTACATTTAATCTTCGGAAATCTCTTTTTTTTTTGTCTTGAATATACAAATTACATTTTGCTCTATGAAAGTTCTATTAATCTTGAAACATGTGTTAAAAATCGAAACAAGTTACAAAATGTAGCTGCCTAAATAAAAAAAATAATAGACAGATAATTGCTGTTCTGTGTCGTGAGTCCTTGATATAACATGTTCAAGATGTCAACTTCAAGACAAAAAAGATTATTCCACCGTTAAAGAGCACAGAAATATGGAGCGTACAAGCCGGTGTAAATATATTTCAAAATTGTAATTGAAATTAAGTGTCAAAGTTTACTCGTTTAAAAGAATTACAAAAAAATAATAACAACGATCAAAGAAAGAAAGAAAACAATGTGTTTAACACATCTCGCAACGAACTGGAGTCTTTTTTGTGATCATTTCATTATTTGAAAAATGTCATGCATTTGACATTTGAAACGGTTGAATCGAAAGCATGTTTATAAAGCATTTTCTGGATGAAATAAAGATTTAAAACTGTTGTCTCTTCATTTTAAAATGCAACCTGAAATCAAGAAAACATAACTATGGAAAAGATAGAATAGCAATGATCATCCATTAAAGAGTAATCAAGGGAACCAAGGTTATAGCGGTAATCAATAGAATGCAATCCAGGGACAAAGACCAGACATGGAAAACAGACATACACAACAAAGAACACAAAGCAACCAAAATCACACGTACAAAGTAACAAAAGCAAATGAGCAACTCGGACTCCACTAAAAACTGGGAGCATGGACCAGGTGCACCAGTAGGGTAAGCGTCCTCTGCTTTTCTAGAAACACCCGCCGAGTTGCTCATAAAAAGTGTAACTTGCACCTGTCTTTCAGTAAGATGATTGATGTGATGTTTTTTCGTAATTCATTCGAACGAAAATACAATTTATGATAAATTTAAGTGGTCCGTAACTTGCAGACAAGTGTATCAAGTTGAACATGAAAACAAGCACTTATAGAGTTGTAATATCAAAGAATAAGCTGCCGTATTAAGTAAAATCAACTTTTCCCTATATTTGCACCACATTATTTCCTTACTTCTCAGTGCTATTATAAAAGTTAATTAATAATTAACATGATACATTCATACATATCACTTAAATCTTTACAAAACTTTTTGAGGAAAAAAATAAAGCACATGGTAAGATAAGTTATGAAGAAATTATGATTATGATTATGTATTGCAATAATTTTTTTTTCAAATAAATTTGAAAACAAATGTGTAATGTCATATTGAAGGAAACGAATTACTGCGCACAAAATCGATATCGACATCAAACCTAAACAAAGTCATGGATGTTTAAAACGACTGTTTTGGTTTCATGTAAATAAATCTGTATCTTTCATTGGTATCTTTAAAGAGTATCTTTTAATCATGGGGTATATTTCCTTTTATGTTACCAGTGGCGTAGGTCATATTTGTTTGTATATATTCATGTCGTAAAATAACGAAAACGAAAACATATAATAGTGATCGATAATTCATGGGATACTTTGTTTCCTTTTTTTGCTACAAGTCCATTCTAATTAGATATGAAACAGAAAAAATAACCTCCATAGTAACAAAACTACTTACTGCATTGTTATCATGCAATAAGTTGAATATTTGCTATCAGATTTATGCATTCAATCAATAATAGTTTTTATCTATTCTAAAAAATTTTGACAGAGGGACTTGCAGAGAAGTCAACTATCTACCATAAATATAATTTACAAAATTATAGAAATAGCCTCTGGATTCCGAATCAAGGTTTCTTTTCTATATCCAATTCAACTTGGTACATACGGGCTTTATTCCTATGGTAAAATATTTGTACTTGATAGCAGTATCACTAATCGACCCTCGTTATGAAATCTTTAAACACAATTGTCACCACGTAAAGTTGCCGCTATCCGTGATTTACTTTCATTTTATTTGTGGAGACCAGATTGATAGAGTATGTATTGCTGCTTAGATACCTTTGAAAGTTGCTGTTCATGGTTTATATTATGTCTGTTTGAGTCTGTTTATTTTCATTATTTTTTTTAATTACGTGAGATTTCAGTTTTCTGAAATGAAATCAGAGAGCAAAATATTTATATAGAATGTGTCTATGAAATTTAAAAGCAAAACGTAACATAAACATGAAAAAAGCTACGCAATCTCTGTTAGATTTATATGTTCGTTAAGCATTATGCAGTATGAAACAATTCTTTCTCTATTCTAATTAACGAATATGTTTTAATCTATGGAACTGAATCATTTATTACTATGCTATCATTTTTTATCTTTCTACCAGAGACAAGGATTAATTGTGACCTACTTTTATTATACAGGATTCTTAAACTCCACAATAATTCATAAAAACAACGCTACATAGCTGGATCTGAAAAATGTTCAACAAAACCTCTATTAAAACCTGTAACTTTGATACTCACAGCTGTCGAAGAGGTTCTCCATTCCTACCACGACACTTGTTACTCCAGTAGTGGTATTATTTCATTCAATTCAAGATTATTAACAGAATACAATAGCATTAAAATCTATGATTTTTTTCTATTCTTTGTACTTCTACTCCCCATTCTCATTTTAATCAAAACATTAAAAAGACAACTCACAAACATTATACATCGCTGTTATTCCAAAAAAGACGGTACACCATAATAAAAATGTATAGTTCTTGGTAGAGATTCCTGATAATCTGTAAAAAAAAACAATTCCAAATCATCTTCCATATATTCCGAAGAATATGTTTTCAAAATCCTCGAATTTTTATCGACAACATATTTGTGAATTGTGGTGGACGCGTATCATAGAAAAAATAATACGGTCGGCATTCCAATGGAAACAAATTTTGCTCCACTACTTGCTGACCTATTCCTTCACTCTTGTGCGGCGGAATGTGTTACTGATATGATCCAAAAGAAATAACATCTACCTCGATCGTTAAATCTTAGTGTCTGCTTTGTATATCGCATCTAACCCAAATAACTTGAGCTAAAGGATACTACAAACTGTGAAGTCAGCCTCATATCTTGGCATACATTTAGAGATCGGCGGTAAAGGAAAACTATTGTCCAAATAATACGCCAAACGCGATGACTATTTCGTCGCAACATTTCTTCAGTACCTGCGTATGGAGTTTTCATATAATAATTCATACATTATGCCAGAGCTAGTCGTGACTAGGCAGACTTCTTGTATCGCGCCGGACTTCTTACAATTAGGCTTCTGGAGCAGGTTTATATTGCTATAAGATAGAAGTCATCACTACAGAAGTTTTGTGGCCGTCATACGAACTCGTGAATCGTTATGGTGTTTCCGTCTGCACCATGAACACTTATTTGTTAAATATGACATGGTTTTACTTTCCTCTTTCGTCTACCCTGGACTTGACTTTTTATGAGCAACTCGGCGGACATTTCTATAAAAGCACAGGACACTTACTCTACTGGTGTACCTTGTGCATGCTCCCATTTTTTTAGTGCAGTCCGAGTTGCTCATTTATTTTTGTTACTTTGTATGTATTATTTTGGTTACGTGATGTTGCGTGTGTCTGTATTCGTAGTCTGTTCTTTCTTCCTGGATTACATTCTTTTGATTTCCGTTAAAGTCTTGTTTTCCTTGATTACTCTTACGAAATTAACATGATTTAATGTTTTCCTTTGTGTTTAAATGCGTTCTCTCAATATCTTGGAAACATGCATCTTAAGTTGCTTGTGACTTATTTACTGATGAACTCATTTTCAGCGAGAATTTGGTGTGGTAAGCATGGGGAGTCACATAAATCAAACGGCTATAATCTCAGGCACAAAAGACAAACGATCGTCTTATGGCATTTATACAGAGAAAACATTGAAATTCATTAATGTAAAAAAATCAGAAAAAAAGAGACTGACATGAAATACAATTTACAATTTATCAGATACAGTCTATGATGATAATTAATCCAGAAAAGGATTGATAATTCTGTTTAAAACATAGTGCTACAAAAAAAACTATAGAAAAATTTTTCACATATTTAAATGTTTTCTCCAATATTTGATGCGGTGAGATGCCGGCTGGGGTAGAAATTGGAAACTTCAATTAGCGTTTATCCTTTCACTATTTAATCATGACTCGCATTCATCAATCTTTTAAGATATTTGTGACTTTTCGGATATATATGTTCATGGATTCGTCAATCGGTGATTTGGTTTAAAATCAAGTTTTAATTATTATATTTATCCAAGGGGTTCCCAGAAACAGAAACAATATATGCACTATAATTACGTACGAAATGAACTATATACTGTCTAACGACACAACAAGAATATAAAAAAGTACTCTCTTTAAAAAGAGTTAGCCGACGGAGTAAAATTTGTTTTTTTACTTATCATTTTCATAAGGAAATGACACATGGCACGCAATTTTAATTTCCGATACAGTTGTTTGTATTCGAACGCCACTAAGTTATCAGTATTTGGCCAATCGGGAAACAGAACTTTGAACAAGTGCGTTTCCATGGAAGGAAGAGTGTCTTTAAGGTGAAATGGTAAAAATCGAAACTATACATAATTTACCATATAGATAAAAATATCTATCTTAAATTAAAGATACATGTACAAGTCTTCCTTAGGGCGCAGGAATTACTCAAATTTCAATATTTACCATTTTAATACATTCTTTCATTGGTTAAAGCAATTTAACATCATCTATCATTAATCAATTATAAACACTGTATTCTTTTACGCTTTGTAATGACCTATTAAAAGGACAATGCCAGTAGGCTTATGCCTGATATAAAACAAAAATGGATGATTAGCAATGAATGCTGGTGAACCATATGTAAAAACTACAGCTGTTGCAGCCGCTGCTGTCGTTCCAATTTCGTTCACTTCAATAAAAACCTTGTGAATAGCTTCCGACACGTAGATGTTCCGATATTGTCCTTGTATGAGCGCGGAAAAGTCTGCAGAAGTACCGAAAATGTCATTGATACCAAGTTTTGGCAGCAAATCTAAAAGATCAGTTTCGGATTCAAATGTGAATTTTGGTACATTAATAGATACATTGGTGTTTACGAACTGTGATTCAATATAATTTGCCACGCCTGGTGAGAACGAATTTTTCAAGTCATTGAATCCATCTATTTGAGATGGTAAGACAATGACCATCTCAAATGCTCCTCCACTGTAGGGCAGGGCAATCGCTGAATAATCCATGCCATTATAGAACCGAACATAGTCTTGCATTGCCATCATATCTACCTTTACTCTATTATTGATTGTCCGGTAAAAGTATCGTTTTCTTGTATTTGCAGGATCAAACTGTTTTTCCCAAGTTCCCTTGAAGTACATGGCGTTTACAAGAACCATAACAGTCGCATCATTAAGCATGGTTGACGAAATCAATTTCTTTATTTTGTTTTTGGTTTTACTTGCCACGTATTTGTTGATATCAATTGCAGACTGGTGAGCTTTAGAAAAATTTTCATACCCAATATCAGCATTAAAGTATGATTTGGCAATGTATCGAACATAGCTTGATACGCTCAAACCTTGTTTGACAAAAAGTTTGGTAGCTATGTAGAGTTCGTTGTTAGTCGAGCTAAAAACTTTACCGGTTAAGGCCCGGTATTGGTAATAAATCAGGGCATCATTCTGATTGTTGTTCAGAATTGCTGATTTTATCTGCGTTTTACTTCTTCCTTTGGTTCCAGCCATCAACACCAGAAAGGCCGAAATTATACTAAAAGGGGAGACACAAGCACTTCCATCACCACCAACCTTTTGATAAACATCATGGGAGAAATTAATGAGACTGTCTTCAAACGAAGTTTGAACGTTGTATAAATCCATCTATGCTACCTGACAAGCGCAATGGCTTCAATAGGAGAGAAAGAACGATGAGATCGTGGAACAAGAAATAAATCTTATATAGCTTTGTGTACATCTTTAATGAATCTCTTTTTATGATTAAATCGCATTATGTATGATAGATCCTAATATTACCACAAATTGAACATCGGAAGGTACAAGAGTAAATATTAGAAAACGAAGTTAATTCTTGGTTTAAAATAGCCTTTCATTGCGACATATGTTTTTGTTTGCAAGCCTTACTAAAATGTTTGTATGAACTTGATACGGCATGCACGAAGAAATCACATTTGTCACGTATACAGACTTTGTTGTATTTTTCCTTTTAGAGATAGAAATATAACTCTTATTCAATCTCAAAATGGGCTGAGATTTTTGTTTTCTTTGTACGTTTTATTTTGGTTATTTCATTCCTTTGTTGTTTGTGTCTGTTTTCCCGGTCTTGCCTGTTTTATTCTGCTTTAATCGAAGTTCCCTTGATCCCGTCTTCCCTGTTTTATTTTTAATATAGTTCTGTCCAAAAACCAGATAGGAAATGATTCAACATATTTCAAGATAGACTGCTCTAATACAGTTGTTACGTCCTTAAACTGTTCTTGTGTTCATTGCCTTGGATCACCTATATATTCTGAAATATTGTTTGAATTGTTATAGTGTAAAAATTCTGGCGGGAATTTTCCCGTACTTTTCTGAAGTAGAACGTAACCAAAATTTTAAGTTTTAATATCTCTATTGGGCAAATTCTATTTGCACTTTTTTCAATTCAGTTTATATGAGGCCTACTGAAGGATTTCCAATCAGAACGTAGTTTTGCTATTCTCACGTACACTTCCCTGTTTACCAATCATTGTATAGACACATTACATTCGACTCTATATCGTTTTTGTCGTTGTAATACCATATGCGTATGTAAAAGCTTGTCCTATTACTATCAAGTAGAGTTCCAAATTTGTTTTGATATTTAACTTATTGTTCAATAAATTACATATAAAAATAAATGTCATGTGCCATTGTAGAAGGAAAATTTAAAAAGTACATAATGTTCTTATTGATGGAAACAAAACAAACAAATGTATTACCAACATGAATGTCGGTGCAAAAATGCCTAAAATGATTTTGAAATTCTTTTAAAGTTTAGAAGCAGGATGCCAACTCGTAAAAAGACATTGAACGAAATAACAAAATCATTTGAAATAAAATCCATCGCCATTTACGAATTGAACAATATGTCCAATAACCACACGTCTTATAAATTCGTAATTCCTATTAATTGATGTATCACAATGCCGTGTTAATGAATATAATACTCTATATGCAATACTCATTAAACTGACATAAATCATGTATCTTGAAATGGAAAACAAAAATCGCTTGCTTTGCGAAAATAAATCAAGTTAAATAACATCACATCAATTAAAATGCCAATAGATAAAGATAACTAGCTAGGCTCACTCGAAGTCATCATTGTTTACATGAAGTGTCATTTAAGTACTCCACCGCCTAAGAATCAGGCAAAATGTGAATAAGGTGTGGTACATGAAGAAAAAATACAAAGATATTGTATTGCATTATCTAAGTATTTATATCTCATAACCTCAAGAATTTACTGCCAAAGTGTTTGTAAAGTTCTTCTTTTTAAGATATTGATAGGTCAAGTTTAGTTGAAATGCACTAAGGAAAAATGTCGGGATAATTTTCCCGAACTTTTTCTTTATATAAGCAATGCTTCAGGATAAATTTAAGTAACTTTAAAGTTGTTTTCTAGATGTATTTGAATATGTTTGAGGCAAAAAAGACCAAATTGAGAAAATTGATGTGCCACTCATTGTTTGATTCTTACACAGTTACTTAATTAAAGATACTTTAGAAAATAGTTTAACTTCAACCAGGCTGTAAGGAAATTTATTTCAAAAATGATAGCAATACAACGTTCATATACTCTTTTTGAACAAAGAATTAGGGCTATAACAATTAAAGTCTGGGCGACTGACTTTTTAACTAAATATCTTTCCACGAACTAAATTGAAACTTTTGTATCCGAAACTTGGTAATACTTTGAAATTAAAGAGCACTATAGCTTACATGGTTTGAACACTTGTTGGGAAATCTTGTTTAACCATGTTTAAATTTGTAGTTTAAGCCATTACGGAATAACTACATGTCATAAGCGTGATTAGATATTCAAGAAAGATCCGCCATTTTGCTAACTGCTTGTAAGTCACAATAATTTAATTCCAGATATAATACGCTTTCTGATTGGATGAAAACATTTTTTTTCATCATCTCATAGACCACAATTTGTTATGTAACTGGGCGTCATCAAAATATTAGACGATTTACTCGTTAACATTTAATACTAAATTTAATTGTAAAGAATGACTGTTATATTTTGGTCTATTTGCAATTGCAATGACGTCAATGCCCGTAGTACACACTTAAAAGTGACCCGACATGCAGGTTATTTAGTATGCACCACGTGATTGGGGTTATTTTTTCATAGACCGAAAAAAATATAAGTCATTCCTCGAGTAATTAAATGGGATAGATTTTGTTATTCATAATACCATTGGGCATGGAAAGTTTGAAAAAGGTACATTGGCAATAGGGTTCGGAAACGGAATACGAGAGAAGGAATTTAATTGGCACTGTAATTTTATTTGTAATATAGATATAAAAAAAACAATTATCGCATTTAACGAAGACAACACTTGTTTCATATTTTAGTATAATTTGTAATAAGTTTAAGAAAGGTTTGGTGATGGAGAAAGGAGGTTAGAAATAGCATATTTAGGGAAGTGAGCCATGTGGAATAAGGAAGTTCGGATTTTTATAGGGATAAGATTGGTATTCTGAACAGTCCACCAGGTTCAAAGGAGAGAGAGAGAGAGGGAGAGAGAGAAATATCCTTTTTGCAGTCAACCAGAAGCAAAGAGAACGTGACAAATGAATATACCACCAATACAAACACTTGAAATTACATAATTAGACTGTTATTGTAAGAAACATGTCACCAATAAAAGACATGTAATTGTTTGAGTTTGAAGTAATCATCTATAAAAATGTTTATTTTATGATAAAAATATATATAAAGATACATGTCCTTCTTCACTTTTACGTAATATGCAAATTTTCACAAGTTATCGTCTTTTTTTATGGATTAGATGTTGATGGTAATTTTTGTGGAGAACAAAGATGCAATTACTGTTTGCAGTTTTGGTAATGGCTGGAAATGCTACAGATGAACGTGTACGCTGCATAGCGGAAAATAACAAAACCACAAAATGATAAACTCTTAAAGGGATTGAACAGGTTGATTAACATCTGACAAGGTCTGTCATTGCCTCATGTTTAGCAAACTGGATAAGGGGCATAGAAAAATGTTTATTTGCCTCAGAAAAGTGATGTCTTGCTTTTTGGGAATGCTTTGTATTGCAGAATTTGTAATGGTATACTAAACACCACTTGTCATCTGAAAAAGCTTTGTGGTCTAAACGTGCTCTTGTGTTTTATTTAAATTTCAATTATAGCTATCCTTCCTAAAAGATTTGTTTCTATTCAGAGAATTGCCAAGATTATTCACCACTTGAGCAAACAAGGTGGGTTGAGGAGAATATATTTTCTAAGTTTTTTTCTTTTTGCAGAGAGATTGGTTCTAAATTCCCAAGTACACTATACATCACCATTATAACCCTTGGCAAAGAAAAACAGTTTTTGCTGAAAAATGCCAACTGCCAACGTTTTTGTTTTTGCTTTTGTTTTTATTTTCCATTATATTATTTCATTATCAACTTAAATATATATTAAATTCCTCATTTCTTAACTGCATTTAATCAATATTTGCATAGATGAATTAAAACCAAATTTCTATTTTCATAGTTTTCCTTTCCTCTTTCGTCTACCATGGACTTGAATCTTTATTAGCAACTCGGCGGGTAATTCTAGAAAAGCAGAGTACTCTTACCCTACCGGCATCGGTGAGTGAAAATTTCTATTCGGTGCCTTAACAAAAGAAAAAAAGCATTTGCCAATAATTAAATATGTCAAGGCAGATGTTGTCTATTACAGTATGTTCACAAATTAAACAAATTTCCAGAGCTCTATCAACCAGTAGCTTATTGGTCAAATATAGGCTTGTTCTACCTTATTCTACCGATGCATATGGTCTATGATGTTTTATTATTTGTTTTGTTATTTGTTTTCTTTTAGTCCGGGTTATTCATTTACTTTTGTTTCTATGTTCATGATATTTTTTTGTGTGTTTGATATTTCATGTCCTTATTGTTTTTTGTGTTTTTTCCATGGTAGTCATTACCCTTTGATAATGTTCTTTTTATTACCTTTCCTTGTTCATTTGGTTACCGTTCCTAACATATGTTCGTCATTATGAACTCGTGGTATATCCATCTGTCATTTGAGAACCAATTTTGTCATCGTGTTATAGTTTTCCATTCCTCTTTCGTCTATCCCGGACTTGAAATTGTATGAGCATTTTTGGGTTGTTTGTAGAAGAACATAGGGCATTTGCCCCACCGGTGCTTCTGGTTGGTGTCTCAGGTTGTAGAGGAGTTCGAGGTGCGTGGGTATATGCGTCTTAGATATTAATTTGGGATTAAGATACTTTACACGTGTGTTAGTTTAAATATAAATGCAAAGCCTTTTGCATTAATAAAATCTTTGCTGCTACCACACGTTCTTAAAAAGAGATACATGAGATAGTTAAAACAAATAATCCCTGTTTTCCTCTTTTTGTCTTGTACAGAAGACGATGGTTGTGATTGACTGAAAAGAATGGTTCGTGGGTATCGACATGCTTTATATTGACAGACTTGCAATTCACATATCAACGACAATAAATCTCGTCTATGCAATTATTATTTTTCTCACAGCATTTTATCAAAAATGATATATAGCTCCCCGCAAATAAATGAACTATCATCCCCCGTTTGGGATTTTAAGGACACACTACTTTGAGCGGGAACGTTGAAAACAACATTTATACATTTGAATATTGATTTTGCTCCTAATGAAATGACAATTAATGATATCAACAATTAATAAATGTACAATTGAAAGGCCTTTGTGAAAGGGCAATTGATAAATAAAGTTAGATCGAATAAAATTTGTACACCGGTAAAAACACGATATGTTATTGGAAACATTAAGCTTAAAACAAATTTGATTGTACATTGTCTGGTTTATTAAACAAACAATAATGCATGTTTTAAAACAATCAAAAAGGAAAATCACATATATATATATATATATATATATATATATATATATATATATATATATATATATATATATATATATGGCATAAAGTTGTCACAATGCAATATGAATAACTTAAGATTTTGGAAATAAATTTAAATCCTAATAATTCAAATTAACATACAATAGAGCTACATTCTGCATCAATACTTTCCAATATAGGTGATTAAAAAGACACGTCTAATTCGATATTGTGATTGCATTCATTTATTAAAACAAAGATCTAAGCCCGGCCCTGTTGTTATTTGGTATCACTATCTTCTACTTCAAGACCTAAAGAATGCCTAAGTATTAAGGTTGTTCATTTGCACTTTACAAGAAATTAAAAATAACATAAGTGTCAACGAAAAGAAAATTCTATGGGATGACCAAGCCATGAAAACAAAAAAAAAATATACAACACAAGGGAAAAACTACACTTACATGTAAGAGATCAGGAGAAAGACTTCCCCCTCCCCAAACAAAAATAAAAAACAAAAACAAAAACAAAAAAAAAAACAAAAAAAAAAAAAAAACAAATACAAACAAACGAAACAAAAAGATAAATGAATCTCTTGCAAAATATCCCTTGACAGTTCAGAGAAAGAGCATCATCGACAGTTAATATTAAAAGTACATTTGGATATCACTGACCGTTCCATCAAGTCTTTGTTAAAGAAGATTGGCACAACGAACTTAACCTTTTTGTGTCATAGAATCGACAGAATCGTTTGGCTTGATGTAATAACTTCCAACATTTTTTATTAAATTTTGTACGTAAGCTGAGACAGCTAAAATGTTACAACCAAAATAAAAAAAAAAGATTTTTTTATGGTAACTTACAAAAACATGACATACTCGCGACAAATATCGCTCTGTTTAACATGAAAGTGAATAATTACATGTCGTCCTTCGTGCTTGCATCATTTGTTTACGTTGCCTTATTGATTGATTTGTTTAATTTGAATATTTTTCGTGAACTTAAATATCGCAAATATAAGACTACATTTTGATATAAATGTTAGAATAAACATTATATTATAGACATGAACGCTATCTTCTTCGGTACATATGGATGTTGACAAAATATTTTGGGTTATATTCAATCAGATACGGGGGGTGGGGGCTCGGTATGAAATGATCTGCATGACAAAAGTCGTAAAGAAAACAGGATTGTACAGTTCAAGAGTTTAATCAATAACTGGGAATACAGCTTATGCAGAGTCCGCTATTTTCAAATTACCCGTTAATGGTTGTAATCCAAATTTAGATATTTTCCAATTAAAATCAATGGTGAAGCTGTTTTAATATTGTGTACATGACAACCATGTAGCGCATATTCGATCATAGCTGTTTCACACAATTGATGTCAGAGTACTGTACTGAGCTTTAGATATTCACTGAAACACAAGTCACAATGGTGTTAAATGAAGTCAAGATAACTGGTCGGTTCGCCGTAGAACATTGTCGTCGAGATCATTCACACATAATTTTTTGTCATTCTTCTTTAGCAGTGATACGATCTATACTGCTACCACACTCTCCATAGAAGAGATTGTTGAAAATCATCGAACTGTGCTCACCTCGTTTGGTCTATCCACCATGGACGTTGTAGTGATCTACTGTCTATGTACTGGATTCATAAACTCCACAAGAATCCATACAAACAACGTTTCATAGATGGATCTGCAAAATGTACATTGATTCTCTGTAAGAATGGTTAAAAGCCATGAAGTCTTTAATTTTCAAACGAATGAAAGTTTAAAGTAAGTCAATGAGTGCCAAGGCTACATCAGTTTTCAAAGACACCAATGTAGCAAAAACATTGTCTACTATACATGACAAATATGTTGTAGTACCAGCAGACAAAGCCCAAAACAACATTGTTTTTGTCTGCAAAACGTTTTATATCCAATGTTTATTATCAGAGGTAGACGTAGAAAATAATAGCAGTGATAAGACCTATACTGCTACCACACTCTCCAAAGAAGAGATTGTGGAAAACCATAAATCTGTGCTATCCTTTTTTGGTCTCTATACGAGGGACGATGATTGTAATTTACGGTCTATGTACTGGATTCATAAACTTCACAAGAATCCATACATACAACGTTTCATAGCTGGATCTGCAAAATGTACCACCAAACCTCTTTCAAAACTTTTAACTTCTATACTCACAACTGTCAAAGAGGGTCTGCAGTCCTACCACAACACTTGTTACTCTGGTAGTGGTATTAATTCCATGTGGATCCTGAAAAATTCGAAAGATCTTTTAAAGACAATCAGTTCAAGACTATTATCTGAATATAATAGCATTAAAACTTATGATTTTTCAACACGGTATACTTTTATTCCCCATATTCATTTAAAATCCCGACTTAAAAACATTATACATCGTTGTTTATCCAAACAAGATGGTACACCTAGATACAAATATATAGTCCTTGGTAGAAATTCCTCATACTTTGTAAGAAATAATTCCAAATCATCTTTCAAATATACAGAGGAAGATGTTTACAAAATGCTGGAATTTTTAATCGACAACATATTTGTCCAGTGTGGTGGACGTGTTTTTCAACGAAGGGTCGGCATTCCAATGTGAACAAATTGTGCTCCTTTACATGCTGACGTATTCCTTCACTCTTATGGGGTTGAATTTATAGCTGATCTGATCTGAAAAAAAGAAAATCGTTTTGCTAGATACTTTAATCTCAGTTTCCGCTATATAGATGACGTATTATCTTTAAACAATCCTAACTTCGGGGATCTACCCCAAAGAACTTGAGATAAAGGATACTACAGACATTGTGAAGTCAGTCTCATATCTTGACCTACACTTAGAAATCGATGGTAAAGGAAAACTTCTTATCAAACTTTACGACAAACGTGATGACTTTTCATTCAAAATTGTCAACTTTCCTTTCATCTGTGGCAACATCCCTTCAGCACCTGCGTATGGAGTGTTCATATCACAACTCATACGTTATGCCAGAGCTTGCCGAAACTATTCAGACTTTTTGTATCGCGCTAGAACTCTAACAAACAGGCTTCTGGAACAGGATTATGTTGCTACAAGATTGAAGTCATCACTATAGACGTTTTATGGTCGTCATCATGAACTCGTGGATCGTTATGGTGTATCCATCTGCACCATGAAAACTGATTTATTCAACGAGTCATAGTTTTCCTTTCCTCGTTTGTCTACCATGGACTTCTAGAAAAGCAGAGGACGCTTACCCTACCGGTGCACCTGGTCCATCCGCCCCTAATTTTTAGGGGAGTTCGAGTTCTCATATGCTTTTGTTACTTTGTATGTATGGTTTTAGTTGCTATATGTTCGTTGTTGTGTATGTCTGTTTTCCATGTCTGGTCTTTGTCCCTGGATTACATTACTTTGATTACCGATATAACCTTGGTTCCCTTGATTACTCTTTCAACATCCGAAATTGCGCGAATGCGATATGCGATGTGATCGGGCGACTTCCGTTAGAATCTTGGTTCTCCTGATATGATTACTCATTCGTTACCCTGATAACCAGAACTGGTTACCAGAAAGTGCGGGTAATGTTTTCGTTCCACAAGCTTAAGTTTAACTCAGATTCTTAGCAATGTTTGGGTCGGTCATATTGTTGACCAGGAAACAAGATTAGGAACCAACTGGCAATGACTATATACAGATATCAGGGCCCTGATAAATTATATGCCCTATATAGTCAAGTGCAAAAGCCGCTTGGTCTGAATCGGAAACAGGGTAATGCTCCATGCTAACCGATCACTTTATATTTTAAAGAAAATTTCCCATTCTCATTCCAGAAAAAACACACATAGAACACATTTGTATGAAATTTTAAGAGGTACATTTTGATCTATGAAGTATGATATATGAAGTAGAACTATGAAGTTTGACGGTAAACACGGCAGCTTAATATGAAGCAGTAATATATTATTATGCAAATCATATACGAATGTAAAATAGTGAAACCACGAGTGCAAGAAGTCGCTAACAATATTACAATGCATAAACATCGTACATGTAGACAAACTTCAACAAATGGGTAAAAACAGATGGAATAGAAAAAACCTTAGATTCTGCAAATTTTGCGTTTTAAAATATAATAATGTAAAATATAAAATATAATAATTCCTACCCCAAAAAGAAAAATTAAGTACTTTTATTGACATAAGAAACATCGTTATTTTAATTAGTAATGCCCAAAGGTGATTTTTGCAGAATGTTTTTTATTTACTTTTTTGTTTCATACTGAGACCTCTCTCTAATATGGGTACTGAGACCTCTCTCTAATATGGGTAGGGGTAATATTGTTTTATACTCACTCTAGGAAAATTAGTCCATGAAAATAAGCTTTTCATGTCTTCATGATGTAGTAATTCAAAATATCTATCGAATTAAACCAACAACGAGACGTTTTCGTCGTGCAATAATTTGTAGAGTAGAATTTATAGACCTTTCTATGGATAATTTGAAAATTCCATTTTGCATGGATAAATGTTTACTCTGAAAATCGCCACGTCATCAAAAGTATATTCAGAAGTAACCCTGGTGACAGTACTAATCAGAAAATATCAAAGAAGCCTTTTTGAGCTGAAGCATTATTACTGTAGGGATTTCGACACTGTCGATGTAAGTGATTTTTCGGTTATGGTTATTAGGTATGGATACACATTTAATATATAATGTAACAACCATAAGTTTTATAACAAATTTCATGATACCACTGAAGTCATTTGGTTACATAATTATACCTTTACATGTTTAGTTTATTTATATGTGATGTCCCAGGATGACTTAGATCCTCGAACTATTGAGTCAGAAAATCTTGACTTTTTGACCCAGTAAGGTACAAAGATAATATCATACTGAAAAATAATCTACGAATTTTCTTTGACGAAAAGTTGATTTGTTATTGGGAGGTATGTAAGTACCTGAAAATCATCATGATGTTGAGGAGTGGGAGGGATGCAATGTGGACCCTCCAAGTCCTTGTTAAATATAATTGTCTCGTTCAGACATTACTTTAACAAGTATATGTTGTCCAAGGATCGTCGCATCAAAGTCCAACAGTTTTAACCATGACCTAGTGAGATGATCGTTATTTTATATACAATTTAGAAAGCATTTTATGTCCATATTTTTTTAATAATAAATTGTGTAATAATTTCTGAAAAATGTTATGTTGAATTATTCTTAATGCAGATGCATGTGGGAACTTGATATATTAACGATAAAACTATCACACTACACTTATTTGATCTGCATTTGAAATCTTTGAGCAGGACTCGCTATCGTAAAAATCACCCAAATGAGTTAACAAATGTATCATTATGGACTTTGAAATTGCCCATGTATCTGTAGCAATATAACCTTGCCAAATGCAACAGCAAGCAATACTGAGAAAGAGTAGAAACAAAAGGTGTAAATAAAGACAGAAAATCAGACAGAAGATCAAATAAGTGTAGTGGGATAATTTTATCGTTAATATACAAGTTTGTAAGTTGGTGTTGAATTGTTGCTTAATTTAGGTCGGTTATGACAATTAAAATAGTTGGTGCATAGTTGGTGTAAAATTGGCGTTGAACGTTATATAAGGGCTTTGATTTTCAGTTTAAGGAGGAGGATTCAGATTTGATGTTTAGGTTGCAGACTGAATGTAAAATTGGAATTGATTTCTTATGTGGTTAAGGGATGTGTTTTGGAGACAAGCGATGCAAGAAGAATATTGTTTTTGAGAGTTACAACTTGCCGTAACTGGAAGTTAACTCGTTGTTGTTGATGATGTTTGTTTGACGTTTTGACGTATACTTGCCTTAACAGGAAGTATTTGTATTTCGGACAATATGATCCGAGGTTCCGTATATGTGAGTTTTCGTAATTTTCTGATGTCAAAATAACTTTTAATCTTGTAACACGTATTTCATGTATAATCGTAATAAACTGTAGATTAGTGACACTTCTCTTTATTTTGAACCCGCCTGGAATTGTGAGTAACTTGACTTACAAAATTTCATTGTAAGTGCATTACAAATTATTTAGAAATGTATTTATAACATACAACAGTTCGACCTTTGTTTTAACGAGACAATATTTGTAATCACAATACTAAAATGTCAACACATCTGGCGTTTGATGAGATGCAAACGTATGTGGAAAATTATAAAACTAATTTTCAACATGCCTTCAACTGTGATGATCAAGTCTCCTGCACACAGTCCTGCAGTACTTTGTATGTGTTAGAAATGTACTAAAATGTTAACACTATACATCTACATAATATGTGCGTATACAATTATGTAAAAACAAACAAAATCTGAAACAACGAAATTTCAAAAGATAAATGAAAAACAAATTGTCTGCATATCTTATTACTTGACTTGCAGGGCTTTTTCATGAGGATATGATAAAGATATATATTTATAGAAACATGATATGTTTCAAATCTTGAGAAGTAAAATCAAATCAGATTATTAAATCCTATGCATGTAAAGACATAATTGATAATTGCTATTGTATATCCTGCAAAAACACATTCTAACAAGCATGAAACAAAACAAATCATGTAAAAATTCAAACCATTTTAGAAAAATACAAAGTAAGGTTTCAAAATTTAAAAAAAAATAGAACTGCAACACATGCATAACACAAGAAAATAAACTTAAAAAGAAATATGTGATTGCCGTAGCACAAACAATCAATTAGCCATTCTTAAATAAAATATATCAAGATTACAAGGCTCGAAGTATATATGTTTTTTTTTTTAAATCTGTCAATATAACAGTTGGGCTAATATTACTATGATATCCAGATAACATATGGACTACAATGCACGCAGGGCTATATTAGTCTTCTAAATTGCCTTAAACCCTGTTCGTTTTATTTTAATCAAATACTACTTTTAGGGAGTGAAAACGTAAACAAAAGTGCTCCGGTAAAAATTACGAAAATCTGAAGATTTTTTGTGTAGTATACATTAATTACACATAATTAACGTTATTTATGAGCAATGAGACAAAAGTAAAAGCAGTATGGGTATCGATGTTTGCAAGTGGAGGGCTAGAATCGGTCTTTTCATCCACCCGATGAGTAAAGTCAAATGTTCCGCCGTTTTGTCAGTACACACGAACAATTTACATTTGACCATGAGACTTATTTTCTATTTAGTGTGATATTATTACTTTGTGGGGACATTGAAGCAAACCCGGGTCCACGTACACAAGACTCTGAAAAGTCAGATCGTCCTGGAACACGCTCATTCTCTCAATCGACTTTGCACCAAAACTGGGAAAAGGGGAACAACTCCAGTGATATTGGACAAACATTACTCGAAATAAAAACACAGATGATGTCGATTTCACAGGGGTTAAATGACGTTAAAACTGAAATGTCCAGTGTTAAAAACAGTGTTGAACAACTAAATCAAAAGCTTGATAATAACATTGAGAAACTAGAACATGAAAACAAATCGCTTAAGTTACGGGTTTCAAACTTAGAAAGTCAAGTTGAGAAGTTTGAAGCAATTCACCGTAAAACAATTTGATTTTTATCGGTATAGACGACAATATTACAAATGACAACAATGAACCAGGTTCGACCGTAATTAAACAAAACTCTGATGGAACCAAAGAATCGTGGTCTGATTGTGAACGTAAAATTCGAAAATTTATATGTACCGTATTAAATATGGGCACAGATTCAGCTGATGGAGTGAAAATCGAAAATGTGTATCGTATCCAAGGTTCAGGAAAATACCGGCCTATGTGAAATTTTTGTCCAACTACGACCGTAATATTATTTTGAAGCAAGCAAAGAAATGTCTCCGTATCGGTGATAAATTCCGTGTTAATGAAGATTTCTCTCCAAAAGTTAAAACTGTTAGAAAAAATCTTAGTCCGTTTCTATTAGAAGCAAGAGAAAGAGGATGCAAAGTTTCCATGCGATATGATAAGCTTATGATAGACAGCATGCTGTACACTTATGATAACGAATCCAATGGACTGAAGGAGCTTCCAAAAAGATAGGAAACAGGTCAAGGCCCACGGTTGTGTTCATATGTTCATGATTCTAGTTTTTTTGTTACTGAATCCTGTATAAATGTTATTAATATTGTTTCATGGAATATTGAGAGTTTTAAGACAAAGCTTTATAGAGATCGCAACTGAATTGACCAAATACTTGTGTCACATGATATTATTTGCTTTATAGAAACATTCCAAAAGTTTGAAGGTGAATTTATAACTGTTTTTCCTGAATTTGAATGTTTCGAAAATTTTCGCAATGTAGATAATCAGACTTATGGTAAAGCTTCAGGTGGTTTACTTGTGCTGGTAAAGAAGTCACTTTTAAATTATGTAAAAATCAGACAAATACTTACAAAAATATTCAGACATGATTATTTTACATTGTCAAATGGGAAAAAATGATGTTATTTTTCTATTTTTGTACATTCCATCTGAAAACTCATTTTTTTATAATTACCAAAATACAGATAATGGTATAACTATTATTGATATAGAAATTGTTTTAGCTGGTGACGTTAACGCTCGAACAGCAGAAATATTTGAATTTGCATCTGAAGACAATGACAGTTATAATCCTGGTCTTCAATATATTTTTGGTAATGGTATAAACGAAGAATCAAACATGCCCAAACGTAAAAACAAAGACAAAATTGTGAACACTTTTGGTAAATCTTTAATTGATTTATGTAGTATGTATGATTTGTGTATTATAAATGGTCGAAATAATGGTGATATAGATGGCAATTATACTTATGTTTATTCAAATGGAGCTAATACAATAGACTATATTATAACTAGCAATAGTTTGTTCAAAAGAGTCACAAATATGTCAGTTTTAAATTGTGATTTATCTAAGCATTTTCCTATATCTTGTGCTTTAAAACGTTTTTGTAATGAAAGCATGAAAACATGCACAGAGAACACAGATGAGTTGATAAGATTCAGATGGAATGTAAATAAAAGCCAATTTTGTAAGGAGCTTTATGATGATACTGAATCTGCAGAAGCAGTTTCAAATCTATTAGATTTACTTGATGTAGATGTAAATGAGAGTGTCAATTGTTTAACAAGTCTTTTGCAAAACATTTGTAAAAAAGCTGGTTTGTTATGTATTACCAAAGGTGGTAAAAAGATGTGTAATCACCCTGATTGGTTTGATAAAGAATGTCAAGACTTAAAGATTAGAAAATGTAAACTTCTAAATTATTTTAGGGCTACTTCTGATAAAAAGATATTATCTGAGTACATAGAAACAAAACAACATTTTCAAAAATTATGTGATGTAAAACAAAAAGATAAAAAAACAACACAAGAAAGAAGAAATAATTAGTGCAGCTTCTAGTAATGATGCATGTAAATTTTGGAAACTTGTAAAGTTATATGTAAATTTTCAAGGTAAATCTGAAACTGATATTTCTTGTGTTGAGTGGAAACAATATTTTAATGATCTGTTAAATCCAAATACTACAGATAAAGATATTGATTTTTCAGACTTTGTAAATTTTTTTGTGAACAATCATGACAATAATTGTCAATTATGTGACGAGGAGTTATCTTTCTTAGACAATGACATTACTGAAGATGAAATTATATGTGAATTACAAAAGCTGAAAAACAATAAGTCACCTGGTGATGATGGTATACCTGGCGAATTGTACGAGTGTTTGTCTACTAGAATGTTACCTGTACTTTTAAATTGTTTAATATAATTTTACAAACTGGTGACTTCCCAGAAAGCCGGGTCACTGCTATTATAATTCCTTTATATAAAAAGGGTGATAAAAATGATTGTGGTAATTACAGAGGTATTTCTTTAATATGTGTTTTAAGTGAAATATTTATGGGTGTTATAACCAAACGTCTTACATTATGGTCAGAATTAAATGAAAATATTGTTGAAGAACAAGTAAGTTTTCGAAGTGGCTATTCTACTATTGATAATATATTTATTCTTACAAATATTATCATGAAATATTTATCAAAAAAGAGAGGTGTATTGTACTGTGCTTTTATAGACTTTTCCAAAGCGTTCGATTGTATTAATAGATCAAACCTGTTTTATTTATTGATAAACAAGAATTTATATGGAAATATGATAAGACTTTTACAAAATATATATAGAACTGTTAAAGCAAGGGTTAAAAGTACAAATGGTTTAAGCAATAGTTTCAGTTGCAATACTGGTGTGAGGCAAGGTTGTGTTTTGAGCCCTTGGCTGTTTGCGATGTACATTAACGAACTCGCTAGTGAGATGGAGTCAAATGGTGGTAATGGAATATTTATTCATAAAGACTTTCATGATTTAATGTTGTTACTCTTTGCAGACGACCTTGTGCTTATAGCAGATACGTGTATTGATCTCCAGAGACGTTTGAACTGTCTAGCATCATATTGTGATAAATGGAACATGACTATAAACATAGTAAGTCTAATATAGTTGTATTTAAAAATGGAGGTGTTCTGTCGAAAAATGAAAAGTGGTATTATAAAGATGAACTTCTCAAAGTTGTAAGCTATTATAAATATCTCGGAATCGTGTTCTCAAATCGTCTTAAATGGGCCGTTTACTGTAGAACTTTAACTAACCAATGTGAGAAGGCTTTAAATATTATTAAACATTGCTTATGTAAGCTTAATTGTAAAGATATGAACATTGGATTTAAACTGTTTGATTCTATGACTGCCCCAATATTATACTATGGTGCAGAAATATGAGGTTTGGACAAAGTAAATGACATTGAAGCAGTACAGAATAAATTCTGTAAATGGTTATTAGGAATTGGTATGAAAACGAACAATAATATAGCTAGAGGTGAATGTGGTCGTTACAAACTTTTCACAAATTATCTGTGCAGACCTATAAAGTACTTTTTACGTTTACAACGACTTGAATCCAACCGATTGCCTCAATTGTGTTATAAAATGATGTATGAAGAAAACAGTCATGGGCGTAAAAACTGGTGTACAAAAATACAAACTGTATTATTGATGTATGGTTTTGGTGAAGTATGGGAAAATCAAAGTGTAGAAAATGAAGTATTATTTTTGAGATTTTTAAACAGAGGCTTAAAGATGAATGTTTGCATAATTGGTCAGAATATTTATCAAATTCCTCTAAATGTGAGTTTTATACATAAGTTAAAGATGGAATATATGTAAATGAAAAAAAGTTCAAAAGTTGTCTTATAATCTACGTTGGTATATATATTCTATTTTATATTCAAATCATAAACTTGCCATAGAAAAAGGTAGACATGAAAACAAACCACGTGAAAATAGCTTTGCCAATTATGTAATTATCAAGTGGTAGAAGATGAATATCATTTTGTTTTAATATGTCCAATGCTAGCTGATATTCGGAAATGTTTTTTACCTTCTTGGTGTCAAAACCATGTGTGTACAGAGAAACTTGTAACTTTGTTCAAGTCAAAAGATGTGAACATTTTAAGAAATCTCGCAATTTATATAAAAAAGGCATTGTTAGTTCGAGAAGAAATGCTGTCAATTTGAAAATACATGTCAATTTGATATTTTGTATTATGTTTTTATTTTTTTTAATTTTTTTTTTTTGCAAACATAAATATT
This sequence comes from Perna viridis, assembly GCA_037379345.1. Taxonomy (NCBI): domain Eukaryota; kingdom Metazoa; phylum Mollusca; class Bivalvia; order Mytilida; family Mytilidae; genus Perna; species Perna viridis. The sequence continues at coordinate 27,691,068 of CM074515.1, forward strand.
GTTATGTGTAATGCTTGTATGGGCTTATAAAGCTATTGTATAATATGGTGTGTTAAATATTGTTCAAATGATGTAGTTGGTATAAATTATTAATTACTTATTGTAAATTGGTACCGTGGGCTGGAGGCCTTTATAGTACAATAAACATATCTTATCTTATCTTATCTTATCAAATACTACTTTTAACGTCTAAAAAAAAAGCTGTGTCTTTAATTCCTACGAATAAGATTGCCAACTTACCACGCATCTTTTTCGAACCTGTGCCTTTTGTTTAGTTTCTTAATAACAATAGAAAATCTGATTGCTTCTGTAAACTGACCCTCATTGGGCATACTAATTAGTTTTCAATACTTTACTAATGCGAGTCAATAGTTATTTCTCTCAGGCTCCTTTTCTCTCAAACTTATGCACAGAAATGATAAATACCATCGTATGGTAAGATTCGCTGTGAACAACTTCATGACTGCAGTTGTTATGTTACTGTGTTTTTATGTGGTTACCTTTTTCTCAGCATGTGTTTTAGCTTGATGCAATAGTGTAGGAACAAAAGGATTGTGATATCGATGACTATTGTTGGCTTAAATCATTGTTGACATACCTGTGCCGACGATCGTAACTTATTGATTCCCTTGATTCTTCTTTCAGTAAAGTCTTCTCAAGATCTTATTGGTGCAATAACACCACACATATACCAATGTATTATTTAATTTATTTTCGAAGCATTTATTCGATCAAATCTAAAAGTGAAATAAGTATAAGCATGTACAATATCTTGTTATTTAATATTCATCTGAGACATAAAACTATTGAGACAGACACTTATTGAAAGTTAATAGGGAGGAAGGAAACACAATTTACTTTATTGTAAATTGTTTCATTTTGTCGAAGTGTTGGACATATGCCAACAATTTAACAAAGTTTTTGTTAATAGATGTTGTAGATATATCCGTATAATATATTCATTATATTTGTGTGCATTATTTTGCATTGTTTGCATACATTGATATGAGGAGCATCTTGTGCTTAAGTATTCATCAAGTATTTTGCTCAGCTAACTTGGCTTTTCTAATTGCTTCATTGTTAAATAATATAATAAGAAAACTACAAATAAATATATTTCTTCCTTTTTTATGAGTGAAGATACAATACATTACCGACACAATACTCAATGTAACTTGTCTACATCACATTTGATCGATGTATTATGTATAGTTGGTTAATACTCTAAGAAGGCATTGTTGTTTTGTAACTAATACTACATGCTATTTCAAGCTAATTTAACTTTTAATTAATGCAGAAAAACGGTGATGAGTAAATCTTAAACTCACTGAATTACCCCTGAATGTACACCATTTACATATCACTGAATTTCAAAATCTTTTGATATGTTAATAAACATCTTTCTTTACTGTGTGGAAGTAAACTACATTGATCGGCAAACATGGTAAATATTGTGATGCTGGATTATACATTATTGTTAATAGCCACTTTTTGTAAGTTTTATAACGTAAAGACAATCGTTCACCTTGCAATTATATTATAATATATCATTTATTGAAACATTGAACTGTTAATAGTTGTCTGTTGATTTCTGTGTTTTCAAAAAATTTCTTTCCGGAAAAAGTTATCAACATAACAAACGTATCAAATGAGGAATATTTATTTTGACTGTAAAGCAGTATGTTACTTCATTTAAACGGCTTTCTTATAGAAGAAATGTTGATTTCGTGTACTCTACCTAGGCAGTTCCTCCGAATACTGTAATTTGGACAGGCTGTCGTGATATTAATCAGTAATCAATTCCTGCCCTTAATAATTATGGTGTTTTACACTATTTTATAATATTTTTTATGACGTCAAAAACATATGTGTAGGGGAAGCAATAACCACTTCCATGATCTTTTCAAAAGTATACCAACCTTTTATTTATAATTTAACTACAGTTTTTATAAGGAATTTTGCATTAATAGTAACACAAAAAAGATATGTGGCTTAAACCTGATCTCTCTCCAAGAAGGAAGTGTCAATTCACCTTACAGATATACTTTCCGTGATGAATGGTGGACATTAAGCGAGCTGCAATACTATTTACCCTCGTACTGTCATTAATCTTACGTGAATACTTAAAATTTCTTAAGATTTACTTCAAAGCCTAAAATCCCGCAGCTTTTCAAAAATGTGTTCTCTCCAAACTTTTGAGTTCTCAACTCTTTATTATACGTTGCCACATGATATTTTGAAATACCGTTTGAGAGGACTCATTTGTACATCGTATGCTCGTTCGAAAAATTATATTGTTTCTGTTTACAAATTCACATATTTTTCTAAAAATAAAGCAGTGTGCTACATAGTGAAACAGGTTTTCGACATGTTTGGTTTCCTCATTGATGCCATATTTGTCACATTTGGAAGAGCTATTTTTTCAACAAGTTGGCATTCCAAGGGGCACTGGGTGTGTTTCCCCTGGCCCCTGTTTTTTCATATTCCTACGAGACTGAATTTCTTCTGAATCGCGTAAAGAATTAAATTATAAAAGATGCTAAATCCTTTTCTTTACATTCAGATATATTGATATGTATTGTCCATCTACAACCTTTCATTACCTTCAATATATCAACCAGATCTCGAGATAAAGGAACTACAGGAACAGCTTATTCTGTATCTTTTAAGAATTCGAATTTTTACAACAGTGGTCATCTCAGTACAAAAGAGACGACTTCAATTTTAATATTATACATTTTCCCTGGATGCGCTGCAATATACCTTCATATCCTGCATATATTTCACCATAGATTCGCTACGCTCGATCAAGTACTAACTACTCTGATTTCCTTGGACGCCATCAATATCTGCATCACAGATTTCTGAATCGGGGTTTTAGGAAATGCGTCTATTGCCAAATTCTCTTCAGATATTAGTGATTGGTTGCAAAAACTCAGTTTCTTCTACAATAATGAGTAATGATCGTTTTTGTTTTTTTTTTTGTTTTTTTTTGTTTTTGTTTTTGTTTTGTTTTTGTTTTTGTTTTGTTTTTGTTTGTTTTTGTTTTTGTTTTTGTTTCGTTTTTGTTTTGTTTTTGTTTTGTTTTTGTTTTTGTTTTTGTTTTGTTTTTGTTTTTGTTTGTTTTTGTTTGTTTGTTTGTTTGTTTGTTTGTTTGTTTGTTTTTGTTTTTTTTGGGGGGGGTTCGTAAATTGTTATTTGTGCTGACATGACCGCTGATTTAATGATTTGCGCAATAAATGCTATTTCATCACCACCAGTATATTCAAACTGCAATGGAAGAAGGGGTTTAGCGCGCTGAAAAACATAGCTAGATTTAACTCGTCATTTCGTTTAAAATTCCTGTTCTTAGTCATAACCATTGCTGTACCACCTGCTCCGCTGGTGTAATATCTGTTTTACGAGATTTTTTACTTGACTTATTATGGATTGGATTAGTGTTCGGTAGTATTCTTGTTATCCTTGTTATTGATTTGCGCGATAAATCAATCATCAAGCATATGTGTGCGATAGGTACTATCTATTTTCGCATTTGTCATCCTCGATTATGATTTTGGTAGAAAAACGAAAATAGAGGCGTTCGAATAGTGTTTCCGTCTTCGAACGGTTTTACACTTCGGGCAATTCAAGCTGAACCTGTTTTATCAGTGGACACAACATTATAGTATATATAAACTACCCTTAATTCCAAATTTGATATATGTTTGGATACATGGAGTCCGAGTTGCTCATTTGCTTTTGTTACTTTGTATGTATGATTTTAGTTACTTTATGTTCTTTGTTGTGTATGTTTGTTTTCCATGTCTGATCTTTGTCCCTGGATTACATTCTTTTGATTACCGCTATAACCTTGGTTCCCTTGATTACTCTTTACAAAATTACAAAAATAACCTTCAAAATCACTCCATACTAGCTGATGAGTCACAATTGATATAGAAATTAGTAGCAAACAATTTCTACGGGTCCACAGAACTTGTACATACTATTTATTACACTTCAGGGGTCGTATTTTTACAAAAAAAGTAATACTTGCCTTTCATCTTAATAATTTTCAAAGTAAAATCCAAGTCAGAATAAGTACACAAATTATGATAAGCGTTTTCGTCTTATTTCTTGGAGCATAACCATAATCCCTTCAGATGCAGGGCCTCCACTCATTCCGAAACGATGTAAGTTCTCATTAGGCCAGCATTCTTGATAACAATTTACAAATATGAAAGCGTAAAGACAACCTTAGGAAAATATGGGTCGAACTCAAAAAACCAGTATTCTCTTCTGGGCAGGTCGATGCTGCATTTTCCAGAGTTTGAAACTTCAAATCAATATCGAATTTACATGCGGCAGATTATTTGTTTCGTGGATTACATTATATAGACAACATATATCATTCAGACAATATAATTTATGGAGGCGTTATTCAGCATTGACAACATCTACAAAGGGTCACAATTTCATCCTTAAGCTTATTACATCTTCACAAAGAACAAAAGGAATTAATTGACATATTTCACATGTATTTTGTAATATGAAAATTTATTCGTTTGGTTCAAAAACCTTCCACTTTTTAGATAATGAGGTTCATAACAAAAACCTGAGTCTGGTTAAAAATTCAAAACGTTATATTGACATAGGTTCGTGTTAAAGATACTTTTGATACCTTTTCTTATGTCTCCAGTTATAAAATATTTTACAAACATTCATCCTACAACGGTTTACATACTTTCAACCACCCACTCAATGCCCGCGATTTCGCAGGTGTGTTATAGTAAAATTAAGGGGCAATCGTACTTTCTGAGATGATAAATTTAGAACACCAATCACACAGTAAAACTTAAATCAACAAGAAAATAAAAAAAATGTTTGTCAAAAAACAGAATGGGAATATAGTTGTTAAGGTTTTTGGTATATTTTATTTATTACAGCAGTAAGTAGTTATAAGGACGTAAAGACTTTGGTGGCAAATGAAACGTTTAACGATACATGTATATATAGATACAAAATCCTTATGTAATTATAGATATAAATATGAAAATTTATTCATTTTGTTCTTTGTGAAGATGTCATCAATACAAAATATATCTATTTATTCAGAAAACAAATATTGTATTGATGACAAATATTTCTGTAATGCATCTGTTAATGCCAGAATATAATCGACCGGGTAATGGTTAGTTAGGTTTGTGATGAAAAAGTAAAAGTATGATTCTACAATTTATATAACAAAATAACCTTAAAGATGAGCAGTTTGAAAGTCAAAACATTCAAACATTATGTATAAACGTTAATCATGCAATGAATATAATTAGATTCTTGTTTATGTTTAGCAGCCTCCACTTATTCAACAACTCAGTTTGGGATAAAAGGACAAAGCGTTGAGCTTGTATGTCGTCATAAGTCTACAGTGATTAATATACAATGGTATAAAGGGACAGGAAGATTATCAAACAATAATAGTATATACAATTATGTCACTCCTGTTGAATTTAGAGATAGACTGAGTATAACTGGTAACCATGCAAATGGAGAATTTCACTTGACTATAGCCACTGTCAAGAAGACTGATGAGGGGGTGTACTATTGTCTAAAGGCAGGAGGGACTGATCAAGCCAGAGTGCAACTATCTGTCATAGGTATATTTAATATAACAAAACATGCGGGCGAAATGTATACCAATGGCTAATCATAAATGCATCTGTTCAATGAATAGAAAACCAAATACAGCAGTAAACGGTTGATAGGAATGATTGCAATGTGTAATTGACAAGTTGTTTATTAAATAAATCCATCTTTTCATATACTTAACGAAAGGAAAATGAAACTTCATTTTGTTTTGAATGAGATATAGTTATTTATTTCGTCAGTAAAAAGCCGCTCCTTCGAAGTCTGAATATTAGTTCAATTAATATATTTAATTTGAAGGCAATATTACATCCCTAGGGCAGTCAATTTATCGATAATTCGCTCTACATAAGCTATTCTCGTGTTCATTTCATTTAATAATCTGAAAAGGTCATTGCCGTGTGATATGACCTCCTGATATTATAACGCATATCAATGCCGCATGAACATGGTTAAACGAATAAGAATGAACCAATATTTTGAGAGAGGGATTTTTATAAGACTTACGTTTTTTAAACCCATGTAATTCATTTACAATAATTTATTCTATTTTATTGTTTTGACTTGATGTTAAACCATGCAAATTACTTTAAAAACATTTTTAAATTAACCAATAAGAACAGTTTATTCTTATCAGTTATGAAATAAATATTGACAATATCTTTCATTTTTTTTTTTTTTTTGAAGAGGGACCAACTCAAGTAAAGATTAACAATAAATCAATAGACAGTAAAATAAATGGAATAGAAGAGCAAGATCTGACTATCAGTTGCAATGCAGAAGGTGGGGATAAGACGCCAGATATGATACTACAGGTTAAGAATCAAAACTATACAAGGTCTAGTCAGAGGAACATAGAACATACCTTATTGGAAGTGGATAGGCAATATGACGGTGCTACTGTCAAATGTATGGCTGGGTACCAGGAATTATCTTATTTTCCTGAAACAGATACAGCAATTATTTACCTGGACCGTGAGTGATATAAGAAAAAAAATCAACGTTATATTATAATCTCATTCAATGAAAAAGTATATTGGAATCATCTTGTCTGTCTGTCATTTTTGTTTACCCGTATTCTAATTATTTGACCCCACATGCCTTGAGTGGTACTATATGAGGTATGATGCTTTCTATAACATGTATCAATGGGAACATGTTCTTTGCATTTTTTGTGTTTGCTGTCTACTGCATTTACTTTTTTTTGCTGTCTACTGCATAGAGTATAGCCTGGTTTCATGTACAAATTTAAAGAAAATCAAATTCTAGAAAACAGCTATTTGAAATCCTCAGTCTAAGGAAAGCTACATGTTTTAGTTTAGAGTGATACACCTAATTTTGTGAAAACTAAGTAATTCCAATGAAGCCACTAACAATAGTTTTCAACCCAGACCTAGTCAGTATACAGTAGGACAACCGGAAGCGCCTGCGTAGGAAAATATCACAGGTAGTTGCGGAAGAAGTCAATAAGGCGGCGGTTTTGATGAAAATGTTGGAACCTACTTTTCCAGGCCTCCCATTGCTCAAATAAAAAATCTGATTTGTCTCCAGCGAGATTACAAAGTGAGGTATCAAGGACTCACAATAAGGTTAGTATAAACATTTCAATTACTGTCTAAAATTCCGTGCCAAAAAATTATTTGCTTTTTTATAATTTGGCAAAAATTGAAGCGACAAAGTTTCTTGCCTCTAATAGCATGAATAGGAAATGGCATTACTGAAATAGTAAGATTCTAAAGTACTTAATGAGCCCAAAATAGCTTAAATTGGTGAGAAAATGTTTTCTGTACCTAATTTGAAATCTCATATTTTGCATGATATATACTATTGTGGGTCCTGTCATGCAAGTAACATTTATTTTCATCTTTTTGTAAGGGTTACTTCAGTGTTGTCATTTTGTTATTGAATGACAACATCTGTCTCAAGGAGAAACATAGCTTGATCACATCAAGGCAAATAATCAATTTTACTTTTGAAGTCTTGTAGTCAACTTGCCCCTTATATGGTTTCATTTTCAACTGTAGGCTTTAAAATGGAACTACACTTATAGAATACAGCCTGCGTTTGCTGAGGTCTTTTTTTTATAATTTGACGTTTATGCAACCAAACAAAATAAAAATTACCACCCAAGGCGACATAATTATTTGGACTGCACATAAATACATGTATATTCATGTAGACAATGAACAAAGTAAAAGTTCATAAGGGCAGGAAAAGTTTGGTTAATTACCGTTATTTGTCTGATAAAGTGATTAAGCATGTAGACCATTTTAGCAATATTATAATGTACATTGTACATTTGTTTTGTGATTTATTATTTTAAATTTCAAATCATTTATCTTTCTAGGTAGAAGAGAACAGTTTTGGAGATGGTAGTTACCAAGCTTGAAATGGTTTTACAACTGTCAAACCTTTATTTTGAACTGTGTTGGTTTGCAGTAAAAATGCTGTTTTAAACAAATTCACAGCACATGGAATAATGTTAAAGACCAATTATAAAGTTTGTTTGTTTGTTCCTATTGTTTAATCTAATTTTTTCCAGTTTATACTAAAGTTTGAACTAAAGGGTGCCATAGTGAATTTACGGTATATTTACTTTAAAAATTAATAGTTTTGTCCAAGCTAGCTTATCCATTTAATCACTATGATGCTTGATAAGGATAACATAGATATAGTCTACCAAAACAGAAATGTAGAATAAAAAGAATTAAAGTTAATTAGCCCTCTAAAATCTTGCTAACAAGTTACCGGTTTCATCAAAACCAGTAGTCTTTTTTACATTTATTTTATTGAACTGTTTTTGTGTGAAAGCGTCTGTAATGGGTTTAAAGTGTAATTCATTGGTATTTTCTTTGATTGATGTTTTTCTGATTTTAGAAATGCTGGGGTGGTTGTTATCTATTTTAGTAATACTGGGGTGGTTGTTATCTATTTAAGAAATGCTGGGGTGGTTGTTACCTATTTGAATTGCCCCATTTCCTATGTCAGATTTTAAAAAGTAAAAAACACATATACTGCGTCCAAGAGCCAGAGTAATTAAGAGAACCAATATTTTAGCGGTAACCAAAATCAAGGGACAAAGACCAGACACATCCGCTGAGTTGCTTATAAAAAGTCAAGTCTGGGGTAGAAGAAAAAGGAAAGGAAAACTATGACACTATGAACAAATCAGTGTTCATGGTGCAGTTAGATACACCGTAACGATCCACGAGTTCATGATGACGACCATAAAACTTCTGTAATGATGATATCATTCTTGTAGCAACATATCCCTGTTTCAGAAGCCTTAATGTAAAAGGTCTAGCGCGTTACGGCAAGCTCTGGCGTAAGGTAGGAGTTGTGATAAAAACAAAACCTCAACTATGTCGAAATGGTGAAAAGAATATCGATCACCATAGTTGTTAAACTGCATGCACAAGTCTATTGATTAATCCATATTCAGGTTAACATCGAACGGTGTTACGTATGTGCGATATTGTATACATTTCAGTGGCGTGTAAAGTAGGACTATAATCGGGCAGAAATTGAGCCAGGTTACCGCCATCAAATTAAACTTACAATACTGAGTGTCAAGGCTACATAGTTTTCAAAGATCCCGATGTAGCAAAAACATTGTCTACTATACGTGACACATATGTTGTCGTACCAGCAAACAAAGCCCAAAACAACATTGTTTTTTGTCTGCAAAACGTTTTATATCCAATGTTTATTATCAGAGGAAGACGTAGAAAATAATAGCAGTGATAAGACCTATACTGCTACCAATCTCTCCAAAGTAGAGATTGTGGAAAACCATAAATCTGTGCTATCCTGTGGTCTCTCTACCAGGGACGATGATTGTGATTTACCGTCTTTGTACTGGATTCCTAAATTTCACAAGAATCCATACAAACAACGTTTCATAGCTGGATCTGCAAAATTTACCACCAAACCTCTTTCAGAACTTTTAACTTCTATACTCACAACTGTCAAAGAGGGTCTGCAGTCCTACCACAACACTTGTTACTCCCGTAGTGGTAGTAATTCAATGTGGTTCCTGCAAAATTCGAAAGATCTTTTGGAGACAATCAGTTTAAGTCTATCATCTGAATATAATAGCATTAAAACCTATGCTTTTCAACACTGTATACTTCTATTCCCCATACCCAGTTAAAATCCCGACTTAAAAACATTATACATCGTTGTTTTTCCAAAAAAGATGGTACACCTAGATACAAATATATAGTTCTTGGTAGAGATTCCTCATACTTTGTAAAAAAATAATTCCAAATTATCTTCCAAATATACAGAAGAAGATGTTTACAAAATGCTGGAATTTTTAATCGACAACATATTTGTCCAGTGTAGTGGACGTGTTTTTCAACAAAGGGTCGGCATTCCAATGTGAACAAATTGTGCTCCTTTACTTGCTGACCTATTCCTTCACTATAATGAGGCTGACCTTATAGCTAACTGATCAGAAAGAAAGAATATCATTTGGCTAGATCTTTCAATCTCAGTTTCCGCTATATAGATGACGTATTATCTTTAAACAATCCTAATTTCGAGGATTTGATACATCGAATCTACCCAAAAAAATTTGAGATAAAGGATACTACAGACACTGTGAAATCAACCTCATATCTTGACCTACACTTAGAAATCGATGGTAAAGGAAAACTATTGACCAAACTTTATGACAAACGTGATATTTTTTCATTCAGAATTGTCAACTTTCCTTTCTTCTGTGGCAACATACCTTCGGCTCCTGCGTATGGAGTGTTCATATCACAACTCATACGTTATGCCAGAGCTTGCCGAAATTACGCAGACTTTTTGTATCGCGCTAGAACTCTAACATATAGGCTTCTGGAACTTGGTTATGTCGCTACAAGACTGAAGTCATCACTACAGAAGTTTTCAACGGATCATAGTTCTCCTTTCCTCGTTTGTCTACCCCGAACTTGACTTTTTATGAGGAACTCGGCGGTGTTCCTAGAAAAGTTGAGGACGCTTACCCTACCGGTGCACCTGGTCCATGCTCTCAGTTTTTAGTGGAGTTGCTCATTTACTTTTGTTACTTTTTATGTATGATTTTAGTTACTTTATGTTCTTTTTTGTGTAGGTCTGTTTTCCATGTCTGGTCTTTGTCCCTGGATACATTCTTTTGATTACCGCTATAACCTTGGTTCCCTTGATTACTCTTTAAGATATTTGTAATGTTCTCTTTGTTGATTCGCAGTTTTTATAAATTAGAAATAATCATAAAATGTGCCATCGAGAAGGAACAAAGTAAATTGATCACAGGAAAATCTACCGAAAATACTTTCCTTAATTTAAAATTATGTACTTTTTTGTTCCTTTGTGACTATTGAAACCATATGAAAATGTAGCCAGGAATTTAAATTTTCATATTGCCAAATTTCATAAAAATCCGTGTGGGAACACTTTTTTGTACCAAATTTGCGTAAATAATTTTCTGATTCGAGGGGTAATTCGCAGTAATTTCTTGCATAAAAAATGGTTTAATTCATCCGATATTTTTTTCAAAATCTATAAACGGAAAGTCGAAAGTCTACAATGAACAGACCTTAATTTTCCATGTTGAAAAAATCATACATACCTGTCTACTGGTTGTGACACAATAAGCGTTTAAACATTACATTGTCATTTTCTACGTCATTTTTCGAACCGCCTATACACAGGAATAGTTCAAGCGTAGCAGAAGGTCACTGATTAGGGCGGATCACATTTTGGGCCTTAAATGCACTTCCGGTTGTCTTACTGGTAGAGGAAAAAAATCCGTTGATCTTTACAAATATGTCATCTGGTAGTAGGCCCAATCATATGTTCATGTTGTATTTACCGTCCTGTAATAAAAGAAAGGCCTATGTTTAACATTTGATTTCAGTCAAACCATTCGAGCCTTCATTTAGCCCAGACATAGTCACTAGAGAAGAGACAAAGTTCTTATCAGTAACTTGTACCGCATCTGGCGGTAGACCAAAACCTACAGTGGAATGGTCCATAAGTAGTACTGACATTACAGCAAGCTCTTTTGAACAATCAACTCACGACACAGCTACAGATACCTATACAGTCACATCTAAATTGACATACATTGTGGATAGAAATGATAATGGAAGGATACTAACATGTAGATTTAGAAATACAGCAACTGTTGATAGTTTTGTGTCCCAGTCCAGGACACTAGATATAAAATGTATGTGTATCACTTTTAAATCTTTATTATGATTCATTCATTCCTTGTACACCACATATTACTAAGTAGCATAAGCTTGTACCTATATTTGGGGTCTTTTGTTATTCTTTGTCTGTAACCTGTCCTCCATTTACACTTAAAATATTTCCCGCTGAAACTATGGACTTAAACTAATTTTGAAATACTAAGGAGAACAAGAAATTCCAAAACTAAATTATTAATATTTGTGCATTTGGTTAATGTTACACCAGGCACTCATTTAGAAATTTTACTGTCACTATTATAAAACCACACAAAATTGCGTATTCTGTAGTTTGTGCTGTCTCGTCCGTAGGCATTCTTAGACAATTTGGTTTCAAGACAAAACTTGAGTGTAAGTGCATGGATCTTTATGAAATCATTTCAATAAGGCTATACTACACAAGGAAGACTGGGATTGATTTTGGGGCTTGAATCAATAAGAAATTAAGGTCCTATAATGGACTGTTATCAAATGTTTTCAATATGTCCAGACAGTAACTTGACAATATGTAGATTGATCTCTTTAAAATAGTACCACAAGGTGTCAATTTACAAAAACGAAGGGTAGGATGGAAATTTTGGGTTGTTTATTGACCTGTTTTGAACATATACCCTTAAAGGGACAGGAGGAATCATTATTCTGTTGTCTGGATTATCACTTGACTATATAATAAGAGAAGGGATCTCATTTAAATTTGTACAAGGTTTCATATCAAAAGAAATACTTTGCAATTATTGTTGGTGTGATAACTGGAACCATTTATAAAATGAGGCCTGTCGATTCAGGTTCGATTTCTATCCTTTGTCAAATACATAATGGCTGTAGCAAGCTTGAGTAATGTGTGAACTCTTGCCAAATTGATCATGGTTCGACCACTGCGTTAATATCAAGCTGCACCCTGGAAAGCATTTTATCCACTCTTTTTCATAAAATAACATTTAGAAAGAAACTCCGTTTTGATCAGAGATGGAAAACAATTACACAAAGTGGCAATTGATTGCACATCGATTATTTGAGTAATTTTGTGTCATTAATTTGAAATCGAAAACTTACCTTTCTTTTGTGTTATCAATCGCAATCAAGTAATTTGGATAAAGTAATTATAATTGAATTTCGATTACAAGGGTATGTTCACATACACAACTCCAATTTAACACTTTATGTAGAATGAACTCAATTAAGTGTTAACGGATTAGCTAGCAGTACATATTGGATATTAAGAGGATAGCAAAGTACTTACTGTGTGGTTATATGAAGTGTGAAAATCAGGGTTTATACGGGTTGAGGAATGCTCGCCACAATGGTTAACAATTGGTTTACTTTTACTTTACACAAATAGATAAGACATATCATAATCACATTTTTTTATTAGTGAATATATACACTTTTTATATACTGTAAATAGAAACAATAAATATAACCAGTTTCCCATTTCCCACTCTATTTTCCCTTACAAGATTCTAAAGCGGAACAAAGTTTTTTTTTTCTTTTTTTTATGTCTGGTTTGTTGTATATTCAATTTATTATTGGCAATTGATTAGTAAACTTGAAAGAAACACTCTTAGGTAAAATGGCAGTCATATATGTATAGATCAAAGAGTAAATTATTGTTAAAATATCAGATTTGTTAGACATTTCCAAACCTATGCAGTACATTGTACATGTTCTGTTTCTATTTTGCTCTGGTATGTCATTTAAATTGTTTAATATGACATTAAACAAAGAGTATTGTTTCTTTTCATCGTATGATCACGTTAAAGATAATGTTAAAAAGTGTTCAACTAAGGAAACTTATGAACTTGCGTACATTTCATGATAAAAACTTTAAAAAATATATAATAATAATAATTCAAAAATAATTCTAATCCAATCGAAATTTCATTTGATATTTTCAGCTGTAATCAATTGTTTTTCATTAAAAGTAATCAAATTTTTTGATAATCGATAACAATTGATTTCTGCACTAAGTTCAATAACTTCAATTAATTTCAACTGATTTTAATTATTCCATGTCTGGTCTGGTTGTAGGACAATATTCCATTGCCATCCCATTTTAAAATATCTTATGTTTCAGTTTCTCCCTCTGTGTCAGTAGGAAATGAGACTTATAACCCAGGTGATATGTCAAGACCAATCACTTGTAATGCTACTGGAAATCCAGCAACATACTCATTCTCAAAATGGAAGCACATATCTCAACATGGTACAGTAATACGAACCTTAGATGGAAACAGCACCCTGACATTACCACAGACACCTGAGGAGACCAGATACCAGGACACAGGAGAGTATGTCTGTACTGTTAGTAATGGTATCAAAGATAAAGATGGAAATTTTAATCAACAAGCTTCAGGATATGTTTTAAGTCTAGGTAAGAAAGTAAAACAAATATAATTTCAGTGCACATCATCATGTTAAAGGATTGTGCTGTACTGTTTAATCATTTTACATCTAATTATGCAAATTGCTCATCGGAACTATTATGGAACAAAGAAAAATATCATGTTGTATGCATCGGTCTGTCTGTGCCTCCATATTTCATAGTTAATGGATGCAAATTCTCAGAAACCCCTCAACAAATTTTGTTTAGGTTTTGTAAGATTATTAGATACCATATGATAATATTGCGCCGCCATTTTAATTCCAAATATTTTACAGGAGTTGCGGTACTTACTTGAATTTGTATATGTTACACTATAGGAACCCCTTGTGGACAGAACTCTTTGAAAAATGCTTAATGGAATTTTGTTTGATTGTTAGTCACCACATGTTATTGATCATATTGCATCACCATTTTGATTCACCAAAATCAGTTCTTGGATCTTTGGACTTTCATTTTTTTATTTGTGGCAGCGGGACATGTTGCTCTGTATAGTGATTTTGTCCGTAGACCTCGATTTTCTTGTGATTACTTAAATGTTAATTTGTTCATCTTTTTAAAAAATACTAACAAGGTTTCGAACCACAAAAGCAAGGTTTTATTAATTTTTGAGTTTATGGCTCCAGCAGTTTTAGAAAATGTGGCCAAAAAGGGCCAAGAACAAGACTTGGTAGAATTATGCTATACAACTCCAGTAAATGCATAGCTATATCTTTCACATTTTTCCACAATGATCTTTACCACAATGGTTATCAGCTGGAATTGATTTCAGGGTGTATATATTAAATGTTTCAGAAATAAGGGACCAAAAAGGGGGTTAGAAACATGTGTTTTCAGTATATTTAGGAAATAACTTGACTATTATTGACCGGGTATCTTTGATAATGGGCCTCTTTGGAAATTGTATTATAAAGTGCCTCACTAACACAAAGAAGACTGTGATTCAATTTGAGGTAGTGAATAGAGCGAAGCAAGATTAAAGAGCCATAAACGAGCCAGAAAATTTATTTTTCATGATTTTTGGATGATAACTTCGATATAAGGAAATGGATTGCTTTGATATTTATCCATAAGATGTTGTACTAGAATTCGGGACGAAATATATTTCCAGAAAAGAACAAAAGTCGACTGCAACTTTTATTGCGATGTTTAAAGCGAAAGTGTAATCGAGGATATCAGAAATACATAACATTTTCATATATATTCTATCCTATTATGTAAAACAATATTGGATCATAACATAGCATACCTAAAAGTGTCCAGTTTATTTGCATTGCGGCATGATTAATTGACCCATATCATTGCTGATTCACATATATTTCTTGACATTCATTTGGCCTATGGATATAAATACACTTCCTTTGACTTGTTTATTACTTTTTTCACTGAGTTATTTTTTATATACATGTGCATTTCAGTGGGTATTTTTTCTTGTTGTATAGATAATTGATTTTTAATAATATGTTCTTTCCATTCCCGTTTTGGCTATTTTATACCCTTAAGTACATATAACTTTATTAGTAATTAAATGAGTAATACTAACGCTTAAGTCATGTAGTGTCCTAACACATTCCTCCCTTTCTCAAAAATAATAATTATAATCAATAAACCCGACCACTGTCCTATCACCGTGTATCCATCGGTGCCATGAAAACTGATTTGTTCAACGTGTCATAGATTTCCTTTTCTCTTTCGTTTACCCCGGACTTGACTTTTATGAGCAACTCGGTGGGTGTTTTTTTTTAGAAAAGCAGAGGACGCTTACCATAAAGGTGCACCTGGTCCATGCTCTTAGCTCTTAGTGGAGTCCTAGTTGCTCATTTGCTTTTGTTATTTTGTATGTATGATTTTAGTTACTTTATGTTCTTTGTTGTGTATGTATGTTTTCTCTATCTGGTCTTTGTCCCTGGATTACATTCTGTTGATTGCCGCTATAGCTTTTGTTCTATTTTCGCAAAGACATATCGCAGATAATTCAGCAAACAGGACACTAACCGCACTATTTTTATCACTCTCTAATTGTGTACAGTCAATTTATGTTGCAAAGTCCGTCACCAAAATCTAAGTACACATCAGATGAGAAAAAGTATATAAAGATGATTAAGAATACGAGTGAATTTCTCAGCAAGTGCAGAAGCGACCAGCATTGATGAACTACCTTATATTGTTTAGCACTGTCCAATGATCGCCAATCACCCCAATTGTAAACGTGAATTATCAATGTCCGCCACCGCATGAAGATAATGAATGAAGTTTCCCTCTTCGACCAGTCGTGGTACTGGAACAACAGGAGTGAAGTACGTTCAAAAGTGTGATAGCATAATAACAATTTATCCGCGCTCCAGCTCTCTTCTGCTTCATGATTATATAATGAGGAAGTCTGATTATACAGTTACAATTCACCAATAACGTCAACTGCACTCCAGCTCTCCTCTGCTCAATGATTATATAATATACAAATTTGAGTATACAGTTAAAATTCACCAACACCGTCAACTACAGCCTATTTTTCCTCTTCTCCATGAGTATATAGTAAAAAAGTTAAATTCTAGAGTCCAAATATCATCAATTGTGTTTGACGTTGCCATAGTTGTCTTCCGAGTAATTGTCATCACCGATAAGTGTTGTTGTCTATTGTGTTGCGTCTCGAACGAAGAATACATCCTGAAGACTGCTTTCTTGACCAGTTGTTCAACTGTTTCCGTTAATCAACATCTGTCGACACCGTTGACACCAGTTTATACCTATTATTAGCTGTTTCATGTGCGTCAGACTTGTCTTTTTTTCTGGGCAACCATGAGTGTCTGCAAAAACTAACCTGTCGACAATAACAAAATATCCCAAACCAACTTAACGTGGCAATTTACAATGAGAAACCTGCATACCCCAAATATGGAATTTGAAAACCAGTATCAATTGATTGTAAATCTATTAACTGATTGATCAGATTCGTCATCAGTATGGTTTACATATGTAGCAATGTGTTAGGAAGTTCATCAATAGTAACATTAGGCAAAGCTAAGTAAAACAATTTTCATGTTGTTATGTCTGACATATTGTAAATTTCAATTAATCTTTTTAATGGTTGTGAATTTTGAAAACGGTCCTCGCCCTTGTAATATGGTAAAAGTGGTAACGAATCACTGTTATCAGAACAAGAAGTTCGTAACTTTATTAATCCAACAGGTGGATTATTCTTGTGGTAGGTAATTGGGAAGGATAACGACAAACCACAGAGACCCTTAATCTTTTTTTTTGTCTGTGTGGCTATTACCCAAAGACCTCCCCGTATGTGATCTGCCACAGGGAGAATCGAAATAGGATAAATCAGTGTTTGACAACGTTTATTTAGCACATTTTTGTTTTTTCATAAAAAGAGAAATGATACATTTTGTTACTTAACTTTACTGGGTAGACAGGACTTTTAATGTTGCTAAACCCTACTAACGGATTGGAATACTGGTTTATTCGTCTGAAGTCAATAAAACATATTGCGTTCTAGCCTTATTAACTGCCAATGCATTACGTTCTAATTTATACTCAGCAATTAGGGATAGTTTGCCACTACGAGCGGATATCACAGGAATATGTAAATTGTGTGCCTGAAAAATTTCCAACTATCCCTGATAATCAAGCAAAGATAAAGAAAAATATTTAAGATTTTATCATCTTGAATGAAAGTTTAACAAGTAAGAGATTTACAATAATTCCGTAAGTCCTTTTTGGGATCTGAATATCATTGCAAAATTTAGGTAATGACCCTGTAAGTCCAATGTAAGGTTTCTTTACTCCGAAGGTATAATACGTGAAGGTGATTGATAAATGGCCTAAAGATAACATGTTTAATTGAAGTTTCGAATTATCTTAATAAAATAAACCATTTTCAACCATGAAATGAATTTCTTTAACTACACCACGCATATTAAAATTAAGTAGCATGAATTGTTCTACACTTTCAATATGTTTCTCTAAAATTTCAGTATTGTTTTGAAGACGACATATGAGTCCCTTATACTTATCGACTAAGGATTTCAAGAGTTCCCTATTCTAAAAAACCTGATTTCTCGTAATATTTAAAATAAATACACTGTGTTGTTTTAAACAACACAAAAGATGTTTTGTAAGTATATGGTGTCCCTAGATGAAAATCTTAGCACACTCACATCTGGTATGGAAAGTGCCCCGACCGATTCAACGAAAAGTACCCAATCACACGTTCAGTCTGCAGACCATCTATTCCAGTACAAAAATTCTGACTATTTCAAAGTTACCAAACTATGTTCCATCACTTTAAATGATATTGACTACAACAATGACGAACCACATTGTAACATATCAAAATGTGGCATTAAAAATTGCAAAACATGCAACATTCTTATAACCGACCCTTACTTCTCCAGTTCCCTTACAAACAAAACCTTTCATACAAGAAGCCACGATGACGTAAGTTGCAAATCAACAAACTTAATATATGAATTAGAATGCAACTTATGTGGTTTAGCATATGTCAGGGAAACGCAAGAAAGATTAAACAAAAGAATGTACAGTCATCGTTCGGGAATTAACACCACCAAATTCCCGAGAGTTTATCACACTTTAATCCACAAGATCATTCAATCCTCTCCATGAAAGTTCGTATTTTAGAAAAAAAATTACCATCCTACAAACAGTCCGGTTCTAAGTAAAAATTATCGTAGGGAAAGAGAGGAGTACTGGATATGCAAACTAGGTACTGCAATACCTTACGGATGCAATGACAACATCAACAGTATCGGAAACCTATCAAGCAAATATAACAATAGCATAAATGTGGTGAATTTATTTGACAAACGTCCAAGACGGGAAAGGAGTCATGGCCATCGCCACTATACGCCACCTAAGTTACATAATGTCTCCATAGATGGACTCCTTCCTTTCATACACAAATCCCTTGGACTTCATCACATTAGAACCAAACTTTATTCTGTACCTCTCACTCTACTACACTCATTTTACAAAACAAGTCTTGACACTCCTGTTTCTGATCCCATCTCATCATCATACAGACTTGTTGCCATCATTTTGGATATTGGTTTCCCCAGACTCTTTAAACCAGTTTGTGCGAAAAGTCAAGATGAAGAAAAACGTTCATTTCTTCCACTACCGTTTTTTGAACGAAAGTATATATGCCAATAATTTGGCTAACATCCACCATCACAAAAACGTGACCAACATTTCAAAGACAAATCCATACCAATTATTTCATATTCCTATACTTCATCCATTGCATCCGAAATTTTCAATTATAAAAGGCTATTGCAGAACCTCGAGATTGAGGACTTCAAGGCTAAACCACCTGACTGTTCTTGCAAAACCTCTCCATTCAAATATGGTCCTTGCGGTCACGTCGTTACGGGAGATTTAACCATTATCGAAAACAAATTTCTGCGTTATATCCTTTCTAAAGGTCCCAAGTACCGTGAACCACGCTCCATCAATTAAATTATAACTTTAAACTTCTTATGGATACCGTCGAGGACTATGCAAGAAAATTGATAAAACGAGAACAAGAAGACATATATTCTCTGTCAGAGTGGTTAAAGACTGTGAGGTCTTTAAGTTTAAAACGAATGAAAGTTTTTAGTAGGTCGATGAGTGCCAAGGCTACATCAGTTTTCAAAGACCCGGATGTAAAAATATTGTCTACTATACATGACAAATATGTTGTCGTACCAGCAGACTTAGCCCAAAACAACATTGTTTTTGCCTGAAAATAATGGCAGTGATAAGACCTATACTGCTACAAATCTCTCCAAAGAAAGAGATTGTACAAAACCATAAAGCTGTGCTATCCTCTTTTGGTCTCTCTACCAAGGACGATGATTGCGATTTACCGTCTATGTACTGGATTCCTTAATTTCACAAGAATCCATACAAACAACGTTTAATAGCTGGATCTGCAAAATGTACCATACAACCTCTTTCAAAACGTTTAACTTCTATACCCACAACTGTCAAAGAGGGTCTACAGTCCTACCATATTACTTGTTACTCCCGTAGTGGTACTAATTCAATGTGGATCCATGATAGCATTAAAACCTATGATTTTTCAACACTGTATACTTCTATTCCCCGTACTCAGTTTAAATCCCGACTTAAAAACACAATACATCGTTGTTTTTAATCGACAACATATTTGTCCAGTGTGGTGGACGTGTTTTTCAACAAACAGTCGGCATTCCAATGGGAACAAATTGTGCTCCTTTACGTGCTGACCTATTCCTTCACTCTTATGAGGCTGACTTTATAGCTGATCTGAAAGAATATCGTTTGGCTAGATCCTTCAATCTCAGTTTCCGCTATATAGATGACGTACTATCTTAAAACAATCCTAATTTCGGGGATTTGATACATCGAATCTACCCAAAAGAACATGAGATAAAGGATACTACAGACACTGTGAAGTCACCCTTAGATCTTGACCTACACTTAGAAATCGATGATAAAGAAAAACTATTCACCAAACTTTACGACAAACGTGATAACTTTTCATTCAGAATTGTTAACTTTCCTTTCAACTGTGGCAACATCCCCTCAGCACCTGCCTATGGAGTGTTCATATTACAACTCATATGTTATTCCAGAGCTTGCCGAAACTACGCAGACTTTTTGTATCGCGATAGAACTCTAACAAATAGGCTTCTGGAACTTGGTTATGTTGCTACAAGATTGAAGTCATCACTACGGAAGTTTTATGGTCGTCGTCATTAACTCGTTATGGTGTATCCATCTGCACCATGAAGACTGATTTATTCAACGGGTCATATTTTTTCCTTTCCTCGTTTGTATACCCCGGACTTGACTTTTTTATAGCAACTCGGGGGGTGTTTCTAGAAAAGCAGAGGACGCTTACCCTACCGGTGCACCTGGTTCATGCTCCCAGTTTTTAGTGGAGTCCGAGTTGCTCATTTACTTTTGTTACTTTGTATGTATGATTTTAGTTACTTTATGTACTTTGTTGTGTATATCTGTTTTCCATGTCTGGTCTTTGTCCCTGAATTGCATTCTTTTGATTACCGCTATAACATTGGTTCCCTTGATTACTCTTTTAGAGGTTTCGACCAGAACCATTTACGAATAAGGGATCAAAAAGTGACCACTTTGATTCTGTGTCAAATATCAAAACCCAAAGCTCTTTCGATTTTGAATGGCCTGTTTTCTCTTGGCGAACTGTTCACGGTTTAATCTCTGCAGTTGTATCAAGATGTGCCATGAGAAGCACTTTACACATATTTATATGTAAATCAAACCTTATATTTATACGCTCAGATGTTTTCCACCTGCCTGTTTATCTGTCGGTGACAATTTGTGGTTCCTTGACATAACTTCCAATTTTTGACAAATTTCCTTCAACTTTATTACAATGTAGCAGCAATGAAATTATGAATGGAAATTATTTTTCGCAGAAATTGGACATGGGGGACCACTTTTTAGCTCACTTTGCCAAAGGCCTCGTAGGCTATTGCAATTTCTTGGCGTTCGTCGTCGTCGTTGTCGTCATTAACAATGTTTCAAGACTCTTCTTATCCTCTGGAATAATTGTACCAATTATAAACAAACTTGGTATGAGGATTCCTCAGGGTATTGGGCATAGAACTGCAGTGGGATTTTTGATCCGTCAAAAAACATTGCCGCCGTTACAGATACCAGAACATGCGGCAAGTCAGATGAAGTCAGCAAATTCTTCAACAACCGTTAGGTGCAGTCAAATTCTAACATAAGTAAAAGTGTTCAGCAAGATGAGATCTATTTGTTGTCAGTTTGTCGTGTAAATATGTTGCCCCTTGTTGAAGTTATTGCCTTTTCGACATTTTTTCGCTATTTTTAATGTTATTTCTTTCAAAAATCTTCTCCACTGAAAATATTAGACCAATTAGAAACCAACTTGGTCTCAATATTTCCTAGGGTGTTCGGCATAGAAGTGATCAGCAGATTTTTGTTCGTAGAAAAAACATGGTCACCGTTACTATACGTAGAGCATAAGGGTCAGACAGAAGTTTTCTCATATATCAACATAACCGTTAGATTTGGCAAATTATTTCAATTGCCTAAATGATCCATTTGGTAGGTCCAACAAAAGTTTGTAATAGATCAAAGATGTTGGACAACTCCTTATTAAAGTTATTGCCCTTGAAAGACAAAGATAACATTTTTTTTACAGTTTTTAGCCAATATCTTGAAATCTATAGCAGATAGAAAGAAACTTTCATTAAATGAAATAATAATCCTTATGTTATATCCTACCTAAGTTTTCGTTTGAGTTAAAATAGTCCGTTAACTCCTTGTTAGAATTATTACCCTTTAACGGCAAACATTGAACTAGGTGAGTGATTCAGTCTCCTAGGATCCTCTTGTTAGTTATGGAAAACACGTCAAATTAAGGATATCTTTAAATTAAAATTTTAAAGTTTATTTTAACAATTTCATCTATATTGGAATCTTATTCTGTGCGAAACATTTAATTACTATCCAAACTCTGAACTGTGTCAAGCTCCCATATTTTCAAGATTCCATATTTGCTCCAACTGTACAGGGTTGACTACTTTGTTCTTATCAACCTGCGTCCAGCGAAGTATTTTGTTTTATAGTGACCTTGTAAAAATATAAATGATTAAAGGCTTGTTGATTGGATTGTGCCCATAGTTTTTACTGATTTCATGTAAATGTGTTCAGCATGACAAGACCTATCAGCGGTCAAGTTTTTGTTATAATTTATGATGAAGTTACTGTCCTTATCTACATTTTTGGTTGTTTTATATTTAAAGGTCTTTTTTTGTAAATTTTTCCCTTGACCATTTAAGTAGCAGTCCACCTAAGAATCATGCAGTGGGTGATTTATCGATGTCAGACATTTGAACCAAATTGACTTGCAATATGTAGGATTTAATGGAAAAACAAGAATTAATATAAAAAAAATGAAAAATGTTTTCACTGTAACCATAGCAACGACCATTCCTAAGCAATCCCCAATTTTGGGCCTAAAAACACAAAAACATCATAATTTGAATGTATTTTTTTTATATTTAATGGTGGAAATTTGTCAAACTACATCATATTATTAATGAAATATGTCTTAGGAGAAACAATTTACAATAAAGTACAAATCAATCTCATTTGTTTAGATCTGGTTACCATAGCAACCAAAATTCTTAATTTTTGACAATTTGAAATGTACGAAAGTAGGCTATGTTCAGACCCGTTTTGCTAACAAGAGCAAGAAGATATTAATTAAATGTGTGCATGGATGTGTAGTAGGTGCTCTCCACTGAAACATATCAAAAATAAAAATATGTAGCATATCTCTGTTTTTTGTTTTGCTCATCTGCACCCAAAATCACCCCCTGTAAGGACTTTTCTTCTTCTTAATATTTTTCATACAAACTTTGTCCAGACCATAACTTGTTTGCCTTGTGACCCAGACTTCTAATATTTAGTATGTTGGTATATCCTCTCAGAATAGATTGTCGCATATCAGAGTGGGAGACCTTTAACCTCAAGGTCAAATAACATACAAATTTTGGCAAAATACGATACATAATTTTGCCTGTACTATTATTGTTTAGTCTTTTTACTTAGATATCTGATCTTCGGCATTTTAGTATATCACACCAAGGCAAAGAGTAATGTTTTATGTAGGTGACCTTTGACCTTGACCTTTGGCCCCAAGGACAAATAACATAAAGATTTTGGCAAAATACCATAAAAATTTGTCTTGGCCATATCGTTTTTTGTTTTTTTACCAAGATATTTGATTTTTGGTATATAAGTAAATCGCATGAATGTATAGTGTAATGTTCAAGATAGGATAATTTTTGACCTTGACCTTTGACTCCAAGGTCAAATGACATACAAACCTTTGGCCAAATACCATACAAAATTTTGTCTGGGCTAAAATTGTTTTGTCTTTTCACATCTGATATTTGGTATGGGATTATAACACCTGAAGGCCAGGCATCACGTACTAGTATGGCTGAAATTTGAACTTGACTTTTGATCTCATGCTCAAATAACATACCAAAGTTTGATGCCATTCATACAAAATTTGTCCATACCATAACGCTTTTTGTCTTTTTACCTAGACTTCTTATATTTGGTATTTTGGTATATACTCTCAAGGTGGAGTGTTGCGTGCCAGAATAGATGAAATTTTACCTTAACCTGTCGCTCCGTGCAAGTCCGGGTGTTAAAAGAATAGGCCTGCAGCAGCGCTAAGCTTGTCGGAAAAGGCGACTAAATAGTGCTCAGAAACCTAGCCGGGGGCTATACGCTCTGCCCACAGAGCAACTGGGATATGTGTCCCAGATGGTGGAATGGGGTATTCCTGGCAGTTACAGGAAAATATGACCGCAAACCATAGTAGCACCGTGTTGGGAAAGATGTCACTTCCTCGCACGTTAAAGAACCCTGCTGTGTATTCGATAGGAGTAGGAACCTTTGCGCTCCGCCACAGAAGGCTAAATTGTCCGACCTTACCCATCACTCCTTTTTCTAGTGGCATTCAAAATTTGTCGACCCCATTATCCTTGTGTTCCATCCTTTTTTTCCTTTCTTCATCATTTCATGTTCATTTTATCATCCATTTCATGTTCATCGTCTGAATATAGCTGAAATATTGCTGCTCGGACGTTAAACCCCAACAAACAAACACACACACCTTAACCTGTCAACCTCATGGTCAAATAAGATACACATTTTGGCAAAATACCACCCATTCGGTATGTGGGTATTTCACGCTAAGGTTGAATGTCATGCATCAAGGTGTGTGACTTTTGAACATGACCTTTGATCATATGGTCAAATGACATACACAATTTTGGCTTAAATAAATGACTGATTTCATGCAATATTTCACCTCACAGTATGTCGTAAATGTTACGGAATATGTGTTCTCTTAATTTCAAAGGAGAAGAACTCCTAATAATTATACCCCACACAATGCAGTTCCGCAGGGTATAATGTGTTTGACCCGTCCGTCAGACGTCAGTCCATCAGTCCATCTTAAATTTTCCAGACACTTGCAGATATTGAAAAATTTTTTTGCTTGATAAGTTCACCATGATAAGTCAAGTTTACTTTTCGATATTTTTTATCGAAGTTACGGGCTTTGTACTCATCGAAATTCACAGAAATAACCGTTTTCCTGACTTTTTTTTTCTTATTATCTTCACATATTGACATGATTTTTATTATGAATTAACCGTGATAAGTTACAATACAATTTTGTATGGTTTCGCTTCGATAATTTTACCGAAATTACGGGCCTTGAACTTAGCAAAATTTACAGAAATAATCGTTTTAAGGACTTTTTTCCTAAACGCTTGCAGATAATGACATGATAAGTTCACAATGATAAGTTACAGATCAAGTTTACATTTTGTTCCAATACAATGATATTTAATTTAGATTAATTAAAACTTAAATTAATCAAAGTCTGGCGTTTTCAACTAACATTCTGAGTAACAGAATTTAGTCAGAAGAGGTTGGTTTTCTCATCGTATATTTAAGCTCATCTGGGACGAAGGTCAGTGTGAGCTATAGCCATCACTTTCTTTTTGTTGTAGTTGTCTGTTGTCATTGTTGACTTTTTCAAAAATATTTTTTTTAAATTTTATTTTGTTGCAATCTTTTCTAATGCCTATAAAAGTCATTCTTAAAAATCTTTTTTTTTCAATTTCATTTTTGTTGCAATCTTTTCTAAACCTGATTTAACACTCTAATACCTAGGTCCTTCTAATTGTATTTCTCTTATAAAATCTACCTACATGTTTATGTCTGTGTTCCAACATAGTTGAATATATGAAAAATATGTAAAGGAATATGCCAAAGAAGACAAAAAAACTTATTTTTTGTAAAAACATCACGATTTAGTACTTTTGGTATCATACCTCATTAAATATAAAAGGCAGGATTATATAACAGAAGTCATATATGCATCAAGGTTATTGAATCAGCATCCAAACGAAGTTTGCAACCTATATTTTACATTTCATAGACTGTATTAAAGTTTACTTCTGATCTCATGTATGGGCAATAATAAGTAGGAAGATTTTGTAAACTTGTTGACTATAAATTAAAGTAGTTCCCATTTTACAATTATGCAATTTATTCTTAAATGCCACGACAAAATGAAATGTATAATTTTAGGTTACCCATGTTTGGTTCTCACATAGTTTCTAGACAGCTACATAGATGTAGTGTAACAGGCAAGTAAACAAATATTTGTGAATTTTAGCTTTCCTTGCCAAAGGCCAAGTAAGCTTATGCCATCACTTGGCGTCCCTCGTCACCGACAAATTTTCGAAATTCTCCTCCTGTAGATAATTGTGCACAAAATGACCGTTGGGATTTATGATCCGTGAAAAAAACATAGCCGCCGTTACTAGAAATAGAACATAGTTGTCTAAAGGCATTTTTTAAAAATAAATAAAAAAAACCATTGCCTTTGGCGAAATTCTGGCAGGAAATAATATTGTCCAGGATTAAGAGAAAACCTATGCCAAAATTCTGCAAACGATATTTACAACTGATGTAGTTCTGTTAGGTATTTTACACAAAATAAATGTTGGGATAATTGATCCATGACAAAAACATAAGCCCTACT
Source organism: Perna viridis (assembly GCA_037379345.1). Lineage (NCBI taxonomy): Eukaryota > Metazoa > Mollusca > Bivalvia > Mytilida > Mytilidae > Perna > Perna viridis. Next base: position 27,717,931 of record CM074515.1, read on the forward strand.
AAAAATAGAACATAGGGGTCAGAAGGCAATTTTTGGCAAACAACTCAAAGGTTGTTGCCCTTTTGTGGATGGTTATATAGTTCAGCATTATACGATTGACCAACATTTCATTCTTCACGTTGACGTACTCCCAAACAGTTAGATTGGGGAAACGCTCTCAGACCCACGTGGGGTCTGGGAGTAGGCCAGAGCGTCAACAGGGCAGCTTAGCCGCTAGTAAGACATACTCTGACTGGTTTCTTCGGTCGGGTATCCCGAAGGTTGGGCTCCGCTAGCTCCAACTGCTAACAGACATTTACTTATAGAATCCCCATAAGGGGCGGTCGTGCGAGATCCGTAAGGATAGTCAAGACCATAAAAACCCCAATCATCGTTGACCAATACCGACATTTTCGAAACGATTCGTCTGCCAATTATGGCTCATGAAACAATTCTTAATTTGTCCACATGTACATGTGCCATTTTGAAAATCTTCTTCTCTAAAACAATTTAAGATCAGTTAATGGAAATAAAGTATATTAATTCTTTCGTGTATTGTGCTCGAAATGACTTGTGTTTTTTAAATCCATTAAAATGTATATGGCTGCCTATACTAAAAATTGAACATAGCGGTCAGAAGAGTTTTTTTTTAAAAATAATTCAAAAACTGCTGTCTTCAGCAAAATTCTGGTTCAGATCATAAAATGCTATTAAAAGCATTTCCTGTATTTGACTATTCAGTTAATTTTAACTTAGCCTGTCTTATTGCCATTTTCTCTGATAAACAAATGGTAAACCAGGTGAACGATTCAGGTTCTTTTAAGCCTCTAGTTATCCATTTATAATGTTTCTATAATATATGATAAATGTTTATTTTCCAATTGTTCTTATCTAGATTTCTGGCACAAAATTCCATGTTGAGTAAGTGACATTATAGTCAAACAACAAAATTATAAAATATTTTGAAATATTCTGTAGACAAGAACCTATATTTTCATGTTTACAAGAGTAATCATGGAAACCAAGATTCTAGCGGAAATCAAAAGAATGTAATCCTGGGACATTTTGATAAGAAGATGTGCATTTCAGTAAAACAGTAGTTAAAAAATGGAAATGGGATACATTGTCAAGATTTGATAAAAAAAAAAAACAAGAAATATTATCCTTGGGTCTGATGGAATTCTCTCAAAATACAGAAATTAATAAAAACAATTTAGTATCAGTCATATGACATCTGTCCTCATTAACACTCATCAAGTCAAAAGTTGATATGTTATTTGACCATGAGGTCAAAGGTCAAGTTCAAATGTCAACCAATCTATTACTAGGCGCCTCGCCTTGAGAAAACATAACCCTATACCAAATATCAGATGTCTAAACAAAAAGACAAAAGAACATTATGGCCTGGCCAAAATTTTGTATGTCCTTTGACCTTGGAGTCAAAGGCCAAGGTCAAAAGTCATCCAATCTAGAACAATTCATTCTAACTTGATGTGATTTGCTTAAATGTCAAACAGGTCAAATATCTAAGTACAAAGACCAAGACGTAATGGCACAAACAAAATTGTGTATCGTATTTTGCCAACATTTGTATGTTATTTGACCTTGAGTTTAAAGGTCAAGGGCAAAGGTCACTCACTCTGGTACGCAAAACTCCGCCCCGAGAGGATATACCAACATACCAAATATTAGAAGTCGCCGTCAAAAGACAAAAAAGTTATGATCTGGACAAAGTTTGGACAAAGAGAGGAAGAAAAGTCCTTATGCGGGTGATTTAAGGTCCAAATGAGCAGAAACAAAGATATCCTATATATTTTTTTTATTTTTGATATGTTTCAGTGGAGAGCACCTACTACACATCCATGCATACATTTAATTAATATCTTCTTTCTCTTGTTAGCAAAACGGGTCTGAAGATAGCCTATTTTCGTATATTTCAAATTGTCAAAAATTAAGAATTTTGGTTGCTATGGTAACCAGATCTTAACCAATCAGATTGCTTTGTTCTTTATTGTAGATTGTTTTCCATAAAACACACTTCATTAATATAATTATTTAGTTTGGTAAATTTCCACCATTAGTTAAAAAAATACATTCAAATTTCATTTTTTCATTTTATTCATTTTTTTTCTTATATATCCAACCGATTTAAAGTCAACTAGAATAAAATATCTGACATCAATAAATCACTTTCAGTGAGAATTGCATGATTCTTAGGCGGACCGCTACTTAAAAACCAAACTTGGTATGAGTATTCTTAGGGTATTATAGAAATGAGCCGTCAAAACATGGTCCCCGTTGCTAAGAATAGTAGATAGGGGTCAGACAATAGTTTCTTGCTCACATTTTCAAAACCATTATTTTTAGACAAATTCTGATATGTAGTTTACAATGCACAGTATTTATCAGTTTTCAAATTTTTGCGTTAATTGGTTAAGCCATGTTGCAGTTTTTCCATGTTTTTTTTTTCGCTACTTTTAATGATACTACAACAGAATATTGTCTCATTAGAGACTACGGAACATAACTTCACATGAAAATTGATACGATTGTTTCTTAGGTATGAGCATAAGGAATTGCTTATAGAGCAAGTTGAGCAATTCAGGCTCTTAAGGGCTTCTATGTTAGGTAAAGGCGTCAACGGTTATGTATTTTAAAGAGTGCAAATATATGCGTTTGGGTAACTGTTGAAGTTCTTATTCATAATAGTGCTGTTAATTAGTTATGGGGACTTTATACCTTAAAGAAATAACAAAAAAATACCTGTAATATATAGAATATTAAATTCATAACCACTTCATTTTTGCGTTTTCAATTTCGTATTTGAAATTGATTTGAAATATATTACATAATTACAAGAAATCTTATCATTATATGAATATCTTATTTAAATTTCAGCACCACCAGTATTTCTAAGTGGAGACCAACAGGTAAAGTTAGGTCAAACTAAGAATGATGTCAAGATACAAGTCAATATTTATAGTGTTCCTAAGTACACTTCACTCAAATGGTTGAAAGGTAGCGTTGCAATCTCACCATCTACTAAATACACCATGACAAATGCCTCTGCTGTTTTTATGGACACATTTCATGGAACAAAGGTACAGGTAGATGGCTACAGATTGACACTTACAATACACAACCTAGAGGAACAAGACTTTGTTAACTACACCTTGCGATTATTGAATGGGGTCGGACAGACAGTAGAACATTTGGTTGTTCTTATATCTGCAAGTTTGTGTCTTATGAAAACTTAATATTTGCTTAAGTCTAATATAAATCAAATTATTTCTTAAATGTCTAAACTCTGCTTAAAATTCAATTCTGAGTGTCAAAAAAGGATTTCAAGGCGATTTTACCAGAAACTTGTATGAATCATTTTCTTTATTTGTCTTAATAAGATCATAATAATGTCAAATCATAGTTTCTAATTTATGTAACTATATAATTGATAATTTCTGTTGTGTCTTATATTTTGGTATATTGGTGAATTTTCGCCATAATATGAAGGAATGAATTTTCATTATTTTATAATAGGTCCACCCGAGACTCCTTCAAACTTCTCAAAACTGGAGACCACAGATTCTACGATAACGTTACAATGGTTGCCAGGCTTTGATGGCGGACATAATCAAATGTTTGTTATACAGTATCGGGTCAATGATAATCATCAGTGGCAGGACACAATTGTTCCCATGACGGATTATTCCTCTGACTGCCAATGTTCTTCATCAAAATCATTTGTCTTTACTCTGACAAGACTAAACTCGGACACATTTTATGAAATCAGAATTTATGCAGAGAACAAATTCAACAGAAGTCATCCGTCAAACATTGAAAATGTCACAACAAATCCTATGCGTAGGTATTTTCGTTATCGAAAAAGGTTTTGCACAATTACCTGTAGATTAAGATAGATGATTTATAGCCAGAGAAGTATAGCCAATGGCTAGAGCATAATTTTACAGTTAAATCGTATGCCTCATGTATATTAAAAGAGGAAAACAGTACACTTTTATGAAGTTTATAAATAAAGATTTCAATCCTTAAACATCATAGTCTATACCTCTTGTTAAACAAATACTTTTCTATGAGAAGAAACATATTTCAGGTCAACATTTGTCTAAAAAGGACAATGGTACGTTGGTTGGTGTTGCCGCTGGTCTGTCAACAGTAACAGTCATCTCTCTCATCATCAATGGTATATTCACATATAAAATGTTAACAGGTACGTGATTTGCGATAGTTGGTTTACAAGCAAAAATGTAGGGAAAATATCACAAGTAGGAGTTGCATACCTTAAATACGTATTTAAAAAGCACCATTCAGATTTGGAAATTACTGGTTAAATAACATCAAACGGTTGTGACTTATATCTGATATTTAATATGTTTTGAATCTTTTCTTTAAATACGCGTCTTTGCTTAATGTAAAGTTTGAGCTTTTATTTTGTTTGTGTATTTAAATTGTGTTTCAATTTTCATTCATTGTTGTTGCAGATAAAAGATCACCAATGAAGTAAGTCAATTATGACATGTTCAACTTTTTATATTAATCAGATGATTTAGACTTAATACACTACCAAAACAAATGTTATACAGACCTTGCAGCCTTACACTAAATAATTAGTGTTTGTCGTTTTAAGCATATATTGCCTAAGTCTGTGTTTTTTTTTTAAATCGATACTCTGAATATTTCAATATGTTGTGTTAGCATGTTGTCTTCCATTGCTCTCCGCAATCGGAGTTTATTAAACATGATATAAACATGATATATTATAGAAGTTCGTCAAATGTGGATTCTAAAGATGGCAGGAGTTTTCCTGAAGTGCATTACAATATTTCAGATCATGCAGTTGATAAAGGTATGGAGACAATAACCATACCAAACAAAAAAAAGAAATAGAAATGTTCCATGTAATTTATGTAACAAAATGGGATTATTTAACTTTGGTTTCTACCTTCCAGTAATTGACTGAAGTATAAGCAATTATAAACATTCTAATCAGGAGGAATTAACATTTCTGATTCCATGGTATTATGTCAACTATCAAACATCGGTATATTATATAACCCATATCGGATTAAATGAAATAGGAATCATGATTAAGTGTATTTACTCGGTGCTCAGAGGTGTACGTAAAAAAAAACCTAAAGTGTCACAGTAACATTGTAACTATGATTCCTTTAGTTAAACGTTACGTTACTCTCAGGTTTTCTACTCCTTCGGTTTTACTATTTCAGATGGGGATACTGATAGGTAAGTTCATATATTGGTATTAGTTTAAAAGGTCTCATAGCTATTCACTCTGTAAAATTAACTGCTATTCTATTTAAAACTGCAGGCATCAAAGATACTGCAGCGGTTCTGCGATAAATATATTAAGTCTGTCAAGAATACGTTCAATTAACTCATATTGACTATTTCCATACTACAAATGAAAATAAAACTTACATTGTCAATATCTTCGATGAAATACATTGAGTTTTATTACAATTTTAAAACGATAAATAACACAATGTCAAAGAGAACTTGAGCCTCATTCTTTTTTCAACTTTACTTCATATCAAATTGTAGAGATGTGCGACGTTATGAGACATTAGGAATGAAAGACAAACCAAATGAATACGACATATGTGAACCACACCAGAGAGGTATGTACTCTGAACGTAGCCATAAAACAGCCGTCCGACGAAACAAAAGAAAACAAAAAATAGGCTTTTTATTGGGTGTTATGAATTGTGTAAGTGTAAGCAAAGAAATACAACATTTTTTATGTTTTTATTCGTTATGACTACGATGTCTCTGAACCGCAACTAAGATGTATGTACAAAGAATATAACCACAATATAGTCGTCCGATTAAACCGGCAATCAATTGTACGTATACGCAAAAATAAAAAAAAGGTATAGACACCATTAACAAAGTATAACGATATATTAGTATTAAGATTATTATATCTGTATTTTAATTCTTTTCCTCTTGTAGATAACAGTTCTGGTGTGTAAGTAAACAACATTTCATATTAGGGATACTAAACCGCTATATAACAATTTAGTTACCCTCCTGTCGCGTGACACGATTTTTTTTTTGAAATTTACTCATCTCGTGGATCGTAACAGAGTATCCATCTGTACCATGAGCCCATTTCCATGTGTCATAGTTTTCCTTCCCTCTCTTTAGTCTACTTTGGACTAGAATTTTCATGAGCAGCTCAGTGGGTGTTACTAGAAAAGCAGGGGATGCTTATCCTACCGAAGCACCTGTTCCGTGGTCTCAGTGAAGTCCGAGTTGCTCATTTGTTTTTGTTTGTACGTATTAGTTTGATTTTGTTATGTTTTTTGTTGTGTGTGTCTGTTGTCCATGTCTGGTCTTCGTCCATGGTTTACATTCTTTTGATTTCCGCTACAGTCTTCGTTCCACCGATTACTCCTTGTTATTTACAGAACGACAAAGCAATGACTATATTTTTTATTGTAGTTTTAAATATAGATGTATAAGGCGTACATGTACATTACGACGACACAATTCTTCGTTTAATAGACTTTTTCTTTGTAAAGATTACATTCCAAGAGAGGTCAAAATTATGAAACTTTGGGAACAAAAGACAAACCTAACGTGTATGAAGACTTGGATGAAACATCAAAACGTAAGACTTAGCTGATTGCATATATATATATATATATATATATATACAACGTCTCAGAATGTGACGACTCTATTCACTACACTGCTCCATCAGAAGATAACGTAAACTTATAGAAGGGTCTGAAAAATTCCCGACGATGTTAGAACTGTCAAATTTGCGCAGCAAATTTTTGTCGTTCCCTCCGCGGGACTCGAAGTCATACCGCTGTGACATCTATGGCAACATCGCCTGCACTAAGTCCAGCGCCCTCGACCACTCGGCCAGCTAGGCTATGTATGGAGCAGTGTAGTGAATAGAGTCGTCACATTCTGAGACGTTGTATAATATTGATTTATTGTGACATGCATCATTAATTTGATCCTCTATCCTACATAATAACACCTAGATGAACTGTCCCGTACTACCATACATCGTGTACTAAGTTACAGCCCTAGATTAATCCTACGAGGAGGAATCACCCTGCCAGCGAAAGCTATATTTTATATAGCCTAGCTGGCCGAGTGGTCTAGGGCGCTGGACTTAGTGCAGGCGGTGTTGCCATAGATGTCACAGCGGTACGAGTTCGAGTCCCGCGGAGGGAATGACAAAAATGTGCTGCGCAAATTTGACAGTTCTAACATCGTTGGGGATTTTTCAGACCCTTCTATATATATATATATATATATATACCAATTTTCCTGGATTAAGGAATAAACATAATTCGTTGATTCTTGAATTCGTGGTTTTGGAGTTTCAGTATACACATTAATAAGAATCTTCTATTCGTTGGGAAACAAATTTTGTGGTTAGACCTACGGAAGAAAACTACGAAAATTAGTACCCCACGAACAATAGTACTTTCTCAGTATTGAAAACTCTTTCACGAATCGAAGGTCTAATTATATGCCAATTTATACGACAGTCTTTGACTGCCTAAGACGTAAGTTGTCTATATATAGAGTTTTGCAATCGCAATTTATACCATGCAAACTTCTAGGTTTTTAAATGATTTAGATACCTTACCATCTGAATCATGTTGTTATATCTTAGTGGAACGTATTCATATTATAGATACAAGCAAGAACATGATATATTAATAATACCTTTTTATTTCAGATTTCACTACAAAGCTGTATTCCAATACACTGATTTGATCAGCACTTTGTCGACCTTTCAGTAGAACTCTCAATTGACAGTATTGAGCAAATAGTTATTGGATAACTCATTCCCTATGGACGAAGAAATCATTCTTTTATCTGAAAAAAAAGGTTTACCAAAAAAAAAACCTATAAATTGAAATCAAATTGTATTATGAGTATTATTTGAGCTGTCATAATACAACAAATGCAAAAATAACGAGCAATCCTTAGAAAAAGGAGACAAAATAAACCAATTGTAAATTAAGATTAATTAAAAATGTTTCTGCAAGGACTGTGTGTACTGAAAAAAAAAACAACTGCAATCGTCGTTGGTCAAATAGAAAGTCAAATAGGATGTTGCTTAAGGCATCTTTATAAAAGGGAATAACACATGAGGTTTAAAATGAGTAACTTCCCGATGTTCTTAAATAAATAAACAACTTATTTATTTAACAATTAGTCTCAGCAAGCTTATTCCTTTCAAGATCAGATTTGTGAAAATTGGTTTGAAAATTGTACCGTAATAAGGAATCCAAATATACCATAAGATTCAATACTTTTGAAATTCAGTCATCTTAATTTGCATATTTGATTTAGTTTTCATGCTATCGTAGAAAAAAAGGGGTCGGAAATTTTAAATTACTTGTATTTGAATTGGTGTCTTTCATGGCTTCAAGATTTTCATGCAAAATTGTAGAAACTTAATTTCTTAAAGTTCATGTTTTTTTTTACAATTTTGGAAACTTGAATGGACAGACAGAATAATAACTTTGTTCATATTTATTTAGCAAAGCATCATCGTATGTTATTTTCCAATTTAAATTCTTCTGGCGTCAACTTATAAATTTGATTTCATTACCTCGTATTTTATCATATTTCACTTAAATACCCGGAGGAATGCATTTTTATGTTACTTTTACTCATACTTCATTTGCGTTATCGAAATTTCTTTTTTCAAATTGTTTGCTATTATGTTTGGTAATGCTAGACGACATGAAAGGTAATAAAAAAATAACCAAACATGATGAGTTCAGGGCAATACTCTAAAATAAAAGTAAAACGGAAAGGTTCATATAACACATGGTAATATCAGGGACTGAAATTTTGCCAGAAGTCTTTTAAGTTCGTTTCTAGTGGATAAATGAACGGACATCGTTCTCAAAATTTAGGATTGTTAATCAGTAACACAATTACAATAATTGGTTAAGACCCATATGCACGTAATACAATTTATAAGATATAAGTATACAGGCAAAACGTTGCTTTGGTGTAAAAAAAAAACGATGGTGGCCCAGCGTTTTACATATGTCCATTGTGGATCGTTAAGTCATGTCACAAGTAATGTATCATTGCTACAAATGTTAGAAACTGACAAGTATTAAAAGTTCCTTTTTACTTTTAAATCAAATTACAAAAAAGTATTTCAAGGTGATCAGAAATGCATTTCATTTCATGAACCACTGGTTTTTATATAGCTTGATTATAATTTTTAGATTTTATGGATCAGGAAAATATAAGATATTCACGACAATGTTAAATTGGTACTTCACTTTTTTATATATATTTCTTTCTATTTGATGTTGCTGTTTGTTTTTAATTTTGGTTATTATGTTTGTTTGTTTTGCTTTTCGTTGTGTAATTAAAGACTGAAGCCTTCAAAGTCGCTAATCATCACATATTTAATGCCACTGATTTTGGCCAGGAAGTGCGGGTAATGTTTTCGTTCCACAAGCTTAAGTTTCATTCAAATTCTTAGCAATTGTCGGGTCGGTCATGATATTGACCGGGAAACCAGATTAGGAATCACATTAAACAACTGGCAATGGCTATATATAGCTATCAGGGACCTAATAATGTATATGACCTATATAGTCAATTGTTATAAGACCCTGTGTATGAATCTGAAACTTGGTAATGTTCAATGCTAACCGATCATTATATCTTTTAATGTAAATTTTCCGTTCTCATTTAAGCATAAAACACACGTACAACACATGTGTATCATATTTAAGAGGTACATTTTTTTCTCGTATGAAGCTATGACAGCAAACACGGCACGATCAGCAGCTTAATGTGGAATAGTAATATATTATTATGCAAATCATAAGCGAATGTAAAGTACTGAAATAACGAGTGCAAGAAGTCCCTAACAGTATTAGCGAACTTAAAATGCAAATATATCGTACATGTAGCCAAATTCAAACAACGGACAAAAACAGATGAAATAGAAATAAACTAAGATTCTGAAAAATTCTCTGTTTAAAATTATACAATAATTAAGTTCTCTCAGTCCACGTACTAAAACTATTTACATACTTAATTCAAACTAAACAATATCTTATTGTCTAAAACGTGTGTTAAGTTTTGATCGATTTATGATAGGCTTCAAAGGCCAAAATTGCAATGAAAAACTTTTGAGCAGGAGTAAAGAAAGTTAAACTGGACAGAAGATATGTATAATTTTAAATCCCTTTAACTGGTAAAGACGAAAATCTTGAAAGTTGAAAATAGAAATATTATCATTGCTTATTATTATGATTCTGATTTATAATGTATATATTTTTTTTTCTTAAAAGGCCCTGATATGCACTTTGTGTAATAGATTGAAGTCATCACTACAGAAGTTTTATGGTCGTCATAATGAACTCGTAGATCGTTATGGTGTATCCATCTGCAGCATGAAAACTGATTTATTCAATGGATCATAGTTTTCCTTCCGCGTTTGTCTACCCCGGACTTGACTTTTTATGAGCAACTCGCCGGGTGTTTCTAGAAAAACAGAGGACGCTTACCCTTCCGGTGCACCTGGTCCATGCTCCCAGTTTTTAGTGGAGTCCGAGTTGCTCATTTGCTTTTGTTACTTTGTATGTATGATTTTAGTTACTTTATGTTCTTTGTTGTGTATGTCTGTTTTCCATGTCTGGTCAATGTCCCTGGTTTGCATTCTTTTGATTACCGCTATAACCTTGGTTCCCTTGATTACTCTTTAAGATGTGGAAATGTTCAATATATTAAAATAAGAGCGAGAGTTATCCAAGTTGAAACTTATTCATTAATATATCATATAAGACATTTCTACCCGCTTCTTCCCCCAAATGTGAATATATGTCATTATATATCAAATTTTCAGTTTGAGTTTGGAGCATTGTCAATGTTCTGTTACCGTGGGTTTTATCATGTTTTTTGCCGGGCATCCAAGAGCTTACATACAGCTGTGTTTACAATTGTTGGAGAACCCTTGGCGATCTTTTACACTATTTACTATTTTGTACTTACGTTATATCTTGTTGTCAATACCGACATAGACAATGAGCTGCCCGGTCGGCTGAACTCATGACAAGATGCATTATATACAATGCACACAGCTGAATTATAAAGGATTATGAAGGACGAAAACCAAAATTCCTATGACAGGTCTGGAAAAAAACACCTGACTATCCAGGTAACAGAGCCCACAGACATTTAAAACAGTGGCCTGTAAAAGTCTTCCTGTGTGCCACTGAAAAAGCCTTCTGAAGACACCATATCGTTCAAATGAACAGCAAACAAATATCCGAGAAAACAGTAAAAATGGAAAACGTTCATCATAGTAACAAATTTAATTTTATCCAAACACAATGGGTTTTTTTTCTGGCACGGTGTTGACACAGACAATAATGGATATAAATGATTTTTCTGTTGAAGGATTTTCGTGACGTTCGCAACTAACCGGAACCGGACTATTTAAAAAAAAAACCAAAAAAAAACCATTACGTCCTTCTTGATAGTTGTAAGAAGAAACGTCAACAAAGTTGATTTTCGTGATGCAGTGACGACTAATTTTGTAGCAACATAATCCTGTACCATAGCTCAAATTGAAACAAGTCTAGCACGATACAAACTGTCTGTGTAGGTTGAGCAAGCTCTTGAATATTGTATTTGTCGTGAAATGAAAAATCCATATGCAAATGCTGAAGGGATACGCAAATAAATAAAGGAAAGTTAACAATACGGAAGAAGAAGTCAGCGCATTTCTCGTATAGTATGGTCATGAGTTTACATTTTCCATCGATCCCTGAGAGTTGCCATTGAGGCTGACCCCATAGTGCCTGTAGTGTACTTAAGGGTGGATAACATGTATAAAATCACCAACACTAGGGTTGTCGAAAAGGGATATTAAAGGAACCGTCTAAAAGATAAAGAAATAGTTAAATTGACGTAACAGGTTGTTAAACAAAAAATCAGTAATTGTCCAAAACTCATGGATAGCTTTAGGAGAATTTAAATTGTGATTTAGTGATGAATGTTGTTAAACACATTACATTAGATTTAAAACACTGTTTTTGCTTTTTGTTTGTCGATTGAACGTTTTTTAGTATTAAACATTCATACTTTTTTTTCTAACCTGTAGGTTTTTTCTACTTTTAAACATGACAGACTATTGTGATAAAAGACTTATTTGACATTAATCGGATTATACAACGAAATGCTCAATTTTCCGGGAGTTGAATGTTTTTTTTTTTCATGTGTCTTGCTTTTTTTTAATTTCACTTGTATTTAAATGGTTTTTCAATCTATTTTTTACATTATGTATACATATATACTCGGATCTGTCTCCTGTTATCTCGTTTTGACATGTCTTTTGATTCAAATGGTTTTGTCCGTTTGAATTGTTGCTCTGATATTTTGTCGTCATTTTGGATGTAAATACTGCTATGTTTGGAGGCCAAACATAGAAATACAATCATTCAATGTTCGGCTATCTGCAATGGTTTCCACTGAATCTTAAAACTGTCTTACATTAAAAGATTTAATGATTAAAAAATTATTCATATTAAAAAATAAAATATCAGTTAAGTTAAATATAGTTTAAACAGTCATGTATCATGTTTAAACCAACAAGGAAGTTAATTAAAGGGAAGAATGAAGAATTCAATGTTAAAATGTATAATAGTTTGGATTTATTTACAATTCAGTCGTAAGTTTCTATCTCTCCCAGTTTAGGTCACAGTTTAGTCTGCAAATAGTTCATGCTGAGAATCAATAAATGTTTGCTAAATTGTACTTTGGAAATTTGTTTCAATCTTGAGAACTCGTGTGTAAGAAAAGATAAAAACAAGAACAGTGTTTTTAAATTACAACATTGTATTCTTCATTTGAAATTTTGACCAACCATTGACAATGTATGGACTGGCAAATTTTACTTTCTCATGCAGATTTGATAACGACCGGAACCACGTCTACTCGAGAAAACAAATGTAGCACGCTTAATTAACTATATGTGCCCTCGAAATAGTGCTTATAAAATTCAAAGTACCATTTAAAGTTGAATAAGAACAATCATTCCTCGTTAATAACAAGATTCATTGAGCTTGTGAAGAAAACATAATTTATTTATACTGATCTTGCATAAAATATTGTAGGCACAGCTATGACCAATGAGGATGAACAAGCGTTTAACAACCGAATATATCGTTTTGCGGAAATATTCGGTATATTTGCGAGGTTTGGGGAATCGCGAAAATTAAAGCTCGTCAGATTTAAGTCCAGGTATCATAAATATATGTTTCATTTCATTAAAGGAAACTGGAAACATTAAAACTAAAATTTGACATCAGTGCAAATTTTCCGCTATACAGTATTCATTACAAATGGCGAAATGTTTTTTGACTACGATTTGTTACAATCCCGATTAAAAGCATTGACTGTGCGTACTAGTTATTGACTGGTCACACTATGTGGTAGATTATACACGGTGCACGGGAAATTCAGTATTTATGACGTACCGTGTACCAACGATGTTGATCTTTCTATTTACTTCGTTATTTGAAGACTTTTTAAAACTCAGCTATCATATTGATAAGCAATATCCTAACGATTGAGGTTATCTCAGAAAGATGTACGGAATTAGAGAGGATCTGACAAAGCATCAGATCACCATCTAATTATTGCCAAGCTTAAATTAAAAGTTTTTTCGTCCAAAAGAACACCGACAAGGAAAAAGAAATTCAATGATCAACTATTGAAAGACCCGAACGTTTTTCAAGACTATATCAGATTTCACTCTAAAACCGATTTACTACTCTAAAGAATATATACGAGGACAACTATAATATCAACATAGCATGGGAAATAATTAGGGATTCCATTGTTAAATCATGTAAAAAAGCTATTGTAAAAACCACAGACAATGAATGTCTGAAAACATGTGGCAACAGAGACAAATCTTACTGCATAAACCAGGCGACAGAAGAAAAAGGCATAAAAAACAGTATAGCCAAATAGATCAAGAGGTGAAGAAAAACTGCAAACAAGACAAAGGGAAATATGTAGAACACCTAGCAAAAGAAGCTTAAAATGCATGTGGCAAATGTGACTCTTTGCGACACTACAATGCAGTAAGTGGTAATCAGTCGGCTTAAAATGCACCAATTAAATACAAAGTTAACAACACTTTACCAAAATTTGTGGAACAATTTGAGAGGAGGAAAGTTCATTACCATGAGGTATCTAACGGATCATTACCTGCAGATCCAGCTAAACTAAAAAAGGATTTAACATTAAATATCAGAACCACCAGCATACATGTAACTAAAGTTGTAGTTACAAAAGCCATTAGAAATCTGAAAGAGTAAACAAGGGAACCAAGGTTATACTGGCAATCAAACGAATGCAATCCAGAGAAGACCAGACATGGAAAACAGACATACACAACAAAGAACATAGAGTAACTAAAATCATATATGCAAAGTAATAAAAGCAAATGAAAAACTCGGACTCCACAAAAACCTGGGAGCATGGATCAGGTGCACCGGCGGGGTAAACGTCCTCTGCTTTTCTAGAAACACCCGGCGAGTTGCTAATAAAAAAGTCAAGTCCGGGGTAGACAAACGAGGAAAGGAAAACTATGATCCGTTGAATAAATCAGTTTGCATGGTGCAGATGGATACACCATAACGATCCACGACTTCATGATGACGACCATAAAACTTCTGTAGTGATGACTCCAATCTTGTAGCAACATAATCCTGTTCCAGAAGCCTATTTGTTAGAGTTTAAGCGCGATACAAAAAGTCTGCGCAGTCTCGGCAAGCTCTGGCATGACGTATGAGTTGTGATATGAACACTCCATACGCAGGTGCCGAAGGGATGTTGCCATAGGTGAAAGGAAAGTTGACAATTCTGAATGAAAAGTCACCATCGATTTCTAAGTGTAGATCAAGATATGAGACTGACTTCACAGTTTCTGTAGTATCCTTTATCTCAAGTTCTTTTGGTAGATACGATATATCAAATCCCCGAAATTAGGATTATAATATAAGATAATACGTCATCTATATAGCGGAAACTGAGATTGACGGATCTCGGTAAACGATATTCTTTCTTTCGGATCAGATTTGCTATAAAGTCAGCCTCATAAGAGTACAAGGAATAGGTCAGCAAGTAAAGGAGCACAATTTGTTCCCATTGGAATGCCCGACTGTTTGTTGAAAAACACGTCCACCACACTGGACAAATATGTTGTCGATTAAAAATTCCAGCATTTTGTAAACATGTATATTTGGAAGATGATTTGGAATTATTTCTTACAAAGTATGAAGAATTTCTACCAAGAACTATATATTTGTATCTAGGTGTACCATCTTTTTTGGAAAAACAACGATGTATAATGTTTTTAAGTCGGGATTTTAACTAAGTTTGAGGGATAGAAGAATACAGGGTTGATAAATCATAGGTTTTAATGCTATTATATTCAGATAATAGTTTTGAACTGATTGTCTCCAAAAGATATTTCGAATTTTTCAGGATCCACATTGAATTAATACCACTACGGGAGTAACAAGTGTTGTGGTAGGACTGTAGACCCTCTTTGACAGTTGTGAGTATAGAAGTTAAAAGTTTTGAAAGAGGTTTGGTGGTACATTTTGCAGATCCAGCTATTAAACGTTGTTTGTATGGATTCTTGTGGACTTTAGGAATCCAATACATACACGGTTAATCACAATGATCGTCCTTGGTAGAGAGACAAAAATAGGATAGCACAGATTTATGGTTTTCCACAATGTCTTCTTTGGAGAGAGTGGTAGCAGTATAGGTTTTATCACTGCTATTATTTTCTACGTCTACCTCTAAATAATGAACACTGAATGTAAAACGTTTTACAGACAAAAACAATGTTGTTTAGGGCTTTATCTTCTGGTACGACAACATATTTGTCATGTATAGTCGACAATTTGTTTGCTACATCGGGGTCTTTGAAAACTATTGTAGCCTTGGCACTATTGACCTACTTAAAACTTTTATTCGTTTCAAAATTAAAGACCTTTAAAGGCCTTTAACCATTCTGACTGATTTTTATTTAACGTTTTTGTGATGGAGGATGTTAGCCAAAATTGCATCTATACCTTTGTTGAAAACGGTAGAGGAAGAAATAATCGTTTTTCTTCATCTTGACTTTTCTCACAAACTGGTTTAAAGATTCTGTGGAAACCAATATCCAAAATGATGGCAATAAGTCTGTATAATGATAAGGTGGGGTCAGAAACAGGAGTGTCAAGACTTTTTTTGTAAAGGGAGTGTAGTAGGGTGAGAGGTATAGCCATTTAGACCATTTATGGAGACATCATGCAACTTAGGTGACGTATATTGGCGATGGCCATGACTCCTTTCCCGTCTTGGACTTTTGTCAAATAAATTCATCACATTTATGCTATCTGAAGAATGTAGAAGCAGGAAGCATTGACTACATACTAATCAAAGCTAACACTGTAGCCTATTCCAACTGTTAAAAAAAATCTGGCATGAACTTTCTTACAAAATCCATATAAGCCATATGGATGTTGCACTCAACAAGAAGTGCCTAGTAGTGTACGTAGTTTCTAAGAAGATTTTTTTTAAACAGCAACCAACATCAAGAAGGGCAATAACTCCAACATGTGTCAACATATTTTTACCAAAATTTGACCACAGATAGATCTCATCATGCTGAATACTTTTACCTCAGTCAGAATTAGGTTTTGGAGATTTATCGACTTTAGTCTTTATCATGTTTTGGTGTTATATCTCCCCCATTTAAGCAAGCAATGTTTTCTCCTCCACCCTTATGCCACATAGTAGAGTATTTTGTTACATTTGTTTCTGATAGTATTTAATAGAGAATTTATTGTTTCATTGCCAAGACAAGCCTTTCAATACAATTATTTAATTTCTTCGTCAAAAATATCCCTGCCCTTAATGGTAGATTATTTTTTTCTTGTTTACTTTAGGTTTTTTGTTTACACTGTAAGACCTCCTTTGCCTGATGGAATTCATGTCCATTAATAATTGCCCCATACCCATGACGCCTTAGAAAGCGCTCAAGGCTGCCATACATACTCCCAAGGAAGGAGTTTTCGTACTCCAACAATAAATTTAGAAAGGTAAGTGTCGAGTTCAGATGGAGATATTTCATAAATTCGTCTGGTTTCATACTATCCTACATAATGTAACATAATTTGCGGGAGAAGCCTAATATGACCTAATTGATATATCCATTTTCTTGCTCTACTACATGTATGAAGCTCTACATTTCTTGTGTATATTTGTTTGAAACGAATGAACTTTGATGGGGCCTTCCTAATGATTTCTGCAATCAGTGCATCTTAGTCCTTTGAATCATCAAAAAAATAAATATCAGGATATTGAGCCTTGAAAGTACATGTAGGTAAATGATTAACAGAAGTAGTACAAACAAGTGTAATTAATTAAGTAATTCCATTGACTTACTAGTGTTTTGCTGCATTTATAATTGTACTATCGTTAAATATTTGTACTTTGTGCAAGTCCCTAAAGGTTTGTATTTGTAGACTAGTTTCCCCTTTTGACATTTTGTTCCTACTGTGACTCGACCACCGATGCTAATCCTTTTCTCCATGTTTTGACAAATCTGCACTTTTAGCAAATAAAACGATGTGAACAATGTATGAAACTTTTCAGTATCTATGTCGATAAAAGTAGTCCCCTTTGTTTACAAAATGTATGTTTGGTGTTCTTACCTTAATTTTTTTTCTTATAAGTTTTTGGGATGTTTAGAAAGTTTTGCTTTTATTCAAAATTGTGGTTTGTAATAGATTCCTTCCTTTACTTTGTTTATTATCGAAGCGCTAGAACTACAAGTTTGACACATATGTTGACTTTTACGGGAAATCGCACGTGACCTGTCTCATTCCGTGGGTAAGATATGGCTAAAAAATGGAATATCTTTGTTTCTTTAATGAAAAAGCATATGTTTCTATATTTTTGCTATATGTTATTATTATATTTTTACACGAGTGGAGAATAAAGATAAGATTATCTTTCATGAGTTTGAAAAATAATAGTCACTCCCACAAGTGGAGCGTAGAGGAACGAGAGAAAAGATAAATATTTCTCTAACGAGTGAAATTTAACCCGATTTATGATCTTCTAGGAGAAAATTCCTGTTTCTTCGGTGAAAACACAAGACAAATCTATATGTTGTTTGATTCTCCTAGTGACGTCACTATAACACATTTTTTGACAATCTGTAAACACAAAAAAGAAAATACACAATCAGCAAGTAGAGTGCATCTAATGATGAATTTCAAAAGTGATAAAAAGAATCAAACATCGCTAGAAAATGGAAGACAATGAAATCTCAGGCAACCTCGGGTCAGATTTCAAATTTTCTAACAAGGCTCTGAGATTTTCTAGTTCGGCAATTTCTATAAATTCAATAGGTAACTTCAAGACAGTCAGTGGATATACGTCTAAACAATTTAAAAAATAATTTCAAAACACAATATGTGAATTACATGTTACAGATTGGTAGATATGATCGTTCACTAACTTTAATTGTGCAGATGGGAACAAAAAGTGTCAAGTTATATTGTTATATTGAATGTTCTTTTTCTAACCTATTATCAAATATTTCAATGAAAAGTTCATTAATATAAAGATAACAGGTTACTCCATTGAATTGTATGTAGATTATGGTTATTTTTTTAAGGTTATTTGACTGCTGATTGCTCTGTTATACTAAGCGGATCACAAAAGTATATATTGGACAATGAGCCATATACGTTGACGTGTAAAGGTAGTACACCACCAGTTGGAAATAGTGCGGCATTTTACATCAGAAATACATCACTTGGTGCAGTTCGCCTATTTAATGACGTTTGCTATTCAACCAAGTCATCCAAACCGTGCTCTGAGACTGGAGATTGCATTTGTGTCGATCATAGAACATTTTCCATAATTTATACAGACACAATTTATGGATCACCAATAATATTCAGCTGTGGGATGAAAATCGGTGACAAACCGACCTTAATTGCTAACTTAGCTGTGATAAAAGCGGGTAAGTTTTTTAAGCATTTCAGTGTTTTGATGTTGACGTTTCAATGCAAAGAAATATATGCTATTTTAGAAACAGTCTTTATTCAAGCAAAAATAACTTTTTCAACTTTGTCAACAAGCTTACGTCTTATAACCTCTTAATGTATATTTAAGTACTACAGACATGTAACAATATGAAAAAATCGCCCTTGAAACATTGGTCTCTTGTAATTTCTAAAACTACAAACATATAGCCCAATGAAGTATCTGTCACGTATATAGTTAGCTTTAATCCCTGAATACAAATAGTTCCTTTTTTGCAACACATAGTTGAAATATGCTTAATGTGTTTGTAATGTCAGTTGAAATAAGAAAAATCTTTAAATACATTAAATCTACGCCTCATTATGTTGAAGCAGGCACCTAATTGCAAATAATGCATTCCTGATACAGCAGATGGGATACTTTTCGAGATACATAGGTGCAATTCAGCTTCATTTTAACACGATAGTAAAACAGCGTCATAATGAACAAAAACCATATCTTTATAATAGTAAAACTGGAAATAATAGGAACCAGAATACATGGTTATGTTACTTTTTTGAAAATTTAATAACTTTAGAACACAACATTATTCACAGGACGAAATGTAAAACGTGAATTGGAATCGAATAAGGTCGTAGTGACAAAATTGTAATCCTGCGTCATGTCATTACTTGCAATGGAGAAGGCCACCAGAGATTTCCCACGCTTGAAAACGGGAAATTTATTCATACTATGCTCTAAATGTAATCAAAGTATTTAACAGATTTGGCGGCCGGTATTGTCACGCAGTACAGTGTATATTGGAGCTGCAGAGACACATGCAGACAACATTTTAGCCCTTATTTGCATGATAATGACAATTATGTTTTTTTTAAATCAAAAGAAGGGGATCCAACCTCCTTCAACTCCTAAAATAACTGACACTTCTCTAGTAATTTTTCATTTCTTCATAAGACGACTGATGTCGTCTTCAAGCTGTTAATAACGATTTTACCTGACTGAAATACAAAGAAAATCGTGGCTGGAAGTTCTTGTTTCTTGTTTCATTACATTTATTTCTTTCGGTACAGCATGGTATGTGTTGATGAATGTATATTCGGGCTTGAGGTACTTTGTTTCGTTACATTTGTTGCTTTCGGTAAATCACAAATTATGACATATGTTGAAGAACCATTCACTAAACCCCAAAACTGTTAACCCCGTTTTAACCGACCGGTAATGATATGATAATCAGAGGTATATATTTTTGTAATGCAGCAACCATGTAGTATATTCTTCTTACACTGAAGCCAGGAAAGGCAATTGTTAACAACAGCGTTTCTTTTTTCAAGATTTTTGTATTTCCCGGGTGCTTTTTATACATTCCAGGCTCTCCAGGGCACTTTTCAATAGGAGTCTGACATTGTATGGGATCGTTCGGGAACTTATATAATTTGTCTATTTGCATAATGATTTCAAACAGTAATCATTGTACAAGGCTAAAATTTTCAGGGTATTCAAGTATATTTACCCTTTAAATTTGATTGGTAGATTTCTTCGGTTTTATGTTTATTAGGTGAACACAATTCTGTCTATAGATTAAGTAGTTTAAGATGACATTCAAAGAGCAGAAATTACTTAGTCTAAGTCTCTAGTATAACAAGTCAAACTTAAAATAAACGAAAATACATAACGTATCTGTTTTTTAAGGAGTTTCCCTTACACTGGAAACTTCTGCAAAGAATATGCAAAAAAATAAAACTGATACGAACTCCCCTATCCAAATTGCACTGAAATTAAAAGGAAGGAAAAGTGCCAAAAGAATCTCAAATTTCTGGGAAGCAAAAAGTTAACAAGGGAACCAAGGTTATAGCGGTAATCAAAAGAATATAATCCAGAGACAAAGACCAGACATGGAATAAAGACATACACATAAGAAGAACACAAAGTAACTGAAATCATACATACAAAGTAACAAAAGCAAATGAGCAACTCGGACTCCACTTAAAAGTGGAAATAAATAAGTTAGAAATAAATAAATAGTAATAAAGCAAAACAACATAAAAAACACCCGCCACGCCAACCCCCCCCCCCCAAACAAAAAAACTAAAAATAAAAAAAAACAAACAAACAACTTTATGAAATTTATTACTATCATATGCCATGTTATTTTTAATCTTATATGGAAAGGTGTTAAGGGCTGGCTCTAATTTGCCTGAAAAATACAACAAGCAATTAATCCGTAAATGTTGATACGTGAAGTGGTAATTTTGAGGTGGAGACTTCATTCAATAACAAACAAGAAAACTAAATAAGTTATAGCAACTTACAAAACTAAAGGGTTTCTGAAAATTCTTGCATTAAAAGGACAAAATAATTGCTTGAACTTAACAAAATTCAGAAATTATCTCATTAAAATTAATTTGTTCTTTATACGTTTATCCGGTAAAGAAGATGTGTCCAATCGAAAGAAACATCATTCATTGTTAAATAGTTTATCATATAAGTTGTTATTTTATTTTATATATTTTTTTTTTTTTTGAAAATGGACTACAACATATGGGTGAAAACTTACCATTCTCAACTGTTTTATAGGTTAAATGACGTATAGTTGTGGATATATTGTGCACAAAATATTCATTTTAACTTTGCAGTTTGTATGTATATTACTATCTCTATTTTAATAAGTCTTTGTAAATACAACAGAGTTGGTCATAATTAGTTCCTAATGCTCCTGTACCTTTATAATTCAGGTTTAATTTTCATTAAAAAGAAACCTTAAAAGAAAAGAAATATAATTTAAATCATGTAGTAAGCGTGATTGTGGCAAAGATCGAACAAAAAAAAAACCAAAATAAAAAAAAACCAAAAAACAAGCAAAATAAAAACAAACAAACAGAAGCAAACAGAAATAAAAACAACAACAACAACACAAACCATTAATACATTATGTAAAATACATGAACAATGTGTAAAACGGACACAATCAATTGTTTTACGGGTCGATTCATGTTTCCTGATACAATTTTACAGGATCGGGGACTATACTTTGTAGGTGGTTAAACGCTTATAGTACGAATTCTGGTGAAAAATCATTAGTTGAATCGAACAGAGCGCGTATCGCTACGATCAATATGTCCGCCACAATGGTACGGGTTCATACAATTCTATGCTGTTTTTTTCTTAAAGCGAACATATCGACCCTATCATTGCCAACCTTATAACCGGCACCAATGCACGGTTTTATCTGGGAGTTTGAAAAGTGTGTTGAACCGATTATCTACCTGAAGAGTTGCACAAAATAAGTTCGACAAAGGTTTCGGAAACGACAGGTGATAACAGGTGGACGATACGGCTTATCTATGCTCAAGGGATGATTGCCTTGACCCTAACAGACCAGGATGCCTTCTTAGTGTTTTAAAACACACAAGCTAACTGAAATCGTTTGTTCATATTGTTACTTCTATCCTGTAAATCAATCAACTCCGCTTGAATAGTAACTCAAAATAATGGATTGAGTCTTATATAAAAATCATTATCGCTAGGAATCCATTGTTTGTCAATGGAAACATTTATCCCAGGATGGGTACAATAACCCGACGTTATTAAATTTTTGACAGTATTTCGCCATAGCTTTTATTTTATTATGTTTATTACAAGTCAAACAAAACAACAGTTAATAAGCTGTCAATGATTTACTGATTACCAACGATCATGTCTTGGCTACCACACTATCACTAATGTCACTTTCTTATATGTATTACTCTTCTATGTTGCTTTAAAGCGCAGCAATGTAGCGTATAATATGAAGTTTAGAGTGGAATACACAAGTGAGATGTATATGAGGCTCTACAAGTTTTCATAGCAAGTTCTGCCAAAATGTCTGTGGAAAACTGACTTTTTACGCTGACAACCGCTATCCAATGGGCGTTCGCTTCACTTCTGTGGATTGAATACAAATAAAAAATACTTTGAATCAGTTTGACGACTTATTCACACATTAATATGCAACTTCGATTTTACAAAACAGGTATGCACATCAGACTTTTTTTCAACTCAAGTAAAGAATTAAATCTTTCATCGCCTATGCTCATGATGGGAAAGTTGGTTGACTATTTTTGGTAAAATACTTTGAAAATTTCAGACTATGGGGATGAAGTACGAAATCCTCAATATCTCCTCGTACAGTATAAAAAATCATTTGCGACCATTAGCAGTAGGGCACCCTATGGTTGGAAAATGTTTGCCTCCCTCAAAATGAATACCTGATTCCAGAAAAATATGTATATTCAAATCAATAAACAAATTTTCAGAAAAATTCACTGTGTAGTTTTTTTACTGTTTTAATGATAGTAGAGTAAGGTATTGAAATATTTGTTTGAGATTTAATCAATATGGCTTAAATCATGTCAACATTCCATAAGATTATCAAATATCATATTATGATGACTTATCTTGATGAAAGAGCATTGCCGGGCACAGGTTGAGTCAACTACTGTTGCGAATCGAGCTAATGTCCCACAAATATTTATACTTCTGCACGAAGGGACAAATTTATATGCTTAACGTAGTTCAATGCTGGATATTGTCATACAAGGAAATATAGAAACGGTATATGTTTCAACTCTAAAAGATAAAAGAGTTATAAAACTGGCAAGGTAATTGGTTACTGTCTCATGAAAGTTCATATAATTGTTTTTCAATTTTAATATTATATCTAAAAGGAATCTTGGTTTGCAGTAAAAGGTATTATTTCGAACGTTTTTTCCAACTTAGAATATATTCCTCAATGTATCCATTTGAAAAATTTAATCAATAATTCAAAAGAGCAGAGTTACACTGTATTGGCGCTGGCATTTTTGTTCTAGAAGTTAAATCCTATCTTGGAGTTATTTCCCCTTAACATCAGTATCACATTGACACTTACGTATTAGTAGCCATTTAAACACTCAAGTGACTAAAATCCTTTTAATTTGGATTACCTCCCTAACCCCAATTCTACTACCATAATCCATATAAATATAAAATGCTTCAAAAACTTCATAATCCATTAAAGTCTCCCTGAAAAGGTCATGAAAAATATCTGAATTGAGATAATTGACGAAAATAGAAAAAGATGTCCAAAATTTATCTCTGCTCCATTTCATTTCCTTTTCAAATCAATAAAACCATTGTTGTATGTGGAAGAACAAAGAGTCAGACAACTCCATAATGATGGACATGTGATAGCATTTTTAGTTAATGCGAAGACACTCAAATACATAAAAACGTATGATGTTAATGTCCGTCATTTTTATTCTTATCCAGATTTTTTAGGCTTCACAAAAGCTCTAACGGACAGTGTTAAGTGTTATATTGTTAAAAGCCCAACAAAAACAATCTTAAGTCTACGACAATTCTTGTGACTTCATGAATTTAGTGACGCCGAAGTCAAGTTTCATAATCCAAGATCTTTGAAAAAACTTATAAAACCAATTTTCATTTGCGCAAATATTAGGTTGAAACGTTAAAAGAATGCCACAAATATTATTCGCCCCGTTCAATCAATGGTTATACATTGAATTGTTTTATATTGACCTTTTACTTTGTTGTTGTTGTTGTTTTGTTCTTTTGTTTTTGTTTTTTGTTTTTTTGTTTTTGTTTTTTGTTTGTTTTGTTTTGTTTTTTGTTTTGTTTTGTTTTTTGTTTTGTTGTGTGTGTTTGTTTTTTGTTTTGTTTTTTTTAGAGTACAACACTGAAATAGTTTAACAATGTTTTTTTATACTTTTAAGAATATTAAAACACTTTTTTGTAGCTCCGATATCTGAAGTCTTCATAACACCAAATATGTTAAGACTGACAGTTGGAAGTAGTCAGACATTAACCTGCACAACTGATGCCGGGCGACCAAATGCAAGAGTTCAATGGTACCTATCCGACGGAACAAACCTTACTTCTTCTGCGGCACAACAACCTGATTGTGGCCCTAATTGTAGTGATGAAGTCGAGTCAACAAGTACACTGGTTTATATTGGTGAACTGCATGACCATGACAAATCACTGTATTGTATAGCGAGTAACATAGATGACAGATACGTCACATCACAGAGTGTTACCATCACAATAGTTTGTAAGTATTGTTAAGAATCTTCATATAATTTACTTGTGTTATTAAGTAGCAGTCTTTATAACTTTATAAATACCAGACAGTAGGTGATTCATACATGTAAAAATACAACCGAATTGTCTTTTATTTCTTTTTTTCAGAATCAATTACAAACCACATAACCAGCCGTAGTTTTGTTTTCTTTTGGATGTTGCGCCTTTAAGATAAAAAAAATCGTAGAGATTGTACATGAAATGAGCAAAAATAATCGTTCTTGATTTAATTTGATTTGCTTCAGTCGATTTGTGTGTAATATGAATGTATGGTTTTCTAAATAAGTACCCATTTGAATAAAGAAAGGACTACTGTAACATGAAAATATAGCATCTGAAGACCGAAATTGTTTTGTTTATTTGGTGACTTATTTCTACACCAAGAATCACCTGTACCAACGGTAGTGTCTGAATTTCATATGGACTGTTATTTAATTATTAAACAAATTTCTAAAAACAATATCGGAGTCACGATCACTTATTTTGATTGTTTTGTATATTGGTGCAGCCGATGGCTAAGGATTTTTTAAAGGACCTATAGAGCCTATAGGGTATACGGCTTTATCATATTTTAATGGACAGATCAATCAAAGCAGTTTTTTTTTAAATATCCTACTAATATAAGTGAAACTTATAAAGTTTACTGCTATGTTGCATTAATTACAGGAAGGGTCAAAGATCAATCGGCCCCTGGTCACTTTAATAAGTAATTTAATATTGGGATATATGTAAGTTGTAAAAATCACGTGTATAGTATATCAACCTGTAGAAAAGAACTTTTTCCGACAAAAGTGGAATTTTAAATCACTCGACAAAAATTCCCTACAATTGGTTGCCTTTTATTCCATTTTTAATAATCAAGAGATAATAGACACCCTAGAATATTTCAATATATATTTGAAATATAAATCAATATGGTATATCATAGCGAAAGAGTTCTGCTCTTTTGCAATTTTTTTGAGAGAGTGATTTAATATAATAATTTTATCACAATGCACTTTGACAGAGTATGTTAGTAAATCGTGCATATTATGTTATTAGAGTACGTAAGGAATACGTGTACTAAACAGAAGATTTGCAACAAAACAAAATGGATAAAGCCATACCAACTTGAAGTAATAAACTTATAACAAGTCCGATGAAATGTGGTTACCTTACCACAAATTATTTTCTCATGCAATATTATATAGACATATTGCATGTACGGCCAGGATTGATATAGAATGTTAATGCATGGATGCATATACACATGAATTAGTTTTAAGTTACACTAAGCTATTTAATCGATGCGAGGCTACAAAAGACACATGACCATAGCGCTTAAATTTACAGATACTTTTTCATTGGTAATGTGACTTTCAGTATGTTTTCCGATTATACTTAAGTAAGTTTAAAGGAAGCTACCACCAACAAATTAAAATAGAATATCGAATCGTTGAATTATGACGATACAGCTCAAACACAATTTTCTATATAAGTCTTGAGGATTGTACATCGTCAACAATTAACATGTAACGCTATTAGAAAATACTTAGAAACAAGACCTTTGCTAATGATTTCATTCAGTTTCTTTAGCAAACTCAGTCAAATGAACCCTCCTATTTTATTACGTGATAAAGATTACAGTCGGAAGTCGGAGACCAATTGCATGAAAAGTCTATTTGGGACATGTTTGACAGCCTAAGCTGAAAGCGGTTTTACAAATTCAGAATGATTAAGGCTCGTTTCAGTCTAAAATACGGCCGCATTATTATTGTAAATTTGATTCCATAGTAAATGAGAAAGCATAAGGACGTCTGAACATTTGTTTATTAAAAACGTAAAAGAATAGCTTGAAATTCACCAAAATGTAGATATTCTGCTTATGTTGTACGTTTTTGGCACTTTCGTGTCATATTATCTGGCAGGGAAATAATGCCTACAGCCCCAAATCAACTTTATAGTTTCTTATAATTATCAATAGCTAATAATAATTAAAAATCATTAATAATTACTAAAAAATAATTTATAATAATTAAAAAAATAATTTATAATAATTAAAAAAATATATTGATAATTTCTAAGTTACTATTATTTTATTTCGGCAACTATTAGATATTTATTATAATTGGAAATCATTGTTCATTTCCGCTCCACTAAAATAACCCTTTAACAGTGCAGTCCGAAATATAACGACCAAGTAAGTTATTTTCCCCTTGGTGACATCAACAAAGAAAAGAGAGGGAGAAATAAATTTTCGGAAATACATCCGGATAAATTCTTGAGAATTTATCCGAACACAAGTTTAATAATACTCAGATTTTGTCTCGGCTGATATTCTTCCTTCTTGATGTAATTCAGTATCAAAGTAGTAATTCGCTGAGTCTACTCTACATATGTGTACCTATCCAAACAGAAACCTACCGCGACGAGAACAATAGTCAGTAGTCGCACTCTCGTTTATCGTTATCTTAAAAGTTACCTTTAGACAAAAATGTTATCATTTTCAATTTAGATTATAAATATAATTATTAAACATTAAATCATCAACATAAACTGTATCAAATAATACTATGATAAAGCCTTGATCTTTAATTGAAATGATTTTGAGTGGGGGTATGTTTAATCAAAATTGGATCAAGCTTTGTGTTTGATCACAAAAAAAATCAGGGAAAATACCACAAGTCCGTCAAACGTGCCAAATTCGGAATTTTAGCTGTAATAATCATAGAAAAAAATAAATGAGTCGATACATCGAAGGTTTGCCGATGTACACATGACATACATCTACCTTAATACACCTGTATAACCCCGTCAATAAGCTTGTCAGCAATTAAGGTTACATGTACGCGTATATCGGAAAAGTGGCATGGTTTAGTACAAAAAGTCATTTAATACAATTATTCGTCTATCAGTGATATTTACTCAAATATTATTTGAGTGCACTTATCACTCTATTAACTAAGAGTTTTTATCGCGAAAATCTGAAAATTTGATTAATTCTTGCTTTTGAGGTGTCTGTAATAGTGTTGAACATGGCTTGTATTTAAAACGTTTCCGTTCGCAGATTTTTTCCCTCCGTTAAAATATGCAAAGTAAGTAAACATCTGTTTTATTGTGATTCTGTTGAAATATGTTGGATCATCAGTTAAACATCACTTACTCTGTAAGTTAATAATTAGATTTTGTATCCTCGTCGTTAGATTTTGTTTTTTTTTATGTTCATTCCATGTATTTTGTCTTATGAATTCGGTTTTACGTTTATACTTAATTCCTTTCTCAGCTTTTCGTACTTCGAATTTCGTATGGTTGTGTAAGCGTAATCAAGGGAACCAAGGTTAAAGCAGTAATCAAATGAATGCAATCCAGGGACAAAGACCAGACATGGAAAGCAAACATACACAACAAAGAACACAAACTTACTAAAATAATACATACAAAGTAACAAAAACAAATGAGCAACTCGGACTCCACGAAAGACTTGGAACATGGACCAGGTGCACCGGTAGGCAAAGCGTCCTCTGTTTTTCTAGAAACATCCACCGAGGTGCTCATAAAAAGTCAAGTCCGGGATAGACAAACGAGGAAAGGAAAACTATGACCCATTGAATAAATCAGTTTTCATATTGCAGATGGATGCGCCATAACGATCCACGAGTTCATGATGACGACCATAAAACTTCTGTAGTGATGACTTCAATCTTGTAGCAACACAACCCTTTTCCAGAAGCCTATTTGTTAGAGTTCTGGGTCGATACAAAAAGTATGCGTAAATTTGGCAAGCTCTGGCATAACGTATCAGTGGTGATAAGAACACTTCATACGGAGGTGTTGAAGGGATGTTGCCACAGATGAAAGGAAAGTTAACAATTTTGAATGAAAAGTCATCACGTTTGTCGTAAAGTTTGGTCAATAGCTTTCCTTTACCATCGATTTCTAATTGTATGTCAAGATATGAGGCTGACTTCACGGTGTCTGTAGTATCATTTATCTCAAGTTCTTTGGGGTGGATGCGATGTATTAAATTACGGAAATTAGGAGTGTTTAAAGATAATACATTATCTATATAGTGGAAACTGAGATTACAGGATCTAGGTAAACGATATTCTTTCTTTCGAATCAGATCAGCTATAAAGTCAGCCTCATAAGAGCGAAGGAAAAGGTCAGTCAGTAAAGGAGCACAATTTGTAACCATTGAAATGCCGATCCTTTGTTGGAAAACACGTCCACAACAAAGGACAAAAGTGTTGTCGATTAAAAATTCTAGCATTTTGTAAACACCTTTCGCTGAATATTTGGAAGATGATTTGGAATTATTTCTTACAAAGTATGAGGAATCTCTACCA
Source organism: Perna viridis (assembly GCA_037379345.1). Classification (NCBI taxonomy): domain Eukaryota; kingdom Metazoa; phylum Mollusca; class Bivalvia; order Mytilida; family Mytilidae; genus Perna; species Perna viridis. Next base: position 27,747,477 of record CM074515.1, read on the forward strand.
AGAACTATGTATTTGTATCTAAGTATACCATCTATTTTGGAAAAACAACGATGTATAATGTTTTTAAGTCGGGATTTAAACTGAGTATGGGGAATAGAAGTATACAATATTGAAAAATCGTAGGTTTTAATGCTATTATAATTCAGATAATAGTCTTGAAATGATTGTATCCAAAAGATTTTTCGAATTTTTCAGGATCCATGTTGAATTAATACCACTACGGGAGTAACAAGTATTGTGGTACGACTGTAGACCCTCTTTGACAGTTGTGAGTATAGAAGTTAAAAGTTTTGAAAGAGGTTTGGTGGTACATTTTGCAGATCCAGCTATGAAACGTTGTTTGTATGGATTCTTGTGGAGTTTAGGAATCCTGTACATAGACGGTAAATCACAATCATCGTCCTTGGTAGAGAGACCAAAAGAGGATAGCACAGATTTATGGTTTTCCACAATCTGTTCTTTGGAGAGTGTGGTAGCAGTAAAGGTCTTATCACTGCCATAATTATCTACAGTTGCAATAACTTCTAACCTGTCTTCGATCCTGTCACGATTCGCTGTCTAATCGCAGTTCTAAACTGTCCGAAACTGTTCTGACCCACGACACACCTTATCAGGGTCTGTCAGGGCTCTGGACAAGCTCTGTCATAATCTGTCATGAGTCCTGACACCCTCCCGTCAGGGACTGTTCTAGGTAGAACAGATATGTGGATTAGAAGAGTTCCTAACAGATTCGGACAGGCATTCGGTCGAGAATACTTCTCTGACTGAACTACATATAGTACATGTACGTGATTCCGAAAAAAGGCGTAGCTTCTGAGTCCCGATTCGTACGACGGGAAGGAAGCCTTGCTAAGTTTAAATTTGATTTTTTTTATTTATTTACCCGACTTTTATGTATGGCATGCAGTACCAACAAAAATTATTGACTGAAATCTTTTGGTTGCAGATCTAGACACCGGGATGATACAGAATACATATATATATTGACAATTTCAAACAGTTTATACAGAAATTTTAGACCTATATAGAACTTCAAAGTGTTCACACTCATACACTTTGACAAAATATGACATTTTTTAAGAATTTTGACTTATGTATATATATATATATACCTTTTTGGAGAATTTTGACTGAAATATATAAGTCGTAGTCACCACATGGTAGTTATATTACAAAAAAATAGCATTCTAGTAAATAATTTTAGATCTCATGGAAATCAAAAATGCTGGAACTCATACATTTTGCAAGAATAGAAATTTTTGAAGAATTCTGACTCAAACTAATGTATTGCAGCCACAAAATGATAGTTATATTGAAAACTTTAGCATTTTAGTCATTAATTTTAGACCCTCATGGAAATAAGAAGTGCTGGCACTCATACATTTTGCAAGAATATGACAATTTTGAACGATTTTGACTCAAACTAATGTACCGAAGCCACCACATGATAGTTATATTGAAAAAATGTAGCATTTTGGTCACAGCCACTACATGATAGTTATATTGAAAAAAATAGCATTGCAGTCATTAATTTTAAACCCCCTAGAAATAAAAAAGTGCACGCACTTATACATTTCGCAAGAATATGACATTTTTGAAGAATTTTGACTCAAATCAATATGTTGCAGCCCCTATATAATAGTTATATTGAAATAATTAGCATTTCAGTCATTAATTGTAGAAGTGTAGGCACTCATACATTTTGGAGAATTTTTTGAATTTTTACTTAAATAGAGGAGTCACAGTCCCTAATATGAAACTAACATAGTTATTTCTACATTTTCCACGTGTAAAAGCATGTAGGTAAATATGAAGTTTTCACACTCATATCCGTTGCTTAAAGTGACATTTCGAAGAATTTTAACCGAAATATCATGGTATCAGTCATCCATTTACTGCTAAAATTGTCAATTTTAACATTTTGTAGAATGATTTGTGACATTTATCTCATTGAAAGTAGCTTCCACTCAAAAAGTACTTTGTCAGTCTTTAACTTCTTGAGAATTACCAAACATCTGAAAGTTATCGGTTACCACTTTTACACTTAAAACGGAACCAAAGACCTTTAATTTTATGATTAAATAATTGAATTTAATTAATATTACATGTGTATGACAGAATGTAAAAGAATTATGCATGTAAACAATGACGATTTTTGAACGATGATCGAGTGACTGGATCGTGATCGGCGAAAATTTGAACATGAACGTACAACGATCGTGTGATTGTGGGATGATGACCATGACGAGCTCTTTATACAATTTACATGATATATATAATTGGAAATTCAATGTAAATTTTATAATCAAGATTGTTTTCCTAATCGGAGTAGGTTATTTAGATTAGTCACTCAGATTCATTTATTAATCGTAAACTTTCAGTTCTAAATTACGTCACACAGAATAGAAAGATTTAGTGGCATGAACTGTCCAGGGGTATGACAGTTTAGAACAGCTTTTCGTATTGTCTTTGTCACGACCCAGGACAGCTTCTGTCAGACCCTGTCAGCATCTGTCAGGATTTCTGTTCTAACTGATGTCATAGAACAGAAATCCTGACAGATTCTGACAGATTTTAAGAGAGGTTAGAAGTGATCGCATCTGTACGTCTACCTCTGATAATAAACATTGGATGTAAAATGTTTTTCAGACACAAACAATGTTGTTTTGGGCTTTGTCTACTGGGACGACAACATATTTGTCATGTATAGTAGACAATGTTTTTGCTACATCGGGGTCTTTGACAACCGATGTAGCCTTTGCACTCATTGACCTATTTAAATCTTTTGTTCGTTTCAAAATTAAAGAACTCACGGCCTTTAACAACCCAGACAGAGAATCAATGTCTTCTTGTTCTCGTGTTATCCATTTTCTTGCATAGTCCTCGACGGCATCCATAAGAACTTTAAAGTTATAATTCCAATTTATGGAGCGTGGTTCACGGTACTTGGGACCTTTAGAAAGGATATTACGCAGAGATTCGTTTTCGGTGATTGTTAAATCTCCTGTAACGACGTGACCAGAAGGACCATATTTGAATGGAGAGTTTCTGCGAGAACAGTCAGGTGGTTTAGCCTTGAAGTCCTCAATCTCAAGGTTCTGCAATAGCCTTTTATAACTGAAAAGTTTGGATGCAATGGGTGAAGTATAGGAATTTGAAATAATTGGTATGGATTTGTCTTGGAAATATGGGGGAATTTTGTTGCTAACGTTTTTGTGATGGTGGATGTTAGCCAAATTAATTGCATCTATACCTTTGTTGACCAACGGTAGTGGAAAAAATGATCGTTTTTCTTCATCTTGACTTTTCACACAAACTGGTTTGAAGAGTCGATGGAAACCAATATCCAAAATGATGGCAACAACTCTGTATAATAATGAGGTGGGGTCAGAAACAGGAGGGTCAAGATTTGTTTTCTAAAGGGACTGTAGTAAAGTGAGAGGTATAGAATAAAGTTTGGTTTTAATGTGATGAAATCCAAGAGGTTTTTGTATGAAAGGAGGAGACCATCTATGGAGACATCATGTAACTCAGATGACGTATAGTGACGATGGCCATGACTCCTTTTACGTCTTGGATTTTTGTTAAATAAATTCATCACATTTATGCTATTGTTACAGTCACACTGTCTCTAATTCTATAGTTTACGAAATTTAAAACTGTGCCGAATTTTTTTTTTTTTTTTTTTTTTTTTTTTTTTTTTGTCAATAGAAAAGGCAAATACACTACACATGTGCACACATTGTGCAGGACACAGCACCGAGAAACATCCCGATGGCCACATAAATTTGGACAGTCAGAGAACTACGCGACATTCCTCCAAACCCAAAATTAATACAACCCTTTCTTTACTCTATTTTAAAAATTGTATTGATATCAACCTAATCTAGAGTAGACATGAATCTATTCGTTAAGCTGAAAGCATGCATCTCACACCTCTTTCTCATCGAAATAATTGAATCTGTCTAATAATATGTACATGTGCACATAACATTTTATTGAAAATAAAATGATTTATGTGGCCAAATCCCCCCTTTTTGACACTCACTCTGTTATCTGCTATCACCAGCTGCATTTAATCTATGCATACCAATTCAGATTATCCAATCAAATTAGCGCGATTGATCACATGTTCACTCTTTCAACTGGATCAAGAAAGCTTGTTGTGATTTTTGTTTAGTTGATGATAATTTAATTTCTGTGATTTTATCTGGACTTGTCCGTTCCACTGCACATTAATTGTTAGTTGTGCTTTTCTTCATATGTGTATATTGGAAACGTTCGCAAGTGAACGATAATTGTCCTGTGTACAGTTCCTTAGTTAGATGAGTTACGCTACAGTCTGGAACATCGTATAAATCGTGTTTATATTAGTGAATTTCACTTCTGTAGATTTACGTACATTCTGGAGTCTCTTTCATAGGCAAAATCTATGTATTTTGCAATCTGATTCAGATTTTTTATGCAGTACTCGTAATATATTACATAACTTTGGCCAGTTCTATATTAAACTATGGACTAGAAGTGCGTATGTCTGAACAGTGTAATCATTGACAGCATGTTTGAGTGTGACGCATACATCGTGTATATACAAATATTTTATCAGGCTTATGGCGCTACACGTAACGCTTCTTGGTCACAGTTTTATTCGTAGACTTCGTGACTTCGCAAATTCAAGTGACTATTTAAGTAATTTACGGCCTAATCCGTGTAGATACCAGATTCACTATCGGTGTCAGGGAGGTTTGACAATATCACAACTGATTCACAATCGTCCGGACCTATATGATTTTTATAACTCTCCGCCACGTATAGTTTTCCTGCAGATTGGTGGTAATGATTATGTCAATGAGTCTGAAAAGGTAGGAAAAGATATATTAACATTCGCCAACTTCTTGGTTGAAGCCCAGTATATAAAAACTGTTATTGTCGGTGAAGTACTCTTTAGATCGCCAGTGTCAGCTGGAAATAACTACAATGACAATGTCGTACAGACAAATCTATATATAGAACAGAATAAAAGAACTAGAATATGAAAATATCATATTTTGGCGCCATAGAGGATTTTGGAGTAACCTTGACCATCTAGCTTATGACGGGGTCCATCTCTGCCCCTCTGCATTGAGAAAATATCATCAAAGTGTTCGCAGTGCTGTTCTTCATACATTACACTTGGTAATATTATTTCTTTTATGAATTACGTATCTTTACTGATGACATGAATGACAGAAAGCTAATGCACCATGTACACTGCAGGTACCATAAATGGGTATATGGTACCTGGAATGTACATGGTGCATTGGCTTTCTGTCATCCTAATACGAAGTATCTGTATCAGCTTTATTATTGTATGGGTACATGGTACCATTTCTAATCATATAATTCCAAATACCTGTAACATTTCCACTTGGTACATGGTACCAATTTTTATTACTTTAGTACATGGTACTTAATCTGATCTCATTAATACAATTTATTGTACAGTATCTCTATTGTTTGGGTACACGGTACCAACATTCTTACAATATATCATTGTGCTGGTTATACATGTACTGTTTACATGGCAGTGACACTGGGTCTAGCTGCTTTAAAATTTCGTACAATTTTGTACTTTTCAATACTGAATTTTGTAATGGGTAGCAGCATTATTATTTAGTTAAATTGGTTTCGTATGTGGGGTCAACTCATTTAAAACATGATTGTTTTTCTATAGTTAATCACTAGATAAGTGTGGCACTGGGTCATACATTTTGTATCACTTATCAGATTACTGTATAACAGTGTATTTTACATGCACATTTGTAGATCCATTTATATTGGGTTTAAGCTGCACATTAAACTAAACCTCTACAGGTACTTGTACTAATGTTAATGTACATAATACCATGGGTCTAGTACTGCTATAAATATTTGAATTAGCAGCTTACTTGTACATGTACTTGAGGTTGTTTTTATAACTATCTTTAACAAATGTGTTGCTTGTTTTCATTCTATTACAGATCACATAACTACACGAGAATTGAACTGCTCAATTACAGTGGGAAAATGGGACCAAAACGGAAAATTTCAGAATTTCGCAAAAGAAACTCAAAATATTCCCGTCCATCTACATCTTCTGCATCCATTCCTGATGTTACCCCACCTGAACCCCAACCTCAGCATTCAGTCAATGAAACAATTGTACCAATAGAAATTGACTACACTAAATCAGCAAGAGAACTGTTGAGGCAACAAAGAAATTATAATGCTTCAACTTATGTTAATAACTCTGCAAACTCTGCCGACTTATCTCATGTTCATATCACCGAACATTCTGGACCTATTGAACAGCCCAATTAAGGGATGGGAACATCTGCTGGCTCTACAAACATTGCATATGGGATTCCAATGAATTCTCAGTTAAACAATTGGATTCAAAACATTCTAGGTTCAGAACTATCGATTAGGGTCACTTTTATAGCTCCTGGACAGCATACTGCTGCTGATCTTACAACATGTATGCTAATAGATGCGCATATTTCGCAAAAACTTAAGGACAAGATTTGGAATTTTGACTATGTTGATTTAAAAGTGTTATTAACAAAAACACATGTCAAGATCATGACTCATGGGCAGTAACTCCAACTCCAGTGCAAATTTCTGTCCAGAATAGTCAAAATTCCAATGTCAAGTCTAAATATTCCTTATCCTTTTTTATTGGAATGAAGCTTTCCATATATTTATGGCTGTTTATCTTCAGAAATTCCCTACTGAAGCTCCTCACTTGTTAAAATACATGAGTATTATAACAGAAATTTATTAATTGAAAGGCAACGAAGCCTTTCATTACTATGATGAAACTTTTCGTTCTATCCGGGAAGAGCATAGGCAGCCATGGCAAGTGGTGATTGAGGATACATATATAGGAAATCCATGTACATGAAATCATCTAAGATGCCTCAAAGTAGATTCTCCTCAGTTCCTAAACATGATCACCCCATTCTTGGCAAAGAAAGGCATGGCACCTGTCATGTCTATAATAAATATGAAAACTGCTCCCGAATTAATTGTAGATTCCAACATGTCTGCAAAAACTGTAAAGGTCCCCATACCATGTCGAGGTGCTCAAAGCCAACCGGACAAGAACTAAAAAGTAAACTACGGTCCATGCACACTCCATCCAAGCCCAGTCAAGCCTGAAGTCTTAACAGTTGAACTAGATGGTTATAATCAATCCCTTAGCAAAAAGCTTATTGAAGGTTTTACTTTTGGCTTCAAGCTTAGTATTGTTGGTGGAAACCACCCAACTTCTTGTACAAACCATAAATCGGCCATTCAAAAACCAGAAATAGTGTATGGAACTTAGCCCGTTAATAATATCACAAACGTATTGCAGGTCCCTATTTAAAACCTAAATTATAAATTTATCTGTTACCCTCTTGGATTAGTACCTAAAAAGTGTTCCAGGAAAATTTAGGTTTATTTATGGCTTATCGTATCCCAAAATTAGTTCTGTTAACTCATTGATCTCAGGGGAGAATTCTATTGTGACAGTATTCATGTAGTAGTGAATCTTGTTAAAAAGTTTGCTAGGTGCTCCCTTTTGGCAAAGTGTGATATTGAGGATGCATTTCGTATTATTCTAGTTCATCCCTCTGACTATCATTTATTAGATTTTAAATGGAATGGCTATTTTTATTATGATAAGTGTATACCCATTGGGTGCTAGTAGCAGTTATCAAATATTTCTTGAGTCTTTTTCCTGTGCTTTGCAGTGGATTATGGAGTTTAATTACAGTGCTATTGGCATGTCCCATTTTATTGATGATTTTATCTTTATGGGTCCTCCAAATTCATCTAGATGTTTGAATGATCAGAATAATTTTAAGCATTGTGCTCAAAAATAGGAGTTCCAATTAAAAAGGAAAAAACTGTTCGCCTTATGACAGTACTTACAGTGTATGGCATTGAGGTTAACTCCAGTCAGTTAGAATTGCGTTTACCTGTGGACAAGATAGCGAAGATTCCGGCAGCTTTAGCCACCAGTTATAAGCGGAACAAAACCACTTTGATGGATTTACAAAGCCTTATAGGACTTCTTAATCATGCATACATTGTGGTGAGCCCTGGTATAGCTTTCCTCAGACGTCTCATTGACCTTACTTTGAAAATTCCAAAGGCACATTATGATATCAGGTTAATTGAAAAAGCTAGGGCTTATCTTAAGGCTTGGAAGGTTTTTTTTCTAGACTCCTTTAATGGAAAATCAGTCTTCTTAGCTGATAATTGGTTGTCTTCTGACCATTTTCGCTGATTCACTGATGCCTCGGTAAACTTGGTTTTGCTGGTTTTTTGGTTCTTCTTGGTTTGCTTTATCTTGGCCACAAGAATTTATGCATTACCAAATAACTATCAAAGAGTTATGTCCCATTGTTCTTTGTTTTGAGATTTAGGGTAATTCCTTAGCAAACTCAAAAATTTTATGTTTTTCAGACAATCAAGCAGTGGTTGAAATTATCAATAAATAATCTTGCAAAGTTCTGATGAGATTAGTTAGGAGATTAGTTATTGTCGATATGCATTGGAATGTGTGTTTTAGAGCAAAATATATCCCTGGAAAATCAAACAAAGTAGCTGACCATTTGCCGTTTTTTCAATTTCAGGAAGCTCGACATTTAGCTCCGTGGTTGTCTCCCAATGCAACTTCAATCCCAGATCATTTGTTCCGAATTTAGATTCTCAGGCAAGAACGCTCCTACAGTCAGTTCTTTCCAAGTCAACCAAATTTGTATACAGACATAGTTGGAAATTATTAAATGAATTTTGTAATTTTAAGAAATTGATTTTTTCATTACCTTTACCTTCGGTGCTAATTTGCAACTTCATTGGTCATTTATTTGCCAGGTCCTATAGTCCTAATACTATTACATCACACAGCTCTAAGTTATATCCATAAGATTTTGGACATGGAGGACAAATCCAACTCATTTAATGTCCGAAAAATGCTCAAAGGTTTTGATAATGCCCAATGTTCCAGGTGTGACTGTCGCTTACCAATTACTAAAACCATTTTAACCCAAATGTTGTCTAAGATTGAAGTATGTATCAGTGACTATTACATACTATTACTACTCAAAGCTGTTTTTCTGTTATCATTTTATGTCTTCTTGCGTTTAGGAGAGGTTTTGTTAAGGACAAAGGAGGACTCAACTAGAAAAAATACAAACAGGTGATGTTCAATTTTCTGATTTTGATAAATATATGTCTTCCCCTCTCCAAAAAACAGCCACATTGACACTGTGCCATTTTAAGAACATTAAGTCACATCACCCTGTCTCAATATCTCTGACAGGGAATTTGTCTGACCCAGCTTTCTGTCCTGTCAGAGCTTTGTTTGTATACTTTCAGCATTTTGTTCACTCTGATGGTCCTCTCTTTCAGTTTTCTAACAATAAACCTGTAATCCACCATTTTGTTCTACACAAATGGACAAAATTTTACAATTCATTGGTATAGACAATACTTTCTATAAAGGCCACAGTTTTCGCATCGGTGCAGCTATCCATTTTGCCAACCTAGGTTACTAAGAAGCTTACATTAAGAAGGTTGGTCGTTGGAACTCAAATGCAGTAGAAAGATATATCAGAATTGATACTTTTAAATTGAGGTACGTTTACCTGTTGAATTTACTTATTGGATAAGGCCAGGATTTGCCTGCTAATTTGGACTTCCATTCATTTATTACAATGTACGTTTACCTATACCAAATGTATTTCTGCTATTTACAGTTTTTGTACTATTTGCACGCGTTTGTTTTATTGCTTGTGCTTATTTTTATCAGATCTGAGGCCAGGATTTGCCTGCTCAGTGACCTTTCAATTTTGGATTCACTTATTCACTTTTATGTAAATATAATACATCTTATTGCCTTAAGAGATAGGAAGTCAGCATTTGCCTGCTCCTTATATGTTTTCAACATTATATGTACATTGTACACGTATGGTATTGTTTTTCATCTGACATGGCATTAATGCACATTGATAGGTATGGTTGTATGTACATGTAATTCCCTCCCGTATACAAGTGGGTCCATGTCTTGGGAAAGATTTGATTGCTTAGATGTAGTTATGTTTAGTATGGGTGGCAAAGTTGTCACCAGCCTTAGCTGATGACTCATGTTTCATTTCCGACATAATATTTGTTGTTCCATATACATGTAGATATCTGTTAAATTGTATGTACTGTCTGTCAGCATGTGGCTGCTTCAGTAAATGTACACGTTGTATTTTAGTGTTACTCTTACATGTATGTGTTCTAATGTGTTGAATATATTGTTTTGATTTTATCCCTAAATTCCCTGTCCTTGCTACTCCAGTTATGGCGGTGCCGCCATTGACTGTTCAATGTGGGCTATGGCCGTTTTTTAGGCCATACCTTTTTTGTTGTAAGGAATTTGTATACTTTTTAGGGAGTGTCAACTGTATTATCAATTTTATATTATTTGCCTCATCTCTGACAGTGACACTCCAATTTAATGTACATATGTTACTTATTTTTACTGTTTGATTTTCGTCATTTAATAAATGACATTTATGGGATATTTTGTTTTATTTATGTCCTTACCAAAAAAACTTAGTGAAGTAGCTTGAATAGTTGTTGTCCTCTTTTTCTCTAAAGGAATAACTTGGGAATTGGTGCAATATAAATAACATTTTATTGAAAATAAAATGATTTATGTGGCCAAATCCCCCCTTTTTGACACTCACTCTGTTATATAATGTAGCCCCTATCACCAGCTGCATTTAATTTATGCATACCAATTCAGATCATCCAATCAAATTAGCGCGATTGATCACATGTTCACTCTTTCAACTGGATCAAGAAAGCTTGTTGTGATTTTTGTTTAGTTGATTACCAACCTCCTTCCCTTACTACCTCCAATGTCCGGTTTTTTGTTTTTTTTTTTTTTGGCCATACCTTTTTTGTTGTAAGGTCGTTTTTTAGGCCCTACCTTTTTTTCTGTCCTTACCAAAAAACTTAGTGAAGTAGCAAAGTTATTCTAAAAGAATAACTTGGGAATTGGTGCAATATAAAATACTTTAATACGATTACCCACAATCAAAATTTCTTTAAGTTTCATCTTTTTGCAAGTATATGATGCAACCTAATATTAACCAATTCTAATTCAACAAGGAATGTAAAGCTTCCCGGATTGCAGTCTGACACGACCGTAAAGATAGACCCCTCAACAATATAGACAAGTATTAACACAACATTCAAGTCTGATACAACTCTGAATTATTCGTTTTGTTAATAGTAACTGAACCAGGAAAAGTGGGAATCAAAGAAATAAGCGTGTGATAAATACATATTGAATTTATTTCGTTTTTTAAGCATTTTTTGTTCCAAACAGTTCTTGACTTCGCATATTTGATAAATATGTTGCTTTTATTGCTGTTCATCTAGGTATAAACACATGTCGATCCAATCCGACATAATCTGTTCAATCACACTTATCTGTACTTTCCCTGTAAAACAATAACTGCATTATATAGTAATACTGACTGTATTTATAACAAAACAGTTGCAATATATATATGTCATGAGTGCATACATGTAAAAGTATAGCTACATGTAAATGCTACCAAGATAACAGATACGAATATCCTATTATGGAAAACAAGGAAAATATTAAATAAATGTAACATTAAGGAAATAGAGAAATTTACTACTTGTAAACCTGAAAAGAATACTTTTCAGTTGTTGCAGTGTACATCTGCTATGTAAGAAGAAGAACTAGGGAACTGAAAATAATAATTTTCAATGGTCAATCATGTTATGTATTCCTTACAATTTATATCATAACAGGATTGAGTATAGAAGGCATTTGTTTAGATTTTATCATCATTTTATTCTACACTGAATTACATTATCAATCTACATGGTATATAACAAGAAATCTCTGATACGGAGGTAGGTAATTTTAAACAATAGAACAGTAGAATGTCACTGGGAAATGTTTATCATCACTCCATGGGTGTATAGAGTTTTATCACTAAACTGTTGATTTTCAATTTCCTAATTGTCATATAAAATAAATCATACTTGTTAAATAATGAATAAATTATAGGTACGGGTTGCATGCACTAAGTCTTGTTTCTAACACTATCCACACGTACATTTGTATATGTACCCAGGGGAAGCAAATCTTCACAGCGTATTTTGGGACATTGATAGAAAGAAGTGCCTCTGCTATGTGGATGCACTTTAAGAAAAATTGCTAGTTCAAAATTAAACTTTTAAATAATATATTTAGTTTACTAGTAAAGACACCGACTATTTTTATCCTCCAGGACGGGGTCGTGTGCTTAGATTTTATTGTCAGATTATAATTGTTTTTTTTCTTTTTTTTTTTTTTTTCAAAAGTTTAAAGTCATAGAATTTGGAGCTCTTTTTTTCAAAGAGGCCATACGATCTGGCCCTTCTTCGCTTATAAACATGGTGCCTATAACAAAACTTTGTGACGAATTTTAACTAGCTTTCTAATTGTCATGTGCTCGGAACATAATATTTATGGCGTTTTAGCATAATATAGAACCTATTTCAAAAATGGCAAAATCGGTAACTTGTCATCTTGTGTGTGTATAAGAATCATGCATTAGCTATTATATTCTACTCTAATCTTGAATAATTTTATGATCGATACGATTGCCGTACGATGATTGAAATCAAGAATGAAGCTATAGGACAGTACATGTACGTTAGATACATTACAATCTTTGACCCTTTTTGTTTACTTAATAATGTACGTGTGTTGTGTCTTCACCGGTAAAATTTTAAGTTTAAGGGAACTACTGCCATATGCGACTTCGGAGGAAAATAATTTTTACTTTCTAGGAAACTAGAAATACTTACCATAAAATTTAAATGCATGATCCAATTTAATCCAAGAAATATCGTCAGTACACTACCGTTTACCACCAATTTAACAATTTTTCACAACTTATCCATCCAAAGAAATCATTGTTTTACAAATCTGTCAAGCAAACGGCACGATTTACACTTGTCGTGTCCTGTTCACCATACATGTAGAAAGCACTTTCCGCAAGTCATATATTATCAACACGTGTACGTCGTTCACATTCGATCATTTTGCGTGTTAGAACCAACAACGGCCTATCTCAGCCATTTCCTTCCGGACAGACGAAAATCACAATGAAATGGGAGATAATTTAACTGGAGTAGGGTTCTGCCTGTATCGTCATAGCTTCACGAAACACCTATGTCGAAATCACCTGGTCAAGTTAACATTGTCCAATGCATCCTGAGCTGGAATGACTGTAACATGCTTAAATGCATGGACAGATCACAGCAAACGAGATATGTACTATGCGTCTATGTCATAAGTTCAGATATGCGAGAGTCAAAGGTTAATATGCATCTGAAAAAATAATACAGGACTTATTATTCAATACGTTTAGATTTGGTTCCACACATTGCCTTTATAATGTTTAAATAATGTTTAGCTTTTGCAAATGTTTTGCAAAAAATAACAATTCACATTATTAAAGAGTAATCAAGGGAACCAAGGTTATAGCCGTAATCAAAAGAATGTAATCCAGTGACAAAGACCAGACATGGAAAACAGACATACACAACAAAGAACATAAAGTAACTAAAATCATACATACAAAGTAACAAAAGTAAACGAGTTCATGATGACGACCATAAAACTTCTGTAGTGATGACTTCAATCTTGTAGCAACATAACCCTGTGACAGAAGCCTATTTGTTAGAGTAACAGCGCGATACAAAAAGACTGCGCAGTTTCGGCAAGCTCTGGCATAACGTATGAGTTGTGATATGAACAATCCATACACATGAGCCGAAGGGATGTTGCCACAGAAGAAAGGAAAATTGACAACTCTGAATGAAAAGTCATCACGTTTGTCGGAAAGTTTGGTCAATAGTTTTCCCTTATCATCGATATCTACGTGCAGGTCAAGATATGAGGCTGACTTCGCAGTGTCTGTAGTATCCCTTATCTAAAGTTCTTTTGGGTAGATGCGATGTATCAAATCCCCGAAATTAGGATTGTTTAAATAAAACACTGGACAAATATGTTGTCGATTAAAAATTCCAGCATTTTGTAAATATCTTCCTCTGTATATACTTAAAATTAAGAAAATATTAAAGGAGACATGGCATAAACATATCATGTTTTAAAGTTTATATTTATAAAAAAAAAAAAAAAACAACTGAAGTATGTGTAGATACGAGTGAAACAAACGATTTCTCATCAGGTTAGCGCTAAATAAAGGTAGAATGATTTATTGGTGTTATCATGATCAACTTACTAATATACATAAAAGAAAACCGGAAGTAACACCCAATTACCATGTATGGAAGTGTCACGTCATTGGTTCTCAATCTCCATTTGGGTGCATTGAAAATGTACACACGTGCCCGAAAATATTTATAAATCTTAAAAAATAACTTGTATATATAATGCAGAGTGGTCCGATGATCTGTGTATGATTGCAATAATCGTATTTAGAAAGTAAGAAGACTAAAGTTCTTCTCTTCAGCTTTTCCTTTTCGTTAGGCATACATACCCGCGTGGCAAAAACACAACTAAATTGCACGCTATTTTTAGGACTTGAACAGGAGGATGCAAATATATAGTAACACTCTGTGTATAGTTCTTTCTTTTCCGCTGGGATATATCAATTAACAAGCCCGGTAGACTTAATAATGGCCAAGTGGAAGCGTGGGCGGCTTCTTTTATCATTGCATGGTTCGGCGCCTCGTAACACAGGTGTCGATGCAGGTGAATGACTTCGACAATTGAAATATAATTGTATTTATTTCGTCTTTAAATTAAAAGAAAATAATTTACATGGAGAATTTGACACAATACGCAATTTATAATCGTCGACCCTACGTGGGTTTAAGGGAGCTTTTCTGGCTCGGACAATATTTTTTTATAGGTCAGTTAAAAAATTTAATTTTAGCAAAATAGATTTAGAACAAGAGGAAGCTCCAGCACGTACGCATCCTTAATAGATTCTATATCAATTATTAAAAACCACTAAAACATAAACATCATCGTACCATCCTATAGCTCTACTTGGGTGTACTGGTACACTTTTTAGGAGTAACGTTCCGTAAAAAGAAGCGAAGTCAATATTTTCATTTAAGATCGAGATCGGAACAATTTGAATCTTAAAATGTAAATTTAATTTACTTTATGTAAAAAGTTCAATCGAATATGACAGAACATAAAAAAAAAAATTCTATGTTATCTTCGAAATGAATTAGTGTCGTCTCTCTCGGTTTTGAATCAATTTATCGTCAATTGAACGACGTAAGTGACTACAAGGGGCGTTTTTATGATATATATGTGATGCAGTAAAATTCTATATGATCCAGCAAAAATTAAAAATAAATAAAAATATTTGTAATATTAAATAATACATAATCTGTGACTGGAAACTGGATAGGTTTGAATTCTTTGTAACTTGCTTAATTGTTTTGCAAATAATTTATGTAAACAACTGACACTTTATAGAGATGGGTAAAATGTATTTAGTTGCTTTATGTAATAGTTTCAATTGTTTAAGGATAAATAAATTAAAACCGTGTTAGACATAAAAGATAAAATAAGTTTGAGTAAACGTAATATTGCATAACCAAACGTCTCATATGGGCAGGCGTTATGAATATTCATATTTGGTCATTAAATAAAATTAAGAGATTTCATTGGTAAATAAAGAAAGGTCCGACAGTACGTGATATCGGATTTTTAAGGGAGCTCAACCCAGCCCTGGTATCACTGTGTACGTTTAGGACAATAAAGAGTAAAAACTTGATATCTTTATTTACCAGGTACGTGAACAATTTAAATTTGATAGTTTATTTCTAACTTTTATAATTAGAATTTTTGAAGTAAAGTTTTTAGTTGAAGTTTTATTTAAAGCAACTATGTAAATACATAAATTCTTATTTATCAAAATAAATAAACGAAAAAGTATATTAATCAAATAAATAAAAGTATAAATAGTATTAAGCTTAAATTATAAGAAACATATATTTTGGTCACCGTGTACGTTTAGGACGATATAGAGTAAAAACTTGATATCTTTATTTACCAGGCCAGCCTCAAAGCACGAAGTGTCCGAGGGACCACGGACACAAAACAATACAACATGTATGCCAGACATAGCATGAAAATACCATCACTCCACCATACTCTACCATGAACTAGTTTTCCCCAACAACATAATGTCAATCCACTCGAAAACTATAGTGACTGTCCATAATTACGCGTCAGACGGGGAGGAAGTCGACATCTCGAAGAGCCATGCCATGCCCTCGGCCTTTTCGTCCCGACCACACTTCTTACAACATAACATATATTGGGTGTAATAAATCAATTTAACCCAAAATTGAAGAAAAAAATATTGTGTCATGTCTCCTTTAAGTTTATTTATTTTACTCCGGTTATATAATAGTATTATTGCGTAAGGTTTTCTATATTGGCTTAGTTATATTGGTCCGATGCTAGCCATATTGGACTGAGACATAGCCGAAGTCGAATATTTCAAGCCGAGGATCAATAACTCAGCCAATATAGAAAATCTTACGCAATTATACCTTTATTGACCAACTAGTCCAATACGCCAGGCTAATGTGACGTATTGCACGGGTAAAAGCCGTATTGGACGGCTAGATCCCGTATTGGCGCTCTTATGTATTTTTTATAAACCAACAACCCAAAATACGTTAAAATATTTCAAAAACTGACCATTTGATGTAAATTCAAACCGGACATCTATACGGGGCCAATACGAAAAAAGAGGCCCAATATGGATCAAACCAGAGCCAATACGGCATCAGAACTTCCGGTCGTTTGAAATATCCATTTCGAACTAGATATTCTCACTTTATTATCCTACTGGATTATTTATGCATATGTACATTAACATGTATATAATTTACCAAACAAATAAGAAACTTAGAATAAGGTATGAAAACTTTATTTTCATTTGGCATGTCATTCAAATACAATCACAAGTTCTAAGGAGCTTCAGACCAAATTTGAAAATATACATTATATAACATAAACAAGACAAACTAGAACCAAAAGATGTGCATATAGAAAACCAAAAAAAAATAAAAAATAAAGAATCCAACATAATTATCCTTGTACATGTAATGCAGACCTGTCAACTCCTTGAACATGAACTCTAACAAATTTTAAATTTGGCTTATTTTTCAAAGAATTAAAAATTATAGAATTTAGAAGGGAAATCAGATGTACCGATAAGAGTACGTAGATATCGATTTTGAATTCGAATTAAACATGAACTTGGTTGACCTTACAGTAAATTGGATGAAGATCTACCAAGTTCCATATTATGTGCAACCTAATAACACTTTTTACACCTTTGAAAGCTATCGACCTCCATCGGATTGTACAAGGATTCTTCATGATCAACATTGTGATAATAGGGACGCCTAACGTGCCTATCAAAGCGTTGCCTAGCATTAGGGTCACGCGACTGAGACCAATGATGAACCCTATCAGTTTTTAATGAAAATCGTTGCCTTCAATTATGTCCTTGAATGGCACTCTTAACAACTGGATTTTCCCTTATTAATTTCAATCTAAGTGAATATTCTATTAAACTATCAGTATAAATTCCCAAAATGTCACGTTCACGAGCATCAATTCCCCCCGGCCGATCTCCATATGCTTCCCTAGCCATAATTAATAACCTTTCAGAAAATGATTGGACATTCTCATCATGTTTTTGCCTAATTTTTCTAAGCACTGTTTCCGCGAAATGAGCATCAGAATAGTTCTAAAACGAACATTCATATCTTTTTCAACCCTTCCCAATTTTCCTCTGGAAAATGTGTAAGCCTACGTTGAACTGTGTCACTAACATTACCCTTAGAAGTCAAGAAAACTAATTGTTTAATTTCAATATCAAGTTCCTTACAGACAAAAGTATGTTTTTCTAGAGCCTTAACCCGACCTTTTGAATTGTTGCGATGTTAAAAGCGAGAGTCTAAGCGAGGATTTCAGAAATACACAATTTTGTTCATATATATTCTATCCTATTATGTAAAACAGTATTAGATCATAACATAGTATACATGTAAGTGTCCAGTTGATCCGCATTGCGGCATGATTTTTTTATTGACCCATTCCATTGCTAATTCACATATATTTCTTGACATTAATTTGGCCTACGGTATAAATACATTTCCTTTGACTTGTTTACTACTTGTTTTTTCGCTGAGGTATTTTTTGTATACATGTACAATTGACTAGGTATTTCTGTTGTTTTATAGATAATTGATTTTTAATATATTCTATTGATTTCCTTTTTGGTTGTTTTATACCCTTAAGTTCATATAATTTAATTATTAATTAACATGAACAATAATAACTCTAAAGTCATATAGTGTCTTAACACTTTCCTCCCTTTCTCAAAACTCGCAATTTTAATAAAAAAAAATGCCTAACCACTGTTCTATCACAATGCCACAAGATGTCATACCTCCAGGGTTAAGTTGGGATTAATCTTAGAGGTTTCGACCAGAACCATTTACGAATAAGGGATCAAAAAGTGACCACTTTGTTTCTGTGTCAAATATCAAAACTCAAAACTCTTTCGATTTTGAATGGCGTGTTTTCTCTTGCCGAACTGTTCACGGTTTAATCTCTGCAGTTGTATCAAGATGTGCCATGAGAAGCACTTTACACGTATTTATATGTAGATCAAACCTTATATTTATACGCTCAATTGTTTTCTACCTGCCTGTTTATCTGTCTGTGACAATTTGTGGTTCCTTGATACAGCTTCCAAGTTTTGACCAATTTCTTTCAAACTTTATTAACATATAGCAGCAATGAAATCATGAATGGGAATGATTTTTCGCATAAATTGGACATGGGGGACCACTTTTTAGCTCACTTTGCCAAAGGCCTTGTGGGCTATTGCAATTTCTTGGCGTTCGTCGTCGTCGTTGTCGTCATTAACAATTTTTCAAGACTCTTATTCTCTGAAACCACTGTACCATTTATAACCAAACTTGGTATGAACAATCTTTGGGGTATTATGCATAGAACTGCAGTGCGATATTTGATCCATCAAAAAACATTGCCGCCGTTAAAGATACTAGAACATGGGGTTAGTCAGATGATTTTCGCAAATATCTCAAAAACCATTAGGTTTAGTCAAATTCTAACATAGATAAAAGTGTTCAGCAAGATGAGATCTCTTTGTTGTCAAATATTTCGTGTAAATATGTTGCCACATGTTGAAGTTATTGCCCTTTTCGACATTTTTGTCGCAATTTTTAATGTTATTTATTTCAAAAATCTTCTCCACCGAAAACATTAGACCAATTAGAAACACACTTGGCGTGAATATTTCCTAGGGTGTTCGGCATAGAAGTGATCTGAAGATTTGTGTTCATAGAAACACATGGTAACCGTTACTATAAATATAATATAGGGGCCAGACAGAAGTTTTCTCATGTCTCACCATAACCGTTAGATTTGGCAAATTATTTCAATTGCCTAAATGATCCATTTGGTAGGTCCAACAAAAGTTTACAATAGATCAAATATGTTGGACAACTCCTTATTAAAGTTATTACCCTTGAAAGACAAAAATAACATTTTTTTTTACAGTTTTTTGCAAATATCTTGAAATCTATAGCAGATAGAAAGAAAGTTTCATTAATTGGAATAATAATCCTTATTGTATATCCTACCTAAGTTTTCTTGCATCCATCTTCAAAACCATTATTTTTAGTCAAATTCTGATATGTAGTTAACAATGTGCAGTATGATTACATTTCTCAGTTGTCCAATTTTTGCGTTGATTTGTTAAGCCATGTTGCAGTTTTTCCATGTTTTTTTCGCTATTTTTAATGATATTACTATAGAAAATTGTCTCTTTAGAGACTACTGAACACAACATAATAAAATTGATACCATTGTTTCCTATGTATGAGCATAAGGAATTTGTATCCAAGAAAAATATAGCTGCTTTTTCAAAAATAGAACGTTACTTATAGAGCAAGGTGGGCAATTCAGCCTCTTTAAGGCTTCTATGTTAGGTAAAGGCATCAACATTTATGTATTTTAAAGAGTGCAAATGTATGCATATGGGTAATTGTTGAAGTTCTTGAGCTGCAAACACAAAAATTGTTAGTTATGGGGACTTTATACTTTAATGGAATAACAAAAAATACCTCTAATATATAGAATACTAAATTCATTACCACTTTATTTTTGCGTTTTCAATTTCATATTTGAATTTGATTTGAAACATATTACATAATTAAAGGAAATTGCATCATTACATTGAAATCTTATTTAAATTTCAGCACCACCAGTATTTCTAAGTGAAGACGAACAAGTAAAGTTAGGTCAAACTAAGAATGATGTCCAAATACACATCAATGTTTATAGTGTTCCTAAGTACACATCACTGAGCTGGTTGAAAAATAGCCTTGTACTCTCACCTTCTACTAAATACGCTATGACAGATACCCCCGCTGTTTTTAATGGCACATTTCATGGAACAGAGGTACAGGTAGATGGTTACAGATTGACACTTACAATACACAGCCTAGAGGAACAAGACTTTGTTAACTACACCTTGCGATTATCAAATGGGGTCGGACAGACAGTAGAACATTTGGTTGTTCTTATATCTGCAGGTGAGTGTCTTATGAAAACTTAATATTTGCTCCAGTTAAAAAACAAGTAAAAATATAATTATATAATTATAAGTTAATATTTAGTCTAATTCACCGTCATTAATACCTATATCAATGACTGGATTGCAATAAATTTCCGGTGTTACAAATTCAGATGACGAAAAGCAGATCTATACACTGAGAATTAATATTAAGGTAGATTAAATAATAATTTGGTCTTCTTTCTTGGGGGAGAAAAGGCAAAACAAATCATGTAACCAATAATGTATTACAGAAGTTATATAAATCAAATAATTTCTTAAATATCTTAACTCTGCTAAAAATTCAAGTCTGACCGTCAAAAAAGGATTTCAAGCCGATTTAATCAGAAACTTGTAGGAATTATTATTTTTATTTGTCACAAAAAAATCATAACAATGTCAAATCATAGTTTCATAAATTTATGTAACTATATAATTGATATTTTCTCTTGTATCCTTTATTTTGGTGTATCGGTGAATTTCCGTCATAATATGAAGGAATGAATTTTTCTTATTTTATAAAAGGTCCACCTGAGACTCCTTCAAACTTCTCAAAAATGGATACCACAGAATCTACGATAACATTACAATGGTTGCCCGGTTTTGACGGTGGACATGAACAAATGTTTGTTATACAGTATCGGGTCAAAGATAATCATCAGTGGCAGGACACAATTGTTCCCATGACGGATTATGCCTCTAATTGCCAATGCTCTTCGTCAAAATTATTTGTCTTTACTCTGACAGGACTAAACTCGGAGACATTTTATGAAATCAGAATTTATGCAGAGAACAAATTCAACAGAAGTCATCCGTCAAACATTGAAAATGTCACAACAAATCGAATGCGTAGGTATTTCCGTTATCGAAAAAGGTTTTGTACCTGTAGATTTAGATAGATGATTTATAGCCAGAGAAGTATAGCCAATGGCTAGAGCATAATTTTACAGTTAAATCGTATGTCTCATGTATATTAAAAGAGGAAAACAGTACACTTGTATGAAGTTTATAAATAAAAAATTCAATCCTTAAACATCATAGTCTATACGACTTGTTAAACAAATACTTTTCTATGAGAAGAAACATATTTCAGGTCAACATTTGTCTAAAAAGGACAATGGTACGTTGGTTGGTGTTGCCGCTGGTCTGTCAACAGTAACAGTCATCTCACTCATCATCAATGGTATATTCACATATAAAATGTTAACAGGTACGTGATTTGCCATAGTTGGTTTACAAGCAAAAATGTAGGGAAAATATCACAAGTAGGAGTTGCGTACCTTAAATACGTATTTAAAAAGCACCATTCACATTTGGAAATTACTGGTAAAATAACATCAAACGGTTGTGACTTATATCTGATATTTAATATGTTTTGAATCTTTTCTTTAAATACGCGTCTTTTCTTAATGTAAAGTTTGAGCTTTTATTTTGTTTGTGTATTTAAATTTTGTTTCAATTTTTTTATTCATTATTATTACAGATAATAGATCACCAATGAAGTAAGTCAATTATGACATTTTTAACATTTTTATATTAAACCGATGATTTAGACTTAATACACTACCAAAAACAAATGTTATACAGACCTTACACTAAATAATCAGTGTTTGTCATTTTAAGCATATATTGCCTAAGTTTGTGTTTTTTTTAGCATCGACACTTTGAATGTTTCAATATGTTGTGTTAGTATGTTGTCTTCCATTGCTCTCTGCAATCGGAGTTATTAAACATGATATAAACATAATATATTATAGAAGTTCGTCAAATGCTGATTCTAAAGATGACAGGAGTTTTCCTGAAGTGTGTTACAATATTTCAGACGATGCAGGTGATAAAGGTATGGAGACAATAACCATACCAAAAAAAAGAAATAGAAATGTTCCATGTTTCATGTGTAATTTGTGTAAAAAAAAAATGGGATTATTTAACTTTGGTTTCTACTTTCCAGTAACTGATTGATGTATAAGCAATTATAAACATTCTTATCAGCATGAATTAACATTTTTGATTCTATGGTATCATTTCAACTATCAAACATCGTTATATAATATAACCCATTTCGGATTAAATGAAATAGGAATCGTGATTAAATGTGTTTACGTAGTGCTCACAGGTGCACGTTAAAAAACACCTAAAGTGTTACAGTAACATTGTAACTATGATTCCTTTAGTTAAATGATTCGTTACTCTCAGGTCTTCTACTCCTTCGGTTTTACTATTTCAGATGAGGACTCTGATAGGTAAGTTTATATATTGGTATTAGTTTAAAAGGTCACTCTGTATAATTATCTGCTATTCTATTTGAAATTGCAGGCATCAAAGATACTGCAGCGGTTCTGTGCCAAATATATAAAGTCTGTCAAGAATACGTTCAATTAACTCATTTTGGCTATTTTCATACTACAAATTAATTGGTAAATGAAAATAAAACTTACATTTTCAAAATCTTCGATGAAATACATTGAGTTTTATTAGAGTATAAAAACGATAAATAACACAATGTCAAAAAGTACTTGAGCTTTATTCTTTTTTTCAAATTTACTTCATATCAAATTTTAGAGAAGTCCGACGTTATGAGACATTAGGAATGAAAGACAAACCAAATGAATACGACATATGTGAACCACACCAGAGAGGTATGTACCTAGCCACAATATATTCTCGATGAAAAAGAAAAAAGAAAAAATAGGTTTGTAAGTGTAAACAAAGAAATACAACATTTTTTGAGTTTTGATTCGGTATAAATACAAGGTCTATGAACCGCAACTGAGAGGTATGTACAAAGAATAGAGCCACAAATTGTCGTCCGATGAAACCGATTATCAATTGGTCGTAACGCAAAAATGAAAAAAACGGTTCGACATCATTAACAAAGTATAACGATATATTAATTAGAGTTAAGATTGTTTTATATGTCTTTTAATTATTTTCCTCTTGTAGATAACAGTTCTGATGTGTAAGTAAAAATTTCATATTTGGGATACTAAACCGATATAAAACAATTATATCTCTTTAGTTCTTCTCCTGTCGCGTGACACGATTTTATTTTTAATTAACTCATCTTGTGGATCGTAACAGTGTAGTCATCTGTACTATGAGTCCGATTTGTTCAACGTGTCATAGTTTTCCTTTCCTCTTTTTCGTCTACTCCGGACTAGACTTTTCATGAGTAGCTCAGTAGGTATTTCTAGAAAAGCAGGGGACTTTTATCCTACCTACCGATGCACCTGTTCCATGCTCTCAGTGAAGTCCGAGTTTTTCATTTTCTTTTGATTGTATGTACGTTTTAGTTCGGTTTTGTTAGGTTCGTTGTTGTGTATGTCTGTTTTCCATGTCTGGTCTTTGTCACTGGATTACATTCTTTTGATTTCCACTACAGTCTTGGTTCCCCGATTACTCCTTGTTATTTACAGTACGACACCGCAATGGCTATAGTTTTAAATATAAATTTTAAATATAAATATAAAAGGCGTACATGTATAATACGACGACAAAAATCTTTTTTTTTTTTTTTTTTTTTTTTTTATATAAAGATTCCATTCCAAGACCGATCAAAATTATGACACATTGGGAACAAAAGACAAACCTAATGTGTATGAAGATTTGGATGAAAATTCAAAACGTAAGTCTTAGTACTTTTATTTTCTCTTTTACGTATATCATTATATTAAAAATGGAAATCAATTACATAAATGAGTATTGAAATCACTTTCACAAGGCAAAGGTCTAATTATATGCCAATTTATACGACAGTTTTTGGCTGTCTAAGTTAAGTTGTCTTTATATATAGTTTTGCAATCGAAGTTTATACTATGCAAACCTAAGTTTTCTTTCAACGATTTAGACACTTCACTATCTAATTGATGCTGTTATATCTCAGTAGAACGAAGTCATATTACAGATATAACCAAGAACGTAATATATTAATGATACTTTTTTTCAGATTCCACTACAAAACTGTATTCCAATACACTGATTTGATCAGCACTATGTCGACCTTTCAGTAGAACTCTCAATAGACAGTGTTGAGCAAATTGTTATTGGATAATTGGATAGCTTATTTCCTATAGACGAAGAAATCATTTTATCTAAAAAGATACATACACTGATACAAAAAAATACAATTTGAAATCGAATTGTATTATGAGAATTCGTTGAGCTGTTATAATACAATAATACAATAAATGCAAAAACAACGAGTAACCCGGAGAAAAAGGGGGACAAAATACAACAAATGTAAATCAAGACTAATTAAACATGTGTTTCCCAGGACTGGAAAAAAAAACATCTGCCATCGTCTTTTGTAGAAAGTAAGATAGGATGTTATTCATGGCATTTTTATAAAATGGAAAAACACTATGAGGTTTAAAATGAGTGACGCCCCCTTGATTGAGAAAAGCAAGATATTCTTTAATGAAGTAAACAACATGTCTATTTTACAATTATTCTCAACAAGCTAATTCCTTTGTAGATCAGATTTGTGAAAATTGTTTTGAAAATTATACCGTAATTAGGAATCCAAGTATACCATTAAATTCAATACTTTGATTATGCAATCATCTTTATTTGCATAATTGATTTAATTTTTCCTACCAATATAGAAAAAATGGGATCTGAAATTTTAAATTACAGGTATTTAAATTAGTCTCTTTCATGGCCTCAGGATTGTCATACAAAGTTGTAAAAACTTGATTTCTTACACTTTTATTTTTTTTACAATGGTAGGAACTTCTATAGACAGACAAATTACTTTTATATTTGTATTGCTTTGCATCATCGTATGCTATTTTCAAATTTTTACTTTTTGACGTCAACGCATAGATTTTATTTCATATGGACAAACCTTTGTGAACTTGTGAGCTCGTTTTTTTAAAACGAGAAAGTTCAAAGAAAATTCAAAACCTGAAAAAGATACCTACACGAATAAAAGCAACAAAAAACAAACATGAATGTTTCTAACTTTGCAAGTTTCTTATCAGTGATAATTCAAATAATTATACAGTTATTCACAGTCTGTCTATTACTTGTTTAATTGTCAACCGTATTCTGTGTTATGTTTTGCTTTTGACCTTGTATTGTCTTATATTTTACTAATGCTTAAATACTCACAGGAATGCATTTTTATGTTGTACTCAAATTTCAAGTGCTTTATCTAAGTAAATTGTTTAACAAAATCGTATGCTATTATGTTTGGTAATGCTAAAAGACATAAAAGGTAATAAAAAAAAACACATTGATAAGGCAATGCCCTGAAGTAAAAGTCAAACAGGAAGGTCCAAATAACACATGGTAATATCAGAGACTGAAACTTTGTCAACAGTCTTTTATGTTCGTTTCTTGTGGATAAATGAGCTGACGTCATTCTCGTAATTTAGGATTGTAAATCAGTAACAGTACATATATATATATATATATATATGTACTGTTACTGATTTACATTTATATAAATATACAAGGAAACATACAAATACATCTGTCTGTTCTGTAGAAGATAATCGAATGTGTGCCAAGTGATGGTAAGTTTGAAACAAAACAAGGAAACAGAGGTTTTCAGTCATCATACAAAACAAAGAACTAGAAAATATATTTACATAATACTGAATATTTATTCGTTCAAACACAATTCCAACAATTGGTGAAGACCAAAACGTGCAAAATGCAATTTACAATATATGGTATACATACAAATCATTATACAGTAGCTGTGCATAAACATGTGCTGATTTTAACCTACAAGGCAGAACCATGTACCATTGCAAAATGTGAAATTGATAAGGGAGAAAAAGGAAACAAAAATAAAAAATAGCATACACCAGACATAACAGACCCTCTTGTTTAAGATAATTTCTGAAAATAATTTTGATTTCAAATTTAACACTTTTTTGTTCTCAGTATTCCCCACCAAGATTAATACAATTTATAAAAAAAAGATATAAAAATAAACAAAGAAACAATGAAACAAATTAAACGGATGCAAAATTAGTTTTAAATATTACGGACGGTTGAATAGCCCCTGGTATTTAAAAAATGGCCATCGGTTTACTTGTAGAAGACCATGTACAATGATGTTGCAAACGAGTTTTCATTGAACACTAATTGCTTTTTATTGTCGTGTTTTACCTCTTAATATATGTCCATTGCTTATTTTCAAGCAAATCAAATCACAGTAATATATCACTGTTACACTTGTTAAACACTGACAAGTATTAAAACATGACACAAGGGTTACAGTTTAACTTTAAATACAACAATAGTTTTTAATATAATGAACGCGATATATTTAATGGGAAAGTAGTATTAATGTAGTAAACATAAAAATGTTTCGTCTTTTTTTACTCGATATTTTTTTTGTTAAAGTAGAAGAAGCATTTTAAGGTGGTCAGATATGCATTCTATTTTGGTGAACCATGGTTATTGATATGGCATGATTATATTTTTTTTTTATTTTCTGGGTCAGGAAAATATAGGATATTTACAACATTATAGTGGTACTTCACTGAACTTTTCCCTTTTTTTCTTTTTTATGTTTGATTTTTTTCTAATTGGTTTTGTAGTTTGATTTTAATTTTGTTTATCAAAACTGTTTGCTGTTTTGTCCCTTGTTTGTTTTTATCATTATTATATTAAAGCTTGTTTTTTTGAGGATAGGTAAAAATCTTTTTGTCATTGTTTTTGTCTTAAACTAAAAATTTCCTTTTTAAAACTTATATGAAAATTGCAACCTAAAACGAAACACTATGCACGTTTATTGGTGTTATAAATATCGTTTTTTTTTAATTAATAATGCCCAAATTTTGATTTTCACAGTTACTCCTTGCATGGGCGTTTAGTTTCATACTGGGCCAATTTTTCTATGGGTATGGGTAATATTTTTTTTATCTTTTAGGACAATTCGTACATGAAAATAAAGTTTTCCATGGTTTTATGATGTAGAAATTGAAATGATCTATAGAATTATACCATCAATGAGACGTTTTTGTCGTGCAATTACTTATAGACCTTTCTATGGAAAATCGCATTTTAGCAATGTTTGATAAAATCTGACTTCGAAGTCAACGACAATGAGGTATACAAAAATGGCAGGAAAATGCTTCTTGGTCTGGTTGATTGGTCAATAACCAATGGAGGATTAAATTTAAAAGGTTGAATTGTAGCTCAACTCTACTCGATATACTGCTCCATCGGATCAAATTGATACAGGGAAGATAACGTAAACTTATAAAAGGGTCTCGAACTCGTACTGCTGTGACATCTATGTAGCGAATAGAGTCGTCACATTCTAAGACGTCGTATAATATTGATGTGTTGTGCCATACATCATTAATTTGATCCTCTATCCTAGATAATAACACCGAGATGAACTGTTCCGTACCACCATACATCGTGTACTAAGTTACAGCCCTAGATTAATCCTATGACCGTTTAAAGAAGAGCAAGTTTAGGTCACATCCTGTTATCACAATAGGGTTTCAACTTGTTAGTTTTATTTGTATATTTTGTGAATTTATTTATTTGTTTTCTTTGTTTTACTTTTTTTCTACTTCACATTTTGTTGATTGTAAATGCTTCAAACGCTTTATGTGCTATACTCTAATCTTTGCTAATCCATTTATACGCGATTACTGATCTTTATCATGGTATCTAGAACTTGCAGAAAGTATGCGGACTTATTGTACCGTGCTAGACTACTTTTTATTATGCTTCTGGAACATGGTTATATTGATACAAGACAAAAATCATTGCAAACGTTAAATGGTAGTTATCGTGACCATGGATCGTTATATTGTATCCATCGTCAGAAAGAGAACCACAATAATAACCACGGCATACTGTTCCTCTTCTGTCGTCCCGAGACCTGACATTTTACGAGTGTCTCGGTGGATGTTTCTTAAAACACAGAGAACGTTTACCTTACTTACTCAATGCTGTCATTTATTTGAGTGGATTGTGTGTTTCTTATTCATTTACTTTTGTTTATATGTGCGTATTATTTTTGCTATTTCATGTTCTTAATTGAGTGTGTATTTTTTCACAATCTAGAAGTGATCTTTAGTTTTCGTTATTCCTTTCTTTACCGGCTGAAACATGGTTTCCATAACTGTTCCTTAATCATATTTCATTGGTTTTCATTTGCTTTCCTCTTCACGATTTAAAGTTTAAAGGTTCCCGATACTGACGTGCAATCCTGGGTGTTTTTCAGGAACATAAAAAAAAAAAAAACTTTCAATAGAAAGTTTGGCCTGCCTTAATTCCAATACCTCATTTTCCATTTACATCAACGTTTTATACGTACAAATCATTAATCCTGGGAGTATTGGCACGGACCAAGTATAAAATAAAACATCACAAACTGCAAAATAGAATAGATAAAAATCAAACAAGATCTGACAATTTGTCTTTTTTCTATATACAACAAAGTCACAAAAAACAAATGAGAATGGAAACAAAGTAACTTGCTAAGTTTCTAGAACAATTTTCATATGATAATAAAAACTGTAACGTCATTTTAGTGGGAGATTTCAACTATCCAGACACAACCAGGAACAACCCATCAATCAGGAGCAGGCTACTAGATGCAGATGTTCGACAACTGCTGATAGACATATCATCTCGATTTGGTCTCGAACAGATCCACGAGGAACCAAGCAGGTAAAACAATCTAGTCTCAATCATAACACCATTACTAATGAAATGTTTTGCACATAAACCGAATTAATCGGACCATGCAACCTTCGTAACTGCTACTGATATCAAATAAGATAACTCGTTAAGTCTGCATCAGGTCAAATGTTAACTGGGAGGAAAATAAATAAAGACCTTCAAAATCTGATCTTACTTATTACGAGAGAAATACAGAATGATACCAACTTAATAACAATAGTACGTGGTGATAACCCCGGTGAATCCCTCCTCCCCACTCATCATTCAATATATAATTTTTAGGTACCCTAAACTTTTTAGTCACTTTTTATACCGTTTTGAGACAAATATCCTACTTACATTTTAGTTATTCTTACTTCTTTTTTCTACAAAACCAAGTAAATTGACATATTTACGTATAATCAGCTAATTATCTCAGTTTTGCCATCGTACCAAAGCAAACACTAAGGGTTCATTGAGTAGTCAAAATTCATAAGATAGGCAATTTTCGATTTTCGATTTTTTTTTATAAAAAATCCGATAAATTCGACTACAAAAGTTATTGCTCAACCAAAATGTCTCAAGGTTTGTATCATTCAATAGACAATTCATGTAGCTACATGACTAAACCCCAAGAAACCAATTTTCATAGAAAAAAATTGAAAACAAATCAAAATACAACCCCTACCGACAGAAACTATTTCAGTATCAAGCATAAATCTCATTCACAGAATACCAACAGTATAAACAATATATCTCAGGCTTTCATAATTAAGACGATGTATTCAATACATTAGATCAATGCAGGTGCTATGATTAGTCCAAGTGGAAAATACACCTGTTGAATCCCGAGTACTTCAAGGTACTTTATTAGGACCAATTCTCTTTCTATGCTATATTAATGATCAACCCGACGCAGTTAAATTATCATTCCGACAGACGGAATTTACAACGCTGTCCAAAGGATTGCTAAAACAGCTTAAATTGAGTTTGTCCATTCAATCGTGGAGTATGGCTCAATAATTTGGGAACTATACACCAAAAAAGAAGTAAAAAAATCGAGGTAATTTAGAGGAGAGGGGCAAGATGAATCATGAAAGGCTACTAATCCAGTGAGAAAGGAAGCCATACTAAAGATCTGAAATTAATAACACTGTGAACTGGACGACTGTAACTAGGCTATTACTCTTCTTCAAAGTGTTTGAGAGGCAAATACCACCGCTCCCCTGATGATCGGATCATATGCCAAAGATCGAAAAGCGATTTCATACAAAAGCTGCTTCACCAAAAACATCATTGACAATCATTTGCGGTATAACAACAGATCATTAGATATACAACCTACAATGCTGAACAGTTCAAAAACTCTTTAATTGTACGCACAGCAGTCGACTGGAACCATGTAGACGGTTTTATAATAAGCGTACATAAATCTAAGGAATTAGATAGTTGCTCCTCAGTAAGTGCAACTAGATCGGCGCAGACAACTCTCATTACATTTTAGCCAAAAGAGAATTTGTGACGTACCCATACAGACACAGAGATGTGACAAGAATCAATTTGTTTGATGCTTTTGTGAGTGTAAAGGTTTCATTGTATATATCATTTTACACAAATCTTATACATTTGTAGTCTCCTTTGTCATGGCACTAAATTTGGAAAATAAATATCAAACTTGAGTGGCGTTCATAATAACTTAATTGCATTTAGACATTGGCTTATTTTACTTTATATCTGATAAAATCTCTCGCAAAACATGGCAGAGTTTCGGTTAAGATAAAAAAACAAATGCAAATACAAATATACCACATTTTGCTTTAAAGGGTCATATGGGCACTTTTCTGTCTTTTTGACATGAATTAAATTATATTTCGGAAAAGTCATTATTTCAAAGTGTTTTTACTGTTTCTGGTAAGCTTTCTGACAAGAGAAAAAATGAAAGAATGCTCATTGAATGTGTCAAAGAGGTACATAGGATTGTTTGCAATTCAATCAAGATGAACGACAGTATTTAAAAGAATAGGTTGATCTTCGGGATTTTTTTTTTTTTCAGAAATCTATCGGCATTAAGACCATTGGAATAAGAATGAGTTTTAATCACTGAGAAAAACACAGTTCAAATATAAATCAGGTGATAAGACAAAACAAGAATGATAAATTACTAGTAAATACTTTCGTATAAAACCTTCCTTGACTGTTCAACTTGATCAGCCTTTTCCATGATGTTTACAAGGAAATAGAAAGTGGCAGGAGTGATTGTGTTTCACCAAATAGCATAATTTCTGCTATTTTGATGTTAATGGTAGGGACCGGCGGAAGAAGTAAATCACAGATACGGTCAGCGATTTTGGAAGGTAGCTGGGACGGTGAAGTTATTTACCAAAAATACCAGTCAATGTGTAGAAACGTTTTCTGTTCAACAGAACATGAATTCAGTATTGCTACAAAGCTGTTCATCAAAAAGGACTCAGAGTAACGAAAGATGTCAGTGACGTGGCAAAGTCTTATTTCAATGCCGAAATTGGACAAACCGATTTTCGTAACAAAGTACTATCTAGTAAGGATATAAATGCAGTGTATTTCAAAGGTGTCTGGGACTTAACCCCAACACACAAGAAAGCAAGATTTCTTCCTTGACAGAAAGAAAGAAAGTGAAAGTAGATATGATGACTATGACACACATTGTGCACTTCTATTATGGAAACAAGTACTCAGCTAGCTATCTCATAGCCGTACACAGGGAAGCAGTATGAAATGGTTGTTGTCTTGACCAGGAGAATCGATAGATTAAATAACCTAAAACGCTCATTCTAGCCAGAAAACAATCGAAATTGTGTCCAAATTCATCCAAAAAAGAATTATTGTAAAATACCTAAGTTTACCTAAGTTTACTTTAAAAAACAAAACTAATCTGACATGTTTGACAAAAACGCTTATCTATCTAACCTCGTTCAAGGAACTCACGAAGGTCATGTCGTGTCCAAAGCCCTTCATGGAATTGTCATTGAAGTTAATGAAAAATGGACGGAAGCAACAGGGGTTACTGGATTGTTAATGATGGAATCAGGTTCAATATCAAAGCAATCTAGCTTTATTGCAAACACCTTTTTTGTTTTATATAAAACACAGGCCTTTTGGTTTTATTCTATTCATCGGAAATTGCATTGCATCATTAAATATTAATTTTATTTGTCATTTTTATGAACACATATTTATGTACGACAATAAACTAATAGAAATTCATAGACATTTTTTATTTCATGATCTGTTTTGCTTGTTTATTTTCCATGTCTAGTCGTTTTCCGTGGATCGTGTTTTATAATATCGCCGTTCGAATCAATGTTCCATTGATTACCCTTTAAAACATAACTGTAGCATTCTATTGGTTCACTCAACTCAATTCAAATAATATACGGTCACTGACAGTACACGATACCTTACCTCTGCCTACTTTCCTACCCTTGCATACACGTCCTGTTTATCGTAGCGTCAGCATCGGAGGTCACAATTTGGAAAGAAATAAACACGTAATATAAAAATAAAACTTGATTTGAAAAGTGATTATAATTGCAGTAAAGGGAAAATAAGAGTATATTGACTACATGTAGTAATAAAAAAAGATAAACGGATTCGGCACGAATCGGAAAAAATATCGACTGTCCCTCGATTATACTCCAATGCTATGCCTTATTCGTATATTGCTTTATTTCAAATCATTTTTTTTTTGTGATAATCAATTTGCATGGTTTTCAAGAAATAAGGAGGTATACTAAATTTACCAACAATTAATCTACGTTAGGCTTTTTCATATCTATTTTTACTGTTACTGTATAACATTGTTGTAATGACTACTTGAACAGTATTATAATTTACAGTACAGTTCTCTCCAATAACACATTTTACAGTACGTTTTCAGTACTCATTAATGCATCTTTTTAGGAAGTAACATTGCCGTTTTTGTATCATGCACAGTAGGTCTTAAGTTGTCATAGTACGGTCTTAAAAGCCTGATAGAACTAATTGTGTTTTCTTCTGTTTTTAAACAGGTACAAAAAAAAGAATAAATATTGACATTGTTTTAAGACAAACACTGATATATCTTAAAAGTATAATTTTTCGCGAAGTACTAAATTTCTCTTGTTTTCGTGGTGGACAGAAAACCGGAAAAAAACTGTTTATTGGTGGTTTGCTAAAACATTTTCAACAGAATATTTTAAAATATTTAGATTTTTTTCAAAATGTTTTGATAACGTTTTTTTAACATGATACCGTTTAAGTTTGAAAAAGGTTTTCAGAACTGTTTATTGAATTGTTTTTATTTTAAATGTTTAAATAATATGACACTGCAATGTTTTTGGATCAATTTTTGTAAACATTATTTGGATATGTTATGAAAATGTTTCTTATATGTTACGAAAAAATATATTCTTATAATGTTTTCAATACATTCCTTTAAAACAAGATGAAAAAATTTGCAGATATGGTTTTTTATACGGTTTTTTAAAATGTTCGATAAACAGTTGTAATAATGTAAGAAAAAAAAACATTTTAATATATCATTTTTTTTAAAAATGTTTCTCAACTATTTTAAATAACATATTTAAAGAAAAGAATTTTCTCATAAATATCAAATATAGAATAAAAAATAAATAGGCCATCAAATTAAGATTTTGATGATATATCGCTATAATACAATAGAGGCTATATATAGTTACATCAATATTTAAAAAAAATTAAAATGATCGAACAAGGATACATGTATTATACACATGAATTATACATGTTCATGAAATACTAGCCTTCTTCATCCTATTCATCCCATTTTAGTGTACCTTGTTTTTTAATTAGCCAACATCGATGATATATATGATGGCATCTCCATAGAAATAATAAGATAATATTGTAAATGGTGTGCCACATGCTGCTATTGAAATAAGTTAGAGGAAATCTTTATCAGTGTGCGTATTATCCTACACACGTGTGCAAGGAGCACACACTATTTTATTTTGAAGACGATTTAAAGAACTGGATCTGTCCAACAAGATCTAAGTACAATTCTTTGCAATAAGATAGTTAAAAATATATGCCAAAGTACTTTGAATAAATACTAGCCTGTGTAACCTTGGTTTATAAACAAAGCTGGTCCATTAGTCATTGTTCCATTTCCCAGTCACTAGACAACATCACACTGCGACGACAAACACTCAAGTGATTTCTGATTTTGTTTTTATTTTGCTTTTGTGATGCCCCGAAAAGTTATACTGCCCCGGAAAGTTTACGTGTTTCTCCATTTCCGGTTTTGTATAATGTTGATTCAATTGCATGTCCGGAACATAATGATAAAGTTAGCATGTCAAAATTTATATCAAACAATTAGGTGTTGATCCCGCACGGAGTAAGTTTTTGTCTTCGATTATTTTATATGATAGATAAGTGTCTCAGTGAATTAATTGATATTGCCGAACTTTGTATAAATAGGTGTATTTTGAGCGTCACAAAGAACAGAACGTCCTAGATATTAACCCGATCACTAGTTTTGTCAATGTTTACATTCAAACTTTACGTTAATTCCTGACCAGACTTGGTACTTTTAAGTGTCAAAGAGAACAACTATCTTCTGAATAAATATATACGTTTGTTGTCAATAGTTTACAATCATTTTGAAGTGTGTATTTTTCTACAGTTTTGCATTATAAATATATGTTTAAACCATTTTTCATCGTCGTGATAGTTGTATGAATGATGTGATTATGTTGGTATTTGCATTGAATATTAACAGGACATTTATTATGAACCTTTGCAAATTATTTGTAGAATTTATAAAATTACGTCGTGTCCTGCATGTATGTACACTACACATATTGTCAAAATTGGGTTCATAATATTGAACATGTTCTCTTAGTTTGAATATTATGATTTTTTTGCATATTTATGTTTGTAAATTTTTTTTTTATTATTATTATTATTATTTTTTTTATTTTTTTTATTTATTCATTTTTTTGTTTGTCGTAGACATTTACCCTCTCCGGGGGTGTGGATCGAGTAAAAAAAGTCCACAGTTTTGATTATATAATGCTTATTATTTTAATTTATACATGATCTCTCTCTTTTGCAGGGAATAAAGATTACAACAGAAGCTCATTCTTAATTATTTAATATCCCCAATAAACCTAGATGATTATTTTGTTCAAGGTAAGTGTTCTGATTTATACCATGACAAGTGATCATGGCATTTGTAATTCTTATATGTGCAATATGCATTATTGGTAGTTTTTGGCCCCTCTTGGAGCCACCTCTATTTTCTTTTTTTGCTGAATGTATGAAGTTTGGTTCCATGGATACCCACTTCCTGTTTGAAAAATACATATATTTCAAAGGTGTACATAGCTCTGCTCACCGCAATTTCAGTTTAAAAACTCAATTCATGGTTTTTCAAAGTGCAAATAAAATCTTGATACAAAACAGCAAGTATAGTATTCTCATGGTTGACATAGACATCTGTTGCAAAAAAAAAATCAAGAAATATGTAATTGATAGTATGTATATTTCTTCCTTTTGTTTTTATTATTACTACTATATGTATGTATATCGTGACTATACCATTAATTATGTACATCTTTTTTTTCAGGATTCCAAAGAACGGAAATGGACGTTGCTTGAGATGCCTGAAGATAAATAAGTGAACTGACAAAACCTATCTTTGAAATTTAGTTTAGTTTGTTTGTTTGTTTGTTTGTTGGGGTTTAACGCCCGAGCAGCAATATTTCAGCTATATTCAGGCGATTGTTTGCTACATTTAAAAAATAAAGAGAACTCTGCAAATTTCTTATCTCATATTAAACCTGTTATATGTGAATGCGATTTTTGCATTAAATATTCATAATTTAGAAAAAAAACATTGAAAAAACATTTTAATAGCATTATAGTGAATGGTTATTGAAAACGTTATTATAACATTTCTGCAACCATACATTTTTACGTTTTAAACACATTTCTAAAAACTGTCTTCAGTTTTTTTAAGGAAATGTTTCTAAAACATATTTATTACGTATTTGTACTAGCTGGGTTGTCAGAAATATATTTGATTTTGTTGTTTTATGCGACGTCACAGAAAAGGTTTGTCATCAATTACCTTGAAGTCACTTCACATGAAAGTGTAAAATTTGAATTGAGTTGAGTGAAGCAATAG
This sequence comes from Perna viridis, assembly GCA_037379345.1. NCBI lineage: Eukaryota > Metazoa > Mollusca > Bivalvia > Mytilida > Mytilidae > Perna > Perna viridis. Next base: position 27,784,056 of record CM074515.1, read on the forward strand.
AGAGCTACAGAGCATTTCAGTTATGTTATAAAAGGACATCAATGGAACATGGATTCGAACGGCGATAGTATAAAACACCATGCACGGAAAACGACTATACATGAAAAAAAAATAAACAAGTAAAAACAAAACATAAAATAAACAAAACCAAAATATAACAACAGAAAATTAGCAGTCCAGACTCCAATAAAAATAGTAAAGCATGGACCACGTGTATCGATTATTTAAGCGTCCATTGCTTTTCTACAATCATCCACAAAGGTGCTCAATAATTATCTACTGGTTGATACAGTTCTGACAATACGTCCACAAAAATAAGCTTTAACATGACGTTCTTCATTTTTGCACACAGTTATTATATATATGAAGTTTTTGCCTTGGCATAATAGGTAATGGCCAAATGATTTCTCTCTTGTGTTCTCTCTTCATATTTAGATAAATAATTCTTCACTTACTCGATACCTCAATTAAAGCAATACAACGTCTATGAATTTCTATTAATTTATTGACGTACATAAATATGTGTTCACAAAAATGACAAAAAATTTTTATGATGCAATGTAATGTCCGATAAATAAAATAGAACCAGAAGGCCTGTGTTTTATATAAAACAAAAACGGATGGTTGGCAATAAAGCTAGGTGGCTTTGAAACTGAACCTGACTTCAACATTAACAAACCAGTGACCCCCGCTGCTTCCGTCCCCTTTTCATTAACTTCAATGAAAACTTCATGAAGGGCTTCGGACACATAAAGACCGTTGTGTATTCCTTGAACGAGATTAGATAGATCAGCATTTAGGGAAAAAATGTCACGTATACCCAACTTTGGCAACAAGACCTTCAGATCAGTTTTTGATTTATAAGTGAACTTGGGTATTTTTACAAGAATTCTTCTTTGGTTGAATTTGGACTCAATTTCGTTTGCCATTTTTGGTGAGAATGAGCGTTTTAGGTTATTTAATCCATTTATTCTCCTGGACAAGACAAACACCATTTCATACTGCTTCCCTGTGTACGGCAATGAGATAGCTGAGTAATCTTTTCCATTGTAAAAGTGTACGAGGTGTGTCATAGTCATCATATCTACTTTCACTTTCTTTCTTTCTGTCAAGAAGAAGACTTGCTTTCTTGTGTTTTGGGGGTTAAATTCTTTTTCCCAGACACCTTTGAAATACACTGCATTTACAAGAAACATGACTGTTCTACGAGAAAACAAGTCCGGATAAACGAAATCTGTAATTTTGTTATTGGTTCTTCTGGCTACATAATCATTTATATTCTTAGCAGACTGTACTTTGTTATTAAAATCTGTTTCTCCAATTTCGGCATTGAAATAAGTCTTTGCCACGTCACTGACATTTGTCGTTACTCTAAGTCCTTCTTTGATGAACAGCTTTGTAGCAATACTGAGTTCATGTTCTGTTGAACTGAAAACGTTTCTACTCAGTGACTTGTATTGTTGGTAAATAACTTCATCGTCCCAGCTACCTCTCAAAACCGCTGACCGTATCTGTGATTTACTTCTTCCGCCGGTCCCTACCATTAACATCAAAAGAGCAGAAATTATGCTATAAGGAGATACACAATCACTCCTGCCACTTTCTATCTCCTTGTATACCTCATGGGAAAAGCTGATTAATCTGCTCTCAAATGAAGACTGAAAAGAGTTAGTATCCATCTAAACACGTCTGGTATGATCAATTAATGTGAAGAGAACTGAATCATTTTGGACAGTCAAGGAAGGTTTTATACGAAAGTATTTGTTTGTAATTTATCACCCTTGTTTTGTCTTATCACATTATGTAAAAGAAAACTTGTATATATCAGGGAATTTATTATTTAAACGTGATTTCAATAATACAAATGTCAATGACCGGATTTTCCCATTAGAATTCAAATAGTATGTAATAGACTTTGACATTGAAAGGTAACATGATTCACATTTGGTTTTTCGTATTACCTAATTTATCTCTGTAATTCAAAGGTCATTTTTTTACCCCGATTGCCTTATTGTCGATAAATTTTTGAATAACATTTTCCCAAAGATCAACTTACTCCCTTAAATACTCTTGTTCATCTTGAGCTGGTTGAACTGCAAACAATCATATGTGTTATTCCTACACATTCACTGAGTACTCTTTCAATCTTTTCTTGTCAGACATTTTACCAGAAACAGTAAAAATCACTTTGAAATGATGCTTTTTAAGAAGTATAGTATAATTCATGACAAAAAGACAGAAAGTGTTCATATGACACTTTAAAGCAAAATGTGGTATGTTGTTAATTTGTTTTTATTTTAACCGACACAGTGCAATGTTTTTGATCAGTCATAAATTAAAACAAACCTATGTCGGAATTCAAATGAGGTACTATGAACGCTGTTCTAGTTTGATTTTAATTTTCCAAATTAAGTGCAGGGAGTTTATCATTACATTTTTTTCTAAGCATTTAAAGTAGAGACTATATGATTTTTGTAAAGTTACATACACCATGAAACCTTTTTTGTTCTCAAAAAGGCATCAAACGAATTGTTTCTCTTTGAATATCTTTGTAGTACCTGTATGGGTACGTCACAGATTCTCTCTAGGCTACTATGTAACAGCTAAAGTCTGCTCTAATCTAGTTGCACGTGCTGACAAACAATGAACTAACCTCAATAAATTTACGCTCACTAGGTGGTCCCGGTCGATAGCTGGGTGTACAAATAATAAGTGTTTGAACTGTTCAGTTTTGTACAATGAATTGCAAGTATTGTCAAATGATATGGATTTCTTTATTTTAAACCATGCTTTCCTTCCCTTTTCCATTAAATGTGTTTTGGATTGGTTAAGGTTCCAGTATAATTAAAAATAATACCAAGGTAACAGTGAAATTCAAATGTATCTAGTGTTTCAGTATCTATCTTGTACTGATTATGGTATGATTTACCATTTGAGTTAAAAATTATAATCTTTGATTTCTCTTTTTTCACATTAAATTGTGTACGCCATACAAAATTTACTGACATTATTAAGTGCTTTTTTTTTAGCCCATATGGTGTTTCTGATAAGAAAATCATATAGTCTGCGTACTAAAGACGTGATGTTTATCGCACCAATTGAAACTGGATCAGTAGAACCATCATTTAGTTCATTAAAAAGCCCATTTATGAAAAGATTTTAAAGAGTAGGACAATCTCTTGTTTTACTACGCAAGTGGAAGGGAAATATTTACTAAGACCATATAGAAATTTTATTCTGCATTTTGTATTTTGATACATTGAGTATATAATGCCAAAAAAATTAATATGGTCATTTAATGGTTCAATAAAATGTAGAAAAGACCTTCTCTCCAAACTGTATCAAAGGCCTTTCAAAGTTCTATGAAAGCAGCAAATACCTTTTTTTCTTCGGTGATCTATAATTGATTTTAGGACGAAAATGGTCGGCTATTCTTGCCTTTGGTTTGAACCAAATTTGATTATCAGTGATCAATTTATAAGAATCAATGAATTTGAACATTCTGTCATGAATTATCTTCTAAGATAGTTTACCAAGATTAGAAGTTATTAATATGCCTCTATAGTTGTTGGGTTTAGCTTATTCCCTTTTTATGTATAAATGAAATACAACCTTCATTCCAACTTTTAGGGGAAGATACTAGTATAAAAAATATGAATAAATTACTTATTAAAAAGAGTTAGTAGACTTTGAATACCAGATTTAATCATTTCATTTGAGATGAGGCCTACTTCTTCTAATTTGCCATTTTAAGGGGTTTACTGCTTTTATAATTTCTTCAGTAGTTATCCGGTTATTGAGATTAAGTTTTTCAGATGTCTGGTTATTTTAGTTTATCTTTTTGATTCATAATAATGTAGTTATGGAAACTATTATTTTTCATATTACAAGAGTTGATTTGTTTGAAAAATCAACAAACACTTTCATTCAAATTTATCTCTGCTTTGTCTTCTGAGAGAGAATTTAATTTATTTATAAGATTTAAAAAAAATGACTTTGTATCTTTGTTCATGTTAAGGGAAATTTTGTTATAAATTTGCCGTTTATATTTTATTTCTTCCTCTAAATAATCTTCAAAATTTCGATTGAAAAGAATAAAATGCTTTTCTGTATGTTCCGTCCTCATGGTGCTTATTCACGAGACGACACTACCACGAAAATCATGGCATGAACCTGATAACTGTGGGTTCTTAGGTTTCTTTGTAACACTTTTTCTTTTAAATAACTTTAAATAAGTCGAGGGTAGAGCTGTATCACGTAAAATTGTATTGACTTGTTCTACAGCTTTTCCACAATCAGTTAGTTCACTTAACTTTTGCTTCACAGGTGGGCTTTGAATATTTTTAGCATAGTTACTTATTGCAACATCATCAGATATTTTTTTATGGCAGGGGTCCTAGATTTTTTTTTTCAAATACATGTATATTAGTATTTTTAAAACATGTAAACAAGAAGCAACCTATCGGGCAATGATCCGAGGAGTAACAACATTGACATGAAAAGTACTAATGCTTTAAAATAGGTCAAAAGAGACGATAGTACAAAAATGTATAATCAACCATGCTGCATCTACCCTACCCACTTCTTCCTATTTTCAGTGGCAATCACAATTTGTCGACCCCATTGTCCTTGTGTCCCATCCTTTTTTTCATTTCATCATTTCATGTTCATTTTATCATCAATTTCATGTTCATCGTCTGAATATAACTGAAATATTGCTGCTCGGACGTTAAACCCCAACAAACAAACAACAAACAAACTATATGTGAAACATGTTTATCTATAAGGTAAATCACTTAAATTTCTGCAATTGACTATTCTTAAACTACTTTCCGTACATAAATCTAACCGAAGGTTTCCACTTTCTTTAATGTTTTTTTATCAAGGTTATTTCAATACATATGGGAATCTGAGATACAATTTTCATTATATCTTTTTTGAAAAACTGAATCATATGTTTTTATAAAGTCTTGAGTAGTATTTATATAATCATTAAAGTCTCCTTGGATAAGAATATCACCTCATTTACTGTAGTGTTTAATATTCTGATGAAGTGTTGAGTGTCTTGAAATCAGGCAGGGGTTGATTCGTCATATTTTCAGGTAACAATGAAACTGAATAAAAAAACATTTGTCCTAAAAATAATTTTTCCTATGTTCATGTTCGTGGATCTGCTACCTATCATGAACTATTTTTGTCTGGTTATAATGCAAAAAATCTGGCAACTTTCATTTGCACTTTCATTTTTGAATACAATTTCTATAAGGCCTTCTGAAGGATTTCCAATCGAAAAATATTTGGGATTTCCTATATCTTGAAATATTTTTTGGCTGGTTATATATTCACATTCTTTACACCTGATATTGTGGCGGCGAGGCTGGTGATGTCGTAAAGGAATAACTTCGTACCTCATGATTTTTTTCGTTTAAAGTATATTTTATTACTAGATCCGACGTCTTTTTTAATATTTTGTTTGTTTGTTTGTTTGTTTTGTTTTGTTTGTTTGTTTGTTTTGTTTTGTTTTCTTGTTTTGTTTGTTTGTTTTGTTTGTTTGTTTTGTTTCTTTTTTTTTCTGATATTTTCTTTTACAAAATAAGCACTATAGATAACATATGAATGTCCGTTCTTAGTGAAGGGAATTGATACATTAAATAGAAATAATGTAAACCCTCAGACAAACCTATTGAAACGCTTTCTGATATTCATACTGAGAAAAAGATTAAATTTCTTAACAAACGTACGACTGGACTTACAAAAAAATGAAGATAATTATCTTGTTTTAAACATTATATTTCTACAGCTACAACACAATCACGTTAGCACAATTGTGCGTTTTCTCCCTTTTTATCAATTTTTGATTGATTGATTAATTGATTGGTTTTTAACGCCCGAGCAGCATATATTTCAGCTAAATCCAGGCGATGAACATAGATGATAAAATGAGCATAAAATAATGATAAAATGAAATATGAGATGGACACAGGATTATAGGATGGACGAATTTTGATTGCCACTGGAAATAGGGAGAGGTGGGAAGGGTCGGGCAATTTAGCCTCCAGTGGCGGAGTCCCTACTCCAAATGAATACCACAGCAGTTTTCGTAACGTGTGAGGTTCATGGCTTCTTTCCCAACCTGTTGCATCATTATGGTTTACGATCAGGTTTTCCGTATAATGGCCTGGCGGCTCCAGTATGTAGCATGCCAGGGTTACCCCATTCAACTGACTGAGGCACACAACCTAGTTGCTCATGAGCGCTTTGGCCCTTGCCAGGGTTCTGAGCACTATTTAGTCGCCTTTTACGACAAGCTTAGCGCTGACACTCGGACCCACACGGGCCCAATTTTTGAAGCTCTTTGAAGCAGGCTGAGGTAGAAATTGGAAAGCTTTCATCATAGCCACCAGCTTTTGTATACAATTAAATCATGGTACACGTTAATCAGTCGTCTAAGCTTGTGACGTTTTGGTGTTTATGATCGTTGGAATGCAATTTGTTAGGATGTAGATTGCGTGTGGCATCAGGGGTTTTGAAATTATTGACTAACTAAGTATTTTAATAACGATATCTAATAGATTATTCCTGAAGTCTTGGTTACATCTAGTTCTAACGCTCCCGACGGGAGTTTTAATTTCAGACCATGACAATTAGGATTATGATATAGGACAATAAAAACAGTATATCATAACAAAATGTTATTCTAGGCATGTGGACAGAATACAGATTCTGGAGAAAAATAGTTTTGCATATAATTAAGGAGTCTAAGAAAAATACTATGATAACATGGTTATAAATTCAATAGAATCAACATGTCTAAGGAATCGTAATCACAGTCTAAATCAATCAAAGACCACAGAATGATTATGATCAATCACAATTTAAGAGTTTTCTGTAACCCCTGTTTTTTCCTTTTTAAATTAGATGGAGACTAAAAGTCTCTTACATACTTATCCATTTAGATGTAATTTATCTAGTAATAGGAAGTCCATGATGTAAAAAATGGATAATTTGCAGCTGACAATTCATTTTCGAAGTAATCATTCCATTGTATGATTGAATGTGGAGGCATATTTACAAAACAAAGAATAAATGCTTTCTTGCGACGCAATCGGTATAGTTTCGCTTACAGACGTTATTCCGTGGAAACGCAAGTCACCTGATCGCAATAATGTTTCCCGATTGACCAAATACTAATAACTTAGTTGCGTTCGAAAAAAACTGTATCGAAAATTAAAATTACGTGTCATTTGTTAATTCCTGAATGAAATGTGGAAAAGTAAAAAAAAAACACAAAATTTTACTGCGTCCACTTTTTTTATTTTTAAAGATAGTACTTGTTTATGTCGAGGCTTAGTTTAAATTGTTAGAGATTCGAAATTTCAGGTTTATACTTCATTTCAAAATAAATAGCCCCACCACCACCTCCTATGCTTTATATGGTGTAAACAGTATGTATTCAGAAATATTGTATTACATGATAAGTATAGCTATATATATAAAGAACTGAACGGGATTGGAAAACACGTGTCGAACACTTTTACAAATTCCTCTCCCAGAAAAAGAAAACATAATCATAAATGGTAACAAACAACTATTAATGAAACAATTACATAGTATATAAATCACAGGTGACCAACAATAGTACTGATATACCAAATATTGGAGCCAAATGATACAGAATAACATGTATCAATGAAGCCACACAATATTATTTAATTATTGAAATATTAATGCAAATTTGATCATCAAGTAAATCTTCTCGTATGCAATATAAAATTTTGTACCACAAGAAAGTTTTCGACATTTTTATTATCAGAACAGTTAGTATATCCAAACAGTAATATATCAGTAAGTGTTTACCTCCCTTGATGGTAATGGCTTCGTCCTTTTCTACTGTGTAAATTAACAATGTTTTCACGGAAAAAAAATCACATAGTTGGTTCTTAGCGTTAATATGGACATGGCCTGTTTCATATATCAACTATAATTTAATGGGCGGCATTCTTGTGGGTGTTAATCGGTAATAATGTTCAGCTTAATTGACTGGAGGTACATTGTTTACATTACATAAAGCTACAGGTAGTCGAGTGCACCCTGATCGATTAAATGCACTTTGAAACAACAATTTCACATGCTTAAAGAACATAGACACTCACCTGAAGCTTCGCATAATATAAGCGATAATAGTATAAAACCATTGCGGAAAAAACTTTTTTTGCAACCTTGACCTTGAGCGAGAGGAATATAATAATAAGGGTGCAGATATATAAATCAATAAAAAGATGTCGCAAACACAACAAACTCAACAGTCTCTTTTTTACCGATGATGACGTACAACGCTTGGTACATGCCGTTAAATCTATTGAAAAGCAGGCGTTGTGCATCAAGTTAACAGGGAAACAGCACCATTGTATGCCGAAATAGTGAAACTGAAGGCTGAAAATGTATGGTTAAAAAATCTGTTAATGAAGTTCCGAATATGGCATCTAAATTAGATGACCTTGAACAAGACAGTCGCAAAAGCTCTATTTGCATAAGTGGAGTTGGTAAAAAAAAGTAAACCATCCGTTTTGGATGGTAAAAATTTGCATTATCGATAAAACAGAAAAGAAATATGTGATAACAAACGAACATCAACTCAAATGTTTATAGCTGATTCGGACGAAGCCTCAGCGTCAGTTAATCCTTTTGGCAACACTCTGTCAAACTCAGCAGTTACTTATACCCATTCAAATCCTCCGTCAATGATGCCCCCGGGTTTTCCAGTCCGTTCTCAGGCACAACCTTTGGCACATTTTAACCCTCAGTACCAACAAATGTCCCCAAGCAGTGGAGGTCTATCTATGATGTACAAAATGCCTACCGGAAGATTAAACTAACGTACATGGAAATGGTCTTGATCTATTGGTAGACGGACTTTAGTACACGGAACTGATCCGCGGAATGTTGTTTCAATACCAAGTCTTAAAATTACACATACGCTTAGATATTCGTCTTCATGTATATAGTATTCTGTTCATAAGTGTTGTTTTAAATGAACTTACTTTAATGTTGGAGGAGTTTTTTATTTTTATATTGTTTTTATTATCTTTTATTTTATTTTTGTTTTTGTTTTTTGTTTTGCTTGTTTTTCGTCCCCTTTTAAATATTTCCTGTATAACTTACAATTACTGTGACCACATCTGGTCATTGTAGCTTGATTTTATCTTATCATCAGAAATTTTGCCATCATGGGTAATTCTATTTCATATATCTATATAGGGATATTACATTTAAAAAAGGCTTTGTTCCCATTATTTAATTGCTTTTTAGGAATAAAAACAATAGCTCGTTAAAATGAACGTATCTAAATTGTAATACAATCTTTTGAGTTATTATAAACTTGAGTTACTCCTCTTTGAACCATAAATGTGTCAACACTCCTTGTTTTGTAGCAATGTATTTACTATTTCTTTTACATCCAACCGACTACTGGTGGTTTTTTTTTTTTTTTTTTTTTTTTTTTTTTTTTTTTTTTTTTTTGATGACGGCTTAATTGTGTTTATGATTCATTTACATGTTTATATGTTCAACTGTAAAAATATATTTGAAGCCACAAACATACCCGTCTTTGTGCGATTCCTCTCGTGGGACATCGGCATTACTTAATGTGGGTGACCATCGGTGAGCATCGCATCAGAATAGGTCTGTTGCACTTGAGAGCCACATGTAGACCTAAACACAAGAGCCTTGTTTTTGATGATGTACTTTTTGTAAACCTTATATGTTCACTATAATCAGCTGCTACTTTACCGATGCTCTTAGTATTTCATGTATCTTTCACACATAGTTACTCTCATTTTTGTTCTGGTTCGCTCCATCCCTCAGTTAACGCTTTTGTCTTTGCTGATAGTAATACGCAATTTCACATTTTGAATTGTAAGATTTTGCTATTTAGTGTTATCCACTTTTGGATGTTCCAAATTATGATGTTGTCAGGAGATGTAGAGTTCAATACCGGACCTTTCTCCGTCACGTCTAAGGTATCGTCGGCGTCTACCGATGAAGTTTTACTTGACATTTTTCGTGATTGTATGAAAACATTTCCGTCTTTCGTTCACTTGAACAAACATAGCCTTGTTCCTAAACTAGATATTCTCAATGTTGAACTACGTAACATTGATATTCTGTGTTTTAGCGAAACACGGCCTTGTCCTGACGTTAATGATAACGATATATTATTAGATAGTTTTTAACTTCCTTTGAGAAATGACCGCATTTGTAGATGGGATGGGGATTATCCATGTATATAAAGGATAACTTAGTCGCTACCAAGAGACACTTCTCGTTAGAGGAGTTGAAAGCTTATGGGTCGAAGTTAACCTTAAGAACAAACAGCAACTTTTGGTCGGAGTATTGTATAGACCTCCAGATTCATTCCTTCACTTTCATTGATCATTCCATTGACTTAGCAGTAGATACGAGTATTGAAAACATTGTCATCTTGGGAGATTTTAATGAACTATCTAAACAACAATAATACGCGTATGAAAAATATTATTACAAATTACGATATGTTTCAATTTGTTAATGAACCGACTCATTACACAGAAAACAATAGTTCGTGTTTGGATCTGGTCATTTCGAATAAGGAATATCTGACTGATCTTGTTCATATGGGCCACTCATTCGTAGGTTCTATGGCACGATACCACTGTCCAACTTATGGAATCATTAGAATTGACAAATCGAGTCATGCATATTTTAAACGGCGAATTTGGTTATACGATTGATGCAATGTTGACGGCTTTTGTTAACAAATTACGCTCGATCGATTGGGACGGTGTCATTTCTGACGCCGATAATAACGTTGATGTCCTTGTTGACTCGTTTACAAATATTCTTATGAATTCTGCACTGTAGACTATCCTAAACAGGAAATAACTGTTTAGAGCTCAGATCCTCCGTGGATGAATAATGCCATTCGTCGGGCTATACGCAAACACTCTAGATTACATAAGAAGGCTAAAAAATCAATTTAACTCAACATTGGGCCAATTTTAGACGATGTAGAAACCGAACTGTTAATCTTATCAGAAAACTTCAAAAAGATTTCCTTCTTAGTTGAATCGATAGACTTCGCGCTAACACGTCCGATCTGGAATAAAATGGTAGATGATACCTCTCGGGTGATTGGTTTCAAAACTCGTAATTCCGATATCCCTCCGTTGAAGACGAACGATACCATTATCAACAGTGATCACGAAAAAGCGGAAGTTTTCAATCAGTTTTTTTTTCTCAGTCCAATATTACAGATTTAAATAAAACCGTACCGGTCTTAGACTTAATTACAGATAGAAAACTTGGTAGCTTACATATCACTGAAAATTATGTCAGACATATGCTCCAAATTCTAAATGTTAACAAGGCTCTTGGTCCAGATGTTATTAGCCCTATATTATGAAAAATGGCTTTTCATATACTTGATAAACCACTATGTGTTATTTTCAACTTAGGTTTAACCACTATGTACTTTCCTCGTTCTTGGAAACGAGTTAATATTATCTTCAAAAAGGATGATAAAATTGTATTAGTAATTATCGTCCTATATCTTTATTGATTGTCATAGATAAGATTTTTGAGAAATGTGTATATAAGTATGTAATGAATTTCATTCGGAATTTTTTACCTTAACACCAGTCAGGTCTTACCCTTAAAGATTCTACTGTCAATCAACTTTATCAAGATGGCTGGTAACATTTAATCCGAAGAAAACTGAATCTATGATAATTTCTAGAAAAATTGACCCCGATTATCACCCTTGATTCCTTATGGATGGTAATGTCCTTAAAACTGTCCAGTCACATAAAGATCTAGGTATTCTGTTTTCCAATGACGGTAGCTGGAACAATCATATCATTAAGATTATTAGAAAGACATATGTCCACCTAAATCTTTTACTCGTTTAAAGTATATGTTAGATAGAAAATCCCTTGAGACCAAGTATTTTTCATTTATTCGTCCCATGCTCGAATATGCTGACGTCATATGGGATAACTGCACTGAGTATGTGAAGGATCGATTGGAGCAAATTAACTACGAGGCGGCACGTGTTGTTACTGGTGCCACAAAGTCGACCGGTCTGAATGTTCTTTAGAGGAGACGGGGTGGGAGACGTTAAGAGAGAGACGGACAAATTACAAATTACTTATTTTATTTCACCAGATGGTCAATTCTGTTCTAACATATTTTAATACTGGTAAAAGGATGGGCCAGATATATCATACTAGAATTAGGACCCAGAGTAGTGGACTAAATGCACACTTTTTTTTATGAAAAATCTAGTTGAATTTTATTTGTCTTTGTGGTCAAGTTAAAAATTCTGAACACAACTTTTAGTCTTTGCCCGGTTTGTAGAACACAGACGTCATATGTATGCCCAACTATCTTATAATCCTATTACTATTACTATGCTTTATATAAAGCAGAAACGAATGATGTGGTGACTACAGATGTTCCAGCCGGTGCTTCCGTTCAAAATTCGTTCACTTAAAAAACAAGATGAAGCTTCTGAAACTTAGAAGCTCCTCTATTGATCTTGAATTAGCGTTGAAATGTCTTTATAAGGACTGAAAAACTCCCTGGCAGCAAAACTACAAGATCAGTTTCTGATTTAAATGTGAACTTTGGTAACTTGGCAGGTACACTGGTGTTAACAATTTTGATTCTTTTTCCATGCCTGGTGACAATGATTTATTTAAGTCATCTAATTTGAATGGTAAGTCAAGAACCATCTCATATGCTCCATCTTTCCGGGACGAGGCAATCTCTGAATAATAGATTCCATTAAATAACCGAACATTATGTTTCATTGCCATCGTATCTACTTTCATTTTGTCGTATACTTTCCGGTAAAATTCATGTTTTTCTTTTTATTTTGTTTTGTTTTTGTTTGTTTGATTTTGTTTGTTTTTGTTTTTGTGGTTTTGTTTTTGTTTTTGTTTGTTTGTTTTTTTTCAGGACCTACCTCTGTTTCTCATTCCTTTTTAAATCATTCTGATTGTTTCAGAATTGCTGAATGTACTTGTGTTGTACTGCTTCCGCTGGTTCCAGCCATCAGCATTGAAAAGTCCAAATGATGCTAATTGAAGATGCACAAGCACAGTGCCATCAACCTCTTGGTAAACATCATAAGAAAAAAATATCAACCTGTCTTCAAACGAAGGTTAAATGTGTACAAATTCATCTGTATTTCCTCACACACACACACACACACACTGATTTCAGCAGAGGGAAAACTAGATGAGATTATGCAAGAAGGAAGTCTTATAAGTGTAGTTTATTTAATAAATGTAATTCTATTCTGAATTAATCGCATTATGTATGATAGAATCTACAAATATATTAACAAACGATGTTGCTTAATAGAGTATAATAGCCTTGCATTGCGACATTCGTTTCTGTCTGCAGGCTTAATTGAACTGTTTCTGTAAACTTGATGCTTTAGTAAAATAATTCGCTGGTCAAGTATAGAAATTTATTTTCACTTGTTATTTTCCTTATTGCACACATTACTTCATAACTTATATGAAATTTATAATTCAAGTAATGTCATTAATTTCTTTCTAAATCTATACAGGTCTCACTAACTACTTCCGGGTCAAATAGCCACCCCATATGTAGTACCAAAACACACTGAACCTAGACCTTTGCATTGTAAGTGCATATGTTGTGTGTATTCTGATTTAAATGTAGTCAAAATAAAGCTGAGAATGTGTACGTTAAAATCATATTTGTAATTTACTACAAAAGTATATGAATATTGTTTTCTTGTGTGAGCAATTCGCCTATATGCTGTTAGTTAGATGTAAAAATGTGGATTTTCAGTATTTTTCATTCAAGTAAATTTTGTGAAGAATTTTTATAATCATCGTACCATTAGCATAATAATTTTGAAAGCCTTATTTTCCAAGATTCGCAATGGTTTGCAACTTTTGTTCTGGAAATTTACAGTGAAACTTTGGAATTACTGTTTGAGGTGGTAAAGTAATGGGAACGTTAGAAGTTGTTAGTGAGTTATTTGAAGTTCAAAACGTTCGGTTTTAAAATACGGTTTTGTTTTTTGCCGAAAATTTCAGATTCTTGATTGCATTGATGTATTAAGTGCAACTCTAAACCGTTTCTGTCTTAAGACAACTATTTGTTAGCACTTTCCAATATCATTGACAGCTGCTGTTCCAATTTTACTTTGATGTTTTACTGAACATTCAAAGAATCAGATGTATAGATAAATGTCACGGAAAAATCAAAAATTAAATTTGAAGGCAGATATATGTTGAATACAGGTAAAAACACAATTACCAAGTTCAAAATCACTAATCGAATGGATATATATACTATAATAAAATAAAACGTGAAGTAGCAAACTAAGGATAAAAACCGGAAAATGAAAATAACAACTTTGTTCCTGACTCAGGATTTCAAAGTGAAATGGTGGGTTAAAACAGGTTTTATGATAGCAATTTACAAATTGATAAAAACAAATAAAATGTAATGTGTTCCACTGCATGGAAATTCATGTAGCCGTGAAAAAGTTCATTTTAAACATCTTAAAATCAGAAAAAGATGCAAACCCTTAAAAGACTCTGAAGGCAAAAACAAAATTCTTTTTTCAAATTAAAGTAAATCTGTAGATGGCCGGTTATTAATGATGCAATTAATGCTTTAGTCACACTTGAATTGGTAAACGATGCACTCATGATTTGATGTATCGCAAATTCAAGCAAATCTATATACACTTTATGGGCTTTATACCTCAATTATAGTACATCAACCCCTATATTTTGAAAGTAAAAAAAATCATCGATAACTTCAATATACCAATCACTATCCCAATTTATGTTTTACATTACGTTTAATGGTAGAACAACAAAAAAAACAACAAAAAAAAAGAGTTTCAAGCTCCATACCGTAACATAAAACACACGTCTTCTAGTGGAGAATTTGACGGAAGTCAAGAAAATTACAAGCAAATCTGGAAAAACATTAGTAGAAAATAAAACGGACAAGGTAAGTAATTAATATATACATTGATTTTCTTAAAGTATTTAAGTTTCATAGTAAGTTCCGAGTTTAAATTGTGGTTTTGCTGATCTATAAACTACTCAAATGGTTGTTCCAAGAAAATTTTTGTTATTTGCTTACTGTACAACAAAACAAAGAACGTGACAAACAAAGGTTTTGCCAGTACAAGCTCTTGAAATGATGTCGTTAGGCGATATGTTATCGCTAATGAGCATGTAATTTTCTGAACTTGCACAGAGGAAAATCCGGTTATATACAACGTTTATGCAATATAACACAGGTCAACAAAAAATAATTATATATAAAAATGTTAATTATGACTATATTTACATATTAATGTCTTTCATTATTACGCAATATGCAAATCATTCGTAAAATCTCTTTTCATCAGAATTATCACGTGGGCATCATCACTATGCAGTTTTTCTTATGATAATTGTAAAGAAGTACAAGTTGATAAGGATTTCCTTTTCTTATTTCGTAACTTCTGTTTTGTTGATGGTAGAAACTGTAGAACGCATGAATACGATCATCGTCTGCTAATAGCTGGGACGCTATAGGTCATGCTAAAAACCAACTTTTTATGTTGAAATCAAGCACGAAGATTGACCTTAGATATGACATTTGATAAAGACATTCATTGCTGCATGTACATACGTTTAGCTAAGTGAGCCTAAAGTAAATAACAAATTTTTGTGTGCTTTCAGTTTGGAAATGGTTGAGAAGAACGTTTAGTTGCTTCTTCAAATTGAAATTCTTTGCTTGTTTTAAATAGTTTTTTTAGTCTTTCAAGATTGTGTCGGCATAAATACGCTTTTCTTTGAAGTAAGTCTTATTATTGTTGACTGTCATAAAAGAGGTTTGCTGACCTAAATGTCATTGCTGATCACACAAACAATAAGCTAGTCGATTGTGTTGGGGACAATTGTTGAATAATTATTTTAAGTAGCAGTCTTCATAAAAATCAGGCAGAAGGTGTTTCATGCATGGCAAAAACCCACCAAATTCACTTTTAATTCTTGTGCAGTAACTGCTATAAACCACATAACTAGTCTCAGTTTTTATTTCGTTGTTTTCCTTGAAAAACAATATATATAGATTGTACATGAAATTAGCACTTTGTAGGAATTATGGTTTTTTTTTTTTTATTTGGTTTGATTTTTAGAGGAGGAAGATTAAAGTGTGGTTTTCTCAAATGTGTAGGCCGAAAAAGAGTTGTTTGTTACGTGGGTTTTTCTTCAACATGAATCATTTTCTCGTTGGCAGTGCTGAATCTTATATGGACTGGTACTTAGTTTTATGCTGACATATTTATGCGAAACTTTTGCATATCAAAGCTTGATTATTGAAACTTTTATTTATTTTTGTGGCATTGGTGAGAAATGTTATGCACAGTCTGACTCTTTGATGGTCTTTTTTAAATAAACTTTATGATTATTTAATTCACTTTCTTTTACTGTCTTATTTGAACGATGGATGTGAAAATCTGACGTCATTCCTTCATGAGAGGTTCCTGCGATCATATTCGACTTATATGTTGCAATTTGTTACTTTGTCCTCAAGTTGATTTAAATATCAGGTTTGTTTGAGTTATATATCTCAGTTAATCATGTATTTAATTCGACCTTGCTAGAAATATAATGCTTAAGGTACTTCGTTGAGCAACTATAATTTTTTAATTATAGTTCGCTTTCTCAAATTTTCAGACAGGTAAAACATTGTTAGGTCTGATTTCTTTTTAAAGTCAGCAACCCTTTAATCATCTAAGAAAAAAAACCGTTTTACACTATTCGCGGCAACAATATTTTTTTAAAACAAGTAGAAACCAAATTGTTTCCATAATACATTTAAAGTAAATGAAACACAATTTGTAGAAAAACAAAACCAATACCCTTTCCTAAAACTCATACGGTTGTTTTCGTAGATAAATAGTGGTTTTTCGACAATCCGAACACTTTTTGCCATGAATGTATCTATGTATGGTGAAGGGATCGTTTCTTCATTTATTTATCCTTTAAAAATGAAACTTTATTTAAAATTCTTCAATACTCGAAGAATGTACCGAGAGTTGGAGTGCGTTATTCAACTTTACTATTGTAAAATACTGTTATATACGGTTTTATTTTGCAAAATTAAAAATGCAGCACTTTAAACTTTTGTTCTAATTGCGTTTCTACTATCAATTATGAGAAATCAGGGAATGAGACAAAAACACAGTTGTGTTACATCCTGTTTTGCAAAAGAAAATCTAGTAATTAATAGAATAAATGTTGAAAACGCAATTGAAGTATAAATTTTGTGAAATTAAATTTCGTTACATCAGGTGATAGGACAAAACAAGAATGATAAATGACTTACACAATCATATAAAACACTCCCTTGTTGCAATCGTTCAACAGGATTTAGATCTTGTCATAACTCTGACCATAACAGAATCTTTCAGATGGATGTCGATTCTGTTCAGTCTTCATTTGAGGACAGTTTAATAAGCTTTTCCCATGATGTTTACAAGGAGATACCAAGTGTCAAGAGCGAGTGCGTATCTCCATACAGCATAATTTCTGCACTTTTGATGTTGATGGTAGGGACCCGAGGAACAAGTAAATTACAGATAAAGTCAACGATTCTGAAAGGTAGCTGGGACGATGAAGCTGTTTTTCAACAATACAAGTCATTAAGCGGTAAAGTTTTCAGTTCGACAGAACACGAACTGAGTATTGCTACAAAACTGTTCATCAAAGAAGGACTCAAAGTAACAAAAAATGTCAGTGACGTTGCAAAGACCTACTTCAATGCCGAAATTGGACACACGGACTTTCGTAATAAACAACAGTCGGCTAAAGATATTAATGATTACGTAGCCAAATGGACCAAAAACAAAATAACAGATTTTGTTTCGTCAGACATGTTTTCTTCTGCAACGGTTATGTTTCTTGTAAATGCAGTGTATTTTAAAGGAGTTTGGGAAAAGGAATTTAACCCAAAAAAAACAAGAAAGACAGACTTTTTCTTGACAGAAAGCAATACAGTGGAAGTAGATATGATGACTATGAAACACAGCGTGCTCTACTTTAATGGAAACGATTACTCTGCTATCTCATTGCCATACACAGGAAAGCAATATGAGATGGTTTTTATCTTACCTAAGAGAATAGACGGATTAAATGACCTCACACGCTCTTTTTCACCACAAATGGCAAACGATATTGAGTCCAAGTTAGTCAACACAAGCATTATTGTAAATATTCCTAAGTTCACATTTAAATCTAAAATTGATCTGCAGGTCTTGTTAAAGAAGTTGGGTATACTTGACATTTTTGATGTAAATGCTGCTGATTTTTCCAACCTCATTCAAGGAGTACAAAGGAATATTGTCGTGTCAGACGCTCTTCATGAAGTATTTATTGAGGTTAATGAAAAGGGGACGGAAGCAGCGGGAGTAACAGGTATACATGCAACTGTAACTTCAATGCCACCGATGTTTAATGCTAACCATCCATTCATGTTTTACATAAAGCATGGTCCAACTGGTTCGATCCTATTTATAGGACATTTTATTGCATCATAAAAGCAACTCTGTTTTTATTCAAGTTCATGTAAAATGAATATGATTATAAATCAATAAAGATTATGAAATGTATAGATAAAATGCATTACTTAAGTCGTCAGTTAAAGTTAATAATGATTACGTTTTAAATTGATTGTTTAAATCAAGAAATAATTATCGTTCGACAACAACCTTTTATTTCGTCGTATACATAAGGTATTATTATGGCTTTAGTTGTCTTGTTTACTACGAGGTCGAGAAGTAGCTGTTGATCCATGGGCGAGTCACACCACATATCTTAATATTGGTTGTCACTGTTTTTTCTTTAAGCACGCGATACATCTGAAATACTTTGTTGAATGTATATAATACAAAAGAGGACTTATTGCATTATACGTTGTCAATGGCATCAGCACATACAAAAAGACCAAGTTTACTTCAATTGGTACTTCATCAATTTGACCTGAACTTAAAAACAAAAAAAAAAGATCTGCATAAAAAAAGAAGCGAACCGAGCAAAATAGATTATATTTAAAAAAAACTAAAGATAAGGACAATAAGAATTTAAACCAAAAATAAAACAAAACAAAACAAAACCAAAAAACAAACAAACAAAATCAATAAAGCACTTGTAATATAAACTTCATAAACAAACCGGGTAATGCGGAAGGGTAAGCAGGCCTTGCTTGGCCAGCGGTACCTGCCTTATTTGCAAATCGGTACAATCCGGTGATGAAACAGCTCTTTTACAAGCGTCACATAGGGGTAGTTCAAAACAATTCACAGTTGGGCAAAAGAGAACTTTTATTTAATGTTAGATTGCACATAAAATTATTGCAGTAGTAAAAAAAACTAAAGAAAGAAAGAATTATTTTCATTTAAAGGATTTAGCTTTAGACGAAAAATGACTATATTTGTTTTGGTTTTTTTTTTTAGAAACAATAATGTGTAATTAAAACAGTAACAAATGAGGAAATATCAGAAAAGAAAAAAACATTTTGAATGTTTTAAATTCTAAACTGTCTAGTTAATTTTTAGAGGAATATAAACTCTACAACGACAGCGAGTTCATTATGGCAATTTCTCGGGATGTAAGTAATTTCATGACAACGAGCTAAAGTGAAAGATTTTGTCATGTTTGTTTCTCTTATTTTCAACGAAATCTTAGACATCATTTGGCATATAGGTAATCGCGGACATTTTTGTTATTACTTGTCTATGACGTCAACAGTTGTTACGGGGAAACAAAGATAGAAAGTGACAATATAGCTTTCGACCCATGCGATTGAATAGACAATGCGATACAATCACATAAGGCACCGGGGGTGGGGTGGGATATTTTTGAGAAAAAAAAATTATTAATTTCACTTTGAAGAAAAATTTTAAAAAATTATGTGGCAAGAAAAAAATAAATTAAGTTCCACAATGGTAAAAAATATATTAAATAATGTTGTATTCTGGATTTTCTTTAAAAAAAAAGTTTAGGTCGAAAAAAAAGTTAAAAGAAAAGAAAAGGAAAGGAATCTCATGTACATATAGTGAATGTATCATAAACTACCATTCAACATGTTTAATTACATGTGTGTATGAAGAATTGTAACAAATGTCTTAAATATTAACATTTTAAGGTTTATGTAGTCGCAAAATTCATGATGTAGTAATATAATGAACAACTAAATGGATTTCAATATCCAGTGACTTTTGTTTTACATTAATCAAACTATTAGACAGATGCACAAAAATACTCGAAATACCACTAAATATTATAACAAATTTAGATTTTATTTCCATCAAAGAAAAGATTGGAATGCCAGACCGTCCGTTTTATTTCACATTGTGGAAATTTCGTAGACTTCTTGACTAATGTTTGCTTCCTATATTGAAAAACCAAGGAACTTATGTACAAGACAGCTCGGAACTTTTACAGTTTCTGTATGACTACAAATTTCCTATGTTCTTATGACATGACAAGCATGAATACAAGCATATTAAGTGATTGAATTAATTAAAGCGCCTGAAAACGATTATCTTGAAATGAAAGAAAAAGAAGAATATGCTACTAGTATACCTTTGAGCAATGAGGAAGAAGATAGAGTAGTTTTACAACCAGCTCAAAGCTACCCTAGATTGAACATCATTAGGAGGCATCTTGATTGTAATAGTTGAAATGAATGCCAAAGTTTAGAAAGATAACACGGGAGATAACTCATCACGGAGGAGGAAGAATTTGAAACATCAACGAAAATGGAGAACTCTTTGCTCCCACAACAGTCTAGTCATAGGAGGTACGACATTCCAATTCCCTCACATGATATACACAAAACAATTTCGGTACAGTCCTTGAACCGATCCACGCAACAATTTGACGGATAGATAGATGAACGTTGACTGATTGATCCCTGACTGATCGATGACCGGTAACCGATCTGATCGCAGTTTTGTTATGTATAATGACGTAAGATATGTTTTAAATAAACGAAATGTAAAATGAAAGTATAAATTGATGTTCATATCTATAACATTCTATAAATAGGTGTAAATTTGACAAAGAAAACAACAAAAACCGTAAAATACACCGACCTTTCTGTGGTCACGTGATGCGATCACCAGTTAAATGGATCGGTTTGACGGATCGATGACTGACGGGAAACTGATCGGTGATCGATGACCGATTGCAAATTTTGTTGCACGGATCGGTTCAGATACTGTTTCTCAAGAAATGAAACCTAGAAACCAGATAGACCGAATAACAGTCGCTAGGAGATGCAGAAAGAGCATGAAAGACATTAGAGCTTATCGAGGTGCTGATATAGCATTCGATCATCAACTTGTGGTGGCTAAATTTAAGATCAAGATAGCAGGACAACTAGACAAGCAAAAAGTACAAGATAAGGAAAAGGTGCAGTAAACAAACAATAGGAGAGAGTCCACATATAACACTATATGCCAAGAGGAACTTAGATTATCAAAGAAGGAATACAAGTGATGGTTATCTAACGATACAATCGAGATAACTGAGAAGCGTATGTCTATTAAGATACAACTTGACCAGGTCAAGACAAGATAGCAGAAAGAATGGTTGACGAAGGAACACATAAGCATTAGAAAAGAAGTAAAGAAACATGCCAGACAGGATAAAAGAACCTCCATAAACGAGCTCTCTTCAAAAACAAATAAAAAAATGCAATTGGCAAAAATGACACCAAAACTGTGTACAACATCACATGCAAACTGGCATTTAGAAAGACCAACACATCTAAACCAGTGAAAGACAAAGATGACAATGTGATAACAAACCTATATGGACCACTTTTAAATGGAGAAGATTTACAAGATGCTTCTAATCTACCCACTAGTGAAGACTTTGATGTTGATACCTGCCAATCATGAAGGATGAAATCATAAACACTCTACGGAGATTCAGGACCGGAAAAGTCCCAGGGCCGTACCAAATTTCCACCTGAGGTCTTGGAGATCAACATTGAAAATACCTACAAAATCTTGATTGATTTGATTGATTGCTGAGGTTTAACGCCCGAGCAGCAATATTTCAGCTATTATTATATGCAGGCGATGAACATGAAATAGATGATAAAATGAACATGAAATGATGGTGTAATGAAAAACTAGATAGGACACAAAGATAACGTGGTCGACAAATTTTGATTGCCACTGGAAATTGGGAGAGGTGAGTAGGGTCGGGCAATTTAGCTATCTGTGGTGGAGCTCAATGGTTCCTACTCCGGTAGAATACCACAGAAGGGTAGTTTAACTTGCTAGGAACGTGGCATTTTTCCCTACTCGTGCACCAATATGGTTTGCAGTCAGGTTTTCCGTATCATAGCCTGACAACCCTAGCATGTGAAATGCCAGGGTTACCACATTGACCCACATGAAGCACACAAACCAGTCGCTGTTTGGGCAGAGCGCCCTAGCACCCTGCCAGGATTCTGAGCACTATTTAGTCGCCTTTTAAGACAAGCTTAGCCCTCTGCGGGCCTATTCTTTTGACACCTGGTCCTGCATGGGGCCCTACATCATCTTGCATGAGCTGTTCAAAAACATCCGGTAGACAGTGGAAATCCCTAAGGAGTGGAGTTTAGGTAACATCATTAAGCTTCCAAAGAAGTGCCACCTGAGCAACTGCAAAAAACTGCCGAGGAATTCAGCTACTCTCCAGATTCCGATGCAGCCA
This sequence comes from Perna viridis, assembly GCA_037379345.1. Classification (NCBI taxonomy): domain Eukaryota; kingdom Metazoa; phylum Mollusca; class Bivalvia; order Mytilida; family Mytilidae; genus Perna; species Perna viridis. The sequence goes on from CM074515.1 coordinate 27,806,858, forward strand.
ATTATGTATCGCTATAACCTTGGTTCTCTTGATTACTCTTTGACCAAATTGCCACGTTACGGATCATTATTGAGCAATCCATGGAATGGCAATCACCCCTCTACATCAACTTCGTGGACTTTAAGAGAGCCTCCGACATAGGTAAAAGAAATACACTTTCAAATGTATTAAAACACCATGGAATCCCTGTCAAAAAGTAATGGTTATACAAGGATTATACAAAAACACCAAATGCCAAGTCATCCACAATTCAACACTCTCACCATCCTTCAATGTACATACAGGAGTACGCCAAGATTGTCTCCTGTCACCCCTTATTTTCAATACAATTGCAAGCATTTTAATTAGATATAATATACAATCATGAATTTACTCATAGATTGCTTCTTGTCGAATTGATCTATGTTGAGTTGCTAAAAGTACGATGTATACCAGACCAGGTGATGAATCTAGATTGGCCATGGATAATTGATTATGACGCGGGCTGCTTCACTGTAAATAAGCTCCTCGTCCAATTCCTTGCTGCAGACATAGCCATCTCGTGTTTAAGCCGAGTAAATTTCATTCAACCCTCACCATAAACATAATGTGGTTGGGACATGTTATAAATCCATAGCCACATCAGTTTAAGAGAAGAATACTTATTTTGGTCACCAAGAATTGAACGTTCTGTATGTTATAGTGCCAAAATACAAGTAAGGGATGTGAAAAAAATCCTGATTTTGAATTCTCCGTCCCATTTTATTTTTACAAAATGTCATTTTCAGGAGCTTGAGGGGATTTTAATCTTAATAATTTTATTTTGGTCGTAACAAGAATAAAATATCTGATTGAACTGAATCTTTTCTTTCATATGCCCTCCCTTGATATTTATATAATATTTTCCATTTATTCTAATCTTTTTTTTTTACTGGCAAAAAAATATAATTCATTTGCTATTGAAAAGAGAGAAATAAAATAATTTTAAAAAGCGCAGAAAAAAAATATTTAGCAACATTGAAAATCCCATTGAACACGCTTTTTGTGTCTCATTCTGCACCATGGAAACTGACCTGTCCACCGTTCATAGTTTCCCTCTTCTGTCTAATCTGGACGAGAAATTTTTATAGCTACTCGGTTTTTGTTTTGCAAATAATGACTGATATGACCATCCACAGTCATTTTTGACTGATACAGACAAAAATGTTCTCCCTCATTCCTTTATCTGTCTATGAGAAACACATTCTGTCTATTACTACATCGGCAACAAACGTTGTAAAAGTCTTATTTAGTCTATCTAAACAAGATAAACATGTTTATGGGACATTTTTTGGCTATGTCAACACCTTTTTAGTTTAATTAGTTAAAACATTTTCATGTCAACAAAAAAACACAAGAAAGACTTCTTCTTAACAGAAAGAAATAAAGTGGAAGTTAATATGATGACTATGACACACAGCGTGCACTACTTTAATGGAAACCATTACTCAACCATCCCATTGCCATACACAGGGAAGCAGTATGAGATGGTTTTTATCTTACCTTAGAGAATAGACAGATTAAATGATAAAACGCTCTTTTCACCAAAATTGGCAAATGATATTGAGTCCAAGTTAGTCAACACAAGTATTATTGTAAATGTTCCTAAGTTCACATTTAAATCTAAAATTGATCTGCAGGTCTTGTTAAAGAAGTTGGGTATACTTGACATTTTTGATGTAAATGCTGCTGATTTTTCCAACCTCCTCTGCTTTTCTAGAATAACCCGCTGAGTTGCTCATAAAAAGTCAAGTCCGAGGTAGTCGAAAAAAGGAAAGGAAAACTATGACACGTTGAACAAATCAGTTTTCATAGCGCAGTTGGATACACCATAACGATCCACGAACACAGGCCTTCTGGTTCTATTCTATTCATCAGGCATTAAATTGCACCATAAAGGATTATTGTTTCCTTTATGCTCACTAATGTCTTCCATAGTATTGTATATTGTATACGTGTAATGTTTATTGCAATACTTAAAGTACATGTATAGATTAACTGAAAAAATTAAAATACTAGAAATAGATGGCCCTAACAATAGAAAAAATTATTTGACCATTAACTGTTACGCTAATACAGAAACTACTATTTTTTTCTCAATTTGGCGCAAAATAAAATGTCGTCCTGCTTGAATTTAATTTATATATCATAAGAGGCTATAAATTTCGGAATTCTAGCAGCATATATCATGTATATGTATCAACATCATTAAAAATGCAATGAAAGAGTCTATTGGTTTTAAATACGAATGTTCCCGTAATAGTTTATTGGACATAAAAAATACAAATGAAGACTACTCAAAGTGCAAACTACAAGGCAGCTCCAGTTCCGTACCATTGACGTTCCTCCACTATTCTGGAATGGCGGCAAAAGTAGTGCAGGCATGGAAGAGACCAATGCTCCGGAGTTTGTTCAAAGTGGTCGAAATAGAACTTATTCAAAAACAAATATGTAAATAAATTTATTATATCTATATAAGAACTAAGGATACATGAAATAATAAAAGAGTTATTGAATTTATATTGGTGGATATACATCACAAGTTGAATATTGCATTCGCAATGTCGTGTTATATATACAGAACCTGCTTGGAGCAATATTTACCAATATATATACAAAACCTATGCTATATTTTTCCGAACTAATAATGTTCATGGCATGTTTGTAAGGGAAATTGGATATTGTTGATGAACTGATATAACACCTTGTAGACTTATGGCGGGAGAAGATTCACACTATGACAGACAATATGTAATAAAACGATTGTGGCATGGCTTGAGCGGTAAATTTATATATTATTCAGTCCACTGAATAATAACAATGCTGATATAATTACAAATTACACCTATCAAATATAATGTTTGTGTCGAAATTCTCTGTATGTGTTTCAAAGAGTAACCTCTCATCAAGTATATAGAAATGTATACAAATAATGCTCATTGCCATACTTAAAATATAAATTGACTGAAAAATTAAGATACCTGAAATTTCGGATATTGTACGCTTACCCTCTATGCGGTGTACGGCACACGATACACGATACACGATGTGCGATACACGATGAAATTTCTCAAGAGTGACATGTTTCTGCAGATTGTAAGGGTGCGAACAATTTTAATTTCAATATCGGTCCAAAATTATTGTTAAAAATATTAAACATTGCAATATTAGTATCCGGTTGTTGTTTGCAACACTCATATTTCAGTCAAAAATCTTCAAAATGACATACTTTTGCAAAGTGTATGTTTGCGAACACTTTTAATATACCAATTAGTCTAAAACTTTTGTAGAAAATGTTAAAATTGTCTATATCATTATTATGTTGATGGCTGTGATACATATATTTCAGACCAAATTCTTGAAAATGAGATATTTTGTTTGCAAATTGTATGAATGCAAACACTTAAAATATCCTTAATGGTCTTATATTATTGTTTAAAAATGTTAAAATTGTCAACAAAAATATAATGTGTGAGGCTTTGACACATCAATTTCAATCAAATTTCTCAGAAATGACATATTTCTGCAAATTATAAAATTTGTATTTACCTTTATGGTCTTATATTATTGTTTAAAACGTTAAAATGGTCAAAGTAAACATCATATGTTTGGCTGTGACATATTGATTTCAGTTCCATTACTGACAAGTGACATATTTCTGCAGATTGTAAGGATGCGAACAGTTTTAATTTCAATATTGGTCTAAAATTCTTGTCTAAAATATTAAAAATGACAATATTATTATCCTTTATTAAAATCACACGAGTGTCTCCGACACAAAATTATTTCAGAACAAATTTTCAAAAATGATTTACGTTTGGAAATCGTATGAGCGCGAACATGTTCAATCTAAAATGACCAGAAGTTTAATATTGTACAAATGTACTTCCGGTTGATATCTAAATATGTCAATGAATAATGAACTGCGACACTGGTAATCATTAAAAAAATACTCTAAAACCAGCTTATTTAAAAACTATTTTAATTGCTGTCATAGATTTATGATACGTAAGTTGCTTGCGGAAAAAGGCAGAACAATTTGTTTGTCTGACCAATCAAAATTATTTCTACACCCCATTCCCATTGCCCTATTCATTTACCCCATTCCCAATGCCACATTTCCCATTACCCCATTCCCCATTGCCCCATCCCCAATTCCCAATTTCCTATGCCCCATTGTCCCACCCCCCATTGCCCCATTCCCCATGCCCCATTGCTCCATACCCCATAAAATGGGAAGTTTATCCCAAACAGGTACTGTACGATGTGCGATACACGATAGTACTATTTTCTGACAAGCGTTAATTACCCACAATGCAATGTTTTGTTTACAATGGAATCTGGGAAATGTGAAATTGGAATGTTTTGTTGAAAACGAATTTCTATTAATTAATTATGCCACCATTTTCATATTGGATATTCTATTAGTATTACTTTGTGAGTCTATCAATGATTTAAGAATCAACCTCAGAAATTAATCCTAAAAATAATCAAAATCGTTGATACAGGGCAATTACAAATTTCGTATGAAATTTAAAACCCGAAGTTTCATTAAAGATAGACCTGTCATAAAATTTTGATACAGTCATATGATATAAGGGCAGCGAATAAGTAATTAAAAATATTATATTTGGTAATCTTTCTGTCGATGCATGGGATAATTTCCTATTAATAAAAAAAAACATGAAATGTGCGTGTTTTTGACTGAAACCTTTTATATCTAATAATTCAGGTGCCAATTGTCCTATTTAAAAAAAGTATTTAGGCTGGATATGGTCACTCTTAATTATTAAAATATATATATATATATATGTTTTAGTCTAAAAACAAATGTCAGTTTTCACTACACACAGGGTACCGCAAACAGTTTTTCTCAATTGAAATATCATATTTGGAAAAAATGTAGTACTTCATGTGAATGCAATAACTCTTAATATGTCTAAAAGTCCAAAATATATGTTTTTAGTTTGAAAAATGTCCACTTTTATTGGAAACAGGATATTGCAAACACTTTTTCTAAATACAACAAAATGTCTCATCATTTTGTCAAAACATTCTATATTTAGTAAATTGTAGTATTTTATGTGGATACCATAACTCATTAAATATCTATAATATCTATGATATACTGTTTTAATCTAAAAACTGGTAATTTTCTCCGCGTGTAGGACATTGCAAACTTTATTGCTCTGTTAGTGGTTGACAAGGCAATAACTTTTCTTACAGATAAGGAAAGAAGGAATCACTTTTTCTAAACTATACTGATGCATTTGGATGCCTCATGTTTTCTCTCAATTACAATATTTAAGATTAATTGTCCGAGAGATGTCAATAATATATAATATTTGTATGTATTCAAAGCATTTCTTCACCAATTTGTGATCACAAAGGGTTGTGATCACGCCAAAGTACATTAACCCCGCGCGTTGTTGCACCTAACAAAAATCAGGAATATCAGGTCTCTGTATGTCTTGTTTCGTTTTCACCTTTAGTTTATGTTTTATGTTACTGGGGTACATATGGACAACTCTTTCGCTGTACCTGTGCATTATGATGCTTTGGGCTAGCTGTAGCCAGCCCTGTGGTGTGAGGGTTTCATTGAAGACCAACGGGTGGCCTTGTGCTGACATTTTCATCCAGAAGGAGTTGTTGTCTCTCTGACATAATTATTATACCTATTCTCGTTTTAATATTTAAAAAAATAATCACAGGGTTAATAGAACGATAGAACTGAACAACACAAAATTTGTAAATAATAAACATATCCAAAATGACTTTTAGAAATTATTTTAGGCATATATAATGTTTATAACATAGAGGATAACATCTTAAAACATTTACAAAACAAATGTAAAAATGTATGAGTGGATTATATCTCTTTTAATACATATATTTTAATTTGTGAATAAAAATAAACAAAACAAAAATGCATTTTAATTTTTGTAGGTTTTTTAGTAAAAAATTAAAAACTTTAAATGTATTATCTCTCTTTTAATGTAAATATTTGATAAATTTATCCAGTTTTAAGTGGATTCCAAGATGTTCATCTATTTTTGTTATACTTTTTATGTTTTATTTTAGTTATTTTAATATATTCTTTGTTGTGTGTCTGTTTTCCATATCCATTCCATGTTTTTGTCCCTGGATTACATTCTTTTGATATCCGCTCGATTCTTGGTTTCCTTGATAACTTTTCAAAGTAAATCTAGAATTTCTAGAAAAGCAGAGGACGCTTACCCAACCGCTGCACCCGGTCCATGCTCCCAGTTGTTAGTGGAGTCCGATTTGCTCATTTGTTTTTGTTGCTTAGCGTGTGTGGTTTTGGTTGCTTTGTGTTCTTTGTGGTGTGTGTGTTTTTCATGTCTGGTCTTTGTCCCTGGATTGCGTTCTTGTAGTTGCCGCTGTAGCCTTTGTCCCATTGATTACTCTTTCAAGCATACACGTACCTAATTACCATGCATTTTAAATGTTGAAATATAGCATTAATAAGTTATGGAACGGGTGAATAATGTATATTTCATTTTTTTTTTCGGTCATGGCTTCCAGTTTTAGTTAAACTTTAAATTGCGGTAACCTTTACTGAGTGATTTTTACTCATTTCCGTATAAACTGCACAAGAATCCTTACGAAAAATGCATCTTAATTGAATCTGCAAAATGTACTACCAAGCCTCTGTCGGAACTATTAATTTTCATATTTTGACCTGTCAGAAAGGGTTTTAAGTCGTATCACAAGATTTGTTACTACCGTTGTGGTATCAATCCAATCTGTATTCCGAAAAATTTAAAGAACTTCTGCAAACCTAAGGTGCTAGATTATAATCGGAATATAATAGCATACAGACCTATCATTTTTCAACTCTTTATATCAAATTTCACCATACTTAGTTGAAACCTCGACCCTAAAGCATTACTTATCGTTGATACGCTTAAAAAAAAGACGCTGACGCACAGCTAGAAACAAAAACGTAGTAAATATATATAAAAATATTCCAATTCAGCTTCTAAATACACCGTACCACAGAAGATTTTGTGAAAATGTTGTGAACTAACTTTAAGTGGACAACATATGAGTGATGGACGTGATTTCAACATCTGGTTGGCATTCCGATAGGAACAGAACTGCGACTTGATGACATATTCCTTTACCTCTTTTAAGGCTGACTTTGTAGTTGATCTTATCCAAAAAAAGTTAAGTTCATCCAGATCTTTTGACCTAAGTTTTCCGGTATATAGAAGACGGTTAATCTTTAAACAATCCATAATTCGGGTATTTTATACATCACATCTCCTGTTCATCCAAGACACAACATTATGAATTCAGCCCACACTCTTAGAAATTAATGAAAGAGAACATTTTTGAACTATACGATAAACTATGGCTTCCCATTCCGTTTCGTCAACTTTCGATTTGTCTATGGCAAAATGCCTTCTGTGTTTGCATTTTCATGTAATTTATTCGTCATACCAGAGCTTGCTGAATTTTCGTGACGTGCTAGGCTTCTAACTATAAGACTTCTGGACTTATGTTTTTACGAGATTAGAGTCATAACTACAAAAAATGTTAAGGTCGTTATTATGAACATGTTGATCGTTATGGTGTATACATGTGCACAATCAGTACCACTTAGGTCACCGTGTCATAGTTTTCCTTTCCTTTCTGATCTTCTCCGGACATAATATTTTATGAGCAATTCGGTCTGGGTTTAATACATGCGTTTTGTATCGGTGCGCTTGGTCTATACCCACAGTTTTTCATGGAGTCCTGGTTTGTCATTCACTTATGATTCTTCGAACGTGCACATGAATTCAGAAATAGGAATCGGCCAACCTTGATATTCCACGGTTTAACCTTTAGCTGGCAATGCAAACTGCTGTGAAGGAATAGCAACGTAAGCGACTGCTCGGGGATAGCGAGAGCTTAACTGTGGTAAAATGATATTGAATTAAATAGTTGCTGTGCTACTTAGGCGTGTAATGTTTTGTTTACAAGGTTAACGAACTTCGACTTAGGGGAATGAAATTTTGAATATCAATTTAGACTACAGAACTTCAACAATATATATCTTTAACAAGAACAAAACTTCTTATTTAAAATAAAGTTTACTAAAAAATTAAGAGAGTTGAATTTTGGGCCTGTACTTCTTTATTTATCGCTTGTTATAAACTAAAGTTTACGTCCCCAGTGCACAAGTTAAAACTGAAGTTTAACACGAAAAAGTATAGTCATCTTTTCTGGTGTCTTTGATGAAATATCTTAAATAACCATAACCTCCGTAAAACTAGAGAAGTGAACATGTTATCTCAGGCGACAAGATGTCGGTCAATTTTTTTATTGCTCATACCCTGCTTGAAGACGTATTTGCTCCCCATTGAAAATGGTTATTGAAACTAGTCTTAATATCGATCATACGGAGTGTCACCTATTTGATGTTCAGCAGTGTTTCTTCTTTTGAAATCTTTCCTTTATCTACATAGATATATCGCTCAAAAATGATCATAGCCACTTTTTTGGAAGGGCATGAAAGAAATCTCGGTCAGACATATTGTCTGATTGTAAGATTGAACGAATAATTTATATATCTACTTTTAACTGAAATGGACAATGAAGATAATAACGAATGTATTATTATGTTACTTTACGATGTCAAAGTCGTATTGTATCCGGTTTAAATAACAAAAGGGTAAACCCAGCCATTGATATATTTTTTTTCTTATTTAAATCACGTTTCAGGTGATAATAAATTAAAGAATTAATTTGATTGTATAATAATAGAAGGTGTGGTATAATTACCAATGAGACAGATATCCACCAAAAGCCAAGCAATGTTTTCTTATCAACAAACAGTAATCGAAATTAAGGCAAAGCAAACTCAGCAAAACAAAAAACAATATAAAAGGATTTCTATCAATAGACTTAAATCATAAACTGCCCAGTTACAGTTTAAAGAAGAACCAATTTTATTTGTTTAAAAACTAGATTTGCATTATTTATTTTGGCTATTTCATGTTCTTTGTTGTGAATGTCTATTTTCTTTACGTAGTCATCATTAATCCCTAGCTTTTTTGTATTTTTTTTATTACCGTTCCAATACTCGTTCCTCTGATTCATTTTAATTTCATTATAGTTTTGTCTTATATTGGTTATAGATATGTTTGGAAAAGTAAGATAACTGCTTATAGAAAAGTCTACTCATTGCACCATTCTCCATTTGTTTTCATCAGAGCTTCATCCACGAAGATTGTTAATCACACATGTACCTGTTACAAGTTTATTATAATTTTTTGTTTGCTTATATTCAATGCAATACGTTACATCTATACATAAAGAATAGCCTTTCTAATAAACAATATGTGCCTGAAAAATGTCCATCCCAGTATTACATATGTCCGTTGTCCTTTTCCTAATTGTACTATGCTACTTGTGCCATTAATCATAACTGCAATACTATTTCAAATTAGGAGATTATCGCCAGTTTAAATAAACGCAAAGGTGAAGCTGAGAGAATCGAGGGTGCCATACACTCTATATTAAATACCTAGGTAATGGCTGTATTTTTTCTAATCATATATATTTTTTGCTTGATTTGTATTACCAATAGTTCCCAACGATAGGCAAGATAATTACTATAATTGATGAAGGACCAATAATAAAAATAATAGGATAATTATATGTTTGATGAAGGTTTGAATATCGAAAAATATCAACGGAAAGTACTTAATTTCATCATCACAACAAACGAGTCTCGATATTGAAATTAAAAAAAAAGCTTCATTAAATTTAATATATGTACGAAAAAAACAAACCACACCTAATTTTAGAATTTCTTGTTACCCTTACTATGCCAAAAGACCTATATGTAGGCTTTTCATACTCCCGTATTTTGACAAGAGCCATATATATAGGCTTAGCAACTGTTGTCTACACATTCAACAAGTCAATTCTTCTGCAATAATGTAGATTACAAACCACCAATTCAACCAATGAGCATTTGGAACGTACGCAGATAACGTCCTACGCAGAAATTACCCGCTGTTCCTCATAGTGCTGTGAAAAAAGTTCTCATTTTTTTTTAAATTTAAACTGGTTCTGAACGGAAAAACATTATTGTACATTTTATAGGTGCATTTTGCTTCTTGTGATGTGACACCTAATCTCCATAATGATTTCTACATATGCCCATATCTTGTGAACAGTGAACTTTCGGTGAACAGTATTGCACTCCAAGGCCACATGCCACATGCCATTCTGAGGATTGTGAGCTGACATATGTAGATTCATGCTGATATATATAGTCACTCTGCAGGTTAAAGTTACGGTAAAGTCCAGAAAAGCCATTGAATATTGTGAAATTAGCATTGAAGCCTATGGGAAGTGGAAATTGTATTTTCTAGCCTTAAGCTGAAGCCATGGCAAAATGAAAAGTTTCTTAGAATAGCTTTAAACTACTTGAAGATCTTTGCTATAAGTAAAGTAAAATTTGCTATGAGAGGAAAACACTACAAAGATCATTCTAAATATGCGTTTTGTTAGGTTATAGGTCCATATTATGGAAAATAAGTCTTTTTGGCCGATTTTTATGTTCTATCTTGTAAAAAGTGTAGAAAACGTAGTAAAAATATCAAATATTGAACTTTGAAGGCTATATTTACCTAAATATAGTAGTAATCCACACTGAATATTTAGTTTAAGTAGAATGTAGCACAAATGTGGTTAGAAATGAGGAAAATCACACTTTCATTACTGCGGAGAAGGATGTATAAGCATTTCCCTATGGCAACATTGAAATTCCAATTTTGAGTACTTTTAGGTGACCTTTACTGGCCCTGTGTCAATGTAAAAACACTGTATTTACAAATTTAAAGCCCACGATTTCAACTTTTGTGAAAATTTAAAGATTTAGGGTTTTGACATGTGATCAAGAACAAGGGGGAGGCATGTATGAAATATATTTTTTTTTAAATAGACAAATTTTTCAGAAAAATATTACTTTTAAAGGCTATCTCTTTATTAATATTGTTAAAAAAAAGTAGTAATGGATTTGTTTTATTTGAAAAGTCAGAAAAAAGTTCTTTGCAAATATTTAGGGCATTTAAGTATGGTAGAAATTGTCATTTGTTTTGCTCAAAGAACTTGGTTAACCTATATTTGAAAATCAAATATTAAAAAATATGCTTGTCACATTTCACTAAAACTTAGTGTACAGGAAGGTACTTGTATAGTTATTTTTTTTTTTCTAAGACACAATATGACTCTGTAAATGACGTCACTACGTCACATGCAAAGAGAGATGATTAAGATAAATTGTATTGAAGATAAAAAAAAAAGAGAATAGTAAATGAAAAGTGAACATTCAGTGACCAGTAGAAAAGAACAAGTAGACAAAAGATCAAACTTGCAAGAAATTTTGAATTCGTCTTTCTGTCAATTTATCCTGTAAAGCACCACACACTTCGTCACGTTCAGACTTGTGACGTCAGTTACATTATTGTAGAACAACTGACTTGTTGAATGTGTTGACAACAGTTGCTAAGCCTATATACATGCTCTTGGCAAAACACGGAGTACGAAAAGCCTATATATAGGCTCTTTGGCATAGTAAGGGTTCAAGACCTTTCTCTTTTTTTTCACATGTACTGAAATATATTTCGTAAAACAATTTGCTTTCAGATGAATCGTTTTGTTACTGGGAAGTGTTTGAATAGAATGGTGTGCAAGATAACTCAATGGATATCTGAAACAGAAGAACAATTATTTCAACTAAATGGAACATAAAGTAAAAGATACGTTCATCATTGAATATGTGATTCAGAAGTTTATAAAAACTCAATCCGGGTAAATTGAGTTTTAAGCGAACATTAACACTATATAATTACAAATCATGTGATAACACGGAATAAGAATGTGTAATGTTACCTTACAATGTCAGTGTCGTATTATGTCCTGTTTGAAATGCAAACGGTTAACCAAGTCATTAATATTATTTTTTCAAATCACGTTTTTTTCATAGGATTCTTGAATTAAAGAAAGGAAATAAAACAAAATAATAATGATAAATAATAACACATTTCAATAAAAGCCCTCAGTGATTCTTTAATATGATTCAGATCTTCTCATATCATTGACCATACCAGACTTACTCTGATGGATGTCAATTCTGTTCTATCTTTATAAGGAGATACAAAGTGTCAATAGGGAGTGTGTATCTCCATACAGTTTAATATCTACTCTTTTGATGTTGATGGTAGGGACCCAAGGGAAAATTAAATTACAGATACGATCAGCAATTCTGAAAGGTTACTAAAACGATGAAGCTATTCACCAGCAATACAAGTCATTAAACAATAGAGTTTTCAGCTCGATTGAACATGAATTGAGTATTGCTACAATTCTTTTCATCAAAGAAAGACTCTCAGTAGCGAAAAATGTCAGTGACGTGGCAAAGTTCTTCTGCAATGCCGATATTGGACAAACGGACTTCCGTTATAATGTACAATCGGCTAAAGATATCAATGATTACGTAGCCAAATGGACCAAAATAGAAATAGAATAACCGATTTTTTTTTTCGAAAGACATGTTTTCAAGTGTAACTGTCATGTTTCTGTAAATGCAGTATATTTCAAAGGTGTCTGGAAAAGGGGAATTTGATCCAATAAACACAAGAAAGGGAGACTTCTTTTCGACAAAAAGTGAGAAAATGACAGTTGATTTCATGACGATGACATTCATTGTGAACTATTTCAATGGAAGCGATTACTCAGTCATCTCAGTGCCCTACACAGGGAAGCAGTATGCCTATGAAAAAGACGGATTAAATGACCTAAAACGATCTTTTTCACCAACAATGGCAAACGAAATCGAGACCAAGTTAGCCCTCACAAAAACTCTTGTACAGATACCTAGGTTCACCTTTCAGTAAAAAACTAATCTGAAGGACTTGTTGATTTATGAAAATGGGTATACTTGACATCTTTAACATCAGCGCTGCTGATCTATCCAACTTCATTCAAGGAATACAAAAATATCTCGCCGTATCTAAAGCCCGTCACAAAGTTTTCATTGAATTTAATGAAATAGGAACGGACGAAGCGGATGGTACTGGCACTGGGGTGGCTGGTATAACTTCAGTTTCAACACCACATAGCTTTATTGCCAACCATCCGTTTTCGTTTTATATAAAACGCGACCCTCTGGTTTTATTCTATTCATTGAACATTACATTGCAACATAAAGGACTAGTTAGTTACTTTATGTTCTTTGTTGTGTATGTCTGTTTTCCATGTCTGGTCTTTGTCCCTGGATTACATTCTTTTGATTACCACTATAACCTTGGTTCCCTTGTTTACTCTTTCCCTTAATGCCCCCAAAATATTTTTCATTACAATAAAAGAATAGACATGTATACAAAGAAAGTTTAATGCATTACTTGAGGTATAGTTAACTGAAAAATTGAAATAGTAGATACTACAGGTCAAAAGAGAAATTATTTGACCATAACGTATTACTCCAATGCAGAAATTGCCTTTTTAACAACTCTGTGCAAAATGAATGTCATGAGGGATGAAGTTTTTACACTATGTTTAACACTACGTTATATAACGATTGATATTATCTTGAGTGGTATACTAAAATATTGAGTTCACTGACTTATTAGAATAAATACAAATTACATCAATCAAATAAGTTATTTTCCATATTCTGTACGTGTGTTTCACGGAGTGACCTCTCATCAGCAGCATTTAAATCAAATATTAAGGAAGATTATTATTATTATTATTACATAACATGCATATGTAAAAAAAAGATCATAATTTATAACTTAGTTATATGCAAGAACAACTCAATACCAAAACTATAAAATATGAAGACGACCAAGAGGTTATACCATGTGCAATACAAGGAATGAAGTGTATTTTGAAATTTGTAATACTGCAAAATTTGATAAATATAAAATCCATATATTTTTCGGGGTTAGACGAGTCTAACTTTTGGGGTTGTGAATACCCCCGGGTCCCTTTGGTTCAACAGCAGTGGCTTCGACCCAGTGCTTACAAAGGCTTTGAAGATAGCAGATCAGTCGTATACTTAGATGAAATGTGATCATTGCATCAGGGACGATATAAATGAATTATTCAAACAGAGAGAACCGAACTTTGCTAGGTCTATCAGGCTAGTCTACACCTGTCCTTTGAGATGTTGGTCAATTTGCAGAAAACGCCCTCGTCCTCCCACATCCGTTAGAACGATAGTTGCTTTCCATAACTTGCAGACTGATATGATAACCATAATACTACAGTAAAATAACTTATAAATGACTGAAATCAATTGCTGTATTAGATAAGGACAATATTGGGCGTGCCTAACATGCTATTATAAGAATATAATGAGACGAAAATAAATGTTATTTTATACTTGAGTTCCTAAGAATGTTGATAAGCATATTATCAGAAGGTGTGCTTGTCTTCAGACCACCGTAAGATTGATGGTTGTTTTCCATAACATAATAAACCTTCTTGTTCTTTATTTTTTATTTTATTCCATAACTTAAACTTGATAAATTCGTTCTTTCTTTTTTCTAGATAAATAAATAAGATCATGAACCACACTACATATTGTATAAATGGTAAGTAATCGGGGGAGCAGCAATGAAGATTGAGTACTTGCCAGATACAACACTTCTGTAGATTTTGCATAGTTTGAAAATCGGGTGTAAATTGCATTCAACGTTAATCTAGAGTAGTAAGGTTTGGGTGTTAAGCCCACAAAAATATAGTCCGAGGACAAAGACAAGAAACGGAAACTGAATTTAACAATAAAACATGATATAGTCAAAATATCAGGCGCAAAGAAACATAACTAAATGAACAACCTGGACCAACTAAAAAATCGGGAGCATGGAAAACGTTTACCGGCGAATAGGATTCCTCTGTTTTTTCGAAATACCCACAGAGTTGCTCATAAATTTTTAAGTCCTCGGCAAATGAAAGAGAAGAGGGAAACTATGATGACACAGTGAACAAATCGATTGTCATGATGCAGATCGATAAGGAGTTTGATATAAAGGTCCTAAACTATAATCGTAAATATTGATTTTACTGCTGTCATTACTTCACTACATTTTTGAAATAAAGGAAAGGTGGTTATGTAAATGTTCATGTCTTTTTAGGCAAAACAGGCAAAAACCGTATATAAAGTAATAATGCCCAATGAACATCTAGTTTGATTTCATGCTTTGGCATGTAAATTGTCTCGGTGATGCATAGTTAATAAATGTCATCATTAGTCCATGTCTCAATTTTATGTTTCTCTCCACAATTAACTTTGAGGTATTAGATAGGTAATCAAAGTGTAAGGGTAAGTCAGTTCACAAAATGTTATTTTAGCTTAAAATCGTGTAACACAAATGCTGGAACTATTTTTAGTCTACAACATTAAGAGTGATAGACGTGATTTCAACATCCAGAAAACATTCTGATAGGAACAGAACTGCGTCTTGCTGACATATTCATTTACCTCTTGTAAGGCTGACTTTGTAGTTGATCTTATCCAAAAGAAGTTCAGTTTAGCCAGATCCTTTGACCTCAGTTTTCGGTATTTAGAGGACGGTTAATATTTAAACAATCCACGAGTAGGGTATTTTATACATCACATATCTCTAGGAAAAAACCTGAGCTTCCAGGACATAACATTATGAATGCAGCCCATAATCTAAGAAATTGATGAAAAGGGAACACTTATGAACTATACGACAAACACGGTGACTTCTCATTTCGTTTCGTCAACTTTCGTTTCGTCTATGGCAAAATGTCTTCAGCATCTGTGTTTGCGTTTTCATATCTCTTATTCGTCATGCCAGAGCTTCCCGAAACTTCGCACAATTTTGTGACGTGCTAGACTTCTCACGATAAGGCTTCTGGAGCAGACTTATGTTGTTACAAGATTAAAGTTATAATTACAAAGGTTTTAAGGTCGTTATCATGAACATGTGAATCGTTATGGTGTATATACATGTGCACGATCGGTACCAATTAGAAATAGGAATCGGACATTCTTGATATTTCACAGTTTTAAAATTAGCTTGCAATGTCATAGATTTGAAGAAATGGTAATACAAATGGCTGTACAGGAATTGCAACGTCAACGAAAGCTTGGGGATGGCAAGAGCTTAACAGTGGTAAAATGATGTTGAATAAAATCGTTGATGTGCTACTTAGGCGGTTTTTTTTTTTGTTTATACTGTTAATTCCCTAACTTCGACTTAGGGAAATAAAAGTTCGATTTTGGATACGAATTTGGACGAATGGACTTCAACAATACATATCGTTCACATACAGGAACAAATTACCTTATTTAAAATAAGGTGTACTACATAATAAAGGGAGTTGAATTTTGGGCCTGCGCTTATTATTTTACTGCTCATTGGATATATATATATATATATATATGGAAAGGTCTGAAAAATTCCCAACGATGTTAGAACTGTCAAATTTGCGATGCATATTTTTGGTCGCCTCCCTCCGCGGAACTCGAACTCGTACCGCTGTGACATCTATGGCAACACCGCCTGCACATAGTCCAGCGCCCTAGACTAGCTAGGCTATATAAAAATATAGCTTTCGCTGGCGGGGTCATTCCTCCTCGCAGGATTAATCTGGGGCTGTAACTTAGTACACCATGTATGGTAGAAAAAAAAACAAAAACAAAAACAAAACAAAAAACAAAAAAAAAACACATCATGTTACTTGTCTAACTGAACTATTTTTCTGCACTGTTGAATGATCAGTGGTGTAATAAAATTTTACAAAGTCGTGGGAAGGGGGCAATTGATGTATGAAAGTATAAAACATCCTGCCCCGATAAATATGATGTATAAGAGTGCAAAGTTCATTTCACATTATACACATATCATACACAGTTTGTAAAAACATCAGTCATTCAACATTAGCAACATGTACTTTTGAACCATTCATAATTAATAATACATAATTACAAGTAATACTACGTAATGATGTATTATGTATTTAGTGAAAAAAACACAAATTGAATAAATAAGTTATTAACTTCATTACTTTATAACGAGAATTACCGCCAAAGATCTCTTGAGATGATAGATTAAATAGGTTTACAAAATCTGTTCTACATGTTTTATTTGCAGAAAGAAGGTAGAACATTTGCGAAATGTATAATAAAATTCGTTTTGTTTTTTGTTTTGTTTTTGTTTTGTTTTTTTTTTTTTTTATTTGAAAAGAAAAGTATTTTCTTTCGGAAAAGACTCTTATATGATCATTGACAATTGTGTGGCTAGTTTGAATTATTAGAGCCATATTGATTTTTTTAAGGCAAAACGAATTATTGGTATTGCTCCAATCAACACAAAATAGGGAATGCTGGAAGAAAAGTTATTTTATAATTCAAAAAGATTTAACATTAAATCAGACTAGATCTAGATTTTAAAAGGAATCAGTGAAAATGGCCATAAAAATGTTAAGTTAAGGTACAGAAATGGGGTAAGTAGTGAAACAGGGAACAGACAAATATGTTTTTACATAATTCAAAGGTATCTCTAAATAAGGGGAAGTAGATATGCAGTATGCTCAAGGCTACACTGTCACGTGTTCAACTGCGTCGGATGAAGTAGCATTTATAAACTCCCGTGCCCATATTTGTTACTTTTGTTGGGAATATATCTAGCTTAATAACTTACATTCGGTAAGATTTTATGGAAATCTTGTTTATCGTTAGAATATATAATATTACTACTAAAATTAAATGCTTTATGTTTTCTTTAACATTTTATTAATATAAAAGTAACTTATAACAAAAATCTTTACTAACACCAAATACATACATTGAACTAATATGTACATTTAACATAAATGAATTTATAAAAGTTGTAATTTTGAAGGATAAATCATATATAAAATCATGACCATGAATCGTGTTATATTATCCATTATAATGACTTTCGATAGAACTAATAGCACTTATCAATATGCTATTAATTTTGAAATATTTGGAGTTTTTTTTACTGTTTGCACTTTGTCAAAGTATTGCATTTAATAAAAATTTAAAAATTGCTAGCAGATATATCATGCTATTTTTGTTTATCTGCTTGTATTTCAGCATAGGACAAGGCATCGATATGCTGCAAGGTATTCTCCATATTCTTTGTCTTATGGTTATGTTAAATGAATCCCGAATTCTAAAAAGTAAGTAAACAAGATTGAATTTCAGAGAATAAAGAGATGATTGGCTTAGCTAATCTTAACAGTAAAATATTGCTATATTAACCAAAAAATTTGTTTAACAACCTTTACCTGTGTCTTTCTGCACTTAAGAACTAATTCTGATATGACGTGCTTCAAAGCTCTATAGCCCACAGCCACAACCACAGTGATAAATATAAAACAATATAAACTAACTAGTCATACTAGAATCGAAATAAATCACGGAAACTCCGTTTTCGTCTACCACGGGCTGTCCATTTATAACCTTTCTTAACACCTTGCTTTCGCTTGGGGTAAAACAATCTGATATAAATGGCCAGCTCGTGGTAAAACAATGATAGAATGTATACTCGGCGTCACATAAATAACATACTGTTAAAATTTGAATAAAAATATTTTCTACGACTTTATTGACACCTACCTCGTTTAAATTGTCTTAAATGACTTGCTCATTCGTTTAGCCAAACGGCTTCTCCCTAAGCACTGAATCGTTAAATTCCGGTCAGATTTTAATTCTCGGTGCCAAAATTTACAATGTAAAAAGTCGGCCATGTTTACAGTGATCGGGTTGCTAGGAGATGTTGTTTACGTTTAAATGGTTTCTCCAAAAATCGAAGAACCCAGAATGCATTTCGGCGTTATTTCGGATATCTCGGATTTATTTTACGCGAACAACGTACAATACCGAGAAGTTGATCAAGCAGACGATTGTCACCGGAGTTCGACGGGAACTTACGAACTTCGTTTGTAAACAAATCGTCCCGTAGAAACCAACATGGCGGATATTAGTATGGGATTTTCCCGTAAGGATTTGTTACCCATGATTTAAGCTACTAAGGGACTCATTGGTACTAACACGTCATGCATATATGCGAACTATCTTCAGATTAAATAAAAAAGAGACAACTCTAGCGGTAAGTCCCGACGGTTTAAAAAGTAGAGCTTCAATTCGAAAATGTGTTGTATGTGACGTCGAGTATAGTATCCGTGATTTATTTCTTAAATTATATACCTTGTTTAATCTATTGTTAAACTAAAATCAATTGATGAATCATGCTATCGATATTGATATGTTTGATCTTCCGTAACTTTACACCTATAAGCTATCTATGATATTTTCTTTCCTTTTCTCTTTTATATTTAATTTTGTAGGGGAGGAGACAAATATGCTTAAAGGTGTTCTTCGGTCTCAGAAAGACAAAATAAAACTTAATAAACCTTGTATATTTAACGGAAATTGGTATTCAGAGAATGTAGCTACATTAGTTCTTGACTGCAGGGCAGATGAGTCTCCTATCGGGGTTGGCACAGTAATTGGTACTTGGAACACACCGGAAGATCACAGCCCAATTGAAGGACGGTATACACATGCCGGAAAAGATGTCTATCTAGGATTCACTGTTGTGTTTAAAAGTGACCAATCCGCATCAAGTTTAACCGGAATGTATTACAAACCCGATGACTCAATTACAACGTTTTGGATCATGACAAACAAAACTGCACCCCAAGATATCTGGCAAAGCTTTAGGATAGGGAAAGCGGTTTTCAACCGAGTTGATGAGGACAAATAGGCATTGCTGAATGTTAAAGTAACATAATGATCAGAACCTATATTTTATTTGAAAATAAACAAACAATGTGTGATGAAATGTAAAAAAACTTTTTATGGTTTATGGTAACTTATTAAGTTGTAGAACACAAGAAGACCTAAAACTGAAAGACAATCTCACATCCTAGCACATAAATTCAAAAATAAACAGTCACCTAATGAAGCATAAATTACTACCATAGAACAAAAAGACAAATATGTCGCCTTTCAAATATTTTTTTAAACTTCAAGATGGTAAATTTGAGTAATTATGTCTGTATGAACCTACACGTATTCCTCATTTCGACATAGTTAAATCCCAAAATATTGGCTTACGAAAACTCACAAAATTAATGAAAGAATACTAACATTATATGCATATATGTATATCAATATAATCTAAACGTGTTTTACTTGAATTATTCACGTATGTTGTATAACGCAATGGGCTTGTGGATAATAAAAAAGTTATTTAATTACAAGTAGCAAACATTGTTTTATAAAGGTATTGCATTACGTTTTTGGTACACATTTGTAAACATATTTAAAAATTATCTTTTAACATATTAAGAATGCACGATTTGTTATTATTGGGCGGCTGTGAAGGAGGATAGGCAAATGGGAACTGCGAACCGAGGTAATGGCAATGGAGAATTGGAAAAGTGGAAATTTCGTCCCATAACACATCTAAAAGTAAAAATATGAACATGTTCAAAGCAGATCTAGATAAAATTGATCTTTTTTGTTGATTGAGAGAGTCTTCTTGGACTTAAGGCAAATTGATTTTCGCGAGCACTAGTGTACTAAAACGTACGAAAATGGGAAGAAAATATTCTGTATGAACGATACTTTTGATTTTCCTTTATATAATGAATAGATAACACAGAATAATATGTCATCTATAACAAAGTGGAGTGGCTTTCACTTTCGGACATTTTGATGGAGTGATTGATGATTCAATATTCATTTGCACTGTCTGTCATTTAAAACGTTTAAGTCAATCACATTTTAAGTAGCCGTATTTTTAAGAATCGTGCAAACTTTTTAAAATGTGATACACCTAAAAATGCTACATATTTTTGCTTATTTTTGTTGTTAAGTTGCCTTATATGTCTTTATGATGAAATGTATAATTCTTTATATCAATCTGTCTGCACTAAGGAGACAATCCTTGTGGAAAATCCAATTGTATCTATTGTATTTTAGCGTAATTTACAGAATTATCCCCCTTCATTTTGAATTTCACAGCACATTCTATATGATTTCTTTAGCTTCTGCAAACATGGGTTATATGAAAAGCCACATGTTACTTTGTGTTTACTATGACATTATAAACAAAATATCAAACATGAAAAAGTGTAGGCTTTCCAACCATGAATCACATTTTGCATGAATCTTAGCTGGAATGGTACTTAACAATGTAGATTTATCAATAAAAAAAACATTCCTCCAACTGTTGCTGAAAAAAAATATATACATGTGGAGTGCTACTTAAAATGCTGTAACCAGTCCAAAAAATTATTTCATTTATTTCTGAAAATTATTGTAGAAAGATGAAATCGTGATAGGTACAATTGTAAGACACAAATTAGAGGCAATTGACCCAATCAATAATATATTGCAGATTTGTGGTCCTTTTCACAAAAAATCGTAAGAGTGAAGTTAGTCGTAAGTTATGACGCCATAGTAAATAAAAGTATCGTCATAACTTACAACTAATTTTATTCATACGATATTTTTTTTGAAAAGGGCCACTGATATAAGTAGTTAAACGATTAGAAAATTCATCCACTTATAATTGTGAAGTAGTTCTAGTACGTCTTGTGGTAAATTTAATGACTTTACAAAATCTTGTTCACCCTTTTGCAATACATATCACATTAAAATAATGTTTTTTTCAAGAAAACGTAATCCGAACGTAACAAAAGTACACCCATAAAAACAAAATAATGTCGGTCAAAACGAAAAACAAAACCATTTACAGCACTAGTACACGATCCGGACTGGATCAATATTTGAAACACACATTAATTTTTTCACAGCACTATGAGATTTTGTGTTCTGTACAATAAGCAACAACTGATAGTATCAAGTCCCCAACCGGACACATTTTCTGCCTCAGGTCTAACACGCTTTGTGTGGATACAATATTGATGCCATAATAATACAATTGAAGTGGGACAAAACAATAAATGTAAATGGCTGATTGCCGGTCTATAGCTAAGACCTAGTTAAAAGTATCCGATGCATTTCACGTCTGACAAATTGACCAGACTTTGTTCTGTACTTGGACGAATCAACGACTTCTTGCAGTTGATATGAGCACACTATTGAGAAACCACCGCACATGTAACAACTCAAATGTATAACTTATAAAATCCCTATGATCTTTTGGTCGCAAAATGTATCTTTTGATATGTTGAAATTTCATTTTATAATTATTAATGATAGAAATAACTATATCTTTTAGCTTTCTTTATTCTCCCAACCTACTTGAATATCAGTAACCGATCCAACCAATCACTAAATAGTCAAACGTGTCCATTGGAGAATGTTCGTGTTGAGTAGGGATTCACAAAATGAAATTGTACATAACACGTTGTAAGCGTAAATGTATCGCAAAACACTTTGTTAGCGGATATATCTTAATAATAAATAGAATAATAATTCTGACGGAATGTATTTTAGATGAAATAATTTGAGTTTAACATGAACCAAAATCACTGTTTCAAAATTTAAAAGCACTACTAAAAATGAACTGGATGACAAAACGTTTCATCCATTAAAATGATATTTTGGCTCTTACATGTATTAGTTTTAATTTTCCTATTGACTTTGATTGTTAATATAAATAACGTTTGTAAAGATTGAATTTTTTCAGGGTACACTATATTTGTCTTTACCTTAAAAAAATCTAGCACTCAACAATTTATAGCAAGCATGTTCTTTAGAGTATCTAAAATATACAAAATAAAGATTACACCACCCTATGGTTGAACATCTCAACAGATATCCAGTTCGTTAGACAAAACAATGAGTAATTACTTTTACAATCTGAAATTTAAAATTGTCAAATTTTATACCATATAATTAATATATTTTTGCGGGAGTTCTAGTTATATTCAATATAGCTAGATCTTAGTTAACGGTTCTGGATAAAACTGTTCCCTTTTGATTTATTTTTCTTAGGCAGGAAAAGATCCTGACCTATTTTGTGGTTGTCATCTTTTTTTGCGATCTGATCCTTTACGGATCTTAATAAAGGGTTTTTTTTAAAACAAGTATTTTAAAATCGAATAAGTGTTGGTTATTATAAGTGTAAAATAATATAACATGTTTAGGGTAATGAGGGAAATTTGGGATGCTAATATACAGTTTTTCTATTGACCTCAGTTTGTAACATGAATCATTTATGATACAATGTAAATTTTGTTTTGTGCGGTACACTGTTTCAATACTTATCAATTTGACCAGGACAGGATGTTATAGTCAACACAGACTTTGTGGGCATCCTTCCTGATTACGTAAATCAAAACTGCAAATTAAGCATTAATAAAGGTCAAAATCAAAATTGGGTAGGACTTGGGGGCACAATTTCTACAAATATATATATATTTATATATGTGTTTGTGCGTGTTTTTCGGTCACTGATCGCTGAGCCATAATTCTTGTGTTCTTGTATTTTATATACATTGTGATTTGCCAAATGTATCGGTAAAACAGCTATAACATGACTATGAATTATATTTATGAAATCCTTTAAGTAGCCCAAATATCCAAGACTGGCCACATAATCACGTGTGTTAAAAAATCTTGTTGTGCGTGGGACGGTGGCGCATACATAAACACTCCTCTTTGCGCACTGCAGGTATCCTGGTCATCTGTTTCTCGATTTGGCTGATTAAGGTAAAGATTCGTTTTATAGATAAATTTTGATTAATATATTTAGAACATAGTTGGGACGCAAGTAAATACATTTAGAACGTAACTTATCTAGCTACTTCACGATATAAAAAGCGTAATATGTATTAAAATAAAGGTTCTAAAATGACACTATATTAAAAGCATTTTTCTAAATTGTTATTAGTCTATATATGATATAGGTAAACCTTACATTTGCAATATTCTGAGTATATTTTCTTAAATATGTGCATCCTTGTGTCAAAAGAGTGATTATGGTTAACCAAACGTACATTTGTCTTTATTTGAAAAAAAAGGTTCTTCAGTTACGTAGAGATCAACAAAGGTCAATTAGCTTTAGATCTTGAAATGTGCAATACCATAGTATTATGTAACGGTTTTCCATACTGGCTTATTTAGGCTAGAAACCATTAATTCCACTTCCCATAGACTTCAATGCTAATTTCACTATATTCAATGGCTTCTCTGGAATTTACCTTTACTTTAACCTGTAGAGGACTATATATCAGCATGATTCTACATATGTCAGCTCACAATCCTCCCAAAATACACCTATAAAATGTACAAAAGAGTTTTTCCTTTCAGAAACAGTTTGAATTGTTTAAATAAAAGGAAGAAGATTTTTTTCACAGCACTATGAGGAACAGGGGGTAATTTCTGCGTAGGACTATTTTTACGTTCCAAATGCCCATTGGTTGAATTGGTGGTCTGTAACCTAAAATTGGTCCGAGGCTAGCTATTTTGGACTTAGGCGTAGCCGAAGTCCAATATTGCTAGCCGATGACCATTAACTCTGCCAATATGGAAAACCTTACGCAATTATACCTTTATTAACTAATTAGTCCAATACGTCGTATTGGGCCAGACCAATATGGATTTTAACGACGCCAATATGATGTATTAGACGGGTAAAAGCCATATTTTACGGCTAAATCCCGTATCGGCGCACTTAGGTATTTTGTATTGTATTCGACGTTTCGATCCATATTTAGGTTAATATTCGAACATTAGTCAATAAAAATAAATATAACATATATGTGAATCCATAATATCTAAAACCAAATTATATACAATAAAACCTGTTTAAAAAGAACATTTTTGGAATATAAAAATGGGTCGTTTTAAACAAGTGTGAGGTAAATAAATTTGACGTAAAGGGATTTAAAAAGTGTCTGGTTTATTCGTTGTTCATTTACATTGTACGTATCTTTCTGTGTAGGAATCAGGTAGTGGGTGGCACATCACGTTTCTCAATTTGGTCTTTTTTGCCTCAAATATATTCAATAACTCTAGAAAACAACTGAACAGCTATTCAAATTTATGCTGCTGAAGCATCTGTGACGTAGACGTAGACGGTTTTTTTCCATAGTGCATTTCATTTTAAATTGAACTATCGATATCTTAAAAAGGCAAATTTTACAAACAGTTTGATACTTATTTCTGGATGTTATCGGGTATAAATACCTGGTTTATGCAATAAAATATCTGTGTTTTTTCCTTCGTATACAACACCTTCTAGACATTTTGCCCGATTCTTAGACGGAGAAGTACTTAAGTCCGATTTCACTGTATTGGACGTGTTTTTGTGTTTGATGAAATACTTCGTGCCTTCTGTAACTGATGTTATATTAATGAATTGTGAAAATCATTTATTTGTCTAGTATAGAACTGCAAACATATTTAGTAAGTTCGAGGAAATGTGTTTGTTACAGTCATAAAATTACTGTGAGTGGTTATATCAGTATACAATAAATGTATGTTTGTCCAGATTCAATGTGTATGTTCTTTTAGCACTTTATATATTAAAAAATGTAATTTATATGGTACTGCATTATTATTATGTTGACGTATTTGAATCATCCCACTCATGACGTTTCGGTATTTTTTCAACTCTGCTTCAAGCTTTGTTTGAAGTCAAACTAAATGGGGAATAACTGATATCGATTAAATAATTACAAATATATTCTTCACCTGGATCGGATAACTGTCGATAATTTTTGCATTTGTTATTTCATCTTATTTTATATATTCTGTTTGAAAACGATACTAAATATGCAATTTTAATTATTGCTGGTTTTTATGTTTAAGCTAAGCACAGAAGACGCAAACATGTTTCAGAGAATAGCTAGTGTACTGTGTTTGGTTGCATTTACTACTGAAGCAAGATACATGAACTGTAAGTTATATCTGTTGGAGACCAGCCTTACCTTATTTATATCAAACAGTGAAATGAAATATTTTTTTTTACATTTATATACGATATCAACAAAGTTTACCTTAAACACAATCACACTTATGTATAAGTATTTTATGCAAATGCGTATTTTTACCATTACATCTATATAGATCACAGCACAAAAATACAAATAAAAATGGATCACATTGTTTTTTTTGCAATTTTACACTGCTGCAAATGTGTACATGTACGATGTTATGACTATTGTTTAAAATGTTTACAGTTAACTCAAGGGGAAAGGGCTTATTGCAAAAGGTTCTACAATCATGGGAACAAGACCTAAATGACGTAATAGTGACAAATAGGTGTGGAATCAAAGGAAAGTGGTACGCTAAGCATGTAGCTACAATTGATCTGGAATGCCAACCAGATACATCTCCAGCCGGTGTCGGAACAATAATAGGTACTTGGAGCAATGCCCCCGACAATCACTATCCTTTGAAAGGAAGGTATACTCAAGTTGGGACTGATTTCTACCTAGGCTTTACAATTGCCTTTAACAACGACCATCTTCACAACTTAGAGTCCGTGTCCAGCCTTACTGGAATGTACTATGACCCTTACAAATCTATCACTACTTTTTGGATTATGACAAACAAAACTGAGCCTCAGGACAACTGGCAAAACAGTAAGATTGGGAAGGCAGTGTTTCAGCGAGTTGGTGATAATAACTGAACTTCTACGTAAACGGAGTGTACTTTCTTGTATCAAGCATACTGTAAAAATGTTCAAAAAGCTTTATCACATATATCTTAATACTACTATTGAACAATGCGTTTATTTTACTTTTCTCTGTCAGTTAATGTTTAATTTTGTTTTGTATATCATACCTCTAGATTGTTTATAAAATATCTTTTTTGTCAACTTTGTTTTTCTTTTATTATATACAAATGGTTTTGTTTGTAAGTTTGTGTTTGTAGTCATTTTTAATAGAAGTTTGTTGCATTACAAACAAAATAAAACAATGCACCTTTAACTCCTAACCTGGTAATAAATCATATGAAAAATACAAAGGTAAAACTCGATGACTCAATTACAACGTTTTGGATCATGACAAACAAAACTGCACCCCAAGATATCTGGCAAAGCTTTAGGATAGGGAAAGCGGTTTTCAACCGAGTTGATGAGGACAAATAGGCATTGCTGAATGTTAAAGTAACATAATGATCAGAACCTATATTTTATTTGAAAATAAACAAACAATGTGTGATGAAATGTAAAAAACTTTTTATGGTTTATGGTAACTTATTAAGTTGTAGAACACAAGAAGACCTAAAACTGAAAGACAATCTCACATCCTAGCACATAAATTCAAAAATAAACAGTCACCTAATGAAGCATAAATTACTACCATAGAACAAAAAGACAAATATGTCGCCTTTCAAATATTTTTTTAAACTTCAAGATGGTAAATTTGAGTAATTATGTCTGTATGAACCTACACGTATTCCTCATTTCGACATAGTTAAATCCCAAAATATTGGCTTACGAAAACTCACAAAATTAATGAAAGAATACTAACATTATATGCATATATGTATATCAATATAATCTAAACGTGTTTTACTTGAATTATTCACGTATGTTGTATAACGCAATGGGCTTGTGGATAATAAAAAAGTTATTTAATTACAAGTAGCAAACATTGTTTTATAAAGGTATTGCATTACGTTTTTGGTACACATTTGTAAACATATTTAAAAATTATCTTTTAACATATTAAGAATGCACGATTTGTTATTATTGGGCGGCTGTGAAGGAGGATAGGCAAATGGGAACTGCGAACCGAGGTAATGGCAATGGAGAATTGGAAAAGTGGAAATTTCGTCCCATAACACATCTAAAAGTAAAAATATGAACATGTTCAAAGCAGATCTAGATAAAATTGATCTTTTTTGTTGATTGAGAGAGTCTTCTTGGACTTAAGGCAAATTGATTTTCGCGAGCACTAGTGTACTAAAACGTACGAAAATGGGAAGAAAATATTCTGTATGAACGATACTTTTGATTTTCCTTTATATAATGAATAGATAACACAGAATAATATGTCATCTATAACAAAGTGGAGTGGCTTTCACTTTCGGACATTTTGATGGAGTGATTGATGATTCAATATTCATTTGCACTGTCTGTCATTTAAAACGTTTAAGTCAATCACATTTTAAGTAGCCGTATTTTTAAGAATCGTGCAAACTTTTTAAAATGTGATACACCTAAAAATGCTACATATTTTTGCTTATTTTTGTTGTTAAGTTGCCTTATATGTCTTTATGATGAAATGTATAATTCTTTATATCAATCTGTCTGCACTAAGGAGACAATCCTTGTGGAAAATCCAATTGTATCTATTGTATTTTAGCGTAATTTACAGAATTATCCCCCTTCATTTTGAATTTCACAGCACATTCTATATGATTTCTTTAGCTTCTGCAAACATGGGTTATATGAAAAGCCACATGTTACTTTGTGTTTACTATGACATTATAAACAAAATATCAAACATGAAAAAGTGTAGGCTTTCCAACCATGAATCACATTTTGCATGAATCTTAGCTGGAATGGTACTTAACAATGTAGATTTATCAATAAAAAAAACATTCCTCCAACTGTTGCTGAAAAAAAATATATACATGTGGAGTGCTACTTAAAATGCTGTAACCAGTCCAAAAAATTATTTCATTTATTTCTGAAAATTATTGTAGAAAGATGAAATCGTGATAGGTACAATTGTAAGACACAAATTAGAGGCAATTGACCCAATCAATAATATATTGCAGATTTGTGGTCCTTTTCACAAAAAATCGTAAGAGTGAAGTTAGTCGTAAGTTATGACGCCATAGTAAATAAAAGTATCGTCATAACTTACAACTAATTTTATTCATACGATATTTTTTTTGAAAAGGGCCACTGATATAAGTAGTTAAACGATTAGAAAATTCATCCACTTATAATTGTGAAGTAGTTCTAGTACGTCTTGTGGTAAATTTAATGACTTTACAAAATCTTGTTCACCCTTTTGCAATACATATCACATTAAAATAATGTTTTTTTCAAGAAAACGTAATCCGAACGTAACAAAAGTACACCCATAAAAACAAAATAATGTCGGTCAAAACGAAAAACAAAACCATTTACAGCACTAGTACACGATCCGGACCGGATCAATATTTGAAACACACATTAATTTTTTCACAGCACTATGAGATTTTGTGTTCTGTACAATAAGCAACAACTGATAGTATCAAGTCCCCAACCGGACACATTTTCTGCCTCAGATCTAACACGCTTTGTGTGGATACAATATTGATGCCATAATAATACAATTGAAGTGGGACAAAACAATAAATGTAAATGGCTGATTGCCGGTCTATAGCTAAGACCTAGTTAAAAGTATCCGATGCATTTCACGTCTGACAAATTGACCAGACTTTGTTCTGTACTTGGACGAATCAACGACTTCTTGCAGTTGATATGAGCACACTATTGAGAAACCACCGCACATGTAACAACTCAAATGTATAACTTATAAAATCCCTATGATCTTTTGGTCGCAAAATGTATCTTTTGATATGTTGAAATTTCATTTTATAATTATTAATGATAGAAATAACTATATCTTTTAGCTTTCTTTATTCTCCCAACCTACTTGAATATCAGTAACCGATCCAACCAATCACTAAATAGTCAAACGTGTCCATTGGAGAATGTTCGTGTTGAGTAGGGATTCACAAAATGAAATTGTACATAACACGTTGTAAGCGTAAATGTATCGCAAAACACTTTGTTAGCGGATATATCTTAATAATAAATAGAATAATAATTCTGACGGAATGTATTTTAGATGAAATAATTTGAGTTTAACATGAACCAAAATCACTGTTTCAAAATTCAAAAGCACTACTAAAAATGAACTGGATGACAAAACGTTTCATCCATTAAAATGATATTTTGGCTCTTACATGTATTAGTTTTAATTTTCCTATTGACTTTGATTGTTAATATAAATAACGTTTGTAAAGATTGAATTTTTTCAGGGTACACTATATTTGTCTTTACCTTAAAAAAATCTAGCACTCAACAATTTATAGCAAGCATGTTCTTTAGAGTATCTAAAATATACAAAATAAAGATTACACCACCCTATGGTTGAACATCTCAACAGATATCCAGTTCGTTAGACAAAACAATGAGTAATTACTTTTACAATCTGAAATTTAAAATTGTCAAATTTTATACCATATAATTAATATATTTTTGCGGGAGTTCTAGTTATATTCAATATAGCTAGATCTTAGTTAACGGTTCTGGATAAAACTGTTCCCTTTTGATTTATTTTTCTTAGGCAGGAAAAGATCCTGACCTATTTTGTGGTTGTCATCTTTTTTTGCGATCTGATCCTTTACGGATCTTAATAAAGGGTTTTTTTTAAAACAAGTATTTTAAAATCGAATAAGTGTTGGTTATTATAAGTGTAAAATAATATAACATGTTTAGGGTAATGAGGGAAATTTGGGATGCTAATATACAGTTTTTCTATTGACCTCAGTTTGTAACATGAATCATTTATGATACAATGTAAATTTTGTTTTGTGCGGTACACTGTTTCAATACTTATCAATTTGACCAGGACAGGATGTTATAGTCAACACAGACTTTGTGGGCATCCTTCCTGACTACGTAAATCAAAACTGCAAATTAAGCATTAATAAAGGTCAAAATCAAAATTGGGTAGGACTTGGGGGCACAATTTCTACAAATATATATATATTTATATATGTGTTTGTGCGTGTTTTTCGGTCACTGATCGCTGAGCCATAATTCTTGTGTTCTTGTATTTTATATACATTGTGATTTGCCAAATGTATCGGTAAAACAGCTATAACATGACTATGAATTATATTTATGAAATCCTTTAAGTAGCCCAAATATCCAAGACTGGCCACATAATCACGTGTGTTAAAAAATCTTGTTGTGCGTGGGACGGTGGCGCATACATAAACACTCCTCTTTGCGCACTGCAGGTATCCTGGTCATCTGTTTCTCGATTTGGCTGATTAAGGTAAGGATTCGTTTTATAGATAAATTTTGATTAATATATTTAGAACATAGTTGGGACGCAAGTAAATACATTTAGAACGTAACTTATCTAGCTACTTCACGATATAAAAAGCGTAATATGTATTAAAATAAAGGTTCTAAAATGACACTATATTAAAAGCATTTTTCTAAATTGTTATTAGTCTATATATGATATAGGTAAACCTTACATTTGCAATATTCTGAGTATATTTTCTTAAATATGTGCATCCTTGTGTCAAAAGAGTGATTATGGTTAACCAAACGTACATTTGTCTTTATTTGAAAAAAAAGGTTCTTCAGTTACGTAGAGATCAACAAAGGTCAATTAGCTTTAGATCTTGAAATGCGCAATACCATAGTATTATGTAACGGTTTTCCATACTGGCTTATTTAGGCTAGAAACCATTAATTCCACTTCCCATAGACTTCAATGCTAATTTCACTATATTCAATGGCTTCTCTGGAATTTACCTTTACTTTAACCTGTAGAGGACTATATATCAGCATGATTCTACATATGTCAGCTCACAATCCTCCCAAAATACACCTATAAAATGTACAAAAGAGTTTTTCCTTTCAGAAACAGTTTGAATTGTTTAAATAAAAGGAAGAAGATTTTTTTCACAGCACTATGAGGAACAGGGGGTAATTTCTGCGTAGGACTATTTTTACGTTCCAAATGCCCATTGGTTGAATTGGTGGTCTGTAACCTAAAATTGGTCCGAGGCTAGCTATTTTGGACTTAGACGTAGCCGAAGTCCAATATTGCTAGCCGATGACCATTAACTCTGCCAATATGGAAAACCTTACGCAATTATACCTTTATTAACTAATTAGTCCAATACGTCGTATTGGGCCAGACCAATATGGATTTTAACGACGCCAATATGATGTATTAGACGGGTAAAAGCCATATTTTACGGCTAAATCCCGTATCGGCGCACTTAGGTATTTTGTATTGTATTCGACGTTTTGATCCATATTTAGGTTAATATTCGAACATTAGTCAATAAAAATAAATATAACATAAATTTGAATCCATAATATCTAAAACCAAATTATATACAATAAAACCTGTTTAAAAAGAACATTTTTGGAATATAAAAATGGGTCGTTTTAAACAAGTGTGAGGTTAAATAAATTTGACGTAAAGGGATTTAAAAAGTGTCTGGTTTATTCGTTGTTCATTTACATTGTACGTATCTTTCTGTGTAGGAATCAGGTAGTGGGTGGCACATCACGTTTCTCAATTTGGTCTTTTTTGCCTCAAATATATTCAATAACTCTAGAAAACAACTGAACAGCTATTCAAATTTATCCTGCTGAAGCATCTGTGACGTAGACGTAGGCGGTTTTTTTCCATAGTGCATTTCATTTTAAATTGAACTATCAATATCTTAAAAAGGCAAATTTTACAAACAGTTTGATACTTATTTCTGGATGTTATCGGGTATAAATACCTGGTTTATGCAATAAAATATCTGTGTTTTTTCCTTCGTATACAACACCTTCTAGACATTTTGCCCGATTCTTAGACGGAGAAGTACTTAAGTCCGATTTCACTGTATTGGACGTGTTTTTGTGTTTGATGAAATACTTCGTGCCTTCTGTAACTGATGTTATATTAATGAATTGTGAAAATCATTTATTTGTCTAGTATAGAACTGCAAACATATTTAGTAAGTTCGAGGAAATGTGTTTGTTACAGTCATAAAATTACTGTGAGTGGTTCTATCAGTATACAATAAATGTATGTTTGTCCAGATTCAATGTGTATGTTCTTTTAGCACTTTATATATTAAAAAATGTAATTTATATGGTACTGCATTATTATTATGTTGACGTATTTGAATCATCCCACTCATGACGTTTCGGTATTTTTTCAACTCTGCTTCAAGCTTTGTTTGAAGTCAAACTAAATGGGGAATAACTGATATCGATTAAATAATTACAAATATATTCTTCACCTGGATCGGATAACTGTCGATAATTTTTGCATTTGTTATTTCATCTTATTTTATATATTCTGTTTGAAAACGATACTAAATATGCAATTTTAATTATTGCTGGTTTTTATGTTTAAGCTAAGCACAGAAGACGCAAACATGTTTCAGAGAATAGCTAGTGTACTGTGTTTGGTTGCATTTACTACTGAAGCAAGATACATGAACTGTAAGTTATATCTGTTGGAGACCAGCCTTACCTTATTTATATCAAACAGTGAAATGAAATATTTTTTTTTACATTTATATACGATATCAACAAAGTTTACCTTAAACACAATCACACTTATGTATAAGTATTTTATGCAAATGCGTATTTTTACCATTACATCTATATAGATCACAGCACAAAAATACAAATAAAAATGGATCACATTGTTTTTTTTGCAATTTTACACTGCTGCAAATGTGTACATGTACGATGTTATGACTATTGTTTAAAATGTTTACAGTTAACTCAAGGGGAAAGGGCTTATTGCAAAAGGTTCTACAATCATGGGAACAAGACCTAAATGACGTAATAGTGACAAATAGGTGTGGAATCAAAGGAAAGTGGTACGCTAAGCATGTAGCTACAATTGATCTGGAATGCCAACCAGATACATCTCCAGCCGGTGTCGGAACAATAATAGGTACTTGGAGCAATGCCCCCGACAATCACTATCCTTTGAAAGGAAGGTATACTCAAGTTGGGACTGATTTCTACCTAGGCTTTACAATTGCCTTTAACAACGACCATCTTCACAACTTAGAGTCCGTGTCCAGCCTTACTGGAATGTACTATGACCCTTACAAATCTATCACTACTTTTTGGATTATGACAAACAAAACTGAGCCTCAGGACAACTGGCAAAACAGTAAGATTGGGAAGGCAGTGTTTCAGCGAGTTGGTGATAATAACTGAACTTCTACGTAAACGGAGTGTACTTTCTTGTATCAAGCATACTGTAAAAATGTTCAAAAAGCTTTATCACATATATCTTAATACTACTATTGAACAATGCGTTTATTTTACTTTTCTCTGTCAGTTAATGTTTAATTTTGTTTTGTATATCATACCTCTAGATTGTTTATAAAATATCTTTTTTGTCAACTTTGTTTTTCTTTTATTATATACAAATGGTTTTGTTTGTAAGTTTGTGTTTGTAGTCATTTTTAATAGAAGTTTGTTGCATTACAAACAAAATAAAACAATGCACCTTTAACTCCTAACCTGGTAATAAATCATATGAAAAATACAAAGGTAAAACAATTGTTTTCTAGAAGATAATTTCATTTAATTTCATTTTTATAGCTCAATTAATAACATGAATAAACTCCAAAGGAACGCTAGCATATACGGTACCTTTTGAAGTAAAATTTATTGTACCGAATGCTTCCGAAAAGTTTCTGCCTGTAAAATAAAATGACTTCTTGTTTCATCTGGAGGTACACAAGGCAATGTCTAGCCTTTTTCGTGATTGTTCAAACTTTTTAATTTCCCTTCAACGGTCCGTCCGTAGTTGTTTTTCGGGAATCCTACTTTCTGTTTCTTTCTAGAGTCAAAAAATTAATACGTGATGTTACCCAGTCAATCGGCTACCATGTTTCTTGCGTATGGTGCGCATGTAAATCTATCGACATGTTTATTTGAAAGTTAAGCGGGCCAGAATGTCCTCATGATATGGTTAGACGTTTGTTATGAAACCTTGAGAGTTTGCTGAAGTCTATTGCAGTTTTTTTACGGCATTTTTGTGTTTGTTTGTTTGTTTATATATATATATATATATATATATATATATATATATATATATATATATATATATTACGCATACTTTGTAAGAAAGTAAATTTTAAGAGGTTGTTGATCAGAAAATACATTTGGCTGTCGAGTACACCTAGTCGTCTTTAGCGGAAAGAAAAATCACTTATTAGGAGACACCAGGAAATTATTGGTAATGCCATGCATGTTCATCGCGGTACGGAATTTGTTTTCTTCTGACTTTGATGTTTTGAACAAGTAAATTTCATATTCGATCATACATTCTAAACAATGACAGAATGCGAATGATGAAATTATTAAACCGCAATATGTCAAACCTTACATGGGAAAACATTCTGTACAACGGGATACGATGTCGATAGAGTGACAAAGCATTTTTTGTCCATGCTTCCAGTTTTTAGTGGAGTCCGAGTTGCTCTTTTGCTTTTGTTATTTTGTATGTATGATTTTAGTTACTTCATATTCTTTGTCGTGTATGTATGTTTTCCATGACTGGTCGTTGTCCCTGGATTACATTCTTTTGATTACCACTATAAACCTGCTTCCCTGATTATTCTTTCTTGAAAAATAGATAAACAATAACCAGTTATGTCCAAAATTTCGCCAGAACCTACTTTTATGCTGGCAATGAATCATAACATGATGAGTAAAAAAATAAAAATATTTGATTTAGTCGAGTTTGCTGATGCCAAACACAGTCCTGTTTTGGTGAAGTCTATAAAATCTAAGAGTTGGTTAGCCATCCATATAAGTAGTAGTGGTTGTGAAGCCTACATGTATGCATATACTAAATTAGAGGTTCTAAAGAGGCGGAATCGCTAACCTGGTTTAATTATTGCTTCACTTTCAGAAGTGACGCATTTAGTTTGATATTATATACATATATAGAAAAAAATATGACATACTTGCGAAGCTTCGACTCGAAAACATTAATTTATAGCATTGCATTATATTGGTCAATTATGAAAAAGGATTAAAATATATTCATTTTGTTCATTTTAAGGGTCAAATTTAATAGAATTAATATCCTTGAGCAAACGACTTTAATATTTATATACTTTTATATGGTGTGCAATTACATTAGTCAGGTAGCTTAGAAAAATATTTCGTTTTTAAAAATGATCATGTACTGCTTGAAATGCGTTCATGTTAAAAATTGTTTATAGTGCAAAATTTAATTTCAAATTGTATGACGAATGATCTATAAATAGAAATACACACACTTTTGTCTGACTGTGTGTTGGCCTATATATAAAGCAAGTGTTTGAAATGCCCATTATTTCAGCCAAAAGCAGTATTTATTATTTTAATAGAATTGTTGACCTTTTGTATGTCGTTTAAAACAGTTTTTAAAACAATTTATCAATATACAAATATTCGCGTACCACGTAAATATATAAAATAGCTAAGCACTTCATAGCTTTAGAGAGCTAATACTTGTATACAATCTATTTTTGTAAAAGCGGCCATTTATTTTTGAAAGTAATAACAATATAAATAGCAAATAAAACCGTCAAAAAAAATTTTCAGTTTCAACACGGGTAACCATACCATCACATGTGACCACAAAAAGATCTCATCATTCTGAACACTCAAACTCAGTCAGAAATTGGCTAAACCTAATGTTTTAGAGAAATAAGCGAAAAACTCATGTTTGGCCCTTATGTTCTATATCCAGTAATTGCAGCCATGCTTTTCAACTGATTAAATCCATGACATAATGTCAAATTAGAATATCCTAAGAAATATTCAAATCAAGTTTTGTTCTAATATCTCGAGGAGTGTCAGAAAAGAAGATTTTTTAAGAAATGCTAGCAAATGTAGCAACATAAAATTAAAAATAAATCAATAAATCAATAACTTCATTTTTGGACCACCAATTGATCTCATTAGGCTAAATATTTTTACTCCGTCCGTGTCAGAATTTTACTCACCTGTCGGTTTTGGAAATATATGCAAAAAAAGCTTCTGTCTGAAACCTATGTGAACTAAGAAAAAAAAAACAAAAAGGGCAATAACTTCAACATAGAGTTTACATGATTCACAGGATGTACACGAAAATTTGACCACAAAACAATTTTTGAAATCTGAACAAAATCATTTTGTCCGAATTTAAGTAAAAGTATTTGGTAAATATATGTGAAAAACTGCTGTCCGACCATTATCTTATAATTTTAGTTATCGCAGCCATGTTTTTCCATGAATCCAAAATCACCAAATTAGTGTAAATGACTTTGGTTCTTATTTTTCCTGTAGAAAATTGATAAAGACAACGGAGTCAAGTGATTGCAATAGCTCACTATAACCTTGGTTCCCTTGATTACTCTTTAACCCTCCTTCGAGCAACCTGAGCTAACAAAAACCGTAATCTCCATGTTTAAAAATTCCTTTATTTACTTTTAAGGCCGAGACTGATGTTACAAACTGCTTCCTATAGTTAACGGTTGTTACTGTACGTGAAACTTTGGATGCACTCTTCAATAAAAAAGAATTTTCTCCCTCAAATTTTATCGTCTTGTCTGTTAAGAGTTATATATATAGAGAGAGAGAGCTAATGCAGTTTTCGAAAGTCAATATAAATCGATTCGGTCGCGTGCCAAACTAAGATGCTTGATATAAGTGCGTTACTATTGCTGAACTGTGAAGTCAATATATCGACATGGTTCATAACTTTCATGAAGCAGTGTTATTGGAAAGGAAAAAAGACTAATGTGAAAGCACTTATATTCATGGGTATCAATTTTCGTGATTTAGGGGAAAATACAAGTTCGTGGACTCCTGAATTCGTGGTTTTGATGATCCTGTCATACAATTTAAAATAAATATTCCTTTTCGTTGGGAATCAAATTTTGTGGTTTACCTTACCCATGAAATCCACGAAGATTGGTACAAACGAACAATAGTACAGTAATTGTTCTACATAAACAATGCACATAGATGTAGTTTGTTATCAGTTTTCCGAACTGTATCACAAGTTGCAAATGGGAAATCAAATGTCGTTTTTTTTCTGTAGTTATACTGTTTAATGACAACCTATATACCGTAGTTCGATAATATTTTTTTATGTATCGGCATTTAAAGGGAACCAAGGTTATAGCGGTAATCAAAAGAATGTAATCCAGGGACAAAGACCAGACATGGAAAACAGACATACACAACGAAGAACATAAAGTAACTAATAATTATCAATGTATTTGTTTCAACTATTTGTGTAGTTTGACCCATCAGTTGAGATTTTCGTGTGATGTATGGCTTCGCGATATGTGCCCGTTTTCTGAAAAGGGCAATTGAAAGGCAGTTTGTTTTGAAATTGAGCTAATCAATGTTTTGTTTTGTTTTTGTTTTGGTTGTTCTTTTTCTTCAACGATTGACATATATGCCACGGATATGTGCCCAACGTAAATATTTCAGAAACAAACCCGCACAAAATAAGGATAAAAACAATATTTGCTGAATTCCTAATCACGAAGGCAGACAATACATAGTACAAACTGGCAAAATAAACGATAAACCGTAAAATATCATGACAAACATGTTCCTGAATTGGTACAAGCAAGAATCAAGGTGAGTTACAATAGGTCTTATGACCCTTAGTGGCCAAAGCACTTCCGGTGTAAATTTGTGCTTGAGTAAACTTGGCTGAAACTATAGTCTACTTAGCAGAAGACTAAATGAGTGTTGTAGTGAAAATAAAGAATAACGTGTTCCGTTGTTACAAATTTATTCGAAGTAAGATCTTCATAGCAAAAGCATTCCTTGGAATGTATAGAGGCTTAAATGATGTTTAAAATATGTGACTGAAAAAATAATACTTTATTCTTTGAAATTTTCTGAGTAGGATAAAGTCTTGCGTCTCATAAATCTCTATACTAATTGGGATACACAGTGATGTCTGACTTCGTGAATAATTATATGATATCATTATACTTTTTCTTTTTACAAATGTGAATAGTCCTGATGAGTTGCGTGACAAAAAAAAACTATTGACTGGTCAGTAGTTTCCTTCCTATATGATCCGCACTGACACTATTTGACCATAAGCGTTATTTAATTCCAAGGAATATCCATTGCTGTTACCGGATTAGCAAAATGTTTAACACTTCATTCAGAATTCTCAACATTAATTGTTAGATGTATTCAATGTCGAGTCCAGATATTTCATATTTCAGTCAGAACACAAAAACATCATGGACGGTGCCCAGTCGGCAGGTCAATTTGCTTGTCTGTTGTAATTTCAGGAGGGAAAATGTGCCTATGTCTACTAGATATCTAATTTCCTGAAATCTAGTATGTTGTCTCTTTCAGTTTTTTGCCAACATTTGTGTCTTTTGTCACTTTTGGTATAATAAAACATTTACGTAATGTATATTAGGGGTTAAAACAAACCGTTCTATTCCTCTTATATCCAATTAATAAGTATAAAATATTGCCACTTGGCCACTGCCCCCACTGAATTTAAACTTCTGATAGGAGCATTTCATAATTTAGTCCAATAGTATATAATAACAATATAATAACAATATTATTTTTATATAATGAGCGATAGGTCATATATTTTATTTCCGTCTATGACTATTGTTTTTCTCATCATTACTATTTCAAAATGTTTCCAGAATGTTATATTGTATTTTAATTATTTATACATCACAACTGCCTCTGAGACACCTCTCCCCCATTAGTGTGCTTTCCACGATTGTAGGATGTTGTAAGTTTGATCCCAAACCTTGTCAAATCCAAAAGACTAAACAATACCTCTTACTGTTTCTCTGCAAAGTGATATATCGGAGATACATATAGGGTGTTAATTGGAGGACTTGGAGTTCGATTGGATGACATTTTAAACTGTCTCTGTTGTATCTGTTTGACATTCAGAATAAAACTCAGAGCGTCGGATTGGAACAAATCGGGGTATAATCGAACGGTTGATGCATTAAGTGTTTATCACAGGACGTAAAGTAAAACACAATGAACTAATCTTTGAATAATTTATTTACATCATACCCAATGAATCATTTAAAAGCTTACTATGTAATTCTGTCAGAAAAAAAATAGTGAAGTAGTTTAAACGTATTTTAATTATAAAAAGTCTTATCTTAAATTGCTTCCTTCGAATGACTCACGACTTGTAAATTTCAAACGATTATCTATGGAATGACCTTTAAACAGGAACATTATCAGCAATATTTGGTTTGTCTTGAATTTCTTCATCGTATACGCAAATAAATAACTAATGCAACCAAGGAGGATAAATTAATTAAGAATACCAATTTAAGTTCATTTCATTTTTACTCACCATATTCGTTTTTGTATTGACGTTTCTCAAAAATATTCTTCACCAAATCAACCGCAGTTTACAGTACATTAATATTTATGGCTATATTTAAACCCTTGTGTTGCCAAAATAAAGATCCAGTAAATGGACGTGATCGTTTTTTTTTTAATGATGCGTGTCGTATTCTAAGGTAACATTTTACAACTGAAGCAGTTTCGGTTTTATTTCACAGAAACATTTAGTAAGATAACGCTTTATTGTACAATTTCCTTACGTTTGTTTGTTCTTTGTTGTATGAAAGCGTTTGTTTGTTTGTTTGTTTGTTTGTTTGTTTTTTTTTTTGTTTTGTTTTTTGTTTAAGCTCTCATGTAACGAAGTGGAAAAACTGTATTTTATGTACTGAAATTCAGAGGGAAACTGTGATATTTAATTGTTCTATTCTTAGATTTTCCGACTTACTTGATACGTTAGAAAAGCAAATTCTAGATGTAATATTAAGACTTTTTTTAAAAAAAGCTAATACTTAAGAAAAACTCATTTGTTTTGCAAACGTGTGATTAACAACAAGAATTAATAATTAATGCTACTTATAGCAGTAAGGAATGTAAACGTGACCAGAAATCATCATCAAATATCAAAAAACACAATATCATAAAATGAAACAGGACAGAAATAAATGGCGACACAGATGCTACATTCATAATGTTTCACAGTACATTTTGTGGACTGCAGATCATAAATGGCTTAATGGCTTAATGTAAATATACATGTATATTGCAATGGAGTGCTCAAATTTATCAATTAGGACGGAAAATATTCGAGTAAAAGTAACAATGTTATTCTCATTTGATCAATAAGTTTGCTATATAAATATAAACCTTTAAACCATTGCGGATTTAGTAGTCAACAAACACGTTTGAGACATTTTTATTAAATATGGCTTCTTTTACAGACAACTTGATAAACTTTTCCCACGATATTTATCGTGAGATTGACGGCTCGCAAAATGCGTGTGTATCTCCGTTCAGTGTTATTTCCGCTCTTTTGATGTTGATGGCTGGCACTGGTGGAAAAAGCAAATCTCAAATTAAATTGGCTATTCTAGGCGATCAATTGACTGATATTCTTATTTATCGTCAATATAAGAGCTTAAGTGCTGGCATTTTCGGCGCGAAGGACAACGAACTCTATATTGCGACAAAATTGTTTGTCAGTAAGGGTCTTATATTGGAGAGAAATGTTGGTTACGTTGCAAGGACCTATTTCAAAGCTGGCATAGGTACACTAAATTTTGCGAACTGTAAAAGAGCTGCTAGAATAATGAATCGCTATATAGCAAGAAGAACGAACAATAAGATAAAAGATTTAATTAAACAAAAGTGGATTAAGAGGAACACCGTCATGGTCCTAGTCAACACTTTTTACTTCAAAGGTACATGGGAAAAACAATTCAACCCTAAAGAAACTCGAAAGGAAGATTTTCATTTGACAGAACAGAACCAGGTCAAAGTTGATATGATGCAGATGACACACAAAGTCCGCTATTACAATGGAGGAAGTTTCTCAGCGATAGCACTACCGTACAAGGGGAACAAATATGAAATAATATTTGTCTTGCCAAAAAGAATAGATGGATTCAGTGAGTTGAAAAAATCGTTTTCCCCTGCAACGGCGAAGGTAATTGATTCAGGTTTTAAAAAGACCTTTGTAAGTATAAAAATTCCCAAATTTTCTTTTGCATTCGAAGCTAATCTTAAACTACTCTTACCATCATTGGGGATCTCCGATATTTTCATAGATGGTGTTGCTGACTTCAATAACCTAATACAGAATCTAAAACGTCCTATGTACGTGAGTGAAGCCCGACATAAAGTTGTTGTAGAGGTAAACGAGCGAGGCACGGAGGCCGCCGCTGCAACAGTTATTGTTGTAGTGTTTGAATCGTCCCCGATTCCTCAGGCACAATTTATTGCAAACCATCCGTTTATGTTTTACATCAGACACGAGCAGTCTGGATCGATCCTTTTCATAGGACATTATCTTGGACCTTAATAAAAGACGGATATTTAACATTACTAACGGAATGTGTAAAAGTTTGTGTCAACATGGGTTAAGGCAATAAAAGTATTCACAACATAAGTTATCAGTTTTTATGCCTGCATAAATCATTTCATGTTAACCCTGCGACAGTGGATAAGCCTTCTGCGTAGTAGGGCTTAACGATTCAAATGTATGGTTGTTCCCTCCGCGGAACTCGAACTCGTACCGCTGTGACATCTAAGGCAACACCGCCTGCACAAAGTACAGTGCCCTAGACCACTCGGCCAGCTAGGCTATATAAAAATATAGCTTTCGCTGGCCGGGTCATTCCTCATCGTAGGATTAATATAGGGCTGTAACTTAGTACACGATGTATGGTAGTACGGGACAGTTCATCTAAGTGTTATAATGTAGGATACAGGATCAAATTAATGATGCATGTCACAACAAATCAACATTATACAAACGTCTCAGAACGTGACGTCTCTATTCGCTACACTGCTCCATCCAATCAAATTGATACAATGACGATAATGTATACTTATAGA
This sequence comes from Perna viridis, assembly GCA_037379345.1. Taxonomy (NCBI): domain Eukaryota; kingdom Metazoa; phylum Mollusca; class Bivalvia; order Mytilida; family Mytilidae; genus Perna; species Perna viridis. Next base: position 27,849,553 of record CM074515.1, read on the forward strand.
AGGGTCTGAAAAATTCCAACGATGTTAGAACTGTCAAAATTGCGATGCAAATTTTTGGTTGTTCCCTCAACGGGACTCGAACTCGTCCCGCTGCTTTCTTTCTTATTCTTTGATAACATCTTTTTTACTTAGATCTTTTATTGGTGAAAGTTTTCGCTTGGTATTTTATCTTGTTGTTTGTTGAACATGATACTTTGCACCTGTCGTCTAGAGTTAGTTCCTACATTTTTAAAGTCCCAGTTAAGTTTGTATGGTTTTTTATGTTGATTCTACATATACAGCCGTATATGACACATCTTTGTTGGCCAGCTTCAAATCGGCCATCTCTACTACACATTCGCAAAATATCATACTTCTTAAATGACATGTTTGGATCTGACACGTTTCTCGGGTGTAAATAAGGGTAACAACAAAATTACCGAACACTTATCCGATCCGGGGTCAAGTCCAAAACAAATCTGCCAAAATAGATATTACACTATCGGAGCAATAGTCTTGACTAGGTACAGGCATTTCAAACAAAATGGTTGGTTAGTTAGGTTTGACACCGTGCTAAACCTCCCCCTTCCATTGCAGCATGCATTTACTGGTGGTCACGCAAAAAGTACAATTTACAATACAATAATCTTTACTCATTATTTAAGAAGAAATTAAATATTTTACAAACAAGGGCTGACATCATAAAATGAATTTGGTAAGAGACCATTTGAGACGCATTTTCTCAGACCCATGATTCAGGAATCTGTTACGCAATAATTTATGGCGTTCAAAGAAATCAGAGAGGTACGCACTGGCTCTAGCGTAGCGAATTACAATTGTGAAATATAAACACCATATGCAGGAGGTGAAAGTATATTGCTGCACATTTGTATAGTAGTTAGCTGTATAATTATCACAAATGTTATCATGTGTGATAAGTAGCTCTTGTTTAAAATGTTTACTGTGGTCATGCCACGTTTTCATTTATTTTGATCGGTCTTACTGTGTAAGTTGTTTATAGCTTCCTCTTGGTTTTCTGTATTTATACGACTTTACCCCTAACAGAGCTATTAAAGACCGTACTTTAACGGATGTAACATGGACACTTTTCCTGAAACGAATAAATCATGCGTACCCAGCTTAAAAGTAGGTCAAAATGAGCAAAGCACAGGATTGGTTCTAGAATATTCGAAAATTGTCCGTATAACATCCCTTTAAAAGTCCTAATTTTCTATAGCTGTATGTGCATCAAATCATTTTTGGACAATTATCAAAAGTTCTGAAATAGATGAAAGCAACCTTAATGATGAAAAAGCAATATTAATTTTCCAATAAATTGTTCGAGACCGTGCACACAAAATAAAATAAACAATAACATGGAGGGGGGAAATTTTAATGAAAATAATCTTTATCATTTAAATTTTTGATACACCTTGCAAAACTACGATATTCAAATAATATTTTCCGGTAAAAATTTGAGTTTAAAAGTGACATCCCCTTTTGAAAACTTTATTAAACTCTCTTCTTCAATAGTACGTGTGTTACTAGATAGATTTCATTTTGCGTTTCGATGTCAGCTGCTCCAGAAAATTTTCCCTAGGGAACTGGAGGACGTCAGAGATTTGTTTTATTTGTCTTTTACTTGTCTTGTTGTGTGCCTTGGCAGAATCACTTTTGTTGCCAATGCGTTCTTTTATCAGTTGCTCATTGAAATGGTGAAAAAGGGTGGTTGCAGTGTTTACCTGAAATCAAGCATGCCACTGTTTTGTGTTATACGATTTTTGAAAATTACTAAGATCTAGCATTTAACCCTACGTCATTTTTAAAGCATAATCTTTAAAGAAAAAAGCCAATTTTACTGTCCAAACCGAACAAGATCGATGAAATGAATTAGGTTACGGAAAGTACGGAAAACTATTTTATTCAAATATATTGTCGATAATGATCATGTATTACATTGTAAAATTGGATTGAAAATATATTGGGAAAGTTTTAAGAATTTCGGTTATACTTTTTTGTGCACAATAACATATTCAAGAGATGTAACTATGATATATGAACGAACAGTTATAAAAAGAATGTAAACAATTACCTTTCCGTAATGTCCCGTTTTTTATCCCTCAACACCAACTGATTTGCACATTTCTATCATGTATTCCTGCAGAGTAAGAAGCATTTGTTTCTGTTGCGAATTTTTTGGACTTTTGACTTTTTACTGTTTAACGGTCGTTTCACTAGTAAGTTATATAAGTCTGAATATGGTATACCTTGTTCTAACTTGTGCTAACTCTGTCTTAACTTCTCTAAATATGTCTGAAAATACTTGGATTGTCTCGACTGAGTCTCACCATGTCCAATCAAGTCTCAAAAAGTCTTGACTGTGTCTCGACTTGTCTTGACCCAGTCTCGATTGTCTTATCATGTCTTGACCAGTCTCGACCAAGTTTTCACCAGTCTCAACCTGTCTCGAAGAGTCTTGAACAGTCTTACCAGTCTTGAATAGTCTTAAAGAAGTCTCGACCAGTCTAAAATGAATCTCAAACTGTCTCGATGACATATATTTAACAATTTAGGACTCAAAACAATCCTAATTTAAGAATTCAAAGATAAAACTACTGTCTCTTTTATGCATGAATTGCCTTATGCATATTTTTTATGGAGACTGTTACTTCATTATTTAGGTTATAGGAAAGAACATTCATAGTGATACTATGATATGGAAAACACCAAAGTTTGGATGGAAGAATTTGAAAAGAAATTCAAATAAAAATAGTTTAATTGAAAAATTCAATGTTTCACCGCTGCCTGTGAAATAAAAAAAAAATATAAATTGCTCTGTCTAATTGAAATCAATGCATGCATACAAACATTTTCAGTAGATAACTGATTCTACATACTCATAGATTTAAACAGCAATATTGTGCTGAGAAATTGAATCAGTAACAACTGAAAAATGTATAATTTTGGCCAAAATTGTTCAGATTATAGCTTGAAACCCGTTCGTGATTACCTCTTAATCCCGTCTTTTTTAAATACTCCTGTTCAGCCCCGAAGTTATTTTTAAAAAGAATCTGAATCGCTTTTCGGTACATCTTAACACTGTTCAGGGGTCCTGGGTACACACAGGACCAAATAAAAATTCTAGGTACCTATATGTGACGTTCATCATTATACTAGAGAAAATTGTATACTAGTATTTACGCTATTCAGCCAATATACAATATACCGTGCAACTGGTCCTGGTGCGTGGCATTTATTACAATCCTCGAAATCACAATACACATATTACTTTCATAAATTTTGAACAAAATTGTGCAGATTATAGCTTGAAAACCCGTTCGTGATTACCTCTTAAGCCAGTCTTTTTTTAAACACTCCTGCCCCGAAGTTATTTTTTAAAAAGAATCTGAATTGCTATTCGGTGCATCTTAACACCCCTCATAAGTCCTGGGTACACACAGGACCAGGTAAAAACACTAGATACCTGTATGTGAAGTTCATCATTATACCAGAGAAAATTGTATAGGAGTATTTACGCTATTCAGACAATATACAATATACCTGCATGTACACGAACTACTTGAATCACATAAGCGATAAACCTAGTGGTCTCAGTATCGTATTAATTTTCCCATAGACTTCTATAGTGAAGTGCATATTTTTAGGATTTTTAAAAAAATATGTAAATTGATTCAATAAAACTTTCACTTATGTAGCATTTCTAAGGACATGTGAAAAAATAATTTCCCGCAAAGAAAATAGGGTGAGTCCACGAAGATTGGACAGAAAAGTAGTCTTGAACTATAAATAGCCATTTTCCCTACTTTCACTTTCGTTTTGCACTCACCAAACCAACCTTTTCAGTGGAACATTTTTATGATATTATGTTAGATTTTCTTTTAAAAAAGTTCTTCATCTTACAGTGTGATGTTTGCTCTATTTTTTAAGTCATAGTTCATGTCTTTTGACAAAACATTAGTTTGTAGAGAGGCAAAAAGAAAATGCACTATATTTTTATGGCATCCATGTTTTGACGTACACCTGCTCAGGGATATGCAATACGATACTGGTACCTATTACTAATAAACATTTCAATATAATCCTAAAAGTTGTTGTTTTTCTGCTAGAGTATTCATTTCCATACTGAAAATTCAGAATATCATTGCCCTGCTACAAACATGAGTTTTCTATTAAAATTCTTATATAGGTACCCTATTCCAGGCATAAGACTAATATCTCAATGTTAGCCAGAAAATATTACTTTTGATAAAAAGCTGCTGTATTAATCAAACTAAGCAACTTTGTGGTTTATTCTGACATGGTAGATACATGAGCTGTACTATGAGTTCTAAATCATTATTTAATCCCCACTTGTGAGTTCCATATATGGAAATATTAATATCCGAACCTCCTTTTTTGTCTTTAACTCAAGGGAGCCTCTTGTTTAAAGTAAAGTATAATGACCGGTACAACCAACTGTTTTAAACTATAGATATGGTCATTTCAATTATAATAAATCCAGAAAAAATTATACCAATATCATAGTTTTAAAAAAATATAGCTTTTCATATGCAGAAAATACAGATTTTAAGCCATTTTGGTACCCCAGGCAGATACAAATGGACCTCAATGTGACAGGAAAAGGACTTTTTCTTTAAAACAGATAGCTATGATGCAAGAAATATAGTTTACTGGTATAAATATTATAATAACAATTGTCTGCTTTAGATACTTTTTGAAAAAATTCAGTTTTTATATGAAAAAACACCATTATTTTTCTTGCCGCATTAGAATCTGTCCATTTGAACCACTAAAAAAAGTCCACTAAAAAATTGGCTGATGACTTTTGTGACATTTCTGTGTTTAAATCAACCACACAGTTATATGGCAACTCATTTTAGCTATTTATTTGAAAGAAAAACAAAAAATAAAAAAAATATTCATTTTTTCATATATAAGAGGCAATGTATGGAAAATGACTATTTTCAAGTCCTAACCACATACTTAAAATGTGTTGTAACTTGAAAACTATCCTTTATGCAGGAGTATTACTTGCTTTAGGTTACCTGAATATAGATATGCTCATCATAAATAGTCAAGATAATAATTTTATTGAACTGATATCCTACAAATTCATGAAAACAAAATGCATTTCCAAATTTGGTAAAAATTAACTATAAATGCAAAAAACCAGAGCTACCATAAAAAATCAGGTTCAAAAATTGGCTAATTCATCTTAAAAGTGTTACCTGTATTGGGGTACTACTTTTTCAGCTGGTAAAGACCACTTGCTGAATATCCAACTTTACTTGAAAAACTGGCTTACTAGGTCTCAGTATCGTATTAATTTTCCCATAGACTTCTATAGTGAAGTGCATATTTTTAGGATTTTTTAAAAAATATGTAAATTGATTCAATAAAACTTTCACTTATGTAGCATTTCTAAGGACATGTGAAAAAATAATTTCCCGCAAAGAAAATAGGGTGAGTCCACGAAGATTGGACAGAAAAGTAGTCTTGAACTATAAATAGCCATTTTCCCTACTTTCACTTTCGTTTTGCACTCACCAAACCAACCTTTTCAGTGGAACATTTTTATGATATTATGTTAGATTTTCTTTTAAAAAAGTTCTTCATCTTACAGTGTGATGTTTGCTCTATTTTTTAAGTCATAGTTCATATCTTTTGACAAAACATTAGTTTGTAGAGAGGCAAAAAGAAAATGCACTATATTTTTATGGCATCCATTTATACACCTGCTCAGGGATATGCAATACGATACTGGTACCTAGTACCGTATAAAATGATAATGTTGTTTCACTATTATACAGATCTATGTTGATATATAATGTTCGTGTGATATATTAATTACCAAAAAAAATATAGATTTCTTCTTTTCCCTTCTTTTATTTGCTTTTTTAATGTTGTGTGTTCAGTTTTTTTTATGAAATAAAAATTATTATAGTTTATAAAAGGTTGTGTATAGAGAAGAAAATAAATTAAATCTTGCCTGTCAATAATAGTATTATCTTTTTTTAATTAATTTGCATTTAATTTTCTATATCTTAAGTACATACTATGTTTAGTCGGAAGAGAAACCAAAATATGTTTTAAGCATTTTAAAAATAATTGAACATATGAGAGATGCAAGATGCATCCCCTATATAGCATAAGGAAGGAAGATAGTATGGACTGACGAAAGTACGGACACCCTACATCTTTACATATCCTCACTACAAGTTTAGGTATAACTATATTCAAATGCCTGACCATTTAATGATATGGTTTAACGTCTTTTTGGCAGAAAGAACGAGAACGACTTACCAATCGAACAGACCCTGCTTTAAACTAGTCGTACAGCCAAATAAAAGAAGTTCACACTCTCGCTTGCACCGAAAACAATGTGTCTGGCTGTCTTTTTTTGTTAAGATGTAACTTGTATAAGTATTACGAGATATGTATTCAAAATCTGTAGCGGATGTTCCGCGTTGATGTTGTAGATGCACAATTTCGCATGATAACGCAAAAATATAATAATAAACAGTTTAGTTGACGCTAACAAGCCTCTGTGGTTACATGTACATAATATACAAAAGGTTATAAACTATCTCACTTTTTATCTGGTAAAAAGCAGACAAGTGGCATGCAGCAAATTTGTATCAGTTTCATGTTTAACAATATACATGTTATAAAAACATGCAATGAATGACTCCTTTTAGTTTGGCTATGCATTATAAAAGCGAATGCTTGAATTTGTTAACAACAAAACACAATCATCATAATCATCCGAGATGTAAGCAGGTTGTTTCTATGGTTTATAAGGTAGTCTTTTTTTTAGACGGTAGTTTCGGTGTAATACTTAGATCAATTTTATTTTAAACGAACGTGTGTCTATTGGTGTCAGACAGGAGCAGGTAACGCGGGGATATAGAGGTGATTGATGAATTTTCTTACATTTGTATAGTTATTGACCTGTATCAAATTAAAAGGGACTTCGTATATGTACATGTACCTGTATGATGAATTGTCAATGTGTACATTTGTATTACTGTTTTTCTATATATTAATCTATATAATATACACGCATGCTTTATCGCTAAAGTTTTAAGGCGATCCTTTCTTGAGTTAGTCCCAATATTATAAAAAAAAACCTTAATCAGGGGCTTTATTATATGTTAATAAATATGTAATTTCATATTGGCCCTGGTATAGGTTTGAGGTCTGTCATATTGGTCGAGGCCAATATGATTGACCGAAACCTATAACAGGGTTATAAATATTTATTGACAATTTTATTACCCAACTCAACTAGATGATTTGTTGAAAAGTTGTTTTTGTGTTTTACCAAAATCATGTAGGTTTATTTGTATTAATCAGTAAATATCCTTTTTGTATAAAATGAAAGATTTTTTTGTGTTTCTGCAGCTTTTAGTCTTGGTGATCATTCATTCATTCATTCATTCATTTCTTTATTTCCCCAGTATTGGGATTATATAAACATAGATAGAACATATTTACACATAAGTTAGCTACACATATAGAAAATAGTTACATGTATGGTATGTATGTATGTAATATTATAAATGCAAAAATAAAGTTTTATAATTTTATAATATATACACATATTACATATATGTATGGTGAGGTTGAGTGAAGTAAGAATATATAGAAAACACACTGACAGAGGTAAAAAAAAAAGAACAAAAACAAACAAAAAACAAACAAAAAACAAACAAACCAATAAACAAAGCCCCAAGGAATGCTGACAATGTCACATCGTGAAACTACAAGAACGCAGCTCTTTATCTTAGGCTGCAGTGGCCATTACAACGTGGATATAACACAATCGTTGGAAGGAATTCAATTCACTGAGTACTGTGGCTGGCTGTTTTTCGAGCATAATGCAGTACAATGACTCGTCATCGCACTCACTCAATTCGACATAGAGTTCAAGCGGAAGATCGATAAGTAAATCCCACCAAATGTCGAGTAAAGGAGATTTAATAGTACAATCTATGCGTGCATGAATCCTTATATCATGAACAATTCTGTTACATAATTTGCAAGGCTGAGTGTGTCTTTTTGGTGTAGCTGAAATCAGTTTTGCGATGAAAAATGCATTCTTCAGTTCCATACAGTTTGAGGAATAAGACCATACTCTAGCGGCTGAGATTGAATTGTGTATCAGTTTAAAGCGAGATAAATCGTCATGATCTGAAACTCTGTTATTCCAATCGGCATCGTGTCTTTGGTTTACTGCATTTTTCACTAATCGTTTCCATTCTAGTTTGCTTGGAAAATGTCCCGCCTGCTGGCGGTGTCAAACGACCGGTAGTTATGATGCCGTATTGGCCCTGGTTTGATCCATATTGGCCCTCTTTTTTCATATTGCCCCCGTATATAGGCCCGGTTTGAATTCATATCAATTGGTTAGTTTTTTACATATTTTAACGTATTCTGGGTAGTTGGTTAATAATATTCCCTAATTAATTAAGTTTTCAGAATTTAACATAAAATATATGTATTTAGACACATGCTAGTTAGCTGACAGTTTATAAGTGACACGCGTGTATATTGCGTCTTTAGTAACATTACACAGATACTGAGTGGAATTATTTAATATGTAATATACTAGCGGTATACTTGTACATGTATATATAGTTCAGTTTTGGTATCGAAGTAATGTTATACAATCTAGTACTGACCAAATGAACCGATGACGAGAAATATGAATAAAATTCAAACCTTATACACATCTAGTTACACTTGTAACACAGAATTTAAAAAAGAAAAAAAAGATAAAATTCCGAGCTGAATGGAGATTTAAGGCTCGTCCCTTACTCCGCTTTTACATGTATAAAATTCACATGAATATTTCTATTTAAAGATTTGACAGCCCAACTATAAACATACAAATTACCTTAACGATTAATTATTTTCATTGTGTGATGTTTGGTACGGATGCTCATTTCCTTTACATCACATGTATCATACATGTATAATACACAGGCACAATTAATTTGCGCGCTGGGGTTTGAAATATGCAGCAGATAGATCACGCACAGAGTAATACCATTTATAATCGAAGTATTATCTGTTTTCGATAAGTTACATGGGCTATGTATACATGTGTATTAAGAAGTTGTGTTTATATCGAATGAAAAATAAAGCGGAATTAGCGAGAATTTAAGAGATGCCTCATTGGAATAAATATAAAAATAGAACTTCATGTATTTCAGTGATAAACTCACCTCAACGGTGCAACCAAATTTGAGATCATTAATTAAAAATATGTTTACATGTAATATTAGACTAGGAGCTTGAAACTAGTATTTCTGTATTAAAAATTAATTCTTTAAAAAAATGACGGTTTATGTCGACTGTGCCACAACCCTGTTGTCGGCTATTTATTTTACTTAATCGGATTCCCTGGGAAAAATCCACGATGATATATATACTTATAACTTAATTGCAAATACATTATGTATCAGACTTCATTTGTAGATAATTCAAGGGACGATTTTCCCTCAATTAAAGATAGCGTTGGCAGCTTCTTTTATCTTGTCGCGGTTCGAGAATCTGTTGACACAGGTATGGGCTTGCAATTAACAGACAGGTATACCCGTAGGACTTCATATGGTGCAACATGATTATTTAATTATGAAACAAGTTGCAGAGTTTTTAAATCAGGAAAACAATTCGTTTTGATCTACCACAGTGGTTTAATGTAAATGTTGCATAACAAGAACAATAAACATTGTACAAGATTTTTTTAAATATGTTTTGGGGAGGAAAAAATTTGTCACGCAAAATCTCACCCATGAAAGAGTTGAAATCAGGGAAATCTCCCCTATACCTACTGTCAAGACCTCAAGTTAGAGAACCCCTCATGTTTGGGGTACTACCCTTCATATGGGAGTTTTTAAGTCCATTGTTAAACTTTGTAGTTTTCTAAATATATGCATGCAATTTGTTAAAAAGTGGGAATATTTGTGTAATTTTAAGTAACTTTTCAAAATGAAGTACATTTTTATTTCCCTTAATTCATAAGTTACAGGCCCAAGTAAAACGCAATATTTCAAGGCCCACAACTATTCAGATATACCCCGGGTAGGAAAATTAAGAATATTATATGTTTGAAGTGGCTAGAATAAAACGTTAATTCCAATAACGAATAAGTGAACAATAGCCACTTTTAAAAGTTAAAAAGGAACTACATAAAAAATATAAATAAAAGGTACAAAATGACAATACGTCGTGAAAAGTTAAAGTAAAGGTATATCTAATATTTAGATATTAAAAGTATCTTTATTCAGAAAAATATACTTCAAATACAATACACATTCCCACTTTTGAATAAATAAGACAATTTACAATTTTCAAACATCCTAATGCTATAATGGATGAAAAACTCATGTCGAGACTAATAAGGTTGTTGAGAGCTTTGAATTAAATTGTTGAGACAGTTTAAGACTTAGCCGAGACTGGTTGATACTAAGTCGAGATTATTCGAGACTGGTAAGACTGTTTGAGACTGGTCGAGACAAGTTAAGACTTGTGAAAACTTGGTCGAGACAGGTCAAGACTGTGTCAAGACAAGTCGAGACATGGTCGAGACTAGTTGAGACTAGTTTGGACAAGGTGAGACTCGGTCAAGATGATAATCCAAGTATTTTTCAGACATATTTAGAAAAGTTAAGACAGAGTTAGCACAAGTTAGAACACAATGTACCCTATTCAGACTTATATAACTTAGTAGTGTTTGTAAAAAGAACCAGATAGTGGAACGGCAGATTAGCAAATTGAAATAGTCCAACTACACACCGAAAATTTAATGGGTTTGACGGAGACACTTCTCATCAACTTTTTTTAAAGAAAGATTCCACTTTGACAATTAATGCTAACTTACCCTGGAATTGCAAGAAGAGGTCTACTTCACTTCAATTTCATATTGTTCAACGGCGGCTCTCAATGTGACTACTTAAGAATCATTTTTATAGTTATAAAATAAATTTCACAATTGTTTCACTTCATCCGTTCACCAAGGAATGCTGAAAGTTAGCAAATTTTGGGTTATTCTTATTGAAGGGGTTAAGGTCGTACTGGCTTCAAGTGGCTTCTTAGTGCCTTCACATAGCTGTACATAACAGACACGGAGACTCAGCAGAGTAATCTGTGCCGTCCTGTCATCGTACCAAGGATAGATATGTACGTATAACAAAAACATATAAACTTTGCGTATTTTTAGAGATTTGTACGACCTTGAGAAAGTCTAGTCATTACCATTCCCCAGAGATCCTGAATGTTTCGCAGGTTAGGTAAATAATAATAAAATCAATGTGACGTAAGCATTCCGTGGCAGAAGATTAGACAGACAGACAGACACATAAACAATAGACAGAGCGGCATATATATTCCTGCATGAAATAAATATTTTTACCTACATGTAACTTCTTATGTAAAAGAAATAAACTGCATGTAGTCAACCTCTGTCTCATAGTAATTGTAATACTATATTCAACTCGTGGAGCAATACAGTGTATCCATCTGCACCATGAAAACTGATTTGTTCTGTGTCATAGTTCTCCTTTCCTCTTTCGTCTGCCCTGGGTTTGAATTTCATTAGCAATTCGGCGGGTGTTTCTAGAAAAGCTGATGACGCTTACCCTACCGGTGCACCTGGTCAATGCTCCGATTTTTTACTGGAGTCCGAGTTGATCACTTACTCATGTTACTTTGTAACTATTATTCTGGTTATTGTACTATGTTCTTTGTTGTGTGTGTCTGTTTTTCATGTCTGGTCTTTGTCCCTTGATTAATTCTTTTAATTTCTGCTAGAATCTTGGTTCCCTTGATTACATATTTGAGATCGTGGGCACACTAAAAAGTAAAGCCCCGTGCAGGTCCAGGTGCCAAAAGAGTAGGCTTGCAGCAGCACTAAGCTTGTCGTAAAAAGCGACTAAATAGTGCTCAGAAACCTAACCAGGGGGCTAGGCGCTCTACCCACAGAGCATCTGGGATGTGTGCCCCTGGAGGTGGAATGGGGTATCCCTGGCGTGTTACATGCTGGGATTGTCAGGCTATAATACAGAAAACCTGACCGCAAACCGTGTTAGGAAAGATGTCACGTTCCTCGCACGTTCAAGAACCCTGCTGTGGTATTCTCCCGGAGTAGGAACCTTTGCGCTCTGCCACAGGAGGTTAAATTGCCCGACCTTACCCACCATTCCCTTTTTCTTGTGGCAATCAAAATTTTCCAACCCTATTATCCTTGTGTCTTTTTTTTTCATCTCATTATTTCATGTTCATTTTATCATCCATTCCATGTTCATCGTCTGAATATAGCTGAAATATTGATGCTCGGACGTTAAACCCCAACAATCCCATCCAATCTAAAAAGTAAAATGAATATTATATGCATGAATAGTCTTTCCGCTCATCAATGCAAGTTGTCCTCAATTATTGCACTCGGAGTCTTGTCAATTGATCTCGGCGCACGTCGGCGCATCGGACTTTGACCTGACTACTCGTGCAGGAAAACTATTTGGTAACATTTGATAAGTGCTTGTTCTTTGGTTACCATTGTTCTGTATCTGATACTTATATCTTGGTTGAATCTGTTGAACCGTGCCTTAATTTAATCAATCAATAATCTTGTGTAATGGTCGCCATCAATGTATCGCAAGGTCCCAAGTTTTAGTTGTTCATCTAAGGATTCCTCCCTTGGTTTGTAAAGGAGACGTTCCTACTCTATACTTCTGATTTTTTTAAAGCCTCTAATTTCCGTTTATTTCACCTACAACAATTTTTCTTTGGTAATACTTTCTCTCATATATTGAACTCGCCTTCCTCTACCTGTCTCCGTATTTCAAATTTCAATTTCTTAATTGTGCTTATAGAGGGCATGGTGATTTTCCAGTTGTTGATTGTAACAGATGTTTTTCGCTCTTCTCATTCTCACAATATTATCACATATTAATATCCTCTTAACTTAGTTGAATCAGTTGACATCACTCTTGTTTTGCAAGCCGCAGTAATACTTGACCTAAATTTAATGGTTATTTGCAATTACATTTTCATTGATATTTATACTATATTTGAGACCAGTTGTTGAATGTACCTGGTCATTTTGTCTTCATTTCTTCAGAGAAGTCTTCATTCATCTAGGACCCATGCAGGTCCGGGTGTCAAACGAATAGGCCTGCAGCAGCACTAAGCTTGTCGTAAAAGGCAACTAAATAGTGCTTAGGAACCTATCAGGGGCTAGGGTGCTCTGCACACAGAGCAACTGGGTTGTGTGCCCCAGGTGGTGGAATGGGTACCCCTGGCGTGTTACATGCTGGGGTTGCCAGGCTATAATACAGAAAACCTGACCGCAAACCATAGTGGTGCACCGTGTTTGGAAAGATGCCACGTTCCTCGCACGTTAAAAAACCCTACTGTGGTATTCTCCGGGAGTAGGAACCATAAGGTTCCGCCACAGGAGGCTAAATTATCCGACCCTACCAACATCTCCCTATTTCCTGGGGCAATCAAAATTTTCCAACCCCATTATCCTTGTGTCCCAACGCATTTTTTTTTTTCATTTCATCTTTATTTCATGTTCATTTTATCATCCATTTCATGTTCATCGTCTGAATATAGCTGCAATATTGCTGCTCGGACCCAAACAATCAATCAATCAGTCAATCAATCAATCAATCATCTAGGTTTACAAGCGTGTTCAACTTATTTTAAAATGTTTTTATAATCCAATTTCATTTTGTTTTAGTTTTAGTGATAATATTGGTCTTTGGTGCATGGTAATTTTTTTTTTGAGAATTTCTAAAATGTAGGCATTATATTCCTCTTTTTCTTGAAAATAACTATTCCAGGGTTAGGTTGACTCTTTTGATTCTCACTTGTTTAAGTTTCACTATCATTTTTTGTACATTCTCAATCAGTACAGCTCCATTTGCCAAGTTACCATATATATGATCTACTTGTTCTTGGGCTGGTTTCTCACCTTCATTTTGATCACCAAGACTCTTACCGCCTTAGATTCTGTTTCTTGTTAACAATTCTTTAATTTTCATTATTCCACAATTTTATATTATTTTTTGTGTGTAGTAACTTTATTTATATATATACTATGTATCAAAACAGGTAGGTTCATATTGAAATTCGTGCAATAAAATAAACTTAGTCAAATCAATTAAGATATTGGACATATTTTATTTACAAATGTGTTTAGTATGAAAACAAACTTTTTGCTAATCACCTATGCCAAACATGGAAACCTTAGAGCACAATGTTCTAGATATGGTGCGGTAAACATCTGGTTCCATGAATGATTGGAAATTATGTTTTTTTCTGTCATTTAGAATGTCAAATGAACGACTTAGCATATTCAACTACATTTATAAGCATATTATCTTTCGGTGATCAAAAATATAATTCGAAAATCTGAGAATTTCTGTCATACATGACATTTTTTCGAATGACTCACGAATTATAGATTTCCAGAGATTATCCGTTCAATGTATTAAGTGACGTGACCTATTAATAGGAAAATTATCAGCGATATTGTTCCGTCTGTCTTAAAGTACTACATCGTATACGCAACCAAATAACTAATGCCACCAAGAAGGATGAATTTATCAAGAATAAAACCAGAAAATTTTGTAGTATTTCATTTGTACTAAATATAATCTTCTTTATAATTCAACATTGTCGCCAGATCAACCACAATTTATATTACATATATAAGTGGGGCTATATTTAAACTCTTACCTTGACCAAATGCAGTTGCAGTAAATCGGTCACACTAAATGAACCATAGTGCACGTGATCGTATTTCCAAGGATGTGTTGAAATGCGTGTTGTGTTTTTTGGTGACGTCTAACAACTGTAACAACTTGGCAAAATCTCACAGAAACATGTTGCTGTTTTGAAATTATTAACGTTTTGCGTGTACGATTTTATGTTTGTTCTTTTTGTTTTCTGTTTTTTCTTTCTTTCTTTTTTCTTTGTTTGTCTGTTGTTGTTTGTTTCTAGTTTTTCTCTTAATTTTTATTGTTGTTTTTGTATTAATATTGTTTTTTTGTTTTGTTTTATTATAATTATTTTATGAAAAATGTTGAAATGTAAAAGGACAGTTTTAGATACGTGCAAGTACAAAATACAAAAAGTCAGCCTTACTGTTCCATTGAATGAAAGTAATGTACTAATTTTGATCAACAACCCAAAGTCAATTGACTTTATAAATGACTCATGAAAACTCGTTGAGAAACAAAGACTCGAGTACTCAACATCATGCCGAATGTGATAGCACTGATAAGAAAAAAAAGTTTTGTTCCTTGATAGAGCCTGTTTATGAAACGTAAAATTAAGATAACTGTAGATGGTATGTTTTCTTTGAGTATCAAAAGAGTTAAAATAGTTTACTTAAGGCTAAAAACCACTAATTCCACTTCCCATAGGCTTCTATGCTAATTTCACAATATTCAATGGCTTCTCTGGACTTTACCTTAACTTTAACCTGCAGAGGACTATATATCAGCATGATTCTACATATGTCAGCCCACAATTCTCAGAATGGCATGTGGGGTTAGCAGACTTGCAGTGCAGTACTGGCCACCGGAAGTGAAGGGTCTATAAATAGCATGGGAAATCCCAGTGTTTTCACAAGATAGGGGTATATTTAGAAATCATTATGGAGATTAGGCTTCACTTCACAAGAAGTAAAATGCACCTATGAAATGTACAGAAATGTTTTTCCTTTCAGAAACTGTTTAAATTTTTTAAATAAGATGAGAACTTTTTTCACAGCACTATGAGGAACAGGGGGAACAATATTTATCGTGAGATTGACGGAACGCAAAATGCGTGTGTATTTCCGTTCAGTATGATTTCCGCTCTTTTTGTGTTGATGGCTGGCACTGGTGGAAAAGCAAATCTCAAATTAAACGGCAACACCACCATGGTACTAGTCAACACTCTATACTTCGAAGATACATGAAAAAAAAACCAATTCAGCCCAACTCGAAAGGAAGAATTTTACTGGACAGATTTTAACAAGGTCAAAGTTGATATGATGCAGATGACACTCGATGTCCGCTATTACAATGCAAGAAGTATCTCAGCAATAGCACTACCGTACAAGGGAAACCAATATGAAATGGTATTTGTCTTGCCAAAAAGATTAGATGTGTTCACCTGCAGTGGCAAAGATTATTGATTCAGGTTTTAAAAATTATCGTGTTAGTGTAAGTATTCCCAAATTTTCATTTGCATCCGACAATAATCTTAAACTTCTTTTACCGTCATTTGGGAATTCCGATATATTCATATATGGTACTGCTGACTTCAGAAACTTGATAAAAAGTGAAAAACGTAAAATATTCGCGAGTGAAGCCCGACATAAAGTTGTTGTAGAGGTAAACGAGTGAGGCACGGAGGCCGCCGTGGCTGCATTTATTGGGTTAATGGTCAAGTCGCACCAGATTTCACCGAGGAAAAATTTTGTTGCGAACCATCCGTTTATATTTTACATCAGACACGTTCGGACTGGATTGATCCTTTTTAAGGGACATTACATCGGACCTTTAGAAAAAGAAGGGCATTGAACATTTCTATTCTGAATATGTTAACGTTTGCGTCGACATATCGTGATAAATTATCAGCTTTTTACACATGAATAGACCCTATCGTGTTAACTGTGGGACGACCGATGAGCATGTGTGACATATACTCCTGCATAGTAGAACAAAAGAATTTTCTTCAAGAAAGTGTCTTTATCATGTCATCGATCACACCAAAGTTTGATTTTGTAAAGGGCATTTATGAAAAAATAAAAGAACTACATTTTTTTCTTTTGTTTTTTAAGGTAATAATTTTTTTTATTTTGTTTATTTTTTATATTATAATAAATAATATTTCCATGTATTTTATTGTTTCTTTTCCATGTAAAATGGGCCTACAGTTCTAGCAATATTGATGTTTTTGACAAAAGCTTTGAGAATTACGATAATTAAAATGTTATATTAGCCTCTTAAGACAAGTGAGGCTCCATGCGAAAATGTAACAAATGGACCCGAATAAACAATTTAGGACATATATTAAGTGTAGATAAAAAATGAGAACGCTTTTCATTAATATTGAATTTGTTAGAATGGAATGCTTTGCTAATTAATAAAGAAAAAATATATTATAATCTCTCTTTTGATAGGACTTTACGTCGTGGCGTCGTTTTGTTTTTGTTCATCGAAAACTAATATGCCAGGAATGTTACTGCAGTACATTTTAACCAAATAAAGAGCTTGCAATTTTAACTCGCTATCTTTAAACAACAGAACTAAAGATTTTTTTAATAATATTATCACTCGGATGAATTGATTTTATAATGCAATGTTCCGCAGTATCAAAACACAATGGTGTATCACTTAAATGTTTTAATGTAATTTTTATACAATTTATTTTTCTACAAATATAGAAATTATGCTTGTATTAACATATTGAATTTTTACCTTGATTTACCTTTTGAGGCTATTTAATGTGAAACTTACAAGGTTTTAACAGTTGAATAATGGATTTGTGTTTAACGCCCCCAAACAGCACTGTTTCGGCTCTGTCCGGGTGATAAACATGCAATGATGATGAAATGTAAAATCGGATGAGCCAAGGATAAAAGGTTTGCCGCATTTTTATTGCTACTGTGAATAATCAGAGGTGGGTAGGGTTGGGCAATTTAGTCTCCTATATCAAAGCCTAGGCTTCTTCTCCTGTCGAATACCACAGCAGAGTTCTTTCACGTGCAGAGAACGAGGCCTAGTTCTTAACACGGTGCACCAATATGATGTTATACCCTGACGACTATATTGTCAACAGATATGTCACAGTTTAAACACAATTTTTAAACAGATGGTTATGGGTACGAATATCCAACCAAAGACCGTGTTGTGTTTGTTAATATCATATACAAAGAACATCCATAGAACAAATACCATTTTCTCTGCAACACATTTAAACAACCGCGGTGGTCCTTAGTTAATACAGGCACATCCAATGAAAATGGGGAGAGTAGTTCGTTAAACCAAATGTGTAGCTTGCTAAATTATGGTAATTATTTCCATTATATAGCACTACAAACAAGCAGCACAAAATACGCAAATTAGTTAAAAAGATATATTGATAATATTATGATAATCCATCATCTATGATCTTTTGTCAGAAGAAACGGAATACTTCTCAATAGAGAACAACGTTTTGACATTTCTCGACGTATCGGAACGTATTTATAAGGGGACTGGTTCTTATTCAATAATAATATCATGACAAATCAAGGCGTTTGGCAAATTGAATTTCAGGACTTATGCAGTAATTTATTTCTTTTTTTTTCTTACTTTGCTTACACTATAAACATTCTCTCACAAAACCATTTTAATGTGCTGAATTTGGTCGCACTATCAATAGATCGGATAACGTTTCAGTACGTTCTCGTAAACTACTCTCGTAGCTACCAGGGTTACTATTCTTGATGACCGTATGTGTTTTCTTTTATATTTTATGATAATATTTGCATCATTTTTTTCCGATACCAAAATCATATTTTCCACAAATATTCATTTTTACAGAACATATAGATTTTAAAATTGATCAAGATATTTAGTAATCAAGATCTATTAATTCCATATAATGGAAGTTCATAAAAAATTCTTTTACATTTTTTTTTCATTTCTCATTTCTACTTGAACTTAACATAAGGGGACCAGTTCTCAGTGGTTAAGGCTTATATAGATAAGGCAGGTTTATGTTGTTAATTAAGAGCTAACTGTCTCTACGAGGTTATTTATAATAAGCATATGCTTAGAATTTGATTGGTTGTTATTTTAGCATTACGTCATTGATAGTTGGGTATGGCTGCAAGTTACTCAGTTTGCAAAAAAAATTTCCAAACGTTTCGATTCGATACATAACTAACGATATTTCAACCTTTGTGTATGTAACAAATCAGTTTTGTTCGATGTTGACATTTGTAATTATAACACTGATGATGGATTGTATGTACAAATAAAGATATCCGTTTTAGAGTTATCAAAATGGCGGAAAAACGCGCACCTCGATCTAGACTGAACAAGCAAAGATCTTCCCCTTGGGATACCTCGAATCCAAACAATTGGACAGCAGCTAAATTACAACAAGAACTAGAAAAAATTGATGTTTTTGTACCACTCTCGATCGGCAAAGCTAATCTGAAAAAGATTTACGAGGAAAATATAGCGCGTAGAAACATTTCAACAAATAATATAAATAGTACAAACGTTCAAGTGTGTACAGAAATTAATGAAGACAATTCGCCGAATTCTGAAAAGGAAGCGAGTGAGGTTGATACTACTGATATTCCTTCTGACAGTTCGGTAAATTTATCAACTTTAGCGTTGGATAATAGCAGTGATGCGGTCCAAAAAAGCTCGCGTAGAGATCTGAATGTTGTCGCAAATACGTCATCCAATATGGCGGCGCCCATGAACAACAACATTGTGACTGGTATCTTAAACTCTATGCAGACGATGCAACAAACTATGATAGGTCTTCAGCAGACAGTGATGAAATTAATTCATAGTGATAAGAACTCTCAAATCAGTGGAGACCAGAACAATTTGTCCACGGCGTTGGCAGCTTTTAGGAATGGAAATTCCACTGAAACGACAAACAGTCAGCAGCCTTTCACACATGGTGGGTATGGCTTTCCAAACTCTGAATTTGGAGTCCCATCTGAATGTATTCCCCACATAGATGTGGTGCCTGAAATCCTTAAAAAGCGTATTTGGGAAGGCAAAGACATTAATCTTGCAAGTTTGTTAATCCCCCGTATTGAACAGGATAAAACTTATGTACAGAAACAGGGGTCAATCACACTCAATATGTCAGGTCATGAGGATACAAGATTACATAAAGGGCTTACAATTAGTGAGTTTATCACCGCCTTTGGCAAATTTTAAAGGGTAATGTGCATCAAATTTCCACAAAGGCGCATAGAATTAGACAGGTATGAAGCCAACATAATTGATATTTTCAATGTGTATGGTCCAAAATTTTATGATTACCATTGTCAGTTTTCCGCCCGCGCAGCGGCAGCTTTGAAAGATTTAAACATAAAGGTAGATTGGTCCATCAAGGACACATCACTACTGAGTATAGTAACAGGCAATGCAAGGGTTAACACATGCTCTTATTGTTCATCTACTATGCATCTTACATCTTTCTGTCCTCAGTTAGGGACACAAAATCCAACTAATTTCCCTCCTAAATTAAAGGCAAATGTGAGTGTGAAGGATAGTGACCGTTATGGCCGGAAAAGGATAATGTTTAACGATCAAGAAATTTGTAACAATTTCAATGACAATATATGTAACAGGCAACAGTGTGCATATTCACATGTTCTGTGTGCTTCTCTAACAATCACGGTTCTTCTTCTTGTACCAAGAAAAAATCACAAAAACAAAACCATACAGAATTTGCCACCACCAGCAAGTGACTAGCTACATGTACTTCACATACAAAAGTTGATACCCCTGTTCATGTTAGTGTTTTGCAACAGGAATTGCTAAAACATCCAGATAGGGACTTTGTTAACTACTAATGTAATGGCCTTGTTTATGGCTTTGACACCTTAATATCGGATGTAGATGTACCTAGTAAAGAGTGTAAAAATCTTCGTTCAGCAATTACACAACCAGAAATAGTAGATAAACTCATAGAAAGTGAAGTAAACAAAGGTTTTTTACGGGTCCATTTGTTACTTTGCCTTTTGCAAAATACAGAGTAAGTCCTATTGGTGTGACTAAAGGGAAATATTCAGGGAAACATAGACTTATAGTAGACTTATCTTCTCCTCATGAGGACGACACACATCAGAGTGTAAATGACATGATTGATAAGGAACAATGCTCTTTGTCTTATGTTCGTATAGATGATGCTATTAAAATAATACAAAACTTAGGTAGGAATACATCAATGTGTAAAACGGACATTTCTGATGCGTTTAAACTTATGCCGATTGTTCCTTCTCAGTGGAATATGTTTTGTCTTAAATGGAGAGATAGTTATTATTACTATACTAAACTTGCCTTTGGCTGTCATCACCAAAGATTTTTGACATGCTTTCACAAGCAATTTGTTGGATAGCTGAGAACAACTATGATATTCAGTTTATTTTACATCTTCTTGTTGATTTTATTACTTTTGAGCATCCTAAAAAATGTAGTCAAAGAAACATGGACCTTTTGTATACAATATTTGGTAGACTTAATGTTCCTACGGCTAAGCATAAGACAACTGGCCCAGATACTGTTATGGAATATTTAGGCATTATCTTTGATTCTAGTTTAATGCAGGCTAGGCTACCACGTGAGAAACTACTACGTATTACTGCCTTTTTAACCGAATTTTCGTCCAAGAAATCCTGCACAAAACGGGAACTCTTACAACTGCTTGGTCATCTTAATTTTGCGTCCCGTGTTGTAATTCCTGGCAGAGCTTTTGTGTCACATTTAATTAAATTGTCAACTACTGTTCGAGCTTTACATCATTATGTTAAGATAAATAAAGAGTGCCGAGAAGACATTAGAATGTGGCGTTATGGTTTATGTAATTGGAATGGTGTCAGCATGTTTTACAATGTGGAAAGTATTTCATCTGATGAATTGTGTCTATATACAGTTGCTTCAGGAACTATAGATTTTGGAGGATATTACAGAGGGTTGTGGTTTTCTGAAGCATGGCCATCAATGTTTATAGATGTATTAGCGGAGGACAGTACCTTCTCAATAGCTTTCAAGGAACTGTACCCCATAGTAGTGGCTGCCATCTTGTGGGGGCATTTGTGGCAAACACAAAGAATAGTGTTTATGTGTGATAATGAGGCTACAGTAGCTATCCTAAAGAAAGGCAGATCAAAATCACAACATATTATGCCCTTAATGAGACGACTCACTTTAGTTGCCGCTTAATATAACTTTACTTTCATGTCTAAACATGTGCCAGGTAAATACAATTCAATAGCAGATGCTATGTCTCGTTTGCAGATGTACAGATTCCGCCAACTTGCACCAGAGGCTCAGAGCCTACCATGTACAGTGCCTCCACCTCAACACGTGCTTTGGAACTCTACAATGTAGTGGATCAATTGTGGTATAAATCTATCTCAAGTAAACCTAGACAAGTGTATCAAGCTGGCTTTAAGGCTTGAATTTTTTGCTATTAACGGGGATTGTAGCTTTTATAGTACCAGAGTATTCTAATATAAAAGTTGATGAAGAAACCCTACTACTTTTCGTAGCTTATTGTACTAGTAAACTACTGATAAGTTATAACACTATAAAGTCTTATTTATGTGGCATTAGGTTTAAGTGTTTAGAATTAAATATTGGTTATCCTAATGTTCTTGAACTCAGACGCCTTAAGACAATTATCAATGGTGTCAAACGGACTCAATCAATTACTTCTAAGCCTAGATATCCTATCACTGTTGATATTTTAGAAAAAGTTTGTCTATGGCTGCGTCAAGGAAGTAGCTATGAAAATTTACTGCTGGAAGCCATGTGTACAATGGCATTTTTTGTTTTTTTTTAAGATGTTACGAGTTTACAGTAGATAGTGCTGAGAATTTTGATCCAGCATTTCATTTATGTGTTTCAGATTTGATAATTATGACTGATTGTGTACATCTTAAACTCAAAACATCCAAAACAGATCCTTTTAGGCAAGGATATATGTCCTCATAAAATATGTTGTATGTATATGAAGAAAAGGCTACAAAATAATCCATCTCTAGACACTCCATTGTTTGTAAATATATATGGAAATGCTATTTCAAGATCTTACTTTTTAAATATGTTTAAACATACCATGGACATTTTAGGCTATGATTCTACATGTTATAATGGTAATTCTTTCCGCATTGGGGCTGCATCAACTGCAGGCAGGGTCTGTGTTGAGAACCATCTAATTAAGCTTTTGGGTCGATGGTCCTCAGATACTTATTGTAGATATATCAAAACTTCAGACTCGGTGATCAAAAATGCACAAAAAGCTAATAATAATCCTCATGATTGAGTTTATTTACTGCTTTATCTATACTATTCATTTAGTTCATTACGAGTCGTCATATAGAGGGTCAAGGTATTTAGGTCGAGGAATGTGGATGTAGGACAGGGCTATACAATTCACCCGAACAAATACATTAAAGTAACTAGGATGATACTTCAGTCTAAGTCACAAGTGTGTAACAACATCTTCAATTTTTAAGTATGAATTAAGTATTCACTGGGTTAATTTTAAGTTAGTACTATTTAAGTTGTTGTACCTATAGTTAATTAGTTTTATCAGGATCATCCTTATATTTAATTTTGGGGCACTCAGATTGCATAATTACAACAATGTATACAATCTGATTTTTGGCCGTTTTAATTAATTTTTAGAGTAAGGGATTACCTAATTAATTAATCCCCAAAACTTTTCATGCTTCATTTAATGTTAGTGTAAAATTACATGCTTTAGGGTTCATACTACATGTATTTTAGGCATTATCTTGAGGTTATGCTCTTTCTACTATGGTCTTGTACAACACACCTGCTTGTCTTCCGGCTCTTGTAGTTCCAGTTACACCGAGTAGCATTTGGCCACGCTTCCGGCTCTTTTAGCTAACTACACCGAGTTGACAAGTGATCAATTAGTTACAGCATCATTTCAAGCTGCATTACTCGTTTTTCCGGCTCTTGTAACCTATGCTGCACCGATACATCTATTCATCGGATCTTGTAGCATGTTCAGCTGTTACACCGAGTTCAGCATTGTTAGTAAGACTTTCAATACTGAGTCTGCCCCAAAGCCAAACTTGAGTATAAAAATTAATGTCTTGTAGTGGTAAGATTATTACTTTTGTGAAACGATATTTTTAAACTTTGTATATATGTTTTGTTTTGAACTAGTAATAGACTTATTAACCTTTAAATTTAGTTGGGTTTTAATTATTTTGACACGAGGTAGTGAATACATGTATATGATAACAGATTTCCTACAACAGATCACCTTTTCACTTCAAAAGACATAGGCTGATAATACAGATCAGACTATTCATATGAACAACAACTAAAATACTATAAGGCGGTGATATTCTTAGTCATGGCCTAACTGAGGTAGGAGGAAACAATGCAGTCAAGCTATTCGCAGAGGGCCTGCAAGTATTTGTGCAGCTATTCATTTAGTTCATTACGAGTCGTCATATAGAGGGTCAAGGTAATTAGGTCGAGGAATGTGGATGTAGGACAGGGCTATACAATTCACCCGAACAAATACATTAAAGTAACTAGAATGATATTTCAGTCTAAGTCACAATCATACATTGTACATGTAGGTGTCCTGTAGTTATCAGGAGAACTCCCTTCCCTTTTCATATCATAGATGGCACGTTAATAACTTAAGGTTACATCTAATTCTGATTTTAACGACATAAATTAAGGCTTATATAGATAAGGCAGGTTTATGTTGTCTCTACGAGGTTATTTATAGTAAGCATATGCTTAGAATTTGATTGGTTGTTATTTTAGCATTACGTCATTGATATTTGGGTATGGCTGCAAGTTACTAAGTTTGCAAAAATTTTTTCCAACCGCCACCATCCCCACCAGCCTAC
Source organism: Perna viridis (assembly GCA_037379345.1). NCBI lineage: Eukaryota > Metazoa > Mollusca > Bivalvia > Mytilida > Mytilidae > Perna > Perna viridis. The sequence continues at coordinate 27,874,208 of CM074515.1, forward strand.
CAAACTGAAGGGTGTAGTGGAGGTTTAAGTTAAAAGCTGTAGAGATTTGATTCCGCAGTGTTCCTGGCGGATTAACCGGACCAGCAACAGGCAGGTACGATTGTGTATTGGAATAAGATTCAAAAAGTCACCTTCCATTAGCTATACTAATGTACTAAATTCAAAAGATTCGTATGATTTAAAAGAAAGTTAACCATATATATTTTTTTCCCAATTTTTGGTGGTTTGTGGCGGGTGGCCGTACGAAAATGGTGATAATGGCAACATTTCTAAACATTTAAGTGATTACTTTTAATGCAAATTTTATATACTGTTCAAAAGGAATAACCCTAATATGATCACTCATGCCAAGAACGCAGTAAAATTTAACAATTTCCGCACTCTCGTTTAATCTATGCGTTCTTCGGCACTCGTGATCATATTTTGGTTATTCACTCCTTCCAATTAATTATTCTATTATTACATTTCCCGACTGTGTATTTTCTGAGAAGGCTGCAGCTGGCTGAGTTTCCAACGCCAGACTCAGAGCTTGTGTCAATTAAAGTTTTTATGACTGTAGGATATGATTAAGGACCAAAATAAACAAGTTAAAAAGAAAAACACCATTGTACCTTTTTAAAGCATGAATCACTATTTTTGCATAATTCTTACATGGACTGCTACCTAATTAAATACAAAAAGAAAGCATTACTAAAAAAGGATTCGCAAAGGGAACGTTCCTATGATTCTGGTAAAAACAGAAAGAAATACGTGTACTACTGCTATTCTAGAGTGTCAATTAATTACAGTAGTAGAACATGAAGTCACAACCCTTGCAATAAAGGCCCCGATAAGACATTTCTCTGAAGATCGGTTTTATCTCCATACACAATCACGAGCATCTTTTTTTTTAATTTCGTTTGAACGATGTGTATTTTTATGATAATGTAACTATTTTGAAGAACAATAATACGATCGTATGTATACATTTGAAAACAGTATTTCAATTTAGAAATATAGTTTTGAGGATTTCATTCCGTGCATGCTAACTAATTTTTCACAATAAGCGGTCCCTTTGCGTCATGCTTAAATGCGTTATGTTTGGATAGGTAGGCATACATTGATACGTAGAGACACGTAGAGCAATGTCAAAATGTGGTTGTTTTCAAGAGGTAATTGTAAAAACATAAGTCAATATTATTGTTTCATCATTGAATATAGAATAATCTATAATTAGAAATTATCATTTAACTTGTATAAAAATGCCAGAGTTCGCCATAGCTACAAGGATTAACCTCTTTCATTTTAACCAAGATTTGATGTCACGTAATCAATTCGATGATTGTTTTAGTTTAGAAACAGACCAGTAAAAGCGGTCAATACAGTTTTTAGTTTTGTCTCACTTTCTCAATTCTTTGTTATTTTTATTTATATTCCTCTAATTTATATGTGTATTCATGATCGGAGTTTCTCTTTCTAAGCATCGTTTCTATTCTTCATAAGCTATTTTTCAAGCTGTAAATAATCACCTTTTCTTTTGAAAAGGTAACAAGAAATTGTAAAGTTACTGACTGACTAACACGTTCTGTCTAGGATATTTTCAAACAAACAAAACAATGATAACTAAAATGTATATGCAACTCCTTACACATCCATTTCGATGTTCTTTTGACGTTATTGGTTTGTATTCAGCGACCAGAAAAAACAATCGATTAAGACTGCTACCAATATGAATGATCAGTTTCATATAACTTGAGTTTTTCCTCAAATAGCTAATTTGATTGGTTGAAATTTTAGCGAAGTAAATATTTGAGAAACCCTTTCTTTGAGAATTTTTTTTTAATCCAAGGCCAAGTTCTTCATCGACATAATGATAACAAGGGCTTATCAATGGATTCTATATTGCAGCACACTTTCATGTCAAAAGGGTACAAAAATTTATAAGGAGCTTTGCTTTCACGATATTAAAACATGCTTCCAAAGGATTAACGGTTATGATGTAAGACTAACAAATGCTACACAAGAGAACCAAGGAGACAGAAGTCTTGCAGTCTCGGTATATCATAAAATGCAAAATGTATGTCACCCGAAAATTCAATGATGGATCGCTGGTTCTGGACAATGTAAGAGTAATCACGGGAACCAAGGTTATAGCGTTAATCAAAAGAATTTAACCCAGGGACAAAGACCAGGCATGGAAAACAGACATACACAACAAAGAACATAAAGTAACTAAAATCATACATACAAAGTAAAAAATGTAAATGAACAACTCGGACTCCACTAAAAACTGGGAGCATGGACTAGGTGCACCGGTAGGGTAAGCGTCCTCTGCTTTTCTAGAAACACCCGCCGAGTTGCTCATAAAAAGTCAAGTCCGGGGTAGACAAACGAGGAAAGGAAACCTATGACCAGTTGAATAAATCAGTTTTCATGATGCTGATGGATACACCATAACGATCCACGAGTTCATGATGACGACCATAAAACTTCTGTAGTGATGACTCCAATCTTGTAGCAACATAACCCTGTTCCACAAGCCTATTTGTTAGAGTTCTATAGCGATACAAAAAGTCTGCTTAGTTTCTGCAAGCCCTGGCATAACGTATGAGTTGTGATATGAAGACTCCACACGCAGGAGCCGAAGGGATGTTGCCACAGATGAAAGGAAAGTTGACAATTCTGAATGAAACGTCATCATGTTTGTCGTAAAATTTGGTCAATAGTTTTCCTTTACCATCGATTTCTAAGTGTAGGTCAAGAAATGAGGCTGACTTCACAGTGTCTGTAGTATCCTTTATCTCAAGTTCTTTTGGGTAGATGCGATGTATCAAATCCCCGAAATTAGGATTGTTTAAAGATAATACGTCATCTATATAGCGGAAACTGAGATTGAAGGATCTAGCCAAACGATATTCTTTCTTTCTGATCAGATCATCTATAAAGTCAGCCTAGGTAAAAAAAGGTAAAAGGAGATGCTATGAAATAAATTATCCTATGTACAAGGAACAAAATCTTAGCTAAATATGTAGATCTGTCAACACGATGGACATATATGATAACTTGAAAATTATATTCCAACCTTCTATAGTGCATGCTATAAATTATTAACAAAATGTGCTAGTAATCTGCGTCTGACACACGTAGCCAAGATTTGTTGCATTTGTTCTGGGGAAATGCATTTGCCAGTTAAATATTACTGACAATCAAAAATTGAATCATTAGATTTAAGGACATTTGTGGCTTTTGATAATGCCAAAGTTACAGATTGAAACTATTTTCACAATACGTTTCCGTGCAAGCGCATTGCACTCTAGTCGATACATCATATATGTTTTAAATTGAATAATCTTTTAGATTGAAAGTTTTCTTTTTTTAAATTGTAGTGAACCAATTGTGTCATTCTGTATAACACATGAATACGTAGAATTGCAAAGGTATAACAAATGTAACATATCATATGATGAGGTACGATTTAAAAACAAATTATCCAAAGCTTCCAGTCATGAATATAGTTTGAACTAACGAAAATTAAAATCAAAATTAATTATTCGAATTGATGTCTTAACAAATGACACTTTTTTTTTATTTTGTTCAGGAAATCAATTTAATGAAGTACCGAAATGGAAACCGGGAAACCAATCGCCTTATCTAATTGCCATATTTAAACCTTAAATTATTCAGTGTAATAGTATTATAAAGATGGCACTCCATTTTTGTTCTGTCATATTTGAACAACTGCTTTATGTGCTAGGAAGTGAAAAGACAAACTTCATTTTGGACTTTTGTTTTCAGTTTCAGTACTAGGCAATAGTATAAAGGAAGTTGACAAGACCGATTGTAAAATTAACTATCGAAATTAAAAAGAATTGAAATGTATGAAATTACTAACGTTCATGGAGTGCGGAAGATTAGCATGTGTAGAATTTAAAATTGTTCATAATACGGAACCTTTTTTTTTATTTGATTTATTACAGCACTTCAAATTCGTGATGCAATCAAAATGGCGGTTCTATCAATATTCAAGGTTTATCTTATAGCAATATTATCGGGTAAGTGTATATTTGTTTTTTTGAATTTTCACTATTGAAACGTATCTATTAAGAGTAATCAAATAGACCATGAATCAAGCAGAAATCAAAAGAATATATTCCACGGATAATGACTAGACATTTAGAAAAAAAAACAGACAAAACAACAACGAACACGAAATAAACATAATGACGCGCCCAAAGAAACTAAAGCGAAAAAAATAACAGTGAAAATAAAGAAATATGTATACATTCGATTAAATGATATCACTGATATTTATGTTTGTCTTTTCTGGCAGATGTAAAATTTACAGACGCACAGTCTCAATCAGTGATGACTGGTGCTACGGTTAATTTCAAATGTAGAGCACCAAGTAGTGAAGGAAAAATAATTTGGACCCTGCAACAGCACCTAGTGTTGTACTTATCAGAGAACTATAAAATTAATGACTCTGTTCCAATAGATTTCCAAAAGAGACTAAACATAACTGGTTCCAAAGGAGAATACAATCTGGTAATATATGATGTAAAAAAATTAGATGAAGGAGAGTATGCATGTACATTCTTGGATAAAAAACTACAAAAACAACAGCTGGTTGTTAAAGGTATTACGCTGGAGCTAGTTTAAAAATGCAATACGGTCCTGTTGTTTTATTAATCCTTTCGTTCAAATTAAGAAGAATATATATTTATTTTTTTAATTGGACCTGTTCTTTTTCACGTCAGATAAAATAAATACTTACGTTATTTCACAATTCGGCACTTTTCAGTCGTTTTTCAGTGAAAGGCATATATGCAGCGGTTAGTAATAGAGAAAACGACCTCTGCTGCTTCGTGTAGCTTGAATGACCGTGTGCCTTTATCCAACTACCTTCAAAATTTTCAAACATTCTTCCTCTCCAAGATATAAAAGGGGAAATAGACTTGTAAAATGTTCTTTCTCCTCAGTTCAATGGTATGTATACATAGGAATGAGTAATCAAGGGAACCAAGGTTATAGCGGTAATCAAAAGAATGTAATCCAGGGACAAAGACCAGACATGGAAAACAGACATACACAACAAAGAACATAAACTAACTAAAATCATACATACAAAGTAACAAAAGTAAATGAGCAACTCGGACTCCACTAAAAACTGGTAGCATGGACCAGGTGCACCGGTAGGGTATGCGTCCTCTGCTTTTCTAGAAACACCCGCCGAGTTGCTCATAAAAAGTCAAGTCCGGGGTAGACAAACGAGGAAAGGAAACCTATGACCCGTTGAATAATATAAATATTTAAAAAACATAAACATGTTATTATAATTACATATACATAAGCAGTTTTATTTCAGACATACATTCTGAAGCAGAAAGTAGTGTGATGACCAGTGTTGCAATTGTACTGTCATCATCAGTGCTTTTCATCTCTGTAATTATAAATAGTGTTTTTGCATACAGAATTTGTGCAGGTAAGCCCACCTCCACCTATTTCAGTCAGAATTACACTTGTCAGAATAAACGTTCTTTTTTTTTAATTATCATGCCTACCATATTTACCTTATTCGTTTCCATCAAGACAAATATGGTCTAAATTTACTTTTCAATAAATGAATTGATATGTTATTTATTTTTGTATGCTTTTGGTATAAAAGGATAAAATGAAAAGTCTGAAGATCATTTTTGTGCTATATCTGATTGATTGATTGATTGGTTTATTTATTTATTTATTTATCATGATTTAAAAAAGAATTTTAAACGCTTTGATTTAACCTGGAAAAAGATCGAACCAACAACCTGCCGCACTCGAGGTCAGAAACCTATCCTGAGACAATGTGAGCAATTACCCACATTAAGCGAACTGTGTTGATGTTTGGAAGGGATAGTTAACATCACTTGTCAACATGTATAGTAGAACTCTCGACCTATTAATACATACTCGATAGTCTCATTCAAATAACAAAAAAAATTGTTTGCTTCATTAAAAATACTGATAAAAAGGTAAGACATCCACAAAATATTACTTTATCGTACACGGCTGCAGTAAACAATTAAAAGATTTACCATATTCACTTTGAAGTTTTTTTGTCTAATAAAGAACTGCAGATCGCTATTTCGATCAGTTGTTTCTTATTAAAAACTGAATGATTAATTTATACCTTGAAAGCCTGTTTTATCCAAATCAGTTGCAAATGTTTTTGAATTAAAAAATCATATATTGAAGTTGAAATGTTACTATACCTACAATGTACTTGTTTTTAAATCTAGATGTTAGTGCCTCATCCAAGTAAGTGAAATTTAAGTTTATCTTTAATGCTTATATTCAATTTATTTACCAATACCCAAAATTTCATGAACATATATCTCTATTATTTAAGAATTACAAAATAAAAAGACTTGGGTTAGAACTTTATAGACGTAATTTCTATTGGGATTTGTTTGTTTGTATGTTGGTATTTTGTTGTTTTATTTATTTTAGGATAGAGCAAATGTAAATGGGGCAATCTGCGTAATTTAATTTTTTTTTTTTTTTGTGTTTTTTTTGCGTGATGAAATCTAAATGGATGTAGTGTAGGATTAGACAATAAGATACTGTCAAATTTACCTGTACAGTACTTACATGATTCATTGAAAATGAAAATGTGTAATAAGACTTAAATTGATGACTTGCTAAAAACTACATTTTTCTCATTAAACACTGGCATTGTTAGAAACTATAACATTACTCAATGACCAGAAATCTGACATTAAGTGTTATATGTCGGGATATTTGAAGGTGGACCATTTAGAATATATTCAATCAAATGATTTAGAAATATATAAATGGAAAAGCACATTTTGAATTACATCTCAGATTTCATTCAGCAAACCCTTTTGAGATAGATCATACCTAATATTTCTAGTTGATAAATTTTCCTAGTTTTTTTCCCAAAGATGACCCTAGATGAACATACTTTAGAATTTGAATATAATAACATAGATAACCGAACTTCATATAGCGATAATTCAGCCTTATAAGAGCCAATATTTTACTACATTTTACATGGATTCTGTGGGCAATTTTTTGCAAAGTTCTGGAAGATAAAATTCATTATAAATTTATATTGAGAACACTTAACATATTTCAAAATGAAAACTGGGGTCAACGAACTTTGTTTTGCAATATATTAAAACAAATGAAATTCCCTGTATATTTCAACAGAACATTTCATCTCCGAGTAGAAAGAATTTTCCCGCAAATTATCTCCCCCTGAAGGAGGCTTTTTTTTTAAATAATAGTTTTAATTTACAAACTTTATATGTAAAAAATCATGTGAAATAAGTTTTAAACATTATTAGAAAATATAGATATGTCTGTATGTTTTTGTTTTGTTTTGTTTTTGTTTTGTTTTTTTTTTTTTTCAAGATGACAGGAAAGTATGCTCCGTATAATAGACACGATCCACCTTAATTTTACGTCTTTAATTTTATCGATAAAGTATAGTCAATCTTCATTGCATCATTTTTAGGCAGGTCGTGAAGAGGAATTCGGCTAAAGGAAATTCTAACACGGGAACTGAAAATAGGACATCAAACGACAAAGGTATCTATAACACATATAAACTACATATCAAAGTGATATATACCTTAGACAATATGTAAAAGACCAATAACCAGAAAGCTGGTGTGTATTTTTAAATCCCGCTTTAAATGTGTGCAGTTTAGATTAATTATATTGTGTGTTTCCTTTCCTTTCCTCTTACGTCTACCCCGGACTTGCCTTTTTATGAGCAACTCAGCGGATGTTTCTAGAAAAAACAGAAGAGGCTAACCCTGCCGGTGCACCTGGTCCATGCTCCCAGTTTTTAGTGGAGTCCGAGTTGCTTATTTGTTTTGTTACATTGTATGTATGATTTTAGTTACTCTGTGTTTTTTGTTGTAGATGTCTGTTTTCCATATCTTGTCTTTGTACCTGGATTACAATCTTTTGATTACCGCTAGATACTTGGTTTCCCTGGATTATTCGTTCGACCTCATTACCTCATATATTATTGCGACAGTAGAATTTTTTAAGTATGAAAGACAATCATTGCATTATTGGGAGACAAAAAAGTTAGTAATGCTTTTAAAAATACATTCTAATTTCCTTTCTTATAAGCAGTTGAAAATTGGAATTTAAAAAGACTCGCAACATTAAAATGAGGAAGAAACATTTTTGTAACAATTCGTTAAATTGTTAATTTGTTAAATCGTTAATACTGGTGCAACTGCAATATGTTCATGCAAAAAACGCGAATATCTAAATTCTGAAAATAGCCATACGTAAGTAGCTGAGTACTAGTATCAAAGATCAAAGGTCAAAGTTTCATACATTGAGTGTTTCTATATGTGACATTTATTTATTTACTTTTTTTTACATTCAACATGAAGAGCAGAATAATTTTCTTTTGGGCATTTATATTTTAATTAACCTACTTCCTTTTGTGGATCTGTTGTTATATTTTGTAGATGGATACACTGACGTGTAAGTAAAGTTCGAAATTAACATTTTATTGGAGAATGCACATATCTATTTTTTATTTACTGCAAACAACTTGAACGTAAAGAAATAAATTCGTTGACTGACTAAATATAATAAATAATCGTTTTTTTTTTTTTTTTTTTTTTTTTTTTTTTTTTTTTTTTTTTTTTGTCGAGTGAGAATGAAAATTATCTCTAGTTTCTATGTTCTCGCGTGACATACAAGCAACAGCAACAGACAACCCAAATAACCGTCTCTTTGTTTACTGTGCAATAAATAATGGCTAATTTGTAGCATTATTTTCTAGTTTATAATGGAAAATGATTAAATACAGTAACTTACCCGATAAGAATGAATAAATCCCTAAATTATTCCACAAATTTTAAACACGACCGTTATACATGTAGTTAACCGATTGTTTGTTTCAAATGATGTGTGTCACAGCTGCAGAAGATACGTGACGTCACGTAGCACGTCGCTGAAAAATAGTTCCGAAAAGAAACTTTGCAGCGCTTATAAAACATATGTAGGTCAGGAAAATGAAAATAAAAGAAAACTAATACCTTACACTTCAGCAAAACAGCGATAAACAGACTATCAAATATTTCGTTCAACTCGCGGGAGTTTCTCAAGCTCCCTCTCTTAATATCAAAAATATCAAGTAATCTAATATTACAGTGAAATAGAAACACATCATATTTGTTTTTGTATTTCTCGTGTGTGCAACGACAGAACCCATATAGTGACTTTTTTCTCGTTCACGAAATTACATAAACGTGATATTTGTTAACAAAAGTAGCAAACAGTGGGCTTCTCGATTCGTACTATTCTCAAAAACTTGTACTTAGACTTCTTATTACATGGATGATGGATGAAGCCATTGTGTTTATAAGCTCAAAAACAAGTCTTTGATGACTTTGTTTAAATGGTCAAACTCCTTAATAAGCCATTTTTCAAAATGACAAAAAAAATCTATGACAAATGTAAAAAAAAAAAAATGATTGCACCTTGATGATGTTCTATGATACTCTATATTTAGGACTGTGGTTTATATAAGTAATACAATAAAAAGGCAATTTGTCATCTTTAATACAAGTGTCGTAAGGTTGAACACAATTATAGGAAAACGCGTGAGAGTTTCAATGTCACAATTAATAACTAATAAAAAGATAACTGACAAGACCTTTATTGCTATGATTTTCAAAATATATATAGATAGATATATTTTAAGTTACTACAGCTGATTTGCCCAGCCTTGTAGTTATTTGCGAGGCTTCAGTTAGAATAACCTACATGTACTACTATGATTATACCACTTTCATTTGTTATTAGCCCTTTGCAAATATCATGCAACCAAGTTAGCTAATAAGCATCTGTGTGAATTACAGCTAAATTATTTAACTTGATAATTTTAGAGAACTATCTAATTATGACTCGTTAGATTCAAAGAAGGATTTACACGTTAATACAGATTTAAAAAAGAAACCAAAAGGTAAGGTATCATGTTAAAGATAAACTTCTTGTGATTATTCTTTAAAGATTCAAACTTAACGAGATATAAATGTTCAAGTATAAGCATGCTTCTGTACATAAAATTACAAATAATGCAGTTTAGGAGTAAGATGAATAAAATGATTACTTCTTCAACACATATTGGGCAATGTTCAGAGAATCATTTCGTTTGAAAAAACAATGTATAAAATAATTTTTCCATATCGAACTGTAACCGTTCTTGCACTAATACCAATGCTAACGGGCTATTAAAACATAGAATATGAAATATTCTTAGCATGAAATAATCCGTGTATATCCATTCCCGCATCAGTCATACATGATAGTGATAATATCAAGCTTCCACATTTCGTTTCCTTTTAACTAAACCAGATATGACATCGATGTAATTTGTAAGTTGTTCCTAATCATTCTTAATTATTTCTTATCTTTCATAAACAGATGACTGTGCTGTGTAAGTAAATTTTAGCGTCATATATCTTATTTGATCAAAAAGCTTGTGAACTGCATTACAGCAAAAAACGAGGACAAGTTATCTTACTGCGATCAAAGTGTGAGCATGCTACCCAAAACATGTAATAAAGCATTACTTGCACTTTTAATTTGATTGCCCAACTTTGATTTAACCTAACTATGTCGTCAGAAAAGAAATAAGAAAGTCTTACGTGCTTAATAAGTCATAATTTTCAAAAAAATAAATGCAGTAATTATCATTTAAAATGATTTATAAACCAACTTTTGATACTAAAATTAAAATAAAACTTTGCCATAATTGCTCACTGTACTTACCAAAGGCTTCAATGATTGATTTTCCTGCTAATAGTATTATGTTTCAAATACTCTTCAGGGCTCATAAGAGTTTTAAGATATTGGCTACCAAAAAGGAACGCAAAGTTATCGACAAACTGAAAAAGGGCACAAAAGACAATCCCAGTGTGTATGACGACCTGGCCAAGAGTACTAAAGAAACATTCAGTGTGTATGACGACCTGGCCAAGAGTACTAAAGAAACATTCAGTGTATATGACGACCTGGCCAAGAGTACTAAAGAAACATTCAGTGTATATGACGACCTAGACAAGGGTACAAAAGATGAACCCAAAGTTCTTGACGAACTTAATAAGGGTACAGAACCCAGTGAATACGACGATGTGAACAATGGTACAAATGAGAAACGCGGTCTTTTTTACGATCTGGATACGGGCATAAAAGACAACTCTCATGAAAATAAAGATTTCGGTGAAGTAACAGAAGGTGAAATCAAGGTTATCGCCGATCTTGACAAGGGCACAAAAGACAAATCCTATGTAAACGACTTAACGGACAAGGGTTCCAAAGGCAATCAAAATGCATTCAAAGATGTTGATTACAGTACAATAGATGAAGACAAATTTATCATCGATATAGACAATGGAACAAAAGAAAAACACAATGTTATTGTAGATCTGGATAAGGGAAAACAATGCTTACCCAATGAAAACGATGATCTCAACAAGGGTACAGAAGATGCACCCAATGTTATTGACGATCTTAACAAAAGCACGGAAGAGAAGCCCCGTGTATACCAGGACCTTCACAAGGGTATAATCAACACGCCAGGTGACGAATATGACGATCTTGACAAAAGCATAAACGACAAACGAAATATTTATGACGATAAATATAAAGGCAAAACAGATCAAACTGATGTATACGAGGGTCACGACAATGATGCACAAGTCAAACCCAATGTATACGAAGAGGTTGACAGTAGTAGATGGTGTAATGCTTGATTATTGTAAATAAAAACAGAGAAGATACATATTGCAAAAGATAATGCCAATTTGTCTTGTTAATTCGTATAAAGAAATTATATCAAGAAATAACTTAAACTACCGACTATTGATTTTGTGATATCTGAGACTAATATATGTTAAACACGTTTTGGAAGAGAAATAGCGATAACGTGGGTAAAAAATACAAATAAAGGTAACAATAAAACTAATGAACACCAATCCGATCCATAATCAAGTCAAGTCAAAAACAAATCTGGCAAAATTGATTATATTTCACCGGAGCAGCTGGTACCACAATGGTCCTGACTTGGCACAGACATTTCAAACAAAATGGTGGGTCAAATCTAGGTTTTACAGCCTGCTAAATCCCCCTTCCGTTGCGGCGTGAATAAACCGGTGATGATTAAATAGCATTTGAATGCTATTGCGTCATAACTGGTAATCAGCGGTCACATCAGCACAAAGAATTCGAGTTGGAATTTGAAAATACCAATCGTATAAACAAATGAGGGGAAATCCATGGATAAAACAATACCGGATACACTAAAACATAACGGGCGAGTCGACTAACACAAGGGAACTAAAATTAAACACAAATAGGAAAAATATCATCAGTAGATAGAAGTTGTTTATCATGTTGGAAACAGATAACCCATCTTGTCAAACAAGTTATAATGACGACTGACTATAGAACCACAGGGACTTGAAGTCATTAGTTAGATCCATTAAATGGGCAAAGTTGTACTAAAATACTGCTTTAATTTTTTTTTACATTTCACTATCCAAGGCCATACACTAAAAGACCACAAGGGAACATCTTGGTTTTCACTACCTTCTTCTCTTTGAATACGACAAAATAAACTCAAACCCCTCGATACGATCCTTATTTTTATCTTTTACGGCACAGGAATAATCTCTGTCTGGTCCACAATTACTGTCTCTGGTCTGCACAGCGGTACATTTTGATGAATTCCTCTGAAAGCAACCCTAATGACTATTACATTGCATTCATGCATCGTGAACTATAGTTTAAACAGCATTTTAGTAAAATGTTTGCCAATTTAATCTCATGACCTCAAATCCATGTGCGTAGAACTGAATGATCTTAATTTATGAACAACAAATATTTGACCCAATAGTTTTGAGGTAGCCACAGAGCCCTTTATAAAATACAAAAATACCATTGATATAAATATAGCAATCCGGTATGATGTGCACGCGTTACAAGGAGTAACATCTTATCAGCAGCATTTGAAGAAATACTTAGGTAGCTCATCATTTTATGTTCAACAAGAGTCAAAGGAAAACAAAAATCGGTTAAATAGTATAGATAGATTTCTAATTTCTAGTTCACTAGTATTTTACATCAAATAACAATACATTCAACTGATTGTAAACATTATGCTGAAGAACTGTATAATTTATTTATATTTTTTCTCGCTGACTTATTCTTTCACTCTGATCTAATCCAAAGGAAGGAACATCATTTAGCCAGATCATTTGATCTGAGTTTCCGCTGTATAGATATCGTTAAGCAATCCTAGTTTCGGGGGATTTATACATTGTATCTCCCCCCACCCCCACCCCCACCCCCACCCCCCCAAAAAAAAAGAATTTAAAAAAATTAAAGGTTAAAGGATACTACAGACATTGTGAAGTCAGCCTCATATATTGACCTATACTTAGAGATCGATGGAAAAAGAAAAATAATGACAAAACTATACGATAACGCGATAACTTACATAGCTTACCCTACAATTGCACCTGGTCCATGCTCCCAGTTTTTATTGGAGTCAGAGTTGCTCGTTTGCTTTTGTTACTTTGTATGTATGATGTTAGTTTCTTGGTTCCCTTGATTACTTTTTTCATTCCGTATTGTCTAATTTCCTTTCGTTTGTGGCAAGATCCCTTCAGCACTTGTGTATGGAGTTTTCATATCACAACTCATACGTTATGCCTGAGTTGCCGTAACTACGCAGACTTTTTGTACTACGATAGACTTCCTAGAATTATGCTTCTAGAACAGGGTTATGTGGCTACAAGATTAAAGTCATCACTACAGAAGATTTCCAGTTAAAATTTGATACTCATATAGCCAACAAGAAGGCCTATGTAACAGTTTAATGTTACAAATCGGCAGATGTTTCTAGAAAAACAGATGACACTTACACTACCGATGCACCTGGTCAATTCTCTCAGTTTTTTAGCGGAGTCCGAGCTGCCCAATTTCTTTTGTTCCTTTCTACGTATTACTCCGGTGATTTTATGTTCTTTAATGTGTGTGTCTGTTTTCCTTGTCTGGTCTTTGACCTTAGATTGTGTTCTCTTGAACATCCCTTCAGCACCTGTGTATGACGTTATTCCAGAGCTTGTCGAAACTACGCACATTTGTTGCATCGTTTGACTTCCTAAAATTAGGCTTCTGGAACAGGGTTATGTTGCTACAAGATTAGTCATCACTACAAAGTTTTATGGTCGTCATCATGAACGGTGTATCCATCTTCACCATGAAAACTGACTTGTTCGACGTGTCAGTTATCTTTCCTCTTTCGTCAACCTTGGACTTGACTTTTTATAACCAACTCGGTGAGTGTTACTAGAAAAGCAGAGGAGGCCTACCCTACCGATGCACCTGGTCCATGATCCCAACTTTTAGTAGAGTCAGAGTTGCTCACTCACTTTTATTACTCTGTATGTATTATTTCAGTTACTTTATGTTCTTTGTTGTGTATGTCTGTTTTTCATGTCTGGTCTTGTCCCTGGATTATATTCTTTTGATTTCCCATAGAATCTTGGTTCTTTGTATTAGTCTTTCTTAGATTCCAACAAGAGCTACAATTACTAAGAGCTTTTGCAAAACGAAAGTGTTTTTTTTTTTCTCTTATTTCAGCTTTTGTCTATTTATCATCCCAAGAAATTATTTTAATTCAAAAACAATCTAACAGGAGAAGCATTGCCATCGATCAAATAATGAAGAAAAAAAGCAGATATTTCATTGCATTAGCCAATTATTTATACCTGATATCCTCCAGAAATACCCATCCCGCACTTTTTCCTTACATAAGCCGTCAAAAAATATCTACGTCAAAGATGCTTTAAGTTAAATTTAAGTACCTGTCCACATACAATTCAGACACTTCTAATGGTAAAGTGATTTATGGTGAAGAAAAATCCACCAAACAAACGATGTTTTTATTTGAGTTTACATAGGCTATACTTGTTAGGCTAACAATCTGTTCTGCATTCATATCTACACTGTTTAGAAAATTATATATTCACCTCCCATAAAAATTAAACAAATGAAGCCAAAGCAAGAACGATAACTCTTACAAAGTGCAAATTTAATGTACAATCTATATATCTGTTTATCTCAAAGGAGCAACAACCAAATGAAAAATTAAGACTGGTCATGTGTTCAGTAACTGTTTCTGAACAAGAAATAAAACTGAATTCAGTGGGTATGACATGCACGAATCACCTTCTGTATGATTTTCAGAAACACTGCTGCATAAATAGCTTTTGACATGATTTCTAGATGTTCTGGTTTTCAGTACTGCTCGTATACAATTAATTTTTTTATTCAGATTTCCCTAGTTATTTGATGTTAATGCTGCTGATAACACGTGTACGGCATATCGAAATTTGCAATATATACACAGGTGAATGTATATATATTGGTAATTCAATGTAATTTCAATTCATTTTATAAAAAAAAATGACTGTGATACGTTATACACTGACATTGAAAATAGATGTATATCAGCTCCAAATATTGGCATCATGTCAATCCTGAACTTGTTTGTTTGTAATTTCCACACACACTTTTTGCATGTATTTCAGCTTTAAATTTTCATGAGTTTGGAATTAAATCATAAGAACAGCTGCTGATGATAAATCACTAAGGCCAGTTTAGGAATAAATTGAAATTGAAGTGCATGTTCATAATATTGGTTAAAAAAAGAACATAACATGTCTTCTTATGTTAGATATCGAAATACATAAAAGTAAAGCAATGTCTGGTTGAAAGATTGAAAATAAGACTCACAGGGAAGACATACTTTATTACTTATGTTATGTGTCAATTTTCTTTATATTGCATTAAAATGAAATAAGTTATAACAGGTTTATATAAAAGAACTACTCTGAAAGACCTACCACAAAGAAGCAACCATTTTTGATTTCATAGGGAACATAAGCCATTTTTTTTTATTACTAAACTTTTCATTTATTTTTGTCAATGATGTGCATTTTTACAATGTGCCATCCTCATTTGACCAACTGATCATTTACGTGTACTTTTGTAAAAAGCCTTTGGGTTTCAAATCTTAAGAAGACAACATTATACAGTAGGGTACTTTTCTAGTGAGATACCTGAACAATGCATCAGAATAATTCCACTCTGCATATTTAATAATAACTAGATATACTTCATTTTCAAGTAGGTAAAAATTTGCTTTGAGTCTGATATCAAACAAAAAAAAAATAAAAAATGCAAGTCTTACCAGGATATGTATATCAAATTGTGACGTCATATACTCTACCAAAAAAAATCAAAGTGGTTGCTCCCTTATAAGACATCATATATACATGATATTTTACAAATTTCATACATTGTTCAATTTTCCATACAAACAACATTGCATTACTTATACATCAATTGCACACATGTACTTCATAAGTATAAGAATTTACAAAAAATGTAAAATTTGCAAAAATGTAAACTGATATTTTGTGTAATATCAAAGAAAGCCAAAACAAAAACTAAGAGTTTAAACAAATGTAAAAATATCTGCAATGATATAAAATGAAAAGTACTGAATCAGTTCAATGCTGTACAAAACATGAAAGTATATGTATGTATGGATACTAATGAATTCAACAGATAAAAAAATGACCTTTGTTGTTGTTCTTACAAGTTTGAAAAATAGTGGAGCAAGTCTTACCAAAATCTATTCAGACTTCAGATTTTGTCTGCTTAATTTTTTTATTTGATTTACATATGTTCAAAATGGATAAGAAAAAAAAATGTTTACTTGACAAAAGATTTGGTTTAGACAAAAATCATTGTTATGTGGGATTCAATAATATATTAATAATTTCTCGGTAAATAATCACAAATGTAAAAAAAAATGTACAAATGGAAAGCATACACATAATGGTATCACAGCTTCTTGATGACTAGAAAATCTAATGATCAGGCAATTTCTACATAATGTATTTATAATAATTAACATTCACCAACTATGGAACTTTTCACATCATCATACAATAAAAAATGTATATCTTAACACAAATCTAAATAGAACTAGCTATAGAAATCATTGAGATGGAATTAATCTTTGTGGGCCCCGCCGTGGCAATTAAGCCATATATATATAACATATGATAATCGCATGGTTATCATATGATAATCTCATGTTTTTCACAAACATATGATTATCACATGTTTTCAAGTCCATATTATCATATGAGAATCATATGATAATCATATGACTACCACATGATAAATATCATATGATTTTCATATGATTACCATATGATTATCATATGTGGCACATTTGGCTATATATACGAATTTGATTTTGAACCCACATTCCAAATATCAAAGGCCCACATTGAAAGACAAAAAGAGTTACGGCTCGGACACCAGTTCATCAGCAAAAAACAGGAATTTGAATTTAAGGTAAAGTTCAAGGTCATAGGCCCAAATTCATGGTACATGACACATAATTTTTAAGTGATCTACCAACAAGCAAAATATCAAAAGCCTACATCGAAAGACAAGAAAGTGACAGCCCTGACATAAATTTGTAATGGAAACATGTGCACACGCATGGACTAACAGTGTAATCAGTATAGGGCACTTATTAACGGAGAAAAAGGAAAATTGAAACAAAAGAATATGAAGTATGCCCCAGTAAGGTGGCAAAAATTGGCAAGCAATGCCTAGCCATATGTCCCCTGTCGCCACAGAAATAGTTGAAGTGCACAAGTCCCGTAACTCCTGTAAAATTTGTGAAACCAAATTGTGGCACCATATGCTAGATAACAACCCTCCAAATTTGAACAAAATCCAATAAGTGGTTTCAAAGGAGTTGCATGCACAAGTGCTTCTGGACAGATGCACAGGAGTATAATGATATTTCTATGTATAGCAGCGGGGGACAAAAAAATGCATTAAGGTAACCAACAACATAATATACATAGCAGACAGAAAAGTAAAAGTAAAAGACCCTAAAAGGGAAAGACCCTAAATGGGAAAGACCACCTTTGTATTAAGTTCTTTTCATATGATAAATCATACGCACTTAAACAAAAATAAATAACCTTTAATGCAAAATGCGCTTTTATGAAATGCTCAAGGCTATGCAAAGTTCGAAATCCTTAAAATATAAGGGGATAGCCATCTTGCAGAGCCCTCCTATCTGAAGGAAGATCATAAGAAGACTTTATTGATTTTTACCCATAGCTTCCGATTGGCTCATGATGTCACTAAGTCGGTTTGGTACTGATACAAGTACTGCAAATAATATGTAAACAAAGAATATTCCATAAATATTTCTATGACCAAGTTTATTTGATCACCAAAACATGTTGTCTTGTCAAGCTTATGATTGCAGGAATGATAAAAGAGAATATTCTAAAAGTTTTTTGACCGGCAACACGAACATTCTTTGGAAGTAGATTTTCCTCTGACATACTAGTCTTACGGCTGCATATCCCATTGTTCATCAATGTTGTCTGACATTTGCTTACATGTTATGCCTCAATCTCTTCTTCTGTTTATTTTGGGTTGAAATTATAGGGGGAAAGTGCTGAGCGATTTATTATGGGGGGAAAGTGCTGAGCGATTTATTATAGGGGGAAAGTGCTGAGCGATTTATTATAGGGGGAAAGTGCTGAGCGATTTATTATAGGGGGAAAGTGCTGAGCGATTTATTCAGATATCAAAATCAATTACCTACTTACTTTCACTTTAGAAAACCGACTTCGTGACGTCACAACTCAACCAATCATGGCCACACCCATAGACAATGGAAATTCAAATTCCCTAATTATAAATCGCGATTAATTAGTTAAGAAAAGGAAATAATTTTGTTTCAATTTAATATTCATGAACATTTAAAAGATTAGTTTCAATATATATGACTGGCAAATTATCATAGTCTTCTCCTTTAAGTTTAAAATATAAAATTTTATCACAATAAAAAATATATATAGGTAAAATACGTGTCTGTAATGCAGTGTCATTTTAAATCTGTTTTGTTGCATATTTTTCATTCATTTGTTTGAAATTCAAATATTTTCTATCTATACATGTAGATGCATACATAATACTTGGTTAGCACCTCAAGATAAAAAGAAAAAAATAATGTTGAAGTGTTACAATTTATACTTCATATTTTGTCAGTAATTCTGGTTTAATTATATCATATCCTTGAACAGACAAGTGCAAAAATTGACATAAGTGGAAGAAAATCACAGCTGTTTTGATACCAAAATATTGGTCAATTCAATGAAACAAAATGCACTGGTCAATTGCTTCCAACTATAGGAAAGCTGAAATTTTAGATAACACTCTGTGACCTTCCTGGGGATGAGGTTCGCACTGGAGATGATGCTCGCATGTGTTTTGATAGAACAGCATCTATCATTACATAATGCCCTTTCTGAAAATAAATATTAGTTTATTGATTATTTGACAACTAAAATGGGTTTAGGAAAAATAAAAATGCACATCATGTCATGCTAAGGATACTTAGACTATTAGTTTCAATCTTTAAAAAAAAAAAAAAAAAAGGTTTAAGAAGAAAATTGGACACATTACACTTTCCCAGATTGAATAAATGGCAACAGATCTATGGGCAAAAAAATCTAAATGCGTACAACTTATCATTTAGAAACAGTTTTAGATGCATTGTACTATAAAATGCAGCAAAAGAAAAAATTAGCAAATTTTAATGTAAGCAATATGTCCCAAACCCACTTCTTTTTTTTAAAGTAGCTGCCTTTGTAAGAATCATGCAAAATCTGAAAAATGTGATACACCCTAAAAAAGGCTACATATTTTTATTTTTGTTATTAAGTTGTTTTATGGGTCTATACTATGAAATGTGTAATTATTCATTCAAATCTGCCTGCTCTTAGGAGATAATCCACATTGAAAATCCAGTAGATTCTATTGTATTTGAGCGAAATTTAAAGAGTTATCTCCCTTATTTTTGAAATCTACAGTGCATTCTATGTAATTTTTATCTCCTATGAGCACGGGTTATATGAAAAACCAAATGTTAATTTCTGTTTACTAAAGCATTTTAAACAAAATATCAAAAATAAAAATATGTAGGCATTCCAACCATGTATCACATTTTGCATGACTCTTAGCTGGAGTGCCTCTTAACATTTAAGATTGTTCAGTCAGATCTGCATATGATGGTCTAGGGACTAAAATAAATGCAACTTCAAACATCTGATCTTTGAAAAAAGCTAGGTTACAATAGCTTAGTAACTATTGATACGGGTAAAACAGAATGACTTATTTTGCAGAATTCACTTCAAGGTGACTTTTATTGCAAGGGTGACTGCATATGTGAAGGGCAATAACTCCTACAAAAGATGAGAAATCAAATAACCATCCACTTCTATTTTTTTCCCCTGGCTAACAAAACAGAGACTGTCATATAATGGTAAAATGATTAATAAATAGGTCAAGGAGAGTAACTCCTAAAAAACGATATAAAAACAACCATTTCAATAGTTCTCCCAAAGCTCACCTGTACATTTAGGACAGAAGTAACATCACAGAGTCTGAAGAATTTTCCGAGATCTGGAGGTGTATACATGTACCTCTTTCCATTGTACATCCCATCAGTGGTACCAGCTAAAGAACAAAATATCAGTAAGTATATACATGTATAATAAAATATGAGGTTCATGAATGTAAATGATGTCATCAGTATCACAAAATCAAATTCAAATCCCAACACATTGAAAGCAATATTCATAATTGTATTCCTACTTAATAAATATTGATACGTCAAGGTGAAATGTCAAGGACAACAGGTGCTCTGAAAGGGTAATCATTTCCTTTCCAAAGTATACAAAATAATATAATTATTTGTATATCTAGAGCAAAGTGCCAGTCTATGACACCTAGTCAGGGCACCATAAAATCTAAAAAGAACTAACCTAATTATAAGTCTCAAAATATTCTTAAGTTTCATTATATTTGTGATTCTGTAATTATATGACAAAAAGTACATTATATTCTTTCTGAATTCTGAAGATTTGTGGGTCACGCTTGGGTCAAATGTCCCTACAGGGTAATTGTTTCCTTATACATGTACTTACCTGGAAAATCTAACCTAACACCTACATGTACTTACCTGGAGAATCTAACCTAACACCAACGTAGACCCTTCTAGAGTAGTCATGTCTATCAAGCATCCCTACATACTTCACAATTCCTGTGTAAATCTTTGGCTTTGGTGCTAAAACATTACAGAATCAAATTAACAAGTAAACACTAAAAAGAAATTCCATCTTAGTAATAAGAAGATGGTTTGATTCTTGGTTTTTAATAAAAAAAAAATGTAATTTCACTGAAAATTTGAATTCATATAATTTTTTTTCAAATAAGGAAATTGGGACACAATGAATGATAATTCTTTCTCAGTAACTCAAATTCATTTACATTATCATATTTCAATTTTTTTAAAATACAGAAACTTTAAATTCATATTTAAAATTAAAAAAAACAAATGAGGAAATCGGGACACTATCAACAATAATTTTTTCTCAGTAACTCGAATTCATTTACAAGATTTAGAGAATTTATATTTTATCCATAGTTAATGTCTACTAACTGCAGTAACTTCCATAGATCTCTTGTTACGTCTGAATTAAACATTATTTTTCACATTTATTTTTTTTAATGAATATTGAGTATTACCATTGGTCCCTTTGATTAGTAAAGTTTCTATGAAATGAAATGTTTTCACAAAGATATCCACAATAATGACAGCAAAACACAAAAAATAAACCTTTAACAATGTAATCAAACCCACTAAAAGGAAAACAGTCTAGGAATCATTTCTCTTGACAAGTTCAAATTTCATCAGTTTTTGAAAGGTGTACTTGACCAATTACATTTTTTTCAACAAAATATAAAACTCTAGACTGGTGATTTGATTGATATACAAAAGCAGAAGTTTAATAATTGTATTCTATCCAAAATCAATTATTTTTACGTAATTATTAAAAAAAAAAGACTTACTAATTTTTCTGCCATATTTTGGAGGTTTCTGAGGAACACTGACCACAATCCTACTACCTAATTTGATATATTGTGATAAAATTTTGTCCTTTTCCTTTCCAGGCATTTTAGATCTAAATAAAGGAACTTCATCCAAGTCATCAGAGTCAGAGCCAGAATCTATATTGTCACTAAAAGAATGTCGAGCCCAGGCAGCTGATGATGACTGAGACGAACTGCGATCAACATAACCCGAGTCTTGATGTCCATTTTCTTTCACATTTATTCGATAATCCACCGAAGGTTGAAATTTAGAACTAATTTTTTTGTCTAATTGACATCTAGGAGAGGCTGGAGTATGTCTCCTAATAACAGGATAATGTTCATGTTGTGTTTTATTCCCTGAGTTTTTCTGTAGATAAGTTGGCGTTTCTTTATAAGATGATGTTCGTCTTATATTGGGATGAACTATTGCAGTTTTTGGCCTCAAATCTTCACAACTTCCACTGTCTGTAATAACTTGTTCCAACAATGAGTTTTCTGAAAGTGGCCTTCCAGAGCTTCTACCATCATAATATGTTGGTGTAGAATTTATGTGTATCTCTCTTGACTGAAATTAATTTCAAGTAACACTTATTTACAGACAGACAGACACTTTTAAAAACACTGATTTTGTGTCACTTCACAAAAAACCTAGAAATTATATTGGCAATTACATGTAGACTAAAAATATTTCTTTGTAAGAGTTGTGTCCCTTACACTAGGTCTACCTCCTTAAATCCCTTTCGAAGTCAGTTACCCTTTTTACCATATACTTATAATGACTCTAAACATCAGTTATACCTTTAATTTTTTTTTTTTTTTCAAATTCTCGTTCAAATCTAAATTACATTGCGTATTAATTATGACCTTAAAAATGTGTTCTTTTCTTTTTCAAGATGTAAAATTACACACACATTCTTCTAACAATTGGCTTAAAGCATGCTTTTACTACACTATGAAATTGAAGAGCTAGAATTTTAGTGAAAATATATGAAGGGACTTCAAACAATGACTGGTTAAGGGATATTTTCAGTTCATTCAGGGTTACATGTAACATTGGACTTACATGATTAGCTAGCGGTTTGTTTCTACTATGCACAATGGCTATAGATCTGTTAAGTTGACTATCTGTTTCATCTGACCAGTTGGTATCACTGAAACATAAATATGGCTGGATGGTTTGATATATTTTAAAGAAAATCAAAAGAGCACAATCCAGGGACAAGAACCAGGCATGGGAAATAGACACATAACAAAGAACATAAAATATCAAAATAATACATACAAAGTAACAAAAATAAATCAGCAATTCGGACTCCACTAAAAACTGGCAGCATGGACCAGGTGCACTGGTAGGGTAAATGTTCTCTGCTTTTCTAGAAACACATGCTAAGTTGCTCATAAGAAGTCAAGTCCAGGATATATGAAAGAGGAAATGAAAACTATGACAAGTTGGAACAAATCAGTTCTGAGGGTGTATTCTCAGTGTAACAATCCACAAGTTCATGGTGACAATCATAAACAGTTACCTTCTATATATATCACCATACTATTAAAGCTAGGAAACGAAAAGTTTCCTCTGTGGAAAAAAATTGAAACCCTAAAGCTAGGATTAGTCCTTACAAAGAAACCATTCGTGTCAGTCATCACAATTTTTTTGGCACAAACCACGTTCTAAACAGAACAACATCATGCCAACCTGAGAGCAAGGGAAATGTATTTTATTTTCATTTTTACAGATAATAAATTCTGACAAAGAATTTTATTTTTGTGTCAAAATATTGGAAATATCAATTTAAACTTTTTTTTAAAGTTGTAATATTTCACAATTGAGATAGAGTTGCTTCCCTTAGAACACAATGCATACAAGTTCCTGTAGCTGTTGATTTTGAGAACAGTAAGTCTTTTTAGAAAGCTCTCAGACTTTATATTTTATCTCCTTTTTAAAAATGGTCAATTTTCAACTTTACTGCTTAAAATAATTCTTTTTTTTCACACTCTATAATATTTTTAACACAGGTTTTTAAGGAAAATGGGATCTGCAAAACAAATGGTAAAAAAAATAAATAAGTGACTTTTTCTACAAAATATTCCTTGGAAAGAATTTAAAATATTCGTGAATGAGATAACTCAGTATTAAAGCTATCAAAATGGATTTCTATCTAATAATTTTCCTGTTATGAAGCATCATAACAATAATTTGTGGTACCTTATTTGTAGCTTTTAATTAATAAAAAGTCCTTACTTGAGACTAGGTTTTGATGAGCATATTCTCTGTAATAATCCTACTATATGATCAAGCTTGTCTCGTTCTTTTGTGTTCTTCATATTTGCTATAACTTCCTAAAAATAAAAAAAATATTCATCTAAAAATCTGAACAGCTCAGTCATTTTATTTTCAGTTCAGTCCTAGACATATGCTTACTGTAAATACACATAATGTTAAGGGAAATAAGAATTTTTAGGATACTGACAAAGCAGTTAATGAACACTAAAAGAACACTTGTTGGTAAAGATATCAAAAGTTAAATTTTGTGGTAAATCTAATGTCTGTATTAATAATTCCATGCTATCCAATCAAAATTAAAAATGAATCTTTTTCTGTAAATTTCCATGAAAATTATCTACAGACCACAGAAAATAAAATAAACTGCAAAAATTTCAGTTTTAAATATTTGCCATTGTCTGGTATTAAACCTTTATTTGGGAATTAAATTTTAAACAAAATAATTTAAAGACTACCTAAAAAGGAGCTACCTTGCAATCAAGGCCTCAAGTTAAGCACATCAACAAATTTTCAATACCTTTGCTAAATCAAGAGCCTTAGATTTCTGTACAGATGGACATGTACTATACTGACAAAGAGTGTTCCTATCACTTTGAGCCTCAAGTTAAATATAAGTTAAACCTGCATCAACCTATCATTAATAAATTTTCAATACCTTTGCTAAATCAAGTGCTTTAGATTTCTGTACAACCAGATTGTCTTTGCCTGTCATCATACGTTTAAGAGCTACACATTCATTGTGTGACATTACTAGCTCTTCTTTAAGTCTGTCTGTCTGTTCAACATCTTGTTCTATGTCCTACAAATTTAATAAAAGAATTATAAGCAATTTCTGATTATTTCATTATGGATAGAAAGATATTTTATTTTTTAACTGCAGCTTGGCATATATAAACATTACATCATGTTCACACACAGTCTAGACACTAAATGTGTTTATGTTTTTTACCGACCTTCGCTGCTGGTTAATTATTTACATTCTTGATATTGGTTATAATAAATATTAGGTAAACCTAATTCATAGATCTGAAGGACAATCAAATTAACTTGATTTAGCATTGTTGAGAATTTACATAGATTTTCCTGTGAATTCATATGCTTCTTTTCATTGAAATTGAGGAACTGAGCCCATTCCAACTATAGTGAATATTCCCTTTGTTCTTTTTATTTTTCTCTTTGCTCTTTCAAATTTTCATTATACTTCACATGTGACTTTAAAAAAAAACTTGACAGTTATCCCTGCAATTTCTTCCTTTCACAAAAAACGTATTTTCTGATATTTATAATGAAGTTTTCTCATTTCTGCATTAATAATGCTCCAAGCTTTCACTGGAGTTCAGGTTGCACATTTACTTTTGTTTCTATATCCATGTTACCAGAAATTTCCTTATTTCATCTTCTTCGTTGTATTTGTCTATTTTGCTTGACCAGCTGCTAACCCTGGATTATGTTCTTTCAGATAACAGTTTGAATATATAACAGTTTGAATAACACAGGCAAATGTGCCACACATGAGAATCATATGGTTTGCATCATATGATTATCATATGTGGCACATTTGGCTGTGTATTTTTGTGAAAAATACATGCTTATCATATAATAATCATTCGATAACCATATGTATACTGAAACATATGACTATCACATGGTGCTTGATTCATATGATAATCATATGATGCAAACCATATGAATCTCATGTGTACCACATTTTGCCTGTCTATAGAATTTTTTCATTTAGTCTTACTATAGTAGTAACATACCCTAAGTTTATCTTTGTATTCTCCCACAGCTTTCCTTGCTGCTACTATTAACGCTGATTTCTCATTTGATTCTTTTTTCAATGATACGATCTCCTGGTTTAGATCTTTTATTTCATCTTTCATTCTTGGGATGGTTTCCAGATCCTAAAACACAACAAACACAATCAAATAACAATTTAATCTAAAATAACAAAATAAAAATAAAAAGACAAAAAGTTTTAAGATTTTCTTGTACTATTTGTGTACAGTTGCATCCAGGAGGCACTATATAATCACTTTTCCATCCCCCTTTTCCCCTAAACAGCAAACCAAAAACATGAAAAAAAATATGAAATCTATGAAATTAGTATAATTTCATAAGATAATATTCACTGGATATAATCCAAGATTATTCAATACTCAAACAAATATAAATTAAATATAGAACCATCCATATATGAAATATATTTCAACGTGGGGTAAACAAAATACCAAAGGAAAGTTCATAAACAATGGGACATAGTGGTATTATTATGCCTATTTATAAAGCATTTCTAAAATCCTATCAATGAATAAAACATATATTTCAAAGAGGGGTAAACTATTCCAAAAGAAAAGTCACTAAAGAATAGGGTATATACATGTAAGTATATAAAGAATTTTCTAAAAAGCATTTTATTTTTTCGAAGGTTGTGATGATAACACAACTGGTAAAAGTCATTTCCCTTTTATTCACATACAACAGGTGCCAAATAAAGATTAATGTCTAAATAGAAATAATTTTTCATGCTTTTTTAATAGTTATCAATGTATAATCCATCAATTCAAATTCTTTGAACTAGCCTTGTGTGAAATTTTCTATCTATTTACAAAAGGTTTCATATCTAATCATCTCTAAAGGTGTCAAAAACTCTGATTTAAATAAGAGATTAATGCATGAAATATATAAAGGCTGTCAAAATACTAGACAAAATGTAAAAGGGGTATGTAGTGTTTGGTTAATATCATAGTTGCCCAAAAAGTAAAGTAATTCAAATAAATTTTGTAAAATTGTATAATTTACTATATGAAAGTGTGTCTTCATTAAAGTTTTATTGCAGTACATGAATGTGTTACAAGGAACTGAAAGAGTAATCAAGGGAACCAATGTTATAGCAGTAATCAAAAGAATGTAATCCAGGGACAAAGACCAGACACGGAAAACAGACATACACAGCAACTCGGACTCTACTAAAAACTGGGAGCATGGACCTGGTGCACCGGTAGGGTAAGATGTACATAAAAGCAAAATTTGAAGACTTAACCAGATTGGTGAAAAACACGAAGTTGCATGCATTATTATGCAAAAAATATCCCACTCATACAAAAAGCTTATATTAATGCACACAAATAAAAAAACAATTACACTATAAGTCCCACCCACATAAATCCACATATTATGTAATTATTTCAACTGACATAAATCCCTGAAACTGTCTTGGTACTAGCCCGAAAATACTATACATAGCTGAATGGACCCAAACATCAAATTCAAAAAACAAATTGAAATGAATTCCATTTTCAGTTTTTATGCTGTTATTACTGTATAATTCAAGTATGATCATAACTAAGATTTTGATTGGCTGACTGTTTTTATTTATTCTTAGATAACAGTTGTTGTGTATGAATTTATAGCACAGTAAAAATGCCCCTTTATCCAAATGAAAAAAAAAGTTATCTAAGTTAAAAAAATGTTTTACAATGTGTGAAATTATAAGGAATAAGAACTGGTTTTTGTTTGTTTGTTTGCATTTGTTTTTTATTTTTAGTTTTTAGTTTTTGTTTTTTGTTTTTTGTTTTTTGTTTTTTTGAAAAGGGGGGTTATTAGTGTATTAACTAGCCAACCTATTCACAAACTTTATATGAAGCCTTTAGGACAGGTGAACAAATTCAGAGATATTTGGAGCACAAATTTAATTAAGAGACAAGAAGACCAAACAGCTAAGAAAAGAACAATTTGTCTTCCCTGGATACAGGAAGTCATAACTAATAATAAATATTTCAAGAAAAAATCAAAAGTAAATGCATGCATTAACATCTGAGGGTGGACATATTTTAAAGCTAAACTTAAGAAATATGAAAAAATACATGGATTATGAAGTTTGTATAATTTCTAAACACATCATAACACAGCACAGAAAATGCACTGAAGTCACATGGTGTAATAATCAATATGAAAACTAAAATAAGATAAATACTTTTCTTTTCATGTTATCAATACAAGGCAAAGTTGACTAAAAATGATAGTAATTATCTCCCTTTGCTATGCATAATATTTAATATATTGAAACAGAAATAAATATTGTAAATAAAGGTGCACAACTTAAATTTTTGATCTATTGAATATTTCTAAAGACCTCATTATTCTAAATTAAATATGTCTAATGTGTTGAGAAACCTCTTTACTTTTGTGCACAATTCCATTATAATTACTTTAAAAATTTTGATGCTAATTTTTAATACATGAATGTATTATATTTGTACAACTCTTCATCTTTCGCATTATTGAGCTTATTTTAATTCCCCTTAGCCAATATGTTAAAAGAAAACATCAAATGATTTCATTTCTATTTAGTCTAATTCAAAAGTACAGTTTATTTCAACCTATATATATTTAAAAATCCTTTTAATATCTTTTCTAATATTGAGCTTATTTTAATTTTCCTTGGCCAAATGGGTAAAAAAGAAAAGTACACCTTCTTACACTGCATTTAATATTTTTATTAATTATTTCATCATATTTAAAGATGAGGAGAATTTACACAAAAGATATTTTTTGCTACTTGTCACATCCTTTAACTTTTCATTACAGATCTCTTTCGATGAACCAATATTTATTTTAACCACTTCTTTCTTCATCAATGGATTTTAAATTAAACTTTATGATGATGACTACAATGCAATACCTATGACTTATGAGATTTACTTCAAGTACAAAATTATATAATAATGTTTGAACAAGAATTCACAATAAACCACTGGATCTAATTTTGATTTCTTATATAGGGCCTCACCCAGATCAAGAAGTGCAAACTGTACATATTTTCGCTGCTTATCAAATATGTAATTCACAAATAGATTTAATGCAGGATGAAACATTTTTTCCTGGTTCAAAATACATGTACCACTGTTTATATCAATATAAAATATATGGCTAGCTGAAGTTTAATTATATTTTATTAGTCATTAAATTGTGACCCATTGCATAAGCTCTAGGACTTCTACACAACCAAAAGTAAGCCAAAAGCCAAATTTACACTTAACTTATAACTTGACAAAGATGTTTTCCTTAAAATGTTCACTAAAAAAAGAATGCAAAGTAGTTATTTCCCTTTTTGTACGTTTACTATAAATCAAGAACCATAACTCCATCAATAAACAAAACCAAAAAATCAGAATAGGAAATGGCCACAAAAAAAGGGAACAGTCAACTTGAAAACATAATAGAGTCAAATTTGTCAAGAAGAGCAAAATCTGGTGGTCATATGAGATAGGTACATGGTCTTTATATACAGTTTTATTTAACTTAAAATGCATTACCGGTACATAAGGATATTTCAATCATAGTCTTTTAAAGCCAACTGTCAGTGAGTACAGACTGTCAGTGAGCAGACTGTCAGTGAGTACAGACTGCCAGTGAGCAGATTTTCAGTGAGTACAGACTGTCGGTGTGCAGACTGTCAGTGAGTACAGATAGTGGCTAAGACAGATTTGATTGTGATTCAAAACTGATAAGCTTCCTTACAGGTCTGTTCTTTATATAAACCATGTGATAACATGTCATCTTTTGTGCACAGGGAATTTCGAAGTAGAGTGAATAATTTTTTTCTTTATCTTCAAACTATTCAGCTGGATGAGATGTAAAATTCAACCCACTGAGCCTACCTTGTAGAGCTGTGCCTGATCAGTACAATTCTATCTGACAAATCACAGAACTCACCTTTTCAATATTTTCATTTCTCATCAATTCATGTCTGACTTGGTATTTAAGATCTGTCAACTTTTCCCCCATCTCTTTAATCTTGGTATTAGAAGCCTGAAATCAGAAAATACTGAATTTACAGGTTGAAATGTCAAAGACACATTTTTTGCCAAAATTTATTACAATAAGTGACTCTTTATCCTACCATATGTACATTCAAAAAAAAAAAAATTAAAAATGTCATTTTAAGGAAGCAATACTGTGCACAACTCACAACACAAATTTCCTGAACTCAACTTAGACTCTGAATACAACCTTATGTTGGATAATATCTTAACAGGAATCTATTATTGTAAAAGAATCTCCTTTAACAAACATCTGATAATTGCATATCTTCCAACATATACATCTATTTACACAGAATGCCTAATCTTCTTGTAAAGTTTCATCAAAACTTGTTTTATATATGTAAATGTATTATTTTTCCTGGTTTCTAATTTTCACTGATCCTGTCAACTGAACATATCCATGGGTATCAATATTTGTGGTTTCAAAAAATAGTTTGGTACTATATAGCGTTTTTCATATTTTTGAAAATACACAGCTTATGTGCTGCATGAAATGTCGACCATTACGGAGCAAAATTCTGTCATGATGTCTGTAAAATTGGATAAAGCTTATCTATACATGACGTCAGAAAAAAGACTGTCTTATATTTATGACATCAGTCATATGTTTATCATTTACCATTTTACCATGGCAGTTGTCTAAAGAGCACATTGTAGTAGAATGTTCCTTTAACCCTGGCTTTTTGCACTTTATTTCCATACCTGATATATCATAAGGCTTACAGCTTACCACTTACTACATAGAGGTTGTTAATTAAATCTAATACATGTATGTACCTGAAGCTGTTTAAGTGTGTCTTCATATTTATTGGTCATCCGTCTAACATCACCTTCACGATGCCTTACTTCGATTCTAAAAGAAATATAATGAACAATTAAATCTTTTCCTCGTTTGTCTACCGCGGACTTGACTTTTTATGGGCAACTTGGCGGGTGTTTCTAGAAAAGCAGAGGACGCTTACCCTACCGGTGCACCTGGTCCATGCTCCCAGTTTTTAGTTTTTAGTGGAGTCCGAGTTGCTCATTTACTTTTGTTACTTTGTATGAATGATTTTAGTTACTTTATGTTCTTTGTTGTGTGTGTCTGTTTTCCATGTCTAGTCTTTGTCCCTGGATTACATTCTTTTGATTACCGCTATAACCTTGGTTCCCTTGATTACTCTTTCAATGGTCTGTTACCTACTGGTTAGTTCAAGCTTTTGCTGAACTGAGTTTGGATACATAGACAATATATATTGTATAACAAAAAAAATGAATTTCATAAAGGTGAATATTAGCTGGAACATGTGAAAATGTATAAATACACAAATAATATTGCTATTAACTAAAGGAGAATTTTATAACAAATTAAGACAAACAAAATTGGTCTTAACCTAAAATTAAAACCTATCAATTATTTCATTGATGCATGTAGGATCTAACAACACTTTATTCAACTTTCTGTTCAGATTACCTATTCAGAATTATTTTATTTTCGCCTCTGAGTAATGCTTTCAAAACCATAAAAGATGAAATCTAATTGGCTGATCAGAAAAGTCATCAGAACAGAAAGTAGAATGGAATTTTGTTAGATCCTACATGCAGTGACTGGATGGAACAATTGATGGGTCTCATTTTAACTAGACTGAATCTACTGAAAAATAATCTTTTAAGTCTTTTGCTCATAATTATATATTCCATTTATCACTTACTGACAATTTTCAAACTATCAGTAAAGTATGTGAAAACAATGCAATACTATTTTAAATATAGAAAAGTACTGTATATTTTTTTCATTTCATTTTACCTGACCTTAATTTGCTACTTTCAACCTAATTTTTTTTCATAAAAGAATGTAGTTTGAAATGTTGTACTTAGTCAAATGTATATTCTGTACTTTTAATACCTATTGGAAAACTTAAAAAAATACCATCTTATGATAATGGACTAATTATGACATTGATCATTAGTAAAGTATTAAAAAATATTCTTCAAAATGAGGTTATAATATACATTAACCAAATTAAAATATATGTTCATCTCAAGTCATTATCTACTTTCAAATAGTTATAAATCATACATCAAACAAAATGTACCAGTATATAGTATATGATATCTTTTTGTATGATTTCATCAGAATTTTTATTGTGTCCATAAAACTACAATACTGACAATAATGTAAAAAAAAAACTAATAAAACACTTTTTTAAAACTGCATTCTAAAATAAAATTAGGTTAAGTACTTTAAACTATAGATTCTGTCAAACAAGCATGGTGACAAGTATTATATTTTGTGACTTTGGGAGAAAGGTATGAGAAATGATTCTGCATGTGTGTTTTATGTATATTTGTCAACTGCTAAAAAAATTAATACAAAGTGAAAAAAACTAATTGTCAACTGCAAAATTTACAACACCAAAATCTGAACTGTTAGCTCATACTTGTCTTACTACCGAAATTTTGTAGTATACACAACTTTGAGTCAATATTTGTTCATGATTTTGGACTTCATTGTACTACAAAATAATGCACATAATCTTTTTTATGCTCTCTGTTCAAATGGCTTGTAGAAAAAGTTAGAAAAAGAAATTAAAACTAGAAAGCTCACAAAGGGAAATACACTCCTTCAAATGGAGTCAAATGTTAAACTCTCAAGATGGACTATCTCATGTAGAATTCTCCAACAATAATTGTACCTCTACTTTGATGCTCAACCTTCTTAAATAATTTTATCAAATTCCCTTAAGCAGTAAGGGAGAAGTTGCACTTACTTAGTTTACCAGATAAAACCTAATCCAAATAATTCAGTTGTTATATTCCACTCACTATCGATCGCTACATTAACCTTTTGAGTTGGAGAGAATTGATGATAGTGAGGGCTTGAATTATTCGAGTTAGATAAAACCTGAAGGTTGGATTATCTCCCTTCTCAACCCTGTGACACAAGTACAAAAAAGAAGCCCAACCTCCTGATAAAATCTTACCAAAACACTCTCAGCAGTTAAAGAGAGGTTGTGCTTGCAAGAAACAAAGACAGATAAATGAACAGACATACAAGTAGAGAGACAGGGTGATTTCTATATACCAACAAAACTTGGTTTCTGGGAATTATAAAATATTTTGCCATTCTCAGTCACTGATTAGATGCAATTTTTTAACCAATAATTAGTGACTAAGCTCCCTGTAATGCTAGCATTCCCACCATTTCACATCACTGAGTTGCCAAAAATGAATTCATCTTTACCCAAGTCTTCATTGAAATTATTTTTTCTCTATAACTATGTCGTAAAATTTATTTTTAACATGCTCACTAAAACTCATATGTTAAAAATTTTATCATCCAGGCTAGAGAAATTATTCTACCCACTCCTACCCGAATGACAATCCATATATAATATTACAACCAAGTGTTTACAGACCACAACACAGACAACGACAAGGCCAAACCATTAAGTAACTTGACTGAAATTATTTTGCAGTCTTATCAAAAACTGTTATAGCGAGTTCTTATTGGAAGGTCAAATTCAATGTCACGTGCCATATAAGCTTTTAGAGGATCAATACATTATAAACACCAAGGAATTTTTTTTACTGTAGAAATAAATCAAACATTGAAATAGAAAAACAAGTTTTTACCATGTATTACCCATTAAAATTCAATTTCGATATTTACCCTTTAACAAAATAAACACATAAATTAAGTGCAGTACATCCATATTTCAATATTAGTATAGTAAAACAAAAAACTAATCAAAAGTTTTGAATGAAGTAAAATTTAAAGATCATAATCTCATTTAATTCCTCATTCTATTTGAACAATATTTCCTCCCCATTTGGTAAATATTAGTTAGGCCTCGCAAGAATAGGTTACTGGAATTTCAAACCAATTTTCTGGCAGCAAATTGAATTGATCAATAATGTTATTCTATGATCAGTTAAAATTTTGCCCAAAATGATGAGTAAAGTTAATCGCTTGCAGCCGTAATTAATTTGTTCTGAAAGGAACTTTTCAGAATTAGGTACATTTTTTAGTTTGAACTGCTAATGAAAAACAGTATAAAAACTGGAATGTCCAGAAAGTCTATAGGTACCGGTGCAATTTTGAACAAGAAATAATTTTCAATCATAGGAATTCATGGGAAGTTTTATCAAAATCTGTTGAATGGTTTAAGAAGAATTATTTAATATAAGGGACACAGAGAGACAGATCCATAAACACAAAAATTACTAATTACAAAAAAGATGTTGTTTACTGAGGGTTTATAAAATATGTATACCTCCATTTATTTCTTTGAAGCATACAAGGTGTGACTGAGAAAAGTCTATGAAAAAAATACTTTTACAATAAACTTTTAACATACCTCAGAGACCATTTTGGCTTAGTGTGAATGTTGCAATTAAGGTCAAAATGAAAACTTCTTTTCCCCTCTTCCCCCTCACCCCACCCAAATAATAAGGGCTGAAAGAAACAGGTTTCTTTTGCAAGAAAACCATGACTTACTGTGTTGATTCTAGGTTCTGTTTTGTTGTTTCTAGTATCAACTCTGCCTTTTCAACTTCTGAGGCTACAAAATAAAGCAAATTGTAAAACATTGGTATAAATTGGTTCTGTTGACTCTGATGTCAAATTAAGTATAAGAAAATGGGCACACAAATAGTAAAATGCTTTATTGTTTGGATCTGTTGATTCAGGTATTAAATCAAGCATTGGTGAATGAATGACGAAAGTAAGTATAATTTGGTCCCATTGACTCAAGGATCACAGAGATTTGCTAATGTTAGCTTTGGTTTTAACTCAAGATTTTTTCATATTTAGAGGTTTTAAAGTCGAAGTATTTAGGGCAAAATGCTCAATTTTGTTCATTTTGACTAATTCTATAAACTTGAAAAATGTATGCATTGCAATTCTAAATCCAAATTAAGTCTTTTTGTATATTGTTTACATCCAATATCAAAAGAAAACTTAAGGTCAATAATTTTTCCTTTTTAAAGAAACTCCACAACATTCCTACCCCTTTTTAAATCCATTCCTTTGCCTCAATCAATCTAAAAGCAATTTGCATCAATTCTTCAAAATGCTTTTTATTTAAGAGAAAAAGTGTTTTAACAAAGTTCTTGAATATGCAACCGTGAATGTTATTTGGACAATCATGATATTAGATGTGAACATGAAATAGAAAGGGTTAAGGCGTTCTGTAACAGTCTTAAAAACTTAATTGAAATCAGCAGTTTTGAACATGAAAAGACAGACAAAATGCAAAAAGTAAACTTTAATCATTTAAAAAGAGCACTCAATTTTTAAATTTTAAATTTTACTTAAACAAATATTAACACTGTGTTTCTTTATAAACAATGAAAAAAGTAAGCTTTAAGTTCAGAGTCCTTAAAAGAATAAGCCAGTCTTTTCCACTTGAGAAGCGATAAACTTTATTCAAACACTTCAAGAATAAGCAGAGATTATCTGAAATTTGAAGCATGTTCATGTTGTAGGTCATATTTGAATTTGTTCTAATATTTCAGTTCTAGGTTCTCTTGAAGTGGTCTGATCATGTAATGTAATGGGTACCATTGAACTTAGAGACATAAACTACCTTGTAAATGGAAATATCCATGATTACAAGTAGTATAAGAAATGTTTTGCCTGTACGAAACTGTACATGTACAAAATAAACTTAGCCTGTGGTGAATCTGGTATGTTTACAACATCTGGTCACAGAATACTTAACAATTTGTGTGAATTTTTTAAGTTTACAAAATCTCTGTTCATGGGAAACTAAATAATCTGAGGTCATTTATAAATCTTGATGCTGCACACATTAGCATGCTAGGTATACCCCAAGTTATACAGAAAGTTGATACTGGACAGTAACCAAATCACTTACAAAGTATGCCCTATCTACGTAAAGCCACAAACCAAATTTGAAATCAATCCATCTGGTGGGAGCTGAGATTTTTGTGACAAAAATATTGATGGATGGGATGACTACCTGACAAGGTGATTCCAATATACCACTGACAAAGGTATAATAATGGAGCACTTAACACTGTTTCCTCTTGTCAATGATAGCAAATCTACCTTTTTTTTTCTTTTCAGAATTAATTGACTTTCACAAAGAGGTTTATAGACCTTGACCTCCTTTCAGCATTGAATATGAAGAACAAGGTTCACCAAACTTTCTCACTGAATGTGACCTTCCACATGCAACTTAGTGGGTGTCTTGTAAAAAGCAGAAACTCGTGCTTTTAAAAACTGTCAAATTTCATCTCTCAGAAATGATGTACATATCTTCATTTTAAAATTTTATTTCTAGTGATTGATAGTTTCTTAAAATGATTTTCCATAAAAAGTATTTAAATTTTATTTCTAACATAGTCAATAAAGACCATTTTCCAATTTTTATGTATTTTTACCTTTCATTTCCAAGTTCCTGATTCTGTCTTCCATGTATTTGATATCTCTCTGATATTTCTCAATTTGGTCTGATTTCTTCTTGTTATCCTGTGACACTTTTTCAAGTAATTCTTGTGTTTTGATGAGCTTTTTGGTTGTGTCACTCTGTCCCATAAGCATCTGCTCAACTTTCTTTTCCAATTTCTGTAAAGATGATTTAAAAAATAAAATATGGCACAGACCTAAGCATTTTTATGAGGAAATAATCATATACTGTAAATGTATAAATTTTCGTGGTTGCTAATTTTTTGCGAATTTTGTCCCATAAACATATTTATGTGTATCAATTTTCACCGCTTCAAAAAATGATAAGTGAACAATGTTCAATAGTGTGAAAAATTGAATTTCACAGGTACTATTTTTCACATTTTTCTGTAAGCCACGAAAATAGCAAAAATAAGTACACCACAAAAATTTATACATATACAGTAGTTGCCATACAGTAGCCTGTTCTTGTGATCAATGATCAATTTGAAATCCTGTTCTCATGGACCAACAGCCCTCCAGTTGTACCAACTTAGAGTCAAGAAGGCTCACCAACATTCCGTCAACTCTGGATCAAAGAGACAATATTATTGAAAGCTATGGATTTCTTAATCCTGACTCATTTATTCCCATATTTGGGGGTCATCATTAGTTCCCGAGATGTATTCTAACTCAAAAAAAAAACAATTTAAAAAAAAACCATTGTAAAATGAGTTCTCACATGACAAAGAAAAAAAAGTTTAGTTTTTTGTTGTTGTTTTGGGGTATTTTGGTTGTTTGTTTCGTCTTTGTTTTTGTATTTTTTGGGGGGTGTAGAGTTGTTGGCAGGTAATTTGCCTTTAAACATAAAGCAAATTACAGCTAATTGCCTTCGCAATCAATTACTGCTAAATGAATAAGAGGTTATCCTCCCATATATGTATATATATTTTTTTTTAAAGATTAACAAAGTAGTTAACTACCTTCATTAATGTGTTGTTGCATGTTAAACTATAGTTAAAATATCTTATCCCATACTTAAATTTCCTCTCATTACGGGCAATCTATTCAAATCTAGAACAGAAACTATAAACTATGCTTGAAGATCATGCAAAGATCTGTATAGCATATAAAATGGAAGACAAGTGTTTTGTTTCAGCTCAAACTAAAAGAAAGAGAGAAAAAGGAAGTAAAACCAGGTGCTTACAAACAACAGTAAAAATGAAATCCAGAAGCCATTATACATGGAACTCTGTTGAAACAAAAACAAATGAAACACCAACAACCACCATTTAACCCTAGCTCAAAGTATTCAGGGGCATACCCAGAGATTTTCAAGGGGACAGGATTCCAGAGGAGTTAAAAGGGGGTTCCAGTTTCCATACATATAATTCAACAAACTTATCAAACAAAAGAAGGGAGCTAATCCTATCCCTCTACCATCCTTTTGATATACCACTAGTACTAGTATTCAGTATTGAAGTACATAGATTAGTTATTGTCTGTTACTTGTCATTTGGTACATGTGATATTTGTAATTTATATGTTTCCATAGCACTGTATTTCTGTTAGAGCACTCTAGTTCTAAACCACTACTGATATCCTGTGACCTATTTTCTGGTTTCCTTGACATTACATTCAAGTCTAGACCAAACAGCACTGTTTGTTTTCTACTACCTCAAAAATACCTTTGTTCTAAGTTAACGATAATTAATTTTAAATTGACTTTGGGTGGATGATTTTCAATTAACTTTCAACAATTCAATACATGAAGGAAGCTCAAATTTCTGTTTGGAAAAGCACACCTATTTTCTTCTCCTTATCAATAGATAGGACTGATCTCAAAGTATTTGTTTACACTTTTATTTCTTGCATTGAAAACATTCCTTTGAGTAAAAAAGCTATTCAAATAACTATGTACTAATAGTGAATGTAGAAATGAAGTAATGCACTTGAAAATCTTACTAATACAATGTTTTATTATTATAATATAACCACTTGAAAAACACTGCACTTTATAAAGTTCATAACAAAAATGAAATCATCAAATTTAAAAATGTAAACAAACAATCATTTTTTTTTAAATAATAAAAAGCTGAAAGATATTAGTCAAAATAAATAAACCAATAAGAAATTGTTTATTTTAAACAAAACAACATTTTCAATGTAAATTAATTATAATACAAAGAAAAACAAAATTCAAATTAAAATTCTTATTCATATAAACAGGTTAATTTCTTTTTTTAAGTAACAGTCTTTATAAAGATTAGACAGCAGGTAATTCATTCTTGTCAAAATCCACCAAATTCACTTTTATTTCTTTGTCAGAAACAAGTAGATGCGGACCACATATAGATTTCTCAAAAGAACAGATCTGAAAACAGATCTAAGGACACTTGTTATGTAAAAATAAAGCATATGTAGACTAAAAAAACATCATATGTTGCGTGCGTTTTTCTACACAAAGAACCACATCTATCATTGGCAGTATCTGATTTTTATAGAGATTAGTAGTTAAACAATACAATAAATTATTTTTAAAAAAAGTTTATTCAAACACTTAACCTTTTCTATAATAGAAAGAGAGGGCTTTGATCGAGAAAAGTTGATTGAACTAATAATACAAACAAACTATTTGATGGTGTTCATAATCCAATTAAAGGTATTTTACACCTTGTTAACCAGTTATCAAAGGGGACCAGTGCAATGTGGTTTCTTCAGGTCAAAACTCATCTGACATAAAGGGCAATCCTATTTCAAGTGTGAAATTTCATATCAAAGTTTTTTTTTGTTTTTTTTTTTCGTTTTTGTTGTTTATTTCATAGAAAATAATGTCTATTATGTCTTTTATGTCATATTCTGCTTGATTAAGTGAAAAATTGATTATAATATCTTTGTATACTTAAATTCAAACTAGAATTGAGAATGATCTCAATACAGAGTGATACCCTCACTAGCGATACTATACATGGGAAAGCCCTATTCCTTTGTACAATGCTTCATTCAAATCTCTAGGAAAGTTATGAAGGGATAAAGAGATAAATGAAAAGATAAGACATACAAACAAGAAATATGACATGCATGAACAGACAGACAGACAGAAAAGAAAATTAGACAGATTCACAAACAGACAGACAAGTAAACGAGAAAAATGGACAGATGGATAAACAGACAGACAAGAAAAAAGTTCCTTATAAAAGCTACCAATAAAGCATCAGTGTTTATAACACAACAAGAAATGTTGTCCTTACTATTAAATTGATGTAACAATGCATTTCATATTTTGAGGATAACACCAAATTTAATTTCTATTCATTCTGATATAATGTAAAGTATTTCTGACTATCATCTGTATAGAAGATACTAGATTTTGTATCATATAGGTTGTATTTATTGGCAAAAATATATATTTGACAAAAAAAAACACTGAATTTTAGACAAATATTTGAAATCAATATAACATGTCTACAAACCTCATTCTCAGTTTTTTGATCCTCATATTTAGCTTTGTATCCTTCCAATTCATCTACTTTTAATTTCAGTTCATTTTTCTCCCTTTCCCTGGAAAAAAAGACAGTAATTGTAATAATAATCAGAAAACAGAAAAATTCAGTGTTGTGTAAAGAAAACAACACAGAAATGTGCTTGAATCTTGAATTGCCTCTGATGACAAGTACATACACCACTGCAAGGTTGAAGCTATATTATCATGCTATATACTTGTGCTCCAAGTTCTATCACCATATGACCACAATACTACATCATGGACATACAAGCTGACACTCTTTTTGCCATCAACAATATACTAACATACAGCATAGTTAAATCCCATTTAAGCAGACAGTATCACATCACTTAAACTCCAAACACAAGTGTCAACTCACCCCTTCCCGCCAAAAAATCAAGAATTTTTTTTACCATATGATTAAATTCATATACCTTGCTTTAAGATCCATTTTTAGATTCAAATTTACAGCAGTACTCCCTTTTCGCATTAAATGTTCCGTAGAAATCTTATAAATAGAATTACGCTTTTGAGGAAACACATGATTCTTTTCCGTTCCAATATCTTCTGACACCTCAGAAGACTCAAGAGATGGAGTCCTACTCCTAAACCTTGGACTAACAACATTTCCTCTATTTTCTACCTCCCAGTGAGAAGATTCCTCTTTGTTTTCATGTACAAAGTGAGTACTATCCATCCTTAGTGTACTAAAATCACTCTTTTTTCAACAATTAAACTATTGAATTTAGAATAATGAAATTTTCACGTGTATCTGTTTAAGCTTAAGGAATGCACTGAACTGCATTGAAATATATTGGTACCCTTAGCATTAAGGAGCCTTCAAAATGTCATTTATCAAGCTCAATGTAAAATGAAAAATTCATATGCTTTACATATAGGATAAATGCCAAACAAAAAATGTTACTAATCCTCTAATTTTGATACATAGTGAACTTTTCCAATCCTACACACACCGAAATAAATCTGCATAATGGAAATAAACAAACTGACGCAAAGAAAGAAATTTGATGAGGCTCACAACATCCTACTCTGCACGCTAATCTGATACAGTATATAGTAGTCCAAATGTAGATCAATCGAAGATAATTGTTTTTATGTTATTTTTCCACATCAAACAGATTCATTGAATAAAAATAGAACAGAATGATACTTGTTGTATTCCTATCATTAAACACTCGACCATTGTACAGAATTATGCTTTTACCCCCAGTAAACAGTAAAAACAAACGGAACTAATTTAACTCTTTCATGGTTATAGATTTTAAATTTTAAATTAGCAACAGTAAATTAAGTCAAGTGAATGAGCACATCTGAAAGGATAGACTATAATTTTGACGAGACCTTTCAACTATATATATCTATGTCTCTTAGTGCATTAAAAGAGTTCTGTGTATTTGTCAATAAGTCTAAAACCTTTTACCAAAGGTGAATTGATTTATCGTAATTGCATAGTGACTTTAATGACATGTTTTAGAAAAATATAAAAATACTTAAAGTGTTAATGATATAAAATGTCTCAGTCTTGTATTCTTTGCCTCATAGGCTTCTATAGTATACCTGAAGTTTTCATGATTTTTTCAAAAAAATAGACAAGGAGTTTCAATCTAACTTTTGACCATGTTTTTCCATTCAGGAAATGTCAAAAATAATTTTTAGGTCCATTCTAGAAAAAAAAAGCACGAACTTTGGTACACCAGGACAGGTAGAAAATAGACTTTTCTACTTTCACTTTTATTTTGAGTTCATAAAATATACCCCTTTTCTGAAGCATTATTTTTGATGAAAATACTGTTTTTCCTAAAAAAACAAGTTTTTGTGTCATAGCTTGATATTTACCCTGTACTTTTGACGAAAAAATGATAATCATTTGCAAGAGAAACACAAAACAGGAAAAGGCAAAAAGAATGTGCACTATATTTTTTAGCCTCCATGTTTTGACGTAAACCTACTCAGGAATATATATGCAATACAAGATTGATACCGAAAAGGTATTAAATTTAATTACAACTTTCATCATTTGAAATTTTAGAATAAGTAAAAATCAATTATTCAATATGTAATTAAAATAAAATAAAAATGAGCAATTATCAGAAACCATTGTCATTTCATCCTTACTTTAATTAGATTCCAAAAATACTATCTAGAAATTTGAACTATGACCAATTAAGCTATGATGAACATTGAAGAACTTAATATTTGAGTTGGTTTTTAAAACAAGATATGAAGATAAGCACAAAAAAAAACAAAGAAATGAAACAGACTTTACCAGTACACTTGGTTCCATGCTCCAATATCTTGGAGGAATCATTTTTTAACATAGGTAAAAGGATATGGTGTATGTATCTCTCAATTATTCTAGTTTTAGTTATTGCATTGTATTTGCCATGCTTTGGAATTAAGAGTTATTCTCTGTAAGTATAAGGTAGTGGGTGAATCATGGTGGAAAAAGTGACACACAAGTTTCAATGAAATCTTATTCGAAATATTATCTGAAATCCAGATATGATGCTAATTTCTTTTTTAAGTGTCAGTAATTTGAGGTATAAATTATATGAAATCATTAAAGGGAGATAACTCACTTTTTCCCTATCATTCTATTGTTACTTTGAACTAGCTTTACTGCATTCTCCGACACTTTAAAGATGGATGAACTGTCAATTTGTCTTCAATAGACCACAAACTATGTACCCAGATGTACATCAAATTGGTGTGTTTTTTTCTGAGAATGATTCATTATTTTTTTCAATTTTGCCTGATTCTTATATATTCAGGTACTTTAAAACTTTTTATTGTTTTATGTAGTTTCAGGTTTTCATCCATCTATTTTAAACTTAAACATTTTCCTTACATTATCTCTCTAAAATGAAAATAGAACAGAATGATACTTGTTGTATTCCTACTTAACCATTGTACAGAATTATGCTTTTACCCCAATGAAACAGTAAAACAAATGAAATTAATTGAACTCTTTCACGGTCATAGATTTGAAATTTTTATGAAATGAAGTAAAATCTGTTTACACCATTCCAAGAAGTTATGAACGACCTGTCTAAACCAGACATATTAAGTTGCCTCATACAGTCCCTGAACCGATCCACGCAATGATTTGACGGGTCGATGACTGCTGACGGATCAATAATTGATGACCAGTGACCAATCTGATTGCAGTTTTGCTATTTATAAGGACTGATAATCTGTTAAAAATAAAACAAATGTAAAATAAAAGTATTAAATGATGTCTTAATCTACTGCATTATGTTTATATGTGCAGTTGACAAAAAAAACAAGGAAATCTGTAAAGTATATTGACTGCTATGTGGTCACTTGATGCAATCACCAGTTTAATGGATCGGTTTGACAGATTGATGACTGATCGGAAACCGATAAAAGATCGATGATTGATCACAATTTTTGTTGCACAGTTCGGTTTAGGTACTATATCAGTTGGTAGCTTTTGGAACCTAAGTACATCATTATAAACAATTCCTATTTCTAAAAAGGTTCTGTAACAACAGGTTTTACTGTATAAATGGACTTCAAACATAGTCACTTGCTTTACAAAAATGTAACCTATAATACTACTCTGGACCCCACTGAACGGTAACCCATCATACTAGTTTTGT
Source organism: Perna viridis (assembly GCA_037379345.1). Taxonomy (NCBI): domain Eukaryota; kingdom Metazoa; phylum Mollusca; class Bivalvia; order Mytilida; family Mytilidae; genus Perna; species Perna viridis. The sequence continues at coordinate 27,917,940 of CM074515.1, forward strand.
AGTAGTGAACTAAACTTTATTCAAATAGCTGTACTCCTTGGCAAATAGCATAAATTGAACACCAATATAACAAACTCCCTATTGACAAACTGTCAACTCAATTTATCTCAATCTATATACAAAGGGGAGATAATTAAATAGCAACCTGGATCACACCTAAGAGCAGATATATCTAACAACTTTCAATAGCAACCTATAAATGGAGGTTTAATTTCAAATAGAAAAAAAAATCATACCTCTCAATAAAACTTCTTTGTTAAATCTTAGCATGTTATAAGCAATAAAAAATTATAATTGATCTAAAATAGACAATCAATGAATCAGAGGTGAGTAGAGATCAAGGCTTCATAATGTAAACAATTTTTTTTCCAAGGGTTGTCAGATAATAATGTGAATACTTCTAGACCTTAGTTTCTAAGTCAAAACAGTCGCATTGACATTATATTTTGAAATACTTAACTGATAATCAGACCTAATATGAAGTGTAACGATTTGAGTTCAAAAGCCCCATATTTCATTTTAGTAGGGTGTTACAGTCATCTATTCATACCATAAAAGTAACAATTTCTCATTCAAAGGTGCAGTATATCAATTTTGATAGATTTTGATTATGTCATCAAAATTTGTTTACTTCGAAAAAAACATGCATTTATGGTGCTTCCCAATTATAATGAAAGTTGCAAAATCCATTAATTATTTCCTAATGCTTAAAATTTCCATACTTATGTAAATACCTTTCAAGTTCATACAATGTAAAATGTATCTAGTCCATATTATGGAAATCCATTAATGATTACACATATGTTCATATGCTAATAGTTCGAACATCCTGCATAAATTTTGCAATAAATGGTTAAATCACCCGTATTTGTCATCTTTTGAGAGATGTGGAATAAACTGACTTATCCCACTGTGATGCAAGACAATAAATCTCTAAGCCCTGACTAGGAGTAAGTAATAAATAAAGCCCATTTTATGGTAGAACTTACTCAAAAAAGAGAATATGGATCGATTTAGGTTTTTACATGTTGTATAAATGGGAAAAAATGTTGTTAAATCTCATCACTTTGTGGTGTCAGAAATCTGTATTATAATCTGAAGGTTGTTTAGCATACCACAAGGAAATATGGTTTCCTTATAAGTATTTTGTTATGCTTATGCATTTAAGAGGTTTAAGAAATGTTCTACAAAGCAAGCAAATTCAGACTGAGCACACAGTGAAATGCTGAAAGTAGAAAATGAAAAACAAGCATCACATTTTATTAGCAAAAAACACAGAAAAAATGCATTACATCATTGTAGATGGGTTAAGATAAGCTACAAACAGAAACTTTTGGAGAAAATGTAATAGACAGCACTTGCTAAACAGCAGGACATGTATGAAAGGCTATTATTTCACAGACTTCCTTTCAATGCACTTGTGGTAAAATCTGTACAATAAAGCCAATAGAATACACGACTGAAAATTGGCCTCAATTATGGCCCAGTGTTAAGCAAACACAGCATTTACTGCATTGGTATAACCAGGGAGTCCAAGGATTTGAATATAACCCCCTTCCCCCCATTTTATCAAAAATCTTGCTTATACAATGTAAATCATTTGGGAACTCTATTTTTCTGAGAACCCCCTTTTTTGAAAATTCCTGGATCTATATTTACTCATATAAGCATATTCATGTTTAACAGATAAAACAGGTTGTAAATGCATTGTAACTGAAAGCAATGATTGCATAATTATGTTAAGGTTCATATACTGCAGTACTCTTGGCGACTTTGGTTTAGACAAGTTTTAATATAAAGGAGATTCATCTTTCAAGAAATAGATCTTATACATTCTGTTATTTGTTAAATAATACAGAAAGATTCAAGAGTAGTGAGATTCTGTTACTTTTCTACTGAATTAAATCTCTATACAATTGACCTTACCACATTTCACTGATACTGTAGACAAAACAATGACAATTTTTAAACATAATATACATTTAAACACATTTAAATTTTCAATTAAGGAAAAGTTTTCATGAAAAGAATTGACACATAGTTGTCTTCCATAAACATTTGTTGGATTTATATAATTCATATCATGGTGACCATAGAATATGTTAATACCCATTAGACCTAGTATGCCCAGGTCAAATATTTATACACAGTTAAAACATGTATGCCAAATTTCATTTGAATACATGCACTTGTACCAGATCGGTTTTAATGTAATGTCCTTTGACAGAAATTTCATGCATTTCAGAATCAGAATACTTTAACAGCTGAACAGATGATGCATTTTATGACACAATGAGCAGGATATTTAACATGCTTGATCAACAGAAGCAAAAGCCTACTGGCTTAAAATAAGGCATATATCCCCCAACTCAGACACAAGATCTGACTCCAGACACTGCATTTTACAACACAATGAGCCAGATTTCTAATGTGCTACCTTGACAGAAGCAAAGTCTACTGGCATAAAATAAGGCAAATGTCCTCCAACTCAGACACGGGTTCTGAATCCAGACACTGCATTTTACGACACAATGAGCCAGATTTCTAATGTGCCACCTTGACAGAAGCAACGCCTACTGCCTTAAAATGAGACCTGTTCCCAAACTCAGAGACACAGTGTTATGACTCCAAGCCAACCAGTTATTACTCTATCTCCTATTTGCCAATGTTATTAGAACAGTGAAGCAGTGACTACCAACTTAAAGTTCTTTGGGATGACAATAGATTTAACTGATGACCTCCAACACTACCACGAGTGAGATACAAGTCCTTAAAAAATGAAAAAAAATAGTAAATCTGTTATATCATTGTTTCTTTAATACAACACGATCCTCTAGAAAACATATTTTTTCTCAGTTAGTGCTTTTCAAGTTATAAACGTTTATAAATATATTGAAATAAATCTCAGTAAAACAGAAAAATGAATGAATGAATGAATGAATGAATATTCTTTCAAAGAAAAAAAGGAAGAATAAGGAAAAAAGAAAGAAGGAAAAAATGAATGAATGAATGAATGAATGAATGAATGAATGAATGAATGAACGAAATAGTAATCAAGGGAATCATGATTCTAGTGGAAATCAAAAGAATGTAATCCATGTACAAAGACCAAACATGGAAAATAGACATAAACAACAAAGAACATAAAATAACCAAAATAATACATACAAATGAACTGAAGTAAATGATGAAGGAATGAAGGACTGAATGAATATTCTTATAAATATCATGACACTTGACACTTAGATTATAGCAGACTGAAACCATGGCAGTGACACCACCAAACTTTACTGACAGTGATAGTCTGATGTGTCCACTTCAAGACATAAGGTCAAGTGGATTTAAATTTATACAAGCCTATAAGGACTTCATCAGACAGTTCAATGATTCCAAAAAGTTTTCATTGCTGGACAAGGTAATACTAAAGAGCTAAGTCAGTATCACAAACAATCATTTAAGTGTCAGTATCTGTACAAATCAGGCAGTGAGTGAAACATGGAATGAAAAAACCTACCATTTTGATAATTTAATATGACTGTTTTTACCATCAGAATCAAGGAAAACAGACAAGATTTACCATATCATGCTGGCCCATTAAGTTACAATTTCATTGAATTGCACTGATAATGAACATTTAAAGGGCAGATAACTCTGTAAAAAACCTAATTTTTCTAACACTCTTTTGAAAAATTTCTGAACAAAGCCAGTGATGCAGAGATCAAATAATGGTCATTTCAAATAGAGAAAGTATCCTTGAGTGATATTACATGGTCAGATCAGTGGGGTTTTGACATGCATGTTTCTGATTTTTCCAATTTTGCCTGTTTCTTACAAACACTTGCATTTAACAACCATAATACCATTAAATCTATAATCCAATATTTTCCTAAGTAGAAGAAAATAGGACCTGATTTCATAAAAATAAATCATTTAAAAGATAAATTAGCTTTTATGACAGACAATAGACCATCATAAGCTATCTAAGTGAATCAGCCATGGCCACTTCAACAGATTGATAATATTTTATAAAAGGATTAAAATCTCTCATTTTTACACCTGGGTGTTAATATCTTAGCCCACTTAGCTCTGCTTGTCTGCAAATCAGTGTCAATTTTTTGTAAATATCATCATTATAAGTAGCTAAACAGTTCATATTTTTTATCGGAACCATTGGAGACCCTAGGCATGCAGCCATCTTCAGAAGTAAATGAAATTTGCAGTGTTCAAAACAGTAGGAATTACTGAACCTTTGTACCTTCATATTTTTTAAAAGGACACACATCTATCTGGAATATTTTTAAACAACTTACAGCAAATTACTGAGGTTCAAAATGTCTTCCAGGCTATTTATAACAGAACATTTTTGAAAATGTGATTCTAAGTAGCTAGTTTATGAGTCACCTAGAGCCAAAATATTTTTTTTTGTTAAATGTAGCCTAAATTCCTATCCAGAAAAAAAAACAAAAAATAGTCCTACCATAAGGTTTTATAGATGTTTTGATATTCAAGAATTTCAATTATCAAGACTGTCAGATAATCTTTATTCTGTAAATGAAATAGCTTTCCTGACCCACCTGATCTAAGTACATGTATACTGAATATGAAACTACAACTCTTACAGTGTAGTCAGCCCACTAAGTGATATCAGGGATCCCTTACTTCCTACATATAAACACTCAAGTTGGCGTTTCTCCACTTAAAAATGCCTGACAATAGTAATCTTCCATCATAAAACATCTGCATATGATATACCTCAGACGAAAGTTTCATCAAAATCAACTGAACCCTTTACAAGGTTCTATTGATTGTCATTTTGGTGGTTCTTATGTTCCAGCCTATATTCTGTTTGCAGAGGGAATATAAAAGTGACTGTATGTATCAGCCTTGTCAAAAAATTAATGCAATCCATGACAAAACTCTGAACTTGACTGCTAAGAATTTAAACAAAACACTTTTAAAATAATTCGTAAAAAATATTTATACTGCTCCATATGAAAAGGTATTGTTGATAAAACTGCCCCTGAACTACTTTATGTTTAAAAAAATTTCTAATACCTTCATTGTAAGGACAAATTTGAATGCATTGCAATTACTGTAATTAAATGTATTATGGTACTTTGAACAGTATAAATAGAAAATGACAAAATTGTAATAATTCAAATGTAAATGTATGCAATAGTTCCTAAATTTTACAATATCATATTCTGTAATGATGGGCTGAATGTCAATGAAATGTTGGACTGATCTGATAAAAAAAAAGATATAAACACCAAGGTTTCACAAATTGGTTTATATGCAACATAAACAAACCATTAACTTAAAAGTCCTTTTGAAAACAGACTAAAAAAGAATATTGCCAAAGAGAAAAAGCTTCAATTCTTTATAGAAACAAGCATCATGCAAAACCAGAAACAAGCATCATGCAAAACCAGATACAAGCATCATGCAAAACCAGAAACAAGCATCATGGAAACCCAGATACAAGCATCATGCAAAACCAGAAACAAGCATCATGCAAAACCAGATACAAGCATCATGCAAAACCAGAAACAAGCATCATGCAAACCCAGATACAAGCATCATGCAAAACCAGAAACAAGCATCATGCAAAACCAGATACAAGCATCATGCAAAACCAGAAACAAGCATCATGCAAAACCGCTTCTTTGTGTTTTTTTTCATTAACCTTTGTTTAAGTGAACTTTTTCAATACATAAATGTCAGATTATAATCAAATACCAAAATTTTTAGAGGGACTACAAATATTTTTACCTTTGGTCCAATGCTTTCTTTTCCTCTTGTCGTTTCTGATCCATGAGATGCCTAGCTAAGCTAGCAATGTTAAATTTCTTAGCCGGTGCCCTCGGTGGAGTCTGGGCCTCAGCTTTACTTGATGTATCCCCTCCTATCATGATTAAATTGGTATAGAAAATAATATTTAGAACCTAATTCACTCAGTATTTAATACAATACCTAATACTCTGTTGTTTATAATTAGGTGTTGTCAATTCCAGTCCAAGGAGGTTAATTATTAACCAGAAATGGATGATATATATCGAAATTATCCATATTTATAAAATCCTCCTAGATATGCCAGTATTGGAGATAATTAAAATAGCATCTAAAGAGCAATTATATTGTATTAACAACCTACACAACAACAGAGTTCAGTTGCTGAGTAAAATCATATTTCAATTCTAAAGTGAAACTCGATGCAATCCAAAGTCCAGCAGCAAAGTCACGGTAGTCAAGCAAAGATAGAAATGAACTTTTAGATTAAGTTTCCAACGATGTTTAAATGCACTGCCGATGGACCAAATTATAATAACATCAAAAAGTTATAATCTGTTTTTGTTCCATAACACGAGCCCAATAGTCCGTAGAAGTGATCCAAAGAGTATCCGACCTAGTCTCTTTAAATTGAAAGCCTCGATTAAACTCCAGAAATTAAATGTATTGAAATCACTCGAAGTTCCTCAATAAGCAAATTAGAAAATTCAAATGTCTATTTATCCCGTTTCTTTTTAAATACAAGGGATTATAAAATTGAAATAAAAGCCGTATTTTTTTATCCTTCACTTAACTTGACATACATTCAAATTTCAATAGATACAACTTGGACCTTTTTAGACTTTCCATCAAGAGGAATAGGAGGGTATAAGATTGACTTATCTTATGACCTTTAATCAGTTAAATATACAATTTTCTGCAATGTTTATCATTGTCCTGTTTTGGTAGACAGTGTAACAAAACAGTAAATAATGTTAGAATATAAACAATCTTTTCAAATACCAGTATGCTATAAATTGTCCTCCTTTGGTAGCATCAATGTGGTGATTCCTCAGATAAAGTTCAGATTTATTTGATGTCGAAATTCACAAATTGAAAATTCTACCATCTTAAATGATATATATACCACTAACAGTCAAAGTAACTTTATTAAATCCTCCATTTAAACTTCAAATGTCACCGATTTATGTCTTATATTGAATTATACCATCTAATTTACAGAAAAGTTGTAATTTAAGGTTATTTACAAGAAGGTGATAAAAGCCAGTCGTCCACAATTGTAGTTTAAAAGAGTAAATTTACACCTTACACATTGTGTGATCAAAAACAAACACTAATAAGTCACAAGATGTAACCTCAACCACAAATCAAATTCCTAAAGAAGGAAGAAAAGCAATTTTCATGGAAAAGATGCCATTTATCTCGGTCACAACAAAAATCACAAATCATTTACTAACTAGGAAGAAAGCAGCACAAGTGAAAAAAAATCCTGTTTATCTCTGTCACTACAGAAATCACAAAACATCTGATAAAAAGGAAGAAATGCACTTCTTTTGGTTAAATTCCTATCCCTTCTCTGCTGTAATCTCAATTACTAATCATATATGTACTCTTAAGAGTAGAAAAAATAGTTTTTGATGATGGTAAACTTATCCTTGTAAATTTTCAGTCTTTAAAATTCAATTACTTCTCTACCATAGGAAGAAATGCAGTTTCAATCATACTATTCCAGTAGATTTTAAATCTCAGTCTTAAATCTCAATCATAAATGGTACACTTAAGAGAATGAAATAAACTTCCATGGTAATTTTCTTTCTTAACATCACAGTCAAACTCAAATTCGGAGTATTCCAATAAAATTTCTCAATAAATCTAATAAGTATTATCCCTCCTCAAGAAATCTCATATCTATATCAGTTGACAAATAATATGACTATCATATTATTATAAGTTCAACAAATATATGATGGTATTGATCCAAGATAATAGAAGAGACATTGTTAGAACCCAATATCGGTAATTTTATTTTTTTCTGTCTGACAAAATAATGAGTTTAAAAGATTTGAACGATTTTTAAAATTTCTTAATTTGAATTCAAATTAAATCCCCTCCTTCAATAACAGATATTGAGTACCTGTATAATATGCTGTAGCTATTATGTCATAATCAACCTAATTGAGATGACCTAATCTGTAGGTGTTTCTGTAATTAGCTTACGTAAGAATATCGATGAAAAGTTTCGATAGATCCAAAGACATGAATTCTGAAAATAGTCATTTTCCATTGTAAAAGGCCTCATGAACTTGTCTGGAATTTTAAAAGGACATAAAAACTTCAACAAATCCAATATTGGTATATATCTGGTAGATTTAATAGATAAAAAAGATGTTATACCATAAAACCACAACAAACTTTTAAATCTTCAACCAGGAACAATGTATCTTTTGTTGGTCTAAGAATTATGTTTTTGTTTGTTTGTTGGGGTTTAACGTCCGAGCAGCAGTATTTCAGCTATATTCAGACAATGAACATGAAATTGATGATAAAATGAACATGAAATGATGATGAAATGAAAAAAGAATGGGACACAAGGACAATGGGGCCAACAAACTTTGATTGCCACTGGAAATAGGGAGAGGTGGGTAGGGTCGGGCAATCTAGCATCCTGTGGCGGAGCCCTATGGTTCCTACTCCGGGAGAATACCACAGTAGGATTCTTTAATGTGCGAGGAACGTGGCGTCTTTCCCAACACAGTGCACCACTATGGTTTGCGGTGAGGTTTTCAGTATAATAGCCTGACATCCCCAGCATGTAACGCGCTAGGGGTACCCCATTCCACCACCTGGGGCACACATCCCAGTTGCTCTGTGGGCAGAGCGCCCTAGCCTCTGGCTAGGGTTCTGAGCACTATTTAGTCGCCTTTTACAACAAGCTTAGCGCTGCTGCAGGCCTATTCTTTTAACACCCTGACCTGCACGGGGAGTCTAAGGATTAACTTCAGTTTATATATTTTTATTGAAGAGGAAAATCTGATGCCCCAATTTGTTCTATCATGCTGTCAGAATCATAAAATGGTGAAGTTAATATATGTACCATGATCAATATTTGTGACAATATAGAACCTCACTTCATGGTAAGTTAAGAGGATCACTCACAAGTTTAGGCATGAAGAGAGCAGGACAAATGACAAAGATGATAGCATATATTTTAATGAAAGGACAAAAAACTGGAGGCAGATAAATCTATGAGGGATGAATGGATGAATTATTCAGCATACCATAAAAATAATTTATGCATAGATTACCATTAATCATATTCACAAAACGACTTTCTTGAACTTGCAAAGGAAAAAAACATTAAATCATTAATTCAAGTAAACTCAGATCTAGTACATGTACTGTAAATTGAGGAAGAGACAATTTTGCATATAATTTACCATGTATTTCTGAAAAAAGTCATAACTTGTTACTGGACTCTTTGGTCCAGTTTATTCACAACCAAAATTATACAAGTTACTAAAGGTAGAGTCCATCAGACTTTATAAATGACTGTCTGTCTTCATTGTTTATATGTTATAAAAGGATTCACACAAAAAGTAAATGACCTGGGGTATGTATGCTTAAGAAAAATGAGATTTAAAAAGATCAAAGAGCCTTAAAGGTGCTAAGGGGAGTAATTCTAACCTACCACGTAACAGTCCCAAAATTAATTCTAATAATAGTAAGTACTAGAGCGTACAAAAAACATTTAAAATCAATAAACTGAAGTCTTTAAAGTCCACGCTAATAACAAATTATCAAACAGAAAAATAACGTCATATTTCACCAAAATGTAAGACAATCTGGTGCATACTGTGCTCGATGAGTTTCACATACACACCCATTAAAATTAAATTTACAAGTGCAAGAAGATCTAAAAGCAACTTAAAAAAATAATTAAAACTTATTATTTTCATGGTTGTTTATTTTAGTGAATTCTGTTACGTGAACATATTCCACCATATTATTTCATTGCAGTCCAGAATAATGATAAGCTTTATATAGAGATAAAAAAAATCAATTTCACACTTACAATTTCTCACACTTTTCTGTACTCCTCAAAAATCATGAAAATTTTCTACACCCCGAAACTTATTGCTTAACAAAATTCAAATTGCAGCAGTTCTGAGGTATGACAGTATTTAACTCTTATTTTACATTCAGTAGGACCTGTTTATTCTGATATCTGAGAATTAAAGTGTTTCTGATAAAAAACACATTATCCAAATCTCTTCATTAGAGACATTCACAGGAAAGAACTTTTTAGATAAAAAACAACTTCATATAGCAAAAAATTATTATCTAAGAAGAATTTATTTTTCCCCATAAGATACATTATGTATCATTCTTCAGTCCAGCAAAAAATTAGCAGAGAAGTTCTTATTCTGCACTAGGTTGTACAACTTTTTTTGATAGATTATACACAAACTTAAGGGGTAAAAGAAGCTTATTTTTTCCCATTGATACATGCATTAACTGGTCATTGCTTGTGCTTTAGTTTTTTTGTGTACTAAATTGCTTTCCTTATCTTAAAGTTTGAAGTTTTCTATTCACTACATTGTGTATGTAGATTTTTTTCTGTTTCCTGTTTTCACATTTGAACAATATACTTGGATTTTGATGTATCAGAATTGTCCTATCATTGAAGCTTCGGTACTTTTTGGCCAATATACAATATTTTTTTTTTATTTAAAAAAAACACCTTATTCGATGATTAGTACATGTACCCTTTAAAATCAGAATATTAGTATAAAGAGAAATCAGTCCATTGACTCCTGAATAAACCAGGCATCTGCTGAAGATTCTCAATCCAACTGAACCTGTGTATACTAAAAATCTGCCTTAACAAAACAAATTTTTTCCATTCAAAAAGCAACCCGAGAGTATTGCAAAACAATACATAGCCCTGTACCAACTGCTTACATCACTGACCCAAATACTGCCTTGGATCATCAAATATGAATGATAAACTGAGGAAATGACCTTGATTTTGAAACTTTGGCAAAAATCAGAAAATTGGAACGAAATGTAAACTTCACCTGTAACTCATCAAGGTAGACTCACATAGCAAAAATCAACTCAATATCTGCAAGTGTTTAGAAGAAAAGCGTGGAAAACTTAAATTAAGGTAAATTCAAGGGTAATAACTCAGATTAAAATAATTTCTCCATGTTTATAAGTCCATTCTTACCACTTTCTATGAAGGAACTGCCTTATCCAAAACCTGAGTTTGATTTCACCATATTAATTTGAATATCAGGTATTTTTTTTTTTTTTTTTTTTTTTTTTTTCTGATCGCACTCTGTCCAGTTATACGTTTCCAATGTGCTGTTATAGCTGCAAAAGTACCTCGGAGGCATAGCAATATTTGATACTAGCACTTTCATATTTGATGAAGTTTAAACAAAAAATCTGTGAGTAAAGCCTCACTAATGATATATATATATACCCCCTGCTTTCAATCATGATATAAGGAAAATAAACAAAGTCCTCTTTGAACAGGAAGTTTTCTTGATAATGGATTGATTGATTATTAGGGTTTAATGCCCGAGCAGCAATATTTCAGCTATATTAAGGCAATCCCGATAATGAATACCACCATATGGCATACCACAGAAAAAATGTGTTAAATTATGAGTAGTTGCTGAGAAAAGTGCAAAGGCAAAGGTTTTCACAGAGAGAAACATGGACACAGGTAAAACAATAAACCTTCTCTGTTTCAAACAGGGGGTATAAAACTAACACAGCACTGAAATTGGCTTTTACAAGTTAACAAAAGTAGTGAAACCTATCTTAAGGAGGTAGACCTAAGGTAAGGGACATAACTCTTGAAATCAGTGATATGTTTGTACCATATTCAATTTCACAAAAGCCTTTCAAGCTTTCATTTAAAACAGAATGAAATTAATCCAAGTTACTTAGATGCTTACATATAATTGATGTAAAATGCTGAATACATTTTAAGAGTTGTGTCTGTTACTCTAGGTCTACTTCCTTAAGTGACTTTACACAGAGCAAAATTTTAGTCACATACATGTAAAACAGGTGGTCTTTTTATACAGTTTAACTTTACATAGAATACATCTATTAATCATTGCTTCTTAAAACAGGTTATTGCTGAATACAGGATGTCAATAAAACAGATCTGACTCTTATTATTTAAACTCAGTATTAAAACGAACTTCTGTAGATGCAATAATGGCCACTGCCGAATAGAAATAATTGCACTTATCCTTTCTTTTTAGATTAATGAAATAAGGCTATATGTAATGTAAATATCTAATTCTTGTTTTTGAAATTTCATATTTCTGATTTTTTTTTATTTTTTGATTTTGCAAATTTTTTTCAAAGCCTATAATCACTAAATATGAGGGACTAAATTTCCCACTCTTCATTTTGCAGCAGCTATCATAATAAAAATATTGCAATAATTTCTAATTCCCTAGTTTAATATTTTAGAAATATTACATAGTGTTTAGACAGTTGTAGCTTAAACATTCCTAATAAGTAGACAAAAACAGGTCTACCACATAATTCCCTCACCATACAATGTTGATATAAGATATAAAATTATAAAATTATCAATACATAAAATCAATCAAAAACAATCGCAAACTGAACAATTTTAACAGAAATTATATAGCTTTTGTCACTTTAAAATGTAACGAATTGCTGACTTAAAAGCATGGCAATTATGTTTAATGAAAATTACCTCAAATCAGTGCTACCCCTGTGAGTGTCCATTTAAGAATTAATTTAAGGTTTGACGATTTCCTTACCTTTTTACATACCAATTATCCCTCGCCATTTTACTGACAATACTGAAATAATCAATGTTGACAAAACGACCTTAAGGTTAAGCTCAGAGATATACAAATATTTTAAGTCTTCTTTTATCAAAGACTTTACCAATGGCCATCAAAGCAATTTAAAAATTCAAAATATAACATTTGACAAAAACTTGTTATTATCACAGAGGCATTGGTTGACATTGTAACTAAAAACGGCAGGTATTCAGATGTATCGAGTTATTATATTAATCCCCTGTAAGTGTCACAAATTTAATTTAAAAATCAAAAAGTAATTTTCAAAGCATGACTTTTAACAAAAGTTAATACAGTACTACTGTTAGTATGTTTAGGTCAATTGCCCTGTGCACGTTACCCTGTCACAGAAGGAATAGGTTCAACTAGTCCCAAAAATGTAGTGCTTTCTATGTCACTATTTCATTCTTACAATTTTTGTAAATTGCGAACCAACATTCATTTCTTAGAAAATACTTGTTTGTGATTTCAAATGGATGTTTTTTTTTTAACAAAACTTGACATGTGCCACCCACTGCACCCTCATTGAAATAGACACTATCTTCAAAACTTGTCATGTGCCGGCCACTGCCTAAGTTCTCCATAGAAACCCTCTTAATCCTTATTTTTTCTGTCTCCAAAACCTATATATTTTATTTACCCACACGGTACTTCATGTATGATTTAAAACTGGTCATTCCTTTGGAGTAAATAATATCAGAATCAGTTGGAAACTCATAGGTTCTATTTGTTTTTTGTTTACTGATACTTTATCCTCGCCCTCTACAAAGATAAAAAGATAAAGACTGCACTCTAACCATATTGACATACTTTCTTGACCCACAGAAACTTACAAAACCCTAATTTAAAACTAAATGAAAATAGGAGTTGATCCTTTAATAAACTTACAAAAAAGTAGATCCATTTAATAAAACCCATAAATAAATAAAGTTGCTCTTCTGTAAAATACCAACACAGTTGATCTTTTCATTGTGACAAAGTAAAACTAATTTGATCTCTTAATAAACTTGACTTGCAATATTTATTTGGTCAGGGATAAGATGTTATTCAATTAAATCACTAATGCTATAGCACGATTTAAATTTGATTTACCTCCCCTTTGTTAAAGTCAAATCAGTGAACAGAATATTAAAGACGGTATTACTGTTAAAAGAACATTTGTTCGTGGGGTACAAATTTTTGTAGTTTTCATGGGTGAGCCAGACCACAAAATTCGGCTCCAAACAAAAAGGAGATTTTCATTGATGTGTTTAATGAAAACCTCAAAACCATGAATTCAAAAATCCACAAACTTGTGTATCTCCCATAATCCATGAACATTGGTATCCACGAATTTAAGTATTTTCATAGTGCTCAAGAGTATTTTGAGATAATTTCTTTAACATATGAGATTAATTATGTGCATAGTATTTTGATTGGACAAAATTATTTTTATATCCCATAAATTAATTTTCTTTGGAGACAATGAATGTTTCTAATTTTCAATGAAGTAAAAACTTCGTGAACAGCCTCATTTTCTTTTCACTAAATAAAAAACATAAAAAAAAATTATCTTTTCTCAATGTATTGCCTTGAAACAGTACAATTTCCCATACTTTCAGATGATCAAGGGCCATTACTCTGGAATGACAATTCTTATCACATTCAAGTTTATAGAAATGTCGAAAAGTTTAGCAACATTAGTTTTAAATAAACCTTTCAGTCTGTTCACAAGATATCAATAACAAATCAGTAATCGTCAACTGGACTGACAGATAGGTTTGACCCCTTAAGGACAGAGTAGACCATCTATAGTCAGTTACATTACATATTGCAACACTTTCATTCTTGGAAAAGGCCATTTACAAAGTCAGATACAGGTACTCTACATTAGCAGTAACACAGAATTCGCATTATTTTTAATCTATAAGCAGAAACTGAAAAGGATATACCATAGCTAAATATTACACAGGATTAACTACATCAGGTATATATATAAATATATATGTATATAAAGAATGATGCTGTTGAAATTTTTCATTGCCAAAAATTAATTTGGCTCAAAATGTTTTCATGTGGCTTGAAAAATTGAAGATTGGCTCAAATATTGGACAGAAGATATTCAACCCCGAAGAAACCCTCTTTGTAAAATATGAAGGCATTAGCAAAGTGTACAGATCAAAACACAAACTACAGTACAAGTACTCCTTTTTACTTCAGTTTGGTTAGTAATTTGACATTGAAATACATGTATAATGGAAATTTGAAAAGTTGTTATAAAAAACAAGATTTTCTTTTGAGTATGAACTTTGTGGTTTATGAAAACTTTCTAAGGTAACAGATTTCATTTTTCTTCAATGATTTAAACAGAAATTGTATATTTCTTTGTAAATTTTAATTCGTGACGTCAAGATTCACCAAAATTAAGAAAGTTGGAACTTAACAATCTACATACCTTCTACAATTCTATATTTTAAATCTTAAAAAGGTAGACCTAGGGTAATCCTGAAATCAGAGATATGTTTGTGTCACATTCAATTTCACCAAAGTCTATTAAGCTTTCATTTGAAACAGAATGAAATCAGTAAAAGTTACTTTGATGCTTACATGAGATTGATATAAAATGCTGAATACAAACATTCCCATGATTTTCAAGAGTTGTATCCCTTACCCTAGGTCTACCCCCTAAGAATCCAAATATTTATCTTCAAACACAAAAATATGCTGTAAATAAAGTAATGATGTACCTAATCTGTATACTTACTTTGTAGAATTATAGAATGACAGCCATTTATGCTTGGAATGAACAGCCTGCACAACACTTGATATAGATCCCTCCATTTTAGCCCTGCTTCACGGAGCCTACTTGAAATGCTGTTCAATTTACCCAAAAAACATGTGGTTACACAGCCTAACAGCTAGCTAACAAACCAATAGCTTTCAATATTTTCCAACTGTTCAATTGACCAATTACAACCTTAAAGAGCTATTAAATAAACAATAGTTTTCATTCAATACTTTCCAAATTTTTTATCAATTGGCACTATACTCTCCCTTGCGTATACTTTCAACTACTGTAGCTAAGTTACAGAAAGTTTTTTGAAACAATTAGTTATTCAATTTCTGTGTAACGCTACAGTTTTCAACACTATAATGTTTCGTTCAGAAAGATCCAATCTTTTATCAGAACAACATGTTTTAATACAGCTATTCAATTTCTGTAACCAATATTAAACGATTACAGTGAACGATTATAAGAGAAATCAAGTATATGAATCCAACATATCATCAGTAGCTTCCTGTACGGAATGTAATTTCATCAATTATTATTTGTTCAAGATCAATAATGGCATTCCTCCCTTCAAATTCAACTTTTCCTTCATGATGTCTAATTTGCACTGAAAATTGACTGCTGACCAATTATAATGGATTTTGATTTCTTTTATACAAGTGGTATTTTGCTATCTAGCGGTCCAGGTTGTACTTAAAATTGCTTGTCTAGAGATTATGAACATTATTCGGTTTTCCTGTCATAAAAGCCATGCTGCAGTTATTTTGGGACAGTTAAAGTGGAATAAAATCGTAAGTGTACAAAAACTGCAATAAAGTGGATTCAAAAAGAAATAAACTGTTCAAATGAAATCTTGTAGAATAGATCGATTCAACAGTTTTCAAGCCAGCATAACAATTTTGTTAGTTTTCTAAAGCACCCCCTTAAAGATTCTTTCACACCAAATGAATGTTGCCAAGCATCTATGTTTGGGTTGACTTTATCATGTACATTTTAAATTTGAAGTAATCATTTCCTTTCATTACAAAATCAGCATGATTTAAGTTCAAATATCACGAAATTTTATTAAACTTTTCTCCTCAAACATGAAATGTCAAACAGCTGATTTTTTTTTCAAAAGAGGCTAACAGATTATTTACCTAGGGGTGTCAATTTCACCCTGGTAATTTACATGAAATGCATTTTACAGTAAATCTATCTTGAATGAACTTTCTATTTATACTGCTGTTCAGTTTGATATTTATTGAATTTAAATATATTAAATAGTCCAAATGCATGTATAGTATATCTTAAATTTTGCATTTATATATAATGATACATTAGAATAACTGAAGATTTAAGCTATGCATTGGTCCCAGGAATTTCAATTATCTCCCTTTGAGGGGTATTTGCCTTTGGTCATAAAAATGAAAGGGAGATACTAGTATATCTTATAGTGTTATAGTTCTAATCTATTGTGAATTCTTGTAATTTTTCTTAAAACTACATAAAAATATTGAAAGGATTTCCAATATAAACCATAATTAACCTTCAATTCTGAATGACTGCAGTGTAATTTATACAAAACATGTATTTTAATTACTATATTAGAAATCAATCGATCAATCCAGCAGACCATCCTTCATAGATGTTAACTCACCTGCTTCGGCAGAAGGCTCCCTATATTCATCACATTCAATAATTTCTAGCCTATGAGTCAGTGTTTAAAGGCAGGAGTCTAATATTTTCACTCAACAGAATTTTTTCCAGATCTTTTGGCTTTAAATTGTAATTGCATATTGTATTCTTGTCAAGATAAGTTAATCTGGAACCTGTCATCAAGACAATTACAACATTATACATGTATATCTTTATTGTGATATGCATAAAATTTTGGATTAAAGTGGCAATGAATAAAACATGTCGGAAAAAAATACCTCTGCATATCTGCCACTTTGAAAAATTCTCCCATTTTAGTGATTTCAAATGTTAACTCCTTTGTCTTCCCCTGTACTAGAAAACTATGCAGATCCCAAGTCATACCATTACTTAATCTTAAAGCTGCATTAGCTCTCATTTTCGTAAATTTTTGTTTCTTACGAAATTTGAATTATTTCCATTAAATTGTACTTTTCTTGTACAATTTCATTGGATATCTACAAATAAAATTCATTACATACATGAAATAGGTGTCTATATATTTATTGTCTTGCAAGACAAAAAATCGACCCAGACAAGTTCGTATGCATGTGACTTCTAGTGACCTTAATCCATTTATGTGCTGTAAAGGTCGCTTCTTTAATAACGAATCTGATTGCAAAGCAAAAGTGGTTTTTCAACGGCAAGTAAGACTGATGGACTCAAGCCGTAAAAAAAAAAGTTGAATACAACGCAAGGATTCTTTTGGAATTTAGGTATTGTGATATAATGCGACTCAAATATGGTCATTATTTATATGAAATCTAATGAAGAAATAGATGAAATGAAATGAAAACAACACACGTGCTTACCTGTGTATCCATTATTGTTATTTTTTTACCAAGGTTAAAGTATTTTTAACACAGGTGAATGTCCTTTCGGCAATTTTCAGAAGTAATGGCGAAAAATAATTATATCATACCTATTGATCTTCTTTTATTAAAAAAAAATTAATATTTTGAATTTTTGAAATGAATTTCATAAAAAGTTAATGGCTAGAAACTGTGTTAGAATAATTTATTTTGTTCCCGAGTAATTGGGATATCTGCTTAATATATGTTAAAGCAACTGTGTTTCTGTATAGTTTTAGTTTTAAGATTCCTTCTGCAACACCCCCCCCCCCCCACCCCCTCTATCCCCCCCCTCCATCCAAAAAAAAATCATCTCGATCTAGATCAAACATAATGAAATTGTTACTCTATAACAATCTCTGAGTGTATTTTTATATTTATGATCTTGACAAGTGTTCAGCAATAGCTGTTGAATATTTTTTTATCCTTCGGTCCAAAAGTTTGGACAGAAATAATTTGTATAACTAAAAAATATTAACTATGGCCACAGAGGTATTGGGTAAATATACTTTCAAGCTATAGAAATGACATATAATATCTTTGGATCATTGTAAGCATATCCCTAAAGAACAGATTTCTCACAAACAAATATATCGCAGGGGAACTCTTTGGCTGAGGGATAATAAACATTTACAAGGATAATTATTTCAGGGCTGATTCTGCTAGATGTTCTACTTGACCTTTTTTGTAGGCAAACCAGAACCTAGCAATTCATTGTGACTTTTGAAGGAATTGCATGCATTCAAGTAATTATTGTTAATGTCTAATGTTTGGCCAGTGGAGGATATAGAAAATCACCTAAAAGGGGAGGGGGCACTTAAGCAGGCCTCCCCAAAAAAATCCTATGTTGACTAAAATATGATTTGAAACACAAAAGCCAATCAATATCAGTACATGTAATATGACAAAAAATGAAATTGGAGTTCTAATTGCAATGTATTGAAATTTATTTGTCTAATATGATTATTTGCCATAATAAATATATTTAAATTTAAAATTCAATAATCCAAGTCCTGATTATTTGCTTTATTAAATAAAATTCCACTTCATTCTAGTATTTCTTAGGATTTACTTCCATAAGAAGGGAGGTAACTCAATTTGATTTTAGGGTATAAAAAATAATTATTTTGCATCCTTGGATATTGCCAGTGGAAACAGGGAGTACTTTTACTCTACCACATTATGACACTTATCTTCCCATTAAATCTCAAGAACATAATTTAATCCTAAATTAAAACGTCTAAAAGATAAATGAATTTATATAAAACAGAGAAAATAAGTGAACATCAAATATTAGCTTAGTATGGTAAGTGTCAATTTCAAATCTCAGTCCCTTTAAAACATTATCCAATAGATAAATATACAAGTGTGTATAATACAGTTAATGTATTAAATTGAACACAAGTAGATAAAAAAAAGGGTGTTTTCTCGGCCCTGTACTTTAATATAAAGCTTTTATCAGGATCCAAGATATTTTGTAGACACTGTCTAATCTGTGGGTCACATTTATAATTCAGGTACCTATTATTTTCTATTTCATTACTTGTTCTATCAATTGAACTATACTTGTAAATCTTTGCTTGGCTGAGATGACTGTCTTTTTCAAATACCATCAATAATCGTTTTCATTTTTAAAATAACATGTACTATTCAATCATTTCAAGAACGATGTTTCTTGGTATCTACAGAGTACAGCATAAACAAGCAATTTGGTTAACAAAGCACTGTTGTCATGTATAGCATTATAGTTTGATAAAATCAATAAATGGCATTCATCAATAAAGTTTCTACCATGAAATGTATATGTACCAAGTTTTATCAATATGAGATGGATGGACACACAACTTTTCAAAGGCTATCACATAATATCTTGCTATGTTGTGTGATAGGGTATAAAAAACATTAACCTTATGAAAAGTATGTCAAATCGGAAGGTTCTGCATATTGTTATTCTTTTTTTAATTTTCACATCTCATAGAAATATTATACTGCGTCTTCACAAAATTGGAAAAGGAAATCTCTAATAGCTAAGAGTAATCAAGGGAACCAAGGTTATAGCAGTAATCAAAAGAATGCAATCCAGGGACAAAGACCAGACATGGAAAACAGACTTACACAACAAAGAACACACAGCAACAAAAATAATACATACAAAGTAACAAAAGCATATGAGCAACTCGGACTCCACTAAAAACTGGGAGCATGGACCAGGGCACCGGTAGGGTAAGCGTTCTCTGCTTTTCTAGAAACAACTGCCCAGTTGCTCATAAAAAGTCAAGTCCAGGGTAGACAAACGAGGAAAGGAAAACTATGACCCGTTGAATAAATCAGTTTTCATGGTGCAGATGGATATACCATAACGATCCACGAGTTCATGATGACGACCATAAAACTTCTGTAGTGATGACTTCAATCTTGTAGTAAAATAACTAAAAATAGAAATAACTTGGTTTAAAAAGTGAGAAATCTGTAGTTTAACTGTCAAACTCCATGTCAGGGAGACATAAAGTGATCACCACAGAAAACAAATATTATTTCAACCTTGGATTAATCATGGATTATACATCAATCAACATTAGAAAATAATGTACTTTTCCATCTAGAATTTAATATGGGTCACTCACTAAATATATTGTAATAAAATAAATTTGTTTAACTTAATAACATGACTTTTTAATCAAAAGGTTTAAAAGGCTTTATATTGTAAAAATATGAAATTAATACCGTCAAGAAAAACATTCTATTTCATTGAAGGTGTTGATTATTTTGAATCAACATAAATGTTCAATTCATCGGTATTATTTCCGATACAATAAGTGGGAAATGCCAATATTATTTTTCATTTAAATTACAAAGTTAAAAAGGTAAAAAAAGATAAAATATAACTGCTGAAATAATGTTATAGATATTTCCACCTAATCATAGTAATTATTGATATTTGAGTGAATAGACAGTATTAAAAAAATATATAAAATCATGCATTTGTACTGGTAAAGTTTGCATACATTAGTTTTTTTTATGGAAAAGGAAGGTGGATACAGGATTTCCATCCTATACATTGTGAATGAGCACATTATCTAAAGAAATATTTATTCAAAAATATATTTTACTAAAAGGTGTCAAAGTACTGAAGTACAATCATTCACACGTGGGTAGAAACATTTTCCTACAACAAGTAAGAATTGAAATAATAGGGTAAGAACTAGAGAAAATTTAAGAGGAAATAAACTTGTCAGATTCAAAGTGCCTAACCACTTTAAAAAAAAACTGTATCCCTACTTATATTCTAAAGAAACTTTCTGCATTGGGTTAATAAACAATACTGCATTACTTTGAAAACTAAAGACCAGACACTAATAAATGTTGTATGTAAGGCAATAGTGCTTGCAAGTTTCATTACTGCCTGCCAAATTGGTGAAGGTTGCTAAACTGGTTGCCTTGATATACAAAAATTCAACTGAGTGCCATATTTCACAAGTTGTCTAAGTAATATCAATAAATATCTTTCTCATTTCAATGCTTTTCTTTTTACTCTTCGTAACAAGTCCACCTGTTTCCATGAAAAATTTACAAATCAAGCTGAGAACCCAGACATGCCTACACCCTGAAAAAATTTAATAACATAACCAGACAATTTTAAATCCAAGAACTTGTCAACAGATATGATACATTAATCTCTCAATACATAATACATTGATCTCAAAATCTTTCTTATCTGTCAGAGATGACAATATCTACCCCATGTCTATATCCCTGATCAATTTGATTGCCCCTGGGATTAAAGACATGTACAGGACACCATAAAACTCTGGCAAGACAAAACAAGAGTTGAAAATTACCATTACATGTACTTATAGTCCTATTTTACTTAGATCACAGAAAAGAAGGTTTTAATTTAAGAACCTTAGAAACCAATATCAGGCCGTCTAAATTATTCCATGTGTCTGTCTACCAGGGACTGGTGGACATACATAATTTAAGTGTAGGCATCTCTCTTTCAGTCTTTCTGTTTTTCCAGTCAGTCGTAATTTTTTTTTCATTTTATTCATCTTCATTGTATGAGCATTTAGATTGGTATTTCTAGAAGAGCGCAAAGGACCCTTACCTTACTAGTGCACTAGGTCCATGCTCTCAGTTTTTGGTTGAGCTGTGTGGCTTGTTTTCTTTTGTTTCTTTGTGCATATTATTTTGGTTATTTCATGGTTTGTTGAGTGTGTCTATTTTTCACTTCTGGTCTTTAATCCTTTTATTTCTGCTTTAATATAGGTTCCCTTGATTACTCAAAATCAATGGTGGAATGTACAAGTCTTTATAGGGAAGGAAGATTTTTGGCTGTTACGAATTTTATATGTACTTGTATCATTCTTGGTAGCATCTTCCAAATTTGAAATCTGTACGCAAGTAATACAATCAATTTTTGTGCTCCTAAATTAGCTTTACTTGGCCATGTACATGTATTCTAAATTTTAAAGTAGATATTCTGTCTTGGTTGGTAATACAGGATTATTTCAGACAATTAAGGTCCAATAATTCTATTTAAATTTTGTCCTAATTAAAGGTAGTGATGCTTTTCTTACATAAAAATACCAGTAAAATGCTTTAAGATTTTTACAAAAGTATCATTCCTTCTAAGAATCATGTGGGTGATTATTTTTTTTTAAAATGTATATGATTACTGAGCAACTGTTGGTGGACAAATGTTCATCAATACTTTTGTAAACATTTTATAGGGATTATTTTTTTAGTACCTTTCACACACCAAATTAACAAAATAATTGTTTTACACATTTTGTCCTACTTAAGACACAAATTTCCATGTAATGTATGATAAAACAGCAAAAAATGTTTTTTAATCAATGTAAGAAATAGAAAAAAACACAGTATTCATACTGATTTGACAAGTTTTAATTTCAGAACTGAATTGGTGTAAACTAGTAAACCAATATCACCATTAGTTTACCAAATATATTTTGTTTAACCACTAAGGATGTCCTTGAAAAAAATACAGTGACACCAGTCTAAATTACTGGTAAAGATAGGTATTCCATGTTTAACATACATTTTAACAGATGTAAAGAGACTTCAAAAAGATCTGCTTAAGAGATCTTTAAAAGGTTTCTTTAGGGTTTGTTTTAGACAGGTTTTTCTGTACTGACGCAATCTGAAATTATCATGAATATTCCACATTAACTATATTTCAATTTGCATGATCTTAAATTGGACCAGTACTTAAAAAGATCGTCACTCAAGTTGACAGGCTTCCGATTTCACCATGTTTAAATTTACACAGTGGCAAATCAGGAAATCTTGTTACCCTGTGAGGTAATAAATAAATGATAGCAGCAAGTTCATTAAACATCCATTATTTAAAAAATGTTTTTCAAAAGGTAGGAGAGGAAATTGACAGCCATAAATCTGTCCTTGATCAAAATCCAAGTGATTAGACATTAAGATTATGCTCTTTACATGAAAATATTTAAATGAAATTTATCAGTTTTTAATACCTTCAAATCCACTATATCTCTTGGTCTCACATGAGTTGGATGTGTTTCAATCTTGTGCTTCTTAAATGATGAGTGAACATCAACTTAACATTGTTTAATTCAAGAAAAGGTCATCAAATACACCACTGCCCCTCTCAGCACAAAATTAGCATGGCATTTTTTTTTAATTCATAATGTAACCATCGGGCATGAATCACATTACAAAATTATACCTTCCACCACCAAAGATTTGAACTTAAACCTCTTGGTGACAACACTGGTGACAAACCAATTTAAGCTGAAGAATTAATCATTTGAGCCAAGTTGAATTACTGGCTATTTCAATACTCTATAGCTACGGGGCCTAATCTAGATTGAGAAATGAGCAAAAACTTCTCCTTATTTGTGCTCACTTCACCCATTTGTCTTTGACAGGGAGAAGTTTTTGTAATAGATTACACTGACAAAAATGTCAATATTACTATTAATTTGTAAAACTTTTCTTTGTTACTGATATCTAGAAAAGGTCTTGTAGCTACTACAAGTCCACCTAATGCACTGTAAACATCATCCTACAGGTTTCATAATAAAAAGACTCTATCTTTACAGAAAAAAAAATCTAAATGAGCAAACATAAAGAATCAGTATGTTGGTTTGTGTTAAATCAGTGATACTGTATAGCGGGAAAGTTTTGTGGAGTTCTAATTTTTGCTATGTTCATGAGGTTTGGGGAATCGAGAAAATAAAAAAATAGTCAAATTTAAATCCAGATATTTCACAAATAACTTCCATTCTATAAACTTTGAGGATGCGAAAAATAAAGACTGCAAAAATTTGACATCTCTATTTATAGAACAAATCACAAATCTGCACCCACAGAAATTACCTGCTATATGGTAGTTTTCATGTCACAATCCATGCAGTTAACATTTTTTGTGAAACAGACTGCTGCAGGACCTTTCACAAAAAGTAATAGGAGTAAATTGATGAGACCATTCCTTTGTTCTATCAGAACTTACAATATAGTAAATTCTCTTCCATGACTTTTTGTGAAATCAACTGTTACAATTATACCTGAGAATACTTCAAATCAATGCTTGATATAATTTCAGCATTTATGACTCCATCAAAACACATTAGCAAAGTATGCCTATTGAATAAACAGTCAACTCTGATTCCTCTGTATGTTCCGAGTTCGTATAATTTCAATTAAATGTTGCTATTCAACACAAATCTATTAAAACTTATAGCAAGTTTCCATTCATTGCAATTAAAGGTCAGCATTCAACAACAATTTATTAAAACCTGTATCATAAATTTTTACATTCAATTAGTACTTTCCAATACATTAACATGCCAGTTCGGAAAAATCAATGACATTTGTAAATTAATTAAATATATGACCTCTTACAACCAAATTTAATTTTCAATTTTTTTAAATTCCAATTATTGATGAATATTTATTTACTACATGTACTGTGGAAGTACTTTAATTCGTGGATACCAATTTTCGTGGATAAGGGAAGAAACACAAGTTCTCGGATTCTTGAAATTCATGGTTTTGAGGTTTTTGGTATACACATAAATTGAAATCTCCTTTTCGTTGGGGACCAAATTTCGTGCTGTGGTCTACCCACGAAAACAAAGAAAATTGGTACCCCATGAACAATAGTACTTTCACAGTAATATGTTACAATCATACAAATTCAACACATGCCCTTGTCAAGGGTGTAGACACTGAAGGCGAAAAAACATGTAATCAAATACCATATTCCCTATATTACTAGATAGTAATGCGAAGACATGAGAGGCAAAAACAAGTGGGGAAAGGTATTTACCCTACATCACTTGACACTTCATGTGAACAACTGAAGGCAAAAAGCATGTTGGAAAATGGCTTTCCACTGGAGGCAAACACATATGGGGAAATGCTTCTCACCTACATCACTGAAACCACTATGGGAAAAATGCTTTTCACATACACCACTTGACACTACAGGTGAAACTACTGGAGGAAAATACATGTGAGCAATTGCCATTCTGCTACACAGCCTGGCACTTTGGTTGTAGACATTGTAGGCAAAACATTTTACCTATAGACACTTTTGTAGAAGTGACCAAGTATGGCTTCCCTTCTATTTTAATTCATATTTTGACCTTACCTTAAAAGTCTGCTTGTTCAAAAATATCTACTGATGTGAAAAGGTATCAAAGACGGTAAGATTTTCTAGACAATATAAGACTAAAAGAAAAATAGTTCTATAACAGACTCAATTTCCCTTGTTGACCTAAATGCAATAAAAAAAAGATTTATTTTGTCATTGTAAGCAATAATTTAGTTTCTAACATATTCTAAAATATTGAGTAGTGGTGATTAAATATGGTAAGTGATCTCAATAAATTCTAAAGGCATTCAGGTTGAATAATGAAAAACATTCTGAAAATTGTTCTCATTTATTCTATTATTTATAATAGACCTTTATCTATGTGTTGAAGTGTTTCCAATGATATACATGAAATGTGACCATGACCTTCTGAAGACAATAATCTTATTTCCAGGTTTTTTTTTTCTTTTCAACTGCAGTTGAAGTGCCTTCAAGGGTGTGATGAATTTAGTCCATGAACTTTGGAACATGAACCTAGATAAAAATATGATTTCCATCATTTTCCTTCTCTACAGATCAGCATGCATTTATTATAAAAAATATTTTAGTAGCAAAAATTACATGTTGAAGTATACACTCAACATCATATTTCTGTTCCCACTGCAAAACAGTACATAGCACTTTAGATAATACAGGTAATAGTAAAACAAAACAAAAAACAGTAAAACACATGAAAAAAAGCACATATTTAAAAAAAAAGAATTTTCTATAACCCAAAACTGACTTACCATAACTCTTCATCAGTTGGTGGACATTCTTCCAAGTCCATAGTTGTATCTCCGTTAGGTTGTTTTTTATCACCCATTCCGATAACTGATCTAATTTACTCGACACCTTTACAAAGTATTGACGTAACACATATACATCACTTAAATAAATTCTTTAATTTTGTCACAGATCAATATGTTTTGCCAGAGTGTAGATAATTTCATAACCATTAATTTCCTATATCAGTACAATTAAGAAATCTTATGATTTAAAATTCATACGACTTCCGAAAAATTAAATAACTGATATTTGGCTACTGATAGAGCGAATTATATCAACAGAGAAGATCCTCAGTAAATATAGTTATTGCTTAGGAACAAGCAAAGACAGTGAATGCTCAAATATCAAAATGAAAGGAAAAATAACAGTGAAAATATGTCTAGAAATTTTTATTTGTTTTGCAAACAATTCACCCCAAGTTCCAATTATTAAACACGTCAAGAGCAAATAATTAAACAAACTTTAATTTATAGGCTACTCGAAATCTAGATTTTATTGACAGCTACTACAGTATGATATATGAAAAAGATTATTTTGACTACTTCCAAAAATTAATATTTGATTTCACGACAAATATTTGGAATTGAGCTTATAAAGTATAATTAAACCAAACGGTAATAATCCATAATTAATATTTCCTTTCAAGTGACTACAACTCCTTGAAAAGTTACTTGGAATAAATAGCAAAGTTCACTACATGACTTGTGATCTCCTCTGAGAATCAGACTTTTATCCTTTTGTACATATATGTTGTACCGCTATTAAAATCTAATGACAAATTTACTGATTTAAATATATATGGCAAACAGCTTTAACTTTTTATTCGCTAATGGTTCATGCTTTCAATAGTTCTATGAAAGAGAAAGTGATTAAGATTTGTATCGATAGACAATTAAATATATTGAAACTTGTACAAAAGCCTTATCACAAGTTCATCTGTGAGGTATTATTTGGAATGATCAGAGATAAGTGTTCTCAAACATATGCACAAGGTGATCATAAAGTAATTTATTTTTTTAAAACTCTGTTTTTTAAGCTTTTTTTCTTGTAAAGGAATGCAATATTGCAAAACTTATATTGAAAAGAAAGTTTTCAATTCAAGATAAATTACTACATCTTAAGCCCTTTAGAGACTCACAAAAGATTATTATTACAACTAAAATTAGAAATGAAAGTTTGGCTCATATAAAACTCATTAATATACCTAGTAAACTTTACCATGTTAAATATGCATACAGCATGTATTCATTCAAATACTGTATACAAAAGTTTTGCACCATTATAAGTCATTCAAAACACATTGATGGCAATAATCCACCATTGAAATTTTACTTGGATAACAAGTGATGCTAAGAACTATTAGCCTGAATCATAAATATTGTATTTCGAGTTGGGTAAAAACATTTTTTTAATCAAAATATTCAGTTTCCTTTTTCGGCTTTTTTCCCATTTATAGGTTTATATATTTTTAAACAAACATGAGATTTATAGGTTTCATAATGAGTAAAATTTGAATATCGCTGTATTTAAACTCAATGAAGTTAATTAATTTCAACATCATAACAATCTAGCCTTGGCGAGTTTGTTATGATATAGAAATTGAATAAAGAGAGTTGATATTTTGTGATATTCAACTTTCATGAGTTATAAAACCTTTATCTCCATGATTCTTTTAGAATTTTTCAGCCGTTTGACATTTGACATCTGTCATCACAGAAATCATAGCCATTGTCCATCTATGATCACCAATGGTATCAGGAGAATAAAGTTTGAAACGTCCCAATGTCACTTTCGACTTATCAGGTTTCATAGAAAATTATACACAAACAACAACTAATCGCAACGGCAAAGATTTCATACCACTACGTTAAATTACATGGTCCATGGGATGATATTGCAAATATCTAGCCATCCAATAAGTAAATAAAATAACCAAAGCATAGAGAAATACAGAATAAATGGCAATTATATAGGTTAAGACAGGACATATCAAACTAAGCCCTTTTTAGCAAGATGTGATGTTCTGTTGGGAAGTTAAAAACTAACATTATTCTGTTTATTGGCGATGTCACAGATAATTTGATGTAATGCTGCAATTAGAAATTGTCAAATTTATTCAGTATCATGGCAGTTGCCTATGATAGAAAATATCAGGCAATTATAGAACAATTAATGGAAAAACAAATAAAAACAGATACTGGTATTTCTTCTGTTGAATCAAGTAAATTCATATATATACCATATACTCAATTTTGTTCAAATGTCCTAAACCTCTAGCTAGAACTTGTCCACAAAAGCTTCCTCAATGCTCTGTAATGTCTCACACAGGATACAGTCGTAGTAAAGAATGCTAAAAGTTCAACAGTATAAATGCTAGTATGGAGTTGTTTTTTTCTTAATCCGTTTAATACATTGTATTTTCCATCGATGTTGCATTTGATGCTACATAGTTTTTTTCTATTCACTTCAACAAAAGATGAGATTATAAATGTACAAAATAATTCATAATACTGAAATTTCATAATCAAGCATACAGAGTAAATTCCCTTTATCACATGCTAGCTATAGACTTTAATTCAAAGCTGTTTGTATTGGCCAGGATTTGACAATTGGGTACAAAGAAGAAGTCAAGTCATATTCTCTTCCTTTTTCACTGCATACCAAGTTTCATAAAAAATCTCAAAATGAGATGTTTTTCTGAATTTCCTTCGACCCAGCAACCCTCCTCTTCATTTGGATATTGATACGGTGGGTTATTATTATCCAAATAAAAAAGAGGAGGGTTGCAGGGTCAGAGGAAATTTGGACTAGTGTGAAGAGAGACTGACAATCTAAATAAACATTGTTGGCTGGAAATTTCAAAACAATTTTACTATGACACAAGGACTTTAAACATGCATGTACCAAGTCTGATCATAGGCATTATATGGACACTATAGTTTTGCCCCTGTTCGTAATTCCATTGATATAAATGTCTAGTGCCTGTGGTCTGATCTTCACTAACCATGCTAACCCAAAAATATGTCCCACCAACACTGTCTGCCATGATATTTAGTTAAGTGCCTGCATTTCTTTAAGATTTTGTTACATCTTAATTCTGAAAAAAACAATAATTTTATGTGGCTATAAGCTGAGAAATTCAATCTAATTAAATTACCTTTCCTTGCTAATATCATCAAGACTTTTGAATTCCAATTCTTTCCGTCTCTTTTCTGTTAGTGCAGTACTTTTCCGTCTTTTGACTGATGTCAATGTTCTATTGACCTTCAATGGACCTGCTTTACAGACCTACATGTATATAAAAGACACAATAAAAGACAAAAATGAGACTAAGGCATGTAAGCGTATCGGAGAGCAGACAAAAAATGGGGATTGAAACGGCTGAAAATTTGCCCAGTTTTCTCATAGTTAGGTGGGAAATCTAAGACGGGATAGTAGCGTGTGTTTGGGTGGGAGTAGGGCGAGTCGGAGTGCATTGTTTTACAGTGTTGTAAAATTTGCAGAAAATCAATATATTATGCGAAAAATGTTCACGATTGCCAATACTTGTGGCTTTTTTTTTAAATTTTATTTTCAGGCAGGTAATACTATAGTACACCAGTTACTTTTTATTGTCCCTGAGTACATGTTTTCAGTTTCGGGGAGTGATTTGCTCCCTCCTAAACGCCAATATTTGCAGCAGTTTCTTGTATTTTCTGGCTATTGATACATACAGAAAACATCATTAATCTTTTAGATCTGTGTTTAATATCACTATTAAAAACAGTTGATAGAAGAAGAATATGATTTTTGCCAGTTAAGGACCTATTTAATATGAGGCATTATCGTAAACAGATATGATTAAGACAAGGGACTTTGTAATATAATAAACTTCCGTTAATTTAAAAAACGTATAAACATACATGTATACGCACACTGTCACTTACATTATAACGAACGACTATTTCAATTACACGGCAAAAAGCGAGATAACCGAAGTATACCTGGAGCTACCTTCCTGAGGTTGTACCAGGTAAAGTATTAAGGAACAATTAATACATGTATAAGGCAGTATTTTTCGTCAGAGATTAACTTAATTTGTCCAATGCTCGCTTTGATAAAAGTATCTCAAGTTACACATGTTTCATCAAATGTTCCTTAGCTCTCATCTATTTAACCTATCAGATCGCTCCTAATCGAGATGTTGAGAAACAACTCAGGAATACATGTAGATGGACAAAAGTGGTTGCGTAGGTATAAATAGGAAACATGATTTTGACCTGGCCTTCAATCCAGTTTCAATCTGTTTTAATTTAGATTGAAGATCGGAATTGATATGGGATTAGCAGTCTCCAGAGCCCACGGGTATATGTAATATAGTGTTATTAAATGGGTATTTCCATCTTAATCCTGTATAAAGTCGTACACTGTCAATATTCAAGTTGTCTACAAATGCTTTATTCTTAATAATAAACAAATTGATTTTTAGCTATGATCGGAAACCTACGAGAAAAAAATACTGTCCACCAATTATAGAGAGGAAATACGAAGAGAAGAAGGATACTAAGTACTAATCGAAAGAACTGTCTTCATGCAGACCCGGTAGTTGCAAAAGAATGGGACAGTGGTTCCGACCAAGGAACATAAATAAAGAAAGGGTTTCTCGCTCATTTTCTAAGACAAATTTTACACAATCTTTTAAGCAAAACTATCCTGCTGCATCACCCACTGTTTCGTGCATTTATACAAATGGAACCTTCCTTTGCATTACACCGACATGCCTAGAAGGAACGCTCATTTTTACGGTTATAAAAGACATTTCCCTTTGAAAAAAAAAAAACGCCATATTGAACAAACTAAATTGAAAACAAAAGATTTGATCGTGGCATCGGAAGCTCGGAGATGACAAATAAGCGTAAAAACTTTGCTTACATGATGGCATCGAAATTTTCTTAGAAATGGCGCCAATCTGTGATCTGATGACACTTCCTTTTGTAATGGCTGTTTGGCCATGTTTTATGATATATTGGAGTTATATGTGCTTCATTGACTTAAAAGTGCAAGGCTAGTGTTTGTTAAAAGTAGAACTTTGGAACAAGGTACCTAGAAACTACCTGTTAATACTTTTACACATTGCGCACAGATGTTTATGTCATATTTTGTAGCACTTAAGCTTTAGCTTATCAACTGAGAACTAGATGTAGCTAATTGATAGATACATGTATATAAGGACAGGATTTATTACAACGATTGTGGCTAGAGCTTTGATGATTTAGTAGACAGTATCGACTACAATGATGTCACTTGAATTTTTGTGTGATTTTAAAGATAAGTTGAATGCCTTCGTAATTAGAATAGGGGATTAAAATTAAAGTGTTCAATAGTTGCAATTTACAACAATAAGCTTGTGTTTAGATACATTGTATATAGGCTAGAAACCACTAATTCCACTTCCCATAGGCTTCTATACAAATTTCACAATATTCAATGGCTTCTCTGGACTTTACCTGAACTTTAACCTGCAGAGGACTATGTATCAGCATGATTCTACATATGTCAGCTCACAATCCTCAGAATGACATGTGGGGTTAGCAGACTTGCAGTGCAGTACTGGTCACCGGAAGTGAAGTGTCTATAAATAGCATGGGAAATCTCAGTGTTTTCATAAGATAGGGGTATATTTAGAAATCATTATGGGGATTAGGCTTCACATCACAAGAAGCAAAATGCACCTATAAAATGTACAGAAATGTTTTTCCTTTCAGAAACTGTTTAAATTTTTTAAATAAGATGAGAACTTTTTTCACAGCACTATGAGGAACAGGTGTAATTTCTGCGTAGGACTATTTTTGCGTACGTTCCAAATGCTCATTGGTTGAATTGGTGGTCTGTAACCTATATATAGTTTGAAGTTGGTCCCCTTTCTTTCTTTTAGTTCATCCCTATGTTTGCAATTTGACGATTATTTGAGGCGTAAAAATTCAAAGAATCGGTATAAATTTATTCAGTACATGAGTACTTTGTTTTATCCTCGAAAAAAATAAACAGAAAGGAATAACTCCACTAGTTATGATCTCTATTGTTTTTTTGTGTTGCATTCCAGCGATAGTTGCACCATTATTCATAGGAAACGACCTTTGTACGTTGGTACAACTTATGTCCAATCCAAATGCCTGTAAATTTTAGCAATAAAATATGTTTAAACTATTCGTTACTACAGGGTTTATAATTATCCACACGTGGAAAATTAAGCGGCCAATTTATCAGTATTGATTTTGTTTCATATTACATATTTTGTATTTCTTAGTGGGATACACTTCTAAAACAATACTGGTAATGATTTCAGTAGAGCAGTATTGTGACACAAAATATCAAAAGAGTTATGTACCTGCAGTTTTGTTCCGCCAAAATACATATTGATTTCGACAATGCTCCTTGTTTCTTTCTAGTTTATGATATAGGAAAAGCTGACATCACTACCACAATAAACCTATCTAGAATTCGTCCATTTCTTTCTATTTTGAGAACTTTGAAAAGTCTACATTGATTTAAAAAAAAATAGGTTAAAGAAGGGCATCACAGAACTAAATTTAATTGGTGACCGCTAATGCCTGTACATGTAAAATCTGGATCCCATCCCCTGTAAAGTCTCCAAAGTATACCTTAAGCTGTATGTCTACAAGCAAGTAGTTCCCGGTACCATGGTGTTTCTAGTCAGCTGTATTAGTGGCGGGTTTACAAGTCAGAAGACAGAAAAATCAATTTTATCACTTCAAAAACAAATGTAAACATTATTTAGTTATATATGACCCTGGGTGAATGGAAATTTATGTATTTCATGAACTGAAATCTGTGACAGTATAATGATACAGCTACTTTATTTATTCCGAATTAAAGATATCAAGGAATCTTCAGTTTCTTTGAAGTGATGGTACATGTAACTAATATTATTAATTTTAGTACAACAAATTATTTGACACATTAAATGGTCGTTATTAGAATCATATTCTCTTTCATGTTAACTATATATTACAAGGGTATATCGTTAGAATTATCTTAGAATTTGACATCGATGAGGTTATTTTATGTCTTCTTTGTTAAAATAAATTTTAGTTTTTGTGTTTTTAACGTTAACTAGATGGCGTTACTTTATTTTGTGTACGATTCAAATGTCTATTATGTTTTTGTTTTCATATTATAGTTTGTTTATTCGTTGGCAGCAGGAGAAAACGACCAGAAGAGACCATTCATTTTTTTCTCATCATTTTAAGAATACAATACCAAAAAGTTCATTCTCAAAAGAAATAATCGAGGTATTGGATGTTTCGAACCTCCCTATAAACCTGTTGTATTTTGTTAAAGTCAACAAAAAAACCCAAACAAAAAAAAACAAAAAAACAAAAAAGAAAACAAATAATCTCATACGGTATCATCGCTTAAATAAATGATTTCTTGACAGTTAAAGTTTACATAGGATTTGAAAATGTCAAAAACTTTTTTTATTTTTCCATTTTCTTACCTCCATTACCGTCCTACATTCCATAATGACCCGAATAAGCGAAGATTTAATGATAGTATTAAGATCTTAACCTTGTGTTTCACAAAGATCTTATGAAGTCGACAGTTTTTGACTGTTACAAACAAATCTATTTCTTTTTGTGTCAAGACATGTAATTTGTTACACTTGAAAATTATAATAATATGATATGGAGATTTAATGATCAAATCATGAGAGTTATGATGATATTTCTTGCTTTTACTTTTATTTTCTGCATAAACTATCTGGCCCAGGAAACGCACTGAAAGGTGATTATAGGAATTAGTTATGATACGAGGCCGATCACAGATTTATACGAATCTATTTGAAAGGATATATAAAATAGGAAAGTTGACCTTAGGCTCTTGATCTATTGTGGACTAAAAACCATAGTAACGACTTTATTTATATATTTCTTTTTAGTAGAAACGATATTAGTTCTCTTCTGATCGAAACAATGCAGTGGTGAATCCAGATTAAAAGGGTGTGTGGAGGAGGGGTCTCAATCCATAAATTGTGGCTCCCTTCGGCTCCTGCGTATGGAGTGTTCATATCACAACTCATACGTTATGCCAGAGCTTGCAGAAACTACGCAGACTTTTTGTATCGCGCTAGAACTCTAACAAATAGGCTTTTGGAACAGGGTTATGTTGCTACAAGATTGAAGTCATCACTACAGAAGTTTTATGGTCGTCATCATGAACTCGTGGATCGTTATGGTGTGTCCATCGGCACCATGGAAACTGATTTATTCAACGGGTCATAGTTTTCCTTTCCTCGTTTGTCTACCCCGGACTTGACTTTTTATGAGCAATTCGGCGGGTGTTTCTAGAAAAGCAGAGGACGCTTACCCTACCGGTGCACCTGGTCCATGCTCCCAGTTTTAGTGGAGCCCGAGTTGCTCATTTATTTTTGTTACTTTGTATGTATGATTTTAGTTACTTTATGTTCTTTGTTGTGTATGTCTGTTTTCCATGTCTGGTCTTTGTCCCTGGATTACATTCTTTTGATTACCGCTATAACCTTGGTTCCCTTAATTACTCTTTATAAAAGGGGGTTCCGATCTATTACTTTATAAAGGGTGCTTCTGACTCGGAAATTTATAAATGGGGTTTAAGGCTATAATTATCCGCTTATTTTTCCCATGCAAAGTTTGCCAAATTAAATTAAAAAACTTTGAAAGAAAGGGTTTTCATAGTAAGAAGCAACACCAAGACCAAATAATCTTCTGCCTATTATCTGTCCTTAATTCTTATTTATCATGCCGTCATTGGTTGTGTAGTATGAGATGGCTTTGTTATTAATCGCTATGTTTGTACCTCGGAGAAGGGGATCAAACATATTACAGATTCGCATCCTCCCAAGTCAGGGTTTTGAGTCCACCCTCCCTCCCTCAGCGAGAGTGGACTCAAAACCTTGACTTGGGAGGATGACAGATTCGGTGCATGCTGAAAATACTGTTAACTATTACCTTTTAATTGTATGAACTCAAGGACTTTATGATGAATTAGCAAAAAAAATAATAAAATAAAATAAAATAAAATAAAATAAAATAAAATAAAATAAAATAAATAAATAAAAAGATGGCAAGTGCTATCGGCACAGTTTGATATACCTAAAATAATGTCTAGTAGCCCCCTCCGGCTATGTAAATTACCCACCCCTACACGTAACACTCATGGGAGGACTGGAAAAAGAGTTGAGCCTCCTGGAATTGTTGAACATAATGTGCTAAAAAAACTCATTAAAAAACTTATAATTAACCCCTTGTTTACTTATAAATGACACCATTCTTAGCAAATGATAGCAAATAAACCATCTGGATTTAAAACTACATTTTTAAATGAGAACAAGAGATTTAAGAAAAAAATATGCGTCATATCATTGATGTTTATAACCCAATTATGATCTATACCGGGAGTTATACATCTATCATGGATCATATTCACGTGGAATATTTATCAATAAATTTGCTTGATTGTCTATTAAACTATATTGAGTAATTTTCAGTGTTTTTACCTGTTTAGATCGAAGATCAGAATTGATCAGAATAGCAGTCTCCGGAGCCTTTAGATTTGTAAAACAATTATCTTGCACTACCGCAGGGATATAGTCCCATTGGCTAACCTTGTTAAGGTTCAAATGCAGATAGTAAGGTCCACTTTATAGGTATTTCTAATACATCATGATTAATTCGATGCTATTTGTACACCAATAAACAACCCAATAAACAACTTTTACTGCAAACTAATATGCTGATGAATTTGGTTTGAACTCACAACGATTTAATTAAAAGTATACATCAAACCTCATATCAGCACCTGTTTATTTCTAATATGCGCTTACCCGTATAAACCAATCGTTCACTGTCAATGTATTCAAATTGCATATAAATGCTTTGTTCTTAGTTAAAAGACGCGAAGGAGTTAAATATTAATCACTGAAGATGCATGATAAACCATTTGATGTTTAGCTAGAAATGAAGACCCTGCGATATTATAGTCACTGTTCATAGTAATGAAATATAAAGAGGTATGCTGATTACCAATTGGAAGAGTTGTCTTCAGATATTTCATGCAGCCCTGGCGGATCCATACACTAAGTGTTTACAAAAATGGGTGAGTGGTTCCGATCAAGAAACTTACATAAAAATGTTCATGGCAGGGAATACACGTCCTGTTCCAGGCTATTATTTGCCGCTCATTTTTCCCAATCTTTTAACGAAAGGGCCGTATAATCCCCGAAAACACCCTGATGTATCGCCCACTGTATCGTACATATTTGGTATTATGGTGCCTCGTGACATCAAAAGCCTGGAGATGACAAACAAATTTAAAAGTTTGCTTAGATGATGGCAGCATAGGGATTTCAAAAATGCATTTCTGTCAGTCTGTGGTTTCGTGATATTGCTTTTTGAAATAATCATTCTAATGTATGTGTCTCTGGAACTAGGTGTCGAGAAACTAAGCGCTTTTACATGAGACATAGATGTCTATGCGATAACTTGTAGCACTTGGGCTATAAAGCGTAGCAACTGAGAAATGTAGCTAGTTGAGAGGGACATGTATATGATGACATGTTTATTTCAATGATGAATCAGAATGATCTGCATCATAAAATCAGATTTGTTCAACGTGTCATAGTTTTCCATCCTCTTCCGTCTACCTTGGACTTACCTTTTTATGAGCAACTCGGCAGTTGTCTCTCTATAGAAAAGCAGAGGCCGCTTACCGGCCTACCTGTGCACCTGGTCCATGCTCCCTGTTTTTAGTGGAGTCCGAGTTGCTCATCTACTTTTTTTTATTTTGTATGTCTCATTTTGGTAATTTTATGTTCGTCGCTGTGTGTGTCTGATTTCCATGTCTGGTCTCTGTGTCTGGATAGCATTCTTTTGATTTCCGTTAGAATCTTGGTTCCCTTGATTACTCTTTACCTAGTGGTCGATAAAATGAATTTCGACTTGAAAATTTACTAACTGGGAAAAATCAGCTAGTAGTTATTGATGTAATACCCCTGTTCCGGGGACCAGTCGCCTGCAAATATAATTTAATCAAAGCGCCAATGGCGTTGAACCTCAGAAGTCATGAGATATTAAAAGAGGTATTTTAAAAACTTTATAATCTGCTGATGGTAATTCGTTCTTTCTGTATTTCCAAAAAGGTAAATTATTTACAACGGGATCAGCGCTTTCACCACTACTAGAACTAGACATCCGCACAAATCTGATGTTTCAAAATTTCAATTCAAATTTCGTTTTCTTTTATTTGTGTCTCGTTTCCTTTGTTTTTTATTTTGTTTCTCATTGTGTAATCTTGGCAACCTATTTTTAGTTATAAACGAAGCCAATCACGTGGAATCCGTATATGGACATTAAAGGCATTCATAAAATATAGTTCAAACTTTTTTTTATATATATTTGAAGTTTTCTTTGACAGTGAATTATGTAAACAATAATTTCAATCGTATCATGTAAAAATAGGCAATGCATTTATACGAAATAATCAATTTGATTCATTTTAATATTCATCAGCCAGATCTCTTTCGCGGTGGAAGTACTTTTAAGGCGGTTATCAGCCGACATAAGACATTAGATGGTGACTCATAAGTCACGTGATTTCCGAGAAAAAAGTAGTTCGAAATGACATGAAGTAGCCCTAAGATCGCATCTTATTATTCTCATTGTTAAGTAGAGGTATAAAAACTTAAGTTTTGGGTAAAATAATTCTGGATTAAAATCTATGCCCTTGATATGGCTAAATTTCAAACCCAAAATAATAATTTCTGCATCTGGCTACTTTAACTTTACGCTTCTTTCTTAGAAGGCACATGAATTATGTTGATATTTTTATGAGAGTTAAGATAAAGGTTGGCCATCATAATGAAACCCCTCCAGCATCATCTGTACTCATGGTAAATTTGCTATGAGCCTTATAAATCGCTGAATTCAACATAGAAAGTAATGGAGACATGAAATGGTGGCATTACTCCTTGTAGTTCAATTATGCAATATGTCAGAGAGTTTGCTCATTCATCAAGCTGTTTCATATAAACCGACATCAAACCTGAATATAAACCAAACTGGCGCATTGCAACGGTGCATCGTGAAATTTGGAGTGTGCTATTTTTTTTTAATGTCCTTTGTAATCAGAATGATTAATTTAAAAATAAATCAAAATTCAATATGATATTAACCATTTACTGCAATAAGCTTGTGTTAAGATACGTTTGAATTCGTTCCCCGAACTTTCCTTTGATACCCTATTTTTGAAATTTTACGATTATTTGAGGTGTAAAAATTCAAAAGAACGATATAAGTAGATTCAGTACATAAGTACTTTGATTTTTTCAAATCAAGATAGATAACGCGGGAAACTCACGAACGACAACCCTTGTAATACTTACGTAGTTAGCTCCCTTTATTACTTTCACTTTGAAGAACGGTGATCTTGGCCAGGTAGATCGTTAGATTTTCTAGACTCAATTTAATATTACCACACAGTCTGTGCCATATGTTTTGTGAACATTTTTTATTAGCTCTAATATATATCTGATCTATTTTTAGCGATGATTTTGGATTATTCAAGGAGTGGTAGTTCATTTTACGACCTTTCCTCCCCTCCGTACCTCGTAATCTTCGAACACTATCGGCAGAGAGTGTATTTTAATGTAAACTCCCTGCTGTCAAGTGCACTAATGACTCTTTTTTATTCGATGCTTATTATGTTATGTAGTTTAACTGTTTCCTCCTCCATTTTCCATTGTAATATTTTGTTAAAAACAATATCTGCAAGTACCAAGAATTGAAGAAATATCAAAAGGTTTACACGTGGAAAAGGTAAGTTTTACCGTAAGATGGTGCATGTACAAGTCAATCTTTAACATAAGCTCTGTAGATTTACCCCGTTTGGATAATATGAGCTACTCCCATGCTAGTCCAAATTTCCTCTGACCTTGCAACCCTCCTCTTTTTTATTTGGATATTGATGTCAGAATCATTTTCCTGTATGCTGATACACATGTACCAAATTTGCTGTTATGTTGACATTTTGAACCGTAATAGAGGAGCTTGTTACTTTTGGAAGGGAACGGAGCAAAACGATTTTTAAAACTGGAATCTAACAGAATATTTTGAAATTCCGCAGAAAAATTATATGTCCACTACCTTTCCAGCATACAGGAAAATGATTCTGGAATCGAACTAGGTAGGTATGACATGCACAATTTCAACAAGAAAGTCGTTAGAAGTGGTTGAAGGGTGGTACTCCGCGGTACCGCTGAATCTCCAACTTTTTGTATGGCACATCGCTCTGACCCCTACCCGACATATCAATATCCAAATAAGGTCAGAGGAAATTCAGACTACTCCCATGCATGGTCGCTTAGATTGTTGGGGACGAAAGCCTGATATACCAGGCTGGAAAATCAGTGAAACCCCTGGGCTAAGGTTAGTGCCTGGAAAGCTGGACAAATGTGAGACTCAAAGCTGTTGGATTTGCTATACATATAACAAAATGAACCTCACATTTTCCTGATTAGGACTGTAATGAACTTAAGTGAAATGAGAGCTAAACAGGGATAAAAATCAGCAATTACCAAATAGCCTGTGGCTACTACCGGTAAATTTTGAGCTGGGCTACCAAACTTTTGGGTAAAATTTAGTTGAACATATAGAAAATATTAAACAAAAATTTAATCTGGGTTACCTGAGCTTGTATTTCCTAATCTATACCCCTGGGCCCTAAGGATTAAATTCTACAGGTATTAGTATGAGACATGTATTGATTCTTGAGTAAAAAAAACCTTGTATTTATGAATAAAATAGCAAATTGAACCTTTTCAGAACTGTGTAACATGTAGATTAGACCCAACAACGGTTGTCTTTTGCTGAGTTATACAATAAACAATGAGTGCCTACGTTCCACAAAATGAAGTGGAGGAATTGCCCACAGATGAAGTTGTCCCTCCTGCAGAACAAACCATGGGTATAAGAGCTTCAATGAGGAACAGGGTCCTGAAGAAGACAGGTCAGACAGTGGAACCACCACGAGATGATGCTGTGTTTTACCCTGGAGATGATGATTATGGTGTATTTGCAAAGGTAACATGAACTTTTTTGTTCCGTATATGAACAGATCTTCAGAAATTCAAGTTTACTACATTAAAAAGAAAATGTTTGATCATAATAAACAAGATTCCCACACCAAAATTGAAATTACCTGTTCCATGTGATGAGAAAGTGAAATCCAGGAACACTGGACTGTGAAATCTGCCTCAACTGAAACTTTTTTTGCAGATTTTGTTTAGACTGGTGTTTGTGAACAGTTTATCCAGGTTCATAATACACTTAAATTAATACAATAGGACATGAAAAAAAATGACTGGTTGAGACAATTACAACTGTTCGGATTATTCAGGGTTCAGTTTAGATAGTTTTTACTATACCTGTATTTTTTTGTTAATAAATAGTTTGTACATTTTCGTTTTTGATTAGGGAAGAGATTATGAACCAGTGTACATCACTCATAAGTATACTGAGGAAGAGAAGAAAACTTTGAGTTCTTTTGAAAGTGTGGATTATCTCCCTCCCCACAGTCAGGTGTACAAATCATGGTTGAGAAGGCAAGGACCTCTTGGGTAAGGACATGTTAGTTGTTTAATGTGTGAAGCACATATATTTTAGTATGAATAATATAGTAATATTTGAATTTTTGGAATATAAATTTTTTTTTTAAGCAGAAACTTCTCGAGGAAATTTTAAACCATGGTTGATCTCTCCCTTACCTTCCAGGAGAAAGGTATGGTGCTTAAGATTATTTACTTTATACACGTGATTGGTTTGGTACAGTGAATGTATAACTTTTTATGATATAACAATGTTTATTGGATAATCTTGATAAACATGAATTAAATTTGACTAGATATCTTGATTTTTCAATAAACTTCTTTTTTTTCGACCAGGAACAACAAAACTAAATGGTAAGACTAAAGTAATCCCAAAACCCAAGTGTCTAGCTTCAAATTACTGAATTGTAAAAAAGTTCTAATTATAAACATTGCAAAGATCACATGAGATTTTGAATACTAGGGTACTTCCTAAGGCCAAGTAGAAACTTTTGTGGTTCTTGTTACCTTACTGTCTTTAGCTTTTTAGTTTTATAATGTTTAAAATAGCATAGCAATAAGGCGCTGTATATATACACAATGTAGTATTTTTTTTCAATCTGAACTTTTAAGTAACTGTCTTTGTAAGAGAGTAATCAAGGGAACCAAGGTTATAGCAGTAATCAAAAGAATGTAATCCAGGGACAAAGACCAGACATGGAAAACAGACACACACAACAAAGAACATAAAGTAACTAAAATCATACATACAAAGTAACAAAAGTAAATGAGCAACTCTGACTCCACTAAAAACTGGGAGCATGGACCAGAATCATGCAAAATCTGAAAAATGTGATACACCTCAAAAAAGGCTACATATTTTTATTTTTGTAATTAAGTTGTTTTATGGGTCTATACTATAAAATGTGTAATTATTCATTCAAATCTGCCTGCACTTAGGAGATAATCGACATTGAAAATACAGTAGATTCTATTGTATTTGAGTGCCATTTACAGAGTTATCTCCCTTAATTTTGAAATCTACAGTGCATTCTATATAATTTTTATCTCCTAAGAACATGTGTGATATGAAAAACCACATGTTTATTTCTGTTTACTATGACATTTCAAACAAAATATCAAAAATAAAAATATGTAGGTTTTTACCCGTGAATTACATTTTGCATGATCCTTAGCTGGAGTGCTACTTAAAGGATAAGAAATAATTCCTTTCTATCTGCCCTATTTTTATGTTGATGTAACAGGAATCACATATATTTTTTACCTTATACAACACATACTTCTCAACCCTACAAAACTAAAGAATGTCAAAATAAAAGCAAACAAGTTAATGTATATGCACATGGCAATGCTTAGCTTCATTTTGAAAAAAAAAGATTGCAATCTTAAACCTGAATATTGAACCCATCCCACTCAGCTGTAGGCATTCTGCTCACAATTTTCGTGCATTAAATCGATGGGGTTATTTTACATAAATTAAACAGCTTGAAATAAGTAACCATAAAAAATGTTGAACTTCATTGAATATGGCATACAAAGTAAATGTCTTCTCTTCATGGAGGGAGGATCTCTTTCATTTTCTCATTTTTTTCTGATTCTTTATTTCAAAGTTTCAGGTTTCATCACAGAGATCAAGTAGCTGCTGATCTCCCTCTGTTACCCTTATGGGGATACCTTCTTTTTGTGATTATTTAATTTCTTCTCTTATACACGGATTGACATAATTTAAAATGTATATCAGTGCCGGTATTTTTTGGTATCTTGTAATGTTTTGTTTTAAGAGTTAAAATATATACTTATTTTGTAGGTACATGCTAGGTAAATGGGTGATAATGGGTTTAATAGGATTTTGTGTTGGAATCATTGGTTTTCTCCTTCATGACCTGATAGAGGCTATAGCAAACTTAAAGTGGAGAATGGTAGAAAAATATCTTGATGTGAGTAAAATGAGCATTTGTGACTAAGAAATGAGTAACATAATGCAGTGGTAGGAAATAAGCGTCTTATAAAAACCTGTGTAGATTATAGTGTTGTCTGTCAAAGAAGGGTACAAACAAAATTACTGAATTGATAAAAGATGGTTTTATCACAATTAAAGGGATGTATGTGTTTATACCAGTTTCCAGCCCTGTTATATAGTGAAATGTTAGCTTACCCACTTAAAAGATGTATTGGTATTTTTTTGTGTAAACAAGATGACTTAACCCAGATAAAAATTGTTAATAGTTGTTACAACATTTATTTGTCAAAATGACATCACTGAGTATTGTTTCTTTTCAATTTGAAATGAAAATTCATACATTTTATTTTTCGATCCAGACATTCAAATTAATAATATTTTGTCAAAAGTTGGTATGTTCAATACCCTGTTACATTTGGAAATTTCAAGTTGTTGATATGTTGATATATCTCCAAAATCTTCAGCATAGAAAATTGTACTGAAATAAACATTTTATTAATACAGAAATAGACCATTTTGCAAAAAGTTTTCCATGTCAGGCATTGGTAAACTGCAAAAAAAAAATTAACTAAACATTATGCAAAACTCAGACTGATTTGATTAAGTTTTTTTGGGGGTCAAATTTGATATGAACTGAACAATACTCATTTTGTATTCATGTTAATATATTCTATTCAATCTAGGTTATTTAATAATGAATTTAATGAAAGAAGTAAGGAAAGTTGATATTTAATTTGTAAAATTTGTAAATGGTAACAGTTAAAGTGAATGTATCTATAATTAGCGTTTGTATGGTGTTATATACTTGACAGTACATCACTTTTGGTTTGAAATAATGTCATGTTCAAACTAGAGTTGTCTCTCTTGTCATTTTATCAAACTGATTTTTTATATTTTACAGAAGCAGGACTTTTCTGTAGCTTGTGTGTTTGCCACTGGATACAGTGTGGTCTTTGTTCTCTTCAGTGCATTTATAGTAGTGGTAAATTTGTATTTATAGCATTTTAAGGCAATAGAGCATTGCCCTTTATTAGATAAATCCTTACTCTTAATTTTCACTGACAAGGGTAAAG
Organism: Perna viridis; assembly: GCA_037379345.1. NCBI lineage: Eukaryota > Metazoa > Mollusca > Bivalvia > Mytilida > Mytilidae > Perna > Perna viridis. The sequence goes on from CM074515.1 coordinate 27,961,978, forward strand.
CAATCACTAATTAGCTCAAACAAGGAATATAAATCTTCAACATAGGCCCATTTGCTGGTCTCTGTGCCTGGATTACATTCTTTTGATTTCTGCCAGAATCTTGGTTTCCTTGATTACTCTTTCAAAACTATTCATTAGATAAATAGTTATTCAGTGGATAACTTGTTTAGATTTTACTTGCCTTACTGTGAAAGTACTTTAATTCATGGATATCAATTTTCGTGGACAAGGGAAGAAAGGCAAGTTCGTGGATTGTTGAATTTATGCATTTGAGGTTTTCAGTATACAAATCAATGGAAAGTTCATTTTTGTTGGGAACCAAATTTTGTGGTTTGACCTACCCACGAAAACCACAAATATTGGTACCCCATGAACAATAGTACTTCACAGTTTCCAGTGGATAAATTAGTAATTATCAGTTCAAATCTCATTATAAAATGAACCATGGCAATGAAATTATTTTTAAAGTATTAGTTTTTTGTCAGTCATGTCACCTGTTAGTGCTAGTTTTGAAACTTACAATATAACTAGTTATTTTTTTCAAAGAGCTTTGCAATATTTGACATTGTAATTTTAAGAAAATGTCATGAAACTCATATATCTTGAGACGTATGGACTATCAGGAGATCGGTTTATTTTATCTACATGTAATTGTTACTCAACATTGATGGCTTGAAGTATTTTTGGTCAATTGTTTTTTATGATTTACTTGACATTTCTCCGTACCTTCAAATTTTACAGACTAACTACAATTTTCAAACTTTTTTGTAGTTTTTGCGTCCAAGTGCTGGAGGATCAGGTATCCCAGAAGTCTCAGGGTTCCTCAATGGAACACACCTACGTCATATATTCAACATTAAGACATTGGTTGTCAAGTTTTTTTCCTGTGTAGCAGCAGTTGGTTGTGGTCTACCTGTTGGACCTGAAGGACCAATGATTCATATGGGGTATGTACCAACAAAACTTATATCAATTCTCAATTATTATGACTTACTTTTACTGCATGAATTCACTCATTACCATTTAAATTATAATATTTTTTTCAATTATTTACAAAACTTACATTGATAGTTCAAAGTGTTTTGGTTTTTGTTTGTGTGTCCGGCCACACAAAGTGGCAAGGTATTATGTGATACCCCATAGGAAGTTTCGTGTCTGTGTATCTGTCCCCCAGAAGGTTTCTGGATGATAGTTTTAAAACTTGAGAATAGATCAATGAACTTTTGTTTGGAAATTTGCAAATTTATAAAGTACCATGAATTACAAGCCAAGTTCAATTTTCAGGAAAATCCAAAATGTAGTTTTTGAGTTAGGCTATTTTGAACATTTGTTCACCCCTTTTCTCACCATTATGTGACAGCATATCATTTAATGTTTCATTAATGCCCTATTCTGTTCATTTATTTAAGAAACTTCAATTAATAGCACATAGTCTAAACTGGTATTGTAAAGAACATTTTAGTCGTTTAAAATTTTTATTGACAAAGATTTCAAAAAAAAAATTTCTACAGTTTATAAATGAACCTGACTAATTCAGTCCCTCTCCATATCGAGTGCTGTTCTGCTCTTGAGGAATGAATGGAGTTATTGTAAGGAACATAATGTAATGAGTGGATTATTTGGGTTGTATATGAATACACAAAATGGCTCAATGTTCAGATATGATGGTGAGTGTATTTGTCCATCTGTCACACCACTTGAATTTGAGTGTTTCTTGTTGTAAGGAGAAAGCATGATTTGACATGTAATGTTGTACTATGCCACCGAGAATTGAACTCTAGACCACTCAGTGACTAGCCAGCGACTTAACCGATTCGGCTTAAGAATTAATCCTAAAGCCAAGTCAATTAACTGGCTATTTAAATCTCACTACCTACTACAACACAGGTAGGCCGTCCTGCCACCCTATGAACTTGTAGAAAATCATTACGAACTTTAACATTATGCTCTTAACATTTTGAAAAAAAATATACAATTTTATAGCCTAAAACTAAAATCCATTTTAAGTTGCTCCCAAAATTTAAATTTTCATACACCAATATTTTGATGCATATATTTTTGTGTAGTGCACAGTTTATTGGTATTGTAATTATTGTTCCATTATGTTTCAGGGCCTTAGTTGGAGCTGGGCTCAGTCAGTTCAAGTCAGAAACATTGAGATTAACTTTACCTGTGTTTGAAAGATTTAGAACTTCTGAGGATAAGTACGTTATGGTACTATTATATTTCTTTAATGGGTAAAAAAACTTCTCTAGTTTTTTCTATTATATTTGATCCCATCAAATTTATATGCTGGTACCTGGGAGTGTGAAAATTAAGGGGCTGTTGAAATGAACAGGTTGGAAATTATTTAAGGTATCAATTTTTAGAATGACAAAAGTGTACCTACATGTACATGTATTGTAACTTGTCATTGAGTTTCTAATGAAATACGTCATCTCCATACAGTGCTTAAAATTGAAGCCTTTTTCACTTGAAATAGAGGTATTTATATTTATAAGAATTCAATGAAGATACATGTAACAGTAAGTTATCATATTTTCATAAATTAATGAGTTTTAAAGTTTAAGTAACATGGATCCTTCTACTCTCAGTCTTAATTGCACAGTAATGTCATACAATATAACTTTCCTAATGTGACATACATGTTATTTGGCATTACTGATAGTGAAGTTTATATCTTCACCATTTAGAAAACAGATACTTACTTGAAATAACTAACAGTCCTTGACATGTGATAGAAAAGACAAAATATGTAGTCATGAATGAATAACCAATGGATTTGTTTTGCGCATGGAATAAGTTCTGCACTCTCAGTAAATGATTTCTTGTTCAGTAGCATTTGTGTAAATCATGTTTTGCTCACTTCATTTTATATTAAATCCCTTGATCCTCTACATATAGGAGGAATTTTATATCAGCTGGTGCTGCAGCAGGAGTGTCATCTGCTTTTGGTGCACCAGTCGGAGGACTGTTATTTTCAATGGAGGAAGTGTCCTCATTTTGGACTACAACTTTGTCTTGGCAGATCTTCTTTTGTTGCATGATTGCCACATTCACCACAGATTTGTTTAATTCTGCTTTCAAAGGATTTTCTTACACTGGAAATTTTGGGCAGTTCAAGACACAGAGATACATTCTATTTCAGGTATGTATTTTGTAATATGTTTCCCCTCTTAGGTATGGAGACGTATTGTTTTTGCCCCTGTCTGTCTCTCTGTCTATCTGTTTGTGTGTATTTCTGTCTGTACATCACACATTTGTAAAGGCAACTCCAGGGAAACTACTGCACCAAATTTCATTAATTCATGATATGCAGCTGTGTATATTGCCTGATCCACTGAATTCTGTGGGAGTTCTTACTCTTTGAACTTTGGAACATATGTTTTTGTAGTCCAAAACAACCTTTTTAAAATTACTGTTTCAATGTTTTGGACTTACAAGAATGTATATTTCTCTTCTATTCCAAAAGCTGAAGTATACAACTGCTTAAGGATAATGTCTATCTTATAACAGTATTACTTCTATAAAAGTAGTATAAGATTTATATATGTTTACTTTTGTCGATAGAACTGCTGGTTTATAACGTTATACAATGTATGGACTGCTAGCTATAGGAAACTATTATTAATGCTTCAGTCCAGATTATTATGGGGGAAACCTCAATGATCGATATCCTCATTTTATTTTCATTTACAATTTACCATAGAAACTTGAATTTTTAAATTACAGGTAGAAAAGGGTATTGATGTAAACATTCTAATGTTTATACCCACCATGGTGATTGGGGTAATTGGTGGCCTCCTTGGTGCAGTCTTTACCATCCTGAATCTAAAGATGACCAGAGGAAGAAAGAGACTTCTGAACAAAATCAGCCATGAGTGGGCACAGAAAATGGCCAGGATATTTGAGCCTGCTTTGATCATGGTTAGTCACTGATATCATTAATTTACTTAGTCATTTCTTGATAATCAACTCATTCATTGGTTTTCAATTTTGAACCTTGATAGTGTTTAATACAGAAAAGTTAATATCTCATGTATTAAAATTAAACCTTTCCTTGTTTTATTTCCATAGTATAAAAAAAGAGATTTTTTACCCAAGACACTGAAAAAGTGGGATGGGCCTGTGATGCATTTTACAACAGCTTTTGCATTACTAATTTTAAAGAAAAAAGAGTACCAAATGAAATATGATATTTGTAAAATCTACATTTTATTCCTTAAACTTGATTTTAGGTGATAGTCACATTATTTTCTTTATACCTTCCTGGAGCTTTCTCATGTACCAAGAAATACTGTATGCAGCAGCCCACTGGTGGTGAGCCTATGTAAGTAATCTATAGAGTTATCTCTTGAATTTTTTGTTATTATAGATTGTTACATATCTTTTCTTGGCACAATACAATGAGAATGGAAGAAGTTGTCACGAAGGAGGTCACATGACCTTGTCAAAATAAATATCAGTGACATTAAAAGGAAATTAGAGATATACCAATTCTCATTGTTTACATTCTTTTTTTTTAATAATATTTTTCACTTTTTGCATTTCAGCATTTATGAGAAAATCAATCTCATTAAGATGGAAATTTGAACTCTGTTTATGAGTCTCTGCCTGGCCTGATGAAGTAATATGATTTTATTGCTTAGATCAAATTAATGGTCAACACATATTTCATATTTTCAGTGTAGAGCTGATAAAATTTTTTGTTTATTTAGCTGATCATTTTAAAGTACCAAAAAAAGGTGTATTATTTGCTATCATATTGATGATACTTTATGATTTTGGTGGTAATTTTGATAACATGTATAAGGATTAAACTATAATTGGCTGTATAAAGTTGAACTGTACTTAATTTCTTACAATTTCAATTTGATTTGGTTTTAGTTCAAACTGTCTGAATGACACAAGGAACCCCCTACATGTGGAGGATGATGTCAGGAGATATACCTGTCCTCCATGCACCAACTGGAGGGAGGGTACAACAACTTGGAGAACAAATTGTACATATAATGAGAGTGAGTAAAGGGAGATAATTTAAGTATTGAGTTATTTAATATGCAGCTAATTGTTGTAAGCATTTATAGGACTTTATCAGAGGAGGAAACCTCAAAGAAATATTAATTCAATCTGATCAATGCCTTCTATGAATTTGCCTTATTAAGTTTTCATAGGGAGTAGAAAATCACAACTGAATTATTTTGCCACACAAGCCAATTCAATAGGTACCATCAGACTGTATCAACCATAATGGCCTTATTGATATGTACTGACAGACTGTTTCAACCATAGTGGCTGAGTCGATAGCACTGACAGACTGTATCAACCATACCAACTGCCAAATCAATGGCACTGACAAACTGAATCTACCATACTGGCCAAATCTATGGCACTGACAAACTGAATCTACCATATTGGCCTTATGAATGTGTACTGACAGGCTGTATCAACCATAGTGGCCAAATCAATGGCACTGACAGTCTGTATCAACCAAATGAGCTGCCAAATCTATAGGTACCATCAGACTGTATCAAACATACTGGCCTTATTGATGATGCACTGACAGACTGTTTCAACCATAGTGTCCAAGTTAATAGCACCGACAGACTGTATCAATCATACTGGCCAAATTAATGGCACTGACAAACTGTATCAACTATATGAGTTGCCAAATCAATGTGTACTGACAGACTGTATCAACCTAAGTGGTCTAGTCAGTATCACTGACAGACTGTATCAACCACACTGGCCAAATTAATGTGCACTCACTGACTGTATCAACCATAGTGGCCAAGTCAGTGGCACTATCAGACTGTATCGACTATACCAGCCAAATTAATGTGTACTAACAGACTATCAAACGTATTGGTGAAATCAATGGGCACACACATACTGTATCAACCACTCTAGCCAGGTCAATGGTAATGACAGAATACATCAAACAAACTGGCTAAGTTAATAAGTACTGACAGACTGTATCGCTATGAAATTTTCTGCAATTAAACCAAGCATGATTATGTCTATAATATTTGATGGTTTACTGTTTTCACCTTTCAGTGGCTACACTAATGTTTGGTACATTAGAAGAAACTGTTGAACATCTTTTTTCTCGAGACACACATTTAGAGTTTGGATACACTTCTTTACTTGTGGCTCTGCCCTTCTACTTCGTTATGATCTGTTGGGCAACAGGAACTTCTGTAGCATGTGGTGCTTTAGTTCCTATGCTGTAAGTACCATTATACTAATACACTACCCAATGTTGTGAGAGTACTTTAATTTGTGGATACATGTACCAATTTTCATAGTTTAGGGAAGAAACTCATGCTGGTTGATTCTTGAATTTGTGGTCTTGAGGGATTTAGTATACACATCAATGGAAAACTTCTTTTTGTTTGGAACCTAATTTCGTGATTGGGCCTACCCACAAAAACCACGAAAATTGGTACTTATGAACAATAGTACTTTCACAGTAGTCCTTTTCCATATTCCCAACTTTGGCTTAATTTTTTTTTAATTTCAAGGGAAGGTAAGTAACTTTCCAATCTGACACTGGTTTATTGTCTGATTGGAGCAATGGACAGACATTGACTTCAAATTCAAATATTTGAATTATTGGAGCTGCGGGAAGTACTTGGATACTTTTAAATACCTTATTTCAAACCATTTAGTCACCTACCGAAGTGAAAATAGTTTTTAGTTTCAAGGAAAAATATGTACAGTTCTTCCTTTCCCCAATGAGACCACCAACTAGGTTGTTGTGTGTTGATGTGTTCCTTTTCTTTGAAAAACTTGCTAAAATGGTCTGCATTTCATAAATATGAAAAAGGACTATTGGCTAGGATACACAAGATATATAATGCTTAAAAGTGATTCTTTTTGCAAATTTCCAATTTAATTGTTATATCAATACATGTTTTATCTTTTGAGATCTTGTCCTTTCTTATGAATGTAAGCATTAAATTTTCTCACCCTGCTACTTTGTTGTCATTTTAATGTTTCTGGCATTATTTTTTTTCTTTGGATCTTTTTTATTTTTAAGAATAAGTCAACAATAGCCACTTTTAAAAGGTAAAAAGAAACTACAGACAAATAAATTGTAAAAAAAATATAGAGAATATAGGCCCAAATTTTTGGCCTTCCCGCTTTCATCTGGGGTAAAACATATTGAAAAGAAGACAGACCTTGGTCCACTTTCCAACAAATATATTATATTTTTTATTTGTACCTTAATATTGCTACATTTTGTAAAGGTTTACTACAGTTCAGGTTTTGCTTCTTTTTAAGTAGCACTCCAGCTAAGGATCATGCAAAATGTGATTCATGGGTAAAAAGCCTACATATTTTTATTTTTGATATTTTGTTTGAAACGTCATAGTAAACAGAAATTAACATGTGGTTTTTCATGTAACCCGTGCTCTTAGGAGATAAAAATTATATAAAATGGACTGTAAATTTCAAAATTAAGGGAGATAACTCTGTAAATGGCACTCAAATACAATAGAATCTTCTGAATTTTCAATGTGGATTATCTCCTAAGAGCAGGCAGATTTGAATGAATAATTACATATTTTATAGTATAGACCCATAAAACAACTTAATTACAAAAAAAAAAAATATGTAGCCATTTTTGGGGTGTATCACATTTTTCAGATTTTGCATGATTCTTACATAGACAGCTACTTAAGTTCCTAGTGTGATAAAGGCAATTAAAATCAAATAAGAATAATAAGATAATTAGTTGGAAAGATTGATTAACGGAAATATGATCAGGAGTGCCAAAGAATGCCTGCATTTAACGAGTGTGGGGAACTTGTTTCCCGCACAAGTTAAATCTTAATGCATTCTTGGCACCAGTGATTATATTTGTGCTATTCACAATGACTAATAGTATATCCTGTAATATTGATTTTCTCAATTATTGGTTGCTATTTTCAACATGAATTTTAATTTTGTAGAAGTCGGATTGATATTTGTGTTGTGACATATTGGAGAAGGTCTGAGGGTGAAATTACCAAGTTCATTTCACAGTTTGAATTATCAAAATTTTTTATTCTGGGTAATTCAGTAAATCATTGTTATCTGTGCAATGAAATTACATATAAATATTAAACTAAGTGCTAAAAATGTGTTTTATGAGTTTACGAGTCAGAAAAGTCATAAAATGAATTAATCTATTTTAACTTGCTAAAGTGTATTAGGTAACTTGATTTGTCCAGAAAAAACGACATCCTTCCTTCCTACTGTTCTTCCTTCTGTTGTGTAGAGGAGTGCCCATCTTTTATCTGTTTCTTGAATAGAATTTATTGTAACTTTCACAGAATCTTTATTGTATATTCCCATTGTGCACCTCTTGTTTTAGATTTTAATCCAAATCAGTTTAGAGGTCAAAAGGTGCATGTTTTCAAATGGGGGGGAGTGATTGGTATCGGGTTAATGAGACTTCTCACAGTTTTTTTTTTTCTATTTTTTTTGATCATTTTTAGTTTGGTAGGAGCATTGTATGGTAGAGCAGTTGGAGTATTGATGACGAGTATGTTTGGTGTACATAGTGAAGATACCGGATACTGGGCATGGATAGACCCAGGATCCTTTGCTCTGATTGGAGCAGCATCATTCTTTGGAGGTGTTACTAGGCTTACTCTAGCTGTCACAGTAATTATGGTAAGGGTTGATGCCAATAAAAGTAGAATATCAAATGTGGCAGATCAGAAGGTGTAAGAAAATGTTCATGTACGATAAATGATTTCTCATAGAATTTCAGTTTGTGGGAATGTTTTGTAATTTGTAATGTAGTTTAGCATAATTGGTTAAACCCAGTATGGAACCTATTTTTTGTTGCGTGTCTTGTTTTTCATGTGACAGCTTTAAATAGTCAAAGTTTATATAGGCATCAGTATTCGGTAGATATGAGTTCTCCAGTTTTTGATACATTCAAGTACTGTCTGATGATTTAAGTGCAAGTCTGTCTAAGAATCAAGCCTAAATGGGAAATATCAGAAACATGCAAAAAAAAAAACACCAATCTGACGATACAAATTCACTCAGATATGATTTCTGTATTTTAAAGTACCACTTTTTGATCTCTGCATTGCTGGATATGTTCAGAAATTTTTAAGAAAGTTAGAAAATGATACTTTTGAGTTATAGCCCTCAATTGGACATAGATTAAGTAAAGAGTAACAAAAAATCAATTTGTTATATATATATAATTGCCTGGAGACACATATAGTCAAAGACAATATTCATTTTTAAACTGTGAAACTTGATAAATTAAGATTTGTCTGTTATGATAATGAACCAAATTAAACTATATTCATGATACATTTAAATGCATGATAGCATTCATTAACATATTTTATATTCAAATATCATAAGTAAATGTACTTTTTTTCTGTTGAAAATTACACAAATGAACTCTTTTTAAAACTCAATTTTCCAAAATGGAGTCAAATGTAATTCAAAAGTAATCAGTGATTACAGAGCTTTGAGAACTGTAATCGATTTAATTTGATCACAAGTAATTGAAATCAATGTTGATCACTGATTACTTTTGATTACTCACTATTTGTAATGGATTACAATTGATTACAATTACTGATTACAATTATCCTAATCCTGAAGTAGACACAAAAAATATTTCTTTCATTCATTTATTATATCATCCATCATCTTTGTAAAAACTAAAATATAAAAACCTTATGAGTGTGTTCATTTGACAGAATTCAATAGAACATGCAAGCACCAAAATGTATGCATTTGCAGTAACTAATATATATGATTTATTGTGACCTACAGATGGAGCTGACCAATGACGTCCAAATTCTACTTCCTGTTATGGTTGCCGTAATGGTTGCTAAGTGGGTTGGTGATTTTTTCACACATCCTGTTTACCATGCCTTGATGGAATTGAAATGTATACCATTCTTAGATCCTGAACCTAGGGTTACAATAGATAAGAAAAGGTAATGAATATGAATTGAACGTTTTATAAACCTGTTATACATGTATTAAAATGTACGTTTTTGTGAATTTAAAAAAAAAAAAATCACATGATTTTTAAAATCCCTCAAAAACCATTTTCTGTTCATATATGAAGTCCTATGGAAAGCATATAAGCATAAAATTTTTATTTTCTGTTTGATTATTAATTGATTTTTTCACCTAAACATGATTTTCATTGTGGTCCTAAAGGGAGGAAAAAACTGGTAACTAACATAGTTTCAGGTGTATTTCAATCATAACTAACATATAGTTTCAGGTGTTTTTCAAACATATGAAAAACATTGTTTGCAGTTTTCCCTGCATAAAATTGAACTAATTCTTACATTCAAATGTGTTCATGATGAATATTTGATGTTCTGCAATATCAAAGGTGCATTAAGATATACATTTATTATTATATCCTGAGATAAACATGAGTTACCAAATTTGATAACTAATGAAATTCATTCCAATATGCAGTATACAAAGAAAACTTATTTTTTGGTGCTGTATTTCTTATATTAGAGTTGAATTGGAATTGTATTGTGCAAGAGACATCATGGCATCGCCAGTAACTACCATCCATCGGAGAGAGAAAGTAAGAGTTCTGTCAGATTTACTGCTAAATACATCACACAGTGGCTTCCCCATCGTCAAGACAACCAAATATGGTGACAATTGTTTTTTAGGCATTATATCCAGGTATAGTTATTATGTTATGGCTATTTATTTCAATGGTTTGCCTAAATTCTAAAAAAGGCATTCTGTTCTGAATACCAGTATTCAGATAGTGTTTAATTTAAGTCCTGAAATTAATAGTTATAATTGTCTATCCAGTATGCACTCTGAATAGACAGGTTTTAGTTTATTTTAACTTACCATCCACCTGAAATGAGCACACAACCATTTATTTTACAATTTATTGCCATAATGGACATATTCCTCATTTGAAAACTAGGAGTTAAGTATTGTATACCTGAATAGTCCAACATCTTTTTTATACATCAGATGAGGGAAGGGTGATTCTCTGACTTGCAAATCAAGTAGACTCAGCATAATGCTTGTCTTTCTATTTGATTTTTTTTTTTCAAATAGTAAGGTCTTCACCATCATGATAGTAACTAGTAAAAAAAATCATTGGAACTCAAAGAAATTTTTTTTTTCAAATAGGGTTTGTGAAAAACATGTACTGCACATGTACATGAAGAATTTGGGTAAGAAAATTATGTATGCACAATGTTTACATTATTTTCAGTTAGGAGTATTATAGTGTTACACCAACCAGTGTTTACTTACTTTCAAAGTCTTTCAAAACCCTTAATTAATTAAAATATGACATCCTTAAGAGGCTTCGAGACCACAACTGTGGTCGATTTTCGATTGCCATTTGAGTAGCACGTGACTTATTGGGCGTGGCTTGTGTGTGTGTAAATTACTGCCCACCTTAATCGTGTTAACAAACACACGTAACATTCCAATGTGTATCAGCTGTTTTCATTCATTTCAACAGTGTGAATGAACATCAATTTCATGTTATATAAAGGTATTGAGTGTAATGTTTAAGAAAAGTTATAAATTACTTACACACATACTCAGGAGCACTTGCCACATGCTCCATCATGTATGAAACCAAGCAACAACAATCGTCAATGATTGAAACATTGTACCTATCCATGTGTGAACACTGTGACCTTATAATGCAAACAACTATTGCCATATCTAACATCCTTCTACTTAATGTGCCCTTTCCTTCATTATAAAAAATACAAAGCAAATTTCACCAGCGACCATTTCAACTGACATAGCTAGTGTAAACTGTACAGCCAAATATGGGGCGTCTGAGGTGACCACAATAGGTCAGGAAAATGTAAAGAAGTGTTATTGTCCTATTAGAATTCTCCTTATCACTATTGCTCAGAGTAAAATAATACAACATAAATGATCATCTCGTGGTAAAACAATGAGAAAATGGAGTTACTGTGATTGATTTCTTAATTGTATTGAAGTGATGAAAATTATGCAAGCTTCATATTTGTTCCATCCCCTCACTGACTTCAAGTTTTTGAATGAACAAAACTAAAGTCAGGTGTTGTACATAATTTTTATTTTATAATGAGATGATGTAGAAGTTTATGGAATTTTAATTTCATGGATTTCATAAAAGTTTAAGTAGAAAAGTTATGTTTTATTGGGATTTTGAATTTTGTCCACAAAACACTAATAATGGTACCCAATAAACATTGATTCTATTTGAGAGTTTTGTGTTTTCAGATTAGAGCTGACCGTTTTATTGATGAATGAGTCCATATTCCAGCCAGATACTGTAGAATCAGGAGATGTTGAACCCAGTGATGCTCACTGGATTGATTATGAGCAAGTAAGAGCTCACTTTTTATGCCTGCAACCCTTTCATAAAAAATGTAGAGCTGAAGATTGTGCATACTTATTTTTTCTTCAATTTTCTTGGGAGAAACAGATTCTCTTTCACCAATGACGGGATTTAGACTATTTTTCCACTCTCAGTAGTGAAATTTAGATTTTACAACATAAATAACTCCAAATTAAAAAAAAAAAAAAGAAAAATTGCCATATTATGTGATAAATGATATAGCTAAGCTGACCAGTTCTGTGTTCAGTGCCGGCAGTCAGAACAGTAGAACTTACTGTCCCCTTGAGGGAATGACCTAAAATGTACACCTGGTATTTGAAAAAATACCATTTAAGGTATATTTTTGCTTTTACAGATGAACATTACAAAGTTAGATGACCCACATTTATTAAGTAATGCACTGCATAGATACTTGGACGAGGACAGATATAAAAATACCTATATTGATTTGGTGAGTTACTAATATACATGTTTGTAATGAAATATTTTGCCAGCAAGTATGAATAAACTTGAAGTTTGAAGGATTTTGAAGATGATGATAACTAGATGCAGTTCTTATAAACTTATCCATGGGTAGAGATTCTTTTTAAGTCATTTATCCTTACACCATACCTATTAGCCCTCTCACATTAAGGGGGAGACTCCCACTAAATCAATGAAACATTTGGAATAGCCCACATAAAAATATAAGATTTGGTTGAGGTTTATGGTTAAAATTTCTCTGTTTTTTTTTTTTGTGGAAAATACTATATAATTGAATTTTGACATCAAAAATTGGCTTTTATGTGAAAAATCTCCCTCACTAGACAGTGTTAATGATGGTGGGGGGGAAGAGGAATCCCACATGAACTGTCTCAAAAGTTAAATGATGTGCCTTACACTTGCTTTAGATTTGAACCAATGTTAACTTATCTAAGCATTATTGTCAGATATATATATATAGAATATTGGTCAATCATACTTCAATATTCTGCTGACATTTACTGTGCTAACTGTATACTGTATAGCAGGTAATTTTTATGGGTTGCTAATTATCATGGTGTTTGCAAATTGAAGAGGTCTGTCTAAATACACCAAAATAAATTCATGAAATATTTAATCTCGGATTAAGTACTTTGTACACCATTTAGCATCTGCCATAATAAGAAACGCCAAAAATTTTCATATTCTTTTTTTCATAAAAATCTCTAAATTTTACGCCTGACAAAATAACTTGCCATATGGTATTTTGCTATTATTTTCTCAACTTTAGTTTGAAGTTTTTGTCATAAAATAGGTAGTTATCACTTTTCTATGCATATGAAGTCCTACATACTTCAATTGATAAAAACTATGTTAGTTCTGGCCTGGGCACTACAAAATTTGAAATACTTAACTCTGAGGAAAATCTCAGTTTAAGATATTTTGCTTAATTGGGCGCAAGCGACAGAAAATGTTGAAATATTAATCAGAGCTTGTTGCTTTGTAATGGTACAAGCAACAAGCTCTGATTAATATTTCAACATTTTCTGTCGCTTGTGCCCAATTAAGCAAAATATCTTAAACTGAGATTTTCCTCAAATTCCTTAAACTCAAACGACCAATCAGAACACCTTAAACTGAAAATTTTTGAAAGAACTCAGGATTTGAAGAAATTCTCAACTTAGATTTTGTTATGGAACCTAGACTAGGCCCCAACACCACAAAACTTTAAAAAATACACTTGAGTCAGACAAAATTCTAAACTGTTTGTTATGTCATCAATTGATTGAAGTTAACAATGGAAGTCAAGAATATTCTATTAGAAGTGTAAAGAAAAAAATCAACTGGTGTACATGTATTTCAAAAGTCTAAGGTGTGTATAATTTCTTATATTTAAATGTGAAGGTATTTTGTGATGAAACAAAACAAACTATTGGTACACTTTGATTTCAATAATATAGTTAAGGGGATTAGCCAATGTATTTTGGTCTTGAATTACCTAGGTAGATTCACTTTGTCAATTATTCACCTTTTATTGCTCTATTTGTTTTTTAAATTCAGATTCAATATTTGATTATAGTCTCACCACATACAAACATACATATTTAAAATCTAAAAAATAAAACTTAAGTATTGTATGCACCAATCTTAAAAGATTTATGAGAGAGTGTTGAAAGACATAAGTGTATTTTATATACAATTATATACCTAACAATTATAAAACAGAGTTTATTTCTTAAAAATTAACATGTAAAACTATTAACATGTTTTTAGAATTACCCGATAGTTATATAAAAGACTTTTTCCTCTTGGTAAAATATTGCTGCAGGTTTTAACAGTTTGACAGCTATGTATATTACTTATATTTTCATTATTAAATGAAAATACAAAGTTTTCTTCTTCTGATTACTGAGTAAAATGTTCATTTAAATGTGTTGCATCATTTAACATAGGTTGCTGAAGATCTGCATACACAGGGCATTGTATAACAACATGTAACTCATCTTCAGTATCAGTACTGCAATTGAAACAGAATTGAAATCAAAGTGTACCAGTAGTTTGTTTCATGACAAAATACTTTCACATTTTAATATATGATAATTTGCTATGGCACTTTTAAAAGTATAAAGAAAAAATCAATGTGTATATCTATGCTAAAAGTTAAAGGTGTGTATAATTTCCTATTGCCTTCATGGACCTGCAGTATTGTAATCTTCTTTTCCAGAATAAGTACATGAATGACTCATCCTTAGCAGTTCCTGAGAAATTCTCACTGCAGAGAACATACATAATTTTCCGTACTCTTGGACTGCGCCATTTGACAGTAATAGATACATCCAATCAGGTCACAGGAATAATAACCAGAAAAGATTTGATGGGGCATAACATTGTAGAAAATCTTTCTAAAATTATTACTCAACCTAGTCGTCTAGAGATGAGGGAATTCAATGATGTTATATAGATGGGACAATTACATGTAAAAGCATGGGAAGGAATGTCATGAAATAGGAGTTAATGCTCCATGTCTTGCCAAAATACTCATTTTTTTCTCAATATTTTACATTTATACTGTGGATGTTCTGTTGTTTGTGGGGTACCAATTTTCGTGGTTTTCATGTGTAGACCAAACCACGAAATTTGGTTCCCAACAAATAGGATATTCATATTGATGTGTATACTGAAAACCTCAAAACCACGAATTCAAGAATCAACTAACCTGTGTTTCTTCCCTAATCCACGAAAATTGGTATCCACAATTAAAGTAGTGTCACAGTAGGTTTTCTTATCAAACAATTATATTTTTTTTCATTGTTTAAAAGTGCTGCACATGCTTTCCTGTTTTCATGCTACTATCAAGACTAAAGAAAAAAAATTAAACAAATCAAAAGGACTTTGAAATTAGGATTATACCTAGAATAATGTTGCATGCATCTCTGTGTTGGTCAATGGTCCTACAGTTGAATCATCATTTGGTCAAAAATAAAATATAAAATTTCAACTTACAATTTCACTAGACTTTGATAAGTCATTTCTCTAAGTTTTTAGATAATGTAAACTGAATTGATTAAAATTTATGGGTCTTTTTCAATTTTGTAGGGATTAAACACATGTGCCCCCCCCACCCCCAAAGTGGCCTCTGAATTCAGTCTATATGTTAATTTACATTAAACAGCTGTGTTTAATCACTTACTCATGGTCATTGATACCATGTGATGTATACATGTACATGTATACTAATTGGGCAGTATAGCATCCAGAAATTTTTATACTGGGAAAAGTTTTGTTCTAGGAGTTAATTAAGTGAGGTTTCAACCAAGAAGGTTTTAAAGATGTGTTCCTTGGACCTTACAACATCCACCACTCTTATTATTAGCAACTGTGGTCTTTTGACAGACCAACAGAAATAAGTTACAGCTGTTTTCATTACAGGTCTCAAACTTTTTGGGAAGACAATATTTTTTCTTTCAGTGTGTTTCATGGAAGAAAGCTCTCTTTCATTTGTTTTTGTTTTCTAATTTTTCATTCCGAGATTTGTGAGAGCTTATTTCACTTCTTGCATAGGTTGTGCCTTTTTTAATTGTTTTTGGTCACATATCATGATTTGGTCAGTATTATTCTTCCCACTCACATTTTGGCAACAAGAATAACGGATGAAGGAAAATCAAGAGGGCCACTACTTTAGTGTTAACTTCCCTTTTATAAAGGTTGTACAGGGCTTTCTAACAATTTGTCATGTCATTTTTAAACTACCACAGAAAAATATTTGAGGACGTGTAGTGGTATCACCTTGTCATTGTTTCGTTAATTTATGATAACTTGAGTAAAACTTGAGTAAAACATTAGTTTTTATGAAACTCTATTACACATTATTCCTAGAGTGGAGGCCCTAAAGCTTTTGCAGGTCTTTGCCCCTCTTTAAAATAAGGAGATGAAAGGGGAAAAATATGTAATTAGAATTGATAGAAATGGTTTATTGATAATCTGATTTTAATGATTCTGTTGTCTGTGTGCTCTTTTTGATATTCTTATTTTGAGATTTTTTACAGAATGAACTTATCTTTTTTAAAGCTTTGGAGCTGTAAGGGTACAGAATAAGGCAACACCAAAAAATCAACTTTTTATGTTTCTGGTCTGATTTGAAAAAAAAAAAAACAAAAACAAAAAAGCAAAATTTATTAGATTCCTGATGACAGTCCTTGTAAGTGATTTACTATCAGATTTCAGATAAATACAAGTCTGTCAAAAACTAGTGTTGTGTCAACACTTTCTCAAGTGCTGCAGTCTAATCATGCTGCACTCTTTATTTATTCAATATTGATAATTTTTTTCTTGAGTGTGGTTTTTTTTTTCTCTAATCTGACAAGAAGGCCTCCATTTTCGTGGGGAAGTACTGCAGTGTTTTGATATTAATAACTGTGTGTGTGCTATTTATTTTATTTTTTTTAAATGTATAAAAAAAATGGTTTTAAAACTTACAATGTATGTAGTTTTACATATTTTATGAAGAATTATTATACACTAATCTTTGAAGAAGCTGTATTTAAGAGTTTTGTTCTGTGTGACCTACCATGTCATGTTGATTTGGAAATTACTACCCTTTTTTTATTTTATTATTATTGCAAAAAAAAAATATGATGACTTGGGTTATTTCATCTCAAGAATATAGAAATTTTCATTATGGAATGATAATTTTTTCAAATACTTTTTTTACATAGAAAAAAAATAGATAAATAAAACTCAAGCCTATATCCTGATCTTTTCAGTGCAGTCTTTGCAAGAATCATGCAAATGCTGTGATATGTGATACACCCCAAAAAGGCTACCCACACTTTTAATTTTGTTTTTAAGATGTTTTATTCGTCTATTTGTGATCCATCCAGTCTGTCTGAACGTACAAGATAATTCACATTGAAAATCCAATAGTTTCTATTGTATTTCAGGGTCATGGACAGAGTTATCTCCCTTTATTTAGAATTCTTCAATACATTCTCTATAAAGGATATCTCCTAAAACCAAGGATTATATGAAAAGCCACAAATTAAATTCTGTTTATTATAACATTTGCAACAAAATATCAAAAATAAAAATATGTAGTCTTTTCAATGTATGTATCACATTTTGCATGATTCTTAGCTTGAGTGTTACTTAACTAGAAATTGAAAAAAAAACCTAGCTTTCAGGGCAGTCCATTGAAAGCTTACAAAGCTTTGTGATTGTACAATGAGCCTTTTCAGAAAAAAAAAAACTGATATTGAAATACCACTATAATGAAGTAGAACATTGTACATGTTTGCAATGTTTCAGTCCAGTTTCTGTGAATGTCAAAGATTATGATCATTTTTCATTATGATTTAAAAATGGTATAAAATATGTACAATTACTTTATACATATTTTTTTGCATTTTAGCTCCTTATTAACCTGAATAAGGAGATTGATTTTGTGTTTCATTTATATCATCATGTAAAGTTTTACTGTGTATACAATAATGATATTCAAACGATTCTGAGTTACTCTTCAACTCCTTAGATGGCAGTTACCCAAAAGAACTGCCTTAGGTTCCATAATTAAATGAAAAATTTGAGGAGATTTTAATTTTCTATCGATATTTGTTGAATCTTCTGATAGAAGTGAAAGTTCACAATGGAATTGTTAAAGAAAGACCAACTCAGTCCTGTGAACATCATTAATGTATGTGGTGTAAAATTCATTTCATCCATGACACTGTTTATTCATGTATGACTTCGTACTTTAATATATGTTATTTTCAAGCTGTCTCATGGGGAACAAAATACTACTGCAATTTCCTGATCACAAAAGTATAGATGTTTATTTGTGCAAATACTGCAATACTTGTGTATATACAATTAAGATTTATTGCTAAAAATTTATGAATTGTAATCATAATGATTTAAAATTAATTATGATCCAATTGTGCCAAATCATTACTTATTTTTGTAATATTCTAAAATTTGGTTACATGCCACCAATATAGAAAAATAAAAATTACTTAATGAATTTTTAAAATTAAATTTTATTTTATAAGAAAGAAGCCATTTTAAATGTTGTTTTACTTCATTCAATCAATATGTTGTCAAGGTTAATCTTACTAGTGGCTTCTTGATATACCACATATATGTGAAATCTAAGGATGTACTATGTTATTTGTAGAACCTTCACTTCTGGTGGGCAGTTTTCTAATGCAATTAAACTAAACCCATATTTTGAGAATTATATACTGACATATATGGAAATATGGAAATATTTCTTGTATATAGTTTTTTCAGCTTAAAGCTAGAGTCAAGTCTAGCAAAGTTATTGAGAATTTAACTAATAGCTTAGATGCCAATTGGTAGTTTGTAACCTATTATACTGATAGATATAGGTTTTTATCTAAAATAAGCTGTATAATATTATATCAGGGACCAAAGAAAACTGTGAATAGCACTTAACATTGATAATGACTACTGGATAAGTACAGTTATGTGGAAGAAAAAATACCTGCGGCACAGGGGCTTGCTCTTACTATCAAATATGCTAGATAATCAGAATTTCCCTGGCACTTATCTTGTGATCTACTATGACTCTAGAATGTGCAGGAAAATTTGTGTTCCTAGTATTATTGCAAACAACAGGATAAGTGCCCAGCAAACCGGGTTTGTCTAGCAATGTCAAAGTTTGCAGTAGTTTCACTTTTGGTCCAAGTGATTGTAGAAATATTGAGTTTGGATGCACAAATCCTTGTATTGATTTGATTAGAAGTATTTGATGTTCGTACTTGTGTTTATTTATTAGATTCATCAATTGTCAAGTGATTGCTGAGCAATAAATAGTAATATATATGATTTTATTTGAAAAAAAATTGAGTTCAAGCAAGGCACCCTCAAATCTAGGTGCACTATTTTCGTGTTAATATATATTTGGGCTGCATATTTGATATTGGGAGCAAGCCCCTGTGCTTGCAGTTGCTAATTTATTGTTTGTTTAAAGTATATTAATATGTAGTTGCAATAATTCGTTTCAATCTATGAAAGTAGTTTTTCTAGAAATTTAACTACAGCATTATTTTTTACAATTTTTAAGGCATGACATACTGAAATATGCATATGTGATTTATTTGTTGTGTAATAAATTGATGTTGTTTATATATATATATATATATATATATATATATGAGGCTGTCAATGTTAAAATCTGGCATATCCTGTGATATTGGTGGCACAGGGTAAATTTTAGCCTACTGAATTTTTTTTCCCGAAGTAATGTTTATATCCTATGACTGTCCAGTAGTATAAAGATTTTTTTTTTAAGTTGACAGTGGGTGGCTCAGAAAATTACTCTTAAATTTCCTAACAAAGCAACCAAATTTTGCACAAAATAAAAAGATATTTCCCATTTTCAATGAATTTTAATGCTTTCTACAAAAATTTATTTGTTTTTAACCATTGCAGTTAATTGAAAACTAACATTTGACTTTGTGATGTGAAAGGGATGGAAAATTTTTTAAAACAAAGTTTGTCATGTGCTGCCAACTGTCTGGTTTTTGCATTGACTCTAAACATCTTAATGTTAATCATCATTTATCAGTATGCTTAAATTTGTAGGTCAAGGTCAGGAACTCAGGCTACTCATGCATACCCTAAGTCTAGCTATATAACATTATGGAATAAATGGCATATATGTTCACATGAAAGAGTTCATTGTGATTTATGCTCAAGTTGTAGGTCAATGGTCAAAGTCAGAACAGCACAGACGGGATTCCATCTGAATGTCATGTACTTTAAATTTTGAACATTGGTAAAGAATCGTGCTGTAAGTATTCTCCCATTGGTTAGATAAATTTAGCTTTCTTTCAATTTAGATGGAAAGGAAATTGTAATGGAATTTGTAAGAATTGTTGTTAGAAATATTTCTTTATACAGTGACCTCTGTCTAAACGAAATGACCTATGAACTGGATGCTTTGTACAATTTATGCAGGTGTTTGATTAACATAGGTTGAAAATTATTAAAACTGTCATAAACAGACAGCTGAAAATTCTGGTTTGAACAGGTCTCCAGTTTACGTAGGGTTTGTTTTAGACAGGGTTTCACTAATATATTCATTCATGTAACTGTTGTCTCTGTAAAAATTCAAGACTGATGTGACCTAACACTTTACTATTAACAAAATGTGGTAACTATTTTTGAATTGTTGATTTGTTGATTGTATTTGTTAAATGATTGTTAATTAATATTTATTTTTATATAATTTTTATTATTAAAATATTTGTGAAACTGGTTTTGTTTCTATTTATTGTTATTTTGTAGGACTGTTTTATATGACAGCCTTAAATATAATCTCAAGATGCCAAGTTCTTTTTTTTTTTAAATAATGATTTATGGTCTGTATTTTCTGGATTTTTGTTGTGAGATTTTCATTACTTGGTGTAGGATTGATGGATGATAATGTTGATTAAATAATGTCTGCCCAGATTTATTACCCTCTCAAAAAGACCCAAGATTGCTTGAAATTCTAGATTTGAGGAAATTTATTATTTTAAAATTTTGTGGGTAAATTTAATTATTTGAAATTAACAGTAATGAATATAAAAAAATGTATCATGCCTAACTCTAACTTGTATTCAAAATAATTTTATAACATTTTTTTTTGGAACACAGTGGCTTGCTCCCACTATGAAATATGCAGCCCCAATAGTATTTAAGGTATACACTATTTGGGCTGCATATTTGATTTATATATAGATCTTACCATTTTATCAATTTATGACTTAAATAAATCGTAATTAATGTATAACTGTAAAAGTCGTATTGATATTGTTACGCCTTTTACAGTTTTACATTAATAACGATTTATTTAAGTCTAAATTGATAAAATGATAAGATTTGAGTGTTAGACATATTATATTTGTTAAAGATAACAAACTAGTAATTACCCTCACTCGGTATTCAAAATTAACTTCATGTCGGGTTAAAATCGGGTTTTCAGTGATTTTTATACTAATATTAGGTCATAGGTCAAATTCGTTTTGATTACTGTCTTCTGTAAGGAGGAAAATCAAATCTGGTATGAAAGAAATAATACAATTAATAGGAAAAAAGTTAAATAAACAAGCAACTTATAGCTATACATGTACATGTATGTCCCTGCCTGTTGAAAAAAAAAATCCTAATATAAGTTAATATGTACAATCTAATCACGACAAAAATAGAATAAGATTAAATGTAAAATCCATATAGAAGATCCCCTCTAGTTACTCATTCGTGTGTATCAATGCATTATGTAATTTTCATTCACGATCAGCACTACCATTGTAATCATCTATTTAGCTAATTTTAGCTGTTCGGCTGTTTTCTTCATGAACATTTTAGCCTCCACCTCGCGGATACACAGTACTTATTTTACATTTTCTTCAGATCATTGATAATTGTTGCACCACAGGTTGAACATGTGCATTAGAACCTTGCTTGTTAATGCCATAACAAACTACTGGTATTATACGCAGATTAACATAACAAAATTAACATGCATAAACAATCGGTGTGAGAATGGATATTGTCTGAATGATACGATTGATGATAGTATTATTCTGCAGATAATCACTGATGGGATCGTTTGATGAGCCGACCCGCTGGGAGACCACTTCAGACAATTTATCATAAATACATGGTAATTATATGACTCGTACGGCTTTCTGCATAAATATTTGAAAATGATATAGAATTTCTATAACAGTTTATTATTATAGGGATAACAATATAAGATGAAAGTGCACTATTTTGCATGTCGTTTGCTAGCTGCGGGTATCACATTTTTTTCGTAATCTTAAACCTGCCCAAGTTCGAGAATAAACTGCAATTTGAATTCCCCCTTTTTTAATGATAAGAAATGGAATGCGGTTTTAAAATACTTAACACATTGCGTATTTGTCTTTAAAACCGCAATCTGAAATAAAAGTTCTTAATTTTTATTTTACTGGGCTATTGTATCAAAAATTTACCGACAAAGGCTTAAAAGGTTGGTTCAGCTGATAATTTCATATTCTTTATTTCAAACATATTTTCACATCCATCTACGATGAAAATATCCTTAAAACCCTGATAATAGTTTACAATTTTTGTTCAAATAGAAATATTTACCATTTCTTCAAAAGATGTTGGTTTTAACCATTCAACTGCAATACCTTTAACCAAAATACTGTTCAGGAATGCGACAAAAGATCAAACATCGGTCGATAATCTGTCGGATTAAAACACAAGTGTTTAAATCTGACATTGTAGGTACTATTCCCAAAAATCGCATTACGGATTTAAACACTGTTTGATTTCACTTTGAGTGAAATAACATTACGGTACTTTTGTAAACTTACATACTGTTCTTTTATACCTGTTTTTAGTTATTGGATAAATTTAGGAAAAACAAGTGTTTGATCAAGCATATTAAACAGTTTAACGTGCAAACATCAAGTGCTTAAGTGAAGTGTTGCCATTTCAAAATATTTTCATAGTAAACCATCCTTATTCTTCGTAATTACATATGAATTACATGTTTTCTCAGTACAACCTTCTTTGAAAATTCTTGATTTTTTAAATTATTTTCGTGTTACTGAAAAGGATTCTTGTTTTTACTGTTATAAAAATCGGTAATACAGTCTTGTTTATATGTATGCGGCATATTGATGTTTGCGTCAGAAATGCATAACACTTAAAATATTTTTTTATATCGGAAACCGGTTAATCCGCATAAGACTTTGAAAGCAATTGATTATTTTTCAGGAAATCGTGGAAAGAAAGACATGTTATGCCATAAGCATATGATATCATTATACATTTAAAGAATAAACAGTTTAGATTGGAGCTGACCACCACATTTAAATAAGAGATGGGGATCCAGATTTTTTTTTGTAACGGGGATTTCCGATTAAGAAAATTGTAAAAAAGGGTTTCCATTCACTCATTTGTACCCATTTTTCGAAATTAACCACATTTGATTTTTTCTTACTATCAGTGGCATAGCTACAACGCATTTCAAGGAGCCAAGGCTTCAACATGCTTTCAATATAAACCAACCAAAATAATTACCCCACTCCCGTTTCATGTGCTAATATATATTGGACCTGCATGGCTATGCCAGTGACTAAAGGGTGATGTTCAATGATGTAAAGCCCTCAACAATCTGTTTTAAATATTTTTGCACCGACACCTGCTTTAATTTATGAATTCTTCGTGTGCCTAGGACAATTTGCAACTACTGACTGTTCTACTTAGACAATTTTAAAACCGACCATTAAAATAGGATAAAACAGAACATTTTGTAATCGAAGTTTTGTTAAACTTTTGGTTACTTTGTTTTCAAATCCACATTAGAAATAACAATTTGAACTCGCTAAAAGAATCTGTCTTTAACTGTTGCGATTTCCCATCAAATCAATTTTACCCAAGTTGTTGCTTCCGCTTATATTTATGTTATGGTACATTTTGAGCGTTTCAATTTGGGTTCCTAGTTATATCTTTCCCAGAGCCCTTCTTAGCAACCTGTTCTATTTAACACCGTGAGAAATTGATTTTTTTTCTGGCGTCTCATTGAGAGTTTGTAGTAGTTTTTTTCATTCGAAATTTACGATCATAAACTTCAATTATTTCTATAAAGTACCCACTTCCTCATAAATAAAAACGATTTCTTATCTTTTTTATCAAAATATGAAATCACACTTAAACTTGAAATTTGTAAGGTGGTTTAAATTCAAATCTCGATTTCTGTGAGATGGTTGCGATACACTAAGGGCTTCATGCAACGAAATTAATGGGTCAAAATTGAAACAAGTTTACTTAGATTTCCGTGAGAAAAAATTGGTACAAAGTTTGGGAATTTGAACAGTATTTTGAAAGTTGCGTAAAGTGTCCAGAGAAAAATTTCGTATTCTAGTACGTAGTAATTTCATTCGAAAGTTTGTCAAGATTAACATTTATATTAGTATATTATCCACTGTAAATTTAGTAGTAATATTCTATTACCGATGTAAGCTTAATTAATTTGATTTCAAGAAGAATATGAGAAATTAGAAAAGAAAGCAGTGGTGAGCTTTTCCCGGAACACAATTTGACAGAATTTAATTTCAATTCAAAATGAGTTATGCACTGCATTATGATAAAATGTTATGATGTAATATTCAACAATTATTTTAATCTGCATTTTACAAAATATACTATGCATAATATGGATATTCAAAACAGGTGATATACTAATTTTTCTCCTTAATTTGTGTCAAACTTGGCACCGACAGATATCTATTTTGAAAAGAAACGGAACAAAATGGCATGGATTCCACTGGGAAGAAAACTTTAAGCACAATCGACACACATAGTTTTCTTTACATTAATTATTCGTCCCATCAAGCAGTGGGTGGTACCGATACCGTGAAATTGATCAGGGAGAAATAGACAATCGTAAACCAAACATTCTGATTGGTTGATTTAGGGAAAATACTACCTCCTCATTAGCTGCATTCGTATCCAGCTGAGTGACTACTTTTATACAGAGAAAATAATTGTAGAACTGTCACTTTTTATTTTAGCAATCTGATAAGTTGTTTTATTGTTAATATTTTTATCGAAGTACAGTATATAGAATTTCTGGATTTATTTGTTCATATCAAGTGTGAGTAAAAATAATTTTCATTTCATTTATTTTCAGATTTAAATGTCCATTTATTCAAGCTCTTTTTCTGTTTACTTAACATTCTAACGGGTTTTTTTTTGTTACATAAAATATATCTAGCGTAAAAATATAATTGTATCTGTTTAATTTGATATATTCTTAAAATTTTTATCTCTTTTAACAAAATCAAGAATAGAAATTGCAAAATATTATTACGAATGAGATCATGACAGATGAATTGAAAAGTTTACTGATTAATAACGCAAAACTGTATCGCTCGACAATTTTGGAAAATTATGTTACCTTCAACATTACCTTTTTTTCTGCTTTTATACTACAATTGCGAGTGTTACTTAATTTTTTGCTGTAACTTAAATTTAATTTTTAAGTAGATATGTAAAATAATTCAAGAGTGAATGAACGAATGAATGAATATAGTGCAACCTGTATAAATAACATAATGTACAATGAGAAGCTGCCCAAAGAGGCTTATGACGTACTGTCATATTATTCAGATTACATTGTCGCAAAAAGTACAAACTATATGAACAAATCTTAGAATCCTTTCAAATAAATTCTTATATATATTTGAAGCATTAAAACAGAAACTTTCGAAACCTTTCGTGCCACAAGCGTCAGAAATTGCGTTGTTTTTTCGCGAAACATTAAGAATAATTAGAAATTTATGTTTTCAATTTTCACTTATCTTTTTTGATATTTAAATTCTCCAGTACAAACACAAATATGGAAATCATTACTTCAAGATGAAATTCTTCAATCAAATTAATCAAGAAGAAAACTCATGGTATGACTGCCAGGAACAAGTTTCCTTTATACGATATATATTTTTTTAATAGTAATCAAGCGTGTTACGAAAATCTCAAATCTCTTTAGGAAAATAAAAGTTGCCCTTATATATACTGTGTTGTTAGCCTTTTTATTCAGATGAATAGGTCCATAAGAGGTTAATTCTACAGATTAATACGTTCATACGAAAAACCTTCGCCAGATTCATAGGTCCATAGGTCAGATAGGTCCATACGATGGAATTTTGCGTCTCCGAGGTTCGAGGTTAAGCTGTAAAAGAAATATGACTTCGACATATGAACACGACGTAGGTCATAGCAGTCTGTTGTTATTTTATTTATTTATTTTAATCTTTTTTTTGGGGGGGGGATCATTATTACATCAGTTTTAGAGTCAAGATGTAATTTATAAATTCAAGATAAAATTTATAAATTGCAGTTAACTTCCTCAATATATACCAGAATTGGCTTCAACATTTGATGTATATATTTTCAGAAGTTATTGCGATGACAGAGAATAACGGAGCACGACAAGAGGATGCAAACAGCAGAGCAGAACGAAGGAAACGAGACCCGATCGGTCAAATTTTGGATCTGTTGAGTAATAGTGACGGTAACAGTAGCAAACAATCAGGCCAACCAATCGTTACGTCAGCACATGCCGTTTTACCCCCAGTACATAGCATGCTTCCACAGTCCGATCATGATAAAAGTCATTTACAGCTAATAATAACAGATCCTATTGTCAACACAAGAACTATCCATCATCAGCAATCCCCCCAGAGCATGCCAACCGTGGCTGTCCATGAAACGGGCACATATTTACTGGATGAAGGTAGTGCTTTTAGACCATTTGCAAAGTGTGACCCAAAGACGGCGTCAACTGAAATTTGTAATAAAATTATACCTATCGACTTTAATAGAAACATTTCGTTCATCAATTCGTATGCAAATGCGCACCTATTGACTGCACAAAATTTTCAAATGTCAGTTCAACAGGGACATTTACATGGACCTTCTGGTTATCCCGTGCAATGCCCTGCCATTTCGGGTGACATAATTGCTAAAATGCATATGACAAATTTATTTCAACAAAGCTATGGATATCCGACTCCTTTTGACATTACTGGAAACATGAATATGTTCTCATTGTTAGGAAAAAAGATAAGTTCTGACAGTTCCTTTAACCCGGCATGTATATTAACTTCAGACAGTAGTGGCAGTCATGTGACACAAACTCCACCCAGAT
Source organism: Perna viridis (assembly GCA_037379345.1). Classification (NCBI taxonomy): domain Eukaryota; kingdom Metazoa; phylum Mollusca; class Bivalvia; order Mytilida; family Mytilidae; genus Perna; species Perna viridis. Next base: position 27,989,523 of record CM074515.1, read on the forward strand.
ACCATTGCGACTCCTGCAAAAAAAGCTATTCAACTTATGGAGGACTTTCCAAACACAAACAATTCCATTGTGTTAATCAAGTTAAGAAAGAATTTAGTTGCAAGTTTTGTGGAAAGTGCTATGGTTCCTTGGGAGCTCTTAAAATGCACATAAGGACACACACGCTCCCATGTAAATGCAAAATATGTGGGAAAGCATTTTCAAGACCATGGCTACTGCAGGGACACATTCGCACGCACACAGGTGAAAAACCTTTCAGATGTGACCATTGCAGTCGGGCATTTGCAGACCGATCCAACTTAAGAGCGCATCTCCAAACTCATTCTGAAGTCAAAAAGTACGCCTGTAAGAGCTGTAACAAAACATTTTCAAGAATGTCTCTCCTTGTGAAGCACAGAGAAAATCATTGCTACAGTCGGTAGTTTATAAAATTGCATATAATTCGTTTGTTATCTGTATTAAAATCTTAAAGAAACACATTTACTTTTATTCTTACCACTTAAAGGTTGATATCTATAAAAATAATATCAAACATGACCTTTCTCTATTCAATAATAGGACTAAGACTCATCACAGATTAAAAAAAAACATGCACCGGTAGTTACCATTTAAGTCCTTTTTAACTTTTTAATGTAAAAAAAAACTTCGATTGCTCACACTCGGTAACATACGGACTATTGTAAAATACTGTTGATGGCGGCGGATACGGCAACCACCACATACTAATATACTACAATATTTATTCACCCCATTATAAACCCGTCCTATTCAAGCAAGCCCCCGACTTGTACTAATATGAAGGCCGGTAGTACACGCCCCGTGACACCACATGAAAAATTAAAATATCTACTTTGATTCAATCCTTACAAATTAATATCATATCTGTCAGAAAAGTAACAAAAATGCAAAACTATGTTAATCGGCACTGAACACAGTCTTTCCGGCCTAAATGAGTATGTCTACAAATGAACGTTTACTTAATTCAGTAGGATTTAATAGTAGTTAACAGGACTTTTATCTCGGAAGGGAAAATATACACAAATTCGTCAAACAGTTATTTGTTACGATAACAACCGCCCCCCCCCCAATATAATGAGCTTGTGTTGAAATATTTAATAGCTATGACAAGTAGTTGCAGGGAAAAGTGTTACGTATATAGAGGTGACAGACAGACGTACGGACGGACAGGTCCACAACTGAACAATGTTTAAATCAAAATCTATCGAGATGTAATGCAAATAATTGTATGCAATGTACGTGCATCAATATACATTGTAGTGGTTAAATATGTTTGTTTTCAATCGAATTTGATTTTTGAACCTTACATCCACTTTCCTTGATAACTGTTTATTTCTATTTAAATTGGTTATCGCAAACAAAAATGTAATTTTGTGTGTTTCTAAGACCCTTTTACTTTCTACTTTAACATGTTAGCTCTGTTGTATTGCACTTTACCCTACTATTTAAAAATCAGCAGGTTATGAAACTTCCGCCTTTTTATACAGCTTGCATCAAATGCGTTAAATAATCGTAATCTGTGCAATAAGTTTGAGTAAAATGTAACCTCATGGAAATAGTACGGCATTGATTACTATATGCTTTTTTCCGTATTTTATTAGGTTATGCTGTTGGATTATTCCATTACGCAAAATCAACAGTCATAAATGTACAAAGCAAATCTATAGTAGGACAACCGAAAGTGCATTTCAGGCCAAAAATGTGATCCGCCCTAATCAGAGACCTTCCGCGGCGTTTAGACTATTTCGTATGTATTGCTATATATATTCTAAAGGGGTTTGGAGGCAAGGTGACTGCAGTATATAAAGGTGCTAGGGGATAGAGACAATACACACTCTACACATTTACGTACTCCCAAATAGTTAGAGTGAGGAAACACTCTCGGACCCACGTGGGGTCTGGGAGTAGGCCAGAGCGTCAACACATCAGCCCAGCCGCTAGTAGGACATACTCTGACTGAGTTCTTCGGTCAGGCATCCCGAAGGCAGGGCTCTGCTACCTTCTATTACTAATTGGCATGACTAACAGAATCCCCGTATGGGGCGGTCGTGCGAGATCCGTAAGGATAGTCAAGACCGTAAAACCCCCAACTATTCATAGAGACAATAATACAAAGAAAAACGAATATATATTATCGAGTTATGGTGTAATTTTGATTTACGACATAATTTTTTTAAGCGGCCCGAACCGGTTTATGTATTCGTTTTCTTGGATATAGGAAAATATTCATACGCGATTTATACAGCACGATCTTGTGAGTGCTAAACATATGCCATGAGTTTTTTTTTATTATAAAAATATATGATTGTTTTATCTAAATTTTGAAACTGTATTCAGCCAAAAATGAGTTAATGCAAGTCAAAACCGTTATACCGCTTTTCTTGAACCCCGATTTTCAAAATTTCTGGACCCACATTTGTATGCAACACTCCTATTGTTACACCAAAAAATTAAAGCTAGTCATTAAAAACGATTTTTGTAACTACACAAACACGGATCAAATGTATGAATTATCAAGATTACTACTACTGTAAATCAAAGCTTTTGAGATTTTGTTTCACTGGAATTGTTCAGTCATGTCTTGTAGTAGTTAAAAGATAAATTTAAGTGATTCGCGCTTTCTATTGGTTGATTTCTTTGATGTAAACTACGATAAAAAAAAACGTAGTTCATAATTTATTATATTTTGTAGTGCATCTTTTTGACAATATCAAGACTTTAGCGTTTGGTTTGACCACAGTTTAATTTGAAGTTCTTTGTCTGGAGTATATACGGTTGTTATATCATTCTGTTTCATCACAAGTAACTATCTGTAATCCTAAATCTACAAAATGCCACTTAGCTGCCTAAAATAATCTAACTTGAAGTATTCTTGACTTCGGGCTTAAAAAACTTTCCAAAGATGTATGAAATCCAAATTAACCGTATTTTTGTACATCAATGTACACTAATAAGTCCCGAATGACTGTCAAGTTAAAAAGTAGAGAGTATACATTATGAAAAAAAAAAACAAAACAAGAAACAAAAAAACTTCAAAATATGTTTAATCTGAACAGAAAAATAATTTAGGATTTTCTTTTAAAAAAAAAATCTTTAGTACTCGAGTCATGCATCTACATTAAATACATGATAATATATATACAAGACATGTTAATTGAGTATATAGTGGGAACTCTTTCGCTTTACCTGTGTATAATGATGTTTTGAGGCCAGCTACAGCCTGCCCTGTGGTATCAGGATTTCCTCGCCGTTCTTTGAGGACCAATGGATGGCCTTGGGATGACATTTTCACCCCGTTGGGGTTGTTGTCTCTTTGACATATACATCATACCTATTCTCATTATACGAACATATTGTCAATCTTAATGAAATTAATGAGACAAATAATGAAAATAAGGGATAATTTATCTATTGAAGTAAAGAATACTGTTTGGAGAATACAGTATTTTGATATAAGCAAAAAATGAATGACTTAATGTATATTGTACGTAATTGTTCTTGAATAAAAATAAAACTGCGCAACATCTACTTTGACATGTTATAACTCCGTGTGAACAAGAATAAAATTCAAGATCTTCCCCTCTTCTCAAATTTTCATGAAACATTCTTGGAAACTGATGAGCACGTAATAATAGGAGAATGAATAACAAAACAAAAAAGAATGATCCCGAGTGCCGAAAACAATTGTTCGAAAATAAATTAACTCCGCGCATGAGTTAAATCTTAATCTGTTCTTGTGCTTATATTTTGGTTATTTACGATAACCAATTGATTATATCCTGCTTATCATTTAGATTTCCTCCCTTATTTGTAGCTATATTTTTCAACAGAAATTCATATTTTGAAAACGGTGAATTGATATTCATGTTGTGAAGTTTTGGCGGGAGAAAGGCCGAGAGTTGCCGAATTTATTTTAGTGTGCATTATCGAAAATCTTTACACAAGGGAAATTCGGTAAATCACTGCTTTCCATAAAATAAGTATTAAAAAGAAGATATACTATGTTCGTACACTTACATTGTATGAATAATGAATATTAAATATTAATCAAGTCACGCGGTAAAGATGTTTTAAATTACTAACCTCAAAATGCAATTGATTGCAATATAAATGACATACAACAACATTTTCTGTAATAAATAATTCTTAATGGACATACAGTTTGGTCTTATTTGGAATCAATACAAGGTCACCACCACATTTTTAACTATGTCATGAGAGTAATATTGAATTTGACTGTTCCTTAGTCCACTTCTCCATCAAAGATTCCTCTTGAGTTTTCATCCAGATTTTACACCACGTGAGCAACCCATTCGGTATTTTTAGAAAAGAATTATCGCTGCCGATGAACCTGATCTATCCTCCCTTTTTTTTTCGTGTTATAGGGATCGCTCATTTATTCTTTTAATTAGTTTTTGTGTGTATTCTTTAGTTTATAATGAATTAAGTGATATTTGTGGTGTTTTGTCCATGTTTTTACTCTAGGTTTCGTCTCGAATTATGAATATTACTGAATATTCCTATTTCTTCCTTTTACTTTTAACCAAACTTCTAATGACTTCATATCTCCTCGAGTCTAACTCTCGTTCCTTTTCCACCGCGATTGGAGCCAGTTGGATGCATGCTTAATACAAGGCCAAAATTTGTCGATCTCCGTTTTTTAATCTTATGAAATCTTGGTGTGGTTTTGGCCATTTGCACGGCTTTTCATTTAAGGCGATAAATAAGGATAGTTGTGTTGTAAATCGCAGAGGCACCGAGTCTGGTTCAAATAGCAATTATATACTTCCTATGATTATAGGAGGCTCCATATTAATTGATTCTTCAAAATCCGACTTTGTTATGCAGGATTGTTGATCTTTGAAAACCCCATGCAGATGTTAAGGATGGAAGCATACGCTGATAAGTCTGACATTAATTGCAAACCAGTGCCATTGAGTGTGAACATGGCATCGAAGCTCAGCATGAGGACATTTTTTTCTTTGTCCCTACGAAGACGACATTGTTCACTCCTTCAATATATGGTTAACGTTTTTTTAAGTAACCGTCTTCTACTTTTTTCATAAGTATGCACTTACCGCTGAATTTTTTTTATGACAACTGTGTTTGCTTACTTAAAAAAAAATGGTTAATTTCGTATTTGGTAGACTGCAGTGCATTTCATGAGAGTACTTTGTATTTTCCATAAGAGCGAGTATTAGATATCGTGTGCATTTCGTACCACTTTTGTAACCAAACTACACACGTCAATAACAGCTTGACCTAAATAATTTATGTGCACCATTACTCATTCAGTAAGGTAGCAAAATGGCTGCAATAAGTTACAATGAATCGAATCCACTCAGTTTTACAATATCACTTATGAAGCTATATAGTAAAGTGTTGGAATACTTTTGTTGTTAAACAAATGATCACTGTGCATTCATTCAAGTAGCTACACGTGTTGCCTCTGTATAATTGTAATTAACGCTCTACACTAACGTAAATGCGTAATCTAAAATTTGGCAAAAAGTAGGCAACTTATTGTACGTTTTCTATTTCACACCTCTTGAAGACAGGAAATATTAAACGTATAAGCGGTCATAATCCCTGGCTGCGCACACTTATAGCTTCATTTTCTATAATCCCTACCACTTCATCCAAAATCCGTTGTTTGCACAAACACACACACACACACAGAATCAAACGAACGAACAAACAAACAAATTGAATGAATACAATGCCACACTAAAAAATGTGGTATATCTATAGATAGATGAGATGAGAACAGAAATCAACATAAAGTATAATCCAGGAATAAATGACCAGTCACGGAAAACAGTCACACACAAACAAGAACATGAAAGAACCAAAATAAGCCTTACAAGAAAAAAAACAAAAAAAAAACAGATGAGCATCTCGGGCTCCACCAAAAAAACTGGAAGCGTGGACCAGGCGCACCGGTGTGAAAACCCATCGAGTTGCTCATAAAATGTCAAAGAAAGAAAGAAGAAAAGAAAACTATGGCAGTAAACAAATTGGTTTTTATGGTGCAGATAAATAACACTTTAACGACAAGAATCATTGAAATATCCCTCGAAAGTGAATTTTATGTATATAAAAAAGAAAGGTTTGATTGTAATATTTGTGATACATGTGTTATCTCTACTTTCTTGTTTCTTTGTTCGATTCCATTTGTTCCAGTGAACAGACGGAGAACAGACGTAGAACCAACGCATCATAGACTGTTTTACGTTTTTTATTGAATCACCAGAAGTTTTGTCAAGTGTATGTTTTCCTCGTTATAATTTTATTACAGAGAAACAAGATGTCACCAAGAGCTGTTGCATAATCAAGAATGACAAAAATATGCAGCGTAAAATATTTTGTCATCATAAATTAGATACAAATCGACCATAGCAACACGCCGCTTAGTTGTTAACCTCAAGGTTCAGCCTTTGTAAAATCAGAGGCTATACTTGGGGTTATTTGACTCAAACGTGCTAAACACAAACTACTTCAGATATTTTTGGAATTTTGCGATGAAGCGTGCGATGGAAATATAGATCAGCGTTAAAAAATATAAAATTCCCATGATGTAAATTAAAATGAAATCTTTTGAGTATGAATGTCAATGCTATCACCTCTTATGATTTAATTATCGGTTTTAATTGGGCGTTTAATATTGCGTGAACATTTTAGTTTTTCCTCTGGGATTTCAAAACTGTTTATACTTTAGTTGACAGTTAAGCTAGAGGGGGGCTAATTTGATTTTTACTTAAGTTATGAGTTAAGGCGTTACAAATATGCTCTGAAAGAGCAACCTGTTGCGAAATTTTGAATAACTGTTTCCCATGGAATAAATAAAGAATTTCAAATTTGTACAATGAAATTAAAACAACTGTTGTCCATATTTATTCCTTGGTCATCTGTTGGGAAGCTATCTAAGACGGTAATCCAACTGACACTCGCTTACTGTACGTTTAATACCCAGTGTAATTATAGTCTGTTTGAGGTTTATAAATCTTCGAACATAAATCCTTTTAATTTTTTTTTTATCTCAAAATAATTTATTTTTAATCTACATTTTCTTCACTTAAGTGCTCACGAACTCTGAGAAATATTCTCAGAATTTTGAATAATCCCCATAGGCTTAAAGCAATTTAAATTTTTAATTTTTTTTAATTTTAATTTTGTCTGTTTGAATGTTGGAACAGCTATTTGAACATCTGATGTAAATATAAACAAATATAAAAAATTGTGTTCAGGCTACATAACATAGCGGGTCAATTTAAATAATTTGAACACTTATAGATGCAAAGCATATATATTTTTCTGATGATTAATTTTCATTTTAACGGGTTGATGTCAAATGACTCAGTCATGCAAATACTTAAGCATACAATGAAGAATAACAATGTATGATTGTTCTGTTAGTTGAACTAAAATTCTGAAAATAATTCCCTGAGTTCGTATACTGTACTATAAAAATGAACTGCTGTAGTAGAAAAAAAAATCAAGTATTTTGACAAATGAACTTCTTAGAATTTGTTCTCGAAGATTTTAAAACTCAAACGGGCTACATGAAATACGCCATTGTAAATGAGACTCTTGAAAAACAACTACGTCAAATCTTATACATGCAGAAATAAAATCAAATAATTAAAAAAAGTAAAATCGTTGCAATTTAATAAAGACACACCAAAGACGTTCTCAAAGGGAAAGATTTCCATTGCCATTGTGTCGATTTACAGACGTGAATTCCCAAATTGTACAAAAATGTATTCGTTGGTATTCAATGTACGTTTTTTTTTTTTAATTTTGTCATTTCATGGGATTTTAATTACGTTATTTGCATGATAAACCATGAATTGGAATTCACATTTCTTTGTGGTTTGATTGAATAACCATGATACGTAAAAGTATTCCAAAACCCGAAGGAATCTTCAAGAAGCTTATCTATAATTAGCTTCCGGTAGTGTCTTTCACAGAAAGACCCTCACATGATTAGAATATATGCAGAAGAATCTCTTTTGTATGTTGCAATCTAACAACCCCTGTATCTATCTATCTTGAATGTATTTAGACATCTGCTAAAGCGTCAGACAAGTTGACATCAAAATGCCTGTTATGCAGAAATTCAAATTTGCATTCGACAAAATGGATCATTATCATCAACTTGTAGCGAAACGTAATCACTTTTCTTAATTGTTTTGAAATTAATAATAGTAGCGCGTGCGGCATTAGCGGGTTAATGAACGTTCGGAAGAACTCGGGTTAATAGCTTACTAATTTCACAAACACTAGAAACTAATGATGCATATGACAGTTACACTTGTACAGCAATTTACATAGTGTAAAATCAGAGGAAACCGAATAGCGAAAAACCTGAACAAAACATGTGTTCAAGCACTTTCCGGTCATATAATTTTGGAAGATTCTTTGTTCTAATTGTAACATCAAAAGGTTTTAATGCCTCTCTCTTGGAACATTTAGGATTTTCTTGAAATATTGAAGTTTAGAAGTCAAGTTGTTGTATTTCATTATAAATGGATTATTTTTTACAACCATTATTCTTTTTACAGTCGACATAACAATTAAGAATAAATGAAACCTGCATGCATATAATAGACAGTCATAAGACATCATGCAAAATTGATAACTGAAACTTGTTTCCAGCTCTTATGCACTTCTGAAATTTCCTTTCCATGGCACCGATACTCATTCAAAGTTTTGAAGAGTTGAACGTCCATTTTGACTGAAATTACCCTTCCATTGCACTCGTTACTCATTCAAAGTTTAAAAGAGTTGAACGTCCATTTTGACTAAAATTTTCCCTCCATTGCACCCGTTACTCATTCAAGGTTTTGAAGAGTTGAACGTCCATTTTGACTGAAATTTTGAACATTTTGTACTATTTGCTTCATTTACAAAAAATGCTACAGAACTTCAACAGTAATTGATAACAGTTACTGAGTGTTTTAACTCCTATTCTATTTACCACGAAAATTGTACTACCGTTCTTCGAAAGAAATATCCACAACTTTATTTTCGCGTTATAATAGCTCTTACCGCGAAAACTGCAGCGAGTAATGACTATTTGTTTTGCAGATTCTGCAACCAAAACGCATAGCAAAATACTATCTAATTACATTGCATGCCGTAGCGATTTATATGTCATTTTTGTTACATCAAATTCAACCAAACACAATTTGTTCATTTGAATATTAAATACTTGCACATGTGGGATAAAACAATAACGAAGCCAAAACATATTTGCCCCTACAAACATAAAAGAAGGCGTGCAATATTGGTAATCCTATTATTTCTAACGGTAATGGACCGTTGACACTTCTCTGTAATTACTTTGATAGCTCTTCTGAAAATGCGCGCTAATGAAAACATTAAGGAGGTAGACCTAGGGTAAGGGACATAACTCTTCAAATGAGTGATATGCTTGCATCATATTCAATTTAACCAAAGCCTTTCAAGCTTTCATTTAAAACAGAATGAAATCAATCCAAGTTACTTTGATGCTTACATGAGATTGATGTAAAATGCCGAATTGTGTCCCTTACCCCAGATCTACCACCTTAAATACACCCTATTTGTATATGTATAGTGGATTTTCGATGGTACTTTAGAATCATAGACCAGAAACAGTTGGCTTAACTTTATGTGACTTAATTTGCGAATTGGTATGTCTCTATTTCGGAACTGTATAAACTGTAACAGACACCCCACCGTATTTCACACGGTTATAAAACTAATAAAAGACTGGTGTAATACATGTATAAACGGCATAGCATACGCTTGCCTCCTTATTCGGTGTTCAAGGTCACGGCACGCCGAAAGAAAAAAAAAAAGAAAAAAAAAAGAAAAAAAGAAAGGAAAAACTCGAAAACAAATGGGAGCTGTCATGAACACACACATTGTACCAAAGCATCGTTAAATCTCTAAAAGCGTTTTGGAGTATATTGTACGACATGGTTCGGACGAACAGTCATCAGTTTATTGCAATTCGATTTATAAGACAAGAAAATGTATTGGTGTTACACTCAGTTGAGATGACGTATATTCGCATATGGCTACCCGATGTGTTTGTGTAACGAATTCATATTGCTATACAACTTAATCTTTTAAAGGTACAAACACCTACAAAGCCAAAACTGATCGAGGGTAACAACTAAAAACTAATGAAGTATATATGTATTGACAACATGTTATTGTCGAAGTGCTCAATGACCTTTTGGGCAATGGCATCTGGCTTGTGTCATATTGATGCAGGTCAAATGATATTTGCTTAATTGGGACAAAGATGTTCCGTAAGATCAAAAGACCCATTTTACCTGTAGTAAATGACTAATAATAAGTCATTCTGCAAAGTGAGACCACGTAATAGAAACCAAACGCTGAAAGAGTGCACAATAAACAAATATGCTAAATTAATCACAACAAATAAACAGTTGTTAATTTCCTGTTGATTGACAGCCTCATTTGTTTTAGGGTGCAGATCCCGCTGGTGTTTGGATCAATCGCAGTTAGCAAGCTCAAATGAAGAATTCTAATGATACGTGGCAGAGGAATGCATGCATATTTAACGGAACACTTGAAACTAATTGTTTATTTACGTGTATTAGCGCCGGTGAACATCTATCTTAACAATTCAAAGAGAACAAAAAATAAATGGAAAGAAAATAAAGAGTGAAATAATATCTCTATCTGTTAATAGTGTCTTTATCTAATACTCGCTCACTTACTTAATGTCTGACATTCTAGTCTCGTTTTCAAAATATTTGACAATGTAAATTAAACATTGAATTTTGATTTCATCACTTCATACATTGTTTATGCAGTTATAAATTGTTTGAATGACAAAATTTAAAATTAATAGTGCATACTCTCCGGACAAATCGTTAACTTAGAGCGCCCAGTACGTACAATGTATACATGCGGATCACATCTTACCATTCATTTTAATTTGAAAAGAATTAAAGTATACGTCATTTTACAAGAAAATGAAATGTCAAATACAAAGTTTTCTAAAGACAAGAACAAAAACATGTGTTACAATTGCATGGTCACCTCTTCGATTCAATGGAATATTGAAGTTTCGGCAATACAACTGAATTTTTAAAGCATACAATCTGGCGCTACTAAAGGCGGAAAAAAAGCAATCATGAAAAGTCAACTCCGGGGTAGATGAAAAAGGAAAGGAAAACTATGGCACGTTGAACAAATCAGTTTTCATGGTGTAGATGGATACACCGTGACGATCCACGAGTTCATGATGACGACCATGAAACTTCTGTAGTGATGTCTTCAATCTTGTAGCAACATAACCCTGTTCCAGAAGCCTATTTGTTAGAATTCTAGCATGATACAAAAAGTCTGTAGTTTCGGCAAGCTCTTGCATAACGTATGAGTTATGATATGAACACTCCATACGCAGGTGCTGATGGGATGTTGCCACAGATGAAAGGAAAGTTGACAATTTTGAATGAAAAGTCATCAGTTTGTCGTAAAGTTTGGTCAATAGTTTTCCTTTACCATCGATCTCTTAGTGTAGGTCAAGATATGAGGCTGACCTCACAGTGTCTGTAGTTTCCTTTATCTCAAGTTCTTTTGGGTAGATGCGATGTATCAAATCACTGAAACTAGAAATATTTAAAGATAATACGTCGACTATATAGCGGAAACTGAGATTGAAGAATTTAACTAAACGATATTTTTCCTTCCGGATCAGATCAGCTATAAAATCAGCCTCATAAGATTGAAGGGAAAGGTCAGAAAGCGAGAAGATCACAATTTGTTCCCATTGGAATGCCGACCGTTTGTTGAAAAACGCGTCCACCACACTGGACAAATATGTTGTCGATCAGAAATTCCAGCATTTTGAAAACATTTTCTTCAGTATATTCGTAAGAACATGCCAATTAATGCACTGTTGAGGTTACTTGTCAAAAATATTCAATAACATTCCATGTTAATTTCAAAATTATCGACTTTCAAACTTCATCGGGAATCAAGCGTGTTTGTGTGTGCAAGCGTGTTTGTGTGTGTTGGGAATGTTGATAAATTTACTACCTAGCACACCCACACCCCAATGCAGATAGAGTTTAAATTTGTTCGCTGAGCAATATTGTTATAATTGCTTATCCATGTTGACACATGAATATCTATACATCAAGATAATTATTTTTTTTATTCAACGGGTTATCTACAATTACCAAGAAAATACTTTAGGCCGGTAGTCTGAAGACTTAATGTTGCGCATATAAACATAATAAGATCTAGTATTACAGTTTCATATAATTTTGATGAGAATCCATAATTAAAGCTTAAATCTTTAATCAAGTTGCCCATATGAATAATTCGTTGCGAAAATTATGCACTTCACTTTATTATGTAATCGTATAAAGATGTAAGTATCACAAACGTGTCAATTGGTTCTTTGTAGAATATTCAAAGAACGTTATAACAAATTAATAAAATTCTGCTGTTGTAGAGACGAACCTGTCTCTCAGAATTCCTCGTTTTGTGAGGTGTTTTAGAGCAATGAAAATAAAAGTAGTCTCGAGTATTATGAAGTACTTAGTGAAAATGAAAATTACATTTATATAAAAAAATATTAATAACATTTCTTTTTTTTTTTAAAATATCAACAGTGAGGCGAAAATTAGGATTTCTAAGTTGCAACTAAGTGATATAACTATAGAAAAACTGGTCTATTTTAGAAGAAAACCAAAAGAATATTTCTAAAACATTGTACTAAAAATCCCAGAAAAAAAAAGAATGTTCAAAGAAAGTCTCACCAAGAATGCCGTAGACTCCATGTACTTTACAATGTGGACAATGATGAAGGTTCTGAATCTTTAATAAAGCAACAAGAAATTGATATTAATTAGTGTTTTGAGTAACAGTAAGTCAAACGGCAAATCGAAAATTCTATACGACTACGTTTGAAAATCGGCGATGGCATTAATTTTCTTTTTTTAAATGAACATTTGTGCTAACAATGTTTTGATCGTATGAAGCAACCTGAATTGCTCCAAAAATAAGGAGGTTCTCGCAATTGTCAAATTTATTTGTTCTATTTCGTCCCTGATTTCTCAACTTTGCTTTCTCTTTGGCAATCGAGTTCAGAAATTTCATTTTGCTTTGATTGCTCGTGTTTGATTATTCATTCGCTTTGACCCTGTAGAGCACACGTGATTACCTTTTAAGCACCTTTTTCCGATAACGTAAGATACATGAATCTCTTTTGTACTCTTGGAAAAATAAATAACGGTTAAATACTTACCTGTAATGTTGGGAGCAATTACAAGTCTGTAAGAAAAAGAACCACATTATTTTCTACAGGAAATTCGCCTTTGGCGCCCATCATCAGAACTCATTTTTCTTTTCTTTTGATTATAAAAATTAATTGTAGCATCTCTTTGTAGCTCTGTCTCGAACAGGTGCGCGTGCATCGCACGGTCGTCTTTTGACAGGAATCAATTGCTCCTAACATTAACTATCAAGTGTTTGCACGTGGTTCTATTACAATTCAATACACTTTCTAAATTACTTAGAATGTGTACTTGTCTTAAAGATATTTTCTGTTTTGGTGTTTTACACAAATGTAACCATACTTTAAAGCGGTTATCAGATTTTTTTTTTAATTAAATTGTTTGATTAAGAAAAAAATCAACAGTTTCATAACGGATACCCTAAAGATTATACACCTAAGTCGACCGAACTTTTTCCTGAGTAGCTGCGAATTTTGATATATATATATATATATATATATATATAACGTCTCAGAATGTGACGACTCTATTCGCTACACTGCTCCATCGGATCAAATTGATACAAGGAAGATATGTAAACGTATAGAAGGGTCTGAAAAATTCCCAACGATGTTAGAACTGTCAAATTTGCGATGCACATTTTTGGTCGTTCCCTCCGCGGGACTCGAACTTGTACCGCTGTGACATCTATGGCAACACCGCCTGCACAAAGTCCAGCACCCTAGACCACTCGGCCAGCTAGGCTATATAAAAAAACATAGCTTTCGCTGGCCGGGTCATTCCTCCTCGTAGGATTAATCTAGGGCTGTAACTTAGTATACGATGTATGGTAGTACGGGACAGTTCATTTAGATGTTATTATGTAGGATAGAGAATCAAATTAATGATGCATGTCACAACAAATCAATATTATACAACGTCTCAGTATGTGACGACTCTATTCGCTACACATGACTTTGTCATATTGAAAAGTATAAAAAAGATAAGCAATAGGATTTATATTCCCAAGACAAGTGTATGCGACTGAGTAAATGAGCTACACAGTTTCTGCAAACTTTGAATGGATATCATTTCTTTTTGAAAAAAAAAGACATAAAAAAAAAGACATAAAAAACAAACAAACAAAAAAAAAAAACTTTCGGCCCTCGTTCGCTTAGGATTACATGGATTTGCTCCCACTATCAAATATGCATCCCCACTAGTGTATATAATCTACAAAAGGGTGATCTCAGATCTGGGGGTGTCTCGTTTCAAATAATGTTTTTCGCTTTTTACCCTTTGACCTTAAGGACCCTCATCTATGGAAACGCAAATCACCTGTTCGCAATCATGTTTCCCGATTGGCCAATAACTGGTAAATAAGTGGCGTTCTGAAACACTGTATCGAAACTTTGAAATAACGTTCGAAAATAACAACAATCGAAAATTTGACATTGCGTGCCGTGTGTTATTTTCTTGAAAGAAATGCACATACTTAGAAAACAACAAAATTTGAATGCGTCGGCTATCTTATTTTAAAGATAGTACTTGTTTCAAATAAAATGAAATATATCATTATTCACAGCTCAGCAATCACTTTGCAAATGGTGAATCTAATGAATAAACACAGTTATCACCATCAAATACTTCTAATTAAATCAACACGATAATTTGAACATTCAAACTCCATATTTCTACAATCGCTTGGACCAAAACTGAAACTACTGCGACCTTGACATTGCTAGAAAAATGGTTCGGTAGCATTCTGTGTAAGAATCAGGCAGTGTTTGGTACATCATCATTCTTAACTTGGTTTTTTTAAACTTAAATATTCAATACATCTTATCATGAAGCATCTGTGACTAAGATTTATTTTGCCTACGTATAGGAAAAAAATTGTGTGAGAAAACTTTCCTACCACATTTCCACGGTGCATTTCAACTAAATTTGGCATATCAATATCTTGCAAAGGCAAACTTTACAAACATTCTGACGATTATTTCTGGAGATTGTGAGGTATAAATACTTGGATAATACAATGCAATAAAGTCTCTGCATGTTTTTCTTCATGTGCCACAACTCATATTTCCTGATTCTTAGACGGAAAAGTATTTACTTGGGATAACACTAGGAACACTAATTTTCCCAGTTTTATTGTCTGTCTAGTGACTAAAGGGTCTATAAAGGAATGTCACAAGACCACTGCAACCAACTAATCGAATTCACGTACACTTTCAACTAAAATAGACCAACCAAATATTCAAGTTCACGTGCACTCCTCTTTACTCCATATGGACCAATCTATATTATTTCGTTATTATAGAATGTTGTTATCTTAGGATCATCGGGGTGGGGGTGGGGACCTCGGGAAATGTCGAAACGATCGTAAGACTATCTAGATAAAGATGATCTTAAGCATGTCCTAAGATATTTCTTTAAATAAATAATGCAGTTACATTTGCAAACATGTATGAAAAGGAGTCGGAGACGCGGTATGGCAGCTGCTCGTCCATGGACATTTTTTTTACTAAATTAATTAAACTTGTCATGCACATGTAGTGAATGCACAATAAATGTTTATAATAGTTAGATCTACCTCAGTAAATTTGGAGAAATAGACCACAGGTGTGCAAGATTTACGAATCGAAAGAAATAGTGAAATAAAAGCAATGACCACGTGAGCAGAACGTGAACTAATATTTTTCCAGAAGATATACGTACACATCCGATGGAGTTCCAGCAAGTTAATTGCCATAATACGTCTTTTATGCAAGCTACTATTTTATGGTAATGAAATACGGATGGCTGAACAGTAAATCTTGCAGTTGATGTACATATAATGTACGTATGTTTTGCACAATTTATGTTGAAACCATTTGGATTTCAAGTGTTTGCAATGTGGTGCGTCCGATATCCTTATAAACAGTTGCGTAACCAAACATATTTCCAGTTTTATCTATATGAAGATAAAAACTGTTTGATGATCTTTCGTAAACAAGTCACTTGACAGAGAATCTGCTACTTAAGGAGGCAGACCTTGGGTGAGGGGCACAACTCTTACAAATCATTGTAACGTTTGTATTCACCATTTCACATCAATCTCATTTAAGAATCAAAGTAACTTGGAGGTGTAATACTGCTATTTGGGAACCAGTCAACTGTACATACAAGAAAGTAGTTCCTGATGACACGAAGTAGTCCCATTATTGCACCCTATCATTCTCCTAGTTTAGTAGTGGTATACACACTTAGTGTCATCTGAAAGCTAAATGAATTAGCAGTAATAAAAAATTTTCTTTATTTAGTGAAGGGTAAAAAACTTCTAAACAAAGACTCTAGGCCCCTTGATATGGATAAATTTCAAAACGATAGTAGTGATTTCTGCATCTGTCCACTTTCACTTTACTGTTCTTTCTTAGAAGGCACATAAGGTATGTTGGTATTTTTATAAGAGTTAAGGTAAAGGGTGACCACCATAATGAAACCCCTCCAGCACCATCTGTACTGATGTAAACAAATGAGCCTTATAAATATCTGAATTTAACATAGAAAGTAATGGAGACCAGAAATAGTGGTATGACACCTATATCGATTTCATTCTGTTCCAAAGGAAAGCTTGAAAGGCTTTGGTGAAATTAAATATGATACAAACATATCACTGATTTCAAGAGTTATGTCCCTTCTCGAGGGCACCTCCTTAAGGTGACGCTTTGTTTGTTCAAGAAATCTATGAAAAAACGGGCTAACTTTTTTATTGGGTTGACTATTTTGTAGAAAAAAAATAAAGTAAAAATGCAACTGTTTGCCAAAATGAAAGCTGCCTCAGCTCCAAACGCCTAAACGACAGAAAGTTTTAAACGATTCTCATGTACTTGTACATATACTCAAACTAGTCTTATTAACTAAACATCTGCACTTGACAAGTTCACAGAATGACAAGTGGCATTATAACTTATTAACTCAGAAATAACATAAATGAAGATGAAAGTCACTTTGGAATATATCAAGTCACGTTACAAAGGCATCAGTCTTAGCTTTGATAAGAATGGGAAGGGAAAGACACTTGAGTTTTACACACTTTGTTGTTCTTTACCAAACTTATTATGCGAATGGCGATTCTTTGAACTTGTCAAGCATAAACAGAATTGTACATCTTATAATAAAAAAATGTTCTGTAGAAATTATTATCAAAGCGAGGTGCATTTTTGATATCCACGTGCCATCGTTTTCGCAAAGACAGTAAAACTAGTTTTATCTCCATTTTTCAGTTCTCAAAAGAATGTCGGTGATGTGCGTAGTCAGAGATTGCTCTGATGTGCAACAGCTGATTTGACAGACAAGCTTGGACCGTGGCGAACTCCGGAGCATTGGTCTCTTCCTTGTCGGCACTACTTTTGTCATACCAGAAAACTGGAGAAACTTCAACGGTACAGAACTGGAGCTGCTTTGGAATATAGGACATTGGGAACGTTAGAATTTGTCTTTTATCAATACATGGAATTTCGCGCATCAATTTTGTTTTGCGTGTTCAAATTCAACATGGACTGAAAAACTTGTCAATTGTGTTGTCTGTTGTGCATGCAAAAACAAACTACAAATACTGTTAGCAACACTCTCGCTTCAAATGGACTCAGATGTAAAGCCTTTAATTTGTATGTATCTATCTTTGGAGTCATGCATCCAACAGTATAATTATATTCCTTCATGCACATCCACATATCATACCAACCTTCTTATAAAATAAAACTAAAATTCCTTGAGTAGTTTAGGAGGAGTTGTGCTTACCAGGTTAAAACATGTAAAGCCATTAATATGAATAATCTCACTTTGGAGTCCTTTGACAGAAACCGTGTTCATGCACATCTTCATATTACGCCAAACCTTCCTTTATGTCATATTTAAAGAGTTAAATTTCGTGAGATAATGTATATCAGAATGCAATTATGCAGGGAAAGTAGGATTTTCCCGTACACTATATGATTACTATCCTTATCTTTCTTCATGCTTTTAAGTCTTACGCAAGATTTGTGAAACGATGCCCATGAACGTTACCGGTACAACCTTTGGCATATCGTATGAGTTGTGATAATGGCACACAGGTGCTGAAGGGACGTTGCCACAGACTCAGTCAGTTAACAGTGTTTCATTACGACTTTTCATGCAAAGAGAGATAACCGAACTTCGTATGTTCAGTTTTTGAATATTTTACTTTCTTAATTGGCAGTAGTGCTCATAGGCGAACCAAAGGAGGATTGTATGTGGTCCTATCCAGCTCCATAAAATTGCAAGATTTTAAAGTGCTATTTTTTTTCTTTATTGTGTATAAATTTTTGCTCATTTACTTCTGTCTTTTTGTACGTGTTATTTTGGTTATTTCATGTTCTTTGTAGTGGGTGTATATTTTCCCTGTATATAGTCTTTATTCTTGGAATATATTTATTTAATTTTCGCAAGACCTTAGTTCCTTTGATCAATCTTTCATATCAAAAGATTTGCGAAACTCTTTTTTTTTATTTATTAAATTATATATTCAAAATGTTTTTAGACTTCTATAACTATTTATTGATCATTTCAAAAACCTTATTAAATCTTATCTGTTTTCAAACTGTTCTGAAGGAAGATAATGAAAACATTATCATGATAACATAATACATTTTCTTAACTTTCTCAATAATGTTCTAAAAATAGAAAAAAAATTCTGTTACAATGAACAATGATCAAAAAAAAAAAAATTAAAACAATTAAATAAACAGTTTTTTTTTTTAACTTAAACGGTAAAATGTTTTTAAAACATAATGAAAAAAATGCGAAAAAAAATTAAAATGTATTAAAAACGTTTTTTAATGTCACTGAATGATAGTCTCAAAGAAAGAAAAAAAAACCAAACAAACACAAAAACAAAAACAAAAACAGAAAAGAAAAAAGAAGAAGAATAAATACAATTCAGATAACTTGGGATTGAAATTATAAATTATAAGGATTAAACACAGTTTTTTTTTCTTTACAATTCCTTCCGTTAGATGGACTTTTAATTATTCGTTTTGTGAGTAAATAGACCGATTTTACAATTCGACAAATTAATATTTACCTCTTGTACACATGGGTGTCTTATATGGAAAATGAAGTGTTTGTTTGGGGCATCGTCTTTTTGCGCCAATTGGATAAAAAATCGTAGCTATTTCTAATACATACATGTAACAATTAAGAATCATATTGTTTCTTGTGCGAAGTGCAATAAACAAAATATGCACATGGAAAATTCATGTTATTTTTCAATAGACAAAATATTTATCATAGCCAATTCTCATATATTAATTTTAAAACATATTTTTATCTTTGAACATGAGAAAAGTAGCTCTGAATTTAACCACATAGGGGCGTGTCAATATTTTTTATCCATTGAGATATAACAAAATTATTTTAACCAATCAGATTACAGTATTTATCTAAAAATAATTTATTCGAAAATCAATAACTTAATTCGGTTTTTAAATCACTCACATGCATATAATTAGGAAGCAATCATTTTTTTTGTTCACCTAAAATGTGAACAAAACTTTTTTGGAAAAAAAATCATAGCCCCCCCCCCCCCCACCCCCGTCCCCCACTAATCAAATGTTTTTTGCCTTATCATGTTTTAATAAAAAACATAATATAAATAAAATTTAAACATTTCACAAAATATACTTAGGGTGTCTTTATGACGTCTTAACTTGAGACATGTCTGAGATAGCTTCGAGACACATCCTAACATTGTCATAAGATGATACTAACTCTATCCTTAAGTTGGTCTTAGAACGTGACTTAGGACATATCTTATGATAGCTTCGAGAACCCCACCCCTGGATTTGTCCGGTAAATACAATAAACAAATATCTATGTAGTTGGCACAAAGACCAAAGTACGATGAATGTCATCTAAAAAAAATACGGGAAAGTACAGTTATTGAAATAACATGCGTATAATTGTGATGAGGACTATCATGGTGCTCAGATATAACACTCAAATGAATCTACAGAGTTGTTTCGTGACATTTTTGGACGATGACGATTTTATGTTACACATCTTTAATTTAAAAACAAAATAAACGAAAGTAAAAAAAAAAATCAATCAATGATTAAAAAAATAAAAAGTTTTGATTAGGATAGGTAAAACTTAGAATAAGACATTTGCACAATGATATAGTGAAATGATAAAATGGTAGGCAATATACCGTCAATTATATTTGTGTAAACATGTTACATATTATAATTTAAGTAACTCTCCAAGAATCATGCAAAATGACATTCATGGTTGGAAAGCCTACATATTTTTATTTTCGATAATTTGTTTAAAAGAGTAATCAAGGGAACCAAGGTTATAGCGGTAATCAAAAGAATGTAATCCAGGGACAAAGACCAGACATGGAAAACAGACACACACAACAAAGAACATAAAGTAACTAAAATCATACATACAAAGTAACAAAAGTAAATGAGCAACTCGGACTCCACTAAAAACTGGGAGCATGGACCAGGTGCACCGGTAGGGTAAGCGTCCTCTGCTTTTCTAGAAACACCCGCCGAGTTGCTCATAAAAAGTCAAGTCCGGGGTAGACAAACGAGGAAAGGAAAACTATGACCCGTTGAATAAATCAGTTTTCATGGTGTTGATGGATACACCATAACGATCCACGAGTTCATGATGACGACCATAAAACTTCTGTAGTGATCTCGTAGCAACACAACCCTGTTCCAGAGGCCTATTTGTTAGAGTTCTAGCGCGATACAAAAAGTCTGCGTAGTTTCGGCAAGCTCTTGCATAACGTATGAGTTGTGATATGAACACTCCATACGCAGGAGCCGAAGGGATGTTGCCACAGATGAAAGGAAAGTTGACAATTCTGAATGAAAAGTCATCACGTTTGTCGTAAAGTTTGGTCAATAGTTTTCCTTTACCATCGATTTCTAAGTGTAGGTCAAGAAATGTTATAGTAAACAGAAATGAACATGTGGTTTTTCGTATAATCCTTGATCATAGGAGATAAAATTTATATAGAATGTACTGTAGACTTCAAATTAAAGGAGATAACTCTGTAAATGACACTCTATTACAATAGAAACTGTTGGATTTTCCATGTTTATTAGCTCCTAAGAGCAGACAGATTGGAATGAATAATTATACATTTCATCATATAGACCTATAAAGCAACTTAATAGCAAAAATAAAAATAAAAAGCTTTTTTTCAGTTGTATCACATTTTACAGAATTTACTTGATTCTTACATAGACTGCTACTTAATTAGTTCTATTTGATGTTTTGTATCATGTATTGTAGATAGTACGTAAACATGACTAAAGTTTCATCCTTTTCCCTGACAAGAAACCTTTGATTTAAAGTAACAAATACAGTGAATTTGTAAAAGAACATCTCTGGGAAATAATCTGTCCAATTTAGGTAAAATAAATTATTTAACAGGAAACAATTACAGTAGCTATATGATCTGTGTTTTGACAACATGTCGTATAGTTGTTGTTTATTTGGTGACATTATTTTTCCCATGACTATTTTTTACCATAAAAATCTGTTAACTGTAGTCTGGTTACCTGTGTGTAAAGGGATACATACGTGTCCAAACCAAAAAAAAAAAAAAAAAAAAATCAATCAATCATACAAAACAGCAAGACAGTAAAAGCTGGAAACTCGCTATGTTTCGAGTAATCCTATAGAAGGGATTGAATCAGAATTACATAAAATAAGAAAAAAAACTTTTGTTTATTTGGAGACTTCAATAGCTGCACAGCAACTTACTGTTGACATATTGTTTAATGAGTTTTCCACAAATTAACGCTAAGGCATCTCAGGGGTTAAGATTCTTTATTGAAATAGTTAATCCAATTTTGAACGTCCGTCACATTGAGATGCAACGGCAAATATCAAAACATGGTTACACCTTGCATTAGAAGCATGGTTACACCAGGAATAAATTATAGCAGAACAGAGTTGAATAGATTCATCAAATAAGTTGAAAATAGTTTTCAATTGACATAAAATTCAAAATGTCTTCCACCTCCCTCACTAGCAATATCCAAGTCAAATTTTTAAAGAACAAAATAAATGACCACCAGGTTTAAACAACCAATGAAAATTAATGCAATAACCCAAACTGACCTTCAGTGTTAGAATTAATAAATAACTTGTTCACACCAAATTAAGGACATAACCCTAATTTGCATATCAAACTAAATAAAAGCACATGTTTCATACAATGTATTAATGAATTCACTATAATTATGAAGCATTAATAAAATAACACAATTAAGTTAAGCTAAGTTAAGTTATTTTATTCAGTAATCAATAATTCTGATAAAATAAATAAGTTCACCGATACACACCACTATAAATCAAAAACATACGATACAATCAATATGTATACAACACATACAAAACATGTCAAATTCACTCTTCTACATACACCCCTGTTAGCAAATGACGTCCCGTCATTTCAGGTTGGAGCATTAGAAGAAGACTTCAGGATTCAGGATCTCGCAAATGGTCTTCACTGCCTCAGACTGCAAACCCTGCATAATAGGTTTATCTGAAAGTGAAGTAAGAATATTGATCTTCCTTTTCCATTCAGATGATGAAGCCCCCTGTATAGCTACATGTCGTACTCACCGGTTCTGTATCGGAGAGTTGGTCTCCGCTCTCTCTTTGAACGACGTAGTTGAACTGGTTCTGTACTATCGGAATTTGTACTGTCATGAACTGAATCATCAGGTGGGTCCTTCTGAACAGTATCATTGTCTGCTGAAACGCTTCTCTCCGTCTTAGGTTCAACTTCCTCTGCAGTACTGGTTGTACCAACAGAAACTGGGCGTCCTCATTAGTCTCACCTGTATCTCTGTCATCAGCATTCTCTTCAGGCGCAATATCCTCTGTGATGGCTGGATCACTGAGAATACCTGGTTCGTTGCTGACACACATCTCATACTCTGAGACTTCTTCAGAATGTTCTTTACAGTCTTCATGTTGTGCCGATTCTTTGTCCTTCTGAAGATTGCTCCTGGGTCTAGGTACTAGTCTCGGAGTTACAACTGGTTGTGATATACCACTCGGGAATCTGATAGGTAACGACAGGTTACGACGGAGCGTCCTCGTACGTCCATTTCCTGACTCCTTCAAGACTGTGTACACAGGGATGTCTTTTTTGGGCTGGCAGAGGTTTGTATATATGTCGTGTTTCCATCTATCGACTAACCTGTGTTTGCCAGTAAAGCTAACAATTTTTACCAGCACCCTGTCTCCAGCATTGACCATGCCACCCCTAACTCTGTGGTCATATGTAGTCTTTCTGCTCAGCTCTCCCTTGTTAGCTGATGCTGTTGTTAACATATGGACCTGTGGAAATCTGTTTCTTAATTCCGTGATGCATACTGGGTTGTGATTTTCTGTAGATACTCTCTCAAACCAAATGCCACATCAATGGGTAACCTGGGGTTACAACCAACCATTAGCATATACGGTGACTGATCTGTACTCTCATGTCTGGTTGAATTATAAGCAAACACCGATGGACTAACATGGCCCTTCCAGTCAATCGTCTTGCTTGGACCAAAGCATATCACAGAGAATTCTGTTAAATCTTTCACATTGCCAGTGCCCATAGCATGATAGCTGCTGATTGTTCTTGACTTTGCCATTCCTGTTTTAACATACAGTTCTTTGATAATGGTACTTTCAAAATAAGCTCACTGGTCTGAATGGAATCTTTCAGGTATGCCGTAATGAAGAATATATTGGTTGTAGAAAGCATTCGCTACTGTCTTAGCAAGTCGATTCTTCGTTGGTGTCGCCATCGCAAACTTGTTGAACGAGGTAGAAAATGAAGATATCGAACTAGGAATTTTAAT
This sequence comes from Perna viridis, assembly GCA_037379345.1. Lineage (NCBI taxonomy): Eukaryota > Metazoa > Mollusca > Bivalvia > Mytilida > Mytilidae > Perna > Perna viridis. The sequence continues at coordinate 28,013,683 of CM074515.1, forward strand.
TAATATTGATGAAAATGACACATACGTAATGTATATGTCTAAGATGAATTAAATGTCCCTAAAGTGTAGATGCATATAACAAAATATATGGGAGAAAATTGATAGATTTCTTTAAAAGTATTAAAAATGAATGGCAGATACACAAGAGATAGAGTGGGTACTGTTACTAGTAAAAACGAGAGTGTAGTTGATTATGCCAAAAGTAGTGCATACTTTTTGCAGTGGTGCAGACTTCTGACGTTTTACCTTTCTGTAAATTATACTCTGCTATTCGAATTCATTGTCAAATTAATTTATGTAGTTTGTTAATCGATGATTTATCTGTTATTACATGTACTATCACCTCTGAGCCATGTAATAGAGCAGAATATTACCCTTGTATTTATCCAATCAAAATATATATATAAAAGATCAAAATAGCATAGATCAATCGACCCCAATACACTTTGAAGTGAATTCGTGTGTTTTAGGTATCGGAAAAGAGGTAACATGTAAAGATCACATGTACATAATTTCAAAAAACTATTTCTGACAAAAGTTGACTATTTAATCACTGAACAAAAATGTCTATAAAAATGGTTGCATTTTGGATCATTTTCAATAATTAAGAGATAATAAGACGCCGTACAATGTTACAATGTATATCTAAATATTCTGTACTGAATTACAAATAAAACATTCTCAATTCGATCTGCAACATGGGCTTTGCAAAATGAGTTTGAAGTTGCAAATTTTCACATATTTAAACTAATAATTGTACTAAAATTGTATAATACAAAATCGTTTCCCGACGATTTGTACAGTTTCTGGGCTGTTTTATGGACAAAGACAAACGTAAAGCATTAAATGTACCTTACGTTTTTGGCGATGTAAATTGTTACATGTTACTTTGAACTTTGAAGTATGTGCATGTACATGCATGTTGTCACAATATTTATGTCTTATACTATTGTTCGGCATTATTTTTTTCTGTGCGCCTGAACGGATTTTACTAAACGGGTTGATGAAAACAAACAAGATTCCTTGTAAAAAATTCAACGCACAAAACTGCCGTTAAGGACGTTCAGACGCAATAGAACTCTTAAGATTTTTTTCTTTCGAAAAGACTCCATCTTTATTTGTCGTATGAATAGGACACAATGGTAACATAGTTGTAATAGAAAATTAGTTCGACGGAAACATCATCGGGCAGGGGGATCAAGAATATGTACAGTGGCGGATCAAAATGGGGTATGCACCCCCATTTGTATTGGAAAATTTGTTATTTTCATGTGTAAAATTGACAAAATGACAAATAATGTCATAGGACCCCCTTTTCTGAGGAACACTCCTTTTCAAAGTGTCTGTAACCAGCCCCGAATTACCAGAAAAAGAGGATCTGATCAAGACGTTTATAAACAGGAGACACAATTTACATTTTCATCATTTACTATTTACCGTCTATAAATTGTTATAAACATTTATTGTGGCGTTCGCAAGCATGTACAGAACAATAAAGGTAATTTGTTTTTGCATTGATTGATAGTATAAGAAAGTATCGTTACTTCTGGTGTCATTTTTTGACAAGGTAGAAAAACTGTTTAAAACATTTACAATGCTATAATCTTAATTTTTGGGCAGTGAATCACGTCTGCCACTTAACGTAAAGAATAAATAAGTGAGCCGCTTTGAACTGTGAGTAGTTAAAATCTAAATACCAACCGAAATTAAACTGTGTCATACAACTGTAAAAGCATCTTCGCTAGCCAAAGGTTATGGTCCCGCCCTCCCTTCACGCAGCGGAAAGGGCAGAACCGTAACCCTAACAGAAAATAGACATTAAAGTTAATACCCTACGAATGAGCCTGATCCACACTCCAAAATTTTGTTTTTTCAATACTCGGTTGCTAATTAATTCTTTAAATTCATATATGTTATTCTCATGATAATTTTTTGTATTTATGGTACTTTGTCTCGACTAAGAATAATCTGTTCTTGGCCCCTCCCCTTATCAATGCAAAATAGCAGACAACTTTACCGTTTTTTCACTTTTTCAAAACCTGGATTGATTTGACTTGCCATTGACATAATTATGGCATAGCCGTATACACTTTATGACTACTAAACTCGTAAACTAAAGCACTTTTAAATACCAGTCCACAGCTCTATAACAGAGGCCACATCACAATCAATTATGCATGGTCATATTAGATTATTTGTCTTTTAAAAATCTCGAAATCTTGAGTTAGGAATACATCTATGATTAATTTCATGAATGTATATAGTGCAAATATGTAACATTATAACTTATGAATAACTTTTTGAATGATTTTAGTTACTTTATGTTCTTTGTTGTGTATGTCTGTTTTCCATGTCTGGTCTTTGTCCCTGGATTACATTCATTTGATTACAACTATAACCTTGGTTCCCTTGATTACTCTTTGACTGTATTTCAATTATAATAGTTTAGTAAAAATGAATGTTTTTATGATTGTCGGGGGAACATTCTTTAAGATGATTTTGTATTTTATTTCAAAAAAAAAAAAAAAAAACCGACAAAGCAAATGCATCGTTCAGGTCAAAATATATGCGAATTTATCCCTTTCATTTTGGTGTAATCTCTCAGTTTATGGCTTTTTGCTTTACAAATTATGATTAAGTTTTCCTCAGAGGTACTTTGGTCCTGTGTCACTCTGACCATATGTAATTCTTTGTGGATAATTCTACTCTTTAAGTTAGTAGACCAGGGGTTACTCCAATATATTACACCGACTGTAGTTCATATTCTGACGATGATTAAAGAAATTTCAACATTCAGATTTTGAACAATAACGACTGAAACATTACTATATTAGAATTCTAAATAAAAAGCCAAACTGAACAATCTCTTGCATTTTGTCTTCATCATTGGAAACATTTCTATATCAGTAAAATTTCAGGCGAAAACCATGTCAGTATTCAATATAGAGGTTACCTGATAAAAAATTCTAATTAATTTTAATAATTAGCATTGCCGAGCAGAGAACGATGCAAAAAAAAAAAAAAAAAAAAAAAAAAAATTCACACACAAATTCATTTAAATTTCTGCATGATGGGATAAATACTCAAAACCAAAAACTATCAAAATTGGAAAGCCATATTCATCTCCGAGAAGTTCTAACATGTGCAATACAAGGAATGTAGTCTCAGAGTTTTATATATTTTGTAATACTGCAGATTTTAATAAATATGATAAATAAAATGTGTTATAATTCGGGTCAGACATGTTTGATTACTAGGTGTGTGAACATCCGGGGTCCTTAGGTCCGCCAGCAGTTGCAATGGCTATAAATTACAAAAAAATACAAATCATACACATACATTGGAAATTTCAGTATACTGTGCCCATGTTGCAAGGCGTAACTGCTCATCAGCACCAATACAATCAAATATATAGGAAGATTTTATTTAAACAAATATGGTATACATGAAGTATTCAAAACCAAAACAATCGAATCGGGAAGCCAAATCCATCACTTCATCGAGAGTTGATGAATACCTTCTCGGACCGTAGGTCCACCAGCAGTGTGGGTATTAAAAACAAAAGTGACAATCATAGTTATTGCAAATGTGCTGTACACATGGTTTCAAGTAAGGGTAACACCACAATTTGCGAACACCAATCTGATTCATGATCAACTCAAGACAAAAATACATCTGGCAAAATAGATATTACACCACCGGAGCAGCTGGTACTTGCAATGGTCCTGATTTGGTACAGGCACTTCGAACGAAATGATGGGTCTTATCTAGGAGTTATCTCTCATCAGCGGCATTAGAATCAAGTATATAGGAAGGGTAATGATATACAATAATTACTCAAAACCAATTGAATTAGAAACCAAAATATATCACTAAGAAGTTCTATCAGGTGATATACAAGAAATGTTATGTATTTTGAAACTTTTGAAGGCAGTAATAGGATGGAAAGAGGAATTCAATTAGATAAGAAATGTAGATAAATAGCTAAATACTAAGCTCTGCATTTATTTGTTATGGTTCATTATGACACGTAGTGTTTGTACTTCTGTTACATAAACATAGTAATTATCAATTTTTTTCCACATATTTGTAAATACAGCAGTTTTGAATATCTAACAAAGTCAAAAAATGTTGACCCTTATCAAATATATTTTATCACATGCTTGTATCATATCGGTACCCTTTATCGCACCTATTAGTGTTAGTATCACTCTCGAAAAATACCAACCGTCGTGCTCATATAAATATCTCAGGATGACACAACGTGTGATAAAATTTTACAATATACTACTTTCTATATAATGTTACTTTCATTACGAAATAAAAGGCAACGGTTGCTATTTTCCTCAGACTATTTGACTTTTGAGTAGTAAGCATGGTATTTGGTGTTTTTAATTTTGTTTAAATCTTTGCTGCTCAATAGTCAGTTTTCATATCTACGGAATGCAAGCCATTTTAGCGTAACACATCAACACACCAAACCTGACCTACGGTCTCATAAAGGAAGGAAGGAAGAGAAAGCATTATTCTAGGAAATTTTGTTTCTGTAAGCACCTAAATGGTTTGAAATTTGTTATTTAAAAATATCCACGAAAAAAGGACTATTACCCTCTTCCTTGTTGCTATGGGTTTGCTTAATTGTTTTTTAACTTTTCTTTATTGTTGCCACACAATAGTTTTCTTAAATTTCTTAGATAAACCAAGGGCATACATGTAAGTTAGACATACCTATTATCAGTCTTATTGATAAAATGTTACTAATTTTGCAAAATATATTTTTTTGTTTCTTATACGGTGAAATATCTTGCACAGCATCTGCATGGGGTAATATTTCCATTATTCAATTGATATTGTACAATGCAGAAATATTGGATAAAGGGCAACGGGGAATGGATAATAGGGTAAGAGAGTTAGCTCATTTTCTTACAATGCTTTGTGCGTATAATTTTGGTTATTTCGTGCTTTTTTGTGTTTGTTGGTTTTCCATGTCGGGTTTTTGTCCCTGGATTACATTTGATTTCCTCTAGAATCTTTGAATCTATGTTATACAATGTATCAACTATTTACGTATACATGTACAGGTGTAACTGGTGTTATATTGTTGTAACTACATTATATAACCATATAATCTAACCAGTCTTTCAATAGGTTGGGCAAAATTTGACCTGTTAAGCAGAATAAACTGAAGTAATCTCTAAATAAGTTCGTCGATGTTTTAATGTATAATGCTACCTTACAACCCTTATCTTCTGATGGTAATGGCAGAAAAACTTCGAACCTATCCTATGAACATGTTCTTATTTTGAGTTTTAAAACAGTTTTGTCTCTTAAACTAATTAAGTGTTATAATATAAAATTAGCATTCCACGCATCTATCAAATCCTAAACATGTTCCGGTGATATTAGAATTTAAAAAAAAATCACCTAACGACTTTCCGGTTAGTGCAGGTACTTTTGAAAAAACTAGTGAATGTATGTTGAACTCATAATATGGTAATAAGTGTAAACTGAAACAAGTTTATGATGAGGGCAACAAAAAATACTTTTAATCGATTAGTTTTGCATAAGTTTGATTAAGATAGGTATACGGTTGGCCGAGATTTATAAACGTACATAAATGTAAGGGGACTTTAAAAAGTGTCTGACTGAGAGAGGTTTTCGGTATTTTCAGGGTTTGGTTTGAACAAATTTCAAAATATTTGTTTAAAATCTTATCAATGATTTCATCATCTTAATACAAAGCTCCATTTCATGTTGGGGTATGCGAGCATCTTATTTAGAGAGGTTGTGAATTGAGAATGTGGATAAGGAATGGAATGCTGTTTGACGAGTGTTCGGGGTTTGGCTCAGGAAGAATGATGATATCTACTTTAAAATATTTATTTTATAAAACAAACATTTGAACGTTCAAGAATTTAAAAAGATACTAAACTTTAATTTAGAAAAGAAAAAGAATATTTATAAAAAAAAGAAAAGAAAAATAAGAAAAAGAAAAATACATAAGAATTTAATTGGGAGTAGAATTTTCCATGAGTAATTGAAAGGTCACTTGGAAATTGTGGACAGAGAAAATGTATCCGTACTACGTAATAATAAACTGAAATCGATTTCAGTTTGGAGCAGATGATCTTTGAAGGCAAAAAGGCAGTATCTAAACATGACCTGTCTGTAACCCGCTACTATTCTATATAAGCAACTTCACGCTGTCTCAATATTAAGTGGTAGAGTATGTTAATGATCATCCTTACTTTTTAAAGCCGACACAAAATGTTTATAATAATCACGTGTCTGTAATATAGTACTATTTATTGGTCAAGTCTATAATAACTAGAAATTGAAGAATTAGACGTTTCATTCTTCATAGAGTATCAGATTTCTGTTAAAGGATACAACATAGAAACTGCTAATGAGATAGACAATTCAGTTGGATAGCATAGCATGAAGCCACCCAATATCAGAATTTCAATTGATATTCATCTGTTTCTTTATAAAGTAGCGTTCTTCTATTAACTGTTTAATTCATATCATACCGGTATTGAAGTAAACAAATATTCAGTAATTAAAATACTTGAAGGACATATTATGTATTGATGTTCAGTGGGAAATGGAAAACATAACAAACAGTGCATTCAAGACCGTAGATTGGAACAGACAAATACCAGCTCTAAATGGGCTGTATTGCATCCCTGCTTTAATAATAATATTTAACCTCCCAGCAGCAATAATTGTCACACTGTTTTTAAAAAGAAGAAGACGAGAAAAGGATGTCGTTATACTCCTAAGTTTGAGTATTACTGATTTGTTGTTTGGGATTTTATTATTCTTTAACATTGCTTTATCTTTGAAAACATATGTAGAGTATTCAACTTGTTTGGCTGGACACTATTTGATGACAACATCTCTGCTGGCGTCTTTAATTCATTTATTTTGCATTTCGTTCGAAAGGATTTGTTGCATCTGCTTTAAGCTAGCTTCCGTTAAAGCAAACAGGAAATTTGTGACCTGTATTCTGGTTGCAGGAACCTGGCTAATTGCGATATGTGTAGTTGTGAGTCAGCCTGTGAAAGAAAACATCATTGGAGATAATACATGTAATGTCCGTCGTGTTATGTCTACCGGCTTTCCAATATATGCAACAGCTCTAGCAATATTTCAACTGGGAATCGTTATTAATGTTTTATTGTTGATGATAACCTTAGTAAAACACAAGAATTACATGGAAGAAAATGGCGTTAGAACCATATCAACACGGGATATACGGACTGTAATCACTATAAGCCTCGTATCCCTTGCAACCACGTTAACTGGACTACCGCTTATAGCATTTATGCTTTATTGTTCAGTTTACGGATGGCCATCTTCGAACATAGGAAAATCGTTTCTAATAATTTCAGGGCTGTCTTCTTTAGCCAATCCAATAATGTATATATTTAGAGTTCGTAAATTTAGGAAAATAATTATCAATTCTCTAGAGAATCTCATCTGTACCAAGAATGCGGTTGGTCCGAACCACATTAATGTTCAATGTACAGTCCAGCCATTTTAAGTAGCAGACAAAATGGGTCTTATTCTCATTTTCAATGAATCATCTTTTCTTTTGAGTTCATATTGAGTTTTTACCGAATTGAATTTTAACTGTTTAACACAACATCAAGTGTATTCTAAACGTTTGCTTATTCGTCCATGAGAACGTATTTACTAACTTGTGTAAATATGAACCATATGTAAATTTATCTTGTACAAATGTATTTGAGTATTTGTCTATATTGATTAACATGTTAACGAATGGCAAAATTCTTTGAGACACTAAAAGGGAGTCCATGCAAAAACCAGGCACTGTGTGGCACGAGACAATTTTTTATTTAATTTTTGCCACACATTTCATATTCAAATGTATCTTTTCAAGACCAAAAAAAAAAAAAAAACCAAACAAACAAACAAACAAACAACAAAAAAAAATTAATGAGACATTTTGGATATATTATGTATCCATATGAAGAAAATTGTAAAAATATTATGCTATGAATGAGTTTTAAAAGAAGCATTTGCCAGCTTTAGTCTGCATTCAAAATATTTATTATTAACACATGGATGCATAAAGTATTCTAAACTGGCGTTTATTCATGCTCATCATGTGCAATTTGTCATATATAATCATTAATCAAAACGAACATTTAGTTATCTTATGTAATGGTGGCAATGTTCCCTCCCTGGACAGGCTGAGGGTGTATATATGTTGCAGTTCTTTCTTATACAAGTGATGCAATTAAATAAAACCAACCCCCACGATATCGACGACTGATGCACAGATTTGAAAAGGACGTACGAACGCTCATCAAATTTATTTTTACCCACGTCTGAAATTTCAGAGAAAAACGCACGTATGTTTACTTATGGATGTAGATTTTTGTCATGAGTATCGGGGTTTAGATTGCTTTCCATTGTTGTCCTAGAGATAAAAATTACAGAAATTGTATATGAGTTGACACTTTTCACGAGTTATCGATCTAGATTTGGATGACGGAAGAAAAACATGAATGCATAGTTTTTAACACGAATACAGATTTGCATACCCATGTATATTAGACAATAATCATTTATTGTCATAATTTATGTATATCACACTATTCAGATAATATGTATTATTTGCTAAATAAAAAAAAAACCACTTATTTAACAAAAAATAACTTTTCAGATTAAGTAGTTGTCTTTGTAAGAATCATGCAAAATCTGAAAAATGCGAGATACCCCAAAAAAGGCTACATATTTTTATTTTTGTAATTAAATTATTTTATGGGTCTATACTATGAAATGTGTAATTATTCATTCAAATCTGCCTGCTCGTAGGAGATAATCCACATTGAAAATCCAGTAGATTCTATTGTATTTCAGTGTCTATTCTTTGTAATCAGTTTCTGAATTTTAAAAATGAAAAAAATAATTGTGTCATGAGCCATAGGTCAATGAATTAAGTTACTCGATAGTTACTGCGGTTCTTATGATTATTTATACGACGTGCTCCCAGTTCACATTGTACTCATGAGTTGGAAATCAATATTATATATTTAATAATATTTCATATCAGGATTTTCATTTTTTGTTATGTAATTGTATTATATTCTGGTGTCTACATTGTTAATTAGACTCGCTGTCTTTTCTGTTCTCTGAAGTGAAGTGTTGACCATGTAAAATTGAAATAAAAGTTAAACAGCTACACGTTAGTTTTAAAATGTATTGAACTGCCCCCACCCCCCTATGATTTGTGGTATTATAACATTGACGAATTTTGATTAGTTTGCCTTGGTGTCAATTTTGTTTATAATAGGGAAAAGTGCCATAGGTTACAGTAGCGCAATTTTATTTTACCAAAGATTGTCATCATTTTAATACAGAGTGGTATCTGATGTGTTTTGGCTTGAGATTAATCCTCAAGTTAAGCTGCCATAGCCGGTATGTTTGAAGTGTTTTAATTGGTACAGCAATGGAACAGGGAATTAATTAAAAATAGGTTCATATGTATTCAGTAGGAAGTGCATTAACAGTTATTCATGGTTGATAAATTGCCAGAGTTATCTCGCTTTAATCATCGAAACAAACTTGTCTATCTTGTCGCTTCAGATGTACATGCAAATAAAACTATGTTTGGTTTTGCAATTAACCTGGAATATTAATGACTGGTATATAACATTTAAAAAATAAGTCATTTAACAGAAAACACATTGCCACAGTTAATCTCGCTATTATCTATTAAACTGTGGAGCGCTTTAATATGAATATAATTCGGCAACCAATTATGTAGGTTATAAATTCCAAAAATCATCTTTTTCATCAACCTAAATGTGATTTCAAAAATTCATTCAACAATAATTAAAACTTCATGAACAATTTTAGATCGATATCTATATATTTTTTTTAACTTGAAAGTGCAAAAACCGAATGACAAACAAAATTGGTAAAGTAGTCTGCAAATTATTCTGAATTAGACACAGCTGTATTCGTAGGATTTTTGGTATGCATGAGTCACCTCCTGTCTGATTTTTTTAAAGACTGATACTCAAACAGGCTTCAGCCTTCTATGTGGTATTCTTGTATGTACTATGATGAAAACATTGGACAACTTTTTTTCGATGTTGTACTTTATCATTTTTAAAACTGTGGCTCTAAATACTGTATTGATGAAAATATTCAACTTTCGACATATTGCCTTTTCAATGTCATAAAAAAAGAATGAAAAACGATTTTAATATTATCTTTTTTATCTACAAAACTATAAAAAAAAACAAAAACAAAAAAACAAAACAAAAAACAATCTGATGAAGATTTGAAGTAATGATTTTTTTTATTACTTCCGAACTATTTTTCTTTTCTCATATAATGATATATATGTCCTGGGTAGCAACAATTTTACAAGGAGCAATAAAATATAATATTTTATTCTCCTTTATATTCACATAAATATCTGGTGTTTTTTCTTTCGGGTTTATTCGAAGACGTCAATGACCATATGAGACAGTCTAAACAAGAACGATATTGTTTTGATGCCCACGTCTTGCGTCTAAGTCTATTTTACTTCCTGGATACGCTGGGCCACTAAGGGAAGACTTGATATCCAAAATAACATCATTTTGTCATGTTCATTTAACAATTAATAGAACGTCACTAGAAATTTTGGATCTTCGTTTAAATAATTTACTTAAGAGCCCTTTGGGTCCTTTTGATCTCCTCCCCTCCGATGAAGTCTTGATGATTTCTGATGATTCGGGGTTAAGTTGTGTCTTTATTTGTTTAAGCACTCCAACAAGTAACTCGTCAATCTGGAGGTTAAATGCTACTGATGTTTCAATATATTTACAGTCGAATTGTTTGGCAAGATCTTTAGCTTCTGAAATCATAACAATGAAAACGATATTGAAGAATCCTTAAAAATTATGTTCAATGGGTTTGTTTGTTTTAATTTACATCCGTTATAAGGCTGCTACCCAACAAGAGAAGTTTTTTTTAATTACTCCAAAGATGGCTCATAGTTTTCCCAAAATAACATTTAAAATCCCAATATAAAGGATTAACTATAAAAATATTTAAATATGGTTCCTCGCTTCATTTAGATATGTTTGATAATTTGCTTTTAGCGAAATTAAGATAATAAAAGGTTACAGCAAGGAAGAAATGGAAAAACTGTATTTAGCAAGCTCACCTTCAGATGTTATTTGTCTTTTGCGTACTAAGTCGACTTTATTGGCAACCAGGACTATTGCTCTGTCAGAAAACATTTCATTTCTCAACACCATCAAATATTTCTTAGCCACATCAAAAGACGACCTTTCATGGACGGAGAAAACCATAATATAGGCATCTACAGAAAGTCTCTCAATCTCAAACTGAAATTTAAAAAAAAAATCATTTTAATTGATTGGGCAAATTATATTTGTTCATATTTGATCAAGTTGTTTGTCAGTTTGAACATTTTCAAAAACAAATGTATGTTTATTTATAAAATTGTTAAAGTTTTGTTTAAAATCATTTTATGTACACATTTATAGATAAAACGGTGTGAAAAGCCAAAAACTCGCTTACATTACATAAAAAAAAGAAACCATTTCTTTGTTGAATAAATGATTATTTCATTTAACTAAACTATGAAACTATGACAAAATGCAGGACAAAACTTTGAGCCTGTGCCGAATAATTACATTTGTATCGTATAACAAGGTTTATAAACTTCATTCCTATGCGAAATGTGTTTTTTTTTTCATGTTGAATGTTTTAAATGTCTTAATTTGTGCTTTACGTAAAGTAGTTGGCATATTTCGTCCTTGATGAAACTTTTATTTCTATGACAGTTAAAATAAAATAGAAATAATCAAAGAACCAAAACAAAACAAAAAAAAAAAAAAGAAAAAAAAAAAAAGAAAGAAAGAAAATAAATAAAGATAAGGTCATGGTAATTGTTGGTTCATTTGCTAATACTTCGTTACTAAGAGAGTTGATATTTAGTTACTATTTTAATTTCCATTGTGACTCATCGTGAATTAATCATCATGTCATAACAATTATCGTTTTACACGCCCAATGCTTAATTTATGTTTGTGTGTGTAATGAGCAATATCGATTAATTAGTGCTTTTGTTTTATCGGACAGTATCGTCAATGCAATCATACAAATGTACGTCAGCATTTTCCCCGTTTTACCTCAAAATTCCTTTACCTTTCATTTTTTGTTTATGTTTTGGGAAGATTGGCCGTGACTTTACAAACCGACAAATATCTGTTGTCTAAAAACTGACGGACTTTGGAAAAGTAAATGAATTTGATTTATAAAACTATATGTATTCATTCTAAGAAACATTCTGAACTCATCTAAATATTTTTAAATGGTGTGATTGCACTTAATACTTACATCATGTTTGGAAAAATCAACAAATTCTAAAGTAGATTCTTCGCCATCGACAACCACTGATAATGTCTGTTCATCCAGATCATCTGTAAAAGTTAAATAGACAATGTAATGACGATCATCTTTCAAGTATTTGAGATGAATATTTAAACTTATTGCCAGCAGACATAAGAAATTTTAAACATAGACACATGGTTTGACTTCATTATAAATAGTGTCTTGAAAAATGAAAATTGATGGTAAAAAATAATTATCAAACCCGCAATAACATGGTCTCATAAGTACAACAAAACAAAATATAGACCTAACGAAACCTTAATTATAAATTATAACACGCGTCCATGTCTGTAATTCGATATATCAAATGCTTACCAGAATCTGAATCAAATAACAGCAAATCAGATTTCATAAATTGATTTGCCAAAGCCGTTTTTCCAACTGCATCGGCTCCCATAATGCAAATCCGATAGTACCCGGATGAAGATGTGGATGAACAGCCACTACAAATGGCACTATCTTCTGATACCTCACTAGAATGTCGTTTGCGGAAAATGTCTCTCTGTGATATTGCTGAATGTATACTTGCCGTACTAAGTCTTCGTTCGTCTTCAATGTCATTTTTTATTCCCTTTGATGTCATTTTGAAAGACCTCACTCTCTTGATTTTTTGTCTTTTTTCTTCCAACCGTTCACCTCTGGGTCCATGAACAGCAATTTCTGTGGAAAGCGGAAGGCTGTTCCGGCGCCTGGTGTCTTCTTGAATTTCTGTCACGCGCATAAGTCGTCTGCTTCTATATTTGACTGATGAAGTCCGTGAATTCGGTTCTGATTGAACCTTAAATTCGTCTTCGATACATAATTCACTGTATTGCTCAATCATCTTAGTACGTTAGTATTCTGTACAATTTACTTCCGTAAAACAGATTAAAGATCCGAAATAGCTTCTGAGATTCAAAACTCTTCTAACAGTTATCTAGATGTGGCTCTTTCATGCTCTGACGTCTTCCCGTTCTTAGATCCTTTATATACTGCATAAGTTGCACTCAGGAAAACAACAGTGAATCATTTCAATTGTCTTAGATGTGACCTTTGACGTCACAGGTTAATAACGTTGCATCAACGCCAATTAGTAGACATAACGCATTGCCAAGGATTAGTACAATTGCAATGATATCTTAAGTATAAACTTATGAAATTAAATGCAACTTAGCAGGTAGTTAAATGTTTTATCCTATTAGTTTGACATTTGTAATAATTATATCTATAACTTTCAATTCTGCAAATGTTATTGAATGTGGGTTTACTTCGAAATGTACTACAAATAAGGGTCATTCTAAATAAACATAATATGCCACAGAATTATAGCACTTATTTAAGCGTATATCATGCGGGTTATGCATCCGCATGTCATTCTAAAAATTCTTTGCGAATGACAGGCAATATTAATTTTAATCCAGGAGCTACTGGCAAATCATCACTCACTGTTTCAACTTTTATTCTTATTTTCAATAAATTTGCTACATTACAATGTAAAAACACACGATGATCACTTGTCTTAGATCCAGACGTTGTGAAAACTGATGGGGGGGGGGGCACTAACTGGCCTAATTGGGTTGGGTGGTGCTCTTCAGTGAGTTTTCATATTATATATTAAATCAACCTAACTTTTCAAAGTAAAGGAGCCAGATTACCGCCCCATCTCCCCGTCAGATCTGCCTTTGATTAACTACATTTTAAAATTGGATAATGTGTACATGTACAAACAACGTTTACCGGGATCTGAGTTGTATTGAAAAAAAAATAAAAGCGTAAAAATATAGAGTTTTTTGGTGAAAATGACGGGAAAAAATTAAAGATCAACGAGTGAATACATTCTTAAATCCAAAAAGACAGTAAATGGCGAATTCTACAATTTGTCACTTAGGTATGATTCTTCATATTTTTTTTCGGTGGGGGGGTGGGGGGGGGGTGGAGAATATTTAAGATGGTGAGTTTAACCCTAATTATAAATCATTTGGAAAAAAAATTATATTATGGGGATGAAAATTTTGTTAAGCTTGCTTTAAAAATAGGGATATGGTGTATATTGTTATTAATGAAAGGTTTGTGGAGAACAGGGTTATCTGTATGGTGTATAGTAAACAAATTAGTCCGTATGTTATGTCCTGTACTTAAAGTTTCCTCATTAATTGCGAAATCGTAGAGGTAAAAAAAAACAATATTAAATTCATAAATTATTACGTGCATACATCATTGTGATTTTTTAAGACACTTGCAAGTTTTTATAATAAAACCATCGTAATGATGTCTGAATTTCAAGAATAAGAATAATAATTGGTAACACTTGGACTTAAGGTCAAAAGTTAGATCCATTTAATGGACAAAAATGATTCTAAAATGCTGTTTAGTGTATGGCCACCGATAGCAAAATGTAAATAACCGCATTTTAGTGCAATATTTGCCATTAAAACTGGGATCAAGCTTCTTGACAATAACAGGGAGAAGTGACTTCTCTTTCAGAGGGGCACCAGGGAGAAGTGGGAAGGCGTCATGGAGAAGTGTAGAAGGGTCATGGAAAAGTGTAGAGAAGTGCATGACGCGTACCCACATGATTCACCTCTGTTATTTTATCAATTATATGTGATGTATGATGCTATATACATGTATAGAAGCACCCCTTTTGATGTCTATTTCCTTTTATTGAGGTAAATGATACTTTCATTCAAGCTTCAGGTGTAAGTGAATACATGTTTTAGAAAAAGTCAAGTCATCCAGCATCCCGATTGAATGATGGATTGTAATATACATACATTTTTATATATACATGAGATTGAGTGACTATAATTCTGCCCATATATATTGATGGATCTAACTCATGACCTCAAGTCCCTGTTATTGGCAGTAACGAACACTGACCATCGGAAAAAAGCAATGTTAAAACGTATTTCAAACAAATGTCATATTCATTTGTATGACGTTTTCGTCGTTATTCGTCAATCAGAATGTTGATTTAGTCGTCATGAATGCATAGGAACATCCGCTTTGACTGCACTTGTCTTATAATAAGGTCAAGGCAACTAATCATTTTCGTGCATATTACATGTACCTGTAAACAAGCTTGTCGGGAAAGTTGAGTAATTTATTTGTTTGTCTGGCTGTTATATAATAAGATTGAGTGACGGACATTGTAAACATAATCACAACAACAACTTACTGTCCATTTGCCTTCGTACCAATGTCTGTATGATAAAATTGGAAATACTTGATGATCTCTGTAAATATATGATCGTTTGCACGATCAAAGTTTTCCGTTTTTAACTTGGTCAACATTTTTAATTCTTTTAACAAGTTTTACTGATATTAATCATGTGGACCACCCATCCCTATAGTCAAACAAAAGCAAAGGCAAAAGCAAAAATAAAAAAAAACAAAAAACAAAAAAACAAACTAAAAAAAAAAAATACAGTAATAATAATAAAACCAAAACGTTGTATTTTTTCAGTATTGTCTCCTACTCTTTTTGCCGTTGTATAAACGAATATTAAAAGTTATGTGAGGTTATTGTATATAGAATATACAATGTAACGAAAATGGGTATGGTTAGTATGACAAAGAGACAACAACCCCACCGGGATGAAAAATGTCAGCTCAAGGCCACCAAAGGACAGGAAACCCTCACATCCCAGGGCAGGTATGCATGTTTGTTTGTTTGTTTGTTTGTTTTGGGTTTAACGTCCGAGCAGCAATATTTCAGCTATATTCAGACAATGAACATGAAATGGATGATAAAATGAACATAAAATGAAAAAAAAGGATGGGTCACAAGGATAATAGGGTCGACAAATTTTGATTACCACTGGAAAAAGGGGGGATGGGTAAGGTCGGGCAATTTAGCCTCCTGTGGCGGAGCGCAAAGGTTCCTACTCCTGTCGAATACCACAGCAGGGTTCTTTAACGTGCGAGGAACGTGGCATCTTTCCCAACACGGTGCACCACTATGGTTTGCGGTCAGGTTTTCCGTATTACAGCCTGACAACCCCAGCATGTAACACGCCAGGGGTACCCCATTCCACCACCTGGGGCACACATCCCAGTTGCTCTGTGGGCAGAGCGCCTAGCCCCCAGCTAGGTTTCTGAGCACTATTTAGTCGCCTTATACGACAAGCTTAGCGCTGCTGCAGGCCTATTCTTTTAACACCCGGACCTGCACGGGGCAGGTATGCATGTCGGTAACATGTTTTCATAATTGTGTTACGTGTATACAGGAATATAGGAAATATAAGTGCTAATAAAAGTAGTCCAGTGGAGATATTAAACTTAAAATTTCTTTATGTTCTACTACAGAAAAAGTACGGGAATATTTCCGGCCAGAACTTTTACACAACAACCAGTCAAAAAATAAAGTGCAAATGAAAGTTGCCCACCGGAGATATAAACACCTAGATTATGGTTATGTTCTACTACAGAAAAAGTGCAGGAAAACTTCCCGCCAGAATTTCTACACTATAACCAGTCAAAAAACATTTCATGATGAGTAGCAGATTCAAGGGCATGAGTTGTTTTTAGGACCTAACATATGTATTTATACATTTTCATTGATTATCTGACTCAGAAGATATGATGAATCACCACCTGCCTGGTGTTTAGGTGGAACAATACTTAAATTGTTAATATAATTACCTGCTTTCAGAGTGCTCATTTTTCAATGCATATGCATATACATGTAAATTGTACAGTGAAAAACTCTAAATTACATAAACATTGGAAGACAGTTAGTTACCCCAAAACTTTACAGTAAGTTAAAGCAAGTGCTACATGTAGTTTTAAAGGTTTGTTATATGGATGGCAGTGATATTTTTGTATGTTCCAACACGTAATGAATTTCAATGATTCACATGGAAAATGCATCAGCTAATTTCACTGTGACTCGGACTTTCTCCTGCCAAAACCGTCACAACAAATATCAATCCGCCATTCACAAAGTTTAAAATTTATTTTTTATGTTGAACGAGTAATCAAGAGAACCAATATTCTAGCTGAAATCAAAAGAATGTAATCCAGGGACCAAGACCAGACACACAAAACAAAGAACATAAGCGTAGGGTAGGGTAAGCATTCTCTGCTTTTCTAGAAACACCCGCCGAATCGCTCATATAATATTAAGTCCATAGTACACGAAATAGGAAAGGGAAACTATGACACTTTGAACAAATCAGTTTTCATGTGCAAATGAATACACCGTAACGATCTACAAGTTCATGATGACGACCCTTAAACTTCTGTACTGATGACTTGAATCTTGTAGCAAAGCCTAATTGTAAGAAGTCCAGCGCAAAACAAACAGTCTGCATGGTTACGACAAGCTCTGGCATAACGTATACGTATGAGTTGTGATATGAAAATCAAATAACAATTAATGGTGAAGAAAATCTACATAATTAATAGAATAATTATGAATAATAATGATGAAGTAGTCAGATTTCTCAATGAACTGATAATTCTACTATAACCGGTATGTCAAGACCTGAATGTGAACGGTCAAGCGGTACATTTATTGCTGTTATTCAGGTCGTCGTACATGTAGACAATCATACGATCGGGTACATGCACCAACGTTTAAGTCAATGTTTGATAAATTACATTCAATACTCGGTGTAACTTGGTACAAAATACAATGACTTCTAAGTGTATATTACATGATCAGTTGCCAATGAGAAATTATTTGCACTAGTAATGACAGTTGACGACTTCAGTTGGTGCAGAATTTCGCTATCTTGATAATAAATGTAGAACCGCATTATATCATCATCAAAATAGAACTATATCAACGGGAGAAGGATTAACTTTGGTTAGTTTTTATCTCTTCTGATATTAATATACACTTCATAACGGCGGTTCGTGTCTGAAAAACAAAGTGCAAACACCGTATTATTGGAACAAGGTTTACAATTATGGAAGTACTATTGTAATCAAAATGCCAGATGCTTTAAATTAACCTTTATATCTTCGGCATGATATGTACTTGCTCCTGAGAGGATTTTAGAATTTTTGCAATTTCTTTGCAGTAAATGCACTATAAAATCTCCATCAAGACCGATCGTCGGTCAGCTTTTCTATATAAAAAGTTTGAACTACATGTAATTCCAATTCTATGCCTGACGCTAGAAATAACAGTTTGGATTGGACGGATTAAAGAAATCTATTAAGGAAAGGAAAAAAAACGGTTAATATATATTATAAAACTTACTAATTTCATAGAAAAAATTAACACATTTTCTTGTATTTCATTTAATCTGATGATGATTGTAAAGAATAGAGACCGGTAGGGACCTACTGCAGAATGGTTGTAGGAGTGTCCACTCAGTTAATATTTTCCCCCATTTTTTTCCAAAACTAGAAGCCTTGTTTGTCATAGGAGCCCCGGCGTCATTTGGTAGTTGTGATTTTTTTTAGTAAATCAAATGTGTCTGTAAGACACTAATGATGCCCACGCTAGATTTGCCAAAGAACATGTTTATTTTTGTATGAAGACATAGTTTGCAGATTCAGAAAGGCTATGTACTGTTGGTTGATGCAGTAAATATTTGGAATGTTAGGCTAAGCACTGCAAAAATACTTGCGATGAGAAAAAGAGGACTGATGGACACATGAAAATGTTAATACATGTACACCCATACCTAATCCCTGACTTCGTTGCTAGGGTTATATTTCTGAGAAAAATTACAACTATCACCCAGTTCCCTCATAATCCACAAAAAATCAAGATCTTATGACCTTGCACGCCATTATTATGTGTAGAGACATCCTGCAAAAAATATTTTAGATGTAGTTAAAAAATTACAGGAGGAGATAGACGGACTAGCCATATAATCCTATTTATGATGAAAATGACTAAGTTTACAAGTAACTATCAACAATTTGCATGAAAATCAAAATCCGTTGACCCTGTACACCTGAATTATATGTAGAAATATCCTGTAAAATATTTAAGATGCAGTCCAAAAACTATACGAGGAGATAGCCGGACAAGCCATGATCCATATATTTCTGAGTAAATGGCCAAGTGTAACTGTCACAAATTTCTGTAATATTTCACAAAAATCAAAATCCTTTGGCCCTGCACACCTTCATCATGTGTAGAAATATCCTGTAAAATATTTTAGATGTATTTCAAAACTGTACGATAAGATAGCCGGACAAGCCATGATCATGTGTAATCCGGACGGACGGACGAACGAACGGACAGGTGTAAATTAATATGCCCATCGACTGTTTGTCGCGGGGCATAAAAAAGATAAATGTTTTGTGTATGATTAGTAGCAATAAAAGTTTGGATTGCATAAATTTTCACAATAATTTACCATATGGGAACTCGATTAATGAAAGAATTTCACATATTTGCTTCCACTTTTTTGTCGTGTTTACAAAGAATGGAGACCGGTAAAGGCCAACAGCAGAATGATTGTAGGAGCGTTCTTTTTGTAGATATTTTTTTGCGCATGTAATAATTTTTCCACAGTGGCCAGGGTTTTGACCACGTCAAAGTACTTTAACCCCGTCGTATTTGTTTTGTCTTAAGTCATGAATTTCGGTTTCTGTATGTCTTGTATCATTTTCACGATTAGTTTATTTTTATTTCACTCGGGTATATAGGGGCAACTTTTTAGCTGTATCTGTGCCCTGTGGTATGAGCGTTTTTCCGTCGTTCATTGAAAATCAATGGGTGTCTTCTGTCCGGTGGGTTTGTTGTATGTTTGACATATATTTACAATACCCATTCTCGTTTTATATATATAAAAAAACTCAATTGGATGTCTTCAAACTTCGTTAAAATTCCTTTGGTCATATTGCATCTTGTCGCCTCATGGTGGAAATCTGTGTGTATTTTGTGAAGGTGCGTGGGAGTTTACGAGCTTGCTCATTTTATTTCTTTCATTGAGTAAAGCCCTGTTATTTTTAATCTTAACTTTATATTACAACAGAACAAAATACTAAACTATTGTTAAAGGTGCAAAAAAGTAAAAAATTTGTAGGTGCTTAACAATTGTATTCTATGTTTTTTCTGATGAATTTCTCACTATATATTCCCTTTGTTTCAACCTACATGTCTCCCCTTTTCACATATTATTTTTTTTTGTATTCTACTTGCATAAATATATGTAAAACAAACGTATTAGAGCAATGCCATGCTGATTCAAAGCGCTAAAATTTGTTATATGATAGGAGACGAATTAACATAAGCATAGGCTTGTTCCTGGATCCTTATGATGTATTACTGTTGAACTAATTACAGAGGACGAAGACTCCAGTCCTAATAACGTTATTTAATACGAAATTCATATCGTGGAAGCACCAAGAGCCTAATTTCAATCTGACAGGAAGTCACGTCTTTCGGAGCTTCTCATACAAAGTTCGGTATTTTCGTATCTTCTTCACTACATGGTCTTCAATAAATATTCAAATTCTGATTATCACTTGTACTGGAGCTAAATATGAACTGTAGTAGACCTCTCTGTACGGGGTGATGGTGTATATGACTTGTACTGAGGCTTTATAATGAACTGCAGTAGACCTCCCTGTAGGGGGTGATGTGACAAATGACTTGTACTGAGGCTGTACAGTGAACCATAAAAGACCTTTCTGTAGGGAGTGATGTGATATATGACATGTACTGAGGCTGTATAATGAACTGTAACAGACTTTCCTGTAGGGGGTAATGTTATAAATGACTTCAGATGGTCCGAAGTACGAACACTAATATTACCAGTCACTATTTAGCGACAGGAAGCGTCAAGAAGAAGATTTTTAAATAGATCTATATATTAAAATTCGTCCTCTTACAGGTTACACCTGCCTCATATTAATTGATGTAATTATTTGAAATAAAAAAATGTTTAAATTAATGACCTCGAATGCACAAAGCGGAAGAATATATTCCGAATTTTTCCAATCCGATTCTAAAATTATAGTTATACTGGTAGAAATTTAACCATTATTATTTTTCTTAGCTCATCACTTTGCGCGGAATTTTTTTGGTAAAGTCATTTTCTTTAATTATAATGATAATGAACTATTTTTTTAGCCTAAACCTGGTGGATGGAACCACTTTGGAACGCGTACATGCATTACTTCAACTCCGGCAAATTTTCAAAAATAAATTCTCCAGTAATAATTATAATTGGTTAGTATATTCGAAATGGCCGAGTAGTTCCGATTGTACATCGACATTTTCAAGAGCTACTCTGGTTGAAAAGATAGTAGCAAAACACTGCATTTAATGTCGAACCTTGAACTGTTCGTCTGACAAAGTAACTGCTTTGTCTGCTCCCAATTATGAAAACTCAGCCAGGGGCGTAGCTAGGCCTGTTTTATTTGTACGCAAAATTACGGCGAGGGGTCTTGGGGGGATTGGTCGCTCAAGGCCCCCAGTGAGTCATTGCATGAAACCTTTATTTCATCTTTAAAATGTGTGTTTTTATTTTTGTTACTTTTTCCGGAAGTACGCAACTGCGTATTTGCGTATAGGCAGCTACGCCCCTGTCAGCAATAGAGGTAAATGACTTAAGTCTACCTTAATTAAAATGGAAGTTGTCTGTTTCGCTCGCGCTTAAGGCTATTGACTGCTTCGTATTACATTTAAAATATGTAACCATGCTTTTTTTCACACATGACATAGTGATTTTACATGGAAACATTGAAAGACAAGAATACATGTACTACAGCAACAATCTAGATTTACATGGATTATCTCTCTTTGATAAGCCAATAAAAAATCAGTATAACAATTAAGTTGGTACTGGTCAGCATAATTTTCTTGGATAAATTCTCATACTTGCAACATCGTTGCCCGAGAGGCCCTCTTTCGTTTGTCCTTCCGTTCGCATGTAAATTACTTCTTCCAATTTGAAGGATTATTTTCATACACTGCAGTAAGGGTGGTTTATTTCTGATGTTGGAAAAAAAACTTTCACGTGATTTTGTGCAGCTATTTATTTTAGTTATGCAGTAACAAATGCAAATGAAGTATTGCGAATGACTGAAAAAAAAATAATAATAAAAAATAACCAATTATTCTTAGGCATAGAAGAAACTTACATAGTTTATCAATTTACACATTGGACATCAGTAAAGTCATTACATATTTCAAGTGAGTTCGGTATGTAAGGCTTTCCATGTGGTCCGTTTGTGTCGTAGTCATCAATGTGAGGTAACTTTTCCAATTCTTTTCGATGATTGACCAAATGATAACACCAGCACTCTTCAACAACGGCATTGGAGTTCACAATGTGAATTCTTTGTCTATCTAGGATAAATGGTCGTCTTTCGAGTTGGTCAAGTCTTCCAAGCATTAGATCGTCAACTTCGTAAATCTCTCCAACTACATTCTACAATTACATGTATTTGCAATACAAATCTAAAATATTACTCACTTAACTATGTCATAAAATCCAAAATAGTGGCAACGTTGCAGTGCAAACTGACCCTTAGCGACCAAACAGACAACACCGTTTGAAAAATCTCTTTATCATGTCATTTACACGAAACTGGGAAGGAATTGTTAAGGCCCAAAAACCAGATGTGTAAAAAATAGTTTGAAAACAAATGAAGAGGAATAAAAGCAAACAACAAGGAAAACGTATTGTATGAATTAAGTTCTTTAAAATTGTTTCTAAATATTGTTGAAAAACGAAACAGTGTTTGTTCTTCTTTTTGTTGTAATTCTTATGTAGTTTTATTTGTTCATTTTCATAAAGTAGTTGGTGATAACTACGTATAAGATGCAGACATGATATTCAGCACAAAAAGCATATCCTACGGTACCATGCAGTTCCTTCATCATTAGTAAAACCTGAAACTCGACGGACGAACGGACAGGCCTTCAGGCAGAAATATTACGTGTACTAAGTAAATTTGCTGAGGGACCAAAATTTGACTTTTTGGCATCAAAGTAAGCCTTTTGTTATAGGTACATGCAATAAAAGCCATTCCACTGGTCCGTTTCAAAATATTAACGTATTTTGCCGTTACCTGGTGTGGGAACATAAATTATAGTGTGTTCTTTCTTAGGTTTTCGTTGTTTTGCTATGTCAGTCAGCTGCACGTGACCGTGTTTGTCAAGGGTTAGTAAACCAATCGCAATACGCAAAGTAAAAGTGATCCAGTAAAGCTTGGATGGTTAATGAATAATTTATTTAAAGTTTTTGTACGCAGATTCACATCTTTGACCGACAATGTTTGATAATATATTCAAATAATACAAAAAAAAAGAAAAAAGAATTAAATACCATTTAATTGAATTTAGGGGTGATCACTGTTAATCGCACATGGTTTATCGGTGCCCATGTAATATGATACATAATTTATGCAAACAACTCATTCCAATATGACCTGTTACAAGTTAAAAAAAGTGATGAACACGTAACCAATATTTCCTTCTACTCAAAAGCTGCGTTTATTCAAAAATGTGAACAAAATAGTCCTTACAAAATCGAAATAAATCATGTTAACTCCAATTTATCATTGTTCTACCACGTGTTGGCCATTTATGTCATTATTTAACCCAATTATTAAAATAATGCGACATAAATGGCCAACCCGTTGTAAAGCAATGATAAAATGGAGTTTTCGTGATTTGTTTCTTAATTGATCTTTATTGCAGTTTCTTAGCTTTTGGCCGTAAAATGGAAGAAATACGTAATTACAGACGCCATCTGGTGAAGATCAGGGATTACTTCCACTCGTGTGAACAATTCTTCGAAATTTCACTCGGTTGCCTGCGCTACACCTGTCAAAATACGAAATTCCTCACCATCGTGGAAGAAATCCCAAATCTCCAGATCTTCAATAGATTATTATGTAAAAACCTCCTATTTCGCCATTATCGTACAATACACCTTTCTCGATATAAATAACATCATCAGCTAATCTTTTCGTCACTTATGAACATTTTCCTTCTCCTGATAGAGGCAATAGCAATGGCTTACCCGCTTCCAACCTATCGGGACTTTCCTTTTAAACCTACACATAAGAATATCGCTTGTTCTTTTCGGCAATAACATACCTGAATCTTGAATCTCATGGTAATGATTTTAAAAACTATTCATCTTTCCGTTTTTACCTTACCTTTCTGTTTCCTTGCACAGCGCAGAATTGATTAAAACGACTCACCCTTACCGCTCTTTTCCTCCAAAAATTCCCGGTTCGGACAACTACAAGTACCCATTTTTCCGTGGTAAACTTACTCAATCTAGACTTATTTTTCAGCCACTAACATACCTTCCCCTTTCCAGTTACAGGTAACATGAAAGGAATGTTACACCTGCTTGCAATTACAACAGGGAAGCTCTCCCGCGTTACTCCTCTACCAATCAACACCGCTTTGCCGTTGGCCGTATCCTGCATTAAGTAATGATTGGGTTGGCCATGTTTTAGAGTGCCAAACACAAACACTTTGTGGGTCATTTCAACGTGTATAAAGGTGTTCATTTATCTGAACAGTTACCTTGATGTATTATAGTGATGACAAACTTTTATCTCGATATTTACACTATTAACACTCTTTCTATTAATTCACACGAAGATTTCACATTCACTAAAACTTTGAATGCTTACTAGTTCTATATGATCTATAAGACTTTGAACTTTAGTTTTAATTGGCTTTTAAAGTGAAAGTGGACAGGACATAGTACGGTCACACATAATGTTTAAATGTGACTGATTGATTTCTTGATTACAGTTTTACGTTCTATTCCATATATAATATGTATTTCAGGACGAGTTAGTTTAATCAATCGAAAAAGCTGTGTTTTATACCGGCGCGACAGGTTGGGCTAGATAGCTCACAAAAGTATCATCTCGAAAACAGGCTTGTAATGTCACTTTGTCTCATTGTTCTGACACCGAACCAAGCGACGGAATACCAATCTTTAAATAACAAAGTTGTTGGTTTAGGAATTAAAGATCTTATACAAGTATCATTAAAATACAGAAAAAATTCCAATTCCAAAATTGATTATAATGTAAACGCGTGTAAGTACACTCTGCGTGGTCTAAAATGACTCTGAATAACAGATAATAAAATATTAAGTGTTCGCAGTGCCGGAAAAGTACAATTCCGTGAAATCGATTCAAGGATTTGTTACAAGTTTTGAAAAATTAATGAACCCTTTTAGCCTGTCATTTCTAGTTTCAATGCAAAAGGCGTAAAAAAATCTTAGAATATACTTCCAGTTTAAAGTCAGACATCAAGGTCACAAGTAGAAATTGAAAAAAAAAAAAAAAAAATGGAAAATTTGGAGATATTTCAAAATACTTGAAAATGGATAGAGGAATATAATAAACGGGAAACCTGAAGGAAAAACTAGTAAAAATAGTATCCGCTGCACCCTCAATTTATCTCAACAAACCAAGATATTTGTTGGCACATGTATCCAATGTACTTACACTCAAAACGGTAAATGGGGTTCTTAAACGACATCTTTGTTAATCTTAACAAATAAATTAAGACCTCTGAGAATTGGTTGTAGCACACAATGGTGTTGAATAAACTAATAAATCACAAATTGATTGCAATATCTACTAAAATGAATTTTAGAGGTATGTCTTTAACAGAGTTATCTATGTATTGAATTTGTACATGTAGCTGTCATTGTCGTGGTTTCAGTGAAATGTCACGATCAAAACACTCATAATCTCTATTGTTAGTTATTTGTCCTTACAATGAATAAGCAGTGTCAAATTAGTATCTTTTTAAACTCACTTCCTAGATTTTAATGAAATTGGATTAAAAAGTACGTCTCTATATGAAAAATTGTAACAACTATTTTGATTGGTTGATTGCTTGAAGTTTTATTCCGTAACATACCCGCTTTTGTGTGTATTTCTGGACAAGCTACGTTAGTTTGATCAATCGAATAAACTTTGATTTATACTGGTCCGACATCCAACAAACAGACATGCTTTGTTGAGAAACAGAGACTACCCACTTTCAGTCGTAAATATAACACGTTTTGATGATCAGATACGAGTATCAAAATTAAATACTTGTGTTGGTCAAAATTAGTTATAAAGCAAAGACAAACTCTTGTCAATTGTGGTCCAACATGACCGTTGTTGTGTATTTTCGAATAACTGATAATGATAGTTTTAATAAATATTAGTTAGAAAATATTCCATGACATGGATTCTTGGAAGTTCTAAGAAAAAAAAAATAATAAACCCCCTTGTACTCTGGCATTTCCCTGCCACAAACCATGAGTTTTAAATGGTGACATTAGCATCTATACCCCCAGTTAAAGAGTAACTTCGAGGTTTATCAGGTCCACACGTAGAGATTGTAAATAAGAAAAAATGCAAAGGTACAGGGACATTAGGTCATGAATATGGTCCTAAATTATTAACTGTGTTGTAATAATAGAACATTTGCTCGAGACATTTAAGGCATGACATATTCTGTCTATGAAGAAAAAATCTCAATCACGTGGTGCACGCTAAATAACATATATAGCAGGTTATTTTCAAGTGTGCACCACGTGATTGAGGTTATTCAAAATAGACCAAAATGTATAACAGTCATTCGCTATAATTTAATTTAAGTGTCTAAATTCAAAGAGTAAATCATTTGAAAAAATGATGACGTCACATTAATTACAATATTTGTTCTATGAGATGATGGACGATTTTTTTTATCCAATAAGTAACCGTGTTACTTCTGAAATTAAAATATAGTAGAATATTAAAGTACCAATCTTTATAAAATTCAGACAGTGGCCCATATTTGAGATGATTCGTTGTGTAGAAAAACCCATCGATCAAACGGTGCTTTTTAAGTCTTCATACATGTATACTACATTTTCGGGAAAAGATAGTCATTTCAATATTCAGATCTATATTTTTTTAAAATTCATATTTTTATCTACCAACATATACAACCAAATCATACCAAATCAAGACCGATAACTCTTTCAAAGTACCGATTTCATACACGATCTATATATTTTTGTTTTATCTCAAAAGTGCAACAATGAAATGACAATGATTGTTTATGAGTTGTGTAAGCGTTTCTTGTAGTTAAATGTAAAGCGAAAGTAACACTCATTAAAAAGACAAATATTTTTCAAGAAAAATGGATGTGATGAATTGTCAAAGAGACAACAATCTCACAAGGATGAAAAAAATCTGCTTTGTCAACCATGGGTCTGATTAAAATCAGTTGAAAAAAAGTCTGAGTCCCTTGTTAAAGCACAAATAAATAAAGAACTGATTATACGTTACACAAAGAAAGAACTACCAGTAGTTAATTGACGCCAGCTCCAAACCTGTTTAAATCTACAAATTAACTTTAAATGTTATGTTATCATCAATTCCAATTCCTCCCATGCGGGGTTCAGAACCACAGTACATATAAAGAGGACTCAACCCTTGTCATGCCGAAAACTCCTTTCAAATATAATGTGTTAGATTTTATGTGAAGACTCTATGAGGGAATCAATGTAAATACCAACTAATGTTGTCTTTAACGGTTTGATAACAATATCATAATTATAGACCTAACGAATTAACCTTTTCAACAATCTGATTAAAATCAGCTGTTAGGATATGCTACACTGTCTTACGCTTAGGGAGCGTAAGGCAGTGTAGGGTATCCTAACAGCTGATCTTAATCAGATTGCCTTTTCAAAGATATAGTCAACTTATTGGGTGATTATTGAGCTTTCCGTGCTCTGAAAAGAATATAAACAAATAAAATAGGGTTTGAGATACCTGCACCAATTATTCGCTAACATGTGCATCTGCATTTTAAAATGTGTTCTTTGTATCGGTTCAAATAATTGTCAATTTTTAGGAGCTTGTGATATCAGGAACCTTGTTGTAGTAAATTCTCGATAGTATAAGGAATTCTTTCGTTAAAACCAGAAACATTGTTACAAATATGAGTAAAACGAACCAATTGTGATATGTAAACATCTTATGGTCGCCATTTTAAATGGACAGAAGGAAGTCCGCAATAAGTAGTGTATATTTGGTCCCCATGGGAATTCCAATTCCGTAAGGGAATGTTGACTTACAGGAGTTCTAGGACAATAAGCATATGAAAAGAAGTCCAATTAACGTTGTTTTTATGTTTTTCGTTTCTGAAAATATCAAAGGGCCATCAGACAAGATATGCGATTTTTTTGTTTTATGAGATTATCTGGAAGTGTTGTATATAGGGTAGAACAATCTAAACATTTTCGAAAGATCCCACACAGACATGTAATTTGACACACAATTCAATTCTTACACTCCGAAAATAGTTATTTCCACTATTTTCATTAGCTTTGTCACAGAAATTCATAATTAGATTATTATGGTAAGTAACATAGAAAGTCTGATTGTAAAATTAAACCTATCAATGGTTTCGTAAATCACAAGGATGCTGAACTTCCCAACCATAGAACATAGCTGTGGCATTACAAAGGACTAATTCCCAAATGTTACTTCGATGAACTGTTTCACGTGTTAGAAATTATAAGTATGGAAAATATAATTAGAACGAGGACCCGGTTGTCCATTATCCAGGCCATGACTGGATACTCAAAAAGCACCATAAAAACAAGTACTATCTTTAAAAATATAGCTGACACGGTAAAATGTTGTTCTTTTTACTTATAATTTTCTACTTTCATTCAGGAAATAACGCATGGCACGCAATTTCGATACAGTCTATTCGAAAGCCACTTAGTTATCAGTAATTGGCCAATCGGGAAACAAAATTGCGATCAGGTGACTTGCGTTCCCGCGGAAGAGCGTCTTTAAGGTCAAAGGGTAAAAGCGAAAATATACCGACTAAATCGGAAAAATGTGCAACAAATTTATAAAAAAAAAAAGGATTATGGACCAAGTGCACCAGTACGGTAGCCGTTATCATACGTTTTCGTAGATATGACTTAAACCAATCTATTTTTCATTCAAAACAAATTCTACTGAACAATTGGCCAATGACATTTATTGAATTGCAATACATATACAAAAAAAAAAACCAAATAAAACAAAACAAAACAAAACAAAAAAAAAAAAAAAAAAAAAAAAAAAACGTCAACGAAACCAGAAAAAAAAAAACAAAAAAAAAAACAAAAAACAATTAAAAAACAAACAAACAAAAAAACATAAACAAAAATAAAGCTGACACTCGCATCCCGAAGTTTTTATTTTTGAGAAATGTTTAAAAATATAAAAAAATATAATAGTTGTCAGTTTTAGCAAATAAATTGATTGTAAAAGTATTTTGACGTAATATGCGCATTATCTGAAAACTAAAAGAAAACGTCTAAAAACTTAAATTACCATTCACTGAATATAATTCAGACCAAAATAGAAATAAAAAAAATAAAAAAAATTGTCCATTAAGGAAAATGGAATTATGAAAATATAAATAGCCCAACCGATGTATCATTTTGCTTTGAAATCTAAGGCAAATAGTGCTATTTATAGGTAATAACGTACGATTTACTGACTTTATCATAGCTATTCATTTCAAAGTAAATGTCTGTTTTGCTTACATTACTGAATATATCAATATATATTCTTTTGATACTAATATAAGGAGAAATATCATATACGGAAGCATAAAGTTTATAAGCCGCTTGTTTATTGACGTACATACTTACGTATGGTTACAAATGTAATTGTACTTCATTATAAATTGAAATTAATTTTCTTTGTCATTGACAAAATGAATTGGTTACAGTAATTTATTTATTATATGCAAAACTTTAACACTGTAAACCAGACTGGAGAATTACAGTGACATGTATATTGCTAAAATCGACAAAAAAAATTTACAAATATCAAATCACAAGTGAGAACAGATTTTTAAGAGTAATCAAGGGAACAAAGGTTATAGCGGTAATCAAAAGAATGTAATCCAGGGACAAAGACCAGACATGGAAAACAGACATACACAACAAAGTACATAAAGTAACTGAAATCATACATACAAATTAACAAAAGCAGATGAGCAACTCGGACTCCACTAAAAACTGGGAGCAGCGGTAGGGTAAGCGTCCGCTGCTTTTATAGAAACACCCGCAGAGTTGCTCATAAAAAGTCAAGTCCAGGGTAAGACTAGGAATTCAAACGACAAAGCAGGCTAACAACATTTTTATTTTCTTGACGTTATGGTAAGAACAAACTATACGAAAGAACAAAGACAAAAAAAGAATTAAGATAAAAAAAAATAAATAAAATAAGACAAAATAAAAACCAACGACAAAGCAAAAAAGACTTCCAACCAAAAAGGACATGTGTAATGTACCATTCATCAGATTATTTAAGTACGCTGTAGCTGTTTTGAAAAAAAAAGAATCAGACAGGAGATGATTCATGCATATCACGTCCCCTCGAATTTTTTTATTTCATTCAGAAACAGTTACAGACCACACAACCACTCATTGTTTGTCATTCGGTTGTCGCACATTTGAGAAAAAAAATAAAGATTGTGTATAAAATTGACACCACTTTTAAATCGACAACATATTTGTCCAGTGTGATGGACGTGTTTTTCAACAAACGGTCGGCATTCCAATGGGAACAAATTGTGCTCCTTTACTTGCTGACCTATTTCTTCACTCTTATGAGGCTGACTTTATAGCTGATTTGATCAGAAAGAAAGAATATCGTCTGGCTAGATCCTTCAATCTCAGTTTCCGCTATATAGATGACGTATTATCTTTAAACAATCCTAATTTCGGGGATTTGATACATCGCATCTACCCAAAAGAACTTGAGATAAAGGATACTACAGACACTGTGAAGTCAGCCTCATATCTTGACCTACAATTAGAAATCGATGGTAAGGGAAAACTATTGACCAAACTTTACGACAAATGTGATGACTTTTCATTCAGAATTGTAAACTTTCCTTTCATCTGTGGCAACATCCCTTCGGCTCCTGCGTATGGAGTGTTCATATCACAACTCATACTTTATGCCAGAGCTTGCCGAAACAACGCAGACTTTTTGTATCGCGCTAGAACTCTAACAAATAGGCTCCTGGAACAGGGTTATATTGCTACAAGATTGAAGTCATCACTACAGAAGTTTTATGGTCGTCATCATGAACTCATGGATCGTTATGATGTATCCATCAGCACCATGAAAACTGATTTATTCAACGGGTCATAGTTCACCTTTCCTCGTTTGTCTACCCCGGACTTGACTTTTTATGAGCAACTCGGCGGGTGTCTCTAGAAAAGCAGAGGACGCTTACCCTACCGGTGCACCTGGTCCATGCTCCCAGTTTTTAGTGGAGTCCGAGTTGCTCATTTACTTTTGTTACTTTGTATGTATGATTTTAGTTGCTTTATGTTCTTTGTTGTGAATGTCTGTTTTCCATGTCTAGTCTTTGTCCCTGGATTGCATTCTTTTGATTACCGCTATAACCTTGGTTCCCTTAATTACTCTTTACAATAGTTATCGTTCTTGATTAGTTTTGATTTGTGTATTTTTTGTAGTAGATGAATGCATTTATTTAAAATACAGTTATGAATACAAAAAGGACTATAGTTATGTAAAACAAAATATAGCATATGTTGTGTATGAAATCGGGAATTTCCAAGACTTATTTTTCCTGGTTTGGTTTGATTTGGTTGATTTCAATAGGAATTGAATGTATGGTGTTCTAATAAATACAGATAAAACTAAAGACTTTATATGCAGACCGAAATAAAGAGCGTTTGTTCAGTGGGTTTGTATAAATCACCTCTACTGTTGGCAGTGTCTGAATTTTATATAGACTTGTACTAAAAAAAAACTAAGATTAACAAAATAAATTGGTGAAAATGTCTATAGTAGTCCAATTTCTAGTGTCCAATCAATTTACCAGAAATTAAAGTCAAAAGTAATTCTTTTGGATATGGGGATGGGTAGGGGGATATGGAATGGGGGGTGGGGAATTAGGATATTGCATGTAAATAGCGTATAGGGGAAGGAAATTGGGGGAAATATGAGGGAAGAATTGGGGAGGGGGAAATTACTTTGTAATGAGTTTATTGGTATGAACAATATGTCTCATTTAAATATAAAAAAAGTTAAAATGTTGCAGAATGTAAAAGTATGAAATTCGATACGATAATGTAAATAGTTGATAAGGAAAAATGCAATTGGGATTCTATAGGGAGATTTCTCATCTTTGGGAATTTGTGTGTGGACAATGGGGAATCAGAAAATGGGATAGGGTGTAAATGGAAAGTTTATACCATTTAAGTAATGTATACGCGTACATATATTTACAGGTACACGAGTGTTTCATTTTTTCTTATATTCTTTTCCACCTTGTCACAACAAGAATATATAATGATATATTAAGCAGCACTTTAATTTCAGGTGAAACACGCTTTCTTATTGGACAAAGTATTTTGTCCATCATCACATAGACAGAATGTTGTTGTGACTGTGACGTCATCAAAATGGTTTGCCGATTTACTTGTTAAATTTAATAAAATTATATTGTAAGGAATGACTGTCGTTGTTTTTGGTTTACTTGATAAAACCTCAGATTATTGTGAAATGTACACCAAGGGCATTGAGGTATTTTTCAATAGACCGAAAAAAATATAACAGTCAATTCTTAAATATAGTCAAAATAGATTTAAAAAAAAAGTTAATAGAGATTTGTTATTATCTTTAAATGTAAATATTTATCTTAGATTTCAAACAAAAGAAGTTTAACAATGCATAGACACAAATGTATCTCCATCATGATATGTTCTTTTACTTTTTCCTATCAAATCAAAAAGTATCAATCATTGATGCAGTGTACATACAATTTTTGACGGTCTCTTTTTCTGTTTTCTCTTAATTGTTTTACTTTTTTTGTCGTTTTTTGAATTTGTTAGCGATTGTTTTGTGCTTGTTATTTATCAATTTATTCATATTTTTTTAACTTGAAAGAAGGTGTAACTAAGGTTTGTGCTTTTCACTTGAAAAATTGAATAAAATATTTTATTTGTTTTCTTATTTGATACTCTTTAAGTGATAGTTTCAATTGATTTTTCAGCACTATAAAAAGTCTAAATTACACTTGCTAGGTTACAAGTGTACGATATGTGTATTCTAATAACACACAATTCTATAAGGTATCCATTTTGCTAATAAAGAGATATCCCCAAATTTAAACATTCTGTTCAGCGGTATGCAATATTATGCAAATAGTATGCAAATTAGTATTCCAGGGAACCAAGGTTATAGCGGTAATAAATAGAATGTAATCCAGGGCCAAGACCAGACATGGAAAACAGACATACACAACAAAAAACATAAAGTAATGTAAACTAAAATCATACATACAAAGTAACAAAAACAAATGAACAACTCGGACTCCACTAACAACTGTGAGCATGGACCAGGTGCACTAGTATGGTAAGCGTCCTCTGCCTTTCTAGAAACACCCACCGAGTTGCTCATAAAAAGTAAAATCCGGGGTAGTCGAAAGAGGAAAGGAGAACTATGACACGTTGAACAAATCAGTTTTCATGGCGCAGATGGATACAGCGTAGCGATCCACGAATTCATAAACACAGGTTTAGTATTACTTTTTCATAGCTCAATGCATGTTTTAGCCATGAAATTCATATAATACGGATTGTTGGAATTTTAAACTTTATTATTAAAAGAGTTGACATATGACATATTTTTAAACATGCAAATCTCTAGATCTACCATATTTGGCAACATGTTACTACACTTCTAAAATAGATTCAGTATCGATAATGAAACAAGCAGTTCGTGTTATTAACACAAGTGCATGACAAACGCTACATATCTGCGTATTTTACGATACAGATTAGAGAAATTTAACAAAAGGAACAAATCATATTGCATTGTTGGTATATATGTATCGTTACATGTTGTCTCATATTTGCATTATTATTCCAGCTTCGTGATTCATGGAATGTACAAACTGAACAGAAAGACGATTGTTAAAAAAGTTTTTAAAAAATATGACACTAATTAATTGCATGAATATTTGTCATACGGGGCAACATATTTCTACTATTCTATAAACAATCTGCTTCCGTATCGATCTGATACCTTAAAGTATGTTATACATTGCGTCATTATTTGTGTCAATCGATTATAGTTAATCTGAAGCAGATTGATATCTGTTTTAGTAAAAATATAGTCATACAATAAAATCTATAAATGCAATGCGAACATTGTCTCTAATGAACCTTTTTTGGCTTCAAACTGACCCGAGAGTAATCTAAATGATTTATTGTTTGTGACTGTTCTCGTATGACACCTTTTATCAGTAGTGATATGCAGTTCAAAACATCAATTTCATATTCATGACAAGTGTTACTTTTATTCACAATTCACACTGGAATATTCTCTTTAATCATTTTCTGTGAATAATATATTTTATTTCGAATTTCTTTATATTTACATTTTATTCAAAAGCAATGCTGCATGCCTTCCGTAATCAAAATCTCAGCCATGCGTTTGTTTCAAATTTTAATTTAGTATATTTACTTGCCCTTAATAAATATTTAATTTATTTTTTTTTTCATGAGCTTTTTTTTTATTTCAAAAACTTTTGAGTTTCAACAAATTTAGCTAATAAAAATAATAGGCATAGCAAAGTAGAGTAATTTTTCGGTATACAACAAAGTGTTGTATCAGGAAGTTGTCCATTGTTCTTTGGAAAAAAAACACATGCACTACAATAACCATGGTCGATATTCCCGTTGTTTTCGCTGGACCCATATATCTCAATATGAAGTTATTTATGCATACATTTTGATCGTTTTCTGTTTGTTCCCCTTAAATTACAGTTTCTCTGCTTTCTTCCTGTTTTTCAATTTTTGCGACTTTGTAATATTAATATAATATTGATTTTGATATTAATTCTGATATGGATAACATAATTCATAGTTCGCCAAATATTGGTTTAATTAGATCTGAAATGTGTATAGAGACTTGCTGGTTTATTTAGTAGGATTATAACAGGACAAAACATTTTTTATTAATTTGTGGTTTAACAACAGGTAAAACTACATCATTACCTTAAATATCAGAAATATCAGAAATCTCCTACAAATCAAATATGTGTAGCATGATGCATCTATGCCACTTTCGGAATTATCGTTACGACGAATGTTCTCGTACTTGAGTGTAGATTCTATGTCATTTCCAATTGTTTTCACTTATCAAACTTGTCTCCCTCACTCTTACATGCATTATTAATTTTCTTGTCAATTGTTTATCGTTTTATACTACTGTTCCATTTTGGACTCTTGTTCTTCAAGTTGGATACAATTGTATCAAAGTACATTTGTAGGTGTATCCTTCAGATGATAAAAGTTAATGTTATTTGCATGCAAGACTTTTAAAGTCTCCTTTAGCAGTTTTTACTGTGTGATTATGTTTTTTTCACCATGGAATTATTAAACATCAGTATGCTTTTATTTTTTCGTTTACTTTATGCTATAGTTTTTTAAGTGTAATATTAAGAATATGTCCTTGCAGATCATTTGATATAGGCTACATAGAGTACATTTTATCTTTTTTGTTGTTCTACTGAAATTTTAAAGTCATTTTGTTGTCAGATTTGTATATATCGAAAGTGGATGACTCCGAATATGCATCTTTAGAGTTCCAAAGAAAGCAAAATTTTAAATGCCTGTCCCTTTGCATTTATTCTATAATTTTCATTTCACTAAACCATTATTCTTTAAAAAAACACGAAAAGACGGAATGTTTTGAAAACAAAATTTGGAATGTCCTGAAAACAGCTTGGGTCTTACATGGACACAAACATAATTTTAGCCGATTTGGTCAAGTTTTTTCCCCCTTTCCGTTTACATCATTGTAAAGATTTAAAGGCTGTGTCTACTTTCAAACATTTGAATTTTATTTCTTGAAAAAAAATATGGAACTATTTTAAGCTTATGATGGTAGTTATAAATATTGATAACATAGTTAATGATGATCATAAAATATTGTGATCCCTAGTTTCCGGACTGAAAAATAATAACACGTCTCATTACAATACAATGCAGTCAGATTAATTCTAATTTTAGGACTAGTAATATTACGTAATGCAAATATTTTGAAATCAATATCAGAAAATTTACAATATATCGTCCATTACAATCAACAAACTAGCAAAATGATTTTTTTAAATTTAAAAATTGGTTTAAGAGAACAAAAGTTTATTTTTTCATACAGCAAGGTAGATTAAGTAATTGTAACAGCATGTATTACAGACTAATCCTTTATATTCTCGTTTATTGCAGACAATTGCCTTGCAAATGCATCAGCTGATATATCAAAATTAGTAGTACTTGTACAATTTATCTTAATTGTGCTTTGTTTGCTATTATCTTGCCTCTTTTGTGTTATTCAAGAATGAATAATGGTTGGTCTTTAATTGTTAGATACTAGTATTATGTGTTGTTTCTGTCTGTTATCTTGAATTGGCATTGACCTTCTACATTAAGTTTTAAACATTCTTCAAACCAGTGCCAATTCAAAAATGTAAGACTATATATAAAGTTTTAAACATTCTTCAAACCAGTGCCAATTCAAAAATGTAAGACTATAAATTTTTTTTCTGAGATGATAGAATAGAGAAAACACTGTAAGTTTTATGTTTCATTTTTGTTTTTAAGGCACTTAGTCGGGTTAGCATTAAGAAGAAATGCTATATTATTTATTTCTTCATGTCTAATGAAGCTTTCTGTTTGACTATTGTCAGCTGTGCAGGACGAAACATAATATTAACCTAATAATAAAAAAACTAATAGATTTTTCATGTTATGAAATAATAACTTGCATGATCTCTAGTCAAAACAACTGACTTGAGCTAAACCACTTTTGTCATAAATTTTACATAAACGGTATAGGTCGACAATCACCAAATGACGTTTGTACACAATTTTACAAACTGCTAGTATAGAAGAACTCAAGAGCATTGATACTAAAAAGTATTGAATCATCAAATGTATGAACTCTTACGGAAATAATGAGAAGCACACGTTTCCCTCAAAGCAAAATAGGAAAGTGAAGAGTATTAACTATTTAGATAAGCTAGAGTACAGTTATGATGTAACGAGTTGCTGATTAAATCAAATCAATACTGTTATCTGCTATTGCGATCTATAAAATAACACGGAAAACGCTATTTACACGTATTCGCATTAACCATTACTTATTTGATAATATGTAACAATTCTGAAAGGGAAGTGTTATAAAAAATAAGTAATTAAAACAAAAATGATATAAAATTGCAATTACATCTAAATTTATATAGTTTTTTTTATATTTTCTTGTGTTGGTTTGACCGATTGTGATCCATTTTGGTATTCTTTTTTTTTGTAACCAAAACGTCTCGTCTTGCATGCTGTACTTACCTGATCTTAAAACGTCCAATTACGTTTAATAATGACGTCACACGAACTTTTGTGTTTTATCCCCACCATTGGTGAGACAGGGCAACTGGCATTTCTACGAATAAGAATTCATTGTACGGTAAAAAGGGATATCTCGAATTCTTAAAAATTTGGAATTTCATTCATTGCTAAGTGAGAATATACATATTCAAAATAATGATCCGATAAAAAATGATACATGTTGTGAAAGAGTAATCAAGGGAACCAAGGCTATAGCGGTGATCAAAGAGTAATCAAGGGAACCAAGGCTATAGCGGTAATCAAAGAGTAATCAAGGGGACCAAGGTTATAGCGGTAATCAAAGACTAATCAAGGGAACCAAGGTTATAGCGGTAATCAAAAGAATGTAAT
Organism: Perna viridis; assembly: GCA_037379345.1. Classification (NCBI taxonomy): domain Eukaryota; kingdom Metazoa; phylum Mollusca; class Bivalvia; order Mytilida; family Mytilidae; genus Perna; species Perna viridis. Next base: position 28,051,860 of record CM074515.1, read on the forward strand.
CCAGGGACAAAGACCAGACATGGAAAACAGACATACACAAAGAACATAAAGTAACTAAAATCATACATACGAAATAACAAAAGCAAATGAGCAACTCGGACTAAAAACTGGGAGCATGAACATAAATAGCTCAAATAAAACGTAAATATGAATAAATAGCCACGTTTGAAAGGTAAGTAAAAACTACATACAAATAAAATATAGAAAAAGCGTAAAACTTGGCTCATTTTCATTATTTTTTTCTACATTTTATGTATATTTTATTTGTATGTAGTTCCTTTTCACCTCTTAAACGTGGCTCATCATCCTATAGCCAAGGCGAAACAAACACGACGAAATGTAGTGTGTTTTATGAAAGAAATTAAAAAGTGAAATTAGGAAACCAGGCTTAGAGCGGTTATAAAACAGAATAAAATCCTACGATAAGTACTAGATACGGAACATGCTGTGTTTCATGATTATTCGTGGGGTATTTATTTTTGTGGTTTTCGTTATTTTTGTGGATTAATGTATAGACCTGTATTCAATAATTCAGATAGAAATATTTTTTAATCTCGACTTTGCATTCATAATTATCAGCACCTGCGTATGGAGTGAGTGTTCATATCACAACTCATACGTTATGCCAGAGCTTGCCGAAACTACTCGGACTTTTATATCGCGCTAGTACTCTAACAAATAGGCTTCTGGAACAGGGTTATGTTGAAACAAGATTGAAGTCTTCACTAGAAGTTTTATGGTTGTCATCATGAACTCGTGGAACGTTATGGTGTATCGTTCTGCACCATGAAAACTGATTTATTCAAAGAGTCATAGTTTTCCTTTCCTCGTTTATCTACCCCGGACTTGACTTTTTATGAGCAACTCGGAGGGTGTCTCTAGAAAAGCAGAGGACGTTTACCCTACCGGTGCACCTGGTCCATGCTACCAGTTTGTAGTGGAGTCCGAGTTGCTTATTTGGTTTTGTTATTTTGTATGTATTATTCTAGTTACTTTATGTTCTTTGTTGTGTATGTCTGTTTTCCATGTCTGATCTTTGTCCCTGGATTACATTCTTTTGATTACCTCAAGAACCTTGGTTCCCTTGATTCCTCTTTCCTTTTATCTGTTTTCACATCCCTTCAGCACCTGCTTAGTGAGTTTTCACATCACACCTCATACGTTATGCTTAAGCTTGTGTAAAAACGCAGACTTTTTGTATCGTGATAGACGTCTTACAATTAGGCCTCTGAAACAGGATTATGTTGCTACAAGATTGAAGTGTAACTATGGAAGTTTTATGAACTCGTGGATCGTCACGGTGTATCCATCTGTACCATGAAAACTGATATGTTCAACGTGTCATAGTTTTCCTTTCCTCTTGCGTCTACCCTTCGACTTTTTATGAACACCACGGTGGGTGTTTCTAGAAAAGTAGATTTTTCGAGGATTTTTCAGTGGAGTCAGAGTTGCTCATATACTTTTATTACTTTGTATGTACTACTTTAATTTCTTTGTGTTCTTTTGTTGTGTTTGTTTTCCATCTCTGGTATTTATCCTTGGATTACATTCTTTTGATTTCCGCCAGATTCTTGGTTCCCTTGATTACTCTCTCATTGCGGAAGTACTCATATCAAGCGGTCAATTCCTTAATTGTTAAATCTTACGACAAATCAATTGTTTATAAGCGCTTAGTAGTCCCAATACTATCTTAGTTATGTAATATCTGTGTTAAACATCTGTATATCGAAAAAGTTGCTCTGAAATCTTCACCAATGACGGATATTCGATAAACTCTTGATTTTACCATCTTCTCTTACCTTAAATCTAGCAATGTGGCATGATATTAGTATTCTTAAGAATTTTGCTTTACCGGAGTAGGTCAACATGTACATGAATCCGCATATGCCAAAAATCCCCAAAACAACAACAACAACAACTAAAAAAAGACATCAACAAAAAACCAAACCAAAACAAAACAAAACAAAAACAAAACAAAAACATAAAACAAGAAACAAAAAAAAAAAAAACAAAATCAAAAAAAACCCATCAAAAGCAACAAAAAAGAAAAAAAACAAAACAAAACAAAAAATTAATGCACAGGATAAGGTTTTATATGTCAAATGTTGGATATAAGCACAAATGCAGAGAGACCGTCGGCTATTCGAATTGTTTTGCCACAAATCACTCTTTGCAGTACCTTACCAAATGTTCCTTTTCCTTCTGAAAATTAATACACAAAAACGACAGTGGGCACACACAACAAAGAAACAATGAAAGGAAAATGCACAAATAAACAAAACCGGATTCCACTGCTGAAAATTGAGAGCATGGACCAGTTGCACCGAAAGAGTAAGCATCCTCTTTTTATATTAAATAACAATATCTTGATAGATTTCCTTCAGATGTTTGTCCAATTTATGTTTTTGATTTGATGCTTTTGAACTTGTTTTTTTTAAGCATTCACTTTAATTCTTTATATTCACAAGATGTTCATAAAATTGAAAGACATTAAGCAATAGATAGTCGGTCTAGTATTTACAATATACTGTTTGATTGATTTGCTGGCGTATACAGCCGATGATTAAAATATATCATCAATACAAAAATTATTTATAGAAATGGTTCAATAAAAACACAGTAGATTACATTAATATTACATCTTATACAAATTTGTATTCAAAACATATAATAAAGACATGACATTTTCATTACTTATTTTTTACACAAATAAGAAGCAAATGAGCAACGAAGACTCTATCTAAATCAGGAACATGAACATTATGTTATTCTAAATGTTGTAAAACATTGTTGGAGAACAACTAGCATTTACCCATTTTGTATGTTTGTGGTGATTTTAAATCATTTTAAAAACAATTAGTCAACATTTTTAACAGATCAACTGTATGCAACCTGGTTAATATAATATATTTTGTTCAACATGTGTTTAAATTTGTGGAAGTTTAAGTTATGCATGCTGTTGTGGTTAGATATATATATATATATATATATATATATATATATATATATATATATATATATATAATTAAATTGGCCAGGATGTCCGACTGTTTGATACTGGACATGTTAATTAGCGACACCGCTGTCGGTTTACGCAACGCATGTACCCAGGTTTTCAAGTACGTACTCTAGCCCGGTGGTGTTTACTGGTGTAACAACCTGAATATCGGACTTCTGGCACCAAGAAGTTCATATGGGACAAAGAGATGTAAATGTTTATTCACTGGGGATATTTTTTCATTCTTAAAATTATTTCCCTTCTGGTGTTCATTTTGAACATAATTTCGATGAACGAATTTTTACATTTGAAATATTCTGTCACCTGTTTAATACACATATTTATACATCGATTTAAAGTTACTGTAAACTTCTCTGAAAAACGTAGTGTTTTTTAGTAAATAAGTGCAGATGAGTGTATTGCAGCCATGACATCATCTATTCAAAATAATAATGATTAGTAGTTGTATATAATCATATTCATCATAACATATTATCATCATACACATTAAAGTATGAAATTGCCATATTGGTGTCTCAACTTGTCATGCAGTGTTATGCGTGATCTCAAAAGGATGTACATTTCGTAATGCAAGATGCTACATCGGAAATTATGTATTATGCTATCCAAATGAAAATTATTTGATGCACAATACTGGTTTATGAGTGGACATATTTTTTGCACTGACATGTTAAGTATTGATGACTTCACCAATGCTTTAGTGACTCATAGCCTTAAAACATAGAAGTAATGGAGCCCAATTTGTAAAGCTGGTATTATCAGTGACTGATTAGTGGTAAATTCATTTGGATAATTCAGGATGGATGTTCAACTACGCTAAAAACATGTATCAGAAAATTCAAATTCAATTTACAAGGTTATCAATACTGTTCTTTTTTTTAAAATAGAATATAGAAATTCCTGACAAGAATAGAAAAATGTTTATACCGATAACATTTCAAGAGGAAGACTTTCAGGATTTGGAACCTCCTTTGTCTTCGAAAATTTGGTTTGTTTTTTTAAAGGAAGGCAAGGTTAGGAAAGTGTAGCCTTGAAATTAAAACCATTATCGCACTTGGTGATGTAAACAATAACGAAGCAATATCTTATGCAAAGCTGAATCACTGGATTGTCATATAAATATGTCATACATAATATGTATTGACGTTTCCCTTTTAATGGCGATAGTATTAAAATATAATGGATGATACTAATTTTAAACGTCGAGAGATGATGTTCATTTTAAAAAATTAATGGCAAAATCAATGCGTGTTTAAATTTTCATCATGTCATTAGCAACAACTGATATTGTCATACGAGTTTATATTTTGCTATGGCAACTTAGAATTTCAAATGCAAAATATAGACGATGAAGAATAAACGTAGTGGGGATTTCACAATAATCCAAATAATGAATGGTTGTTACAATACTGGATTGTTTTGTAAAGTACAAAATGGTTATGATTATAAACTTGAGAATAATAACTTAAGTGACATCAAACAATCAATGCATACATGCAATCTAATAGCAAAGTCGCTTGCGACTATAACGTTCGTTGTTTGATATTAAAGAAACGTATCAATGCCCGAGACGCCCTTACTTGAAATAATTAGTTCAACATCTTCGATATATATTGTAATTGTTACTTAATATGTCAATTAGTTAAACCATGCACAAATTTAATCTATTAGGGAAGGGTTAATGTGACATTTTCCCCCTTCTCGGTGGGTGGAATAACCGTACAAATTAGCAGACTAAAATGACATCGGTGCATTTTTAACGCAACATTCTCTGTTATTGCATTGTAATGTGACCTTTCTACTGCAAACCTTTGATAAACCGGAAACCTATATAAACCAGACATCTTTTTAAATCTATTGGTACCAGTTGCAATACTTTTTTTTCAACTTGTGTGAACCGAATACTTAGTACCTGCTTTAACCAAGTACTCAGTAGCTGCTTTAACCGAACAAAAGCTTAAATCCATAAGGAATTCGGTTAAGATAGGTTTGAGTGTACTATAAATGAAGAATTTCTTAAAAGTATGATTTTCGAAACGCATAAGTTAAATGATTGCATTAAAATATTGTGTTTTGTCATTATTTTATAATTCTAAGTTATAGAAAATATGAAAAAGAAACAATTACACAATTAGAGGAACATATTTACTGTAATTTACATTAAATCACTACGAAGTGGATCTTAAGAAATCTTTTTTTTTTATATTAAGCCGCCATCGAGAGCTTGTCATTCCATATGTTAATTTAGTTTGACTTCAAGTTTTCTTTTATCATGAACTAAAAAGCATGAGGGAATTTGTCTCCTAAATAATAAAATGGACATGACGTGAGCAGTATATCTTGTATTTCTAGAACGGCAGAAGTCTTTAACCGATTTTATTTTGAAAGCATGTGTTGCTCATTCATACATTTTGTTTTTGTGTATAATTATGCAATTTCTTATATATTACTCGTTGTGTCTGTCCACATGATCACATGGTCGGCCGTGACCATTAAGTAACCTTTTGAAAAATTAAAATTACATTTTTTTTAGAATCATGTGAAAACAATGCGATAAAATTATACATTTATTCCCGTCCATACATTCATTGTCATTGTTTTGTTTGTTTGGCATATTTATCAATGCCGTGATAACGGTACTTGGTGTAGGTTTACAACCCATTGAACATTGCCATTATTACTTTAAATGTCAATAACTCAAACCAAACGATCGAAGTTAACATGTATATACTATTAGCAAGGGTTCATGAGATTATTACACATTCGGTAGGTGACATGACCGGACAATGGTACAAAAATAGCAATACCCGTTCCCATGTCAAGACTGGAATGTCTCCCTAAAAGGATATGACGAAATGGACAATGTATCAGTGATATTTTATGGTTGAGGGCAACAGATAGATGAGTTCAGTTCAAATAATGTAGATACATGTTATTATACTTGCGATGAAATATAATAATGTCCAGCAACTTCTTGTTCTTGTTCTTCCGTGAATACTGCGTGGTATACACCTATCTTTTTCCAAACAGAAGTATTTCAATCCTGCCTTAACCTTAACCGTAAATTAAATAGCCGAATTTGAAGGTTTTAAATTATTCTTTTGCAAAATAAATTAATGCTCTTTGTTTTTCTCGAATAATAAAGTTGCATTATTTATTTACTAATAAAGATACTTGACATGTGTTATACCCAAAAATGAATCATAGAACGTACAAATGATGAGGGAAAGGGAAAAAACAAACAAACAAAAGCAAAAACATCAAAAGTACAAAGCAAAGGGGACAATTTCAAGTGTCCCTTCAATGAGGTGGTATATTCATCTTGATGTTTTTAATAACTCCAAAACTTGCCTTTAGTTTTTCTGTACCTGGAATCTGTTTTAATGATTCATCGTATCCAAATTGTCTGCAATGTTATTGTAAAGTAGGTTCCGTTGATTTCACAATTTACTCTGTTCTAACAAAATGCTTTTAAATGTTATTAATGGCAATTAATGCATTTACAGGGAGAACGCAATTGTGTTCGTTAATTAGATAGGATACAAGATAGTTGTGGCTAACGGCTTTTGTCCGTGCTAATTTCCGATAAACCGCGTTCGTCTATCAGATAAGTCGATACTATTGTGAAATACGTAGGCATGGCATCATAAAAATAGCTTGATTCATGTCAACAAACATACAATGACTAGTATGTCACGTGATCACGTAGGGGAAAATCCAAGAATAAAGCTAGAGTATAAATATAAACCTTTGTTAGCGGAATCAATATTAGACTCATTTGGTTTCAGTTTGGATAGAAGGCGCTAATCCTTATACAGCGATAATATATATAAATATAGGATTATTCAAGTTTGCAGAAAATATGAGATTTGACGATAGTGTGTCAGACGGTTATACCGTTGTTCATTTCACACAAAATCCATGTTATAATGAAACGGAAATGTACGAAAACGAACAGTCGAGATCAGCGCCAAATACGCCGACAAGTTTGAGACGGAAAACAAGAGTTAATTGTTTAAAAGATGATGAAAGACGACGAAATAGCTTACCCACTTCAACGGAACAGTCATGTCAAAAGTTCTGCGATGGACAGTTTTCACCTCGAAGGAAACCGCTACGCATACGATCTTTCAAAACTACGCACAAAGGTACACCGGCACCGACAAAGGGTGATCGACGTGAGAGCAATGTTAGTGTTCTGTCTCTTAGTGACTTCAACAGAGCAAGATTTAACAGTGAAACATCTGAGGATAGCGCTGTTTATTGTTCGTCGTCATCATCGTCGGCAGAATATTATAGAGTGAGCATAATGGGTGCTGACGCTGTCGGGAAACGGACGTTGACAAATCAATTTATGAGTTCAGAACGGATGAGTTCGGAAATATTTGAAATAGGTAGGTGTTTCTGCATTTGATACATATTCTCCATTTCGTTCGATGTTGTTATTAAGTCTCTGCAAGAATCAGGCAGTGGGTGAAACATGGTAAAAACATAATTGTGATAGTGTACTTTGACTATTTGCACCATCAGAACCAGGTTAACAGACAAGATTTTCCATATCATGTTGGGTCATTAAGTTACAATTTCTTTGAAATGCACTGAAAAGGAACATTTTAAGGGCAAATAATTCTGCCAAAGACCTCATTTTTCTAAAATTATATTGAAAATTTCTGATCACAGCCATTGACCAGAGATAAAATAATGGACTTGTCAAATAGAGAAAGTATCCTTGAGTGGTATTACATTGTCAGGTCTGTGACGTTTTGACATGCATGTTTCTGATTTTTCCCATTTTGCCTGATTCTTACAAACACTTTCACTTAATTAGTTTATTTACGGTGTAAGTACAGTTTTCATGGTAATACAATACTTATGAGAAGTAAATAATTACGTAAAGTCTTCTTCATGCATGTCCAAATGGTACAGAATTAAAAAAAATAATCATTTACTCTCTAAAGTGGTTCTTTGTGCAATTACAGAGTTTGAACTAAATAATATGCTAAAGAACCCAGGAAAAATATGCCAATAAAACCATAAGTTTTGACAGATTTCTCTGTTACTAAATTTCCAATTTGTAATAACACAGATTTTTTTTTTAAATTGGAAGATAGTTCCTTTATCACTCATGACTATAAAGCAGTAAGAATTATTTATCAAGAATGCCGCGTCTATAAAGTTCATAGCTTATTACCTGATTGACTGGTTCTTACTCTGACTTATACTTTGCAAAAGGTTCACTTTATGACTACATAAAATGATTTTTTTAAACAGCTGTTCCAAGTGAATGTTTCTTTATAGTTTACAAAGAATGGTAGTAAAATATTATTGTCAATATAAGGCATATAGGCGTGGAAAGGCAGATCATAATGTAAAATAGTGTCTCCTATCTTTACTACCCCTTTTCAACACATGAAGGTTTCCATGTATATGTTCTGACGAGAAGTGCAAGTGACATTTTTATGGACGCAAATTTGTAATTTCTAAATTCATTGATTAACTTCGAAAAATGAATTTCTCGCTTTAACTGGCACAGTTTACAATTTTTTTCACTCTACCAACAAACAAGGAAGAGAAAGTGTGTGGTTTAGGTTAATGCGTCAGACTATGCGTGCGTTCGTCAAATATTCCTCAAGATAGATATATCCATTATTTTCAGAGATAAGTCGTAATTTTATCAGAATACTCTTTTTCTAACCTGTGTGGACTCATTCAGTGCAATGTTTGGAACTGTTATTCATTTGTTTATGATTTATTGCTCTTCAGTCGCTTGTAGTCATAATGCTGAATTGAAATTGTATTCAAACCGCCTCCTAGTATGTAAGGGTAATCTTTTAAAGAAAGAAATAATAACCATTGACGACAATTTGCATGAAATGAGCTGAAAGGAAATGTCAGTCAATATCTTTTGACGTGGGAGTTTGGTACGTCATTCATCTCAGGAAATATGAGATATGATTTGATAAGTTTCTTTGTGATTTCATCTTAAGAATCTAAGAAACTTTAACAAAGCATATTGAAAAAAAAACAACAAAAAAAAAAAAAAATAAATAAATAAAAAAAACAAAAAAACAAAAAAACAAGCCAATGTATCCCCTTCCGATGAAGTATTAAGTTTGGCTATTTCGATACCTTCCCTAAGATAATTACATGTATTGAAAATGAACAAAAATCGAAAAAAAAACTAGCTAAGTCAAACTTAACTTGATATTTTATGCAGAGTTTCTTTGATGAGAAACATGTTTTTCTATATGCATGTACCATTCTCTCTACCATTTGTGCTCTTGATTGGACTGAAAAAATATCGCGTATACATGTTAATTCAAGCTGTCACTTTTTCATGTCTGTACCGAGTTAAAATACCTGATACAAATTAAAATTAAAAGATAAAGTGGAAAGGTGAAATAAATTTTACCTCGTTAGTAAATGGATTGCAAATGGCCGGAAATAGTAGTGCGTTTTAATCGATTTATTCAAATAGTCAAATGTTTCTTCGTCCTCATGGATACTGATATTCCTAATAATGTAAGGAAGGGTACAATAAAATGCGTTATATTCACATGTACACTCTTATTTAAAGAGGTTACATAAGTTTTTATCCCAGTATATAAATTTGATCTGCCCAACCCACATACATGGACCTGGTTTCAGTACTTGTTAGGCCTGAAGTAAATTGTACGTGCACTGCGTAGTTATTTACCCACACGAGATTAAAGGCGTTTGCTCGATATAGCTGATGTTTAAGCCATTTACAAATATCAGTTGGACAAGGTTATTTCTAAACTTTAAGTACATCGCGACAAAATATATGATTCTGTGAAATCCATTAATCTTAAAATGTATTAATGAACATATACCAGATTAATCTACAGATAATCTATAGCAATATCTAATTACGAGCTATTGAATTACAGAATAATACTTACTGAAATCTCAATGGACGAGATTGTAAGGTGTCAAACTACAATAAAGAATAAATATATAATGCATGGATTATACATGGATTGCACAGAATGTTAAAATACCGAGATGCGTTAACTTAATTATACTTGCAACTTCATGTATCATACATGCTTAAACAGATAAGGCAAACATTTTGTGCATCGTTTGTTTACTAAAGTCGTTTTAATCCGCAATCTAAATAGATTGGGAGTTCAGTACGACTCATTCAAAAAATAAAAGATGTATTTTAAAACAGGTGATGCTCAATACGAAACATAATTTAAGACTGTAAATGTCTAATCAACACACACACACACACACACATATATACTAAAACAATTATATACAACATAGACTATAGAACTATAACTAGGTCATATGATTGTTACATACATAATCCAGTATTAACGTTTTTTTTTCAGGTGACATTGATGACAATATGGTGACCGTCGTCATTGATAACGAAGAATCCACGCTTGAGTTTGTTGACTGTTATGAAGATATAGTAAGTTTTTTTTTTCAATTTTTTTTATCTGCCAATCAATTTCATACTTAAGGGAATGTACAAATTAGTCTTGAGACATTCCTAAAGAAGACCTGATAATAAATTTCTTAGAAAAATCGATTTTCATTGACTTTAATCGCATCCTACATAGAAGACAGTAATGAAGATATTCTTACGGGATATTGTCTTTATACTACGGTGTAATGAAATAAAATTTGCCTTGGGATTGGATCAAGTACTAATGGTTCTGAGGAAGAGGTAACAAAGGGATATGCATGTTAATAATATCCGGTAAAAAAATGATTACATTCCTCGATTACCATGGATGCCTTTTTTTTTCAGTGGCTAAAAGTACCTCCCCTCAACATATCTAGACGAATTATTACCACTTTTAATTCAAGAAAGCGATCGAAACCAATAGCAATATATTTCTTGAATACATGGCGAACCCTTAGTGAACTAAATGCTAGTAGATATTAAGGAGAAGCTCAGCATATACTAGTGGGAAATCTACTTCCCAACCGAAGAAACAAAAAGACGAAAATCGTTTACATATTTAAAAGAAAAGAAAGGAAATAAAAATGCGATATTATTAAAATGATGAACTTATAAGCTTTATTTTCAAATATTAAAGTTACTGTCATTATTATCTTAAAACAGGCGCATGCTAATTGTACATAAAACGGATTTATCTTTAAGACTTAATACAAGGACAAACCATATATAGATCACGCTATTCATTGCAAGTTTTTAAATATTTAAGTTTCATAGATAAAGTAATGTTTAATGAACTCACATTTTTTTCTACTTCACTAATACAATACAGTTAAATATTTGAAAATTGATACCAAGGCGAGTCCAGTGCGTAAAGGGTACAAACATGTTAAAAGTTCAACAACTTACAATACTTACGATACTAGAAGTCTTATAAATATTCTGACCTCTTGATGGCCCTTAAACTAATAAGAGTTCCGAACGTTTATTCTAATCATTTGTCTTTTTCGATGAAACAGAGTCAATTGCTGAACTAACGATATATTCAAGGAAACAAACAGACAGAGTTCTTGACCGTTAAAGTATAGACGACCCGCTTATTGTCGATGTTTTCTGAGTAATCTTAGATTGGTTTGATCTCATTAATTTGGCAAATAACGAAATCATTTCTCGAATTGATTAAATGACTAGTATTTTCCTATCCAAGGATAAATATGACTTCTTGTGATATAACTTCATAATAAATGATGGAAGGGTAAGATTCAATTTGGCTTTATGCCATGATAAGGATATTTCCTCAAAGAAAACATTAGATTCTGAAAAACAACACTCAAAATACAGGAAAGTGCATGATAGATATCTGGAAAAAAAAGTTAAAGACAACAGTTTTATTGCAATTATATACGATTTCTTTGATTTGGTTTTTAAAACAAGATTGATATTTTTTTGTCATTGAAGTAAAAAGTTAAGTCAATTATCCACCGACACAAGGATTAATGTTTGAAAAAAAGAATATGTCGAAGTTCTACTATGATTTGGACAACCCTGACTTTAAGTCCGTTTCAAAATAAGTTATCAATTAAAAATATTATACCAGTGTAAACAAGTTATATCGTTAAAAAAGTTAGTCGATGCAGTAAAATATGTTCTTTTTACTTATAATTTTCATTCAGAAAAAAATACATGGCACGCAATTTAAAAAACAGAATTGTGATCAGGTGACTTGCGTTTCCTTGGAAAAGCGTCTTTAAGGTCAAAGGGTAAAAAGCGAAACTATACCGACTGTGTCGGAAAAAGGCCTGTTTTGGGATAAAAAAATCAAAAGATTTCTTGATGTTTTTTTTTTCAAAATCATTTTAAAGTAATTATGTTTGTGGGTACATGATAATATGATATAGGAAAACATAAGTTCGTATATTTTTGAAAAGCATTATGCTGATAAATGAGAACTGTTGTTTCATTGAAACCAAATGCTGTAATACTAAACAACGAAGTTTACGAAAAGTGGTAACACACGTACAATAATACATTCACAATAACACTCAGGTTTCAGGTATTGCTACCAAAAAACAAAATCCTGTTATCTTAAAGGGCAAAATTATCATAGTTTTATTCTGTGTTATTTCAGGATCACAAATATCCAGTTGATGCTTACATCGTAGTTTTTTCAGTGCACGAACGACCGACATTTGACATCGCTCTACAGTATCTAAACAGCATCAGAAACGAAAAATTCAGCGATCGCCCTATAATACTTGTGGCGAATAAAGTTGACCTTGTACGGAAGCGACAGATTAGTCAGGAAGGTAACGTCTAGTATGATGAAAAATGGCCAATTTTTTGTGTTGTACATCGTCGTCTCATACTAGTACATTTTATTTGCTTTGGCATTAGAATGATATTTATTATCAATCTATAACATTTATTTTAGTTGTGCGATCAAATTGTAAAAAAATATTGCAAAAGGAATATATGTAAAATTAAAAATAAAATAATTAAACATAAATTATAAAATATATAAAGAAGAAATAAGGTAAGCAAACATAAAAACAAAACAAAATAAAACAAAAACAAAAGTGAATTAGATACTATCATTTTATAATAGTTGATTCGATGCTTCTGAAGACTGTATTATTCATCCAGCTATGTCGTGTATCTTGATAGATGATATACATGAACAACTGCTATATAGGTACATATATTTAACCAACTGTTTTCATATTCTTTTTAGAAGCCAAACGGATAGCTACAAAGTTCAACTGTAAATACATCGAAACCTCAGCCACACTAAATGTCAAAGTAGATGAACTACTAGTTGGTATTCTTAAACAGATTAAACTAACATTGAAACCGGAACCATGTAAATCTAAAGACTCATTTGTGAAAGGACCTATCGATATACTGGCACGATTGTTTCATATGAAATCCAAGGTCAAATCTAAGTATGACGATGTTCTTATTTAGTTGTGTAAATCTGCGTTGTTAGTTGGTGCTTAGCAAGAATGACTATGGGGGAGGGGGTTGTATAGTATTGTATTAATTATTACAATTCATTGATATTTTCGCGATGCTGTAAATATTTTAAATACACTTTTGGAAAAAAAAAACTTGCTTTCCTCTTCATAGTTTTTGTCCTGCAAAAGAACTAAATATAGATAACAAACACACACACACACTTAAAAAAAACCAAAAAAAAAAAAAAAAAAGACACAAAAAAAACACAACATAAGAGACTAAATTGTGTATTGTTGGTATTTTGCAGCAGACCCTCACCAGCTCTTATAACGAAACTTTTATCACTTTACAAGGTGTAGTTTGCATGTTTCCTCCCAGGTTACAGAATTTAATTATCTAACATAAATTCTTTGACAGTAGTTATTTAAAAAAAATAATTCCACCAAGAATTCAATGTAAAACAGACAATAGCCAATTTGTGCAAATCCTCTCTACAGAAATACTTACTTGGAGTTTTTTCAGAATGTATACTGCACAATGTATAAAAGAATGAATGTGTTAGAAGAAGTTGTCTAGCAAATACTTACACATGAATTCAAGTAACTTTGTCTTAAAACGTAAATGAATGTTTTTTGATAAAACCATACTAAATGTGTGATATGTTGAAATGTATGACTGAACAACGACCTTACTTCAACAGAATGGAAGACGGTCTCTCTGTAAACACGATTTGAATGAAAGGAAATGCAGTTGGATGTATGTTCAAGGGACTCTTCTTTAAGATGCTTTGTCTATCATAGATAGAGAAAATTTATCCTGCATGTTCCATTCCTAGTAGTTATAAATATCTATCGACCAGACTTCGCTACCAACATGATGAAGTTCCATTCAGAATTGTCAACTTTCCTTTTATCTGTGGTAACATCCCTTCAGCACCTACGTTATGAGTTATCATATCACAACTCATACGTTATGCCAGAGCTTGCGGTAACAACGCAGACCTTTTGTATCGCGCTAGTCGTCTTGCAGTTAGGCTTCTGGAACAGGGTTATGTTGCAAGATTGAAGTTATCACTACAGAAGTTCTATGGTCATCAACATGAACTCGTGGATCTTTCCGGTGTATTCATCTGCACCATCAAAACTGATTTGTTCAATGTGTGAACGTTTTCCTTTCCTCGTTCGTCTACCCCGGACTTGACTTTTAATGAGCAACTCGGCAGGTGTCTCTAGAAAAGCAGAGGACGCTTACCCTACCATGCGCACAGTTTTGAGTGGAATCAGAGTCTTTGTCCCTGGATTACATTTGTTTGATATCTGCTAGAATCTTGGTTTTCTTGATTAATCTTGTATCTATTCTGTGACAAAAATACCACATACAATTGACAGTTAATCAACAAACGACTGCCAAGCAGTTAACCAAAGGAAAGGCGTAAATTTATCGACTACTTAGTTATCTAGACTATCTGTATATCTGTGTGTCTCTCTGTCAGAAACAAAGCTTACCATTTACGTACTCATTTGCCTTTAATTAATCAATATAGAGGAATACTATCATAAAAAATTGTTTAACTAAAGTATAGAAATACTCTCATCTGTTAGTCGAAGAATTTTTTAGTTTTTGTTTTTTGAACTTTAGTGTTTGCCAAATGTCTTGATTTTGGTGATAATACTTAGCGACTAAGAAAGTTACAACTATTTATAACATAAACTGTTTCTACCACCATTATTATTCATTCAAACATACAAACAAACAATGTCGTTAACAAATACCAACAACAATGCACATGTATATAAAAATAAAAAAAGACAGTAACTTACATTGGAAAAAGGTATATCACAATCGAAAGGACAAGAAAATCCAAAAAAGCAATTGCCATCTTCGTAATTGCCAGGTATTGATATTCTAAATCACTAAATCAAAATGACTGTATCCAGAAATTTATTTATTGTAAACATGTCCGGGACACCAGTATTATTTAGGTTTGCAAATGCTCAAAAACGATATTAAATAATAATAAAAATACAACCAAATAAACAAAAAAAAAAGCAAAGATATTAATACTAATAATTCTGGTCAGTATTTAAAGGGAGTAATTAAGGCAACCAAGATTCTAGTGGAAATCAATAGAATGTAATCCAGGGACAAAGACCAGGCATGGAATTCAGACAAACACAACAAAGAACATAAGGAAATTAAAATAATACATAAAAAATAACAAAAGTAAATGAGCAACTCCGACTCCACTGAGAGCATGGACCAGGTGCACTGGTAGGATAAGCGTCCTCTGCTTTTCTAGAAACACCCGCCGAGTTGCTCATAAAAAGTCAAGTCCAGGGTATTTGTCAGTAATTTAATATATATTATGTAAGGCCTACCCAGTTAAACCTTACATGCATCTGTCCTGCACAGTTACCCTTGACCCATCATTTCAGTTTCCGCTATATAGATAACGTTTTGTCAATAAACAGTCCTACATATATGTCGATTCTGGTATTGTACACATCGACTCCACCCAAAAGAAACTTGCGATAAAAGATACATCAGACATTGTGAAGTCTGCCTCTTGTCTTGACATCGTAAAGGTCGATGAATCGACCTGCTTAAACAGATATGAATCATCCTGGGGTTTTTTGATGGATCCATACTTAAATAAAGTAAACTGTTGAGATTTAGAATTTACCAATACCGGACAATATCACCAATTATTTTTTTTCAAATTATGAATGCAGGTTTGTCCTATAAATAGTTTGTTTAGGACGTCTTCATAATTCTTTGCCTGCGATTGCTAGACAAGGCATTCCTGTTTTGTCGAAAGTAGAGTAATGAATAACCTTATATTTATTCAGTGCCAAAATTACTAAATACAATTAACACTAAATAAGGTTGTTTATAATTCAAAACACGTCCAACAAAATCTTGAAGTTAACAAAATAACCGAGGAAAATGTGTAAAATTACTGGCTATACAGTGGATTTGTCTGGTTATATCCACTGTATTTATTCCCTGATGAGACATATGCTCTTGACAGCTGTTTTCATTTTATGTATGGTAAACAAACGGTGTTCTGTCTAAAATAGAACAAAAACGGTTGTCATTGCAGAAGAATTGTTTCTCTGTCTTTGAGGTTAGAAACAATTCTTTACATTGTTTCTACTCATTTGCACATTCTAAAAGAGTAATCAAGGGAACCAAAGACCAGACATGGAAAACCGACATACACAACAAAGAACATAAAGGAACTAAAATCATACATACAAAGTAACAAAAACAAATGAGCAACTCGGACTCCACTACAAACTGGGAGCATGGACTAGATGCACCGGTAGGGTAAACGTCCTCTGATCATCTAGAAACACCCGCCGAGTTGCTCATAAAAAGTCAAGTCCGGGGTAGATAAACGAGGAAAGGAAAACCATGACCATTTGAATAAATCAGTTTTCATGGTGCAGATTGATACACCATAACGATCCACGAGTTCATGATGACAACCATAAAACTTCTGTAGTGACGACTTCAACCTTATAGCAACATAACCATGTTCCAGAAGCTATTTTTTTTTAGTTATAGCGCGATACAAAACGTCTGCTTAGTTTCGGTAAGCTCTGGCATAACGTATGAGTGTGACATGAACACTCCAAACGCAGGTGCTGCAGGGATGTTGCCACATATGAAAGGAAAGTTGACAATTCTGAAGTCATCGCGTTTGTCATAAAGTTCAGTCAATAGTTTTCCTTTACTGTCGATCTCTAAGTGTAGGTCAAGATATGAGTCTGACCTCACAGTGTCTGTAGTATCCTTTATCTCAAGTTCTTTGGGGTAGATGCGATGTATCAAATCCCCGAAATTAAGATTGTTTAAAGATAATACGTCATCTATATTGCGGTAGTATAGTTACAACTGATGGAGGTGCGGAGAGCGACATCCACCTTAGTCTCTCAAAAGCAAGAGGAGCATTTAATAGCTTGCAACCTGTCTGGAGATCAGGACAGTACACTATCCGCACCAAACTAAAATTGTATAACAGTTGCGTCTTGCCTATCCTGCTTTATGGGTCAGAGTGCTGGAGGATAACAGAGTTAGACCAACGCAAACTCTCAACCTTTCACACCAGGAGTCTGAGGAGGATCTTAAGAATATTTTGGCTTCTTAAGATCAGTAATCAGGACCTCCTTAATAGATGCCAACAAGAAGACATGGCCACCATCATTATGAAACGAAGATGGAAGTGGTTAGGACATGTCCTGCGAAAAGACCCAAAAAGACAACACAAAAACAGCCCTATTCTGGACACCTGAGGGAAAACGCAGGAGAGGACGCCCAAAGATCATCTGGAGACGCACCATTGAAGCAGAAGTAAAAAAACATAAGAAGACTTGGGGCACATTACAGAAACTTGCCAATGATAGACAAGAGTGGAGGAACTTCGTTGCTTCCCTACATGCCAGTGGCGTAAAGGGCAGTAAGTAAGTAAGTATATTGCGGAAACTGAGATCAAAGGATCTAGCCAAATGATATTCTTTCTTGCGGATCAGATCAGCTATAAAGTGAGCCTCATAAGAGTGACGGAAAAGGTCAGCAAGTAAATGAGCATAATTTGTTCCCATTGGAATGCCGACCATTTGTTGAAAAACACATCCACTACACTAGACAAATATGTTATCGATTAAAAATTCTAGTATTTTGTAAACAACTTCTATATTTGGAAGATGATTTGGAATTTTTTCTTACAAAGTATGAGGAATCTCTACCAAGAACTATATATTTGTATCTAGGTGTACCAACTTGTTTTGGAAAAACAACGATGTATAATGTTTTTAAGCCAGAATTTTAACTGAGTATGGGGAATAGAAGTATACAGTGTTGAAAAATCATAGGTTTTAATGCTATTATATTCAGATAATAGTCTTGAATTGATTGTCTTCAAAAGATCTTTCGAAGTTTTAAGGACCCACATTGAATTAATACCACTACGGGAGTAACAAGTGTTGTGGTAGGACTGCAGACCCTCTTTGAGAGTTGTGAGTATAGAAGTTAAAAGTTTTGAAAGAGGTCTGGTGGTACCTGCATGATACGTGGTTGCCATAAATCGTATTGAATATACAATTTTCAAAGTAAATGAGTTATCCGGATTGCACTAAAACTGAAGCGACATGTAGGTGCAACAGGAGGATAAGCGTCCCCATTGCTTTTCTTGAAACACCCATTTAACGCTAGATAACTGTCGGACTATAATAACCTAAGTTGCCCATAATAAGTCCGGGGGAATAACGAGGGAAGGAAGATTATGATACGGTTAACGAATCGGTCGTAATGGTGCAAATGGATACACAATAACGACCAACTAGTTCATGATTCTCATTTAAAGGGTTACTTTAATTTTGTAGCAATATTATCTAGTTTTAAAAGCCTAATGATATGTCTATACTAGCACGGTACGGAAAGTGCGAGTAGTTTCAACAAGCTCTGGCATATTGTATGAGTTGTGTTGTGATATGAAAACTCGTCACGCAGATGATAAAGGGATGTTGTCATAGATGAATATAAAATTTACAATATGGAATGAGAAGTCATCGCGTTTGTTGAATAGTTTTTCTTGAGTTTTACTTTTCCATTGATCTATATGCATAGAATAAGACATGAAACTGACTTCATCCATTATCTCATGCTCATTGGGATAGATGCGATGTATTAAACGCCGAAACTAAGATTGTTAAAAGACAATGCATCGTCAATATAGCAGAATCTAAGATCAAAGAATCTGGCTAAACAATGTTCCTTCTTTTTTTTGGATAAGACCAGCCGGAAAGCCAGTAACGCTCATAAAAATGAAGGAAAAGGTCATTTAGAAAATGATTTGGAACCTTTTGTTTTGAAAATATCTATCATATACCACGTATTTGTTTCAATTTGTTCCATGATTTTTAGAGTAACAACCGTATATACTGCTATTGAGTTTGGATTTCAAATGATCATGGGAAAAGTAGTATATAGGGTTAGGATTTCAATTGATTTTTGGGAAAGTAGTATATAGAATTGACAATTCATAAGTGGTGTTGCTATTATAGTCCGACAGTTATCTAGCATTAAGTGTTTTCAAAAGATTTTCCACGATCAACTTTTGAATTGATTCCACTACGGGAATAGCAAGTGTCGTGGTAAATATGGAAGTAAATAGTTTGGAATGAGGGATGGTAGTACATTTTGTAGATCCAGCTATTAAGTGTTTATTATTTGAATAAATGTGCCTTAGCCTAACACGACTAAATGGTATACTCTTAGTCAGGCGAGATGGATGACAGCTCTTAGGCATTAGGTATTGATGGGTTTCTGTTAATTTGATAAAAAAGTCTTTGGACAGCTCACCCTCTGATAAAGTGCTAGAAGTATCGCGGAATATGATGGTAGTAGCAGATGCGTGACCTTTATGGAATGATGATGATTGTTGTAAGTGTGTTATATTTGCGACAAATATCAATCGGATCATGGCTAACACAGGGAAGAAAACATAAGCATATTTGGGTCTGAAAAATTTCCAACGATATAAGAATCGTCGAATTTGCAAAATTCAGGATTCAAACTCGTACCACTGCGACATAAATGGCAACACCGCCTGCACTAACTCCAACGCCCTAGGACACTTGCCCAGCTATGCTATATTAAAACTTTTATGGTTTTTACTTAATATACAATGTATGGTAGTACATACAGGGCAGCTCATTCAGGTTAGTTTTTAAAGGACAACTCCTACATGAGCTGTCCTGTTAAAATTGTATGCATTTTACTATAGTATTAATGTATGGCCTTTTCCATGTTGGCGTGTAACATGCCCGAGGTATTAATGATGGCCAAGGATGATTGTAATAGACCGAGGCAACCAATATAGAAAAGGTCATGCATTGATACTTTTATTAACCAACTTTATTTCAGACACAGTCAGAATATATTATCAATACATATGATTTCACATTAATTAAAAATAAGTTCATATCTCGATGAATCAAATATTTATGAAAATAAATCATGAAGCTTTTACAAGTACAATTTTAAACATACCTAATAATTTATATGCAAAAATTGCGATCACCAAAAATGAATATTCATGAGCTAATCAATCACGTGACCAGTCGCCCGATACCCAACAAGAACCATGACTTTTCAGATATCCATAATTTACGGAATATTTGGGTTGTTTCGATTATTGTTCTTAGGTTTATTGATACTGTCCTAGTATGTGACCCGAGAAATTAAAACAAACAAAAAAACAAACAAAATAATAATGTGCATTTTGATCTGGAATCAAGCTATTTTCAAATGCTGCTTCGAGAGATGAGCGCACAAGGTAGGTGAGTAAAAAGAGAAAAGAAATTTACTTTGAAGATTAATTTCAACACACGGATTCGTGCAAAACAATGAGATTTGACTGCACATTTCGTCTTTGAAAATCACTAAAACAGGAAAGTCGCCTTTTTTTCTTTAGCATTTCTGAATAGAAAAGTATGTGACCCGCTTCGAGATTTCATTTTTGTTGTCTTTTTCAATAATCCTCCCAAATGGTAAATTTAAAGCTCAAGATTAAACACATCTAATAATTCGATATACTTAGGCCCAGTACCATCTTTCAGCAACGCGCTAGAACTCTAACAAACAGGCTTCTGAAACAGGGTTATGTTGCTACAAGATTGAAGTCGTCACTACAGTTTTTCATGTTGGTCTTTGTCCCTGGATTGCATTCTTTTGATTACCACTATAACCTTGGTTCCCTTGATAACTCCTTAAATATTCCAATCTAATTAATTGAATTATAAGGTCAATCTTAATTAAAGTTGTCACTTATTTTAAGAAATGTACGCCGTTTTGATTTAGTTCATAATGACCCTGTATTGATACCCTGTTTTGAAATTCGTTATGCACGGCTGCCATTTCGTAATGACCGGCTGTAGGAATTTCCGGTTTGTAATGACCAGTTGTCTACATTTTCTGTTCATAAAGCATGGGCATTTCTATATATACTGTAGTTAGTTGATTAAAAAAATATCGTATTCATTTAGTGAAAGAATTACCCATATTTTACGATCATTAGGCGGATTAAAAAATAATCACTGTTGAAAATAAATACAGAAGCGTTATGTAAAAGGAATGAAAAGGAATTTCGATAGCAGGCTTCCGAATTCGTATCAGGACGTAATAATTCATATTAAATAGAGTTCTACCTTGTTGGTTACGTATGTAGTCCTATAAATGTCTAAATCAACTTTGATATGTATAAATACATATGAGGTCTTAAGCCACCAAACTTTTCTGGAACTGACAGAAATTAACATTTGCTCTTGTAAATCATATTTTTTCATTTTCCAAACATCGACGTACAGTTCTATTATAATCAAATCAGGGCCCGTGCAGGTCCGGGTGTCAAAAGAATAGGCCTGCAGCATCGCTGAGCTTGTCGTAAAAGGCGACTAAATAGTGCTCAGAACTCTAGCCGGGGGCTAGATGCTCTGCCCACAGAGCAACTGGGATGTGTGCCCCAGGTGGTTGAATGGGTACCCCTGGCGTGTTTCGTGCTGGGGTTGTCAGGCTATATTACGGAAAACCTGACCGCAAACCATAGTGGTGTACCGTGTTGGGAAAGATGCCACATTTCCCCTCCGATAAAGAACCCTGCTGTGGTATTCTCCCGACGTAGGAACCATATCTCCGCCACAGGAGGCTAAATTGCCCGACCTTACCCATTCCTCCATTTTTCTAACGGCAATCAAAACTTGTCGACCCTATTATCCTTGTGTCCCAACCTTTTTTATTTCATCATCCATTTCATGTTCATCGTCTGAATATGGCTGAGATATCGCTGCTCAGACGTTAAACCCCAACAATCAATCAATATACCTAATCAGGCTAAAGATCATCGTAACTTATCAATTTCAATTTCATTTGCTGACGTTTTAACGATATCAGAGCTGTATATATCTTATGTTGTACTTTTAACAGTTTCATTTGGCTTTAAGTGTGTTTATAGGAACTAAATGTTGATATATCATGATTGTTTTGGCGGTCAAAATTTTCTTGCAAAACATTTGCTTACGTCGATATTGACAACAGGTACTAACTATAAAACAAGCGAAATGAATTTCCGAACTGATAAAATTTAGACTGTAGTCAAAAGGAAGGTTAGACGGAAAGCCTGTATAACAAATAGCAATATCAAAGTTAAAAACAGAAAGTTGGAAACCACCGTAATTGTCCCGACTTAGTTTAGGTAGCACATGCTAGAATAAAAACGTACAAGATAAGAAACTAAGAGTGAAAACATGAAACAGGAAAAAATAAATAACTTACCAATATAGAACCAATTGCTTAGAACAAGGACAAGGTGTATCTGTAGAGTTAAAGGCACCCGTGTTTTAGAAATACCTGCAGAGTTGTTAATGTTATTTCCGGTATATTACAACAGAAGAAAACACTATAAGAGTTGGATATTAGCTGTCGTCTTGATGAATATGGATTTCATATCCGGACAAATTCATGATTGCAATCGGAAAAATAATTTCATAATTGATAACGGATAACAAAAAATAATCAGATTCTTTTCACGAGTAAGATAAGCGTAAACCCACCTTTTGGTAACATATTTCATGTGGAAAAACGAGATTTTCTAGTTTTGTCAGCAGTAGGTCATTACATTGGTAACATTAATTTAGCTAGTATTTGGTGTATAAAATGTGACCGCCTTTCAATCAAATTGTGATAGACCAGTCTTGGAAAATAGTTAAACTAGGGTTGATTGGGGGTTAATCGTAATAATATTTTTTTCCTATTTCTTTGCTCACCTGGTAAACATCTTATGTTGACATCAGCGTAGTATTTTTTTTATCGTTAGGGTTAAGCAACCCGCAAAAAAATGTTTTTGTCCGTTTTCTTTTTAATAGTTTTATTCATTCTTGTCTTTTGTGGTCCACCAGACTGACATAGGCAACTTCAATTCGTTTACTGGAAGCTTCAGGTGTACGTTAAACGTTTCTTTTTAACCACTTTTTTGAAGATCATGATTGTGTTATCACAACGACAAAAGACTCGAAAGCGTTTGAAACTTTCTTTTACAGTTTAAACTGTTGAGTATTACTTCACATAAGAATCATGTAAAATGTGATTCATGATCGGAAAGCCTAGATATTTTTTTTTTTATATTTGATAATGTCATATTTAATGGAATGTTACATATGGTTTTCATATAACCCTTGTTCACACATAAAAATTGTATAGAATGTACTGTAGACCTTAAGACTAGAGAGATAGCTCCATAAACGACACTAAGCCTTTTGTTAGGTGTATTACACTTTACAGAATTTGCATGATTCTTACAAAGACTGCAATTTAATGCTGTTATGTAGTAATACTATCATTCTTATGCTGTTAAACGTATGTGACAGTGTTTACAAAAATCAGACAGGAGGTTATTCATGCATGTCAAAAATATACAGAATTTAATTTCATATCTTATTAAAAACATTCGTCTTCAACAGTAACATTTTCTTTTCATTTGGTTGTTAAAAATTACATAGAATGTGATTGAAAATGACAAGTTGCAAGAGTGATTGTTCTTGATTTGGTTTGATTTGCTTGATTTTATTGGTATTTGAATGTAAGATTTTTCTCAAAAATACAGATCTGGAATCAGAAAGAACTATCGTTATGTAAAAGTAACGCAAACGCAGACTAAAAAAGCATTATGTGTTCGGTGGGTTTCCTACATCTTGAATCAACTCATATTATCACACAAAAGGCTTACGCGTTACAACGACAAACTCCTTAATGAAGTTAAAAAATAGTTTTTGCCGAATAATTTTAATCTAAAAAGTTTGTTGCTTGAACGTGTCATTACTATGCATCTGTGTTTGTCACTATTTGCTGTTTTCCAGACTGGGATAAGTTGTTTTTATAATTTTTAATTTTTTGCTCAACTGTAAGAGATCGTGGTACCTATATGTATCTATATGACTATACTCAAGACTCTAACAAAAAGTTATAAAAATCAGGCCAATGACTATTTGTTTAAAGTGACCTTTATTCAAGAATAATTTTCACTTTTACTGATAGCAAAAACGTGGACCTGCACGACTCAAAACCCAATACAATTTCTTTAATGTTTAAAGAAGATAAATATGTAAAAAAGTAATTTGCATACGCTATTTCTTTTAATAAACTAGTCAAATCTGAACATAGAAAACTACCATAAGCGTGGGAGTGATAACTTCCCTAAACTTATTTTTTTATATTGGTTTTTACTGTCAAGTCTATTTTATAGATTTATACTTAAAATGATATTTTGTTTTGTGGAAAGATATTTTTACAGACGCGTTGACGCTTAGTCTCACAAAAAAATGATAACATTAATATATTCAACACATGGGTATTGAAAACACATATTTAAAATGGGTGGGGCAACAACCTCCAAAAATCTTAAAGGTCTTCGGCCATATCATAGGTACTGTATGTTTAAATTTCTAAGATATCAGATAAGTTTGTTTTCAACGGGGTGATATCGAAAAACGTTGCGCTCGTATAAACATGACGAATATGTATTTTGCATTTTTCTGGACACATAGTGTCTAGGAAATATCGTCTCTCTAAGAACTAACAATTGTAGAAAACGAACATAATCGATTTCGTTTGATATTTTGTAAATCGGACATTGACATGTTTATGGGAGTCACGGCGTCGCAGTAGGATGTAACATATTTTGCAATTTCCAAAAACGTGAATTGCCGTCACAAAATGTTCGAACATGTTTGTGAAGTCGGACAGCTTTGTGGAATATGCCATGCATCTGCATTTTACATATATATATTGGAAGTGCACATTCATTTAGATAAATAAGTTTATTAATAATATATAAACACATATTGATATAAATCATGAAAATTGTAAAATGTTTCACACCGAATTTCAAGAAGTAACCACTCACCAGGAGCATTGGAATCAAATACCCAGGAAGTTCAAGGTCCAAAAAATAAAGTAATTTTATACTACTAAACTACTAATAACTACTAAAAAATAGAAATCCAGTAATTTAATACAATCTGCCAAAGTATAGTAAGGGGCAAATGAAGCTATCACTTATACATGTAATACAAAGAATGAAGCCCCGGAGTTGCAAGAATTTCTAGAAAAGAAGTTTCTAGAAAAGCAGAGGATGCAAACCCTACCGGTGCACCAGGTCCATGCTCCGAGTTTTTAGTGGAGTCCGAGTTACTCATTTGCTTTTGTTACTTTGTATGTATGATTTTAATTACTTTATGTTCTTTGTTGTGTATGTCTGTTTTCCATGTCTGGTCTTTGTCCCTGGATTACATTCTTTTGATTACCCTATAACCTTGGTTCCCTTGATTACTCCTTTACATACTGTGCTACTGACAATTTCATGATATACAGTTCAGGGAATTTTTCTCATGTACATATTGTTTTGTGTACAAACTCGGCCGTTAGTAATAGGTTTAGAAACGTTTGCCATCATCTATTAAGGATGTTACAAAGTGAAATCCATAAATAGCCTGTAAAGTTATTCCCCCTTGTCGTACACATGGCACTGTCAACATTGTATGTTTCTGTAAGTTGTTATAACGTCAGAGTAAAGTACCTCTAATCTAGTGGTATATCCACGTATTTATAGAAGCCTTCGATAAGTTTCATTTTCACAGAGTTTCGCAACGTGACACACGTTTATAGCACACAATTTAGCAAACTTTCATTAAATTATTATTTGTCATTCTATAAACAGGAAGGTGGGTGTAAAATCAAATCACGGTTTTCTTCCCATGCATGAATCATTTTTTCAACTCAATAGTTCACATTAAAAACAAATGCTTACTTAAATAGATCCTTAATGCCGCGGATAACAATGAATATAATTTTAAGCCCTCAGATAGTTTCATAAAAAAGTGTTTAAAGGTACATTAGCCTACTTCTATTTTACTTTTCTATATTGTTTAAGATTGAAAACAACATAACAGATAATTATTTACTTTAGGGTAAGGTGTTAACCTGATTTTGATTTTATATCTGTTATCATGAATTCGACGTACTTTTTTTTTCGATACTTCATAATTGAATAAGGCTATTCGTTTTAGTTACTTTATGTTCTTTGTTGTGTATATTTGTTTTCTATGTCTGGTCTTTGTCCCTGGATTTCTTTCTTTTGATTACCGCTATAACCTTGGTTCCCTTGATCACTCTTAGACGATAATTCTTTCGAAAACGTTAATTGTATGTTATTTATAAAAAAAAATACAAAACTAACATTTATGCACATTTTATTTATTTAGAATAGAAGCATATGCCGAATAAATCGGTGGGATAAGCTAGATATTTTGCAGAAAATGTTCGTTCTTGAAATTACTGTTTGTTCATTACAGTACATAAGAAAAAAAATCAAAAGACAAATAGATAGAGACTGGCGCAATTTGTCGATCGACGTGCTCAAAATGGCCACTGTGGCAGAAGTAATGTTTTAGTTTGCTATTAAACTTAATTACATTGTAGTTATATTATAGTAACTATGATACATGTGTATATATAGTTGACACCAAAACAAAATACATGATTAAATACTCTAAAAACCATTATACGAAACAAACGTACTAAACCAGAGATCGTTAAAAGAATCTAATGTTCCTTTTGTAAGGGCGGGTATCCTATTTTTAGAACTGACTGTAAATATTGGTTAAACCTTTATGTTGCCATAGGAAGAGTCAACACTTATATTTAGAATTGAATATGCGCACTGGGAATTTTATTTGAATGTCAAGTTAGTTGTAAATTTCAAGTGTGGGCAGTCTTAATTTCTACGATTCTTAGAAATATAATATTTTTGTTTTTTTTATATATTATGTGAGCCTTCCAATCTGCTTAAATTTACATTCAAGATTTTTGTTTACATGTAAAATACTTGTTCTTTTAATATGTGTAATGGAAAAAAATAAGAAGATATAAACATATATGTACAATGTTAGTGATATGTCATGGAGCAAAAGTGACATTTTGAGTAACCCTCATCTTTTCGATATAAATGAATTAACCGAAAAGGTTACCGCAAAAATCAGTTTTAATCTTGGGTACAATAACTAAATATTGATGAACTTATGGCTCAAAGTATAGTATTGGCAAAGGAACCCAAGTTAATGTCAGTCCTGAAATTTGTACCTTTCTGACTTTCGTGATACCCTTTAACTAGATACAATTTAACGTTTATCCTGTGTATTTTATATCTAATACTGAAAGTAAAGCAAAGACGCATTTTTCAGTTGAAAAGAGTTGTAACACAAGATAACGACATGTTGAAGGTATAATTAAGTACTTCACCGTCTAAATATCCGACAAAATGTATATAAAGTGGCACATAAAGGAAAAAAACGCTGATATTTTATTGCATTAACAACTTAATTATACCTGATAACCACCAGAAATAGCCATCAAAGTATTTGTAAAAATTAAAAATATTGATAGGTCAAATTTAGTTGAAATGCATTACGGAAAAATGGCGGTACAATTTTTCCGCATTCTTTTCCTATATAAGAAGTAGAAAAATATCTAAGTCACAGATGCTTCAGGATAAACCTGGATAGCTTTTGGGTTGTTTTCCAGATGCACTGAATATATTATAGGCAAAAATGGATAAATTTGGAAAAAATGATGTGCCACCAACTTTCTGCATATTACACAAAATGGTACTTAAATATGGTTCTGCCTAAAAACCAGGTAGGGAGTGACTTATCATATTTCAAGATAGTCAGTAAAACTGTTGAAATAAATTTGTTAGGTCTTAAAAACAAGTTTTCATACGATTATTTTCTTGAATCAGCTATAAATCATGAAATAATTTTCGACTGTTATATTATACAAATTCTAGCATGAAATTTCACCGTACTTTATTAAGTAAATAATAAGAGATAACATAACCAGCTATATTTTTAAATACAATTTCTGCGAGGCGTATTGAAGGATTTCAATAAAAATAAACAAATTATAAGTGTTAATATTTCCAGTGCGCAACTTTCCTTTGCACTTTTTTTTTAATACAGTTACTTTTAAGCCTACTGAAGGATTTCAAATCAAGAAATAATTGAGATTAAGCAATGCATGAATCACTAATCATAAGCTTCTGCCTAGTTTGTAGACAGATCTGCTTTTATGTATATATAATCTAGCACTAGTGTTATTAATTTATAGAACATAAGTCATCAATTGAATATATATAAAAGCGATAACATCAAAATTTCATAACTCATATCGATGTTCACTAAAAGTTTGTCAGTATATCGAAATTGAAGTAGTTTAAATTGAATTACTGAAGAATGAAGACTTGTAGAGACATCGAACAATATCTTCTCATTTTTGTTTTCATTAAGTTATAATGACGCTGTATTCATGATATTATTTACGCTAAACAAAATAAAAAAAAATTATAAAAGGCATATTTCGGTGGACATAAAGTGATATTCTTTTCCCTTAAAATCGATAAAACGAATTGTTTTTTTTACACTACTGATGAGAAGTTAAAGTTAATGATTATGTTCAACCTATAAGACAGACTGTTTGATTGATCAAACAAACTTCACAAGTAATTTTGCCTAACCAAGCACTATTTAGTGTTGGCTTTTATAAGAATCAGGCAAAATGGGAAAATCAGGAACATAAATGTCAAAACCCCACCGATCTGACAATATAATATCACTCAGATCCTTCCTCTATTTGAAAAGACCATTATGGGATCTCTGCATCACTGAATTTTATCAGAAATGTAAAAAAATGAGGTTTTTGACAGAGTGATCTGCCCTTGAAATGTTTTTTTTCGGTGCATTTCAATCAAATTATTACTCAAAACATGGCAATGGAACATCTTAATCATTGACCTTGATTCTGTAAAATTAAACTTCCAAAAAGGTGGGTTTTCCATACCATGTTTCACCAACTGCCTGATTCTTACATAGACTGATACCTATAAATCTATGATCCCTAAACAATATCTAAGGTAAAGTTTTGTTTAATAATTTATATGCAGGTATCATTAAGTCCGTGCGATTTACAGAACTTTAAATATAATCAGTATACATTGATTTTATCTTGCATCTAGTTAATTGAGTTAGTCATTACAATTTGTTACAGTGCTGTAAGACATTCCAGAAGAAAACTCTCCTTTGATTTCCAATTGCAAGACTGATGTACCTGATCCATGCTCCCAGTTTTTAGTGGAGTCCGGATTGCTCATTTACTTTTGTTACTTTGTATGTGTGATTTAACTTGCTTTATGTTCTTTGTTATGTATGTCTGTTTTCCATGTCTGGTCTTTGTCCCTGGATTACATTCTTTTGATTACCGCTATAACCTTTGTTCCCTTGATTACTCTTTCATTTATTAAAAAAAAATGTTTCTCGTTATCAAATTATAAAGATTGTATTGGAACAACTTTGCATCACGTTTTCATTAACAATTTAACTAATGTGACATTCTGATATGTCCCAGGGCAGGATAGTTTGCCTGATATTTTGCAAAACATGCGTGATTTTGATTTAGATTAGTAGCACTGCTTTCATTTATGTCCAGCTACTTAATTAAAGTTATCTTTTCTAGTAGATTGAAACCACCAGAACCAGTTGAAATGTGATTTTATTGGTACTGACATCATTTCTGTTCTGCACGAAAGAATCACAATATTTAATGAGCTTGAATTCAAATTATCTTCCATGTATACTAGACTGAAGGCTCATGGTACATGTATATGTATCAGGCACCATACCATCAAGCGGAATTTCCACCGACTTAATATAGTGTTAAGAGATTAAAATTGCAAAAACCAGGCAATGGGTTGCAAATGACAAACTTTTGTTTTCAAAAACATTTCGCCCAATTTTTATCAAAAAAGCATTTATACCCCAAAATAAATGTTGATTTTGAATTAACTGCAATGATTTAAAAGAAATAAATTAATAAATTACATATAAAGAATTAAATTTCATTGAAGAAAAGGAGATAACTCTTTAATTTGCACGATTTTTGCTTGCTTTGTTAGACTTTAAAGTCATTTCCTGGGTCATCCAAAATTGATTTAACATTTTACATACATATGACCCTATGTACATTACAATGAAACAAACAAAAAAAAAAAAAAACAAAAACAAAAACAAAAGAACAAACAAAAACAAAACAAAACAAAACAAAAACAAAAGCAAAAACAAAACAAAAACAAAACAAAAAACAAAAAAAAGAAAGAAAAAATACAGGGATAAAATTTACTATGTGCCACCCATATTATAGGATTGTTATTATTATCTGTTACCTTTGATTTCAAAGTTTTATGTCATTTTTTCCCTGCTAGATCATACCTGGTATTATTCTTCAGCAAGCTGCATTTCTGGCATCTGCAAACTTTTGCAAACATTTTCAAAGATTTCAAAAGAAAGGAGAAGAAAATCACATCAAACGTGACGTCATCGAAATACCGAAATAATCTATGGAAAAAAAAGATACATGTGATATATGTCTTGACCAATAAAACTGGATGTATTTTATGTTCATCACGGCGTCTTTTTACTTTTTCACCAAATGCAGTTATTAATTATTTTATTCTGCTTTTTAACAGAATAGTACATTTTTAATCGATTACATTTTTCAAATTCGAAACAATTAATTCGTATTTTTATATGTATGTGATAGTTGATACATCGAAACATTGTTCATCCAATAATTCATCAAATTACTTAAATAATCCCTAATAAATTTTAGGTGAAAATAAATAAAAGTGCAAAGTAATTATTATGCAGTAAAATGTCGGCATTGATATGATTCGTGTGGCCCGCCTAACACGAATCCTTATTTGTTGTTATTTTATTTCAACTGATCAAAATAAATGCGTTACGTAAACTTTCAAAATACTAAATTTTCGAATATTTATCGTCTTGTTATTCTGATAACATCATGGTTTATTGCCAAGAAATCAATGCAATTTATCACATCAAAGTCAACACAGACAATTTATCAATTATAATACGCCATCAAAATTATCCGCTACAGAAGATTTCAGTAGAGAATCTTTCAGTTCGTGGATTTAAGTAATGACATTGATTGACGTTTCTGAAAGTAAATCAATCATAGTGTTCTATGTAGGTTCTAGGTAATTAAATACATTCTGAGATGGAGGATGTTTGAATAATGTTTCCGTTTGAAGATAAAACACTTATCATTTTTGTATAAGATATCTTACGAAGAATCTTAGAAATATTGTATTAAAAAAAAGAAAAGACTAATAAAAGAAGCACACATCTTATAACGTAATAACCGACGAGACGAGTTTCATCGCATGTGTTTCGAAGACGAGTAGAATATTTTGTATCTCCTAGCGAAATAACGAAATTCATTTCAACCATTAAAGTATCTTTATTACATCACTAACCCAAAACTATTTTCAAATATAAATAAGGCTTTTATATATCATATTACCAGCTTAAATAATTTCTGAATATTTTCATTTTGGAGACGCAATAAATGCAAAAATGTTTTTTATGGATTTACTGAAAGGAAAGGTTGTGCCAATCGTACAAATTTTAACTTAGAGGTGGACCCAGGGTAGGGGACACAAATTGTAACAAATTATTGAACGTTTGTATCAATGGTATGTAAGCATAAACGTAATTTTCATTTACTTCATTCTGTTTTGATAAGCTTTGGTGAAATTGAATATGATACACACATATCAACCCTAGGTTTACTTCCTTAACAGAAATTTACATACTGATAAAAAAAACACTATGTTTCCACGTTGTAAATTTGATCTTCAACATATATCGGAACGTGTCCATGTATCCAAAACTAAGAGGAAATAATCAATATATAATAATTTTATTTACCAAGACCTTTATTTAGTGTCCATCGTCAAAAATCATCAATGCTTTTATTTAATTTGGCTAACATCCCAAAAACATGACTAACAAAATTCCCGCATATTTCAAGGACAAATCAATACCGATTATTTCATACATTTTGCATTCCTATACTTCACCTATTGCATCCAAAATCTTCAGTTATAACAGGTTGGCTATGGTAAAGCCTCGAGATTGAGGACTTCAAAGCTAAACCACGACAGTTCTTGCACAAAACACACCCTTCAAATATTGCCGTTCAGGTCACGTCATTACGAGAGATTTAAGCATCATCAAAAACGAAACTCTGCGTAAGGTGTAATTTCTAAAGGTCCACAGTACCGTCAACCACGCTCGATAAATTGGAATTATAACTTTAAAGTTCTTATGGATGCCGTGGAGGACTACACAAGAAAATGGTTAAAACGAGAACAAAAAGACATTGATTGTCTGTCAGAATGGGTAAAGGCCGTGACATCTTTAATTTTGAAACGAATGAAAGTTTTCCTCTGTCGTCTGCCCCGGACTTGACCTTTTGATGAGCAACTCGGCGGGTGTTTCTAGAAAAGTAGAGGACACTTACCCTACCGGTGCACCTGATCCATGCAGTTTTTACTGGAGTCCGAGTTGCTCATTTATTTTTGTTACTTTGTATGTATTAATTTTAGTTACTCTATGTTCTTTGTTGTGTATGTCTGTTTTTCATGTCTGGTCTTTGTCCCTGGATTAGATTCTTTTGATTTCCACTAGAAGCTTCGTTTCCTTGATTACTCTTTTAGAAGATCAATGAATGTCAATGCTACATCAGTTTTCAAAGACCCTGATGTAGCAAAAGCAATGTTTACTATACATGACAAATTTGTTGCCATACCAACAGACAAAACACAAAATAACATTGTTTTTGTTTGCAAAACGTACTACATCCAATGTTTATCATCAGAAGTAGACGTAAAAAAATAGCAGTGATTAGACTCAAAATGCCACTACACACTCCAAAGAAGAGATAGTGGATAACCATAAATATGGCCTATCTCCTTTGGTCTCTCTACCAAGGACGATGATTGTGATTTACCGTCTATGGACTGGATTCCAAAACTCCACAAGAATCCATACAAACAATGTTACATAGCTGGATCTGCAAAATGTACCACCAAACCTCTTTCAAAACTTCTATATCCACATTGTCCAATCTTACTACAACACTTGTAACTCCCGTTGTGGTATTAATTCAATGTGGATCCTCCTGACAGATTCGAAAGATCTTTTGGAGACCCTCAATTAAAGATTATTATCAGAATAAAATAGCATTAAAACTATGATTTTTCAACACTGTATACATCTATTCTCCATACTCAGTTAAAATCCCGACTCACAAACATTATACATCATTGTTTCTCCAAAAAATATTGTACACCTAGATACAAATAAATAGTTCTTGGTAGAGATCCTTCATACTTTGTAAATATACAGAATAAGATTTTTTCAAAATGCTGGAGTTTTTGATCGACATTACATTTGTCCAGTGTGGTGGACGCGTTTTTCAACAAACGGTCAGTATTCCATATCTTGGCTTACACTTAGAGATAGATGGTAAAGGAAAATTATTGACCAAACTTTACGACACACGTGAATTTCATTCAGAATTGTCAACTATACTTTCATCTGTGGCAACATCCCTTCGGCACTTAGGTATGGAGTTTTCATATCACAACTCATACGTTATGCCAGAGCTGCCGTAACTACGCAGATTTTTTGTATCTTTTTTTTGCGCTAGATTTCTTACAATTAGGCGTCTGGAACAGGGTTTTGTTGCTACAAGATTGAAGTCATCACTATAGAAGTTTTATGGTCGTCATCATGAACTCGTCAATCGTTACGGTGTATCCATCTGCACCATAAAAATTGATTTGTTCAATGTGTCATAATTTTCCTTTTCTCTTTTGTCTACCCAAGACTTCACATTTTTATGAGCAACTCGGCGGGTGTTTGTAGAAAAGCAGAGGACGTTTATCCTACCGGTGAACCTGGTCCATGCTCCCGGTTTTTAGTGGGTGGAGTCCAAATTGCTCATTTACTTTTTTTCTTTGTATGTATTATTGCAGGAAGTTTATGTTCTTTATTGTGTTTGACTGTTTTCCATGTCTGGTCTTTGTACCTGGGTTACAATCTTTTGATTTCGGCTAAAATCTTGGTTTCCTAGATTACTCTTTCAGACGATTTGTGGATCATCTCCTACATATTTCTAATATAATCCTCTACAGCTTTCCATCATAACTATGATAATATGTGATTGATTGATTGATTGATTGTTGGGATTTAACGACCGAGCAGCAATGTTTCAGCTATATTCAGTCGATGAACATGAAATGGATGATAAAATGAACATGAAATGATGATGATGAAATGAAAAAAAGAGGGATGGGACACAAGGATAATCAGGTTGACAAATTTTGATTACCACAAGATAAAAGGGAGGGATAGGTAGGGTCGGGCAATTTAGCCTCCTGTGGCGGAGTGCAAAGGTTCCTACTCTGATCTATTAGTTTAAAATTCGGGTACTATTTACATTACAAAATATTGAAATCCTCTTATTTATATTATAACTGGTACTGTAATTTAAACAGAAATTAAAAGTTACTCATGAAAATGCTTGGGGCGTGGAGGCCCATCAAAACCATTTATTGGATTTTGTGAAAAATCGAACTGGAGTACTAAAATACAGTCCATACAAGATTCAAGCAAGTCTTCGCATCGTCTGGAAGCTGCCGAAGTTATATCAAACAGACAAGGCTGATGGATTGACAGTGAACTTTAGAATATTTGTACACATTATTACCATGTCAAAATGATGGTGTGGTATAAAATCTCTAGAAAGAAATACATTATGTTCGTGATTGCTGCATAAATGTCTAACAAAAAGTACAAAATATTGTAATAATTGGCGAAGAAGGGGCCGTACATTTGTTGGAAGGACAGCTGTCATCAAGATTGAAGCCCTCTAAATATTATAAGTTGATATATGTACTGTACTACCAAATCCGCATTTGGAAATAATTAACTAAAGCCATTCAAGAGACTATTTCAAATTCCTCTTGGACGATAAAAAAAAAATAGAATATGTGACTGGTTAATACATTTAATCAATCCTATTGAATTTTATTTGACGTTGCGCACGTTACATTTACCATTCTAATTTCGGCATATATTACTAAGTTCTATCGTTTTGCAGATTCGTTAAATTCTGTTATGAACTATTAACATGATTAAAACGGAGACTATCGAAATTAGGCATAGTGTAAAAATTAAGTTTAAGTCGAAAATACTACAATTTGTGACATTGAAATTCATTATTTGTATTCATAAACGTAGTGTCAAAAGTTTCCCTTTAGATCCGACAAAGCGCATATTTGGGGTTTGTTTGTCAAAGTCTTGATTGGTACTCAGTGGAAATTTGTGTTTTTATACGTTTGACTTTAAAGTAACATTAACGCCTGCTAACCGATGCAAGTGCAAAACGGTTGTTTAATAATGTTCTGAAACATACCCTAAGTGATGATAGCTGAACCAATTTCGTATTTTAACTGCTGTTGCCAAAGATTGCTATGACCGAGCAAAACAATTTTTATGGATAAAAAGAACATTAAATGTATTTGTCGAGAGTAATTTCACATGTCTGGAAACTTTGATATTGATTTGACATCAACAACATTAAAAAGTAAGGCGATTTTTGACTACGAAAAAAAAAACGGCGTTTAATTTTCTGTCAATAGCTATTTTAGAGCCTGTCAATAGTAAAATCGTAATTATATGTTTGAAAACGGTCATACCAAGTAAATTAAAAGTACATTTATTCAACAATAGAATTATCCACTGTTTATGACTACAATCATAAAATCAAATGAAAATGTCACAACGCTGATATAACATTCAAAAACTTAAATTTTAGTGTAACTTTGTATTGTGTAAAAGACCTGTTACAAAAATGTGGTCATGAAATCCGCAAAATTACTGATTACATTGTTTATCATAACTTTCATTTCATGAAATATTATATATACAAATGAAGATGTACTTGAAAAATGCCTTGTGTAAAAAGTTCTTAGGAGTATCTGAAATATTGTAATAAGATATTACTGTCATTGTTGAATGAAAATGGATGGTGTTTTTATTTGTGTACACCGGCTAATGGTGTTTGTTTTTTATAATTGCGAACAGTGACAGACCCAAGTGACCCATATTTATACATGAAAATCTAAGATTGTGCACGATTAGTCAGGTGTATGTCTTCCCTGCACAAGAAAACCGTTATGTAAAATATGGTCGCCCTGTTATCTGCTCTTGTCGTTCTTTCTTTGAATTAGATAATGTATATTGGGACTTCCAGCAGAAATGCGTGTGCACGTTTTAGAAATTTAACATATCACAAAAAATTACCCTATCGTTCTGAGTTAATTTTCGCGTCTTAAAAAAGTTTTACATGAAAATCAAAGATTGTGCACGTAGTCAATTTGGGCCCCACGTAATTAGATTGCTAGATCCTCTCTTGGCTAATGTCAAGAATGGGGTTTACCAAGTCAATTCTTTCTTTTGTTCTAATCATTAACAGCGAGGGAAATTAGTAAGGGAAACACTTGTCATATAGTGCAGTTAGGTAATATATAAGCAATGTGAGCAAACAAATGGACATTCTTCATGGTTGGTAGAAAGAAAAAAAAATACTTATGAATTATTAGTTTAAAGATGGATGTAACGTACCTTCATTTTGTTTTCGACACAGTGTATGTTATATATAACCTACATTTACCCTTGACATAAAATATAAAAACCGGTATCGGATTTACAGTCCGGACTTGTTCCATGTAACTACCATTTATTTTAAATGAGGAAAACTAGAGTATCTAGAATGATGAAAGGTTAAATCTGTAAAATCTCTGACTCCTCATCTATAAAGTGTAAAAATTCGAATTGTCTTTATATCGCAATATCGGCAAATAAAATGGAAGTCTTAAGGGAGTAGTCCTTGGGTAAAATCTAACATATCGTTGGAACTTTTGTATTCATCAATTTCATGTAAGCATCAAAGTAACTTTGACTGATTGCATTCTTATTCACATAAAAGCTTGATAGACATTGCTGAAATTGAATTTGATACAAACAAAGACTTATGTCCCTTACCCTAAGCGTAGTATATAAGAATCTGATGTTGTTAAGTATATATGTTAAAAAGCAGTGGTGTTGTTTTATTTTTGTTCGCACTAACCATATTCTTTGTTTTACGACACCATCCTTCGGTGCATAATTACTTAGTTGCGTTACCAATAACAACTTTATATAAAACCCATCGACATAGGTTATTTTTTGTATACAAAATATCATTTTTAACAAAAGCGACAAGCACGTTTTAAAGCAAATGACTTATTGTTTAACTACATGATTCGCGTTTGGACGTGTTCATTTTCCGTTACAATACCGGTAATTATCGTAAAGTGAAACTAAATCGCGTGTTAGTTTGCCGCAGTATTTTTAAAATGGAATACACAATTTTAAAGGAATTACATTGCAATGTGGAATTTCCTCTTCTTCTTTTCATTTAATTATACTCAGAATCGCATGCGAGGCCAACGGTAAGATATGCTTATACAACCAAAACATACAATCAGATAGACCATGGAAATTAATTCAAACAGTTCATAAAAAAGAAAGAACAACGCGAACTAGATATAGTACTCAAACACAGCTCACCAATTGTCACAGGTCCATTTTTTTATCACTTTGTAAATGTCTATTATTTAAAACAAAATTGTGAGTTTTCTACATTTTAATCGGCAGGAATGGTGGCCATTTTTAGCTTAAATTTTAATATGGTCTACGAATTTTTTCGAATGCAGAAAACTTTTTCCCTACTGTCTTTTCAATGCTTTATACGTAATAATCAACGTATAAAGCCTATCTTAACAAATCCGCATTGTGATTGCGACGCATGTGCTGTTAATACAGGGTTTTAGGTTACATATAGAAAATAAAGAAGGTGTCTGGTTTACACAGAGTACCGGTTTATTCAGGGTTTAGTTGAGATAGGTTACTATACAGCATCTTTTGTTAAGTTATATTTTATTTTAATTGTGTTTTTTTTTCTTCTAAAATACAAGTGTGGACACAGACTGACATTGCCTAAGGGCCAAGTATAAACGCAGACAGGTATTGCCCGAAGAGCAAATTTGAACATACATACCTTTTGTCTTGAACGTGTTTGCATTGTTTAGAAAACGTCTCTGTTTATTGATATCAATAATTGAATTATGCACATGTTGATAAATACCAATTAACGTGTTTTACTAAACATCTAAATGGGGAACAAATTCCACTATGGATTGCCGTAAGACAAGTCATACATATTATAATGCTTCTTCCATATAGGTTAGCTTGATAAAATTCTGGACTCTCAGTTTTTTTAATTAACAGAAACCTATAGTGTGGTATCAGTCAGTTACATGGATGGCATTTATTGTAAAAAGGTAGGGGCCATCAACTTAAAGTCAAATTAGAGCATTTCTTTAGTAATTAGTAAAATCATATCAAAATTTCATAACAATTGATCAGCCAAAACTATACTCATCGCACGAAAACCAAGTGAAAACGGACGACGACGACAAGGACGCCACCGACGCCGCTGTCAGCACCATACCAATATACAATGTTTTGCGATGACACTATAATATTAATATAAATATGAAATAAATATATATATATATATATATAGACTAATTCGGGGTTTGGGAATGCTCAATTTTGAATTCCCTAAAAAGCTTGTCAATTACTGACCAACTTGATAGTGTTCGATTTGCTAAGAATTCACATCTATAAGGTCTTTGTTTTACATAAGTCCTAGTTAAACAGTTCTCTAGCAAAATACAATAAAACTGCATAATGGAAAACAAATTTCCACTAGCAGTCATGTACTCAAACAGATAACATTCGAAATTCTTATTAAACAAAGTTACAATACCGGTATATGAAGTATTTTAAGGCTAATCCATCGATACTGGTTCACAGTTAACACTTCAAAATCAATATTTCAACTAAATCTTTTTTTAGTTTAATCAACGTCTAAATTGTTATTTACATTTGTAGCCTGAAACATGTTTCCTTGGTCAAAAACTGTATACTGTAGTACTAGTTTTGCAGCTGCATAAAATATATCCAGAGGTCCTGCCAATATCGTTTGGTTTCAGAACCAAATTAACATGTATGTATATTCAGCATTTCATAACATTGTCATTGACTATTCTTTTTTTCATTAAATCCTGTAAATTTACAATTTAATAAAACTTACTTATTTTTACTTGTGTAGTATTAATATCTTGATACTAAACCTAATCCTAATCCTAATCCTTTTAACAGAAAAGCGATTCATCCATATTTGTCTATCTGCAAATATAAGAAAAAGAGAAGATATTTCTTTTTTTAATAGTTTACAAAAAATAATCAACAATGTTTTTTAACATACATGTAGTTGTATATCAATGCTTGCATTTGTTGATTGATTATATGGTGTTACTCTACATCTATAATCATATACAGTAAATCTAACTGTGCAATTCAAAAACAATGTCTATTGATAATTCTAAGGAAAACGTCATCTGACATCACTATGGCTGTAAAACATTGTTAAAGAACATTGCACGTGCATTGTATTTTAACTTGCATGCACATATGTGTACAATATCATAATAAAATGAGCTTAGAAAAGGAGATTATAATTACAACCACATTTCAATTTCCTAAACTATTTCTCCACTTATTATGTTAAAGCTCAAATGTTTCTCAATGGAGAAATAATACCGTGGGAGAATCTAGAGTAATACAAATACATGCAGAAATATATACAGAAACCTGAAAAATGATCAAAGATTTGTCAAGTTAAGATAATACATACATGTATTTAAGTGTTTTTGATTTCAAAATCCAGTTAAACTAGTTACCCTTTTGTACATGTATAAAAAATACTTGATTTTACAAATGTAGACTTGAAGGACCCGTCGTACTTGTACAATTCATAATTAATTTACACACAATAACATGAACATAATGTGACCGTTTTCTATAAATCGGAAATTTAACAAAATATGATAAGTAAACTTTAAGTATTAAAAAAGATTTTATGTTGTAAACATCTTAAAAAAGAGTAATATTTACATGTCAATAAAGTTGCAAAAATAATTTTATTCAAATTTTAACAGTATGTTATTTATGTGACGCCGAGTATAGTTGTTTAGTCTATGCATATTCGGTTTTCATTGTATTCTGAGTTTGGTGTCACTATAATTACTTATTTCATTTTAAAAGTTTTAAGTAAAAATAAATCCCTACCTACCCACCCTAGAAAATTTCAGAATGGTAATCGGAAACATAACTTTATTCTTTTCTCTTGGAGATTTCTCTTACATGCACTTTAAACTGTTGATTTTATCCCGAAAAGTATTTTGCTGGGTCAAAGATTCAGCAAATGCTGTAGGCTGTACAATATACGGATCACTAGGTCACGGATCGACATTAAATCACCTGGTAATGCATTAAATATATTGAATGAATGAACGTGGTCAAATGAATACTTTAATTTTCCCGAATACACCATGACCAACATCCATGGGTATGACTATGCTCTGGCACTGTATAAACGCTTCGATGCTTTACACCGTCCGCGAGAGACCCCAAAGGATAGCCAAGGGTGTTAAGAGATCCTTCAGTCCGTCATGAATTACAAATACCACATATGAGTGCGAACCGGGTCTAACAGTATTGAGTAGAAATGTTAGCACGAAAACAAATATTAAACCAAGTATAGGATAGTCAGTTGATGGTCAGCGTCTCTCATACCGTGCAAATTATTGGCTAAAACTGTGTTACGAAAGATTTTTGGGGATTTTAGTGGTTTATATCCACTATTAGAGTCGGTCGAATTATCAACTCAATTATCTGCCAGAAGCAACGATGTCCTAGCTTTATAATGCACGAAATGAAGGGTGTAACAGATATACGGAAAGTGCTTTCGTTTTCAACTTGTTATAGTGTTATTTAATAACGGTACTGTCGGTCCTCCTTCTTTGTTTTTATTATGTTTTTGCTTGATTTCACTATCTATTTCGCAAATGGTTTTATGGCATGGACATAAAACGATATAATTTTACTAACAAATTGAATTGAATAGATCCTTCGCCAACACAGCCATGGCTAGCATTGCTAATGAGCCAATTTTGCCGTAAGCACAACGTTTGTCATATATTACAAAAAATATGATTTACACAGATCAATGGCAATTAATGACAATCCTTTTGCAATCAAATGATATTCAAAACTGCCCACATTTTCCCAGATATTGAATCAGTAAGAATGACCGGATTCAACAAAATAGCATAATTCAAATAATGTATGCTACGATTGTAGTACAGTTTATCAAAAGGTCATGTTTTCAAAACATTGTGAGAATAAGAAATACGAAGGATTCTGTTTTATATGCTTGAAAAATGACATTACAAAATTAAACTTCTTCAAACAAATAAACTAATAAACTGCATAATAGAAATATTGTATATCTACAAAACATTAGAATCAGGTAACACAACTCTTTCAAGCTCCACACAGCGGCAAACGTTCGTTTCCTGTCTTATTAACCACTGCAGACAAACCTCTCTTCATTCTCGAACACTATTCAAATCAAACGTCATTCGGCAATCAGATAACGTCGCGTAAAATCCTTCACTTTTTCCTGCCTTTTCAAGATTCTTGCATTTTCTTTTACGGCTGGCTGTAGCGTCTAGAGTGAATTTCGAACGTCAGACGCTGTTCGGATCTAGACACATTCCTGTGGGTTGATGATTTGAAAGCTATCAAAATGAATAAATCAGGCTTAGGGTTTTGCACTAGTACATGCACAAAGCAGAGTATTTTCGATTGATCAAAGAGTAATCAAGTGAACCAAGGTTCTACAAAAATGAAAAGAAAGCAATCAAGGACAAAGACCAAATATGGAGAACAGACATAAGAAAGAAAATTATGTAACACTAGTAACTAAAATAATATATACAAAGTAACACAAGCAAATGAGCGATTCGAACTCCACTTAAAACATTCTCGCCCTAAAATACATGAAATCTATGACATCGAAGACACCAAAACAATTAATCAATTAATGTCACTATTACTAACGTTATGATTGTTCGTCGATAAAAAGTCATGAATGTTCTTATCGTATAATCACAACTTACTTCATTTTCTTTTCTTACAAGATAATTGAGTATTAGAACGATTATTTACTTTAATTGTATCAGTGAAAGAATAATGAAGGGAACCAAGATTGTAGTGGAAATCAAAAGACTAAAATCCAGGGACAAAAACCAGACATGGAAAACAGATATACACAACAAAGAACATAAAATAAATAAAATAATACGTATAAAGCAAGTAAATAAATAACTGCGCTTCGACTAAAAATAGGAGCATGGACCGGGATCATCGGTAAGGTAGGCGTCCTCTACTTTTCAGAAAACATCCGCCGAGCAGATCATAAAAATCAATTCAGGTAGATGAAAGGGGGAAGGAAAACTGTGAAATGTTGAACAAATCGGTCCACATGGTGCAGATGAATACACCGTAACAATCCACGAGTTCATGATGACGATCATTAAATTTCTGTAGTGATGACTTCAATTTTTTAGCAACATAACCATGTTCAATTGGCCTAATGTAAAATACTTAAAGTAAAGAATATTGTTGAACCTTGATACTGAATTTGATATTGGCACTAAAGGCAGGTCTCATTCTTTTATATTTCCTAAAATCAAAAATACGCAAAATTTAGTTGAAAGGCGGCTTAAGAAATAATCTATCATGAGTCTATGAAACCCATTTTTCTGGCTATTCTTAAAGGCAACGCCTTCAATAATTAGAGAAATTTAAATATTGATGTAAACGTGTATGAATAAGATGTCTTTGATATCATACATAAC
The DNA here is from genome assembly GCA_037379345.1 of Perna viridis. NCBI lineage: Eukaryota > Metazoa > Mollusca > Bivalvia > Mytilida > Mytilidae > Perna > Perna viridis. Next base: position 28,095,186 of record CM074515.1, read on the forward strand.
AAACTCAAATATAATCAAAAGTTGTGACATTGCTTCGGCATAATTTCTAGCATTCATCCTGGTGGATTTCAGTTCAACACCAAGTGCACCTTATCCTATCAAGGACTAAATCTAATTACTGGAGATGACATTATCGTTTGTAACAGCCAAGGCAAGAAAACGTAATAAAGATAAATGTCAAATTTGTGCGATTTTGATAATACTCCTAACATCATTTATGTCGGAAATGTCAGTAGAAAGTCAGATGTTTATGGAAACGTAGCACATTATAAGACCCCAGTGAATATAAGGAGGCAAACTATTTGTTAACGGGCAAAAGAAAGTACAAATTGATTAAGTGATAAAAGTACATAACAATGTGGTTCAAGGTAAAAGACTGACAAAAAGGAATTAAAAGGAAATAAATACAAAAAGAAACGAGAAACAAAGTATTGGTGATATAGAAAGGTGTATTGAAATATAAAACGATTACTTAGTGCTCCATGTTTAAGTATCAGTCATTATAAAATCAGACAGGAGGTGAATAAACCATGTCAAAAACCCATTGAACTCTTTTTTATTTCTTGTGTAGAAACACTGGTCACATACCCAGTTTTAGCTTTTCATTTGGTTCTTGCACTTTTGAGATACAAAATATAGATTGTGTATGAAATTGGCACATTGCAAGAGTTGCCTTCTTTATTCAGTATGATTTTTGTGAATTTCAGGTCGAAATTAGTGTATGGTTTTCTCAATAGTACAGGTTGAGTATAGGAATGATTATTGTTATTCAATAGTATAGTATATCATGTAAATATAGAACAAACAGTGTCATTTGTTCGGTGGGTTTTTCTACAACATGAATCACCTCCACATTAGGCAGTGATTTGCATATGGACTGGTACTAAAACAGACATGGTTATTAGTTCTGTTTAATCTCTGCGATGTCATCAACGATTGAAATTTAATTTCGTTTTTTTTTAGTTTTCTTTACTAGTTCATCTAAACAATTATAAGGCTGTTGAAAGAGCTAAAAGAAAATCAGGACGATATCACCATCGTTGAATTGTGTCATACATCTTTTATATTGTTTAATCATTTCAAAAAAGTTTTTGTTTATGGCTTAACAAGCTATAAATAATTTACACAAATTATAAATGTATATCAGTTACAAGTCAAATAAAATTCATGAAGGTATCTTTAATTATTTTGAGGTCCTTACGTCCACGTACTATAATGGAATTTAGCTGTTTCTGTATTGCTTTAGTGTCTAGTCTTCGTTAGTTGGTATGCGTATTATAGTTTTTAATTTAACTATAGTTAGTTGCAATGTTCACTCTTTTGAGAAAACATATATTATAGTAGCTATGTTTATGGGTTAATCAGTGGATAAAAGTTGTAAAATTATAATATCAATAGGAAACCGTAAGAAAACTGTAATATATTGAATAATGTGAATTACAAAATGCGATACTTAATGAACGAGCGATCAACCATTTCATTCGATTACTGGATGAAATCGTTAGCTATCTTTTTATTCGTTCATCGATCAAGTATTCCGGTGGAAATGAAAAGTGGATAATGAGATGACATGAATGGAACAATAAAGTATTCATTAGACTTCCTTTTGGTACGAATAATATATACAAAAATCTACATTTCCAAGATATACAGCGGAAATACAGGAACCTTGTGAAATTAAATATCCTTATTAGACGTCTGTTGGTTCATCTAAGTGTGCTTGTCCTGACAATCCCAGCTCATTATACAATACCATCTTTTAAGTATAAAAAGAAATTCCTATTTATTAGTTCGTCTGTTGGATAAAAAGAGGAAAGCATTATGTATTTCGATAATAAACTATTAATTTTGAAAATTTGTTTTTCGGTATTCGGCTTTGTGTATGCCTGGATTACTTATTATCTTTGTTGTAACAGTGCTAGTGTAACGGTACAACCCTTTTATCCGTCCTTCCGAACCAATCTTGTCAGTACTTACAAACCAGTGTCTCAAAGTCCTGATAACCTTTAATTAAACGTAGTAAAAAATTGAGTTCTTAGAATATTTTCAATGCCATGGGTCAGGGTTTAAAGTAACTTGATCAAATCGTAAAGCGTACTGTATTCTACGCCTATTTCATAAAAAAAAGTAATAATACGGAATTATGGTCAATTAATAACAAATGCTGCATTTTTGTTTCTTTTTTTCAGTTGATTTTTTTTCAAACTGTCAAGAATATAGATACGTTCCATTTTTTATATAATGCATTGTACCAGTTTTTTTTCTTTGTAAATGTCAATTTGTCTATGAAAGCTACTTCGATAAAAATAAATTAAAACCAAAACAAGACAAAACCAAAAACAAATAGATTAAATAAGACCACAATTTGTTTGGTTAATAATTTGAAAGGAATCTGTTGAAGATTATTTCAAAAATAGTAAATTAAACCCTTTGCACTTCTCAAAACTATAACATGTCCTCTTCTAGAACTTTGAAAACCTCGCACCAACTCCTGTCATTCAGTGCATATTCCAATCCCTGGCTACGATCCTGTCCTTATATAAAATCACATGATGACCTGCGTGCACCTACTCATTTCATTGTTTGTTCAGGCTATAAAAGACTAGTTTTTGCAGGTCAAATAGTGCATTCGGTATTTAATGCAGATGTTTAAATTTATGTTTAAAACTATCTTTTGGAATGACTGCACTGCGCAAAATAAATCTACCATATTGCAAACAACAGGAAATCGGTCGTAGTAACAATGTTGATGATAGTGACATAAATAGTCTAGACCACAACACAAAATAATGCATGTGTTGACGGGGAATGCTGTTTTCTTTAAACTATGTGTCAGCTGCAAGTTTTCCTACATCAACCACTATATATATGTTTATTTTTGGTTGATAATTGTATCTTGTAATTTCCTTTTTTGTCAAAAATAATTGAATTCAAATTTTCTTTCACATACATGTAACTGTAAATTAAATTATTAACCATTATTTATTGGTAGAGGTTGTATGGTTCAAATTTTTTTTTATGTTCAATAATTAGTGTAAATTGAGGCTTTTTTGTTTTAAAGTTGAACTTTGATAACTTGAGTTTATGTAATTACAACATTTAAAGCTCACCAGTTATAAATGTCTTTTCGCTATCATTGTCCCGGACATTCGGCATCTGGCACAAGGTAAATATTAGCAATCGTCCATCTATAAAGTCTCATAGGGCGTAAGAAACGTCGCAACTTCGCTATAGTCCAATAAACGTTTCTCGAATATGTGCCGAAATCACAAACGAAAACCAATGAAATAGAACGACTAAGTCATAAATAATATGCCTTTGCAAATGTAGTTATGCTATACAAAAAAAAAAAAATTAAAAAAAAAAAAAAAAAAAAAAAAAAAAAAAACAGTGACGCAGTGAACTTTACAATAATGATTAAAGAAAAGAAAACAATTTTATTGTCAACTCACCTACCTCTTTTTTGACAAAGTGTTTTGCTTGAAATACCGTCAAAACAGTTAGCTCAAGGAAGAAAATTTAAACAAAACTTATGTTTGTATTGTAATAGCATTTTAGAAAAAAAAAAGGTTATTGACATGTTCTTTGGTGCAATTTCCCGTCAATTGAATGTAATTTATAAGTAATATTCTTAAGTCTATTTTTCAAAGGTATAATTGTTATGAATGATCCAAGTAACGCTTGATTTAATAGAACCTTTTAAGGAGGTAAACCTTGTTTTTGGGGCTTAACTCTTACAAATAATTGATATATTTGTGTTAATTTGAAAGGTATATTGATGTTAATCTGTTACAAATGGGTACTTGACAGGTTTGCAAATGTCCCTTAACTAAGGTTTTTTAAAAAATATATTTACTTCAGCTAATTGCGTGTTCTTGGAGGTGTAATATATTTAATTTTCGATTGATACTTCTGCATTTGTTGTCTTTATTCTCCATGACTGAACTGTTAACTTTAAAGTCATAATTAAGCTTAATGCCCGATTGGAATTTGAAGTTGTTCTTGATGAAATATTTCAATAGTTTGACCCAAAGGATATAAATCAATGTTACAGACTGACAGGAAAACTAAAAGAGTAACATAGGAAAAAGAACGACGCTATTTCATTTTGGGATGCACAAAAACGCTATAGAGGAGTTTTTAATTATGAATTATGAATTCGAATATCCTTCCCGTTGTTCATATTTATTTACACTTGGAAGGAGATAGATGGGCAACGAATGATTTGACGTCGAAAGAGAAAACATCATAGAAAGCAGTGCATGTCACAATGTATTATTCTGCTTATCGAAGAGTAACAGTTGGATGACGTATCATTATTTTGGGCATTTAGTGGTAGTTGTCTAAAATAGACAATGCTTTTCTGAAGTACCACTAGAACATGTATAAGATTTAAGGCTTCGCCTAGAAGGACGGGTGTATTTGTACTCGATTGTCATTTTCTCCGTAGGTAAGTGTATGTCATGATATTATATTGATGATGTCTCGACCAGCAAGATGCTTGACTTCCCTTAACATATATGCACGATAACTCATCATCCTGATTCACCATTTATAATGATGTAAGGAAAATCGTGTGATCAATTTCCAGTGTAAATAAGATCAATGAAGATACGAGGGAACGGTCCGAAAAAAAAAGAATATCTTAATTTAAACTTCAGTTTTACAAAGAAAAGCTGCAAATTTGATTCCGTTGCAAGAGCTAAGTTCATAATGTTAACAAACTCTCTTGTGTATAATCCACGAGTTTGATAAATATTGTTTTTCATGAGTGGAGCGGAGCGGAATGAGTGAAAAGAAGAATAATTTCTCATCGAGTGTAAGAAATCCCTGATCTGTCATAGGTGAATAGTCTGAGAACTTTTTTTTCGTTTTACTACTGAAAACTGTGGAATTACAGAAAAAGTGAATGGGTAATTTGCATAAAATGTTTCACTGGGCGGTGAATAAATGAAGACGATTAACAACATTTAAGCACGTCGCATGCTCCTGTCTGTCATGTGCTGTCCGTCATTTAAAACAACAAAAAAAACAAAAACAAAAAGAACATTGTCATTATTAAACCGTACTCTATATTTTTTATTGATCTTATTCACTTCATGAACTCAATCTCATGGTTTTCCTCGTGTCAAGTTGGAGAGTGGAAGAGAGCTATAAGTAGCTGCGCGTCCTTGTTAAAAGAGAAATTTCATACAATCACTCCTTATTGCATACATAATATCCGAAATACATCACTTCGAACTAAACAATTTTGACCCATTAATGTTTCAGAGCTTCTACGTATAAATGACGCGTCACGATCTGTCCATTTTAAAATTTAGAAACACGCATTCATTAATCGGCAGCAATAAATCATTGCATTGTACGAAAATAATACAAAATCTAGTTTAAGTTGCAATATGTATTTACAATCTTTTAAGATTATTATAATTGAAATATCTGAGTAGTAGTTTCTATATACTATTCAGCATTCATTTTGAAGGGCAAATACAAACATATGAATCCGGATAATTAAAACATTCCATAAAAGTAAGAACACGGAACATATTAATTCTTATGGGAAATTAAATATCGACATTTTATTGTTACAATTTCTTATTTGTTTCATGTCAAGGATATTGTATCATGAGTAATTGCTTTAGTTTCCAAGTATTAATTATGACATTTATTAATGTTCCTTGTGACACTATTTACAGATATTACAGTATGAATTATAATTTGTTTTGATTGCATTGTTGTCATATTTAGTAAACTGATATGCCAGACATATTCCAACCGAGAATTGTTATCGTAGCAATGTTTACATTGTGGATTATGTTGAATCTGAAGTGGAGACACGGGGCGATGTATTATGTGCTTATTGTAGATTGTATTGATTGTCTCTGAGTGTTATGTTTTAGATCTACTTAGAAAAAAATCATTGCGTGCCTTAATAATTGCCATTTTGAAAACATTCCTTTAGGTAATTTTAAAAATCATACTTCAATGGTATCTACAAATCCTATTCTCAAACACTATGTCATACTTTAAACCCGAAACTATCTGGCCTTACTTGAAAACAAAACTAATAAATTATTACGTTCGTTTAAGATTTTCATTCATTCTGCTGTTCTTCTTTTGCAGAAAACAGATGTTTCATATAAAGAATTCTAGGTCTTCTCAAGGGGACGTGATTGAAACTTTTATCCGTATTTATCGTAACTAGTTAATATCTTTATCATCAGTCAAATATGTTCGAGTCCATTTCTATACTGTCGTTGTCTAAAATGAAGTGTGTTGATTGTAGATGTGGTGTCTGGCGTTTTGACGTATGTTTTGTCTCTTGGTATTTCGAGCATGAATTACTTCCTATTAATATGCAATTGTATCTGTCTGGTCGCTACAAAAAATAACGTGCCTGAAACACTTGCATAAACATGATATCCAATATGTCTTAGATTGATAAAGCGTGGATAGAGTTTATAGGACTGAATGAGCTTAACCATGTCGGTGTTTGTGTAGGTGTCGAAATAAGATGATCATTCGCGATTAGGGGACATTTTTGTATAGCTGTTGACCGACCACGAATGATAATTGTTTTTTTAATGTCACTCTTTGAGAATAATTGGACTTGCAGTCAACTTGTACTTACACACTAGCACATGCCATAACAAATCAGATTTATCTCGCTTTTATTTAACTGAATTTGATAGGTATTAATTATATTTTATACCCGAATTCGCATAAGTTAGACCAGAATTAAAAAAATCTAAGAGTGTACTGGGTATATGTGACACAACAACTTTTTCATTTTATATTCTTAATTTTTTTACTTTAAACTTAAAATGACTTTCGTGTTCACCATTTGAATTTTTTGTTGTTAACAAGGTATAAAAAATTACAAAAGCTTGGAAAATTTGCCAGTTTCCTTGGCTACGAATTGGGTACATGGGATGTAATAGGTACCAGTCTTTCTAAAAATCAGACAGAAGGTGATTCATGCATGTCAAAAACCCACCGAATTCAGTTTAATTTCTTGTTCAGAAACAGTAACTGATCACATAACTTAGTTTTTCATTTGGTTGTTGCGCTTTTGAGATAAAAATGACATAGAGTGTGCATGAAATTGTACCATTCTTGATTTGGTTTGACTTGGTTGATTTTAGTGGGAGATGAATGTATGATTTTCTAGATAGTTCAGATCTGAATGCAGAAATGGTTATTGTTCTGTGAAAGTATAGCATATGTAGACTGAATAAGCAGCATTTGTTTGGTGGGTTTTTCTTGACCATGAATCACATTACTACTGGTGGTGTCTGAATTTTATGTTGACTGGTACTTAATTGTTCAGTGTGCGCAGATGGATTCTGTAAAGACAAAGACAATACCGGAAACGAAAAACTGGTAAAAACAAAAACAAAAAACACACACTTAACGAAAATTAAAGGAGTAAATATATCTCTGAAAGGATGCTTTGTATTCCAGTTTTGGTATACTTCAAACGCTTCAGATTTGTTCCGCGGTAGTAAATTCAATCTATTCTTCCTACGATTATTGGGAATTTAAGTCTCATATATCTCAAGGGAATCAAACGTATATAAGATCTTGCTGTTTTTCTATTTTGATAATTATGTGTTCTTGTGTTAGGTAGGGTTATTCAGTGTAAGTTCGTAAGGAGACGAATAATTGAATAATATTATATGAGTATTCGGTCGTAACAGTGCACAAACTACTTTGTATTTTGTTTCAAAAAGTAATAACAATCACAATACAAAGATGCGTTTTTGTTGTTGTTATTGAAGAGCTTGTATTACTTTATTAAATGAAATGTTAGAAGAAGGGACATGATCACAATAAAAATTGACGTAGCTTGTATTTTTCCTGGTTTATGTAGTATAAGTGATAGTCTGTGTAAGAATCGGGCAGTAAGTGAAACACGATATAAAGAAAGCAACCAATCAGAAAGATTTATTTATCTACTTGCTCTATAAAAGTCAAAGAAAAAAAGGATAACATTTTCCATATCATTACGATGAATTGAGTTCAAATGCAATTGAAATGCACTGACAATGAACATTTCAAGGGTAGATAACTGCCAAAAACCTCATTTTTCGAACATTCTATTGAAAAAATATTTTAGCAAATCAATTAATGCTTAGACCATTGTAGAACAAATAGTGGCCTTTTTAATTACAGAAAGCCTTTTAGAGTGAAATTATACTGTCAGAACGGTTGGGTTTTGACTTGCATTTTGTTTTCAGATTTCTCCCAGTTTGCCTGATTCTTACGGAAAGTTTCACTTTATTTTTCTATAGCAGCTATAAAAGAAAAAAAATCCCGGCTGAGAATTCAATATTTTATGCGCTAATATCCTTAATTTTTCATTGCACCTCAGACTAGAAAAAAAGACCATTAAAGCAAAATTTGGAAGACACTATTTACTACAATTTTTCAATATGCATTTGTAAAAATTATTTACATACTTTTGATTAAATGCCAAGTGTTTGAGTTTTTGTCAAATGTATAAATACGTGTTTCATTTTGATGATGTACCTGCGTGTTTTTTATATTGGTGATGTTTTGCCCAACGTGAATTTTTGGAACCTTCGTGTACACCCTCTCTCAACCTCGAAGCAGCAGCAGACATTAGAAATTCACTCTAGACGCTGCAACTAGCCCTCTCAGAAAATGCAAGATTCTTGCGAAGTGAATGATTTTATGCGACCTTTTCCCATTCTAAAACGACGTATAATTTGAATAACGCCCGAGAATTTCGAAAGACCCGTCTGTATTGGTTAGTAAAAGAGGAAACGAACGTCTGCCGCTGCGTTGAGCATGACAATCTATGTGCCTTTGGGAAAGTTCAAACAATATCTTCCGAGTTCATTACAATTATTTCCGATAAAAAGATGTATGGCAATTCGTGTTATATATTTCCTACATATGTATAACGTCACTGACACGCCGTCATTGCTATCACTGAAAACAAGGCCAAATATTGAAATATAATAGAAAAGTAATGAAACTGTTATATTCAGTAATCTCTTCTTGCTTTACTTGAAATCCAAATACATCATTTCGATTTTAAAAGCGGTTTCTAACAGATGGATAAAGTTCCTTAAGTAACAATATAAATGATAACCTTGCATACATAATACATGGAATACTACCTAAAACGTCATAAAACATACTACAATAGATGAATATAATACTACAAGAATACACTACAATTATAAATCAAAGCCTTCAGGACAAAAATTGGTAAAGAAAGATACATGATTAGTGTAAAAATTTCAATTTCATTGACTATAACTTGTTCTATGCACGAAAGGAGATAATGAATATAGATATACATTACAAAAGTTTTTTTTTCTCCATTTGATTAAGAACTATGAACACTATAAAATACATTTGCCACAAAAGAATCGATACTAAAATATATCGGTTTTTAATTTTTGGGAAATGTTGCATTAGCCGTTCCAATAACAGATTAATTGTGTTCTGCAGAACAAACATGTTAGCAGGTGTCATATCTTAATACTTTCTCTGAAGTAAACTAAAAAAAGTGAAATTACAATTGCCATATATATATATATATATATATTTATATAGAAGGGTCTGAAAAATTCCCAAAGATGCTAGAACTGTCAAATTTGCAAAGCAAATTGTTGGTCTTTCGCTCCGCGGGACTCGAACTCGTACCGCTGTGATATCTATGGCAACACCGCCTGCACTAATTCCAGCGCCACTCGGCCAGCTAGGCTATATAAAATAAAGCTTTCGCTGGCCGGGTCATTCCTCCTTGTAGGATAAATCTAGGGCTGTAACTTAGTACACGGTGTATGGTAGTACGGGACAGTTCATCTAGGTGTTATAATGTAGAATTGTGAATCAAATTAATGATGCATGTCCCAAGTCTTATATGTTTTTTTTTGTGATTTTGGTAATTGGTAAACATTGATTATTTTTTGGAAAAATATTTATTCTATTTATAATCAAAACATCCTGCCTATAGTGTAATATTTAATGAGTGTTCACAATTGTACCCACTGTTCAGTTTGTAAACATATACAACGAATAACGTTTATTAAAAACATGTTGTATATTCTATCGCTACAACAAGAAACAAGTATTTGCAGTAATCAATTATAGAACCAAACTGACGAGAAAAAGATTATGTATACCAGTAAAACGAAATGTCAAACCCTACCGGGATGAAAAATGTCATCTCAAGGCCATCCATTAGTCTTTAATGAACAACGAGGAATAATTCCCCACACCACAGGCTTGATACACCTATTTTGAATGCCAGGAACTTTGAGATAAACGTTGTTGGGCCCATGGAAAGTATTATAGTTGATTATTGTATGAGTTTTCTAGGTATCTGGGCAGACTTTGTGTCTAAGTAAGTACGTTTGTCCTATAACCAGCACTACTTTATAAAAAGTTTTATTTTGTTTCAATTACAAACGAAATACACCTGGGATATAACGTATTAATTCTATTTATGGTTAAATCATCTGTTTCATGACATTTATCTTGGATAAAATATGGCATTTGTTACTATAAAACTGATGAACTATAGACTCACGTACTATTATTTATAATGTCGAAAATGTCATATATTTTGTCTTTTAATACTGCACGACATTAATTAAAAAGAACATAGAGGACGCTTAGCTTCCATACTAAATGGTTAACTCTTCTGTTCTTTTTATCAGACGGATAGCTAATTTATTTAAGCATACTTACCTTTGAATTCCTTCAAGCGTTTTGCGTAGTTTCAGTCTAGTTGTTGTGTTCTACATTGTATATGACATCTGATATCTGATTAAAAGAAACCAAATTGACAGAACAGAACACGATATTCATAATCTGAGGACAAATACTAGACCAGTTAAACGCATAGAATGTCATAAGTAGCACAAACGTACTAACAATTGCACAAAGAATGCGAATATTAACGAGCAATACAGCGTTCACCAACAGCTAGGGGTATTTTTTGTCTTTCCAGAAAAAAGGATACCGGGTTGTTCATGTATTGACGAATCCGACTTGATACGGAAGATGAAAACAACAATATTTTGAACAGCTTTTTGTTATGGTGGGGCGGTCAACAGTAAATGGCATGTATAATGCATGTGGATTACAAAAATTATGAATCCTGTGCTCAAACATATCTAAAAGAGGTGGAAAAAAGTTATATTCCAAAACAAACAAAAGAAAAAAAGATTATATAAACAAGCATATATGTACAAACTACGCCGATATTTAAGACTTAAGTGACGACCATCAAATAATTCCATTTGAAATGAGAAGTCGATTGGCATTTTATATTGAATGATATGTTACTAGGAACAGCAGGGATCATCACCAAGAATAAATATAAACAGAGTCTTAAAAATATTAACCTTCAACATTTCAGATGTTATTTTATAATTTTAGGATATAACGTTGATGAATTATTTATTAAATGCATTCTTTTTAAAGGAAAAAAAAAAAATTACAGTTATGTTCCAAACAATCGAGGATGCTTTGATTAAAGTATCATATGATTTTATCATCATGAACAGAATATACCAAAATGATAATGGTTAAATTAACATTTATCAGTAATGAAATCATATGATTAAAATTTAAAAAATTCAATGGTTCCATCATTGCATTTTTAGTCCCTCTACTGTAGATTTACTTCCATCACCGTGTATGTCAATAAGTCGTTTCATTAGTCCATTTCGTGTCTTAATAAATATAGCAATTTCTGTCTCATTTTCGTATTCACAAACCAGCAGCAAGGATACAAGATTTCCAGGGCTGTAACATTATCAAGGTGGGAATATGTTTTTTATTTGATAATTTGAGATCGTTGTTCAATTTCTTTGTGTACAATTTTGATAAATATGTGTATCTTTTTTTCTTCACTTGGTCTGGTACTCTTCGTCACCTGTTCATGGATGTCACGTGAGTAAATCTAATCAAATTGACTCACAACCCATACATTTAGGCTTGAAAGTAATTATTCTGAAACGAATATACAATGAATTAGTTCATATCATGAAAACATTTGTCTCGGGGAATGTTTTATTTCAAATCCAAGATTCAATCCCATTCACCAATACAAAATTTCATTTATTAAGCTTGGCCAAACCTTATCTAAAAAATATATGATATGGACAAACGTGTTCAAAGCTTTCGACTTTACCAAGGACAATATACTCTCAATAGACGACGCATATACGTACGCGTGAGTACAATATTTTATTTTGACAGTTATCTTTTATGTCAGATTTTGGATTTCAAATCCCTGAAACATACACGTAAAAAGTTATTTACTTATATACATAAACATAGTGTTATAAAAGTTCACATACGTACTGTACATATATTATCGATATCATTCGTTAAATTTCTTCAAGAGATTCAAAATAAATCTTTTCAAACCGATTTTGTTCTCTACCATATTTAGCATTAATAAAAAAGAAAGCATCAGATTACGAGATCTTATTGATTGTCTTCCTTAAATTCGGAAAAACGACGATGTAACTCGAAATTGAACTATATCGCCAAGAATGATTACAGTTGAAAGGATACAAAATGATTTTATGCATTCTTCCAAAGATCAAATTTTCGTATTTATACTTCAAAATAATATTTCAAACATATCAAATATTGGATTTGAATCACAAAATTGATAGCCATAAAACTTGGTCCCACAAAATAAAAACAAGAAAAACAAAAAAAAAACAAACAAAAAAAAACAAAAAAAAACAACACCTCCCTACAAAAAAAAAAATCAAACAATCATATATGCGACCAACCCACCCCCTAAAATACAAAACTTAATATAAATAAAAAAAGAAATATAAACCAAACCAAAACACAAAAACCGTAACACTTTGTTTTTTGTTTGTTTGCTTTTTTTTTTTTTTTATAAAAAAAACACAATGAGAAAACATTGGAAAGTGAATAAAGTAAAAAAATTGTCATGACGACTTTTTGATGGCTATGAACAAATACATAGCTGGACTTTGCAGATACCATAAGTTTGCCATGACGGTTTTCTGTTAATTATAACGAAAGATTCCATCATCAGATCATGAGATGATAAACAAGAAATTGTTAAATACCGATGATCAAATAATTCTTGTTATGTCATCTGTCATAAGGCGTTATAGTTTTTATTGAATTTTGCTTTTGATCGCTAATGAAAACCACTGATTTAATGCCATCCGTTGTACTGGATTAAGGGATAAAACTGTCAAAACGTTCAAGACCAATTGGTTTATGCGTTCAAGGAAGTTTTTCTAAAGGGTGCTGAAAAGGTTACTGAAGTGGAAATGGTTCAGAGAATGACAAAAGAATATAACGCCAACAAGACCCTTTAAGATAAAAGGACACTTTATGGCTAAATTATTGATCATCAACATCATATATTGATGGAAAATATCACAATAAGAGTTTCGACACACATGGTATATGCTAATCGTGTATGGAATATTCTTACATGATGAATAATACTTCCACGGATATCATCTGAACAAAGACAGAACCATACCCATTGGGTTGTTCATTCGAGGTTTTGTTGAATATACATGTAACAGCGATGATAAAAATGCCAGCAAATTAGAGAAGTGCCGTCTTTTTGCATACAGAGTGATTGATGAAATTTAGATTGCAACGGAGCAGTAACTAATAACCAAGATATGCAATTATATTCCCAAATATGTTTAGTGTTTTTTTTACTTCAATAATCAAGACTCACTAATTCATTTCAATCTTGGTGTTACAGTCATTCCCGATGGAAATAAAATGGTTAAAAAAATGCGTTTTACATCGCTTACTATACGGTTAATTATTTCCAATTTATAGCAATATAAACAAACGGCATGAAAGTGCCACCTAGCAAAGTTGGTAAAACAAGTAGTAAGTAAAAAAAACGGATTTGGGCGTGGCGCATGCGTTGGTAAGGTAAGAGACTCCTGAAAGTCACGATTGCATATTGATTGCTAATATTCTATGAATAGACATAAGATGGAGTGAAAAAAATATGTTTTACTGATGAATATTGAACACTAGCCAGTGTTTGTCGTCGAAAAGTTCATGGGTACGGCAATCGATAGTTCTTACTAAGGTACGAAACCTCTCGAAACAAATACAAAAAAGATGTTGAAAGGTCTTTAGTTTAGCAAAACAGAACAGATAAATATAAGTGCCTGTATATCTACATGTTAGTTATGTTTGTTAAATAACAACAAAAATAACCCAGTCATTAAGAAGCAGTTCTAATTTCAAAGTTACTAGGGAATGGATGTACGTGTGTGCAAAACAAATTTAACAGTAAGTGCAACATTACTTTGATTCAAAGGTTGTGGTTGTTGTAGCTCTTGCAATAAGAACGTACAGTACCAGTCCGCATCAAATTCAGACACTACCAATAGTAAAGTGATTCATGGTGTAGAAAAACTCACTAAACAAACTATTCTTTTTCAGTCTACATACGCTATGCTTTCGCACAACAACAGTCTTTCTGCATTTAGGTCTGCGCTTTTTTAGAAAATCATACATTCATCGCCCATCAAAATCAACCAAATCAAGCCAAATCAAGAACAATAACTTTTCCAAAGTGCAAATTTCTTGTACAATCTATATAATTTCTATCTCAAAAGTGCAACAACCAAAAGAAAAACTAAGACTTGTAATGCGATTAGTAACTCTTTCTGAACAAGAAATGAAATTAAATTTTGTAGGTTTTTGGCGTGCATGAATCACCACCTGTCTGATTTGTGAAACGACTGATACTTAAAGACATGGCAAAATCAAATTTAGTTTCAATCAGTACATATAACGTAGCATGTGTGGATATTTGATAATAAAACAAGTCTAATAACAAACACGATATCGGCATAAAACACCCAAGCTTCAAAAAAGAAGGTCAATTCAGAATAGAGACATCCGAATACAAATATATGGTCAAATAAGCAGAAAACAGAGACGATCTACATATACATATTGTATATAACAGAAACAAATCCAATTACATATATAAAAATAAAACAAGTCCTGATATAGCAATTTAAGGAAAACTTATGACAAAACTATACGACAAACGCGATGATTTCTCATTCAGATGGTCAACTTCGTTTTCCTCTGTGGTAACAGCTTTTCAGCACTTGCGTACGAAGTTCTCATATAAAAAAATCATACCCTGTACCAGAGCTTGTTGTAACTACATGGGATACTTGTTCCGTGCTAGACTTCTTACAACCAAGTCTCTGGAACAGGGTGATGTTGCTACAACTTTGAAGTCATCACTACAAAAACGTTTATGATCGTCATGCATCATGGATCGTAATGAAGTAACCATCTACATTTTTAGAACCGATTTGTTCGTCGAGTTAGAATTTTCTTTTCTTCTTTCGTCTACTCCGTACGTGACATTTAATGAGTAATTTGGTAGATGTTTCTAGAAAAGCAGAGAACGCTTACCCTTCTAGTGTTCATGGTCCATGCTCCATATCTCAGTGGAGTCCTGCTTGCTTGTTGACTTTTGTTTCTATGTACATGATATGATTGGTATTTCATGTTCCATGACTGCCACCTGGTGCTCCGGAAGGGTAAGCGTGTTCTTTTTTATTTGGCACCAATCAGTTCGCATATTAGAAAAAAATCAATGAGTGTTAGGTTCGGGAGGTTCTAGTGAAACCTTAGAATATACGCAACGGATGTCTACTGGTAGATGTACTTCATCGCAAATGAAAAACTAGGTCAATAAAAATTTATATGTTTAAGGTATTTTTGTTAAAACTTGTACAAGAAGTTTATTTTGAGTCATTCATTTATACACAATCTTTCTATAAAGGCTTAATGTAATCCTTTTTTTATTCAAAATTACCTTTATTACTACCTTATGTTGTTCGTCAATGGCAAACATAGAATTGCCTTTTAATTATGGGTTCGGCTATAAATCATGCAAAAGCAGAAAAAAGTTATTTTAATGCCGATATTTTCCTGAAAAAAAAACAAAACAAAACAAAACAAACAAACAAACAGGCGGACAGCATACAATAGCAAAGGTGAATTAAGTAAATATCACAGAGTGTTCAATTACAAAAGATGTTCGTAGCTAAAGCTTTGATGGACTCTTCAAGAAAAAGTGCAGGATAATTTTTTTTACATGATTTTTTAAAACACACTAAAAGGCTAGTCAATTTGAACTGTATAATTTATCTTTCTAAATTAGTACAACATCAATAATTCAAACTTTTTAATAAACTGAAACTTTTAGGTGGTTGTGGGAACAGTGTCAACAAATTAATTGTGATAATCTAACTGATGTATTGCCGAAATGCATTCACATAACTTCAACACTTGAAGCTGATATAGCGTAGCCAAGAGGCATAATTGTTTACCAGTTGCAAACAAAAACCTTTGGAAAGTATTGAAAATTTTTATTATTTTCTTACTCTTAATTTGAAATAATTCTTGGTGTGTCATACAAAAAATATATGGTGAGTTTAAAAGGTGTATTGAATAAATTTCTGCAACATAAAATTCTGCATTTTACAAAACAAGCAGCGCTACCTAGGGATATCCCTATATTAACAATAAACTCAAATATTTACAGGTGATGTTTATGCCACAGTTCTTGTTTACAAAAACTAAAACAAAATCAATTTTAAAATGTATGAAGAAGTGTTCTGGTAGGTCTATCAATTACATCAGTAATAGATGATCGGTCTTGGGCGCTGGACTTTGTGTAGGCGGTATTGCCATAGATGTCACAGCGGTACGAGTTCGAGTCCCGCGGAGGGAACAACAAAAAATTTGCATCGCAAATTTGACAGTTCTAACATCGTTGGGAATTTTTCAGACCTTTCGATACGTTTACATATCTTCCATGTATCAATTGTATCCGATGGAGCAGTGTAGCGAATAGAGTCGTCACATTCTGAGACTTTTGTATATATTTATGATATGTTTTCACTCAATCCTGTTTTATTGATACTTTTGTTTGAGTGAACTAGGTTTGCTTATCAGTTTTTGGAATTTTAATTAGCTTAAAGAAAAAAGAGAGGACTCTTTCGAGGTAGGTAGAGCATGTTGTCTTTCTGTAATGTGTTTGCCTTCTATATCGATCTTATAAAGTTAAATCCTAATTCGGCACGTTCCTATTATTCGTTTTATTGTTGTATTTTCTTCCACTGTCCAATTGAAAACCGTGTGGCGACCTTGTTTGACAAAAAGGATGGACGATGTTGTTTTCTCTATTGATTTTCCATTCCTCGATGGTGATATTCCCGAAATCACCTCCTACAATATTTATATTGATATCGCATTTGTTATAAAGTGTCGGATTTTAATGAACGCAATATATTCCTCACAGAAAAGGGGTTCACTTTTCATTCTACTACTACAAAACTGTGATACAAACATATAATAAAAGGTGCATGTTCTTAATGTTGCCCACCCTGTGTTCTATGGAAATTTAAACGTTCTCTAAAGAACTTTCTTTCAAACAAAATCCGATTTTCAAATCAATGTCTACTCGTTGAACATTGTTTTCACAAATACAGGCATTCGACCCCTAATTGTATTCCTACGTAAAAACTAAGACATTGCACTACATCTTATTGTACCTGTATATTTCTTCACGTTACTTCTCATAATCCAGTCTACCGAGGGTGCGTTTAAATTAAGTTTTAATTAAAGTTTAGATGCCCATTTGTGGAGAGGTAAGATTTATTTTATTCTCTACCAGAAGTGGATTGATAATATTTGTTTTATAATCATTGCACATTTTAGTGATGTAGATTATCTACCTATTCATTCCTCAGTACCGTTTTTGTAAGAACTGCCTCTTAATGGCTTGGTAGAATTTATTGAAATGTTTCCAAAAACTACCTAGAATATAACCTTATTTTTAATCCAATCAGAGTAGGGAAGTGACTCTATATAGAACACCACTTAATCATTCGGTTTTTCAATTGTTACGTCATGAAAATGATGCCACGTGACAACATTGATTGACAGGTCTAAAATAAACATTTGATTACATTGTAAACTTTATTATGACAAATGCACTTTCACATCCGAAAAAAAGATTTTCTGGAAATCAGTTACAGTAGAACATAAAGAAGTACACATAAAAATAAAAATAGAATAGTCACACATTTTCTGAAACTTTCTATTTTTATTTAAAAGTTTTCTTTCTCGTCATTCAAATCATTCAGGAAGTCGTTTCCAAGATCAAATTTTGTAGCCATTACGGGCACTGGACGTTGAGAAGTCGTGACATCACAATTGACCTTCGAAATGTCGGCCAATTAAAAATAAGGTTACATTCTAAGCTAGTTAGAATATAATAAGTGAAGTTTTAATGGTTAAGAAGGGGATCATTCTCTATGCATAGTCCTCTCCTTCTTAACCATTAAAATTTCACTTATTATACTCTAACTATTACTTAACATGTAGTTTTCTTGAAATTAATGACAATCTTTGTGCTCCATAAAGGAGTATTTTCAACATCGTTATCGTTCATTGTAAACAGGTGATCATATGGAGCAGGGTTATGTGACCACAGACCCAATTAACCGTCTAAAAAGTCATGAACTTGTGGAGGAAGATACAAGTGTTGAATTTGCATCGTCGTATCATAATTGTTGTTTCAATCTTATCTCCATTATAATATATCGCGAATAAAATATGAAAATGGGATTTTCAATAGACCTATGACCAACATTTCTTCTTTTTTCGCAAAATCCGTTTTTGGCATTTTAAATTCCATCAACGGACCACAAAGTTTGTAAATAAATACGTGAAGAAATTACAGCTTTTAGAGGTCAAATAACAAACTGAGATACTTAACCAAATTAAACTGATCATTTCTATGACCTTTTAAATGAGTATGCATACTTTTGATTGTTCTACTTTATACACCATACTACCACTTAACAAGCTAATGTCATTTGTGCGTGATCGTGTACCCCATAGGCGACTGAAATGTATGCGTATTTAGGATAAGGTAGACAAACGGCTTTTTAAAGGGAAGAAAAAACAAAAAAATTCTTTAAAAATGAACTCTGAATCTGATGTTGTTGAAATATTGCAATTTCTGGTTGACAACATTCCATCGAATGTAGAGCATAGGTTATCCAGTAGAGTATTGAAATAAGATGGGAAAACTACTCGACCAATCTGTTTCTATCTTTTCATTAAGAAAAAAATTCACTAGAGCCGCTACAGAAAGAAAAATAGAGTAACCCATTCCTTCAATTTCAGTTTCCGTTATATAGATAATGTATTATCTCTTAATAATCCTGTTTTTAAGGATTTCCTACATTCGATATACCCAAATGTACCTGGAACTGATGAGACATCTGATACACTAACGTATGCACTACGAACTTGCACATATATTACATTTGGAATCGAAGCTTAATACAAAGGTACTCATTTTTGCTTTTCAGTTGCAGATTTACCCTTTCCAAACGGCAACATGTCATTATCTACAGCCTATGAGGTAAGTATTTCACAATTGTTTCGTAAGTACCATTCTCGTATACATTCCCAATTCAGAAATTGCCTCCATATATCTGTTTTCATTTTCATTTACTTAATGTCGCAGGAGTATATAAAGAGCATAAGTGTATAATAATGTTTCGGGGCTAGCCAATGCTTATCTCAGATCTTGTTAGAATTCAAAATATAAGTATGCCAAGTCTGTCCAGTAATGTGAGGGTTTCCTCTTCGTTTACTGATTGGTGGTTGTCTCCCTCTTCGTTCACTGATTGGTGGTTGTCTCTTTGCCGCATCATATTCATTTTCCTTACATACTTTATTTCTTTGTACATGTAAACCGCCAAATAAGCTTGTTAGTCTAGTTAAGCTTTCACTTCAATTTTGCTGTCGTGATCACACTTTGATTGACCGATATGAAGTTTCTTATCACAAACGCTACAAGATATTTTATGTTAAATTAGCGTCATACCGGATAGACAACCCACCGAACTTGACACTCACTAGCTACAGTTGTTCTTCTGACTGTGTCGGACGACTTGCATACATTTAGCCAGGTCGTACAGTTATGGTTATCATGATATATGCATTTCTCAACTGTTAGTTTTCAATCTAAACTATTAAAAATTAAACAGAGATGGTAACATATATAATTCCAAGTGAATCTTTGTTATATTAAAATATATCATCTGTGTATGAATTGCACATTGATTTACTAATTTGTTATATGTGGGACCTCATTGTGATTCCGCAATGACAGAGTATGTCGAGGCTTCACTATTGTAGCTAGACTCTGACTCTTGCTGGATTTACTCGCTTGCTATTTGACAGATGACTCGGGTTTGAGCAGGACGTGGTTACCTTTTCTGAACACATAATGTCGTTCGAGAGTTGTGTGTGCTATTTTGTTTTTCTTATATTCAATTTGTAGGGGTTATTATTTTTTTCTGTTTTCGCATTTAGTGCATGTTCTTGTTTTTCACTGCTTCATAATTGTCTTAGATTTGTAGCTGTAATATATTTTGCCTATATGTTTTGTACATCACTTGGTTTAAAATATATTGGAAGACAACGAGACAAAAGGACCATGACATTTTGTATTTATTCAATAAAACTGACAGTCATTTTATCATGTACATGGATAAGCGAATCTTTGAAATTGAAGTTCTTTTACACTACTAACATAAGGGAATATGACTGCATGATATTATACAGTCCTTGAACCGATCCGTGCAAAATTTGACGGATCGATGACCGTTAACTGATTGATCGCTGACGGATTGATGACCGATGACCGGTGACCGATCTGATCGCAGTTCTGTAAAATGGCGTAAGATCTGTTTCAAATAAAAGAAATGTGACATAATAGTATAAAGTGATGTTTAAATCTATTACATTATGTAAATATTTGTAAAATTGACAAAGAAAACAATAAAAATGTGGTCACGTGATGTGATCACCGGTTTAATGGTTCGGTTTGACGGATCGATGACTGACCTGAAACTGATCGGTGACCGATGACCGATCGCAATTTTTGTTGCACGGATCGGTTCAGGTACTGTACTTATAAATCTTGATTATGAGGAAAAGCTCTGTCACCATCTAAATGTCATCAATCACTCTATATGCATAAAGACGAGCTTTTTCCATTTGACTGACATTTTGTTCATCACTGTTACATATATATTCAACAAAACCTTGAATAAATAACTCAATGGGTATGGTTCCATCCTTGTTCTGGGGATAAGCATTGAAGTATTTGTCATCATGTGTGAATATTCCAAATGCGTTCAGCCATGTCTGATACTCTTTTTTTGATATTTTTCCATCACCGTTCAAATCCATAACTCGTATCAATAAGCCATAAAGTGTCCTCACATCTTCCATAAAATATGTCTTGTTTGCGTTATATTCTTTTGTCATTCTTTGAACCATTTCTTCTTCTGTTATCTTTTCAGCATCCTTTAGGAAAAACTCCTTGAACGAATAATTCAATAGCGTCCGGACAGTGTCGGCAGCTTTACCTTTCACTCCAGTAGAACGGATGGCACAATCACTTGAATGACAAAATCGTTGATTTTCATAAGCGATTAAAAGCAAAATTCGATTGAATATCTAAAAGGTATAACGCTTTTATAAAAATAAAAATGTGTAGTCTTTTCTGGGGTGTATCACATATTACAGAATTTGCGTGATTCTTAAAAGACTGCTACTCAATAACATGAAACCATTAAGACAACATTATGGTATTGCAAAAGTAATATATTCAGTATTTAAAGCCACCATGCAGTCGTAAATACAAATGGTCCACTAAATGCACTTAATATTATTTTCCCCGTATACTTCCAAAACAAATATTTATGATACTGCGTCGCATTATCATTTACGTACAATGCTCTTGTAGTTTTATTTTCATCTTAGTACAAAATGCAAACAATCGGTTGTATAGTCTATAGAGAACAATTTCACCGATTTAAGTGTGTTTACTTTATACATTTATGAGGGTTATAATTCATATACCGGTGCACCTGGTCCATGCTCCCAGTTTTTAGTGGAGTCCGAGTTGCTCATTTACTTTTGTTACTTTGTATGTATGATTTTAGTTACTTTATGTTCTTTGTTGTGTGTGTCTGTTTCCCATGTCTGGTCTTTGTCCCTGGATTACATTCTTTTGATTACGGCTATAACCTTGGTTCCCTTGACAACTCTTCCGTAACAAATTAAATCATCAAATAAATTATAAATTGTCTCTTTTTTATCGTATCATCAAATGTTCCTTACAGACAAAAGTTTGTCTATAATTTATCAAGTTTAACAAACTTTTCGATATATTTAATGTTCAGGTGAACAATGCTGTTGTCCCCAAATATAAATAAAGTTAATACAGCATTTTGTAATTTTCATAGGCTTTAATTTTTATCAATACCTGTACTAATGTCTTGCAGAAAATTATCTGACAAGAAATGCAAGAGATTATTGACTTTGCATAAAACATTATGTGAAAAGTAATCAAGGGAAGCAAGGTTATAGCCGTAATCAAAAGAATGTAATCCAGGGACAAAGAACAGACATGGAAAACAGACATAAACAACAAAGAACATAAAGTAACTAAAAACATACATACAAAGTAACAAAAGTAAATGAGCAACTCGGACTCCACTAAAAACTGGGACCATGGACCAGGTGCACCGGTAGGGTAAGCGTCCTCTGCTTTTCTAGAAACACCCGCGGAGTTGCTCATAAAAAGTCAAGTCCTTCTTTTTACGAAAATATGTTGGTTTAGATAGATAAATAACATATATAAATATATACTATTTTTCCACTTAAAACATCATGATAAAGGAATTCAAAAACCAAAGCCTGGCATCAATAATTAGTATTATCATAAACCACTATACTCACGCAATAGTATAAGCATCGTCCATTGAAATTAGATTGTCCTTGGTAACGTCGAATGCTTGGAACAGCTTTCTCCATTTCTTTTGTAGAAAAGGTGTTGCCATCTTTTATGAAAAAAAAACTTGTCTAGGTAAATGGAATTGAATATTCAAACTGACATATACAAAGAAAGATGTAGGACAATACCCAGGATAAATATGAACTTGATTAACTCAATTCAACATACGGTGTACATTTTTCATTATCAGTTATCTTGGCGCTTGAATATGTGGATTGAGAGGAGCGTGAAATAGGTCAACTAGATTAGAATTAATTGCTTGACATTCATGATAAGACGACACAAACGTTATGAAATAATGTCGACAAAAAGACAAAGTGAACAGGAAAAGCTCAATAAATATACATAATAATTTAAATGATACACACAGAAATTAAAAATATATATCCACTCAAAATGACAGTTTTTACTATGTTAATCGGTAGGCCAACTTTGGAAGAGTTTCGAAGAGATCCAACATTCTAGCGGTAATCAAAAGAATGTTATCAAGGGACAAAGATTAAACAAGGAAAACAGACAAGGACAACAAAGAACATTAAATTACCAATATAATACATACATAAAAAAGACCTGGGAAGAGGCAAAAATAACAGCCATGGACAGAAGAAGGTGGAAAGACACTGTAGTTGCCCTATGTCCCATGTGGACGAAGTGGATTAAGTCAAAGTAAGTCATAATACATACAAAGTAACAAAGGTAAATGAACAGCTCAGACTCTACTGAACACTGGGTGCTTGGACCAGGTGTACCGGTAGGGTAGTCCTCTGCTTTTCTGGGAACACCCGCCAAGTTAATTATAGAAAAGTAAAGTTAGGGGTAGATGAAAGAGGAAAGGAAAACTACGACAGGTTGCACAAATTAGTTTTCATGGTGCACATGGATATACCATAACTATCCACAAGATCATGATAACGACCATAAAACTTCTGTAGTGATGACTTCAATATTGTAGCAACCAGCAAAAGTAATAAAATAATGTCGAATCCGGTTGGATATATAAGATGAAAATATCAGAATTGTTAACATTTTTTGTTAAAGAAACAATGTTACAGGAGTTACTGAGTTGCTGTCTTTTACAATATTTTCGCCCTGTAAAGTAGCCCTGAAATACATGCAAAGAAGAAAATTGTAATCAATTTGTTTTTGGCAAGCGTTAACCAATCTGAAAATAGGTCTTTTAAAAAATGCAGTCTTACCTCTCTTATTACTGTTAGAGCGGTTGTATGTTATATCTTTTCAGAAGTTGGTTTAAATACGAAAATGCAAATGGTTTTTGACTTATTATGCGAAAAAATGAAAAAAATTACAAACATTTTTTTCTTAATTTCAGGCAACAAATAACGTTTCAATTAGAAAAAAATAGCTATGTTGAAAGAAAAAAAATTGTATCAAGTTAATTTCATTTACATTGACTCACAAGATATCATTAGAATAAATGAATACATTTATTTTTACTTTTCGTATATTTTTAAAGCAATGATAGTCATAAGTGAGATTATTATTTTATTTTCCGATTGATGTTTATCAAAATTTATTATTACTGAAATTTACATTGACGTTTTTTGATATGTAAATCCAATATAATTATTCTTTTAAAAACTCATTCCTTTAAAAACCGAGAAGGTAAATGAAGAAGAAATGGAAAAATATTAAAAGAAAGAACTTCAACATTCTGAAGTATACACATATAATAAACAAAATTTCCATGCAATCCTATCACATGCATAGGACAATACCCTTTGAATTATCTTCCAGCTTTTTCGCATTTCGTTGAACACACATTATTCGTTTCAAATGAGCATATGTTTAGTATCATTCACTGCATTCAAGTAGCTGTCTTTGTTAGAATCATGCAAAATCTGAAAAATGATATACACCCCAAAAAAGGGTACATATCTTTTTATTTTTTGTAATTAAGTTGTTTTATAGGTGTATATTATGAAATGTGTAATTATTCATTCCGATCTGTCTGCTCTTAGGAAATAATCAACATTGAAAATCCAGTAGATTCTATTGTATTTGAGTGTCATTTACTGAGTTATCTCCCTTTATTTTGAAATCTACGGTACATTCTATACAATTTTTATATCCTATGAGCACGGGTTATATGAAAAACCAAATGTTAATTTCTGTTTACTAAAGCATTTTAAACAAGATATCAAAAATGAAAATATGTAGGTTTTCCAAACATGTATCACATATTGCCTGATTCTTTGTATACAAAGAACTTCCACATTTAGCTACGTGCAACATTAAGAGGACTTTAATTACATCATGTAACAAAATACAAAAGGAGAACCCATATGTTTATACAGTCAGTCATACGAAAGGAACAAAGATGCATATATCTTATAAATACGAGGAAACGTATGTAACCCTGTGATTCACTGTGCTTAAAATTTTGATGCTATTGTAGAAATATGGCAGATGACATTTTGATATTTCGCATGTATAATAGTGACAAAGACAACACTTTGACGATAGAAGATGCTGACCTCATTGCGTACGTAAACAATAGCATTAACTGAAAGTCCGTGTTTAAGGGAATGATACGAATATTTTACCAAAAAAACTTTTGAAAATCTTTTGAGTTAATTTTCTTCGTTGTATCATCTGCAAGAACAAAATGTAACCTGATTAAAATACTAGGTTAGTTATTATGATTAACTTTAGGTTTTTAGAGTAAGTATACGATTATAAATTATCGCGTAATAAACGAAATCCAATAATACAATAACAGTTTTAATACATGTATAAATATCAGACATGATCAAAATAAATCTATGAAAATGAATTGGTAATGCACGTGCAAAAATAGTTCTATATTCAATTTCAAATACGAAGTTGATTTGTGTTTTTTTTTAATATCATACGGCATTATGGGATTTGTTTAGTTCTTTTTAACAACAAAAAGTCATTACATGTTCATTCGTACATAGGAATGAAACGTGTTCTGCCTTCCGATTTACAGAGTGGAGCAAAATCATAAACATGTCACACTTGATACTAATTTTAACATGTTTTTATTTATATTTCTCTGATATTTGTGTTGTATTATATGTGTAAAAAGCGTTTTACCACACAATAGAAGTTTTGAGTAAATTGCATTCTTTATTAGGTACAAGTACATCTTTGTAAATCACCCTTTTTGTCGAGGATAATTTATCAAACTTACCAGGGCTTCTAAGTGAAAATTATTATATTGGTAATAAGGCCGTATGGTGCAGGTTTTATTAAAATGTTTTAATGTACGTGCACACTATTATTGGTGTTAAATAGCCCATAAAATCGTACAGACTATTAAGATTTTATTTTGATGTAGTTTAATTAAGTTTCGAACAGATTTTTAATGCTGTTCATGATAACAAAGATTTGAGCATTTGAAACAAAAATTATTTGTACAAAATGCAACAAGTCAAATGGCATGGTTCCATGCAGGTTCTTGGGATATGCATTGAAGTATTCCTCATTATGTGTGAATACCCCAGAATGTTTGATCTCTCCCGTCTGATATGTTCCATCCCGTTTATTGACACAATTCGTATTATTATACTTTATACTGTCCTAATATCAATGCCCTGTAATGGAGGTTTTGTTTCTATTGTGTTTCTTTATCATTCTCATTGCTATTTCTTTTTCATTTATCCTCTCAGTTTGTTTAAGAAACGTGTTCATAAAAACATTATTAATTGTGTTAAAATATGTAACACTATACGTCGATGTGAATTTGAATAAAATAAAACTTTATAACTAGAATATAAATATATATCGGTATATAAAATAGTAATAGGACTATTGACTAACAGTGCTTTAACAATACAAGTCCAAAAATGGAAGTCTTGTGAGTCCTTGATATTGAGAGTAACCTTGATAAGATATACCTTTTTTTTAAATTGAAACGTTTCAACTGTGAAATGTATATTATATAAGCTGACGATGTCGATATATTGCCTCTAAGAAAGGGGAATGTGATAAATGAGAAGGCAAAATCATCACTTTTGACCGGAAGCTTCGATTAAACCTATGTATAAATTCCAGTATTTAGTGGAGTCCGAGTTGCTCATTTGCTTTTGTTACTTTGTATGTATGATTTTAGTTACTTCTTTGTTGTATATATCTGTTTTCCGTGTCTGGTCTTTGTCCCTGGATTACATTCTTTTGATTACGGCGCTTGGTTTCCTTGATTGTTCTTTCAAGTTTTTGTATTAAGCATTCATAATATGTTATCGCTTGAATTTCATATTCAGTTGGGAAGATTATACGAAAGTTATTACTGATGATAGCATTATTGAGAGATATCACACCATCTATACAATGTAGAAATCAAAGACTGGGTCACTCTTTTCCTTTTTTTTGTAATAGCCTTAGTAAAAATCTAGTTTTATTCTAATATGGAAACCGATAGGCTGTGTGGCTTACATTTTGTTACAATAGGCATTCCAGTGGTTTACTGGATACTTTGTCAGAATGTTGGTTCTTAATTGATCTTCAAAAAAATTAAAAAAAAATGTTAAAGAAAAAAAACTTTGATAATTGGTCAGATGTGTCGATAAGGTGAACGTCTACCAAAAATCCCGGTTGCAAACACTGCCGGTATTCTATGAATGGGTTAGTAAGATAGAGTCAAAGACATGGTCTCATGCTGAAAATTGAACACCTGTGTTCGATATCATTTGATGATTATCATTATGCTTTGAAAAAAGGATAAGGGGTTTTGTTACTTGTTTAATGTTTAAAGGAAAATGACAAAGCAAACGTTGGAAAAGCATATAGCATTACCTACCACGTAGATTTTTCCAGAAAAAGAAGGAGACTACACATTAACAATCAATGAACAATAACATAAATGTACGCAAAATGATTTTTGATTCTTCCCTTTTTATCACAATATACTCTCATCCATCTTCGTATTTATTTCGTATTTCTCTTTCTAATACATTTGTGTAGGTATCCTGTTTCTGATTATTGTATGGAACTTCCATTGAAAATTGTATGAAAAAGGTACAGTATGGCGTAAATACAAAGAGAGATAAATCGAAATCTTCCTGTTGCTGCAGGATTGAAGTCATCACTACAGAAATTTTATGGTCGTCATCATGAACTCGTGGATCGTTGTGGTGTGTCCGTCTGGAAAACAGACATACACAAGAAAGAACATAAAGTAACTAAAATCATACATACAAAGTAACAAAAACAAATGAACAACTCGGACTCCACTAAAAACTGGGAGCATGGACCAGGTGCACCGGTAGGGTAAGCGTCCTCTGCTTTTCTAGAAACACCCGCCGACTTCCTCATAAAAAGTCAAATCCGGGGTAGACATACGAGGAAAGGAAAACCATGACCTGTTGAATAAATCAGTTTTCATGGTACAGATGGATATACCATAACGATTCACGAGTTCATGATGACGACCATAAAACTTCTGTAGTGATGACTTCAATCTTGTAGCAACATAATCCTGTTCCAGAAGCCTATTTGTTAGAGTTCTAGCGCGATACAAAAAGTCTGCGTAGTTTCGGCAAGCTCTGGCATAAGGTATGAGTTGTGGTATGAACACTCCATACGCAGGTGCCGAAGGGATGTTGCCAAAGATGAAAGGAAAGTTGACAATTCTGAATGAAAATTCATCACGTTTGTCGTAAAGTTTGTCGTAAAAATAGTTTTCCTTTACCATCGATTTCTAAGTGAGGATCAAGATATGAGGCTGACTTCACAGTGTCTGTAGTATCCTTTATCTCAAGTTCTTTTGTGTAGATGCGATGTATCAGATCCCCGAAATTAGGATTGTTTAAAGATTACACGTCATCTATATAGCGGAAACTGAGATTGAAGGATCTAGCCAAACGATATTCTTTCTTTCTGATCAGATCAGTCTGCCTCATAAGAGTGAAGGAATAGGTCAGCAAGTAAAGGACCACAATTGTTCCAAATGGAATGCGAACCGTTTGTTGAAAAACACGTCCACCACACTGGAAAAATATGTTGTCGATTAAAATTCCAGCATTTTGTAAACATCTTCCTCGGTATATTTGGAAGATGATTTGGAATTATTTCTTACAAAGTATGAGGTAACTCTACTACGAACTATATATTTGTACATAGGTGTACCATCTTTTTTGGAAAAACAACGATGTATAATGTTTTTAAGTCGAGATTTTAACTGAGCATAGGGAATAGAAGTATACAGTGTTGAAACGAATAATTTGTGTTAAAAATGCTAAAATTACGAAAACAAACCAAATGGATGTTGTTCCATGCTTGTTTTGGGTATATTCATTGAAATATTGTTCATAATTGGTGAGTACTCCAACTATATACGCTCTTCATTTTGATTTATTTCTATCACATCACATATACATAAATAGTTTTAAAAGACTATATAAAATCCTCTCATCTTCTGTTATTTGTGTTTTATTTCTGTTGTTTTCATTTGTCATGTTCGCAGCCATTTCATCTTTATCTATCATTTCGGCCTTCTTTATAAACGTGTTCTTATACGCAAAGTTATATTGGATTAACATATCAATACTCGTCGCGTATTAAAAAAAATACACATGATATAAAAATGTCTCTATATATAAGATAATAATCGGACTTGTGACTAACATTGCTATAAAGATACAAAAAGTAAAAGAAAATAGTATTTTATTACTTTAATGAAGTTTCATGAGTCAGTATACTATTTTTCTTTTCACAAAGCTATTGAAACTAAAAAGATTATTGGTTACTTGAAACATAAAAACTAAATTAAAATGAGTCATGTTTTGCGTATATCATGTCAAAACCATAAAAAGATATGAAAAAATCTTTCTCGTTTTCGTATTAAAGATTTAACATTTAAACAGCTATAGCAGAACTGACAGACGTACGACAGCATTTTGTTTATTTTGTATAATCGGTTAACACTTTCCGGGTTATTTTTTAATATACAATTCCCTATTTGCACTGTGTTTTAGTGAAGCTTCATAGGGTTGAGTAATCTCTAATAGCATCAATTCAAATATCAGAAACAACGCAATTTTGATAAGAGACCGCAAATCAGTTACTCCTATAGCATTTTTCATTTTAAAATTAAAAAAAATAAATATTTCCATCTTACCTAACTTGATTTTAATCTTTTAATCATATCATTAATCTTTCTGGTGCTTCTAAAGTTGCTTAGCCTTCAAGATAACCTGGAAAACTAAGGGGAGTTCAATGGTCCTTTTCACAAAAAAATCGTAAGTGCAAAATTAGTCGTAAGTTATGACGTCATAGTAAATAAAAGTATTGTGATGTCATAACTTACGACTAATTTTACTCTTACGATTTTTTTGTGAAAAGTTCCACAGGTTCTCATTTTTAAATTTGTATGCGTATCATTTTGTGATTTTTTTTGGTATACTTATTGTGTATATCCTCGTCTAGTCGTCCTTGTCTCAAGATCACAACTCGCATTACTTATCCTAATCAAGTTGACTTAGATTTAACTCGCTTTTGTATTCATACTTTTAGCTTTTAATATAAAACATTCTGTATTAAGTCAGATTAAGTTAGTAATTATCCTGTTGTTTTATACCTTCTGAATGTTTTTACAAATTTATATCAGATCCACGATTCAATTCCATTCAACTAAACAACCCTTTTTCATAACGGATGGCAACACGTTTTCTAAAAAAAAGAAGTGGAGAAAGCTGTTCCAAGCTTTCGACATTACCAAGAACAATATATTTTCAATAGACGATGCCTATACTTTCGCGTGAGAACAGTACTTCATGAGGTTACTTATTATTTATGTTAAGGTTATGTTTTTAGGTTCCTTAAACATAAACGTGTATGTGTACAACGAGTTTACCTATCCATCTAAGGTATGTGTCCATATTAACTAACATATTAATGTTAAAAGGAAGATTACATACAGTTTTGTGAATATATACTCTATCGCCTCAATATTCAATGAGTTAATATTCTGCAAGAGATTAATAAATGTAATGGGGTTCTGTTAAAACCAAATTTGAAAACTGTATACAGTATTGATATCAATCAAATACTCTGAAAATTAGGCCTCTCAGACGTTATTTTTATGCACAGAATAATGCTCCGAGTAAATTATTTCGTGAATTTTAAAGTTTAATCACAAAACAGAAATAAATCAATCGATACAATTTAGGCCCAATTTTGTCAACCAAATGAATTTGATTATACGACAGAATGAAATTGTAAAATTACCACCTGATATAATATTTGTTTTCATGTCATCTTTATTTAAACGTAATACTTCACTGATATTCAATCGAATTTGGTTTTGATCTCTTTAAAAAATAACAATTTTGTATTTAAAGAGATAGTGCCATCCGTGCTACTGGAATGAAAGGTCAAGCTGCCTAAAACTTTCAGGACACAATTTACTTATTCGTTCACCGAATTGTTTCTAAAATGTGCTGAAAAGATAACAGAAGAGGAAATGGTTCAGGGAATGACTAGAGAATATAACGCAAAAAGAGATATTTTATGGAAGATGTAAGGACACTTTTTCGCTTAATAGTACGAGTTGCAGATATGAACGGTAATGGAAGAATATCAAAAGAAGAGTTTCAGACAATGCTAAATGCCTACGGAATACAGACACATGATGAAAAATACTTCAGCGCATATCCTTTGAACAAGGATGAAACGATATCCATTGAATTGTTTATTCGAGGTTTTGTTGAATATACATCTAACAGTGATGAAAACAATATCAGTCAATAAGTGATGAAAACAATACCAGTCAATAGAGTTATTGATGACATTTAGATTGCTACGGAGCTGCTTCTGAAAGTTAAGATTTACAACTGTACAATTGTATTTTTCATTCAATCATGTACTCTTATATTTGTAGTGTTTTAGTACTTCAATATCCACGATTCTCTGATCCATCTGCTTGAAGAACTGTTGATTGTATTAAAATGAATATAAAAACGTCACTGCAATTATGTTATTTCCTTCTCTATGTCTTTTATATACTTTTGATATAAACTAACGTTAAAAATAAAACCAATTTTGATACATTTAAATCCAAGTATATACCCTAATTTTAAATACGAAAAAACTAACGAGAATGAACATGGTGAGTATGTCAAAGAAACAACAACCTCAGCAGAAAACTGAAAAGATCTATGTACATTGTAGCCAATAGAATAAAATACAATTAGCTATAAAAGCTGATAAAAAGGGGAAATATCAATAAAGCATGTGCATCAATTTATTCAAACAAATAATCTGTGAGTGATATATCTTACTCCTGGAGAGTAAACATGTCCTGTTCCAAAAGGGGGTAAAAGTTCAGAGGGTTAATACATGTTTATATATTCAAATTTAAAGTGTTGCAACTACTGTACCAATGAATGACGAATGAAGCAGGGGAAAGTTTTACAAGTCAATACAAAAATCTCGATCCACATACAAAATCAGGGTGACTGCTCTATTTCAACTGCGGGTGCATTTAGAATTCCTTCAAGTTTTATTACAGAGTTTCCGATTTACTATGTTTGGAGAGTTCTTGTATCTTGTATAAGGAAATATTATCTGGACGCCGTATCAATGAAAAATCTACAGGCGTGGATTCAAAGAGGCGGCTCAGGCATACAGGCGCTTGATCCTATCAATGGCCGGTTATTATCAAAAACTCGCCCCCTTAAATTAAAAAAAAAAAATTCTCTGTTTATTTCTATTTAAGCCCCTACTTTGAACCCCTGGATCCTAGTAGACTTTAAAGTGCCGTACTTCATAATCGCTTACTTCAGTTTTTGCAAGAGTGGAGTATAGAGTATAACAATGGATAATCATATTTATAATGTGTTCATGCTTTAATAAAACAACCACCATGCTATGCCGCTTTGTCGCGATTGTTCTACATTACGAAAGGAGAAAAATACGTTTGTACTCTGTACATCGGAAGGTGAAAGTACAATGTATGTGCAAAATCGATCTTCAATTCTATTATGTTTTATAAAACACATGTTTATACATAAACATAAAGCAGAGGTGGCTTGCACAAAAACAAAATAAATACAGATTACGTAAATATTTCTTCATTTGTATGAGCATTTTTAAACTGAAAATAGGGGGATTCTTGCTATTTTGTTTTCAAAATTTTCGGCTCTATGGTATTTTTTGGAACTGAGCCGGAATTTACCGAATACCAATAATTTGTTTTTTTTATTTAGTTTTTCTTTCAAGAGCACTTTATTTTAAAAGACTGACCGAATTCAAGTAATTGTTTGTCTGGAAAGGATGAACTTTTATTATGAAGTCCAGACATGTGGATGGCTGTCGCAAAATATTGTTCGACTATATATGCAAGCTCTTATAACTTAAAAACACACTGACACACTGACACATTATAGATATAAAAAAGCTAACTGTGCACCAGGTCTAGAATGAGTGGGCGCAAATCTAATACAAAATCTAAAGGATTAATATTATATCAATATTATACTTAGATGTCCAACTTCTTTTTAATAATTATTCCTAAGAGATGTTTCTAACTAAGCTTAGGAAAAAATACATGATAAAATAACTACGATTCCAGCAATTACCTCAATATCTAGGAAGAAATATGAGCTTAAACCCAATAACCCAGTGTTTCAATTTCTTAAAGTGAAATACAACTTATAGTAACAAATAGAAAATCAAAAAGGCAAATTGTACTGACTTATAAACAGAACGTCGTCAGTCCCATTTAAAACTTCCGACGTCATCTTTGTTAAAATTCCTGTTTATATTACCATTTTAAGCAGACAAACTAGATTACGAAAACCGGGACATACCTTTTATTTTACACCAATATAACACGAATTTTGTAAATAACTTTGTAATTTTTATTTATTTTTCGGACATACCTTTCGGACAAAAATTCGAAAATGTTCTAGCGAAATATTTTGTTTTTTTTTCTATATTTCTTTGTTAATTTCCCGCCAAAAATGAGTGTTAAAAAACGAAATATTGAATTATATTATCGACCAGCGAAAATTTTAATTCCAAGAAACCGTAGGGAAGATTAATGCGAGGAGATTAATTGTGTTATAACATGAATCAATGTGCCAGTGAGAATCTACTTGCGTATTATAGTTTTAAGTAAAAAACATACGCTATCAAATTCCACATGACCGTTATTGATTTATTTTTAGCGTAATCCTGCAAACGAAAATAATTAATTGTATTTGAGCAAATTTGAACCACCGCCAAGATTTGAAATATCCAGATAGTAGTTTTTAGACAAAATAAAAAAGAAAAGGAAATGTCTTCATGTCATAATAACCATAACCCCTACATTGTTTTGCTATGTTGTACCGTCTAAAACGAAAAACAGAAAATTACAAAAGATATTTTGGATAATTTTTGTGTCGTGTTGTACAAACCTTAACCTCAAATAGTGTGGTCTTATGGCCACTGTGGAAACGAGACGTTTCATTTAGCCGTAAAACCTGGTTTAACAAACCACTTTATTTTGACATTTCTGTATTGAGTCAGAAGCATGATGGTTATTTTCTTATATCCCGTTTATTCTCGATTTTGTCAGTTCATGTGTAATTTTGTAATGTCCTTCGATTTGTGATTTCAAGTTCGACAAGTTCGTTTTTTCCTTTATTTTTTATTGAAAATTATTCCGCATATTTTCAGCGTGCAGTGCAGTAAATTTCTCTTTAAATCGTTAATGCAAAATTAATCGTTAGTTATTTCGTCGCGATGCTATTTTCTATTACGTCATCATTACTAAAGAGTTTTTTTTTTACTCTAACGACAGTTATGTGAAATCGACAATAGTCTTTGATGTGCATTCTAAGCAGGTTTGAATTTACAAAAAATCATTTTCGACTAATGTTAATGTTAACGACTAGTGTTATTCAAAAACCTAATTGATATTTAAGTAGTACTCCAGCTAAGAGTAATCAAGGGAACCGAGAATCTAGCGGTAATCAAAAGAATGTAATCCAGGAACAAAGGCCAGACATAAATAGCAGACATACACAACAAAGAACATAAAGTAACTAAAATCATACATACATAGTAACAAAAGCAAATGAGCAACTCGGAGCGAAATGTGCTTCATGGTTGGAAAGCCTACATTTTTGTTTTGGATGAGTAATCAAGGGAACCAAGGTTATAGCGGTAATCAAAAGAATGCAATCCAGGGACGAAGACCAGACATGGAAAAACAGACATACACAACAAAGAACATAAAGTAACTAAAATCATACATACAAAGTAACAAAAGCAAATGATCAACTCGGACTCCACCAAAAACTTTGAGCATGGACCAGGTGCACCGGTAGGGTAAGCATCCTCTGTTTTTCTAGATATTTTGTTTAAAATGTTATAGTAAACCGGAAGTAACATTTGGCTTTCATATAACCCTTGTTCATAGGAGATAAAAAAATGATTATATAGAATGTACTGTATAAATCAAAATTAAGTGCAATATCTCTGTAAATGATACTAAAATTCAATAGAAACTACTAGATTTTCCATGTGGATTATTTCCACAGAGCAAACAGATTGGAATGAATAATTATACATTTCATAATATAGACATATAAAGCAATTAAATAACAAAAATAAAAATGTGTAGCCTTTTTTATAGATGTATCACATGTTAGAGAATGTGCATGATTCATACAAAGACTGCTACTAAAAAGTGTACCCGTACGGTTTTTGATTATTCATAAAGGCGTAAATTACAATAAAAACTCTACAACCATACAATATTTAAAAAAAAACCCTTAAAAATACGCCTTGTGACTCTTTATTCTATTCATCGTAAAAACTGCAACAGATTTGATCTGACTAATATCATCTGATAGAATTCAGATTTAGTTCTTAAGTTTATAGCATTTTGATTTAAGGTAGAATATAAATAAATTGTGAGAGGATTACTGTGAAAGTACTATTATTCGTATGGTACACATTTTCGTGGTTTTCGTGGGTAGACCCAACCACGAAATTTGGTTCCCATCGAAAAAAAAAGAGATTCCCTTTTATGTGTACACCGAAAACCTCAAAATCACTAATTTAAGAATCCACTAAGTAAATTTAATAAGTGTTTGTAGTACTCCTTCACGTTCATTGTATGTATAATTTAGTCATTTTTATTTAGTTTATCAAAATGAAAACACAAGTTGGCATTAGATACAAGATCTTAAATATTTCTCAATAAGAAATATAATAATAAATCTTTAAATGCCTACATAATGGCAGAAAAATGTAGAAATCGTATTAAAATCTGTTCACTTTCATGATAAAGTGCATATGTCGAAGCATTGTTTTGTATTGTCTGAAAAACTGTTTATCGAAGTCAACGATACATTCCATCATATCCATTGTAAATGGAGAACATATTGACAGACAGCCTTGCTTTAATTGTAAAAGTTGTTGTATTTGTTGAAAATATAACAAAAATGGACTGAAAACGTTTGTGGGTTACGATCCTTAACGTGCTCCATTCACGTTCAAACTGTAGTACTTGACATATATTATCTATCTTTTCACGTTCATTTCTATCACTTGACAGTGTTTCGGGGGTGATATTTAAACTAATGTAAGTAAAAACAAACATTTCTAAAAGTCTCAGATACTGAAATAGGTAAGGATAAATCACGAATATAAAATACCACGACTTTTTTTATTACATGCCTAAGACTTTTAAGGTACAATGAATTAATTTTTGGATGTATAAGTGCCTGAAAAGGTATACAACGATCAAGCTCTTTCAACCGTATGAGGACATACGACAAGGCCAATATAAAAAAACAACACATTTTATAATACATTATTTATCCAGTGAAGTAAGCAAACACAACTATATAACTACGTGCCTCTAGCTCGATAAAACAATTAGGCTGTGTATCTGAACAACGGAAGAAAACGTATCCAGAAACGAACAATCCACATTGAGACTGGACATACTACATTTGTTGTTTTTTGTTTTGTTTTTGTTTTTGTACTGAGTGTATATGTTTTGTCTTAATTTTTGTATTGTGACTGTTTGTATTGGACCTGTTTTAAATTTCGCATTGAGAGTGTTCGTATTCAGACCCTTTTTCTGTATTAGTCCCGTCCGTTTTTTCCGTAATGAACATTTTTGTCAATACATTATTTCCCCATTCGATTAATATTGAATAAGAAATTAAAATTATATTTCACATGGCGGATTAATAATTTTATGGACTTAAGTTTGTTTTACATGTTTCATGAAAGAAATTGTGAGAGAAACTTTTACAAGAACTGATCTGCTGTTATTATGAGTATGTCAGATGTTGTTTGCTTTTCTTTTGATAGTGTCTGTGTTTTGTTTTAGCATTTTGCTATTACAACATCTTTTCTAAAACGGTAGTTAGTAAAATTTACTAAATCATTGACGTTGTAAAGGACACAATATTATCTAAAGACAACGTTCATATTTTCGCGTATGCACGGTTCGAATAATATTTTGTAATCATATTTTAACAAACAATTGGAATTATAAAACAATGTGTAGCCTATTTTCTTGGCCATTTAGTCCGTTTTCTTCTCAAAACAAAGTATTGAAATTTGAATAAGCTAATTTTAAATGATCTTAACTTACCTTCAAAAAGCGTAATGAATTGAAAATGTAATGCGCGACTCCTAGTTATAATTGGTTAAAATGAGAAAAATCATTCATTGTACAGTGGATATCAAATATCCAGTTACATGGCAATATAATTTCACCAAGACAGGATTCAGTTTGTAATGACTCCCTTTTTATCTTTTTGAAATTGTTTCAATTTGTATTATTAAAATGCTTTTTGTTCAAGTTATCGGACCCAATCCGGTACAGTTGCTTTGCATTCTAATACATGAAAATCCAAACCGATTTGACCAAAATGATATGGGTAACTTTGCCTTATCCTTGATTCTATTGGTACAAAATGACAGTTTAAACAGTTAATAAGGTGGGTTTTTTTTTCATACCATATTTCATCCACTGCCGGAGTGTTCCGACTGACGCCTCCAGATCTGTAAACTACTAAAATTCTACTCAGCGGCAGTCGTTCGTTTCCTGTCGGACATTATTCAAATCAAACTTAGTTTAACAACTGGATGATGTCGCGTAAAATCATTCACATTTACCTGACTTTGGAAGATCCTTGCATTTCCTCAGAGGGCAGACTGCAGCATCGGAGTAAATTTCTAACGTCAGGCGCTGTTCTGGAGCTTGCAAACTACCTTGGTGTATTCCTGAAAACCATCGAAAAGAGGGGCTTAAAATATAAATATTGCTCTTTTGTTTCCATCGGTTTTTTTTTTCTATATTTACAGTTTTAAGATTGTATGTTCATGTTCGTCTCAGTAAAAGGAAAACGATAATGATATAGTTCAATGATATAAAGTATATTCAAGGAATTGTATATAAGACATTGTAAAACACAGCAAATCAAATGAAAGATATTAGAAAAAACTTATTTTATTCAATGTTATGTATCCATCATAAGTGATATTCAACCTTATATTGAAGTGACCTTGTTTTTAAAACATGGGAATATCGCTTATTTAAGTCAAATCTTATCGAAAAATGAAAATGGGTTTTGTTTTCAAGGGACAATGCTATCCGTGCCATGGAGTTGAAAGGTCAAGCTGTCGATGTCTTCAGGAATCAATTTGTCTATTTTTATAAGTAGTTTTTCTTTGAGCTGAAAAAAGGTAACCGAAGATAAAATGGTCAAAACACTAACAAAACATAAATCATTAAATATATCAAAACGATACTTTAGGCTAGATATTTTCAAAGACAGGAAAATATCAAATAAAAACTTTTGAGGATAATAATTTCAGTTGGAATAATATCATATGACAACATATTTTTTTAATGCACATCCAATGACCGAAGAATGAGATATATCTGCTGAAATTTTACTTTAAGGCTTGCAGGACTGAGTAAAATTCGTATCTATGCATAAGGACACATTGACTAATAGCTTTCATTTGAAAAAGATAGCTTCTTTTTTTGATACTATCAATGTATGTATGCATTCATATTCCCTTCCGTTTTTGTTCTTTAATAACCATGCTTTAAATACGCAATCACTGTACAAAAGTTTCATTGTACATGTATTAGTTTGTTCGTTATTGCTATTTTCAAAGTCGCCATTTAAATCTGGGTCCACTTAAAAACTATGAAAAGGCAAAAAGAGTGGTTCATTCCAATATTGACACGCAAAAATTTGAAAGTTTGTGTCTTGAAAGAACCATTAACTAATCTCCTAATGGAGCACCTCAGCTCATCTTAGATCTTAATATGAGTTATCTTTATCGTAGGGTAATGTTTTGGTGTGTTGGTTTATGTGACTTATTTTTCGGTTGTCGTCCTTTTTTTTCTCGACATTTGTTTTGTTTGTTTACTGACAGGATTGGAATGTATAGATTGACTGAAAATCAATTAACTACCCATTAAACACTTCACCTGCGTTTGTTTAATGCATGGAAAAACACCAAATCTCGACATGTCTACCAAATTTCTTTCTCCCCTTATTATTTATAAAATGTACAGTATCGAAAGAAAGTTAATGGTTTAGTGTTTTGCTTTTAATTGCACTAAGTAGGTATATGTCTCTCCCCACTCTCTCTCTCTCTCTCTCTCTCTCTCTCTCTCTCTCTCTCTCTCGATCTCGATCTCGATGGTAAAGGACCAAACTTTACGACAAACATGATGACTTGTCATTCAGAATTTTCAACTTTCATTTCATCTGTGGCAACTCCCTTCAGCACTTGCCGATGGAGTGTTCATATCACAACTCAGACGTTATGCCAGAGCTTGCCGTAACAACACAAATTTTTTTTTCGCGCTAGGACTCTTAGGTTACGCTACTGGTACAGGGTTATGTTGCTACAAGATTGAAGTCATCACTACAAAGTGTTTTGGTCTCCATCATGAACTCGTGGATCGTTATGGTGTATCCATATGCACTATGAAAACTGATTTGGTCATTGTGCATTGTGTCATAGTTTTCCTTTTCCTCTTTCGTGTACCGTGGACCTGACTAATCATGAGCAACTCGGCGGGTGTTTCTAGAAAAACAGAGGACGCTTACCCTACCGGTTCACCTAGTCCATACTCCCAGTTTTTAGTGGAGTCCGAGTTGCTTATTGTTTTTATTTTACTTTGTATGTATTATTGTAGTTACTTTATGTTCTTTGTTGTGCATGTCTGTTTTCCATGTTCGGTCTTTGTCCCTGGAACTTTCCGCAAGAACTTTTGTTCCCTTGATTATAAGAGAACAATGTTTGTTATATATATACAAGATTTAGTAACTGCAAGAAGATTCATGTAATTTAGGCAGATCTTTCTTGTGACGTTAAACCATAAAATTAATGCAGATTCGGTTTTTAACGATGTTTATGAGAAGATTAAGTTTAACTTTACCCATTGATATAAATGTTCGAAACTTTTACTCTTACAATGCGAATAATTAAAATGTTTTATTTATAAATATTCACATTAGGACTTTTGTCATTTATTTAAGTAGGAAAATACAAATGTACACAATGAGAATATAAAAATATGGATGCTCAGAATTATTTATGCAAAAACGTCGTACCATTAGTTAAATTAGGTCAAGCATCGCAATTGAATGCACATTTGAAAAGTACATCATTTGTCCCAGGAAGTCACAGGTAAACATTGAAAATAACTATTTTAACATATAAGGTAATGACAGCAAAATGCAGAAATAGAAAGAATATATTTCCATAGTCAGTCATATAGAACGAACAGAATGGTATTTAATTTATAGTAAATCCTGTGATTCAACAGGTTGAAATGTTTCATGCTGGTGTAGAACTATGGCAAATAAATTTTTGATGGATAAGTGGAGAAGCATGTTTCGAGTGTATGATACTGACAAAAGCAATACTTTAACGATAGAGGATGCTGACCTTATTGCGTACGTATTGTACCATCACTTGCTGATAGCTAGCATATTAACGTATGGTATGAAAATCATACCAAACGAAATGAACACTTTTGTAAGGATTTACAGTTCAAGTCTTCATTCTATCAATTTATGTTTCTCTTTCTTTTCAATTTTAACCATTCTAGAAAACTTTCGAGCTCTAATTTTTATTGTGTCTTTTTTGAGCAAAATACAATATAATATCTCGCAACAGTTTACTATATGTTTAACTGCAGGCCCTAGTCGATGACAAGGATACTTTTTAGTAAATTATCAAATTAACAATATTGTCATTTTTTGTTTATTTCAAGATATTTTCTTCAAAGAGAAGTGAGTACAACAAATGAACAGTTTTTCGTCATTTCCCGACTAGATTAAACCCTATGTGCAGGTTTTAAACATGCATATGTTTTAAATGTAAAACAAAAATCTGGGCATTTCTTATTTTTTACAAATAAAAATGCAATATACTTTATTTCCACATTTCAGGAAAAGGTTTGCAGAATATCATCAAATGGATGAAAGAAAAGCCGCGGAAACAAAGACATATGCTCGGAAATACTGGGGAGATTGGCTATTAAAGGGTTTAACAGAAGTAAACGAGGAAGAATTCTTAATCAATATGGCCAGGGATTATTCCAAAGATAAGGACAAATTTAGGAAGGATGCTGCATTTTACTTCTCCTATGCAATGAAAATGGTTGATGTGAATAACGACGGAAAGGTATCTGAAAAAGAGTTTGAGGTCATGGGGGAAAGTGCCGGTATTAAGAAATCGGACAGGAGATACATGGACTTATACCCGCAGAGAGAACCAGGGTATGTAGATTTGGAGGATTATCTAAATTGTTTCGTGGAATTCTGTTGTAATGATGATGCTGAAAATATTGAGCTGGAGAAACCAATGCATTATGTATGTGGCTTGCTTCGATTCCAAGATTAACTTACACTGTTCCATACAACTAAACATGTTCTTTAAACAAACAAAAATGGCAATGATGGAATAAAATTTAAAGAATGTTAAACACTGGTATATAATTCCTTATCGTTCATGTATAACAAAGCATTGCAGGTATTGGTTCTCTTTATATCGAATGTATACTTATGTTTTGCATAATTTTGGTGATTAAGTCTTTACATTTTGTATAATGACTCTTAGAAAACCATGCAATATTGTCCACATATGGGGTGGTTTTAATATAATCTTAAACGTTTATTTGCTGAAGTAATATGTAATAAACAGTAGAAGTTTTCAGTCAAAGGAAATTCACTTCCACTCTGAGAATTACCTAGATGTAACACGTTTTCCTTTGATCCAGTTGTGGTTTTTACAAAAAGTCGTAAGTAATGAGTTCAGAACCAAAAATTGCATTATGACGTTATAATTTACGATTAATTGCACACTTTCCACTTTTTGTGTAATTGACACCTGGCCTCATATTACATTTAACACAAATAAATTACAAGAACGCATAATATATGGACTGAAATAATGTACATTTACGTGTTTTATCAATATACACAATATCATATGGTAACAGGCAAAATAGGAATATACAGGGAGATAACCCATTGTAAATCATATATGTACCAAAACAAAAAAAAAACAACAAAAAACAAAAAAACAAAAAAAAAAAAAAAAAAGAAAAGAAAACAATTAATGTTTTTTATAGTACTGTAATTCTAGCTCCCAAGTATCTATTTATTTGTCTTTTCCTTAGTATTGTAGTACTTTCATGGTTTTAAACTTATATGATATTGAATAACTGGGCAAATATCATGTTTTAGAGATGAATGCGAAGTCAGGAAGTTTTACAGATTTCTTTCACCAAATTTTGAAGTAATCTCCCAATAAAAAAGATGAAATATATTAAAAAAAAACAAACAAATAAACAAACTAAAACAAAACAAAAACAAAACAAAAGCGATTTTAAAGCAAAATCAGAAACAAATAAAAAAAAAAGAAATACAAAAAAAAATTGATTATTTTCTTTTACTTTGGAATTAATTAATTAAAGGCTTGAACATTTGCCTATTGTTTATATATACAGAATTTAACAATAACGTTTGGCTGGATCCTTCAATCTCAGTTTCCGCTATATAGATGACGTATTATCTTTAAACAATCTTAATTTCGGGGATTTGATACATCGCATCTACCCAAAAGAACTTGAGATAAAAGATATACAGAAATTGTGAAGTCAGCCTTATATCTTGACCTACACTTAGACATCGATGGTAAAGGAAAACTATTGACCAAACTTTACGACAAACGTGATGACTTTTCATTCAGAATTGTCAACTTTCCTTTCATCTGTGGCAACATTCCCTCGGCTCCTGCGTATGCAGTGTTCATATCACAACTCATACGTTATGCCCGATTTTGCCGAAACTACGCAGACTTTTTGTATCGCGCTAAAACTATAACAAATAGGCTTCTGGAACAGGGTTGTGTTGCTACAAGATTGAAGTCATCACTACAGAAGATTTATGGTCGTCATCATGAACTCGTGGATTGTTATGGTGTATCCATCAGCTTCATGAAAACTGATTTATTCAACGGGTCATGGTTTTCCTTTCCTCGTTTGTCTACCCCGGACTTGACTTTTTTATGAGCAAATCGGCGGGTGTTTCTAGAAGAGGACGCTTACACTACCGGTGCACCTGTTCCATACTCCCAGTTTTTAGTGGAGTCCGAGTTGCTCATTTACTTTTGTTACTTTGTATGTATGATTTTAGTTACTTTATGTTCTTTCTTGTGTACGTCTGTTTTCCATGTCTGGTGTTTGTCCCTGGATTACATTCTTTTTATTACCGCTATAACCTCGGTTCCCTTGATTACTCATCCACAACATGTTAATATTCTTTCAATATTCAAAACCATATCATTAGTTCCTTTTAGATCTTTTGGAGACAATCAGTTCAAAATTGTTATCAGAATATAATAGCATTAAAACATATGATTTTTCAACACTGTATACTTCTATTCCACATACTCAGTTAAAATACCGACTTAAAATCATTATACATCGTTATTTCTCCAAAAAAGATGGTACACTTATATACAAATATATAGTTCTTGGAAGAGATTCCTCATACTTTTTAAAAATAATTCCAAATCATCTTCTAAATATACAGAAGAAGATGTTTACAAAATGCTGGAATTTTTAATATGCAACATATTTTTTCAACAAACGGTCGGCATTCCAATGGGAAAAAATTGTGCTCCTCTACTTCCTGACCTATTCCTTCTCTCTTATGAGACTGACTTTATAGCTGATCTTATCCGAAAGAAAGAATATCATTTAGCTGGATCCTTCAATCTCAGTTTCCGCTTAATAGATGACGTATTATCTTTAAACAATCCTAATTTCACGGATTTGATATATCGCATCTACCCAAAATAACTTGAGATAAGGGATACTACAGACATTGTATCTTGACCTACACTTGTCCCTCCGCGCAGGACTAGAACTCGTAGCGCTGTGACATCTTTGGCAACAACAAGAACAAGGTCCAGCGGCAAAGACCACTCGGCCAGCTAGGCTATATTTAAAATAGCTCCTCATAGGACTAATCTAGTGCTGTTACTTAGTACCAGGTGTATGGTAGTACGGAAAAGCTAATCTAGGTGTTATTATGTAAGATAGAGGATCAAATTAACGATACATGTCTTAACAAGTCAAGACTCTTTTTGCTTGTGAAATATAAAAGTTACATCATATTTAATCAGTACCAGGCATTTGTGTGAATGACATAGACATATTAACGCTGATTCACAATTAAATTGAATGTAAAATTAAAACTATAAACGAAAACATCTAAAAAGCTTTTACTTTAATG
Source organism: Perna viridis (assembly GCA_037379345.1). Lineage (NCBI taxonomy): Eukaryota > Metazoa > Mollusca > Bivalvia > Mytilida > Mytilidae > Perna > Perna viridis. Next base: position 28,139,913 of record CM074515.1, read on the forward strand.
GAACTTTATACTTATGTCATTAATGATTTAGTTTTTCACAGATGTTCACCCATCCACTCAGTTTAGCTGTAATTTGCATTTTGAAGCCTAATCTATCGATGAAGAAGAATATTTTGTTCGATAGAGTTTCATTTTAATTTAATTTATTCAAATCTATGCAGAATCATATAGCCCATAAAAAGATATGTCATGATGCGGGTTTCATTTAAAAGGATATATAATATTTATGAATTATTTAATAAATGCATTTTGAAATGTGAAATTTTCATAATTTACAGTTGGGTTCCATATATTTTAAGTCTGCCTCGATTACGATTTCATTTGCATAATATTCATCATATCAGTTATGATAATATCTAAATACGCATTTGTCAGTAATAAAATTTACATAAGATTTGAATTATAAAAAATTACCGATCACTACCCCGAAAAATATAGGAAAAAGACAAACCCAAAGATGCATATGTATTTTTTTTTCCACAAGACAAGATAAGATTTTATTGATAGCCTCAGACACAGTAGGTGTACAAGAGGATAACAAAAAGAAGAATACAAACATGTACATGCATGTAAATAAGACAAATATACAACACCAATACACAGAACAGTCAATTTAATAAAATATGTGAATACAAACAGATTCATATATATATTTTAGCACATTAACTTTCATATGATATTAGCAATTTTTCGTAAAAAAGCACACACTCTTTTGTATAATTGAACATTACAGATAGTCAATAACCCATCAAATTTACTCATATCCGGTTGCTTTGAGTAGTAATCTGTGATGTAACGAAATATTTAACCGTTGGATTATTACACTGGAAGAATATGTGAAATTCATCTCCCAACCCTTCTTTACAGAGATTACATATTATTTGACTTCTTGGGACTCCAAACCACCTCCCAGTTTCTATTGGTAGTTTTAAGTTGGAACATCTTAATTTTGTCAAATGAATACGTTCTGCTGGGGACAATCTGAGAAGATATGGTTCAATTCTAAATTCATGTTTACAAATTAAATAGAATTCACCACGAGATGTGTTGACCATTTGTGAAAACCAAGATTGATAGAATTAATCGCATAATGTCTGTTTAATTGTGACCTTAAGCCAGTTAATATTTACTTTAACGTGTTCGTTCCATAAGTAACTAAGACCCGTATCTTCCAAGATAAATTTAATATAGATAACCCACCTAAATTTGGTTGGATTATTGTCATGCAATTTTATCATAAGCCGAAGCATTATATTTGACAGTTTTCTTCTTTTTGCAAAGTTCCTGCCCAAAAGCTAACAATTCTTACTTTAACAAATATTTCAAGTGGAATTCCATACAACTCTCCATAAACCATAAAATTTGGAGTGGTGCTTCTCAGCTTAAAGATATTTTTACAAAATTTAAGATGCACCTTTTCAATGTTTTGCTTATTTTCAAAACCCTAGACCTCAGAGGAATATGACAGTATTGGTGATATCATAGTATCAAATAACTTCAACTGTAAATCAATTGGCAGTGGAATTTTTCTTAGTTTCCTATAAATAGCAAAAAGGGCTTTATAGGCTTTATCTAATAAACGCTTTCTTGCAATAGTGAAACTGCCGTTGCAATTAAAAACGTGCCTAGATATGTATACGACTCTACTATTTCTATATTTTTTGTTATATATTTTAAATTGAAAATGTTGTTCACACTTTCTGTTACTGAAGACAACAACTTCTGTCTTTTCAGTATTAACTTGTAATTTCCATTCCTTACAGTTATTAGCAAACACATCCAATGATTTTGCATAGCTTCCTTTGTTTCTGACATTATAATTGTTTCATCAGCATAAAGTATGACAAATATTTTGACATATACATCAAACATTTCTGAGCATGAACGTTTCTATCAAATCTAGAGTTTGTACTTCATTGTTTTGCATAAAGATTTCTAAATAATTAAAACAATTGAGAACAAATAAGGTGACAAGTTTTCTCCTTGTCTTACACCAACTCCACAGTTAAGTAACTAAAATCATACATACAAAGTAAAAAAAGCCAATGAGCAACTAGGACTGTTGGCTAAGTGAGAAGACACCTTAAAAATGCAGAGTTTACCTTGATGCCTAAAACAAGACTTAAATATAATAATAGACGTTGGTATTAATTAATAATTAATTAATTTATTATTTAAAACCTTCGTTATGTATTCTTAATGTAGTTAGTGCTATTATGGCATTTTATCCATTAAAGTGTTATAGTAGTTATCTTCAGAAAATGAACATTATAATTCTTCATATAATAGTTATGGTATCGCTTAATCAATAACATATCATATACGAGAACAACCGCATTTTGACATTACTCTACGCATATATACCTCTCAACGTATGACTACTTTTCGCCACATAACGCATTCAGGCATGACACAAATGTATCGCTTGTTGAGCGCAATCATAATTAGTTAGGATGCACAGAATGAAATTCTCATGTCTATATGTCTAAACTATATTATTGTTATTAAATGTATGATCATGTTATTTTTTTCTTCTAACTAATTACTATATTATAAAAATGCACATCGTTCATACGAAAATTAAAAACACGAATGTTCGTGATTTTGAATGTGGATAAATATCTATTATCGGGGCCTTTATTTCGAAGATTGTGACTTCATATTATACTATTGTAATTAATGGACATATCAGAATAAGAGTAGTACACGCATATTTTAAAGAATATACCAAGTTTTACCAGAATCATAGGGACGTCCCTTTTGTAAATCTTTTATCAATAAAGATTTCGTTTTGTATCTATAGTTAGGGATCAGTCCATGTAAGAATCATGCAAAAAAAAGAAACAGTGATTCATGCATAAAAAGGGTGCAATGGTATTTTTTTCCTTACTTTTTTTATTATTATTATTTATTTTTGCAGTCTTAATCATATCCAACAGCGATACAAGCTTTAATTGACCCAAGCTCCAAAACTGTCTGACGTTCGAAACCCACTATAAACGCTTCAGCTAGCCGTCTAAGAAAATACACAAAGTCGGGATAAAATGAATGAATTTCCCCAACGTTATTAAAAAATATTTTTCTGGGTTACAAAGGAAACGTGTATGGAAACATTTTCCTACCAAAAGTGCCCCTATATAATTAACGATATGTTTTTAGATCAAATTGAAAAGATTGCAAACATAAAACACAATTACCGTCGTCCTTTGCACATTTCTAGCTGGACTGCTACTTATTTCTTCTATGCGTCTACATGTAACAGTTAGTACTGACGTGTGTGCTGTTTTCCGTTATTGACAGCTAAACGCTGTGAAACTTAAACGGATGTTTCGTTTTTAAATGGTATTCTTCTTTCACAAAAACAATCATATTGATAAAAAATGTAAAACATCGACCTACATTGTTAATAAATAATTTCAATCCTGCCTGTCGCATGTCAGTCAGCCTTTTGAACAGTATGTTAAACTTGCATATTAAGTAATCAATTCAAATTTTTGAAATTGTGCCATTATTGCCATTTTAAGACGGGCACCAGCCACAAATGCCATCAAAACATCAACAATTGGAAAAAAAGATAAAAAAAATATATCGGTTTTCTTTCTTTCTTTTTTTTTAATTATATGAATTTGACCTTTTGAGGTTAGCACTTTACTATAGCTCATGCATTGTGACCTTATATATTTTATTTCTATACAATGTCTTATCTGTCCGTTGCTGGTACGTGCAATTCCGTTAGATACTCTGCGGAATAAAGTCTAATTTAAACCTCCACAACATCATTCAGCATATAGTTATAACGTTTATTTAAGTTTTGAACCACTGAATAATTCAAAAATACATTTAGTTCTATAAATCTATGCTATCTTCTTTTGGTCTCTCTACCAAGATCGATGATTGTGATTTACCGTCTATGTACTGGATTCCTAAACTCCACAAGGATCCTTACAAACAACGTTTCATAGTTGAATCTGCACAATGTACCACCACACCTCTTTCAAAGTTTTAACTTCTATACTCACAACTGTCAAAGAGGGTCTGCAGTCCTACCACAACAGTTGTTACTCCAGTAGTGGTTTTTAATTCAATATGGATCCTGAAAAATTCGAAAGATCTTTTGGAGACAATCAGTTCAAGACTATTACCAGAATATAATAGAGTTAAAACCTATGATTTTCAACACTGTATACTTCTATTTTCAAACAACTGGAATTTTTTATTGACAGCATATTTGCCAAGTGTGGTGGACGTTCATAGGTTTTAATGCTATTATATTCAGATAATAGTCTTGAATTGATAGTCCAAAAGATCTTTCGAATTGTTCAGGATCCACATTGAATTAATACCACTACGGGAGTAACAAGTGTTGTGGTAGGACTGCAGACCCTCTTTGACAGTTGTGAGTATAGAAGTTTAAAGTTTTGAAAGAGGTTTGGTGGTACATTTTGCAGATCCAGCTATGAAACGTTGTTTGTATGGATTCTTGCGGAGTTTAAGAATCCAGTACATAGACGGTAAATTATTCAAATGAAATATCCATAAAAATACCAAGTAAAGGACAATAACGTTGTTCAAAGTTATATAGTTAGGGCATTCACGTACATACATGCTTGACATCTGATCAACAAATAGATAATTGCAGACTTTATTTTATAAAAATGACCATATTTTGGTATGAAGAAGAGATAAAGTCTCTGTATCCAATATATCAATTCCAGCTGATACGAAGTATTTACGGTATTCAGATTGATTTTACGGGAGGCCAGGTGTAGATGAACTGTGTCATTTTTTAAAGCGATTGTAAGTGTGCTTTTATAAAGTGTTTGCTATAAAGAGTGCTTGAGATAAAGGATACTACACACACTGTGAAGTCAGCGCATATTTTGACTTACACTTAGAGACCGATGGTAAACGTGATTACTTTTCATTCCGTATTGTCAACTTTTCATTTATCTGATGCTATATCCTTCAGCACCTGCATATGGAGTTTTCATATCACAACTCATACGTTATGCCAGAGCTTGCTAGACATTTTATGGTCGTCATCATGATCTCTCGGATCGTTACGGTGTATCCATCTGCACCATAAAAATTGATTTGTTCAACGTGTCATAGTTTTCCTTTCCTCTTGTCAACCCCGGGCTTGACATTTTATGAGCAACTCGGCGGGTGTTCTAGAAAAGGAGAGGATGCTTACCATTCCAGTGCATCTGGTCCATGCTCCCTGTTTTTAGTGGAGTCCGAGTTGCTCATTTCTTTTGTTATTTTGTATGTTTTTTTTGGTTCATATTCTATGTTGTGGTTGTCTGTTTTAAATTTTATGTCTGGTCTTTGTCCCTGGATTACATTCGTTTTTTATTTCCACGATAATCCTGGTTCTCTTGATTATACTTTCACTTTATTTTATAGAGATCCGCCCTTACTAAAACATCTTTCACAGTTTCGGATTCAATGGTTTTTTTTCTGATTAACGCTGAGTCTCACTATAAAATAAGTTGCAAAAGAGTGAAAAAACTACTTTATGTACCGAATAGCCTTCCTGACGGTTTTTGTGCACTTGTCTCTCAGTCTTTACTTTTTAAATTACAAACTTAATGCATTAAATTTAATAATGCGATACAAATTACATTGTTATTGAGTTTTCTTTTGATAATTTTTTCTTGTTATTTTGGTAGGCAGAGTATGCACTTATAAATCCCTCGTCTATTGATAGATATATATCATATAGAAAAAGATGATGAAAAATTTAGACCAATAATATCATAATCACCACCTTCACATAATTACTTCATAACCTTACTTAGGAGGTACTATGTAAATAAAATGTATCGAAAAATACAGGTATTTTCATCGCTAGACGAATTGGTTTTCCTCTGGATTTACCCTGTCGTTTACGATAATACCAGGAAAACAAATTTTCCCGCATTTATTAGTGTCATCGTAGATAACACAATAAAAAAGCAAAGTTGAGGTCACAGTGGTTTCACTTTCAGTCCAAGCAATTGGAAGAGTATTGGAGTTTGAATGTACAATGCCTTGTTTTTATTTAATAAGAAATATTGAATTGTAATACCTGTATTTTTTTTTTATAAGATTCATGTTTTGTTAGTGATTGAAGAGCAGTGAAAAATAATATGTTAGCTTTTATTTGAAAAGCCCTAAATGTAAGATCACCCTTTAGTGTTTATATAATAATCGGGCGGCATAATTGATAGTGGGAGTAAGACCTTGTTTTTCACCCACCTTATATATCTCCATTTACACGCAAGACACGTTTTATGACATTAAATGGATGAAATGTATCTACAAGTAAAATATCTAAACATCTCATAAGTATAAGTTCTTGCCAACCTGAACCTGATGCTTACCGGATTTTATTCCCTTGGAATGTGAAGAGTTTGCCCGTCCAGATCAACTGATGTTACTCCCGTATGTTTTTGTAGGAGTTGATTGATACAAGGTTATTTTGTTTTGTGTTGCTGTCTTCATTTGACTGTTTTGGTTTTCAGTATCTATATGTTAAAAATGGTACGTGTCATGAAAAGAATGGAATTGAATTTGATATTGTCATGTCTTCACATTTGATTTAGTCATAAAAATTGCATTGATCATTAAATGATATTGACGGTGGTTGTGTTTCAGATTGAGGGATCTTCAAGATCTTTACCGTTCTCTGAAACGTGTAAAGAGGTGGTAATATGGAGCAGGGTTATGCAACGTATGACTGAATAAACTATATAAAGAAATTTTTATCTATTATAAGACACAGAAAAAGCTTCTTTTTTTGAAAAGCCATACCAATTCCTGTATCTGATGTTGCTTACATTTTGTTGCACAAGAAAGACATAAACCATTGGAATACATATAGGGACGACAAATTGTGATTGCGCACCACCCGGATTCGTTCCTTTATTTGTATGAAACACGTATAAAACATGACTTGTACAAGGGCTACTAGAGATAAACAAAAACGAGAAGGCCTGTCCTTCAAATTTACGTTTTATAGAAGATGTTTTACCTCTAGATAATTCTAGTTTTATGGATTACTATCATCTGATCTACCCGAATGAACTTGAAATTAACACGACAACAGACACACCTCCATCTGCTTTATACATTAACCTGAGCTTAAACATAAATGAAATCGAGGCTAAATGACAAATGCGATGATTTTGGCTTTCCAAGTGCAAATTTCCCCTTTCTTACATCAACAATTTCCGCTTATGGAGTGTACATTTCACAGTGGATTCGTTACAATAGAGTCTGTACATACAGCTTACACATACTTGTGTGTAGAGCATAGAAATGGTCAAATGAGCCTTTAAATCAGGGATATATTCATCCTTTATTGCTATCATCACTACGGATGTTTTGCGGTTTTCATCACAGTTTGAATGAACAATATGAAGATGCGACAATATGTTTTTCCGTAAGTGAAATGAAAGTTATATGTTTCGAGAAGGTTTTTTATTCATATCGAAATAACATAGCTATGTATACTGTATACCATTCGCATATCAGTGTGTAACTTTTATTTATTTCTTAATGTGGTTGGTTTAATTCCGTTTAAATTATTACTGTTGTATTCCTGGTGTTTCCTGTCAATGGATTTGTTTCTTTTCTAAATAACCTAATAACCTACATGAAATTTACACTCGTCGGATCAATAACCAAATTTAGACAAGCAGTAATTTTTATTATTGAATTTTAAATGCACTCCTTAATTGTATTAGGTTCCATGCAATATTCATGGAAAAGTTTAGGAAAGGTTGCATGTATTGACAATTTCCTCGCAGAATCTCCGAGTGCACTCTTCTATAGGCAATGTACATGCCTACACCATATAAAAAATATCATAATTCTACATTATTCCTTGGTACTCGGAAGTGAACAAAACCCAAAGAAACCACGTATTTCTCCTAAACGAGCTTTGTTAAAAACTACACACTGTAACAAAATGAAAAGTTCTAATCTCTGTCAAAATTTTTGTAAAAAATCTATCGACATACCCCTATAACATACCCTGATATATACCATTTTTTATCTTATAAAAATTGTGCATAATTTTACGCAATACATTGTTTCAACTTTTTGTTTTTTACGTGCAAAATGTGCTCATAGTTTTCTCTCATCTTTCTTGGGTTTCCATGTACATGATGTGGTTTGACATTTGGAACACGTATGATACATGTAGATGTATTTTGAAAGGATAATAACAGAACAGTAAAATAAACGCTAATTAAACATGTGCATGCAGCATTACTATCATACTAGATATTAAATGGATGAAATGATTATACATGTATAATCTGTAAACAATTAATAAGTATAATGTAATGTTTCACATCTTGCCTGTTTGAAAACCCAACGTACCTGATGCTAATTTGATTTTGCTCACATGCACTTTGAAGACACCACCCCCTGTGGAGTAGGACATACTAACTCCCCAGTAGTATCAGATTAACTCCTGAAATTTGTGTTTGTTGATTCAATTAATGCACTGTTTGCTTTTTTGTTTTGTACGCTGTTTTGTCTCCCTTATCTTCAAATTTCAAATGTATTTGTATCTTATTTGTTGTTTACTAAAGTGTTTATGTAGATCGTCTTTGTTTGCTGATTTCTTTTTCATGTCATGACCTGGATTTTAACTTATCAGAACTGTCCTCGTTTTTATGCTTCGGTATATTTTTCTCGATATCGATAGTGTTTAAATTTGTTTTAAGAGTTTATTGAAGACACAGAGAAGGAAATCATTGCAATGACTTTTTGTATTTGTTAAACACACAAGGCAATCAACAGTTCATCATCCAAATGGATAACACAATCTTGGTTACGAAAAAAAAAGAGTACGAAAACACTACAAACTAAATAGAAAATGATTGCATGTAAAAATGTACATATAAATCTTAATTATTAAAGCTGTTCCGTAGCAATCTAAATGTCATTAATCACTCTGTATGCATAAAGACGAGCCTTTTCTATTTGACTGACATTATTCTCGTCACTGTTACATGTAAATTCCACAAAACCTCGAATAAACAACTCAATGGGTATGGTTCCATCCATGTTCTGGGGATATGCATTGAAGTATTTGTCATCATGGGTGGATATTCCATATGCATTTAGCATTGTCTGAAACTCTTCTTTTGAAATTCTTCCATCACTGTTCATATCCATAATCCGTACCATTAAACCAAATAGTGTCCTTATATCTTCCGTAAAATGCGTCTTGTTTGTGTTATATTCTTTTGTCATCCTCTGAACCATTTCGTCTTCAGTCACCGTCTCAGCACCTTTTAGAAACAATTCCCGGAACGAATAAGTCAATTGCGTCATGAAAGTTTCTGCAGCTTTACCTTTCAATCCAGTAGATCGGATGGCACTCTCTCTTTAATTACAAAATTATTGTTTTTCATTACCGAACTTTAAAAGTAAATTTCGATGAAATATCTGTAAACATTTACATCTAAATAAAGTTTGACCCGAAATGTTTTGAATCATGGATTTCTGTTTTTGTGATTCCAATTCAAAATTAAAAAATCAAGTGCATTATCTTGTATCAAAATAGTACAACAATATTGCCTCATTTTCAGAGGCTTTGATTTCTATCAATGCTAAATACAAACGTCAGAACTAATTTGAACTCCATTGCATGTACATTGTATTATGCTCTTGCATAGATCATTTAAGCACAAAACATTATGTCACTTTTTATACAAATATGATGGTACATAGAAGAATAACTTGGATAAATAGGAATATTTTTTGTACGCAAAAACCTGTCTGTTCAAGTTATTTTGAATGTAAATCCGTACTTAAATAAAAGATGTCCTCATAAAATAGTATACTCACGCGTAAGTGTAGGCATCTTCGATTGACAGTCGATTGTCTTTGTTAACATCAAAAGCTTGGAACAGCTTTCTCCATTTCTTTTTTAGGTAAGGTGTTGCCATCCTTAATAAAAAAGGAATTGTATATTAAGAAAATATTAATAACGTATAAAACAAATGTCAAGGACAGGTTTCCGTAATAAAAATATTTTTACAGATATTTTTTTACAACAATTTTCTTGATGTATGATTGTATGAATAATAAGGCAAGTGATAACAAAATGACTATGATGAGGACATGCAATATAATATTTATGATAAGGAGACAACGAAAAGACCAAGAGAACAGACACAACATCTTCGAAATACATAATATTCAAATGATCCACAAAGAAATTAAGCTACAAATGAACAACATGGACTCCACATGAATTAGGAGTTTAGGAGAGGTAAATTAGTATGCTTAGCAATCAGCCGTGCTGCACCTTGGTGACATTTTAAAGGGAAATTACAGAATTCTATACACATAATTTTTCAGAAAATGACTATATTACTAAAATAACACAGTTTCTGTCTCCTTCAATAATTAAAAGTAATTTTGTTATTTGTATGAAAACTATAATCGGTAATTGAACACATTAAGCAGTTTTATGAACTATTATTATCGATAAGTAACCGAATTAAGCAGCCTTAAAACATATTTAAAGACGAAAGTTGAACAACAACCTGTTTTGTAAGCAACAGTTAACTTATCTCATAAAATAAAGTCATTCTTACCTCTGTTCTAACTGATGAAGGTGTGGAAATGTCCTAGCGTCTTCAAAGTCGACAATGAGAAAACCTTTCTATATTTATATGGTTTGACTTGATATATGCGAATAAAGATGTAAAATTAAAATTTGTTTGGAAGTTTCAGGTAATAAATAATCATTAAAATATAAAAAACGACGTATTCGTAAAAGCTTTGTTCATAATAAAACATATTTTATCAACTTTAATCTATCTAACAAGGCCTCACAAGACCTAATTGAAAGAAAAACTTTACTACTTTTGTACACTTTTTATATTTTAAAAAAAAAAAAAAGAAATCAGTCACAAGTTCAAGTCATATTTTATTTTTTGGTAGATTTTTATATCATATTTGAAAGTCTTATTTGTCTTTTTTTTGCTAAATGTCTGCACTGGTAATTCGTATATCTAGATGAGAAAGTCGGAATACCAAACTATAAATTCTACTAAAATTTCATGATTTTGTAAATAAAAAAAAACCAAATAAACGAAACCTAATAAACAAACGAACTAAAAAGTGCACACATGAATACAAAGCATTATATCAGGAAAGGCTGATATAATTAAGAATTTTGGCAAACTACCGATACATCTAGTTCATGCTCCACGTTGTTTAGTGAAGTCCGTGTTGCTCTTTTACTTGTGTAACGTTGAATGTTTAATTTTAGTTATTTTATGTTATTTGTTGTGTGTGTCTGTTTTCCCTGTCTGGTCGTTGTCCCCGGACTACATTCTTTTGAATTCCGCTGCAATCTTGGTTCCCTTGATTACTCTTTAATTTTCATCGTAATTGTGTCCTATATGTAATATGGAGTCTTACTTAGATACCCTATTTATTTAAATGACGAACAGTGAAACTTCGTCAAAGACCCATAACTTATAAGCGTCCAAATAAATTCACATTTTATTGGGCTTCAAAAAAACTATACGGAAGAGTGCTTAAAATACCTTTATCAATGTCTTTGTTTCGATAATAAAACCAATGTTTCGATATTTATAAGAATTCTACAAAGTTCAACGTAACATAGACAAACCAGCAAAATGCATGTGTTCCAACTGACTGTATCTACTGTCGCTGTGTTAATCTCCATGAAATGTAGCAAAAATACGTTTAGCCACTATATGAGGCACTAACCACCAAAAACAGTGTGCTAATTCACACTAACAATTTCAAACAACCAGGACAGTACGTTCTTAAAGACCTTTGTTCATAATAAAATATATTTTATCAACTTTAATCTATCTATCAAGGACTTTCACACTAAGACCTTGCAATTTCGATAAAGAGATGCAAGACAAAAAATGTTTTATGAAAATGTGAAAGTGTTTTAAAATAATAATCGAATTTACTCATAACTTATTTTCCTCGTTAAAACCACTTGTACACAACAATTTATGTATTCCAATTGTTGACGTTTGATTTCTGCACCAAAAAATAAAAAACATATCTCATAAGAAAATATAAAAAAAATTGCAAGTAAAATATCCAAAGTGAAAAGTCTTGATTTTTTTTCCAGAATCAGAATTGATATAAGAAAGCATTTTTAGAAAAGAATTTTATTCATTATGAAGCAAAAGACTCTGTATGTACGAATTAAATATGAATAACTTCTTGACGTTACGAATTAAACCTATATAATATTAAGATACTGTGAAAGGTTTAGAGGCATTAGGCTATGCAAATTGCCTAAAAATATCAACTTTGTTGTAATTATATCAAACTTGTTTATAACATAGTAAACTATATTTCATATTATGGAAAATAATGGGTTTTTTTGTATGACGTCATTATGGTGCTACAAAAACAGAAAGTGCTGATAATTGTACATTTTGTTGAATTTCCAGACAAATTTAATTCCCGAAAACTATGTCCAATCAAAGAATAAAATTAAAATTTTCACATATGAAAATCTATGCAATAATAAGTGTATTCACAAAATATGAAGATGTTTCTTCGATGTGTATACCATTTCCTTTCCAAAAATATAATCAGAAAATGACTAAAAAAGTACAATATGACGGAATATGTGAAATTTGGTTAATTTCGGTCCTTTTAAGGCACAAATTATCAGAAATGTTTGTTTTCTCATTTGTGAAAATTCAGACACTGCTTACAGTAAGGTGGTTCATGGTGTAGGAAATACTACGGAACAAATGATGTTCATATGTACTTATGCTATATTTTTATGTAACAATAGTCTTCTCTGTATTATTTAGATCAGTACTTTCGACAAAATTACACTAAAATCACCAAATCAAACCAATCCAAGAACAATAACTCTTGCAAAGTGATGATTACAATCTATACAAAGTTTATCTCAAAAGCGCAACACCAAAATGAAAAACTATGACTTGTTATGTGGTTTAAAACTGTTTATGGAAAATAAATAAAAGTGAAATTGATGGGTTTTTAAAATGCATTTTGTAAAAACTGCTACTTAATCATTCAACATTTTATGATTAATATTCAATAGTATTTTAGGCCAATAAGAACCTTTATTGCCCCTTCTCCTTTGAGAATTTCCCACGTCAACTTTATGTTACATTGAACTATTTGCTTGTTGAATTTATCACATGAATTAGCGATCCTTTTTCTTAGCTTTTTTTATCATGTTCGATATTTTTACTTTTGTTCTTATATCTGAAAGAAAACACATATTACATTTATTTGTTTCGTTTATTACGCGATAATGTATACTGTGAAAGTGCTTTAATTCGTGGATATCAATTTTCATGGATCAGTGAATAAACACAAGTTCGTGGATTCTTGAATTCCTGATTTTAAAGTTTTCAATATACAAATCAATGGGAATCTACTATTCTTTGGGAACAAAGTTTCATGGTTTGGTCTACCCACGAAAACCACGAAACTTTGTACCCCACGAACAACAGGACTTTCACAGTATATTTTATCCTCAAATATTATCACTTAACGTTCATAATGACAAATGAACTTCTTTTAAAACCAAGTAATACTAAGTTCTTGTGGAACATGATAGATACAAGGGTCTTACTAACATTTTAGCTCTTAATTTGCCTACATATACTACTTAATGATAATTTTAAAGATGTTTTAAGATCAAAATCAATATATTTATGAGCAATTCGGCGAGTGTTTCTAGAAAAGCAGAGGATGCTTACCCTACCGGTTCACCTGGTCCATGCTCCCAGTTTTAGTGGATTCTTAGTTGCTCATTTGATTTTGTTACTTTGTATGTATGATTTTAGTTACTTTATGTTCTTTGTTGTGTATGTCTGTTTTCCATGTCTGGTCTTTGTCCCTGGATTGCATTCTTTTGATTACCGCTATAACCTTGGTTCCCTTGATTACTCATTCAACAAGTTACATATGATGAATCAAATAAGCATAATGGTTTCAAATTATATTTGAAGAGTAATAACAAAATAACGGAACTGATACAATCTATGCAGTAGTCAAACGAATAGTCTAAAAAGAAAGTTTGTATAACAAATTTTAATATCAGGACAAAAAACCAATAAGTTGGAAAACCATAGCAATCAATGGTCCTGAATTAGTTTGGGCATTTCAAATCAAAAGGTATGTTAAACTAGGTTTTGTAGCGCTAAACCTCCCGCTTCCACTACGTTTATTATTTCTGGTATATTTCATCATAAATGGGCAGTATCAAATTGTTCCTGTCAAAATTGCTAAACCGAGCAGTCAAATCAGTAAAGAAGATGTAAACAATAAATAAGTGAAAATAGAAATTAGATAACTTAAATATCAGTCTTTATAAAAATCAGACAGGAGGTGATTCATGCATGTCAAAAACCCACCAAATTCACGTTTACTGCTTGTTCAGGAACCGCTATAGATCACATAACCACTCTTTGTTTTTCATTTGGGTGTTGCGCTTTTGAGATAAAATTTACATAGAATGTACATGAACTTAGCACCTTGCAAGAGATATCGTTCTTGATTTTGTTCGAATTGATTGATTTTAGTGGGAGATTGATGTATGATTTTCTCAAAAGTACAGATCTGAATATGGAAAGGACAACTGTTACGTAAAAATAGAGCATATGTAGATTGAAAAAGCATTGTTAGATTGGTGGGTTTTTCTTCATCATGAATCACTTTAATATAGACAGTGTCTGAATTTTATATGGACTGGTAATTAATACAATAAAAAGGATATAAATCCTAGTCACGAGTTTCAAAAAGACTTAAACTAAATTTCACTATTTGATTTAAGTATATCCATATGATACATTTATAAACATATATATTCATCGTGGTGTCAACTTATTAAATGTTAACAATCACTGAAAAAGGCTTTCACTAGAAACATGTAGTATATCTTGAGCGAAACGCATATTGATAACCCTACATGGGTTCATTTGTGTGCATGTGACATCAAAAGTTAGGTTTATAGTATTGTTTATGTTCACATTGTGTACAACTTTCTTTGTGTTGTCAATTCATGTTGTTCGGTTTATTCATTGGGTTTCACCGGGTAAGTTTTTGGTATTTCACATTTTCCTTATACGAAAGAGAAGCAACACAGTATTTCTTTCATTTACACAAAATTATACATATACATTAAGTTGACCCATTGTACTCATTGATGAAAATATGCAATAACACAGTATTTGTCAAGAATATTTGGTGATCAAATGTATGTAGAACATTGCAAACATAAAACATTGACTGTTTTTTCTTTTTTTTTTCGTAATATCTAGTATTCTTTAGCTGTTTGAGGTATAAAAAAGAGGATTTAATTATGGTATCAAATGTAAAGCAGGAATATTTGATACCCGTTGTTAGGTTGGAATTCAAATGATGCATCCTTTCATTTGCAACTTCAATCCTCAGTTAAATTTAAGGCTGTTTAAATGTCATTTCACATTCTAGAGATATAAAAGATATAAAAGATTTTGCCAAGAGACCATATTTTAACAGTTAAAGGTAAAGATCCTACTTGTCCAAATATGTATTTCCTCTTTTTCTACTGGAATGTAAGACTTTACAATTTGACGTACAGTTGCTTAATACGTGGCATTCGTAACATTGTTATTTGCATTTCAATTCCTGTAAGGATACAGGAATAAATCGGCCAGAAAAAGGCGCAATAAGCTAATATGTTTTTAATAATCTCAATACGTAAAAAGTTAAAACAATCTGTTCACCCACTCGAAGAGGGGATAAGTTAAAAGTTTCCAAATTTTGTGAAAGAAAAGGTTTCGAAACTACAAAAACAAGAATAAAACAAAACAAACTTTCGATTTGAAAATTTATTTGATGTATGCTAAAGACAATCAACTCTATATCCTGCAAATAATTCAGAAATCTTTGGGTATTGCAGAACTAAAACGTGAAAATGGACATATGACACTTGTATGTATTTCGCTTTCTCTTTCAAGCAACGTAAAAATCTAAATGTCATCAATCATTCTAAAGGCATACAGTCGAGCCTTTTCTAATGGGGTAACATTATTTTCATCATTGTTACACGCATATTCCACAAAACTTTGAAGAAATAATTCAATGGGAATTGTTCCATCCTTGTTCTTGGGAAATGCATTGAAATACTTATCATCCAGTGTGTATACTCCAAATGCGTTAAGCATTTTCTGTGCCTCATCTTTTGAAATATTTCCATCACCGTTTATATCCATGACTTTTATAAATATGCCATATACTGTCCTAATATCTTCCATAAAATAATTTTTGTTTCTATTATATTCTTTTGTCATTCTCTCAACCATTTCTTCTTCTCTTATTTTCTCGGCGTTTTTCAGAAACAATTCATTGAATGCATAAACAAATTGGTTCCTGAACGTGTCGGCAGCCTTACCTTTCAACCCTGTGGTACTGATGGCACTTTCACTTTAATTACAAAAACAATGTATGCACGTTATCAATAATGGTGGCACAATTTACTCATTACAATTACCACAAAACAAAGATATGATACTGCCTTGATGAATTAATCATTTATTCAGAGCAATCTCAATCTCAGTGACCGAAAGTGTTTAATAATATTTCTTTTTTAGTCTTACCCACTTGTCTTCCTTAAATAAGCAGATTTAACATAGAATTGTTGCGAAATGCCAGAATATCAATAAAGTGCAATTATTTCAACTTACAGTGAAAACTTAATACACCTAATTCACCTTTACTCAATATTCCTGTATCTTCCAACACCAAAGGTTTCACCACTAACAAAACCGGTACAATAGTAATTGTTTGACCCAATCTTTTACAGGTATATATTTTGAAGGATTATCTAATTCCCCTTTACTCAATATTCCTGTATCTTCCGACACCAAAGGTATCACCACTTTGAAAACCGCTACGATAGTAATTATTTGACACATATTTTTTACAGGTATACATATTGAAGGATTTTGAAATTAACATGCTCACAAGATATCATAAAAAAGTGGACGAAAAGGGTTCCATAAGGTGCCATTTTATGAATACCTAAAACATGGATTAATTAAGAAATAAGTTCTTACGTAGAACAAAATGTATTTACAGATCGATGTAAGCACAAACCTGACCATAAAGTTAGCAGGGGGCTAATTAATCTTGCCTGGAAAATGCAATGATGATTACCAATGGTGCATAATTACATCGGTACATACATATTCAACAAACGTTTTACTACACGTGCATGATAAACATTATTTCAAACGTAATTGGTATTGCACTTATGAATTTTGCATTCAAGAGTATTCAAAAGTAGATATGAAAACATTTAATGGTTGAATTCAGCATACAGATTTGTTTAGTAAAAATATGGAGTACACAGATTGATCGGAGGACGGTTAAAATCCATCTTTATAAGGCAAGCTAGGTGTTTAACTGAAATGCTGCTTATAATCCAGTCTCTATTTTCTGTTAATAATAATATCAGACACGAATTTGATGTTCTCATGCATAAACATATAACTCTTTTTGTCAAATTTGATTGTCCTTTATATGTGCATGATATATAACAGATGCCATAACGAACTTATAGGATTAAAATTATTAAATTTGCTGATACATGTAATACTATGAATACTCAGACATTATGTATTTAGTGTATTCTAATAGCAAGATCTAGAAACTAATGTCGGTAGGTAGGCTAACCTTTGTTTTCTTGACAGGTTTGTTGTTTAGATTTAAACTCATTCAGACTTTAAAAGCGCTGTTTTTAATTAAAGGGAAAAAACTTTATGGTAGGAACAAAACAAGAAATTCAGTAAGGTAAGCGGAAACACGTGCTTTATTTGTTTCGAAAATGTAATCTGTATGAAATGTAAAAAAGTATTTAAATTGGACCTTAGTTTTAAACATTCAGAGTCAAAATTATAACAGAATAGTGTATAAATTTGCACAAATAAAACAACTTCGATTCCGATTAAACCATCATCCGCATCATATGTATTAGTTTAGTTCCAAATATTAAGCAAAATATGTATTTCTTTTTAGGAAGTCGAGATCAAAGGGAAGTTGTAATTGTCTGTATTTTAATTATCATTATATCATAAACTGCTCAGAAATAAATGCAGCTTAAACTATCGTTGGTAAACAAAAACTATGTACACTGTGCACCCTGTTGGTTTAATTTAGCTGAAATAAAATACTGTAAATACTATTAATGTGCAAGTAAATGGTAACAATAAATACTTCACAAACGACTTGTACTCACGCGAAACTATAGGCATCTTCTACTGAGATAAGGTTGTCTTTTGATACATCAAATGTTTGGAACAACTTTCTCCATTTGTTTTTCAAGTAAGTAGTTGCCATTTCCAAAAGAAAAAGAATTTAGAAGATTACATGAGAAGCAACAGAAAATGTGTATGCTTTTGTGGTCAACTACAATAATTTACTTTCTTTTTTCCCGTTTTAGTCATTGATAACTCAACAGATAAAATACCCTTAGATAATAGATGTAAAGAAGAATGTTACACAAAAACATTTTTCGTAAAGTTAAGTTCATATCATTTTATATAAATAACAATAATTCATTCCCTACCACTTCAATTATTGCTGCAGATGGGGAGAAAGTATATCTGTATTGAAGTCTGTTTGAATACGGAAAAGGGCAATCCTTATTTATATATTTGTGATCTTATATTTTTTGTCAGAAAAATCTGATAAAGTAGGAATCACAAGATGTAATTTAAATTAACTTAAAGTTGTTTAAAATTATAGACGTTTTATGAAACATACAAGTCACAAGTTTGTTTGTATCATAAAAGTAGATTTGTATTGCGTCTTTTTTTATTTTACTTTGCTACAGTATCACGCAACGTATCGGCAAAGATAAAGATTAAATAAAATGAAAAGTATAAAATAGGTTGTTTATCTTTATATTACGAATTAATATTATGTATGCAATTTATTTGTATTTTATTTGCATTTAGTTTTGCCATTAAAATGTAGATGTTGTTTACTTATCTATTATTTATCTCTTTACTAATACCAAATTTACCGAACGCATCATCACAAATACCGAATAATATATTTACTGTCAAACAAAAAAAATAGACGATGTATTCTTGACTGCGCACATAGGCATTTTAAGTACCAGTCCATGTAATATTCAGACAATTCTTATGGTGAAGTGATTAATGCTGTTGAAAAACCCACGGAACAAACAATGCGTTTGCTATATTTTTTATGTGAGAATAGTCATTTCTGTATTTAGATCTGTACTTTTTTTTTTTTTTTTTAGAAAAATGCACTTTCATCTCCCACTAAAATCAACCAAATCAAAAGAAATCAAGAAAGATAACTCTTGCAAAGTGCTAATTTTATATACAATTTATATAAATTTTGTCTCAAAAGTGAAAATAAAAAACAAAGACTGGTTATTTGGTCTATATGTATAGCTCTTTCGGAACAAGACATAAAATGGATCTTGGTGGGTTTTAAACAAATATGAGCCACCTCATGTCTGATTTTTATACCGACTGATACTTAAAAATTTAAACATTCAGTATTATCCGCTTTGTGGCTAGGTAAACATACCACTTTCATAGTGCCACAAGGGTTCTGATGAATGTTTTTGTATTGTGTATATAAATCCAAATTTGGTCGTCAAGTATGTATAAAAGTGTGATGTTAAAAAGTATGCCTGTTTTTTCTTTAATTTTCAGCTCTGTGGGACATTTTAATTCAGTAAATTGACAGTTTATTTTCCAATGGAATTCAACAGATTTTTTGTTATAACATCTATATTCATTCGACAATTTTTCTAAAATCTGAGTCAAATTGAAAGTTGTAATCTTATGCACACAAACGTTAATATGTAAGCAATTGCAGGTTGATATATTGTGCAGTAAAAAACTCGAAGTGTATGCCGCGTAGCAAGGAATTGTTTGCTAGATGCTTATTCCGGCGTATTTTAACGTTTTGTGCAAATTTTGTGTCATTCATTGCAATGACGTCATGATGATTTCAAAATTTTACCACGTGTTAACAAAGCTCTGAAAAAATGGCTCAACTTGCCGTTTTGATTACATGTTTTTTTTTTTGAAAACTTGTTCCATATGAAGTAAGCTTGATACTGTGTCAAATATGTCATAAAATATGCAAAAATCAATTATCCATCACCCGCGTACGACTTAAAGATAGATAACCAAAAACATAGAAATTGTAGGGTTCTATGATTTCTAGTAAATATCTTTCGTCATTTTAATGTTTTTATATTTACTGAGTTGCTGTAGCTTCAAGTCCCCAAAAACCAATGTTTACAAATATATCATATGATGATAAATAATCTGTTGCGTTTACGGCCAATAAGTGCCCCTCCTCCTTTTCATGTTTTAAATTACTAGAATAACTCGGCATGAGATAAATGCTTAGTCGATATTTAGTGATAGATTTTTTTTCAATGCAACACAAAATTGAAAGAATTTCCTTTCAGACATTAAAGAAGTGTCCTTTCCTTCGACTTTACTAACTTGATATATCTAACCTTTATATGATCAATAATGCGCATTCATTTCATCGTCTAACATCGTTATATCAAAATTTAAATACTAGTAGGTTAATGAGTCATTTAGGAGAATTATTAGTAATTGGCAGGGTTAACTTAATGAAGATATGAAGTGAAGGGAAACCAAGATATGTTGGACTGTTATTATTTTTTTTTTCAATAAACCTTCTCTCTTAATCACAAATAAAACAACATTTAAAGAGTGATATTATGCATCAATTGGAACAAAAGAAACTGTACCTCATGGAATACCTTCATGTAGGAAAGACAAACGTATACATTACTTGATTTAAGTCTGTTTAATAGCATAGACCACTAACAATTATCATCCATCTGATACTGTTCTGAGCGCTGCGAACAATATCATGCCAATTGTAGCATGTCTTCATTATATTCTCTATTAAAAACCTCCTCAAGGGTTTTCTAGGTCTTCTCCTCGTTTCCCTGTGGATTCTATTGTAGGGACTGTCTTGTAATTGTAAGGACTTTTTGTAATGATATACCTTATCAATGTCATCTTTCGCTTCAAAATCTGCATGGGATTGTTTAGTACACTACCAGAGGTTATAGTTGGGTATGCGATTTGGCCTTAAAATTTGCTGTATTCCTCTCAGACATAAATGCTGGGATCTTGCTGTCTGAGGCTACGGTTGTTGTCCGTGTTACAGCTCCGTAAAAGATGACTGATTTTACGTAAGAGTTGAATACACTGATCTTATTGGATTTTGAAATTTCGCTAACATTCCATACTTTCTCTAACATTGTTGAATGCTGTTCTGGCTTTTCTTATAAGAAGCACGTATACTGTACCAAAACATAACGGGTTCGACGTCCGATAATGCACTTCTACAATCATCACTCTTTACTTCAGATAAAACTTAAAAATAAAATTTAAACCTGTCGATAGTAATTTTGTTAACATGTTAGGGGATTTCTTTTCTTCAATTTAGACAAAAAAGAAACCATGTTTTGCCGTGCACTTTTCACGAACCAAAACTGACTGATAAAATTAAAGATGGTCAGAAAAATTGCGAGCAATCGAGCTCAACATCATAGTGTGTATGTCCGTACTTGGTATGTTCTTGCAAATTTATCAGGTAAATCGGGTGCGGCAAAACAAAAACAAAACAAAACAAAAGAACAAAACAAAAAACAAAAACAAAAACAAAAAACAGAAATTGGCACATGTTAGGGCCAATATACGAAACAGATTTACTTTAATTTTTTTCATTGAAACATTAAGTAAATTCACTTGACCTCACACATTCCTTTCATTTTGTATGGTTTCAACATACAGTTTATGGAACAGCCGTGTATTACAAAATTCGGGAAAATTTATTGTATATACAAATCTTTCTCCGCTATCACACTGGCTGAACCTAGCTTCACTTTTTAAAAATATATCCCCGAACGTATTATTCAACTCGAAGCATAGCTATTCTAAGATCAAAAGATAGGAAAAGTTATCGTTTTGGGGGTTTTAGCAAAGCTGTAAAATTAAGCGATTTACCTCAAAGATTATGTGTAACATATTCAAGCCATCCGCAAGGGTAATAATTCCAGAATTCGTTCACATTATGAATAAGACTAGTTTAAAATAAAACGAATATAGCTGGGGCTGCCTGTAGGAATTTAGAATGAAAAGTTATCATGGTGCTCACTTTTATAGACAATTAGTGCTTCATACTCGAAACAGTTGCCCCGTCTCTTTAACTGATAAATACATTCCAGTTAATTGCTATTAAAAACCAGTAACATTCATTAGATATGATAAATACATACAAATCAAATCAAAGTGGTTTTTTCGGGAGAGACATGGCCAAAAGATCTACGAAATGTTTACGAAAGTGGCGTCATCAGTTTTTTCCGTAAATATTTACGACTGTCGGACATTTCAGCCTAAAGCAATCGGAGCAAATTTCTCACTTTCCAAATCGCTACACAAAAGGTAAAAAAAAACTGTCTTATGGACCATTTCAGATTTCACATGTCTCAATTTATTCAATATGTATATTGAATTATCTGGACGGAGTGTACATAATCTTTACTCTTAGGTCATTATTGTTCCACAATATGTCAGCTGTTTTGTCGGTGGGTGTTATTGTTTTCTTATGCCCATCATTGCTATGAATGAAAGACGCTTCTGTGCTTTTGAATACGGTACCTGTTTAGTAACTGATAACGGATAAGCAGGGGCAAAAATGTTTTAAATATTATATATATATATTATAGTATAACCCTGTCAGGCATCTGCCTCCCGATATCAGGCATACCTGTAGAGTCAGAGGTACAGTTACTTAAATATCAAAACGATGGTGACATTCAAGGTTGGGGCTGATTACTTCCAATTATAATCAATTACATCAAGTACAAAGGGGGAAAATGTAATTGATTACACCATGATTTCAAATGTATTCGATTACATATGATTCCTTCAGAATCACCCAACACGATTTAATTATAATAAATTTACTCCCTCGGAATGGATAATGTAATAACAATTATTGCAAAGAGTAATCAAGGGAACTAAGGTTATAGCGGAATTCAAAAGAAGGTAATCCAGGGACAAAAACCCGACATGGAAAACAGACATACACTACAAAGAACATACAGTAACTAAAATCATACATATAAAGTGACAAAAGCAAATGAGCAACTCGGATTCCACCAAAAAGTGGGAGTTTGGACAAGGTGGACCGGTATGATAAGCGTCCTCTGCTTTTCTAGGAACACTCGCCGAGTTGCTAAAAAAAAGTCAAGCCGGAGTAGACGAAAAAGAAAAGGAAAATTATGACACGTTGAAAAAAATCAGTTTTCATGGTGCAGATGGATACACCGTAAAGATCCAATAGTTCGTGATGACGACCATACAACTTCTGTAGTGATGACTTGTGGCAACATAACCCTGTTTTAGAAGCCTTATTGTAAGAAGTCTAGCGCGGTATAAGAAGTCTGCGTAGTTCCGGCAAGCTCTGGTATAAAATATGAGTTGTAATATGATTGATTGATTGTTGGGGTTTAACGCCCGCGCAGCTAAATTTCAGCTATATTCAGGCGATAAACTTGAAATGGATGATAAAATGAACACGAAATGATGATAAAATGAAAAATGGGATGGGACACAAGGATAATTGGGTCGACAAATTTTGATTGCCAACGGAAAAATGGAGAGGTGTGTAGGGTAGGGCAATTTAGCCTCCTGTGGCGGAGCCTTATGGTTCCCACTCCGGGAAGAGAAACGTGACATCTTTCCCAACACGTTGCGCCACTATGGTTTGTGGTCAGGTTTTCCGTATTATAGACTGACGACCCCAGCATGTAATATGTCAGGGTTACTCCGAGCTCATTCAACCATCTGGGGCACACAACCCAGTTGCTCTGTGGGCAGAGCGCCCTAGCCCCTGGCCAGGGTTCTGAGCACTATTTAGTCGCCGTTTACGACAAGCTTAGCGC
This sequence comes from Perna viridis, assembly GCA_037379345.1. Classification (NCBI taxonomy): domain Eukaryota; kingdom Metazoa; phylum Mollusca; class Bivalvia; order Mytilida; family Mytilidae; genus Perna; species Perna viridis. The sequence goes on from CM074515.1 coordinate 28,163,944, forward strand.
TGCTGCGGGCGTATTATTTTAACACCTGGACTCGTACGGGGCTATGTTGTAATATGAAAACTCCTTACGGAGGTGCTGAAGGGATGTTGCCACAGATGAATGGCAAATAGAGTGTTTAATATGTATACCAATTGTCTAAATCTAATATCAACTTCAATGATTGCGTATCTTGTACTGTAGCCATTGAAAGAAAACAACTAAAAGGTGATTTCAGAATTGAATGATGCATGCTAACAAGATACACACCTCTGATGACAAATATTACAATTCTTTTCCTCACTCCGACTACTACCGCAAACCTTCTTCTCCAAAAAAATTGTGAGTTTGTTTGGAATCATGACAGCCACAATGCCAGTTCGTTAGAAAGGGACCGTCTAATACTTTCAGATTAATTAATGGTATATAGTTAATTTGTTGACACACAGAACTATTATGACGACAAAAATTCAAAATGTATTTCTCGATTATGCAGGAAGATTCTTTGTAATCAAGATGCCTACGAATTGATTTAAATTAAAACATTATTACCAAATAACTCTAAATCTGTAAATAAATAAATACTTGAATATTGCTAAACACACTTTTTTCACTGTCTAAATGCTTACCGTACTTTTTCGGTTATAAATGGAAATGAAATGTACACTCTCAAAATAATGGGTTATTGTATCATTTAGCTTTATTTACCATATTAAAAAATATTGTACAAACCGTAATTGTACTGAAAACCCCCATTTGGGGAACCGCCACAGACGCTGATGTTGTTTTGTTTTGCTTGTTGGTTTGTTTGTTCTTGTATGAGTCATTGAAATAGAAAAACAAAACAAATTTAAATTCTGAAATAGTTCTTACAGCTAACCTTTTAAGCATTAAAAGAAACAATAACCCACCTTATCATGTTTGGGTCTCTTTTTGGCTCTTTTCACCGAAATGATTCCAGTCACAATGCCCCACATCTATCCCAAAGCTTGTTCTTTTTCCCCTTTTTTTTGGCCCCAAATCACGTTTCAATTTACAGCCTCAAAGATTTATTTGAATTGCACCATGCGGTACAATTTCATGTTAATCTCTCGACTTACGTAATTGTCTAGACGACAACGACAGCATCATATCATGAAACTACTGCAGTTTGCTTTCTTTTAACATCCATGAATGTGTTACCTCCTAGATCCATATGTGTATGATATTTCTCACTAATTACTACAGCTCTGAAATCATTCCGAAGATGCAAATTGAATAGAATCATATTTACATGTTGATTCATTTAATACACTTTCGAAAATATCATTTTGTCAACAAAACAAATAATATTTGTTCTACACTTAAACCTGATTTTGAGTTTGAATAAACTTCTTCGCAATGCACAGCTTATTACGACCACAGGGTTCGAAACGTGAACAGTACAGTTGGGACAAGTACGAATCCGTCATTCAATACAGCTTTATACAGCTGTAAATTTTGATTGACATAGCAAGATAAGAATTTGAACAGAAAGGAAGTGGCCAATGTAAGCCAATTATTCTTGCATTGTTCCAATAACAACCCCCAAAATCAATTACCAGCGTTAGTGTTATGGTTTGGCAACTTGCAGTAAAATTCCGAAGAGATAAATTCACTTCTAATCAATTTTATTAGATATTGTTTAGAAACCGTGAAGATGCTTATTTTCATCCTCCTTTTTGGCCTATCATTCCTTAATGGCTCAAAATATAAATCCTAAAATCAGTCAGAGCATTATTTACAGCTGCTAGTTTAACTACATATCTGCATTAAAGTTAATAAAGGCTCGTTTTAGACAGGAAACACGTCAAGAACAAAACATACAATTGAAAACTTCAGGTCTTTATTTAGCTACCAGAAAATATATGTGTATTAATATTGTCCAAATAAAGCTGGTTAGCTTTCTGTAGAAATTCCATCCACCCATCATCTGATACAAAGTCTGTCTTCCTGAAATGAAAAATTTTAAAAATTAAGCAACGGTGTATCTATGGTAGCTACATTGAACAATGGTTTCATTAGAAGTTGTGCAAAGGATTTAGGACTGAAATCTGATTAAAAAAAACGAAGGCATATATTTTAATATAGTATCCATTAAAACAAAAATTCAAATTCAGACCAAAAATGAAAAAAAATATTAACGGGCCCCTTTGACCCCTTTTACTGAAAAAACAATAAAAGGTACATGAAATATGATTGAAAAATGCAGACGCAGATGTTTGTAAGGTATCCAATAAATAATTGAAAAATTTTGAAACTGGAGGAAAAAGTGACTGGACATTTGGAAATATAATTTTCCCCTTTATATGCCCCTACTTTCCATTGTGCAAGTTATTGAATTACCCCAAAATCAATATAAGTCTGACCCTTGTTGTAAAGAATGTTGTGGTACAATATCAGACATTTGAAAGCATTTACTGGAGTTATACAGTTGAATTTTATGAAATGCTTGCATTAAGCCATTTTTTGTCACTAATTATAAAACAGTTGGAACTATCCCCTAATAATCCCATAGCTTTATTCGAGAATTAGGAGGTCTATAAAAAAAAACTCCAAGTACAAATCTGAACGTTTATTAGACACCTTAATCAATAACAGTTCCGAAATTTGGATTATACACATCTAACATGACTCCAAAGTGGACATTTTTATATCATCATCTGAATCATCATCTGAAATTATTTCATATAAATGAGTGTAAAAGCGGAAAATACTCCTAAAAATATTTTTAACAAAACATTTTGGACGTCAGAAAAGAATGTTATTTGGTATCGTTTGATTAAAACACCATCCGTACATGGAATGAAGTGTTGAAGTGGTGAATATTTTAATGCATTTTGGTACATAAATTTATAGTTTTATTTTGCAGATTTACAAGTCAAAATAGTTTTTTTTTAATATACCGCAAAATAAATGAAATTATTTCCAGTTTTGTTTAATCTACTTGCTATATATTAAAAAGATTTGCACAGTATTTTTGTATATATTGTTTTCTCGTCGGATTCGTCTACCATTTATATTCTGAAAATGGTAGCATTATGAAATGAAATAATAAAATGTAAAACACTAAATATGAAAATCAATTCAGATAATATAGCTTTTCACCTACATTTCAAATGAAATGTAAGTCGTTCAGGTATGTCTCAAGGTCGTTTGTACGTTTATATATATATTTACGTTGGATTTAGCAAAAGTACTAGATTCAAAAGGACTAGGGAAGGCAAAGCATATCGAAGTATTCATTTTACCTCTACTGGAAGGTAGGCTTTGATCATTAATGCAAGGATCTTATAAGTTCTCTTTTCACTTTATTTTTTTACTTTCTTCTTTATTGTCATATTTTACAGGTCAATATTTTAGTTTATATTTTTCTATTTTATTTTGACATTGTTTACATTTTAAATTGTTAGAAGAATAGTCAACCGTTATATTTCAAAATACTTTGAACAAACTCATTAGGTGTTTTTCGTTTCACTATTAAATTTGCCTCATCATTTTGCCTATGTTGGAACATTTCGGAAAATTAATTTTTTTCCCATTAGCTTATTTTTTTTCTTGTTTCCTTGTAGGATGGTTACTCCGTTTCTTACGCAGAAATGGAGACGGCTTTTCAGAACATTTGATGTGACAAAGGACAACCTGATTTCAGTAGAAGACGCCTATTGTTTTGCGTAAGTCTATCTAATTGCCGGAACTACTCACGAAAACTACTTTGTCGATAAGTTTGTATTTGGATGCGGTCTGTCGGTACTTAAGTCTGTGTATTTCTGTGCAATCAGGAAAGTTTTAACTGTGAACCAACACTGTGACGGACGAAAAACAAATTAAAAAGACTTCAATACAGATTCTTTCAAGTTATTTAGAAATAAAATCATATGGTCTTCTACACAAAGTAACACCCTACTGAATTGTGCAAGATCACCATGCTTTATCATGGCAATTAACTTTTTGCATTGTACTCAGAAGGATTAGGTACATATTTGTTTTCGTCTGATTTGTAATTTTGCTTTCTTGTTTGTTAGTTTTTTTAGTTAGGTTTTGTTTTTGTTTGTTAGCTCGTTTGCGTTTTTATGATAAGCGTATCGTTTGGTTTATTTTAAGGTGTACCTGGTATGACGATTCAGAACGGACAAAGGTCATATTATGTTTCTTCTATATGAAGAAACTCAACGTCCATTCGTAACATTATATGATAAATCTATAAGTTAAATTCATATATTTATAATGGTAAGATTACCTCTTTATCTATACTTTCCATGGAAACAAAAATTCAATATGCTTGTTCATATGTTTCTTGTGGTCGGTATATGGCGATTGATGTTTTAGTCCATTTATTTCCCTTCGTCGTAACTTATCGATATTGTACATGTTTATGTGTGTCTTTCATCGTTGTTATATTTATTGTTATCGGAAAACGGAAAAATGCAAAACTCTTGAATACCTGCATTTAAATTAATGTAACTCTGACATAGACTTTACTGAAATTCAATCACTTGAACTTATTCTTAAACAGAAGTCTAGGGAAATTTTCGACCTTTCATGCCAAAGGAAACTTCAAACAGTTTATCCTCCCGGCAACATATAATGATATGGTAATATTATGGGCACCGGAGTCATGTCGACATTTTCAGGAATAAATGTTTTGCAACTTGTTATTGGAAATTCTCAGAACAAACGATCTCAAATCGCAATATCACCGTCAATCAGTTTCTCTTAATTACTCTCTTGCTACATAAAAGAGAAAGTGGCGGCAAAATCTTTTATGTTAGCTTTCGTCTATTCCAAATGAATTAAATGTTTTTTTTTCAAATTCGATATGATGTAATGGCTTCGTGCTGAGTGAAAAGTTAAATATTGCTAAGTATCAACTAAAGTTATGAAATTTCAACACCATATCAAACGAGTTGATGAATTCCTATTATTGGATTTATTTGTAAAAAAAATAATATTATCAAACTTGTGTCTATTATTGGAACCTTGTTTTCACAAATAGAGATATTCGACCTCTAATTACATCCCTACGTAAAAATTATGTCATTTAGAATATAATTAAGTAAGTTACGTAATGTTCTTTGTTGTGTATGTCTGTTTTTCATGTCTGGTCTTTGTCCCTGGATTATATTCGTTTAATTACCGCTAGAACCTAGAACCTTTGTTATCGCCATTTTGTTTAAAATTACTTTGATCTTGCTATACGACAATTTTCAATCTCACGCCAGTCGAGTGAGAGTGAAAATTATTGATAGATTCTATGTCCTCGCGTGACATACAAGCAACAGCGTGGAATATCTGACTACCCAAATAACCGGCTGTTTGTTTACTGTGTATGAAATAATGGCTAATTTGTGCACGGCAATATGTTCTAGTCTATAATGGAAAGTGATTAAATACAGTAACTTACCCAATTAGAATGAATAAATCCCAAAATTATTCCACGAATTTTCTTTAAACGCGACCGTCATAGTTAACCGATTTTTTTTTGTTAAGTGTATCACAACTGAACAACGTATACGTGACGTCACGTAGCATATCGCTGAAATATAGTCTCGAAAAGAAAATTTTGCAGCGCTTATAAAACACATATTTAGGTCAAGAGAACGGAAAATAAAAGAAAATTGATACCTTAGAATTCAGCAATACAGCAATAAACAGATTATTAAATATTTTTTTCAACTGCGGGAGTCTCTCTTGCTCCCTCGCGTTGAAAAATTATTAAATAATCTAATATTCCCTTGATTACTTGCACTACATCAAAGCTAGCATATATAGTACTTATCGTCACTACTCCAAAAATGTCCTTTGGAATTGTAGTGACCAATTATTTCTAATACTGGTACTTTTGATTGTAATTCTTTAATCTTTCTGTATTTGCGAGCGTAATTCTTTAAGTGGATAATTCATTTTGTCTATATGTTGTATGTTAATTGAGGTAATCCAAGGAAATAATTAAGTACCGGTCGGCATGAAATTCAGACACTAGCAATGATAAAGTGATTCATGGTGAAGAAAAACCCACCAAACAAACGATGTTTTTTTAGTCTACATATCCTATACTTTCACACAACAACAATCTTTTCTGCATACAGATTTGCACTTTATAGAAAGTCAAACATTTATCTCCCATTAAAATCAACTCTTGCAAAGTGCAAATTTCATGTACAATCTATATAACTTTTTATCTCAAAAGCGCAACATTCAAATGAAAAACTAAGACTGGTTACATGATCAGTTAGTCTGAACTTGAAATAAAACTGATTTTGGTGGGTTATTGAGATGCATGAATCACCTTCTGTCTGATTTTTAGAAAGACTGATACTTAAATGTATTATTGAGTGAATTGTATGGATTGTTTGTTTGCTATTTCAGTAAATTTTACCTTACATTAAAGGGGGTGATTAAGGTCTTATAAATCTAGTTGCACGTCATCGAAGACATTGGCCTGTCCACAATCAGACGATGTTGATCATTGATATATCTTTGTATCGTTATTTTATTTTTTAGTTTATTTTGAAGAAATATCATCATTTTGCTATCTAGGATCTAGTACTTTTGTTGTCAGGGCCTTTCAGGGCTTACTTACAGGGTATTTACACTTGTTGAAAACCCTTTAGGTGATAATGCTGGTGCATTTGTTGTGCTTCAACATGTCCGTTATTTTTTTTCATTCTTTGAATTTGTTTCATATTACATATAGATACTATGCAAAACAACTCAACTGTTTTGATAGCCTGAAATAATTAAATGAAAAGAAACATTTGGGGTCATCCAACTTTTTTCTACTTTTAATATTTAAAAAGAAACTAACATTTCCATTACACTTCTATAGAATATATTTTCATGCCATTAATTTTCACCCTTTCCCGATGCTTTTTTAATATAAATGTTTTATATCAAAAGTACGTTTAAATGAATTATACAATTGTTTTACATAACTTCAAACACTTTTTACTCATTGAAAATGCAAACATCTGTATGATTTTGTAACATTTCAGAAAAGAGTACTCCGTATAATAAATTTGATGTATTTTAAAGTGTACAATTTTACTCTACAAGTAGACCGTATAATGTGTTTAACAATTGTCTAATTCTGTCATCAACTTCAATGATTGTGTATCTTGTACTGCAGTGACAAAGCCATCGAAAGCAAACAACTAAAAGGTGAAGCCGCTGTTGACTTCAGGGCTCATTTTGTCTATGTCTTCAAGGAGATTTTGATTAAGAACGCTAAACAAGTTACTGAAGAGGAAATGGTGGAAAGAATGACAAATGAATACACCAAAAACAAAACTAAGTTTGTTCAAGATATCAGGACTATTTTTGGGCTTTTTGTACGAATCATTGATACAAACGAAGATGGGAAAATATCAAAAGAAGAACTACAAAATATGATGCATTCTTACGGTTTACACACCTTTGATGACAAATATTACAATTCTTTTCCTCATTCAGAAGACGGGACTATTCCCGCAGATCTTTTTCTCCAAGGATTTTGTGAGTTTGTGTGTAATGACGACAAGGATAATGTCAGTTCATTAGAAAGGGCCCGTCTATATGCATTCAGATTAATTGATGACATATAGTTAATTTGTGGACACGTAGAATTATTATGACATCATAAATACTTTTTTTTAAAAACGTAGTTCTCGTGTATGCAGGAAGTTTCTTTAAATGTAATCAAGATGTCTATGTGTTGATTTAATTAAAAAACATTGATAACCAGATAACTCTAACACATGTATCTGTAAATGGTTAGATAATTAAATATTAATAAACGCATTTTTTCATTGTCTAATTGTCTGTTGTACTTTTTCAGATTTCAAGGAAAACGAAAATTAAACTCCCAAAAATGGGTTATTGTATCATATAGCTTTATTTACCTTATACAAAAATATTGTACAAACTTTAATTGTACTGAAAACCGCCATAGATGCTGATGATGTTATGTTTTGCTTGTTGGTTTGTTTGTTTCTTTATGACTCCTTGAAATGAACAGTTATTGTAACGTCACTACAAGCAAAAGAACAAAAAAAGATTTGAATTCTGAAATTAGTGCTTCGTGCATTACAGCTAACGTTCTACCCATAAAAAGAAATAATAACCCACCGTTTCATGTTTGGTCCTTTTTTTGCCTCTTTACCTAAATGGTTCCAGTCACAATTCGCCACATCAATCCCAGCCTTCCCTAGGCACATTATAGTATAAGTTCATAGATACCAATGCATTTTTTTACAGTATACTCGGGTTATCGCCAGGGCATATTGGTGTTTGACCCCTTATGTTTACACGGTTTGAGTCGAAACCCCAGAATTTTTCGGCATGAATCTTATCGCATAATTTCAATGAAATCCTTTCACACTTTACTCAAGTTATTACACAGACACTAGACAAATACTTGTGTACGATTTATTTGCATTTATCCACAAAATATAAATGTGTTACCTTGTAGATCCATATGTGCATGACATTTTTGACCGAATACTTTATATATAGCTCTGAAATCATTCCACCAATGATAATTGCATAGAATTATATTTACATTTGGTTTATTTAGTATACTGTCGAAAATGTCATGTTTCAACAAAAAAGATAATTTTTATTCTACACTTAAACCAGAGTGCAGTTAAGCTTCTTAAAACTTTACAGCTTAATACGACCGCAGAGCTCGAACTGTGAACAGTCAGGGCAAGTATAGTTCTACCATTTAAAACAGCTTTATACAACTGTAAATTTTGAATAAAATTCTTAGCAAACATGGCTGGATACGATCGTAGAGTTTGAACCGAGAACAGTTGGGTAAGTATGGTTCCACCTTTTAATACAGCTTTAACAAAATGTGAATGTTGATTGGGCTTAAGCATTTGACACTGCAAATAAGAATTTGGACACAATCGAAGTTGAATAATGGCATTTTGTAATAAAATTCCAAAAAGATCAATTCACTTGAACTCAATGTTATCAAATATTGTTTCGAAATCGTGACATTGCTTAATTTTTACCCCGCTTTTTGACCCCTTTATTTCTTAACGGCTAAAGTTATAAATCATAAAATCAATCAGAACATATATCATGAGTAATGGCAATTGTAATACAATTCCAAAGAGATCAATTCATTTGAACTCAACGTATTGTCCGGAGCCAGGAAACATTTGTTTCTGGTCCCCTTTTGGCCACTAATTCTTAAACATTTTAATTCAATTATGGCCTTTCTTACGGGGTATGATACCCTGTGAAGATCTATGTACTTGTCCTAACACTAGGCGTCTACCGACGACGTAGACGACAACGACGACGGCATTATACTTTCATAAGACCGGAAAAAATACAATAAAAAACAAATGCTATTGGTCATGTATAAGCAAATGACTACAATCACAGCTAACTGTCAAAGCTTTAATTTGGAAAAAAAAACATTTCAGCTGAAAAGAAGCTTCATCATATGTGACTTTACTGATATTGTAATTAAGTAGCACTCCAGCTAAGAATCATACAAAATGTGATTCATGGATTAAAAATTTACATATTTTTATTTTTGATATTTTGTTTAAATTACCATAGTAAACAGAAATAAACATTCATTTTTTCATGTTCTTAGGAGATAAACATTATATAAAACACACTGTATATTTCAAAATTAAGGGAGATAACTCTGTAAATGACACTCAAATACAATAGAATCTATTAAATTTTCAATGTTGATTATCTCCTAAGAGCAGGCAGATTTTAATGAATAATTACACATTTCATAGTATAGACCTATAACACAACTTAACTACAAAAATAAACATATGTAGCCTTTTTGTGGTGTATCATATTTTTTTCAGATTCTGCATGATTCTTACAAAGACAGCTACTTAAAACAAGACAGATGTGATAGTATCTGCTTTACCCCTTATTTTTCTATCATGAGTTATAAGCATGATTCGAGTATTTATAGCGATCTCATACAAATGTACTTAATGTTAACTATTCAGTTTATCCGTTGAATATGTGTCTAAGTATACCGAGCAACCATTCTGTTGACGCATTTAAAAGTACAATATTTCGATGTCACTATCTGTTACCTAACATATCTTTAGTCATAGTCATGTTTTGTGTCCTACTTCAGGCTGTACTAATTTGTACAGTTGCATTAAAATGAAAATTTACTCAGCCGTTAAAAGGCAACACATAATCACAGTTTCCATAACCTTAAAGGAATGTACTTTTGATTTGTATCTAAATAATCGTGCAATAACCTTGGCACTTGTCAAAACATATCTTTAATAACATCGCCTTAATGTATAACGATGGTTTACCTAGGGAAACTAATGCGTAAAAGTGCAAAACGATTAATTTCTATATTAATTCGTGAAACTTTTATATTCCGTCGAAAATTGCACCAATTTTCTGTCACTGATGTTTCACTCAGATGTCTGATACAGCCTAAGAGTCTAAATAAAATGCTTTGCAGGGCGCAGCTTGAGACAATACATCTCCTAAAACTGCATGTTTATGTGGTGGAGTGGATATTTTGTATATTACAGTTATTTCTGATAAATAAATAAATTTACTTAATTATATAAATTGTGTTCATTCTTGCTATACATGTATTATAATGAGATCTTTCCATGCTTCAGTGATTCCACTACTAGTTTACAATATGTTGATTTCATGGTTGAGTGCATCTTTATTGCAGGTGCTCTCTATTCCTATACTCTTAGGTTTTATCATTCTATTTTGGGAAAACGCTGATTGTTTGTGTCTTCATTGGTTCATTTTGGTCATTTGTCACATTTGGAGAGAAATTCTATTGTTTCTTTCTCTTGACAGCCAGATTTGTGATTGATTGGCAGACATATTAATTTCTAGTCAACTTTATTAATTTACTTTGGCTTTCTGCATTTATTTCTAGTGGACAACTTTTATGTATTTAAGGTTAGTTATCCTTTACTTATGTTATTGCCTATAGTTCCATATTCCACAGTTTTATGAGTGTTGTATGTAAGATTTGTATAAATGGTCAGAGTGTGTAATTTCTGGGTGAAAGTGCTGTTTAAAATAATAAAACACATGAAAGTATGAAAATCATTAATTTTATTGATAAAAACAGTTAAATATTGTTTAAAATACTTAAAATCATAAAAAGGCTAAATTTAGAGATCAAAAGATTAAAATAACAGATAAATCATATTTTTCATTATAAACCAGTTAACTTTTGACTATAATATGTTCTAATAGGTAAATGTATATAGTTTTATGTTGAATATTGAAATGATCAGAGAGTACTCTAAATAGACACAGTACTTAAGATAGTTATTTTTGTTACATCATTTTTGTACTCATTGATGAGCTGATGATGTAGATCCCACGTTTGTAACTACTTTTTCTGAAGAGAAGACCTTTGTGCCATATATATGGTAGATTGTGTTGCATGCTGTTATTTATATGTATTTTTGTGCTAATTGTAGTGTTTTCAGCATGATTTGCTTATATGTGCATTTTAACAGCTTATTTGTCTTGTCAATGCATATGTTTTATTAATAACTTGTATTTTCAAAAGATGTATATTATTATTTAACAGATATGCTTATTTTTGCTAGCCACATACTTTATGCAGTTTATATTTGATAATATTGAAAAAAAAAGTAGAGAACTAGCACTATTTTCTATTGACTATGAGACATACACGTAATTTTGGCAGATTTGCTTATTTGAGTGCTAGAGTTATCTTTCTTATATATAGTACTGATTATATGTATTTTACTTGCAGGGTTACTTGTATATATTTATACATAGTTACTGTTGATATGGTTGTTTGGAAATAAAATACAAATCTTGAATCAACGCCATGAATTTACTACCTTGCAATGCGACATCGGCTCATAGAAGATAATGAGCTACCAAAATAGAATGGGAATTCCCCTACGTTTCGCAAACAAGGGGGTCTTCATGCATAACTCATACAAAATATTTGATTCAGTAAGTTACCGTGATTATTTTTTTGTGGAAATAAAGAAAAATATGATTCTCTGCCAAAAAAGGCTCACTTGTGCAGATTTGATGTGCACTTTCTCCACAGCAACATAACACAAGTGCACTAGAACTTTTGAATGACTATGTTTTCGTACGTTCTAAAAGCTCATTGGTTGAATTAGTGCTTTGTAACCGCTAGTTATAGCCCGGAATCCAGAACATGTTTGGTTTTCCACATTTCCACTTTATTCCATAATGAATACAATCATATCCCTAAAATCTATCCCACTCTTAGCATGTTTTATAACCTGCTAGCTTCGGGCTCTATTTGGTCCATCTTCTTCAACAGACAAATGCTTGTTTATTGCTCCTTTTCGGCCTCTACTTCCTAAACTGTACAGGTCATAAACCTCAAATCAAACAAAATCTACCCTGAACCTTGTGGTGTTTTATTATTTTGTACATCACAGCTGACGCTTCGGTAATGTTTTGCCAATATTTATACAATTTTATAGATATTTTGCATATAGTGTGTACTTACTTTTAATCCCTTTTTGGACCTTAATTCCTAATCGGTTCGCACCATAACCCCAAAAATCAATTTGATATCGAAGTTATTGTTCAAAAACCAAATGTTTATATATCTAGGATGACACCATTCAAGTGGACAATGACCACGCCATGGATGAGAAACATTTTTGCTCAATTTCATGCTTGTTTTTTTTCTGTTTTATGAGACAAATTTCATCAGTAATAATGAATTTATTTGTTTTATTTTCGGAACATTTTGCTTTATTGTTGATATGCTGCCTTAATATCAAAGGGTTAGAATTTTTGCTACAAAAATTCTATATATCGTTCTATTCAGAAACTGCCCATCATTAAAATACCTTGAATTATTCATTTCTTTAAGATTGGTGATACGAAGGATTCGTCAAATACTTATATTAGGCACACTCAAAATTTACTTTGTAAGCTTGCGTGTTAGAGGTTTAAGTTATTTTTTACACGAAGCTATCTTCTAGCCTGTAGAGGGATAACTGCAAAATGTACAGACAATATAAAAAAGGGTCCTTGAACGAAATCAATGATCAGTTGTCAAAGATTTTTTTTAATCCTTTATTCTTTCTGAAAAAAATATTAATTTGTTTTTCTATTTATGATTCTTAAATTTTGTAATATCTTTGATAGGTCATAGGATTTTGGAAAAGTCATCTTTCATCTTTCAAAGGTATCAAAGGGTGTATCCAAAAATATTTTGAATTACTTCTGTATTTTTTACCAATAGGATAAGGTGAAGGGGTTAAACAATTTTTTTATAGGGTGCATTGCCCTCAAGCTGCTGAGTTTTATTAAAATCTATCAAATTCAAACTGAAATCTAATGATAAAAACCTTTTTTTATATTTCAAATCTATTTTCAGAAACTGCTATTCCATATTCCTTTATTTACTGCAAAATATTAGGAATCCTCCTTCTCGCATTTCAAAAGATGGAAGGAACCTATTCTTTTAATGCATGATTACGATTGATCAGACTTATAAATCAACATTAAATACCTACCATTTCCCCGCTTTTTCTTTAGTTCTTGGTGAAATCATGCCGAGTTACTTGAACAGGTGAGGACAGCTGAGCTTACATCGTAAAAAAGCTTCACATTGATCCTGATGAATGACCAAAAGCCGTTGATTGGTCGAAAGTTATCGATGGGCGTGGCAACATTCTTCAAGTTTTCTTCAAAATACACTTTCCGCTCAGTTTTAAACGGAAAAATAAAAATTGTTTGTCAAATAAGAAGTTAAAATGTATCATATGAACCACGACATATCGTTTACGCGATGCTAGTACGATGATGTTACGGTCGAAGTCGGAAATTTCCCATTCCGGAATGGGACACGTCCTGAATTGGAAAAACGCGAGATTCCACGTTATTCCGTTTAAGGCCGCCCGATTCCGGAATGGGACGATCTCGTGTTTTGACGTACACCCGCTCAGGAATATGTAATACAAGACTGATACCTATTACTAAATTTTTTTGATATCTTTCAATGTTGTTGCTTTTCTATAACTGTGTTCAATTTCCCACTTAAAGACAAAATATCTCTGTCCTCCTGCTTTCCTGTGAATTTTGTTCCAATTTTCATATAGGTACCCTTTAACAGTATTTAGTCAAATATCTCATATTTTGCAAAAAAAGTTTTGATAAAAAAAATATTAGTTACCTTTTTAAACATTAAAGGTGGTCTGTATTAAGAAGACAAATATCTTGACTATTCTATGAATACCAAATGTTTCAAAATCTCAATTTTTTTGGCCCATATTCACAAAAGTCAAGTTTGGACCCCCTTTTTTAGCCATAACACCAGGGAGCCTCTTGATAATTTGATATCTGCTTACTGAAACAACCAATTGCACAAAGTTGAATTTCTTGTTTACACAAAGGTATAAAAGAGTCAAAATGTTGAATAATTAGCATTATTTTAATGAAAAAGACATCTTAGTTCCAAAAATGCTGATTTTCAGTCACATTTGGTACCCTGGGCATGTATAAATGTACTCAGTTATTACAAAATGAGAAGTATCTCACAGACACAGATTGATATTTTGCAAGAACAGTAAATAACATACACAGAAAACATCAAAGTTTCTACCTACTTCACACACTATTGAAGAAAATTCATATCTTATATGTCATCACCACCAATTTTTTTATAAACCACATTAAAATTTGAGTGGAAGTACCATTAGAAATGGTCATTTATGAGATCAGTTTTCACTTTAATCAATCAAGTGGCTGTTGTACACACTTCTTGAGCAGTTATAGTAGAAGAAATGTGAAAATGCAAAAAATATTTCAGTTTTTATATGTCATGTGTAACAAGTGCAATTCAACCATTTTTAGGTCAAGTCTCTACTCCAAGTATTAAAAATGTAAAACAAAATTAAAACTGTTTATATTTCAGCAATTTAAGTCACCCTATTTATTTCTTATATAGTTGTATTTAGAAAACTTTTGATAATAGCAATTGCAATCCATTGGTCATCTTTTAATCCATAAAAAACATTTCCAAATTTAGTAAAAATATGCCATAAAAGTAAAAAATGAGGCCTTGAATCACTTTATTCCATTTAAGGTTGCTCCATTTAGTATAAAATATGATATATTGTTGTTCGAAAGCTTCTAGGATAATTGAAATTCATTTACTAAAAATCTCACTTTCCACTGAAACTGTGGTTATCAATTCTCAGTCTTGTATTCTTTGCCTCACAGGCTTCTATAGTATACCTTAAATTTTCATGATTTTTAAAAAAACAAATATACAAGGAGTTTCAACTTTTGACCATGTTTTTCAATTAAGGAAATGTCAAAAATAATTTTAGGTCCATTTTAGAAAAAAAAGGCACAAACTTTGGTACACCAGGACTGGTCAAACTAAAAATAGACCTTTTCTACTTTTTTGAAATTTTGAAAATTTTGTTAGCAACTTACCAATTGAATTGAACGAATTACTTAGTGGTCCAATCACTGAGGACGAAATAGTTAAAATTAAAAATATTAGAAATCGAAAAAATGGCAAAGCATTGGGAGTTGATGATATTCTTAATGAATATCTTAAAAACACTGTTTTGGAGCTAATACCTGTATACTTAAAGATTTTTAATTTAGTACTCGATACAGGTATTGTACCAGAACGTTGGTCACAAGAAATTATTGTACCTATTTATAAGAACAATATAAGAATAAAGGTTTGGTATCGGATCCAAATAACAATAGAGGAATTACACTAAATTCATGCTCAGGGAAAACCTTCTTATCCATTTTGAATGAAAGACTTACTAAGTCTTCTGATGAGATTGAGCTCTTATATAAATCACAGACTGGATTTCGAAAGGGTTATTCTACTGTTGACAACATTTTTGTGTTACACTCCCTTTAAGCTATATATTTTTCCAAAAGGTATAACTATTCTGCACATTTGTTGACTTTAAGAAAGCATTTGACACAGTTTGGAGAGATGGTCTGTGGCTAAAACTTCAAGAATCCAATGTAGCAGGGAAAATATTTTCAGTTATTTTCAATATGGATCAGAATATTGTCTTGTATTAGGCATCAAGCTAATTTCTCTGCATTTTTTAACTCTGGAGTTGGTGTAAGACAAGGAGAAAATTTGTTTATGCTCAGAAATGTTTGATGTATATGTCAAAATATTTGTGATGATTTATGCAGATGATACAATCATAATGTCGGAAACAATGGAAGCTATGCAAAAAGCATTGGATATGTTTTCTAATTACTGTAGAGTGGAAATTACAAGTTAATACTGAAAAGACAAAAGTTATTGTCTTCACTAAAATAAAGCGTAAACAACATTTTCAATTCCAAATATATAACAAAAATATAGAAATAGGAGGGTCGTATACATATCTAGGCACGGTTTTCAACTACAACGGCAGTTTCACTATTACAAGAAAGCGTCTAATAGATCAAGCCCAAAAAGCTCTATTTGCTCTCTATAGGAAACTAAGAAACATTCCACTGCCAATAGATCTACAGTTGAAGTTATTTGATACTTTTGGTATCACCGATACTTTTATATTCCTCTGAGGTTTGGGATGTTGAAAATAAGCAAAACATTGAAAAGGCGCATCTTAAATTTTGTAAAAATGTCCTTAAGCTGAGAAGCAGCACTCCAAATGTTATGGTTTATGGCGAGTTGGGTAGAATTCCACTTGTTAAAGTAAGAATTATTAGCTTTTGGGCAAGAACTGTGGAAGAAGAAGAAACTGTCAAATAAAATGCTTCGGCTAATGTTAAAATTGCATGACAATAATCCAATCAAATTTAGGTGGAATAACTATCATGTTAAATCTATCTTAGATGATACGGGTCTTAGTTACTTATGGAACGAACACGTTAAAGTAAATATTAACTGGCTTAAGGTCGCAGTTAAACAGACATTATGTGATCAATTCTATTAATCTTGGTTTTTACAAATTGACAACATATCTCGTGGTGAATTATAAACATGAATTCAGATTGTCCCCGGCAGAACGTATTCATTTGACAAAATTGAGATGTCCTAACTTAAAACTACCAATAGAAACTGGAAGGTGGTCTGGAGTCCCACGGAGTTAAAGAATATGTAATCTTTGTAAAAAAAGGGGTGGGAGATGAAGTTCACATATTCCAGTGAAATTATCCAACGGTTATGTATTTACGATCTGGTTACATCCCAGATGACTATTCAAAGCAACCGAATATGAGTAAATGTGGTGGGTTATTGACTATCTGTAATGTTCAATTATTCAACAGAAGTGTGTGCTTTATTACGAAAAATTGCTAATATCATATGAAAGTGAATGTGTTAAAATATAAATGTTAATCTATATGTATCCAATATTTAATGATATTGTCTGTGTATTTGTCTTATTTACATGTATGTACATTTGTTTTCTGTTGTCCTCTTGTACACCTACTGTGTCTGAGGCTATCAGTAAATCTTGTCTTGTTAAATCTTGTCTTAAATGATGACGGATGATATAGCTACACACAGAGAGAGAATCTGACTGTTTTACTCATTGTAAGGAAAACTAAGAAATGTCTCTCATTGTTCAATATCAAAGGCATTTGTTTATTTATTACTTATGGATTAGCCTCTGTCCCGCTGATACTTCTTTTAAGTCCTTTTTGATCATGAGCTAAATCGGGAACTAAATACAAAAGCTAATACCGAGATAAAGAGGAAAAAATATATCAAGTTATACTCTGTCTGTTCCAGGCTTCCCAATAAAAACTGAAATTTTCTACTACATAATTGCTTGCATTTTATTGATAATTGCTGGCGTTGAACCTAATCCTGGGCCCTCATCTACATCCAGTTGTAGCACAGAACCATTAAATACAATCTCCACCAGCTTAAACCTAAGTTATTCGCAAATCCTGCAGAATTCTGTATTTTGTCTTCACTTGAACGTGCAAGGCATAAAACCAAAACTTAAGCAAATATCAATTGAATATAACGACTTCAATATCCTCTCATTTACGGAAAGCTGATAAAAACAGATTGTACCTGATAATGAAATATCGATAACAGGATACCAACTATTCCGCAAAGATAGACTAGTTCGTTTGGGTGAGGATGTTGTTGTGTATGTAAGATCCAATATCGACAGTATCTGGCGTCCCGACCTTTGCGTTGGTCAATTAGAATGCTTATGGTTAGAAAAAAAATTAAAAAGAAAATCGTGTTATACGGTACATTTTATGTTCCACCAAATAGTAACGATAATATATGGGAAGAAGTCTCCGAGTCTTTAGAATTAGCCCTGAATACTGATAAAGACATTACTGTAACAGATAATTTTATTTCTTAATCAACTATCTAATTCTCCAAACAATAAAATTCAAATGTTTAGCCTTCAGCAGTTAATCAGTGAACCTACCCATTTTACTGAACACTCATCATCCCTTATTGACCTTGTCATGCTAAACAATCCAATCAACCTGTTGATCAATGATGTAGGTCCGTATCTCTTAGATCGAGTTCGCTTCTATTCACCCATTCTTGGAATATTAAATCTCCTAAAATCTAACCCTCAAAAACCCTTTAAAAGAAAAATCTATCTATATGAACAAGCAGATTATAACCTACTGAGAGATCGTTTCGCTAGAGTAGACTGGGACTCCCTATTTGTAAATATAAATAAAAGTGTTTTCAATAATGTGAGGAAACAGGCCTATGGAGAGTGGTGAAGTTAGTTCTAAATTTAACATTTCATCGCATTAAACTTATTTTCTCGGGTAATATTGCTTGCTCATGCTTAAAAGTTCCCATTGCATCATTGTATTGGAAAGATGGTTAAATAAAAATTCTTGCAATGACCACTGAAATAAATTTTCAATGAATCATTGTAATTTTTTATCCGATTTTCAAACATTATCAAAGATAAAATGAATTTAAAAATGGTCGAAAATCAGGTAAAAATTTTAGTTTGGATCTAATTGTCTTCTAAGCAATACTTGATATTATAATGATAGAGTTCATACTTGGCTCCTAGTTCAATCACAAAAATAAATACTTAATAATTATCTTATTCCATATTTTCCACTGATCTTGTTAGGATTCATGGAAACCGTTTTCTTATTTTGTGGTTTTGCCATAAGTGAAGTTATATAGTGCATAATCATATATGTGATGTTTGAATTGAATAAAGTAGAAGTAAAAAGTTTAAAATATATATTTATTATTCTATAAAGATTATTGTAGTGTTGTAGAATTTATAAATAGAAATATGATGGTCTTGAATTAATGATAAAATCAAATAAATATATAATTAAATCTAAACTTGTTGTTGTTTTGTTAAAAAATAAAATTTACATTTTCAAACTCATTTTGCAAAGCTCAAGTTTGAGATCAAACAGAGAACGTTGTGTTTATTTTTTATTTATTTATTTATTTATTTTTTATTTATTTTTTTTTGCTATTTAGTACTTAATATTTAGATACACATTGTAATATTTACGGTATCTTATTATATCCATAGACCTGTGAATAATTTTTTTATGTAAATAAACTAAAATACTGCCGTTTTAGGGACAATTATGTTCTGTGATTAAATAGTGAACTATTGTAAGAAAAGTTCGTAATTACATTTTTTTTAAATTCTATTAATGTGATTTTTATATGTTATCTGTTTTTACAACGCACAATTTCACTTAAATAACTTGCAGCTGGGTATTAGGGTATAGATTGATCTTTGACCACTCTTTAATTACTGCAAAATAGTAGAAAAAATTACAATATTTCAGTTAGAAAAAGATGATATTCAAAAAATAAATTTATCTTTCCACTGACATATAATATATACTGAATATCGTCAAAATCGGTACCACATGCTGTATCAACCCGAGATTCCTATATCAGGTCGAGGGTTGACACAGCGTGTGATACAGATTTTAAATCTTCATGTTCATTATATCATATATTTAAACATATTTACAAGTATGGTCTGTGAAGGGTTGCGATATAGGTCTGGAGGTGTGATATAGGGTATGTACGGAAGCCCGTTAGTACCACGTGAAGCTCTTTTTTTATCTTGTTATATCAACTTTGCTAACTTGTTATATCAACCTAGCTAACTTGTTATATCAACTTATTATCTTGTTATATCAACTAACTAACTTGTTCTAACAATTTGATTTACCTGATATATCAACTTAGTTTACTTGTTATATTATCAACTTTGCTAAATTAATTGTTATTTCAACTTACTAACTTTTTATAACTTAACTTGGTTTGTCAACTTCTCTTAATTGTTATAACGTATATAAAAACCAGATCAACAGGGATTCCAATCTAACGGAAACTGGTGATCTATGGAACAAGGTTAGCTAAGTTGATATAACAAGTTAGCAAGTTGATATTACGAGATAGCTAAGTTGATATAGCAAAGAGTAATCAAGGGAACCAAGGTTATAGCGGTAATCAAAAGAATGTAATCCAGGGACAAAGACCAGACATGGAAAACAGACATACACAACAAAGAACATAAAGTAACTAAAATTATACATACAAAGTAACAAAAGTAAATAAGCAACTCGGACTCCACTAAAAACTGGGAGCATGGACCAGGTGCACCGGTAGGATAAGCGTCTTCTGCTTTTCTAGAAACACCCGCCGAGTTGCTCATAAAATGTCAAGTCCGGGGTAGACAAACGAGGAAATGAAAACTATGACCCGTTGAATAAATCAGTTTTCATGGTGCTGATGGATACACCATAACGATCCACGAGTTCATGATGACGACCATAAAACTTCTGTAGTAATGACTTCAATCTTGCAGCAACATAACCCTGTTCCAGAAGCATATTTGTTAGAGTTCTAGCGCGATACAAAAAGTCTGCGTAGTCCCGGCAAGCTCTGGCATAACGTATGAGTTGTGATATGAACACTCCATACGCAGGAGCCGAAGGAATGTTGCCACAGATGAAAGGAAAGTTGACAATTCTGAATGAAAAGTCAGTAAGTTGATATAACAAGTTAGTTAAGTTGTTGTAACAAGATAAAAAAAAAGAGCTTCACATGGTATTAACGGGCTTCCGTACTTTACTTGGTTTGTCAACTTCTCTTAATTGTTATAACGTATACAAGTATTAGCTTTTCAAAAAAGCTAGTCGTCTCTTATCGTTAAAATAGAATACGTGAATGTCCTTAAATGTTATATTTTTTCTTATTTAAAAAATTATAAAAGATATAATTTTTTAAATATATACGGTAAATAATTTTCGGTAAAAAATAAAACTTTTAAGGGCTGTAATGTTTCATAACATTTTAGATTTTGATGTACGTTTGCAGGTGGGTAGACTTTTCAATGCTCTACATTATGGCTCCTTATATTGATCATCTATCTTGTATAGTTTAAGAGCTGCAGCTCTATCAAACTTCATGAATTTTGATGAAATTTTGCAGGAAGGTAGAGCTTTGAATGTTCTACATTAATGCTTCTTACATTGATTATCTATCTTGATGCTGACAGACTCCCAAAGATATATTCCCACAACTCATTACATTATCCCTGGGTACATAGTTTCTTAGAAATTGACTTTGACATAAAACGTACCCAAAGTCAATCATGCATGATCAAACTTTCTTCTATGTTTACGACAAAATCATTCATGCGCGAAAAGCCTGCAAAAATAAAACGGGAATACACGATCGATAATGTAGTGAATATTAAATAACATTGATAATATCAAAACTTTCTTGAAATTATTGTTACATATCAATACCATATTGAATGTTTATCGTAACTCTTTTTTTTTTAACTTTGATCGTTGCCACTATTTACGAAGTTTACCGATTCTTCTGATTTAAGACTGGTTTCCGTTCAGCCAGTATCAGTCTAAAGAAGATGCTAAAATAATGATAATATACCGTAAGCGCATACGGTTCTACGTATTGATTTTAGAGTGTGTTATGTTGTCAGCCAATCATAAATAATCGGCGCTTTACTTCTGCGTTATTTGAGATTTTTATCCAATGAGATGATGGTTTTCAATTTCTACGTGCATGTTTTCTGCTTTCAATTCACGAAGACGATTAATAAAAACCAGATCAACAGGGATTCCATTCTAATGGAAACTGGTGATCTATGGAACAAGGTTAGCTAAGTTGATATAACAAGTTAGCTATGTTGCTATAACAAATTAGTAAGTTGATATTATAAGTTAGCTGAGTTGATATAACAAGTTGGTTAGGTTGTTATAACAAGATAAAAAAAGAGCTCTACATGGTACTAATGGGCTTCCGTAGGTATGCAATAAAGGAGAGATGGTATAGTGTTAAAACAAAGCCGTATACCATGTGAGCCCTTTAAGTTCTAAAAATTCATTGCACTAATATATATGTACATATCCCATATGTACGAAGACCGGCAATAATACAATCCACCTGTGCGAAAGTATACATTATAAGTAAGTATATTCAAAAAACGATCACACAGTAATATCGCGGTAAGCAATCGCAGTCTTCATCGATCCCCGTACGTGGGAGATTGGTTAAGGAAGTTAGTCCATTAGTTTAGTTTATCGATCCATGCGGTGAAAATCTCTACACCTGTCCATGAAACGCGAAGTTGAAACATTAACTTAAAAAATAAATGATATAGAAAAAGACTGGTTGGGATGAAAAAAGGTGGGTTTACTAACATAAGTATTCATTTTCAAAATGTTATTATAGTATCCCTTGTCGGGCAAGCCAAAAATAAAATTTTAAATTAAATTATTAGAGAAATAAATTCAAATAGAAATATTTCTATAGCAGCAAAATTAAACAATGTAAAATAAAATGTATGGTATTAATGTAGTGTATAATAAAATTGTAATTTGGGGAGGCAAAATTGTAGCGGAATCAAAACAATGTAATTAAGGCTAAAAACCACTAATTCCACTTCCCATAGGCTTCTATGCTAATTTCACAATATTCAATGGCTTCTCTGGACTTTACCTTAACTTTAACCTGCAGAGGACTATATATCAGCATGATTCTACATATGTCAGCTCACAATCCTCAGAATGGCATGTGGGGTTAGCAGACTTGCAGTGCAGTACTGGTCACCGGAAGTGAAGTGTCTATAAATAGCATGGGAAATCCCAGTGTTTTCACAAGATAGGGGTATATTTAGAAATCATTATGGAGATTAGGCTTCACATCACAAGAAGCAAAATGCACCTATAAAATGTACAGAAATGTTTTTCCTTTCAGAAACTGTTTAAATTTTTTAAATGAGATGAGAACTTTTTTCACAGCACTATGAGGAACAGGGGTAATTTCTGCGTAGGACTATTTTTGCGTACGTTCCAAATGCTCATTGGTTGAATTGGTGGTCTGTAACCTATCAAGGGACAAAGACGGGACATGCAAAATAGATAAACACAAAAAAGAACACATACATACGTATAATAAAAATTAATAAAATAATACATAAAAAGTAACATAAGTAAATGAAAGAGTATATAGAAGGTGGTATCTGAAGAAAAAAGAAGTTCATAAAAGGAATTACCATAACCAACTAACTAAATTATATTGATTACAAGTAGCCACAGAATTTAACAACTTTTTGATAAATGTGGCAAAGGATAAAGGATCAGAGTTGGCTATCAATGAAGAACACCAACGCATAACAAACATAAATGAAAAAGATATTGAATGTACAAAATTGTACTCAATTTCTCTAAATTTTATTTAGAGAAATTGAGTTTAATTTTGTAGAGAAACAAACAGATAGAGCTAATGTTAAGAAAGCAACACACATAGATGGTGTATCCCCAAAACTTGCTAAACCAACCATCGCTCAACCAATCACAAACTTGATAAATAAAAGTTTAACAACTTCTAAATTTCCAGAAAAAACTAAAAGAGGCCCAAGTTGTGCCATGCTATCAGAAAAATAATGTTCTAGATAAGTCTAATTATAGAGCTGTAAGTATTCTTCCCTCAGGGGGGAGGTTTCTAGAAAAGCAGAGGACGCTTACCATACCGGTGCACCTGGTCCATGCTCCCAGTTTTTAGTGGAGTCCGAGTTGCTTATTTACTTTTGTTACTTTGTATGATTTTAGTTACTTTATGTTCTTTGTTGTGTATGATGTCTGTTTTCCATGTCTGGTCTTTGTCCCTGGATTACATTCTTTTGATTACCGCTATAACCCTGGTTCCCTTGATTACTCTTTCCTCCCTATATTGTCATTTTTTTTCAAAAGGCCATAGATGAACAATTCACTGAATTTTTTAACCATATTTTCCATCCCTATCTTTCAGCTTCAAGGGCTGGTTATGGTTGTCAAACTACATTATTGAAAATAGTGGAAGACTGGAAAAAAGGCATTCGATGATAATAAATTTATAGCTGCAATTTTGATGGATTTAAGCAAAGCATTTGATTGCCTTCCACATAATCTTCTGCTTGATAAAATAAAATCATATGGTGTTTTAAATGAAGCTCTTAATATTCTCCGAGATTATCTGTCGAACACAAAGCATTGTGTCAAAATGATTTATCTTATTTCATTCAGGATTCTTCTCTCTATAACTACGCTGATGACAATACTGTTTCTTATGCTGGATACAATCTCCATGAAGTAAAAACAAAATTAGAGTCGGATAGCTTAAAGTTGATAGATTGGTTTGCAGTGAATCTGATGAAAGCAAACCCTGATAAATTTCAGGCACTTGCCATTGGCCGAAAAACTTACGTTAAAAACATTTCTTACTATCTTGGTGATAATACTATAAAATGTGAGGATGAAATAAAACTTATGGGAGTAACAATAGATTACCAGTTGAAATTTGATACTTATACAGCCAACATTTGCAAAAAAGGCCTCAAAACCGTTAAATGTTTTAAAAAGGATAGGGAAACACTTAAATAAACTGATAAGGTAAACAATTTACCACTCTTATTTTATCCAATTTTAATTATTGTCCTGTCACTTGGCACTTCTGTAGTGAGGCTAATGCTAATAAAATGGAAAAAATCAAGAAATGCCCCTTAAATTCATCTATAGCAACTATATTTACACATATGAGGAGCTTTTGTTAAAATAAAAAAAATGCCATCACTGAAAGTACGAAGAATTATAAATATTGCAATTGAAACTTTCAAGAAAATGAATGGACAGATCGAACCCATTATATCTAAATGACCTAACTGAAATAAAGGAAAAAAGATATAATTTCAGATATCGGAACACAGCAAAGCTACCCAGCGTCAGAACATCAAGGTATGGGTTAAACTCCTTTAAATATTTTGCTGCAAAAACCTGGAATGACCTCCAAGATCACTTTCGTAGAGAATCATCTTTTAATTGAATGCTATTCAAAACAGCTCTGCTTTCTACTTTTACATTGTTGACTATTTATAGTGCTGCTCTTTCATTTTAATCCTATTTTACATTTGCTCCTATTTGCCTTATATGTTGACTAATGATTTATGTATGTTTGCATCAAAAGGACTAGATAGTTGCCATGTATTGTACTTGTGATGTAAATGTTATTTATTGTAGTGCATGTATGTCAATTTTAAAAGCTCCCAGGAGCTTATGTTGTATTGTTTTATAAGTATTGATATTAAATAAAGCTTTTGCATTGTATTGTATTACTTTTGTCACGAGTTATGGTACAGTATTGGGTCATGTTTTTATTAAACTTTTCGGTTTTTCGCTATATGAGTGTACACAGGTAAAAATCAATACACAAAAAGGATGAGTGGGAAATACAAATAAAATCATAAACAGACTGTATCGTGGCAAAATAAAGACTGAACAGTAAATATTATTTTGCTGCATCATATTTTAGCTGTAAAAGGTAGAAGATAAAGACGGTCTTCCTAAAACTGACTTTTACAATTTCAATGTTGAGTATCACACTCATGTCAATAGACCCTTTTGTGGTAAGTTGATGAGCATGCTCAATATACAATACTGCCAGGTACGGCTTTGGGTAGAACAAATGAATTTTCCTCGCGGAAGTGTACATTGAACATTCTCAACGGATGCTCATCAACTAACCCACTGTTAGCACAAAAGGGTCTATTAACAATGTTTTGACATTTTCAAGCTGAAAATTTTGTTCATAAGCTAGATCTTGTCTATAAGTCTGTACCCTTCCCAGCAGTTAAACATTTAGTCTAAAAAATCTGACTTATAGGATAGTATACATGGAAGGTTAAACACATAACTGCATTACAGGTAATTATGGTTTGTTTGAGACAGAAAGCATGACAAGAAGAGGACATGGATATAAAACTACAAGTCTTTATTCAGCTACCAGAAGATACATGTGCATTAATATTGTCCCAATTATGCTGATTAGCTTTCTGAAGAAATTCAATCCACTTCCGGTCATCTTCTGATACAAAATCTGTTGTTCTGAAATTTGAATATCGAAATTCAAGTAACAGTGTTTCTATGTAAGCTAAAGTAAACAAAGGTTGCATTTAGTGTTGTGCAAAGGATTGAGAATTAAAATTACACATGATGTGCACATCTCTATTCATTGATCTAAAACAGAAGAAAGTTTCATCAGAATTCAACTCACGATGAAGAAGGAGTTTATATTGACAACATTGTGTTGGACAGACAGACAGACCATATATAATTCCTCCTAAAACTTTGTTTGCAGTAATTCCACTAACATAGATTTGGTAAGCATTTTTTTGCTAAATAGGCCCTAACATGGATTCAGAGACAGACATGAACAAAACTGAAAAAGAGCTGGAATGAGTTAGAAAGAACAGCACTGGACAGATTGGTATGGAGGAAACTTGTTGGTGGCCTATGCCCCAGGAGGTTTTAAAAAAGTACATACTTGATGAAACAAAAAATTGAGTCATGGATCTGGTAAACAGCTTTCCCCTGTAAATAGATGGGAAAATCAATAAGAGAAATAATATTATACGTAAAAAACATAGAGGTTGAGTTGTATGGCTCAAGTATGTTTTGTTTGTTGTCTGTGCTGAATGTGTGTGCATTTTAACGGCTGACAGGTTAATTTTATAAAAAAAAACTTCATTTGAGAAATGACATCATGCAAATTTTTGATTTTGCATTTTTAAAATAGTAAATACAGGAGCTTTGAATATCTGATAAAAGTCAAAAATGTTTTACTTATATCAAACATTGTGACGTCACACCCTTTCAACATCCCTTTACTGCATGGTTGAACCTTTATCGCACCCCTGATCAGAATTTCAATTATTTTTTGTTGCGTGGAATCTTGGATAGTTTGTTTACAGAATACTCTCCTATTTAAATGTACGATAAAGTGTACATGTTGATTGCAAAATTTTGCATACATTACCTTGGATCAATATTAGCCCTAAGGCCAGATGCCCTCTTGATATTTACCGTATGACATGTGCAAAATTCAGCAAGTTTGAAGCAAAGCAGTATACAAACAATTTTTGAATTTCAAATTTTAGTGGATAATAAGTGGTGTACTAAGTACTTAAGCCTAGGGTAAATTTTTCTCATAATTTATTTTGGCTCTTTTAGACAGGCCGCCAAAATGTGCTAAATAAAAAGCCTCCTGTTAAAATTACTCACTATACAGTATATCTCATAATGATATGGGATATGATATCGATTTTGCCATGCATTAATTATTCTCTATGAAAAACTGATATATTAGGAGTTAAAAAAAAAGATTCACTATTTACAAAAAAACAATTATAATGATGTCAAACATCAAGTTTAAAGGAAATGAAATTCAAAGAAATGTAAATAAACTACTTGTTCAAATCAAGCAAATTATGTGATGAAGAATCAAATAAAAGTATTGTTGTATTTTTAGGCCACAATTATTGGCTGTATAAGTGTTGTACTGTTTCCTTTTTTAAACCTTCACTTTGGTGGATTCTTAGATAATTAAAACAATATAATGAATAGTGCATCTTACTTTAATGCTATAAGAATTGTTTTGCAAACTCTGACATTGAAGTTTATAAAACCATAATTGTTGAAATTTAAATGACATTATTAAACATTAATATACTGTGAACATATTGATATTTATAGTTCATCATTTTCCCGTATTCTGTCAGGTAAACATATTGGCGGGTTTAAATTTTTTACACATTTCTGTATGTCCGTTGTGAAAATAGCAAAACTTAGTACACCTAAAAAATTAATACGTTTACAATACCAAAACTACATATGTAATGTGACCTACATTTTCATTCACTGTAGAGTACTGTATTGGAGGATACAAACTCGCTGCAAACTCATCAACAGCAGGACTAAGTCTATCTACAAGGTCAGCAAGGTCATCCAGTTGCATTACTGTTTTCCCACAACCACAACGGGCATTACGCTTAACGGTGTCTTTCATCTTTTTCAAAACTGTTTTGGATGTTTTCAGCAGTCCTAAGCAAGGTCCAAGTAGAGTTTTGTCCCTTTCTGACCAAGTGTTTTCATTATCAGATCCAACATCTACTCCAAGAATATCATCTAAATCATCCCCTATACCACCTGACTCAACAGCCTAAAGTATAATTGAGTAAGATAAATATATTGGATAATATTGGAAGTTTCCTTTGTCACATTGATTACAGTTTATGGAAAATGAAATAAAACATTCAAACTTGTCCTGGTGACCACCTGTTTTCAGCAATAACTTTGTAGTATGCCTATGTGGTGCATTCTATCAAAAATTAACCTTTATATAAGGACTCCCTGTCTTATGTAACCACCATTTTTCTCTCCCTTGGAAGGCAACTTGAGACTGTAAATTAACTATGTTAACCAAACCAAACTACAGAATTTTACTGAAATTTGTAAATTGAAACATATTTTTATTTGTACTGATATTGTGTAGAACATGACACATACTCATGATCTGGCCATATTATGGAAAATGACTAATTTAACATCAAAACAACTTTTCACATGCATTGATCATGTTTAATGTTTGAAGTAGGTTGTTCGAAACCTCTGTTACATGTAGTCCATACCTGTGGTCTATATTTCAATACATGCATTATTTTTTTAGAAGGTCAAGCTTTTGCCAAACAAATAACAATAAATTACACAAATGTATGTTATGCATATACATATCAACTACATTAACTTTCAACTAAATTCCTAATATAATTTAAAAATGTTTGAGGAATTTTTTTTGGCATATGGTGTAGGCTACATATTTGTTCAAGTTGCCATATAAAATATAAAACACTTGCAATACTAGTAGTATTATACTACAACTATATAAGAATACCTCCTGAATTTCCTGTAAGGCATCACCAGCCATACCCTGGGCATCTGATATCACAACTAAAACTGCTTCCTTGTTATCTGAAACATAAAGCATGTTTTGTAAGAACAAAGAGCAATTCAAATGTCATTATTCATAACTTGGTCAGCAATAGATTTTCACCGAAGTGTTTTTACCTGCCACAATTTTTTGCACCCTTCCCAAGTCTGAAATTTCTGGCCTCTGTATGTCTTGTTTCATTTTCACTTTCAGTTTATTGTTATGCTGCTGGAGTATACAGGGGTAACTATTTTGCTGTACCTGTGTATAATACTGTTTTAGGACCAGCTGAAGCCTTCCATTTGGTGTGAGTTTCCTCGTCATTCAAGAAGACCCATGTCCTTGAGCCGACATTTTTCATCCTTGTGGAGTTGTCCTTGACATATTCATCATATCCATTCTTGTTATATTAACATCAATTACAAGTAAATGTATGAGTACATGATACATGTAGTTTCTAGAGCTTGGACAGAACAATTAAAATTCTACAATTCTGAATCTAATAAACCTGTTACCAATTTGCAATGAGCTTAAAGTAAAACAGTTGCAGTTGTAATATTTAGGTTAAACTACATCTGCAGTCATTTTCACCAAAAATCTGACGCCCAATGTATATAGAATCTACAACGATAACGAGTTGATTATGGAATTTCTCACATCGAGTGAAATAAATTTTATAGTTATGATCGCGAGGCTTGCCGAGCTATTCAAACTATACATTTTTAAATCACGAGATGTGAGAAATTCATAATCAACAAGTTTTGAGTGTAGATGCTGTTTCTCTAATGCCCCAAAAAAAATACCCAAAAAGAAAAGCTTGTGAAACATTATGATTCTGATTCGTAGGAAACGTGTTAACGTCACACAAACACAAACTTTCCAAACGAAAGAAACAAGGTGATTTCAAAGGTTTTTCACTTCAAATCTTCTGAGTCCCTTCATAATTCTTATTTAAGGTAAGAAAACACCAAAATTTTCTCATTTAACTGAAATATAACTACAATGGCAATTGAAGCAATTCAAGATGGAGTCCAAGGCAACCAATTTCTAAGCCAATTGAACTCCGAGAACAAAAAAGTCATTAGTGATGAGAACATCTTTTTCTACACCGGTCAAGCGATATGAAAATTGAAGCAAAATCAGATAAACTATTTTCGTTAATGATGATTTATTTTACACATAGGATCTTTTGTGAAATGAACTACTGTTTTCCCTTCTCTTAGAGACTAGGTAGTCAATGAGACCATTTACATATATATACCATGCTTCAAGATATAGTTTCAACATGAAGCCGCAAGCATTGTTGCGCTTTGCATGGTCCCTACTCCACTTAAAATGAAGTTCATATTGGGCAGCAAACAAAAATGCCACTAACATCATCTCTTTGAAGTGAAGCTGCAGATCAAATCTCATTTCTTTCCTATCATAAAGAACTGAGATCTGATTTTTGCAAAGAAAAATTGACCATACAAACTTCCTATTACATTGATCAGGAGTACATATCTGATAGCAGCTAAAACTGCTCACAAGCTATGCCCAATCACTATGTACCTACAAATCAAACTTAAAATTGGTATAACAGTATGATGGAGTAATGCAACGAGAGATGAACAAAGCGATTCCAATATACATTTCAGGCTTCAATAACTGATGGAAAAAAAATTATGCATTATGACAATCTAAGGACTGGAGGGCACATGGAATATATCATACCAAAAATCTTACCTGTTGGCATCTTCGGAAAAATATCTGCGCCATTCCATACAGTCCCTGTAGACTGAAGTTGTTCTGAAGACCTGCACAGAAATAGACATCATGTCTAAGATATAATAATTACTTTTCAAGCATGTGATTTAATGATGTGAAGATACTTTTATCAGTGTACATGTATGTATCAATTTTAAATGTGATAGTTTGTCTTAATCGTCAGTTATATTCTCAACATATGAATCTAATTAGCTTGTATCATAGTTTTAAATGGAACCACCATTAAATTTTAACTTTAAAAAAAAGGAGATAGATGTATTGTACTATTATACTTGAAGATTTTAGGGCGTCAATCTTAAGACTTGACAGTCCCAATTTTAGTATACTTTTCCCGGGTCAGAAGAGAGCGTACCAGACTATTTATGACTGTCAAATATAATTAATATAAGGTTTCTTAAGCTACATATTAGAAATTATTTTGAAGAGTAATGAGTTTTTTTTTTTGTTTTTGTTTGCAGCATATGTCCTGATTAATACATTCACATTCTCTTAAAAGATTCAAAATTACATGTATTGTAAAACTTGATTTTAAAGTTTAAAAAATGTTAAAAAAATTGTTCATACACAATGTTTTCAGTATGTATATACATGTAATTATATATAAATGTGTATGAGAACTGAGGAGTTACAGTACCATTTTACAAATATGAATATTCCCATTATTTTCTTAATTACATAAACGGTATGAAGACAATTACACACCTACCCACAACCATAGTTGTTGATAGCTTTTGCCAAATCAGTTATTCCTTGTAAAACTCCAATGACAGACTGTTGAGTTGATTTTCTGAGTCTTAATCCTTTAAATTTAAATTAATACAAAAATGTAAAGTAGCCTTTCAAGTTGTCATTGAAATTACTTCTGTATAATACGAGAAAAAGGATGTAATGATTAACATTGAATTCATATATCCCATTATTGCAAAAAAAGCAATAAGCAGAGCCAATTTACAGGTTGAAGGCTATGCAAAATTGTTTACAGTTAACAATTTCAATTTACAAAATGACATAATTCTTTGCTGAATGCAGCTTAATATGACTGAGGAGGTTAAAACCAGAACAGCTCAAGCAAATATTTAAAAAGAGACATTAAGAATCTTACATTGCTGACAGTGCAAGACAGAAATCTCAGATACACAAGGATAGAGTGCAAGACAAGAGAAGTCTCAGATACCCAAGGATAAGATTTTGAGTTCTTGAACATCAGGTTTTGCCAAGTTATCATACCTGAGGGTGAGTGAGATTTCCTAGTCTTACATTTTCTGGCTGTGCTTTATTCTTTTTCTCACTTATAAAATTGCTTTTGTTATCAATATGCAAATGCAGAATGCCCTGCTTGCCAAATTTCCTTTGTCACAAAATTTTGCAAGTTATATTTCCCTGTGGCTGAGATATTAAGAATCTAACACCTGTACAAATGCAGGATACAAAAATCTCTGACATCCAA
Organism: Perna viridis; assembly: GCA_037379345.1. Lineage (NCBI taxonomy): Eukaryota > Metazoa > Mollusca > Bivalvia > Mytilida > Mytilidae > Perna > Perna viridis. The sequence goes on from CM074515.1 coordinate 28,196,412, forward strand.
GGTTAAGATTTAATCATTCTTTAACAAGGCATCTTACCTAAGGGTGCGTTAGATTTCTAAAATGAGAAAAGCAAATGTTTGATTCTTTTTCTCACTTCAATTTTGTTTTCTGATTAAATGTTTTAATTGAAATGACTTGCATTAAACAACTGGTTGTGACGCATCAGGCCAGAAATACGTCATGACCAGGTGTAAAATATACAAGATATAGGACCCTTTAAAACAGTATGAACAAACTGCAAGAAAAAATCATACATAGCTAATTCTCGAAAAAAATTATTATTCTAAAGGTGCAGATGTTCTGTCTCAACCATGGGTGAGATAAGAAAATCTTGCACAGCTAAGAACAGGAATTTTGTGGCTCTTCAGTGAGAAAAAGAAATCTCACATGACTAAAAAAATAATATCCTTGTCTGTATAGTGCGACAAGACTGCAAAATTTGATACAGCTATAAACTATAATTTTTATTTGTGATTAAATATTTCTCACAGCAGAATTAGTTACCAAAAATTGTGAAAGCACTTTAATTCTTGAATACCAATTTTTGTGGATCTGGGATGGAACACAAATTTGTGGATTCTCAAATTTGTTGTTTTGAAGTTTTCAGTACATACATCAATGGGAATCTACTATTCGTTGGGAACCTGATTTCATGGTTTGACTACCCAGCAAAACCACAAAAATTGGTACCCCACAAAACCAAGAAAATTGGTATTCCATGAATAATAGTATTTTCACACTAGACTACGATTAGCCAAACAAATTTAAGTAGCACTCCATGTAAGAATCATGCAAAATTAGATTCATGGTTGGAAATCCTACATATTTTTAATTTTGATATTTTCTTAAAAATGTAACCAAAAAAAACCAGAAAGTAACATGTGGCTTTTCATATAACCCTTGTTCTTAGGAGATAAATATTATATAGAATGCATTGCAGAATTCAAAATTAAGAGAGATAACTCTTTAAATCACACTAAAATACAATAGAAACTGTTGGATTTTCAATGTGGATTATCTTCTATGAGCAGAAAGACAGAAATGAATAATTACACATTCCATCATAAAGACTTACATGTATAATGCAACTTAATAACAAAGATAAAAAATATGTAGCCTTTTTTGAGATGTATCATATTTTACAGAATTTGCATGATTCTTACAAAGACAGCTACTTAAAAAAAAGCAATAAGATGTAAACAAAAGGCACTTTATACAAAGCATAAAAAAATCAAAATCCTCCTATAGTAGCTTAGAACCTTGCAGTACAATATTTCAAAGAGACCTATACACTTTTACTTAAGTAGTAGTCTTTGTAAGAATCATGCAAACTCTGTATATTCATACATGTATATACCATTATTGCATAAAAACTAAATGTATATGGCTGATGACAAGGACAAGAAGACAATATCATGATATGACCGCAATAACATCGCTCAATGCAGACATTCTATATATCACTGACGTCCCACTGCTTTTGTTTCCAGAAATGTGGATACAAAACTTTTACAAATGGAGATGTGTACCTTGTAAAAGATTGTACACTTATTAGATGTGTAGCTTGTAAGAGTTTGCAGACTTATTGCCAAATATCCGGAATCTCTGAATACTTAGTTTGGGCAGATTTACCTTGTGTCTTTGGTAGGCAATAGTACAATGAAACTAATGCTAACGTTGTTTTCTCCACACCACAAATCAATGACTCACACTCCTGAAATAAAAATATGGTTTAAGTTATGTTGCAAATCAAGATTGTGACATAAGAGAGATAATGTTAATCATAAAAATATAATTAAATTAAATTAATAACACTTTGATTTAGAGAGAAAAAAACTCCATCCTTATCAATATCAAATGAAAAAAAATAAAAATTCAAATGATTCAACGCTATCTAATATAGTACTATATTGTGCTTATTAATTACTGTGAATTTTTAAGTTGATAATGTCATTTTATGTTATGCAAGCTTGAAAGAGGACCAACATTATGAACATAAGGTCTTGTTAAAATTCCATAATGGGAGTATAATTATTATGATTTAAATTAGTGGTGTTTTCAGCAATAATAGAAATATCCGAATTTACCGTGAACATGGTGAATGATTTCAGGTAAAAACAAAAGAAATTTGAGTTGTCTCCCATCCCATTAAGGTTTCATAATTCAAGCTTGTATTGGTCTTTGGTACAACTGTAAGTACATGTAAAAACTTCAAATAGTCAATGCAGGTACAATGTAGTAAACACTTCATCATGTTAAAACCAAACAATCTAATAATTCAGGTATCAATATTTAATATTTCTACCTCAGCCGGAGGTGCTGGAGGAGTTGAGAACATCATGGAAAGTTTAGTTGCTTCATGTGAAACAGCCTTGAACACCAGACCTGCAACCAAAAAATTATACAACAGTCAATACATGTACATTGCTAGAAAGTATCAAATTTATTTGTAAAAAATTAAGAGACAGTCACATTGTAAGGGTTTCCCAAGTGATTCTGACTACATGTACATTTATGTATTTTGCAGTGAGTACAAAAAAAAATTGATAAATGTACATGTACTTTTATTATTTTTATCCTGCAGCTAAGTTTCACAGTGGAAAATCTTAAATTTACATGTAACTGTATGGATTAGAATATTAACGTTTAGTTGAAAATTAAATAAAAGGAAATATGACATTTAACCACCATCCCATTAACAAATGGGCTTTTTGAGATTACAATTTTGAATCAATGAAACTATATCATACCAAGTCTTTTCCAATAATCTTTGTGGTCAAAAACATGGTCATCTTTATCACTTGTTTCTCCACCTAAAAAAAATACGAATAAATTTTTTACAGAGTTTTATTGTGTCTATTAGTTCAGATAATCGTGACATTCACTGAGGCATTTTTTCCGTCAAGGCAACCAAGCAAAATAAAAATTAACCTCCTAAGAAAGCAAAAAACTATTTGGACTACATGTATATTGTACAGGTCTATTCCCAACTACATATATTTCATTCTTTTGGTTGCTAATAAGCGAGCACAGCTCCCTCTTAAATGTATAGAAATTGGTCTTAAAATTCATATAATGACCACTTGAGAAACTACCGTCGAAGCAAAAAGACTACATCTACATGTATATATATTTAAGCTTTGAAATGTAGACAAAACATCCGCTACACAAAACGTTTCTTTTTGCAAAATAACTATTTGGACTGTATGCACATGTTAATTCCCAACTACGTGTTTCATTCCTTTTGGTTGTTAATAAGCAAGCAAAGCTTGCTGTTAAATGTATAGGAATTGGTCTTAAAATTAAATATACATGTACATGTAATGACCCCTTGAAAAAATATCATGAAGCAAAAGACTACATTATATATATTGAAGCTTTGAAATGTAGACAAAACATCCGCTACACAAAACATTTCAAAGACATACATGTTATTTGTTTGGACTCCTCAGACATTTTCCAAAAACTTACTACCGGTTGTGTTAAAACAAGAAGGCATTCTTGTTCAAACCCAAAAATGTTTGACTGGTAAAAAATTCAAAATTTGGAATATCTTTTGCCAGCCCTTTAGATGAAAATATCATAAATTAAATTAAACAAATGTGGTACTGCAGTGTTCTAGGATTCTTATTTCCCGTTACCCGGGGTAAGTGAAATTTTGTTCCGGGAAAGTTAGGTACTTAGTTTGACTTTCCCTGTGGCATGTTGAAAACTTCATATGCTGTAAGGATTTTTGTTAGGAAAGCAGTCACTGACTGTGGGAAAGTTGATTTTATATGGATTTTTCCCAAGGAAACCTCAAATTTTGAAACAAATCCTAGAACACTGCACTGTTATATGACATGTGTCATGAATTCCCTTTATCTAACTTCTAAGAGTAAGACTAAGAGGGAACCTTCCAAATGCTGCGCTTGCACTTTAGGCAAATGCCTACCTCATATTTAAAATGTCTTAAAGAATATAAATGCTAAGGCAGCATAAATTTCATGTTTCAGTTTGAATGAGTATAATAACGATATATTGTCAAAAAACATGTATCTCACCACTTTCTGTAATGACATTACTCAGTAATGGCTATGCAGTACCATTGAAAAGATCATTCAATCCGTAGAAATAAGCTAGTTAATGGAATTATAGCTCAATTAAAAATAAAACAATTTCACAAATATCTCTGACTGATTTACCTTTCACTTGATCAAGGGCTATCGTCAAATTCTCGACAAGAGTTTGGAGCAAGTTCCCCTGACTATTTGTTGCCATCTCCGGAATTGGTCTTCTGTTAATTACCTTTTACAACTTCCGGTCGCAATTTTTCGGAACGAAAACACTTGGAAGGAAAAATTCCTTGGAAACAGATTTGGTTATCAAAAAGCAGCAACAAATCTTAATTGAATCCCTCAACAGAATGGCAGATGATGATTTGGAGGCGATCAGGGCTAGAAGAATGGCTGAATTACAATCACAAATGGGGGTATGGGTGAAAAACTGACTCAGTCACACTGCATGTGTTTTATACAAAATTTTGCATGTTATGTGGCTACAGGCAAGCATGTATTGAGTATCAAGCATTTTAAATTACTTACATCCCTTGCAACGGACTAGCGGATACTTGTTCAAAATCAGATTTTCATATTGATAGTAAATTTTAATTTTCACTTACACTGTACAGTTTTCGACAAGTCATCAAGTGTCTGTGGAGTTTATATGTAAATCCAACTGTGACCCTAGAACAATGCCAATTTACAATTACATGTACACTTACGGAATGAAAGTGGGCAAACCAATACTTTAATTTATCAGCAACTAAGTACGGCTTCGGTACATGTACACTCCTTGAGACATTTAGGTTTCTCACATGTATGATACCCAAATGCAGGCTAAATGCTCACCAAACGCACAATAAATGAACGCTTCTATTGTGGGTGTAAATGAACGCTCCTATCATGCATTTATATGCACGATAAACAAACACTCCCAGCATGTGTTTAAACGCACGATAAACGACCGTTCCTATCATGCATTTAAACACAAGATAGACAAACGCTCATATCGTGTGTTTAAACGCATGATAGACGAACAACAAAAAATAATAAGATTGACATATAATGTAGACAGCAAAAATATTGCGTGTTTAAACGAATGCTTCTATCGTGCGTTTAAACAAACACAAAACGATGTGTAAACGCTAAATTGGGTAACATGAACATCTTAAGGAGTGTACCTGTATTTAAGTAAAAATTGTTTGCCCACTTTCTTAACCATTCTAAAAAATCTTTCAGAAAATCACACAAGTAAGGGTTTGGAAAGTAATTACTCAAAACAGTTCAATTGTATTAAATTCTATTGAGACATATTTTAACATTTTTTTCCAGTCAAGTTTTATCTCCACTTTTCTAAACATACATGTACATCTACATGTAACTATTTTCCTTTACCACCTTGTTGGTCTTGTAGCATTTTCTCCATATGTGTGGGAGATCATAACTTGGACGCCCAGTCAAATCACTTCAAATACTTTCGAATTGATTGTTACTGTTTCTATCTGTATTAGAGTGACAACTGGTTGGCTCAGAGTCCAATAAATGTGTCCAAGTAGGGTGACATCCTCACCTGCAGGCTTTTGCTTCTCTTGTGCTAGCAAATTATAAATCTGGCTGAGTGTGAAACATACACACATGATACATGAACATTCAAAGTATGATCTGTTCGATTGATCAAAAATTCAATTCATGTCTGAAAAGCATAAAATAGATCAACACACCTCTGATATTTTATAGATAAATTATCTCCAATTTGTGTATTTCTCAGGGACCTGGAGGTCAGAATCAGCCAAGTCCAGAGGAGCAGGAAGAGCGCCAGAGACAGATGAATGACATGAAGAACAGTATTCTATCACAAGTCTTAGATCAATCAGCCAGAGCTAGATGTAAGGATAGTTATTGTGATTACCAAGTCAAAATTTATGCAGTGTTTTTATCATTTTTTTGTTTTTGTTTTTTTGTTTTTTTTCATAGCTTTACTATTGGTAAAGACTGCTTCTTTCCCAACAATATTATTTTGAAGTAAGGAAAATAAAGTAGTACTAACACTTGATTTTTCCCATCATGTCTCCTTTTTTACAGAATGTGCAGGATTTGACACTTTTGAAAAAAAATCAAGGTTAAAAACTAAAATAACTGCGCTGCTCAAATGTTTTGATTTCAAGCTAAGCATTGTTGCATAAATGTCAGGATTGCGCTGGGATATTTGATCTGGCAACAAAAATAACCAGCTAGCGATTTTCTTGGTGCCTAGGTTTTGTATAATTGACAGGAAGTTTGTCAGCAACTGATATTTTCTCCAATTAAATAATTGTGTTGATCCTGGGTCAGAGTTAATTGACCATAACCAATTTACAACTGAAGCCAATCAAAGGTACTTAGACCAGGTGATTGTGACTCACAATATCCTCCTGGGAGGTGTCAGTTAGATGTAAATATATTATTGAGCCAATCAAAACTCACCATCTGGTCAAAGGTAAAAACAATCATGGCCATGTGCACAACGCTACATACAAGCCTCACGGCCCTGTTAAACCATATGATACATTCAAAAACAGATTTATCTTATAACAGAATAAATTCAATTCCAATTAACAATGATTATCCCATCAAGAAGTGTCTAAAACACTTCCAAATACAGGAATTGATATAAGACAATAAATGAAATTTGTTTACACTTTTGCCATGTGAGAAAATCGGTAAACAAATAGAAAGGGGATTTCCAAAATCTAATTAAAGAAATACTGAAGGCATTTAGTCATAAATAGTCAGATATCAAGAAAGAGTATAAGAGAACATGAGATACAGTGTAATAAAAAAAGGGACTAAATTAATGGTCCATGGTAGTTTGCTAGAAATTCTATCACTTGAAAAAAGAATCAAGTTTGTTGAAAATTTATAAATAAAAAATCAAATTATATTTTAAGATAAACTTAATAAGACTACAAAGGACAAAGGTTAACTTGTTTTAAAATCAGGAACTATATGAGCATAGTAATATTAAGTCCCTGATATAAATAAAACACCTGTTCTCTGAGTAGTACTTTTTATTTTGCAAATGAAAAATGACTAATGGTTCTAGATCCTGATAAAAACTAGAGCTAAAAACCTGCTTTACATATGCATTAAGAGTGAATCTTAGATACATGTATGTCATGATTAAAGGGGTTATTTTGATGAACGGACAAAGATAAATCATCAGTGACAACTGGCAATTTTTTGTGGCAACAGAATTTTGGAAGCTGGAGCAGCCCCTGTAGTGTTACATCACAGACAATATATTGTGGAAATTGACTTTTAAACTATTTTGTAGATGATATGTGTATTGAAAATACTTATACTTCACACATACATGTAAGAATTATATTGATGTGCAAATTTGTATAATAATCAGCATAAAAACTTGGAGGATTACCTTTCTAGACAAGACCAATTGATCTGCTGAAAATTCCATACTTGTTAACTTACATGAATCATATCTCCCTACTTGTGAAAGAGTAATCAAGGGAACCAAGATTCTAGCAGAAATCAAAAGAATGTAATTCAGAGAGTCAGACAAAGATTGGACATGGAAAACAGACATACACAAAGAACATAAAATAATACATACGAAGTAACAAAAAGTGAATGAGCAACTTGGACTCCACTAAAAACTGGGAGTATGGACCAGGTGCTATGGTAGGGTAAGCGTCCTCTGCTTTTCTAGAAACAACCGCCTAGTTGCTCATAAAAAATCATCCAGGGTAGACAAAAAAGAGGGAAGGAAGACTATGACATGTTGAACAAATACATTTTCATGGTGCAGATGGATACACCGTAAGGTTCATGAGATCAAAAGTAAAGAGCAAATGAAATAACAATTCCAGTAGCAACATTGGAAGGTAAAAAAGAAAACATATGTTGGCATTGTCTTACCTTCATGGAGTAGAACTTGCCCTAATTGTTTTAAAGATTTGTATTTGTTTATTATTTATGATGCTACCAGTATTTAAATGTTTAAATGTATTGAATTTTGTACTAAATCTTTCTTTCTGATCTCGTTTCAGTAAACACCATTTCATTAGCTAAACCAGAGAAAGCCAAGATGATAGAAGGAATGTTGATACAGATGGCACAGTCAGGTCAATTACAAAACAAGGTACATTGTATTAGCTGGAGTTATCTCCCTTGCCAGAAAAGTTGATACATGTATATTGTAATGCTTCTATATTTTTCATTATTCCATAACATATTTGCAAACACTCTGGAGTAAATATTCTATCATTGATTGTGACCAAAAACACTAATACATTGAAAATGCAATTAATAATCATACTATATCTTCTTTCATCTTATTTACTTACAGCTAGGTGAAGATCAGTTAAAGGGATTATTAGAAAAAGTTAGTGAAAGAACGCAGAAAACCACTACAGTAAAGGTTTGTACTGTTTGTTAGGTATGCAAGGGATACTTGTGTCTGTTTGTCTGTATCATATGTTACAGTTTTGGTTTCTTAGGGATGTTCAAATTACCACATAAAAATATTTTCAAACTTCGACTCATTTGCTGTGTACAATAAAAAAACAGCTTGCATTTGATTTTTGGTATAATTTTGTGAGTTACAGCCTTTTTCTTATTGAAAATTTGGAATGTTAGAATATATGATTACCAAACCAACTTTATCTTTCTTTTGTGCATTTCTTTTTATATTGTTTTTTTTTATTTGTCAGCTTTGTTTGAACATAATGGAATGGGGCATTTTAAGCTTAATTTCAACATTTATACAATTGGACAGCATTGGTTTAGCTTGGAGAAAAATTTAACTACCACCATGTAATATTATATATTCTAGAATTCTAGGGTTGTCTTGTATGCATTTTTTTATGCAGAGATGATAAGAAATCCCTTTTCATATAATTATTCTTTTTTTAAACTCTGGATTAGGTCATCTCAAGTACTTGAACTCATATAAAAAAAAAACATAATTAAACTTCTCTCTCTACCATTGCTGTTACTTTTGTCAAGCATACAAAATCTAACCATATCATCAACAAAAATGTTACGGCATATAAAGTTTCAGAATCTGCAAGTGTCTGCTTTTGTCTATCTCACATTTTTCAAGTCCGCATTGAACAGATATTTAATGAAGGTTTATCAACATATTTTAAGTCATAAAAATTACATATATTCCCATTCAAGAAGGAGTAGTTTCTCCACTCAAAGTAGTAAAATTTTTATTTTTACCAAGCATGTTAAAAATTAAAATTTTGTATTGAGAGTGATGAAATATTCAAAATCAAGAATTTGAGAAAATTTGAGAAATAATAAATTGCAGACAGCCACTCATGAAGTTTAATTTCTGATGATTTGCAATTTGCATATTTTTTTAATCACATACTGAGAATGAGTGAAAATATTTTTTTTTAATTTTCAGTTTAAAAGAAGAGGATTAGATGATTCAGATGATGAGTATTAGTTTTAAGCATATATTGTGTGTTCCTGCTTGAAATGTGAAACTGGAGGCAGTTGATTGTATAAGTGCTGCAGTATGCTATTGAAACTGAGAGAAAGATCATCATTATTTATAAACTGTTTTAACCAAATCTTATGTTAGTTGACAGTGTTGACAGTTTAGGAAACAAAACTGCTAACTGTGCAGTATACATGTATGATCCATGATAATTTATTAAGTACCGGTCCACATAAAATTCAGACACTACCAATGGTAAAGTGATTCATGGTCAAGAAAAACCCACTAAACAAATGATTCTTTTTTAGTCTACGTATACTATACTTTCACAAAGCAACAACCTTTTCTGTATTCAGATTTGCACTTTTGAGAAAATCATACATTTATCTCTCACTATAAGCAACCAAATCAAGCCAAATCAAGAACAGTAACTCTTGCAAAGTGCAAATTTCATGTACAATCTATATAATTTTTATCTCAAAAGCACAACAACCAAGTCTAGGCAGTAATCATTTTTTCAGATATTGCCAGGTTCCTAGAGTGTTAATTGAAATAAAGGGGAATAACTTGACAAACCAGACAGACTGGTTAGCCTTGTATAGAATAAAAAAAACTTTCCCAGGAAATTAAATTACTTAAATCTCAGTAGATTGCTGAATATTTTTTTTAAAATCAATTTACAAAAACTGAACCATTAAAAATAATGTTCATTTTTTTCTGCCTCACCTTTATGAGGAAGACAACCGGTCTCTTTGATGTGTATGTTATTTCCCATTGTCTAAGAACCAGGAACAAGAACAATGGACTAATTAGGCAGATCTAACTTTGCCTATTGCTAATTTGTTATCACCACCGTTCTCAAGATAATAACATTGGTACAATATGATAGTAATTGTATTTGCAGACTTGTCACATGTTTCTGTTGGTACATAAAGCATTTTTTTCTCCTAAGTGTCTTTTTATTGCATTTAGTTTATAACCATATATATTTATTGCTTATATTGTTTCTCATTGTAAAGTGGAAATATCTTGGGCATTTTAATGCTATTTCAATTTAATTATGGAGTGATTTCCTGAATATTCCCAAAGCCTATCTCTGAAACTACATCAGCTACCTATCATTTTTTTATTTTCTTTCTCTGTTTGTATTTCACCATGTTCTATGCACATGCAAATTTTAGGAAAAAATTCTCAGATTAGTTATTTACTTACCTTTTACTTAATTATGGTATTTTTGTATTGTTTTTAAGTGAACTTGATTGTCCAGGAGTAAGGTCACACAGCATTGTAATACATGTACTAGTTATTACATGTATTACCTTATTGGAATTTTCATTTTTAGCTTAAGACAAAGGTTCAAAATGATCCATGGAAAAAAACACTAATATTTTCTTTTACTGTGTGTATACAATATGATACTTTAGACCACCTTTGCTTGATGTTTTTTTATGGAGATAAAAATGGCTAAACTTTGCTTTGTATCTAACAAAACAATTCATAAATTTTAATTTGTTGTATACAGACCGTGAGAAGGATTAATAAAAACAAACACTCTCGATGAATTCAGTCCATCTGTCCATCCATCACCTGAAAATGAAGAAAGACAGCTCTGCAAAACTTTAAAGCATACTTTGAAAAAAAGAAAATACACCAATTTTATTATGGTGTAAATTGCATATATTGTTGGGGAACAGATGAGCTATTGCCATCACTTGGCATCCGTTGTCATCGTTAACAATTTTCTTCAAAACTCTTCTCCTCTGACACCACTTGACCACTTGAAACCAAACCTGGTATGAATGTTCCTTGGATTATTCTGCATAGAAATAATGTTGGGATTTTTGATCTGACAAAAAACATGGCCGCCATTACTAAATATAGAACATAGGGGTCAGACAGTAGTTTTTCACATATACCTCCAAAACTGTTAGGTTTAGCCAAATGCTTTCATTTGCTGAAATTATCCTTATTATAAGGCCTACAAAAGTCTCCAAGGGATCAAAGTTGTCAGACCACTCCTTGTTAGAGTTATTGCCTTTGAAAATCGAAAAATGAGGCAATTTGAAATTATAACAGATATGAAGAATTTTTCAATTACTGAAATGATCCTTATGATAATGCCTACAAAAGTCTGCGAGGATCAAAGTTGTGGGATGACTCCTTGTTAGAATTATTGCCCTTGAAAGATGAAAGATGAGGTTCTTAGTGGTTTTCAGCTAATATCTTGAAAATTATAATAGATCGAAAGAAACCTTCAATTGATGAAATATTCTATATGAAAAGTCCTACCAAGGTCTTCATGAGTCAAAATTGTTGTACTCTTTAGAGTTATTGCCCTTGAAAGGCAAAAATTTAACCAGGTGAGCCATTCAGGATCCTGGGACCTCTTGTTTTCACACCTCACTAATTGAAAGGATACAAATAATAAAGAAACTTGTTAAATGATAATGATAAAAAAATAAAGCATTGCAAAAAACAACAAATATTTAAAATTACATCTTCATATTTGATATAACCAGAGTAAAGTATTCCGAATTTTAAAAAAATATATTGAGGTATATTGCTTTTATAGGATGCATGGACTGAACATTTTTAAATTCATATCCTGTTGGTTTGGCAATATCATTTCTGTAAGTTATTTACCATAAAGAGTTCTCCAATAATTACATACCTGAAAATTGTTTCACTAGCAATGGTAGAGGTCGGCTGATAAGCTATTCTCTGACTTAGTTGGAGTCACAGGGACGTGATGTCATGAGTTAATTCCATTAAATGGGCAAAATTTTACTAAAACGCTGTAACAACTTTTTTTTTTACATTTTACTATCCATGGCCATACGAAGGAGTTAAATATATCTATATTTAACTCCTTGGACATACACTGTGTTTTTTAGTGTATGGCCATAGATAGAAAAATGTTTTAAAAATCTTTTAAATGTCATTTTAGTACATTGTACAAGTTTTGCCCATTTATTTTAATGGATGTAACTCATGACATCAAGTCCCTGTGGCTGGAGAATGGAGTGACAGAATTCAAACTTAAGTTGTAAGTTAGGGGCGGATCCAGATACTTTGAAAAGGATGGGTGCCAGTGAGCAGTGGGGTTCCTCTGAGAATAGCTTATCAGCCAACCTCTAGCATTGCTAGTGAAACCATTTTCATGTATATAAGAGAGTGCTAGGACATTATTTGCCATTTTTTCATTGACAATTTCTCCAATAAAAAGGGTCTGAATATAGCTGAAATATTGCTGTTCGGACGTTAAACCCAAACAAACAAACATCCAATAAAAAGGAGGGGTGCCAACCCCCTGCACGCTTCCTCTGGATCTGACACTAAGTTTTAGGAGTGGTATATGAATATGTATCTTTCAAAGAAACAAGTGTGTGTACATTATTATCGAAAAATGTTTCTTTGGAATATCAATGATATCTGACCTACTGATTCCTTCATTATTGAATAGGAACAGATTCAGATAATAAAGGGGGTTCGAGGCTATCATTTGTTCATTCTCTTCCTGGTTCCACTACTGAAGATGTACATATACTTTTAAGTTGTAGATATGGGTTTCCTGTCACATGAGAAAGGCATCATCGATTTTTGTTATCAGTTTAACCATATTTAAGTATGTGTGGGTTTTATCAGACTTTATTTGTTTACACAGTGCAGCTAATATATACCACTGTAAACACTGCTTACAATGAGTTGGATTTAAGGCTGTATACTGAATGTAATACATGTATACAAGTACATTTACCCCATATTCACTTTGATATTGCATAGCACATGTTCGTCATGGTATTAACAATTAGAATGTTTCTCTAAATTGTTGTAAACCCACTTCGGAGGGAAAATGTAACATTGTTCAACGCTTTCTTGCAAATCTTTTTTGGTTTTTGAGCCTCTGTTATGTTTAGATAATTGCCCTATCGGTATGATTGTTTATATGCTCTGACTGCCAGTGAAGTCAGTCCATCCGCCCGTCCGATACATTCCAAGATTCAAATCACATGGTACTTTTTCATCTCTCTCTATTTAGAAGAATGTGATCAAATTAACATTTGGTTTGATACCAATGCTAATCAGGGCCTAATCTAAACATCGATTACAAGGAGATGTTTTAGTATATTATGCATGTTTAAAAAAAATAACAATATTGATATTTTGTCTATTTATTTCTAACGGGAGAAGTGGGTACAATCAAGGACAAAAGTTTTGCTCATTTCTCCCTCTAGATTAGACCCTGTAACGTATGAATGTATAAAACTGTCATTTTGAAGAAATGCTGAGTGGGCAGAATTAATTATTTATTAATGAATTAGTTAATAATTAGCTAGGGCAGTGGTGCTGATGATTTTAGTTTGTCTTAACAATAAAATTGTCTTCGTGATATAGAACTCCAAGACACCAATTTCCCCAAAAATATTATTTTTTCAATGTCCGTTTATTTGGTAAATTACATCTACATGCACATGTACCTATATATATAATGCATTTGGGTGGTACATGTATATTCGTAAGGCGCCTGTGAAAGGATTAATGCCTCCAGTTTTCTGGAATATTATGTATGATTTTTTTTTATTTTTAGTATTCAAACTTAATTTAAACAAAGGGAATTCAAGTGAATGGTGTCATATGTCAAGTACATCAAGTACATGAGAAAAAATAATTTAATTAGTTTCAAGGATTCGACTTAATCATTTGATCTCCTTACAAGGTCCTTGATAATTAACACTGTACACATGTGATTAAGTTTAGGTATAATTATATAAAAAGCGTGATAATATACTGTATGCACATTGTACTGGACTACGACTCCACGTAAAAATGAACAGTTCTGAAGGATAGAACAAAATTTTCAGTAAGTTTTCTTGCGCAGTTCATTGTCAGTGGCGGATCCAGAGGGTGAGCACCCCCTTATTATTGGAAAATTGTTCATTTTCATGTGTAAAAGTGAAAAAAAGATAGCAAATATTGTCCCAGCACCTTTTTTTTCTAAGGAACCCCCGCTGGTACCCCTCCTTTTCAAAGTGTCTGGATCTGTCTTCTCATTGTATTTAAAACCTGGGTTCTGAGAAGGGACCACCCTACTCTAGCAATACTATGGGTGCCTGGCAAGCTATTTTGTAACTTGCACTCTGACTACGTTGGAGTATTCAAACTTCTTACATTATAGGAGTAGGACCACCCGAACCAATAAAAATGCATTCATTTGATCGTTAGACAATCAATATTTAATGTTGCATGTATATATGGATTGTAATCATCTACATTTTGAGTATAATTACAAATAATTGGCGTAAAATTAGGACTAAATGATTAACTCAGGCGAAAGAATAGAATGTTCATTTAATTTTAATGACCCGATTTATGCCCATGATGAACAAATGGTTTACACTATTAAATGTTAGCATCTGTTTGTTCCGTAAATTAGCCATCATAGAAACTATTATATTCATATAATTACAGTAAGCATCACGCCAGATGCCAATTTATTTTTATTTTTTTTTGTTCTTTTGGGTATCGTATAAACCATAATTTTTTTCTCGTGATGTTATATTCTAGTTTACCTGTGCGAACTAGCATTTTGTAAATAACATAACTGGTCTATAGGTAAAATGTCTGATGTAACTAAAAAGATTATTTCATTTAACTTAATATTACTAGAGAGCCAATAGGGTTAAATATATCAATAAATAAATCTAGACACCTTGATGGGGTGTATATTTAAAATTTTTGAACCTAGTATAATATAAAATTTTTAAATTGAATAAATTTGAAGTTTTCGGTTCAAAGGTTGTCGCCCATCGATAAATGCATAGTAAGTTTAGATAGATCGCTGTTGGTTTACAAAAGGTAGATAGATAGATTATAAGTGGTATACACACACCATACACGAGATGTAACGCATCAGGGAAAGTTGAAAGTGTTCCAGATTTGGGGTGAGCGTTTTTAATTTGTTTAATGTATTGATCGTTTTAATTCTTTTAGTTTGTATTATTGTTATTTTTGGTCAATGTTGTTGATATAATTGAGAATTTAAATATTTTAATGACTTAAGCCTCTGATAAGTCACTTAACGTTTTCTTGACTTTCAGTTTTATGATCCGGATTGGTCAAAATATTTTTTTATGGTCCTTTTTTATACATGTAGGATCACAGTACTTTAGCTTATATGTGTTGTTCTAATACAGGTTAACAAAGGGACAGGCATTAACTTTGAGGAAGTATATACATATACATTCATATAGTCTTGAAACGTCATGTGTATGTTGATTATTTATCCTTTGTGAAAAAAACTGTAATTATAGTTAAATTTTCAGGCCTTAACCGTTTTGTTTTGTTTTTTTTTGTGTTTTTTTATTTTATTTTATTTTATTATTATTATTTTTTTTTTGTAAATTCCAAAGTATGACGTTGCGATGATTTTAACATGTTTATCTACGATGTAAGTGTATACGAATTCAAAGCAAACTTCTAAAATAAAAAAAAAATATGTTCAAGAAATTTGTTATTATGTTAAAACAAAGAACGCACAAAATAGACGTCGCTTGTGCACCAACGCAGGGGGCCTCCCTGGTATACAATGTACATGTACTTACTTTATAAACGTGTGGTACCTGTTTTCTTATTAGGCTATTTGTATACACTAATCGCTAATCCTTATCAAATCGATTAATGGACATTCTATCGATTATTTTGTTGTCCAGACTGATAAATCTCTTTGTCAATTTCGACATGGTGACAATAAATATATATATAAGATAAGATTTTTAAATATTGACGTTACTATTCAGGCACAGCTCTTTGTTTAAACCTTGAATTTATTCATTTCTGATTGATAGAATAGATGCATGTATATATGTAATATCTCAGATGGTATTTTTTAATGTTAAGATTCCGATCCACACCAGAAATCTTTAGTGGGTTCGGTGTTATTAGGACAAAATCAGTGCTTCAGTAATTTCAAGCTGGATTTTAATAGATTTTTAAAACACAATTGTCATTTTTGCTTCCATGGGGGAGGGGATCCGTTTTAACCCTCAAACTCCCTACCTATTGTTATGCACGCTTGTTACATGTAAAGGTATATTTACTCTGACGGAGAGTGTGAAATAGTAAGTTCGTAGGTACAGGTTTGACCTAAGCTAAATCTCCAGAACGTTGATGAAAATACCGGCAATGTATCCGAAACTACGAGACAAAAAAGCTGCTTCATTCAAATAAACAAATGGATTCCAAGACTACGAAAAAATGTTTCTGTTTTATTAGGTTTGGTAGTTGAACTGTGAATATTTTTTAGGGGGAATGATGCTACATTGTATGCACATTCAAAACTAAGAAGCTGCTTTAAGTGAACAATTTATATAATTACCGCGAGAGCGCTTTTTTTTACTAAGTTAGGGGTTGCAAGTGTTAGTTAAAATTAATGATACTAGATGTGAATACAATATAATTTACGAACAAACAGAAATCAATACAAAATATATATATCGTGTTTACTTTCAAACCGTGGTCTCTCTATTGATACATGTTCAGGTTTGTATAAAGGACATACATGTAATTACGAATGAGTTTACTTATCTGCCATATAAACGATGGTGTAGACCATAAAAGGATACTAAATCATCTGTTTATAGTGTATAACTACAGGAATGGCTGTTTTAGTTACATTTCACTGTATAATATCTAGACTCTACGAAGTTTATGTACAGTATGAACTGTGATTGAATGGTAAGTTCTATCTCTCTTTACCTTATATATATTTTGATATCAGTGTCTCTTTTCATTTTCTATTTTATTGTAATAGTTTGCTTTTTATTCTTTTTTTCTTCAAAATGAAACATCAATTCACAAACACATGATTACACACGAAAACAACAGATACATGTACATATAGTAAAACAATTTAAACAACAATCCTTAAAATATGTGGCATGATTTTAGTGGCAACTATAAATGCTGAGCAGACAGTGGCGACTCCAGATAAGGCTTGGGATTCCATGCTGAAATTACTGCTATTTTTTTTTTTTTACAAAAAAACACTAAATTGATATTATCCAACAAAATTAGGGATCCCAACTCCACCAATCCCACTTAAGATCAACCACTGGTGGGATCACTATTTTACGAGCACTAAAATTCTTTCTCCAATTTCAAAAACTGTATTAAAGCATATCTTAAAAGATGTACACGCGCACTGGACAAGTAGTGTGGTTGTAGAAGTTTTAAGTTCAAACTTTACTTTTACTAATTATTATTACTTGCCTTTTATATTCGTCTTAATATTTTATATTTAAAACACACAAGGTAACGATGCTATGCAAAGACAAAATATTGCCAACAGGACTATATATATATGTCACTCCAAAACATTAATTTTGACGTGAAACACAGTTTTAAGTTTTATCTTAGAATATTCCGTGTTTATAACAACTTTGTACTAAATATCCTGAGGTATTAAGTAAAGGTCACTTTGAAAGGTCGAATATTCGATCGTCAAAAATTTGTTTAACATTTACCTCTATTAGTGCTGTTTTGTATTGTTATTTCCCCGCATAATTTTATTGTCGATTTTGTTTTGTTACATAACATTCATAACCGTACCTGTTACTTACTGAAAGCTGGCCTGTTAACAGCGCCCTCCACATGCATGGGTTTTCGACTCATCTGGAAGAGCTTCAAAATTGTCCTTGCTGTTTTCTCACCAATGTTGCTATTAGTTCCAAGTTAGAAGTATATTTGGGTGGGTTGACATGCTAGCCTTCTTGCTCTTGCTTCAATGCATGATTTCTTACGTGGACTATATATATTTGGTTCTCATATGACGTTCTTCAAAGCTCTTTAGACCACAACCATGGTAAACAATTATACACACATGACCAATATTTCGTGCAACTGAAAGGCTGCGTATATTAAAAATATGAAGAAATTAGTCATATTAGAATAGAAATAAATTACAGAAACTCCATTTTAACATTGTTTTATCACGGTCTGGCCAAATTTCATGTTGCTATATAACAATCGTTGATTGTAGGCCTTCGAACATGCTGTACAATTAATTTTAAATTAGTATTTCTTTTTTATAATTTCTATAAGGGAATAAATCCGGGGTATATAAGAGTTAGTCCACCCCCACCCGCGAGTTTGAGACGCTAAAAAACTGAAAGTATTTGCATATCAAGGTTTAATACTTATTTCATTCTGTGATTCGCAGACATTTAGCATTCCAAATATACACAATGTAGCTTCTTTGACAACATTAGACCGGTAGCCCAAATAAAACCTCTTGTACACCATAAGGGGACGACCATGTGATTTTCTGTGGGGAGCCTGGCAAACTATGTAGGATCAGAATATCTACTTTTGAAATTTTGCGGTCAGAAAATTTATTTTTAACCACTTTTGGGCAGAGTTATTTATTTCCATTGCATTATATGAAGTATCAGACTGAGGTCAGACACTTTATTTTCAAGGACGTGTAGGGCAGGTAAATTATTTTCAACTTTTTCAGGTTCAGAATAAATTATATACATGTATTAATATCCAAAACCTGCCAGCCCCCCCCCTCTCAGAGAATCAAATGGTCGTCCTCTATAGGTATTATTGTGAAATCAGTTTTCCTATTTACTTAAAACTTGTAATGGTATGCAAGGTATGATGGAAATTAAATTAGCATGCACATTGACACGTTTTACACATCTTTGGTCATGTTGTATTTGCCCGGTATGTCATTTGTGTAGTATTTGGCGTATACGTGCCTTTATGATGTTCACTGGTGCACATGATAATTCAAGAACATAAAATTTGAAATACGCATTTATCAAAATGTCATCTTCAAAAAGGCTATATCAATATACTTACATATTACAGAAAATAAAAGCATTTATCTTTAACCTTTATTCAAGTTATTTAAAGTTGAACCACGTATTCGAGCCTTATGGCTTTTGATTGAATATTTTCAAATGAGCCATATATTATTGAGTTTACTATGATGGTAGTAAATTCGGATATGTATAACACCAATTTCAAAAGATATTGAAAGAGATATGTAAAGCGCCTATTGTAATTCGATTATAATTCGCTTTAGTACGTTTAACTTTGTATTTACATTTGTATAGTATAATTAATTCTTTATGAAACCTCAGCATTTTCGAAGCAGCCTCCTAAAATATTGAACTGTGCACTTTTCACAGGATCTAGGTGTATAATATTATCTGAATTACTGGTTTGAATTATCGATTTTACACAGTGATGCGTGTATTATACATATATGGAAGGAGTCCTTCGAGTAGCAGATACAGAGAGTATCTTGGCACATCGTAACACCCCTCTTTTATTGGCTAATTTTGTTAATTCAGTGCAACATCAAGACAAAAATTAGCCTTGAACCCACATTCATCAAGTGGATCTCTAAATCAGTCAATCAAGAACGATAACTCTTGCAAAAAATACAAATTTCATGTAAATTATCTCTTGAGCGCAACACTAAGGCTTGTTCAGTATGTTGTCTGCCACCATTTCTAAATAAGAATTAAAATGACTTTTTCGGGGTTTTAGGCATGCATGAATCACCTCCTTTCTGGTAGTTACAAAAACTGCTGTTTAATCATATTGTTCAACTATATAACAGCTTTTGTTTTAGAAATTCAAACTGTGTAGAAATTTCTGCTAGAATCTTGGTTCCCTTGATTACTCTTAATCACTAAATCTAATAGTATTAGAAAACTAATTAGAATAGCTAGGGTTCGTATGTTTTTCAGAGAAGAAATAGCAATACCGCAAAACTCAGATGCTCCGAAAGTTTGCATGAGCAATGCCTGTTTTTTTTTTTTAAATGAGACGACGAGCTTTATATCCCTTCTTTGAACCTCAGCCATATGACTGGACAGATAGGACCAGATATAGCTGATTTGTCCAGTTCTATAGGCGATCGAAATGTGAACACCATGCTTTATGCTGTAACAAACCTGAGGTCAAATCGATATTATCTATGAATTATTTTTCCTAAGGGTTTTGTTCATTTTTTTACCTTTTTATGTTGATATTTTACCACAATGTATATGATAGCGTTTGTTGTTAGTTGCATATATTGCAGAATTTCAAAGTTTCTGCGAAATATGAGTCGGATTTTGCAAGAAAACAATGTTGACAGAACCAAAAACAAGTGGTAATCCTTACACAAGTATAGGCAATTTATGGTAACCCGTTGTTGAAACATGTCCATTTACGGAGAATTAATAGTGGGTAGTCTTAGCAATGTTTACGTATATATGTCTATTTATATTGAAGCCAGGTCCTCTTTTTATATTGTACATGTACAGGGATTTGTTTTAATTTCTACATGTATGTTGTATTTTGGCTGACAATTTTTCTTTTTTTTTCATTCAATATAAATGTTTCTTTTGTTCTATTATAATTAGTTATTTGTATATTTTAACAAGAGATCACCTCCTTCGTTACTCTTTACTTAAGGGCTAAGACAAACCTCCGGTATATAGAATTTCAATAATAGAATTTCCACTTAATATTATGGTTACGTATGTATACATCAACTCTGTCTTATGTCATATCTACTGTAATACTGTGTGTATTGCCTTGGGGCTACATAATGTAGTAAGCAATTACCATTTTGGGGACAAAAGTGTCCATTTTAACATTTTTACCTGTAGACCGTACTTCTTGGAAAGTAAGTGCTTTCATTTATTTCAGTGTTTCTTTCCGAGTTTTTTATTCATAGTCTGTAATACTTTTTCACCTTGATTACAATTTTTTCTTTGGTATATTATACAGTGATACAAATGTTACAACACTGTCCCCCTAAAAAGAGAATTTTTCCCCGGATTTTTTAAGGGCAAAAACATTAGTTATATGTTGATTAAAATCATAGTGTGTTGGGTGTTTTTTATCTGTTCGTAAAGTAAAACAGACCAAAAGCCAGTTGTTGGTTGGCTTTGCAGTACTTAATTCATGGAAATAGACTGATTCAATATAATTCGTGTGTATACCTAACATAATTGTTTATTTTATTTTTGTTTGGCTATTGCTTTGGTTTATAATCTTGTATTATGTAATACTCTGCACAAATGTATTTATCACTAAGATTGAGATACATGACTCACTTAAAATTTGTACATGCTCCGTTTTATATCATACCTTTGAAAAACCACGTACATGTACCTATAGATAGATAGGTGAATAATTAATCAAGATGACATGCAAAACGTTCATATCCTGGCAAAAACAGTGAAACCTGTCTGAGTAAAAATTGCCGATCCTTTTACTAATATGTTGTATGTTGTATTAAGCAATTCTATGAGACGTCAAATAAATAGTCAAATTTGTTCCTTAGAAAATACTGGCAAGATAAAATTTGTATTCCCTTAAAAATGTGTTTAAGACGTGTTAGACCACACCCATTTATTTATTTGACGAAGAAATTTAGTATAAGCGTGCAAATCGGTCGAATACAAACAAATATACGAGGTTTTTGTTTGGTTAGTTGTATATAAATGACTATATACCAGCAGGGATCGACGGGATAGTCGAGGACGATAAAAAAAAGCCTAAGTCTAAGAATGTAGAGATAGCATCATAAATCGAAAGTATGATTATTTTCATGCTGAATTTCGAGCAAAATCACAGAGGCTCGTACATTCACTAAGTCATTGAATGCTGAAAATGGCCCAAGGGAGATTTTTTGTTATATATATATTATCTCTAACATTACTCCTTTTATTCGAGAGCTTGGGGAGTAGCTTGGTTATTAAGATAATTGTTTTAATATTACTCTAATTTCCATATTATAAAGAATAAAGGACATCCTATACAATAACAATCATCTCAGCAATTCATACCTGTAACTACGAGCGAGCTAATGCCGTATTAAGAAAAACATATAGACGACAAATTACACAGATGAAAAATTGAACGAGTCACCATACAAATGTCTGTTTATGTACATGTATGATACTGACCTAAATTTGTACCCACTGGCAGTTTTATTTATTTTTATTATAGAAGATGGGAAAATTTGACATTATCCAATGGACCAAGAAGTCAACAACCAGTCTTCGAGACAAACAACCTGTAACAGCATGTTTTGGACTTTACCCAAAAGTGTACTCTACACATAAGTTGATATACAAGGCCGTCGTTGTCGGTGAAGATATTGAAACACCGGAAGTTGGGGTATTGAAAGCGAGACGATACAGACCAGGGACTGAGCGATTCTGGCAAAGTGAACTCGATCTCAATCGATATGCTCACCAGCTGGCGACAGCTTTTACTAACCAGACACTGGCTGGTAGGATCGAAATGGTAGACCAATACATCGCACCAATTCATCGTCATAAAACCTGGGATAAAATGTGTTTGAAAATGAAACCGAAATATTTTAGACAACTTACAAAATTCGAAATGGTGCTCGTCGAAGAAGTTGTTCGCGATTTAAAAGCTTTCAAAAACGACAAAGTATTAGAGGCCTTCTCACACTATTCCTACTCGGAAAGCAATGGAGAGAATTTGTTGTATGCGTTCAGAGGAAACCGAACAAAGGAAGGACGATACTTACTACTGACACCGGAAATGCTTACGCACAAATATGACATTCACAAGTGGTTCCAAAAGCACACATGCAACGAGATTTGTGGTCGCTTTAGAAGACCACCAGAAAGCAACTATCCGGACTTGAAGCCAAGTAATACAGATATACAATCTGACAAGTCATTCTATAATTTTAAAAACGATTTACAACCGCCAAATTATTACGATGAAATGCCAAGGGATAGTCCAAATGCACCAAACGCACCAAATGCCCCGCATGATACCGCACCACCAAAACAGAACAATCTGGAAACAACTTTTGGCACTAAATCTTGTGATGGTTCTCAGTCCGTCGTGACGGCTGTAGTGCATTCCGATAACATTGGTAAAAATAAAAGACCTATGGCACCTGAAAAGGAGGCTCCAACAAGAAAGCAAGACAAAGCTGTTAGAGAAACAGCAATCTCTAATGAAACATACAATTTGATACCTGTGCCGATTGACTCGCCGGAGGAAGATGAAATCACGGATAACACTGTAAGATCAAATGTACCAATCGACACTTTTCAAGATGTGCCCTTCGAGAAAGAAATTATGCCAAAGTCTGAGAATCGACCAAAAACAAATGACCCGCCGTCCAAAATGAACGATGATGTTATAGTCGATGCATCAACTCTTGTGGCCCGTCCAAGTTCTATGGACTACGATGCACCAAAAGAAATAGACATTGATAATGTAACTGTCGTCGGCGTTGACGAGGAAGACCAAAAGAGCACGCCGCCAGACGGGGTTGATGAACTTGATGGACCAGATTATGCGAACACTCCTGATAGTTATCAAACAATGATCATTCATCACGACAGAGATAAACCAATTATATCGGAAACAAATTCTGAGCAATTCCAGAATGCTCCAAATTCTTGTGAGTATGGGACAGAAGAAAGACAAAGAACGAAAAGTCCAGAAGAGACTGAGAAACAACAAAACATCGAATTACCGGTTGACGAAACGAATGTTGTTAATTGCGATGAAATTCCTCCACCAACATTAGAAATTAGAGACGAAGAGCTCGACACAGATGAAGAGAAAAGGAACGACGAAGAATTTACAATTGAAGTCGCAAGTCCTGTGTATATTAATATTAACGATCTGGGAACATTTGACTCTAGTCGTGAGAATGGTCCATCAGTCGCTAAATATACTCAACCTGTAGCCGAAGTTGTTCCTAGTCCAGTGTTAATGAGTCCGCCGTTTAAGGAACCAAAGAATGAAAATAATTTTACAAATGCAACAGAAGAATCGCCACAGGCTGTCGAAATGACATCAGAAAGGTTGAAAACACCACCAGATTCAGGGCTGATTGATAACCCTGGTTTTACACTGGAAACGTTCACAAAGCAGTTCGTTTTGCCAAATAAACCCGTCAATGACATAAGTAATGAATACCAAGAACAAACTAATAAGGTCCTTGATGACTCTCCAGAACAACTTAGAGTAATTGCAGTAAATGAACGATGCGATGAAAGCATTGGCCAAGAAAATGACAATGACAAAATAATAGTTATGCCAGTTATTGTGATTAACAATGCCAGTGATGAGAACGACGATGTTAATCAAGATGACGTCGATAGTTCATACGCAAGCAACAGCGATTCGTTAGATGATAGCCAAGATGCTTTGGTGTTAGATGAAAAGGGCAAAATTAAGGAAACAAACATTGATGAGGTAATATCACCAAAGGAGTCTGATCCTAATCCGACAGAAAATTTAGTGGATGAAAACAAAGACTTTCTAGCCAAATACAATTTACAGGATTTTGTAGACACTGGTGATAATGGCGTCAATAGTCAGACATACAAAATTACCGATTATAAGTTGATATCGGATTACATTCAAATTTTACCAGAAGAAACTGAGCCACAAGACTCCTTATCATCACAGCAGCAAAGACCACTTCATTCATCCTTGAAATCTGGTAAGCACAAAGAAAAGGGGAGGAGTGTGAAATTTGTTGACGATTTGCATGATGATAAGTATATCAGATTCTATAAGCGGAAAGATGTGGTAAATAGTCTCAATACTTCGCCATATAATCAGATAAATGTTGTAGTTGAATTGCATCCAGAACCTAATTCTAATCCTACGAACGCACCCATGTCACATGATACGTCAGGTGATCCCAATTGGTTTTCAGCTATTCCTTGTGAGTGTTGCATTGACAACGACAGCAGCACTGGTCGTGATTGAGAAAAAATTTTCTATACACTCAATGTTAAAATATTTAAAAAAAAAAAGTGGTATTTTCAGGGACGAAGTGGACCCTGTTAACGCATTTTGGCTTATTAGGCCATAGTGGGAGAGCTTAATTTTCAATTAAATTCAATCCCCGAAAATTATGTGCCGCACCTTCTATAACATGAAATCCTTGACCTGTCATGCGTTTTGTTTGCATGTATGTTGTCTCAACCTTTTTCTAAACAAGACATTTGGTTTTTATTAGATGTACACAGAAATCCCTGTCATGTCTTGTAAGTGTTCTGCCTATTTAAGAGTGTATGAAGGTGTTGCTATTGCATAACATGGTCCGTTCAACTTTTAAGTTGATGTTTTTTCCCTGAATTTAGAATTTACTCAATGTATGAAATGGACATTGAAGAAAAATCCCTTTAGTCATATAATGTCTCTTAGTAGGATTAAATTTAATGTCTAACCTCGGTGTCCTTCCTTCAAATTTAACTGAAATCATTGTGTTTTATTTAACTGGGTGAAGATACTACACATGTAATGTTGAAATCGCGACGGGAAATCAAATGAAATTTTCATACTTAATGATACAAAATGATATTTTACATTTCATTCATTTCAGGGACTACAACATTTGCCTTATTAGGTACTTGTTAGCACTTTGAATTTCTCACTATCATCCGATGATATTTTAGGATACAAATTTTGCTAGTGATAGAGTTTTTGTTTTTTTGTTTTTTGTTTTTTTGTTTTTTTTGTTTTGTTTTTTTTTTTTTGCTTTTTGCTCTTTATATTTATTTTACTATATTAAGAGTCCATGTAAACTTTCCAGATATTTTAAGTTTAAAGTTACTAGCTAATTGCTAGTATATTAACAATTATCCTCATTTTGCTTTTTGATTAAATATACTAAAATATCGAGGCAAACGGTTGAGGTAGCGGTATTGTCATCTTTTAGATTCGCATTAATGCATTGTTTTTTTTCACAGGCACTTCAGGCACTAATGATTTAGACAACCCCCTTTTTTCAAGATCCAATATTTCCGTCTGAT
This sequence comes from Perna viridis, assembly GCA_037379345.1. NCBI lineage: Eukaryota > Metazoa > Mollusca > Bivalvia > Mytilida > Mytilidae > Perna > Perna viridis. Next base: position 28,222,743 of record CM074515.1, read on the forward strand.
ACGTTAATTTGATCAAAATTCGTATTTATGTCAATTTCTGGACCCGTTCATTGAAAATATCACAAATGAATGCCTAATACCACCATCTTATAGAAAAAATCGAATCGGGTACACAAAAATACGAATTTTTTATCAAATTAAGGAATCGGACTGAAATACCGATTCTCGAGAAAGAAAGGGGTGGTCGAAACCACCCGTGCCCAAGTACCTTTGTTTTTATACGATGTAATGTTGCAAGCAAATTAAAGCTCATTCAGATAATATATATATTTTTTTAAATTTGATAGTATTCGACATATAGTAACTGCATACCACAACGTCTAGTAGGATCCTTGGTTTAACATAATGGTTTCCTTAAGAGCAATTAGTTTAATTTTTGAATATTATTTTTCAAGCATAACAGGCACGCTTTCCCATAAAATTCAAGTTGTACTGTATGCACTATGCGAAATCATAATCCTTAATTCGGTTTGGTATGTGTGTGTGTAGGAGGTGACATGATCGTGTTTAAGTTGTGTATTGCATACAGTGTACGTATATTCAGGTTCATAAATTTAATTCTTTATTACCTTAAACTAATACAACAATACATCGGTACATGTATAAACAGTACAAACAGTAAATAAATGCAGTTATATACAGTAGCAAGATAAGGTTTGAAATATAAATCGTAAATCATGATACGTCTGAAAGATCAGAAGTGGATCCAGAGATTTTGAAAAGAGGAAGGGGATTCCAGAGGGAATCCAGAAAAATGAAAGGGGTTCCTGACTACTATTTGCATATTTTATTTCCTTGATCCGACACTGAAGACCCAGATGCTCCCTAACACTATTTTACTCATTGCTCTATTAACCAAGATTTGGGCTTACTAACAACACGTATATCCTACACTTATATCTATAAGTCCATCTATCATTCCATGTTCAGTATATGTAGAAGTAGTCAATAATCAGTTTGTCACCATTTTATTTTTTTTATAAAGTAATGGGATGGTTTTAAGTCCAAATACGAGTAGGTTTTAGTACCGAAGTGTTCAAAATTTTCATTCGCTTTCAAATTATTTTTCCCATGTACATAACACTTACTGAATAACCCTAACAAAGATTCATGATAAATATTTTTTTCTTTTTTATAGATATTGTGGACATATGGAGAAATTTCTTATTTTTTACCATGAACATTGTAATTCAAACATTGTATGCTGTTTTTCGTACATAAAACAACTTTATTTTAAAATTTGATTTCTGTCTTTTTTTTCAGGTGAGACCCAAGTAGAATAGAGTTATTTCCCTTGCCGAATATTACATTCCATAACTTTTGTTTGTATATATATCTACTTGTACATAAACAAAGTTTAAGCTTGTTATATTAAAGTTCATGTACATGTAGTAATGAATACATATCCTCTAAAATATCACGAAATAGCTCGGCAATTCAATGTGGGTCCGATTGGGTTTCTTCAAGTGCAGTATATACATGTATAACTGATTATTATTCAAAGACTTTCATCATGATTTAAAACAAATCAAGGCCAAAAAGGGAATGAATAGGTGTATTCACACATGCGTATATGAGTACAAAATCGACAGTCGGGATTACAGCAGGAAAATTCGAAGACGAAGACAAGAAACAAGGAAACCAAGATCAAAACAACGAACGCATAGTTTTAAGAGATGAATGAAATGACTCAACCAGATGCTCCGGTAGGGTTAACGTCCTCAACTTTTCCAATTATATATCTACCGAGTCACGCATGCCTACTGTGAGGTGCAAATGAGGTAATAATGATAGGTGAAACAGTGCTTAATATATATGTAGTCTTGATTACACAGTACAATAAATTGGCGACTTCATGGTGTCATAAAAATGCAGTATAAAACTTCCAGTACTTGTAGCATAATAAAAAATGATATCACTCGAAAAGAAGTCGAATTAATTATTTGACAAAACGGTTCGAAAATATGCATTTGACAGCACACTGTGAAATTATATAGATAGACTGCCTGAACTTTACTAACCTCAAAACTTTTACCACAAAGCCATACATGTTCAAAAGCACTACCTACATAACGCTGTAATGAGTAAAAATTGTGTAAACATATAAATAGTATATACGGAAGTGATGTGCATTTTTTTTGGTTAAATATTACATTGTAGTTAATATATTATCCTTGCAGTATGCATCCGATCTCAAACGCACGTTTTAAAGGAATAATAAATCATGGACTCTGCTTAAGTTTAAATAAGAATGACAAATTATGACCCAACACTGACAAACGGAAACAATTTTGAAACAATTAAAAATAAGAAATTAATGTATTTTCTTGTAGAGTTAAACTTCGGGTAAATGTACTTTATTTCAAAACAGCTACAAATTACCATCATCCTAACAAGACCAGATACGATTGACAGTAAGTTAGTAACTCTTTAATACAAACAATGAATAAGAGACCGTGACGAACACTTGGATATACAGCTTCAAGTCGAATCTTGGTTCCCTTGATTACTCTTTCTAACATTTCAAAAAAACACCAAACAAAAAGGAAACAGCGAGACACGCCGATAACATGAAGCCAAATACACCGAAATTACAACGCTGAAAACATTGAAGTCAGTCAACAATAGAAAAGGGGCGCATCCAAGACAAAATAAACAGTAATTTCAGCAGTGTCGAGAAAATCAAAGTACTCATGTACTGTGACAATTAAAGGTGAATGAAAAATTTATACTGAAACTTAACTATAGTATTTGAACAACGAGAAGTATAAACATGTACATGTACATTTGTTTATGCTAATTTCTAGGTCGTCCGAAGGGACTGTAACATTGTATTCTCAGTCAATCAATTCACCTCTGGTGTAATGTTGTCCCTTCAAAATCAATCACAGTGATTCTCGACTAAATCAAATTTACTACATGTTATATGGAAATCAAGCTATAAAAAATAAAACGGAGATTGTGTATTGTTCTCAAAACAAATAAATCTGCATAGCAGTACAATACATGATGATAAGATCCCAAATTACGAAATATATATGAAAAAAAAACCACCCTGGAAATGGAGTTCAGAAAAATCTCAATTACCAATTAAGTTTTGGTATTACTAACATATCTTTACTGGACATGTCAAATGTTTGCATCTCAACATAAATTTTGCTATACTAAGGTCGCGTTAGGACATGAACCTTGTTTACTGATTACAAATATGGAGTCCAACTAAGAAAATAATAGATAGGCAATCGTAGTTTGTACTGAACCGACCTCGTGATCGTAAATATAATCGTAACTGAATATAGATTCGTGTTAAATACATTTTGAATGTCTAAGCAACCCCCGTTTATTCAACTATAAGTTGTCTAGCAAGACTTTTAATCGGGTATCTTGTGGTGGTACATTTTTGTATATTCCTTGTAAACCAGGACATAAAGATCATCTATCGCTGGGAGGCAAATTTTACTAAGTGTGTTGTTCATAATGATGTGTTAAAACATGTCAAATTGCATTTGAACAAATGTTAGTACTAGTCTAATTTGAACATTTATACAATTTTGAACTGGTTAAATATATTAAGCAACTTCAGAATTGAGTTGTATAACCGATGAGGTTAAGTCAGGTGTACATAACTTAGTGCGATAGTTTATCTAGAACGCGACAATGATTTACATACAAACCTTAGAGTGAAATTCAAAAGAAAATAATTCACCAAAAAATCAAGCAAATCAAGACACGAAGACGAAAGCAACGAAAGAGTAGGAAAAACAAAAACAGACTTTTACAGAAATCAAAATAATAACGTACTAACATTATTATTTTCACGAAAAAAAAAAAAAAAAACAACCAAACGTCAGCGTGTCGTACATTTAAATATTGCATTGGGCTAGGGTTATCCACCATGTCAGTCGACAAGATTCTGATGTATATGTTGTGTTCAAGTTGTAATTTCATACAAATTATGATTTGTATGAAAAAAAGTATAAATTATAATTTGTATGTTGCCTTTGTACACATTATAATTTGTCCAAAATCCACTTGGACAAATTATAATTTGTACAAAAAACAGCTGTAAAATCACTTTCAATATGTACAATTTTCGATCTCATAAATACAATAAAATAAGATATGGGTTTTAACAAAATTGTGTTTAATATTGAAAGATAACATCAATACAATATACAGCTTCAATTTTAGAAAGTGATTTCCTCAGATGTTTCACTATTTGTTAGGACATGACATTGACCCATGACAACGGGAATTATACGGAACATTTGATTTTTTTTGCATTTACATTTAGAAGATTTACAACCACCTTTGCATTTTCAAGACAGAAATCCCTGTCCTCCTGTTTTTCATTGCTTTCGCACTGCGGAAATAAACTGGGCCTTCAGACTGCATATAGCCCCGCTCGTTTGCAGATTCGTCATAAAAACCAGCAGAATCATCAATCATATCAGCGGAATCAGTACCCGTATCAGTAGAATTATTACCCATATCCGTGGAATCAGTACCGTATCAGTAGAATTATTACCCGTATCTGTGGAATCAGTACCCGTGTAAGTAGAATTATTACCCGTTTCAGCGGAATCAGTACCCATATAAGCGGAATTATTACCCGTATCCGTGGAATCAGTACCCGTATCAGTAGAATTATTACCCGTATCCGTGGAATCAGTACCCGTATCAGTAGAATTATTACCCGTATCTGTGGAATCAGTACCCGTGTCAGTAGAATTATTACCCGTATCTGTGGAATCAGTATCCGTATCAATAGAATTATTACCCGTTTCAGCGGAATCAGTACCCATATAAGCGGAATTATTACCCGTATCTGTGGAATCAGTATTCGTATCAGTAGAATTATTACCCGTATCTGTGGAATCAGTACGCGTATCAGTAGAATTATTACCCGTATCCGTGGAATCAGTACCGTATCAGTAGAATTATTACCCGTATCTGTGGAATCAGTACCCGTATCAGTAGAATTATTACCCGTATCTGTGGAATCAGTATCCGTATCAGTAGAATTATTACCCGTGTCTGGAATCAGTACCCGTATCAGTAGAATTATTACCCGTATCTGTGGAATCAGTACCGTATCAGTAGAATTATTTCCCGTATCTATGGAATCATCAACAAAGTCATCGATTGATACTGCTGATTCACCATTTGTGGTCTCATCAGTACTAATAGAGTTTACACTATAGTTGTCATTTTCGTTTCCCTCTGTTAGTACCTTCTTAAGATCTTCATCAGTTTCGAAAGTAGGAAGTACATGTAATTCCTTCGGTAAATGGAAGAAGACAAACCAATTTTCGGTTCAGATCAAACAGGTGCCTTATACGGAGGCTGATTGATAACCCTGTCATGAGACATTAGTGTTACAGCTAGTTGACATAGACCAGTTCCAATTTCAATACAAATCTTGGTAGACTACTAAGTTGTTAAAAAAGCTCTTTAGGTAGAAATCTGTCCTACATTGTACCAATGTGTCCTATTTAACTACTTCAGAACACCTTTGTGATCTTATGGACGCTGTCTTTTAAGTTTGAATAGCTGTCAATTATGATTATCTTAACTTCAATCAGATATATGACACGATCAAAATGAAAATGTCGAATGTAAAAAGATGAAAGGCAACAGACCCCCCTCCGAATCGCAAAACCCCTCACAATAAAACACTCGATATAATTCTATATTGAGCCTGATTAGTAAACTGAATGAAAATTTCAATAGTGTTACTGACAGATTAGAAAAAACGAATGTGAGAAATTGAGGGAAATGTGGAAAAACGGCTTGGAGTAAAATTCAATACAATCAGCCGTAAATTCATCCATAGGATTTTTAATTAGTTGATTGAAGGGTATTTAATGACGAGACTACAGGTAAAGACCTCTGCTACGTTGGTTTAATTACTTGATTTAAATATCACATATATATGAGGTCTTATCATTAATATTGAAAATATTGTACAAGTTGAAAGTGATTTTGCACCTATTTTTGTACTAATTATAATTTGTCCACGTGGATTTTGGACAAATTATAATGAGTACAAAGGCAACACATAAATTATAATTTATACAATAGTTTCATACAAATTATAATTTGTATGACATTACAACTTGTACACAACATGTATATATATTCATCCCTTTTTTTAATTTGTCCCGAGACGTTCGGGTTAATTCAGAAAATCACTCTTATAATGGTTTCCCTAATTTCGCTTCAGTCTAATGAATGTCCTTATAACTAATTTCTAGCTGCAACGAAAATGCTAAAATTTGTCAAACACATACATAAGATCAAGATAATTTACCAATTATTAGTGCATTGTCATAGATAAATAAGAAAGAAATGATTTTGTGCAAATATGACAGTTAAAGAAACATATCAATGTGCAAAAGCTCATTTATATGATATGTTATTAAAAGTTTTAACAAAATAAAAAAAATGTGTTTATTTAATTTATGTTCATTTAAATTGTTTTTTAACACAGCCCTGTCACCTGCCTCCGTATCAAGATTCTATTTAGTTTCCCGACTCAACTTTACTCACATCAAATTTGTTACCCCACTCAATGACTGTTAGAAGTACATTTGAAATTCCTGTTAAGATTTGTGGATACATGTAATAATTATCGATACATAGCCTACTAATTTTTAAACATTCTCATATATATATATACTCCATTAACATAAACTTAATGTAAACTGAAAGCGAAAACGAAATAATATATACAGAGGCCAGAAATTCCTGACTTGGGAAAGATGCGAAAATGCTTTGGGGGTTTAAGTACTTCGGCCTAGCAAATCCAAAGATCTCTTTTGATTACAACGATACACTTCAGCAACAAACGAGCTCAATCGTTTTAAGGTAGTGAATCCTCGGTGATTTTTTTTGTACATCTTTAATTTCATATTCAACCAATCAAGCAAAAACACATTCTTTCAAAATCCAATTTATTTTGGCATCATTTATTAAAATATACTACGAGCTCTATACACGTGGATCGTACAAAATTATGCACTAATAAAATCCAATCAAAAAGGTAGAATGTTAAATAGCATGTTAAGTACATGTACTAGTCCACATAAAATTCAGACACTACAAATGGTAAAGTGATTCATGGTCAAGAAAAAACCCACCAAATAGACAATGCTTTTTTAGTCTACATATGTTTTACTTTCACATAACAACAACCTTTTTCTTTAATCAGATTTGCACTTTTGAGAAAATCATACATTTATCTCCCACTAAATGCAACCAAATCAAGCCAAATCAAGAACGATAACTCTTGCAAAGTGCAAATTTCATGTACAATCTATATAATTTTTATCTCAAAAGCACAACAACCAAATGAAAAACTAAGACTGGTTACATGATCAGTTACTGTTTATGAACAAGAAATAAAACTAAATTTGGTGGGTTTTTGACGAGCATAAATCACCCTCTGTCTGATTTTTAGAAAGACTGATACTTAAGCAGAATACTATTTTAGTTTAGGCCTACCCCATACTACACATAGAGATTAATTTTAATCAAAGGAAATGGAATCAAAGCGAAAATTTAAATCCGATTTTGAAGTAATCTTATATTCGAATTTAATCTCAGATTGTGTGCTGGAAAAATTCGACAAATTTTATCAATGGTTAAAACTTTGTTAATTACTTTACAAATCGACAGTAGTACCATAAGTTGTGAGTGAGGTTTATGGGGGTGGGGGAAGGGGGTAAAAAGGCAGGATTTAAATTTCAAGAAATAGAAATTCAGGACAACACACAGGAAAGTATAAAAAAGCAGGATTTTTTATTGTCCTACAATGTATATTTTGTGTGTTTTTATTAAAAACAAAATTTCGCGCTGTGTGCCAAAGAAAAAAGGCAGTACCTAAATTTTCGCAAAAGAAAAAGACAGGATAGAAAATTCAATCCCAGCCCCTCCCCTCCCCATAAAAATCAAATACTATAGAACCTTCATAGTATGTCACTTTGCGATGAGTTGAAAATTTTTAGAAAACAAAAAAAGGTTAAAGATGTTTAGCTACTGTAACACAATACATAGACATCTATATTCAGATATGTATAAACACCAAAAAAAAAAAAAAAACAAACAAAAAAAACAAACAAACAAATATAAAATTTCAACCAATCAACCAAAAAATGTTACAGAGAAAAATGAAAGAACTTGAAAGAGTAAAAACAAAAACAAAACGAAACACGGATTTAGAACAAAAACTACACACAGAGACAATTGGCATGAATCCCTAATACATCTTTGATATCAGGAGCGGATCCAAAGATTTGTTCAAAAAAGGGGGTAAACAAAAGGGACTCAGGCTATTATTTGCTCATTTTTGCCCAAATTAAGAACAAAACTAACAAAAGTTCTAACAAAAACAAATATACATTTTATGTAGCTATTGAAAACACTTTAAATCTTCACTCGATCTATTGTCAGAGAATTTTCAACTTCAACATTAAACACAAAAGCAACACATCAGTTTGTATTCAAAAGAATGCTACCTTTATGCATGTGTTGGAACAAAAATCACAAATCTATTCGATTTTTTAGACCATGAATTACAATTCAATTGAAATTTAATTCAATTCACGTTCGAAACTTTACTTGATAAGACATAAAGCACTAAGCAAGGTGAAAAACATCTTGACCTGTAATATACACTAAGTTATATATTATTTAGGATATTAATGGCTTGGAAAATAAATGCTATGGTTATATGTACAAAAAGCTCAAATTTGATATCACTAAATGCAATGAAAGTTATTTACACCGAGATCCGAAGGTCGGAGGGACCATTAAACTTGAAAATAAATCAGTTCTGCTTTGAATATTATGTAACCCTTTCTGTACATTTAAAGACAAACACGTACTCTTCAAATGCATAGGGTCAGATGCTTACGGAAGCCCATTAGTGCCAAATCTTATTTTGGTTTTTAAATCATTATAACGCGTATGTTATGTCGTTATATCGAGTTACTAAGTCGTTATAACAAGATCCTAAGTCATTTTTAACGAGCTAATTATAAAAAGTAAATAAGTCGTTATAATTACTTACAAATAATAAAACACCTGGCTTCCGTAGGTACTGACTTTGGTCTTTGGTACTTACAGTTTATTCTTTGTTACATGTACCACTATTTACAAAAAAAAAAAAAAAAAAAAAAAAAAAAAAACTTCCATCTCATATTGTCGATTGTTACTGTACACAGTTGTAATGAATTGCGGGTGTACATTGTTAATGTATCCATGATGATTTTGTCAAGTGTTTCCTTCATCTATGCGGTATGGAAATAGTTGCTTCTGATTTCGTATATAACTTGTGGTATTGGGATCAATCGCGGATGAGACATACAAAAAACAAACAAACAAACAAACAAAAACAAAAACAAAAACAAAAACAAACAAACAAACAAACAAACAAAACAAAAAAAAAAAAAAAAAAAAAAAAAAAAAAAAAAAAAAAAAAAAACCACACAACACGATTGCACCAGCGTAGAAACTAAATACAAAGTAAAAGATACTTTCAGAAGTTTCATCAAACGTAAACACACATGTAGGTAAGCTCTTACAGGCTCCAATAGCCAAAGCAACAAATGCAAAATTTCGTCAAATTTAGCTAAAATGTACGATAACGATACAAAGACACTCACATTGGTGACCAAGAGTAACAGCTGATAGACTAAAATCGGAAGTAATGTATCTGTGTGAGGTGTCATGTAATATATGTGTTGCTATTCTGTGGTTGCCCGATTAATCAATGTCCTTTATGATGTTCTTGTATTAACATCCATAGATATCTGCAAAATGAACCGGACATGTGATTTAAATCAACCAAATAATATTAATCAACCTAGCGGATATATAAGCCTGCAGAACAGTCGAAAAGAGCATGCGCCAAACAGTAAATACGCTATACATGTATATGTGTATTGCATAACGCTCACTAACTTTTTAGACGAAGAAACGTTAAGATAATAGAGCATTACGTGTTGTTAGTCGACATCGAATGGTGGTTAGTGTAATTTTAAAGATTTTCATTTCAATATGTTGAGATCATGACTTATTTTGTCGAGCACTCGACATGAATCGGGATTTTGACGGATTTTCCACACAAAGTTCAAGACTTTTTGAAACTTGTGCTTGGATTTCATAGTTTTTTTAATTGTGTTCCCCCAAGGAATTGTGGATCATATTGTTTTTACTCTGTTTCTTATTATTATGTTCCCTAACGAGATTGGTGAACATGTTGTTTTTACTTCTGTTTTTTAAATTCTTCTCGAATTTAAAGCATGGCCGCCATTTCAAAATGGCCACTGTCCAAATTTTTTAAAAATCACAATAAGCCGTAGAAGATTTATACTTGGTCTAAAACAGGATACCACAAGGACTTCCCATCGGCCATTGATTTTTTTTAATGGTTGTCATTCCAAGATGGTCGCCGGTCAATGCTTTTTTTTGTTGTTGTAAAATTCTTGGTTTGAAATGCTCCTGTGACAATGTGGCAGCTGGGAAACACCCTGATAGACTGTGCGTAATAATTATATCTAGTTGTATTTAAGTTCTCTTTACTTTTAATTATTTATTGTCATATCTTCTGTATTGCTTTTATAACTGATTTGACCTATTTTGACTGGTGAAAATTTTATGCTGCTCATTTGTGTTGAAATGTATCGCCATTAAGGAACCATTATTATAGAAACGGGAGTTTTAGCGCTGTATGAAAGATGGTTTAACCTACCTATTATTTTGAAAGCCCAGTACTAAGTAGGGTCATATATCAGTGGTTTCCAACTTTCCGATTTTTACCCTGATATTGCCATTTCTTTTTTACTACTACCTAGATTTTATGAGTTCTCTCCCTTATATGTTTAAAGCAAATTTAAAATATTGTGTGTCCTTATTGTAAGACAGTAATATCCAGTTTCCAGACGATTTCAAATTGAGGTATTATAGAAAGGTGTAACGCCAAAATAGATCGTTGTTGAGTTATGCATTGAATTGAATAAACAGCAAACTGATTCATCGTTTAAAACCCAGGGAATAGTTCTGTTGTTGGGCTTACTCTATTTACAAATGGCATTTTCGATCACCTATAAAAATAGCAGTTGGGGTTTACATAACGATTGAGAATGTGGTTGTTTCGATTGGTTATTGTACAATTTGACCACCCTATCGACTGCATCAAGGATTTAACCCACTTCCTGCTTTGCATTGACATGCACACTTAGTGACATTCAAGTTGCAAGAGTTTATGAAGTTAAAGGCGGTCACGGCAATGTTTACTAACGTAACGTTATGGGGCATTTCGGGGGAGTAAATATACCAGTTGTTGATAATGGAGTAAACTTCAAGATTTGTGAAAAAAAACCCAAAAAACCAAAAACACAAAAACAAAAAAAAAAACAAAAAAAAACATTACCTTTCATTTAGATAGCTTGCAGAACATGTATTTTTTAAGGAAGGTTACTAGTAATGAATGAAAACATCTCCGATAATGCCTGCTGCTATAAGAAATTATTTCCCCTTTCTAAATTTTCTTTAACTATATGAATTTTAATCCGGGTTCTTCTGTGCGTTAAACATTTTCATTGACAATAAGGGCATGGTTAAGCTCTTAACAGGTCATACATGCACGAAGCAAGAATCCATGTACTTTTTTGGCAGTCGATTCATAAAAGTAAAAATACTTAACAGACACAAGACATCGTGCATGTTTGTGTTGAACTTCTGGTTTTACTGCCACGGAACTACAACAAAAAGTGTCCCTTTTCCAACTGAAATTCTTACAAAATGATTCATCCTAGACATTAATAAAATTGTATTATTCATGAAAACAAACGTCGCAAGGGCATATGGGTAGGCGGTCGGAACTACCCCCACCCCACTTTTTTGAAATTTTGTTATATCACTTTCGTACATTTTGGGATACAACTTACAAATATACCCTGGACTACGCCCATTATCCGAAATCCCATCTCTAGGTCCGGGCCTCCCCCCAAAAAAATCATTTAGAGTGATCACTTCATGCACAAAGCTGTTTCCTAAAATAAAACAGTACTATATGTAATGTACTATATCACAAATATTTTACGAAAAAAGGAAAAGTGAGTGTTTGCATGCACCAATTTTCTAAGCCCAAAGGCCATAACTCAGCAAAAACATAAATGGACCGGAACACAGTTTAAATTTGATCTGTAACTTGTCATGGTAAGGCAATGTACCAATAACCATGCAAAAGTAGGTTTATAAACATGACGAAAAAAGTGCAAAAAACTGATTTGCCAGACTGACGGACAGACAGAGTGCAGACCTGGAGTCCCCTTCGGCGAAAGTTGTCACTAGGGGACTAAGTAGCAAGTAAAACTTATTCGTTGGTATAAATCGTAAAAAAAATATCTAAGTTTTCTAGGTCCTTAAAAGATAAAACGATTGTAAGAATAAATTTTATTTTACTTGAATGATATTACATAAAAAATATGAAACGGCCTTAATAATAGTGACTTAAAAATATAAATAAATGAATACTTTGTTTCTTAAACTTATTCCCTGTACATCGAACATTATCTCTCTGTCTGACGCTACTGCAAAGGCAAAAGACGTCGACAGTAAAATGAATGTGAAAACTTCCCATTTAAAACAGTAACTTTGGTAAGCCATATGTATTCGGCCACTGAAAGAAATTCCAGTACAAAGGACTTCAACAATACAGAGACTTCCTGGTCCGATTTCTATATAAAAAAGATTTACTTGAAAGATTAGTGATTTGGAGACATCAGGTTTTAAATTTATTACTAGATCGGTTCAAGCTGTATTTCTAAAAAAAAAGGAAAACATCGGTTTGGATATATTGTACATATTGTGATAAGAATAGCCCAAAAAGCTTGCACTTAAAATGAAAATCGGAACTGTTAAGGGGTTTTAAACAGTAAGAACACACTATAACTTGAAATAAACCATTCAATAGAACGATTTTATTGCAAAATTATAGCAAAAATCCAAATGCGTTCACTTTTACCTTTTCAACGGATACAACTTTAATCCCATCAATGGGAAAATATCTTATAAGTACTCTAATTCTTCAAAACTCGAAAAAAAGTATTTGTCTTTTTTTTTTATCTCTATCTAAGGAATGACAAAACAAAGAGGTGGATGTCTTCGATCACGGAGAATGAATGAAGTACATATACATGTATCCCATTTAGGAAGTGTGGTTCCAATTAATTCATGTCTGTTAAACATATTGGAACAGTGAATTGATGTCAAAAACAATTATCGTCTGAATAAATATTACAGCAGGATATATATTTACAATACTGTTTGCATAATCGGATTAACAGAAAACAAAAAAACAAGAGGATGAATTATATCACAATTATTGCATAGGGTAGTAAGTAACAATAGAACAAATTTAATACTATGTGGCAAGTGCTGGTTGTTTTCTCAAAGACTTTTTCGATTTTTGAGATTTCACTTTCTTTTCGCTCACGCCGTCTCTAGATGTTTGCGAATCACCTAAAGACATATTGGAAGCGTTCAAATCACTAATTGTTTGACTGTTATGTGAAATGTTATCTAGAAGGTTATTAGTCAGTGCTTTGTCTCTATGCAATATAGGCGTAGAAGGTTGAGAGTCGCTTTTGTCAGTCTCATTCGCCACTTGAATGGGCGTATTGACACGAGACGGTGGTCCACTTGCCACCGGAGCTGACGCTAGAGGACGGAAGTCATTTTTTATTGGTTGATCTGTCACTTGGATTGGTGTTCCAACGGATGACGTAAAAGGCGCTGATGGCAGAGTGATACTTCTAGTTGGTCCATTTACAACTTGAACAGGTGCAACGACAGACGACGGTTTTTCTTCTGGATTGTTTTTCAACTTTATTCTTGATAATTTGGCTTTCAATTCATCTTGAACCGCCATCTTTTGTACGCCATATTGGAAATCTTTTTCAACATCATGCTCAACTTTATCTTGCTTTTTTAATTTTGGCTTTGGTTTGATTTCAGGTTTTGGTTTCAATTCTGGTTTAGGCTTCTCCGCATTTTTCTTGAGATCCGGTTTAGGTTTGATTGTTGGTTTTCCTGAAGGCTGAACATTAAGCTGTTTTGGAATGCCGACATTATGAGTGTTTAATGTGTTAACGCGAACAGGTACGTTTTTTATTTTTGGTGAGCTCGATGCTTTATCCATGAAAGAAGTATCAATCTTTTCAGTTACTGCATTGGAAGCACCGGAGACTTGCTCTTGCTGAGCGTCTTTTGGGTTTTCATGCACATAAACTGCATGCATAATTGTCGTAACTTTTCTTTTAGAAGCTGTACCCATTGAATCTTGGTGTTCCAATAAACTGGCATGACTCGAGCGCCTGGAGATGGAATGATGTAGAGGTGCTCGAACTTGCGGCCGGACTTCAATCGGATCTTGAATTTTCATTGAAGTTTGTCTTTTAAGCTTTAAATTTTCATTAGGCAATCTGAAAATTGGAGTTTTAGGAGAAGGATTCACATAGGGTTTAGCCCAACCTTCGCACAAATGATTACAAATATGGTCTTTGAAATACTCATTTATTTCTTTTATCGATGTAAAAATTTTGGGTGTAACTAAGCAATACTCGTTTCCATTTTTCTTGCCCTTGAATATTGCAATCACTGACTGTTGTTTTCCTTCAACGTAAGAAAAGTGGGAAAAAGCGTCCAGCACTATATCACCCTTAAAGAATGTCATAGAATCAGCACACAACGGCTCAATCAAAACTATTTCATCCTTTTTGAAATCCCGAAAATCATATTGCTTCATTCCCCGACACAATTTATCCCATCGTGAATACCCCTTGAGGGGAGCAAGGTATTGCTTTACGAAAGATATTTTTCCTGCCCCAGTTTTCTCTGTAAAGGCACAAGCTACACCAGAAGCGTGAATGTTAGCGTCAATTCGTGACTGCCAAAAATCCTCTGTACCCGCTCTGAATCTCCGTAATTTTACGATGGCTTTTTGTGGATGGGCAAGATGTTCGCCGTACATGACAGCATCGTACACAAGCTGTGTCCAAGTAATATCCTTGGGATAAAACCCAAAACATGCCCAAACTGACGGTTCATCATCCTTGTGTTCTAAAGACGCCTCCGTGAAGTGTATAATGTCGAAAACACCCATAGCCCTACAAAATATAAATGAAAACATTAGATATTATAATACAGAATGCAATTAAATTGGTATGAATAGGGTTCATTCCGCAGCTTAGATTTTTAAACGATCTTATTGACAGGCCTTGATCAAATACTTTCATCCTTTTGTCATGGGACCAGTTGTTTGTCAAGATTATTTTTCTGATTAATACATTTAAACATTTTTTGATGTTTCTTTCCGGTTATTTTTCTAGTTGAAGGATATCGTTCTGCGGTATATATATATTTTTTTACTTTTCTGCTATTTTTCTAAATTTGTTCTTTTGGTGTTGGCATGTCTCGGTTTAAAAAAAAGTAGTGGCCTTTCAAATGTATACAGCTTTTTCCGGGGCCGCATCCAGACACTTTGAAAAGAAGGGTTGCCAGCCGAGGTTCCTCAGAAAAAAGGGGGTGCTAGGACATTATTTGCCATTTGTTGTGAATTTTACACATGAAAATGACAAATTTTCCGATAAAAAGGGGATGCCAACTCCCTGCACTTCCCCTCTGGAACCACCACTGTGTACAAAAAAATACAAAAATTAAATGAAACATGCAACCGGCTTGAAAATATGATATACAATATACAAACATCGTGCAGTGTAAGTGTTGGAACAATGGGTGGACCTAGAACTTAATAAAAATCGGGTCTGATCAAGAAAAAAAACAAATGAGGAGGGTTTCAGGCTAACAAATGTTCCAAATATTGCACAAAATTAATGAATCTTGCCAAAAGAATGGGACTACAACCCCCGGAATACCCAGCCCCCCCAGGATCCACCATTAAGTGGATCCGTTGTGTTGGCGTACTGAGATAAACGAAAATAGCATTGTTTTGGTTTAATATGCTTCAATTTATGCATAATCAGGAAAAAACAATAACATACAACATCGCATGTAAGAATATGTGTGTTTTTTTCATGTTTATATACATGATGTGACCTGTCTGGTCTCCGATTATATAATATTCAATTATCTTTTGGCTGTTTCCACATTGAAACAAAAGAATAACTTATTCTGATAAAATAAAAATGACTAAAATTTTGCGAAAGAAAATAATGAGTGGAGAGTTCGACGTAAAGTTCAAGATATAATAATTTTATTGGAATCTGCATGAATATCACAAGAAAACTTTCAACTCGCACGATATCCACATACACTACTTCTTCCAATTTACAAAATAGTTCCATGTATAAAACAAATCTATAAAAGCAATCCTCCAGGATAAAGTGAACAGAAAAGTGACACAATATGTGCAGATGGAAAGTTCTAGAAATATGATTCCGTGCTGAAATTTTGAATTTACATATAGCTACCTGTATATTTCGAATCAACTAACTGTTAAGAAACAATTAAGGTAGACAACAAAACATAACATCTGAATGGATGCATTAAGTAAGCATATAAAATGTCGACCAAAACTAATTAGGCCAAGAAAGAAAAAAACATGTCTCAGTTTATAAGGTTACATTGGATGAAAAAGGGTAGGTAGTTAGTAAGGTAAACTAAGTCATTTTATTTTTGATACTTATGAGAAGATTTCTTGATTTCAATAGTGAGCTACAAATAACAGTTAAGTGGCTTTACATTAAACAAAAATCCTAGTGGGATATGTAAGGGTAGGTAGGAAAAATAGGGCAGGAAATGTAACCTAACACAGACATTATTTTGCCTTAAGGGCATATGCCAAAAGAGACATTACAAAAGGTCCGACCAGAGGCCTTTCTGTTAATACATGTGTGCATGATAAATGTATATGACATTCCCCATATACGGACCAGCCTTTACAGTTTTAGACGATTGACATTTGGTACCAGTAGCCAACCAGGACAATTTATTTAAATATTTTATCAACATACATGTATGTCAACATTTGTGAGCATTGATTGTTATACCAAACTGAAGTTTCAATGAAGTTAAAGGTCTACTCATTCATGAGGTTAATTTCTATTTGGGTCAAGAAAAGGGTCACATATCTTTGTTAGTTAGTCTGAATAGGGGGTAATATCGTACAAACTACATTAATACGTATATTGGTTGCAAAAAATACAAATTGAATGCTCTTATCAACAAGAACCTACTGACAGGATAGATATCAAATAAACATCGAATAGTCTTAAAATTGACACTTAGTCTAACGTAACTGCAAAATGGAAATGATAAACACATGTACTTCCTTCTATTTACAATGAACACAGATGCATGTCGCCTATATGGTCACTTAAATTAGCCAGCTTAATGTTGCTTAATTACATTTGTATAGTTGGGTTACACGTAGTAGCCATGCATCATGACAGAACGTATAAAGCAGTATCTTGTTTATAACACATTAACTTAACGTAGAGCTAATATACAAAGATTATGTGCAAAATACCGGTAGATTGCAACTGTAAATAGTGATTCTCATGAACAAAGAATGTTATTACACATAAATTCTTTTATACAGTGTTTACATGTAAACATTGTAAATTATTGACATTTACCACCATTTAAAGTCGGAAATGTACAAATTTGACCTTAATATATTACAATGACTTACCTGCGAACTGTACGAAATGTACACTACATTTTCATGTTATCAAGTTTTGATACCAAAGTAAAAGTAGAAACTTCCGTCGCACCTGCAATGTACCACGTGTTCAGTAGATATAATTATCACAAAGATCGCTCCATCAAGGTATTCGCACAAATCACGGAAATTTGTTGAGTATTACATTCCAATACACAAGTGTGTTAGATTAACAATACGAGTGAAACGTAAAAACTTCATGGTCTATTTCATAAATTCGATAACAGTGCTTTAAACATTATTAAAATAGTTCAAGTTCTATAATTAGAACATCTCAAAGTACTCAGTGCATGTTGAAAATTAAGGGGCTACCCAATATAATTTCTAATTACAGTAATCAATCTAGCATCGCTTCCCATCTATCTATCTTCAAATTTCCGCACTCCGTCATTATACTGACTATTACGCGCCGTTTGCATGCGTGGCTACTGCATAAATTTAAAAAGAATTTTTAATATAAGTGATGGAAACAATCATATACAGTGAAAATATTTTTTCAATCAAAAGTGATTTTGTTAGATTTAGATTTTGTTTTTTTGTTGTTGTTACTGTTTTAAACATTTGTTTTTTTAAACAATGTAGGACAAAATTAGTTAGATCATGAACTTACCGGTATTTGGGTCTTTCATGCACGTGATGCTAGCCACTAGACCGTCTTCTTGTTTCGACTAAAAAATCGTTCATGTAACAAAATATAGATGAATAAATTGAACGAAGACCTGAAAGTAAGTATAATTCGGTCTGGGTTTTATCTATTTCTCGAATGAATTCGTCATTTTATTTTTGACCTAATTCAATTAATTCTCTTCTTTATATTAATCCACACATACAGACAAGAACTTGGTCAGCCAGTTAAGTAATGAAAGACAACCATACAACAGTAACTGAACGGTCACTATTTTGAAAAGATTCTAAGCTTCGCCAAATTATGAATTCACATACCTTTCTTTTAAGATGAAACACCATTATGCTAAGTCAACTGAACGGTCACTATTTTGAAAAGATTCTAAGCTTCGCCAATTTATGAATTCACATACCTTTCTTTTAAGATGAAACACCATTATGCTAAGTCACGAACAGATCCCTTTCCCAGTGTTGTGAATTGTAGAAACTAAGCATTTTATTGCTCTCCATCTTACAATTGTTCGTCTGAAAATGCGGTTCGCATTTCTTTTCAGACATTAAAAAACATATCTCACTTCTTCATGCATATCAATTCATCATTTAGTTAAGCATTAAGTGATAGGCAAAGTAACAGCATCTTTCACTTTGTATTAATAATGAAATACAGATATTTCAAAATGCATTGTATATCTCCGAGAGGTAAAAATCAAGTACCATCGAATGTAATAATTAAATGTATGAATGTACAACTTTTTGGATTATATTGAACGTGTTGAATTTGCGGCGAAAAATATAAGAAAAAATTGTTTCCTTTTCCATTTTAGGGCTTTCTGTGGGATGATGGAGACCAACCGATCATTGCTATTTTACGGCACCTAGAGAGGAAAATCGGCATAGTAAGGAGAGCCGGCTGTGCTATAATAATGTCAAAAGATCAAGAGCTGGCTTTAGAATCATTCCAGGGCTTTAAATCTGTCATAACATGTCTTCTGACATGTAGCTCTAGAGCGGTTTAGGACTATGAATGCAACTTTACTTACACGAGCAGCTATACAACTAACCGTTCATTGGCTGTCTGTTACGGAAATTTTAAAATCGGAGTATTTTTGATAAAATGTAACTGTAAAATGGCAAAAAGTTGGATCTTACAAATGTGACAATATCTGACGCTTTATAAACTTCTGGATCCGTCCATGAATATCATAGTCAATAAATACTATGCTCAATATGTACTTAAATTGTCAAACATTTCTACCGAAAAAGCTGCAAATTCTGCATGAATATGTGAATAATAGTTAAGTGGTATTACATTAAACAAATCCAAGTAGAATATGCTAGGGTAATTAGAAAAAAATAGGACAGGAAAGGTAACCTAAAATAGACTTAATACAAAAGTAAGCACTGATATGCAAATTATGCATTGCTGATAAAAGTCGGAAGTGAAAAATAGTTTTTGACCCCGATCTGATATTGGAAGATGACAGTTCAACGAATACATACTCACGAAACATGGGGTTGGATTGGTCAACATTTCTCCTATTGTTGGAAAAGTTCTTTAATCGATCGATCGGACCCCACTATAAACTTCTGGATCCGCCTGTTCATATCATAGTCTACAAACACTAGGCTCACGATGTACTTACATCGTCAATCATCTCTACGGAAAAAGCTGCATCTTTTGCACGAATATGGGAAATTTCAACACTACAAGACCCCTCGACCAATATCAGCCCTCAAGCACAAACCTTTGGGCTCAATATGAAACCACATGATGCATGCTGCATAAATTGGAAATTAATCCACTACAGGAGAGAACAAAACGGATTTTTATCGACTCTATAAGATATCCATGATCGTCGATTTTGTTCATGTTTTGAAGATGAGTTATGGTTACATATTCCGCATTAGCTAAAGAATTAAAACGTAAGCCGAACAGTAACTATCTTTGCAGGAGCGGATTCAGGCGGTGGCGTGGCGGACGGGCGCCCCCTTCTAAAATTTGCAAAGCATGGGTTGTCAGGAGTAGATTTAGACGGCTTTAGGTTGAAACTTTAATTTCTCGCTAACTTTACCAAAAAAGATATCTACATCGCACTCACTCTAGGAGAATATTTAAAAAAATTAACCTAAAAAAAATTTAACTGTGCGCCCCCACCCCCTTAATCTAAAATCCTGGATCCGTCCCTGCTTTGTACAGTCACATATATACCGATAACCAATCATAAGAATTATTTCCAGGATGTATGGTGGTAATGCAATTTAAAATTTCGTGATACAACCGGAACTACGTATTGATTGCTTATTTGTCCGGTTTATAAATCATGAGAATAGTAGTTGTACTTGATATCCAAAATCGAAGCATTTCTTGTAAATGTATAATATTTTTACAAGCCAGTTAAAAAATAGATGTGCTGGCGCAGAACAAATATCCCCGCTTAATTGTGTAAACTCCGGAAAAGTCATATGCGATACACCAAATAGCAGGTGAATCATTGTAATCGTATTATAAGTCATACAAAATTGTATTAAATTTACTTGAATTTATTAGTTGTATACATGCAAGCTCCACAGAAGGACAAACATAAAGGCCTGTAAATACACAGGGTGTAGGATCCAAGTTTGCAATAGAGATAAAAAAAAATGGCAGTCTTTTGTTTTACATCACATGTTTGGTGCTAGGGTTGTATAAGAGAGGGGTCCCTCGCCCCTTCCGAGGCGGATACAGGATTTGTTGAAAGGGGCGGCGCGTTAATTGGTAGATCAGAGTGAGCGCACATTATCACTATATCTATATATGTATATCATTGTGGATTTTATTACTTGCAGACAGGGCACAAGTAGTATGATACATGTATGGTGTAACAGTATTGCTCTTATGATACAAGTATCTCTGGAGGGTATAAACATATAGTGCGTTTTGTTTTTGTCTCTTTACAAACTATTTTTTTGTTAGAAGATATGTAAAATGACTTGTAATTAGAGCAAACTTAACACTTTAAGATAACAAACTTTTTGTGAAGAACATTTAACATAATAACCTGTTGGCTTGATGGCCCCGTGCAGGTCCGGACGTTAAAAGAATAGGCCTGCATCAGCGCTAAGCTTGTCGTAAAAGGCGACTAAATAGTGCTCAGAAACCTAGCCTGGGAGCTAGGCGCTCTGCCCACAGAGCAATTGGGATGTGTGCCCCTGGTGGTGGAATGGGGTATATCTGGCGTGTTATATGCTGGGGTTGTCAGGCTATAATACGGAAAACCTGACCGCAAACCATAGTGGTGCACCGTGTTGGGAAAGATGCCACGTTCCTCGCACGTTAAAGAATCCTACTTTGGTATTCGATAGGAGGAATCTTCGCGCTCCGCCACAGGAGGCTAAATTGCTCGACCTTACCCATCCCTCCTTTTATCTTGTGGCAATCAAAATTTATCGACCCTATTATCCTTGTGTCCCATCCCCTTTTTCATTTCATCATCATCAATTCATGTTCATTTTATCATCCCTTTCATGTTCATCGCCTGAATATAGCTGAAATACTGCTGCTCGGGCGTTAAACCCCAACAGTCAATCAATCATGTTGGCTTGATGAGTGGAAAACGATAGTGAAAGTAGAGAAAATGGCTATTTATAGTTCAAGACTACTTTTCTGTCTGATCTTCGTGGGCTCTACCTATTGTTTTTGCAGGAAATTAATTTTTTTTCACGTGTTCCTAAAAATGCAACATACAATGTAAGTGAAAGTGTTATTGAATAAATGTACATACCTTTTGAAAAATCCTTAAAATATGCACTTCACTTTAGAAGTCTATGGGACTTATATTCAGTTAGATTTGTCGTTCTTTGGTTGCTTACAACTTAACGCATTCAGTAACTATCACTTAGGTTGTAGACTTAAAAAAAAAACTGCGTTTTCGTTGAGATGATCTATGTGGTCTTTCCACATTACATTTTTGATAATATTGCCATGATTTGATAGAAGATAGCGCTAAGTTCAAAATTGAATCAACAAATATAGACCAAAGTCTGCAATAACAAGCAAACATAATCAAATGAATTAAAAAAAAAAGACAATCTTTTGTTTAACACCACATTATTGGGTGCTGGGGTTACTTAAGAGAGGGGTCTCTCCCTTCAGGAGGTGATACCGGATTTGTTGAAAGGGGTAGCGCGTTGGTAGCCCAAAGAGTAAGCGCACACTATCACGCTTAGAGGATTTTTTTCCCATTTCAACCAATGTGTAAACAAACAAAACAACTGGAGGGTACACACTCGGTGCTTCGGACCTGTAAGATTTCTGATGAAATCCGTAATATTTTCCAATCAATAATTTTCCGTTTAGATATGCTTTGGATCAGCCACTTGTTATATTTTTAATATTGCTGTTTAAGCATTTTTGCCCTAGACCTTAATTGATAAATGCATATCTATAAATGTATATCATTTTGGATTTCACTTCTTGTAGAAAGGGCACAAGTGTAATACATGTATGATATAACAGTATTGCTTTTATAGTACAAGTATCACTGGAGTGTAAAAAATATAGTACGTTTTCTTTTTGTCTCTTTACAAACTAGTATTTGGTCAAAAGATAATCATATAAACATTGACTTATAAAATAGAGCAATCATATTAACACTTTAAGATAACAAACTTTTTGTAAAGAAAATTAATCATTACAACATAAAAATGTTCCTCTGAAAAGGTTGGTTGTATGCTTTTCTGTCCGATCTTGGTGGACTCACCATACTATTTTTGCGGGAAATAAATGTCTCATGTATTCTAAGAAATGCTACATGAGTGAAAGTTTTATTGTATAAATGAAAATATTTTTTGAAAAATCCTAAAAATATGCACTTCTCTTTAGATGTCTATCCAATTAGAGTTGTCGTTCTTTGGTCGGTAATGCTTACTCCCAAACGCATTCAGTCACTTTAAAAGTTTGTAGATTTAAAACAATTATTTGCTTCGTTATTTTAAAATATCTGCTGTTTGTTTGTTTGTTTTTTCGTTTAGATAATCTATGTGGTCTTTCCACATTATGTTTTTGATGATTGCCATGATTCTATACGATCCTTTACACGTACCTTCCAACGTTTCTATCTAACTACGTCGCCACGTGCTGGTCCGGGTGATAAAAGAATAGGCCTGCAGCAGCGCTAAGCTTGTCGTAAAAGGCGACTAAATAGTGCTCAGAACCCTAGCCGGGGGCTAGAACGCTATGCCCACAGAGCAACTGGGATGTGTGCCCCAAGTGGTGGAATGGGGTATCCCTGTCGTGTTACATGCTGGGGTTGTCAGGCTACAATACGGAAACCCTGACCGCAAACCATAGTGGTGCACCGTGTTGGGAAAGATGCCACGTTCTTCGCACGTTAAAGAACCCTACTGTGGTATTCTCCCGGAGTAGGAACCATAGGGCTCCGCCACAGGAGGCTAAATTGCCCGACCTTACCCATCCCTCCCTTTTTCTAGTGGCAATCAAAATTTGTGGACCTTACTGTCTTTGTGTCCCATCCCTTTTTTTCATTTCATCATCATTTCATGTTCATTTTATCATCCATTTCATGCTCATCGTCTGAATATAGCTGAAATATTGCGGCTCGGACGTTAAACCCCAACAATCAATCAATCAATCAATCTAACTACGTCAAATGTAGGCACCTAAAACATTACTAGTACTACATTGCAAACAGTGCGTAAAAGCTAACTATACTGACTATTGAAATTCTTGCACTACTATCGCACTAAACACTTTAATATTAAGATATCGCTAAGCTTAGAATAAGCAAATATAGACAAAAGGCTATAACAACAAGTATACATAATCGAATAAAATAAAAAAAATATATATGTATAAAACCGCTAACACACAAACAGACACAGGCGACAGACAACCAAACAAAGATTAAAAAGACCAGAATATTGATTTGAAAGCTGTATTTCATCAAATACATTGTTAATAGCACATTTGTGAATATAAAAACATATTCAACTTCATTCAGTGTTTTAATCGTTTGGTGGTGTGGTCTGCTGCATGTAAATGATGAAATCAGTTCCATTAGTCTCACATTACTATTCTAAATCTGCAAGGAAAACGGTTCTTCTACATATATTTGTATTTGAAATCATTAAATGATTGTAATTTTTCATGAATTATTATATTTCTCACTGAAAAAAAGGAAACAACATACAAATGTATAGGTATGATAGTTGAAACGGGAATGTACTTCCCAAAATAGGCACCACACTTAAAATCCCAAAGATTAACAAAGCTTGATGTATCCGACTTGGGATAAGCACAAAATAAGCCATGAAGTTCAACATGCTTGATGGGAACCCGATGTTCCCGTTTCTCTAGCAAATGCAGACAACAAAATATACAACTATTCATAACACAGAATAACACTCAATTCTAATAAGTCGGAGACAAATGTAAAAGTAAAGAAAATAACAAAATAACTGAAGCATAAAACTATTAACAAAACCTGAGTTGATTTTTATTAGATAGTGGTATTATGCGTTTCAATGAATGGACCCAGAAATTGGCAAAATGATGGCTTGGTCTGAATCACCCATGCCCAAAGTGCCTGCGACATTAATAATAAAGTTCAAAATACAGAAGAAAACTGCTTCCAGGAAGGAACTATATGATAAATAACTACTCTCTTTAATTACCTACAGATGTGAAGATGTAACAGTAGTTTAACAATAAAGTGAATATAATTGACATTTTTTGTGTTGAAAGTAAAGAATGTTCCAATGAATAGTGCTGTACGTTTAAGGTGTGAGTAGATTAATTTTTACGAATTATGTCTTTGTATCCAGTTGTATCCAGGAAAAAAAAAAGAAATCAGTAAAACTTTTGTTGACATGTTTACGTTTTTCGAAAGTTTAGAGATGAACAGTGATGAAAAACATAGAGTTTTCTCTCTTTAAGCGCACAATTCTATTACGGCATTCTCTTCCACAGACTTATCGGTCAAATCTCTCCTGCAATACCAACTTATTCCTTAAAGGAGGTTTTCGACTACATTTCGTCTTTTGATTTTTCACATTTTTTATAACTATAGAAGACACTGCCAACAATGGTTGTAGTTAGTACGACAAACTGTACAATAGTGCCTTTTTTCCTCAAAATTAAGTTAATTTTCAAAAGACTTGTACCGATTAAAGGGAATAAAAGAAGAAATTATAGGATGTCAAATTTAATACCTGCTCAGTATTAAAACCAACGATAACTGTTTTAACAGTTTTTAAAATGAAAAGATATTTGCAATTATTGGCCCTTGGCCATTGCTCTCAGTGTACAACCATGTTAATGCAGTCATCAACCATCGCCATACTTCCCTTGTCTAAAGAGTTAAGAAACCACATTGACATTATATAAACATCATATACATCATGTATACATTGTGTAGCTACTCGTATGAACACAAACAATACACACATTCTATTATAATCACTTTAATCTTGTGGCAACATAACCCTGTTTCAGAAGCATAATTGTAAGAAGTCTAGCATGATACAAAAAGTCTGTGTAGCTATGGCAAGCTCTGGTATAATGTATGAATTGTGCTATGAAAAATCCATCCGCGGGTGCTGAATGGATGATGCTAAAGATGAGAGGAAAGTTGACATTTCTGTATGAAAAGCAATCACGTTTGTTTAATCAGTAGTTTTCCTTTACCATCGATATCTAAGAATAGACCAAGATGTGAAGCTGACTTCACAGTGTCTGTAGTATTTCTTATCTCATTTTTTGGGGGGCTAGATGCGATGTATCAAATCCCCGCAACTAGGACTTTTTAAAGATACTACGTCGTCTATATAGCGGAAACTGAGATGAAAGGATCTAGCCAAACGATATTCTTTCTTTCGGATAAGATCAGCTATAAAGTCAGCCTCAGAAGAGTGAAGAAATAGGTCAGCAAGGAATGCCGACCGTTTGTTGAAAAAAGCGTCCACCACACTGGACAAATATGTTGTCGACTCAAAATTGCAGCATTTTGTAAACATCTTCTGTATATTTGGAAGATGATTTGGAATTATTTCTTACAAAGTATGAGGAATCTCTACAAAGAACTATACATTTGTATCTAGGTGTACCATCGTTTTTGGAAAAAAAGCAACGGTGTATAATGTTTTTAAGTCGGATTTTAACTGAGTATTGGGAATAGAAGTATAGTGTTGAAAAATCATAGGTTTTAATGCTATTATATTCTGATAATAGTCTTGAACTGATTGTCTCTAAAAGATCTTTTGAATTTTTCAGGATCTACATTGAATTAATATCACTACGGGAGTAACAAGTGTTGTGGTAGAACTGCAGACCCTCCTGGACAGCTGTGAGTATAGAAGTAAAAATTTTGAAAAGTTTGGGTGGTGAATTTTGCAGATCCAGACATGTAAGGGTGTTTGTATGGCTTTTTGTGGAGTATAGGAATCCAGTACATAGACGTTAAATCACAATCATCGTCCTTGGTAGAGAGACAAAAAGAGGATAGCACAGGTTTATGGTTTTCCACAATCTCGTCTTTGGAGATTGTGGTAGCAGTATAGGTCTTATCACTGCTATTATTTTCTACGTCTACCTCTGAAAATAAACATTGGATATTAAACGTTTTGCAGACAAAAAAAAACAATGTTGTTTTGAGCTTTGTCTGCTGGTACTACAACATATTTGTCATGTATAGTAGACAATGTTTTCGCTACATCGGAGTCTTTGAAAACTGATGTAGCATTGGCACTCATTGACCTACTTAAAACTTTTATTCGTTTCAAAATTAAAAGACCTCACGGCTTTTAACCACTCTGACAGAGAATCAAAGTCTTCTTGTTCTCGTTTTATCCATTTTCTTGCGTAGTCCTCCACAGCATCCATAAGAACTTTGAAGTTATAATTCAAATTTATGGAGTGTAGTTCAGTAATAATAATGTATAATGATGAGGTAGGGTCAGAAACAGGAGTGTCAAGACTTGTTTTGTAAAGAGAGTGTAGTAGAGTGAGAGGTATAGAATAGAATTTGGTTCTAATGTGATGAAGTCCAAGAGGTTTTTGTATGAAAGGAAGGAGGCCATCTATGGAGACATCGTGTAATTCAGGTGACGTATAGTGGCGATGGCCATGACTCCTTTCCCGTCTTGGATTTTTGTCAAATAAATTCATCACATTTATGCTATTGTTATATTGGCTTGAATGGTTTCCTATACTTTTGATGTTTTCTGTGCATCCCTCAGGTATTGCAGTACCTAGTCTGCGTATCCGATACTCCTCTCTTTCCCTAGGATAGTTTTTACTTAGAACGGGAATGTTCATAGGATGGTAATTTTTTATTTCTAAAATACGAACATTCATGGAGAAGATTGAATGATCTTGTTGATTAAAATGTTGATAAACCCGAACGATGACCGCACATTCTTTTGTTTAATCGTTCTTGTGTTCCATCGACATATATTAGACCGCATAAGTTACATTCTAATCCATATATTAAGTTTGTTGATCTGCAACGTAAGTCATCGTGACTTCTTGTATGGAAGGTTTTGTTTGTAAGGGAACTAGAGAAGTAAGAGTCGGTTGGTTATAATGTTGCATGTTTTGCAATTTTTAATACCACATTTTGATATAGTACAATGTGGTTCGTCATCATTGTAGTCAAATATATCATTTAAAGTGATGAAACATGGTTTTGGTATTTTGAAATAGTCAGAATTTTTGTACTGGAATAGATGGTCTGCAGACTGAACGTGTAATTGGGTACTTTTTGTTGGAATGGTCGGGGCACTATCCATACCAGATGTGAGCGTGCAAAGATTCCTATTACAAGACAACCTGCTGTCAGATTCGGACCTTTTTATACTGGGCGACTTCCGAGCCAGTTTTTCGTTCATTCCTCATTTAGAGGAGCACAGTTTGTTCCCATTGGAATGCCGACCGTTTGTTGAAAAACACGTCCACCACACCATATATTGGGAAGATGATTTTGAATTGTTTTACAAAGTATGAGGAATTACTACCAAGAACTATATATTTGTATCTATAGGTTTGCCATCTTGTTTTTAATTCGGGATTGTAACTGAGTACGGGGAATAGAAGGAAACAGTGTTGAAAAATCATAGGTTTTAGTCCTATTATATTTTGATTAAAATCATGAAATGAGGGTCTCCATTTGATCTACGTAAAAGTTGTTTGTATGGATTCTTTAGGAATCCAGTACATAGACGGTAAATTACAATCATGGTATTTGGTAGAGAGACCAAAAGATGATAGCACATGTATATATGATTTTCCACTATCTCTTCTTTGCAGAGTGTAATTGCAGTATAAGTCTTATAACTGCTAGAGTTTTTCTACGTCGTGCATTGTGATTTGTACGTTGTTCCCGTCTTGGTAACTCCACACATATCCTCGGTTTTTCATTTTCTCTACTTTAATCTTTTTCTTTCATTGTGACCATTTTGGATTTCATACCAATTCAAACCTAGTCATCTTCATGGATTTGTTGGTCATGTCAAGTCTCCCCCGTCCTTTCCATCTTCCATTGTAAAAATATGCATATTTTGCAAATTAAAAAAAAAGGAATATCGGTTGAAAACTTGGAATTTGTAGGTACTATTTAAATTCTCCATGAACAAGTTAAGATGATTTTAAGGTACCTCTTTGCCTCATATTTCTTCTAGTACTCATTGTGGTTAACGAGTTCCTCCCAATTCTAAACAACAATATTTGTGCCTGCTTCTTCATCAAGTTAACCTTCTGCGTTATATTTAAGGTAATAACACAATTATTGAACTAAAAAACTCAAGGTAAAATAGAAAGAAATAGTTTTAAAAAAGTCCATATAATGGTAATAGGAAGACAAAAACCGGTAAGTTTTGAAAAAAGTGACCTGGTTCATCCATTTCTAAACATTTTAAACCAAGTTTCATAGCGCGCTGAACGTCTCGCTTATATTACGGTTAATTGCTATCGGAATATACAAACAGGCAGTCCAAAATACTCAAAGGTGGAAAAATCAAAAACTGTGAAAAAAATATAAAAAATAATTAATATTAAACATATCAATTGTTCTATTCAGTCACTCTATCTAACAACACTCTATTCTACAAATTGTTCAGATGACCTTTTTCAGAATCCGCGGTTTTGAACATTTAAATCATGAAAGATGAAATCTAATAGGCTGACCAGAAATGTCAGAATAGAGAGTAGAAAATAGTGTTGTTAAATCGCTGTAATTGTATTTCATAATTCTTTTATCTGAGTTTATATACACAAGTAAATGAAAAGACTTTGTTAAATAAAAGATAATGACTTACAATATGTCCCGTCTATACACCAGAAAAGTCTTTTCAATTAATCATTTTAGCTAGCCTGATATGAACAAAAATTGTGAAATTTCGATACCTAAAACAATAAATATTTTCATCTTCTTAGGTATAATGGCACATCATTTGATTAATATTGTTAATTAAAGTAAATATAATTTATTTAAAGCAAAAAGATGAAGGTTCATCCCGAAAGACAGAAAAAAAACAGCGAATTCTTTAGATATAAAATTTGCCCATTTTTCTTTTTTTCTCTCATTGGTGAAAAACGTTTGCATACTTTAAAAGTATATCTCTATATTTAAGTTCATAATCTTGGCTCAATCCAATTTGGTTTTCATTGAAATTTACGAGTTAGTACAAAATGTAATCTTCTGTATGAAATAACATGATTTTATGCAGGGTATTTTTTCCAAGACAACCGCCACAAGACAAAATGGTTATCATTAAATCAAGACTCAACTCAAAGCAGAAATATTGGAAAATAGTGTAAATTAAGGCAATGGTACGTAAATCTAGTAATTAATAAATTCAATAATGTTTGAAGTACGAAATTTGACAAATTCCAAAAATGTACGGTAGAGATACACTCTGAAATTAATTTTGTCATACTTTGCAGTAATTGTCAATTGACAAACAGGTCAATTCCCATTCTATAGGTAATAAAAAAGCTCAAGAATGGGTGCTATAAAAAATTCCACAGAAGGGGATGGGAGAGGTGGCCACCTATGGTGCATGTTACCAATTTACTCATAACTACTAGGCTAGATAATAAAATCAGTATTTGGAAACGAGTAAACAAAAAAATTCGTTCACAGAAATAAATCAATTCACATTGTTTAAAAGGCATTTGCATATTCTAAAGGACTTCAATCTTGATAAATATTTCAATATTTGCATTAATGGTTTTGATATTTGTCCTAAGAACTTCAGCCAGAGGCATAACTAATAAAACATTCAAAACTGAGGAACAAATTTCACATTCTTTGAATCTTTCCATGTGTCTCATATATATTAAAAATTATATTCAGCAAAAACAGTCAGGCACTACAAAACGCATTCCCTCAAAATAATATCAAGTTAACAAAGATCAAAATCAATATACCAACGAAGTCAATTCTACAACATTACTAACACGGATTTTGCAATATGAGTTAGGTTTTTTTTTCTGCAAAATTAAGTTCATTGTTCAAAGACTTCACAGCTATAAATACAATTAATTTCATGGAAAAATTTGGATTTCCCTTGATTGAACTACATTGACAATGACTGGATGAAATATCTTACGTAGTTAATTGGACAAATTAAAAAAAGGAGAATTCATTTTTTGATCATTTCATAGTTATTTAAATTTAAATATGATTGAAAGTTTTAATGTCAGTATATTTAATGTTGTTTAATAAAACTATCAACATCTACTTGATAAAAGCTTTCAGTTGTTTACGTTCAAAGTTGTTATGTAATTTACCGAGTGCAAAAAGGAACCAAAAACCCATAATTCTTTTTTTATGGTAGACCATAAAGATTGCAAAGTGTTGAATTTCTTACATTAATTTGATATCACATGTTTTGCACAATGAGTGGAATAAGGTTAAACGTATAAATCGTCATTCACAGGTGTCTTAGTTTGTTAATTTCTTTTAAAGTTTTATCCAGCATTGTTGGAATCTCATCGGACACGCTCACGTGTTTTAAAATAAAAAAAAAAGATATAATAAAATTGTTGCTCATACACAAAGCAGGTTGGGAAAAGGGGTGTTCAAACGAAAGATCGATCTTCTAGAAGTTTCAGGCGAAACACATAATAGTTTGTAAAATATTTAAATTAAGATTAGGAAAATAAGTAGTCAAACGGTAGATTTCAGTTCTGTGCATTTGAGTATGAGTATTTTGTGATACTGCAAATGTCTTTCCCTTTCTGATGTACATTTTGAAAACAATGTCAACCACCAGGCAACAATGTTATGAACACCGAAGTATTCTATGTGCACGTGGGTAAGGAAGGGGCAGGTGTCATTCCAGAGTATCTAGGCACTAATTACCAATATATCGTTGCCTCTTCGCAGTCCGATTAGTCTTCCCTTCGTTCACAAACGTTTTACATTATACACGTTCAGTGCGTTCATCCGTGTCATGTGCTTTTAACTAGCATTGTGTCATCGTTCTTGTTTTTGTGGCACCCAATTTGAAGAATAAAACTTTTTTGAAAAGACTATCTCATATGCATGTACAGCATACAACTTTTGCGTAATTTGCAGAACATTTTGTGGGACACGGGTTGGTAATCTATTGTGTTTGTTGATTAGTAAAACATTGGACACCGTTTAATTTTGATAACTCATTTAATAACATTTTGTTAAGAAATATACTTCTTGTATGTACCGTCTTAATATGCTATTTTAGATTTAATTAAAACTTTATGACACCCTAATGCCCCTTTGGTTTTCTGCCTTGAATTTGCCATTTGTTGTTTAGACTTTTGTTTTGATTTGATATTAATCCCCTACTAGCTACTTTTGCCGAAGGGACATAAGATTTGCAGTCCGGCAAATTAGTTTTTCTTTTTTTGTATATAATTCGATATTTTGTAAATTTGTTAATTATTACAAGTTTCAGATCAAGTTTGAATTTTGTTGCGGTCCGTTAAATATGTGCTGATAGGGCCCTTGAACGTATGTAAGGGAGAGTAATCAAGGGAACCAAGGTTATAGCGGTAATCAAAAGAATGTAATCCAGGGAAAAAGACCAGACATGGAAAACAGACATACACAACAAAGAACATAAAGTAAATAAAATCATACTTACAAAGTAATAAAAGCCAATGTGCAACTCGGACTGGGAGAGTGGACCAGGTGCACCGGTAGGCTAAGCGTCCTCTGCTTTTCTAGAAACACCCGCCGAGTTGCTCATAAAAAGTCAAGTCCGGGGTAGACAAACGAGGAAAGGAAAACTATGACCCGTTGAATAAATCAGTTTTCACGGTGCTGATGGATACACCATAACGATCCACGAGTTCATGATGACGACCATAAAACTTGTAGTGATGACTTCAATCTTGTAGCATTATAATCGTGTTCCAGAAGCCTATTTGTTATAGTTCTAGCGCGATAAAACTCAGTTTTCCATACTTTTTTCTTTACGCTTGCAGATATACAAATGATATTTGGTACATAGTCTAACAATGAAAAGTGACAGAAAAAGGTCAAATTCATCAATATTCAAACACAATTAGTTTTATAACTTTACCGTTCCGGATAGGGCGGAAGGAGTTCAGTTTTTCACGAACCAAGTTCTTGTTCAAGCGAGTAATATAATTAACTTCAGGAAATAGATATGGTTTTTCCTTGATTGAACGACTTATAAAATGAGAGGCCTTGTGTAGTAAACTAAACACATTATCAAGGATATTTAACATTCCCTGAAGTTAACTACACCACTTTTTATTTTGTGTTCTCCACAAAGCGATAATTAACCGGTTGAATTACACTGACCAAGGTTGCATTACACTGACCAATTTCAGCTATTTGTCTCATCAGAGTCTAAAAGAAATCACCAACTCTAATCCCATCCAAGCAAGAAACATAGACTACAACAGCAACAGTGTACAACATATCATACAGATGGAAAAAAACACAGATCACACACATACATTAAAGTATAAACTATGAACCAAATAAATAAACACAATGTGTACAAATATAAAAAATAAACTGGCTACCACGCTATTTCCAAAAAGATGGTATTCGAATACATAAAATAAAAAATGAACCAAAAGATGAATTCGCGTATGTGCCCTCACATGATATGGATTTAATATTGTGGTTAAATCCATATGCAAACGGGGGAAGGGGGGGGGGTTAATGTTGATATTACACTGGAAATGCTCAACATCATTAACTAAAAGATCAACAAAACACTAACTAGAGAACATATCATACCATTTTTATTGTCTAGACTTTCGTGTATGTAGTGCTATTAACACCTACTTGGTAAAAGCTTCCAGATGCTCTTACATTTAAATTTTGTATGCAATTATGCAATATACCGAGTAAAAAAGGAACCAAAATCCATAATTTATTTTTTAGAAGACCATTAAGATTTTCAATGTACAATTTCGGAAATAACTTGAAATTTCATGCTTAGTGCAATTTTTTTTATCCAGGTTTATTGGAAGCTCATTGGACACGCTGACAAGTCTGTTGTTAGAAAAACAGTGTTACTTTTGTCGGTAAATATATGCGCAAACTGCATATCAAATTAATTATGATTCAGTGCATTGCCATTATCCGGATTTAAATGAAGGATCTTTATGGAAAGCTATACAAATTTCGAGAACAACATTAATAATTTTTCTTGTTGCACCCAACTCGAATAAAAACATTTTTTTGATAAGTTGACCTCGTTTGCATGTACATCATAAACCTTTCTTGTTAAGGTAAAGGCTTTTTTCATTGAACCATAATTTGCAGAGAATGTTTTAGGACGAGGACGGATAATGTATTGTGTTTGTTGATTAGTAGAACAAAGTAGCCCCTTTCATCTTGGTAACTTTATTTTTTTTTTGAAATTTGTTTTTTAAATCAATTATGCGCGTCGAATGCACCGTCTTAAAATTTGATTCCAGATTAACACGAAAGGTCATCCGTATTTATGTCCTTAATGCGCTTGAGAGACAGGTATTCTGCTTGAAATACGAACATTCCCTTTGACTATTGCATACAGTTTGTCAGTTCGGTAATTTTGTTTTATATGCAGTGCTTTAAAGCTCTTTAGACCACAGCCATGGCAAAAAAAAGTGATAAACACATGACGTGCAACACATAGACTGCGTGTGTTAAAATATGAAGATATTTGTCCTTTAAGAATTGAATATAAATCAAGAGAACTCCATTTTATCCTTGTCTTACCACGGGCTGGTCATTTATGTCGCATTGTTTTACTCTGAGCAATAGCGATCATTATTTCTTAATTACTCTTTTTCTAACAGCTTCTAATACCAGAAACAACCAAACAGAAAAAACATAACAATAAGTTAGCTTAATCGTGTTTGTGCCCAAGTGAGTTGGGACGTATTAATTGTTTCTTAATTGGTCATAATTGGACCACCTAGCAATAACCTGCCTTACATAAAATATAACAGAATATCAAAATAGAATGACAATCTAGACATCAAACTCTAAGTAGATGTTTTAAATGTGAAAACAGGAAAACAGACGTTCTACAAACAATGCAACTCAACGCATAATATTAATACTGGAGATAAGAAAAACACGACCGTCGTCCACAGAAATTCAAGCTTTGCAGTTTTAATTTACATCTAAAAAACAAAATAATAATGATAATAAACTGAGGTTGACATCAGATGCTTCAGAAAGGTAACCGTTCCTTGCTCATCAACGGGACCTCTCACAATGCAATTGAATTCCATCCGATAAGTGTCAAGTTTGATCAATCTTCAACTCGGTAAGACGTAAAATTTTAACACGAAAATCATTGTCTCGTCTATAAGGCACAAAGTCTATAAAGATTAATCAAATTATAATAACGACGGTAAACTTGTACATCGGACAATCTCACGTGTGTGCTAACAGGTAAAAATAAAACAATCAAAACTGTGTTGCACTTAATTAAGCAGGCGTCGATTAAGGTCTTATGAGTGATGAATATTTCAGCTCTCAGTCTGTCCATCTGTATCATGTGCTAGTAGCTGTTTATTGATATTGCTTCAAAAAATATTCTGATTTATGCACATGCACTTAATGTCAATACACAGAATGAATGATAACAAGATGATATTTTGCCTGCAGACCATTTATGTTTACTGTTGTAGGAAGTGTAGGTCTAATAGGACAATCAATTGGAAGGAGTGAGTAACCAAAATATGATCACGTGTGCCAAAGAACGCCTAGATATTACGAGTGTGCGGAACTTGTTCCGCGCACGAGTTAAATTTTAATGCGTTCTTGGCATGAGTGGTCATATTTTGGTTATTCACGAGAGCCAATTGATTATCCTGTTTATTATATAGATTTCCGGGATTCGTTGCTATTTTCAACATAAATTTTAAATTTTGTGAACGGTGCATTGATTTCAAAGTTGTGACGTTTCGGCGGGAGAAAGTCCGAGAGTGAAATTACGGAATTTATTTCACAGTATGAATTATCGAAATTTATTTCAATGGGAACATTCGATAAAACATCTACATAATAAAAATCGGTCTTTCAATATTCATAATTGTTTCCATGTTGTTGCATGAATTCAGTAATGCAAAAGTTGTGTGGTGTATGCACGTGTGCCTTATGTCCAAGCACAGAATGCATACACTTTACACGGACTTCGTGGTTATTTCTGGAGGTTATCAGGAATGAATATTTGGATTAAACAATAAATCACTGCATTTTTTTTTGTATTCATGTGCCACACCTTAAACACATTTTTGCATGATTCTTAGACAGAGAAGTACTTAATTTTGATTCAGTGCACTGTCGTTGTCCGTATTTTAAGGTTTGAATTTGATAGCGGACGATATAAATCTTGGATACAGAAATAACTACATATTGAAATTTGTTAGTTTCTTATTACACTGACCTTGAAGAAATATGGCCTTAAAAAAGGCGACTTCATTTACATTTACACAATACACAATATTTGTTGTGGTAGAAATAATGAATTTTATTACTGATCCGTACTTCCAGGCAAAAATATACCTCAATTTTGTAGAATAAGGGGAAAGGGTTATCGTATTATTGATGGCCTTATCAAGCGTTTTACAAGGATTTTTTTAAAATCAAATGTCATTTAGAATTATACACGTGAACTTGAATCTTTACAAGATTCAGCCCACCACACTGGCAGGGGGGGGGGGAAAGAATCGTGAACAAAGATTGTTAAGGATTTATAATCTATATCGTATTGAGCAGTCACTATTTAGATGTTGTATTTCATTCCTATTATGTTAATAATGCATGAAAGCATTCGAATATATGTACCTGATCGTGAAAGAATCTTACAATGTTTACTTGAATTAACATTTGATAATTTATTCCTGATTAATACACTTTCCTCGTTTGTCTACCCCGGGAAAATCGGCGTGTGTTTCTGAAAAGCAGAGGACGCTTACCCTACCGGTGCACCTGGTCCATGCTCTTAGTTTTTAGTGGAGTCCGAGTTGCTCATTTGCTTTTGCTACTTTGTATGTATGATTTTAGTTACTTTATGTTCTTTGTTGTGTATGTCTGTTTTCAATGTCTGGCCGTTGTCCCTGGATTACATTCTTTTGTTTACCGCTATAACCTTGGTTCCCTTGATTACTCTTTTGAAGATACTTTATTCAACATAGAACAACAGGATAAGGAACAAATTCCCGCCAACACCGTAATGATCATTTTCTTCATGCATTTACAGAATTTCATATAACGAAGGTAATTCCTGTGGGAAAATTTTACGATGTGCCACATATATCATAGGTTTTGCCTGATCTGTACATGGCAAGCCTGCTAAATCTGTCAGGCCAAAATGCCAAGAAAAAAAATGAGCGTTTCATTCTGTTAATCGAAATATTTTCATTTCAAGAATTGGGAAGACAATCGGATTATGTCACATTTTTTTCTTTTTGTTAATATAGAGCACGTTTAGAATACAAATATGATGAGAGGACGCACCGTTTTTGCCCTCTAAATATTTGTTTTTATCATATATCAAATAAAAGTAATTTTGCTTATTTTTCTATTCTTTGTTTTTGAAATTTGTCAATGGCATTTGTTTGCTTTGCCATCAACTATCACATGTCATTGTTTTTGCTTTTTTGCCTTGGGCTGAAATAAACCTAAAGGAATCGAGGAAATCTGGCTATTCAAGTATTCCATAAAAACCCCTTAACCTGGTAACGGCATCTAAAAGTGAGAGTGATAACTGCCTGAACCTGGCGTCTATTTTCTTGTAAGTCAGAATATTCGTGACCAAATGAATGAATATCGTATTCCGTCGTTCTATTTGCTGGTTTCATACGAAATCCCGACATTTCAGAAATAGCAGGAGTTCGTGTCGTGTTATCTGTCTGACAATTTATCATTGGTAATATTACATTTATAATCCTTAATGTAAAATTCACTGGCTGGTGCTGGTTTGTCACGACATTCTCTTTTTTTCTTTGCCTATTCTTATTGCCATTACATCTGTGTTATTTTTCTTTTGTTACACTATCCGAAAGCAAATAAATATTAATATATCCTAAAAATATGATATACTGAACAATTTCAACATGAGGCTCCATTATCCTACAAAGTTCCACTAGCCAGAGGGGTGTTATAGGTCTGATATAGGTCAAGGGTTGATACGGCATGTGTTGTACAGATTTTGAGGCGTAATGTACCTTATTTCATATATTTTATCGCCCCGTGCAGGTCCGGGTGTTAAAAGAATAGGCCTGCAGCAGCGCTAAGCTTGTCGTGAAAGACGACTAAATAGTGCTCAGAAACCTAGCCGGGGGCTAGGCGCTCTGCCCACAGAGCATCTGGGATGAGTGCTCCAGGTGGTGGAATGGGGTACCCCTGTCGTGTTACATGCTTGGGTTGTCAGGCTATAATACGGAAAACCTGACTGCAAACCATAGTGGTGCACCGTGTTGGGAAAGATGTCATGTTCCTTGCACGTTAAAGAACCCTGCTGTGGTATTCGATAGGAGTAGGAACCTTTGCACTCCGTCATAGGGGGCTGAATTGCCCGAACGTACCCATCCCTCCCTTCTCAAGAGGTCCTTAACGTTCAAATACCCAAATCTGTAACGGTAAAGTCAATTGAAGTACTATTTTACAACAAGACTGAAATAAAACTGTTGTTGAAAATTCTTAACTTTCTTTGCTCAGATCCTTGGTGTTACATATGGTCTTATTATGTATTACAGCTGCTTTATGTTTTACTTTATTATTAGCATCAGTCCCTAATTTTTTATCAGCAATGCTTCCTTGATATTGTGAAGTTTGTAATGTCCTTGGAGAATATCCTGCGAGCTGAATTGGTTGGTTATTATATATGTTTGTCTGGATAGCTTCGTCTTCTTCTGATTTACTTTCAAAGCTATCAGTAAAGATATTGCAGCTGTTTGTCTTTGTCTTAGTTTGTATTTAGTGATGTGAATGAAAAGGAGAGCTAGATGGTTTGCACCGTTCAGATCTTAAAGTTGTGTACAGGTTGTCCACTGGATACCATTTTTGATTGGTTAATTTTTGTTTCGTTATCCAATGAATTGTCAAATAGATTAGAAAGGTTAAAAGAAGATAGCCTTGTCGAACTCCAATTATGACTTTGAATGAACTACCATTTGTTCCCTTTAAATAATTTTACAGTCAGGACCTTCATATGAATATAGAGGTTATATAAGGAAAAGAGTTTCATTCTGCATATTTTTCTAAGATAATTTATAGTGTTGAGATTTGATCAGTGCATGCCACTGTTGATACTACTTTAACTCCTTTCCTCGGCAGTATAATGATTGGTGAATAGTAGGAGGGTAAGTTGGTGCTGACCTGTTGGGAATATCTTCGAAGTGTTCTATATATGGTCCGGATTAGTTTTCTTCCACTACAATCTGGTTTCCTGCCTTTTCCTTAACTGGGCATTTTTATGCTTGTTTTTTTCCATAGAGCTTTTTTGGTGTTTCATATATTATTTTCCTGTTATCTGTTTGGCTTGTTCTTTCTGAATCTTCTTCTAGGCTATCAACAAGTATAATTTTCAATAATCATTTCTGGTGCTTTAATTGCGGTGTTACTGATCAGATTGCACTCATCATGTGTTTAAGCTTTCCCCTCAATTGTCAAGCTGGTATTCATAATTTTTTTTCTTATTTCTCTCGATATCTTGTCTAACATTTCGTCACATATTCAATCCTGGTACATATCTCTTTTAGGGCCAAGTATCTGTGGACAACTTGTACTCATTATTTCTTGCCTCTTAGATCTCATAAATATTCCGGTTATATTTGTGCTCTTGTATCTGAAACCTGTTCGTTATTTCAACTCTTAATGCTTGTAATATTTTATAATGTCTTAGATTCCATGTTTTGATTGAAGTACTTTTTCTTTTTTGTTGGTACAATGTTCTTTTCCTGTTTAAGCGTTACCCTGACTATCACTAGGCGGTTAACTGAAGCCACATCTGCTCCACTTTGGCCCCGTGCAGGTCCGGGTGTTAAAAGAATAGGCCTGCAGCAGCGCTAAGCTTGTCGTAAAAGGCGACTAAATAGTGCTCAGAACCCTAGCCGGGGGCTAGGCGCTCTGCCCAAAGTATTCTCCCGGAGTAGGAACCATAGGGCTCCGCCACAGGAGGCTAAATTGCCCGACCCTACCCACCTCTCCCTATTTCCAGTGATAATCAAAATTTTTCGACCCAATTGTCCTTGTGTCCCATCCCTTTTTCATTTCACCATTTCATTTTCATTTTATCATCAATTTCATGTTCATTGTCTGAATATAGCTGAAATATTGCTGTTCGGACGTTAAACCCCAACAAACAAACAAACTTTT
Source organism: Perna viridis (assembly GCA_037379345.1). Lineage (NCBI taxonomy): Eukaryota > Metazoa > Mollusca > Bivalvia > Mytilida > Mytilidae > Perna > Perna viridis. The sequence goes on from CM074515.1 coordinate 28,262,961, forward strand.
TCATCTTACATTAAGTAACGATTTTCTGTTAAAACATCTTTCAGGAAAACAATTTTGTACATTGTATATTTTATAGTGGAATTTCTTGATTATGTATTTTCAGCTACAATTATGCGATCTGTTATATACTGTCCGTTTCTCCAAAACCGTACCTCTTTCCGTCAAAATAGTATTGTCTCATTTATCTCTCAAACATCCTACCTATATAGCGCAAGCTCTGTCCTTATTCGAATTTTCTGACATCTGATTTGACTGTCATATTGTTAAATTTCCGAGATCATATTCTTCAGAAAAACTCATCATTCCTGCAGCTCTTTCACAAAAAACAAAGTGTATTAGTAAAATTAGTTGCAAGTTATGACATCACGATACTTTGATTTTATATGACGTCATAAGTTACGACTATTTTTTGGTTAAAAGGTTTGCTGCTTATTTTTAAATGTTTCGTTTTTGTTTAACTGCCTACCTGGTACTTCGAAGGAAACACAGCTTTTTTCTTTAATTATACATGTTTCATATCGTATTGTTTTGACAAATTTAATTGTCATTTTTTCCTTTTGTTTTAAAAGTTTACACTTCATATTTCAAACCTCAACCAAACAGAAATAATAATACACATTTAAAAAACGGAAGCAACAGTTATGTTACTAAAGTTTTTTTTATTTTCTAGATTCATCATTGAATTCCCGCTAGTATCTTTGCAACCACCTGGTTGATTAACTAGCGACCGACGGCGGCTACAGGACCCTCGCATGGTTCATCTTCATTGTCGATTTGCACAGCCTTTTGGGAACATTTACCATCAGACACCACTTTACACTCGGATGGTACGTCGGTTATTGTCTGACCAATACTGTTATGTGAAATAAGTGTAACTCAAACATGTGCATACGTTTGTTAGAAATAAGTTCTTTTGAAATGTAGTACATATTTGTAGAAAATGATTTTTCTACTGTAGCACTTAATGAATGGATACGAATAAGGCAAATTATATATTTAAACAATCTTTGCAAGACTTGACTTCGGACATAAAAATGGGACAAATTAAAACACAAACGCGGTAAAGTACTTATTTTGGTAGTAAAACACTGACTTTTATAAACAAACAAAACAGAATACCGTCATAGTTTCCTAAATTGTCATTGTGACTAATGTTGCAAACTCATAAACTAACTATGACGTAGCCTATGCCTTAAACATTGTCTTCTTTTTTCTACAACAACTGCAAAAGCTCTGCAAAAATAAGTACAAACAATACCAATCCTAAACATGTATATTGAAAGAGTTTGTTTGTTTGTTGGGGTTTAACGTCCGAACAGGAATATTTCAGCTATATTCAGACGATGAACATGAAAGTGATGATAAAATTAACATTAAATGATGATGAAATGAAAAAGGGATGGGACACAAGGAGAATGGGGTCGACAAATTTTGATTGCCACTGGAAACAGGGAGAAGTGGGTAAGGTTGGGCAATTTAGCCACCTGTGGCGGAGCCCTATGGTTTCTACTAAGGAAGAATACCACAGTAGTGTTCTTTAACGTGCGAGGAACGTGGCATCTTTCCTAACACGGTGTACCACTATGGTTTGTGGTCAAGTTTTCCGTATTATAGCCTGACAAACCCAGCATGTAACACGCCAGGGTACCCCATTCCACCACCCGGGGCACACATACCGGTTGCTCTGTGGGCAGAGCGCCCTAGCCCCCGGCTAGTGTTCTGAGCACTATTTAGTCGCCTTTTACGACAAGCTTAGCGCTGCTGCAGGCCTATTCTTTTAACACCCGGACCTGCACGGGGGTATATTGAAATGGAGAGTAATCAAAGGAACCAAGGTTATAGCGGTAATCAAAGGAATGCAATCCTGGGACAAAGACCATACATGGAAAACAGACATACACATACAAAGAGCATAAAGTAACTAAAATCATACATACAAAGTAACAAAAGCAAATGAGCAACTCGGACACCACTAAAAACTGGGAACACAGACCAGGTGCACCGGTAGGGTAAGCGTCCTCTGCTGTTCTAGAAACACTCGCTGAATCGCTCATAAAAAGTCAAGTCCGGGGTAGACAAATGAGGAAAACTATGAACCGTTGAATAAATCAGTTTTCATGGTGCAGATGGATACACCATAACGATCCCCGAGTTCATGATGACGACCATAAAACTTCTGTTGTGATGACTTCAATCTTGTAGCAACATATTCGATATGCTGTACACGTATTTCAAAGAGTAACCTCACATCCGCAGCATTATACTCAAAGGAGTAGGAAGTTGGTAATCAAAATTTATGTAGTATACAAGAAATATTCAAAACCACAACTATCGATAGACAATGTAGGAAGCTGAATCTATCATCAAAAAGTTGTTTTAGGTATTTTTAAATTGGTATTACTGCAAAATTCGATACATTTGATAAATAAAATCTTGTATAATTCGGGGTCAAACCGATATAATTAAAATTAGATCCAACAATTATTGCACTCAGCAACTACATGTAGGCACTAACAACACTTTATTCTTCGTTTGTCCTGATGACACTTCTCATCGACCAGTCAGATTTTAACTTACATGATTTTGGAAGCTTCGTTAAAGGGAAAACCCCGAGGATTCTGAAAAGGTCATCTAGATAGAATGTAGAATACAGTGTCGTTAGATCCTACATGCAGGGACTGAATGGAACAACTAATGGATCTCATTTTGAATATGGTTGGGTCCGATAAGTCTGACTACTGGGCTGATGAAAACAATCGAGGACCTTAGGTCCACAAGCAGTGACATCGACACAGTGGTTATTAAATACAAAAAAAAAAAATAAATCAAGTGATATATAACGTTAATTTCGATATGGTGTACACATGTTTCAAGGAGTAATCTATCAACTAAATGAAGGGTTTAAACAAAATTACCGACCTGGAAGAATTCAGTCAATAGACAAATGAAATAGTCAAAAAGAAAGTCCGTACAACAAATTACCATACCAGGAGAAAATCCGGAAAGCTTGAAACCACTGAATTGGTCTTAAATTTGGTACAGGCATTTCAAATAGGAATATTGGAACTTTTTTAAGCGCGCTAAACCCCCATTTCCATAACGATTTATTTTTTCCGGTATATTACAACATAAATGTTAAAAATTGCCCTGGCTAAAGAAGCACAGGAAATATTAACAATAAATAATTGCAAATAAAGTTAAATGATTGCGAAGATGAGTATGGACGGATTTTTCTGAAATGAGAATCGAAAAATTGCAATAGAAGTTCAAACTTGCATTATGATGTTTTTTAGTATTAGTGACTCGAGATCTTTTTTATGAGTTTTATATAGTGTCAATACTTTTCCTGAATATACATTTATTAATTATTTCCTTTATAAGTGTAAAATTTATTTACATAGGTAATAGCTCGTTATATTTATATGTATATGAATGTGACGACTTTATTCGCTACACTGCTCCATCGGATCAAATTGATACAGGGAAGATAACGTAAACTTATAGAAAGGCCTGATAAATTCCCAACGATGTCAGAACTTTCAAATTTGCGATGCAAATTTTTGGTCGTTCCCTCCGCGGGACTCGAACTAATACCGCTGAGACATCTATGGCAACACTGCCTGCACAAAGTTCAGCGCCCTAGACAACTCGTCCAGTTAGGCTATTTAAAATCTAGCTTTCGCTAGCCGGGTTATTCCTCCTCGTAGGATTAACCTAGGGCTGTAATTTAGTACACGATATATGGAAGTACGGTACAGTTCATTTAGGTGTCATTATGTAGGATAGAGGATCAAAATAATGATGCATATCACAACAAATCAATATTATACAAACGTCTCAAAATGTGACGACTCTATTCGCTACACTGCTCCATCCGATCAAATTGATACAAGGAAGATAACGTAAACTTATAGGAGGGTCTGAAAAATTCCCAACCATGTTAGAACTCAAATTTGCGAAGCACATTTTTGGTCGTTCCCTCCGCGGGACTCGAACTCGTACCACAGAGACATCTATGTCAACACTGCGTGCACTAAGTCCAGCACCCTAGACCACTCGGCCAACTAGGCTATAACAATATAGCTTTCGCTGGCCGGGTCATTCCTCCTCGTTGATTAATTTAGGACTAACTTAGTACACGATGTACGGTAGTATAGTACAGGGAGGGAACGACCAAATATTTTAAAAAATTTGTATCGCAACTTTGAAAGTTCTAACATCGTTGGAATTTTTCAGGCCCTTCAATATCTATTAACTATTAACTATTTGTTAACGCAAATTGGTTGCAAATTAGATGTTATAGATGTAATTACAAATAAGTACTCACGAACAACAATGTAGGGTGCCTTCATAACAAGTACATTCTACGCATGATTCAGTTGACTCATAGGAATCGCCATGTTCAATTGTGACTCCTTCGTAAATGCACTCAACACCATCTATCGAAATAATCGATTAAGTTGAAATTTCAACAAATATCTCACAACACAAAGTAAAAAAAATAGTATAAATGAAGATCATATATGTAAGTGTAATTAAGTATCGATTAACGATTTAAGTTCGAAAACATATTATCAGCAAATGGTTTTCCTATATCTTACAGTTTCGCAATGGAATAATGTTCCTATGAACTGTCCATACAAACCTTTGAATTAAGGCATAAATACATCTACGCGAGGACACGAAAACGTCACAAAAAAAATCTTGTTCCTTACTTTTGTCTCGGCATACAATACAATTATTATTACATTTTATTACATGTATAACATAATAGCCGTACTCGGTGATTTCTCGCCAGCTCCAATAGAACATTGTCCATTGACATCAAACACCATACATAGAAGAAGCAACATCAAATTGCATATACTGAGCATAATCACTCTTTGTAACAGAAGATTTCCCCCCTTCTTATATTCTGTCATTTTGCAGTGCTCTAGTCAACATATGTTGTATAACGTTTACCCCTGAGCCCGCTGTTGATATGATATGATATAACATGCATAGCTAAGGGTGGAAAAGAAATATATTGTTTCACTACTTGCTTGCAAGGCAGGTGAAAATTACAATATTTTCGAAAGCTGTTTCATTTCTAGTTTGCATTATATAATTGAAGTTCAAACAACCTGACAGAGGATTATATATTTTCAGATATAGGTCATGATTTACAAATTGATCTATTATACTAGAAGCTGGTTAAATCCCATTCTTAGATCAATCCCAATGATTTTTGGAGATAGTAGCCTTACATACACGAGATTGGGGTTATTTATTTTGATACGGTGCACATAACAAAAGTTCAATTAACTGCTAATTCAATAAAGAGTTTCGCTGAGTTCACATGGGACAAGTGCACAATATTATATTTGACACACTAAGAGATAGCTGAAATCTGACTCAAACTCGTACCGCTGTGACATCTGGCAACATTGCCTGCACAAAGTCCAGCGCCCTAGACCACTGCGAGGGGAACGACCAAACATTTACTTCGCAAATTTGATAGTTCTAACATCGTTGGGAATTTTTCAGACCTTTTTATGCTTACATTAGCTTTCCTGTATCAATTGGTCCGATGGAGCAGTGTAGTGAAGAGAGTCGTTACATTCTGATATTTTGTATAATATTGATTTGTTGTGACATGTATCGTTAATTTGATCCTCTATCCTACATAACAACACCTAGATGAGCTGTCCCGTACAGCCGTACATCGTGTACTAAGTTAAGACCCTAAATTAATCCTACGAGGAGGAACGACCCGGCCAGCGAAAGCTACATTTTTATATAGCCTAGCTGGCCGAGTGGTCTATGGCGCTAGACTCAGGCGGTATTGTCATAGATGTCACAGCGGTACGAGTTCGAGTCCCACGGAGGGAACGACCAAGAAGCAAATTTGACAGTTCTAACGTCGTTGCTAATTTTTCAGAACTTTCTATGCTTACATTATATTCCCTGTATGCGATGGAAGTTGTAAAACTACGAAATAGTCGGGGACAAATTCTTAAAAAAATGATAACCGGAAGAGTATTTGTATTACATTCTTAATGACATGGTTTATTTGCCCTTAAACGTCTTACCTCTACTTGTTTGACAGAAAATCATGAGCGTATTTTCTGGGACGATATTAAAAATGCGACATTGTGAAGATGATCAAAATCTTGAATACGAATGTTTTTAACTTTATTAATATATCTTTCACCCAAAACTGCAAAGAGCATGGGACCATCAAATAATATGATTTGTTTGTTTGTTTGTTGGGGTTTAACGCCCGAGCAGCAATATTTCAGCTATATTCAGACGATGAACATGAAATGATGATGAAATGAAAAATGGGATGGGACACAAGGATAATGGGCCCAATAAATGTTGATTGCCACTGGAAATGAGGAGAGATGGGTAGGGTCGGGCAATTTAGCCTCCTGTGGCGGAGCCCCATGGTTCCTATTCCGGGAGAATACCACACTAGGGTTTTGTAATGTGCGAGGAAGGTGGCATCTTTCCCAACACGGTGCACCACTTTGGTTTGCGGTCAGGTTTTCCGTATTAAAGCATGACAACCCCAGCATGTAACACACCAGGGGTACCCCATTCCATCACCTGGGGCAAACAACCCAGCCCCCGGCTAAGGTTCTGAGCACTATTTAGTCGCCTTTTACGACAAGCGTAGCGCCACTGCAGGCCTATTCTTTTGACACCCGGACCTGCACGGATCTCAATTCATATGAAATAATTTAAACTTATCATAAATCGGTAGGACAACAAAAAATATGAGGGAGAAGACAAACACAACAAATAACTTTAGTTTAAACATATTTTATTCAGAAATAGTTTGATTACAATAAATTACAAAACATAATAGTAATAAGTAAAGGATTTGGAAACAAGCATATCTTATACTTATACTGCTTATAAGAATGACAATTTGATTAGCACATATGTTCTATTGCATGCTCACATGTTGAAGAATATAATAAGTATTTAGGAAAAAAGGATGAAATGCATTAATAGGTAATTGATTATAGTTGGGTGTTCACAAACCTTTTACTGTCTACTATATACTTTTGCACATTTGTAAATATATAAATATTTTGTTCTCAAGTTAGAGCATCTAATCCATGAGGCAAATTTTTGGAGTTAACGAGATTTGTAAATCTAACGACAACGTGTGTCTGGCGAATGGTTGCATACTTGTTACAATGAAGAAGATAATCGGCTGACGTATCAGACTGACCGTATGTACAATATGGGTTATCGACAAGATTTCGCGCAAATAAATGAGCATTCAAGGAACTACTATCCACACATAATCGTGCATGGAGCACCTGACCGATTCTACTGCCGATATAGAGGTATGTTGGGCATTTTACGTTCTGAACTTTCAAATAGTTGTTGAAAGTTTCTAACGACGACGCCTTTCGAATGTCGACAGGCAAGTTGTTCCATAATTTGACACTTGAAGGTAAAAAGTAACCAGAATTGATATTGTTTCTCGTACGTATTTCGGCCACGTTGATGGAATGTCAAGTAAAATGATGATGCAGGTCCGAAATGTGTTTGGTATCAAATTACAAAGATAGTCAGGACCTTTCTTATGCACTATTTTATGAATCATAATAAGTTTATGATTCTTTCTACGATCTGCGAGCTTTTCCCACCCTGTCTCGGCGTATAATTTTGCTGTAGAAGTTAGTTTAGTCCCACCCGTTTCTATTCGAATGGCCTCGATTTGTGCACTCTCGACTTTTTCAGACAAATATTTTATGTTTGTTGTCCCAAATGACGTCGCCATATTCCATTAGTGGTCTAACGTGTGAGAAATACATTTTTCCGAGTGTAAATCTATCAAGAACTAATCTCAAGCGACGAAGTGCATTTACACGGATAAACGCTTTTTTGACAATATTGTCGATGTGATTTTGCTACGATCCGTTATCTGAAAATGTTATACCAAATGCTTATGGCTTGTCACTTCCTGTATGTCGTGATCGTTCATCTTTAATACCGGATGTACCATTCGTGTAAACTTGCGCGAAATAAGCACCGTATCGGCTTTCTGTGGATTAAATTTTATCAGCCAAGTAGTTGCCCACTGGTGAATTTTCGCGAGGTCATTATTTAAGATATTCGCGGCGATAACGACGAATCGACGGTTACAAAGAGGCTAGTATCGTCAGCAAATAACTTAATAGTCGCATCTACGTCTACAACGATGTCGTTTATAAATATAACAAATAACAGAGGTCCTAAAATCGAACCTTGCGGTACGCCGGCTTTTATGGATGTCCATTCCGAGCGACCCCCATTCAAACAAACGCGTTGAGTTCTACCGCTCAAATAACTCTTAAACCACTCCAACACTTTTCCCAAAATACCGTGGTTCCTTAGTTTAAATAAAAGACCAGATTGGTGAGCAGTTATAACATTGTGGTGTAAGAGGAAGTTATGTACATACTTATAGACGCACCTTTCCATACACTTCCAAATAATATTTAACAGCGAAATTGGTATGTAGTTTTTAACTTCGTTAGCATTTCCGTTCTTAAAAACCGGAATAATGTTGGCCTTTTTCCAATCTGTTGGAAAAATTGCATCAGTCAACGACAAATTAAAGAGTATACATAACTGCGTTTTTAAAAATGGGGCACCGGCTTTCAATAAACGTGGATTTATAAGGTCAGGTCCGCGAGCATTACTGATGTTCAAATTGAGCAACACATCAACAACGTCCGTCTCTGAGATATATATTTTATCGAGCATAGTATCCGCTAAGGAAGAACAGAAGTCATCCGGCAAAGCAAAAAAAAAAAAAAAAAAAAAAAAAAAAATGAATTCGTTTGCCTTTTCGTTATCATCAGGTTAAGCACATCGTTTTTTAACAAAGGGGGATGCCGACACTCGATCGCTTCATTCCAGAAATCTGGTTACATATTTTCCACCAGTTTTTGGTCATTCGTTTGCAGTTTACAATTTTACTAACCATATTTGCAATATAATCATCTTGAGAGCGATGAATAAAAATAGTTAGCTCATTTCGAATATGTCTAAATTTTGCCCAATCTGACTCTCTATTTGAACTCCTTGCTTTTGAATGAATTCGCCATTTTTTACGTATGAGTCTACGAATGTTGTTATTCATCCAGTTTGGATCCGATTTACGGACTGTTACATATCTATTTGGAATACATTGGTCGGCCGCATCCAAAATACGCGTCGACACGTCGCGAGTTATACAATCTACATCACTGTTTGCAAAAATGTCGTTCCAATTAATATTTGACAATGTATGTCTATATGTGTAATAATCACTACGATCGTACAGCCATATCTTACGTTTAAATGATTTGTTAAGTGGTTTGAGGCTGCTTATAATTCCAAATATTGGACAATGGTATCTTATCTGATTTAATAGAGGGGGTAAAACTCCAGTATATGATACTAAATCTGAACAACTGGTTATTATCAAATTAATGATGGACGACGAATGTTCGGTGAATTTGTTGGCTCATCGATCATCTTCTCCAAACTATATGACATACAGAATTGTTTTACCTTAGAGTTAACATTTTGTTGGTTATCATTAAAATCACCAGTAATAATAATATGATCGCAGTTTGCATCGTTCACTGCAGAGTCGATAGAGCGTTCAACTTTAAACCAAACATCAATGTTACTGTTAGGTGGTACGTAAAAAGTAACTGTTTTTTTTTAACTGAATCCACAGTGCTTCAACTTCCGGCACTTCTAGGTCAGTACGTCTAATTGCATAAATATTATCATGAACATAAACAACGACCCTCCCCCTTTTTTTATCACCAGCCCTATTTTTTTTCGAAATGGTTTTTGGTAGTTGAGGAGCTCGATCGAGCCAAGTGCATTTGTGTCGTTTAACCAAGTTTCAGTAAATGGAAGTATATCAAACTCGCCAAATTCTGCTGCAACTAAGTCTAATTTCGGTATTAGAATTTGGACGTTCAAATGTAAAAAACCGAGTTGGAAAGTACATCGTGTAAACTAGATAAATCTGATGAGCGATCTGAATGTTCGCTGTGAATATCAAAATTTGAATCGGTATCTGAAGGACCAGGGTTAGGATGCAAACCGCTGATCATGAACAAAAACTCAATAATGACAAGAAGTAAGACAATTAATAAAACACTATCAAGATTCAATAACATAAGCGGCATATAAATATCTGTACAATGTGTTTTACCATTATTCGGATAAACTATCAATATAGGGCGCAAAAATGTAATTAATGCAAGGGATCTTTTGTATTTAGTGCAAAAGCAAAACGGCCAACTCTCATTCTGTCTTGTTCTACCCCGATACCCATTATGTCACACATGATTGATCATAACATGAATGAGAGTGACCAAAGGTAAAGTACCGTAGACAGTAATGTGCATGTATCTGAGATTTGTAAACACCTTTTAGCATTTCAATTGTAATAAAAACAGTATATACAAGAAGAAAATAGTTTGTGAAAGAAAAAATATTTGCTATTAATGATTGGAGTATTAATATTTACAGTAATCAGACCAAAACATCATTTGCCTCGAATTTAGACAGCAGATTTAATACTAATAATTTAAACTACCTTTGCTTGAGGCGAGAATTTTGATGGTGGATTAGACACGTGACATGAAAATAAGTGTGACAAAATTTAACGCCTGAGTGCATAAAATAACTATAACATTGTACGTAGTACGATTAATTAATAACAGAAGTCAATATTAGACAAACTTATAGATTTCATTTGTTGTCAAACAGTTTTAAATCAGGACATTACTGCTGCAACATATGATTGGGTTGATGACGCAACATCTTCAGGTTGGGCAACTGGTGGATAGGCTATATCGATCGCTCTAGGAAAGGTCTCCATGATACGTTTCTTTAGAGCAAATTCAGTCGTGATGGTATTGATGCGGTCACGGTTGTCTTTTAGAAATATCTTCCCAGCTATGGTCCACGTTTGGGATATGACAACCTTCTTTTTAAGCTGACAGGCTCTGTAGGCCAGGGTATTGCGTATTTGCGTGAGGTCCTCGTTAGTTTTGAGATTAGGGGTATCAGAGTCTTTGAGATTTTTCCTACATTTAAGAACAAAGAACATTAAATAGCCAAAAAATGCATACATAGTAACAAAAGTAAAAAAAAAGCAACTCGGACTCCACTAAAAATTGGTTATAGGGAAATAACATTATGAATAGAAAGATAGTTCAGAAAGCATAGTGGTATGGCGCCTTTGAAAACCATTTTGTGTTTAAAAGTTTAAGTTACAAATTATGCAAGTTACTTCACAGAATGCCTCACTTTAAAATTTCTTAGGTCGTTTGATACCAAATCAGTGAACAAAATTACATTTGAAATTAAAAAAATATAATGAATGTACATGTACAAACTTTCGTCCATTTAATACAAAAGATTAAATCATTTAATATTGCAAGTTTCGATATTCTATAAAAGTGTTTAAAGGAGTAACCTCTCATCATTAGCAGCATTAAAATGAAATACAAAGGAAGATAAAAAACGCAATAAAAAACCCTGTATAACAGTTCTTATATGTAAGAGCTTCTTAGAATCAGGCAAAATGGCAAAAATCAGAAACATGCATGTCAACAACTCCACCGATCTGTCAATAAAATATCACTCAAGCTTGCTTTTCCTATTTGAAAAGACCATTATTTAATCTCTGCATAAATACATTTTCTCAGATTTTTTTCAATAGAATCGTAGAAAATGAAGTTATTGGCAGAATTATCTTCCTTTGAAATATTCTTTTTCAAAATTATAACTCAATGGTGCAGCGTAATATGGAAAATCTTGTCTGTTTTCCTTGATTCTGATAGTCACATTACCTAATCAAAATGATGGTTTTTTTTATACAATGTTTCACCTACCGCCTGATTCTTACAGGGAGTGACACTTAAAACCTATCAAATGTTTTATCTTTGCTATTACACATGGTAGAATGTCTTGGTGCTGCATATTACTACAATCTCATGGTTTTGTTCTTGTATTCAATTTGATTTTGGATGATTTTGAACCACAAACAGAGAACAATCTTACATTTGAAATAGACACGTATGTTTTTACCACAAGTTTATAGAGTATACAAACATATAACCTCAAAAACTATAAATAGTCTTCGAAGTAACAACTATGATAAACATGAGAGTATACAAACATTTAACCTCAAAAACTATGAAATAGTCTTCGAAGTAACAACTATGATAAACATGAGAGTATACAAACATTTAACCTCAAAAACTATGAAATAGTCTTCGAAGTAGCAACTATGATAAACATGAGAGTATACAAACATTTAACCTCAAAAACTATGAAATAGTCTTCGAAGTAGCAACTATGATAAACATGAGAGTATACAAACATTTAACCTCAAAAACTATTAAATAGTCTTCGAAGTAGCAACTATGATAAACATGATAGTATACAAACATTTAACCTCAAAAACTATGAAATAGTCTTCGAAGTAACAACCTTGATAAACATGAGAGTATACAAACATTTAATCTCAAAAACTATGAAATAGTCTTCGAAGTAACAACCTTGATAAACATGAGAGTATACAAACATTTAACCTCAAAAACTATGAAATAGTCTTCGAAGTAGCAACTATGATAAACATGAGAGTATACAAACATTTAACCTCAAAAACTATGAAATAGTCTTCGAAGTAACAACCTTGATAAACATGAGAGTATACAAACATTTAACCTCAGAAACTATTAAATAGTCTTCGAAGTAGCAACTATGATAAACATGATAGTATACAAACATTTAACCTCAAAAACTATTAAATAGTCCTCGAAGTAACAATTATGATAAACATGAGAGTATACAAACATTTAACCTCAAAAACTATTAAATAGTCTTCGAAGTAGCAACTATGATAAACATGATAGTATACAAACATTTAACCTCAAAAACTATGAAATAGTCTTCGAAGTAACAACCTTGATAAACATGAGAGTATACAAACATTTAATCTCAAAAACTATGAAATAGTCTTCGAAGTAACAACCTTGATAAACATGATGGTATACAAACATTTAACCTCAAAAACTATGAAATAGTCTTCGAAGTAACAACCTTGATAAAAATGAGAGTATACAAACATTTAATCTCAAAAACTATGAAATAGTCTTCGAAGTAACAACCTTGATAAACATGATGGTATACAAACATTTAACCTCAAAAACTATGAAATAGTCTTCGAAGAAACAACCTTGATACGACCTTCAGTAACATGGCTCAGCGTTTAAGTTGATTATTATACAGACATACACAACGTTGAATTCAACATGTATTTCAATATTGATTTGATTAATATATTTCATAATTATCAATTGTGCCTTCTCATTTTATCTAAATTTTATTGAATGTTAATTTTTACATACATTAATGTCATCGTACCAATATGATATCATGTGGTCATGGAATGTAAACACAGACATGTGATTCATTGACAATGGCAAATTCACATGACTATGTACATGCATTACATAATTACACTTTTTAAAATCACATGAGCTTCCTTTTTATTTTTTATTTTTGCTCTTTCCCTAAATATACCCGTTACCATTTAAAATATCAAAATATCGTGGTTAGGTCATGTCAATTACCAAACTTGAATACTATATATCCGAAATTGTAGTTATTAAAAGTATAAATGTATCTAGAAAAGAGATTTTAAATTAAAATAGCCAGAACATTTGAACTTAATGCTTTCACACTGTTTTTATAAATATAATATTTATAACAAAAATACAATGCTTCCCACACCAGGTCAAACTCATTGTGCAATCGTGCATTACCTGAAGTCATATAGTATAGGGAAGAACACAATATTCTTACTTTATACAAAATGTACGCTTAATGTGCAAGATCAATGTGCATAATAAATACCAAGCTCCACACAGCGGCAGACATTCGTTCCTCTCTTACTTACCGCTACAGCCACGCCGTTTGAAATTCTCGGGCGTAATTCAAATCATACATCATTTGACAATTAGATAACTGGCGTAAAATTATTCTATTTTTTCTGACTTTGCAAGATTCTTGCATTTTCTGTGAGGGCTGCCTGCAAACGCTATTCTGAACTTGAATAAATACTTTAATTGAACTTATCTCACATTACTAAGTTCATAGAAACCAATATCATCGACAATCTTTAATTTATTTGATTTTTTTGTAAAGAATATTTAGATATCAAAGAAATTTTCTTGGTAATGTCATTATTTCTAATTTTTTTTTAAATGCACAAAAATGCAACCATTTTTTTTTTTTAGAAATATTTGTATTGAATAATAAAACAGTATACTCCTTTCGGCAATATTTCTTTTGTGTATTTTTAAAATATTGTACATATTACATATTGTACATATGTTACATATTCCAAGTATATACAATGCATGATTTCACTGAAGGAGGTAGACCTAGCGTAAGGGACACAACTCATACAAATCATTGGAACGTTTGTATTTAGCATTTTACATCAATCTCATGTAAGCATCAAAGTAACTTGGATTGATTTCATTCTGTTTCAAATGAATGCTTTATAGGCTTTGGTGAAATTGTATATAATACAAACATATCACAGATTTCAGGAGTCATGTCCTTTATCCAAGGTCGACCTCCTTAGACTAGCTATTTGTGTCGATTGATATTTGACTTCCTCCGCTAATTAATGCAAAAAAAGTCTTTCACTTAGAAAAGTATGACATTAAATAACTTTACTGCTTAATCTCTACATTGATATATTATGTACCCATATACCATCTAGGACCATTAAACTGGGAAAACTGCGTTTTGTTTATACATATTTATGATTGGTATTTTTGTATTTGCAACCTGTCTACAGCACTTAATGGCTATGAACAAGTTTACTGTTGCTTAATTTATCTCCCATTGTTTAAGGTTTTTTTTCTATAAAAAAGTAATATGCATTTTACAATGCGTGTAGAGCAAGCACCGTTTTTTGCATGTTTTTATAAATAAATGTTCTGTATTTATTAATATGGCAATCATTTAACTGGTCATCAAAACGGCCATACTTTGATACACCTAAAATTATAAATACTTTGCTGGCAAAACCCTGAAAAAAACTATCTATCAAGAATTATACAAAAAAGGGATGAAGTAATTACTTTATCGCATATCCTCATTTTACCGTAATGTCGTACAGTCTGAAAGGCGTTTGATTCGTTCACAATATTGCTTTAAATGTCAGTTTCTGCAAGAATCAGTGCAGTGATTTAACATGGTATGAACAAAAACCAACGTTTTAAATTTTTAATTTGGCTTTTTGCACCATCAAGGAAAACAGACAAGATTTTCATATCAGTTTTGTCACTTGCATTATAATATTGAAATGCACTGAACTGCAAATAAAGATTTCAAGTGCAGATAACTCTGTCGAAAACCTCATTTTTCTTACACTATATTGATAAATGTCTGCGCACATCAGTGATGCAGAGAACAAAAATGGTCTTTTGAAATAAGGAAGCATCCTTGAGTGATATTATATTGTCAGAGTGGTAGGTTTTTACATACATGTTTCTGAGTATTTTCTTTAAATTTTGCCTGATTCTTACACAAACTTACACTTAATTACATTGAGTTTAAATACATATTTGTACTCGATGCATGGTAGCTATTTCGTTCGGCCTTGAGACTGAAACAAAAAGTTGTTTCGAGATGCTTAGACCAACCATCCCTATAACTACGGTTTCTTGAACATTCACGTTTTTGTCAATTACCAAATGTGAAATGTAGCTAATTGAATTTCTATATCACATGGTCTTGTTTTTTTTCTTTTTTGTTTTGGTTTGTTTTGCTCTTTAACTAGACGTATCCAATATTCTTTACAATATTTAAATTCTGATTTTGGTTCAATCCCAGTGGTAGTATTGTTTGTTTGTTGGGGTTTAACGTCCGAGCAGCAATATTTCAGCTATATTCAGACGATGAAAATGAAATTGATGATAAAATGAACATGAAAAGATCATGAAATGAAAAAAGGATGGAACACAAGGACAATGGGGTCGACAAATTTTGATTACCACTGGAAATAGGCAGAGGTGGGTAGGGTCGGGCAATTTAGTGGCATTTTCCCAACACGGTGCACCACTATGGTTTGCGGTCAGGTTTTCCGTATTATAGCCTGACAACCCCAGCATGTAACACGCCTGGGGTACCCCATTCAACCACCTGGGGGCACACATCCCAGTTGCTCTGTGGCAGAGCGCCCTAGTTCCCGGGTAGTGTTATGAGCACTATTTAGTCGCCTTTTACGACAAGCTTAGCGCTGCTGCAGGCCTATTCTTTTAACACCTGGGCCTGCACGGGGCCTCAGTGGTAGTACAAGCTTAGCGCTGCTGCAGGCCTATTCTTTTAACACCTGGACCTGCAAAGGGCCCAAGTGGTAGTACTGTAAAAATGGCTAAAATTATAGATAAAAGTATACATGTAGCTAGAAAAGAAAATAGATTTTGAAATAGCCAGTTCAATTGAATTATATGCTATTACAATGTTTTTTTAAGTATAATATTTATAACAAACATCTCATTCACAAATCATGACAAATTCATTGTATAGTGTTACAATTCAAGTAATTCAATATAGGAAATATTACAATAACCTTATTTTATACAAATATATACGTATACATCGCAATCGTCAGTGAAAATCGTAGGGGTATTTTTTTTTGAGTGACGAAAAAGTCAACTCTTTTTGGTAAAACGTCTTCTGTACATTTTTAAAAATTCATACAAAACATTTCAATGTCACATATTTTTCAGTACATACATTGCATTATTTCACCTAAACTAGCTATTAAATTTGCTTGGTATTTGATCCCCTCTTCATAATTATGCAAAAATGCATTTCAATTAGACAAGTGCAATATTAAACAATTTCATTGATTAATCTTCACATTGATAAGTGATATAGCATGTACCATGTAAGCCCATGAAACTCGAAGCCTGCAGCACTTTTTGCAATATGTGAATGATTGGTTATTTGTGTATTTGCAAAACACAGCAAATAATTGACTGCTGCATAATGTTTTACCCATTTTTATAACTTTTTTTCATACAAAAAGTGATATGCATTTTACAATGCGTGTACAACGAGCACCTCCAATTGTTCATGTTTTCAAATAAGTGTTTTGTTTTGGATGTATTAATCTCTATGGCGATCATTTTATTCGTCGTAAAATTATCAAACGGGGTATATTTTGATCACTTAAAGAAATTTAAAAAAGCAGGCAAAGCCTTTAAAACAACCTCTCTTGATACAAATAAAACAATCAAAAACGGTTTGGTAGTAAATACCTTTTAGAACATCCTTGTTTTATGGTAATACCTTACAGTCGAACATAAGTTTAATTCTTTTACCATATTGAATTGAGTGTGCATTTATTTGAAGACACACATTTGTACTTGATGCATGGTAGCTATTAGATTCGATATAGGCCAAATATGCATATTTTGTCAATTACTAAACTTTCGAAAAAAAAGACAATAAATCACATCGTAAATGACGTTTAACCACGCTCCATGAACTGGAATTATACCTTAAATGTTCTTATTTATGCCGTGAAGGACTACGTAAGAAAGTGGATAAAACGAGAACAAGAAGACATTGATTCTCTGTCAGAGTGGACAAAGGCCGTGAGGTCTTTAATTTTGAAGCAAATGATAGTTTTCCTCTGTCGTCTACCCCTGACTTAATTTTTTATGAACAACTCGGCAGTTGTTTCTAGAAAAGCAGAGGACGCTTACCCTACAGGTGCAGCTGGTTTAATCTCCCAGTTTTTTTGTGGAGTCCGAGTTTCTTATTTACTTTTGTTACTTTGTATGCATTTTGCAGCTATTTAATGTTCTTCGTTGTGTATGTCTGTTTTCCATGTCTGGTCTTTGTCCCTGGATTGCATTCGTTTGATTACCCTATAACCTTGGTTCCTTTGATTACTCTTCCATATCGACTGCTCCCTGCATTTTTATTTTATTGCTTTCAGTTTGCCCTTTACAACCGATTATACATTTCATGCAACTTTGATATAACTTTTTAATTCCTTGTGTTTTAGCAGTGAGACATTTAAAACCATCATAGAAATTTAACATACTCAAGATTAATTTTTAATTGTGAAGTAATACATTATCAAGAATATAATGTTAACAATAGTTGGTAAATATTGATTACAATAAACATTATATGATGATAATTATTGAAAAGTTTTATACTATAATTATAAAAATGTTGAGTGAATTGTTTGGTTTTAAATGGCTCAAATTTCAAGCTTAAAGGGAATGTTGCAAGCAATTTGTCGTTCTGTCAATGTTTGGAACATCTAAATAACATGTTACATTTATATTTGTATATTATCATTTTATTAAAAAAAACCTCTGTGTTGATGTCATAATTAGTGGACCATAGATGCCGAAGGTTATTCACAAGCCAATTCGTCATAATTGTCTGACCTTGACTACACCAAAATTTGCTGTAGAAAAAAAAATTGAAAACACACAAACACTGATGTTTCATTTTTGGTTTCCCACATGATAGAACTTCTCGGTGCTAAATTTTACTTTCATCACTCATTTGTGGTCTTGTATACAATTTAATATTGGACCATGAACCAAAAACCGCGAACAAACTTATATTTAAAATACATCCGGTATGTTTTTACAACATAATATATGGAATGTACAAACTTTCATTCTTAAAACCTATGATGTTGTCTCACAAATTAATTTTGGATCTTAAACTTCCTTCGATTTTGGTAAATGGTTACTCCGGGAAACACGTGTACAGCCTGCCAAAATGAGCAATTATTATAAAGTTGACATATTCATTCTTATCCATAGATTAACTATCTGCTGTCAATTACAATTATTGCTATTTGCCAAATTTAATATGAATATCCTATTTTTAAAATCTCAGCGCTAGATTTCTTACAATTAGGCTTCTTCTGGAAAAGGGTTATATTTCTACAAGATTAAAGTATTCTATTCAAAGGCTTTATAGTCAGATACATGAACTTATAAATCATTATGGTAAGGTATACATATGTAAACCGTGAGAACCTAGTTTTATGTTTTTCGTTCGTCTACAATGAATTTGACAATTAAAAAGCAAAAAATAAACAAAAAAGCAAAAAAAAAAAAAAAACAAAAAAATCAAAACAAAAAAACAAACAAACAAACAAACAAACAAAAAACAAAAACAAAACAAAAAAATGCAGAGGACGCTTAGTCCAGTTTGCTCACTTACTATTGTTTCTATCTACGTGTTAGTTGTGATTTCTGTTTGGTCATTGTCCTTTGTTACTTGATTTTCATTCATAAATTTGAATCAAGCTGAAGATTTTCGTTGATATCATCATAAAATTATTTAAAAATAAATATATTTCCTTGTTTTTGTTTTGCTCTACAATAGCAATATTAATGCATTTGCATTCAGACGTTACGTCCCGTTGATTTAATCATAAAATAAACATTTCCATTTGAATTAGAATGTTTTGCGCAAATTTTGTTTCGCTTTACATTAGCATTATCAATAATACTGGCTACAAATGCGTGTGAGCTATAATGTTCGAATGATAGCAGCGTATTTTTCATTGAATAAAGCTTTCTTAAGGAACTCCTTTCTGTTTGTGAAGAAAAGCTTGGTTCAAAATGTTTACTGTGAAAGTACTTTTATTCGTCTGTTACCAATATTCGTGGTTTTCGTGGGTAGGTCCAACCACAAAATTTGGTTCCATCGATCAGGAGAATCCCATTGATGTGTATACTGAAAATATTAAAACCACCGATTCAAGAATCCACGAACTTGTGTTTCTTCCCTTATTAACGAAAATTGGTATAAATTAATTAAAATACTTGAATACACAGTATATGAAACGAAATTAAAAGACATAAAGCATAAAGATGTTCAGTTAAGAAAAGTTCTACGGTACGCGACTAACGTGACACTGACACATTAATGATATAATTCTGGTTCCTACGTTTTAGGTTTTTTTTCAATATCATATGGAATATATACGGAATCATATCTTACCCTAATCTCAAGTGTGTATTGGTTGAATGGTCATTGTAATTGACATAGATAGATTTCAAGTGCCATAAGTAAATATTCTCCAGATCTCAAACTTGTTATTACTGGAGGTGCTTAAAATCTGTTTGTTTATAATGTGATATCTCGTGTTTTCAGAAATTCAGGAAATTCTACTTGACAAAATAGAATAGACACTTAAAATTCTCGTCATTGGACACACTGTATATAATTCGACTTAGTTATAAGAACAAAATCCTTTGGTAGTATTTTAGGTAGCGCCTTTCTCAAATTCAGCTTTGGAAGTTCTTTCTTGTTAAGGTACTCTATAATAGGTAACTATCTAAATATGTTCGATACAAATCAATGCACTGAATATTGCCAAAAATCTTAATATCCAATGGCTCATCTGTTCAGATTTTTAAATAATGCACATTCAGCATCAGATAATAATATTACGTTTTTCTTTTATGATATAACCTTAATTTATAGAGTCCATGGTACAATTTTTATGTTATTTGTATCTACTGTCTCTACATTGCAGGTTCATATTATTGTTCTGCTTCTGGGAGACAACGTTTTAGAGGATTTTGCACTGACTGCTAATTTGCAATTTACAATACGGTCATGTGTTAAAATTGAATAGCCATACCACTTTATAATAGTTCTATACTGATCGCCGGGAAACTTCTTTCACTGCTCTGTGATAAATCTACATTCCCGCAGTTTTAAATTCGTGATCTTTCCAGATATTGTAGTATAATGCTCTTCGATGAAAATATTCGCAAAAGTTCAATTTTCGCGACAGCTCTTACTGCGAAAATAGCGAAATTTTCACAGTTAAAAGTACAAAATTTACAAATGAATAAATAACAACATTCAGCGGAGTTGATCATTCCATCGGTCAATTTGATAGAAATGTACAAGTAGACCATATCTCAAAATTTCCTTAGCAGACTTAATGCAGGATGTTGAATTTTTTACATTGAATGCATGAGAACGGATGTGTCGCAACAAGTCTACATCAGTAATTGGTGCTTGGGATGATTCTCATATGATTTTTCTTGTAATTTTTTCTTTATTGTTTTTTGTTTTTAATTTCCATCATATGTATGGCACAATTGAATAGAAGAATGTCAAAAGATTGCCGGATAAATCGTTGATTCAACAAGTGGCCTGAACTTGTTCCAAACGATGTATATCTCCTAATGATTTGGCCCCGTGCAGGTCCGGGTGTTGAAAGAATAGGCCTGCAGCAGCGCTAAGCTTGTCGTAAAAGGCGACTTAATAGTGCTCAGAACCTTAGCCGGGGGCTAGGGCCCTCTGCCCACAGAGCAACTGGGATGTGTGCCCCAGGTGGTGGAATGGGGTACCCCTGGTGTGTTACATGCTGGGGTTGTCAGGCTATAATACGGAAAACCTGACAGCAAACCATAGTGGTGCACCGTGTTGGGAAAGATTCCACGTTCCTCGCACGTTAAAGAACCCTACTGTGGTGTTCTCTGGGAGTAGGAACCATAGGGCTCCGCCACAGGAGGCTAAATTGCCCGACCCTACCCACCTCTTCCTATTACCAGTGGTAATCAAAATGTGTCGATCCAATTGCCCTTGTGTCCCATCCCTTTTTCATTTCATCATCATTTCATGTTCATTTTATTATCAATTTCATGTTCATCGTCTGAATATAGCTGAAATATTGCTGCTCGGACGTTAGACCCCAACAAACAAACAAACCTAATGTTTTGGTTATTTTAGATTGATCATTCAATTTATCATTGATTTTCCAGAAAATGACAAAGATTAACAAAACGTCTCATAATTTATCATTTTTGGAAGCAACGTTTATTGTGGAATGAAGGCGCCATTATTTCGATACTGTAAACAGTGGAATTTTTGGGATAGTGGTTGTAGCGCGAAAATACAACGGTTGCAAATATTTTGATGTCTTTGACAAGGTAACTCAGTAAAGATGAGACTGACAGTGTATATTACGACTTAAAGCTGACGATGGACACAGAGTGATATGCAAGACATACATATTAGAATAGAATGAGTAAAGTACTTTAATTCATTACCAACATTTTCATTAGTAAATCATAAAAATCAGGTTACCCTCAATTCATATGAATAAGCCAAATAATCATGTCATTATACAGTCCAGTACACACACTTGTGGGCTTGGTAAGATCATTGATAGATCACGCAGTCAATATTACGATTTACAGGTTAATCTTTACCGGCAACTTCAAAGGCACTCATAATTGGAAAACTCAAACTATATGTAAAAGTATTCACTAAATTAGTTTTAACGCCAAGTAAATGACGTACTAGCTTCCAAGAGTGAAAAAAATCACTTACCTACGACGACCTTTTATGTAACTTGCAATCGATTTTATATCACTGGTCATTTATGTTTTAACAGTACTGTTTGATTACGATTATTTCTACATTTGTTGGACCGACGATTTACCGCGAATTGAAAACTCCACGAAATGAAATCCATAAAAGCGAAAAAGACAGCGCTAAAATTTCCAGGTTTACAGTATTTCATCAAATAAGGCTACCGCCTCATACAGTCCTTGAACCGATTCGCGCATCGATTTGACGGATCGACGACCGTTGACTGATTGATCGCTGAAGGATCGATGACAGATGACCGGTGACCGATTTAATCGCAGTTTTGTTATGTAAAATGACGTAAAATATGTTTTAAATTAAAGAAATATAAAATAAAAGTATAAATTGATGTTTTAATCTATTACATTGTAAATATGTGTGAAGTTAATAAAGAAAACAACAAAAAACCGTAAAATACATTGACCGCTCTGTGGTCACGTGATGCGATCACCAGTTAAATGGATCGGTTTGACGGATCGATGACTGACCGGAAACTGATTGGTGATCGATGACCGATCGCAATTTTTGTTGCACGGATCGGTTCAGGTACTGTAAATCTTTTTTAATTGTGTTTGATGGAACAAAAGTTTGTAATCATATTGCAGAAGTACTGAAAGTACTGAAGATACAATATAGCCTCATTCAGGGATGACCATTAAATCAGACAATAGGAAGAACACAGAAAAGACAATAAACGAACATTAAGCCCAAAACAGTCAGATCATGGTGGTGATCACGTTTTCGAGTGAATAAGGACGAACAAGGAGTAACGCGTTTTTGTTTTAGGTAAAAATTCCTCCAATGCCGGTGGAGTCAGAATGCTACTATATAGGAAAGAAAAAAAAAAAGTGAAATTCAAGTCGTTGAGTTTGTCAATATGTTTAGATAAAAGCTGTTTTGTCGAATTCGAGAATAATTGTAGATGGGAAGATGATTTAATTTAACATTCATCACTTAAAACTGATGAAATCCGCCATAACCGTTATGTTAATGACTGTTTTGATTCGGGTTTTCTTTGATAGAAGAGTTAACGTACCAATAAATGTGTCATAGCACATTTATGGCATTATATCTAACGACTTTTTTCTTCATTATAATGAAATTCTCTTTTTCACATAAATTAATGTAATCAGTTAATGTCCATTTGGTGAACAAATGTGTTCATAAACAAAATTAAGCATCTTATATGTGTTTTTAAAACGTGATAAAAATAATTGCATAACCATATTTTATGAAATTACAGCAAGCATCTTATTTCACTGATATTTATTTTCGTTTCTCAAATTGTAACTCGAGTAAATTTAAAAGTTATTTTGTGATCTTTTTTTCTATACTCTTTCTTAAAACCTTCTTCTGCAGGGAAATATATTCGGAACGGAAATGATTTCTCGACAGTAGAGAGGCCTGGGTGCCGTCAAAGACAAAATATCGATACAATAATTGATGTCTCTTTAGCAAGGGCTGTAAAATCTTTGTAAGGCAACGATGAAAATCTATAAAGATTAAAAAGATGATAGGTGAGCGGAGATTATCTCGTAATACATGTTTTGAAAATCTTATTTATTTTGATACATTTGTCCAAAAGTCGGAAGAATGTTTGATGTCTTATTTCTGTTTGTAACAGCGTGGTAAAATGTGATGGTTATTTATATTTTTAACTGAATTAAAGTATTTTAATTCGACCAAAAAAACTTTATATTGAGGGTGAGCCGTACTCCATGCGCAATGCTAGACGATGTGTTCTCGAAATTGAAAGAAAGGGCAAGTCATCTATGATCATATCTTTTTTACTTTCACGAACAGTCGTTCTTCCAAAAACGATAACTATTTCAATTTTCAATATTTACATGTCAAAACAATGATTTAAAACGACAAACATGTGTTTTTGGCAAGAAATTTAAAGCTGTACCGAAAAAAACCTGAAATCGCAATAAAATTGTACGGTAGGCATGACTAAGCAATCTTCAATTCTATATATGAACCAATGCTAAAAAATACCAATCATATATATTGTTTATGTCGATATGCTGTATACGTGTGTCAAGGAGTTACCTCTTATCAGCAGCATTTGAATTAAATATAAAGAAAGATTATATTCCAAAACTTAGTTTTTCACAAGAAGTACTCAATAATAAAACTATCGAAATAGAAAGTCGAATCAATCACAGAGAGTCTTAATCATGTTCGGGGTCAGACAAGTCTGACTACTGGAACAGATAATTCCCTTGGATACATAAGGGCCACCAGCAGTGGCATCGACCCACTGGTTATCAAATGCAAAAAATCTAATTATATATATATATTATAAATATCGATATACTGTACATGTGCGTGAAGGTAGTTATCTCTCATCAGCAGCATACGAATCAAGTATACAGGGCAATCATAATATAGAACTCTGTTGTACTCAAAACAAAATCTATTGAAATGGGAAGCGGAATCCATCACCGAGATGACTTTTATTATTAGTTTTTTTTCACGTAAATTGGTATAATTTCAAATTCAATTAAAACATGTTTTAGTTTTGCGACTTTTTGAAGAATCCAATGTTACTTATGATATTTAATTAATTATGTTTTTAGGTCAGATGCACTTTTTTTACAGCGAAACCTGTCTTAACCGACTTCTTTAAGACTTTAAAAATTATTAGATTTAGACAGGTGATCGGTTTAACAAGATTATAAATACATTTAATTTTTGACGAAAGGACTATAAGTGTAAGTGTTGGTAAGAAACAGGTAAAATGGGGAAAAAAATCAGAAAAAAACGCATGTCAAAGATCCACAGATCTCACAATAAAATATCACTCAAGGATGCTTTCTCTATTTGAGGAAAACCATTATTTGATCTCTGCATCATTTGATTTGCTCAGAATTTTTTCAATAGAATCTTAGAAAAAGGAGGTTTTTAGACTTATTCGCCCTTAAAATGTTCAATTTCAGTGCATTTCAATGAAGTCGTAACTCAATGGTCCAGGATGAATTGGAAAATCTTGTCTGTTTTCCTTGATTCTGGTGGTGCATATAGTCAAATTAATTATCACTGACAATTAAGGACTGTCTGGTTTGGATAGGTTTAAGAGTGATTTAGGGTTCTGTTAAGACATGATAGTAATTGAATTTGTTGTATCATAAATTTGAAAGGTCATTATGTATTTGTGTAATATTTCTATACAGAATGTTATTTTTATCTTTCTATTGATTGAGAGTTTGTTTTTGCATTTAAGTAGCAGTCTTTGTAAGAATCATCCAAATTCAGTAATAGTTGATATATCCCCATAAAGGCTTCACATTATTATTTTTTTTGTTTCTAATACGTTGTGTGGGTCTATATGATGAAAGGTAGAATTATTCATTCATATCAGACTGCTCTTAGGAGATAATTCACATTGAAAATTCAATAGTTTCTATTGTGTTTCAGTGTCATTTATAGAGTTCTCTCCCTTAATTTTGAATTCTGTAGTACAATCTTTATAATTTATATCTCCTATGAACAAGAGTCATATGGAAAGCCACATGTTAATTTTTGTTTGCTATAAAATGTTAAGCAAAATATCAAAAATAAAAAAAAAGTAAGCTTTCCAACCATAAATCACATTTGGATGATTCTTTAAGAAAGACGAAATATCTGCCTTTTTATCGTATTTTAAAATCTAAATATATGTATTATTCTGTACGTCATATAACGTCTCGGAAATAATTTACGACAGAATAAAAAAGATGAGATTAGGCTACATTAGTTTTATGACATCAATTACAACATTTTATAATATCTATTATCATCTTTTACATTACTATTCATTTTACAGTTTGTTATCATCTTACATGATTAATGCAAATTTTATTCCCTAGTAGCTGTACATATCTTCTAATAGCAGTGTTCGGGTCATTTTCAATATATTACATAATTCCTTTTTTTTTTATAATACTTTGAGATTTAATGACTGTTTACATGCAATATTTTGTTTCTCGTACACATAGATAAACCAGCCTTTGGTTTCATAAGAAAAATCAAATCAAAATTTACTGCAAATCCTTTTCTAAAATCTTTAATTTAAAAATATTTTATTGATCGAAATTTGAGATTGTTTGTAAAACCGGACCAAGTTTTTGTTTAGTGAAACTTTTATAAACCGAACACTTTTGGACTTAACATATTGGTTTGTTTTAGGCAGGTGTTCGATTTACCAAGATTTATGTGTTGTCTTGTTAAAAATTGATCTTTTATGTATCCTACCGTAGTAATTATAAATATTTCGTCTGCAAATTTGACAAGCTACGCTGATATTGTAAATCCTTTATCATGTTAGGAATGTTTGATCTTTCCAGTTAGTACAATACAACCAACTTTACGTCTTACAATTTGTTATTCAAGCATATCTTGGTCGACAATTTAACAAAAAAAAATCAATTATTCTACTTTGATGTCTTATCAATTC
The DNA here is from genome assembly GCA_037379345.1 of Perna viridis. Lineage (NCBI taxonomy): Eukaryota > Metazoa > Mollusca > Bivalvia > Mytilida > Mytilidae > Perna > Perna viridis. The sequence continues at coordinate 28,289,869 of CM074515.1, forward strand.
CAGTCAAACTTTAGTTTTTAACCTTCATCAAAGTTTATTTAGTTTAGGATTATTTGAATCTCTGAATGCGGACCGATCGAAGTTAATGATGTCACAATACCGAATTATGTTATACGAAATAACCGTTCTTGTCCGCAGAGAAACAAAATGAAGGCTTATCACAGGTATTTGATTAAAAGTCAAACAAAAATATGCTATTCTTAAAAAATGCAGTATGTATGGACCTCCAAACAAAATATTAAAATGTTAGAGGCATTCATGTGTCATTGATTCTACTTTATGACAAGAATTGAAGTACTATTTTGTGTATGAATCAGGCGAAGGGAAGCACATAATTTTGTTCAATTCTGTATTGCCTCAAATACACACAGTACATGTGGAAAATAACCGGAAAGCTATTTAAATTTATAATGACGAATTTGTGTCAAACTTTATAAACGCTATGATAGATATTTCTTGTGGTTATGAAGTATGTGGTTAATGCAATAAATTAAAACATAAAGGTTTTTTTCCATCATGTGCCACACGCTTGACTTGTAGACAGATAAGTACACATAATGTTTAAGATGTGGTCGCCTTTAAAAAGCAGTATTCAGTTCAAAACCTGTCATTGTTCATTGATGTACAGATTAAGAAATCAAAATGATCGTATTGAAATGTCAATAAAACATTTTGATGTTAGTCAAATTTAAAAGGGGGAAGGAATTATAGACCTGATATGCAGCTTGTTTCTTTATAAACTATTATTATAAATTGTGACTATAAGCACATGCCTAAACCGAAAAGTAAAAAAAAATGGGGTTAACAGAGGAAACTACTTTTTTCCACTGTCAACCTTTTTGTTTTAAGTTTAACCTTTGATTATGACATTCCTCAAAGCAAATATATAACATGAAAAATTTTAATATACGAATTCGCCTCGAAAAGGTGAAAACTCGGCACTGCTTCGCATTTTCCCACGGATCTACGCCTCATCTGTATAACTGTAACTGTTTTTATACTGCAACATAAAATTTTAAATGACGTTTTAAGCATGGCAAAAAATATTTTTTTATTCAAGCGGACAACACATCATGGCAACATCAAAGCAATGTAACTTTCGTTACGCCACAACAAAAAAATTATATTCAGTCAGTGACCGTACTCTTGTAAATATACAGTCTATGCAGTATTAATGGATGAAAGGGTGGTTCCGACCGACGGATCCACCTTCTCTTGGATCTCTCTATGTTGGGATGAATAAGAGGTATAGATACGTGTAGCAATAAAATGCATTTAAGTAAAAATGTTTCGTGAAATCCAATGCACAACATGGTAGGGATATGTTGATTGTCTGAAATACGAGTATATGCTATATATACAATAATCTGACTTCTACAGATTAGTAGAAAATTAAGATACAGTACCTGAACCGATCCGTGCAACACAAATTGCTTTCGGTAATCGATCACCGATCAGTTTCCGGTCAGTCATTGATCCGTCAAACCGATCCATTTAACTGGTGATCGCATCGCGTGATCACAGAGCGGTCAATGCATGTCACGGGTTTTTGTTGTTTTCTTTGTCAATCTTGCACAGATTTACATAATGTAATATATCTAAACATCTGTTTATACTTTTATTTTAAATTCTTTTAATTTAAAACAGATCTTATGTCATTTTACATAACAAAATTGCGATCAGATCGGTCACCGGTCATCGGTCATCGACCAGTCAGCGATCAATCCGTCAACGGTCATCCATCCGTCAAATCGTTGCGCGGATCGGTTCAAGGACTGTATTTGACCACGTTAACAATCCATTAATTAATGTCGCAGATGAAATATATTTTCGATTTTTCTACGATTATACGCTTCGATTGTTATGGCCCACACACCTGACATAATTTTAAACATATATTACTAAACTGGAATGATTGGTTACTTGGTTAGTCTTTGTGTATTACATAACATTTAGCTTTGATTCCCCTGTGTCATTAAAATAATCAGTAAAATCATATTTTTAAAAAAAAATAAAATTTATGCTTTTTATTGAAATTTCATAGCCAATGTTATGCAAACAACAGGAAAAGTCTAAAAATATGTTTGAAAAGTTTAAATATAGGCTAATACTTATGAACTTAAAATAAGTCCGCGTTGAGAAAATGTTTTGGTTTTCCTTCATTAACATTGCATATATTGTATATTTGTACAAAGTTACAAAGTTTTAACAACTGCGGTACATGAATTAATAGTTTTTTTTAAATCTAATGTTTGTGCTCTAGATTTACGTACAAGGAAGTATCACTCGATTAACGAAAGCTATATTTTTATATAACCTAGTTGGCCGAAAGGTCTAGAGCGCTGGACTCAGTGCAGGCGGTGTTGTCATATATGTCACAGTAGAGAAGTTGTTCGAATCCCGATTTTTGAGTTTGGGTGTAGCTTAGACTTGATTAAATATATACATGCATCCTTTCATTAACATTATGGTGATCCTCGCCGTGCATGTTGGTAGTGTTGTTACATCCCATTAGACTTATTATATAAATTATATACTTGGCGTGGCTGTATTTGTATAATATTGCAGATCCTCTACCGTTTTTTGCAAATTATGAAATATAAGAAAAGGAAGTTAGTGAAGCAAACTATTCTTCACGCTAATACAATTTGTTTGTTTTCAAATCTTGTCTATGATATAAATTTAATTAGTCAGCATATTTTTAGTGTTTTATGACCATATCTAAAACAATATCATGTTACTTAATAACATGTTGTTCTGTTTCAAGATGAGATATCGACGCATTTCGGATATTGTATCTGAGTCACTGATGTTTTCCAGTAGTAAAATTTCAAAAAAAAAAAAAAAACGCTTTAGTTTGGATGACATATTTAAAAAAATATTGTAAGCAACTATTAAAATTGAATTGGTAGTATTCATTTAACTATTTCTGACCTTTGGATGTCTTATATGGCAGTTCGATTGCAGAAAAATAAGTTTGAATATTTTCATATGCAAGAAATCTTTTTCAAAATCATTTGCCGGACAAGTTTATTGTACATGTGAAATATTATTATTTGTTTTAATATAAATTCTAAATAAAGAATTCACCCCCAAGGATGATCGTTAAAATTGTACACTATTATATGCGTTAGACCACACGGATGGATATTTTATCATTGTTTTGCACATGGGTGTTCCATTATTGATTTCAGTCTGTTGTCAATCAGTATTTAATGCTTGATGTCCTCGATCTGGACACAAAAATTATATTTAAGGAAAATTGGCTTTGTGCACGCATGCATCATTTAAAACTATGATATGTCTGTAAAGGGTGTATTTCATTTTAACACTTTTTTTAGACGATTGTTAGTCTGTAAGCCACAAAATCAACATATAAAATAATCTTTATGCACATCTTGTTTGCATGAAAAATAGAATTTAAAATTTGTTTACACCTGTACTTTCATATTCTTCAATTTAGCAATATAATTTTATTGGTGTACAATATTAAGTTTTAATTTTTCTTACTATGCATCTTTAAGTGTAAATTATCACCAATTATCGCCTACAAAGCAAGATTTTATAGCAGATCAACTTGGGTGGGATATACATTAAATTAGTGTACCTAGGACAACCTAGTGTAAACATCATTACCGTGGTTACTTGGTGTACCATACGGCCACGTAGTCACAAGGGTGTTTCTTGAAAAGCAGAGGACACTTACCCTTCCTGCGCATCTGGTCCATGCTCCCAGTTTTTAGTGAAGTCCGAGTTGCTCATTTGCTTTTTTTACTCTGCATATATTATTTTCGATGCTTTATGTTCTTTATTGTGTTTGTGTGTTTTTCATGTCTGGTCTCTATTCCTGGATTACATTCTTTTGATTTCCGCTAGAATCTGGTTCGCTTGATTACTCTTTCAATATTTGATTCCTTTGACGAAAATCTATCTAATTCTATGGCATATGTAAAAAAAAAAGGGAAAAAAACGCTTAACAGTTAATGTTGACAGTACTCGTTTAAATACTTGTATTTAAATAAAACCTGTCTGCATGTTTTTTTTCGGTTATTCACTTATGTATAGAAACACCGAACAGCGTCTTGCGTTCAATATTCATTCTGGACGCTGTAGACAGCCCTCTCAGAAAATGAAAGAATACTGTCGAGAAAAATATGCATTCATTTTTGGTTTTGTTAATAGGTCACGAATTTATGTATTTATAACGTCAATATAAATATACAAAACAAACAATTGCAACGGGAACAACTATAATTTTCCTATCCTAACACGATTCAACAACGAACTGTACCAAATAAAAGTTTATACTGAAATACAAGAAGAGTAAACCCCACGAGGTAACACAATTGTGATAAAGTGACACATATAAGTACCTTTACAAAGTTTATATTAAGATATATTATATATCTTGATTAAAATGTTACAAATGCATTTTAAGTGTTTGTTTACACCCCTTATCGTGTACCCTATATTACACTTCTAGGCTTATATCGCATATCCCTTAATCACACCCCAGACCTATATTACACACCCTACATCACACCTCTAGACCTATATCGCGTAACTTTTTCACACCCCTAAACCTATATCGCACCCGTTCACAGACCATATTTGAAGTATGGTTAAATACATCATATAATGTACATGACATGTCAAAATCTGTATCACATACAATTTCAACACTCAACCAATATCAACCCGAGTACAGCATGTGATAGTAACTTTTTACATTCAATATAGATGTATCTTAAGTGTCTTTCAATCTACAAGAACCGAGCACCATGTCTTTTTTCTAAAAACAACACTACTGTGAAATAAAAATAATCAGCATTTCATGATATGTTAAGACCTAGAAGTTTTCATTATCATGACAAAATAAAGGTATGCATTTATAATTTTTCTTTGTGCAATGTCGGAAATACTTGTTGGTTAGATCTACAAACCAACCGATAATGTATCCTTTCTATAATGTGAAGGGTTATCCCGTCAATCAATTTTCCTGCTATTTAGATATTTAAAGAAAAGAGAGAGCTATATTTTTTAAATAACGAATCCTAATCTACAACAGTTTGTTCACTAAATATGAGACTTGTTTTCAGCAAAAGCTTTGGTGCTTTTGGTGCCAATAGTTCAAGCACTGACTTTGGATTTCATCTGTAGCTGTCCATCTGTAGAACTTCCCAAAAAGATTTGCTGAAAATCATGATCATATTCCCGAGGGGTGTGATGGATGATGATGCATCAGAGAACTAACACGCTAATAACATATAAATGAATTTAGATAAATATCGCTGTAAAATGCTTTAAAAATTTACAAGTGGGTTTTATGGCCTGTTGAAAAGTAGGAACTTTCAATTACGATGTCTTACGCATCAAACAATTTAGGCAATCATTTTTCAGAAGTTGTGGATCTTTTTTAATGGAACTTACAGTAAGTAACTTAAGATTTAGACCTGAACACATTTAAGAAATAGATAATTTGGCTTATTTCACGTACCAAATATTATACCGTGTTGCAGGTGAACTCTTTTTGCTGGTACAAATTTGGCGATTTGATGCAAAAAGGTATTCGAATGAAATGAAGTTTCTGATTTAGCGGATACTAATTGGTGTACTGAATACCTAAGCCCAGAGTAAATACTTGCGTCATTTTTGTCGGCGTTTATAGACTGCAAATAAAATACGCCAAATTTACCACACCGCGACATTTACCCGCTATATGGTGTTGGCTGAAAAATGGCTGGTAATTTAAGGTCATATGAGTGGTTGTATAACTCTACTACTGCCTGAGACCATGAAAAGCAAAAGAAACGGGTAAAACTACAGGTGGACTGATATGCATACTTTAAATTGCCCCGTGCAGTTCCGGGTGTTAAAAGAATAGCCCTGCAGCAGCGCTAAGCTTGTCGTAAAAGGCGACTAAATAGTGCTCAGAACCCTAGCAGGGACTACGGCGCTCTGCCCACAGAGCAACTGGGATGTGTGCCTCAGGTGGTGGAATGGGGTATCCCTGGCGTGTGACAAGCTGGGGTTGTCAGGCTATAATACGGAAAACCTGACCGCAAACCATAGTGGTGCACCGTGTTGGGAAAGATGCCACGTTCCTCGCACGTTAAAGAACCCTGCTGTGGTATTCGATAGGAGTAGGAACCTTTGCACTCCGCCACAGGAGGCTAAATTGCCCGACCCTACCCATCCCCCTTTTTCCAGTGGCAATCAAAATTTGTCGACCCTATTATCCTTGTGACCCATCCTTATTTTTTTCATTTCATGTTCATTTTATCATCCATTTCATGTTCATTGTCTGTATATAGCTGAAATATTGCTGCTCGGACGTTAAACCCCAACAACAAACAACATACTTTAAATTCGATCTCATTGTATTTGATAACACAGGAATCTTGTAAATCACAGCACATGGAAATGTGATAGGATTTACCTTATTAACCAATATTTTGTTTGATGTTTAACGTATTTTTGTTCTGATGCTGCAATCTTGAAGAGATTCATCAAATGTTTAGTTCTACAGTCGGAACATAAACTGTATAATTCAAACCTCATCGGTAAAGCAGAATTATGTCAAATAGTTTTACCCTGTACTTGAATTTAAGACCAACTCGGCGGTTGGAAGACGCTTATTCTACCTGTCCACCTTGTTACTGCTCTGAGTTTTTTTCATGGAGACCGAGTTGCTCATTAACATTTGTTTCCCAATAGAATATTTCGTATAGAAAAATAGAAAAATCCCTAAATTCACAAACAAATCACAATTACCTTTTCCTTTATCGAATTTGTACATTAACAAATTGATTTTAATATTTTTCATTTTTCCATCATTTGAACTGATATATGTTATTAAATCAATTTCATTTGTTAATTATATTCAAAACTTAAATCTTCATTCCCTAAATTAAAACTCCCCTTCCCCATAAACTATTTCCATTTACCCATCTCCCCATTCACCATTCACCATTTACCAAAATATGGAAAATATGCCTAATACAAGAGGTGTTTTCTATATATATTTTTATTTATAAGATTAATAGAGCCCCTTCCCCATAAACTATTTCCATTTCCCCATCTCCCCATTCACCATTCACCATTTACCAAAATATGGAAAATATGCCCTATACAAGAGGTGCTTTCTATATATATTATTATCTATAAGATTAAGAGAGCATGATAAAAACAGAGAAAGAACTCTAATTTATTTTACAGATGATTGAATATTTGTACTTGGAACTATATTTTTGTCATGAAAAAATGTATGTGAAGAAATAAGACGAACTAGAAAATTGGAATAGAAATGTATACCTGTTAAGGGCATGCGGAATTAATACTGCATTTGTTGGTTTGATGCGTGAAATAAAAAGTTGACAGAAAGAAACAAAAGGTATTTTTTCATTGAAAAGCCGTCGGTCGCCAGTGTATCTGACGCCAGGATAATAATGCTCGCTCAAAGCAATTTACATTTAAATGGAAATGACGCCGGTATCTTTTTCAAGTTTTCGTTATCTATTCGGTTTAAAAGTTATTTTACAAATGTATTAACCAAATAAATTGAAATTCAAATACAGCGTGGACAAGAAACAAGAAAGTAAACAAAATAAATAATAAACAAAATTATCACAGTAAAAAAATGTTTTAGCGGTATATGACATTGATTAGGAAAAAAACTTGCTTAATTGTGCCTTTCTAATGAGGTTACTCCTTTTAATAAGTGATGTAGATGGTAGAAGTCAATTTAAGTGGCCATGGGTGATTTGTATAATGGGATATAATTCATTTCTTATTTGAGACACGGCTGTGGCCTTTGATTTTAATCCATATGTTCACTTATCATACGTACAGCACTGACTTCCCCTACACACAGTTTTATTTGTATAAAATAACTTATTATCATAATGTTTTATGTCATTTGAAATTATCAATGGATTTGTTGAATTAGAATATATTTCAAAACAGATGCCATGTTGTCTTAACTGTGAATGACATTAGTGTTGAACTGCGTGTTCCTTAACTTTGGATAACTAAAAGTGGTAATCAATGTATTAGTCATGTAAAAACTTCGAAGACTGGTGCACCTTTTAAGTATTTCTCTGTCTAAGAATCGAGAAAATTATTATCAGGCGTGACACATGAAGGAAAAACCAGAGATTTTATTGCATCAACCAAGTATTTATACCTAATAACCTCAAATTAAGATAATATGCACTATGAAAAATTGGCGGGAATTTTGTCCCCCTCTTTTTACTTATAATATTAGCAGTCAAAACATATCTACGTCATATATGCTTCAGTATAAAGCCTTATTCTTACCCAGAATTGTATTAAATGATATGTTGTGTATTGTTTTAATAATTGATCTCATAGTTAGAATACATGTACTAATACACATTTGAAATCGCACTGTCCATTATCTTTTGAGTTAACGTTCCGTCAAGATCTCGAACGTTACCTGTCAAAGTATTTATAGTAAATAATTCTAATCTTAATCAGATAAGTAGTTTTATATATTTTCATATGAAATTCGGTTTATTTTTTAGATGATATTGTGTAAGCACTATTTGTTGCAAGTAATTAAAATAAAAGGAAAAAAATATTAAACAAAAGAATCGTTTATTTCAATTGAAAGTCAAATATAACGCTACCCCTTTTGGAATATAAAACACACTATTATTTGATAATTTGACATTTTTTAATTTTAATTCTTATTTTATTTTATTTCATTTTATTTTATTTTATTCTATTTCATTTTTATTTTTATCATTATTATTATTATTGGGGGAAGGGGGGTCTTTTGCTTTTGTTTAATCACAAAATACAATTACAATTGTATTGTAATACAGAATATAGAAATTAAGTAATTTGATTTTGCAGCGTTCATATATCAACACTTTAAAAAAAATCTGGATAATGATTAGAACAATTTGAACATGTATGTACCAGCTCTTCCTATTCGGATTGTGGATCGGATTAGTGTTCGGTAATTTTGTTTTTATCCTTATGTAATGAAATTCAATATTTCCGTACTTTTTTTCTACAATGCGTTTGGAAGGCGTTCAATTCACGTGTGCAGTCTTTGAGTTTAATTTGCTTAAAAATACGCGTCCTTGGATTAAGCTACAAATCAGTCAATACATCAACTTGTCATACATAAATTACTTTTACAAATGAATGAAAAAAACAACTCAAAATGCGTCACAAACAGTTTGACTCTTTCAAATGATTCAAAATCAAACGTGTTAACCCAAGACATATACTTCTCTTTAGTATCGATATGACATGTAAAGTTCCAATATATTTATATCAAATTGGTTACCTTGTATGATACGGGTAAATACAAACAATTTAAATGAAAATTACACTCGTCCCGAATCCGCTGTTTTAATTTGTTTTGCATCAAACCGCTTAACTACTTTAAAATGATATGGTTGGACAGATGGAAAAAAAGTTTGAACCTGAAGTTAATGCTGCAAAATACACGTACTACATAAATATACAGTTATTATGACAAAAGTATTTGAATCTACATTCAGCTGGCAACGATTAGAATTAAGCGATAAATGTTTTGTATTTAAAAATTTGCTGATGTATATCTGTGGTTTTACTGTCGCCAACTGATTTTCCTTCGCGACGCGTAGTCAATATTGTACAGAGATTTGAAATTTGCCTTAAAATTTAATTATCATTCTTCATATGGAATTAAGAAATGCCAATTTGGATGTGAACAATTCATTAAATAACGATAAATATTTTTCAAAATCGTCATAATATTTGTTGTCAATTAGTAAGTCATCCAACTGAATTTTTATGCAAGTTATCGTGATCGTAATATTCATACGCGCATAATTTGTGAATCGGCTCCAGCAGGTTTATTGAGAATATTACGCTTGAGTCAAGGCGATGAAAAGCCTTGTTATAAAATTATTGCATAAGAATAGTTTGAAAATAAAAAAAAATAATACAATAATTCAACCTATTTTTTTTAGAATATAGGTAAAGTGCAATGGTTTTGGTGTCCTTTGTTGTTTTTCAAGTAGTGTCTTGTCATACACGTGGCATTAATGAATATGATTGTTGGTACCGCCAGAAACGTATATATTTGTGAGAGTTTTACTAATGAACTAAGCACCATTTTTGCACTCGAGTAGTTGCATGTTAATACTTATGTAAGACAAACTCGTGTTTTTGGCTGCACATCAGGCATTTATTCAATCAACCAATATTTAAAAAAAACAACCATCATTCAATCAACATTCAACCAACACCTCAACGATTAAAAAGGTGGCGCTTTTAATGTGTTGCTGAAGGCTTATCAAGAGTAAAGTATAGTTATTCAAGCTGATAGTCGATCAATAACAGTAAAATGGTAAATTGTGCCATCAACATAATTTTCAATGCAACTGATATTCATTGAAGTATATTCTAACTTGGCTTTATTTTCTTTGCGCATGTCCAGGAATGCCAGGACAATTGGTTCAAAGGTTGCTACTGTAGTTCATAGACTGGAATAATAAAGACACAGCAACATATATGTTCAATGAACAGTGTTTTGTAAACAAATCTCTAATACTGAATTACGAATCGCAAAACAGATGCTCAAGTATAAGTACTACCATACATATAATATATTTAAAGTAAAAATACATTCATATTCACGGCTCATAAACAGTAATAAACACCATTTCCCACAACTACCGTTTAATTTACAGTACAACGGATTTTGTCTATCTCGCAGCAGGTCTACCGGGTTGGATATATAAAACAAACAACTAGTTTGTGTAAGTCTTGAAATCAGTAAATTTGCAGTTTTAATTGTTTTTAATGTTAAGGGTAACGGCTTAATTTGATTGGTAGACAATTCTTGCTATAACACAAATGAGATGATACATTACGAAAAGTGAATTTCTAAATGTATAATAATGATAATAATAACATTAATAATAATATAAATATTATATAGAGAACATACCTTTGTTAACTATATGGGAGGTGAAAATGTTTAAAAATACTTTAGTATTTAGTACTGAGATAACAAAAAGAAACAAAAACGTTCAGTTTATTCGGTCGCATCTAATTCGAATTAGTCTAGATTGTAAATTATCTGAATTAGTCAAGATTCCATATAGATCTTCATGTCCTTAAAAATCATGTGCACGTATGCTTTTCACAGTTAATGCAACTGTACAAAGCCTCTTAATTCATTGGAAGATATGTGCATATTATTGCATTCTTTTTACTAGGTATTGCTTGAAGGGGGCACCATATCTTTCACGCATCATGAAATTATTCACAAGATGCTTAATTTTCATAATAATACGCACATTATTTTTGCTTTTGTAAGGATAAGAAATAAGAAAGGGGAATATCAAGTTTCCCATTTTTAAATGTTCACATGCTATCTAAGATTTCTGCCATAATTCAGAGATCTTATGGGCGGAAAGTTCTGAATAATGCCGTTGATATAGAACAAATTTGAATTATTTACAGTTAGTGGTTATGTAGGACCATCAAAATGTATTATCATCACTGCAAACATAAATGAAATAAAAAGTAATTGAAGTTATTGAAATATCACAGGATATGACAAAGCTACTCATTTAATTAAAAAAACCAAATGTCAAAAGATAGGACCGAGGTCCTTTCAACAATAGATACATATAACAAGGTATTTGAAATCAAAGGAAAATAAACGAAAACAATGAATGAAATATTAACAATGTAAAATAATAATGAATATGTTCAACCCAGCTCAAACCAGGAATCAAATATACATGACGATCTTAATTGAAAAATTGATTGCATACAGCAAGTCTATAACACCAAAAATATCGAAATACGAATACAAATCCCTCATCGAGAGGTTCCACCATTAGGATAATGAAATATGTGCGACCTCTGCTTTGACCCTTGACCGGACACCTACTTTGACACAATCCAAGAACGATACCAAAAACAGGCAGTTTAGAGGTATCCTTTGGCAAGGAAAAAAAACACCCCAAAGAAAGATCTTGAGAAGAACAGTTGAGGATAAAATGAACAGCTAGATACAATAGAAACACCATGACTCTGCACGCCCAACCAATAAAAGTAAATCGAGTTAGATGGTGGACGATTTTCATTTGCCTATATTCTGTCAGAATGTAAAGAAAGCATAATTCAAGTAAGGCAGTCAAGTATTGTATTATTTTAATAAGCATGGCGGAGTAAATATGAAGTTGCCAATAATATTTGTGCCAGAAAAGAACGAAGCCAGTTATTTTCCTTCTAGATAGAAAATAATTCGAGACCGCTGTTGATACGTTAATGAAATGCTATCTTCGTTGTTTTGTCTGATTCTAGAATATTTAAGAATATTTCTCTTTCATTAAATATAATACTTTCAGTAGCATCTTGGTGCAAGTTACATGTATGACATAACATATTTTGTTTTTAGAGAGGGGTTTTTGTCGTCTAGACTCTTCAAACGATTACGTTCACTCTATTTTTACTCTACCTTATACAACCTTCATTTCTTGTCATTCAGATAACATTCATGACATGCCAAATACATTTAAATCAAAATTCGTAATATTTTGTTTAAATATACTGAGATTCATTAAATGCATAGCATGTTCTATTATATTTTTATAATAATGATGATAGTAAAACAATGAATAAAAGGCAAATGTCATAAAAAAATTTTATGTGCATAAAATCCCTAAAATGGTCTATAAATGTCAATTCTGATGTAAATTTATTATTTACACTAGAATAGAAAAAATAAACGAAACAATAAAATGTAAGGAAAGACTAATATATTTGCACAACTATGGGTACAACGGTATTATTTGTCGCTATTTTAGGTTGGCCTTTGGTTTACCCTTCTCAGGTAAATACTTTCGGACACTGTGATTGGACAAATTGTGCTGATACCCAAAATATTTTATTAATTCCAGACTGTAACATTATTATACTTTTAAAAAAAGTGCATCTTTTGAAATCCATTTTATCATAAATATTTTGATTTATAACTAAAACTGACCAAACAAGTAAACATCATTTGGTGTATGTAAATGAAAATTTACAGAGATCAGTGATACGGTTTTCATATATATTCAATTTAATTCAAAATTTAATACATTCAATGACTCTCTTATTCACCTTTTTACTTTCATGATATTTTATCGTGAAAATAAGAGTAAAAAATTATTTGGTCCATCGGTATCCGTTGACATACTTGCTGCATCATCAGTCTACCAATTAATGTAGCACTGCGTGTTTAAAATTTGAAGAGAAACACAAAGTTGCAGGTGTTCGTTTATAACATAGAACTGTGACACTTATGAATATCATCATCACAAATGTAATCTATTCGTGAATATAATAAAATGCATACGTTTGTAAAATACACCAAAATAACACCTATGGGAGTAGCAAGTAATATATGGTCAATTAGACCAACAAGAAACGTTAAAAAGTTTCATTAATTTTTTTAGTTTAAAATGTTTGTCATTCAACTTTGTCAAAAATTGTTAGCAGAATTGCGTAATTTACAATTCATTTTATTACTCTTCTGTTTAAAGTATCTCCCATAGGAGACTAAGTAGAAGTTTTGCGTATTAACAACATCACAATATAAGGTATTTTAGGCCTTGAAATTTATAAATATCAGTTAAATCCTATTACACAAATGAGTTGCTTAATGAATATTCATGATTTCCACGGGGTTTTGCTATTCAAGACAGAAAGAGCATCAACCGACCAAAAAGTACATGAAGCTATTAATATAACAAGGTCGTCGTCTTACTATCAAAACCTAATAATTAACCTAGAATTGTTTTTATTGTATAAAAAAGACACATTTTGTTGAAATTTCCAATCCATTACATATATGGATTTTGGCCATACAATATCGGAACGTCAATAATATTACATTTCAGATACATCAAAATAAAAGAACATGGCCTAAACTTAATTTCAAAGGAAACAGGGACGATATACACACAGATTAATTACATGTTAATGGTCGAATTCTCTAAAACTGTTTTGTATGGGTATCGATTTCGTAGTACTTCGTATTGTTTTGTTATCTTATGATAAGAATTCTTAACTCCTTAATTACATATACAAGGCAACGTGCACATACTTAAACTCAGTAGAATCGTTAAAGTAGATAGCTCACCTAATTTACTGGTACATGCTCTCAACAAACTGGGACAGGCATTCCCCCGATTTTTTTCAACATTTCAAATGATAATAGAAATGGTAAATATAGCAAAGAGAGAGCAACCCCACCGGGATGAAAATTTTCGCCTCAAGGCATTGGTCTTTATTGAACGACGATGAAACCTCTCACCACAGGACAGGTTTCAGCTGGCCAAAAAACAACATTATACACAGGTACAGCAAAATGATTTCTCCTCTATATTCAAGCAACATAATGTAACGATTTTGGCGTGTTTGATTATTTGTCAAATTCCAAAAAGTTAAGATTCCGTGCGTATCTGTAACATAGTCTGATGTACTTCAATATTCATGACACATATTAAAACTTGATTGTTTTAAGTTAACCTCAATTCAAGACAAAAGGCTTGTTACTCGAGTAGTGGTATTAATTCAATGTGGATACTGAAAAATTCGAAATCTTTTGGAGACCCTCAATGCAAGATTTTTATCAGAATATAATAGCATTAAAACCTATTAAAACCATATAACACTTTTATACTTCTATTCCCCATGCTCAGTTAAAATCCTCACTCAAAACCATTATACATCGTTGTTTCTCAAAACTATACGAAGATACAAAAATATAGTTCTTGGTAGAAATTCCTCATACTTTGTAAAATATAATTCCAAATTATCTTCCAAATATACAGAAGAAGATGTTTTCAAAATGCTGGAATTTTTAATCGACACCATATTTTTCCAGTGTGGTGGACGCGTTTTTCAACAAACGGTCGGCATTCTGTTGGGAACAAATTGTGCTCCTCTAATTGCTGGCCTATTCCTTCGCTCATATGAGGCTGATTTTATAGCTCATCTCATCCGAAAGGAAAGACATCATTTAGCTGGATCTTTTAATCTCAGTTTCCGGTATATAGATGACGTATTTTCGTTAAACAATTCTGGTTTTGGGAATTGATACATTGCATGTACCCCAAAGAACTTGTGTTAAAGAATACTACAGACACTGTGGAGTCAGCCTCATATCTTGATCTACACTTAGAGATCGATGGTAAAGGAAAACTGTTGACCAAACGTTACGATAAACGTGATGACTTTTCATTTAGAATTGTCAACTTTTCTTTCATCTGTGGCAAAATCCCTTCACCCCCTGCGTATGGAGTATTCATATCACAACTCATGCAATGTGCCAGAGCTTGCCGTAACTATGCAGACGTTTTGTATCACGCCAGAATCCTTACAATTAGGCTTTTTGGAATAGGGTTATGTTGCTACAAGATTGAAGTCATCACTACAGAAGTTTTATGGTCGTCATCATGCACTCGTGAATTGTTACGATGTATCAATCTGCACCATGAAAACTGATTAGTTCAGCGTGTCATAGTTTTCCTTTCCTCTTTCCTCTACACCAGACTTGACTTTTTTATGAGCACTTTTTATGGTGTTTCTAGAAAAGCAGAGGACGCTTACCCTACCGGTGCACCTGGTCCATGCTACAAGTTTTTAGTAAAATCGTAAAATCCGAGTTGCTCATTGACTTTTGTTACTCTGTGTGTGTTATTGTAGTTACTTTATGTTTTTTCGTAGTGTTTGTCTGTTTTCCATGTCTGGTTTTTGTTCCTGGATTACATTCTTTTGATTTCCGCCAGATCTTGATTCCCTTGATTACTCTCCCAAACAAGCCTAAACAAAAAACGCATGCAAACACCAAATCAACTAACAACTTATCCTTAACCCAAGTTACTGGAGCAACAAGTTTCCGGATATCTAGTTTCTGAGACTACGCTGACACATTCTTTTGATTACCGCTATAACCTTAGTTCCCTTGATTACTCTTGCAAACGATTATAAATAAACTGGATTTTTTTTCACCAAAAAAAAGAAACTCGAAAGTGAAAACGAAACAATAAACAAAGAGATTCCTGACTTAAGAAATGCACAAAGAATGCGACGGAGTTAAAGTACTTTGGCGTGATCACAACTCCCCTTTTTAATGTCGCCACGGTGGTAAAAAATACACTATTAAGCACATATAAGAAAAATTCAGTTCGAAAAGCTCTGAGTCCCATTATAAAAACAGAATGAAAAAAACTGAAAATATATTACACAAATGCAAAAGCAAGACTACTGGCAGTTAACTTACATAACAGTTCCAGACCATTATGAACTAATACTAACTGATATTCAATTGAAGCTGTATCATTGGCCTGTACCAATTGTTCCATATTAGGTGTCGTCATTTATACAATCGAAGAATTATGTAATGTATATTTAAATGCGTAGGAGGGATAGATAAGTAAATTCTAAATTTATGTTGCGTCTAACGTTTTTCTCTAAAGCTGCATCTTCTGAAAATATGAACATTACAAGAAGAAATCCTGAAAAAGCCTGGCAATGTTCAAGAATTATGTTTAAAAAGAAAAAGTTTTATTGAGCAAACCCCCCAAAAAAGCTTAATCCTATCTTTAAGACGGTAGTTATACCTCAGGTCTCGATTTCACAAAAATTCGTAAGTGTAAAGTTGATCGTAAGTAATGACGTCATAAACTAAAATAGCATTGTGACGTTATGATTTACCATCGATTTCACACTTACGACTTTTTGTGAAACCAACTCCAGGTGATTAGAACCCAACCGATATTTCAAATGCAAACTATACAATTGCATTTGATATTTCGAAAGATATTTCATAATAACTGTCGTACTGATATCGATGTAGCATATCAATTCTCGCTACTATATATACTAATTGAAAATGATATAATTATAGTGGTGAGAATATATATATGCTACATCGATATTAGTATGACAATTATTCAGAAAAATCTTAAATTTTCAAGCAAAAAAATAGAAATTATAATTATGTTTTTTTTCAGTGATTTCATAATTAAGCCACACATAATCCTGTTTGGATGCACCATCTGTTTAAATTATTAAAGAAATTGTGAGATGGTCCCAAATAACATAATAGAAAATATTTTATCCAACTTAAACACGTGTTTTTAACCTATATGTAAATTGTACGTATCTAAACTTAATTTAAGTTTTACATTCCTCTTTCCTCTACCCCACACTTGACTTTTTATGAGCAACTCGGTGGGTGTTTCTAGAAAAGCAGAGGACGCTTACCGTACCGGTGCGCCTGACCAGGTCCATTCTTCCAGTCAGTTTTTAGTGGAGTCCGAGTTGCCTATTTATTTAGCTTTACTTTGTATGAGTTTAGTTACTTTATGTTCTTTGTTGTGTATATCTGTTTTTTATGTCTGGTCTTTTTCTCTGGATTACATTCTTTAGATTACCGCTAGGACATTGATTCCCTTGGTTACTCTTATATGAGATACATTACATGTTTTAGTTTGAAGGCGATTGATTGATTGATTGATTGTTGGGGTTTAACGCCCGAGCAGCAATCTTGCAGCTATATTCAGGCAATGAACATGAAATGGATGATGGAATGAACATGAAATGATGATGAAAATGAAAAATGGGATTGGACACAAAGATAATGGGGTCGACAAATTTTGATTGCCACTGGAAATAGGGAAAGATGGGTAGGGTCGGGCAATTTAGCCTCCTGTGGCGGAGCCCTATGGTTCCTACTCCAGGAGAATACCACAGTAGGGTTCTCTAAAGTGCGAGGTACATGGCATCTTTCCCAACACGGTGCACTACTATGGTTTGCGGTCAGGTTTTCCGTATTATAGCCTGACAACCCCAGCATGTAACACGCCAGGGGTATCCCATTCCACCACCTGGTGCACACATCCCAGTTGCTCTGTGTGTAGAGCGCCTTAGGCCCCAGCTAGGTTTCTAAACACTTTTTGGTCGCCTTTTATGACAAGTTTAGTGCTGCTGCAGGCCTATTCTTTTGACCCCCGACCTGCACGGGGAAGTTTGAAGGCGTTACATGTAATTTCTTTTCCTTTTATAGTTCCTTTTAATCGTCAAGAAGATTTTGGTGAAAATTGGAAAGAAAAATTATGCAAAAGAGAAATCAAGGGAATCAAGATTCTAACGGAAATCGAAGGAATGCTATCCAGGGACTAAGACCAGACAAACACAACAAAGAACATGAAATAACCAAAATAATACATACAAAGTAACAAAAGTAAATGAGCAACTCCGACTCCCCTAACAACTGGTAGCATGGACCAGGTGTACCGGTAGGGTAAACGTCCTCTCCTTTTCTAGAAACACCCTCCGAAGTGGTCATGAAAAGATAAGTCCGTGGTAGACGAAAGAGGAAATTTAAACTATAACACGTTGAACAAAGCAGTTTCCATGGTGCAGATGGATACTAAGTATCAAATAAATAATCGAACTGAAAAGCAAAACCTCTGAACAATAGTCAGAAGCAATAGTCAAAAGAGAAGTGGCTCTTATAACATCTTTAACAAATGGCAATACCAATGGCAAAACAGAAAGTGTGAAGCAACCGCAGTGGTCCTGACCTACTACAGGCATTACCGATCGAAATGGGTAGGTTTTATCAGATTTTTTAGAGCGTAACACCTCCAACTTTCATTTCATGACATTAATTATTGGTCAGCGGCAATGCTAAAAGGCAGTGCGAACTTGCCAACATGCAAAGTCTGTAAAATAAGTTGTCAAAATAGTACAGAAGCCACATGTATATTGCTAATATTGTAAAATACCCTTCTCTGTAGTTTTTTTTAATCTGGAAAAAAATCAAAATAAGAGATAGATATTTGGAATAAAACTTTCAGGTAGCGTAAGACATGTTTTTTTTCTGTAACCTGACTCAAAAACCTATCACTCAGGCAACGATGACCAACTAAAAAGACAGATAAGTGCCCAATATATCTTATGAATTTACAATAAAAACGTAATTATACCGAAACTGTATGCGAAAGACAAATCTTACAACTTAAGCGAACCAAACATGTACACATAAGAAGCAAACACCACGCTAAACTTATCACCAGGGCGAAAATGAGAAACCCCCAAAATGCGAGCAATCCCTGCTTCTTGCTAGTCACCCTTTATACTGCTTGTTGTTTTAACTTTGTTTGGGTTCCAATCTCAAAGAAACTTATAAAAGGTATTTCTAATTTCTATTAGAATATCTGAAGAGGGTTTCGGTAAAATAGTTAGCTTTTGCACTATGATAGGGAGAGCTGATATCTGCTTATCAATATAATTACATCAAAATATATGCCTAAGATTTTAAATTTCCCTGATGTATTTTATGAAAGTTTCTTCTCAGGAAGTAATATTTTACTACCTTTTTTCTTGAACCATCCCATATTGCCCCAGTCGTATCTTAAATAACCCGTAGTCTAGCACAAGCAGAGAATGAATCACAGTAAACAGAATAAGCACTGTCATCAATTATTAGCGAGTCGTCAATATATTGGCTGAGTAAGTACTCAGTTTCATCTGTCTTGACAATAGTGATATTGAGGTCAATTTGCAGCTCCCCATGAGCTTTAACACAAGAATGAATATGAAGGCTAATAGTGATAAAGAATTCCCCTGAATGAAGACGATTGTTTGACGGAACATTGTAGTCTTTCTACATGTGGTTTTTCCAAATATAGGCCTATTTTTTTATTTTAAAAAATCTATTAATTATTACGAAAACATCTCATAAAAAAACCTGGCAACGGACTCTTAATGGTTAAGTAATTTTTTTTTTGCATCGTTCTATTTATTAATCATTTTGGCACCGGAAAACTTAAATTCCAATACTTCACAAAATCATGAACTGACAAGTATTACTTGACCATTTATCTCCGATATTTTGATCAAAGATCAACTATGTATTTGTTAATAAGTTTGTGTAGAATTAAGATGAAAAGAGCCACATTTTTCTTTATCGGAATCACTACCCCTTTTTGTAAATGTTTACATCCGTCCCTACATTCTACAACTGCAGATTGATCAAGTAAGTGAAATGTCTCAATTAATCCGGCGCAGCAATCTTAAATTGTTCTTTTCTTGATATTGTATACATTTTTACGGAAATATGTTAACTGCATACGAAATCAATGTCAACAATTACCTAAATTGTTTGTTTCGAGGGAAACAACTTAATTGTTTATTACTTGAAATGAATCTTCAGCAGTAAAATACTACCACGAATGGTCATATTTTCATGGCAGCTGCGTCCGATTTTGGATTAAAAAAAAACAACGACAACAATTCTTCTGCATTCCCACAGTAAAAATGTGATTAAATAAATAACAAGAAGGATCCGTCGAACTACTGACTGGCATATTAGAGAAATATTTACATACAACACAAATGATTACAACGCATACTTCTTCTTTCTGGAAATGATATGGAAATGTCCTGTACACAATGCCGAAAGATTCCTTTTTATCCAAAAGATTCCTCTATGGCTATACCGTGTAATAACCGCCCAGAAAAAAACTATAGAATTCTACTGTAATGCCATCAATGACAGGTGACTTAAAATTGATTCAATATCTGCATGGGTTGGTTTTGTAACATAGGGATTGTTGTCATTAAAATAAAGTTGCTTGCATGAAATTCAGTGTTAGAACTGCAATATAATTCTAGACACATTTTTTAATGATCTGAAATTTGTTCAGGGACTTGAGTATCCTGATCATTGTCAGTGATCAATTTAGAGAAAATCATGTTAGTGATTTTTTTTTATTTTTCAATTTATAAACGTATCTACTATTTGTTTCTTCTTCTACTTGCAATTTGGCTTTTGATCAAGTAATAATTCCCTTAATTTTTTAACCTGACACTGTATGACTCCTTACTCTCTTAAGTTTCATATAGATTGTTTAATTCAGAGTGTGTAGCATTTTCTATTTTACCAGTTTCTCTCCTAACGTATGATGAGAAGCAAATAGATGTACATCTAATTTTCTTGTCTTTGTTTCTCATAAAAGTTGGTCATCAGTGGGAAAACTGTTATCAGGGTTTTGAACATCCTCATCTGAGTCACATTCATACTCAATTATAACATCTTTTATCCCTTGTATACCTTTCTCAATGAAACCAACATCTTTTAACAAATTGTTATTAAATTTCCCATTTCTGTTATTAAAATTAAATTTATACATATAAGTATAATTAAGAAAGGGGAATGGTAAGAACGATAAGTGATGCCATTGTCTGACTTCAAAACAAATGCTTCCATGCAGGTCTGACGAAACATTCAAATAATCAAGACTCCCCTATTTTGGAAAGGACCTCTCCAGGAATACCTCCTATCCTTTTTGTGTTACAACCTCAAAATGTTTAATAAATCTAACTCATTCATCATCTGATGACTATATGTTTGTTAGTGTTGGTTATTTACAATGTGATAGCTTATTCTCATAATTCCAGTCCCCTGCCATAATAAAAAATGTGTTATCATAAACGTTATTATGTATTTTCTTTAATAAACAAGGGTCATCCTCATTTGGTTCATAAATGGCACCTAATATTGTTCTATTATCCTAAATAGATACATCTAAAATGGAAAAAAAGTTACCATTTCAGTCAATGGCCTCCCCATAAATTTTGAACTCAAAATTATGTCTTCTGAAAACTTTTGAAATATTGAAATTAAATGTTTGATCTTCACTGTGAAATTATTTTATTTCTCCTAATCTTATTATCTAATCCCCTACAACACAAGGCGTCAATAACAGAACAATACAGTAACATTTGTTAAATTTGAACAAAAATGCAATTTCATCAAAACAATATATAGTTTTGAACATATAACATATCATTTGTACTTTTTGTACCTGGGTGCTGAAAGCAAGAATAAAGTTTAATGCGTATGACTTTGCATATATCAATTCATAATTGCCACTGTCATATAAAATGTTACCAATAAAAAAACAAAAACAAAAAACAAACAAAAAAATTAAAAACTAAAAGAAATATGAATGATATGTTTTTTGTTGTTTAATCAATCTCCTCGATTTCGCTTATCTGTGCTAAGTAATGGAGATAGCTTTCTATTGTTTTGATTTATGACCAACAAGAGACTTGATTAAATGTAAAGAATATTGTATCTGGTCCCTTTCGCTTGCCAATGCTACTAAAAACAACATACAAATTATTCCACAATTATATGAATTTTGAATAAAGTGATCAATTTGTACAATGAAGTTTACATTTCATTTGAGGTACATATATGTATAAGGCCCTAACTTATGCACAATTTATCATATTGTAAGCTCATATAAATCAAGATTTGAGTATTACTAATACCTATTAAATTACAATTATGACAGATATAAATATTACAGTCTAAATAAATGTTAATGTTAAGAAGAACATGTATGATAATTGGATATCACAAGCCTCTGTCATAAAAACTGATGCAGTATTTATGTTTCTATCCGATCAAGGTTGAATTCCTTACTCATTATTTTTTGCGAAAAATGGTTTTGTCTACGATGCGAAATGACTGTAAAGACAATGTTTTAACTTCCAAGCCACAGTCATGATTGGTATACCTCTTAATTTATTATCTCTAAAATTCATAAACATTTTTATATAGAATCACAATAGTCATTATGAAAGTGTAGTAAACGATTGAGTTAAATTAAAAGTTCGTTACCCAGTAATACGAACATAACTATTTCCTAGGCACTTTAAGCATTCTCCGTGTAAATTGTGTGAGTGTTTGTTCTGCAAAAATACACTGGTCAAAACTTAAGAGGAATCCTTATTCCTTGAAGTCCAACAAAAAATAAGCAGACATCAGACCAAATTCATAATATTTTCGGATCTCTCACACATAAATTAATGAAATTATACATTTCAGTACGTTGCATGTAATGATATAAGGCCATTAATTTGGAAAAATGGTTCTTTTGGACAAAAAATGGCGGTTAGAAATAATATGTTTATCTTTTAATTTGTCCGTACAATCTGATAAAGATTATCGGATGTAAGTAAAAATAATCAGTTAGTTTAAAAACTAAATAAAAAAAGCAAATCTATACAACATTATGCAAAAACAAAATTTTATAAGGTACCAAGTCTACCGTTATGCTTATTTTCTACGAGAAGATGTTAAAATTTGAAAGAAAAAAATTCTTACCTTATCTTGAGCTTGTCGAGAAGAAATAATGGCACGATAGAGCCCCATCCTTCTATCTTTCGTATTCTATGCTGTTTTGATTAAATATATACACATTGCGTCAGCTATGATGAACCTATACCACACCTTTTTAAAAGGGTTATAGCGTAAAGTCTATTCTAACTTTGGAAATTGTCGTCACTCCTGTAATTTAGCACCGTGCCAAAAGTGAGTCCCGTATTTTTAAATTTCCCCCTGAATCTAAATATATAAAGTTGTCCGTTAATCAATTGTTATGAAATTGTCAGCAACTTACATAATAAATAAAATATTATATGTATATCAAATTTATAAAAAAAAATGATGTCAATATTTTACTTGGTTTTATAGTTAAATTATGACTCCATGTTTTTGTCCTATATATAATCACTTGTATTTGGAAACTAAGCAATAAAAATTAAACACTTTTATAATGGTTTATTTTCTAGATATTTTTCTTCCATAACATGAAGAGTGCTTTAAAATCGCTTGCGACATACCTTTCCACTTATTTTCGATAAAAGTAAAATTTGTAAGGATTCTCCGAGGGAAAATTAAAATTGGAATCACTTTTGGCACGGTGTTGAATGTCGTCTTGCAAATTTATAAAACCAAAGCAACATTGTTTTAATCTATCAATCTATTTATTTTTGAATAAGCTATTCAATTCACACAAGCCAAAAATGTTACATAGCATTTGCAAATTTTTTTCCATCAAGAGACAAAAAGAGACTTTGTATCTACAGGTATCAGTATTACGATTGCATTTAAGATTTCCGATGTTTTTTTAAGGTAACTAATGCTGTATGATTGAGAGAAAAAATGCTATATTTGCCTATAATCTGTTCAGACGAAGAATAAGTCAAGAGTACATTGTTTATAAAAAGGAAACCAAGGCGGCTGCTGAAGCAAATTGAATGTGAAATGATATATACTAAAGGTTGTAAAACATGTTCAATGATGTGATTTCAGAAGAAACATTCGGTACATGTATGCCAGTTTGCAAAATGTCTAATTATGCATGTAACCATCGGTTTCGATTACTTCACTTCCTGATAAGTTTAGCTCTTAAATGGTATACAATTTCTATTCACATGATGTGCCTTCTCCAATCCCTAATTTCCATAACTTTTTTTTTCTAATCTTCCTATAAACATCTTCGAACTCCAATGAGTCTCATCGCCATCTTTTATATTATTACATTTAAAAAAAAAGTATATTTTGCCCATTCTAAAAAAAAATAAACTTAGTTTTTAATTAAATCTGATATATATTTTTTTAATTTGAAAATTCTTTAAAAATAATGATCTCCATCCCCATACAAAATTCTTACTGCCAACACTGATCATAATCATCCCAGTTCCCATTCTTTTCTGCATCACCTATATACAACAAAATTTGAAGTTTTCCCTATTCAAATACTGTAATGAATCCACTGTATTAGTCTCCTAAAGACAACAATAAAACGTCATGGTTCTTTTTTACCCAGCATATGTTCACTTTGTAATAGTAAATTAAATCAACTTTTGAATTAAATATCAGTCTTTATAAAAATCAGACAGAAAGTGATTAATGCATGTAAAAAACAACTGAATTCAGTCTTATTTCTTGTTCAGAAACACTTACTGGTCAAATAACCATTTTCATTACGTTGTTGCGCTTTGGATATAAAAAAAATTATATAGATTGTACATGAAATTGGCACTTTGGAAGAGTTATCGTTCTTGATTTAACTCCATTTGGTTGATTTAAGTGGGAGATGAATGTATGATTTTCTAAAAAAATGAGTGCAGATCTAAATGCAGAAAAGATTGTTGTTATGTGAAAGTATAGCATATGCAGACTGAAAAGGCATCGTTTGTTTGGTGGGTTTTTCTGCACCGTGAATCACTTTATCATTGACGGTGTCTGAATTTTATGTGAACTGGTACTTAAATTGTTGATACAGCATGTTATATTATTAAGATTTGTTTGATCATATATAAATTTGTTGCATAATTCATGTCACCTTTTAATTTTGACAATATTTAAATAAAATGCTTACTTTCTAATGGTGTTTACGATTTCAGTTGCAAAAAAAAAATGTATTTTATGCCGCTGCTTACATGCACTGGGATATTACATTAGTCTCTACAAATACAGGCAATACATTAAGAGGGCATCTTGGTGCAATTCATAACATAATATTGTCATCTCTACATAAATTTCATCGGTTAGTGCATTTTATTAAAGGTGAAACTGATTCGTTATATAATTCTGTACAACAAATAGTAGGGGGGCTATCGATAGGCGTTTCTGTCTAGACTGTCAAAATTTTAAAATTCTATACATCCATCACATCTTATGATTCGAATATTTTTATGCCATTCCAAAAAAAAAAAAAAAAAATAAATAAATAAATAAAATAAAATAAATAAATAAATAAATGAATAAAGATTTTAGTTTCTATAAATGATAGCTTTTAGTATTGGGAAATTGATAAAATATGTGTTGATAAATGATAATAATAATAGTATGATAATAATTCTTATAGTGAAATAGTAATGCACACAAGAATCATACGAAGTACTGTCGTGATCATTATTACCGTATTAAATGTTATGATATTATAGTCCTTTAAAGTGTCTCCTAATAACAAAACATATTTATGTATGACTAAATTCATGTAAGCAAGACTGATATGAATTAGGTTAACATAAAACCAGCACACTAATAAATATGCCCAGTAATTAAAAAAAAAAAAATTACAGTATATTAAGGTTCAAAATAGTAGGTCTTTGCAGGATTGTAATGAAATACACCGTATAAAGGTCTTAAAACATTCGAATTCTTCGATAAAAATACGTGAAATTACCACGGAAATAGTTTTTCGTATGCCGTATGGAAAAGGGGAAATCAAAGCAACGGGATTCGAACGGTATTTTACAAAGAATGTACTTTCAAGAATAACGACTAGACAAAGAAAAAGACACCAAAAGCTAAAAACATACAATTTCCATAATAAAACGCACAAACACACAATCTGGACTTCGCTAACGACTGGGAGCTTAGACCTGGTGCATCGGGAGTGTCAGCGTCCACTGCTTGTCTAGAAACAAGGTAGACAGATTATATTAACCAGATAAACGGTAGTAAACATGTCAGGCGTCAATTTCACAAAGAGTCGTTTCATATATACGCAAGAGAGAGTCAGTAGGTTAAAAGAGTAGTTCGGCGCGATTTATCGCAGTCTAACATAAATCAGCTAATAACGGTTAAGAGCTTTTAAGGTATCATCCAACGTCAGTCGGTAAATTTCAAATGGTAACTCAGGGAACTGTACAAATTTAAAAAGGAAATATTTCTCGCCTTCGATGCATCCAAAGTCGCACATTTTACATATTCTCTGTTTCAGTGGAATGCTTTTAAAGCGGCCACATTCTACCTCTAAGGGAAATTGTTCCACACTGTAACCTTGCTATTGCAGATCTTAGCGGTCTACTCAAGAATTTTGTTTTCAAATACGACTCAACACAGAATCATGACTTCAAAATTATGTATGTCCGAAGTTTTGACATACTGTTATTTCTTCAATCCAAATGTTCTCAAAGTAATGCCTTAAACGACCTTTTACAATGTCAAGAGTGTGTACTGTAGGTATGCCTGAATCGGTGTCAATAAGGCACCCAAGATCCCAATTTCTGTAGATGAATTTGACAGAGTTAAACCCTGTGTTCATATACCGTCTGGATAGCCCTCGTTCCTATGTAAAAAATTTTCTGCATTGTTTATAATCTTGCATGTTCATAAGGCAACAAACAAATTTGATAATATTACACCTGTTATAAATATGAACAGGATTCCATCCCATTACAGGAGGCATTGCTGAAATTGTTGTGGCTCTTCGTACTCCTAAAAACGTTCGAATCGTTCCATATAGTAACCGGTCGTATCATGTTTCTTAACTCCCCACAGTCCTCCAGCGTAATCCAGAATAAAAATAACAGTGTTTTCAAATATTAATTTGCAAGTTTCATATTCCATTTTTTCCTTTTGAAGGTATTTTAAAGTCAATGATTCCAGCTGGCATCACTAATTAACTTGTCCGTACAGAAATACCATAAACCACATTTGCTGATATTGTCAATTCCAGAAAACAATATTTGTCTGTGTATTCTAATAGGCTGTTCCAAAGACTGACGCTATGTTGAGATCGATCGTCAGGTACAGTCCCATTAATTGATGAAACACACATTGAAGAGTCCGTTAATGGTGTTACGCAAAGTTGCATTTTTCAACATTTCATTCGGCAAGTTGTCTGATCCCTCTTCTTTATTGTTCCTGAAGTTCGTAGGGGCACTTTTAGTTTCTTCTAGCAGGATAGGATCATTTATATCAGAAATGCCTAAGTTTCTCCCATTCGCTTCACTCTCGAAGTCCAAAATGTTACATTAGGTAATTTTATATTTTTTGTTCTGTTTTCCATGCCTGGCCTTTGTCCATGGATTATATTCTATTGATTTCCGCTAGAATCTTGGTTCCCTTGATTTCTCGTTCACGTCCAAGCTCTGAATTCAAGATGTAAAGCCACTCGATAAATTCAGAGTCTAGTTTTGTTACGTCACCAGAGAACAGCTTTGAATATTTCTCTTTTGTCGTCCGGTTTATGCGACACAAATCCATCGTTCATATAGCCGAAACAATCTTTGTTGATTGTTTGTCTAGACGCAGTTAATTTATTTCCTTCCACATATTTTCCGGATTATAATGATTGAACGATTTTATATGTTCTTACATGTGGTTCATATATGTACGTTCCTATTGGCGTAATCGTATTTCAATTAATCGACACCTCTTCCTGAAGAATCCGCGTTGCACTTCTCTTGATCGACCACACCTTTTCAATTCAACTAGTCTATCTCAGCTCTGCCCACTGTCTGAAGTATATTTCCTAGTTCCAATACGATATAGCAATATGACGTTTATGTTTGTTACCCTTGTGTCCGACATCTTTGTATTAAGCCCAACGTCCATTGATTTTTTTGGCAATATTGTTAGGGTCTAGAAAGAAAATCAATTACCTCGTTTAAGCACCGCACACATCAATCGCTTCTGAATAAGTCGTTCGGCATTTTTGTTACGTCAGATTTGCGTGTTAACATATTCCTTATTATTGGGTGTTGTGTTCTAAATAGTGTCATAAAAAGCAAGAGTGAGCCCGTTGATTACTGCCTATCCACTTATTGCCCTCTAATTCAATTGTTTCATTGTCTTTAAGATGAGTCTCACATTTTTTTAATTTGGAATGGATCCGACAATGCACGTAAATTTGACTACGTAATTGGATAGACCGATCTGTTTCGATGTATACATTTTACAGTCATTGGAATCTTTTAGCCCTCTGATAGAACTGTATCATTCTATCTCCGAGGGTCGTAGAGACATATGAATTTTCACAGTACTCATACTCTTACTAATTTGTGCTCCTCTACTCGATAACCTACTCCTTCACTCCTATGATGCTGACTTTATAGCTGATCTGTTCCAAAGGAATGAACACATTTAAGCCAGATCCTTTGATCTCAGTTTTCTCTAGATTGATGAGGTATTATTATCGTTAAACAATCCTAGTTTCGGGGATATTATACATCGCATCTACCCCATAGAACTTGAGATAAAGGATACTACAGACATGGTGAAGTAAGTCTCATATCTTGTCCTTCACTTTGAAATCGATCGAAAAGAAAAAAAAAATATTAACCAAACTATATGCCAAACGCGATGGTAATTCATTACGTATTGTCAACTTTCATTACATCTGTGGCAGCATTCCTCTAGCACCTGCGTTTGCAGTTTTCATATCACAACTCATACGTTATGCCAGAGCTTACCGTAACTACGCATATTAGCTCTATGCTTCTGACCATTAGGTTTCTTGAACAAGTTTATGTTGCTACGATGTTGAAGTCATCATTACAGCAGTTTTATGGTCGTCATCATGAACTCGTGAATCGTTACGATATATATCAATCTGCACCACAAGAATCGATTTGTTCAATATGTCTTAGTTTTCCTTTCCTCTTTCGTCTACCCCGGAATTACTTTTTAATGAGCAAGTCCGAGTTTGTCATTCACTTTTGCTTTTTTTATTTGTTTTTTTTTTCTTTTTGTATATATTATTTTTGGTTATTTTATGTTCTTGTTATGCGTTTCTGTTTTCCCTGTCTAGATTGCGTTCTTTGATTTCCACGAGAATTTTGGTTCCCTTCTTGATTACGGTCTCGGAAATGAATTTCGATTTGAAATTTGTAATTCATTGTTGAAGAGACTTCATCTAGGAATTCTGATTTTGCTTGTTATCAAGCAACAGTTCGTATAAATTAGATGTTGATACATTACGGTCATAAACTTGGACGACATTGTAGATTGTGGGGGGTACTAGAGGTTTACCATAGGCATTAGTGTTCTCTCGATTTTCATTCAGCGTTGGGCAAAATAAATTACAATCAGACAGGTGAGCTTTGTCTTGTTATACGAAGGGAATTAACTTTATATCGCGATATAGCCACTGTCCTTCCAACACGTTGCATGTTGATTTCACAGCAATTTTGCACTGCAAATGACTGTCAAAAACCTTAATTTTTAACATTTTAATGAAAATTTCCGACACATATCATAAACAGAGACCAAATAGCGATCAATTCAAATGAAAATTCCTTTTTTTTTGAGTGAAATTATGTTGCCAGAGTTGTTGATTTGTAACATATATGTTTCAGATTTTCCAACTTTACCTGATTCTTATTTGATACTGTACTGACAATCATTACAATGATAATAAGCTCGTAAACAACTCTAATGTATATGAATATAAAATTAAATATAGTACAAGCGTAAAAAGTATGTAAAAAACGATAGATGAGAAAGAAACGTGAAAATGTTCAATTAGGTTTTTTAATATGTTTAGCAATAAAATACTTCCAAAATGTCGATTAATGACACATCTGTACCATACGTATTTATCACACTTCTGTTTAAAGTTAGTCTCTCCAAATACAGATGTTTGCGGTAGTCAACAAAACAATACAGTTCGTTACGAACTTTTCAAAGATTCGGTATTAGAAAGTTGAAACTATTAGGCATTTCTCCATAAATGATACGGATACATTTGTAGTAAAAGTGGGTACCTTTTTTAGGGTTATCACATATTACAGAATTTGCATGATTATTACGAAGAGTACTATTTCCACATGCCAAAAATTAACACTTGATATATTTGGAGATTTCCCAGCACTACCAACACTACATTCATCGTACAACAAAGGTTGAGTGTCAACCCCAGGTCAAACTTTCCCTTTGATTAATTTCTCCGGGACATACTCGTTTTATATGCAATCCTATATATTCAACAAAGTATTCGTTTTTTTTAATGTTAAAACAGTCTGAAAGGAATAAATATGAAACATCAGTGCTTCTATACACTCAACTGGCTGCATGAATTATAATTTAAAGTTCCTGTTATTTCAATGGTCGATGTATCGTACAATATAATACTCCATTCATTTTTGTTTTGGTTCTTTTTTTAATATTCAAACGGTTGTAAAAAACTTGACAAACAAATTACCTAGGTCAGTGCAGGAGGGGACAAAAAGAAAAATAGTCAGAAGCAGAATTCAATACATTTAACATTTGACACCAGCGAGGAAAATCGAAATGTCATAAGTAATGACTATAGAATTCATGTTTAAAGTATCTTTTAGTTGAGGATCCAGAGGGGTGCATGGAATTAGCATTCCTTATTTACTGAAAATATTGTCATTTTCATGTGTAAAATAAACAAAATGATGCAAAATAATGTTCGAACATCCTCCCTTTTTCCGTGGAACCTCGACAGGTATCCCTCCTTTTACAAGTGTCTGGATCAGGTCCTTTTGTTATTATACACATTGGTCGTCAAAAGAAAATACTTGTGGCAACGATAGAACGAACATGGACAAAAATTAATCGGAATTCCAAGTTGATCAGAAAAGTTGATCATTTTTTTCTCCCCGGCAATGCATGCGCAGTGCCCAAAGTGTAGCACGATTGACTTCCAAGAGACCATGACTGAATCATGTGCTTAATTATGTTAGTTCAAACCAATAACCTATGGATGTCATGTTAATATATATGCTTTCGCGGAATCAAGGACACAAAAGGCATCAACCTACCGATGTATACACTACATGTTATAGCATCTACAGCTGTCGATTATAATTTTGAATTAATTATATCATGTGATGTAATACTGACAAGGATTTGATTTCCTATTTGCCAAGTTTATTCAATTGAATTATTATCTTTTTGGAATATCATGTTAATGACACCATTTCATTATCATAAAGGAGTCATGTTTTAAGGGGTTGTCCATGTAAAACTCATGCAGATCCTATGAAATAAATGACACAGGGTGATATTTTCTCACTGAATTCTTTTTTTAGTGTAATGTATATATCATAAGTTTGTCAAATAGTATAAAGTTTGTTTTTAATCGACAATGCATGCTTCAGAAAAATCTCTAACAATGCAACCAAATTCTGCTCAAATCAAAAAGTTTTTCCCCTTTTTCAATGACTTTTAATACTTTCAATTTATTTTTGTCCTCTTTAGTCGTTGAAGTCAAGAAACAAATATAACTTTTAACTCACAGAAAAGGTGCATTCGTGATATAAAATGAGGGACAAATTAGAAAACAAAGTTTGTCATGTGCCACCCACTGCCGGGTTTTTAGATGGACTACCTCTTAACTTTCAAATCTTGCACCAAAATTTATGTATTATTACGTATATGCACAATGCATACAATAACTAATACACAGGGGAAAGAAACACAGAAAGCAGTAATTCTGCATAATTTTGCAAATACATGTTGTTAGTATGACCCACACATACATTAGATTTCACAAATTCTAGTAATGCTTTAAGTGTAAAAAAAAACACCACCACCAACATCACAAAATACAACAATTAGTATAATTGACACTAGTTTGGTCTAGCTAAGAATGCATGACCTTATCTTAACGTTAAATATGAAGCATGTTGTCTGACATATATCTTTATATAACGTCTCAGAATGTGACTACTCTATTCGCTACACTGTTCCATCGGATCAAATTGATACAGGGAATATAAAATATAATGTAAACATATAGAAGGGTCTGAAAAATTCTCATCGATGTTTGAACTGTTAAATTGCGAAGCAAATTTGTGGTCGTACCTCCGTGGGACTGGAACTCGTACCGCTGTGACATCTATGGCAACACTATATATATAAAACATAAGAGAAGAAATAAAAATGTGCCCATATGCTTTCACCAAAATGCATATTTAGGTACTAGAATTACTTGTCTAATACCAAATAGGATTATTTAATATGTTAACGAATTTGTAACTTGTCAAGTTATCACTTGAAATGAGAATTGCCTTAAGTGAAAACTCACTGCACTTTAGTAATTTTGTAACCCTTTTCATGTTCATTACTATAATATATTGAGATTTTTTGGGGTTTTTTTTTTATTAGAGTGTCGATTTTTGACGATATCGGAGGCTTAAAACAAAACATTAACTACATTTAGAACAACAACAGCATGCATTGCAATATTTAGTCTTTTACATAAACATAATGACAATTATGCGATTTTTGTTGAAATCCAGAAGAACTTGATGTTATTAAACTTTGCATTACACACAGGAGAAAGAATGTACAAAATATAAGCGAACCTTGGAATGATTCTGAATAAATCATGTGTAAATATGGTAGTAAAAACTATAAGAATATAATAATATTTCAGCGCAAGGCATTGCTTACATTTCTACTTTATTGTTTGTTTCTTTGTAGACAAGCACATAAATGAATACTATTTAAACGTGTAGAAAGGTCTGAAATAAAAAAAAATATTGCCTTATAACTATGGCCGGGTCATTCCTTCTCGTAGAATTAATCTAGGGCTGTAACTAAGTACACGATGTATGGTAGCATGGGACAGCTCGTTTAGCTATATTTTTTTATATAGCATAGCTGGCCGAGTGGCCTACGGAGCTTTGTGCAGGCGGTATTCCCATAGATGTCACAGCGGTACGAGTTCGAGTCAGTGGAGGGAACGACCAAAAATTTGCATCGCAAATTTGACAGTTCTAACATCGTTGGGAATTGAATATGTAAAAACGAACAAGGATGCAATATAGATATAGGTCAACCGAACTGTAAAAATAAAAATAACCGACTTAAAATTTTAATTCCTTATACGCAACACCTTTGTACAGTAAACCCAGTCTAAACTTAACCTCTAACAAACCGAAAACCTATCAACATCAGGCATATTTTAAGTTTATTCGTATCAATAACATTACAATTTTTACCTGGATACACCGAACACATGTCTATCCAAACAAAGTCCAGAAAGGATTCGGTTGATACTAGTTTTAATGTAAAAACATCATTCTATATAAATATGAGACTTTTAATACAAATTGCACTGCGTGCACTTAAATTTTGTAAGTGATATTCACTACAAAAATCGACAAAATGTTAACAATAGATTTATTTGGTCTGTTAGTTGGTTCGGTGGTTGACATTTTACAATGGTGAACACGGCTAACTCAGTATTCATGTGTTTTTAAGCGCAAAAGTGTTTATATTTCAATAAACTGCGACAGACATTATTGATTGTTTGTCTTACTAACAACTGTAGAGAAGTCTTTAAGAATTTTGTGGTAGTATTAAAATAAGACGTTAAATAACGACGCTTAAAATTATCTACTTTTTTCCTTTATTGCCAGATTCTTGCATCTTCTGTGTGTAATAGAAGCAATTATTTGGGACTTACATTTTTATTATGGTTTTCTCAATCTAGAAGTTATTATGTGCATATGAAATAAACAAACGTTAGAAACTTTTCCCAAACTGCTATAATTCACAACTATGAATAGAAGCACATAATCGCATATTCAAAAAAAAAAAGCAACACTAAACAAAAACAAGACTACAACAAAAGTGTGAAATGATAAATGTTATTTTACATCAAACCAATCATTAAAAAAAATACGCAGGAAAAACATGACACGGATCGTTTATCATGAGGCTGTTCTTACCCTTTTCAAAGATATGTTTCCTCTAATAGCATGCTGTGTTATATTCATTTAACAAATCAAAGACCAATTATCCTAAGTGAAAAAAGTGAAAAAAGAATATCAATCAATTGAATATCCCTTTTTTCAGTAATTAACATTTGTTATGATGATTTCTGTTTGATGTTACATCATAAACTCGCCACATTAATCGTTTTCATTAAAAATAATTTGTACTTAATTTTACCTCAAAGCAAAAATTACTTGATATCCAAATAAAACTCAATTCAAGTCTGTTGTTGAGCATTGTATGTATGTAGGTCTGCAATTATATATTACATCAAGACAGTTATCACACTTGCTTATGTTTTCCTTGTAATAACACTTATAGCGAATAGCATTTAATATAATGATATGCTTTTCACCTTGCTACATACACAATGTCAATTTCTATAACAGATTCTTTCTTTTTTCGATCAGCTTTTAACATAGTCAATTTATTTATTTTTTTATTTTTTTATTTTTTATTATAATTTTTTTTTGTTTTTAATAAAGTCTCATCGATATTCCAGCAGTACACACATATAACAAAAACACTGTTACAAAAACATAATCCGTTTCCCATTGTAGAACAAAATTTAAAGACCATATTATTTTCCCTAAAAAGAGAAACAGACATGCATTTTTAAAAAATAATACTTTTTACTATCATCACATTCTAAATACACTAAAAATAGTTCTGCTCAAACTGAAATTCTTTGTCCATACTGAATGTCAATGAATTTAAAACAAAACCAAAACAGTTACAATTTAAATAAAGCACAAGTAAACAAAAACGAAAGAAGCAAAATCAACAAAGCAAAGACAAATAAATAAACTTCAAACAAGCAAAATATCAAAAAAATGTATTTTCTTGTCTAACGAATTCTTTTTTCAATAGTATATGGAACACTTCAGTGTATCCATAAATGTTTTATGTATCACCACAATTTTGCCGTATATGCCAAATTAAATTTGTATAAAGAAAAATTGATATTTTAGTATACTCATTCATTACTTAGTATAAACCTTAAATAAATGAGTTTTTTATAATTAACATATGAGCGGGGTATTGCATTGAATAAAACAAGTTAATTAACATTGAATCGAAACGCATTCTCAACAAAAAAGCAAAAATGTATTTAAATGTCTAACTTAACCAAAAATTGCAATTTTACATCCTTAGTGTAGATTGTTGCTTTCCGATTAAGTAGTTAAATTGACAACCAATCAGCTGATAAATCATGTTCAGTACATGCCTACCAGTTGAACGATTTGTGAATTTGAAAATGCCCTAACCAATATCTTTTTTGGTGGAATTTTGCACTTGATGTGTTCTATCTTTAGTTTTAATTCTTAATTCACGTGTTCATAAAACATAATTTTGCTTGCGTAATAATTCAATGCAAACACTTTGTGATCGCTTAAAAATAGCCCAAAATATATTCAAAACAATTTTAAAATTGGTCAAGGAGATGGTTTACATAAAATAAAACCGTGCTGCTTTGCAACGTGAGTTTCCAGGATCGGAGGATTCACGTTTCTGCAAGGTCGTGCTCGTGGCTGACTTAGCATATTTGTACTGGGTATATAAAGCGCTGCACCTTAGCCATGTCAGCGATAGCCCTGGTGTGTTCTCTCATAGCTTACAATTGTAAGTACTGATATTTGAATATCTAGCAACGTGTGCATTTTATTTTTTTTTAATTTAAGAAGCCTCGGAACTTTGAGACTTCTAATCGTTGCTATACATGTTTTTACAAGTCACCGTTTAAAATAGCTTATTAAAATTCTAGTGCAAAAAATAAACCCTACTCATTGAATACATGTTTCATTATATCATTTTCATCAAAAATTTAATTTGCTAATACAATTACAACGTCTAAGTGGTTACAATTTATTGATTTAGACTATTTGTTAAATCGGTGATAGTTTGTTTTGTTTTGTACATAATGATTCGCATTACAGTAAACATGTTAACCCATCATTGTCATCACCTAGTAGTTAAGCAAGATTAAAATTAACATTTTTTCTAGACGTCACACTCAGGCGTTATTTGAATCCACCGAGATGTTCGACTTGTCCGCTTGGAAAATCTCGAAAGATGCATCTCCAAAAGATAGAGTTGGAGCAACCTTGAAACTCCAAGGTGCGATTCAACTTCTCTTGGGAGTAGCCATGGCTATTTGTAGTTTTGCAGCGGTTGATATCGACAGAAGCAATATGCACTCACTGAAAGAATTCAACAGGACAGCTGAGGCCTATGCTGTGCTGGGACTTGATTCTGGAGCTGTCATCTCTTCGGTTTGGGTAAGAATAGCATTTGTAAAAATACAAATACAATTGAACATTAAATCAATGTATTGTATAGATTTAAACAAATATATGAATAACATTCAAATATATAATATATACATTTTAACATCCTGGTTATATCATCTAGATATATAAGTATGCATCAATTCTGTTATTTTGGATAATGTGTTGAATATCGTTATATCTCTGGTTAAAGGTTGTTGTTACTGGTCTGTTGCCTTGTTGTATGGTGTCAAGGGATGACTTCAAATTGATTCGAACAGTAAGTATCTTCTAATACTTCATACGATAATATTCTGGATTATTAATTCTATTATCGTATGTTTATACATGAATGCATGGTCTATTGTGATTTGGTTATTATTTTGTCTCATCAATTGCATTTTGTAAGAAATGATAGACTACTTACCGTAAAATCATTTTACAATAAAATTGCACCAGGCTAAATACACATAATGTGTTAAATGTTTTTCCTTATTATAATTGCTCATGTGTATTCCCATTTAGCTAAAAAAAAACGTATAGCATCTCGGATTTCCTTTCCATTTTAAATCCAGAGTACTATTAGCTGTATTAATTTAAATGATGAACAATGCATGCTGAAAGTAAATATATATAGCTCAAATCAATTTTCGAAACAAACCGCAATGGACTGTTTAATTACGTAAAAGTTAATACCCTGCAAAAATTCCACATTATTCGTTTTTAGCATATTTAATATTTTTAACCAGTTTTGTTTATGTTATTGTAAATAATGAATGCGCTATGTAACCATTCAATCTGCAAATGTTGCAACTTGATATTATGCTGTTTAACGATTTCAAACGTGTTCTGTAAGATTTTTATTTAAACATGTTGTAACTTGTACAAAACTACAACTTTTCTACAATGTAAATTTAGAACTCTTTCTTTTCATTCCATGAACATAATGATAATAATTCTAAATGTATTTTACATAAACACAGAAAGTCATTTTCATGGTGTTCAGTATCATGGGAGCCTCCTTATTTGTTCCTGTTATTACAACAGCCGCTGTCGCTGGTTATATTGTGGTAAGTTCGTGAAATGTCATATTAAGTTATTTTATCATTTACAGTTTTTTTTTTCATGTATAGATAGAAAAGTATAATTACATTAAATATAATACGAATAACCAATTGTTGTACTTGTAACCATGGACATTTCCATTTTTGTTTAAAGATGTCTAATTATTTAATTTCAATACATTCAGAACACATTCAAAACTATGGTATTTTAATTTGATAGACCATAATACTAGTTTTGTGTCTCATACATGTATTATATAGTTATTACAGTTTAGAATTCTTACTTTCTCTTTACATTTATTTTTTAGCGTAAAAGCCATGTCCAGTTGGCTGTTGTCATGGGAGTCCTGTCTGGAATTGAATTCATGATCGCCTTTGTAGCCTCTGTGTACTGTTGTTACTCTCCATGGGCATGGGCACCCTGTGTGCTAGAGGTAATTGTACCGCTTATATTACTATGAAAAAAAACACTGAATTGTTTATTTTTAGAATGA
This sequence comes from Perna viridis, assembly GCA_037379345.1. Taxonomy (NCBI): domain Eukaryota; kingdom Metazoa; phylum Mollusca; class Bivalvia; order Mytilida; family Mytilidae; genus Perna; species Perna viridis. The sequence continues at coordinate 28,328,081 of CM074515.1, forward strand.
TTACTGGTAAGATTAATTGGAGTAACACATATTGTATGACAAGTGTTTATGAATTCTCTGGACGAGAATGTTTGATCAACAGAATTGTCCATGCTTTGTTCTAATTCGACACTTTCAGCCACGTTCAGCCCGTTAGCTTGATGTATTCCTCGACTTTTTATGAAAATGGTTGTTGTTGAAAGTAGGTGTAAATATCTGCACATGGTCATGTATTCATCATTTTCCTCTGGGTGTACCCCAGTATTATTTAGTTGTTTTTGTTTCGTGCTTTTGGTCCTTTTTTGGGTCCTTTTTGTATTGTTATGCGTATATTGTAATTTTGGTGTTCCTGTTCCCACACGTTGTCGTGTTTTAAAAGAATCTTTTCTTGTGTGAACTTTTGGTATTGTTGTTTTTTTCTTTCGGTAACAGTATACCCTCTGACTTTGAATACTCTCACTTTTTTTCAAATAGCATTCAGAATTACAATATCTGTGTTTCATTAAACTATTACTGATATTATTTGGCAATCATGTATTTAATTTCGAAAAGAAATACAATTGCCAATTCGTGGTAAATATGTAAATTGAAATGTCTCTCTTTGTATTTGCAGAAGCAACGCAAAGAAAAACTTAAAGAGGAATACATTGCTAATGCTAAGAAGGAATTGGCAATGAACCCACCAGATTACCAACCATAATCATCATTTCTACAGTATACAGGACCAAAATGGATACGAACCCGCCTCGAAATACGGACATGACACTTTGAAAATGATTGCTTACTGCTTTTGTAACCATTATATTTTTTGTGCACGTTCACGAATGTCTTGAATTGTAAAAATTCCGTCTTTTACTTGAATTTTCGCATATCATGCTGTTCACAAAAGATATTATGCATCAGTTATTTTTTTAACTATCACTTCTTCGAAAAAATTTTTTTTATGAGAGTCACTTCTACAATATGTCTAGTAGTACTATTCTTTGTAACATTTCTTTAATAATCGATCGCATATTATATCAATTTTAACCGCTTACATCGTTTTAGTAGTTTTGTTACTTTTTTTTTCAATTGTTTTATTGCAACAACCAATGCATTTTATGTACATACATATACTGAAAAGTGTTATATAAGTTCTTAGGGCCAGTGGAACATAACGTTGTCAAAACAGTATATCAGGTATATCCATTTTCCGCCCTCACGTCGATACCTCAGCTAATACTGCCAATTAAGAAGGCTTCATTGACAAAAGAGTGAAACAACAGAAGACAATTAATACCTCCTCATGCTCATTTACAAGGAAAGTAGGTATTTAGTGTATACGAAGTAATTATCAAACATGTAACATTCACATAACTAAAAATAAATAACAAAAACATTGTAAGTGATGCCCAGGTAATAAATGCTGCACGTGCCAAAATCAAACAATTAAGTCATTGCAATCGACTTACTAAGTTGCTAATTACATCGGATACATTATAACTACCTAGTTAGATATTGTAATGTCGATTGAATCACAGAAAAATCATTGTGTTTTTTTTTTGTTTTTTGTTTTGGTTTCATATAGTAAAATGTATTTTCAATATACTACTAACATTGATCAAAACTGTATGTATTTTTAGTAATAAAGCTTGAAGCAATGTTGTGATTAAAATGCCTTTTCAAAAACATTTGGATAACGCTTGTACCAAATATACTCCAATATATATGGTTAAGGACCGCTCCGTCTAAGAACCTGGCGAAGTGTGTATAGAGTGTGGTTTATGAAGAAAAACAAAACGCCGATATTTTATTGTATCATCCAATTGCTAAGACTAAACAGAAAATTAAGATGTGCCACCCACTGCCTGATTCTTAAACAAATTGGTACTTAATTAAGCAAACAATACTATGTTTAAAACGTATTTATCATGTATTTTATTAAAGCAATTTAATATTTGATAAACAATTACAATCAAAGTAAATTAAGACAGAGGAGTAACATGACAAATATTAACATTAATCCTTTTTAGCTTCATTTTGCTCCAAATTTCTATAATATGGATGGATTATTAACACCTTTAGATATTTGGAAGATCGTTTGCTTCAAAACAATGATGACTTCAATATTTATACTAAAGATTTATATCATGGAGAACTCTGTTTGGATAAAGCAAATATTGATAATAAAGAATGTCTGTTTCTTGATGTAAATATTCACATCGATAATCTTAAACTTAATACTAAAATATATGATAAAACGGCTGAGTTTTCATTCTCTATTGTCAACTATCCGTTTTTAGATGATAACGTCCTCTTGTCACCATCATATGGTGTTTACATATTACAATTGGTTCGATTTGCTCGTATGCGTAACAATATTTTGGATTGTAACGAAAAGAATCTTTGTATAACCAAGACAATTACTATATCAAAGTTTCCAATATTCCAAGCTCGTAAAAACATTTAATTTGTTTAAACTAAAACAAGGAACTCACTCTGAAATACAGTTGTACTACTTGTTTAGGATGAATACGTGCGGGTATCTCTCACGTTTTGGTTTATTCTATTTGTAATAGTCTACACAAAGCACGGAAAGCTCGTTACTCACCCAATTAGTTAACTAAACATAGAATAGGCACATTCCTAAGGAATATAGTTATGATATGGTTGTCAAATTACAAAACAAAAGTAAAACAGAAAAAAACAGTTTTTTGCATGACATGGGTTGCGTCCTTATTTTATGACTTACGATGTTCCGTGATACTCAACCTCGCATGGGAAGAATTTGGATCGATTTTGCATACGAAGGGAATATGACGTTGTCTTATTTTAAATTGTTCTGGAGTTGGCATCTCAGTTTGTACATATGAGTGATTTATATTTATTTAGTTTCTTGAACTCATGCCTTTTTTAACTGATTATAGGTGTGTTTAACTGTGTAATATTTTTTTTCTATAAATGACCAGATTTTAAAACGGTTTGTGATCACGCCAAAGTTCTTTACCCCCCCCCTCCCCGCATTTTTGGGGCCTATGCCAAGTCAGGAATTTCTTACCTCTGTTTTTACCTATAGTTTATTTTTATTATTTTTATTCAATTTAAGTATATACGGAAACATGTTCCGCTGTACATATGTTCAATGCTGTTTTGAGTCCAGTTGCAGCCTTCCCTGTTGTATGAAAGTTTCCTGGACAATCATTGAAGACCAATTAGTGGACTTTGGCTGAGAGGATTAAGAGATATAAACAAACATACCCCAATATCACAGCGTTAGTGGGAACGGACCAAAAGTATCGTTTGATATTTGTAGTCCGACAATAACTTAATATTTGAACTCAATCAATATTGTTTAATGTTCTATATTTGGAAATCAAATTGGTTTTCATTATATATTGCTTCCATAAATTCCAGAATACCTTACTGTGAATCGCAAAAATCCGTTAGGTTTTAATAAAAAATAAGTTACTGAATAACCCATTCAGGTTAAACTAAACATATTGTTAAATGCCAGTAATGTGAGAAATGGTTAAGAGATATTATATTTGCATGGAAACTTTTATATGGACATTCATGAATACAAAATGTATGTTAATTAAATCGAAAGCAGTTCTAAGGCTTTTGTACCTAATAAGCTTCTGCTTTTAGACCAAAATATGACCCATTCTATTCCAATTATGATATTTGGTCATTTGCTGAATCACAAGACAATTTTTCCACGTGTTTTGAACCGTTTTGGCGTACAAAACAACTCTTTTAAGAACAGCTGCACAAGAACTTGTCTAACATGGCATTATCAACCAATCGGATGTTTCGAAAAGGTCAAACATCATCTGACCTTTTTGTTTTTGCAACAAAATATTAGAAAGACACTATTTCATATAGAGAAGATGAAATATCAATTAACAATGGCGTAAGAACATATTTACTTTACATCTGCCAATACGAATGTTGAAGTATACTTTTTTCATGTTGGAGTTACTCTTAGCCAAATCAAAATGAAAAGAAATAGTACTAAAACTTTTGGTTGATTTTATATAAACTCATGCACATGCAAGTACCAATGGTCTTACCATCAACACTTTCTTGCGTACATAATCCGGATAACCGATTATTTTCATGACTTTTAATTGTCAAGTAGGACATATGAAAATTGTTTTTCAAACGACAATGTTACAGGTTAAACCTTTCCAAACTGTTAAATGATTACAAATGAATTACTTTAAGTAAAAGTCAATTCAAAATTACAAACCTATTAAACTCTAAGCACTAGTTATAAGGAAAATCCAAGATGGAAATTCCATATAACTATTGATATTATCAAGGTAAAAACCGGAAGGTTGGAATACTGCCATGATGTAATGTTCAAAACAATGCTTTAAGGAAAGGTCCAATACAAAAATCAAAACATATATCAGAGACTGATTGTGGCATTTTCTATTTGTCTCATTGCTAGAAAAGTAACTAAAATTACTTTTGTTTGTTGTACGGATAAATAAAGTTTGTGTCAACAATAGAAAGTCCGATCATTGTGATATTGCAATTAATAATATGACATTTCTTCCTGGCCATATTTTCATATTAAAATTTTACACTTGTAGAAAACCTTTCTAACTAAATGAGCGAAGCCACAATTTCTTTACTCTGACAGATATGAAGAAACATGTAAGAACGAAAATATGAATTTAGCTTCACAACACAGGTTCACCAGGAATAATTTTTGAAGGACAGATCATATACATGCAGTGAGAGGCAAAGCCAAATCCGTGGATTCATAGGTAAATGCCTGCGTCTGGACGGGTATTCAGTGAATAAACTTTTGAGCGGTAATCAAAAGGATATATTCCACGAATAAATCTCGGACGAAGAAACTAATAATGTCCAACATGGGACATGAAATAAATAAAATACCACGTACAAAGAAACACAGGTAAATAAGCAACTGGACTCAACTAAAAACCGGTAGCACGGACCTTGTGCGCCCGTAGGATAAGCGTCTTCTGCTTTTCTAGAAACAACTATCGAATTGCTCTTAAAATGAACGCCCATGGGAGTTATGCTATTCTTATTGATTTGCGCTTTCCCTTGGCTAATTTACTTACATCAAAACAAAACTATTGCATTTATTTTGAACACCTAAATCATTTTTTTAATCTTAACTAACTAAGAGCAATCTAGGAAACTTGACCAAAGAAAAACAATCTTTCTTTTATGTAAATCAAGATAATATTGGGTCCGGACCATCACGGACTTTGTATTTCATGATTTCAAAGAAGGGATTTGACATTCTGAATAAGAAGCAACAGTAATTGTTGAGTGTTATCGAATCACGCTATCGGAAAGATTCACGACTATTCAAACAATAATTTAAAGTTTGATTTTCTATTCGTTTGCTGAGTTTGTCAGTTGTTGAATTCATCCGACTTAACTCTATGTACTACAATAAAGTGGCTAATAGAGCGTATTAATTTGAATACAGAAATGTTAGTCAATAATTCTGATGGTAAACAAATGTACATGGTACTGTACTTCAGAGTTTTTTTTTTTTTTGTTTTCTTTTAATTTTCTTTTATCATTGTAGAGAAGGGAAAAGAAAGGTAACTCTAGTAAATATGACTTATGGAGAATTGAAACAATTTATATTATAAAATATTTGTCGGGAGTAAAATTGTAACAATAAGATTTAATTTGCTTCTAGGACAATGAATTTAACATAAAATAGTGCACATTGTTTCAGATGTAAAAAAAAAATGTGTTGTATATATTTCCATAATTGTTTTTGTATAGATTTAAGGTACTAGCCCAATTAGTTGGCTAAGCTTAAACTATCAAACAATCTTCTACGAAAACCGCATTAGTAATTGTATCACCTTTATATCATGTATCGACTCATTTTGCTATTATTTGTAAAAGTTTTATTGTCTTGAACGAAAGAACGGGACAAAAGAGAAAACGAAGTTAAAATTTATCAACAACTTAAACTATATAACCAAAACAATACATTTCTACATTTGGCTTTCACATCTTTAAACCCCTTTTGGAGAAAGTTATTACACTAAAAATAATGGCTAGGCTAAAATATATTGTTAATAGTTTTTTTTTCTAATCAATGTTCTTATTAAAAAGAAAACTTGGTCCTATTATGTGTTGTAATTTGTTACTTCCATGTAATGCCAATATGGTTAGAAGTACATGTACCTATGTAGTTCTTTTTATAGGACGGATTGAACTAACATATTCATTACATTAATCGGCTTGGTTGTACTATATTGTTATTATTTGCGGTCCGCTCGTGTGAAATGCACTCAAGACAACGGCTCAATATAGTAAATAGTTAAAACAAGGGAATATTTTATAAATAATAGATCAAAGTACACAAAATTAAAATAATAACTGCAAATTCATATTTTTGTAATAAAAATCTAATGTGGGTTTTTCAGGGGTTACACAAAGTATGTCTTATTAGCACGTTGTGTACTGAGCTATTCAAATCTTTTTGCACGTTCATGAATATACCTTAAGCGAAATTTAAATTGTCGATTATTTACGAATTGCAGAGGTCTCTACTTTTAGAAGACAACAAATACAACATAAACAATTTTATATTTTCATTTTTCTTTTGACATATAAGCTGACGAATCTTAGTATAGTACTGGTACATGAAAGTTGAGAAACCATGGTTGTTACTTGTCAAATAACATGTTTTATCCAGTTACATATTCTTACAGAGACTGACACTTAACTATACCGACAACTCATTGGTAAACAACATCAATATATATATAGTCAAAGGGTTTTTTTATGTCTCAGTAATTCCAATTTCCTCCACTCTAACTCTCCATTGTCCATCCGAAAACCCCTTGATTCATTTTCTAATTATAATTAGTGGTCGATGTAGTCTAAATATGTACTCATATGGCGCAAATCTGACTGGGTAAAATAATGATGAAGTTTTCTCATATTTATAATCTTATTTGTCCCGTTTATGAATGATTTTTTTTGAAAATACAGACCCTGTGTATACTTGACTACAGACAAAGGCATTCCCCGTCCGTACGCCTCTCATATTGTACATAGTCTGGGTATTTTCGACAATACCTTGACATGGTATATATTTTTCTAGACAGATCCAATCCCTTTTGAAATTTATTTAAAATGTCTTTTTCCAGTTACAAGATTTTTTAACGATAGGTCAGAAAACATGATCAACAAATGATTAAGCGAATTCGTTTTTAAATTTCTATTTTCATATGACAGTATGACACTTTTTTTAAATGTTTCTTTAGGAATAATCAAAGCTCCGGCTTAACCGTCTTCTCCTTTGAGCTTGTATAATACCTGCCACTGGTCCTGTCATTATTACCACTAAAAAGCCATGTTCCAAGTAGAAACAATTATAGTATGCTGTACAAGCAAGGGCTTTATAAATTTAAGGCTCACTCGTCGTTTAGTAAATACTTTGCTGTGTGTTTGTCTGTGCTATCTTCTTTTGGTCTCTCTACCATGGGCGATGACTATGATTTACCGTCTATGTACTGGATTCCTTAACTCCACAAGAATCCATACAAACAACGTTACATAGCTGGATCCGCAAAATGTACCACCAGACATCTTTCAAATTTTTTTTTGGCGTTTTTCGTGATTTTTTTCATATATTTTATAATGATTAAATCATCATTTTCGATTCTTTCAGAAATTAAGTATCAGTAGAATTAGCTTTTAAAGCGGTTATCTAATTGCAGACAGTTATATAAAAAGTTTCAATCATATATATTGCATTTTGATATGCTGTTTACGTGTTTCACGGAATACCCTAGACCCTGCATCATTTCCTAAAAAAATTGTAGGCCAACCAATTATCTTTCAATTTTTGAGCAGTGGAATGAACAATAATTTTGCCACTCAACGTGCCATTTCCGCATTGTAAATTATATTGTTGCTGATTTTGGTAACATACATTCGTTATTTTTTCCTGTTTTGCCCTAAAGATGCAATACGCAAATGACATACGCTTATGTAGTATTGGTGATGACCTTTATCAATTGATTCCATATTAAGTGGGAATTATCAACTTAATAGATAAAGTTTGTCTATAACAACAGTAGCAAACATGGTCTGGATTTAATTTCTATAATTATTTTTTATGGTCGTATATGTAATTGGATTCTCGGATACCGGTGACTGTGCATCAACAGAAATAGAATTGTGTCATAATTTTTTTCATAATCTCTGAATTTTGTTTTGATATCATTCATTAAAAGTTTTTATTCACGGTTTAATGATGTTTCTTCAATTAAAGTAACACACACATTGGCACTTTGGGATCTGTAGAATAGGTTAATCTTCAGTCATTGATGTGCGTTAAAGCATGTTAATGAGGTTATATTTGTACATTATTTATATTGTAATGTTCACCTTAATACATGCTAAGGGAGCTTGCATTCGGAGGCTCTGTATCAAGTTAAAGAAGTTTCAAGATAATCACACATAATAGACAAAAAATTGTTACAAAGATAATGTAAAGATGTCAGTCAGAATTTTGTGAAGTGAAGTTAATGGATTTTGTGGCCAAAGTCAAGATATCCAGCAAGAAACACTTTATAACACTTGGGTTATAATGCAAACGAATTACAAAATTAAGGATTTCAAGTAATATTAAAGGAAGATAACATGATAATCAAAAGAGTAAGACGGGGTATCCACAATATCCTCCAAACGGGGGTTAAAATATAGTTCATCACCTTGATAAACAACAATTACCTTAAACTTTGACGAAGAGTTATTTTCGCCTTAACGTCTACCTTTAACGTCCTCTGAAATTCCACGGTCGATGTCTTGCAGATCGATTAGGTTGCCCGTTCCACGGTCGATGTCTTGCATATCGATTAGGTTGCCTGTTCCATGGTCGATGTCTTGCATATCGCTTAGGTTGCCCGTTCCACGGTCGATGTCTTGCAGATCTATTAGGTTGCCCGTTCCACGGTCGATGTCTTGCAGATCGATTAGGTTGCCCGTTCCAAGTTCGTCGTCTTGCATGCGGATAATGCAACCTTTGATGATCTAAAAAATACTATACACCTCAAAGGTGTTAAACAACAAAGCAGCAAATGATCAGATTCACATGAAGTTGACATGATGTTTGATATAAACAGTATTCTGTATCGTCAAAGTCAAATACCGTATAATCAGTAATCTGATTAAATGTTTATCCTCCTTCAAAAGGGACTGTGAGGCATTGACTCTTGAATAAAACCTGACAGTAACAATTCTGCGATAAGCTTTTTAAAGATACAAGCGATACCTATATATCTGCAGAGGTTCAACATTAAATCGACAGACATTCAGACATTTGATTTGTATGAAACCCGGTCAAAGTTTAGAAAAACAAAACGCTTTGTCAACTGCAGTTTTCGTGCAAAATTGGAAGAAAGTGTAAGTGTCAAGTGTGTCACTGATGTTATTCATTAAACCTTTTATAAAGGTACATGATACCAGAACGGATGCGTGGCAGCAACTAGTTAATTGGTGGTTAGATGCATGTTTCAACTAGAATCACCTTTCGAATTTAATGCAGATATTTTATTTCTTTTTCTTGCAATTGACTATGAATTTCATGGGCCGATATCAAAAAACCTACCCGAATCCTATTTCTACACCTTCAATTAAGGTAGAACGTTCGTATGTATTGAAATTGAGTAAAATACCAAACGTACGATTCTAACAGTCAATTTAATTTATAAAAATTAAATTAGATTTAAATAAATCATATCCATCTTCTTTCAGGCAAATTGCAAAATGTGGAATACACGGAAGCAGAAATTTGTTGTATTATATATGTAGCATTTGTTTCTTGTTTCTTATTTTAATTTTGTAGGTTGAGCATACCTATTATATGTAGCACTTGTTATGGGTCCTTCAAATTTATATAAAATTATGTGATTCCATTGAGCAATCTGTATTAGTATGATACAAATACTTCATCTAAGTTTTTTTTTTTTTTTTTTTTAAAGAAAGCCACTTTTTCAGATTATTCATTCGGTCAAAGATAATTCCAGAAGATACACATTGGGAATTCCAGGACTGTCACAATTTTCTCCACACGGGGAATAAAACACTGTTCATCAGTGTAATAAACAATAATTATCTTTAATTCTGACAAAGAGTTATTTTCGTTTGAACGTCTGCCCTTAACGTCCTCTGAAATGTCGATGTCTTGCATGCGGATAGCCGTTCCAACGTTGACTACGCACGTACCAATGATGACGCCAGAATCGTTTTTTGCAACCTTTGCCATTATCTAAGTGTTGATCATGAAGTGGGCAGGTTATTTGGTTGCTGTCGTGAATCGGACATCCTATAGGGGTTGTACAAGTAATAGGACGGACAACCATTTTCGACACGTGATATTGGTAACCTGAAAATAGATTTTAACTTGTTATTAATGCAATACCAGATGAACCCTTTATATACACATTACCATCGTAGAGTACTCTTTCAAAAAGATATAAACAATTAGGAAAATTTACGATTTTGGGACTTTATGTTTTAAATAATATCATAAATTTCAATTGTACTGTTTTAACATATTAACATTAAAAATTCTGAGCGTTTTTTCTACACCGATATTAAAATGTTGACTGAGTAAAATCCACTTTATTTAAATATTACCTTTTTAAAGAAAACATAATTTTGAAATAGCAAAAAAAGTAGACCGTCAATAATCAGTTTACAACGTGTATTTACAGCTCAATAAACATACATACCGTTCGCTAAAATAATAATAAAAACAAACATCTGTTTAAATGAAATATAAGAATGACGTCATCATGTGATGAAGAGAGTCTAAACTATTTTGGAGAATCATCATAACATTCTGAAAGCTCCAAATTTAGCTCAAAACAAAATTTTGTTTTTATATGGAGATATTAAATCTAAATTGGTAAGTATAATCATATACCAGTGATAAAATCATTCATATTTACAACACTATTTATTATCTGATTCTCATAAACAAGATTTATGATTATGTAATATAAAATATAAATCATTATATTGACTTAAAATTTTTAAGTAATTTATATGCAAGAACTTATTTCTTGTTACCATGTGTGACAGATACCCAAACTAGCACATTAAAAATATTTTAATGAGATGAACAGAACACTTACGTGTGAAAGTCAAAAAAATATTTGATAAACCTTTAACCAGTATGCTTACTTGATGAAAAAAGAGGTCCCGACATTTTATTTACTTCACATAAACTGCAGAACATTGTTGGGTTATAGTTCGGAATTTCTACAACAACAACAAAAGGAGAAATTGTGCGTTAAAGTGGCACTCCATATAAGAACCATGCAATATTTTTGATATTTTGTTTACAATGTCATAGTAAGCAGAAAGTAACATGTGGTTTTACATATAACCCATGTTCATAGGAGATAAAAATTATATAGAATACACTGTAGATTTCAAAATTAATGGAGATAACTCTGTAAATGACACTCAAATACAAGAGTCTATTGGATTTTCAATGTAGATTATCTCCTAAGAGCAGGCAGATATCAATGAATAATTACACATTTCACAATATAGACTCTTAAAACAACTTAATTTCAAAAATACAAATATGTGGCCTTTTTGGGGGAGAATCTTATTTTTCAGATTTTGCATGATTTTTACAAAGACAGCTACTTAAATGTTTATTGTGATTTTAATACATTTGAATGTAACCCAGTTCTCTAGGCTTATTTGTGTTTAAGTTTTATTTCTGTATTGAATTTAAACAAATAAAATGAAAACAGAATGATAATATTCAGATCTTTACAATATCATATATATTTTTTTTTTTTTTTTTTTTTTTTTTTTTTTTTTTTTTTTTTTTTTTTTTTTTTTTTTTCAATGCGGTAACAATAATATACCAGTTTTAGAAAGGTAACCATAGTAGAAGTCGTCTGATATGATTTCCAACTTCATACAGTAGAATTTGTCATATTCCCTGGATGAAGAAAAGCAAAAATCAAATACATCTTAAAAATTTGTATAACTATACGAGGACAAAAAAGTATAATAAGGATTGTAAACAGGTATTTTTATTTATTTATTTTTATTTTTTATTTTATTTTTTTATTTTATTTTTTGTAATTAAGAACAACTGTTCGATACTGCTGATGATGGACCTGAAGTCCCCAAGGGTATTAACCAACCAAGTATTCAGACTCATCTTACCCCGAATTATATAATATTTTATTAATCATAGTAGTACTAGAATTATCAATGAGATAATTGGATAAAAGGTTATGAACTAACTTAATTAGTACCCACCTTACAACAAAGAATGACCCACGACGTTCTACACACTCAGACGTTGTGTATTGATTATCTTTTGGACGAGATACATTGTTCCATGTTCCACACCCATTGTCATCGATAAACCACAAGCCATCTGTGCCAATATACCAAGGTCTGTTTCGGAAAGCACAAGGCCAGCGGCATCCTAAAGAGCAATGGTGAGGAAAATTGTTTTTTTTTTCCACAGGTTTAAAGTACTACGAGCACTAAACCCGTCGCGCCAAGTAAACGTCATTTTACAAAATGTGAATTATATGTATTGAATCTATTAAAACTATCATTTTATAAAATTTACATGAAAAGCGAAAAAAAATGTGTCGAAGTTAAACTTACCATAAGAATGAGACTTTTGGAACACACAGCAAAGAGTCAACAAACAATATGCAATTAGCATTCTGTCAAAATGATTTTGCGCTGAAAAAAAAGTTTTAGGAAATCGTAAGTTTTCAAACTATATATGTTGTATATGCCTTAAAACTGGTCGTTACCTTTCGGATCTTGATGTTTCAGTTATTCGTATTTATTTCTATCATGTGAGGTGAGTAGCTGTTTGCAGTAAAATCGTATAATATTATTTCCCATGAGTTAAATTGGTTATTATAATGTCTTTTTTCTCTCTTAATTAACACAAACGCATGTCAGTGTAAAACTACTGCCAATCACCATTAAACAATTCAATGTGCCGATGTCAATTCGTACAGAAACGTGATCAAAAGTCAATTTGTGTACATCTTATGCTTAGACTTTCTCAAAAACATCAATTTCAGTTTGGGAGGAAAACATATTTTAAAAGCCGACGAAAAAAACTGCTTTTTAAAGGAATGTATTTTCAGGTCGAGTAGTGTTAATCGCGAAACTGAAAACAGAGAAATCGTACACACAGAAAGAAAATTGAATTTCCACAAAAATGATTTACTTTACTATATTTTAAAACATAATGAGCAGATACTGCTTCGTGTAGTTAGCTATAGACGACAAGGTTAGTGTGCTCACATTTAAAAGCGCGTAAATATTTGAAACACGTAAGTATTATCATATAATATTAAAATTATGACTTGTAGCTGAAAAAATTAATTTAACAGCAATTAATTACAGAAACCGAAGCATGTACGATACCTTTTAATGTCTAAATTTTTTTTTAAAGAATTGGATAGCGATGTTTTGGTGCATGAATAATTTATAACATATTAAACGTAAACTAACAAAAAGCTTCACAGAAACAGGAACAATTCCTGAAGGTATATTTCTTGTCATATGTGATCAGTAAAAGGAAATCTGACACGACGATGAATTCATTTATTTACAAGTGATATTAGTTTTTTTTTAACTCACATTCTCCATAGGTACCCAAAGGAATTCGCCACACCAGCAGTAAGACTGGTCTGACCCCGCACTATATATCCTATATTATTTACGGGTATTTGCATTCGCACTTAATTCGAAACCCATTAACACTAAGGCTTCATTCAGTGTATTAAATATGGGACTACCATTATATAAATTCCTTTGGTAGAACTTATCTGCGCTGGAATTGACTTATATGATATTTTGGGTTTGAGGATTACTTTTTGTACGTAATTTACTTTAAAATATTTTTATATTTAAATGCTGCTGGCCAGAGGTTACTCTTTGAAACACGTGTTCAGTATACAGAAATTTGCATTATTTATATCATTGGTGTCATAAAGGTTAACTTCATTGGTTAATATTTATTTTCACATTAGATCTTTGAGAAAATCCATCTAGTAGTACAGTACAGGTACTGTTAATTCCGTTATCAATATTTCATAATCGAATTTATGAAGTCGTTAAATTAATTGTTATCTATTTAAGAGCCTATGCCAGAGAAAACCAGGCAAAATTGAAAAAAAAAGTGTTCACCATGGATTTTCAGATACAATACAGAAATGAATTATGTTTAATGTAAATGGTACACACTAAAGTAAAAAATATGAGACTCTCTTCAGAGGCCTGTATTTTAAAGGAACTTGCTGGGTTTTGTTGCAATTTTAGGTTTTTAGATATATCAAAAAGGGAATTCTTCAGTTTGAAGGACTGAATTTGTTGTCTGCTATCATCTGCTGTCAGGAGATCTTTTCTTTGAGAGAAATTGACTTTTTTTTTGTAAGTTTTTACCCTTTTATACCACTTTTACATACATGTCTATCTTTTGATATTGATATATGAATTGATATGTCTTTTTGTTCCATTGGAAATAATGTTTCTTTGTCCGAAAAATGCAGTCATGTCTTGAAATATCTGAACAATTTGACATTACCTGTAGACTCACATTTATCTTAGTATAGAATAAGTGACAAAATCGATTGTGAGGGACATCTTATTGCCATCAGGGCGGGCGTTTTTTATAACAGTTGGCATTACCTAACCGTGTGTGATTTCTGCAAGTGTGTTCTTGGAATCAACTGGATACCACGAGAGAGATCAAGATGCCATTATCCAGATCACAAAGGAAAGGGGAAACCAGAGAGACATGTCAATATCACTCAATTCAGTGAGATTCAACAATTGTTTGCTATTGTTGTCCCAGTGGGAACAGGTGATTATTGATAACCCCAGTGCCGGCAATGGTCTGATCATTCCCAAAAATGTTTACAATACAATATAGCCTAATATTATTATCCTCTTGTCCTTAGCCACTGCACCATTGAAGAGATATTGGTAAAGCACAGATCAATAAAATAACTGAAAACACAAAAAGTAAAATCAGCGGAACACTGTGTACTCAGCGGGTTGTGCATAGCTGAACATACATGTAAAAAAAATAGCTCAATCATAATGAACAATAAATAAAAAAGTCCCAAAGGGCAGTGATGGTGACATTTATCGGACCAAAGGCCTGTGGCCTTAATTTATAGTGATAATGTTCATTCTCACTCTGCTAGAGCCTGAGAATGAAGATTATCATATGGCAAGATCAAAGGAATTTGGAGCCAAATAGTGATAATCAAGCATATTGAGGTTAAAAAAATTACAGGACACATGAATCTGAAGATCTGTTCAGCTGCATTCTCTGAAAAAAAACATATTGAAGGGCCAAAATATTCACATAGTTAAAATACTCTTCAAAAACAATCTCCTTTCTTGACATATATTCCATGTGAAAGAGGCATGGTGTCTGACAGTCTCCTAGAAGATCGTCATCTACTATTGCAGATTTTTGCAATACACTCTAAAACTCTTGGGTTTATTTACATGCATATATGTAAGTAAAATCTGCCAGGGGTACAATTGATCAGTATGGATGTTGATACACAGCAAAGCCAATCTGTTGGAGTTACAACAAAAAATAGATATAATTATTTTTGCAGATTTTTGCATAGCGTGTAACCTTTAAAAAATCGTTTCATAATAATTATGTAGTATCATGCATATGCAAAAATATACAAGATATTAACTGACAGTCAGATTTATAACTGAGATCATGTCAATTTAATGGCACAATATATATCGTAATGACCAGAAATATTCTTACTTTTTCTAACAGGAATATGTCAGACCTGTAGAAAGAAACAAGAAAAAATTATAAGTGTATGTATGTCTCAATTATAATGAGTACCAATGATACAACTGTATATCAAAAATGATCCTATCATCTCTTTTAGCAATAACTTTTGAACTCTTAAAATCATGAAATCTCAGCAGAACATACATCTAGATGCTGTATCCGTTTCGGGATCCGTGTTGTTCATTTTCCTGCATTTTAAATGCTTGCTTGGATTTCAACGTTATCTAGTTTATGAAGGAAACGTGATATCCCAAGTTGTATGGTGATGATAACAAAATGATTATAGTTGATAGGTTAAAGGGTAAGGTAGAATCTTAATAAATTTGAGGTCAGTAGCTTAAAGGTCAATTTCATGCCAAATTTATTATTGTTCAAATTGCAATCTTTCTTAGAGTTTTTTATACAGATGTTACAAGTTTATTTCTTTAATGAATGAAAACAAAATACATTTATGGTAGAATAACAAAAGCAATCATAGGAGATAAATTTAGTTTTTACTAATTTCTAATTTTTCAGTAAAAGATCAAAATGATGCATCTCGGTGCCATGACTCAAGACCTAATATCCTGTAAACTGATCAATCTTATTTGAATAGTCCTTCGGGAGATTTGTACGGATAACTATGGTTGAACCACGGGGGATAACGTAACTTGTTGAAGGGTATAGATGTGCTGCCCCAAAAATGTTTACCCACACCATTCATACATTTTGACAATGAAAAACCGACACCCATTCGTATATATATACACATGGTGTTTATCAATATCTACCTATCAAAGCAGGATGTTGATTAGAATATTTGACATTGTATCTAAAGACATTATCATGTCCGAGCTAATTTAATCCTTTCCTGCTTATCAGTCAAGTGTTAATCTTTATTTACTTTGATGATTTTTTGGATGATTCAATTGATGTCAAATCAAATTACCATGTGAAAATATATAAGCTATAAATAGTAAATTTAAACCCCAATCACATATACTGCAACTAAATTTCTACCTTTTTCATTAATCATAAAAAGTAGACCGATATTGGCTGCACATCTGTACCTACCCATTGTGCTTAAGTTACCCTATCGTGGGTTAAACTACTAACTTATATAATTGTAGTAAGAAAAGATATAGAGCAATGGATAGGCATAAAAATGTATAACATTGCCAAAAAGATTTAAATTTGGAAGAAAATATTTTTGGAGACGAATGCACGTCTTCAGCTTTATATGTATATAGTAACCGAAAAATACTTGACAAACATTTGATATATGAATACTATGTAAAAAAAAGGTTTTGGTATGAAAATGTTTGGTCCAATGGATCAGAAAGAAATACAATGACACATCGTACTTATATCTGAATGATGCACCTGAATGCCATGATCCAAGACTAAATTCCCTATCAACTGATCAATCTTATTTGAATGGTTTGCATATTAAAGTAGTCATAGGCTTGGCATTTATCAGTAATCATCCATGGGCACCTTTATGTCATTACTTCGTTAGTCCATTGTCAAAAACAAAATTCAATAGATCATCTTCTCTGAAACTACTTGACTCACAGCATTGAAACTGTGCATGATGATTTCTTAGGGTATTAACCGCGCAAATTTTTTGTCCTAAATGCCACTTTTACTTAGAATAGAAGATACTGTTTGAAAATATTTTTTTTTATTTTGTGTCGCCTGCATATGTTGTGAGGGGCCACATATATGGATCACTTTAGTCGTCTTGCGCCGTCGTCTTCTGCTTACAACTCTTCTGTTACGTATTTCTAAGCTTCTTTTGTGTTAGATATTCGATATGGTGCTTCATTATGATGACTTGTGCACAATCCTCCCCTTTTTTTTGAGTCACTGAGGCAATCACTTCTTGTTTTTTCCATCACCAATAATATGCGGCAGGCGTAACATGTATTACGGGGAATACTCACATCTAAGTTTCTTGTAACAATGAATTGTATTCTTTGTTGACTTATTGTGTCAATAATGTTTTTTTTTACATTTTGCAGTTAACCAACTTGATTTTGGAGAAGTCATAAATGAAGAGTCCGAGAGATTAGCCAAGAGAAATGGTAATAAATATGATAAATTATGTACAATTTCTAACATTATGACATTTTTACCTGATGTGGCTTTGTTTTGTTCGTGGGTAATACGCGGGTGACCAATTATTAGCAGGGTAACAGTTTTTGTTGGCGTTTTTTTTCCGCATGTACAACTTTGAAAATCCTCTTTCCATAAACCATACAACATTATTCCATAAAAGTTTGCACATTTGTTCCTAAGGATATCCTGTTGGAATTTTCAATCCGTGAAAAAAAAATGGCCGTTCTTGCTATGAATAGAAATAGGGTAACTATGCAGCTGAATAATATTCATTCAATGTATTTTAAAGGTAAACATGAAGTATGGTACCGAGTTGAATGATCGTACAATTTTTTTTGTGGGCTGCCATTTTTTACCAATTTTAAAAAAATTTCAGATTTCAATTTTATTTGGTATACTCAGGAAACATTGTAAATAATATTGATTGAAATACTTTAGATAATTGACCTGCTTTTGGAGAAGTCATTGATGAAAAGTCCGGGAGATCATCCACAAAGAGTTGTCAAAGATATGGTAAAAGTTACATTGAATAAATATTTTTTTACAAAATCGGAGTGACTTTATAGATTTTCATTTTTATGAGAAATACACCTAATTAAGAGGTCAATGATACATCATATGTATTTTCCGAAAAAGAAATATTCAAGTATTTCCAAGACAAAATCGGAGAACACATTCTGATGATTTTTTAGGAAATCATTCACACAAATAAAACCAATAGGAAGTTGAAGATCTTGTGTTGATATATGACAATACAGGGACATAGCAAACTAAACGCCAAATCCTGTCAATCATTGCAGATAAGATATTCCAGGATTATCAAAATGGAAAATTGATGAAGCAAGGAAGTACTCGAGAGAAGTTGGTAGTGGGATGCCTATACCTGCACAACATATACGAAAAGAAAGGCTTAGTCCAGATAAAATCAACCACTTTTTAGATTTTATCGCACAGCGTCACTTTCCTCATGATGTTGCATACGGTACAAAGTATATGAAACTGTCAATTGGTCAAACAGTAGTTATTCCAAATGTTACCCGTACTGTTATCCATAACAGGTGTATTGATACAGAGGTAGACTTTGAACCCTTTAGTGACAGAACACTGTTTCGTATACTTAATCTGTGTGCTTCTTCTAAAAGAAGAAACGTGGCCGGTTTAGATGGCCCCATACAAGCAGGAAATGATGTTTTCTTTCTGACTTTATAGAAAATTAGAAACCAGTTGGAGGACGACAATGTTTATTCTGAAGAAATCCAACTGAAGACCAACATCCAAACGTGTAGAAATATCTAAAAACAGACTTTAAGGTCCATATTGGTCTAACATCAACGCGCCCAAGTCATTGCATTCAATATGCATTAATTGACAAAAAAGATAAAGACTTCAGAACTGTGTGTGGACATCAACAGACTGATGAATGTGAAAGATGCCAACAAATTGATGTTTTGGACACCCTCAATATTCTGATTAAATCTGAGAAGGATACTGACTTCAGCAAGAACTGCGTCATGACTTGGATAGGGCAAAGGGAGCCATTTACAACTTGAAAGGTCACATTGTCCGATCTGCCAAACAGAATAAGGCCAAGACTGATATTATTTCAAAACTACAGGAGAACCAAATTTTAGTCTTTATGAATTGGGCCATGAAATACATTCCAGTGATTGACCGTGAAAGCCAGAGCGAGTGGTTTTTTCGAGAAAGGTTTGAATTGGCATGTGACAGCTGTTTGTGAAAAGAAAAAAGGTGAGACTAGAGTCATTTGCTACACACACCTCTTTGATTCATGCGTTCAGAATTAGTTTTCTGTTGCGTCAATTCTGGAGGAAAGAGTAATCAAGGGAACCAAGGTTATAGGGTAATCACAAGAATGCAATCCAGGGACAAAGACCAAACATGGAAAACAGACATACACAACAAAGAACATGAAGTAACTAAAATTATACATACAAAGTAACAAAAGCAGGTTAGCAACTCGGACTCCACTAAAAAACTGGGAGCATGTACTTTGCACCGGTAGAGTAAACGTCCTCTGCTTTTCTAGAAACACCCTGCTCATAAAAAAGTCAAGTCCAGGGTAGACAAACGACGAAATGAAAACTATGACCCGTTGAATAAAGCAGTTTTCATGATGCAGATGGATACACCATAACGTTCCAAGAAGACACCCTGAATACAGTAAAGCAGACGAATGAGGCAATTGAAGAAACATTCATAAGGTCTGACAATGCAGGCTGTTACGAAAGTGCACCTCTCATTTTATGTTTCTCAGGGATTAGTGAAAGAAGTGGATTCAGCATAAAACAGTATGATTTTTGTGATGCCTAAGGAGGAAAAGATATATGCGACCGACGTATAGCTTCTGTTAAACAGCATATGAAGAGATATTCAAATGAAGGCCACAACATTAAAACTGCATCTTGCATGAAAGAAGCAATTGAATCATATGGTGGAATAGCAGGAACATTCACCTGCGTAGCTGAAATTCAAGCTCAAAATTAACCGTCAAACAATTGGAAATGGTCTGGTTTTTCAGATCTGTCAAACTTTAAATGGAACAGTGATGGCACAATATCAGTATGGAAACACTATGACATTGGACAAGGAAACTATTTAGTCTGGAAGATTTAAAGAAAATAGCACTGCAAGGAGATACTGGCATAGTTACCAAAGAGACATTTCTTGAAACATGCAAAGATTTCAAGAGAAAGCCTGAGAGAACTGAGCCATTGAACCAGGTCATGTATAATTGTACAGAGGCAAATTGCACAAGTACATTTTTATCAAACCATGCTCTTGAGGAACACTTGGATATTGGATTCCACTCATACGCCCTTGACAAGGAAACAACTGTTGAAAAAATTCAAAGAAGATGGGCAAATCTCTGTACCGGAATACCGCTAAATATATCGTGCAGCAATAGTGTCAAAAGAAGTTTCCTACAACAAATTAAACAAGTTTCAAAGAGGGATGGGCATTAAAACGCCCTAGAAAAGCCACAAGATTTTCCATTAAATTAAGACAACATCCTCAGAAACTTTACGAAATTGAAAATATAACTGGAAATAGAGCAGACCCGGAAAAAGTTGCTGAGTCCTTAAAGAAATCAAAAGACGAACATGGAAACAAGGTGTTCAAACCAGAAGAATGGATCAGTCCCAAGCAGATTGCAAGTTTCTTCTGTAGATGTCCATACCAGAAATCCACAACAGAAAAGCCTGTAAAGGTAAGATATTTTTTAAAGGAAGTCAACAGAAATTGGGAAGATATCAAAGAGACAACAAATCAACACTATAATGAAATATATGTATGACTGATGACCACCCAAGATCTTCAATAGTCGAGGACTGCCGACGACATGAAGTATTTTAAGTGTAGTCCAACTACTCATTTGCTTTTGTTACTTTTTATGTTTGATTATAGTTACTTTATGTTCTTTGTTGTGTATGACTTTTGTCCATGTCCGGTCTTTGTCCCTGGATTGCATTCTTTTGATTACCGCTATAACCTTGGTTTCCTTGCTTACTCTTTCAACAAACAATATCAGTTATCAAATTTTGGATTTCTAACATGAGTGTACTTTGAATGTCTTTTTAGCATTTGTTCATATGTAGCTCTGGACGTTTTGTTTTCTTAAAATTATAGCTTTATAGGTACAATCACAAACATAGCTCAATTGAGTGAATTTCATAGCTGATTATACTTATTTTTTAATAGAAAAAAGCCGGAGTGGTAGAGATTGAACTTGAAGAAATTGAGGACATGGAAGATTTTATAGAGAAAGTTGAACATTTGAAAGAGAGAGAAGTAGGAAAGAGTTGCGAAAGGAAATAATACAGCATCTTCAAGGTATGCCCTTAAATAAACTGACGAGTCGGTGAATCACCCATGTCTGTGCACCACCTGGTAAGTTCCAAAGCACAAATCCTTCAATGAATTCACATTTGAAACATAATGGATATGGTATAATGCAACAAACGCAAACCACCAATAAAACAAGCTGTAAATTTTTTAATTACCTTCAGCGGTCACAAGAAGACCTTTAACATGACGATAACCTTTTCTAGCATTGAGCTCTGTACATTTTAAAAACAACATTTAAAATGCAGTATATTTACACTTATTGTTTCCAAACAAAATTCTTATCTGGCTTTGTAAGAAAGATATTTCTACAAAAGACCCAAATATCTTTGATTTTGAATCAAGTACATACATGTACTTGATTAAACATTTTACTAAAACAAGGACAATTTTGGTCACTCTGATGATGTTTCGATGCATTCTGATTGACAAGTCAACAAACAACAAATGACACACATAACTGAGATGAAAATAATCTAAGTTTGTTGATAGACTTTTTCTATATAGTGATATTCATATGATTATACTTTCAGTTTCAGAAGAATGGAATAGCCTGTATGTACTGGATTCTTTTGAAGTGAAGATTTCATACAGCTCAACCTACTTCTCTATTGATATTTATGATGTTTATTTTGTGCAAAGAGTGAATGAAACAACGGCTTTGTCATAGACTTGTTATAAGGGATGACATTGAACATTATGATACTTTTTGTGCGAGGGGATTAATATCTCATATTATAATAGTTGAATGTCACTGCTATGATGTACTGATGCCTTATTACATATGTAGCACATTTGACCGTTGGTCTTAGAGCTTTGGCAATCATATTGAGTCTGTCCTCTGATGTCGTCCTTATTCCAACTTTGTGAATATATCGGCCCTTCAATATAATTTTTGCAAACGTAGCTGATGAGAACTTTAAGTGAAAATGTGTCCAATATGACTAAAATTTGTTAACCTCGATATTTGTTATAACCCTATTTCCCAAACATCTTTTATGAAACTATTCAGTGATCAAAACCGAAATTGACACATTCTGAAATTTATAGTTAAAAAAACTTCTGAGGAATTTTCTTTTTGTCAGTGTAACTAAAAATAGAACATAAGGGTTGATTTGCATATTTTGCTAACATTTCATGACTATCATGAACATAAAAAAAATCAAAGTAAGAAAAAAATCAGAAAATTTTAGAAAGTGTAAATGGATAATATCTGAAACCTTACACAAAGTGACAACTTGGATACCAATCCATATTTTGGAAGATCTGGTATTGTTTAAACATACCTTCAATACCGTTAAGCATACCTGTAAAATTTCTTTATAAAATTATGACTAAAATATACAAAAAAAAATGACTTGTGTCAATTTTGTGATTTTTCCTTGATTACAAGATAAAATTTGCATAGTGCCAAATTTTATACTAAGGATTGGAATCCGTAATTTGGGAGATCTAATATTGATCCAACAAATATACAATTCTTTCAAGAATATCTGTTTCAATAATTTGTAAAATCATTACTAAAAATCTTGAAAATATATATGTTTTTTCTTATTTCTGTGAATTTATCCTATTTTTGGGACTTAATTGGTAAAATGCCAAATTTGTTACCAAGGATTTTATTTTTTTACTTTCAAAGCCTATTATCAAGTTCAAACAGTAATGCAAATATATTTGTCATAATTATTGTTCTATGAAATATATAAGTTGTTAAAAATTGAGGAAATTTTTTTCTGCTGAATCTAAGATTTTCATGATTTTTGTAGTTTTACATCTCATTTGGGCAGAATACCAAATTTGATACCAACGGTTTCTGGGATGATAGTTTGACACTGAACCATCTGATAAGTATTGTATTCAACCAGAACATTTGAATAGAAAATCCCCTAAAACATGGATTTCCCCAGTGCATTTTCAGTGAAATTACAGATATTTTTTCAGCTAAATTTATTTTTGTTTAGATGAACACCACTGCCTGGTGCTCTCTGGCTGAGCCTCTTAATGCTTCTTTAAATACATTAGGCTCAAATGCCGTCTTCATACAGTTCTTGTAAAGTACAAACTTTCCACTTATACCATATACAACATCCATATCCCATTTTCTCCATCCTCGTGAAGTTCCCCATTCCATATATCGTTATTATTTCATATCAATAAACATACATTAACATCATTTCTTTTTTCATTAAAAAAAACTAATTTTATCTTTTTATCACTTCAGCAGCTTCCCTAATACTCCCAATTAAAAATAGCTTTTCCTGATACAAAATTCCCATTCTTCATTCCCTACCTTCCAATCTCCTATTTCCAATTCTCCCATAAACCATATAATTGGTAAGTTTACTCACATAAGTACTGTATCAATGAAACCGATCGTTTACGTTCAAAAACTTTGAAATAAAACATCAAAGTTCATATAGTGTTAACCGTAATATTTTGTAGCTTAACGAATACGCAAAGGTCTTACACACCATTAATAATAACAAATTCAATTCTGCTTTTTTTTTCTGAAAATTATTTGCTAAAATTGGTATCACCTGCCATATCAAATGGGGACCCCTGGGGAACCCATTTTTTATCTCAGCTTCGGTGGCCCTAGTGTGATATAGGGGTCTCAGGTAGATATGGCATGTGAATACATATTATGACACGTCATATCAACGTTATTATTAATTTACACTATACTTTGAGTGTATTACGAATGGGATGCAATATAGGTCTTGGTGCGAAAAAGTATATGTCTAGGGGTGAGATGTAGGGAACGCGATATATATGTAAAATAAACGATTTATTTTAAAAACTTATATTTTAATCTTACTATATGATATAGGTTAATACTTGCTTTATCGAAGACGACCCGTTGCGTACCACATTATCTGCTTTGAAGACTTGAAATAAGTAAATTGTGAGTGATAAATCCATATTAATACGTCAAAGTCACCAATCTGTTAACCAGCCACGTATTCTTTCGTTTGCGCCACATTTTGTCAAATTTTATTATGTAAATATTTAGTGACAAACTGTGTTTAATTTTATATACTTTTTCATGTTTTGCATGTACATGGAAACCACAATATCGGTAGAATATATAGTATTATAAAAATCATTACAACTATATTATTCCTTCTGGTAAGGTGATATGCACGATTGGAGTTCAGACTTACCCTTGGGGCAATCATTCTTTAATAGAATGGGTAAGCAAAGAAAATCATTCTATAATGCTTATCAGAAGAACTTGGCCAGTTTAGTTGGTTTATCAGAAATGTAGCCATAAATGTGTCTCCTAAGATTGTTAGGAGCTAAGAGCCTATATATTTTGGATTTACATTTGTTTTTAATAAGATGCTTAACGAAATGGACATTACTTTCCCAACATCAATAATGAATGCTTTTCTAATGTCATGAAAAAACTGGTAATACTATTTTTCAGTTACAAAATTGTCAGTGCTGGAAGTAATTCCTTACCATTAGTAGTAGACAAGTGAAAAATATATTTTCCTGACTTGGCATAATTATATCACTCTAATTATCCTCTGGAGAAATATGTAAATTTGATAATTGCAATTTGATATTATTTATATTTTATGTTTTTAGCAATAAACATTTTAAATCTTGCAGGAAAAGGATTTCTCTGAAATTCCATAGGTTTTATCTATAAAGCCACTAGAAAAATAACAACAATTTCATAAAATCTTTGCAAATAATATTTTAAGGTGTATTTAATAAAATTACCAAAGAAAGTGGGGGTTGCTGGGAAAAATATTAATGTTATGAAATGGAATGAATAAAACCAGAGGATTTCGAAAATGGCTGAACATGACCAGCGAATACCCTTTAACAAGAAGGAAACGATAATTTGCTTGACTTTATGTTTCTTTAGTTACACCTAAAAATATTCACATCTTCTGAATGTATCTTAAACAGCAGTGCAGATGCTATGAAAATACACCGAGCATGTCATTTTTATTGTATTCTTTGCGATGTTTTACATATTTATTACTATACAAAATCGATACGTATACATGAATATGTTAGTAAATTTTATTTATATTATAAAATTTATGCTTCATTATTCATATAAATAATAATGTAAATAATGTGATTGGCCGTAAAATAATCAACATTGTGCAGTCCGATATTAAATTATTTAATAAGGCATAATCCAGCCGGCAAAATGGAGATTGAAGTCGCGAAAAAATTTCGAAATTCGCGTTTGGTTGCCAAGTTGTATATTTTTGGGAGAAATGAAGTCGCTGCTCAAGTTTGACCAAAGAGAGGTTAACACTGGCAGTTCTATCTATGAAAAACTTGAAATCGTACACAATCAAAATGGCGGCGATTTTTTTTTACCTCCGAGAAGGAATGTTGTGTTAAAATGTTCTGTTTATTCTTTATCATGAATAAACAACCTATAAAGGTTTAATTAGTGACGGCGACTTACAATATGGATAATTATAAAAAGATTCCCTACTATGCATATATTTGAATAGTTCAAACGAAACCACCTCAAGTCATGTCAATGGGGGATACATTGTTAATTACGACTTCCGATGATGTCAATTCACAATATTTTGATTACTTCTGTTGGCGAATTGCTATATACACACGAACTTCTAATTAGTAAAAAATGCTTGGGTCACAGCATTGAGAAGGAGTATGAGTGAGTCAAAGGTGACACCTGTTTATACAGGTTTAATAGAAACGTAAGCTGTTAAATTCTAATTAAATGGTTATCACATACAATTAACAGATCAAAGAATAGCGTAGGATGGAAACCCATAGGTTCACAGTCAATACATCCATTTGTCCAAAGATCTCGTTGGGACAACATCAAAATTATCAAAAACTTTCACTTTGATCATTATGCATCTAGCTTACATTTTGTAGTTCACTTAGTAAAATGTCTTTGATAAATTGGTTACGTGTGTCAACTAATTTGAAGAAAAAAGAACACTGAAGAGACTGATAGAAGTGAAAAGCCAAAAATGTTTGCAAAGTTATGAGTCGGGACAGTTTTGATTGATAGAAGACCCAAAAGGTCTTTGGCACTGTGAAATTAGTCGCTCTGCTGACAAAGACAATGCGTATAATATTGTTCATTCACACCAGCTAAAACAACAAACCACTAAAGACATAGTGAAAGTAAGTTTAATAATGGATGAATTACTTTTTGAGAATCATTTTTAAGTGAATGTGACAAAATGTTAAATGTTTTGTACCTAATAAGTGAATATGTTCTACATAATGTACTTGTCATCTTGTAATTGATACTTTTTCCTGTTTTTTTCTAATTCTATTTTACCTTTACTAATGTACATTGTACTTATATTAATTCCATTTTTTTTTAGCAAAAGACCACATTGACTTCAAATTCAAGGAACAGGCATTCATGAACTAACTTGATGAAGATATGCAAATGCTAAGAACATTTTCCGTCTCTAGTGCTGTAGTGTTTTGTGTATTTATATCTAGTGTTTTACCTTATAGAGTTTTATAATATAATAGTTGCTATGTTAATCATTTTATTTTATCCAATTAAAATATGAAACTATTATTATAAGCATGAGTGTAGTTACAGAGAAACAAAACAAAAACAATATTTTTTTTTGTCCCTGGATTACATTCATTTGAGTTCTTGGTTCCCTTAATTACTCTTACAAGACATATACTATATAAACATACTGGAAATACGACAAACCTTGCACGTGTTCCCCGTACAAATGTCTACCTCGCCTATATCGCACATAAGTAAATATTGATTTCAGTCATTACACTGTACAATTTTATGTGCATGTAATCAGTTGATCGTTGCATTTAAACTGCAAACTAAAGAGCTGCTGATCGCACTATATGAAATTTGAAGATAAAGTTATGTCTCTTAACAACAGAACAAAATACGTGCATGGCATGGTCAAGAGTTGATTATATTTATAGACCAACCATTTTCGTGTATGTTTTTATTGGATCATTGTTAAGGAGTTTTGGACGACGATTTAGTTCGTTTTATTGTATTCAAATATAAAAAATTGTTTAAAAAATTTCGATTTATCTCTCTTTCACAGTGTGCACATTATCGATAAAATAATAAGTGGCTATTCCATTGACTGATAAATCATTTGGTTAAACTTTTGGATATATGCATTAAGTGGATTATGGTTTATTTTATGCATTATCATAGATAAAGCTCATAGTATATACAAATTACTTCTGTAAATATCGCAATTGACCAAAAAAAAGAGTATTGATTATACTTGTAATAATAACCGGCACTGTCGTAACCAATGAACATGAATATACTTCTTTACCATGAACGGAATATAAAGAAAATCAAATTTTATCAGCCTAAAATACTATTATTATTGCCTCTTTAAATCTAAATAACAAGGGGCAGATAAAATTTGATTCAACTGATAAACGCATCGTTCTTGTATTTTTATTATTTGTTTATAAACATGACATGACACAGCCATTGTATTCGAAAATAAAAAAATATATTTCTACAATTTAGATTTATCTCTCTGTCACCGTTTGCATGTTTGTTCTTTGATATGGTGTTGTGTTACTGTACAATGGCTTGTTCTGTTTTTATCCAACGATGATTTTGCACCAGTTCGAGGTAAAACTATCGTAGGGAAAGAGAGGACCACTGGATACGCAGACTAGGCACTGCAATACCTTACGAAATGCAATGACAACATCAAAATTATAGGAAACCTTTCAAACCAAAATAGCAAAAGCATAAATGTGATGAATGTATTTGATAAAAATCCAAGATGGGAAAAAATCATGGCCATCGCCACTATACGTCACCTAAGTTACACGATGTCTCCATTGATGGTCTCCTTTCTTTTCATACAAAAACCTCTTGGACTTCATCACATTAGAACCAAACTCTATTCTATAGCTCTCACTCTACTACACTCCCTTTACAAAACAAGTTTTGACACTCCTGTTTCTGACATTACTTCATCATTATACAGAGTTGTTGGCATCATTTTGGATATTGGTTTCCACAGACTCTTTAAACCAGTTTGTGTGAAAAATCAAGATGAAGAAAGACAATAATTTCTTCCACTACCGTTTGTCAACAAAGATATAGATGCAATTAATTTGGCTAACATCCGCCATCACAAAAAATGTCACCAACAAAACTCCCCCATATTTCAAAGAAAAATCCTTACCAATTAGTTCACCCATTGTGTCAAAAATTTTTAATATAAAAGGCTATTGCTGAACCTCGAAATTGAGGACTTCAAGGCTAAACCACCTGACTGTTCTTGCAAAAAATATCCATTCAAATATGGTCCTTCCGTCCATGACGTTAGGGGAGATTTGTCCATCATTGAAAACGAATCTCTGCATAACATCCTTTCTTAAGGTCCCACACCGCGAACCACGCTCCATAATTTGGAATTATAACTTCAAAATCCTTATGGATGCCTGAAGGACTACGCAAGAAAATGGATAAAGGAGAACAAGACATTGATTCTCTGTCAGAGTGGTTAAAGGCCATGAAGCCTTTAATTTTGAAACGAATGAAAGTTTTAAGTAGGTCAATGAGTGCCAATGCTACATCAGTTTTCAAAGACTCTGATGTAGCAAAAACATTATATACTGTACATGACAAATATGTTGTCGTACCAGCAGACAAAGCCCAAAACAACATTGTATTTGTCTGCAAAACGTTTTACATCCAGTGTTCATCATAAGAGGTAGACGTAGAAAATAACAGCAGCGATAAGACCTATACTGCTACTACACTCTCCAAAGAAGAGATTGTGGAAAGCCATAAATCTGTGCTATCCTCTTTTGGGCTCTCTACCAAGGACGGTGATTGTGATTCACTGTCTATGTATTGGGTTCCTTAACTTCACAATAATCCATACAACGTTACATAGCTGGATCTGCAAAATGTATCACCAAATCTCTTTCATAACTTTTAAATTCTGTACTCACAGCTGTCAAAGCGGGTTTGCAGTCCTACCACAACACTTGTTACTCCCGTAGTGGTAATAATTCTCAATGCGTATCCTGAAAAACTCGAAAGATCTTTTGGAGACAATCAGTTTAAGACTATTATCAAAATATGACCTACTTCATCACTTTTATGAGTCTGACTTTATAGCTAATCTGATCAGAAAGAAAGAATATCGTTTACCTATATTCTTTAATCTCAGTTTCCGCTATATAGAGGACGTATTATATTTAAACTATCCTACTTTTGTGGTTTTAATACATCGCATCTACCCCCAAAGAACTTGAAATAAAGGATACTACAGGCGCTGTGAAGTCAGCCTCTTAAAATGACCTTCATTTAGAAATTTTAGAAATCGATGGTAAAGGAAAACTATTGAGCAAACTTTACGACAAACGTGATGACTGTATATTCAGAATTATCAACTTTCCTTTCATCTGTGGCAACATCCCTTCAGCACCTGCGTATGGAGTATTCGTACAACTTATATGTTATGCCGAAACTACGCTGATTTTTTGTATTGCGCTAGATATCTAACAAATAGGTTTCTGGAGCACCTTATTATATTGATTATATTGCTACAAGATTGAAATCATAACTACCGAAGTTGTATGGTCGTCATCATGAACACGTGGATCGTTATGGTGTATCCATCTGCGCCATGAAAACTGATTTGACATAGTTTTCGTCTACCCCGGACTTGACTTTTTATGAGCAACTTGACGGGTGTTTCTAGAAAAGCAGAGGACGCTTATATATAATAATAATACATAATGTGACTACACTTAACTTGACCATACATCATGATTTTTTATCGTTATAAACCAAGATGAGGTAATATTTTGAGATGTTCCCCACAAATTAAAAGCGAGGTCTTTTAAAATAGTTTTGAAAAAAATACAAAAGACATCTATACACTAAAGGTGAATGAGTTGACCATATCAAGTGAAATGAAGGTGTTTCCATCTCCTGCATATTGGAAAATGAAATACACTGCAAAGTCAGGACACTTGTTTTATTTTATTTTGCATAAAGTAAATGTAACTTTCTACGTATCTAGAGAGATGCAATGCCTTTAAGTTTTATTGAAAATTGAGGGGAAATTGGGCCCATATTTGTCGAAAAAGTAATAATGGAACTCCCCTGAGCATCCATATGCATGATAATTGTCACAATGTTTTGTTTGAATGTATTTGTTGAAACTTTTTAATCTATAACAATTCATTTGTTTGTTGAATTGTGGTCAATCACATGAAAGGTGAGATCAATTACATTTTATGATATCATGACCATAGTATTTTGTCAAGAGGTGTTTGGTAATTAGAATGGAAATTAGAAACGAATTACTTGACCATGGAGCGTTATATTGCTCTTCACAAAATAAATAAATAAATAAATAAATAAATAAATAAATAAATAAATAAATAAAATAAAACATGGATTTTGGATAGTCATACTTTATATTTTGGACCTGAATTTCGCAACAGTGAAAATTATTATATAAATTTGCAATTTGCAATTTGTCAACGTTTTTACTAACTTGGGAGCTCATTTATCCTTATTTCATATTTTTCAATAACATTTATCAGTTTTTATTGTGACCTGACCTGATATAGCCTTGGGTTTCGATTTAATTTGAAGATATAGAAAAGTACTCAGAGCAGAACTTCCTAAGTTGGACTTTGGACCTAATAGTTAAAAGGTTTTAAATACGAAGTGATGACCCCTAACGTCAACCGAATTAGCCAATCAGAATAATGGCAAACCGGTGAATAAAAGAGACTTCGTCATTCATTACTACGAGTCGGTCTATGGAAGAAAATGAGACGGACAATCCCGTGCTAAACCTCATAATACAAATCGTCACTAACATACAAAATAGTACTAGCCAATTAAGTACGAACATACATACATAAAGGACTACATGCACTGAATAACTCAGTAATGCTTGTATCCGGTAGAGTAACAACATTAGAGGCCGAAACCAATAATTTGAGTAAGAAAATTATCCAATGCGAGTAAAGGTGTCGGGGTACATGTATAAGTGGCCCATTCGATAAGACAGGCAAACAATAAGACTGAATAACCCAAATCTAATTAAACATGATACAAAAATCGGGCATTAAGCGGTATATATACCCCCAGAGAAATCGCTGCAATTAAGGAGCAAATAGAAATACTAGAGAGGCGCGATTCATACGAATACTTCTATAAATAATTCTGCAATACAAAGGCTACAGGAATCTGTTGAGTATTTTCAATGCCGACCTATGAAAAACAACCTATTTGTTACAAAATTACTTGAGCAACGCAACGGAGATACCGAAAGAAAACAAAAAGCCTTACTATTTGACGAACTTGGTATAGAATATGAAATTCACTTCGGTAATGTACACCGCTTTGGCAGACGGCAAAAAGGTAAAATCCGACCGATAGTGGCTAGATTTTTTAACAGCGAGATATGGACCTAGTACTTTCTGAAGCTAAGTGGCAAAACATGTAAGAGACAAAATGTTCATAGATAGTGCATAATTCATACCGAAGGATGAGGCACCGAGAATCGTACAACCGAACTTTAATGCTACAGAGCCGAAAGCTGTACAACAGACAGACTTTAATGTAACGGAACCGAAAACTGTACAACCTGTGAACAGTGCGACGCAGGATACCGGCTATAGAGACAAACGTTTACAATCGCCGAAAGACAAAGAGAGAAGATATAAACGTATGAATATTGGATCCGACAGTTCTCAGTCAGGTAGTGATTCACCCTTTCCATCTGGCCAACGGTCCAAATATCACATTAGATCTCCTTCTAACCCAGACATTGCATACTAGGAATGCCTAGGGTTCTTGTCTTCTGTGTACTTGCATAGTTGTTACAAAACGATAAAGATGGTATTTTCGATTGAAGTGTTTACATGCCAATGCCTTAAGTATATCATGAATGTATAGTTCATGATTATGATATGTTCGTAAATCATGTATTGGGATATAATGAACAATATTACCAAATATTTGAATGTGATTTTTCTTCAATTTATTCCGACTGTTGTGAAAGTTTTTTTATTGAGTTCTTATCGTGAACAAGATACTATAAATACTTTAGATAAAATTTAATTGCTGTGGAATAAAACGTAAATTACAATATCCCGAATTTATAAATTTGCTACAGAGTAATGTTATTATATGCTAAGTACAGACAAAAACGGATGAATTAGATATACTCGACTGTCCAGGTTATAAATTTCATATGAAAAAAAGAAGAAAAGTCACAAACAGACAGCGGGTTTATTGTTCGATTTAAAGAAAATGTAAATTGCAATATTGATATTATAACTACTGACTGTAAATTTGTTTTATGGTTTAAATGTAACGAGAGTCTGTTTAACACTGATCAAC
The DNA here is from genome assembly GCA_037379345.1 of Perna viridis. Classification (NCBI taxonomy): domain Eukaryota; kingdom Metazoa; phylum Mollusca; class Bivalvia; order Mytilida; family Mytilidae; genus Perna; species Perna viridis. Next base: position 28,361,254 of record CM074515.1, read on the forward strand.
CTGTAATTTTTGGTGCAATATATATTCCTCCTGAGTATCATAGGTATTCTTCACAGGAAGCTTTTAATGAAATTGAACAGAAATATCTATCCCTTTCAGAGCAAACAAAGTATGTATGCCTTCTAGGTAATTTAAACGCAATAGGAACTGATCTGCATTTTGTTAAATTTGACGAAAATGAGCACCTAGACTACAATATTTCTGAATTCATTGAGATTTAACCGAACGCTTAGATGCTCTCAATTTTTTCTGTTGAACGAGTAAATAGGGATAAAAAAAGAAAAGAAAACTATATGGAAATTATCTTTTGAATTTTTGGAAAGATAACTATTTGTTTATACTTAACGGAAGAGTAGGAAATGATAAAAACGTAGGAAAACTAACGTGTAGAAGTGCAAATGTAGTTGATTACTGCATTTGCAGCTCGGAACTGTTATTGTCTGTATATGCTTTTGATGTACCTAACATAAGTTAATTTTACTCAGATGTTCATTCACCTATTATTGTCAAATTTAAAATAGATAATGAAAATATAATACTTGAAATTCGTAATCCTGAAGGTAGCGGAACAGCCACGCAAAAAATTAAGCCTTGGAATAATAAAAAGGCAAATGAATTCGAAAACAATATTAATAATGGGAAAGTTTTGGAACTAGAGTAAAAACTAATCTTTCAAAGTAACAAAAAAAAAAAAAAAAAAAAAAACATAACGACCGAGACAGTAGACTCACTGCTTAATGACTTAAAGGATTTTTTTTAACTTTGCTGCAGAAATTTCTGGGAATCGTGTTATCAAACATATGACAAATGGAAACACAGAAGAAATAAGCCCTGGTTTGATAATGAATGTAAGGCATTTAGACAGAGTTTTCGTCAAGCTAAAAGACAGTTGAAATCAAATCCTACGATGCAAAATAAAGCACTCATGTTAGGAACAGAAAAGCGGTATACAAATATCGTAGACAATAAGTAAAACTCAGTTTGTAAAATGTTGTCTGACGAACTACATGATCCATCAAAAGATAATCTGTACCTGTAATTTATGTAATTTGGGAAAATTGGGTGATGAATGTCATTACATTTTGGAATGCAATGTCTTAAATGAGGAACGTAAACGATTTCTCCCAAAATATTATTTTTGTAACCAAAACACACTTAAACGCTGATGCCCATGAGAAAACCAGTACTGCTTCAAAAACTGTGTAAATTTATCAGGCATATTAATTTATCTATATAGGGACAGGGACTCCTGACTTTCTTACACTGTACCGTAGTCTCCTGTATACGTTATTGTAAATACTGTATATAGCTATTGTGCTTATTGGATTGTATGTTGCATGCTGTAATCTCTATTCCAATGTATATTGGTTTTATGAGAATAAAGATATAGAACCAATTAAGCTAAGAAGGCGTGTGAGAATTATCAATAAACAGTGGACAAACAAACTCTAATTAATGATTTCGATAAATAGAAAATATCAAGAGGAAGTAAACCTACATCATCTAACAGATATGTGCTGCTACAATACTATTCCTTAATAGTATTTAATTGTTCCATCATTTTGCATGTATTTTTTAACTTTAAATGGTAGATGGAAAGAAAATCAATGACACTTCTTCTGATGAGCCTGAACAGCATGCAGTGAAAATCCATTACAAAATTAGCATTTATATCATTATTATTAATCACCAATTGGTGATTACTGATACCATAACTGTGAATCATATTACTTATGGACGTGTTTGTGTTGAACCGTTATTTCTGTAATGTACATGTCCTTATTTTGTTGTTCTATGTTTTTTGCCATTCCTACATAGACAGAAACTGCCTAGAGACCTCTACGTGGTTTGGGATGTGTCTTCAGACAAACCGGAGGAGGCTTTCTCTACCTATGTACCTGATGTATAATTCCAGCTTCAAGCAGTCAGGTCGTTTTTTTGAGGTCCATATAAGAGACAAATAACTGTTTTTTTTGTTTTTTGTTTGTTTTTTGTTTTTTTTTGTTTTGTTTTTTTTTTGTTTTGGTTTTTTTTTTGAAGGAACAAGGTGCCCAAATGACTTGATACGCCTAACTTCGGACTGTCGCTTTTGTAGATTTACGTAATTTACATTTTGTTTTTCTGACTCAGAATCACAAATATGTACAATGGTATTTTAAACTAACACACTTTTCTGAATGCATAAAATGTCAACCGACAATAGAGCATAATCAGTCAGTCAATCAATCTTATTTGTTTCCTTTGAATTAGGTCGTTTATTCCCTTGATTACTCTCTGACACAAGTACATGTATACAAAATTCAAAAATTACGTAATGATACAGTTGTTTACTAAAGAATCATGCACAAGTTGTGTATGTAATACCAAAATTACATGATTATTTGAAGAAAACAAATGTTTTACAATGAATGAAACAATACTAGCGACCAGGATGCATCACTTTTGTGTTTGTAAAGACAAACCCAAATTTAAAATAAAGATACAAACACGAGGTCCTTTTTATATTTTCAACAAACTGATGTATCATATCCTGCTTTCTTCATCCATCATACGTTAACTTCTCACAGTTGTGCCCATCACCTAGTGGTGGATCATTCAGCGGGCATGGGGTCTGGTTTTTATAGTGTAAGGGGCATCCTGTTGGTATGGTACATGTGACAGGGCGAATGACACATTTTGAAATTTCGTAGACATATCCTTAAAAAAAGGTAACAAATAGTATTGAATTTTAAAAGCTGATATAAAGAAAGATTTCAATGTTTGATAGAACAGGTACACTACATGTATTATAATGTAAGACTATGACAAACATTTAATCATTAGTTTAGGCGGCTATCACGAGATGAAAGTTGTCTAAAACAAAGTATTTTCAAACTGTATAAAGAAAGATTTTTATATTTGATATGACTGGTACACGACATATATTATTATCTATGTAAGACTATGTCAAACATTTAATCCTTAGTTTAGGCTACTAGCACGAGATAAAAGTTGTCTAAAATAAAGTGCATGTATTTTTAAATTGTTTGTTACTTGGAATTTTAATGGGACGATATTGCCATATTCTAGATGTGTTATTGACGTCCTGCAAACCTGTAATATTATCATTATTCACAAAGTACGATTATTCAACATCTGGTCGAAATAATTAGTGATATCTGACTCAACTTAATATAATAATGAAAGTTTTCAACAGATTGTTTAAGATTGTGTAAGATTGGGTTAATTGTTAATTTATATAAACCATTTGCTAAAAGGAAAGAACAAAAAAAATATGATATAAATGTATGATATTAGTTATTTTTGTTCATAACATATTCTCATCCATAGTTAATCAATTTATAAAAGATTAAGCATATATCTTATACTGTGACTATGAACTTAGAAATGTCTGATTACGCGAGTAATCCATCAATAAAATATGAACCTTTACAATTCATGTAGTCTATAATCCTTCTTTATAGGGGTAAGCGATTTTGTTCATTTATCTTTTATTGTTTCATCTAAGCAATAAAAGATTATGCGATATTATGGAATTTGTCAGGTATCATATTGTAAAAAATACATATAAAAAAATGGTTATACCCAACCACATTATATGTATACCAAAATATTCATAAGTAAGTCAAATTAGGTGGGAAAATGCCATATAATTATAGTAGCTTAATGCATGCGATATCATATTTCAAGGACCGCTAAAAGAGATATTAGCCGAGGCCCATGGCCAATGTCGATATCTTCTTTGAGTGTTCCATCAAACTTAATATTGAATGCACTCAGCTGACATAATTGTTTTATTGCATTCCTTGTAGGTTTATTTTTTAGAATTTTCCACTGGGTGAGTTTCTCTTCACGATAAAAAAATAACCTGTTATGTGGTCGAGTCAAGTATAGTCACGTTTGTATTGTTTTTATTTTGGATGTCCATTTTTGGAAGCAATTTAGCCAAACACCCATTATATTCGACCAACTGATATTCATTCTGATAATTTTGCTATATAAAACATATATATCGTGAATGTGATCAGCTGACATCAGCCATGAAATATTAGTCGAGCATGCAATATCACAAAATATGGATGTTGCAGAAATACATTTTTTAAATGGAAACTACAAAATACGAAATTTAATAATTAAAATTTCTACAGAAAAAGTAAAATAAAAGAGTTATGGCATCTCGGTTTATAAAATATCACGTTACATTGAACATATTATCGACTCAGCAAGATATCTCTTTTAAGTGTTCTTTTAAACATGGTATAGCATTCACTGGTTATCATAAATGTTTAATTTTCTACTTCAATTAATTTCTTGTATAATAAATTTTACATGCAGAAAAAAAAGAGACCTTCCATATTGCTTCGGTGACACAGTTTGCAAACCAAAGCTGGTTCATAAAATGGAACATCTTAAAAAAAAGAAACATGAATGACATTAATATTAGTTCGACAAGCATATTGAATTAGTTTTGTAAACAAAGAATGACCATTGATAATTTAAGAAGACGAAAAAGAGAAAAGTGTTTCCATATAAAGTATATATATATATTAGAAATTAGAAAGTTTGATTTAGGATATGATGACATGTAAACCCGCCATATACTCTATGTGCTTGTACTAAACCAGAAACCTGTAACTAAGCGATGGCGTTGTTTGTTATGGTCACTGTGATTCGTTTTACTTTGTTTAGATAGATTAAGTCGATTTTTGTCTTTTACATGAATATGAATTATATGAATAATTTCACATCCTATATGTTTGGGCCTTTTACAGCATGCTGTATGATATGTGTTTTCCCTATCATTAAAGACGATGTGGTGACATGTAGAAGTCTCATTGTTCGTTGCTTGGCATTTGGTGTATGATTATTTCATTGACAATTCTTCTGTATTACCTACTTCTTAATATTGTAGAATCAATTATGTAACTAAATTTTGCATGCACCAAGCCAAACCTTTCCAGATGTCAGAAATTAATGGTCATGCCTTGGCAATGGCATCGCATAACTCTCTGTTGATCGTATTTTGTTTGGATGATATACTGTTGGATTTGTTCTATCATTTTGATTTAAGTACTTATTCATATGTTTCAGTAATCGAAACTATTTTTTAATTTTTCTTTCCACTTTCGTCTACCTTGAACTTGATTTTTTTTATGAGCAACTCGGCTCTACCGGTGCACCTGGTCTATGATCCCAGTTGTTAGTGGGGTCCGAGTTGCCCAATTACTTTTTTCCGACGCAGTTGGTATAGTTTCGCTTTTTAACCTTTGACCTTAAGGACGCTCTTCTACGAAAGCGCAAGTCATCTGATCGGACTTCTGTTTCCCTATTGGCCAAATACTGATAACTTATTGGCGTTCAACAAAACGGTATCGAAGATTAGAAATTTCGTGCCATGTGTTAATGCCTTGAAAGATATGTAGAAACTTAGAAATGAAACTTTACTGCGTCGGCTATCTTTTTTTTAAAGATAGTACTTGGTTACCTTGTTTGTATTATTTTGGTATTTTATGTTATTTGTTGTGTGTGTCTATTTACATGTCTGGGCTGTGTTCCTATTCTGTTGATTTCCGCTAGAAACTGTTCCCTTGATAACTCTTCCATTAGATGCTCTAAAAAACGTATAAATACCTAACAACGAAATATGGCCCTATGCTGTCAACAACGTCAGATTGTGTAAACTGAGAGTCTCTATGACGTAACACGTTGTTAAATGTTCCTACTTCATTTTTTTTTGTCAACATACCAGACACTCTCTATACCAACATACCATGGTTGTCTTCTCCAAGAACAAGGCCGTTGAGGACCAAAATATACAATTAGAAAGTGTGCTTAATAATTATACATTTTGTACGTTTGACTTGTTTCGTTAGACTGCATAAAATTAATCAAGTTGCTTCCATTTTAGTCTGCAGCAAAATAACATTTATGACCGTTTCAAAATATTTTATCTTTCAATTGTTTTGTTTTTTAATGGATCTTTCCGTCCGTTTTAGCATCACACTTTTATAAACTCTCTATTACTCGATGGTTGGAAATTAGTTAATCCACACGAAACTTTCACTGTTTGTGGAATAATTACCCAACTTGTAATTGAATTGAATTGATTTAGAAATTGTATTTGATGACTTATGTTTAATCATTGAAGGGATTGTTTCATTACCTGGATTTACCAGAGGGAAACATCTGTTATAATTATCATTTTTTGGGGGGAGGGGGTGATAGGCAACTGCCAAAAAATGTAATATTATAAAAAAATATGAGCATGTTCCTTTCAATTTTGGGTATATTTATCAATTTGTCAAATTGATGGTTAATTATTATTTTGTCAAATATAGTTTTGTCTTGCCGATTGGTTGCAATTTATTTTCTTACAAAAATTGGAGCTTCCATTGTTGTCATGTGTGACTATAACAAATTACAATTTTCTGAATGGTTGAATTGCTATGTCTTTCTCTCCCACATGGAATGACGAGCACAAACTATGTTGATAAATGTATAAATGGTTTCATCTACCTTAAAACAATTGACGATATTTATTGGTTTAAACAAAAATGTGTACTTTGTTCACATAAAAAAGTGTTCTGAAAACCGCTTAATTTGAAAAAAAAAGAGATAATCATAACTATATTTTCAGGATATTAGCGGTGGAAAAGTAATTCTGTGCACAGCTGCTGTTTTAATAAAAAGCCTGGGTTCGTTTCATTTTCAAAGGGGTGAATTCACTAACACTAGTTTCTGGCCTACTATTTTGCCAAAGTTTCAACTTACTTTTTGAAATTTACTATTTGCTTACTTTAAAGCTAAATACTATTTGATACTAATATACAGAAAAATACATGCTGTTGCGTGATATTTTTTTCATAAGGAGGGCACAAAACTCTACATCTACACGGTATTCGAAAAATTTTCACAAAAATGTAAGGATTATGAGTAGTTTTTAATCCAAAAATAGAGAGCGCAAGCTATGAACAACAAACTCTTTTTTCATTAGTTTTAATGGTACAAAAGGTTATATTTGTTGAAATATCAAGGAGTTCGATAAATGCGCTCTATATTTGCTACATAAAAATGTCTCATTAAATAAGATATTTTAATACAATTCGGCTAGATGTTCAAATTGTATGCAATTTTCAAATTTATTTGAAATACTTTAGTTTTTGGGACTGATTGTGACATTTTCTGAACATACTCCTTTCAAAACAAAAATTAAAACCTGTTGATTTTAGCTAGAGCAGATAATGACTAATTGCAATTCGAAATATACTTATATATACGACTTATTCGTATATTAACGTCGTCAAACAAACCACCTATTGATTGATCTTTCATGCAATCATGTACAAAAAAGGCTGAATAAGTTATTCATACCATTAGGAAATTTACACAATTTACACTTACTTTTTACAACATCTCTCATTTTCATTCTCCATAAAGAAAATCATATTTTTGCCCTAAGAAAATTCCCAATACCAATATAATACCAAAATATCAAATAATAAAACTTATACTAAACTTATACTAAAACTATTGATTTTAATAATTTTAAATATATTTATTTAGGAAAAGATAAATACTAAAATCCAATCCCTATTTTCCCCACTAAAAGTTCTATCCTCTCCACTGTTCCCAATATCCTATCCATATATTCCTAAGAATTAGAAATCAACCCCATTCAATGACTGTATATCTGCTTACATGATAATGTATAAACGGTTCTGAATTTTGAAACTTGAATCAAATTCGAAATCTACTATTAAAATATTGTAGTCAAATTTAAACGCTTGCATAAACTAATCAAAGTATTTTCTTTTCACTAGTTTTTACTTCATACGTTAACTTCTTCAAACAGAGCATTGAACTTTCATATATCTTTGTTTAATTTGAGATATATGTAAGTCAATATGATATTGACTATTTGATATTTGTAACTATTACACCGGTTTACTGTGTTACTTATACATACGAATGAAACAATATATATTGTTGGCTAGATAAATTGTAATCACGTCCACCCGGACGATAATTGGAATACCAGTAGAGAAAATTGCTTTAATTGAATATTTTTGCTTTGAAATAAAGGAGAAAATTCACGAGTAGGTTTCTTAAAGGTTTAATTTTATAAAGCTCAATTTATCTTATCAGTCAGTATTTTATGGTTAATTTCCATATTTAAAATGACAAAACATGCCAAATTACTAACGTCTTTAAAAAAATCATTCCTTTTGGTGGCAACATGAAACATACAGATTTTATTTAAAGTTGCTATGAACGTTTAAAATATTCTAATAATCGTTTTTTCATTGTTGTGGTACATGTATCAAGATACAATGAAACGGCGTTTTAATTTGACACCAAAAGAAATGAATGACACGTGTAACATGATATTTTACAAGTAATAAATGTACAAATAACTTGGAATGCAGCTCACTAGCTATCACACAATATGATTGTAAACAAAAAAAAATACCTTGCAGATTCTGAGCAAAAAGAGCAAAAAAAATGCTCTATTTAGAAATCTGAATCATGGGCCAACTTGAACCATACCTAGTAATTCTGGTATTATAGGGTCATATTTGACAGGATATTAAAATAAACAAGTGAATGTAATGTCACATTCACTTACAAAAATAAATATATAAGATAAAGGAGGATTTTTTTTGTCTCTCTTGATGTTGTGGAAGTGTAACTGGGTTTTTATTTAATCAATATTTCAAAGGGGGGGGGGGGTTTGCCTATGATGCCTATATAAAAACCTCTCTTGCATAAAACTTATGATTCATTTTCTGTACTAAAAAAGTTATGGTGTGAACCATTCATGTACAAACTATAAATATGATTCAGAAAAGTTCAATGTGTAGTTTTTTAATGTTTAAATGATCTTGAAGTACAACATTGGAACAATTTCTGTATCAGTCAAATTAATGAATAAAATTATGTAAGTTTTCAATATAAATATTATATATTCAATATAACCTATTATTAAATGTTGATGCCTTATACTAAAGGAACATCATTGCGAAGCATAGAAAGAGGCAAAATAATGGCACACAAATATTCATTTTCTGACTGGTGTTAAAAAAATTATATGATGGACACTGTTTTATACTGGAAAGGGTCATATACTAAACGCATCTACAATAAAAGCAGACATTTTGAAATCTCAGAAGGAATTATGAGATGATATCTTTTTTTCAACTTTTTAAGGTGGAGGAGTTCTGAAACGGGTAACGTTATTGGCTAGCTGCACTTTTCCATTGAACTTCACAACATTTTATATTTCAATTTTAACACTTTATCTCAGGAAATCTTGTATGCAATAAATGGCCTCATTTCAAACACTTTCCACAACTAATGAAAGATATATTCCTCAATGTAAGCCTCTAAAACATTTAATCAATACTTCAATTTTTTAGTCTACACAGTGCAAAGTTACTGGAGGCTGATATCTTTGTTTTTGAACCTTTTCTAGGAGTTGTTTCCCTTTTACACAATTATCACTTTGAAGCTCGAATCAGGAGTCATTTAAATGTTCTAGTGACTGAAAACCCTTCTATTTGGATTACCTCCGTTACTCCTGATCTACTATCTTAAAAAACGTGCTGAATTGTAACATTTATCTGCCAATGTAAACTTCTGAATCAGAGGCGGAAATGGTAATACCTTGCAAAATATTTAATGCAAAAGAAAGATTATAGTATTGTTTTCCTTATTTATAATGACGCTATGATATACAAGTTTGTTCTTTATCAAATATTTTGGGGTAGCTGTATTAATAAAACAACCCAGTGCCCAATTAGTAAGACAATTTTGCAGATTGTAGTAGATGAATGCACTTTCAAATAACTGAAACTTAAATAACTCTCCAGCTAAGAATCATGCAATATGTTATTCATGGATAGATAGTCTTCATATTTTTTTCTTCTTGATATCTTGTTTAAAATGTGAAAGTAAACAGGAATTAAAATGAAGCTTTTCATACAACCATGTCCATAGGAGATATAAATTATAAAGAATGTAGAAAAAAAGTAAAAATTATTTCTGTAACCGAAACTGTACAATAAAAACTATAGAATATTTGATAAGAATAATCACCTAAGAACAGACAGAGATTGGAATGAATGATTATACATTTCATCATAAAGACCCATAAAACAACTTAATTACAACAGTAAAAATGTGTAGCCTTTTTTGGAATGTCTTGCATATTATATAATTTGCATGATTTTTAAAAAGACTGCTACTTAACTTGTGCTGATTATTTTATCACATATCATATTCAATCCAGTTTGGATAACGAGAGCATAGTTTTGTTGAAGGTTACAATTACTTTTCTGTTCTCAAAGCAATAAATGTGTTAGATATTGCATACATGGCGCGGTTGTTCAAAAGATTTGTCAACTAGACTAGTTCGAGTTTCAGTATGATATTAATACAAAAAACTGATAAAAGTAAAGAAATATACATATAAGTAAAGTGTTAAACTAGACAATGTTTTGCAATAGATGGTCAAAACGTCAAGCAGACCTGATATACAAATAACTGATGACCATTTGGCACATAAGAAATACTGGCTCATTACAAGATTTTTAATTGAAATAAAAAAAGCAAAATACAAGGAAAAGTACATTTAACAGAAAAAAAAACATATATGGATATTCACCTTATACATTAAAAAGGCTACAAATGAACACTAGAGATTAAACCAATAAGTCAAATGAATGACCACAAAAAGTAAATTCGTTTAATATCTTATTGTTCATTTTTTTAAACTATACATTACTTTAAACTAAGACGTTAACACAATTTTATTCCAGATATTTCATGTGTATGGGTGCACTTTCAATTCTTGTAAGGTTTTCAATTGTTTCCTCAGTCCCTTTGTGACTTGTGCCGGGCGAACTGCGTTATTGTTGTTAGATTATTACCGGATTATACTGTTTTGCAATATGACGAAAGTTGTTAGCGGAGCAGGACATGCTTAATCGTCCAGTGCATCTGATGCCTCTCCTGTTTTTTGTGGGTGTTCGTATTGCTAGTGCTTAAGGTTTTTGTGCAACGTCTTATTTTCCTTATTTTCAGTTTCTATGTGTATTCCATTCGGTACATTGTGTATGTAGATTTCTTCATTTCCTGTGTACACCTTTAGGCCATGTTTTTAGATTTTGATGTACTTGAATTAACCCACAGCCGACGCTATGTCGTTTGTTTGATCTTTGTTCTGTCGATATTAAAAACTACAAATTTTAATCTTGACACGAGTCATGATGTTATGGGTGCACGATTCCATCCAAAATAAGAGTAAACTTCGGTTTAATAATGTGCAGTTCAATTAATGGTTTTCAGTTTGATTAGTTGTTCACATATTAAATAGTACGAAAACACAAAATAATTGACGAAAGCCAGAAACCAAATATTGATGCCAATGGAAAATATGTTGAAAAACTGTTCAATATTTGAGCTTTTTATCGATGTGACCACAATTTAAATTGCATACGTTTTATCTAAATTTTTGGATGTAAATATCAGCAATGCAATGCTATCAATTTTAATTAGTAATTAAGTAACACTTATTCGTTTGTTATATGAGCATATGTTTATAAAGAAAAGAATGACACATTATACGTCAAAATTTTACACATGACTGCAGATTAAATCCAAAAAATTAGGAGAAGATGTTTATTCAACAGTAGGAAAGTATTTATTGTATTAAACGCTATTACGATACTATTATCATTGTAAGATGTGCCGAATTGCACACCTCTCACGTAGATGCTAAAATGAAAAGATCATTTCTCATAAAATAAACAGACAACTTGATAAATTGATTCAAAAGGAATGAAAAATACAAAAACGTATATTTTTATATTGGGTTAAAATTTAGAATCTATATAAACTGAAGAAATAGAAGTTAAGCATGCTTTTAGTGATTACAGGTGGTGAATATAATATACGTCTATGTTTTCCCAAAGGCAATCTAGAATACGAATATGTAGAGGGGTGCACAAATTGTAGGTGTGAATGCAAAATATATGATTATATTACCTTTTAATCATTTTATGTTCCAATTCAGATCCAGACATCATTGATTATTTTTGATTAAATATTGAATAGCAAAGCAAAAATTATCTTAAATTATTTTGAATTAAAGCCATATCTACATTTAATTAAAAGTATAAAAGTATTGTAGTTCTTCTGGGTAATCGGATTCTCCACATACATCGTGAAATAAATCAACCATTTATAACTATTTTTACCGGATTTAAATCTTGTCTTAGGTTGTCTGAACATTTTGTTCGTGCATTTGGACTCATGGATTCCTGCATTTCAATGTTATTCAAAAAAAAACTTTTGTCCACATTTTATTTCTAAACAATTAAATATTAGTCTTCGAATACTATGCACAATCAACAAGAGTTGATAATATCTAAAGTTAATTACAAAATTATGTTTGAATATCACACTTTATATTTATTCAAACAACCACTTTCTATGCCATCTGCCTGCATCAAGCCAACTGTCCTGTTTTCGTCGTTATTGCCATGTGTTACATAGATTTTTCTTCGTTGAATATTGCCAGAAAGTTTACTTTACTTATCAGTTCGGCAATTTTATAATTGCCCTTTATTTAAAGTGAATCTAACTAGATATTCAGCATCCTGGATAATCCTGATGAATATATTGCCAAAAGAGAGACTTATACAGAAGAACCGTGAGAATCAAGAGTTGGTCGACTCTTGAAAAGAGAGGAGGGACAGCTTCTCTTCAGAGTAGCCATAGACATTCGTAGTTTTGCAGTGATATCAACAGAAGAGATATGCACATACTGATTCTGGGAAATTCGACCATTGAGATGGATACATTTTATGACTGGTTTCTGGAACTGTTCTTTTCGTAGTCTGTGTATAAGAATAAAATGTTGTATTAGAAAACAAATATCATTTAAATTGATTATGCATATAACAATTACTAAGAAAATTTATCATTTAATTACAAAAAAATATGTTTTACTTCCATTTTGACATATTTGTATATATATTAGAAAATGCCGATTATTTTTCGTTTTCTTACCAAATTATATTTAAACTGATTAATAAATATTTATGGAGACATTTCGTGTGCATTTCCTATGTCTTAATAGACTTACTCCCAATCTTTTATTCATGCTGATAGCACTTATGAAAGTATTTATTGTACTAAATTCTATTACGATACTCTCATATTTATCATTGTATGATATGCCGAATTGCATGCATCGCACATTGATGCTAAAATGTTAATGATCATTTCTCATAAAACAAACAGAAGACTTTATAAATCAATTCAAAAGAAATGGCAAGTACATAGACGTATATCATTATATTTCGTTAAAATTTAACATTTGTACCTAAATAAATAGAAATTGAACATGCTTATATTGATAACAGTGTTTGAATATGATTTACGTCTACCTTATCCCAAAGACAATCAATCTGGATTAAGTATAAGGGTGCACAACATTTAAGTTTGAAGGCAAAATATATTATCATATTACCTTTTTTAATCATTGTATGTTCCAATTCAGATCCAGACATCATTGATTATCACAACAGATCATTAATTACAAGTTTTGAATAGCAAAACAAACATTATCTTAAATTATTTTGAATAAAAGCCACACCTACATGTAATTAAATGTGCGTTTCAATAAAAGTATTGTAGTTCTCTTGAGTATCGGATTGCCCATAAATCGTGAGATAAATCAGCTGCTTATAACTATTTTTTCACCGGATTTAATAAATAATGTCTCATGGTGTTTGAACATTTTGTTCGTGCATTTGGATTCATGGTTCCCTTTATTTCAATATTGTTATAAAAAAAAACTTTGTCCACATTCTATTTCTAAATAATGAAATATTGGTTTTCGAATACCATGCACAATCAACAAGAGTTGATAATATTTATAGTTAATTACAAATTATGTTTGCCAATCATTCTTTCAAGTTTTTAAACCACCCACTTTCAATGCCAACTGCCTCTATCAAGCCAGGATCATTATTGTTGTTTCCAACTTTCCTGTTTTTCGTTGATGCAATTTGTAACTAAGACTTTCTTTCGTTGAATATTGCCAGAAAGTTTACTTTACTTATCAGTTCGGCAATTTTATAATAACCCTTTATTTAAAGTGAACCCAACTAGATATTCAGCATCCTGGATAATCCTGATGGATGTATTACCAAAAGAGAGACTTACATAGAAGAATCGTGAGAATCAAGAGTTGATGGACTCTTGAAAAGAGAGGAGGGACAGCTTCTCTTCAGAGTAGCCATAGACATTCGTAGTTTTGCTGCAATGATATCAACAAAAGCGATATATACACACTGACTCTGGGAAAGTCGACCATTGAGATGGATACTGTTTTAGGACTGGATTCTGGAACTGTTCTTTTCGTAGTCTGTGTAAGAATAGAATGTTGCATTAGAAAACAAATTTCAGTTAAATTAATTATGTATATAACAATTGCTATGGAATATTGTCATTTAATTATAAAACAATATGTTTTACTTCCATTTTGACATATTTGTATAAACATTACAAAATGTTAATTTTTTTTTCTTGCCGAATTATATTTAAAATATTGAAAAAAAAATTATTTAGACCTTTCTTGTGCATTTCATATTTCTGAATAGAATTACCACCAAATGTTTTATATATTACTGATAGCACTTATTAAAGTAATTATTGCATTAAACGCAATTACGATACCATTATCATTGTATGATATGTCGAATTGCATGCATCTGACATTGATGATAAAATAAAATAATCATTTCTCATAATTTAAACAGAAAACTTGATAAAATCAATTACTATATGTTATTTTAACAAATATGTTTGAATCAAGAAGTAACAAATCCAAATAAATTGAATTATTCTACTCACATGTACTTATGTGCAAACTGATATGAAATCAAGTTAGTAACCCCATCTAAATAACTAAAGCTGTAGTTCTTATATACTGAAGTGAATAAACCACTGAGTCACGTGAAATTTACAAAATATTAACAATGATTTGGAAATATGCCAATTAACAAACCATGCAATCGCAATCGTTGTGGACATGTACTTCTTTCGTTGGTTTGCTGGTAGACTGACAACATCTGCATTCAAGATTTTAAATAGTCAGAGGCGCTTGTTTATTATATAAATAAATATTGCATTTCTTTTCTGGATAAACAAAAAGCATCAAAACTTAATGATTATAATATAATACTTTGTACCTGCACATAATCAGAATTTTAAAAAATCAATAAGCTGATTTCATGTAACTTTTCAGGGATTAACATCCTGGTCCAAAATGTATTCTCTAAACGTAATTTTTTGATAACATACTACTTTCACTCTTACTTCCTGCAAAGTTTATTATTTCTTTGAAATTTTCATTAGTTTTCAAAAAGTTATGTTGGTTTGTATACATTAAAAATACATTTTTGTCTTATGAAAACGTTTAAATTCGAGCTTGTTGGTCAATATTTTGTTTTCATTACATAAATTTTTCAATTTCTTTGATGCTTTCTTCATGCCGATTTTTCAAAATTCTCAAATTCTAATCATGTAAAATGAAAACAACCAAAGTGATTACATAGATTTCACGGTGTGTTCCCCAAACGTCTACTCGCAAAATAAACATATAATTAAGGAGTCCTTTGAAGAGGTATAATGTTTAACTAACCAGTCGATATATCTATTATTTTTTTAAAAGTATGATATATTCGTATACATACATTTCTTAGATATCTCAAAACAATATTTAAGATATAGAATATAACTATTATTATGATAATAAAGGTATTTTTAAAAGGAATATATATATATATATATATATATTCATGCCAGATTTTGCATTAATTGTTAAATTCATTTAGCGCTCCCTGCAGTTTGCCAGCCGATTCAGCTAAAACAGCAGTATCACCTGAGTACAAAATGATTAAAACGTTTGGGAAATTTGGGAAAATTATTCACTCTTTTCAATTCTTATTAGATATTTTTTTTATCAAAATGTAAGATTTTTTATTTATATTTCATCTTTTTTTTTTCATTAATGCAGTTGGAAGTGCTCTGGTATAACGCCTTTTTTTATTTAAATGAAAAAAAAAAGATTGCATATTAATGAAAGAATCTTGCATACTTATATAAAATATTGAATAAAATAGAAAGGTGATGAATTTTGTAACACAGCAGTTGCCATAGGGAAAAATCTTAAGTTTTTTCGTCGATACCTTTTGTAAATGTATTCAGTCCAGACAGATTTTGTATGCCAGAAAGACCTCTAAATTTGTTTTAGTATAGAAAAAATAACAAGGTGACACATTTTCTCCTTGTCGGACACCATCTTTGCACATGAAAGTTTCAGATGTTTGTTCATTGTAATGTAAGCATGATTTGATGTCATGTTGTAAATAGTATTCAACATTTTACTCCTGATTGCACTATTGCATTTATACCATACTGCGTGTCAAAGGCGTTTTCAAAATCGACCAAAGTACAGAAAAGGTTCTCTATTCTATAACTTAAAACTTCAATCAGAAAATTTGAAACAAATACGAAATATAAAGTTAAGAACTACATATGCTGACTCTGCTTCCCAGATACTGCATTTAGGTTTGAGAAAAGGTCTGCAGTAGACGTCCGTGGAATATACCGATTTCACTTGTAATTACCTAGATTAACAGTTTGATAAATGATAAGGCTTCAGTTTCCACACCTTTGATTACCAAAGCTGACAAAATGGATGACAGATTCGAGTTAGTGAGGATAACTCTTTAAGATGTATTATCGCATGCACCGACTAGTAAGTTCGAGTGTTCGGGAAATCATTTATATATAATCAAAATTTTTCATATTGATTATATAGGATAAGTTTGGTACTTTGAATTATGTTCAAGAAATTCAGGGTGATTGAGCTATTCGAGCTAGAGCGAGTGAATACATTTTTAAGTGCCATTTCATGGCACAATTACTATAGAAATATTATGAGAATTGATTATCAATTCAGATACATATCGATGAACAAAATTCACATTCTAACTATCCATACTCTTGAAGGAACTGAGTACTTCATGTATACAACTTATTTTGCTTTTCCTGATCTTCCTGCAAATTTTATTTTAATGTTGCTGATGAGAGTACTCTTACTACATAATTTCTTTTTAATTAATAACCACTGGGTCGATGCCACTGCTTGTGGTCATAAGGTCCAAGAAGGTATTCACCCACCCAGTAGTCAGACTTATCTTACCTCTAATTTTATCAGGTTTTTTAAATCAAATTTTGCAGTATAATACATTTCAAAATACTTTAAACACTGAGGCTCCACTTGTATTCCACATTGTAGAAACTCTTGAAGATAGATTCCGATTCCAATTTCGATAGTTTGTATTTTAAGTACTTCTTGAATACAACTACTGATCTGATTCTGATTTTTCTACATATTTTTATGATAATGCTGCTGATGAGATGTTTCTCTTTATAACATGTATTTGGCATATAGAAATTTACAATATAATATGATTGGTATGCTTTTGATTTAGTTTTCCTTTCCTGTTTCGTCTACCACGGACTTGATTTTTTATGAGCAACTCGGCGGCTGTTTCTAGAAAAACACAGGACGCTTACCCTACCTGTGCACCTGGTCCATGCTCCCAGTTTTTTGTGGAGTCCGAGTTTGTTTTTGTTACTTTGTATGCATGATTTTAGTTACGTTATGTTCTTTGTTGTGTATGTCTGTCTTCCATGTCTGGTCGTTGTCCCTGGATAACATTCGTTTGATTACCGCTATAACCTTGGTTCCCCAATTACTCTTTGTATTTGTCTCAGAGATGGCTTGACTACATGTTTGTACTCGTAGTACAAATATTTGCCAAATGTGATTTCGTCTTTACATATAGATAAAAAAAAATATCTGAATATGATTTATTACTAAATACCAAATTTGGATTGTAAGTTTTTACTCTGTTTGAACTTATTTTCTGCTTCCGTTTCTTTTTTCATTCAATATTATACGTCTTGATGATTTACGGATGGCACATCGTCGTTAAGTGTTAAGAAACAGTCTTCTTTAAGAATCATGTAAATTCTGTAGTATATGATACACCCCAAGAGGGCTACAATTTTCATTTTTTAAGTTGCTTTATGTGTCTATATGATGAAATGTACATTTGTTTGGTTATTGGAGATAATTCATTGTTACTATCCC
This sequence comes from Perna viridis, assembly GCA_037379345.1. Taxonomy (NCBI): domain Eukaryota; kingdom Metazoa; phylum Mollusca; class Bivalvia; order Mytilida; family Mytilidae; genus Perna; species Perna viridis. The sequence goes on from CM074515.1 coordinate 28,379,489, forward strand.
TTAAATTAGAATTCTACGATACATTTTCATATAATTTATGTCTCTTATGAACACCGATATATTAATTTCTATTTACTAAAACTGTTTAATCAAAATGCCAAAATGCCAAAAAATAAAATTATATAGGCTTTCAAACCATGTATCACATTTTGTATGATTTTTTAGTGTTACTAAAAATGCTATACATCTTACGCCACTCTCAAAATCATAAAATTGCATATTCAATCACGTAGAATAATCACTTGATAGAATGAGTCTGTTATTGCAAATTCGTTGGCCAAGTTTATGGTAGACTATATGCAACTCAAAATATCCTATATCCTCTATACCACATGTATGTGTAACAGACAGAATGCAAGCAGAGTGTACAAGAATCAATGACCTCTTATGGAATGCATTACTGTTTTTGCATGTCACTTTTTGAAGTTGAGTGAAATAAAAATTTAATATATTTTTTTTAATTTTGTGTGCTTATATTTTAGTTTTATACATGTATCAGTATCACTTAAATTCGTATTAAATATTTAGTATGATTCAAGATCGGACAAAGCAAACCAGTAAAATAAAAGATTGTCATATCAAAATTTGGATTTTATTACTGTAAGTATAGTAGTAATAGAAGAATATGTCGATTTGTTATGGGGTTTAACCGTTATCATTTACCGGGACAAGTAAGAATTCCATCTTGAAGGAGATTACTCTCACTAGATTCTGTACTTTATAAGGAGCTGGGTAAACGGAATAAACATTGTTGTTTCAAATATGCAACTTAAGGAGGTATACATAGGGTAAGGGAAACAACTTTTGGATCAATGATATGTTTGTATCATATTTAATTTCATCAAAGCCTATCACGCTTTCATTTGATACAAAATGAAATCAGTCCAAGTTACTTTGAAGCTTGCATGAGATTTATGTAAAATGCTGAATACAAACATTTCCATGATTTGTAAGAGTTGTGTCCGTTATTCTAGGTCTACCTCCTTTAAGTGTAACGAGCTAATGACAAACGTGCATAAATCATTTGGCATTGATAACGCCGGAAAAAGTACAGATTCCGTCGGTTTAATCTCAAGAACAAATTATAGGTTATTTTATTTTTTTGTAAAGATCCATTAGTACGTGAATAATGTAGACGCTAGGAAAGAGTAATCAAGGGAGCCAAGGTTATAGCGGTAATCAAAAGAATACAATCCAGGGACATGGAAAACAGACAGTAATAAAACACATTTGTATTCGAATATGTACTGATTATAATCAATCATAAATACGTTATTCAAATAACTATAAACCGATTGTTTTACTATGTTGGTCGTGGGATCAATTTAATTTCTTTTTTGTCTGGAATGTTAATATTGGTGTCTGTTTTTTTATATAATGTACTGATCAGACAATATTAACATTTGATATATTAATAGTCATATTTCTCATAATTGACGCCTATAGCACTACCTACTCTTGCGACGAACAGACCAAAATGTATTATAAACGCAAATCTATATTTCCAAAGACTACAACAATGCGACTCAGTGGAAATAATTCACACGCTTGAATGTGAGATCATGAATGTGATCAATGATCAATGAACCTAAAATTGCAGGTGTTTTAATGTTTTTGTAAAGTCATTATAGGTGTATGGTAAAGAAACTTATCGGGTTTTCCACGTCTTGCGTTTAATATTTCAATCTGCATGTGTTTACGTATGATACACCTGATTTATTGTTTGGTACTAAAATTAATTACCTTATAAATACATGTTAAAGTAAGTATAATGATGATATTACTGTCCGGGATTGATTTGCTAAAAGGAAAGTTTACTTTAAAATAAATGTATGTAATATGCACTGAATATTACAAATAGCACACCTGGTTTGACAGTATATGACGTGTTAGGTCGGCACAGTGTTTGAAAAAGATCATTTTTAACATTTCACAATTATGGCCGTCCCAAGACACCTTGGTTTCACAGATGTGTTTTTATTACTAGCGCAGACGTGCTTAATCCATAAATTATATGACACTATTGTCAGTTTTAATAATACAAATTACATCTTTCAAATGAACACCTGCAAATTATGTTCATTTAGATAATTAAAAAGGTAATAGATCTTATGTGTTTCTTTTTCAAACTGCTACATTTTACATACGTAGACATCTATCAACACATGTCAGAATGTTTTATAACTATGACTACATTTAAATTTATTATCAGAGTAAAGCTGTTTTTTTAAATAGACAATTAAGTTACAAACATGTTTTTAAATTCTCTTGTCCATTCTACTGCTACATGTGACATTAAATAGGAATTCTAAGGTCATTTCTATGGAACGCCACACCTGTCTTATGTGGTCAATTATATTGATACGCGGTGCTGTTTTCTTTATCTGTTGGGCTATGATCTGGCAGTGGTATTATTTTCATTTTGCAGTACCATTTTACAATTGTTCGAAAACAAAAACAATTCAGACCTCCCTGGTTATGCTAATTCGCAGTCTAAATTGTAATGATTCATATTTGTCATAGGAATATTTAATCCGTAAGTCTTCAATATTGTGATCTTCAGCATTGACCTTAAATGAAAAAAAGTGCATGTTTGAAGTTGTCAAGGTCAACGCCGTGTAGGTAACCGGTAACTTTGAAATTTGATCTTGCTCTTATTAGCGAAATAACTCGTAAAATAGTTAGATATAGGTTGGATACTAAAGATATGCATCTTGCTCATATATTCAATCAGTATGTAAACTTTACAATTTTCGGTGGCCGGTATTTTTAGAGGTTTTTGTTTTTAATTTTTATATGTTCAGAATAACAAAATCTACATTAAATGTATCCTTTCAGTATTTACTCAACTGTAAGAGTTAATACTGAAAACTGTTTTAATGCTTTTCACATAACAAAGATTATATGTAAACATAAAGCATACAAATGATTTGGTTGCCGAAAAATATGAAGAGCAAATGTCAAAAGACAACCTTATTTTATATTTTGTCATGGATGAAATTTGAAACATAATTTGTTTTGCATTTAATAGTTTTATGTATGTAATTATAAAATTAAAGTCAAGATGAAAGGACATCGGCAACTTTGAACTAGCATTTACATTGATATGGGACAAGCTCAAAAGCTAAGACAGGAACTTTGGTTTTGAAAAAAACTTCCGATTTTTTCGAAAACTATAAAGCCTGTGATTATTTTTGTTTTGTATCTTTTAGCTCTACTTTTTGAAAGGGTATCAAAACGTACAGAGGATTAGGAATGAGCGATTCTATACATTCATGTAGTTGATACAATTTTCATTATGTTTTTCAATACGTAAGGTATTTTTTATTTGTTTGTTTGTTTTTACTTTTATTTGTTGTTGTTTTTTGTAGTTGATGGTTGATGGTTGCTGTTGTTTTTGTTTTGTTTTGTTTCTGTTTTTTGCTTTATTTAGGATCACAATCTCTAAGAAAGATACAGCTATTCTTAGTTTTATGACATTAATTATTGTAACGGTTATGGCAAGTGGTCCGTTGGATACGATTGCTCTCGGTTTTAAATATTACGATCATGTGTATACCATAGGCATTTGAAAGTATAACATGAACGATCAATGGATTACAATAAATGTGATTCTATTCAGCAGGATATATAACAGAAAGTTATTGACCCTTAGCAATAGCTGTTTCAGTATACGCTTTGTGGGACTTGCTATGTTGTCCTCGACAAAGTCTTATTGAAATACTAATAACTTTTTGTATTGGTGCATGTATCCTAATGTCCGTTCCTGTTTCTTATCCAATATAAATATTTTTCTGTAATTCAAAGTCAGTTGCCTCTTAAATTCCTCGGGTAGTGCCTCTACATTGGCGGAAAATATCGTTTATTATAAATCACAATAAACGTCAAACGACAGTATTGGTGTCGTGGGAGATTGCATTAATAATGGTTTCCCATAGCATTGGGTCCATCCTATGGTTGTGTCCTTACATTCCAAGTGATGTTGACAGCACTGCAGCCATATGCAATCTGCCATGATCGGCGAACTTGTTCCGTATTTAAATCTTCGAAACTATTCATACGCGGGCTCATAATAACAATCGAAGGAACTTCAGCTCATGATTTGTCCCATGTAATAATACATAATTGTGTAAAACTTATCAATGTGGTTTTCTTCCATGAACTCGTTCTATTTCTATAAAACTCAAATAAATAAGCCAGCGTTTACATTGACGCTCTATTGTCATGTGAAATGGTGAGATACTTCACTATAAATAGTCATGACCTAAAACATTATAGGATTAAAATATCGGAATAAATATCGAAACTGCAATCATTCTATAAGCCAACATCTTAATTAAACGATATCAATATCAACATATTATTTAAATCTAGCTTTAAAGCTTATGAAACTTCAAAACTTCAAACTGAAAGTAAGCGTAAATGAAGCCTTTCGACACTGCTATCATTCATGGAGACAGCGTTTGAATTGAACGATATCATGATCAACATATCACTGAAATCTAGCTTTAAAGCCTATGAATGCCTTCCTCAAAACTTAGAAGTGAAAGTAAACGTAAATGACGTCGTTCATAAAAATCAAAGACAGTGCCATGCAATTTGGGTAAAATATACGTTATATATATATATATGAAGTTTCGATTAGTTACTATATTTCTAAGTTACATCAGAAATAATGTATTTTGGACATGTGCTTGAAGCACGTTGAATGAACTTGTTTTTTAGATTATAATTATCACGTTTACAGTAATAAGGCAACAACAAGTATAGGTTAGCAATTAGCTTTCTAATACAACTATGTAGATATTTCAAATTATTGACAGATCAAAATTCTAAATTATAGATATTATTATAGGCTAGAAAGAACTAATTAAATGCTAATTTCACAACATTCAATGGCTTCTCTGGACTTAATCTCAAATTTATTCTGCAGAGGACTATATGTCAGCATGATTCTACGTATATCAGCTCACCATCTCCGAATGGCATGTCAGGTTTGGAGACTTGTAGTGCAGTATTCGTCACCGGAAGTGAAGGATCATTAAATAGCATGGACAATTCCAGTGTTTTCACAAGACAAGGGTATATTTAGAAATCATTATGGGGATTAGGCTTCACATCACAAGAAGCAAAATGCACTTTTACAATGTACAGAATGTTTTTCCTTTCAGAAATAGTTTAAATGTTTTTAATAAAATGATTTTTTTCCACAGCGCTATAAGGATCAGGGGGTAGTTTCTCCGTAGGGCTATTTTTACGCTCCAAATGCTCTTTGGTTGAATTTGTGATTTGTAGCCTATATATAATTCGCATTGGTTTCGATTCATAAAATAATATACGTGTTAATGTATTCATATTTATCACAAATGTCGGTCGAGGTAATGGAGACTCTACATACTTAATGGTAAAGGTTAATGAAGAGATTGAAAAGTGATATCATTTAGCCAATAAGCACGGCATTTTATTTGAATCAGACACCAGAAATCATTTTGAGTTCATGAATACAAGATTTTGACTCCAGCAGACATTTCCACTGACAAATGTTTGTTTTTAAGAAGAGCGTTAAAAGCTGACTCGTTGTTTGTAGCACAAAATTAGGTATGAAACAAATAGACGTACGTGCAATAGCAGGTGCCTTCCAAATATATATTGTAATGAGAAATGGAACAATCTTGAGAAATTATGCGTTTTTAACTTTGGTAACTATATACATCTAAAATCTATATTTGTCAACATTTGTACACAAAAAAAATCATTTTTACGAATTATAAAAAAGATTTCTTACACTTCAGTTAAACATGATAATCGCTTAACAATTATATATAATTTTCAGATATATCAGCTGTTATATACATACTTTTTTAGTAATTATTTTTAATTTCTAATTGTTCAATTTTACTGATTCAAATTAGAGAGTCGATGAATACTTCTACTTATACATCTATCTCGGATTGCAAATATTTCGTTAAGGCACATGGGATGCCAATGTATGACTGTTTTTGTCCATTTTCAAAACAAAAGCAATTAGCGATGAAGAGAAATTGACTGTCTTATAGAATCAAATATTTATGTATCATGATAATTTGCAATTCATATATTAAATTCATAATTAAAACTTAAGTTTGAATTTTAAAAATCCACAAATAAAAAGATTGTACACTCATGGTGTTTCTGCTTTAAGGACAGTTATTTTCTGTAAACAATATTGATCTGTTGGAAGGTATTTATGCATTGTTACATCTATTTATTGCTTTTATACTCGAGAGCCAAACTGACCGGGCAGCATTCTCGTTTTGCCTATTATCACTACTGATTACGACTAATACATAATTGAAAAACGTTGGGCCATTTTGAAGTCTTGCTATTCTAATTAATATGTTATCTTTCTTATTTACAAAAGGGCAGGTGTGGGGTTCAAAAATGTGGCCCCTCAACTATATATATAAGCGCAAACACAATGTAAACAGTTTACTACTGTAGCTAACTCACACACAGATCAACTTGATTTTAACACTAACAATACATAAATTATACAGGGTGAAAGCGGGGTTTGTTAGAAACCATTTTCTTGTTTTATTTTCATAAAATTTACTGATTTCCGATATTTTGATCTTTATCAATATTTCAGTTTATCGATTGACATCAATTATATCAATATGGAGCACAGCTTTTATCACAACTTTGTTACTGCTGACAATGAACAAACAAATGCGGATCCATATCCATATGGATTTTGTTTTACTAAGTTAAAGTTTGGTGAATTAAATAATCGGGCGCATGAATTAAAGAAATGTATTTTTCAACTGAATTCAAATTATATATTACCGCTATAACCTTGGCTCCTTGATTACTCTTTCAAAAAAGGTCTTTTATTTATTGTTTAATTTAAATTTTAAACAAGCTAATATATGTTTAATGTGTATGTTGTTATATGCACATGACGAAATTAGATACTACTAACCATAATAACTATACAAAATTCGCATGCAAACTTGAATTTATCACCACCTTACATGGAAACGTGATCACCGACAACCATGGTCCCTTGCACACCTTCGCCAATATATTGCCCTAGACCGTTCAGATAGAATGATAAAAATTTACATGTGTACATAAGCAATATCAGTGTATTTTGTCCACCTGTCACTTTTTCCCTCTATAGATATTTAAGAGTCAATTTGTAAGAATAAGACAGTGGGTGAAACGTGGTATGAAAAAAAAAACACCATTTTAAAAGGTTAACTTGACTAAGTGCACCGTCAGAAAAAATGTCCACATCAGTGTGGTAAATTATGTTATAATTTCAATGAAATGCACTGAAAATGAACATTTCAATGGTAGCTATTGCTGTCAAAAACCTCATTTTTCTAACATTCTTTTTAAAAATTTCTGAGCAAAGCCAGTGCTGCAGAGATCAAATAACGGCCTTTTGAAAAAGAAAAAACAACATCCTTGAGTGAAATTATGTTGTCAAATCTGAGTTTCTTTTTGCATGCGTGTATTTGACTTTCCCATATTTGCCTGTTTCATACAAAAGCTGACAATTAAAAGTAGTAAGCACAATTCAAAATGTCAATCTACACATGTACCTAACTTTTATTAACAATGCTTTATAATGGTGTTTGTTTTGCAATTACAAACAGATAGGTTAAATTGGTGAAGACAAAATCATAAAACCTTATATTTGAAATCGGTGGTGAGCCCATGAAAACATCACCACTTTATGAGGTTCGAATATAAAATAATATCAGACCTCATTATTTATATTATACACTCTTTAACATGTTGATCATCTGATAAGCTTCCCAAAAACATAATATCAACCTATTTCTAAAAACATAATTGTTAACAATACCGTGGAAAAAACTAACAATTTGTAAGAGTATTATATCTTTAGACTACTTGTAGGACATTGCAATCTTTTATATTAAAATGTTAAACAATCTTTTTATGTAACTAAGTTTACTATTTTGGAAGTTTAGAATTTTAACTTGTGTCAAAATATTCTCCTTTCTCCTATCTGGATTATAATTATGACAAACGGAAGTGGACAAAAGCAACATTTTTATGTATTTGAATTTATCGTTGTAAAAATCGGACCTTTCACTCATTACACAAACAAAAGCCAAAATCGAAAGGCTATAATATCGGGTTTGTGGGTGAAAAGTCCGATTTAACACATCCATATATTATATAAAACAGTTTTTAATCCTTATAATTCTAATTCAAAAGATGGAATGAATATATCGTTTTTAAGACTCTCATCCAGAGAAAGTAGCACCCAAAATTGAAATTACAGGTGGCGGCATTCATATGACAATGTGACATGATTGTCATTTTCAATATTCGATATTAAAAGGTGATACTAATAATCAAATTCTTGTTTAGAATTAACGATGTTGAAAAATGTTGAAAACAAATGGAATGAAGCAGATAATAACGTTTAACGTCTTTAATCAGTTTTAATGTGTCGAAGAGATAGAAACAAAGCTTGTTTACGATATGTACATAGAATTTACATTGTTGTCTACGGAAACATTAGCTCTGAGCAGCATACAAAACATTTACAAGCACATAAATGGACACCTTATATACAAGATTACATAGAAGAAGCATTGACGTTAACGCCATATAAATAATTGCAGCACTAACAACTAAGACACCAAATTCAAAACAACAGAAAAAAAAACTTAGTACAAGCAAAGCATTAAAAATAATATGTTAAAATTTACAATATCAAAATTAACTAAGTGTCAAATTCAGCCAGACAATTAAAAGCTATTTTCAAACTGAGCATTGACATATTGAACCATTCCTGGACTGAATCATACTTGTAAATGTTGAATATCATTTTCAGTCCTGAATGGTTCTGGGGTCGTTCCACGTTGTTGCCGGGGCAACTTTAAACGATTTCTTTTCATACTTTGTAGTCTGAACCCTTAGTTATCTAGGATGTTTTAATATCTGGAAGAGTATTTAATATCATTTAAATGTACTAAATTTTGAAAACACACAGGTGCTGTTTTATTTACAATTTTAAATTTAATCCTAATTTGTACGAAATACATTTAAGATTTATTTAAAAGATGTTTTATGAGCTGGCAAAATCCTTATATACATAACGAAGTGACCTTTCTTGTACTTTTTCAAGTTTACTTAGCTAAGGTTTCTAAGGTTGAAAACGATAAATAAAAATCAGGAATACAGAAGGATAATATGTTATCATCTGTATAACTGTACCGATTTTTCTTAACCATAAAAATATCAAATATGAATACGTTAAAAAACGGATGATGAAAATCCTACTTCAGTTTTTAATGTTAAATATTGAGTGAGTAATATCGCAATTAGTTTTTACGTAAAAGTAATTTTTAATTATTTAATACATATTTTTTATTAATATATATATTTTTTATTAACATTATTAACATAAAAATATCATTTATTAATACGTTAAACAACGGATGATAAAAATCCTACTTTAGTTTTTAATATCAGATATTGAGTGTGTAATTAGTTTTTATGTTAAAGTTACTTTTTAAAAACAGAATATAAATTTCAAACATTATAACTATGGCTTTTTTCTAGTTATGTTTGCTTTACAGAAATACTTCATGAAATGCAGAACCATGACCATGTCCCGAATACGCTCATGTAAAGCAAATAAACAGCTAGATTCATAAAATATATTGCTAGATGTGTTAAAGTTTTGTCCAACACCAGTATGTTCTAATGAAGACATTTTCACTAAAAAAGAAAACAAATAAGGAAATTAAGTTAGAATTATTAGAACAAAATTATGTTAATTGAGATGCATACACCTACATAAACGTGCTACTGTGTAGAACATAGTAATAATAAAGAAATACATTTTACGTAAAACATGTTTCCTACGTCTAATTAAAAAAGAAAGGAGGTGGGCCAAGTGGACTGACAATGAAATTCAAAGGTTTGTTTCACAACAGCTTAAGCTTTTTTTTTCATTATATAGATTGTCTTAGTTTCTCTCAATAATGACCTTGAAATACATTTCTACAGAACATTTTCCCGCCAATTATATTCCATGGGAGATTTTTTCAAATATTGTTTGTGATTTATCCATACAATTGTTTATGTCAAAAAATCTTATAAAACATTTTAAACACATTTACTAATTGAAAATAAATGCATATGATCTATTTCATCTCATTTGAAAAAAGATTATCAAATAATTTTCGAAAATGTAAAATTACATCATTAACATATCATAATTTGGAAGATACAATACTTCCAGCAGCACATCATATATGTATTGTCTAGATTGTTAGGTTTCAACAAATGGCAGTTCCCACTGGAGTGGCAAAACTTATTTTGCGAGACAATTTATTCTTTTGATATTTTTTTTTCTTATTGCATATTGTCATTACAGGAAAAATAGAACACTTAATGAACAAGGTGTTGTGCAAAACAAAAAGTTAGACATCTGTACATCTTGCCTTTGTGACTGATTATATAAATATCAAATTTAACTGATACGTTAGTGGCTAACATTTATATTACATATTCAACATATTAACTAGCTGACTCCTTCTAGTGTTACTCTCACTAGTTTTCCAAATATTTTACACGTCATATTTTACTTATAATTAATGTTCTAATACTAAAATGGGGAGGATAACATATGTACTTACCAGCAATTAATAAAAGGCACCTATAAGGTAAGGTATGAATCATTAAAGGACATGTATGACCGAACCACTTAAAATGAAACAAATATGGTATAAATTCTGTCTTGAATTTCCATGTGTTAATGGTTAAATACAAAAAAAAATACCAAATATATATATATTGTAAATTTCGATATGCTGTTGACGAGTTTCAGGAAATAACCTCTGATCAGAGCATTAGAATAAAAAATGTAGCAAGATCATAATCTAAAACTTACAAGTACTAAAAACCAAAACTATCGAAATAGGAAAAGAGAAATGTGGAGAGATTTTTCGGCTTGGATAAATAAATATTCTTTCAATATGTATCCACAGAAGCCTCACCTGTTTCAAAAAGAATTTTTCTTACAATTGTAAATGACAAACACAAAAAACATGTAAAATCTCAACAAAATATAGAAGGTCTGACATGCATCCTTGCTGACTACCCCTAAAAATGTTTGCAAGATAGGATGAAACGGTAATGTGTATAATTGAAAGAATTGTTCCGCGCTTTACGCACGTCATTATCACGTATTGCAGATGTTTATTCCAATCGCTATGGTGGTCATCCACGTATGAACTCAATATAGTCCAATTAAAACTCGGCTAAAAATCGTTTTGATTTTATTAATGGTCAGAAAATTTCACTAAACAATTCGCTTTCGAATTGAAGTCCTAGATCCAAATCAGTTCAGCTACTGCTTCAGTTTCTACTTCGGGTACAGCAAACTTTCCGTCCATTCTGTCAGTCAGACACCACCAAAATATATGTATTTCCATCCCCCGTTTCTGATAACTTGCCAAATATGTTAGTGCCATTGGCAAATTAATTTGTACTATACTCACTGGAGCTTTGATTTGATAAGATTCATTCTTGCACTTCAAAAGTTACATTCGTGAACATCTGAATGTAATCTAGGACAATATTACTTTAAGTGGTTTTTTACAGGAATCTAACTCTACTGTCTTGACTGTGGTACAAAATATTCTCCTTTTACTGAATGGTATTTTGCGTGTTTATTTAAAGGATTTCTAAGCGCTTTGCTGCTCTCTTATCCTTTCATTTAAAAACTAATTTTTAAATAACTATTTTAAAACTAATAGTGCATGAAACTGGTTCTTAGATTTATCATGTGTTTCAAAACTTTCAGGGAGTGTTCATATCACAACTCATACGTTATGCCAGAGCTTGCCGAAACTAAGCAGACTTTTTGTATCGCGCTAGAATTCTACCAATTAGGATTCTGGGACAGGGTTATGTTGCTAAAGATTGAAATCATCACTACAAAATCTTTATGGTGGTCATCATGAACTCATGGGTCTTTATGGTGTATCCATCTGCGCCATGAAAACTGATTGGTTCAACGTGTCATAGTTTTCCTTTCTTCTTTCGTCTACCCCGGACTTGACTTTTTATGAACAAATCAGCAGGTGTTTCTAGAAAAGCAGAGGACGCTTACCCTACCGGTGCACCTGGTCCATGCTCCCAGTTTTTAGTGGAGTCCGTGTTGCTCATTTGCTTTTGTTACTTTGTATGTATGATTTTAGTTACTTTATGTTCTTTGTTATGTATGTCTGTTTTCCATGTCTTGTCTTTGTCCCTGGATTACATTCATTTGATTACCGCTATAACTTTGGTTCCATTGATTAGTCTTCCAAAAAGTACTTCATTCTGCACTTCAAAGATATCCATTGTGACCGTATGTTTTGGATTATCTGGTTTTTCCCTGTCTCTCTTTTTTTTTCTTGTTTAGAAATGTGTCTCTGATAAATTTCAAATCTTAATCATCTTTAAATACCTCTTTCAAAGAACGTTGTTTATTCTCTGATAAGCTTCTAGAAACTGGTCATTGCCTATTGTCATAATAGTTTTGATTGAATTATCTATTTCATTATTTTCTCAATCTCTGCAGAAACCACCTTGTCTGCAGGAACACCTTCTCAGTGCATCAGCATAATTGTACTCCCGGGTGAATTTCTAACCAACAAGCAAGTTGTTCTAGTTTCTCGAACTACATAAGCCATCGTAACAAAAAATGATCTGTACGTACATGAACTTCGTATGCTATCATCTGAATCTATCTGATATAGTACAACACCAATGGCATCAATGCGGCATGCATGTAAGTATATAAAATGAACTATCGCGAGAAATAAAGAAGCAGAAATAATTTTTTTCTTGATTCTTGTGTGTGCAAATAGACTCCGCCATTTTCTGTCAGACGATGCAAAATACTCGCTCGCTGTTACAGAAAAAAATATTATATATGGACAACTACACCGTAACTACACGGTCCTAGGAACGAACGCGCTTCACTTACATCTGAAAGAATATGCCAAGTCCTGGATGGATCGACTCAGAAACCAGTTTTGAAAATAACGCGTCTCAAGAAATGAAATTCGTTAGCCCATAATCAATCAATACCTTTTGCTTTTAACTTGTCCTTGCACTTTGAAATAGTTCAAAAACTCGTTCCAAGTTATGAATCATGTCCCTAGATGTTTCTTTTCACTTACAATCAAATCATCTAGATAAATCAAACACATCTATGGAAGACCTCATAGCACGGTTTCCATGTGTCGTTCCAAGGTACTCGGAGCCCAATACAGACCAAATGTCCTCTCCTTGTAACAAAAGCTATTTTCAAGCAATCTTTGTGGTCTTACTCCACTAGCAAATAACTACAGCAGAAGTCAAGAGTATTATGTATAATATGTTACACATTATGCCCTCATGTAAATGCTCTGTATGGAGGGGATATATGTATATATATACAGGCCTAGCCTGCTATCCAATCATATTCATAATTTATGAATAAAATATGTTTAAAGTCAAGAGTAGAAGAGCAGGATTTGTTCCTTCACTTTTCGATGTGCCAAAGAGTGAGGGCATCCTTCACTGTTACCATGTTTAGACGATAACAGTCCGTTCATACAAAATCGATATGATCAATCATTTTACGCTCTAAAAGTACATCCGGTGTTCAATGACTATTCAACGGTTCAATCACATCTTTCATCAACATATCGTCAAACTTGTTTTTTAATTCATCTGTAAGATATACAAGTATTAGTCGAGGAGTTTGTTGCATACTTTGCCATATATTGTTTTGTGCTTCACAATATCGGTTCCCCCTTGATATTTATCCGACCAAAAATTTCACAAATTATCGCAATAATTCACTTTGATATTCTGTCAATACGTTCTTAGGATCTTTCAAAAAGATATGTAGATCATGTTTTAGCTATCATAGTAACTTACCAATGCCATTTCCCTTATCGATTATTCCGACCTTGGGTTTAACATTCAAAATTCTTCTGTTAGGCACAAAGTCATCGGGATTTACCAAAAAACACGAGCTGTCAATGGTCCATCTGTTTCAAGTCTCGCATCTCAATGTTCATAATCCCGAGGTCATTATACTTGACCAGAATCACGTTTGAATGAAGTACACAAAAGGGGCTTTTTTTTAATTTTGTAAAAGAAATAAAGTCTTGTTTTAGAGTGGAGTAGACACGATCTTCTAGTTGCTCAATACCTGATGTTATAGTATCAATATCAAAATGTACAGTAATTATAACAAAACCTAGCACATCACGCCGTATTCCCTAAGAATGAAGAACTATTTTTTTCTGTTTAACGATAATATCACTTTATCATTGAAAATCATACTGGAAAACAACGCTGCCACCAAATTTGTAACATGTAGTCAATAACGGTTAATGGATCTTTACCGATTAACTCGGATTATATCTCATGAAAAGTAAGACCGCAATTTTACTATCCTCTTTTAGACTTTCTACCGAAGACGATAATTGTGATCTACCGCCTAAGTACTGAATTCCTAAACTCCACAAGAATCCATGGATTCTGCAAAATGTATCACTAAAGCTCTTTCAAAACCTTTAAATTCTATACTCACAACTGTCAAGCAGGGTCTCCGGTCCTACCACGACACTTGATACTCTCGTAGTGGTATTTATTCAATACTGATCCTGAAAAATTCAAAATATCTTCTGGAAACCCTTAATTCAAAATTATTATCAGAATAGTTTTCCTTTCCCCTTTCGTCTACCCCAAACTTAACTTTTTATGAGCAGCTCGGTGGGTTTTTTCTAGAAAAACAAAGGACACCTACCCTACCGGTCCACCTTGTCCATGCTCCCAGTTTTTAGTGGAGTCTGAGGTTACCCATTTACTTTTGTTACTTTATATGTATATTTTTTGGTAATTTCATGTTTTTTGTTGTCTGTGCCTGTTTCCCATGTCTGGTCTTTGTACCTGGATTACATTCGTTTGATTTCCGACAGAATCTTGGTTCTCTTGATTACTCTTTACAAATAGAAAACTTTCCAAACGGTCATTTTGACAAATGTAGATTTACATTTTTAATCTAGTACTATTGAACTAGCAAACCGAATATTTCGCACTAAATAAATTCACTACCATGATTTCCAAATAACAGTACGAAATATGTAAATTTTGTCATCACTGTTAAGAATCATTCACCATCCACACAAAGTTGATATAAAAATACATTCACAATAAACATAATACAGTAAATTGATTCAAGTAAGCATAAGCAATTTGCAACTTACCATAATCCAACACGATAATATCCAATGATTATTTTACTGATTTCTGGATTTCTGAATTATAGCACAGTTCACAATTAACCATGGAATTCACTATTACTCCAAAAGAATATCATTTAATACTCAATAAAGATTAATGATTGATTGATTGTTGGGGTTTAACCGCCGAGCAGCAATATTTCAGCTATATTCAGGCGATGAACATGAAAGAGATGATAAAATGAACATGAAATGATGATGATGAAATGAAAAAAAGGATAGGACATAAGGACAAAAGTGTCGAAAAACTTCGAATACCACAAGATAAAAGGGAGGGATGGTTAGGGTCGGGTAATTTAGCCTCCTGTGGCGGAGTGCAAAGGTTCCTACTACTATCGAATACCACAGCAGGGTTCTTTAACGTGCGAGGAACGTGGCATCTTTCCCAACACGGTGCACCACTGTGGTTTGCGATCAGGTGTTGCGTAATATTGCCTGACAACCCAAGCATGTATCACGCCAGGGGTATCCCATTCCACACCTGGGGCACACATCCCAGTTGCTCTGTGGGCAGAGTGCCTAGCCTCCGGCTAGGTTTCTGAGCACTATTTAGTCGCCTTTTACGACAAGTTTAGTGCTGCTGCAGGCCTTTTAATGCTACACTATTGGAACAAAGGGAATAACTTAAGAATCGCCAACGCACACATTGCAAAACGGAAGAAGAAAAATGATTTATTGAAAAAAATATATTTCCAATGTGGGTTGCTCCAATTCAGTTTGGGAAACCATCATTTTAAAATGCAAAATCATATCAAAGGAATACCTCGATGCCTTTTGAATTCCCTAAAACGACATGGTAATCAGTTTAATAAACTGTTTTAATGTTTGAAGTAAAAATATTAACCTTTATAATCAAGTGATCATATGGATAATTTCTGGTTTGGGGTGCTGCTTTCAGACCGTTTTAATTCTTTTAGTTGTTTCCACATAATACAAAAAACAATCAACAAATGCAGACAAACAAACATACAGCTAATTTTTATTCTTGCCATGAAGGTGAGGTCCATGGGGCATACAATACCGGTAGATTATTGACAAGCATAATAGACCTTGAGCTATTTTATCATATCTTGTGTGTGTCTCTGTTGAAGAATCCAGTGCAACATCCAGCTTTCATAAAGAACGCGTGTATCGGGATCCTTGAAGGCTGGAGCTTTTTTTGAAAGACCTACATTTAACGGCTGATCATGGTGTATTAGGCTAGTCATAACTTATTTTAAACCATTCAGGTACTTACCGAATTGAAAAATAGTTTCAGTTTCCAAGGAAAATGTTTACTGTTTTCCCTTTCCCCAATGAGACCGCCAACGAGGTTGTCGGGTGTTGGTGGGTTGCGTCCCTTTGAAAAACGTGCAAAAATGGTTTGCATTATGTAAAAATGAAAAAAGAGTATAGTCCTTTTTCGTATTCCCGACTTTGGCTTTGTTTTTAAGATTTTCATCAAAGGGAAGTAACTTTCTACAAATATGTCATCCGGCAGACTGGTTTACAAATTAGAGCAATGGACAGCGATAGACTTCAAATTAATAGAGTAAGTACTTGGATACTTTTGAATAACTTATTTTAAACCATTCTGGTACGTACCGATGTGAAAAAAAGTTCGAGTTTCCAAGAATATTTTATACTGTTTTCCTTTTTCCACAATGAGACCGCCGACCTGGTTGTCGGGTTTTGGTGGGTTGCGTGTCTTTAAAAAAACGTGTTAAAAAAGCTTGCATTCTGTAAATATGAAAATAACCTATGATGTCATTTTTACGGGCTAATAGGGATATATTTTTTTCGTGACTTGGGACAAGTTTAAATCATTTGATGAGGAATTTTAAATTTAATTGTTCATTCATTCAATATTTAACTTTGGTGCCGTTTGAAACACGTCATTATGACAAGTTTTTATGTCAAGCCAAAGTGGACAAAAATATATATCAATAATGATTTTCTAATATTATAATAATTTCTACTATTAAAAAATAATTTATGATATTAAAAATAATTTATTATCTCATTTTTTTTAATATCAGAAATTCAATTTTTACTATAAAAAAAAACATCGAATTTTTAATTAGAAATTTTTTTTTGATATAAGAAAATGATTTTTTAATATGAAAAATCAATTTCTAATATTAAGATGTAGTCAAGAGTACCAAGGTTATAGCGGTATTCAAAAGAATGCAATCCAGGGACAAAGACCAGACATGGAAAACAGACATACACAACAAAGAACATCAAGTAACTAAAATCATACATACAAAGTAACAAAAGCAAATGAGCGACTCGGACTCCACTAAAACTGGGAGCATGGACCAGATGCACAGGTAGGGTAAGCGTCCTGTGCTTTTCTAGAAACTCCCGTCGAGTTGCTCATAAAAAGTCAAGTCAGGGGTAGACAAACGAGGAAAGGAAAACTATGACCCATTGAATAAATCAGTTTTCATGGTGCAGATGGATACACCATAACGATCCACGAGTTCATGATGACGACCATAAAACTTCTGTAGTGATGACTTCAATCTTGTAGCAACCTAAACCTGTTCCAGAAGCCTATTTGTTTGAGTTCTAGCGCGATACAAAAAGTCTGCGTAGTTTCGGCAAGCTCTGGCATAACGTATGAGTTGTGATATGAACACTCCATATGCAGGTGCTGAAGGGATGTTGCCCTAGATGAATGGAAAGTTGACAATTCTGAATGAAAAGTCATCCCGTTTAAAAATCAATTTCTAATATTAGAAAATTATTTTTTTTATTATATTTTTTTCTATTTTTTTCTAACATTAAAACATCAATTTTTGATATTAGAAATTCATTTTCTAATATCAGACATTCAATTTCTAATATATCTAATTCATTTTTCAATATAACAAAATGAATTTTTAATATCAACAATTAAAATTTCATTATCGGCCTGAGGCTTGTAAACATTTTTTTATATTAAGAAATCGGATAATTTTTAAATAAGAAATTATTTTTTTAATATTAAAAATTGATTTTTTAATATTAGAAATTGTCTTTTCAATATTAGACAATGAATTTTTAATATTTGAAAAGGACTTTCTTATATTAAGAAATGGATTTTTTATATCAATATATCAATATTAATAATTCAATTTCTAATATTAACAAATCAATTTTTAATATTAAAAACTCTTTTCTAATATTAAAGAATATGGCTTTTTGTCTAGTTCGGCTTGCCATTAATTTAGGCTTAGAAACCACAGTCTGAGGATAGAAACTGTGCGCCATGAACGCAAAGGTGTACAAGATATTCCACGAAAGGAAAGACTTTAATTTGGCAACACTGTAATTTAAATGCTATTGAATATGAGCTCCATTTCATGCTAGTTTTTTTTTTTTTTTTTCACGATATGATACTCCTAAATATTTTTTTCACAATACCCTTCACTGAACTCCAAGTTAGATTTAGAAAAAAAAAAAATATATGGATATGCAATGTCAAATAAAGATAAACACATTGTCAAACAATTATTTGAATATTTTAGTACGATATTTGAAATCAGAAAAAAAATCTTTAGTCATATTTTTTTCTCTTCATGGCTGAGTTAAAACGCATTTTGCCTAAATTTTGTTATATATTTTTATTTAAAAAAAAATAGTTCTCTCTCCTTTTCTCCCTTTCTCCATCGCGAATAAAATGGTCTGTGCTTTACGGAACCATTCACATTTTAAGAATTCAAGTTCAATTACAATGTAGATCGTATCTATACAACCTTAAACTTCACACTGCCCATTTGAAACCCGGAAGTTTATTAGGTCCGTGTAGGACTCTAATTTTAGTCAAACTGTCATGGTGGACACGTAAGGGTACCGGCGATATTTCATCAGAACTTTTCTTTCTTATGAACCATGGATACTTCTGATATACAATTTAACCTCCCTATCAACGCAGTATTATCTGTTGTTGGATTTATTGTATGCTATAAGCTGATTCCACCTTTCGGAGAAATGTTTATTCAGGCACATCTGTTTGGTGTAGACCAAAGTAAAACCTCGAAATCAAAAGTGTATGTGTTTACATCTAATGTAGGGTATTTGTACTCAGTTAAATCATCACAGAGTAAAAAAAAATAATTTTATTCATGAGCTTGGCTGATTTTTAAGTTCACGACAATGCTCCTGAAGAACCATAATTTGCATAAATCCATAGGACCATACACTGATACAGTCCCTGCACTAATCTGTGCAACTATCTGGCAGATTGATGACCCCTGACTGATTGATTGCTGAATTACTTACAGTGATTGTTCTGATTGCAGTTTAGTAATGTAAAATGATGAATGATCAGTTCATTTAAATTTACTCATTTTGTAAGTCTCATTCTAGTTTCATTTTCCTTTCTAGAATTTCCGATGTACAGTGTAGAACGTATTGAAATCCAATGACCGATCTGCATTTTATTGTTTACTGCCGGGTTCTCCAAATGCTGCATTACACTGCAAAATCTTCTATTTTATGTTTTTCTTAACATTTTTATGGTACAAAACTAGACATTGTGTAATTTGTAATCAATATTATAACACAAAAAGATGTTTTGCTTTTAATACTGAACTCAACACTCTCGAAATGACCAATCTCCATGCAATTGAATGGTAGACTAGGACCCAATCTTGTGAAACAATGGAGTCACATGAAGAGACACATACCCTATTGCTCAGGTCAAGAGTTAAAACTGTTCACCAGGTAAACAGAGCAATTGAGGCCTTTTTGGAGGAATGAGTTAAAATATTACACTTAATTGATTTGCAATAATTTGATGGAAAATAAAGTATAATAATACTCTGAACAGGAACAGGGTTTCAGAGGTTAACACCTTTTTCTATAAACCTTCAGTCTCAGTAAAAAATAATACTAACAAAATGAAATCTTCTGTCCTTCTGAATAAGATGATGACAAAAATACAATCTACATGGAATTTGCAAGAAGTCTGAGCCTAAATATCTTTGCAAATTAAATCAAGTCAAGGAGAAAATACTTTGATTGTAAATGCATACATGTCATGTATTGTGTATGTATACATGTATGATCATTTATATGAAGATGTAATGTATATGTAAGTTTGTATTTTTTTTATCTTTGTAGACCTGAAGCCTTGGGTGTTATATGTGGTGCCATTTTTCTAATAGTGATGTTTCTCTTCATACCAGTGCCATTCTACAAACATTTGTATTATACTGAGAATTACAAGAATTTTCCACATCATGAGGTATATTTTATGGAGTATCATTGATAATTGATTATCTTCATGTAGTCAATTTTTTTGTTTGAGTCACTAGGGTGAAAGACAGTGAAGCTAGTGAAAAAAAATGACAAATGATAGGTTAGTAGCAGTGGAATGCCTTATTTGATTTTCAATATGACAATATGGAATGTATTATGCTACATGTACATAAGGATTCCAACTAAATTACCAAACACTAATCCTATCCATGATCATGTGAAGTCCAAAATAAATCTGATATTCAGATAAAATAGATACATTGTATGTGTATCACACCACAGGAGTAGCAGGTGCTGCAATGGTCCTGACTTGGTACAGCACACCAAACCTCCCTCTTTCATTACATCATGCAATATAATTAAAATCAGATATCGTACTTGCTCAGTAAACAGGGATCAAGTGTGAAGTCTTATTTTAATAGGATTGAGCGTCATGTATATACTGGTGGTTATTAAATGGCATTTGCATGCTATAGTGTCATAATCAATAAATCACAGTAGAAGCACCACATGATTGTGATTTGAAATCTGTAACATTATAAAGTATTGAGGTAATGATATATCATCTTTTGGAAGAAAAAATATATATATACTGATATGACAAATGAAGGTTTAAAGTAGTCTTCAGGAATGTATATCATAAATTTGTTTTCTGCTTTTACATGTACATAATTCATATAAAATATTTAGCTTTATGTATAATACATACTGAATATTATATGTCAATATCTGTATCACATGTGGTATCAACATGAGCCTCCAATATCACCCCAAATGCCACCGACCCACAGGGTGATATACATTGTAGGTCGAGGGTTGATACCACATGTGATACAGATTTTGACATGTCATGTTCATTATATCATATATTTTAACTAAACTTCAAGTAAGGTCCGTGAAGGGATACAATTTATGGTATGTGATTTAGGCAGGGTTTTAGCTAGGATTTTGAGGGCTTTAGTCACTTTTGCGTTGAGCACGAATGACACATTATGGGCAGCAGAATTTTGTAAATTGTAAATAGTCAACAGTATCATGAACTAAAGACAAACACTCTTAAATATATTCATTTAAGTTTACAAATACAGGCATAACAATAAATACAATAATTGTTATAACAAAATAACTATTGTTTTCTATAAGAAAACGTCTGTTACTTAATAAAATAAAAAAGTTACTATTAGAAAAATAGTAAAATAGAAATTTTTTTTTACATCATGACAAAAGCTTTGATGCATTCAGTCTAAAAATAGCTACTATTTGACATAAGCTACTATTACGGTATGACCTGACACTCAACTAATAAGAGAAAATCCTCCTGTCCTTTGCCAAACACCACACCTCAAAAGCCCTCTTCAACCTAAAACTCCTCAAATCAGAAGGATAGAGACAGATCTTAAGAAGAGAATTGATTGATGAAACCCTGAATCGGTTCCTAAGATAGGTTTTGATCAGATAGTGCCTACTAAATCCCCTCTCAGTCACCAGAAGATAAAGCAGAAACTAGACATATAAAAGGGAGGTTGGCCACATTGGCATAGTCAACTGTAGAATGTTGCATTCTGTAATCGGTTGCTTCGTGATATCTAACTGCTGGGTGGTAATTTTTTAGTGACCTTTAACCCCAGATCATGAGTAGAATTGAAGACCTTCGTAATCATTGTGATTTTGTTTCAAGAATAAAAGAGAATCGTAAAATAAATATTTATCATTGATTAATACTTCCTAACTGTCCGCTATTGCGTTAAAATTAATTGAAATCCATGAGATGACCAGTCACACATCGGAGACATTGTTTTTGTGTGCATTTAAATTTATCATATAGGTTACACGATATAAGGATTAAACAAACAATTATAATGTATATACAAAAAAAGTAAATTCTAATCTAAATATATGATATCGTCTTATTTTACAAGATGGGGAAAGCAACTTTTTTTTATTTGTGGTACATGTACATGTACATTGTACATGCATATACATATAGCACATGGGCTGAGATACACACATACCCTCCTACCCCAATTATAATGTATGTATAAAAAATGTATATTTTAATCTAAATATATGATATCGTCTTATTTTACAAGATGGGAAAAGCAACTTTTTTTATTTGTGGTACATGTATATGTACATGTATATACATATAGTACATGGGCTGAGATACACACATATATTCAAATACATGTATTTATTACTTGCGCTCATTTTGAAGCTGAGTCATTATATTATTGAACCGTATCACACAAAAGCTTGTTTAAACTATGGTTTTTAAAAAAAAGACAATATATTGGGTGATATAGTATAAAATTCTTAAATTCTTAAAATTCCCATTTTTCCGATTTTACAGTGATGTCACCCCAAAAAGGAAAATCTAAGTGCCTGAATTGATCACATATGTTAGGTAAATCATTATCTTAATTATGAATGACTAAAATATGAGTTCTACAGTGTCAGTATGCTATGAATGAGAATTTTCTTTGATACTGAGACCAGTTTTCTAGGGGTAGAGGTGATATTTTTAATATTGTTTGAAAATCCTTTCTTGAAAATTAGGTTTTCGTGGTTCATTTTTGTAGAAAATTGAATTATCTATGGAATTATATCAAATTTGAAATTGACATTGAAAAATATGTCAAGTTAAGCGATTTTTCAGCAGGGTAGAGGTAAATTTTTTGCATTTTACCACAAAACCCTAAGTGTTACCGCAACTTTCTTGTTACTGTTGTAAACCTCAGGCATTGGGCTATACATTGATACCTGTATTTATTTAGTTTATGTACACATGCTATCCCAGGAAGGCTAAGACTTAAACAATTGAGTCACAAAAATATTGGCTTTTTGACCCAGTGGGGTACAAATATAGGCTTATACTGAAAAGAATCCGAGAATATTCTTTGGCGACAAATTGATTCGGTAATGGGAGGTATAAAGGTACCTAAAATTCACCATGAAGTTGATGAGTAGGGGGTGCACGGTGGACCCTCCCAGCCCATGGACTAATATATATTATACATAAAAATGTACATATCTTTATTGTCCTTTTCAGTATATAGAATATATAGCTGCCTTACTGTCCATATGCTGTATGATATTTCTTGGTTTTGCTGATGATGTTCTAAATTTGAAATGGCGACACAAGGTTTTACTTCCTACAATAGCATCACTACCATTATTGATGGTGTATTTTGTAAATATTGGGTCAACAACGATTGTTGTGCCTAAACCACTGAGGCTCTATCTTGGACACGATATTAATTTGGGTAAGTCAAAATAGGAGAGGAGGCCTTCAGCCTAGATGGTTTGTTTGGATTACTTTTCTTCTGATTATATTTTTTTTTCTTAACAAAAATAAAAAAAAAGGTTACTCATTAAAGATTTGTAATACATATACAAAATATCTGCATTTGTTATGAAATTACTTCAAGTAAACTATACTACATTGTATTATAATATTGAAAATATTTGTAACTGTTTAAAAAGGATGTTATTTTTCATGTGACTGTAAACAAGTTGGGAGCACAACTAAAAGTGAAGTTGTGCAAAAAAAATATATTTTGTATATGTGATGTAAAAAATGTATATTTATATATGTGGTGCAAACAATATACAAGTACAGAAAGAGACATACTGTGGGTTACCACTCACAAAGTAGTGTACCACTTTGTCGGTGATAAGTCATTGTATGTCTCTTTCTGTACTGTCAGTGTAAATCAGAAAATTTCGGCAGTACAAAAATTATCTTTTTTCCTGGTTTCTGTGATCAATCTATTGTTGCACAGTTTTTGAAAAAAAATATTCACAACATTTTTATTTTTATGTAGCAGCTCCTAAGTACTGTGAAAATAGCATAAATAAAAATACTAAAAAGAATTTCATGTTTACTTTAGTTGCATGTATATGTTTTGTTGTTTGTAGTTATAAGTTCATTATCATACTTTTCAGGCTTAACTTTCCATATCAATTTTATGAATGTAGCATGACATGGTAAGTACATGATGTACTTGTGTACAGAAGTCTAAATGAAAGTTAATTTGTTTTTCAGGTGTTTTGTATTATGTTTACATGGGAATGTTAGCTGTTTTCTGTACTAATGCAATCAACATTTTGGCTGGGGTCAATGGACTTGAAGCTGGACAATCCCTTGTTATAGCAATTTCAGTTGTAATATTTAATTTTACAGAGCTTTCTGGTGAGTGAAATGTAAATGCAGTAGATATGTCTCTGAACATATGCATGAAGCTTCAGATTTTGTTTTGTTAGATCTAAATTGCCATGCTACATTATTTTTTTTGAAGAATATGTTATGGTATATGGCCACAGGTACCAAAGTCTGTTATATTGTTTGTTTTCCATCTGTACCTACCTATCCTCTTCACTCCAGTCGGAGCATAAGGTCAACCTTTACCTCTCTTTGATTTCCATGATAAACTTCTTTTCACACTATGAGGTTATTAGCCTAATGCTGAACACCCTACTAGGAGGACCAGGTGTTTTTTCTCTAGGTTCCCGTCCTAATAGATCAGTTGCCTTCCACGGCTGATGCGTTAAGATCTACCTGGTTTATTTAGAGTTTCTTTTCTAGATGAAATACTAACCAAAGGTTACGGCTCTGATCTGGCCAGCTATTTACCCATAGCTGGGGCTAGGATTGCAGGCATTAAGTCATGTCCACTCATTGGTGGGCTTAGCATGTCATGCGTCTGAGGGCTTAGCCTCCTCTGAGTCCTTGTGATTTAGTCTTTAGCCGCAAGTACCCAGTAACCGTCTACCACCTTGAGGAGGATCCTATTTTCATTTATTGTATGCTTTTAAAGTATCAAGAAAATCAATTTATTGGTTGACTGCCTATAAGATGTTGAAATATGTAAATACTAGTCCAGATAATATTCAGACACTGCCTACATGGTGTAGAAACACCTACAGAATAAATTATGCTTTTTGGGTCTACATATGCTACATTTTTGCATAATGATAGTCCTACCTATATGTAAATTCAGATCTTTAGTTTTGAGAAAAGCATACATTCATCTACAAAATTCAACAAAATCAAACCAAATCAAGAACCATAACTCTGATTGTGTATAGACAATCTCTATAATTTTTATCTCAAAAATGCAACAACCAAATTACAAAATGGTCTGTAATACATGTAGTATGTGTTTCAGAATTAGAGATACAAGTAAACTTTGTGGGTTTTTGACATGCAATGAATCACCCACTGTTTAATTTTTTATAAAGACTGCTACTTGATAGTAGGTTCCAGAGCCTGCTCTTTAACAATTATTTAATGTGTGTTGAATTCTTATTGTAACAAGATTGATCTGTGCAACCATTTTGAAATATGTTGCCAGTCATTCAACAATTGGTTGTCTGTCTATGAAAACTTTGATAAATCTGTGGTTACATGACTTGTTAGGGGCTGTCACAAAGTTTCAAAAAGATATTTTGCTATATTATAGGATTTAAAACTATTTCAGTTTCAACGGAATTGTGAAAAAGAGGTGTCAACTTTCCCACAGCTAAAAGGGTTTTCCTTCAAAAGGTGTAGCATTCTAAATTTTATGAAAACGCATTAAAAGCTGGAGATATCACAAACTGTTTACTTTTTTGAGTAAATTTTCACTTGCCTGGGTGATGGCAAATGGGATTCAAAAATCACTGTGCTGGTATACATTTTTAAGTAACACTCTAAATAAGAATCATGCAAAATGTGATACATAGTTGGAAAGCCTACTTATGTTTTTTATATATTGTTTAAAATGTTATAGTATATTAATTTTTTTAAGATTTTGCATGATTCTTACAAAGACTACTAAAGTTTGAACCTATTAAAACAGCTTACATGTATGCATTGGGTTGTATACAGACACATTTACTGATCATATCATTAAAACAATTAAGATTAGTTTTAGGTGGTTTATTATGGTACAGTAGTCAACAGTTGACAATATGGTACTTATGAAAAATGTATCCAAGTTATGAGCTTGCTGTATATTGATCTACAATAAAAACATATTGAAAAGCATCTAAGGACACAATTTTCATACTTTACAAAATATGACCGACAGCTGTTAAAAATTTTAAGCTTATAAATTGGAATGTTTATAAAATATTCTGTGACCTTTCACCTGAACTGATCAATACTTAATAACTGTAAAATTATACTCATTGACAGTCCTTTTTAAAATGTACTTTTTAAAAATATCTCTTAATGTTCATGACATATGCAGCAGGCATTGACAAAATATTTAACATTTGGACATATGGTAATTTGGGTAATAGTACAAACTTTGAATTAGTTACTAATTTAAAATGTAAAAAGTTATTGGATTACAAAATGTAAAACTAAACTTTGAATTCTCCACTTTCCACAGTTGTGTCCCTTTCTTTATGCATTCTAAATCCACTGTGTCTCCACCTAAGTAACAGCTGTAATTTTTTGTACCTAAGTGAAATGTTATTAAACTTGTGGAATCAATAAAATATATCTTGGTATGTACTAGGCAGGCAGAAAATGTGACTCCACTGTATGGATGGAGACACTGCGACTCCACTCACATCCTCTTCACTGTGGAGAGTGGAGAAATTTACAATATCATATAGATAGAAGTGATTATTCGAATGTTCCCTGTGTAAAAAAAATTGATAATCCACATTGTATTATTGGTAATTTCAGTCTCATATGGGTACCCTTTCACCAAATCATTACAACATGAGTACCAATCTGCTAGTCCAAAATTCCAAAATAAATTAATATTTATGTTGAAGATAGCAATAAATTATGGAGAAAATCTTTACAATACATGTAAATATATAGGATAATCAATTGGTTATCATGGATTACCAAAATATTACTGATGCCAAGAGTGCATGATAATTTGACTTGTGCTTGGAACAAAGTCCTCACATTCAATAAATCTAGGTGTTTTTCAGCCCTCATGATCCTAATTTGATTATTTACTCTTTACAATTCATTATCCTATTATTTTTGATGACATTAGTGAATGAATTGTAGTGTAGACAATTTGCATTTCAGCTGACAATGCTAACACATTAGCTAAGAGTAAGACTTCATTTATATAGAAATAGGTGTTGGGCTATGCTAGTTTAGTTTATGTTTCATCAGAGATTAAGAAACTCACAAAAGTATGAGGTAGCCAGAAGCTGGAAATATATTGTAAGGTGGATATTTAAAAAAAGAATTGTAATGAAATTTTAAGTCATTCTGTTGAACTCTAATGTTTATTCATTTACATGTACATGTAGGTCACTTTCCTGTGACAACTATGTTTTATGGAATCGAAAAAAAAAGGCAAAGTCTCTTTTAAGTCTTTTTCCCCCTATAGCTTCATAATTTTTTGGAGAAGTGTAAAGTTTAAGAATACTTTGTAACCCAAAAATAATTTAGATACATATAATGACAAGAGTATCTGTTTTACTACAAATGTGCTGGACTTGGATAGGAGACCTAAATCAACCAAAAATAAAAAGCAATTTCTTCCCTTTTGTTAAGGAATTGTAAATTCAGTAGATTTAATATTTTGTGTTTAACATTACTTTAGAGAATAGAAAATTGAAAAGACTTTGGAATTGATTTTATGATAAATATGGTTACTTTTATTTTTAGGATGTTGTACAGAAGCTCATGTGTTCAGCTTATATTTCATGATGCCATTTATTGGAGTTTGTTTGGCACTTCTACTACACAACTGGTAGGGAAACTTTGATTACTTTGCTGAATAGTAATGCAGAGATTGAGAAAAAAGAAACATTTTAATGCCATCCATTTAATATTGATAAAAGTACTAGAGACTACTGACAAGCCTACTGATTGGAAATTCTTTTATCGTAGCTATGATTCCTTTCTCTCTCTGCAATCTCAGTGTAGAATATAAAAATGTTGCCGAAAATCACATGATGTGAATAAGCTTCAGATTTGTATAGACTTGTTTACCATAATTGTACAAAATACCTTCTATTTATAGGTATCCTTCAAGAGTGTTTGTTGGCGATACATTTTGTTACTTCGCAGGAATGACTTTTGCTGTTGTTGCCATTTTAGGACATTTTAGTAAAACCATGCTGTTATTCTTTATACCACAAGTCTTTAATTTTATATACTCTGTACCACAAATATTCAAGTTTGTTCCCTGTCCGAGACACAGGCTACCTAGGTAAGTATTAACAGTGTTTATGACTAATATAATTTGGCAAATGTTTTCTTTTTTTGCTGTTTTTTTTTTATTTAATCCAAGTTTTCATTTTAATTTTTATGGTAATTTTTAAGTCTCCTTGTTATTTAAAATGTGTTTTCCTCATACAATTGGTGCATTTTTACTTTAGTGTAATTTCCTATTATATTTGATTTCTTCTACATGTATGAATGCACATATAAAATTCAACTTACTTATATCAGTAGAAGTATTCAGAAGTACATGTACGATACTTTTCATTTTATATGGCTGTATAGAGTATGGCACTGTTTTCCATGTCGTTGTTGGTAGACCCTTGGTTTTTGTGCAATAATTTGAGTATTAGTTGGTTGATCTTTTCAAAATTTTACAAGAAGCTTCCAAACCACAGAAGAAAGCATAGGATTGATTTTGGGGG
Organism: Perna viridis; assembly: GCA_037379345.1. NCBI lineage: Eukaryota > Metazoa > Mollusca > Bivalvia > Mytilida > Mytilidae > Perna > Perna viridis. Next base: position 28,408,654 of record CM074515.1, read on the forward strand.
TTATAGCCCGAAATGTTTTAGAATCAAGGACCGAAAAGTGGCCAAAAAACATGTATTATATAACATTTAACTATATTTCTCAAGTTACAGCATAGGAATTTCTATGATATTGTTCAACAATATTCTATACTGACATTGTCAGAACATTTTAAAAATTAGGGGCCAAAAAGGATAACCAAACAAGCACTTTCCTGATGTCCAGACAATAACTTGACTATTAATGAATGGATCACTTTGAAATGGTATAACAAGGTGCCATACCGCCTAAGAAAGGCTGGGATTGATTTTGGAGGTTAAGACATACTTCTTTTTAATTGGGGGCCAAAAAAGGGCCTGAAACAAGCATTTTCCACACGTCTGTACAAAAGTGAATAGATCTCATGTAAATTTTTAAAATTTGGGGTTTTGACTTTGAGCCAAGTAAGAATAAGAGGATCACAAAGGGGCCAGATACAAGTATTTTTTTATTTCTGATATTAACTTGAGGAATGTGGAATTACTTACTTTGAAATTGTACCGGTGCTTTACCTCTAAAGAAAGATTTAAATTTTAATTTGATGGTCTTAGGATTAAGGGGAAAAGAGTGACTTCTTTAAATGTGGTCAAATTTTTATCTTGTGTCAAATATCAAATTTTAATCAAAATTCAGTGCTATATCAAGAGTGATTGGTGTGTACATACTTACCCCAACTGTTCAGGGTTCCACCGCAGTGGTCATATCTAGATGGCCCAAAGAAGCATTTTATTGATAATTGAATTGAAATGTGCTATAAAGGAAAATATAGTAAAACTAATCAGATCTACCAGCATGAAAAAGAATAGATTTTTTGGTAGTCCTTGCATTAAATTGCAAAATAATAGATACATGTAAGGGGAAATGATCTTGAACATGTTGAAACTAAAATAAAGGTAAGATGCATTTTGAAAGCAGTGATGGGATCGGTTACTTTCACATGTAATTGATTAAATCATGATTACAAATAATATAAAAAATGTAATTTATTACAAATGATTACTCATAATTTTAAATGTACATGTACTTAATGATAGGGAGACATTATGCTTTTTGTGATTTTCTCTTTGCTCATGTTTCAGGTACAACAGTAAAACAGATAAAGTTGAGATGAGTGTGACATTATACAAATACAACTCACTAAATTTTATAGGAAAATTGTGTATCAATGTGTTCAGAATATTTGGTATACTGGATGTTCAAGATGGTGTAGGAGAAGGCAATCAGTATAGTCAGTGCAATAACATGACACTTATTAATCTCATACTAAAATATACAGGTCCTTTACATGAGAGAACATTAGTTATCATTCTTCTTCTTTTACAGGTAAGATCAACTTTCAAATTAGATTAGACCTATTTGTTAGAGTTCGATCTATATTCAATTTCCATGTCTGTCTGTCCATCTGTATGTTACTGTTAAAAGTATTATTGTTCGTGAGTTACCAATTTTTGTGGTTTTCGTGGGTTGAGTAACCGTGAAATTTGATTCCCAATGAAAAAGAAATTCCCCATTTGTTTGTATGGTAAAGATGTCAAATCCACAAATTCAAGAATCTACTAACTGATAATTTTTTTTCTAAACCATAAAAGTTGGTACTCATGAATAAAAGTACTTTCACAGTACTCTTTTCTGCAAAGAAAATTTCAAAATGTTTATTGGAGGGAATGCTTAGATATTGAGTATATTGCTGTTGCATGAGAACTTGTCCCCACTTTCCAGATTCCTTGTTCATTTACTTCCTGCTTACTTAAGGAGGTAGACCTAAGTTAAGGGATACAACTCTTACAAATTATTTGTATGCAGCATTTTACATCAATCTCGTGTGGGCATCAAAGAAACTTGGACTGATTTCATTCTGTTTCAAATGAAAGATTGATAGGCTTTGGTGAAATTGAATATGATACAAACATATCGCTGATTTTAAAAGTTATTTCCCTTACCCTAAATCTACCTCCCTGATTTGACAGAAAAAGTTGAGTTAGGATATCCATAGCACAACATAGTGTACAACATTGGGTTTGAATAAGACCTATGTAATGTTCCATTTAATCAGCACATGTAGGATCTAACAACACTGCATTTTGTGCCTATCACTTACATGTGTACATTTATTATTTTGAGTTAAGTTGTTTAAGCAAGATTCCAAAAGGACTAAGATCTATCTTGTATTAGTCTTTTGAAGGTACTTCCATCCTTATGGCAGTTCCAGAAATAAGTATAAAGGGGATGGGATGTGGAGGCACTTTTCTATTCACCAACCACCCATCAAAATAAAAAGAATGGGTTGCCTTGGGCTGACATTTTAATCCTGGTGGGGTTGTTCTCTTTAACATATACACCATACTTATTCTCGTTATATTTCACGACATTTTTTTCTTTTTCAGGTATTTTTCAGTGGTGTAGCATTTTTCATCAGATATCAGATGTCGAAAGTATTTTACGATTGACAGTACTTATAAAGCTCTGCCAATCACAATCATCAATTGACAGCTGTGTTACATTTTACAATGTGTGTTGAATTCATAAATTGTAGAGAATATTTGCAAATTTTATATTTGTACTTGTGGTTTGTTAGCTTGAGGAAAAACTTTGTTAAACCTTTTGCATTTATGGTTGATGTTACGTTTTTTAATGTTTAAATACTGCAATTTTTTTTTTATTTTGTGTACTACTAATTAAAGTTAATAATTCAATCAGTAGAGGGACTGTTAAGTATAAGTTTCATCTGAATGCAAAGACATCTTTATTTTTCTTATTAAGTCAAATATTTTCTAGAGGTTTAGTTTCCCATCGTAAACAGTCAAATTCTACCAACTTTGAGTAAAAGTTGTTAATGTCATATTTATAATAATATCCCAATATAATGCTTCAGACAGTATTCAAATCAAATTACTATTTTGAAAACCAATCAAAACTAAGAAAGTAATCTTCATGTGCTTAGAATAGGCTGACCTGTAAGGTTCTTTAAAGAATGTATGTCAGTGCTCATGTATTACTTAGTTTCATGTTCATCTGTAAGATGCCATAACTACATTGTATATGTGCCTTGCAGATCATGGCTATATTTCTTATGAGCAGTAATTATGGTGACCTTTCACCTGGGTTTTTCTAGGGCAATTTTAAGCCATTTTTTGTTGTTTTTTTTTGTGCTAGGTACAGCACCAGCATTGTTAGGCTTGTTTTTACAAATTTTTTGTACCAGTACTTGTTTTTTTTTTATCTCAAAAGTGACTAGTCATAAAAAATATTTGTTGTTTTTCCTTTTTCTTGTTGATGTTACCTTACAACAATAAGTTTCTTGTATATCTATGTTAACCCTCCAAGCAGACCATGTTGTTCTACCAAAAATTAAAAAAAAACAACAACAATAGTTATTGCAATAATTAATCCATGCGAAATTACTCAATTTCCACTTTATAATGGACAATATTGCAAATAACTTAACTTTCGACAATTAGTGTTTTTATATACACACTTCTAAAGTGAAAAGTAAGAATAGCCAAACCCATTTTATTACGTGCGTGTATATGTACATACTCGTTTTTATTTGTCACATTGGCATGAATAAAGTTAAGTCTGCTAATTATGAAGTTAAATTTCAGAAACTAAGAATAGAAATAATGTTTAAGATTGATCCCTCTGCTTCACCATGTATCAAACAATGTGTGATAATTTATCAATTTAATAGGCTTAAATATTTTCAGATGAAAATATGTAACACCAGTTAATAATCCATTTGCTCTCTGACCATTTTACAATGTCACAACTCACAATAAGACAATGTCATTTCAGGAAATCCTTAATATATTTATAAATACTTAGACTTATCTTTTTATGTAGTCCTTGAAACAGTCAGTGCAACTAATTGACAGGTCCAGATCAAAGAGTGATTATTGATTGCTGAAGGATAAAAAACCAGTGACTGCTCTAATCCCAGTTTTATGTAAAATAAAATAATCATGATCTATTTATGTTACACTACCGTCAACCAAAATTTTAATTTCTCCACTCTTCACAGTGGAGTCACTCTTGTCCTCCATGTTGACTCCACCAAAGTGAAAACTAGGATTAAATTGCTTCATTTCAATACTTCTCAATATTTTTTTCTGTCCATAACTGAGAAATGTTATTAAACTACTAGAACCATTAAATACACCTTGGTATAAAGAAAGGAATAGTAACCAACAGACAATTTTTGAAATGGTAACTCAACTATAGAGTGGAAAAATTAACATTTGTGTTGACAGTAGTGTAATTTAAGAATTTTCATTGGAATGACTCAATTATAATGTTTTTTTTGTAAATTTACTCTGAATTTGAAATATAAAATTCATGGTTTGTATCTAAAAACAAATATTAAAGAAATATATTGAATTGATGCCTACATCTATATTATTCATTGAATTTATGTAAAATGAATTAAACAAAACAAACCATTCTGTATAATATAATTACCAATCAGAGATCATGTTGTGTAAGATAGAATCTCTTTGTCAGATCAATGACTGATCACAATTATAGTTGCATGGATTGGTTCAGGTACTGTTACAGTAGATTTCATACCAGATATGTAGATTAAATTTGTTCTTTTCAATGTTAACCATGCTTTGTTATATTATGTTGGAATAAATTTGTTGTAAAGAATTGCACACAGCCTTCAGTTGCAATTTATTACAGTTCTTGCCAATATATAGGTAGTTTAACCAAACCACACAAAACAGAACCCTGAAACTAAATACCATTAGCTAATGATGCACATTTTTGTATTTACATTTAGTGGTTATGGCCCTTTTTATGTAAGGAATGGGAACTACAACAAAGACACAAGTAACTTCAAAACAATTTTATATAGTATATCAAGTAAGGTTCTGTTGACTTATCCTTTTCCTAATCCAGTACTGAGTTCAACGATAACAATATTGCACCAATGTAAACAATTTATTGTCTCATTTCACAGGAAATGCTGATCGTTTTTTATCTGCTTGTTGTCGCCTATGACCTCCTTTGTGCTGCTCTTTCCATCTTCTATTACGTAAAACGTCAGCATCTTGACCTTGACCTTTTGGTTTACCTTTGACATCATGTTTTTTCTCAGCACCGTCAGGGTTAGCTGGTCTGCTGTATCCATAGCGACGACCTTGAGCTCTCCTTTGTGCTTGCCATCTTGCTCGTTCTTCAGCCCTTTGTCTAAGAAGTGCAGGATTTTGTACAAATTCATCCCTAGGTGGCTTATCACTCTCAGAATCCTATAAAAGATGTTCGTAAATTGATAAATTTGGCAATATACTAATCAAGAATTTAGAAACTATCAAATAATCAGCTGTTATGAAAATTGATAGATTTTCTAAGCTGCCAGAAATTGATATTTAGAGCAACTGAACCCTAACATCTGACCCTCAGACATAGTTACAGAAAAGCTATCAGTTGTCTAAGCAGCTGATCTTCATGTTACTTTGAACAGCAAATGTACTGCTGGTAGTTCTCATAGTTTTGTTTTTTTTTTCTAATAAACTACTTCATTGTGTGTGTATGCAGATACAGTACTCATGAGAACTGATATGTTCAATGTGTCATAGTTTTCCTTTCCTCTTTCGTTTACTCTGTACTTTTTATGAGTAACTTGGTGGCTGTTTAGAAAAGCATAGTATGCTTACCCTCCCAGTGCACCTGGTCCATGCTCCCAGTTTAAAGTTGCTCATTTACATAAGTTGCTTTGTACAAATTATTTTGGTTATTTTATGTTATTTGTTGTGTCTGTCTGTTTTTATCCCTGGGTTACATTCTTTTGATTTCTGCTAGAATCTTGGTTCCCATGATTACTCTTTCATGCATTTCATAAAAATAGCTAAATTACATATGTAAGTACATAAGGTTAATTATGAACTTGAATACATGAGGAATCTGCAAAATATTATTGACAGACCAAGAAAAAAGATACAAAAGATTACAAGTATTAGAAGTATCAAAATTTCATAAAAGAAGTTTAATCCCAGTGTAAATACACAAGAACCCACTGATAATGAGTTATTTAAAAATATTACTAAAACAGAGTCAAAACAGAAAAGATAGCAAATCAAAGCATAGTTCTATTGATTTAAGATCAAGTGGTACATTACATTATATACAATTATAAAAACTGAGTCAAGCTCACTTGGTGATACCACCCACTCCCTTCCATAGGAACCATATTGACAATCATATAAGTTGTACGTTCAAATGGAAAAAAAACAAAATATGAGATCAAGGGAAAAAGAATTTTTGAAAGTTTCATCAAATTCCATTCAGCAATTTGTTTATAGTTGCAGATATGAACTGGAAACAGCCAGCATGATCACAATACAACTCCCATTTTTCAAATGGGGAGGGGGTATATCAATAGCCAAACAAAAATGCTCATTCATGTAATAACTTGAGAAAGATACTTACGTCAGATTCCGACTCTGAGCTAACATTCCCAGTGCCTTTCTTACCCCCTAGAATTCTTGGAACTGTAAATGGCCTGAAATAGATTTGGGACAATATTTCATATTTAGAAAAGAAGAACCAGTCTGATACAAAACTTTTGGTCTGAGATAAAACAGCATTCTGAATAATGTTGCTCAGATGGAGGATATAACTTAGATTTTGTTTCTCGAGTACATGTAAGTATTGCTTCTTTTTTTTAATAGTTTTCCTGATTTTTATACATATATAAATAAATAAATGTACTGTAAACAGTGAAATTTTCACAGCAGTTTTATTACTGCTATTTTAGCGGTAAGAACTTTATCATGAAAATAAGACTGAATTGAATATTTTTTCAAAGAACATAGTATTCTTTGGGGGAAAGGTTTCCAATTTAAAACTGCTTGGAAGTTGATTAATCACAGAAATCGTGAAGAATAGATGGTGCGAAAATTTACCGGTTTACAGTATACTGAATCATACAAATAAACAACAAAATTAAACCTTGTTCTTCAACCAGTCAAAAAAAAAACAGATAATGCAAAGGAAACCTCATTACCTCCTCACTGTCAACTCATCAGCAGAGTCGGCATCAAATGCTCCAATATTATTGGTATCATAGGTATCATCATATTCATCATCATACATTCCTGGTTCCTCATCCTCGTAGTCCAAGGTCAGACCATACCTCTCACTCACCTGACGTTTCATGTCATCATCTGGTTTGCTATCCAGGTCTTTCTTATCCCTAAAAAATACTTGTACCTCTGACACAACTAGGCAATTGTAAAGTACAAACAATTAATTAACTTTTTTTTAAGCCATGCCTAATAATTTTTTATAAATTATATTGACACCGGCCTTGTTTTCCTCATAGTTGAACTTTCACTTGCATACATCGTAAAAAAAAGAGATAGGAAATGCTACTGCAAATACACGATTTTCCTTTAAAATTCCATACCTACATATAAATACCTACCATTTCTATTTTTCACAATGACACCTGAATCACACACATGTAAATCATTAGAAAATGTTTAATATGCAAAGGGGACCAACAAAGAAGAAAATAAGATTTATACTAAAAAATTATAAAAGATAATATGGATCCCATATTTTAAAAAGTGAAACCACAGAAAAAAAGACCTATATAATATATATATTTTTTAATTTGACTTTTACCTTGTGAATTAGAATAAAATTTTAACTAACTGTATGTTCAAATTTCAATCACTAGTACTAACTGGCTTTTCAATTATTATGTTCTCAACATGTAGCACTGTGCCTCGTTACATTAAAAAAAATCTGAAATTGGGATTTCCCTAAAATCAAATTTTAGCCAAAAAAACCTCAGTATTTGAGGAGATTCTTAATTTGTTATTATTTTCTTTTTAATGAATCCTAGGTCAAGTATTGGTTTATATTCCCTACCTTTTGCCTTTAAAGACCTTACTCATGTCAACATCATCTCTTCTGAACACATCAAACTCATCATTATCAAATACATTGTGCCTTTTAGTTAAAACGGTTTCCTCTGGTACAGTTCTACAATAATATAAATATAATATAATATAATATAATATAACATTATATTATAGGGATATTGCATGAATAATATAATATAATATAATGTAATATAACATTATATTATAGGGATATTGCATGAATACTGGGGAATATTATCCCTACAAGAATTTTGTATTGCACAAGTTTACGAGTGCAAAAGATACATTCTTTTAAGAACAATATTCTCCAGTATTCATTTAATAACCATTTGTAGTGTTATATAAATTAGCCTTGTTTAAAATAAACTTTTGTCACAGATAACGTCACAAATTTTAAGTATATTTGCACTAATAAAATGGAAATTTATTACACGCTGATATTGCATTGCTTTCTATGAGGAAATTATATTGTTATACAACAAACAAAATTACTGGTGTTAAAGTCTTTTTGAGTAGCACTCCACATAAGAATCATGCAAAATGTGATTCAGGTTTGGAAAGCCTACATATTTTTATTTGTTTAAAATGTCACAATAAACATAAAGTAACGTGTTGGTTTTCATATAACCCTTGTTCATAGGATATAAAAAGTATATAGATTGTACTGTAAAATTCAACATTAAGGGAGATAACTCTGTAAATGACACTAAGGTCTCACTAACCACTTCCAGGTCAAATGGCCACCCCTCTATGTAGTACCAAAAACACACTGAACCTAGACATATGCATTGTAAGTGCATTATTTGTGTGTACTATGATTAAAAGTAGTCAAAATAAAGCTGAGAATGTGTACTTTAAAATCATATATGTAATTAACTACAAAAGTGTATGAATATTGTTTACATGTGTGAGTAATTTGCCCCCATGCTGTCAGTTAGCAGAACAGGTAAAAATGTGGATTTTCAGTATTATCTATTCAAGTAAATTTTCTGAAGAATTTCTACAATGATCGTACCATTAGCATAATGATTTTGGAAGCCTTAATTTCCAAGCTTCGCAACGGTATGCAACTTTAAGATGTCATTTGTCCTGGGAATTCACAGTGAGACTTTGAAAATTACTTTTTTAACATGTAAAGTAATGGAAACGTTAGAAGTGGTCAGTGAGACCTAAAATACAATACAAACTATTGGACTGTCTATGTTAATTATCTCCTAGCAGGCAGATTGGAATGAATAATTATACATTTCATCATATACACATAAAAAGCAACTTAATAACAAAAAATAAAATTTGTAGCCTTTTTTTTTTCAGGTATATAACATTTTACAGAATTTGTATTATTTTTTACAGAGACTGCTACTTACTGTGGGGACAAGGATAACACAGTGGAAACTGTCTAAAAAGAACCTGACGAACAGAAAGCTGTGTAAAGCAGACATCTTTAGAAGTTTTTCAATACAACAGTGATTTTGTTACCTTGAATTTACCTCCAAATAGAGGTTATTTCCCAAAGAAACATTACCTACAAATCTTGCAATATTCTCCAAAAATCACAATTTGCCTTTGCATTTTTGGTTCCACAGTACACATGTAAAGAATAATCCATTGTGACAATAAAAATATGAAAATAATATAGTCACTCAGCAAGAATAAAATAAACAGAATTTTTCACTGCAAATATTCCAATTCTAAAATATTGTTGAACTGGTTGAATTTGTTACCATTCTATTTATTCCTCTCTTCATGCCAAAATATTTGCAGGAGTTGCTGTTCTTCTTCTGTATAAATATCTCCATATACCTTGTGGAGGGGATTACTTTATTCTGCAGATCACTACGATTCCAAGGTTTAATTATTAGTGTAGCAGAAATGGCCTTGTAGTTCTGATTGACTTCTTGATAAGAATGAATACCAGGTGTGCCTACAGCCAGAACTGATTGATATTGTAATGGCTATTCACACAAAACTGACTCACCTTGGCATCTTTCTATCCAAACTTTGAAGTGAAGGCGGAAGCTTGTCTTCTAACACAGCATTAATAACTTTCTCCATGTTATAACCCAATTCATCAAAGCACAACTAAAGCAACAAACATAGTAGCATATTTAATTATTGCAAGACATGTTTTTGAAAATGACACATCAAATTAAACACAAGTACACAAAAACTAAGTGTCAAAGGCAAAAAAAACAATACATAACTGAAATTTGTTTGTGGTCTTTCAAAAAAAAACACAACTTTACCTGTACAAAAATAACTTTCCTGGCAATTACAAAACCAGTATGAAGAACTCAGACTCCTACATTATTACCAAATGCAAAAGATGGAATAAGTAAGCATGTTGTGTACATATCTAGAAAAATATAATATGTAATGTGTGTATAGTATATTCTTTTTATATATTTTGTTGTAAAAATTCTGAACAACAAATGAAATTCTTGCCATCCATCTCCATCATTAAAAAAAAATTATAAATGCTTTATGATTTTTTTTTCTCAAATAAATGTACAATGTATGTAAGTTAGTTTATACCTCAATAAAACCTTCCCCTAAATCTGGCAACAAGTCCTTGACAGATGATATCAGAGAGTCCAATTCTACTCCAATTTTTCTAGGTTCACTACAAGCCCCTTCATATTCCTAAAAAAAATACATGAAATAAAAAGAACATGGAATGGGAATGTGTGTAATGATTTATATTAAGTAGTCTTTGTAAGACTCATGCAAATTCTGTAATATATGATACACCCGAAAAAAAGGCTACATATTTTTATTTTTGTTATTAAGTTGCTTTATATGTCTATATGATCAAATGCATAATTATTCATTCCAATATTTCTGCTCTTATGAGGTAATCCACACTGAAAAATCTAAGAGTTTTCTACTGAGTTTTAGTGTCATTCACAGAGTTATCTCCCTTAATTTTGAATTCTACAGTACATTCTATATAATTTTAATTTTTTTTAACAAGGGTAATATGAAAAACCACATGTAAATTTCTGTTTACTATTACATTTTAAATAAAACCTAAAAAATAAAAATATGTAGGCTTTCCAACCATAAATCACATTTTGCATGATTCCCATTTGAAGTGCAATTTAACTTATCATTATACACATTACCTGCTTTACCTCTAGAACCGTTTGTGTGAGATGTTTTTCCCCATTGACACTGTCAAATGTGGGAGATTTGTATGTGAAAGCAAATTTTTTATGTGAAAAATCAATTATTTTAGTAAAGTATTTTTCACTGGCATACATTGCTGTATGTAGCAGCATAGTCTTCCTGTGAATGTTTCTCCATAGCTGAAGCACCAGTAGCTTGTGGAGCACCACCAGCTGCAACAAGAGGCTCCGGGGATCCATCAGGACTTGTTCTTCCTCCTCTATACACTCCACCTGTTGGCTTTCTCCTCTTACCTACAAAACAATATATGAAATAATTTTAATTTCAGAAGTAACAGATTTTTGATTGGATAAATGAAATGTTAAAATTTTGTTATGTCATTGTGACGTCAACAACATTCTTCGATGATCTATTTGTTAAATTATGATACTAAAATTAAATTATAAAGAATTACTGTTATATTTGTTTTGTATATTTGAAATAAACTCAATGCCAGTGGTGCACACTTCAAATAACTCAATTCGCAAGTTATTTAGTGTGCACCATGTGACTGAGATTATTTCTTCATAAAAAAAAATAATATAACAGCCATTCCTTAAATACCTTTTTTCAACCAGTCATAACGTTTGCAATATTTGAACAATGATGATGATAATCATTAGAATTGGCTCTTGAGACAATCCACATTCATGGAAGTTCATCATTAAGCATGATATTACTAACACAAGTGAATAGGGTAAATGTTTTTTTCACATCAACATCAGGAAAATATTTTTGTCTCAATTGCCCTCCCCCCCCCACCATTTCTAAATCTCCAGATTGACCTATCAAAAGTTAACCATAAATAGCAAAGTGTGCACTAAGTGATTGAGATTATATCATTTCTTCATTAAACTGAAAAAAAATGTAACAGCCTTTCCTTAAATATTTTTCTTTTACAAGCCATAATGTTTGTCACATTTGAAGAAAGATGATGATAATTATATTCATCAAAATTGGCACTTATGACAATCCATATTCATGGAAGTTCATCATTAAGCATGGTATTAATTAACACAAGTGAATAGGATAAATATTCTCACACATCTTCATCAGGAATATTTGTTGTCCCAATTGCCACCCCCCCCTCATTTCTAAATCTCATGATCTGCCAATGAAAAGTTTACCATAAGTAGCAAATGCTGACTGGACTGCTTCCTGTATATATTGGATCCTTGTCTCATCTCTGTTCCATGGGTTAAGGAAAATACATACATAAACACTATAAGTTAGAATTTATGCATGACGTATAAAAGTGAATATTTTTGACATTTAAGAGAGTTGCTCTTAATCTAGATCAGTTTTAACAAATGTAAAATGATTAAAAATTTGAGTTTACATGTTAATAGTGCATGTTTGTATAAAAGATGGGCCCTAAATTTCTGAACTGTTTAATTTCTCTATAAGAAAGGCCTTGATTGTTCTTCAAACTAACAAAAAAAAATTTACATGTATGTTATCTTTTTCAAAAAGTGAAATTAATAAAATTCATAAACTCTTGTATGGTATTCTGAGAAGGTGAATGTATGTATCTAAACAAAAAACTGCATAAAGCAGTTACTAAGGATACACATTTGATGACTGCATTATAATGTCAAGGTACATCTGTACTTGGAAACATCCATCAAGGTCTGCTAAAAACCTGCAAAAGAAAATACCAGTAGTGATTTACACTATATTATCTTTACATTATATTTTGAGTTTAGAAGACTAGTGTTGATGACTTTGAAAAATTAAAAAAGCCAAATATTGTGTCATGTCTAACTTGTCTGTAAATTTAGGCAAGGGTTGAATTACATTGCACTTGTTTGTAAACAAGGCTTCAAAAGCAGAGGTCTGAGGTGTGTGACCCTCATTTTCTGATGCAGACCATTTAAATTTCATTTACCTTAGTCCTGAATGTGTCGTACACTTATTATTATTATTAACTCTTATTGATGACCTTTCATTTTCTTCCATTGGACCTTTTAATTAGGATTTTAAAAAAAAGTTCAAGACCTTTCAATCTTGAAAATAAATTTAATTCCTATTTAAATATACAATACAGAATTGATTAGTCACCTGCACATTTAAGACAATACATGTACATTGATATTTACCTTCTGTCTCCCAGTATAGATGAAAATGTTTCAATGAAACCTTCAATACATTCGGCAACCTTCTCGCTAAAAAAATCAGAAATAAGTATTACATTGTGTGTAACTAAATCTCTACAGTTTCTGCCAAATATTTAAATTAATTTGATTGTTAATTTCTATTCTTAGCAAGAAAGGTCAATTTCCATAATCTATCTTCGTACTGTGACATCATTAATGTCCATCATTCCACAGTCAGCAATTCAAATAATACCAAACTAAATAAGTCTTTAATGAAAGGACCAATATTAATTTTGACTGCAATCGGAAAGAAATCAAATTATTAAGGATTGTTATTTTTTTTAATTTTTTTTTTTTTAACTTATGCTTCACAGTTCATGAAGTGTAAATTGCCAAAAAAGTTGGTTATTTCGCACAACTTGGTCAAATATAAAAACATTCCATAAATAGTTAACTGGAAAAGTCTTTTTATGAACAAATTTATCTGAAAAGAAGTAAAAAATAAACCAAATGGGGATCAAAAAAATTTTTTGGCAAGCAATCATAACTTTATCATAACTTAAAACTTGGCCCTACTGACGAATTACTTTTTTTCTAAAAATTCAATATTAATTCTTTGTACCTACATGTACAAAGTCATAGGAATACTATTATGACAATGATTCAGAATCTTGAAAATTGTTGACTCATTACTGAACATTTGGACCGGCAGCTTGGATGTTTTTGTCTTACCAAAAACAAATCTGCTGATCAAATACATTCATGTTTACAGCTTGGATTGTCAGCCATACTTGAAGAACGACATATTAACTAATCTTACTAACACTTGTTTAAACTATCAAAGTTGATGACTGGTTAAAGAAAACATATTTGTGGTCAATCACGGTGGTTGTTACATATAATTATTGGGAAGAAGTTACCTGAGTAGTGGTTCTTGTCACATCTGTTGTACTGAATATGTAATTTCAGACTCAAATAAACTTATAAAAACATGAAACTAACCTTATCATTACAGAGCGGAATTAAACAGTGTATTGTTGGACCTTATGAAAAAACAATTAACCTGAAGTTTGGTCAGACACAATCATGAAATTTTATCAAACCTTCCCAAATAGTGTCGGTCAGGACTGTGCAACCGGCAATTATACGATGTCTGATGTTTACAAAATTATGACCATAGTTGAAAGTATTCATTGAAAATCTGTATTAATTCTGAAATTATTGTGCCATTAATTATTACAATTTTGTTATTTTATTAAAAAGTGAAGGTTTAGCAATTTTGAGAAAAAAAAACACATTAGTTATGATATAATTTCAACAATGCAAGTTTAAGTGCAACATTCTTAGTAACAAAAAAAGGAGTAATTTCTAAATTTCCAGTACTAAAATACATTCTTCTAACTATAATATAATTCCCTACCTCTGATCAAGAATAGGCTGAAGATAACAATGATTGACCATAGTATTCACTACTTTCATGAATGATGTTGATGCTTGCTTTAGTTTCCTCTTCAGTAACTTCATATGACTGTAAAACATACACTATAGCATATTTAATTAATTCATTAATTTCAATATTTAATCTAATGACTATGAGGAAAAAAACAATAACAGCAACCTCAATATGTAGATCATGCTTCTAAACATGACATGAAACATGGTTCATAACTGTTTTGTTGGAGATGACATAATTTGGAAATGAAGTATAGTAAAGAAGGGATTGTTTGGACTTTTAACCCAGATTCAAAGCCTGTGCCCTACGAAGTCAAAGCATATTCCAATTGGTTGAGGTATCAGCCATATAACAACATAAGCAAAGACTGAAATCATAGAAGTTTTAAGCAACGGAAAATATAAGAGAGGTACATGCTTAATGTGAATTATGGCATCCCCTGGCCATGTAAAATTTCTTGTAAAATTTATTCCAGTGTGTTCATGTTAACAGGGCTAGTTGAAAGACAAGTAATAGTAATACTCTGTGAATATCCACTTGAAGAGGAAATAAAAAAGAAGAATTTTTGAACCATTAAAAGGTAAATTAATTTATAAAATGCATATATTTTTGGAAAAGGAACATACAAATGTAGTTGTGTTTAAAATTTTGTAGATACACAAGACAAATGGCAAACACTCAAAAGTAAATTCCTATACATTGTAAAACCAGTCCTTCCAGTGTCATAATGTTTTCATATGATAAGATTCAATATACCTATAATACATGCATATAATAGGGACATGACAGACCTGACATTATCAGCTTCTCTAATCTTTAAAGCAGATGATATTTCTGGGAAAACTGAATCATAAAATTCTGCTAGCCTACAAACAAAACAAAAAAAAACAAAACGACAAATGTTAAATTTTCTTTCTCCAAAATTTATATGGTAATTTGTGATTTCTGATAACTTAAGAAGTACATAAGTATAAAGTGCTATTCTCTGTAAGAATCAGGCAGTATGTGTATCCTGGTGGGGAAAAAACACCAGTTTCTTTTTATAATATCATATTCAAAATATTATCTGAAATATAGAAATGGCATTCATTTCTTTTTTAAACTGCAATAACTTGAGGCAAAAATTATATGAAAAGCATTCCAATAAAATGATAAAAGGGAGATAAATCATTTCCCCATCCCTTTCCTGCATCATCTGACACTTTTAAGACAATCAAACTGTGAATTCATCTTCAATAGACCATAAACTATGTGCCCAAATTGTCAACTTTCTGTGTTTCGTCTGAGCAGGATTCATTATTTTTTTCTATTTTCCTTGATTTTTACAGATTCAATCCCTTAAGTTCTAATGAAAAATATCTACCAAGAAACATACTTTTTTCTCTATAAAAGTCTGTAATTAATTGTTTGAATTGTTTCTAATGTACATGTATTACTTTACATTGTGACATTTTTTTTCATATTCTATGGAGTGGTTTAATCATCCCTCAGATACTATAACTCATAAATATGATGTGCACTAAAGCATAAATTGAAAAATTACATCTTTCCAAAAAGGCAAAATTTCAAAAAAGAATTATTTCCACTCTTTTTGTCCACAGCTATTACAGATAATCTTTTACTGAATTCTTTGATCTACTCAGTACACATACCTGGGAATAAAACACTCTTGTTGAAACAATTCACATGACTGTGGATGAATTTCCATAAAAATAGCTAAGGTCAAGGCTATGTCTGCTAAGTACAGAATAATATCTTGTAAATCTGAAATATTCATGGAAGTCAAAGATGTATCTTTCCCTGGAGATGAAAGTTTCTGAGGTGACATTGAGTGTTCTATGCTGACTCCACATTTTTCAGCAATGTCATGAAAGACCTGAAAATAAACATTTATATTTATAATTTTTTTCGATTGAAACATTTCGATGCATCCAGAAAAGATTTTGCGGAAACTAAGTTTACTTTTTTTAAGAACCTTAAAATATACTACTGATATTATTTTTCCCCTAAAGAAATAATGCCATTTTGATACAGTAAGCTACATTATTATGTCAACAATGTAAGTGTGTACTTCTACATTATAGGGTTATATACAAGGGAATATCATCCCAAGTAGAATTTTGTATTGCATGAGTCTACAAATGCAATATACATTCTATAAGAGATAATATTCACCAGTATTCAACCAATAACCCTTTTATTGTACTGCAATAAAATTAAGTCATGTTTAAAACGTCACAAATTTAAACTATATTTGCATTGGTGCAGTATGGAAATTTATTGCACACCAACATTGCATTGCTTTCTATGGAGAAATTATATTGCTACACAATAAACAAGAATATATTGCCAAGTTTATAACTTATATCTATATATGAAAACAACTAAATAAATTATTTGTTTGATCTTACATGTATACAAATGTTCTTTGGAAACAAAATAATTTTAAACACATAACTGAAACAACATATGTACATTATCAATACTAGTAGAAAGAAAACCGTCTAAATTATATTAAGCTCATGGAAATGCAGTGGAGGGACACAGAAATGCTGGGCACCTGTCTGTTCATAAAACATTTGTTGAAGCACTCTTACGCCTTCCTTTACAGTTTACATGTATTCAGTGAATTTGATATTTTGCCCTTTATGACAATTTGGAGACATAGAAATGTTGCTTTTCATTTTTTTTTACATTTTGAAAAAAAAAGCAAAATCAATAATTCTAGGAAAAGTGACTAAAAATCTTACAATTACAGTGAAATGTGTATTAAACTAATCCTGAAAATCTACACCCTTTCCAAAACAAATATTCTTAGAAATCATGATACACTGTATCAGTTTCAGTACATTTGAAACCTTGTAAACCTACAATAGACAGGTTTTATTGTTGGTAGGAGTACATGTACATGTAATTGTACCTGTATAATTGTTGGTACAGCATATAAAAGGTCATCATTGTATTTAGGCTGCTGTGTAAAAATGTTGTCCACCATCTTTGTCAATAATTGTGTATTTCCTTCTCCATACAGTACACATAGGTCAAATATTTTAGGTATGTCAAATATAAAATTCTCATACAATATTTCTCCAAATACATGTGGTGTCAAATGATGTTCCTGCAACAATAAATATTTAGTATTAGTATATAATCAGTTTTTAATGCAACTTATTGAAATAACATAAATGACAAAATCAATAAATTTTCCCAAAGTATGATTCACAAAAACAGAATTATTTATGCATAGTACAGTATCAAAGTTTTGCACAGTTTTAAGTAGCAGTCATTGAAAGAATCATACAAATTATCTAATATGTGATACACCTCAAAAAAGGCTATACATTTTTAATTTTGTTATTAAGTGCTTTATAGGTCTATATGATGAAATTTATTTTCATTCATTCCAATCTGTCTGCTCTTAAGAAATAATCCACATTGAAAATTCAATAGTTTCTATTGTATTTTAATGTTATTTACAGAGTTATCTCCCTTAATTTTGAACTCTACAATGCATTCTATATCTTTTCATCTACTAAGAGTGCAGGTCATATGAAAAGCCACATGTTAATTTCTGTTAACTATGACATTTTAATCAAAACAGCAAAAATAAAAATATGTAGGCTTTCCAACTATGAATCACATTTTGCATGATTCTTACTTGGAGTGCTACTTAAGCATTATCCATATTATGGGTATTGTTGAGACAATGCACTGTTACTGTTGATATACACTTTGTTGCAAATTATTATTCAATTAATACTTAGGAAACTTCTTTAGAATATTCTTGCAACATTTCTAGTACCTTTGATTCTTTATATGTAGCCATTCTAAGACATGACATGAACACCAATCTATGGATCTCATTGTGAAGTGATTGAACATCATCTGTCAGCTGATATACAACATCATAGGATCTGAAACAATACGTAAGAATACTGGTACATTGCAACTTGTTTAAAAAATCACAGAAACTCCAGGAAATGTCTAGTTTAGGAAGGTTTATCCATTATAAAAGGATTATTTGGATAAGTTTCACTGTAAACCGGTTATTTACTTGCTTACCCTTCCAGAGTGCCTGCAATCAGTTCATTTACATGCTTACCCTTCTGGATGTCACTTCTATATTCTGTGGGAGTTTCAATTGCTAGTGCTACAGTATTCTGTGTTTTATCTCGTTTTCTTTATTTTTATATTTTATTTGTTTAAGGATGTGCCCTGCTTTTGTTAGATTTTCGGACTCCTCTGGTTTTATCCTTTTCATGGCATTAATAATTTTTGCCCAGTGACCCCATTTTTCTTATCACAGTTTCATAATACATGAAACACACCTTGAAATGTTATTTGAGAAGTTTTTATGAAATTCTTGTTTTTAATAGATAAAACCTACTAATACAAAACCAATGGAAAATCAAGAGATATCTTTTTCCCAACAAAATTACAAAATGCTTATATCTCATAAACAAGCATACTGACATCAATTCTTTCTACTTATATTGTTAAAGCATGAAATATTTTATAAAATTTAACAGCCCTTTGAAATCCTTGTTATTCTAAAGATGAGCAGCTAACATCCTAAATATCTTACCTTGGTGAAAATCTAA
Source organism: Perna viridis (assembly GCA_037379345.1). NCBI lineage: Eukaryota > Metazoa > Mollusca > Bivalvia > Mytilida > Mytilidae > Perna > Perna viridis. Next base: position 28,427,877 of record CM074515.1, read on the forward strand.
GGTATGTATCCAGAAGATTCTGCAATGTACTGTCGTATATGATCTGAAACAAAGACTTAACTAATAAGTATGAAATAAAAATATATATATAAAACAAAATATTTTATTTGAATTTGCATTTTTTTTTTATTTTCTACAGAGGCACTGCAAGTGAAATACATTTGTCAGAATGTAAGAACATGCATGAGCCATCTCTCTCTCTAGTCCTTGTTATGCCTCGGGACACATAGGGCAAGGACTAGACTTCTCCATTTTTCTCTATCTTGAGCAGTTTTCTCCAGTTCTCCCAAAGTTAGGCTGTGATCTCTCATTTCCTTTTCCACAGTTCTTTGCCTGGTGTTTTTTTTGGTCGTCCAGGTTTCCTCTTTCCTTCTGGTGTCCATCTAAGTGCTACCTTAGTGATGTTGTTGGCTGGTTTTCGTAGCACATGCCCAATTCATTTCCATCTTCGCTTTACAAGTAAAGTTCTCATATCGTCTGTATTTGTTATTTCATGTAATTCTACGTTGGTAATCTTATTTGGCCAGAAAATCCTCATGATCTTTCTGAGGCATCCATTGTGAAAACTCGAAAGTCTGCATATATCTTTCCCTGTCATTCTCCAGCATTCTGCCCCATAGAGTAGTACAGACAGAACACAGCTGTTATAGATTTTTATTTTTGTCTTTCTACTTATGTCATTTGTTTTCCATATGCTCTGGAGGTTGATGAAAGCACCTCTAGCTTTACTTAGTCTGGCATTTATGTCTTTATCCGCACCACCATCTAATGTAACTATGCTTCCAAGGTATGAGAATGATGTTGTGTTGTGTGATTATTTCTATCTATCTGTATTTGTGCTGGTTGTTTGGTATTTAAGGACATAACTTCAGTTTTCCTGATATTGATTTTCAGTCAAGTCCAATTTTGAGCCATGATGGGGTAAAAATATACATAAATCAACATTTTTAATGAATTTTTTTTTTTTAATATCTCTGATTTTTTTTAAATAGATAGTTCCACATGTATTGTAAATTTCAGTTTTAACCCGGGCATTGATAACAGGAACAAGCAAGTTTAAAATTATTGATCACTTCTGGACTTTTGACAAGGTCAATACGATATATATGGATCTGTTCAGATTATAATTTAAATTTTCTTTTTCTCTACATCATTTCTTACATGATTGTGGTTCTTGGGCAAAGAGGACCATAACAGTTGGATCAAAACTTAGAATTACAATTTCAATATATTAAAAACCAGAAACATAGCATCCATAAACATGTACATACATGTTAAAATAAAATATGGCTGCAGGCACACAATATATCCTTCAAATCAAAAGCATAAGTGCAACACAGATTGCTACACAATACAATGTACATTTTTTTACAAATGAAGTATTTATATATATCTACCTGACACCAGAACTTATCATGAGGTTGTTGTAACAGCCAATGCAGGTCATCTGATATAAACTTTAATCTGTCCTTCCATTCTTCCATAGCAACTTCATCACCTATGGGTGGTGCCTGGTAAGACACAAACTGAATGTCTTCTTTCCATCGTGGGTCCTTATATTGGAAAAAAATCATAATTTTAAAAGTAGACCCTTTTGTGCAAAGTTGATGAGCATGTTCCATAAATACCCCTGCAAGGTAGGGCTTGGGTAGAACAAAAGAATTTGCCTCTTAGAACTGTAATTTGAGCATGCTCAACGCATGCTCATTGGCAACCACACAGTTAACACAAAAAGGTCTATGCATTATCATATTATTTAGTTTAACAATAAAAATGCCTTGCAGGATATAGCTAGTCCTGAGATTGTTCTGACGTCCAACAGCTGATAATCCAGGCATGCTACTGTTATGGCTCTTGAAAAATTTAGAGTAGGTATACCATGAAAGTTTATACTATTAAGATTATCATGTACAGGTAGATGCTTTTCTGTAGTAATTCATGTTTTGAGAATAGAAATTTAAAATAATTAACAAAATATTGTGATCTTGAACTTGTGATGTTCAAGATCACAGAGTCAAATATTGTGTAATTTTGTAAAAATAAGGAGTGTGCAAATTTCGTACAGTAAAAAAACATGTTAATAGAGCAGTCTGATGTACATGCAACAATGAATAACTGTCTCTCCTTAAATAAACAGAATTTCCACTTTCAAGCATAATCTGGTGATGTTGATATGGGACAAACTCTAACGTTCCATAGCCCCAGCTTGTCTGGCAAAACAGCTGTTGGGTGTCATAGCAATCTCGGACTAGGGCATACAAAATGTAGCTTGTTACAATTGCAGAGGTTGAGGCAAGTTTGTGCACATCATTCAAGCTTGATACAACTCTGAACTTAATAAAAAAAGTAAAACAAAAAAAACACAACACGGCTGATGTGAATTCGAATACTGTATGCATTTTGAACATACATTGTATGACTACAGTACTGTCAATAGTATTTTTCTCTTCTTCTTCTTTGATTTTCTGCACACCATCAAACTTGATGATTATGTGCCATGCATACGTGGGTTTCAATTTACAAAACATAATTTGTCAAAATATTTACAAGATCAATACATTTTTTTTAATATTTTGTACTGTATAATTAGTGTTAATTCTATACACAATGTCTTTATTTTACTGTTCGTAGAGGCTTTCAAGTGCAGATGTTGTGGTCTGTTGTTTAAAACTCTCTAGGGTTGTGCAATGTACAAAAGTTGTCGGTAATATGTTCAACTGTGTTCAAAACTCTATAAGCTTCACATAGACAGAGATCGATACTAACAGTAGTCCAGTAATCCTGTGCCACCCAATTTTTTGAGAGGACTACTTGAAAAATGTTCACGGTAGTCCTATGGGCTCTCTAAATTTGGCCATATTTTTCAAAAGATCTAAGAACAGAACCATCATTATTGTCTGCGAACTACCTGTTTTGCCTCCGAAGTAGTCATGTTGACCACCAAACAAATGAAGTTAGTGTCAAACCCTTACAAAGACATAAAAGGGTGTTTACCAATAATGAAACATGTTCTTTCTTCCCATTTGTTTCTACTGTAACATTCCTTTTATCTAGAGCAATACCGTATTCTGTCATTCTTACTGATCAGATAAATTTCACAACCTCATAGTGTCAAAAAGACGTTAAAGTGTCCATTTTAAATGCGTCTTAAGCGTATTCAAATTTATATATTTTAGACACATTTGGACTGTATTTATGTAACTTTAAATCAAATTGATTTAAAAAAAGATTATGGACTTTTTGTGGAAAATTTTATTCGTATACACAAAACAGTACAAATAATATGACCTATAAATAAAATGAACACTTCATAAAGAACATAAGGAGATTGGAGATTTCTTTCGATACAAACGAAAACCGACGAAATGGCTGGAATAAGCAAAGCCGAGTACCTTAAACGCTATATGTCAGGCACAGACAAGGATGAAAAGAAAAAGAAAAAGAAGAAAATCGGAAAAACAGTGTCAAAGCATGCTCGGTTTGAATCTTTATTTTGTTTGTTAGTTGTTTTAATGGCAGATACGTAAATCAAAATCATCATGTATATGAACAGGCTGATATCCCCAGGAAAACACGTTATCGTTTGGGAGAATTGCATGTATTGTACAAGTACAATGCGCATGTATATCATCAGTTTATCTGAACGTGTTCTTGTACATGTACTTTCAAATATCAATTCTAGTATCTTAGGTATTGAACACTGAATTCTTAAAATTTAAGCAACGATTGTTGCTGAATTTGTTAAAATTTATGTAAAAACTAATACATGGCAAAAAATGTATCACTTATTGTATATGATACACGTGTCATTCTGAGATATTAGACCTAGATATAAATACCTGTGCAAGTGCAAAATAGGGAAATCTCAGAGACACCGGAGGGTAAGATTCCATTGAGGCTTTGCCAAGTTAGAACTTAGAGAACTACATGTATTACATCTGACCCAAGGGTGTCTGAGATTTCCCAATCTTGCATGAGGAAAACTGGCATTTTGATTCTTTTTCTCACATTTTAATGTGTAAGTAGCAATGTGTTACCTTACAAAGAGTGTGCTACATGTATGTTACTATTGATTACAATGAACTAAGAATACATGACAATGCTTTGGTTTGTTGTAGCAAATCTTATCCAGTAGATAAAACATGTATGTGATTTGTTTTTATCATTTGTAGGTCAAAGATAATTGATGATGACATTGATGTCAAGTCACTACTCCCAAGTAATATGGAAACCACCATAGAAGAAGAATTAGGGGAGGATGATCCTACTATTGTTGCTATAATTGATGAACGCCCAGACAATATAAGACAACTGGAGTCATACAGACATAGTGATGGGCGCTGGAAAACACTTGCAAATGGTAAGTTCATATATGAAGCTGACATACTGTACACTGTGTTTACAACATCCTTTAATTATAATTACAAAGATGTCCCAAGACAATGAATATGGCCAAAAAATACTAAGACTTGTATAGTTAACTCAAAATTAGAAGAAGAAGAAGTTAATTTGAAGTAATACTTTTGAAAACAACCCAAAAACTTTGTATTTGTTAAACTAAATTTAAATTTTACACCCTGTCACACAAAGTGGGGACGTATTTTGCGATACCTTCTGAAAAGTTGCCTATCAGTCTGTCCATGTGTTTGTGTTCTGACAGCCTCCAGATGATAACTTTAGATCAATGATTTATTTTAAACTTTGTACAGTCGTTAAGTACCTTAAAATGCAGATTAAATTAATTTTCAGAAAAATCCAACTTGTAATTTTCAAGATAAGCCATTTTGAACATATCAATACGTGGTGGGGTGTGACTTAAGGAGGTAGACCTAAAGTAAGGGACACAACTCTTATAATTCATTTTAATGTTTGTATTCAGCATTTTATATCAATTTCATTGAAACATCACAGTAACTTGGATTGTTTTCATTCTGTTTCAAATGAAAGCTTGATAGGCTTTGGTGAAATTGAATATGATACAAACATATCACTGATTTCAAGAGTTATTTCCTTTACTTTAGGTCTATATCCTTAATATTCCATTAATGTCCTATTTTTTTCACAGTTTCCATTTAAGAAGTACAGTAAATTCCATTTAAAATATATGATAGACAGTAAAAATCCCTTGTCTTGACACAAAACTGATGAATGAATGAAGATTAAATCATAAGAATATACATGTATGAGGTTGTGGCCCATGCTTATTTGAATATTTATAAGTACATTTATTTAATGAAAGTCTACTGCTGTATGTACGACACAATGATTTGAAGTGCTTTAAAAATGTAAATGCTTAATAACCTTGCAGTTGTTTCTGATTTTTGTTTTTTTGCTTTGTACAGATGACAAGTTTGATACATCCATTCTAAAGAGTCTTACAGAGGAGGAAATTATTAAAAACAAAAAATCATTGTTCAAAGGAGAGTTAAAACCAAATCTTAAACCTCAAGAAAATTCTTTGAAACAAAGGACTAAAGGTGAAAATTTATCATCTAGACAAAGGAGACATGACTCTGACTCAAATTCACCCTCCCCACCAAAAAGGAGGGTGAGGCATGATTCAAGCTCTGATACTTCACCTCCTAGAAAAATGAGACATGACTCTGATTCTGATGCTGCTCCTCAACGGGGGGGAAGGCATGACTCAGATTCTGATACTTCACTTCCTAGAAGAAATATACAAAATTCGGAATCAGATAAATCTCCAAGGAGAACAAGGCATGATTCAGAATCAGATGAATCACCTCCTCGAAGAAAAAGACAGGATTCTGACTCTGACAAATCCCCTCCTCGAAGGAAAAGACGCAATTCAGACTCTGATGAATCACCACCTAGAAGAAAAAGGCACAGTTCAGACTCTGATGAGTCCCCACCCAGAAGAAAAAGGCACAGTTCAGACTCTGATGAGTCCCCACCCAGAAGGAAAAGACATGATTCAATTCCAGATCAGTCCCCTAGTAATAAGAAGGACAAAATGACCAAAACATTATCTGGTAAAAAAGCAGGGTTGTCAAGTGCTAAAGATATGAAAGTAGAAGCTGAAAAAATAAAGAGAAAAGAAGATGAGGCATTTAAAAATGTATGTCATAAAAAAACCAAAGAAATTCAGTGCAAAACTTGAATATGTACATGTACCAGTATATAAAAATTATATTTGAGATTATACATGTACTATATTAAAAAGGCAATTTTTTCTTGAAAACTTTTATTCAGTGGAAATCAAAGTAACTAAATTAAGGTATTCCTAAAATTGTGTCTTCTATATTATTGTTAAAAATCTTGATTTTCCATAAAGTTGGCTCATTTTTCCCTTATGGTAAAGTAACTCTTTAAATATATATTTTTCAAGTCAGTGAATTATAAGATGTAAGTAATGATTTCACCTTATATGTAATATTTTCTAAAATAGGGTCATAACTCACAACTAATTTTCACTCACAAATTTGTGTAAAATCTACTTTTGAGGTCCAATTATCAGTAATCTGTACTTTTTGCCTTTGATCTTGTTGACAGATATTTCTCTATCTCATGTACATGACAAGATATTAAAACAGATATTTAAGCATTGGGACTAATTGTGATGTCATTAGACCTTCTTTAGAGTCAGATTTTTTTTTTTTAAATGTAGCAGTCATTTCTGATAATTTGAATATTTTTAATTCAAAATTTAATGAGTAAATCAAGAAAAAATCTTATACGATGGCACAATCATATTGTAAAATTACATCTATTAGATGATAAACAAAAAAATGTCAACCAATCAGGAAATTTAAAAAAGGTAACACTAAACTATTTTACAAATAAAAATACTGTAGGCAAAGTTATTTTCCTGGATACTTTTTTACAAATTTCAGGATATCAATTCAATTTCGCTAATATTTATTTTCGTGATTAACATTCTGTTTGATTGTATTCCACAATAGAAGGACATCTTAGGGGCAATTTATCTTCACTATTTTTTCTTGGTCACAAAATTAGTAAAGAAAATATGTTGGTTTACAAAAATCTTTGTGACATCACCTGAGTCCATTCTGTACATGCGGTATTTTGAAGGCAAATTACGTAAAACTCACTTTCACAAATGGATGTTTGATTCAATATTTAGATTGAGATGATGCTGTGTTCCTACAACTGTAGAATGTGCATTCCATTGTGAATTTTAATGTTCAGTATGAAAAACATTTCTCCAATCTGAATGGGGTGATGGGCATTAGTTAACTTGTGCTTCACATTGAAATGTCCATTACATGTGAATGATTTTGTGGATTCTATTTTAAAATTATTGATCGCACATTATTTGTATGTTTGAATTAGGCCCAACATTTGATCTTCAACACTTCTCTTTCTCTCTCTCTCTCACTCATTTCCAAAAGCTAAGATTTGAATGAACTTGAAATTTTGATTTATAAAAAAGTTAAATAGTTACACACATTCATAATTGAACATTTTGAATCATTAGTTTGGACCAGTGCTATGTGTATCCTATTTGATATCTGCATGTCTCTGTACAAGTAAGCTTATTAAGCTATTGAAATAATAATGAGTTTTCATTTCAGATAGGTGATGAAGCTCTGGGAAGAAATGCTACTACAGTGTTTAGAGATAGAAAGACTGGAAAGAAAAGAAATTTGGACATGGAAGCTGAGGAAGATAGAGCTAAATTCGAAAAACAGAGAAAAATGGCTGAAAAATATGAGCAGTGGGGAAAAGGGTAAAGATTATAAGATATTAATGGATGATGAATGGAAGGTGTTAGGGCAATAGTCAATTTTCTTTTAAGCTCACCTGGCCCTTTGCCATCAATTGGTGTCTGTTGTCATCGTCGCCTGTTGTTGTGAACAGCTTTCCTCCTCTGATGCTAATTGACCAATTCAAACCAAACTTAGAATTAATTCTGCATAGAACTGATACATGTAGGGGGATTTTTTATCAGTAGACAAGCATGGCCACACTTAGGTCACAGGAATCAGACAACAGTCTTGCTTATATTTCCATTACCATTATGTTTAGCCAAATTTTGACATGGGAGTAAAAGTGTTCAGTGTGATGGGATCTGTCTGTTATCTGAAAATCTGTTATGCCATGTAGGAGTTAATGGCTTTTGTACTTTTTTTTCTTCTCCTGTGAAACAGCTAGACAGAATTAAATGAAAGTAGATATCTTTGATCGTTGTAATGTTTTTATCCAAGAAAAAACATGTCCACTTTCTAAAAAAAATAGAATGCAGCTTATTAAGCCAGGTGAGCAATTCAGGCTCTTTAGCACTTCTAGTTTAAGGATCCTTATATCTGAAAACAATGAGGGCCAACTGATCATAAAGAAACACTACCATTGTTCACATGGACACATAACATAGGTTGTGCTGATTTACATCCTAGATGCAGTTTATTTATACAGAGATCAGTGTTTATTTTCCACGTGATTACAATTCATTGAAAACTATAGAATTTTAGGTTCATAAAAACATGCATCTTTATTGAGGATCAGGTTCAAACGTTTTAATTTTATTGTCAGTTAGAAATGTATGTTTATTAAGAAATAGTTTTCTTGAAATAATTCTTCAGTACTTTGCAATGAAACTATATCCAATTTGCGTGATTAATTATTGAAATGAATGAAAATATTGAATAATTACCCATTTTGATTGAAAAAATTATAAATCTTACATACAAAATAATGAAAAAAATATCAGTCCTTTTATTATGAATTACGGGTAGATGTTAGAATATAAGTTGCAAAAATTTATATCAGCAATTTTGAATTGATAGCATGAAATGCTAAAAAAAGTATTGGTTTACAGTATTATTTTTTTTAACAAAATTTAGAATAATTGAAAGAATTAGATCATATTTTTCACAGGCTTAAGCAGCAGGAACAGCAGCAAAAAAATGTAGAAGACCACCTGTATGAGATGAGTAAACCTTTGGCTAGATCAAAGGACGATGAAGACTTAGATAAACAGCTGAAGGAAATGGAAAGAGCAGATGATCCAATGCTTAAGTTTATTAAGAAAAAGAAACCAAAAGAAAAATCTAAAACAAAGGGTAAATTTGTTATGTAACAGAATGTGTTTTATTTTAACTTAAAAAAAAAATATCTCCCGTAAATCTTACTTACAAAGTATGGGGTATGTAGTGATAGGGGTGTCTGTTCTTCCTTCCTTCCTTCATTCCTTCCTGCCTTTCATCAGTTCTACCTTCTTTCAATTTCACAGAGGTGTACCTATCTTTTATATATTACTCCTTCTACACTACTCAATGAAATTTAATGAAATCACTGATTTCACTGAATCCTTATATTTTCCCATGGTTAACCTTCTATGTTAGATTTTGATCCAAATCAATGGTACAATTTATTAAATGGGTTAGTGAGCATTGCACATAGTTTTTCTAGTTTTCAATTACATTTTTGAAATTGAATATTTATTAATAGTATATTACAAACCCACTAATCTATCAGTATTATCTGGGTATTTTGTACCATCAGTTTTGTGAACCAACTTACATGATTATTTTAGGGGTTTTATTGATAATTATTTAAAAATTCCTAAATGTTACTGTATATACAACCTTCATAAAGTGAAAGTTTTATTTTGCATCAACATGTGCATCAGTCCAGTTAAAATGAAGTTGAAAAATCACACTCTTTGAGTACAGACATGAGTATTTTCCTAGGGAAGAGTTATGGGAAATTCAATCCTAAAATATAAGCACAATGATGTGGTAATATGAAATTTTTATTTTAATCATTGTACAAATCCTGTAAAGGGAGATAATCCAAATAAAGGGTTTTGACATTTTACAATTTTTAATCACAATTCGCCCAAATCATTAAATGTATTATGATAAAACCCAATAGAAATGACAGTCATTATGTGTGAATATGCATACACAGGCAAATGTGCCACACATGAGAATCATATGGTTTGCATCATATGATTATCACATAAATCAAGCACCATATGATAATCATATGTTTCGATATACATATGATTATCGCATGATTATCATATGATAATCATATGTTTTTCACAAACATATGAATGTCATATGTTTTTAAGCCAAAATTACCATATGAGAATCATATAATAATCATATGACTAATATATGTTCAATATCATATGATTGTCATATGATTACCATATGATTATCATATAAATCGAGCACCATATGATTATCATATAAATCGAGCACCATATGATTATCATATGTGGCACATTTGGCTGTGTAAAGAAAATACCAATTCTTATTATGGGATTCATATGCATGAATGAAGACAATTATTGTTGGATTACTTCAATGGGAGCTAATACTACTAAAAAGTTTGAATATGTTCACATCTTAATGGTGAATGATAGAATACTGTAGAAAGATTTGGAATAATTTGTGCAAAAAAAAAGCTTATTGATATTAATGCTTAAAGGGGAGATAATACAGCTCTAGATTTTACAATTATTGATTCAATGTTGAAGTGAGTCTGCTAACTATTTCTAGTTTTCTCTCGACCATTTTATGCATGATGTAGTTCTCTTCTTATGATTACATTTGCTCTTGGATTAGTCAATCTTTCAACAAGAACAAATCGTATTCAAATGATACGCTTAACAGGGTTAAAGTTCTTATGCAGGAATTCATGAGTATTCATGACATACAATACATCCATAAAGATACTGAGTTTCACTCCAGCTAAGAATCATGCAAATGTGATTCATGGTTGGAAAGCCTACATATTTTTGATATTTTGTTTAAAATGTCATTGTTAACAGAAATTAACTTGTGGCTTTTCATATTACCCATGTTCTTATGAGATAAAAACTATATAAAATGTACTGTAGAATTAAAAATAAAGTCAGATAACTCTAGATGACATTGAAATACAATAGAAACTGTTGGATTTTCAATGTGGATTACCTCCTAAGAGCAGACAGATTAGAATGAATAATTATACATTTCATCACACAGATCTATAAAGCAACTTAATAAGAAAAATAAAAATGTGTAGCCTTTTTTGGAGTGTATCACATATTGAAGAACTTTCATGATTCTTACAAAGACTACTACATAATTATTTCTATATTAATAGAGTTACCAAAGTACAAAGGACCACCTCCCCCACCCAACAGATTTAACCTTATGCCAGGGTACAGATGGGATGGTGTAGACAGGTCAAATGGTTTTGAGTCCAAATATTTCTCCAGCATTTCAAATAAAAAGGCAGTTTCAGCAGATGCTTACAAATGGAGTGTAGAGGATATGTAGTTTGTAACTCAGATGACTTGGGATGAGCTTTGATCAGGGTTCATCGAGGGGTATGTGTGATACATGCAATATGTATTGCATGCATATTGCATGTTTTGGCTGGTATTTCTACATACAGATGAGGTTGGATTTGCTTAACTGAAAGCAGGAAATGCCAAAAGTTTTCAACTTAAATTTAAAGTTCACCAACATTTCAAATTGTATCTGCTTGATTTGTATTGCTGAGAACTCAATGAGTGAAAGGCAGCACTGGTAAATTTTTTTGTGAAGAGCAAGTGGTGGCAATATTTTGAGACCAATGTGGGGTACCTCATTGGCTGGTGGAGTACGTTTAGTGCAAATCTACTGAGGCATGTTAGGTATTCTTACATGGAAGTTTTGATAGACATTCATCATGTTATTGAAGCAAATTGACCACAGAGAAATATATGGAGAATACATTTTATGTAGTGTTGTTTTTGTTTATGTGTTCAACATAAACATATTCAAGATAAGATTTGATTTTTTAAGATTAATATCACTATTGTATAACCGAGTGTCTGCATATTGTCACCATGGGGGAGTAATTTACCTTCATACTATCAATTATCAGAAAAGGGAAAAATGTGGATTTTCACTATTATTTATTCAAGTAAATTTTGTGAAATTATTTTACAGTCATTGTACCATTAGTCTAATGTCTTTGAAAGCCTTTTTTTCCAGGCTTCGCGATGGTATGCAACTTTTAAGATGTCATTTGTCTTGGGAATTCACAATGAAACTGGAAATTACTTTATTATACATGTAAAGTAAGGGAGTGACCATTTGATTTTTATTGGGGATGGGCTAATTTGAAATAAAAAGGCAGAAAATGATGTATGGTAATCCAGTAATAGGAAAAAAGTCAAGACTCTGGTTTCATAAAAAAGTCCTGGACAGATCAGAGTAAAAATTTAGTCCGGTAAGAAATTGTACTGGAAACAAAATCCAGGACACAAGTGGTTAATAAGACCTATGTAAATAATCAGGAACGGGCTGCACTGGTACAATAGATCAGTGATTGTTCTATAACCGATCATTAATACCTGCATGTAGCCTTATACTATCAACATTCAAGGACATTTTTGTTGTTCATTATAATTAATTTCCGACATAAGGTCGAATTTCAATCAGAAAAATCTCATGATCTTAAAAAACCCATCAGCTACACATTTATAAAAAAAAACTAAAATTGATACCCACAATTAAAAGAAATTTCCCATAGTAAAAAAAAATTACAAAACATAGGAAATTTTATTATATATTCATGCAGTACATCAGTACACTGCAGTAGTGAGTGTGATGTCATGTCAGAAATACTTTTTTATAATGAGTTCAATAAAGAAATACATTGTAGGATTGTTTTCTTTTTTTCTTGGTTTGACCTCTTTGTGACCCTGCCATGACAAACGGTTTTGGGGAAATATACAGCTTGCCTCTTACCAGAGTTCACTCACTTGTGAATGTGATTGGTGCTGCTTGTGGAACAGGTCACACTTACCCTTCCAGAGCACCTGATGTCACTCTTAAATTTTTTCGTGGACATTCATATTGGAAGTGCTATAGTTTTTTGTATGATGTCTTGTTTTCCTTATCTTTTCAGATTATTGTATTTAATTTGATTCACTAAATTGTGTATGTACTGGTAGATTATCTCTATTTCCTGTTTTCATCTTCAGGCCATATTGTAAAACAATTCTTTGATCCCTGAAATGTGCAATTTTACTCTTACTTATCTGACATTTTGCTATTGTACCTGGCTGGTAGAAAACAAAATTAAACACTGGTGTATAATTTTATTAATTGACAAAAATAACAATTTTTACCTTTAAAGATGCAGGTAAAGAAACAGAAAACAAGCTCTTAAATATACAACAGCATATACACTTCAGCATAGACAGACCTTGCCAATTCCTCTTTCCAGAGTGAAAGTATTCATATGGCAGCAAACAGAAATCATACCTAAGTGTCAATATTTGTAAGGGTTTACCCCCATATGGGGTCCAAAATTAATGTATTCAAAGAGCAATATTGAGCACAATTTACATTAAAAAATTCCAATAAATAGTGCATTAGATTTGTTTTGTCATAAAAAAGCCAGAAAACAACACTCATGAATTTGAACGCCCTGGATTGGTTTTCTTTGTTACTGAGGACTATTTCACGCTTAATTTTCAAAACTTGTCAGGTATGGGAAAAAGGGTAATAGCACACCAGTCATAAATATTAATGTTTACACACAAATTTTAGTGGGAATAGTTAGTAAATCTATCACTTATTTTGATTACATGTATAAAGCATTATGTATTATACACATGCAATAAATTTTATCCTTTAAATTTTATGGTTTAAAGGTTGCCAACCATGGAGGCATAAAATGACAAATATCCACTAGCTGTTGAAAATATTGAATTTTCTCATAGGTACATGTATTATAATTAAGTTCATGTAAGTGTAAGAACCAGGAAGACGGTAAAACACTTAAAATGTTTTTAGAACATTCATTAAATAAATCCAATTTCATCTAAAAACACTCTGGACAAAAATAAGTTTTGGAATTATATGGTGAAAGTTAATTCCCGACTTGTTTAAAATGAAATATTACTGGTGGAAAAATTTTGCAGTGTGTTTGTACATTGCACCCATTTCCAAATGATTTATTTTAACTTCACAATCAAATACATGCACTATAAATTGTATACATTTCAATTCACATGCAATGAAAGCATTTTAGTAATACATGTGAAATACCATACCCTGCAAAATATTTTGACCTGCCTAATGTTTACACTGATCTGTAGTTACATATATTTACTGTGAAGTACTCTAATATACTTCATCATATACACATGTAACTTAAATAATAATTAATAAAAATTGTCTTAAAACTAACAAGTCACTTAAATAATTTCTAGCATGAACAAAGTCTTAAGTACATGTAATACCCTTCTTTTTTTCTCTTATACTCCACTCAGAAAAATGCACTGCAATATATGCTTTCATATGTTCAGGATCTGTTATGTTTTTGTGCATATTAAGGTGGTAGACCTAGGGTAATGGACACAACTCTCAGAAATCATTGGAACGTTTGCATTCAGCATTTTACATCAATCTCAGGAAAGCATCAAAGTAACTTGGACTGATTTTATTTTGTTACAAATGAAAGCTTGAAAGGCTTTGGTGAAATTAAACATGATACAAACATATCACTGATTTCAAGAGATATGTCCTTACCCTAGGTCTACCTCCTAGACACACATAAAAACGAGATTTCCAAAATCATACAAAAAAACATACTTTTTAATACACTAGTAATGTTATAAAATGCATACTATGGAAAATACATAATTACCAAATGATTTTTTCATACTTGTTTTTCATGAATTAAGCAGTAAGTCCTAAACATGTTTTTTTATACATCTTTAGTGATTTGCATTTTTAACTACAAAAATACAAACTGAAAAATATTGTGCTTATAGCATCTAAAATTGAAAAGGAGGGGTGCATAGTAAGGAAACATTCTAAATACATGTATATTGTCATACTCTAATGGCAAGGTCATTTCTGATGGTACAAATTTTAATCTTATCTATAAATGTACATGGGCAAAATACATGCCCAATTTTATAACTATAGGCAGTGCTCGCCTTAAGGCACTAGCCCTAACCCCTGGGGCTAGTAAAAATTGATTCAGGTCAGTGAAATGATGTGTAATTTTCTTGTTTCGGGCTAAATGAATCCTGCACATTCCTCTATTATTTGGGCTAGTCATTGTGAACTTTGAAGGGAAGGACTGATTTAAGAGGAAGGCAAGTGGAATTTACTCAAATCAACCTCTAAAAAGGTATTTTACCCTTTGCAGTATTTGAAGTACTGAACCCAGAATACAAAGCTTACATTCCTTAAAATCTACTGGTTACATTGGTCCAGTGTATTGGATTTTTAGATATTTTGGCCAAAATAAAAATTATCCTAGATTCTCATCCCCTCTAAACCCAGTTTTCTTCACCCTCATGGAAAAATTTTGCTTTGATTTTTTTTCCTAATTTGGGTCGATTTCTTTCCAATTGACAGCGTTTATTAATTTAACTGATAAAAAATTTGAAAATATTAAAAATTGCTCGACCAACCGCCCTTAATTTTCAAAAATGTTGAATGAAAAACTAGGAATTTTTTATGTCAGCCTTAAGGATTGTTTTTATTTTTTTGTTATGTAATATATAACTAACTATGAAGCACTTAACACTTCTGAAAACCCCGGTTTATGAACAATTGTAAACTATTCTACATTGTGCCAAAGGAAAGCTACATTTTCAAAATTTGCATATTAATTTCTGTTGCAAAAGAGTTAAGTTTTTATTCAAAACATTTCCACTGAATTCAGAAAATTATCAAATTTCTACAACACTGTAAGTATGTTTATCTAAACAGAAAGACTAAAGGATGGTTGCCTTAGGAATATAATATTTTCTTAAAAATTACTTAATTACATAGCCTATACAATAATGCCACCTTACATATAAAATAAATCACTAGATACATGCAATAACTATCAAGAGTTATTGTCCTTACTAGTACTTAAGTTTAAAGGTTTGTTCATCTGTTTTGAACGTAACATCTGAAGCAGTGTTGCTTGAAGTGATGATGAAACACTAGTTTCACGACCTAATTGGTTCATTGCTGCATGACCAACACCAGGAGTTTTACCTGGTTTTGTTGAAGTCTGTGATGATAGTTCTGAAAATGAACCTGATTCAGAGACCTCCATAGGTTCTTCCATCCTAGAATTGTCCATAGAAATACGTCTCTTTTGGCTGATTTTCTCACTACCTTTTTTAGCATTTAACAAATGCTGTAACACTGTGTGTTTATCTTTCTTTTCTCTTGTTTTTTCACTCCCTTTTGCCAAAGTTTGCTTTGGAGTTTCAGTACCAGAAGTGTTATTTGACATACTGAGGTCTTTCTTGTATCTAATTAAACTTGTATCAGTAGGCTTACTGGGGTTTGAAGTACTTGCACCTAAGTTGTGATTGGTTGGTGCTGGAAGTAACAACGGTACAGAACTCAAATTCATTGGCTGCACTTGGGCCATTCCACTTTTTGGAGGTTGGCTATGAGTAATAAATGAGCTCAAATTAACTGCTTGTGTTTGGGGTGTTCCATTATGAGAATCTTGACCTGCAGTACTAAATGCACTCAAATTAACTGCCTGTGTTGGGGATGGTCTATTATTAGAATGTTGACTTAGAGCACTTAAAGAGCTCAAATTAACTGGCTGGATTTGGGATGTCATATGGTTAGACTCTTGAAAGTGAGAAGTTAAAGAGCTTAAACTGACAGGCTTTGCCGATGTAGCATCAGTTGGTTGTCTCTGTGATGAGCCTATGCCTAAATTTTGATCCTGAATATTTTTAGTATCAACAGATTTGTGTTGAGAAACATGGTCATTATCTGTTGCATGGTTTTGTAAAAGCTTTAAATTAACAGTATTTTGTATTGCACTTGACACATTAACACCAGATGTTTTCTGCACAGGCACACTGTTATTTACTGAAACTGTTACATGGTCATTAGAAGTTACTCCCTGTGGCAGTTTTTGCATAGCTAATAATGATAGCATAGTGCTTTGAAGTCTCTCTAAGAGTTGTCTTGGGATTAAAATAGCTTCTTGGTTTTCTGTTTGTGGTTGCTCTTCCTGGTTTTCTTTCTGCTCTTGCTGCAGTTCTTTCTCAACAGCTTCTACAGCTCTTCTTTCTTCTTCAATAATATCTTTGTCATCTGGTTCTATTTCCGGTAATTTTATAGCATTTTCACGTTTTTCCTGTTTGATTATTGCTTTATGTTTTCCCTTTTCAGGGTTTAGATTTCTTTTTCTTCCCAAATTCATATTGGACTTCACTGAATCATCTGAATCTGAGTTGGCAAAGTTCTGTAAATCAACTACTGTTGGTTTTGACTCTGTACCTTGTATCAAATGGGATTTACTTGGAATTCTTGGTATGGGAACCTATTAAATATCAATAGGAGTTACGTTTATACATTTCTTTTCATGCCATTATATTTTCATACCTACAATGTATGATTGAATTGTACAGTAACTGTAATAGAATTCTTAAGGCATGCATGTGTACTTTTCAAATTCAAATGAAAGTGTTGATGGTATTCAAAATGAATAGTATGCTGCCACAAGAATTGTTGTAATTTCAAAGTTGAAAAATCAAATAAGATGGGAGAAGTTTCAAAAAAAAAATCTTTACTGGAAATGGGAGATAAATCATTGAGTTTTCCCAAAGTTGGAATATCTTCTATTTGTCATTACATTGCCAGATAAAAGCAATATTAGGGTATTGTTGAAAAATGCATGTGATAGGATTGCGGTTAGTCATTCTTGATTAAATAGTGTTAGTCTTTGAAAAAGGGAGGAAATTGTACGGACATTTTGAGACTTTATAACTGATATTTTATCATGATTTTTGAATAGTTGTATAGTTGTTTTACCTCTTATACATATTAATTTAATCAATATTTCACATGGTAAAATTTTTCGAGCATTTTTCTCCTCCTGACAAATACATAAAATGTTTGTATTTTTTTATAATACACTAAAAATTGCTTTTTACTGCAATTCAATAACAACTAAATATCACAAAAAAACTACCCTGCTTTTGTTGAGCAGATACATGTATGGTAATTCTTCTATGAAAACAATATTGCTATGCTAAAATATATTATGCATCTACTATTTTGCAACAAGAATTAATTTTAACCAAAATTTCAAAGATTTCACATCAAAAAAAATTTGTTGAACAATTTCTAATTATTGAACAAATGTTAAATTTGTTTCAAAAATAAAAAAATATATATATATAGTTTGGTATATATGGTATGTAGCACACACAGTATTGATTTCATGTTTCACATGGTGAGTTTCAATTATGTCGATAGAATGCTTGTGGGAAACCCTAGCTAAATTAATTATAGACATGGCTTAAAAAGTACAAGCAACAATGTTAATGTACAGTGCTGTATATGACACCTTGTATCTGTGTAAGAAGACTGGGATATTAGCAGGATACATTTGTATACACAAATATAATCTTTCATCTAATTCTTCTACATACATGTATATGTATGGTTTTTTTTTGTCGAAAAATAATTTGAAATAACAAATAAAACCTTTTTCAAAGGTGTCCCTCTCTCCTTTTCTTTCATTTCAAGATATGCTTTTGAATCCATACATTTAAGTAACATTGATGCTATTTCATGGAAACCTCTGGCCTGGGCAGCCATCACTGCAGTTACACTAGCATAGTTGGGTAAATCCAGATTAGCTCCTGCTTTCTGCAACATTTCCACCAATGGAACATTGTTCCCTTCCACTGCATAGAATAATGGGGTCCTACCACTCTTTCCATCCTTAAAAGCATAAATTTAGTACTGTAAGTTTAATGTCATGACCTTTCAATGCACTGTGAACCCTGAATGACCTGAACACCTGTCTAAGCCATATTGTTTTTAAAGTCCTTCTATTTAGATGAATTTAAATGTACATGTATTTTAAACCTTGGTAAACAGAACTTCTGTCTAAACCAAGACAAATTTAAGCTCCAAAAGGAGTCTGGTTTAGAAACTTTTCACTGTAGTAAACAGTAATGTGATTGGTGAAGGTATTTTGAGAAGGCACTGATTACCACATTTGTTTGACCAGTTTGATTTTCGAATAGACAGTATGTAATCAAATCTGATCAAAATAATTTAAACTTCATGTATGTTAAAAACCTATCAAATTCATCTTTATTTCTAATTCTGATTCTAATTAGTTTGTCACTGGGTTGTTACACTTTCAAGATAAGTAATAATACAGACTATGTATGAAATTGACACTTTTCAAGAGTTATCTTTCTTGATTAAGTGGGCGATAAACACATGATAAATGTATGGTTTTCTCAAAAATACGGATCTGAAAACAGATATATGTAAGATATCATAATTAAAAAAATATAACACATGTATACCAAAAAGAATATTCAGTAGGTGTTTCTACACCACTACCATAGGCAGTTTCTTAAATTTATATGGACTGGTACTTTAGTTCCAAAAAAGGGCTTTTAGAAAAACATTACACTTTTTTGTTCATTAACAATAATGCAAGACTAGATATTGCTGTTTGCCATATAACTTATCTGTGCTATTCACTGTTATAAATGTAATTGTTGAGGATAAAAAAATCTGTCCATCAGTCTGACCAACAAATTAAAATATCTCTTTTTTCCCTGCCTGAACTAAATACCTGTATATTAATATCAGCCTTTAGACTCAGCATGAATTTAACTATATCTATATCATTCTTCATAACAGCTACATGTATTGGTGCTAAACCTATTAGAATAAAAAAAAAGATACTGCTTATTCAATTAGGGAAAATTAGTATTTTAGTCTACTAAACACACATTTCTAAAGAAAAAATATACACAAACAGTCTCCCTCTTAAAAGAGGCTTTTATGAACAAAGGTTAACTTTGTAGTTTTGCCATTAATACTTTTTTTATCAAACATTCTTTTAAAACATTTGTAGCGACTGAGTAAGGATATTAATTCTAACATATCAAACATTTCCACATCCACTCATTCATAATATATGGATACATGTTGTAATTACTATAAAAGTACTTTTATTCATGGATACCAATTTTCGTGGATTTGGAAAGAAACGTATATTCTTGGATTCTTCAATTTCCTATTCATTGGGAACCAAATTTCATGCTTTGGCCTACCCATACCCATAAAAACCACGAAAATTTATACCCCAGGAACAATAGTACATTCATAGTATACAAATTTGCAAGATGCCCATGAAACTGCTCGGTGTAACAGGTATATGTATGACCCACTTTTAGATGTACATTTATTCATACAGATGTACTAAGGAACAATCTTACTTGTATCACCAAATAATATTTTCCTTCTACATTTACATACATGAAAGACCATTATTAACAAGAAAGTTAAAAACTTGATTTTTCACAATTTTTCCAAAATTACAGAAATAGATAACCATAGTTTTCAGTGCTTTTGATGTAAGGTAAATGTATGTATCTTGATGTAAGGTAAATGTATGTATCAGCTACAAAACACAACAGTTCAATACAAAAGTAAAGTTATGTTATGAATTAAATGTAACTAAAATTGCTACCTTTATGGAATGAATGGTAACTACTTGCAGTTTTGATCTATCATGTGTTTTCTAATTCTTTGCTTTACTTTTGTAGTTTATTAGATAAAGACCTGCTATACTGAGCAATACTCTACACTCAAACATATGAAATTACCATCAAAGTTTCTTGCATTAATATCAAGTTTATCGCTAGATTGTAACAGCAGATTTAAACACTCTAAAGAGCTTGATTTAATGGCCATATGAACACAGTTTTCTCCATTCTTGTTCACCAGATTTGGGTTGGCACCAGCAAGCAATAGTGTCTGTACTGCTGGGATGAAATTCAACTCCACAGAAAGGTGTAAAGGTGTCTGAAAGGATGAAATGAACGTAAGAATAGGGCATATTGTGGGACTTAATTGATATCCCACCATGTTGCACAATTTTTTTTTGGGGGGGGTGGGAGAGTAAAGACGATTAAAATTGGCCATAACTTTTGAGTTAGAAATCCCATCAAACTGAATTTTTAAATGGATCTATATTTTATGGTACTCAATATTTAAACAAAGTTTAAACTAGATAAAGTGATGCCCCCGCATTTAACCTTCATACAGCTATATCATAATAGTAAAAAGCACTTTGTCAGATGTGTTATTGTGTCTGTGAGACACAAATGATGCCCCCGCATGTGGTTTTGAGTAAAACTTAGCATAGCTGAACGAAACGTAAACTCAATCTGTAACTAATCATGACAGACTCGCATACCAAAAACCAGTCAACTATCTTCAAGCATTTACAAAAAAAAGCAAAAAACTATTATTTCAATACAATTTGTAAAGTGCAAGGCCCATTATTTTGGTAAAACTAAGCGTAGAAGAATGAAACTTATACTTGATTTGTAACTAATCATGACAGACTCACGTACCAAAAAGCAGTTCAATATCTTCAAGGGTTTACAAAAAAAGTGTGGAAAACTGTTATTTCCATGAAATTTTTAAAGTCCAGGGCCCATAATTTTGGTAAAACTCAGCGTAGTGGAACGAAACTTTAACTCGATCTGCAACTAATCATGGAAGACTCATATACAAAAAATCAATTCAATATCTTCAAGAATTTTCAAAAATAATGCGTAAAACTTAAGGGACGGACAGAATTACGGACGGAAAAACATGGGGTAAAACAATATGCCCCCAACTTATCGTTGCGGGGGCATAAAAAAAATCCTAAAAAATCTTCCTTGGTTTCATGTACATGTATATGAAAAACATCGGGGGAAGGACAGACACATAACTTTTCAGATGGTATCACATAATACCTGGCCATTTCTTGTTGCGGGGAATTAAAAGGGGGAAGGACAGAAGGACAGACACATAACTTTTCGGATGGTATCACATAATACCTGGCCACTTCTTGTTGTGGGGTATTAAAAGGGGGAAGGACAGAAGGACGGACACATAACTTTTCTGATGGTATCACATAATACCTGGTCACTTCTTGTAGTGGGGTATTAAAAGGGGGAAGGACAGACACATAACTTTTCAGATGGTATCACATAATACCTAGCCACTTCTTGTTGAAGGGAATTAAAGGGGGGAAGGACAGAAGGACAGACACATAACTTTTCGGATGGTATCACATAATACCTAGCCACTTCTTGTTGCTGGTATTAAAAGTGGGAAGGACAGAAGGATGGACAAATAACTTTTCGGATGGTATCACATAATACCTGGTCACTCCTTGTAGTGGGGTATTAAAAGGAGGAAGGACAGAAGGACGGACACATAACTTTTCGGATGGTATCACATAATACCTGGCCACTTCTTGTTGCAGGGTATTAAAAAGGGGAAGGACAGACACATAACTATTCAGATGGTATCACATAATATCTGGCCACTTCTTGTAGTGGGGTATTAAATGGATGGTTACTTATGAGTACAACTTATTGCAACATGAAATGCCAAAATAGTAGACTACTGAAGTATTCAAAATTTTATTTTGCATCTAAATAAAAGGTTGCTTTTCTTTAAAAATAATTCACATTCATGCAATATTACCCAAAGACATGAAAAAATTAGGACGATTTCCTTTACTTATAGTTCATTATTGTCTTTTTCCCAAGAAACAGTAGGAATGGACAATTCTTAAAAAGTTTAAAAATAACTAAAAATGGACAAGTGTTTTTCATATAGGGATGTTGTTTCTTTCAACACATTCCCCATTTCAACTTTCTCCATCGACCATGTAAGCCAGTTTGAATAAATAAAATACATATTATACAACATCTTGTTAGGATAATGCCTACATTACATTGTGTATCTCTCTGAAATCACATTTTTAAATTTATTAACTACATCTACTTATTCCAATTTTCCTAAAATCTTTAAGTAGCGCTCCAGCTAAGAATCTTGCAAAATGTGATTCATGGGTAAAAAGCCTACATATTTTTATTTTTGATATTTTGTTTGAATTGCCATAGTAAACAGAATTTAACATTCAGTTTTTCATATAACCCGTGTTCTTAGGAAATAAAAATTACATAGAATGCACTGTAGATTTCAATATTAAGGGAGATAACTCTGAAAAGACACCAAAATACAATAGAATCTATTGGATTTTCAATGTTGATTATCTCCTAAGAGCAGGCAAATGCGAATGAATAATTACACATTTCATAGTATAGACCCATAAAACAACTTAATTACAAAAATAAAAATATTTAGCCTTTTTTGGGGTGTATCACATTGTTCAGATTTTGCATTATTCTTAAAAAGACTTAATAATTTACTATACCTGTTGAGCTTTATTATACTTGTCAACACTTTTACCAGATATACTCATCAAGTGTACAAACTTCTGTACCATGACAATATTCTCATGGACTACTGCGATATGGAGAGGCCTGTAAATATATATCAGAAAAGTAATTTTGAGCTACATGTAAATCCTGTAACTTTTGCTGTGTTAGCAGTAGCAGAAATTTGCATTAACCACGCTGTAATGGCTCATGTGTATACTGTGAAAGTACTTATATTCATGGGAATAAATTTTCGTGAATTTTGGGAAAAACACAAGTTTGTAGATTCTTGAAAATGAGGTCCGGGGCCCGCAGGGTGATAAAGGCCAAGAGTTGATACAGCATGTGATACAGATTTTAACATGTCATGTTCATTATAATCATATATTTTAACCATACTTTAAGTATAGTTTATGAAGGGGTGCAATATAATGCATGCAATATAGGTCTAGAGGTGTGATATAGGGTATGCTATATAGGGTAGATGGCATAAGGTTTAAACTAACACTTATAATGCATATACAAAAAAGTTATATTTTAATCTAATATATGATGTAACCCTTTATTAACTATTATATGCCTACTAAAACTTGAATAGGTGGAGTTAAAATACACTGGATATTAGAAAGGTTTAGTACATGTACATTTTGTACATGTATTTCGCTGTCTAACATGTCTATGAATCAGGCATTCGGGTGTGGCACATTAAGAAAAAAAATCCAAGCATTTATACCTAATAACTTCCAGTAACTACCATTAAAATGTTTGTGAAGTTTGCCTTTTTGGAGATATTGGAAGGTCAGATTAAGATGAAATGCACCATCAAATAATGACCAAAAAAATATCTGTATTATTTCCCCAACATAAGCAGTAAAATATCTATATCATAGATGATACATGAAAAATATAAATAGATTTTCATTTTTTTCAAGATGTATTGAATACATTTGAGGCAAAAAAGACCAAGTTGAGAAAAAATGATGTGCCACCCATTCAACCATTGCCTAATTCTTACACAGAATAGTACTTGAATAGTTATCTTACAAATCTCCATCATCATCCTGCTGTAAAGCAACTTGGATTTCATTCAGCAGTAAAAGACTTGTTGTTGGGTCCACTGAAACAGGATTGACTCTTTCTGCTGATGGAACTAACACTGATCCTATTATAGCACAATATAATGTCAATTTAGATATTTAAAAATACAAAAATCAAAATACATGTAATAAAATTGAAGTTTAATAAAACCATAATACATTCAGTTTTATGTTACATGTACATGTATGTGAATGTCAAATGTATAATTGTATGTGAAAGTACAATGTATTACTTTAGTACCCTCCCATTTTCAAGTATGTGCCATTTCATAAATGTACTTTATAAGCTTGAGATCACTGAAAGCACCGATGCATCAAGTTACAGATTTCTCTGGAAATTTGTTTGGACAATTCACTGCAGCAGGCACCTGTTTCCCTTAAAAAATGACTAACCTCCTGGTTTAGCTGCCTCTGATTCAACAGGCTTTTCATCATTATCATTATTTGTATTTCCATCCTGATATCCTTGCAGCCTTCTCTTCTTTAGAGGCAGGGTGCTTCCAGAAGCTGCCAAATCCTTACTTTGACTTTCTAGTTTCTGTTTCAAAGCCATTGATGTCAGTATGCTGTTCACTGCTGCCTGTGATAACTCTATGCGGCTGGAAGTCCCAACATTTACTTGGTTAGAAAATAAATTATAACCGTCTGCACTTCCAGATTTAACTTGAAATGGAATTTTTCCAGATAATAGTTTGTGTAAATCTGAATCAGAAAGATTGTAAAGCCCTTTTCCAGGTTTATTGTGATCAATCTCTATCGCACATTGTTCTGATGCAAGCGAGTTCACTTGAAAACACAAAGGACTAGAAATGGATGGTCCTGGTGATTTGACATCAATTTCAGTTTTGGGTTTTTTATCCTCTGAAGTCAAGGTGTCTGTTTCAGTAGCAAGGTCTGTTGCTTTTTTAAAATCATGATTAGGATTTCTGGGATTGATAGTCAGGGATAGTACTTGATCTGGCAATTTATTCTGACGTTTTCCTGCTAAAGTGGGAGCGTATTTAGGAGTTTTCTGTTTCACTTTGTCATTTGAAGCGGAGTCTGCACCACTAGATACAGGGCTCTTTTTATTTGATGACGACGGAGATTTTTTGGTTGAACGAGTTCTGGTTTTTCCCTTTTTGTTGGCGGTACTTGTTGCTGATTTTACTGCATTTTTTGTGGAATTTTGCGCAGATTTTTTGCTACTAACAAGTATGTCTGCACCAAGAGATAATAACTCTTCGGCATTTGAAGGCAAAACGACCATCGAAGAAAGACATGACATCGCCTCGGCCGCAGCAATTCTGTCTGCGTGTTCTTTTTCATCGATCGGAGAAGAGTCATTTTGCCTTTTAGATTTACGCCTGGTAGTCATTTTATGTGAATTTTTCGTGTCTGTGATTATAGCACAAATGTGGATACTTATTCATTTGATATGAATCCGTTGTTGTGTAAACTTCCAAAAGCGAAAGAAAGTTGGTTTTCCAGAAATAATATCAGTCCTGTTAGAATACATAAGCTCTCTGACCTCCATGGAAAAATAAAGCATCTTGGGAAAATCCCTAACACACGTGACCATCTAAACCAATGAAATTGTCTAAATTTCATAATATGGGTATTCCCCGTTTGAACGGGGTCGGTGAGTCGAGATATATGTCTATTTTTAGATATCGCCATGTTACGTGTGGGTGATTATTTCCACCTTAAGAACGGGGCAATTTTTTAAAAATTGTTTAAAATATGTTTTATAATGTTGCATATGATACTAATGAATATATTTTTTATCGCCATAATCCATTGTGCGTGACCAATGTTTAAATGCGTACATGTGGAATTTTTTTCTAAAAATAGAATAAGTGGTATTCAGTTATAGTTCATTTCTTATTGTTGTTTTATATATGGTTCATTTCAGTATATATGATGTAGAAATAGTTTCTGTATTTTACATTAAGAAAAGACTGCATACAAAATGTGTTCGATGACAACAATGATTTACAAACAACATCTGCTATGCAAGGACGCATTTTTTTATAATAGTACGACAGAAATTTTGTTTCTTGTAAATTGTGCCGTTTTAAATAATCACTCATTTCAGTTAAAGTGCGCCAAAGCCATTTTTCGTAGCCACAAAGTATTTCTTGTAATAGTTCTGTGTTCAAATTACTTTCAGGGTTATTCCAGATTGTAAAAACATAATTTACGGGGCATTGATCCGGTTCGCTGAACAAAGACAATAAATATCTAAGACTCAATCGACAAAAACCCTAAATATGTCACAAATTAGGGTTCCCCTAAAAAAATACATAGAAAAATATACAATATTCCAAATGGAGAACGCCTAATAAGATTTCTAGGGAGAAAAGTGGCTACAAAACATAATTTTAACAGTTATTTTTTACATCGAAAATTTAAAAAAAAAAATTTATACAAAATATGGATGTCCCATGAAACACAATGAGTTACGAACTACAATTTTCCTGAAGCTGTAATGCAAATGTAACTGACACATTTGGTAAGGAAAAAGATGAAAATGAATGATTCACGCGTAAAGGATGATGTTTTTATTGAAAAAAACATGATTTTTATCTTTTTCCAAATGTGCATTTAATTGTGAATTACGTTACGGTATCTCTTGCATCTGTTAATGGTGGTAGGAAACTTTCCATATTCATAATTATACACAAACCAATGTCAGTCATAAATTACTCTTAAACAGCTTTTTTTCAGGTGCTGTATATTTTTTTCACATTCTTGTTGGTAAAGTACAAATCCATGAATTACGTCACATTGAAGTACGTTACGGTAATTTGTTTTGAACGGATAAAAACACTGTTCTCGGAACAAGTGAACTATAAATCATTATCAGCGACATCGCCTATCATACAGGCGTCTTTAGAAAGGAAAATGTGGCGCGGGAACAATTGTAAAGGCGTTCCTGATGTTAACATTCCCTGTAGTCGTAAGTGTCCTGAACTTCTGTTAAATGCAATTATTTAGATATAATTCATTTTCAGTTTAATTTAGTTTAGAAACGGAGAATACATATATGGGTAAGATGTTATGAACAATAGTATATTGCTATGTATGATATACAAAGAGCGCATTAGTATATATTGCGGAGTAACGTAATTCACAACATTGTAATGTAATTCACCGGTTCATAAACTGTGTGTATATTGATTGAAGAAAATGGTTTTACTTGTCGTGAGAAACATTAAATTAATGCTAAACATAGATAAGAATAACTTTAGAAAAACAAAAGCCATTCAAAAACGATTTAATCATTGCAAGAATTTAAGTAATCACAAAATGATATGTATGTTTCTTCGTGAACTGATAAAGACAAATCATTTTTTGTTTTTGTTTATTCAGATCAATTGAAAACAAGGAATATATATTGAACTCAAGCATCACTACAATATAGTATTTGATAATGCGCCTTTAAGCATATACCAACGATCAATTTCATTTTCTCAGCTATATAGATGAAGTATGATCTTTAAACAATCCTAGTTATTGGTATTTGATACATCGCATTTACACCAAAGAATTTGAGCTGTGAAGTCAGCCTCATATCTTGACCTATACGTAGAGATCGATGGCAAATAAAAACTATCGACCAAACTTTACGACAAACGCGATGACTTTTCAGAATTATTAACTTTCCTTTCATTTGTGGCAACATCCCTTCAGCACCTGCGTATGGAGTTTTCATATCACAACTTATACGTTATGCCAGAGCTTGCCGTAACTACGTATACCTTTTGTATCGCGCTATACTTCTTACAATTAGGCTTCTGGAACAAGGTTATGTTGCTACAAGATTGAAGTCATCACTACAAAAGTTTTATGGTCGGCAACATGAACTCGTGGATCGATATGGTGTATCCATCTGCAGCATGAAAAGTGATTTGTTCAACATATCATAATTTTCCTGTCCTCTTTCGTCTACTCTGAACTTGACTCTTTATGAGCAGCTCGGCGGATGTTTCTAGAAAAAGCAGAGTATGCTTACCCTACCGATGCACCTGGTCTATGCTCCCAGTTTTTAGTGGATTCCGAGTTGCTCATTTACTTTTGTTGCTTTGTACGGAGGGCCCAATTTAGTGGGCCTTAAATTAATGTTTATATTTATTTTAATTATATTTTTATCGTCTGGTTGTGTAACGCAAATTATTTTATATACCCTGATTTGGTTACGATGTCAGCATTAACGTTAATTGGCCTATATATAGGTCTGTAGTCTGAAAAAGATAATCCAAAACTGAATGACGTGTTCCATTAATTAGGAACCATTTGTTCATAAATCTGAAATCCATTCACAATTGAAACGAATGATAACTGCAAACAGGATGTTCCAAAGTTAGAATGAAACACCCCTAAAATTAAAGCACTTGCTATTTTGTTTGACGTACTATTTCAAACCGACCTACATTTCGTTAATTTTAAAGAATAACCGCTTAAAAATGAAATAAACCTGATACGAAATGGAAAGGTATACAACGAAGAATGATAAAACCATAACCTGCGAGCATGAAGCCAATAAATTGTTCAAAAGCAATGGTATTTCTTATTTCATCACGATTATAATTTGCAAGGATAGCTTTCCTTGGCCATGTAAACTACTAAATATAACTGTGTGAGTAAAGTAATGTACTAGTATTTTATGCAACTTTATTAATTTATCATTTTTCTTTATTGTTGATAAATTGAAACGGCTGTTACGAGTATTCACTAACCGATACCTTCCCTTTAGTTTAACATAGTCCTTGACATGTGATTAGATTTAATCATAAAACGCCACATGTCAATATACAGTAATGACACAATTGTCATGTACCATTTATAGTCATCACTTACAAATATATGTTCAATGAAAGGATCGTCTACTTGTTCAACAGAAGAGCTGTCTGTTCGTTTCACTAATATTTTGTCCGCAGTGAAGGAGGGACGACAAAAATACTGTGAAACTAGTATCATATATGTTGTGGTTTTAATCATACGTGGACTCTGAAAAACTCTAAAGATCCTATAGATAATCTTTAAGATCGGTCCTTCCCTGAATTTAACTATTAAAGCTTTGGATTTTTTCAACATTATATACAATCTTGCCCAACAATAAATTGAAAACTAATGTAAAAGAAATCATACTCAAGGCATTTAACTGCAAGCATTGTAATTCTAATAAATTTGTTGTTTAAGGCTTCGATTCTACAATTCTATTTTCGGGGATTCGATACATCGCATCAACCCGAAAGAACTTGCGACAAAGGATACTACAGACACATTCAAGTCAGACTCATATCTTAACCTATACTTAGAGATTGATGGTAAAGGAAACCTACTGACCAAACTACACGATAAACGCAATGCCTGTTTTCGTTTTCGTATTGTCAATATTCCTTCCACCTGTGACAACTTTCCTTAAGCACATAGCTGCGTATGGAATTGTCATATCACAAAATTACTTTTTGCAATTTTAGAGAGGGCGGGTATGCGCCTGGTAAATTTTTCGTTATCAAACATATTCTCAAAGCTTTGCTGGAAACTAAGTCTCCCGGTTTTAACATAAAGAAAAGTTGTTTCAAACTGATAAAGTAATTGCTGGTTAACAAGGTTCTCTAAATCTTGTGTACCATTCGTACAGAGGTTAAAGAGTTAACCATAATATTTATAGCGTGAACATTAATATTATGAATATTATATCCACCTCAGCGTTGTTTAGCTTTTGAATCAGGGAGCCATGATTAAACATTCTTTAAACACCATTTAATCTGCTGGTAACTCAATTCGATTTGTGTCATAACGTCTGGTTGAGTAACGCAGGTTATTGTATATAAACTGATTTGGTTACGAGGTCTGCATAATATAGATATTTAATGTAATTGCAGTCTGCAATTAAAATAATCAATAATATATGGCATTTTGATTAGGAACATTTTTTCCGAATGCTGGAATCCATTTACTTTTGAAAATTGCTATTTTGTTTAACAGAACTTTAAACATACTATGTAAAAGTTATCTAGACATTTGAACCAGCGTTATTAGAAAATACGTCTCATACGCTGCTTAAAAATATTTTATTTCTGATATCCATATCTTATTGAAAAATGTTCTGTTTCTAACAAAGAGATTGTAGATGAAGAATTTTCATAATGCCTAAAATAATAATTTTCGATAGTTCTTACTTGTATATCGTTATTTTATCTTGAACTTGACGCATTTTCCCCACAAAGTTCAATACTTATTTTGAAACTTGTGGCCTGGATTTACATAATTTATATTGTATTTTGTTCGTTTGATTTTCCCTTATTTATTGTCCATTTCTACTGCACTATTTTAACAACTGATATTTCCGATTTTGACTGGTGGCAATTGTATGCTGTCCTTTGTGTTAAAATATACCGCAAAAATAATGAACCGTAAAAAAAGCGGGAAATTTAGCGTGCTATTAAATGTAATTGGTATAACACACTTCTTTATTTTGAAATGGCTGTACAAGTAAGGACCATTGCGGTGGTTTCCAACTCTCCAATTTCTACCCTGATATTGACCTTTTGACTACTGCCTAGATTTTATCTGTTTTGTTTGTTTGTTTGTTGGGGTTTAACGTCCGAGCAGCAATATTTCAGCTATATTCAGACAATGAACATGAAATGAATGATAAAATGAACATGAAATGAAGAAGAAAAAAGGATGGGTCACAAGGATAATAGGGTCGACAAATTTTGATTGCCACT
Organism: Perna viridis; assembly: GCA_037379345.1. Classification (NCBI taxonomy): domain Eukaryota; kingdom Metazoa; phylum Mollusca; class Bivalvia; order Mytilida; family Mytilidae; genus Perna; species Perna viridis. The sequence continues at coordinate 28,458,923 of CM074515.1, forward strand.
GTAAAAAAGGGGGATGGGTAAGGTAGGGCAATTTAGCCTCCTGTGGCGGAGCGCAAAGGTTCCTACTCCTATCGAATACCACAGCAGGGTTCTTTAACGTGCGAGGAACGTAGCATCTTTCCCAACACGATGCACCACTATGGTTTGCGGTCAGGTTTTCCGTATTATAGCCTGACAACCCCAGCATGTAACATGCCAGGGGTACCCCATTCCGCCACCTGGGGCACACATCCCAGTTGCTCTGTGGGCAGAGCGCCTAGCCCCCGGCTAGGTTTCTGAGCACTATTTAGTCGCCTTTTACGACAAGCTTAGCGCTGCTGCAGGCCTATTCTTTTAACACCCGGACCTGCACGGGGCGATTTTATCTGTAATGTTGTTATTACTCTTCATACACAAGAATTATCTGTCTCAGTTATTTGGGTAAAGCACTTCTGTTAAGTCCATGACTTAGTTTGTGGCATAAGAGGATAGAAAAAATGCATGGAAGCTATCCTAAAATCTTGAATTACTTCACTGTAGAAAAAAATAAAACGACTATGCATTTATATTACAAACATAGTGTCCCGCCAATTTCGATCTTCATCTGTTTAAGTAAATGGATTGTTTACCTTTTAACAAAATAAGTCAAATTGCTAAATATTCAATAACGTAGACCTGCTACAATTGGAATTCTTTTATAACACCATCACAGCAAATAATTAAATATAACGGCGTTATTTACTGTAACATCATATTTTAATGATTCTATATTTGTGCTGCTTTCACTCGTAATTCGCATTCAGTTCGAATTATTATTGCTTATATATATTTTAAAATTGCGTACTTTCAAACTAAGAATATTTGTAACCATCCCACTGTTAAATATGTTGACAATTATTTTACCCTTTGTCCTAAATGTAGTTTGTTAAGTCCCTCAACACAGAAGTTATTTTACATTGTATAAATTTTATTGTCATAACACATGTAAATAGAAAAAAATCAATAATTTATTTACTGAAATTTGTAAACTGTTTACCAAAAAAGAAAGACACATGGCAATTTAGGACAAAATTCAGTCATATTTATTGTATATTTGTTACGCTTTTTGACAGTTTATTTGTCCCTTGTGTTTCCAAAGAATACAATTTTCCGAACATTTAAAAATTGTAATCAGATACTTCCAAAACAAAGAATAATTGTATTTAAAGGTTGAATTTCATTGCTGGCATATATATCGACTGCTTACATTAATTCTTGGTATTCTTTTGTGTTTCTTGCTAATTGTAGTTATACAAGTGAAGTGCAGGTAGGCAACATTTTCTTGTTTTATAAATTATTCACATTTATAATAATTTAGTTATGATATCAATTAAGGCACATTTTAAGTTCTCTATTTATAAACAAAACCAAAACCAAAAAAATATACAATACTACCAGCTCAATGCGTGCAAACTTATAAATATCGCATGAAATGAAAAACAGACAAGAACAAAGGTTTCTAACGTGTTCATTCGCAAAACTTTGCAGTTATGCCATCAACACACCATTGAGGATGTTTTCCAAACAATATATGTTTTTATTATTATTATTATTATTATTATTATTATTATTATTATTTCATGTTCGAACAATGATTATACACAGAATAACAAAAACAGCATTTTCCCCATACTGCTGTAGTTGTCAAGGGAGGCCCTTATTTATTTGTTTGTTTGATGTTGTTTTTGTTTTAGTTTTGTTTTTATTTTGTTTTAACTTTGTGTTTGTTTTTCATTTGTTTTGTTTTCCATAGACAATCTTCGTTTTTATACGACAATGCTACAAGGAATAGAAAGTCTGAATTTACAATTTTAGAGCTATTAAACGGAGAAAATATCTACTTCCATACAATCAGATAATGCATGACTTTTTGTACTCATAAAATCCAGTGACGAACATAGATTTTAAGATTAGGAATAGAGTAAATAGAATTAAATGATTCGCGGGGCAAGATAAAAAAAAATTGGGACCGAGAAATCAAGATTTCTTCCAAACGAAATTACTTTCACAAGTTTTAGAGAGGGCTGGTATGCGCCTGACATACTTTTCCTCAAGCAAATCTATGGTTAAACCTTTGCTGCAGACTAAGTTTCCCGGTTTTATGACTTGCGTGGACGTTTCGCAGGAATCAATTTCGCAGCTTTATAAATGACAAGCGTTTCGAAGTGTTGAAAATCAATTTTGCGGCTGCTTTATTGTTTTGCGCATCTCTTTTTGACCCTGAAAATAGAAAAAAAAAACAAGTGCACCAACAAAATTAATGCAACTAAAAGAAAATATAGAAATTCGACACATCTAATAACTTTACTTGCGTGTTGTAAAAATTAAAATTAGTTAGAAAATTGTTATTTAAGTGTAAGTCTTTGTAAGAACCAGGCGAAATTAAAAAAATAAAACCTCGATCTGGCAATATCGTTTCACTCAAGAGTGCTTCCTCTATTTGAAAAGGCCACATTTTGATCCATGCACTACTAGTTCAGAATTTTTTCAATAGAATGTTAGAAAAATGAGGTTTTGTTAGAGTTACCTGTCCTTAAAATGTTCATATCCAGTGCAATTCAATGAAATTATAACTCAATTTACCAAAATGATATGAACAATCTTGTCTTTTGTTCCTTCATACTGGTGGTAAAAATATTAATCTAGCACTTTCAAATAGGTTGGTTTTTTTCATACAGTGTCTTAATTACAGCCCGATTCGTCAGTGACTGATATTTAATGCTACCAAAAATTTAGTTTATTCTGATTTTATTCCCGTCTTTATATTGTTTTTTCGATAAACACGAATAAGCAGTATTGTTTATCGATTTGATAAGATAATATTAAAGTTTAAACTATGCGCAATTCTTATGATCGTTCAATTGTAATTCTATGTCAGTTAACATTGTATTTGCTTGTGTTGCATTGTTATGTATGTTTCGTTGTTACGAAATAAATCATAGTTTGTATATTGACACTGCAGAGATATGTCTAAGTGTTTTGTCCTCTGACTGTAGGGATTATTTGACTTACATCGATATTATTGTTTTTAATTTTTTTTTATATCCTAGATGACTTTCTTATTCTGCGTTTAATAAGTTGATATGGACGGGTTTCAACATGCTTACGAAAAGAGATATGACGACTTCCGAGTTAAAACATTTAAGATTTTTGGAAGCATACAGATAATACTTGTGATTATCTGCACCCTTCTCAGCATAATTGCTGTATGTTTCGATGGCAAAGATCTTTCTGAATCATGTGACACAAGATGGGGATACAATTATTATAGACATGCTTACTATTTTGCCTACGTCGATTTCAACTCCTACACTTACACATGCTGGACAGGAAGGTTTGCTCTTCTGATCTTGGGATTTGACGTAACTTGCCTCATCTGTTATTTATGGGTAGGTATAAATAACTCGAGTTTCACAATGATTTTTGTGAACTTCATCGTGAAAGACCGACAAAGATTGTGTGTTTAAGTTTGAGAAAAAAAATATCTATCATACATAAGACAAATTTTTAATTATGTTTTATAGACGGTTTCATATTCAGCCACACTTTAATTTGGTCAGCGATGTTGTTTGTTTTTTATACGCTTACCAATCGCAATATGCTGTGTGACCTGTTCTCCATCTGTTTTCTTGATTGATATTTACGACATCGTTTTCGAACTCATTTCCTCTTGTGTTAATATCTTCAATATCGCCACATCGTCTTTATACTTTCCTTACAAACGCAAATTATTTGATAACTTGTTGTTTAGGATAAAAACGTTTTCTTTTCGTTGTTATTATTTTAAGATTTTTGTTCGTTATAAAGTATTTTAAATTTTACTTTCAGTTTATCCTGACGGGTATTTTGCCATTTTGCATGACTGAGGCAAGAGAAGAGAGATGGACATATTTGGTATATGATACTTTCCCTTTAATTGTATTACCGTGAACTTGAAATAGGTTTACAATAATAAACAAAAATCAATTATTTTCTGTAAGTGACAAAACACACATACGATACCCAAAGGTACACTCGTACTGCAATCGAAGAATTATATTTATTCAATTATTTTTCCATCATAATTACACACGCATTTACAATGTAAGATAAAAAAGTCAAACTCGTCCAAAAATCACGAATAGATTAACTTACTTATGTTATGTGTCAATGCTTATCACTACATATATTTCATCCATCTTTATATGAGAGTAATCAAGGGAACAAAGATCCTAGCGGAAATCAAAAGAATGTAATACGTGGACAAAGACCAGACATGGAAAGCAGACACACACAACAAAGAACATAAAGAAAATAATACATACAAAGTAACAAAAGTAAATTAGCAACTCGGTCCCCATTTAAAACTGGGAACATGGACCAGGTGCACCGGTAGGGAAAGCGTCGTCTGCTTTGCAAGAAACACCCGCCGAGTTGATTCTAAAAGATAAGTCCGGAGTAGACGGAAGAGGAAAGGAAAACTATGTCACGTTGAAAAAATCAGTTTTCATCGTACAGATGGATACACCGTAACGATCCACGAGTTCATGATGACGACCATTAAACTTCTCTAATGATGAATTCAAACTAGTAGCAACATAATCTTAATCCATAAGCCTAATTGTAAGAAGTCTATAGGCGGATACAAACAGTCTGCGTAGTTACGACAGGCTCTGGTATAACGTATGAGTTGTGATATGAACACTCCATGCACAGGTGCTGAAGGGATGTTGCCACAGATGAAAGGAAAGTTGCCAATTTTGAATGAAAAGTCATCACGTTTGTCGTAAAGTTTGGTCAATAGTTTTCCTTTACCATCGATCTCTGAGTGTAGTTAAGATATGATGCTAATTTCAAAATTTCTGTGGCATCCTTTATCTCAAGGGATTTTTTAAGGTAGATGCATAAACGTAACTACATTTAATCGATTTATCCACAAAATTTTGTCTTTTAGTTCTAAGTTTACAAATTTAGACCGGATAAATTTGGTTTGCAAAACGGTGCGCCTTGATGTTACTGTATATTGCTGTTTGTTTTTTTTTTAAGGCGCTCATGTTTTCTACTCAGTATTTTTTAGTTCCATTTAATTGGAACATTTGTCAATTTCATGAGTAAAATTGACAAAAAAATGGCACATAATGTCCTACCTCGGCTGTCACCCCACCTTTCCAAAGTCTGGATCCGCCCTGGTTTAAGTACGGTGCTATACGTAATGGTAATCATGACATTATTCAGTATTTATGAAAACAAAAAACAAAAAACAAAAAAAAACATGAAAATTCTTAATTGACTGTTCTAAATACCTTGATTTTAACAAAATGAGACAAATTTTCAGAGTTAACCTAACTTCATTGTACTACTTTACAGTTGTTGGCTCAGTTTAATTGTGAATTGCCTAATCTTTCTCCAATGTGTGCTTCTGCGTGCTTGTAATTTAAGAGTTTTTACTGGTACAAAGCAATCTAATCTAAAATAAACCTCTCTATCACTCCATGCACTCATATGTAGGATCTAACAACACCAAATTCTACATTTGTTTGTATGACCTTTTCAGAATGCTCGGGGTTTTTCTTTTTGATAACGTTTTTTGTTGGCTGATCAGAAAGCTCACTAGTCTGAGAACAGAAAGTAGATATGGGATTGTAATATCCTACGTGCAATGTTTGAATGGGACAATTGATTGATCTTACTTTAATTAGATTGGATACAAAGACAAGAATCTGTTCAATTGATCGAATAGTCTCGTCATGACATACATAAAACAACAAACCACAACTACAACTTAATTTACGACTGTCGTTAAAATAAAAATAAATCAATTGTTCCATTACTAAAATATTTTGTTTATTGCAGAAAACATCATACATGGTGTGTTGCATTATTGCATCTGTTATATTTATACCTATTGTACTTAGTCTTGGAATGGGTGCGGCAGTAATAGTGAGTAATTGCATTTATCTAACAAATTATTGTACTTCTGATGGATGGACAGGAAAGGTTCAGCTCTCAGTCTAATTTTTTTACAATATTCCAACCTCCCATCCACCCTTTTCCCACGTACTTCCTCCAGCCTCCCGACCCATATCTCAAACTTCACAACCTTGTATCATATATTCATTAATAGCTGTCCAGCCTCTTTGTTTTTATCGGATTGGTAACATCCGGCAGTAGAAATCGATAACAGACATGCAGTGATGGTTATTATATATTATATTTGCTCAAATAACCTTATTTGTATTTATTACCCTACCCTACCAGATGCTTACCCTACCGGTGCACCTGATTTATGCTACATTAGTGGCGTCAGAGTTGCTCATTTGCTTTTGTTACTTTGTATTTATGATTTTAGTTACTTTATGTTCTTTGTTGTGTATGTCTACTTTCCATGTCTGGTCTTTGTCCCTGGATTACAATATTTTGATAACCTCTATAACCTTGGTTCCCTTGATTACTCTATTAAACATTTTTGCTTATTCTTTTTTTAAAATTGTATTGCAAATATTATAACTGTTGCCAACCATAGAAAAAAGACAGGTGTTTGGCAATTACTCCTCAAAGTATAATCAGGTGAACTTTTATACGTCAGTTTTAGAATAAAATTTTAGAATAAAATTTACATCGTAACATTGAATACGATTTATTTTAGAAGAGATATATATATATATAACAACAACAAAACAATGCATGGAACAACAAACAAACGGCCAGGTGAATTTTAACTTAGCTTGTGTTAATTTTGAATTATAAATATATTGGATGCTACCGGAACAAAAATCAAGGAAACTGAGAATCCATAATAACGTCTAGAGAGGTAAAATAAACTCATACAACAAAGAACAGGAAAACAAAACTAAATAATACGAATTATTTATTTTGACACACTTATCTAACTGTTGGATTTTGTTCTAGCGGTCGATTGATTCTCAAGACACAGGTAGCGATGCTGCAATAGTTGCAATGCCTTCCATTCTTGCACTCTCAAGTTTCATTGAATTTATAGTGACCATTGCTGGTGCTTGTTACTGTTGTTGCTGCTGGAAGACGGTAAGTATCAGGAGTAATTACTTGCTAAAGTTATTAAATTGCAGTCTTTATAAAATCATACAGTAGGTGATTCATGCAGGATGCCAAAAACCAACCAAACTCACTTTTATTCCTTCTCCAGAACATTAATGACCACGTAATCAGTCTCAGTAATTAAGTACGAGTCTTTATAAAAATCAGACTCTAGGTGATTCATGCAGTATGCCAAAACCCCACTAAACTCACTTTAAGACTGCTCCAGAACATTTACTGACCACTTTACCAGTCTTAGTTTTTCATTTAAAACCATACAGATTTTACATAAAATTTGCACTTTGCTGGAGAAATCGGTCTTGATTGTGTTTGTTTTGGTTGATTTTAGTGGAAGATGAATGATTTTTTTCAAAAATATATATCGGAATACAGGAATGATTTTAATTATGTAAGAATAAAGCAAAACTAGATGGAAAAAGGATCATTTGTTCGCTGGGTGTTTTTACACCAAGAATTCTGGCAGTGTTTAAATTTTACATGAGCTGGTCCTTAATCAAATTTAGATTAAATGCCAATTTCATCATTTAAACTATAGTTATACCAATATTGCAATATGATTAATTAAACCTCAATTACCAGCAAATATCTTAAATTACACTGACAGCAATATTAAAATGCAATCACTTATATAAATTTGAAATGTAATTGAAAACTTTTGAATTACATTTGACACTGTTCATTAAGAGAAAATTTTCAGCTTTTTTTTAAGTTCGGGAGGTATTGGATACATACCCCGTTTCTACGTCCATTTTCATTCCTTTAAAGAAGAAAACAATGCAACATAGACATTTGAAATAATATTGTTGATTGTCGCAGAAAAGGTTGTAAAAGCATGTAATGGACGTAATAACATTTCACTGCCCTGAGCATGTGCGCATTATACGTTCTGATAGACAAAAATTAGATTTAGTTGTTTTATTATTTAATTTTGAAATAAAGAAGAGAGAAACTGTTAGTTTGTGCAGTGTATTCAAAAGCTGATAAACTATGCAAATGTTTAGTCTGTTATTGTTAGCATCCGTTTGACAAGGGTCTGTACTTGTTTTAAAAGTTACTGTATTAATTTAGACAGTTATTCAAGATTTGGTTTTTCCTTACTCTGAATTTAAAGCATTTTGCAGAATTTCTCGATTTAATTTACATTTATACTTATTTCTCTCAGAAAACAAGGATTTACCCAATGTCTATTGATGAGACTGGGCAACCTTTTGTCATCCTCACTAATTCGCAATGGCAGGAACTTGGCATGCCGTGTCAGGGTACAGCTGGACAAACAGCTGTTCCATTACAAGGTACTTGCTATCCTGTTATGATGACACACCAACAAAACGTTACACAACATCAGCATCACATCACACAACAACCAATGGGACAATCTCAACCAATAGGTCAACTGCAACCTATTGGACAACAGCAACCGATGGATCAATATCAACCCATGGGGCAACAACCTATTGGACAAGATCAACAAATGGGCCAAGAACCAATTGGACATCAGCCTATGGGACAAGAGCAACCACAGGTGCAACAACAACCAATGGTCATTGAACAGCAAGCTCCATTTTCAACACACATAGAGTGATAAAAACCAAACAAACAAATTCTCAGTTTTTATTAGTTTTTAATAAAAGACTTTAATTTTCGTCATCTGTTGTTGTTTCTTAATTATAAACCTTTCCTTAGATGGTCACTTCTAGTTTAGCTGCGTAACATAACGAATAGTAATTGTTTACGATTTTAATCACATATTTCATCTTAAATGATAGTTTTAAATTTTGATACATATATATGAGAAAATATTTTTGTTAGATATCTTTACTTTAACATTCTCTGGCTTTTGTTACGCTAATATATTTTATTGTATGACATCACATCTTGTTCGTCTGCTATAGCCTCTATGATGCACTTTTTATATACATGTATTATACGGTGTGAAGTCTGCCTTATGTTTTGACCTAAACTCAGAGATTGATGGCAAAGGAAACTTTTGACCAAACTGTACGACAAACCTAATGTTTTTTTTTACTCTGTATTGTTCTTTCCTTTCATCTGGCAACATCCCTTCAGCATCTGCGTATTGAGTCTTCATGTCACAACTCATACGTTATTCCCTAGATTGCCCTAACTACAGTTATTTTGTACCGCGCTAGAATTCTTACAATCAGGCTTCTACAACAGGATTATGTTGCTACAAGAATGAAGTGATCACTACATATGACGGACGATTTATGGTCGTCACCATGAACTCGTGGATCGTTACGGTGTATCCATCTGAACAATGAAAACTTATTTGTTCAGCGTGTTATATTTGCTTTCCCCTTTCGTCTACCCTGGATTTGGCTTTTTTAACACCCCTTGAAACGTTCACGTTTCCCGTTTTATCGTTCGTGCATGGTTTATCGTGCGTTTACTTATTCGTTTAAACGCGCTATAAACGCACGATAGAAGTGTTCATTTAATCACACACTAGGAGCGTTCGTTTAAACGCACGATGCAAGCATTCATTTAAACGCATGCTGGGAGCGTTCGTTTATTTTTGTACTTTTTGTACTTTTTGATTATTACCTTGATTCAACTGTTATTTTTATATTTTTGTTATTAATAATTTATATCTTTCATTAATTCAATATTCCATTTTTTCTTTCGTCATTATTTGTTAATATTATTATTTTTCATCGTTCTTCTATCGTAAGTTTAAACGCACGCTATGAACGTTCGCTTATCGTGCGTTTAAGGAAGTACACCTGGGGTACCCCAAACATTTCCCTATAATTATTTTTTTTTTTAAATTTGTGTATGATATTACACTAACCGTGGCGCATCATCTGTCTAATTTTAAAGAAAATTCACCGTGCAGATTTTGGACAATGAAGACTAAAATATTGCTATTTTTTTAGAAATCTGAATCATTGGCCAAACTGAACAATATCTAATATTTTAGGGTCATTCTAACAATATATATTTAAGTTAATAACTGAATATAAAGTCAAATTCACTTTAAAAGGATTAATACATCAGATTTAATATGGAATTTTATTTTATACATTTTGTAGAAGATATACTAGGATTTTAATTTACCAAAATAATAGAAAAGGGGGTAATTTTCAGCTATTTGCTTACATAAAACCTCTATTTTGCCAAAAAGTCATTATTCAATTTTCGTACAAAACTGATATTATTTGGACTATTTATATGCAAATCAATTTACAAATACTCAGGAAAGTTCACTGTGTTGTTTGTTTTTAATGTTTTGATGATAGTAAGGCATTGAATTTTTTTTTATAATTAATCAGTATGGCTTAAATCATGTTGATATTCAATAAGGTTACCAAGTATCAAATTTTGATGACTTATACTGATGAAAGAGCATTGCCGGGTTTAGCTTGAATCAATTACTGTTGCAAATTAATGTCACACAAACATTTATACTTCTGTACGACAGGACAAACTTATATATCAAAACCTATGATTTTTCAACACTGTATACCTCTATTCCACATACCCAGTTAAAACCCCGACTTAAAAACATTGTACATCATTGTTTGTCCAAAAAAGATGGTACACCTAGATACAAATATATAGTTCTTGGTAGAGATTCCTCATACTTTGTAAGAAATAATTCCAAATCATCTTCCATATATACAGAAGAAGATGTTTACAAAATGCTGGAGTTTTTAGTCGACAAACATATTTGTCCAGTGTGATAGACGCGTTTTTAAACAAATGGTCGTTATCCCAATGGGAACAAATTGTGCTCCTTAACTTGCTGACCGATTCCTTCACTCTTATGAGGCTGACTTTATAGCTGATCTGATCCGAAAGAAAGAATATCGTTTGGCTAGATCCTTTAATCTCGGTTTCCGCTATATGGATGATGTATTATCTTCAAACAATCCTAATTTTTGGGATTTGATACACCGCGTCTACCCCAAATAACTTGAGATAAAGGATACTACAGACACCTCATATATTGACCTACACTTAGAAATCGATGGTAAAGGAAAACTATTGACAAAACGTTACGACAAATGTGATAACTTTTCATTCAAAGTTGACAACGTTCCTTTCATCTGTGGCAACATCCATTCAGCACCTGCGTATGGTGTGTTCATATCACAACTTAAACGTTATGCCAGAGCTTGCCGAGACTACGCAGACTTTTTGTATCGCGCTACAATTCTAACAAATTGGCTTCTAGAGTAGGGTTATGTTGGTACAAGATTGAAGTCATCACTACAAACGTTTTATGGTCGTCATCATGAACTCGTGGATCGATACGTTGTATCCATCTGCGGAATGAAAACTGATTTGTTCAACGTGTCATAGTTTTCCTTTCCTCTTTCGTCTACCCCGGACTTGACGTTTTATGAGCAACTCGGCGGGTGTTTCTAGAAAAGCAGAAAACGCTTACTCTACTAGTGCACCTGGTCCATGTTCCCAGTTTTTAGTGGAGTCCGAGTTGCTCATTTGCTTTTGTTACCTTGTATGTATAATTTTAGTTACTTTATGTTCTTTGTCGTGTATGTCCGTTTCCCATTTCTGGTCTTTGTCCCTGGATAACATTCTTTTGATTACCGCTATAACCTTGGTTCCCTTGATTACTCTTATGTGCTAAACGTATTTCAATGCTGGACAGAGTTATATGCTGAACAAAATGAAAACAGAAAGCTGGAAGTCTTATAAGGAATTATAAAAAAAACCAAAAAAAATTCTAAAAGTTTAATAAGTTATTAAACTGACAATTTTATTGGTTAGCTGTACTGTTTCATGACAGAGATCATTTCATATTTCAATTTTGATATTTTATCTAAAGAAATCTTGGTTTGCAGTAGAAGATATCATTTCAAACGTTTTTCCACCTTATAAAAATATATACCTCAATTTGCCCATTTGAAACATTACTCAATACTTCAAAAGAGCAGAGTTATTAGGGCTGGCATATTTGTTCCTTATGTTGAACTCTTTCTTGAGGTTATTATCAGTATCACTTTGAAGACTGCTATTAGGATTCATTTAAACGTTCTAGTGACTAAAATCCTTTCACTTTGGATTGTCACCCTTACTTGTGAGCTATTCCTATCACTTGGCGTCCGTCGTCGTTAACAATTTTCAAAATTCTTCTCCTCTGAAACTACTTGACCAAGTAGAACCAAACTTGATATGAATGTTCCTTGGGGGTATCCTGCATAGAACTGATGTAGGGATTGTTGATCCATCAAAAAAAGCATGGCCGCTATTACTAAAAATAGAGCATAGGAGTCAGACAATAGTTTTTCGCATATATCTCAAAAACGGCTAGGTTTAGCCAAATTCTGATAGAGTTTAAAATGTTCAGCATGATGAGATCTATCTGCGTTCAGTTTAATCTGTTTAGCCACGTTGGAGTTGTTTGATCCGTCGAAAAACATGGCCACTCTTACTAAAAATAGAACATAGAGATCCGACAGTAGTTTTTCGCATATATCTCCAAAATCGTTAGGTTTAGCCAATTTTTTTCAATAGCTGAAATGATCCTTATTTTTAGGACTACAAAAGTCTTCAGGCATAAAATCTGTCAGACGCTTTCTAATAAGAGTTATTGTCCGGGACAGAGGAAAATGACAGGGTTTAATTTTTACATTTTTGAGCCAATGTCTTGAAAATTATGATAGATTTAGACTTTCATTTACTTTATTTTATGATAAGTCCTGTCTAACTTTTCTTGAGTCAAAATTGTTGGACAAATTCTTGTTTAATTTATTGCCCTTGAAATGCAAAATTCAACCAGGTGAGCGATTCAGGCTCCGGGGAGCCTCTTGTTATTCCGTAAATTTGATTAAATTTAATTAAGTTCTATACGTCCATATTTAGACTGAATGACTGAAGCGGGTTTTTACTGTGTCACGTAGAACGTAACAAAAATATCTATTTGGTGTTGTTTCATACAAAACGGAAATGTACTGTGTTTGGTGAAAATGCTGTGTCGCTTCTTGTATTTACTGGTACAATACAGTGAAATGGTCGGTATAAGCGTAGGAAGTACAATAACAATATGACCTTTAGACGACATCATGAAAAAAATCAATTGTTCGTGTATATAGGGAAAAAAACGATACGCACTATGCATAAATTAATCAAAGGTAATATTTAACAGTGACAATTTTTAGAAAAAAATACCAAAGAATCACTGTGACAAAATGACATACTATGACTGTTAGTGCCATATCATCTTCTAGCGGAATTTTGGAGATGGAAATACTCAAGTAGCCATACTACTTCCTACTCATGATTTCTTCTGTTTCGTAGAGTCTGAAGTTACAACTGATACTACTAATGAAACTGTTGGTTGTTAAGATGAAGATGTCAAATGTTCCATATACATCATGGGGTGTATTAAGTAGAAGTAGGTTTTATTTGACATCTTGAAAACTTTATTACTTCCGAAATATTTACGGTACCTCGTTTTTTTTTAATTTTTTGTCTAAAATTTACCCCATGTTTATCAATGAAGTCGTCCAACATATTGTTATTTCCAATGGAAGGAACTAAGTGGACACAATCGTGGTTATGGCAGACCAAACGTCGTTTCATTACAAGGAATAAGTTACATATATATCCTATTGTAATGAATCATCAGGTAATACAAAGAATTGTACAAGGCCAACAATCTGAGTTCCAACAACACATAACTCTACAGCAGCGTCCGTTGACACATCACCACTTTGTCCCTAATATTAACATTGTTTCCGATCAAACCTCACTTGTAACAACTGGAAATGGTAAAAGCGTGCAGTCACTATATTACAAAATATAGAATATTATACATATTATATAAAAGTTTTTTTTTTTCTCTATAAATAGCCTTAACTGTTTGACACAAAATGATGTACTGCATTGTATGATATTCTTATATAAGATAGAAACTGGTTTTTTCCTACATTTGGTCAAGGAAGACTAGACAATGCAATTGCCGAAATTATGATTTGGTAATGTAAACGCTTGTGATGTAAGAAAAAGGGGAATGTTGTTGCCAGTGTGTATCATTTGACCACAAGTTTTTAAAATACTTACGTACAAGTAAAGCTTAGAATCATGCAATATGTTATTCATGGTTGCAAAGTCTACATATTTTTTATTTTGATATTTTGTTTAAAATGCTTAAGTAAAAAGGCATGAACCTGTGGCTCTTTATGCAACCCTTGTTAGACAAAAATTATAAAGAATTACTTTAGAATTCAAAATTAAGAGGGAAAAGTGTAAATGATGGACACTGGAATACAATTAAAACTAAAGAATAATCGATGTGAATTATCTTTCAAGAGCAGACAGATTGAAATGAATGAATATATATTTCATTATATAGACCCATAATACAACATAATAACCAAAATGAAAATGTATAGCCTTTTTAGGGGTATATCGCATACCACAAAACTTGCTTGTTTCTTAAAGAGGCTGCTACTGTAAACACTGAGGCTTCATTCCTTTTATTGCACACGGTAGAACCTCTCGGTGATGTATTTGGCTTCCTACCTCGATAGTTCTTGGTTGTGAGTACTTTTTATACAATTATTTCACTTTATTTAGTTCTTCATTTGTATTTGGTTATAATGCTGATGATGAGAGGTTACTCCTTGAAGCACGTATACAGCAAATCGAAATTTGCAATAGATATAATTGGTATATTTGTATATTTAAATATCTTTCTCGATTTGTTAGTTCAGTAATTTTGTTATTACCTTACTATTTCTACAGAAAAAGACGAAAAGTGCAAAACGAAATTTATTTAATTATGTTAGCGTACAACACCTTAATATCTTAAACAGGGGTTATTGAATCATACAGTGAATCCTGTTTAAACCGACCCTCCATTTGATTTCAAAATTCTTACAGCTAAGGCATGTGATTGGTTTACTAATGTGTAAACTACAGTTAATTTTGGAATAAAGGGACTTAAACAGTGTCTGGTTTTCACGGAATTCGGGTTGTTCGGAGTTTGGTTTAGGCAGGTTTCACTGTATAACTTATGACTTTTATCTTCCGTATGCATTTTAACAACACGTTGTTTTTATGGAATTACAAAAAAAGACAAATATTGTAAACATATAGGTTATTGCATCATCAGATGGTTTTTGGTATTATACAAACAATCTAAAGTTGCGCTACACAAACCACACATTTATAAGAACAAACAACAAGTGGTTAAGGTTTATGTGGTGTCGGTCAAGTCAAGTATCTAACGACAACTAGTGACAGCTTAACCAAACGACCAAAGTACCATACAAAACGATAGCAAGAACTTTCACAATAATATTATAACAGTAAAGGCCTTTACACAATATACAAAATAAATATGGTGTTTAAAAAGTATACATATACTTTACATAGCTATAATTTTTTCATTTTTTTCATTTCTATGAGATGAGGTGTAGCAAATGTTACTAGAAAACCTCAATTAGTCATATATGCAGAACGTGTATTTTATTTTTGTAGTATTTGGTTGTTTTTTTTTTAAATGATGTAAAGTTAATTATATTAATGTGGTGGTTTCATCAAAGCAACTCACATATTTCAAAACACGGAGAATGGACTAGGTGCACTGGTAGCGTACTTGTCCCCTGCTTTCCATCCCATATTGAAATAATTGCCTCTTCTGACATTGTTTGTTTGCTATCTTAATTATATTAATGTGGTGGTTTCATCAAAGCAACTCACATATTTACAAAACACGGAGAATGGACTAGGTGCACTGGTAGCGTATTTGTCCCCTGCTTTCCATCCCATATTGAAATAATTGCCTCTTCTGACGTTGTTTGTTTGCTATCTTGTATTATTAGTTTTATAAAATCTTCTCTCTCTGAAATAGTACAACAGATTCTTACCACACTTTGCATGTGTTTCTTAATGTATTGTGCACAGATCTGATGTACAAACATAACTGTGGTTATATACTTACATAAAAAATATTATCGGATAATAGTATGCTATTATCGTCGTTGTCCACAGACATTTAGTATTTGTGTGACATCTTGAATCATAGTGGTTTGGTCATATTAAAATGTTACTACAAGGTTCTACAGAAAAAACATTGTCTTCTATTGTCTACCATACATGACAAATATGTTGTCGTATCAGCAGACAAAACCCAAAACAACATTGGTTTTTTTTTTTTTTTTTTGTCTGCAAAACGTTTTACACCCAATGTTTATTATCAGAGGTAGAAAATAATAACAGTAATAAGACCTATACTGCTACCACACTCTCCAAAGAAGAGATTGTGGAAAACCATAATTCTGTGCTATCCTCTTTTGGTCTCTCTACCAAAGACGATGATTGTGATTTACCGTCTATGTACTGGATTCCTAAACTCCACAGGAATCCATACAAACAGCGTTTAATAGCTGGACCTTGAATCCCTTGATTACTCCTTCCATACAAGAAAGGTCAGACTGGGATTAATATATCAATCGGGTGAAATAATTAAGATTTCTTTTATTGTCAAGACAACCAATTAAAATTATTTTGGTTCCAAGTTGAGCGATTTGGGCTCTTCAGAGCCTTTAGATTTTAATTTATCGATATTGCAATTTTTTAGTGAAAGAAAGCATTTTGGCGTTTTGAGAGAAGAAAAAATGTGGAATTACAGAATATATCTGCCAGGTAAATTACTGAAATTAATTACACAGGGAATATTCGACAATTTACTGCCATCTTTAAAATTAATATAATGTCTTCCTTATACAACATTCCGATAAACTGTACACCAAAGACCAATTTATTCCGTCCCGTGTATCTTGAGGAGGTAGATCTAGGGTAAGGGACACAACTCTTACCATTGGAAAGTCTGAATTCAGCATTTTACATCAATCTTATGTAAGCATCAAAGAAACTTGGACTAATTTCATTCTCTTACTAATGAAAGCTTTGGTGAAATTGAAAATAATACAAACATATCACTGGTTTCAAGAGTAATGTCCCTTATTTAAGGTCTACCTCCTTAATAGGGTTAGTTTTTGATATCTTCGTAAACGGTTAGTTCCTGTTATTCTAGCTAATTAATAGCTAAAATGGAGTGCTGAAATGGGTAATCTCCTCCAAACAATAAAAGTTCACGATTAGCCATATACGATAATTCAACCATAGAAAGTATAAGTATCACATACTTTAAACCAACCAATGGTATTCAAGTAGTAATGGGGAAAAACAAGATAAAGTTTTTGATTGTCGGGTACCAACTGTATTATCCATTGATATGTTTCATGATTGATCGATAAGTCAATAAAAACTAAATATATATGAATTATGCAGCATGTTATAAGTTTAGTTTTATAATGTTAAACGTACTGAACAGACATGGAAAGAAATTTAAGTCCCTATCAAAAGCGATATACAGACTTCCGTGTTAGAACTTTCAGGGTATTTGGTGGTGTACAAGTAGCACTTGGAATTGTATGCATTGTTCTAAGTGTTATTGGAATAGGGATAGATAGTGTGAATATATCAAAAGATTGTGTGATGATATACAACAGTTACAATATCTATTCATACCACATGTGCTACGATCAAAACAACGCTTCAATACTGATGGGATTCGATATTACGTGTTTTTTTCTTCGCGGGATGGGTAAGCCTCTTAGGAATGTTTAAAAAATGAGATTAACAAAATAAGTTTAATACAGAAGTAGTGTTTATCGGGGTATCCTTAAAATTATGACACACTCCTATGAATGATATTTTGTTTTGTATTTTGTATTCTGAGTGTTTTATATTTATTTATTTTATTTTATTTTTTTGTATGTTATCTTTTTGTGGTCCATATGGGTCATACACAAATCTATGCAATACACATTTTGGTGACTCATCATAGTATGCCGCCATTTTTATAAATCTAGCTTCCATTCTTTCCTTGAATTCATTTATGAATAAATCAATAATAGTTGCACCTTGGATTAATTATACATCTTGAAAACCATACAATATAAAATATCTTTTACCTTACATACCAAACTGTGCTGATCATTAGTCTTTAAACAACATCTATCATACATATCATAATAACAAGTTTTCAAAATACAATTGCATGTATTCGTCAGCTTAACCAATATTCAATCTTTTTATTATATCTCTTTATAAACATTGGAAACCTTCCAACTTCACCGTCTATGTATTGGATTTCTAAACTGCACAAGAATCGGTACAAACAACGCTACATAGATGGATCTGTAAAATGTACCATCAAACCTTGTTCAAAACGTTTAACATTTATATTCACAGCTGTCAATGACGGTCTGCAGTCATACCATGACATTTGTTACTCCCGTAATGGTATTAATTCGATATGGATCCTGAAAAATTCGAAAGATCTTCTTGAACCCTCAATTCAAGAGTATTGTTAAAATAGTATTAAAACCATTGTTCTCCAACACGTTTATACTTCTATTCCCCATACTAGGTTCAAAACAGTATTCATCATTTTACTCCAAATCTACGGTACGCCTAGATACAAAAAATGTAATTCTTGGTAGAGTTTCCTCATACTTTGTAAAAAACAATTCCAAATCATCTTCCAAATATACCGCAGAAGATGTTTTCAAAAAGCCTGAATTTTTTATCGACAACATATTAGTTGACAGGTTTTACTGTATCATGTAAAAGACATCCCTTTTTATTATTTGCTTCAACGTGTCCCAGTAATATCTTTGTCGTTGTTTTGTGCCAAGATCTCCAATGTAATATTACTACTTCCTTTTCGTATAAAATAAAATGCTAGTTGTTTAAAAATATATAATTTACCATGAAATCTTTATCTTTTCGTAACTAAAATAATGTATTGTCATTTATGCGAACATATTGTTGAAATAACCAGCTTGCAACGATTAGTGAATAGATTGATTGTTGGCGTTTAACAACGGAGCAGCAATATTTCAGCTATATCCAGGCGATGAACATGAAATTATCATGAAATGAAAAAGAAATGATGATGAAATGAAATATAGGATAGGACACAAGGACAATAGGGTAGGCGGGTTTCGGATACCACTGGAAAAAGGGTGAGGATGGTAGGATCGGGCTATTAAGTCATCTCATCTGTGGCGGAGCGCAAATGTACCTACTCCGATAAATACCACAGCAGGGTTGTTTAACGAGCGAGGAATTAAGCATCTTTCCCGACACGTTGCACCACCATCGTTTGCGGTCAGGTTTTCCGAATTATGTCTGGACGACCCCAGCATGTAACACGCCAGGGATATCCCATTCCACCGCCTGGGGCACACAACAGAGTTGCTCTGTGGACAGAGAAGCCTTGCCCCCTGGCCATGCTCTGAGCACTATTTAGTCGCCTTAACGACAAGCTTAGCGCTGCTGCAGCATATTTTTGTTGACACCCAGGCCCGCACGCGGCTGGTGAACAGACTAAACCAGAGCGAAATTCATTCGAGCCGGACTTAGTACACCAATCTAAGTTTAAGCTGCTGGATTATATCTTGGTTATTCCGACACTAATTGTATTTATGACACATTGGTACTGATATACCATACATATAAAACTGAAGATTAAGGAAAACAAGACATCACAAAAAAAAATAATAAATAAAGCACTAGCAATATGAATTTCTACACCAAAAAAACAAAACAAAACAAAACAAAAAAGGGCGTGACATCACGTGCTTCGGAAGAGTAAGAATGTCAAGCCCACAATCCGCACCCGTCATATGACAAGTGAGTATAATCTGTAATTACTCCAGCAACAAGTCACAAATTAGGTCCAATCAAAAACAATTTACATATAGGCAATATCATTCAATTCATCAGTGTCCTGATGCAAATTAAGTAAATAAGGCAGAAATAGTAGAGATATTATCCGAATAAACACTTTGATTCCAAATACTAAAATATCACCATTAAAGTGAAGACAATATCAACTTTATATTTAAAAACGCCGGAACGTTTGATCTTGAACTTTATATAACAGCGATAAATCATGACCAAGCGTAATAAAGAAGGTAAATGTTGGAGTCTTTTATTTCATTATTTTATTTAAGGCCATCTTGACCGGCTTATTTCCATTTTGCATGAATGAAAAGAGAGAAAATAAATGGACATGCTTGGTAAAGTATTCTATTCTATTACATTAACTAAACTTTTAAATCGAAAATTTGTTTCGCAGATTGAGCCACATATCACAATAGGTAAATTTCAAAAGGATCTTTGCGTTATATTCGAACTTTTTTCTTTTACGGCTTGACTCCGTCGGTCTTCCCTACCATTGAATAACCACTTTCGCTTTGTAATCAGATTTGTAATTAAAGAGGCGACCCTTACAGCACATGCACGGGTTAAGGTCACCAGAAGTTACATGCTAATGAATTTATCTAGGTTGATTTTTCGTCTTGCAAGACAATAAAAATATAAACACACATTTCATGTCTTTGATGCTTTTTATTTGTGGATATTAAATGAAATTATACAGGGAAAGTACAATTTAGTAGAAATAGTTCAAAATTAAGGTATGTTTCAACAGAAACAAACATGTACGAAAATGACAGTCAATGCAGCTTTAACAAAGTGTAAATAATTAGGAAATAAAAGTGTTTTTTGCAGTAGCTTAAAAAATGTGTGCAAAGTAACACATTTATTGCAAATGTAAATGCTTAGAATATAAAATTATATATTTTACCCAAATTATTTACTTAGGACTTTTAATATCGAGTGTAACTAATTATTAGTGAAAATCTGTGACCAATGAATACAGATTCTTTTGTTTTTTCATTTGTATTTCTTTTAGAAAACAGCATTTATGGTTTGCAGTTTTGTTGGATCGGTTATATTTTCGCCTACCGTTTTTAGCTTAGGTGTTGTTGGTACCATAATTGTAAGTGGGTTTAATTTTACTTTTAGTTAGAGAGAAATATATTGTTACAAACAATTTTAAATCAGGCGTTTTAAATCATGTGCTTGTTTGATGTTTATTACACATGTTTGCACTATTACATTAGAATATTTAACAGATAAATTGCCTGGGAAGAACCAGGTAGAATGAACTCAAACAAATTGTACTTTAGAACTACTTTGAACACGAAGTATTATTGAATTGCAGTTAAAATCTGTTTTCATTTTTTAATTATCACGAGTTTTAGCATATGTGCAATAATTTAATTTCACGAGTTCATTATTAAAATGATTTCATTGAATAACATTTAAATTTCAAATACTGAAATTGGACATTTTTGCAGGTAATCGTAATCGATGTGTTTTCATATTCCGTCGGTAGAAATATACAATACTAGTGTATTACAGAAAAATATAGAAGGTATTTGTATGAGGCTAAGGAAGGGAAAGTAACTGTGAGGATCTGCCGAGCAGTTACTCCCCTTCCGAGCCGAATAATTCAGAAGAAAGAACTTGTCGTGGGCCCCCAAGCATTTGCCGTTCATTGAAAACCCGCGACAAAAAGTAGTTCTGAGAGATGGACATTATTTGACAAAATATTGTTAATTGTAACTTTTACTTTTAAACGAGTCATAAACATAACATAAATATTCAAAATTAAACAGCAGTTTCCGTCATTTAACATATTTTTTCTGATGTGAAATAAATTCTTCCATGACCTACTTTCATTTTTGATAAAGTTATTGATTTGTTGGATTGTGTGTGTACACATTCAAAGTGGCAATGTTTAAAGTTAAATGTCTTCGGAACGCTGTGACTGACAGATTGACAGAGTAGATTCGACGGGACGCGTGATTCTGCATGTTCTTTAAGCATGTTGTTGAGAAGGTAGGAGCGCCATTTGATTTGTTCTTGCCCCTGTCGGTCGCTCAAAATGTTTGATATTCCCCTGTGTTTGTAGCACTGTAATTGTTAATAGATGCAACATTCTTATGTTTTCATTTAAAAATATGTGTCTAAAATCTTTGAAAACTGAAAACAAAGACTGTGCTTGTTGACATAATTACCATGTTTACAAACAAGAGATCAAAGGTAAAAAAAAAAGTAGTCCGGCTTGTGACGTCATGATGGTGGACGGAGCTTAATTGCTTTATTCGCTACTATACAAATAAAGCAAAAATTTATTTGACACCCGTTAATGAACTCATTGTAGGATAAATCAACATCTCTTGTTGAAAACAGAATTTAAGTTTCTATGTTATAAGGAAGTTGAAGGAACAAGGTTTCAAACGGAAGAAAAAAAAACAAAATCAAGGAATAACGTCTAGACTCGGAAAATAGACACAAGTAACAAACAACCAGGAAAACAGACACACATGATAAAGAACATGAAAAAATCAAAATAACCAAAAAAACGCGCACTAAAATATTAACAACCAAGACACCACTAAATACCGTTAGCACAGACAAGGTTCACATGTAGGGTAAGCGTCCTCGGATTTTCTAGAAACACTTTAAGGTATACTCTTAAAAAATTATTGAGTATATTAGATAACGATTTTTTTTTCTAGCGGTCGTTGAGTTACGAAAATAGCACTGTAGGTGTTCTTCCATGCATCCTAGCTGTTTTTAGTCTTGTTGAACTTATAGTTGCAATTACTGCTGCATCCTACTGCTGTTGTTGCTGGTCGTCTGTAAGTATATTTAAAATAAAAGAAAAAAATGTGATGTACTTCAAAAACATTTTTACAATTTTAATGTATGTAGGAGATTACTTGATAACTGCATTATAAATGAAACCTTTTGGTGTCAGTTGCTGATACTATTGTCACAAATTAAGTTTACTGGCGCGTCCGGGGGAATGTTCAAAATGAAGATCTTAAAATACCCATGGCAGCAAGATATCGGATTCGTTACTTTACTCATAGTACCATTCCATAAAATGTTTCAAATTCTGAATGGTGTAGGCTGTAAGATGCAATTTCATCAGTTTTGCCCATGTACCATTATTTTTTTACAGAAAACTAGAGTTTACCCAATTTTTATAAATGAAAGCGGACATCCTTTTGTAATATTGAATAACTCACAATGGACAGAAATTAGTAATAAAAGTCACAATGATTCTGCACTGGGACTAGTTCCTTTACAAGGCACAAGTTATCCTGTTACAATGAACCAACAAGTGACGCAAGTACCTACACAATCCCAACAAATAATGCATCACCATTTCATGACCAATCAGCAACAACCGTTAACACAACAGCAACCGATGACGCAACAACAGCAACCGTTGACACAACAGCAACAGTTGCAACTGGCACCTCAACAGTTTGCTCAACCTCAGTATCATTTGACACAACAACAATATGCGGCATTGCAACAGCATCAAACAATGGTTCAACAACAACCTGGGCATACGTATGCCCCTACGTTATACCAACAAACTCCGCAACTTCAATCATCAGTGGACAGCTCTAATGAACGGCCTCCATCATATAAAACTTAACGTTTATTTGACGGGAGTGTTTACTTAGTTATAAAATAATGACATTTTCTATCGTCAACACACATGTACGTTCATGTAAGAATGTAATGTGTCTATGGATATATTCTATTTGTAGTGGATTGTCAGTTGACGAGAACTTCTAAAAGTTTTTTTTTAATAATTTCGTTAAGTTCGTTCGATTTAACTTCTTATTGTTGTTAAAAATTAAAATGACTATCTTAAAAAGATAATTGCACAACTTCACATCAAAACAACTATAAAACATTAAAATTAATGCTTGCTCTATTCAAAAGCACAATGTAATTAGAAATAGTCCTTTTTGCGTAGGTAAAACTCTATTGCAGCGAACTTAACACTGAAACTTCTACGATTTCGTCAGTTATCATGTTTGTGGTCATTATCTCTCAACGGTAACGACCTGGTGGACGTCTTGCAGGTAGCAGGAAGTGTTCATCATTCATGAACGCCTAAGTTCATGTAGAATCTTACTGCTCTTAAAATGAATCTTTGTGTTGAGTTTAACAAGATATCGGCTTTTGTCGTTTTGTGTTACCGGTTATGTCTTTGACAATTCAATATTTTATCTGTTTTTCTATCAAAATCTTAATAATTTAATTTGATTTACATTTTTAATGAAAAATTGTATATATTTATTAAACGTTTTGATGATTGTTCTAAAAAATTGGGCGGGTTACCAGTAAACAATTTGTGTTACCACTTATGCTCCAATAAGGGTCAAAGTACATTTGTATTAAACAGATCTTTTTTTTTCCATATTCACAACTAATAACTAAATATTAACGCCATTTAATATTAAAAAAAAAATCCGGAAATTTTTCAATGTTCTCAGTATCACGAATCCAGCCATACCTGTATAATCGTAGTAATATAGTTTGAGTAATGAAATGGTCAACTGTACAACCATTTTTGCAGTTACGATTTCTTTAAATTGAAAATGTAAGCAAAGACAAAAGGATTATCGGATGTTTTGTAAGATATTTGTTCAACTTTCATGTCAAATTATTTCGTCGGATGACAACGGTTGTAATACTGACTACATTAACCATTACCAACATACAACATGGCGAACGATCTTCAATCGATATTACAT
The DNA here is from genome assembly GCA_037379345.1 of Perna viridis. Classification (NCBI taxonomy): domain Eukaryota; kingdom Metazoa; phylum Mollusca; class Bivalvia; order Mytilida; family Mytilidae; genus Perna; species Perna viridis. The sequence goes on from CM074515.1 coordinate 28,483,483, forward strand.
TTTCGTCTTTACCAAATTTGGTCCTCAATGAGAAGCGATTAGTGTTTTTTTTTTTTTGTTTTTTTTTTGTTTTGGTGAACTTTACGGAACACCTATGTTAGTGTAATTCGTACTGCACGTTTTGGTGCTTTCTTTGTTGGGATTTACTTTATATTCGTGTATCGTCTTTTGAAATACCACTTGTATTGTTTTGCCTACAAATTTCCCCTCATTGGACCCTTCAAATAGTTTTCTCATATAGCTTCGAGAAACATAAACTACCAAGTAAATAGTACATGTCGTTTATACTAAACATAAAGATAAGATAAAATACCCGTTTACAAAAAAAATACATATCTGACATATTGATCTACTGTCAGCACCACTGACAGATAAATAATGTTTTCATCAAGTTAAAGAACCTTTTAGTGGTATGAACTTGATATTGGTTGTTTTTTTTTTCTACCAACCAATCGTTATATTAATTAGAGAAAAAGACTAATAGGTAATCTGATTCTTATTCTTCCACTTTACATCCAAAAGCCGTGAAATTACAATAAAGGTCAATGAGTAATTTGCATAACATATGTCTCGTATAACTGGTTGCCGACTAACCACATGCGATTAACAGTTGTCACCCCGAAAAATCCGTTATATAGTAATTAATTCGTAAGTTTTTGTATAATTTTACTTGTCGTAAGATGTGGACCTGCGTACAAGAAGTTGGATTAATTTATTCATTGACCTTCTGAACTTTACCGGACTACTTCTACTTTGCGTGTTGTCATGCTTAGCGTGGCTTATGTAATAACTTAATTATAACTTTCTTGTGTAGTCAAAAGAGAAGAATTTAATTAATCACGCTTTGGAATTCAAACCAACATATGGTGTAAAAATTTAGTTGCATAAAAAGATACGACTTTCAAATCAATGTCTCTGAACCTCTTTTTCGAAAATAAGACATTCGGCCCCTAATTATATCACTACGTAAACGTCATTTTTTGGTACTATATTACTTCGATTCTTGCCTATTTAGCACTTGATGTTGCTACTTTAAACCCTGTAACTGTGAGTATTTATTATGCTGGTAGTTTGATGATTTCGTCACTACTTAATTTGCACTCAGCTAGCTTCCAGTAACTGCGAACAATCCTCAGGTGGATATCTCTCTATGCCTACATGTTGTTTGATTAGGTATTCCTTGGAAAAGAATTTTATGTATAGTCCAGAAAATTTTATTGAGCGTGATTTATTATCTTTGTTATGGTGGGCCTTACACTCATTGAAGACATTACGATTACATTTAAAAGTATTCACGGTCTTGCATTTAAATGATACATTGGCGATTTGCTACATTTCAACGTTTCTGTTCTTTTGTTTTTTTTTTCATTCAATGATTTTATGTTTGATGTGACACCATATTTCTATACTTAAACGTTTAACTACGTCCTACAAAAATCTTTTTGTTTTCAGTTCGCTTCATAAAGATGTTTGATTTGATGTTTGGATAAAATGACATTTGTTGTATTTTTCTTGCATTTTATAATAATAGTAAACTATTTATTGATACCAGATATCCAATGAGACATTTTTTAAATGAAAAAGTATGCACCTAAGTCAAAATGTCAGTTTTGACAGATGAAGTCCATTTTTTTTTCTTATTCCTGACGATTTTTAAACGTGTCATCAACAAGGCCCGTTTACACAATCCAAGTTTTCCATCTAAATCTTTGGCAAAGTTTTTTACATTTAAACCAATAAAAATGTATTTTCAGAATGTAAATAAAAACATAAATAGCAGATGCTTGATTTTTCCTGTAAATTTGATGGATTTTAATGATTTAACTTTGATTGTGTAAACAAATTTAATGAAATTTTTCATCAAAACCAAAAAAATTTGGTGAGAAACTGTGTCAATGACTGTTTAGCCACATATACTTGTGCCCTATTCAGTAAGACCTGCAGTGTAAATGTTTTTTTTTATATTATCTATTACTTACTAGCCGGGATATATATTTGTTGTGATTTTGTTTCAATTTTCTATGAGTTTTTGTGAAGTTTTGTAGTCTCATTTTCTGTATATCATATTTATCTCCAGTGTAATGTCGTTTTGATTCATTCATGTTTTTTGTGACATTTGTGTGTGTATTAATTAGATATCTTTCTTGTTGGTTGTCTTTTCAGTTTATGTGTTGTTTTGCCCATGGATTCCCTCTCAATATACCGACTTTTTCATTGGAACTTCAGAATTCTTGCTTTTCTTGATCTATATCTGCACCTTAGTGTCTACTCCTCCAAACTTTAACTTTCATGCAAATATTGACATTAATATTTTATTACAAAAAGCATAATTACAAAAGTTATGAAACCTTCTGGATTTTTTCTCTTGGAGCACTTGTGTCTTCATCATCAGCTGAATGTTTCAAAGTTTCTTTCTGTTTAGGTTCAAAGGTTTTTCCAGTCTTTTTATCACACACTTTTTGGAACACAAATACACAGTAAATGGCTGAAATAAAGAGACAAAAAAGTTAGAATGTAGACACATAGATATTTCAGACTTACCAAAAAAAAAACATTCCATGATTGGGGTAATTATTACAATGTCATCATACCTAACACAATAAAATACAATGAAAACTGTGCAAACCAAACCCTGAATAATCTTAAAACCTCTCTTGGTAAACCTAACTCTTGTCTAAACAACACCAAATGGGGTTCAGTTTAGACAGATTTCCCTGTATGTGAGTTAAGCTGTACATAACTTAACAGTATCATGTACATCAAAATGTATTATTTGCTTACCACCCTTAGATATCTCCCTTATTAGTTTTTTTCATAAAAGGATTGATTATTGTTTAATATCCTAGGGCAGATATTTCATGTTTTTCAGGTCGAAAATGATTGACTAATCAAATAGACCCTGCATTGTACTAGTCTAACACCCTGTGCCGGATCTTTTATATGCTAGATCAGAGGTAGATATGTAACCCCACTCCAACACATTAATATGGCTCCAAGTCAACCAGTTCTCTATCTACCTCATTATTACTGTGTGTGTTAGATGGAACAGTAGTTACTTCCAATCTTAAAGTCTTTGGTTTGACTCTGCCGGGGATGGAATCCACGATCTCCTGCACTCAACACAAGCACGCTACCCTGACACCAGTGAGGCAGCTTTGATAAAATATACTTTTTGATTGATTTTATGTTGTAAGTAAAATGCTTCGCACACAACTTATTATATTTGAAAGATTCTTGGGTTAACCTTTACTTGAAAATATTTAAGCAGTCTTTGTAAGAATCATGCAAAATCTGAAAAATGTCATACACCCCAAAAGAGGCTAAATATTTTCATTTTTGTAATTAAGTTGTTTTATGGGTCTATACTATGAAATGTGTAATTATTCATTCATCTTAGGTGATAATCAACACTGAAAATCCAATAGATTCTATTGTAATTGAGTGTAATTTACAGACAATCGCCCTTAATTTTGAAATCTACAGTGCATTCTATATAATTCTTATCTCCTAAGAACACGGGTTATATGAAAAAATGAATATTAATTTCTGTTTACTACGGAAATCCAAACAAATATCAAAAAAGAAAATATGTAGACTTTTTACCCATGAATCACATTTTGCATGATTCTTAGTTTAAGTGCTACTTAAGAACTAGGAAGAATTATGAACAACCAACAGAAGTTAACTTATGATATTAGTTTACTTGACCCTTTGGCCTGTTCGAAAAATATAATAAACAGCTTTGCCAGGTGCAACATGATACAACTGCAGTCAGTTGAACTAGGTTCAGCTGGGACAAGGGTGGACAAGCTATTAGTTTTGACACACTTAAAAAAAACGAATTGCAGTTCATTGTAGACACAACAATGGCTTTGGATAAAATATTGCACAATATCTTGAAATTTCAATTCAAATAAAATATTCTACTTTTAGGGTGCTTTATAGATCACTTTGTACCCCATTATCTCAAAAAAAATAAAAAAAGGTTAATGATGGAGTCAATTTTCTAGCAAACATAATTATTCAAGTCCTTATAAAGAGGAACAATTCACCAAAAAAAATCAAATAAAAAATTTTAAAAATAGTTTTTCAAAAAATGACGTTTTCAGTCAATTTGACCAGAAAAAAAGATATATATATATATATATATATTAGGTGTGACCTGAAGTGAAAGAAATTAGCAGTAGACCTACAGACCGAGTCTATGTAAAATCAAGCAGGTCTTTGATAAAATTGGCTCAGTTTCCATTGAAATGTACAGTGCGGTCTACATAAAATTATGATGGGTCTATGTTGACCAAAAATAAAGTTTTTAACACTGTGACCTCCCTTTAGTCCCCTATAGACTGAAAATGCTAAATGCTATTTATAATCTGTAAAATACTTCAAAAGAAACACATTTTTAAAATTTGTCAAAACTGAATAAGAAATAAACCTTCTACATCAACATGATCAATTTTAAATAAATACCATTTTTACTCCTTTTTGGCTCCTTTTTGTAAAATGGTAGGGACAAGTGACCCCATGCTCAACAGCAAGCATATGATAGCAGTAAGTAATAATATGCTCCGGTAGGGAGCGTTTATGGTTGTATTATCAACTTGGTTCTGTATACTTATGGCAAGAAAAAGCATCAATATCCGGTTTGTACCTGCATTTTCAGGAGCTGAAAAACAGCATAATGGCAGCTTCATTTGCGTATACTTGCATATGTGCAATTGAGCGCCAAACCAGTCTCACCAGTCTCGGAGAATATTTGCTAGTTTCGATAATTAAATACAAATCGAATCATAGTTTTTCCAAGATAGGGTTGGCCTTATAGTCTGCAGTATGGCTCCAAAAAATATGTCATCAATATTACCCATAATTCTCGGGTCATAAAAATTGCAAAATGAAAACGAACCAAAACGAAACGAAAATAATCAATAAAAGAAAGAATTGAAACGAAACAATTCGATAAAATGAATCAAATCATAATAAAAACATAATTAAACTATACTAAATGAAACAGAATGCACCGAAACTAAATACAATAAAAGAAATCTTTTACGACATTTCACAAATTTTAAGAACCATAATGTTAACCTGTGCCGGACGATTCGACCAAAAGACATTTCGAACCACGAAAACCAATAATTCTTTATGAATGCCAGACATTTCGGCCAATAGACATATCATACCATGACAATTAGTATAATGCTTTAGGGCAAATATATATCATTACAAAATTTACTTACACTTAGAAATCGATGGTAAAGGAAAACTATTGACCAAACTTTACGACAAATGTGATGACTTTTCATTCAGAATTGTCAACTTTCCTTTCATCTGTGGCAACATCCCTTCAGCTCCTGCGTATGGAGTGTTCATATCACAACTCATACGTTATGCCAGAGCTTGCCGAAACTACACAGACTTTTTGTATCGCACTAGAACTCTAACAAATAGGCTTCTGGAACAGAGTTATGTTGCTACAAGATTGAAGTCATCACTACAGAAGTTTTATGGTCGTCATCATGAACTCGTGGATCGTTATGGTGTATCCATCAGCACCATGAAAACTGATTTATTCAGCGGGTCATAGTTTTTCTTTCCTCATTTGTCTACCCCGGACTTGACTTTTTATGAGCAACTCGGTGGGTGTTTCTAGAAAAGCAGAGGACGCTTACCCTACCGGTGCACCTGGTCCATGCTCCCAGTTTTTAGTGGAGTCCGAGTTGCTCATTTACTTTTGTTACTTTGTATGTATGATTTTAGTTACTTTATGTTCTTTGTTGTGTATGTCTGTTTTCCATGTCTGGTCTTTGTCCCTGGATTACATTCTTTTGATTAACGCTATAACCTTGGTGCCCTTGATTACTCTCTCTTACCATACTTGAAGGTATAACACATCAAATAAGAGCTGACAAAAAATGTGTTTATATTAATGTTTTTTCGGGAGTGTAAAAAGGTTTCACCTTTATCATATTACATGAAAATTTCATAACATATGGATCACTATAACTAAAGTAATTGTATGGAAAGCAATAATGTCTTAACATAATACCACAAGTATTTGTAGTCATATGAAAATCATGTACGATAAAGGGAGATAACCATGAAAGGTTAAAACAAACAAACACAATTACAAAATAAAAAAAAAATTGGAAATGTCTTTCAACAAAAATGCATATGGAAATTGGTGTAACTTTATAGAAAGTTTTTTTTTGTCCAAAAGACATATCACTCTCAGTTCATTCTATACCAAACATGCTCAACTTATAGAAATAATTAACATTTATAGTGACTCAGAGAAAACAACTTCTTAAAAGAAGAATTTTCAGCAAACTTAAATATCCAGATATCATTGAACAATGGCTGGTTCAAGCCAGATATGAGAAAAAAAAGACAAAATAATATGAGTAGCAACCTGATCAAAAATAATGCTCTGCATTAAAGGAGCAACAACCTTGACAACAAATGGCAAAAACAACAACAATATGGAAATGGACAAATACCACCTGGACAACAGCAAAAAAAAACAATGTGGAAATGGACAAATACCACCTGGACAACAGCAAAAACAACAACAATATGGAAATGGACAAATACGACCTGGACAACAGCAAAAAAAACAACAATGTGGAAATGGACAAAAACCACCTGGATAATAATATTTTGGGTAAAGCTGGACTAAAAACGTAAGTACATTTCTACAAATCTGCAGTTACTTACTTGTAGCTTCCCATTCAGCTTTTGATAATGTGCCCTACAACAAACAGAGAGTCATAACATTATCTGAAATTTCTATAGGGAATTAAGCTAGACGTAATTCAAAAGAGGACAAATGAGTCAACTTTCATAAATGGCTATTAACTTTTTAAGTACCTGGTATATCATTAAAAGTATAAACAAATGTGATAACTTCGTTTATCTTTTGATTACCCCTCAAATTGTTGTTCCCTTGTTTACCCCTTTAGTTCATACATTGGTCCTAATCCCTTTTTAAAGACTTAAAAGTTCCATTACTCTGAAACAAGCTAGAGGCTCTAAAGAGCCTAATCACTCACTCCGTTTTATTAGGAATTCGGGCACAACTCTTGAAAAGATCTGCCAGAAAAAAGACGACAACTATTTAAGTCTTGTACGATCTGTCAATTTTATCCAACTAACTATTTATCCAATGTTAAAGTTTTGAACAATTGGGCCCAGGAGGTAATATTTACCACACCATACGAAAATTATCTTCAAATTATTTTTCATTTACCAAGGCCCATAATAACACCAATGAAGATTTCGATAAGAACTATTTCTTCCACTGAAAGTTTCTTTTCATCTATTATTCATCCGCTGAAAGTTTCTTTTCATCTATTATTCATCCACTGAAAGTTTCTTTTCATCTATTATGTTTTTTTATGATTTTCAAGTTATAAGCAGAGAATATTTTACCCTTCTAAGAGTGATAACTGTAATCAATAAGACTTTAGTAGGCCATATCATTATATTTCGGGGTTCTGTATTTTACAATGAAAGTTTAATTTTGAAAAAGAGTAACAAGGCACAAGAAGGTGCAACTACATGTACATGCTAAATACTGTAGGAGTAACCCACAATGGTGGTGGTATAAACAGATCAAATACTGCACTCAAAGGACAGGCATAAACAATGAAGAAACAAAAAAAAAATAAATATACCACTTTCACTTGTCTTCTATGTCTGCCATCAGTTTGTTCTTCTGAGTCTTCCATTTGTTTAACATTTTCTTTGGTATCTTCATAATCTTCAAGCTTTTCACTGACTAGATTTGTGTTGTGGTCTGCTGGATAAGTCTAAAAGTTAAATATAATAAATCTACATTTTGTTTTTCTTAAAAGTTCTAGCTCAAATATTGCTGCTCGGGCGTTAAACCCCAAACAAACAAACAATAAAAGTTCTTGCAAAACATTCAAATTATATAAATGCAGTGCAAAATTGCAAATATAAAAATGATGAAAGGAGTATCTATACCTATTAGGTACTAGTATCCAGTTTTCATCTCAGATGACAAGTAAAATAGATTTGCTTATAGTGTGGGATTTTGTGAGTTCAATTCTAGGCCTAATCACACCAAAGATTTTGAAACTGGTATTAACTGCTCCTTAATCAAGCATTTAAAGTATAGGCAAATGGCTTAGAGACAGAATAATGTGTAATTGGGATGTTATACCTACCAGCTGCTCATTGCTTCTGTGAGCTGGTACAATATGGCTCAGGCCATCAGCCTTATACAAAACAGGGTTTGTTAAATTTTCAGGATTGAACATTTCCATTATGAAATACATGAAATATTTGCCATGGGATGTAAAATTACAATCAATTACTGTTAATTGGGAATTTTGCATACAGTTTTTCTAGCAGTTTCTTTGATTCATGACTGTTCCGTTTCCCAAATTGCATTATATCTGTCTTTGAAGAATATATTAATGATGGTTTAATTTTTATGTTACAGGTCAAACCCTGAAAATTTTACAGTGTGCAGTAATCAATTTATAAAAATTATGAATCAAATATTTATTAAAATAGCAAGAAAACATCATTTAATAGATGATTGGGTACACTTCTGTAAATGAAAAATCACTTTTGAAATCTGGTTGCAAGATCTACTGGTAGGCAGCAGCTAGTTTTGAGGCCATACTTAAAAATGTTTGTTTTCCATAGTGGAAGCATTTAGAAAAAGATTAGGTTGATAAGTAAGTAAACTTTTTTTTCACTCTCCCAAATCCTTTGATATTCAAAAGATTAATATAAAGATGTGTATTATAGTAATACTGATATTACTAATCTTACTTGCTTTGTAAGTTTTAATATATATTAATAATATCAAAACATCTCTTAAAGTGAAAATGACGGAAAAAAATTGCTAGCAAAAAATCTGGTTATCAGAAAAAAAAATTAATAAAGAGCAGGCTTTAAGTGCATGATACATCTTAGACAGGTGTATAAATATAGGAAAAAAACAAAAGATTGACAATATTCCAACAATACAAACTTTCAGCAGGTTGTTTTCTGAAGGGTCGCTTAGGCTATGGCAAAGAAATTTTTAAATTTTGACCTCATCATTATAATTAGAGACCAATTGACGATACTCCATATACATGTACCGTACATTTTTTTCTTCAAAATTTGGAAATGGAAATAATGGCCATAATTATAAAGCCCTAAAGGTAAATATAATATGCAAAATAATCTCACTTATCCAGTAATTTATGGTCAAAGGTCTTGTGATACAATTTGAAAAGATTTTGTTGAGCTGGTATTCAATTTCGTCCAGAAACCAAAAAGGAGAATGGACAGGGATCAGACATAAAAAAAAATAAATCTCTGATTCGTGAGACAGAATATAAAATTAATAATGACGACCATTAAAAAGGGTAATCTTTACTTCAAGAGCTTTCATTTTCCGTAACAATGAGCTATGGTCTCCACGTTCTGACATTTCTGCAAAATATTCTGCAAAAGGTTTTCTTAATATCAACTTCATTCCAAACCCCTCTGCTAATCTGCAAATCAAAGAAAAGTATCAATTTCAAATTCATACAAAAATCGTCCAATACTAGAATGGAGAATAGTCATTTTATTAAGTTAAAATCCTGTTGAATATAGGTAAATATAAACATGGAAGATTAATGTAAACTTTTTATGCTGTTGTAGCTATAGTATCAGTGAGTAAATCATACTGCCTCTATGATGGTTACAAAAAATAAGATGGTGCACACTTATTATGTCGTGCAAAAAATACCACAATTTAACCACTCCTGTGAAATAAAGTTATACTGTAAACAGGAAATACATATGTATCTGAGCAAGGGATCTGGATTTGGGAGACACAGTACAAGTCATCATGCGAAGGCAATATACCAAATATTTGAGTATTCCCTACAATAGGAGCAGAGAAATCTATTATGAGAAAAGTCCAGTGACATAATTGACTCATCCTATTTTAGTTTGGAAAATATGCATCATTTTTTTTTAAATTTGGAAATTTAGGATAATAATACAAAGCTTGATTTTGTTGTTAAAATCTTCTGACATTAACTTTACAGAGAATAACAAGAAAAATGCAAGTAATAAACCATTAATCAGTGTAGTATTAAGCATATTCAAAACAAAAACTACCAATTAGGAATTGATTTACAGCACCTGAACCATTAGTGCAATCGGTCATCGATCACTGATCAGTCTCTGATCAGTCATTGATCTATCAAACCGATCCATTAAACCAGTGATCGCATCACATGACCACAGAGCAGTCAATATATTTTACGGATTCCGTTGTTTTGTTTGTCAGTTTTTACATATATTTACATGAAGCAATAGATTTAAACACCAATTAATTTCTTTTATTTTACATTTGTTTTATTTTGAACAAAATACAATATGTAGATTTAATATCTTTATTTAAGGTAAATTTAATATGGTAGTATATTGGATTAGTTCCAATGGCAATTCTTCAATTTACATGAACCAATCATCCATCATTTTCCATTTTCATTGGTTATCCATTGTCAGCCATCAATCAGTCAGCGGTCACCAATCAGTCAAAAAGTTGCACGGATCAGTCCAGGGACTGTAAATATATCTTATTTGGGATAATTTTTTTTTGAATTTTTGGAGAACCTTATTTCAGGGGTTATTTAAGGCATCCAACATCACAGAAAGTGTAACAGATGAACCAACAGACAGGATGATGAATGCACAAGGTAACTACAATATAGCCCCCACGGTAATGAGTGCAGGAATATTATTTTTCTGTTCATGTGAATGAATCCCTAAAGTAAACTTTGGTATAAAAATCTAAAATACTGGCTTCTTCTCACTGTAAGTAATTTAAAATATCACCTTCTATTAGCTGAGCTAGGTAAGTACTTATTTTGCTCAGCTGGTAGAGCATCAGTTTCAATTCATTCATTAAATCTCAAATCAATCTGTTGTGAATTTGAAATAGTGCCATGCTCTTCTGTTTCACACTGACTATATTTACTCAAAAGCATTGTTTATCAATTTGTTTTCAACATATACTGCCACTAATAATAGTTATATATGGCCATAACATTGATTGGGTTCATTAGAATAATTAAGTAATTACATGAATTATTGAAGAATCTAAAGTTTTACTATTACCTAAATGTTCCATTTTTTGTTCTTGATTTTTCTTAAAAACAGAACTTTTCTCAATACACTGAACAAATGAAACCGATTATACCAAAAAGTTAGAAACTTACTTTTCTAAAGCTGGAAAATTGACAAGAAATTCTGGGCAGTCAACCACTCCTTCCAAATGAAACTTGTATCTAGCACCAAATAAAGGAATTTCATTTAAATCCTCTAACTCATATGATATTCTGTAAACATCATTTCCAAATGATTTGTCAGGAGATTTTCGTAATCTGTGACTGAAAAAGATGCAAATAGGAATGTTATAGAATACAACCCATCAAGGTATACATGTATAATTCTAAACTGGTTTCCAAGATTTATGCAATGAAAAGTTCATTCAAACTCCGAAAGGGATCTTGGAAAACAGATGTGTGAACTAAATAAAAATTAAAAACTACCATACAATCCGTCTCCAAGATTACAAGTTTAAGCGCAAAAATAATGGACTGATGTAAATTTGTTTGGACAGCAGTAGAGAATAGCAAGGGAATAAAAAAAAATCATAGATAAATCCAACTACACACCAACTTTCACCAAAAAAGGCCCCTCAAAGGTAATTTCTTAGTTCTTAGACCATTTTTCATGTCTTACTAATTAATAAATAACGAAAGGAAGCTTATATCTAAATGCGTTACAATGACATAAAGAGTGCCTTTTGCATTGTCCATAGCCAGAAAAATTTTACGAGGAGGGTTATTTTTGTCTCAAAACTCTCTTTAAATAAACGAGGAGGAAAAACAAATTTTAATATTCACCTTAGAAATACATTTAAATGAATCTAAAAAGTAGAGATAGAATACATTTTTACCACAGACTATAGGAGAGTGAATTTGGTGACAATACAGACCCCTAGATTCCAAAAAGTAAAAATTACATTGAAAACAATCTAAAATGGTTTGGTTATGAGATTCAAAAAAATATCACCCAGAAACCATAAATGAAACAGACAGACAGGCACAGGGATCAATATAAAAACATAACTCATATAAAATATTACTATCAGCAAAAAAAATCAGCAGCAGTGGGAAGTGTTCTGTTAGGTACTTAGATACACTTTCCCGTGGCATGTTGGAAACTTCATATGCTGTAAGGATGTTCTGTTAGGAAAGCAGTCATTGACTGTGGGAAAGTTGATTTTATGTGGATTTTTCTTGAGGAAACCTCAATTTCTGAAAAATCCTAGAACACTGAGTGGGATGATTCATAAAGATCAAAATCCAAAAACATGGCCTAAACATGAACACATGAATCAGAGATGATCTACATAGGCAATGTAGCGAACCAAATAAAAAAGACCACACATAAAAACTGAAGATAAAGGAAACAAGACGTCACACAAAAAAGTAAAGCATCAACAATATGACCACCTCCAAAAAAATGGGAGTGATATCAATGCTTCAGAAGGGTAAGCATGTCCTGCTCTGTGAGTGGCACCTGCTATATTACAAGTAAATATAATTCGGTAATATTCTAGCAACAATAATGCACGATACCTATAGAGGTTCAAAAATCAAATATACATGCATATCTTTTACCCAGTGTCCTCGCTAGAGCAAAATGGAGGGGTGCTGTGCCCTGCCCCTATCAAACATGCGCCCCTCAGTGCCCTATCAGCATATCTGAATGTCCCATTAAGATCACACACTTGCTATTAACCCCAAGCCAATTAGGAAGTGTCACCTTTACAATATCCCATAGTAATTAACCCTGACGTAAATCTCGGGTAATTATCGGTGATTAATGGTTTATCACCTTTGATGATTATGAGGATGTACCAAGCCGACTGGAGGGCTAAAACTACTGGTGAAGGATGTCAAAGCCGAGAAAATTGTATAAAAAAACCGCCACCAGTTGTATGATCTGATTCAATTTATTGTTCACGATGCCTACAAAGAAACGCAAACTACTCCAACTTCAAAATGAGAAGAAGAAAGTCGCAAGGACCAACCAATCCATAACATCTTTCTTCATGTATAATGACAATTCTCAGTAATAAAGATTTCATGTTTTATAATAAAGATTTATACTCCTGCCCAATTGTTTTTGTACATATTATCAAGAACACTGAACTGGATCAATAAAAATAAATACGTCAACAAGGAAGTTCATTACAATTTCAAAAATAGATCGTATATTTCTATTTGTCCCTGACCATTTTCTGTCTGTTTTGAGAAGGGGAAAATAATTTTTTTTAAAATAATCGTAATATTTTCCTTTTAATATTTTTCAACGGACTCAGATTGTCGTAGTTGCCGTGATATTTTATTTTATAACTTTTGACTCATTGTTCACTCATTTCAACGAAGGCAAATGCGATATTATTGCATTTTGGTACATATATCATTATGTAGTGCATTATTAGCTTTTATAATAGACAGTGCATAGTTTATAATAGTTATGTAGTGCTGTTTTTATTTTCTTGACATGCTGTTATAAATTTGAAAAAATTATATGTACAGAATTTCATGTTTTTTTTTTTTTATGTTTAAGCCATATATATCTATAAAAATGTTATAGCAATGAATGACTGAAGTCATATTGATACGTTTCAAACATAGAAATGAGAATAGTAATCAGGTATATGTACAAGAAACAGCCATAAGTATACAAACTACAAACATATAAACAAGACAAAAATGAAGAAATATATCTCAGACTTGATACAACCATACACATTAAAACAATTAGTCAGACCAACATTATCCCTTTCTATTTGAAAAAGTATGCTATGCTTTAACGTGAACTCTTCCCTGCGCCCCTCTATTTACAAATCCTAGCTAGAACACTGTTTTACCTATACTGTTTATGTTTTAGATTGTAAACCTTACTTAGTATAAACTTTCCAATTTTATGTCTGTAAATATACTTACACAATTTCATATGAATTAGGTGTAGTACCAATGAAGTAACCTCCTAACTTTAGACATTCACAGGCATTACGCAACATCATTTCAGCTTGAGGTAAACTCTCAAAACAATAATGAAATGAAAACTGACAACTACAGATATCAAATTCCTGGTCACTATCTCTATAGCTTTCTTTTAACCGTTCCTGAAAATGTAAATAACCATATTTAAATTTCCTGTAAATGTATGCATGTAAATTCACATGTAACCAAGATAATTGTTCCTATAAATGCAAGCATGTTTATATTTCCAGTAAATGTAACCATGTTAAACTTTCATGTAAAATGTAACCAAGATAATGGTTCCTGAAAATGTAATCATGTATTTTTTTTCACTTTCAACCACCTTTGGAAAAACAAATGATCTTTTGCCATTTGATATTGATTAATCGAAACATAATGTAACCTTTGACCATGCAGGAATTATTAGAAGCACATTTAAAATTGTTGCTTATAATTCATTTTATGATGTGAATCATATGATTTATATGCATTTTGAAAACAAAAGAAACCAAGCCTTGATTTCCAAATTGCTTAAATCTCAATAATAAAGTACCAATTGATATAAAATTCAGACACTTCCAAAGGTAGAGGTGATTTATGGCTGCAGAAAATCCCACCTAACAAACAATGTTTTTGGGGTCTAAACATGCTATATTTTAATGTAACTTAAGTCTTTTCTGTATACAGATATGCATTTTTGAGGAAAAACAAAGCATTCATCACTCACTACAGTCAACCAAAAAAAGAAAGATAACTATTGCAAAGCACCAATTTTATACACAATCTACATAATTTTCATCTCAATAGTGCAACAACCAAATGACAAACTTAAGAGTGAAAATGTGGTCTGTATTAAAGTGTTAAGAAATAAAACTAAATTTGGTGGGTTTCCGACATGCATGAATCATCTCCTGCCTGATATTTAATACAGATTACTACTTAGATGTCACAAAATTTACCTCAATATAAACAATCAAATATCATATTGGAATATTCATTAGACGAGAGTGACATCAAGTACTGTTAAATATCATATTGGAATATTCATTAGACAAGAGTGACATCAAGTGCTGTTAATGATATTATTCAACTTTGATAAAATTGGCTTAAATAACTCTATTGCAAGCATCAATTAATTTGGAAATTATAAATTGTAAAATTGAATGGCAAATGTATACTCTGGTTATACTCCAGTATTTTAGAACATGTTTGATTAGTATGAACTCTTACTTTTGTACAATCAGCTGCTATGAACTCTGCAGAGAATATTTCCTGAGGATACCTGTCCCTAGAATTCTTCTCTACCATGTCTTTATACCTTGTTTCACATTGCTCTACTGATGTTGCAGCTATATCTGCAAAAAAAAGGGTAGATTCAGAAAATCATAGACATAGTAAGTATACACTTCTAAGATGGTGTACTCAGGGTAGGAAACTCACTCAAATTCTAGCAAGTCCTGAATACAATTTTTCAATATACTTACTATATGGCTATATAGATTTTTTGTTTAAATTAGCCAGCCCTTCTCAGGCTGACGGGCAGGCTACTATTTCTAATTCTAATGTACTGTATAGAAAAAGGGTTGAATAGTGTATCATTAAGTATTTTCTAGAATTAAAAGTTAATTGATTGATCGACTGTATGTGATTTAACATCCCATGGCAGATATTTAATGCATTTTAAGATATGAACATTTGACTAAACAAACATTATAACCTGCTCTGTACTATTCACAATACGCTGAGCTTAACAAGCTAGCTCACAAAAGCAACATCATGAAGGTAAGCATGTCACTTTCTCAGTGGCTCAAATCCAGTCACCACTTTTCTGCTTATATGCCATCTGCTTGGTGGAAAAGCAATGACTTCCACTTTTAAAGTCTATAGTATGACTCAGCCAGGAATCAAGACCTGACTTACCACATTGAAGGCAAGCACGCTTCATATATACATGTGTAAGATTAAAAATTGGGGAAAAGAGCAGGTCATATCTTCCAAGGTGTATGAGGAATGGTCAATAGGTATGACAAAACATAACATGAAGTTGCTCTCGTTGTTCTGCTAGGCATACACCTATTTGTACAGAAAGTTGATATTGGACAGCATCAATAATAGCTTACAACATTATGCCCCAACAATATACATATGTAAAGCTGCACGCAAAATTCAAATTCCATCCATCTATTTGGGCCAAGATTTTTTAGAAGAAAATATTTTCAATTATACCATATATTGGAAACGAGCCACAAAACAGGAAGTTGATATCAAGCAGCAAAATCACTTACAATGTATGCATAATTTATATAAAAAAATATGAAATCAATCCTTCCAGTGGGAGAATGTTATAACAAAAATTTTGAAGGATGGATGGAGGGACAGAGGTACAGATTAGGTGATTCTAATAGATAATGCAAGTAAAAAAACTAGAAGAACAGGTAGGGGAACAACAAACAATTATATTTTTAATTAAAACCAACATGATAAAAATAGGGAAGTTTTCAGTAAGGATTAAAAACCACTGCAAGCAGGGCCACAAAAATGAACACCTCTACTATACTTGAACTTGTTAACTTTTTAAGTTGGATTGTCTTCCCTTACAGAAATCCAAAATTATTCATTCATACATAACAAAATAATACCTTATCTTCTGTCCAAGTTACATCAAAATTAATTGAGCGGTTAAAGACTAGCTGTGCTTACAAGAGATGTGGACTAACTACTACACTTGAACTTGTTAACTTTTCAAGTTGGATTGTCTCCCCTTGCATAAATAAAAAATTATTCATTCATACATTAAAAAATAATACCTTACCTTCTGTCCAAGTTACATCAAAATTAATTGAGCAGTTAAAGACTATCTGTGCTTACAAGAGATGTGGACTAACAGACACAGAGTGAGAAAGACAGAGGGGATTTCTACATTAACTTGCATGGTGGTATATAATACCCCAATCTTTAGACACAGAATCCAAATTAAACACATTTGATCTTCTTAATTTCAATCTTGAAACCACTACAAGGACTTGTAGAAATAATTCTAACAAACAGATAGAACAACAAATCATATTAATTTCACTTCAGAACACTGATAAAAAATTTCTACAAATTATGATCTGCATTGAATTTTTACACCAGATACACGACTGCTTTAAATCAAACTCTAAATTTATAACTCACTGCCCACTGACCATCTTCTTGTTATCTTTAAAACTGTAAATGTTATTTTCAATCTGTCTTGCATTACCTGCACAAACAATTTTTGAGATTCTTCCTTTCCTCCATTTGAGAAGATCTCCACCTTTCCCAGCACAAAGATCTAATACCGATATTCTAACATTAGATGGGTGATCTTCTCTTACTTTGTTCAGAGTTTCTCCTGAAAGTAATGAAAAAAAGATAACCTCTACTTCTAGAGCCAGGTGTTCAAAAAATACATGTATTTTGTTAAAAATAAGTACATACGACATATAAGGATTTTTTGACAAATAATGTTACATATCTATACTTATCAAAATAAAAGAAAAACAATGTGTAAGCACCCCAGAAGCAAAATCAAAATATCAGGATAGGAAGGGCAGAGGAAAGTGAGACACAAAATCATTTGGTGAAATATTTGCCATAAATCAAGACTTCATGCTAAAAATATCTTTTTCCTATTTTAGGGGTATGAATTCAGGGTTCTTTCTTTATCAGGATTTTGAGGTTTGTGTAAGTTTTTCTTTCCTCTTTAGTCTACCCTGGACTTGACTTTTTATGAACAATTCGGCAGGTGTTTCTAGAAAAGCAGAGGATGCTTATCCTACCATTGCACCTGGTTTACGCTCCCAGTTTTTTGTGGAGTCTGAGTTGCTCATTTTCTTTTGCTACTTTGTATGTACTGTTTAATTTTGGTTATTGTTTGTTCTTTGTTGTGTATGTCTGTTTTCCATGTCTGGTCTTCATCCCTGGATTATATTCTTTTGATTCCCTTGATTACTCTTTAATATGGGAAATAGCTATAAAAAAAGGGATAATTAGGAAAAGAAGGGTCCACATGAAAGCCTGTCTAAAAGTTAAATGTGCATATGATGTATATCAGTAAGTTCTCATTGATATGTCTTTTAAAATAATTGCCATTGTTTTGAAGTCAGCATTCAAAAGGTATCTTCTTCAAATTTTAAGAACCTTGTCCTATGGGGCAGTTTGATGAAAATTCTACTTGCCTAAATTAAAATCTAGGTTTCCTTAGTCAATGAACGTTGAAAGAGTAATCAAGGGAACCAAGATTATAGCGGTAATCAAAAGAATGTAATCCAGGGACAAACACCAGACATGAAAAATAAACATAATGAACATAATGAACAAAATGAACATAAAGTAACTAAAATCATACATACAAAGTAACAAAAGTAAATGAGCAACTCGGACTCCACTAAAAACTGGGAGCATGGACCAGGTGCACCGGTAGGGTAAGCGTCCTTTGCTTTTCTAGAAACATCCACTGAGTTGCTCATAAAAAGTCAAGTCCGGGGTAGACAAACGAGGAAAGGAAAACTATGACCCGTTGAATAAATCAGTTTTCATGGTGTTGATGGATACACCATAACGATCCACGAGTTCGTGATGACGACCATAAAACTTCTGTTTTCTGTATTAGTGATTTTTGTAAGTAATATCAGTGTACAAACTTGACAAAAGAACTGCAAAATTAAAATCTTGCTTGAAGAACAGTACCTTGCATTTTTTTTCATAATTCAAAGCCAAATTTGCATATTATAAACAAAATATTTTTCATAGTCAGCATTATTCTTACCCTAAAAAATGTTTATTCTTCCTAAGTGTAAAAAGAGTACTAGTAAAAATTTACATATTCTGTGTTAATCAACACATGTACATTTACAGTATTAATATTATAAGAAGTTCATGCTGTTAATGTCTGTAAATAGTACACAATTGGTATAAAATCATTCATATTGTACTTTGATTGAATCAATATAGAGAACTCATTATCAGAGATTGCAAAAAGCTTTGTACTCTGTCAATTCAAGGTCTACAGGAAATGTTCTGTCCAATGCGATTCTACACATGAAACCTTCAGATTCCAAGCTCCAGTATTTAACAGTAAACTTTTTGATCCACAAGACCAAACAATAATTTTGTGAGTCTGTACATATATAACCAGCCAGTAAATAGAATTTTTACAGGCACATCAGCATTTAAAATATCTGTCAGCTTCAGGCTCCTGAATTATCATGAAGATTGGGTTTTAAACCTACCAATCAATACACTTTTTACCCAATTGTTGAAGTTACGTAGGTAAAATATTCGACTTTCTTTTCTGGTCTCCAAGCCAGCCTCTTGTAATTCATTGTAATGCTTGGCAACTGTTCCTGTTAAATCTTCATTCTGTAAATACTTAAAAGATGTATTTGTTTTAGTTATTATATAACCTGCTGACAGACAGACAGTGATAAATTACATACTATGATAAAATGGTACTGCAATCCCCTGACATGACTGAGATGTGTAAAAAAATAATCCTATTTTAGAGAAATTGATTCATTTGACAAACAGAGAAGTCTTAATGTAATACTCAAGTTATCACACAAAAACCAAGTGTCGACAAATGATGACAACAACAGTGCCTTAAATTTTTTAAGGTCATTTCAAAATTTATAAAAATATGTGAAGAAGCAAATGCAATTATAGAATACTCAGTAGCCAGCTGGTGTTGATGATTAATGAAATCAGTAAGGTGCTTCTTACTATCAAAGTTTGTGATAAGAATGGAAAAAATGTACAAAGATAGTACCAAAAAATTCACACTACACAGATAATAATACTTGTACATGTAGACATCTCTGCAGAAATTAGTTTAACAATAGCATTATTGTAATTTGAACTCTTTATGCAATGACCTGTACATTTACCTGATCATTTTGTTCTTTCCTATTTCCTTCTCCTAAAAAATTCAATGAATAAAATACTTAAGTAAAATTGTCTTACATGGAGAATCAATCATGCACTGATATGTGCATGAACATACAATGTTTACCTTGCTAATACGATTACAAATTATTCAGATTTATGTTCCTAATATGAGACAGATAAAACCTTAAACTTTCCAAGAAACATACATGTACATTTGCTTGCAAGTTCATACCCACAAGGAGTTCTTTAACTACTTAGCCTGATCAAATCGCAGTCCAACATTTCAAGTTTCAATTGCCTGTGTGACGGGACAGTCTTCCTGCGTTGTAGTAAGAAATAAAGATTCAAACAGCCAGTTACATTTTTAAGTGACTTAGCTAAAGGAATAATTCTTTAGTCGAATCAATTGGTCAGTGGCTTGTCATCGAGTGGTCTAGGGTTCGATCCTTTGTGGTGGAGTATAATTTTGTTAGTCAAGTCATGTTAATCTGTTAAAATGTCTTGAAATTACAAGCAAGAGTAAGTATATTCGTGGGTCAAAACAGGGAGTGTACATATTTTTTTTCAGCAATATTGCAGACAATTTTTGAACCAGCAGTATGTCATATTATGATATATTGGCAGTGTTAAAAAAAAATATATATTCAGTGTCATAGGCCCATATCCAAAAAAGATAACCTGTTATTACAAGTTGCCCTTGCCAGTCTCCTTTTCTTAAGTGCTACATGTCTTTTTAGACAATATTTCCAATCAAACATTTGCTAATGTTCATGTACTTTTTGATTTATTAATCAAGTTAAAGAAATAGAAATTGATTTTATATTTTAATTTTTGATGCACTGCACTAGAAGTACGTGTCAGTCCATTAGCTAGAAAACCAAGTTGGTAAAAGCATTTTTCCTTCTCGGTAAGCGTCTTTAAGTGCAATGTAGTTGTTCAAAGAAAACAAATACTCTAAAAAAAATAAATGAACGTGCTTTCTTGGGCATCCATGTCTGTACGAATGAATGAAAGCACCCGAGACGTTCCGAGTTATTTTCAATGGGACTTGCTAAAAGGGGAGTTATTTTTGTAATCAACTCAAATCTTCTGAAATGTGGTCGGCTTATCACATTTAGACACTATGGAAAAATGGTTGGAAACTTTTCCTATATATGCAGTCAAAGATGTCTATGTCTAGGATAAATTTAAATAGCGGTTTGGCTGTTTTCTAGATGTAACGAATATGTTTTAGGCAAAAATGACAAAATTGAGAATAATAATAGCCCATCCATTGCCTGTTTTTTTGGGGGTTTTTTTTTACATAAAATCGTACTTAACAAGTAAGATAACAGTTAACTATACCAGGGCCGTAGCCAGGTTTTCTGAATGGGGGTGCGAACTGATCACTTTTAAGCAATTTTACTTAGTTATCCGGTAAGATTTTTCTTTAACTACAGGCTAAGATGTAAATCAAAGTGTTTTTTTTCTCACATTTTTCTCACATTATTCATACCTTGGGTCCAAGCAGGTGCACATGGGCTAAGTAGAACCCAAATTTGGCAGAGGATGCATATCTTTATTTGCAATGGTTTACATAATAGACATGTATGCACACCTCTATCTATTGTAGTGTAATACATGTAGCTAGCAGGTCACCGGTTGATACAGCATGTGATACAGATTCCTCCATACGGAAATAGTCATATTTAACGTTCGGGGTATCGAATTTCAGAATGTTCACCGTGTTCGTGCCAGAAGAGACGGATATTCTAGAAACATTATGGCCAGGCTTGTCAGGTACAAGGACTATATGAGATTGTAATAATTGCCGCATCCAAATTGATGAACAAACCCCAGTTCACAATCAACTAATCAGTATCCAGAGGAAAATAGTTGAACGTCGTAGAAAAGTCTATCCAAAATGAAAGAATTACAGAGACAAGGTTAATAGGACAATAGCCCCATTATGACATTAAACACTCTGTAATGTTATTACAGTTAAATACTTTTCCAAAACAGCTTACGATAGTTATCGGACGGTAATTCTTTGGGTTATTCTGATCCCCTTATTGTAAAAAGTTCTGAATTTTGGGTATGTAAATATCATCCCGCTGGTATGAAAGACCCGAGAATACTAAATTTTCGCTCATGCTCCTGCATTCTAGATCAATTAACTCATCTTTTCATTCTTTTATTTCTTTGCTCTCTTCTGATGACATGGTGTGGTTCTTTTCCATTGATACCATTTTCTCGTTCACTTGCAATATATCCGCTGTATTTGCCGAGCATTTGTGTTAAATATTTCGCTGGGTTACAATGTTCATTATAAGAATAGAACAAATGTAAAAATAAATCTGGTGGTATAATTATAATATAAAAAAGTGCCTTTCAGATTTTTTTAGAGTTAATTGACTCTGACTCAGAGTTTGTCCAGTGGATTAAAATTTCAAAACAAATGTCTTCTTGAAACGAGCCTATTATTCTTGTTGGATGTTGTTATATGTACCAAATGTTTCTATGTTGATGACAAACTAATGAATGTAGAACACAGTCATGTGACCCTTGATCAAGTAAATTCAATTGTA
Organism: Perna viridis; assembly: GCA_037379345.1. NCBI lineage: Eukaryota > Metazoa > Mollusca > Bivalvia > Mytilida > Mytilidae > Perna > Perna viridis. The sequence continues at coordinate 28,506,044 of CM074515.1, forward strand.
AATGATTTATGTTCATTCTATAATGAAAGTGATACATCTCTATTTGGTACACACAATTTAAAGACTAATTTAAAAGATGACTGTAGACCTTGGTTCACAAAAGAAGGCAGTATTAAGCAGGATGCATTTCATGAGGCTAAAAGTAAATATAAACACGTTAAAACCGATTATATATACGAAAAAGTTCCTGAATGAAAAATTGCAAGAATTTAAGGCTAAAAACCACTAATTCCACTTCCCATAGGCTTCTATGCTAATTTCACAATATTCAATGGCTTCTCTGGACTTTACCTTAACTTTAACCTGCAGATGACTATATATCAGCATGATTCTACATATGTCAGCTCACAATCCTCAGAATGGCATGTGGGGTTAGCAGACTTGCAGTGCAGTACTGGTCACCGGAAGTGAAGGGTCTATAAATAGCATGGGAAATCCAAGTGTTTTCACAAGATAGGGGTATATTTAAAAATCATTATGGAGATTAGGCTTCACATCACAAGAAGCAAAATGCACCTATAAAATGTACAGAAATGTTTTTCCTTTCAGAAACTGTTTCAATTTTTTAAATAAGATGAGAACTTTTTTCACAGCACTATGAGGAACAGGGGTAATTTCTGCGTAGGACTATTTTTGCGTACGTTCCAAATGCTCATTGGTTGAATTGGTGGTCTGTAACCTATAAGCGGGAACTTAACAAAAGTTTTCGCAGTTATCAAGAAAAAAACGCGACGAAGTTGAGATCTCATTCGAAGTATGATCCTAAAGCTTTTTGAGAACACTGAATAAATTTTCAGGCTCTCGGTAAAAATCCAACCCACCTATAGATATAGATACATTTTTTGATTATTTTAAGAAGCTTAATGATGATGATGATGATGATGATGATGCCTTAGATCTAAACACTATTTGTGATAATCCAAAGATTGAATCTATATGAAATAATGACATTGCCAAGGATGATATTTATAGTTCTATCAAATCATTGAAAAATTATAAATGCCCAGGTCTGGATAGTGTTTTGAATGAGCATCTAAAAAACTCGCCTCCGAAATTAATCAAGTTATTGGTTAAACTATTCATCCTTGTTTTTAATACTGGTGGTGTATCAGACAGTTGGACTATGGATATAATTCGACCCGTGTATAAAAAATGGAGATAACATGAACCCAGATAACTTCAGAGCAATCACGTTAATAAGTTGTTTAGGAACACTTGTCACTTCGATACTAAACACTAGACCTATGTGCCTTGCAAATGAGGTTGGTTCTTTATCGAAAAATCAAGCTGGTTTCAGAAAGGGACATTCAGCAATAGACAATCTGTTTATTTTGAATTCTCTCGTATCGATTTACCAATCTAACAGAAAAAATTTTTTTTGCGCCTTTATTGCCTTCCGCAAGACTTTCGACACTGTATGGAAGACAGGCCTATGGAAGAATTTACAGAAGATTGGAGATAAAGGAAAGATTTTCACTGTTATATACAACATGTATGATAATATTTATAAATCCTGTGTTCAATATGATAGTAATCGAACAATCAGATTCCCCCCTGTTTGGCAGGTGTCAGACAGGGCGAAAACTTGTCTTCCTTCCTTTTCTCGTTTTTTTCTAAACGATCTTGAGGACTTTCTTGAAGATCGGGGATGCTCTCCGTTGCATTTTTACTCAGAATATTTGTAGTTCTGTATGCTGATGATACTTACTATTAGCCGAAACTTCTAATGTGAAGCAGAACGCACTTCATATTTTTCAACAATACTGTAATTATTGTAAATTTAAGGTTAATGTAGAGACGACAAAACATTATAATATTTTGTATACGGAAATGTAATATTAATTTTCAATTCAGATTACAAGACGAAAATAGAAATATAAAATGTAGATACCTTTCCCTACCTACGATAATCGTCCAAGGGCAATTTTTTTCAAACGCCAAAGAAAAGCTCGTTAACCAAGCTCAAAATAACTTTATTTAGCATTTACTAAAAGTATTAGAAACCAGAACATTCCTGTTGGTCTTCAACTAAAACTTTTTGATGCTATGATTGAACCTATTTTATTCTATGGTTCTGAAGTTTGGGGATATGAAAATTTACAAATTATAGAAAGAATACACATTAGTTATTGTAACAGAATTTTGAAGGTTCGAAGTTCATCCCTAATTTTATGGTTTATGGAGAATTGGAGCGTTTCCATTAGAAGTGAGGGTTAAAAGAAGAATGTTGTCGTTTCGGTATAGACTTATCTTACCCTACCGGTGCACCTGGTCCATGCTCCCAGTTTTTAGTGGAGTCCGAGTTGCTCATTTGCTTTTATTACTTTGTATGTATGATTTTTGTTACTTTATGTTCTTTGTTGTCTATGTCTGTTTTCCATGTCTGGTCTTTGTCCCTGGATTACATTCTTTTGATTATCTCTATAACCTTGGTTCCCTTGATTACTCTATCGATAACAAAGATAAGTTGAGTAGTTTATTGTGTTCTTTATTGTATAAACTAAAGTATATTGGAACTGAGAGCTTGAAATGGATGAAATTGAATGTATATTTAATGAAACTGGCTTGAAATATGTATTCTTAAATCAAGATAGTCAGTTTGACTTGAATCATGTAACTAAAATTTTACAAGATCAATTTATACAAAAGTGGTTTAGTGACATAAACAATTCTTCAAGAGGACAAATTTATGGTTCATTTAAATTAGAATTTTCACTCGAAAAATATCTTATTAGACTTCCAGAAACTATTAGAATTTGGATAACTAAATTACGTACGTCAAATATACATCTCCCAATAGAAACTGGAATATGATTTAATATGCGAAGATTGGGTATTTTGTGTAAGAATGGAATAGGGGATGAATATCATATTTCATTTATATGCAATTATAGTGTAGTAGCAGAATTCAGGATCGACCTTATTCCTAACTATAAACAATACTAGTATCCAAGAATGGATAAATTTACAAAATTACTAACCTACTGTCATATTGATGTTTACAAAAAAGACTAACTCTTTTTATAAGAAATATCAGTCAATTATTTTAGTATGTGCATTGTTTATCTGTTCTTTCGGCCATGTATGATTTGTGTTATATGTTTGACCTCAAGTTACACATATTATGTGTCTGAGCGTTATCAATATTATAAGTTTAAGATTTTGTCATGTCATATTCATTATATCATATATATTATGTAATTTAAGGAGGTAGACCTAGGGTAAGGGACACAACTCTTAAGTAGCCGTCTTTTTAAGAATCATGCAAAATCTGAAAACTGTGATACACCCCAAAAAAGACTACATATATTTATTTTTGTAATTAGGTTGTTTTATGGGTCTATACTATGAAATCAAATCTGTCTGTTTTTAGGACATTGAAAATATGCTAGATTCGATTGTATTTGAGTGCCATTTACAGAGTTACCCTAGGTCTACCTCCTTAAGTATGGTCTGTGATGGGGTGCAATATAAGATATGCAATATAGGTCTAGGGGTGTGAATAGGGTATTCGATATAGGTCTAGAAGTGTGGTATAAGGTATGCGATATAGGGTTTAAACAAATACATATAATGCATGTAAAAAAAGTTATAATTTAATCTAAATATATGATATATGTATATAATTATAAAGATGTAACTATGATCAGTATATCATATTGTACAACAAGTGCACATGTCCATCAAAAACGGACTACAACAGCATTAAAACATATAACGTGTGCGACTATTGGGACTAGAAACTTTATAATTACCGATAAAAAAGGATCTAAGTAAAGGCGTATCAGGCGTTCACTTCCTTCTAAAACTGGGATATGCGTAATATCTTGATTCTTCGCACATTCTACCCCTAAACATAGTTTTGCTTAGCTTCGCTTTGCTTTTAATTCTATGTACGCCACCCTCCCCTGTCTCTGAAATAGACCACGGTTGTTTTTCATTTAATACAATAAGGGGTTACACAATTTAGATCAATTGATTGTCATTGATAAAAACAAGCCAATTCTGGTGACAGATGGTCAGCATGCGTTGAGTGACTATGTTCGTCCATGTCTGAATTGGTCATCGTGGTAGACATTGAAACCTGTGTTACGCACCTGTAATATAAACAAGCATCACTGAGTCTATGCAATAACATAGTTACAAGTGATGCCCGCAGGATAATGTTCTGTTAATCAATGTTTAACACGCAATGTAACTTAACTGTACATGATTTGATCTGAAAATATTTTCAAAGTTTCACCTGTCCTGTCACTACAAATCAGACATGAGTTCTGAATAATAAACATGTCATATGACATTTCCTCCTGCCCAACTTAACTGCAGAAGTGCAAACAGTATCGTCTAGAAATATCAAGATATAGTTACATGTAAAATATCCTATTCTAACTTATTCTCAAGTTTTTATGGAAAATTTAGATTTGAACAAGCCCACGACAGAACCCTAGTGGAGAATATATTTAATTCACTCACTACTGAATGTAAATTAAGAGTGATCTGTAAATGCACACACAGTATAATTTTATAACCGTATTTAAGTTCAGAATATTTTTTTCTTTGTACTCCCCTATCTGGGCTCGAAAGAAACATTTCATGTCACGAGACCATGTAAATCATTTATTACCTTTTTGATGATTTTACTTTTTGGCGATAATATTTTTGCGCTTCCGGAATATTCTGAATTATCGACAAAATATATATCATCCTTAGGACCGTCTAAAAGTTACCGAATTCCTGTTCCGGCATATTAGACCATATCATTGAAAAAACTGGTTTTCCCCGAGCACATAAGTTTTTTTTTTATCTTAATTGCAAAATAGTAACGAATATTTTTATCCATAATTTACTTGGACAGAAGCTATTTTTCTTTAATTTATGATTATAGAATTTTAGAACAAAAACAAAAAAGGTTACCGCCTTCAAACTTCGGATGTATCAAAATTTCATAACCTGCCAAAAAATAATAATAATAATAATAACCTTCGTTTTGCTAGGCAGAGATTTATTTTTTAAAAAACGTTAGCTACTTGGTCAAACAAAATCCTTTGTGTTTACTGGGTAAATTAACAATAAGATTATTTCCTTTTAAGTTTGTGTTTGTTTTTGCTCCCAGACTGGTAGAGCGGTCTAATTATGGACAGTCTCTATCGGTTTATTCCTCGAATGCCAACATCCTTTGATCTACCGACCATTTACCTGTAAAATTTTGTTGGCGTTCAAGGAATTGGTGTCAGTGGTTATAACAAGTTACATGCTTATCAAAACATTCATACTAATTAACAGATAGGTTAATTAGAGGTGACTTATTTCAGTTCATATTTCAGATATTTATTCCAGTTGTTAAAATCTTATTATTTTTTTGCTGTTTCTACTTAATTTTTCTTCACAAAATCACAGATGTACATGTATAGCGCAATAGTCTTTTGAATTATTTTTATCTTGAAGATATTTCAATTTGTACATCTACTTTATGTAGGAATACTAGTACTAGAATAGTTACTAATTATGAAGTTTTTATTGAATAAGATATTTGTAATTGCTACACAATGTAGAAGATCAGTTGCGGTAAGTTGTTTCAGGACTATTCTCTTTTTACCATAATTTGATATCACATGACTTTAGGACATAAAAAGTAGAAAATAAATATATTCATATTTTAATTAAATATGTGAATTAGTTATAGCACTAGAATGATAAAGTATGGAATAAACCATTAATATGAGGTTCAGAGTTTGAAGTAATGTTTATTGATGTTAAATTTCTGAATCTCATTAATATTTTTGTATATAATTTATACATTTTTTTAATAAAAGTAAAAAAATGTTAAAATTTTATTATATTTTTACAAATTTTAATAATTCAAGTTTATTATATTCTAACATATTTTTTTTTTAAATTCTGCTGTTCTCCATATAAAAAAAAAGGTATAATGTTCCATTTATAGACTTCACTAATTAATCGCAACAGTTAAATAGTTATAACACATTTTAATTGTTATAAAATACCTATTGTTATAATATACACATCTATTTAAATATTTTTGTTGGCATTCAAGGAATAGGTAACATATAAAATGTTGGCATTCGAGGAAGACACCTCTCTATCTTATAAAATAAAAACAAAAACAAACAAAAAACAAAAAACCCCGCAAAATAAACAAGTTCTAATTGCACTCTTTTGTGACATACATGTACGATAAAAACAATAAAAAAAGACATCTGGTCATTCCAACAAAAAACCATCTGCTCTTGTTGACCAAATGCATATTTTAATTTTATCTGATCTTTTTCGACTCTTATTTGATAAAATTTGATTCGTTTTTTTATCGTTGAATCTGTATCCAAACAAGTAAAAAAGCCACAAAATAAACAAGTTCTAATTGCGATGTTTTGGAAACAGTGTGACATACATGTATAGAAAACAATAAAAAAAAAGACATCTGGCCATTCCAACAAAAAGCCATCTGCTCTTGTTGACCAAGGTATATTTTAATTTTATCTGATCTTTGATTTTGATAATTTTTTATTCGTTTTTATCGTTGAATCTGTATCCAAACAAGCAGCTAGATTGTATAAATACCATGAAAAATTGTGTTCTTCATTCTCCATTTCCTGATTGTTCGGATAAAGTCTGAATATTCGAAGATTTGCCAAAATGAAGGTAAGAAGTTTGATACATTGTACATTATAAATGTTTATTTATATATATACATGACGCATATTAATTCTACGAAAGAAATTTTTCAGATTTTTTTTTATGATATTTTGTTTAACTAATCCTTAAGGACGTTGGATGCTTTTGTAAGAGTTTTCGGACTCCTCAGGTTTTATCCATTTCATAACATAAATATTTTTTGCCCAGCGGAGATTTCATCCCTATCTTGTTGGCAAATGTTGTTAATTTCGGAAAAATGTGGACCAAAAATTAGCACACATTTTTTTGTGACGATTTAAAGGATTAATAAATATTTTGGTATGCAGTAAATGCGTTCATGAAAGGAAACTTCCTGTCACTTTTTTCAAAATCTTTTCTTACTGATATTTTTAGTGTAAATTTAGAACTAGTTGTCTACATTGATTTTTTTTAAAAAGATTTTGAAATTTTAGGAATCTTATTTTAATTTTTAGTTTGAGAAAAAAAATCGCGCATCAATATAATGTACTCGAGTATTGGCATTTCTTATAAAAAATATAAAAAAGGGCATCACAGTAATTTCTGAATTTACAGTATTTTAGAGTTGTGGGGCTTTAAACACTATAATGGTATAAAACGCGTATCATATGCTAAGGCATAGCTGATTAATTTATCATCTTATAAGTGTTGTATACCTAAAATGAAGCATATATATGTTCTGTATAAAAGAATGGTACTACACTTTATATATAATGATGATTGTATCTGATTCTTGGCTCTTAGCACAATACTAATATTCACTTGTTTTACGCCTTCAAACGACACTGTTCTGGATGATTAGTCTGATTGTTACACTCAGCGTTGGGTTCCAGAGGGTGTAGGGGTATTAGAACACCTTTTATTTGAAAATTCCTAGCTTTATTTGAAAAACAATGCTACCTATTATTAAGGACCCTAAAAATTTCTCAACTCGCACTTACAATTACACGAGGAATTAATTTCTAGTAATATTACATGATCAACTTGCACTAAATTCATGTCATAAACATTACCTAATATATAAGTTCTGGCGTCGTCGAAGCTTTTAGTTACTTTTTAAAAATGAAATAAGACCTATAAAGGGCAATTTAGAAAAGAAAAATATTGCTGAAATACTTCAAAACTTGGGATACTGCATCTCCGGGTCATTGTTATATACTTTCTTCCGGATATAATGAATGTTTATTTGTTTGTTTTATTATTTTTTGTTTTGCTTTTTGGTATGCCTTTTGAAAGTACGTGTAGCAAGGGGCGTTTTTTCATTCATGCTCTTCGACCGACCTCGCTGTATATTTTTCGGTTGATGTATGCCGTTAAACGATCGACACTCTCAATGTTTCTTTGCTAAATTCGAGACACTTTGTCTATCGTCTATTCTCTAATATAAAATGGACTTATTTTTTGTCACCTTCCTTGCTCGAAAAATTAGTTAATTAAAAAGTTGCTCCCTGTTGTATTTTATACTTGCAGAGTATACGTTGTAACTGATTTATTTATTTTTTTTTTATAGAGAGGTTACGTTACATTGGCTTTGATAGTCGCCCTTGTTCTGATGAGTAGCACCGTGGACGCCAATCTTGAGAGATGCATGAATAAATGCGAAAACCAAAACACGCACTGCAGGAAAAGATGCCCCAATGGAGACAAGGCATGTGCCAACATTTGCAGGGATAAAGTAATCCTTTGTCGGGATGAATGTAAATACAACAATAACAAGAGATCCCTTGATGACGACCTCTGGTGAACATCTAGTATCAAATAACAAAAGCTCTTTGATAGCCTATACACAAAACAGGAAGCTATGAAATTGATTGTAGACATTTATATATTGTACACAACTTATATGGCCTTTTAACAACCCTATTATCAAAGTGGAAATAAAAATTTAATTTTGAAATAATGTGGATTTTGTATTTTTTGTCTTAATTACTATTTTTACATTGGTAATGAATATACGTATGTGTGTGTGTATGTATGTACAAGTGTTAGGATAACAAGACTAAATTAATATGTGGGCAATTTATATATTGCCCACATATTCAAACGGTAGACTAAATAACCACGAAAGAAAATACTATACAAAGACACAGTCAAGTGCACCCCACACACCCACCTACACAATATTTCCTTGTGAATACTGCAAACAACATATTCAATACGGGTGGCATTTTATCTGCCTTTGTTTGTACAATAATAAAATAAAATTTAAAAACATGCTTGTGTTGGCCCAGGGTTTGTCGAACACATTCCTAAAATAAGGTGATCGCTATAGCTTCAAACTTGTAAATTATTGCTTATTTATGATTGCAGTATTGTAGTATTTATGCTTTATTCAGACTTATCACTCTTCAATCAATTGAAAAAATTACAATCCTATAACATGAGCAAATTTCCAATTCCAATATTTTACATGACTTTAAACTATTGATATCCAATACACTACACAAATAAAACTCATCATAGAACATTCACAGTAATTGTTTGATTGAAAATTTTGCATTACAAAAAAGATACACAAAAGAAGAATTTTTTTTATTTTGGGGGAGATTACTCCGGTACATAGCCAGGAGGATACTGGAGTTGAACGTAAGATGGGCATTTTGGCGTCGAGCAACATTTGCCTGGGGCTGGTGGGCTCATTGTGCAGACATCTGGAAGACTGTTCCATGTAAGACACCTAAAATATTGGAATTCTTAAAATACAAAAGTAACAAACATGTGTAGTAGGTCCAATAAAGTTATTGTATCAGATCATTGACAGCATCCTTTCATTATACAAAATACACATGTAGATACACTCATTCGTGTTTCTTTTCATTGGTGTACTTTTAAAAATAATTCGCGAGTATCAATTTTCTTAGCTTGTTGAAATCTGTTTATGCATGGATTTCATAAAAGCATTCAATAAGTTCTCAATTTTACATTTTGTTTGAAAAATTGCAAATCACGAATTCGTGATGTGAACTCAAAACCCAAGCCTCCCACAATACTTGCAGAAGTAAACTCAGTTTATGAGATGCATATACATGTTCGTAAATATCCGAACACTGAAATGTAAGCCAATACAAAAAAAAAAAAAATCGAAACATTTTCGTTTCATTGGGTTTGCGTTCTAACTAATTACCACAATAGAACTCACAATGCATTACAGTTATAGAGGCCTTTGGTAGCATCGTCACATGAGCATTTATATTTGCAGCCGTCCTTCCACGTCTGACCTTGTTGATAGACTTGACCTTGATATGCACAACCTAAGGATAAATACATGTATAGACATAAAAACTATCACTCAAAATTTACATAATGCCAATGAAAGAAGTTGTAGAAGTGCGATAATACATCGAATAAACGACATTTTTATCTACATGAGCTTTATATAATTATATTTACGCAACTATAGTCGATCTATTATTTGGAGAAAGTCAGACTATCATCTTTCTCATAATCCAACCAAATAAAATTTTCTTTACAAAAAGCAAAAAAGTAATCAAGGGAACCAAAATTCTAGCGGAAATCAAAAGAATGTAATCGAGGGACAAAGACCAGATATGATAAACAGGCACAACATCTACAAAGAACATAAAATAACCAAAATAATACAAATAAAGTAACAGAAGTAAATGAGCAACTCGGACTCCACCAAACACTGGGAGCATGGACCAGGTACAACGGTAGGGTAAGCGTCCTCTGGTTTTCTAGAAACACCCGCCGAGTTGTTCATAAAATTTAATTCCAGGATAGACAAAAGAGGAAAAGAAAACTATGACACGTTGAACAAACCAGTACTCATGGTGCAGATGGATACACGGTAACGATCCACGAGTTCACGATGACGACCTTAAAACTTCCGTCATATTTAGTGATAACTTAAATCTTGTGGTATCATAACCCTGTTCTAGAAGCCTTATTGTAAAAAGTGTGGCGCGATACAAACAGTCTGTGAGTTACGTCCAGCTCTGGCATAACTTACGAGTTGTGATATGAAAACTCCATACGTAGGTGGTGAAAGTATATTCCTACAGATGAAAGGGAAGTTGATAATATCGAATAAAATCATCACGTTTGTCGTATAGTTTGGTAAATAACTTTCCTTTATCGTCGATCTTTAAGTGTTGGTCAAGGCTGACGTCACACTGTCTGTAGTATCCTTTATTTCAAGTTTTTTAGGGTTAGATGCAATGTATAAAATCCTCGATATAAGGTTTGTTAACGATAACACGTCATCTATATAACGGAAACTTAAATAAAAGGATCTAGCTAAACGATGTTCCTCCTTTTGAATCATATTTCATAGATACACACGTGCACAAGCAATCGATATATTTACTGTCTCAAAAAAGCGACAGACGAAGGGTAAACGTCCTCTGGTTTTCTAGAAACACCCGCCGAGTTGTTCATAAAATTTAATTCCAGGATAGACAAAAGAGGAAAAGAAAACTATGACACGTTGAACAAACCAGTACTCATGGTGCAGATGGATACACGGTAACGATCCACGAGTTCACGATGACGACCTTAAAACTTCCGTCATATTTAGTGATAACTTAAATCTTGTGGTATCATAACCCTGTTCTAGAAGCCTTATTGTAAAAAGTGTGGCGCGATACAAACAGTCTGTGAGTTACGTCCAGCTCTGGCATAACTTACGAGTTGTGATATGAAAACTCCATACGTAGGTGGTAAAAGTATATTCCTACAGATGAAAGGGAAGTTGATAATATCGAATAAAATCATCACGTTTGTCGTATAGTTTGGTAAATAACTTTCCTTTATCGTCGATCTTTAAGTGTTGGTCAAGGCTGACGTCACACTGTCTGTAGTATCCTTTATTTCAAGTTTTTTAGGGTTAGATGCAATGTATAAAATCCTCGATATAAGGTTTGTTAACGATAACACGTCATCTATATAACGGAAACTTAAATAAAAGGATCTAGCTAAACGATGTTCCTCCTTTTGAATCATATTTCATAGATACACACGTGCACAAGCAATCGATATATTTACTGTCTCAAAAAAGCGACAGACGAATGAAAAACTAAAACTGGTTATACTATCTGTTACCTTATAAGAAAATGAATTTGAAATTTGTGGGTTTTAGACATGCATCATAATATACTGCTACTAAAGGTTTTGAAAAAAAATCGCTGTTTAATATAAAGGCATCTCACTTTCCCACAATGGGTGTCTGATATGTTTTAAACGAGAATAGTCTATGAAACAACAATGTATGAAGGCAGCCTCTAGGTACATGTACGTGTAAATGAAATGGGGACATTAAAATTCTTGGATAGCACCAACACATCCACAATTGACTATACTGGATTTATTTTAGCTAACTATTTGTTGCTTTAAAAATATCTTGAGCAAAAAATGTTCCTGCCAAACGATAATTTCTATGAACACCTCCTTTTTGTGCGGATTTGTACTTGTCAACGAATTCGGGATTCCATGTGGCACAATTTGAATTATTGTTATTATACACATATTGCCTGCAATAGAGGGTGTTACTAGGTGTATCCCTGCAATAGAGGGTGTTACTCGGTGTATCCATGCAATAGAGGGTGTTACTAGGTGTATCCCTGCAATAGAGGATGTTACTCGGCGTATCCCTGCAATAGAGGGCGTTACTCGGTGTATCACCCTCCTGCAGGCATATATATGTGTTTTATTATACTGAATGCATTCTTCTTTAATGCACATGTGAATGACCTTTAGTTAATGTCAACTGGAATGAAATTTACAAGTATTTTACAATATAACATTTAAATAAATCAACAATTAATTTAAAAGCAAAATAACAAAAACAAACACTTCCACTATTTACTTTCCTAATTGAAGTAATCTTAAATGAAAATGTAAAGGATGCCCATACGGTCAAGGAAAGGCATTTCCGCATATATCGTGATTAGGGTGATATATCGTTACTACCAATCATTTTTAGGAGGCGGTTGAAAACTCAGACACAACCGTTGTTGTTGTTTTATTTTTATCTGTTTATTTATTGTTCTGTTGTAAAAAAAACAATACAAAATTCTTAAATTACTTTAAAATGAAAAAAAGAAATTATCATCACTTTTTGGATTTTCTTAATCGCAATGACCAATCATCGAAGTCTTTTGTAGCATTTCAAAAACTTGGAAATTTTTCGAATTGTTCTTGAGGTAATAAGGAGTTCTAGATTTGTTTTCAGTTAAAATACAAATCTAATATATCTATATATGGAATTATTTACCCGTTTTACTAAATTCTAAGTTTTGCATGGATACAAATACATGTAGCGAAATCAAAATGTAAAAAGCAATTATTATATATTTATGTAACCCACTGGCTGTTTCTTTTTTCTTTTAAAAAATGACTGATTCAATTTGAAAATAACTTTAGACCTACATGCACAGGAAATTTACTAATTCAAAAGTTCATAACGTTAAGTTATGCTTTTACCCGTTGAATGCCCATTAAACGAATGCTGGGTTCCACCCCCTCCACTGGTTCCTCCTCCGACCTGGCTCGTTCCACCATTTCCTCTGTGGGTCACTGGAAAATGTATAATACATAACACATTTTTTTTTGCACAATAAACACGGAAATTTTTACTCCTTAACGAAACTGCAAAACCACAGATATATATATTTTCATTTTTTAACGGAAATGAAATTTTATTTATCAACTATAATAAATATATTTACAGGTATTTGTTTTTGAAATACGAACAGGACATATTTAAAAACAACACTGGTTGCATCAAGCTTTGTTTACAAAACTTCTCACAATATATGAAAAAATACAAACTACAGAAGAAACAGCAGTTGTCTGATACCCATCCCGCATACTTTGTATCTGTACAGACTGTAGTGCCATAGGAAGAGCAATCTACTCCAGCTTTGTCACCAGTACATGATCCTAAAAAAAGAAATTATCTTGTAATACTATAAATATGAAAATAATAATGGTGTAGATCTTCTGATTTGAAACTTGTTCTTTTGGTTATCTACTGAAAACACCGAATACATTAAGTAATTGGGTAAGTATATACTTTTATCCTGCAACTAAGCTTAAGCTTTCTACTATACAAATAAACGGTGTCGAATATCGCAAAGCTATATTCCTATAATGCATAATAACCTCTCCTGGTTACCTTTTCAGTTATTATCAACGGCAAAAACAGGAAACAGGTAACTAGTTTAAAGGACCTACGCCTACCACCGCTTTCTAAAGATTGCTGAAAAAACTATCTTGGAATTTTTGCATGTTTTATTTAAAACATGTAGTTGTAGGATAAAAACAATACATGAGCATTGCCGAAAATATCATTATATGTATTTGTACTCGGTTCAAAATGGTCAGATTAGCCCGGGGAACTCTCGCGATCCGACTTTTCTTAAAGCTCGTCATATAAATTTGATATTTTCCGGCAATATGCATAACAATGTATTGTAAATAAAGCATTTGAAGTTAGAAATACTGTTTAACATAATTATGCTTATCTGTGCTTTATAAAATAAGTCATAATTTCTGAAGTATCATGGTGTATTATTATCTAAACAAACTTGTATACTGCCGTATAACTATACAACTATTGTTTGTACTTTGTACCGAAGTAATAAAGAATTGAATTGAAATGAATCTGTGCTCCGACTCCACCCTCTATTCTAAGTATTTAAGAATGCAATGTATTTATTTTCAATTATACTCAATCTGTGCTGAATCTAATATATTTTTGGTGTCAGTAAAAAAAAAAAAACTTGTTCTCGCTTTTCATTAAAATTTTTTCAAACGAGATCTGCAAGTAAATGGTTCAATCAATCAACCTCAGTGAGTCAATTAATCGATCAGTATCAGCCATTTAGTCTAGATGTAAACAAACTTCAGGAACTATACAGAGAATAGCTTCACCATCTACTTGTACTTCTGCAAAATTGCAAAACTAATGGACAGCTGATAGATCAATTTCAAACTCCTTTAAACAGTTTTTAATGCACTTTCGCTTTCATTCGGGCTCGTTGTTTCTTTTTCTCTAATCAACGGCATTGCTTTGTATCTCTTTTACATAAAAGCACAAGTCTTTGTGTTTGTAAAGGTATTTCTAAAATTGTCAATCGTTTTTTGTTGTTTTTTTTTTACCTTAAAGTAAAAACCGATTTACCTCCCCCTGTATTTCCTCCCAACTGGATGCCTGATCCACCAGAACCACCTGAACCAGGAACGTAACCAACACCTACAGAGAAAAGAAGCACATATGGGCCGTTAAAACTTCAAATTGAGAATTTACTTGCGTCCTATAGCTCAAATCAAAATTGGACCTTTTTGGACATTTTGAAATAAGTATTTTAGGAAAAACTCGGATATTCTGTATCTAGACCGGGATAGTCAATTACATATATACAAAAATTTCTCTCGACCCGCAAATTATAAACAATTTTAATGCACTTTCGCTTTCATTCGGGCTTTACGAATTAATGACATTTCAATATATCTCATTTACATAACAGCATTACTCCTCGTGTTTGTGAAGGTATTTCTAAAAATGCCAATCGTTTTTTGTTGTTTTTTTTTTGTGTTAAGGTAAACACCGATTTACCTCCCGCTGTATTTCCTCCCAACTGGGTGCCTGATCCACCAGTTCCACCTGACCCAGGAACGTGCCCAACACCTACAGAGAAAACAAACACGTATTAGAATAATTTAAAAAAAAATGTTTATTCTTATTTTATTTTAAGAATACAAGCAAGGGAATATGACTCAAGTTAACAACATGTTATAGTGGTCCTCTCCCAAACAAACGATGATTGCATAATGACGGCAATTAAATATAACTAAAATGTAACAATAATAGAACATAGGAAAAGGTATATGAACACTATGAAACTAAAACAAGAAAATGAAAAAAAAAGGGGGGGGTCTGGCCAAAGGGCGGGCTGGGAGTAACGTGGGAGATAGTCATTTCATATATACATTTAGTATTATTCAAACCTTTTAGTTCGTTTGATAAAATGAATAACACAAGCAAAAATATCTGTATTTTTATCGTATGTAAGATTTTCGTCACCAGCCAACAGAAGTTCTATTGTTACGTTAAAACCACCTAAGCACATATTAGGCCATTAAAACTTCAAATTGAGAATTTCCTCGCATCCTTTAGCTCAAACCAAATGGTATTGACTGCGACAGCGATAATGACCTCGCCTGTGGCTCAGTCATTATCGCTGTCTTAGTCAATACCACTGTCCTACCGGCAGTCTAAGTATCACGGTATTGACCAGTTTATCAACAACTATTATACAAATTCCTCATGACTCGATAACTTTAGTGATACCATAAATTATATACATGTACACCTACCTAAATGTAGCAATGTACAAAAAGTCCATATTCATTAGATGTGACATACAAGGACTGCACTAGAAGTCTTTGTCTAATAGTTAATATGCTCATACTTTGCGTCTATCAGTAGGGGTCAAATAAGACAAAAATATGTTTTATAAAAATGAAAGGATACATGGTAAATACAAATGACAATCTGAACAACGCAATACTGCAAGTATGACATACTTAGAACATTTTGCCTTTATTCGCAAAAAGTAATGCGTTTCCACGAAAATTAGTTCTACTGACTTTCGTAAATTTAACGTAAACCACTAAGGCACAGTGTTTACATGCCTTAATTAGTTGTGTACATTGTATTAAAGAAAGTCCGTTGAATTCAGGCGCAGAATGGGACTCTTGTGGTTTTGTACTCAATTTTGTACACACAAAAGTGAATTTTGTTCAACAAAAATGAGTTCAGATTAACAAAATTTATAGAGATGTGACCAGTATTTGGGAACGTGGACAGGCGAAAAGCTATGGATACCTTGATGTTAAGAAAAAATAGTCTATGTTAGGATCACAGCCGGACAAGTATTTCGCTTTTCTTAATTATTCATGAATATAAAACAAGACAAACCTACCAATCGGAACTACCCATAATTTTTCGTTATGCATAAGTTTTTTTTATATATATTTTTAATGTAGCGGAATGAATGTCGGAATACTTCCGATTGCAGTAATCACTCGTTCACGCAAACGTTTTGCATAATTTCCGAAATTTACGCTTTATAACGCTTAAGTCTCTCATAAATTTACGAAAGTTTTTGCCTGTTTGAATAATCATGACAATATGACCGAAGGACTTTCGTATTTTTTTATTAATCATTTTAAGAGAATTTTACTTCATACCTGGTGTAACTCCTCCTCCTGATGACCCCATCTGTAACACTGCAAATTGATTTAAAAAGATAACACAATGCATCAACGAAGTTAAGCAACTATACTCACAGTTAAGACATTCTGTTTAAGAGAAACTACGTGGACGACATAATGTTTTTTTCAGGCGTCTTATTTTGGCAAAATTAAAATAAGCAGGCTTTTTTTTTTTTAACGAAAACGATAATTTTAAATATAACAAAAGTGAGGAATTACTTCAATTAGTTGTTGCATATTTTTACAAATGACCTACGACTTAAATTGAACTTTCTGTCTTATACTTACAGCAGTAAAAGCAGCAATTTTCAGCGACCCATCCTGTGTATCTGGTATCTGTGCAGACACTTGCGCCGTATGTTTCACAATTAACTCCAGGCTTATTACCCGTACATGATCCTGCCGATATATAGATAATAAATATAACAAGTTCCGTCTTAAAAAAAAATATATCCGACGCAGTAAAATTTTGTTCTTTTACTTGTAAGTTTCTACATTTCATTCAAGAAAATAACATATGGCACGCAATTTTAATTTTCGAATTTTTGTTATCAGTATTTGGCCATTCGGAAAACAGAACTGCGATCAGATGACTTGCGCTTCCATATAAGGGTGTCCTTCAGATACAAGGGGTAAAACGCGAAACTACCGACTGCGTCGGAAAAACCTTATGATTATGGAAATCAAGACCCTGAAGCACTGCGTCCAAAAAGATTTTAATAAATAATATATTTAAAATGACTCGGACATGGATTTAATGAACTATTTTACCGAAATACCATGGGTAGATCAATATAACAACCACAATACCAATTTTTACTCTTTGTATAGTTTAAAGGCTCGGAATTTTGCTGAACAACCCTGAGCCTTTATATAGTACAAAGAAAAGCAAGATTAAATCATGTTTATTGCTAGTGTGCTATTTAAACAAGAGACTCTGTAGAATTGGGTAAAATTAAGGAAGTAGACCTGGGATAAGGGACAACTCTTGAAATCAGTGATATTTTGTATCATATTAAATTTCACCAAAACCTTTCAAGCTTTCATTTGAAACAAAATGAAATCAATCCAAGTTGCTTTGATGCTTACATATCATTGATAAAACGACTGAATACAAACGTTTAAATGATTTTTAAGAGTTGTATCCTTTACCCTAAGTCTACCTCCTTAACTGTAAACTGTCACTATGCACACGTGCAAATCAAAATCTCGAAAACAAGAAAAAGCCAGGGTATTACGCTGACAAAAAATTCACATTTATTTTTTATATTTATATTTTTTTTTAATTTTCGAAGTTGGAAGGATTAAAACACAAAGAAGTTTAACAAGTTAAATAAAAAGACCTTTGACCTCCCAATGTCACGATCCTCTTACATATTGCACCAGTTCTAACTTCTACTGTTCTATCAATCCCAATTATTTGTCAAGGTTCTGATTTGTACTAGTCAGGTCTCGTTCTAATTTATAACTGTCATAGTTTTTTCTGACCTAGTTGCGCCTGAAATCGTTTTGACCTTTTGATGAAATCACGTCACGTTGAATAGTGACCTACACATGTTATAAAATGCACCCAATTGAATTAAAATTTTATGTCAAGGAATCATGAAAAAGTGGACAAAATCAATGGGATATCATCAGGAGTTGTTAGGGGTGTCAGAAATCGTTCTGACATTATAATCTACTCCAACAAGAGGTTGGAATTCCGTTCCTTCATGAAAAAGTGGACAAAATCAATGGGATATCATATCATAAGTAATTGTTAGGGGTGTCAGAAATCGTTCTGACATTATAATCTACTCCAACAAGAGGTTGGAATTCCGTTCCTCCATACCCACACGTTAGGATGGAACCAAGTCAGATAATATCTTGTCAGTCAATTAATCTTTAGCATTAACTGCTGGAGTAACATGAAATCGTCATGGATAGCACAAGTCCATGTCACATTACCCCACAAATCGTTCAGATATTTTAGTAAGACAGTGCTTTGATTGTCATTTTGACCATTTTAGCAAATCTAATTAAAGATTATCTGTAATTGTCACTGTACCTTCAATATTGTCCACATACAAGGTGTTCACGGAACACTGATAGACCAACAAACACGGACATTGTGAACAGGGGTTGGTGTCAGTAAAAAGTTATAGGTGCTTGTTTTGGCAGTTACATACAGATAGTTTAAGAGATCAATAAGTCAATAAAACGAAAAAAAAAAATGTTTACCTGTCTGCCTTACTTCTTTCAAGCTGGCGGAAATAGCCTGCCCGACTATAAAAAGTAGAATATATTTCATTTTCCTCCAACACACGCGATTTTCTTTTTAAAACACTGTCTGGGAAAGAAAATGAAAGGACGTATAAACTTGAGATATTCCTGATCTTTATCTTATAGGTGTATCTTGCAACTAAAAAGTCAATGACGGGTTACATGTAGGCGATTAAGAATTACGTATACATGTATGTAAGATCCCAAGTGCAGTTTAGATATCATCGATAAATGGTATTACAGCGGTGATTCAGTATCTTGTGTTAGACCTATAGTATTGTGTGTCATAAAATTCCTCTCTTTTCCAAAACATCACAACAATATCTTTATGGATATGCATGCAGGAGCTACATGTAAGTGTGTTATATACATGTACATGGTACATGTATGCAAATGGAATACACAAAAAAAAATACTACGGGAAAGGTGGTCTTTAGCAGTTATAAGTGTCATTTGTATACTTCATATTCTGAAACTTGTAATGAAGGATTTTAAAGTATTTCAAAATGTTAATAGGAATATTTTTTCATCACATTCTGTCTGAAAGAATGGTTGTTCAAATCGAGTTATCTTTCTTACAACATTTAAAAAAAAATCATAGGACCAAAAACTCGGGTCAGATGAATTTCAGAATCGGGAGCATGCAGTGGCAGGGGCTGATCCTGATAGATTTAAAAGGGAATTCCGATCCCGAAATCTATGAAAGCTAGGCTTTTATTGTAGTGACTGTGCACTACTTACTTAAAAACACACTTCTGAACTCGTCATTTAAAAACCGATCCTACATCCTTCTCCTTGTTTTATATATCAGCTGATGCAACATCTGAACAAACGGTGGAGCACATTTTTTTCTTTTTTTGTCTATTTTTGTTGTTTTCTGTTTTTGTTTTTGTTTTTGTTTTTGTTTTTTTTTTTGGTGGGGGGGGTGTATCTATTGGACACCCATCCAGGGTGCAATTTCATGAAGCATCTCAAAATAATCTTGAGCTTTATTTTTTATGAGAACCAGGCTTGGTAGACTAATTGATTAAATAAACAAATAATGGACACCCAATGAGCACAATTGGTACAGTTTTCTGTTTTCATATTTTTTTTTAAACACTGATTATTTGTTTAAATTATTCGTAACTTTGGGATTAGAATTATTTACGTAAACTCATTGTAAGTGCATGCATGGTATTGACTTATTTTCAATTTTAGATAGATATGACGATATACATAAACTGTAGCCTCCTGGTTAAACGACTTCTGATTACTAGTTATAACGACTAAGCTAACCATTTATATAACGACATAATTTTTTGTAGCATGTTACGACGTACATATTTATCCTGTTAATATAACGAAGAAGTTCACTAATTAAAATGACTTAGATTACCTGTTAAAACGATTACGTAAGTAAGCTCTCATTTACAAGTCACTCAGTCAACTCGTAACTACATAATTATATACCACACAATTATGGCAGTCCAGTGCATGCGATATTTATCAATTATGGACTTTTAACGAAGTCAATGCATGTACGTTACATGTATATATGGACCTGTTCAGGATATTACAAGTCATAATACTTTATTCGCAAATTACACCCATATGGGTCAAGCAAATACAATACAAAGAACAAACGTAAAATACAAATTGGACATAAAAAAATCAATATATATACAGGTACATACAATTGTGCAAATTTTGACCGGTATGGACCTCCATTTCGCAATTCTAATGATTGCTTTAAAAAATCACATACTGCTGGCAAAAGTTCAGCTTTTGGAGATAGTATATTTTTTAGTTTATCTAGTGGTTGATATTGGCTAAAATTAAGGTTTAGTCCAACAATTTCTGCAAATAGTTTATTTCTTACATTCGAATTCTGTTTACAGTTAAGAAAAAACATTGTACTCATCATCAACTTCATCTTTACATATTTTACAAAATCTGT
The DNA here is from genome assembly GCA_037379345.1 of Perna viridis. Lineage (NCBI taxonomy): Eukaryota > Metazoa > Mollusca > Bivalvia > Mytilida > Mytilidae > Perna > Perna viridis. The sequence continues at coordinate 28,527,156 of CM074515.1, forward strand.
TTTTCCTTGAAATATTATATACCTGCCTGTTTCAACTTCTAGTATATGGTCCCTTACACGAAATTTCGTAATCGTTTGTCTGTTTTTTTAAATTCGGCTCTTTTATCAGATATTCTTCAATTTCTATTTCTGAGTTAAGTTTACTGTATAGAAATAATTTTGAACTATCATTGATAGATGAAAGTTTATTTACAATTTTTTCTTTGTATATATTGCTTATTAGTTTTTTAAACTTTATCTTTAAATTTAAATTTTATTTTACTATAAGGTTTATCAACAGATTCAAAATCTGTAATATCTAATCCCACATCTTCAAAATATTATTTACAAAACTATACCATGTGTATAACCCTTCACCATCAAAATTTTTATTGAGCTCATATGTTTCCTTCCATAGGGGATTAATATTTCCCATGTTTAAGATGCAGAAATATAGCATGACGTGCGTCTTAATAAATGATACAGTATAAAATCTGCCTAGTTATAATAGATAATGTATTTTCTTTTTGTCTGCTTCTGCAATGATTGGCTGATTACGTATATATATATATATATATATATATATATATATATATATATATATATATATATAAACGTCTAAATATGTTTAACGTCACCAGGAGATGGTAAAATTTAAGTAGAATATTTCGGATAACTGATTATATATACGACTCTATACACTACACTGCTCCATCGGATCAAATTGATACAGGGAAGATATGTAAACGTATAGAAAGGTACGAAAAATTCCCATCGATGTTAGAACTGTCAAATTTGCAATGCAAATTTTTGGTCGTTACCTCCGCGGAACTCCAACTTGTACCGCTGTGACATCTGTGGCAACACCGCTTGCACAAAGTCCAACGCTCTAGACCACTCGGCCAGCTAGGCTATATAAAAATATAGCTTTCGCTGGCTGAATCATTCCTCCTCGTAGGATTAATCTAAGGCTGTAACTTAGTACACGATGTATGGTAGTACGGGACAGTTCATCGGGACAGTTCATCTATATGTACATGTACCAAAAATTTTCATCGCAAACTTGACAGTTCTAACATCGTTAGGAATTTTTCAGACCTTTCTATACGTTTACATTATCTTCCCTATATCAATTTGATCCGATGGAGCAGTGTAGCGAATAGAGTAGTCACATTCTGAGACGTTTATAACATGATCACAATAACCAACGAACAAAGAAGACTGTTGTTACACCATATGTACTATCATGTTTCATGGAACATTAAAAAGATGGCCGAAGTCGATATCCCTTTTAAGTGTTCCATGAAACATAATATTGCATGTAGCTGGTTTAATTGTTTATTAATTTCTCTGTCGAAATTGTATGTATTTCCAACTGCGCGACTTTCTCGTCATCACGATAATTTTGGTATATTACATTTAATTTAGTCGAGTCAAGTATGACCATTTTTTGTATGTATTTATGTTTGGATGTCCTTTTTAAATGAGCGAATCTAGGCAAACATTAGATATTCGATGAACAAATATTCACTCTGGCAATTTTGCTTCATAAAACACCTTTATCATGAATGTATATAAACAGCTCTTGACTTCAGCCGTGTAATATCACTTTAATCAAAACGTCAAGCGTGCAGTATCACAAAATATTGCACGGTATATAAGAAATTCGATGTTTAAATGGAAACTATAAAAAACGAAATGTTATAATATTCATTATGACGACTTCGATTACTCGTAATAAGGTTTCAGTAACTCCTACCTGGCACTTATGCGCTTCCGTAAAATTTTATTATTTAAATTACGAATGAATCGAATTTAATCGCGAAAGGAACCACTTTACTATTACATATCATAATTTTCTATATTTTATGGACATTGTTTACATATGTTGTTTACTGTTGATTAAATGCAGTTTGTTTAAACATTTCATCATTCAATTTCATGTCGTCTAATAGTCTTTAATCCCAGAATAAATATAAATTACCTATAGTATCAACAAATACGTGTTTTTCAATGGTAATATGATCTAAGAACCTGTTCAAATAGCCCACTGAAGGATGTAAATCATCCCAGGCAAGTCTGGGGATTATTACCATCTTCCGATGATCTTGATTACCGACCTAGGTCAGTTACACATACATGTATTGTAGCCGTTACACGAAAACTACAACTTTCTTTAGATTGTATTGTTAAAATTATTGGCACCCCTTAAGGAGGTGGCACGAGACCGCAATTAATTTTCAAGTGAATTTCAATATACACATTTGAGCAGATTAAAAAAATTCCACCGGCGCACACTGAATAAAACTTCTCTGGCCTAAAGATATGTACAAACAGGATTTTATATATAAATTGTAGAAAATTTTACCATCATTTTCTGAAATTAATACATATAATTCGGAGATGGGGTAAACATGACAAATGAACTGAGTTAAAAGTCCTAAATTTTAACCTTCTTCCACTGAACCAAATCACAACTTTTAGTCAGAATTGATTAATGAAAAAAAAATCCCATGTAATTTTAACCTATTTTCTACCAATTAGAGGCAAAACTTCAGCAAATAAGTTTCCAGTAAAAATATGAAAAAATGTGGAAGGTACCTACTACCAAAGTTGGAACTATATTCGTAAACCAAGGGGAATTAATTGTGTTCTCGTATCAGGTAGACGTAGGGTAAGGGACATAACTCATGAAATCAGTGATAAGTTATGTTTGTATCATATTCAATTTCACCAAAGCCTCTCAAGCTTCCGTTTGAAGTAGAATAAAAAGAATCCAAGTTAATTTGATGCTTACATAAGGTTGATGTAAAATGCTGAATACAAACATTCCAATGATTTTTAAGAGTTGTGTCCTTTACCCTAGGTCTACCTCCTTAACCCGTAATTCTTTAAATTCAAAGAATTGCTAACAAGAATAAAACATTTGATTAGACCAATGTTTACACGAAAGAACATAATCCCTATCACAAGTTACCAAATCAATTTCTCCTATTTCAAACAGGTTTCAATTCATGTTATGAAATAATTAAAAAGCATGTTCACTTTACACCAAAGCTTGGCTTCTCGCTCTATTCTTATTTCGCAGAACTGGCGCAAAAATGTTATACATAAGAGACCACATTCGATTCGAAAAAGATGTAGACCATAAATAGTTTTAATAAGAATATACATAACAGCATATTAAGGCTTTACCATTCTTCCAATTTGAATATTAAAATGTATACTTACAACTTAGTTTCTGAAAAGAAAGATAACAGCAACTTCAAATATTACCTTAAAATTCTTTAAAATGTTTTAAAGCAAAATTTGAATTCAAATTAAATGCTAATTTGAGAGCACGCTAAGTTGAGCTTCTGGCCACAAAACGCAATTCTAATTGACTTTCTAAGATCTTGATAAACATGTATTTTAATGAAAGTACAAATAACGTTACTTATAGGAATTCAAAAAATCAAAAGACAAAGCAATGTGGTCGAAATTTGACTTTTGAAGACAAGAGATTATACTTTAACCGTGCCGTGCAGAACTTTTTAGAATTAATTATGAGATGGTTGGAAAGGGAACAAAACTTAATTTTAAGTAGCACTCCAACTAAGAACCACACAAAATGTGATTCATGGGTAAAATGCCTACATATTTTTATTTTCGATATTTTGTTTGAATTGCCATAGTAAACAGAAATTAACATTCAGTTTTTCATATAACCCATGTTCTTAGGAGATAAAAATTATATAGAATGCCCTGTAGATTTCAAAATTAAGGGAGATAACTCTGTAAATGGCGCTCAAATACAATAGAAACTACTGTACTTTCAATGTCGATTATCTCCAAAGAGCAGGCAGATTTGAACGAATAATTATACATTTCATAGTATAGACCCATAGAACACTTAATTACAAAAATAAAAATATGTAGCCTTTTTTGGGGTGTATCACATTTTTCAAATTTTGCATGATTCTTACAAAGACACTACTTAAAAAGTCATCTGACGTATCAATGTAAGAGTAATCAAGGGAACCAAGGTTATAGCGGTAATCAACAGAATGTAATCCAGGGACAAAGACCAGGCATGGAAAACAGACATACACAACAAAGAACATAAAGTAACTAAAATCATACATACAAAGTAACAAAAGCAAATGAGCAACTCGGACTCCACTAAAAACTGGGAGCATGGACCAGATGCACCGGTAGGGTAAGCGTCCTCTGTAAAGTTCGAATGTATATTCTTGAAAATGCAAAAACTGCAAGGGAAATGTGAAGAAAAGTGGAAAAGGCAGGAGAATATGTAAATTTCATGAAGAAATTGATGAAAATTTGGCAATCAGACTTGCGTCATTCCCTCTGAAGGGTAGTTATATCAAAAACAGATTCAAGTAGCCGTTCTACCAATGAAGGTGAAGAAAATGGTGACTATGAGTACTAAGTCATAAAAAACATCTTTTCGAAGAGGGCAGACACTGAAAATAGAGATGACAAAAATAAAATCTCTGAAAGTATACATGCAAAAAATCAAGTAAAACGTTATATGTCTGTCCCAGGCCAGATGCAGGAACTTGTAGTCCAGTGGTTGTTTTTCTTATGTTAATGGTTGTTCTTCATATTACGTTCTTTCTATAGATTAGATAAATTTTCATCCTTTGTGAATATAGTTTCTTTTATGTATGTTGGTGCCTTTTACAGCTTGCTTTATGGTATTAGTTTTGCCCGTCATTGAAGACCGTGTGATGACCTGTAGAAGTTAAATGACAGGTTTGTTGCTTCACTTTTAGTGGATTGATTGTCTCAAAGGCTATCGTACCAAATTAACAACAATTTTCTGTTGCCCAGGCTTTATATATCTGAACTGTGCAAAAAGAATGCCCATAATCTGCACAGTATGGTATTTTGTCAGCGCATGAAGCTTTAGTTTACATAAAAAATGCAAATTAAAATCACATCATAAAGTGTTCATTAATCATTAAAACAGATTACACTCTAATGGAAAAATGCATTCATTAATTTAACACTTTCAAAAGTTATCATTCTCTCAAGTAGGAATTGAAACTTGGAAATTTAAGAAATCAAAAGTAAAATTATTTATTTATTGGCGTATCTTTTTAGATATTAGCATCAGAAGCTTCCTGAAAGTACTTGTCGAAGGAACAAAAATCTGTTTGATTTCATGTCTAATTATTCTTATTTTCTTAAAGAGTCAAGTAATTGTTATTCTCCTGTCAAATGCAATAATACAAATATGATATTCGCTTATCAGTAGAAGAATTATTAAATACAAGTATAGACATCTCATGCAGTCCTTCCCATTCGGAACTACTCAGTCTTTCTCGTTACAAACGCGAATAACTTTTTTGTAGTGTATGGCGAAGTAGTTCCGATTGAGTCGTATTTGTACAATAAACATATCAATTGTGGACCTAACTCAGAAACTAAAACTGGAATTTTCTCGGAAATATTTTCAGACCTTAATTATAAGGCCCTCATAAAAATATATGTGAAACGTTAGAAGTTTATTGAACAAAAGGTTAAAAAAACACGGCACGACATGTTAACGTGAACAGGCGGACGGACATTTGAATACCATAATACGACGGGAACGTTAGATACGTTCATCGAACATAGATTCTAATAAGTAAGTAGACATTTTTTCTATTGTTAAAACTGTTTTCTAAAAACATTTTCACTACACATAATTGATCTTATCATGAAATACAAGTCTATTCTCACCTTGACGTCTTATATGTCGAAGTCCTTTAATGCAGGTTACAAAAGAAAGACTGAGTAAACAGATGCAAATATTTCATTTTTTGTGTGTGTAAATTTTAGACAATGTGCGTATTGTGTTAGTGACATCTACATCTTATTTTCATTCTAATACCTGGAAACTGATATATTACATCATCTACACATAGACTCCGGGTCAAGCAATATGTAGGCGAGAAAAAGCTGCGTAAAAATACGGACCTTGCACTTTATTTTTTACTGATGATTTTGAAGTGAAAAGAGATCCTATATTTAATTGAATAAGCATTAGAATACTTTTTATCATATATACTGATATGTGGTTATTGCAATTTATAGCATGTTTTCTCGACTGGTATAGGTTTTTTTTATTTAATAAATAATGTCCCGAAATTGCATTTCATACTATAGGGACAATTTATCATTTTTCGTTCATGCAACAACCCTTTTGCTTTACAGCAACACGTTTTTTTCTTCTATGGATGACTTCATTAGTTTGGAGCTAAGTGCAATATCCTCAAAATCACAGGCCCCCAGGAACAGGATTTTTTATTGTTATAAATATCATTAAATCATTTTGTTTCCATATTTGAGCTACCATGTGTGTTCTCTGACATGTTCGCGTGGTAGAGGAGAGGGACGAAAATCTGGGAATAGCATTAAAAAATTAATAGCAGGGGAAATTATGACACAATTTTTCTTTTTGTGTTTTTTTTTTCTGATGCCCTAACAAATTTTCTTATGATATTCGATTTCTAAATTATTGTAAATGATTGTCCGGGCTTGCGATCAAATAAGTCAGATATTTACTTTAATATATAATAAAAACGCATGCAATTGTAATCAAATTGCAAGACCAAAAATGTCCCGGTAATGATGTGTTGAGCATTTTACCGTGATAGCTATTATACATTTGTATGCAAAAAGATTTGGACCATGTGTCATACATGTACCCTTTTTTACAATCAAACACGCGTTTGGATATTAAACACTGATACATGTAATATCTTTTCTTAAAATGATGCATGTGCCACGCCCTAAAATTGAACTCTTTTTATTTTTGGGTAGATTTTGATTTTTTTAGTATTAGATTCCTTACAAAAATAATTACATGAGCTAGCCTATCACTAACGGTTATAATTATATGGTTCAAACATATTACTCATTTCACTTTCAGCTGATTTTAAAATTTGGGCACTTTGTGTCGAAACCAGTTGATGTGTACATAAAGAACTGTAAGACCCTACGCGTAAGTGTGTCAAAAATTAAATATAATGGAGTCCATACTTGCCCCACGTGAACAATGTTCAACGTACTGCGGTCGTATCGCACTTCGGTTTAACTTTTTCCAATAGACCGCGTTTTTGGAATAGACTACGTACCGGTGTTTTTCTCTGAGAACCCATTTAAACTGTCTATTCATTTGAAAAATTTCGTAATAGTAATTATGGGAATTCAGGCAGGATTTTTCATCTTGAGTTGTTTTATCATTCATTTTTCATGTAAGAAAAGTGACGTTACATGTCATGATAAAAACAAACAAACATACAAACAAACAAACAAAAACAGAAAAAAAGTCCAAAATATCGGGCTGATGCAAAACGAGGTAACAAAACTAGAAAAAGCTTTTGTCGAAATACCAAGAGGCTGAGATAAATAGCTGCAAAGAAAACTGTAATGCAGTTATGGACGGACACCATGATCATTATATGTCCCATGCAAAGCGGGATGGGGATATATGATACTTTTACTCCGATTATTCTCAAGCACTATATATTGAACAATCTGATATTTTTGTACCTCATGCATTTTTACAGGGAAAAACCTCTACTTTACTCGTGTAAACATACAACTTTGTAGAACTGCATCTGTTTTCCATGACAAGGCTGTATACATTTTTGATAACATGTTATATTATATTTTCTATTGTAAATATGCCTATTCCCTACAAAAAAAATCGTTAAGAAGGTGGTCAGGGTTCCTATATATTAAAAACAATTCATTTACGTTTTGGTAACATCAATACGACTTTTCCAAAGTAACAAAACAATAACGATTTTATATCACAATCTTCAATATTTTATGAAATATTTGCTGAGATATTGTTTATCTTTGATAAAATGCAGTTCGTTTAAATACGTGACTATTCAATTTTATTTTATATATAAAACAATTTAATCCTAGAATAAATATCATTGTGTATTTATACTTCCATTATGATTTATAAAATAATAATCTGGCCAATATTGTAGAGCCACTCCACTGAAAATGACGTAGTCTAATTTTGCTGTGCCAAGAAACCGAGGAACAAAAAATGTTAAAAAAAATTGTCAAAAACAATAGTACGGAGGCTTGATAGGGATATATAATAACAATTATAAAATATATTTGTGTCCACATAATACTATTTTTTTGTGGGTCACTATCAGGGTTCCGTCCAATAGAACACTATGTCACATAGAAATATTTTGGCACGGGTTGAACAGCTAAAAAAAAACGCTGTTTTATCAGCAAAGAGTTTGGCAGAAATTCTATCATAGATGACATTTACTTTATCACCAACAATACGTAATTATGCTAATTTTCAATAAAGGGGTTATTATATAGAACTATCCATAGGACTGTAGTCCGGGCTGGCTGGTATGTAATAATTAAATAATTGTATAATATCACTTCATGAAATTGTATAACAGTCATGGGAGTTATGCATTAATGAACTTGAAACGTTCACGTTTCCCATTTTAGCGTTCATGCATCGTTTACCGTGCGTTTAGACATCGTTTTACGTTTGTTTAAGCGCACGATAGGAGCATTCGTTTAAACGCACGATAGAAACGTTCGTTTATGTTTGTACATTGATTATTTCCTTGATTTAACTGTTATTTTTATATCTTTTGCTATAATTATTTTATATAATTTCATTAATTCTATTTTCTATTTTTTTCTTTCTTCATTATTAAGGAGTGTGTGATTAGTGTACACAAATTACTGCAAGATCTTGTTGAGTATATGTGTAATCTTGATTTTGATGAAGTCGAGAGATCTATATATTATGCACATTTTATACGAGTTTAACAAAAGCCTTATTATGTATTTATATAGCCATATGATGCATTGGCTTTCACTTTTTGTGTGCAATTTGTGTGGTTTCTTCCAGTTTTTCATGCTCAAGTTGCGGATCCAGGGGGTGGGTGGAGAGGGTTGGCACCCCTCCCTTTTATTAGAAAATATTTCATTTTTATGTGTACAATTAAATTTACAAAAAATGGCAAATAATCTACGGGCACCGCTCCATTTTTCCGAGGATCCCCGACTGGCAACCCACCTTTTTCAAAGTGTCTACATCCTCCCCTATGTTTCATATTCTACATTGACTTTTGTGATTGTGTATTGTTTTATAATAACTCGTTCTTTTTAATTCACATTAATATGCGCCTTTTGTCGGAATCACACAATGTAGTAGCAGATAGAATCTTTTTTTAATGAAGTTATCAATTGAGTTTTCTAGTAGCTATATACAGGGTATAAATATGGAAATTAATAAATCTAACTTCATATCGAACAGTATAAATATCTTATCTGCTTTGGTCTGCCATCTGAGCATCTACATACATTAATTTGTATATCACAAAACTACATTTGTTGCTCTTTCTTTGAGGTGTAAGAGTTTGTTCAACTGGACACCCATCTAAATGTCCACTACATCCGTGGCTACATCTGTAAACCTCTCGCATACGTATGATTCAAAGAGGAAAGAAAATGGACAGTGGACAAGACTTGATTAGGTTTACACTTCGTTGCGTTTTTAGTCACTAAAAAGATCTAGTGATGGAATACGTGTAAATGATCCTTGGGTTGTTTAGGGATTCGTTTTAGTTGTACTTCAATGTCCCGTTTTAAATGTTCAAAAGATGCCTTTTGTGTATAACGCTTCACAGGAATGCCGTCATGAGAAATAAGAAACTTTTCATAATTTCCGCTTATATCATGACGAGTTACCGGGTCCCAGCAGATGGTAGTGTGATCTCGCGAGATTTGGCAATCATCGTCTGATGGGTACGGCTGCTTAATTTTCAAAAACTCATAAATAGGATGACAATCAAATCCGTTCAATAAAACCTTTGAAAACAGAACAAATTTCGGTTCGAATTTCGATCCCGGACGGATGTGGTAGAAAAATGGCAACATTTCCGTATTTTCGAGTGGTTCCAATTTTCCAAGCTGATTTGATGGAAACACGAGAACTATCAATCCTCTGCTTCCACATGTATTGACCAGCTCGTTCAGCTGAAAAACAGGAACAACATATTTTTGTAATGTGATACATACTGGTGACGTCGAAGTTGAAATTGTCGATCATTGACTATTATCACGTTACTAGACCAATAATTTCCCCCATCTTATAGTTACCTTATAGTTATAACTGGCCGCACCCAAAGCAATTTAATTGGTTCTTACGCTTAGGAAACATTTCCCACCCACAAATGTGTATTCAATGCAAGTTAGAACTCCCAGGTATGGTACAGTTCATTTAGATTAGCCTTAGTAAAATCTCCGTCATGCAGCTGAAGTCTTGCTGTCGATTGTTATAGTTTAATACGACTACATGTATATTGAAAGCCGAGTTGTGCCAAGATCTACTGTTTTCTAAATTCTTACAAAATGCAACTGTTACGTATTTTACGCATCGTTCCCGTAATTGTAATCTTAGGCAATATACTGTAACCGTTTACGTATCTTAACATTCTCATAACAACAAACAAATTTCAAACATTTTAGAGAAATAAAACGGACAGATTGATCTCATCTTCTTAAACGTATCTATATTTATGTTAAATTAATCCGCAACAGAAGCAATCATTCGAAATGTTTTTTTTTTTATTCCAAATCTGAACCTTGTTCGGGGACTTTGTTCTAAAAGGAGAGTAGGCTTGAAGTAACGACTGGTTTGTTTATCAGTTGCTTCCCTTATTCAGCGTATCCTGCTGCTTGCAATGGAAAGGGAAGTACGATACTGTCAGTTTTGGAGAAGGACGATGCTGTAGTCGGGAGAAAGGGGCGATATTTTTAAGTGTCTTTAAAACTGCGTTACATACATATAGATATACTTCGGGAGTATCATATTAATAAATTCCAATGAAACGTTGAGCAATACAAGTAACTGTTACGTGTAGTGGAATCTCAGTTCATAATGACTTATCTAAACACTTTTCAAACCTTACATGCACAATATTATAACAAGTTAAGGCAAATTAAATTAGAAAGTTTAAGGTCTAATCTTTCAATGCATAGCAACCCACATACGTATTAAGGAGCACAGTAAGGTTATATATACACTTGAGTTTTTATCTACGAATTGTAGACAATACTTGTATTTGCATACCCATTAAGGTAATATGACAAGAATATTAAAATTGTGGTGTTTGTTGACTCTACAATCATGCATAGACTTTTTAATTTATCTACCACTTAACTGAAAGTTATAAACCTAAATTTTACCTATCTGGTATGGAGAACAGACATAGACTTTCTTAGTAAGATTTTGCGATATGAAGAATTGGTCCGCTTAAGTATCATGAAGGTGCGCTATTTTGTAGACAGTCTGACTCTAGACCTATTCCAGAGTCCTGCATAATCGGGCTGTTTTTATAGATATACATGTATTTCTTATGTTTAAGAGTTTATTTCCTGATTTTCATTAGGAGCAGAGCAAAAGCCATTTAGAAGTTTTAGAAAAAGGACAAAGTTTAAAATCTCGATAATTTGGATTCACGAGCGAGGCCAAAGAAAGGATCTTCATACCATTCGTTCAACTACAACATAGGATTGTGTTTCCCTTTTGTTTATTAATGTGTTATTTTGTAGTTTTTGCCAGGTTATAGTTCAACACTTGTTGAGAAAGCAAATCGTAATACAGCAAGCATAACCAAAATACTTATCACTTCTTTTTTTATATAGAAACGGAAATGAATTATTAAAATTAAACCATTTAATACAGCTGAAAATTAGTTAAAATATTATAACTTTGCCTGATTCTTATGTTGAGCTGTTTTTTAAATGTTATATCATTCAATTAAAATTGCTCTTTTTTTTAATAACCGTTACGATGTAATTACAGATTCTGTGTATTTAAAGCATTTAAAAGGGACACAAAAATATAGATAATAATCGAATTCTATTAGGTAATACGTTATGTTAACTTGAGCTCATGTGATTAAGGAGATTGTGCAGTAAGACTTGTATTCAACCCTAATATAAGAATACATGCAAATGGGTACTAGTTGAGAGAATAAACAGAAATGTGTTTTCTTTTCGAGTTAAGTAGTAGTTATCTTGAGATATCTTGATTCCAATGCTTCATAATGATGTTACCAATCGGCAATTGACGGACTAAAAATTTAAATGCTTTATTCTAAACCCAGCTTGGCGAATCAAATGTTGGGGGGGCGGGGGGGGGGCATTGTTCTCGAAAAAATAAGATTAAACAAAAATGAACTGGAAATTACAGGAGCGGACTCTTTATGTCATTCAGCGCCCCCTTTCGGAGTTTCTCATGAGTTGTCAAATGACGTTCGCTACCGCCATCGCACGAGCTCTTATCGCCTTGCACAGTATGGTGTGTTTCTATTTTTCTGTTACAAAATGTTTTTGGTCAAAACACATTTTTGAAAAGTTGAAAAGCAAAACAATTTAAAAAAAGCCCTAAACAAATTAAAAAAAACCTTAAAACATTCTCAATTTCGGTGACATTTGTTCGTTGCCACGTAAACACACAGATAAAATAGAACAAGCATTAAGTTTTGCATATTTCCAGTTTACTTTAACTGCATTGTAAAAGTTTTTAATAAAGTATAAACAATTGGTAAAAAACAATGACATATATGTGTACACAATTAGAGAATGATTGTATTAACAAGGATTGAATTACTGTAATCATACCTGTAAAAGCTCTTTTCTCGTATTTTTATCACAACTTGCCATGTTTACGACAAGAGTTACTCGACCATCATACTTTGAAAATTGTTCCATTTTGCCGTTGGAAAGTTGTGCCGAGAGTTCGTAAAATGACGTTACACACGCAACTGGCATGAGACGTCCACATGGGGATGATGCGCTATGATTGTGGCTATTCATCACGTAAATACACGCTTTTTATGTTCTCCTCTTGTAAAAGTTCAACAAAAAATACATATAATGTAGATAAAAAATGATAAATTAAATCCCGTTCTTCACATCATTATCTGCGGGTGTCAGATATATAAAATACCTTAATTTTCCTTCTCTGATTATATTCAAGATAAAAATATTTTTCAAAGTGATATAAGATTTTCCAATGAATTATTCAGATATTCAGATCACTGCCAAGCATCCATGTACTCGTATATCAATCTTTTAATAGACTCCAACCTACTTTGAATTCTATAAATATTTTCGCTTCACGCCGTTTGTACAATGTATACTCGTTCTCTCTAAGTGGAAAATCAAATCGACTGTTCTGTTCTATTCACAGCGTCTCGTCATATCAGAGATTTTATATTGATTCAAGGTTTTTATGTAAATCCACGTCTTTTCAACACAGATAAAATTTTAATCCTCATCTGAATGTATACAAAACCCTCGCGATCCCCTCAACGTTTGTATATATATATGTGAATCTTTCCCATACGAGTATCTACCGAGATATAAAATTTTAGAATAGTCCTTGAAATTCCTATATAATCAATTTTAAATTTAAAAATTCGTATCGCAGTATCTGATCATTATTGAATTTCATTTTGATACTATAATACATTTTATGGGACGATGTCATAAAGGAGATAAACATTAATTTTACTTTAAAAAAGTACACAATTACAGCAAAAAATTTAAATGAGGCGTCATCTACGTTGGCAAGAAAAATACGCATGTTGAATATCTATTTGCGCAGAGTGATGACATATTGTATGTATAATGACCGATTTCAGTGTGATTTTAAAGATAACTCAGTTTTAGATCTATAATTTGCACTTTAAATACAAGCGAGATAGTGAGTTGTTTAAGTGTATGTAACAATCGAGATTTTTTTTATGTTTCGAAAATTGGTTCTGCCTATTTCATTTCATTACAGGAGAACAGTCATGCTTAGTTGGTGTAATAACCGAATTATAAGTATAAATCTGATATAATTCTCTTCGCTTTAATGTTAAAGAATCATTCAAATCTCGTATTCACCAGCACCCCTATCCTTCCTGCAAAGTCTATTGAAAAATAAGGTCGAAAATTAAAAGCAAGATGAATAAATTATGCAATTATTTGCCCTTTAACTCAATCACTTATGGCATTGCATGTTTGCCCTATACATGTATCATATGAAAGAAAATACAATTCATCGTGAAAATATTCTACCGTCTTTTCAAATTCAATGCTATTTGTCGGAAATAACGGGACTTCGAACAAAACAACGGGAAGGCGTTGCATTAAAGGACTCAGACTTTTTATTGTTATTTAGGTCACATGTTTACGATCTTTTACGGTAATACATTGTAAGCCATTCCTGTTTTTTTGTCAATGGTGATACCACTGCCCTGTCCGGTGATTGGTTAAAAGTATCTTGACATATCCAGTGTTTAATTTTCTTATTAGCAATTGTTTGGCAGGCACTCATCTTAAAAATATTCTGATCGGTTGTTCCAGATTTTACATACTTCGTTCAGAATGCATCCAGATTTTGAATCTACTGGGTTTTTGGTGTATGTTTCGTACTGCGTGGTTTTTCTTGGTGATATGTTTTTTTTCTCACTTGGGTGTGGAATATTATTTATCTAAAACTTTTAGATGGTAATTTAGACTGACTTACCTACATGTATACAATGGCATATCATATCACCTCTCGTTCCTCTACAGGTTATTGGTTCATCTGATTGCTTATATCTTTATGTTTTTTTCTAACGTCAAATCTGTTAAACCACATAAATTTTCAACATTTGCATTTTTGTGCTAACCAACGTTTATTTTTAAGCAGATTCCATTATGATCGAGTTCGAATTTTGACCAGAGAGCGCGAACTATCAGCAAAACATACCGAGGCATTAAAACCGAAGTACTATTCAAAGATATTAGAGTCGAAAATGTGAAAACAAACCACAAATACGATCTGCATACAAAATATACAACAATACAATTACACATAATAACTGAAGATAAGAAAAACAACACGGCACTTAAAAACTAAAGTACTCCCACCCCCCCCCCAAAAAAAAAAACAAAAAAAACAAAAACGCGAGTGATATCAGATGCCCCGGAAATCTAAGCATGCCCTTCTCCACCAGCGGCACCACTCACAATAAGGGTAACGGGAATGTGTTATGCGTCAAGTTCGGTTAGTTGTAAATCCACTATACGAAATGTATTAAAACGAATCAACCTTTAAATAGAGACATCTTTTCTTACTAAAGAGACAAGAAAACTCATAGTTTTAGCTTTGTGTGTGATTTACTTATATCATACATTAAGATAGAATTATACCGTTTTTATTTATGCGGTATAAGTGTTTGTTAACTCTATATCGCATACCCTATATCACACCTCTCGACCTACAAGGCGGATTCAGGCGGGGATTTGGCTGGCGTGCGCCCCCCCCCTAAACTTTGCAAAGCATGGGTTGTCAGTGATAGAATTAGGCGGTTTTAGGTTGAAACTTAATTTCTCGCTAAAGATATTTACAATGCACCCACTCTAGAAGTGTATTTCAAAAATTAATCTCAAAAAATTATTCGCCTTGCTCCGCTCGGTGAAATTTTATCAGTGCGCCACACCCCGCCCCCACCGCTAATCTAAAATTCTGCACCCGCCCCTGACCTATATCGCATGTCCTAAATCACACCACTAGACCTATATCGCATACCCTACATCACACCCCATCACGAACCATACTCAAAGTATAGTTAAAATATCAAGAACATGACATGTCATAATATATATAACATACCGCATCAGCCCTCGATCTATATCATCCCGCAGGCTAGTTGCCCTTAGGGTGATATAGGAGTCTCTGGATGATACCACATCTGATACAGATTTTGACATGAAATATTCAGTTTATCTTATCTGCGGGTTGAGACACAACTCGTGCGATTTCCCGTGAAAATGGCAAAACTGAATAAAGAATTAATGAACAATCATATCCGTATGTTTGAAAGTTCTTTCAAAATTATAATTTTATCGAGAATAACCGGTGATTGATTATTTCTTGCAGTTTATACTGTTATGAAATGATCTGAACGTGACGTACCATTTGCCTGACACGTCACGATCAGTTATGAAATGCAGGTAATTTGATCGGAAAACTAACTCGAAGTAAGAAAAGGAATCTAAAACCCGCGTGCGAGATTTCCCTGTCTTGCAGTCGTGCAGATGTTTGATTCTTAATGTCACCACAGTGATAGAAACTTCATATTGGTCAATCAAATTCGAACGACGAAATCACATATATTACATGTACATATATTCTTATGATAGCTACCAAGTCTGAACACACATCATCTTAGAAGTACAATGGGTAAGATCATCGCTTTACAAAGAATGTCAGCGTAAATGTGAAATATATTCTCCATAGGCTGTACATTGTGTTTTGTCTATTTTGGTATAAAAATATCGGCAAAAAAATAAAAAAAAAAAAAAAAAAAAAAAAATATATATATATATATATATATATATATATATATATATATATATATATATATATATATATATATATATATATATATATATATATATATATATATATATATATATATATATATATATACTGAATCGTAAACATTGAGAAATCTTAGATACACCAAAAGCAAGTACATGAATTGAACGTGAAGACATGAAACAAACACGACCTACACAACACAGCGAATCGAATAAAATAATAAAATAGATTACATATAAAAAGGACGCAACACAAAAAAAAAACCCAAACAAACAAACAAACAAAACAAAAAAACAAAACAAAACAAAATAAAAAAAAAAAAAACCCCAAAAAATCAAAACAACAAAACGAGTGACATCAGGAGATCCAGAAGGGTTAGCATGTCCAGCTTCCCCGATAAAAGTCTAAAACAATAATGCAGCCCCTGACATGATGGATACCATCGAAAATAACCCATACTTGGGCGATGTCATTCATTTCAACGAACTACCATAATGTAAATGTAATAAATCATGCGGAAATAGTGGAATATTACCTGAAACAGACAAATTAAAAAAAACACATCAAGCGAAAAACTTGGATCGTGCTTGAAGATTTCAGGAAATGAGATGTGTATTTTCAACTCCTTCCCACCATGGTATTGTGATTAATTAACGTAAAATTGAGAAAAAAAAACCATTGTGAATTATATGACCTAGCTCCTTCGATTTAATACAAGAAATGCAAGGAATACACCAGTCACCTAACACCAATTGAAATATTTTCGACCCGGGTGTCATAAGAATAGACCCACAGCAGCGTTAATCTTAATTGTAGTAACAGGCGACTAAATAGCACTCACAACCTTAGTTGGGGACTAGGACGCTCTGCCCACAGAGCAACTAGAAATGGGGTACCCCTGGCATATTGCATGCTAGGGTCGTCAGGCCATAATAAGGAAAACCTGACCGCAAACCATAGTGGTACAACGTGTTGGGATAGATGCCATGTTCCTCGGGTTATGTTGCTACAAGATTGAAGTCATCACTACAGAAGTTCTATGGTCGTCATCATGAACTGGTGGATCGTTATGGTGTATCCATCTGCACCATGAAAACTGATTTATTCAACGGGTCATAGTTTTCCTTTCCTCGTTTGTCTACCCCGGACTTGACCTTTTATGAGCAACTCGGCGGGTGTTTCCAGAAAAGCGGGGGACGCTTACCCTACCGGTGCACCTGGTCCATGCTCCTAGTTTTCAGTGGAGTTCGAGTTGCTCATTTGCTTTTTTTACTTTGTATGTATGATTTAGTTACTGTATGTTCTTTGCTGTGTATGTCTGTTTTCCATATCCGGTCTTTGTCCCTGGATTACATTCTTTTGATTACCGCTATAACCTTGGTTCCCTTGATTACTCTTTCCCTCGTACGTTCAAGAACTCTGCTGTGGTATTCTATCGTAGTAGGAACCTAGTATTGCACTTCGCCACAGGAAGCTAAATTATCCGACCCTACTCACCTCTCCCTACATCTAGTATCCTTGCGTCTAATCCCATTTTCATTTCATGATCATTTCATGTTTATTTTATCATCCATTTCATGTTCATCGCCTGGATATAGCAGAAATATTGCAGCTGTTTGGGCGTTACATGTGTAACACCAACAATCAATCAAACCGTTCGTTTATCGAGACAGAGTTGTCTTTCTTGTTAGTTATTGTGCGTTTCTTAGTTTATAAAAAACAAACTTTAGTACTTACAATTGATATGCAAATACCGAGAAATTCTATTGTAATTCCGCCATTTTCGTTGCAAAGTGTTGATTTTGACAAAATACTGATAATTTTATTTTTTTTATTTTCTATGTTGACAAAAATGTAATTTCTCACGAATTTGAAATAAACAATTTATTATTATTTAATATGAACGATAATCTCCAGAAGAATTTATGACACAAAATAAGGAGGTAAATAATTGTTTTCCAACAACCGAAAATCGTCTTGGTAACCAAATTACGCCCGATTTGACCATGTCAACATTTAAATATCTTCGAATTTAAACAATTCACATTTTACGGACAAGCCGTTTTGTGCTATGAATGAGCAAGTTATTTAAGTAACAGTCTTTCTAAAAATCAGACAGAAAGTGGTTCATGCATGTCAAAAACCCACCAAATTCAATTTTATTTCAAACTTGTTCAGAACAAGTTACTGATCACATAACCAGTCTTAGTTTTTCATTTGGTTGTTGCGCCTGTGTGATTAAATTCATATAGATTCTACATGAAATAGGCATTTTGCAAGAGTTCCCGTTTTTGATTTGGTTTGATTTGGTTGATTTTAGTGGGAGATATGTGTATGATTTTCTAAAAAGTGCAGAACCGAATGCAGAAATTATGATCATTATGTGAATGTACATGTGTATAGCATGTGTAGACTGTAAAAAACATCGTTTGTTCCGTGGGTTTTACTATACCATGAGTCACTTTGCCATCGGCCGTGTCTGAATTTTACGTGGACTGGTACTTAAGACATTTTAAATATCGGTAGGTATCACTAAAATTGTAGACCAATTTTTATTTCAAATTTGAACAATATGTGATGTATGTGACGCAGAGAATACATTTGTCTGATAATTCATTTTTGCATGATTTTAAAAGACTAAATCATTGTTGTACTAGACATACTACCATCTAGTTCACTGTTTTTTTTGTATACAAACATTAGTAAATAAGATCAAGCAATCTGAATTCTAGAACTGTATTTAAGGGCAATGTAGAAAAATCAAAAAGTAAAGCTACAAGAGAGGCTAAAGTGGGTACTTGATTATTTTTTCACGCCACTTGTGGAGAGGTCTAAATAGCAGTAACCCGATTCTTAGTCTATACTTCAGTACCGTCAATAGATTAGTAAGAAGTTTTGAAAGGATTTTCCTTTGTGCACTTTGACGACCAAGCTATATACCTGTATTTAAAAAAAACACATAAAAATAGTGTCTTTTGCACACATACATGAAGGTGTTTTTAACTCTTGGTACATGAACCTACGACAAATTTGCCCGGAAGATCTGACTAATCTCTAGTGTGAGAGTTAATGATTTTATCGACGATATTCAAGTAGAATTGATTGCGTCTATTCTCTTTTCTCTTTTAGTTCTTTTTTTTTGTCATTTTCTCAAATGCGTCAATCAAACGTTTTGTTTCTAGCTGATATCGTGTTTGGTCTAGAAATTCAAATATTTGTTTAATGATTATAATTTTCCAAGCAGATGCAAAATCCATTGATCCATTTCTAGTTAATTTAGGGCGGTCTAATTTCATGGTTGTCATGATGAACTCGCGGATCGTTATTTTGTATCCATTAGCACCTGACGATAATGGCTGATTGGTTCACAGTTTTCAATTTCTCTTTCCTTTACACAGGACATATTATGTGATTAGGAACTTGGAGTGTGTTTCTAGAAATTAAATGCAGAGTGCGCTCATCATAGCGTTGCACATTGAGTAAGGACCCTTTTATCACAGATAAATCTTTTGATCAATTTTTAAAAAGTTTATACATGTAG
Organism: Perna viridis; assembly: GCA_037379345.1. NCBI lineage: Eukaryota > Metazoa > Mollusca > Bivalvia > Mytilida > Mytilidae > Perna > Perna viridis. Next base: position 28,547,096 of record CM074515.1, read on the forward strand.
TTGGTTCCATCTGTTTTTTCATAATTCTTTTGAAAAAATAAAAATGCGTCTTGCGCGAAAATTAAGGGGCACATCCAGCGTAAGTTATTTTTTTTATAATTTATATTTACATTCTACATATATAGTTATGTATGTTGAATGTAAGACCAACTCTATGATTGACTATAAAATACGGAAGTAATAAGTTGTTTAAACGGAAGTAGACAAGTGCGCAAGTGCGGATGCTCTGTTTTATCTTTTAATACATCAGTGGATACGATTTGATATTTATTAATTTGATTAATAATAATTTGGAAATTATTGGCTGTGTAAAATGTATTCAGCTCTCCTAGAAGAAAGTCTCACACATTCTCCTAACATCGATGTCTTTTTTGGCCTATTTCTATCCTCCCTAACGACATGCCGGTGCACCTCAAACAGAAAATGAGCCCCGCCCATCAAAAGGATAGGATAAAATCATATTAAGTTCAGGCAATCTATTTATTTAAGGAATGTTTCTAAGTTTCGAAAAGTTATACGAAATAACGTTGTTTGCGACAGTTTACACTTATAAACCGGAATATTATTTACATGTAAATGGCGGAGGGCAGACTAATCGACGTAAATGAAATCATAGAGCCAAGCCAGGCCTGGATTTCATAAAAAAAATGAGAAGTCCCGTGTTTTCCTCAAATCTTCAATTTCAAGTGATCTGATTGATTGAAATTTGATTTGAGGAAGGATTTGAGGAAATCTCAATTTGAGGTGTTTTATGGAACCGGGCCCAGTTATACAAAATAACGTGGTTTGCTCAAAACGAACCAACCAATCAGAAAGCTTGTTACGATACAAATTAAATTTATTGTTATCTTTCTTTTTTTCTACTTCTCAAAAAGTTGTGATGTTTTCTAGTTTGCATTTTAACGTCGCCATAGTTCTGGATTCTGTTCCCGCGACTTCAAAATAGCATAAATGTACAACAAACAGTTAATTACATCTTTACAGCATGTTCATCACTACATTGTCACTCAGCCTTGTAGCCACATTGGAAGTCTTAAAATAGCATATCGACTCGAGTGCCGGAGGTCGTGGGTTCCATCTATAATCGAGTTACGCTAAAGACGTCACTGCTTCTCTGCCAATCGTGTAGCATTTAGGAAATAGATTGATGACTGGTGGGCTGGGATTTAGAATGTAAGGGTGGGTTGGCATGTCTACCTTCAAGCTGTTTCTTAAAATAACCCCTTATCAAATTATTTAACATGTCCTTGCGTTTACGTATTTTCCCTTCAAGTTGGAAACTGGCAAATGTAACCTCTGTTTCCAATCGGGTTCTCAAAACGAAATAAATAATTACCGACACATATCTTTAATAAGTTTCGTTGGGAAAGTCATGGAAAGATTTGTCTTTAAACATCTACATAACTATCTTCGGTCAAATGAAATAATAACTTGTAACCAGTCTGCATTTACACCAGGAGATTCACTTGTCAACCAATTAATAAGTATAACTAATGATTTTGATCAAGGAAAGGAAGTAAGAGTTATCTTCTGTGATATCAGTAAAGCATTTAATAAGGTTTGGCATCAAGGACTGATTTGTAAACTAAGGGCTATTGGAATTGGCAATGATTTGTTGGAATGATTTACTGACTTTTTACGCCTCGTGCAGGTCCGGGTGTTAAAAGAATAGGCCTGCAGCAGCGCTAAGCTTGTCGTAAAAGACGACTAAATAGTGCTCAGAACCCTAGCCGAGGGCTAGGGCGCTCTGCCCACAGAGCAACTGGGATGTGCGCCCCAGGTGGTGGAATGGGGTACCCCTGGTGTGTTACATGCTGGGGTTGTCAGGCTATAATACGGAAAACCTGACTGTAAACCAAAGTGGTGCACCGTGTTTGGAAAGATGCCACGTTCCTCGCAGGTTAAAGAACCCTACTGTGGTATTCTCCCAGAGTAGGAACCATAGGGCTCCGCCACAGGAGGCTAAATTGCCTGACCCTACCAACCTCTCCCTATTTCCAGTGGCAATCAAAATTTGGCGAACCCCAATATCCTTGTGTCCCATCCCTTTTTCATTTCATCATCATTTCATGTTCATTTTATCATCAATTTCATGTTCGTCGTCTGAATATAGCTGAAATATTGCTGCTCGGACGTTAAACCCCAACAAACAAACAAACTGACTCTTTACAGGGGAGGGTCAGCGTGTTGTTATTAGCAATTGTTTTCCAGAATGGTTGTTGCTAACAGTCGGTGTTCCTCAGGGATCAATACTTAGACTTTTTTTATTCCTTATCTTCATAAATGATATCGTTACCGAAATCAAGTCTACCATTAAATTATTTGCTGATGATACTAGTCTATATCTTATTGTTGACAACCCTGAATCAACTGCTCTTACTCTTAACGATGACTTAAACAAGATCCATTTGTGGTCTGAGCGATGGCTTGTCACATTCAATTCCCATAAAACAGAAAGCACGGCAGTCTCTAATAAAACCGACAAACCTTACCACCCAGAATTGTACCTAAATAATGATATCATAGCCGAAGTTTAGCACCATAAACACTTATGTCTTACAATATCTGATGTTGATGGTGGGTGGAATAGTCACATTAATATGATTACAACCAAGGCATACAATCGTTTAAATATATTACGAACATTTAAAATAATTTTGGATAGAAAAACTGAACATAACTTTTATTAGACCGATTCTTGAATATGCCGATGTAATATGGGATACAAACACTGCTATTCTAAAACGCAAACTGGAAAAGATTCAAATTGATGCAGCAAGAATAGGTACAGGGGGTACTAGATTAACATCAATTAACAATTTATATCGCATGTCCTACCCGTTCCGTCGCCTCATCACATATCTTACAATATGACACCGCCTTATCTTCAAACTCTGATTCTCAAAATACCAATATATTACTATTGCGGATCACGCAAAGGTCAAATCCTACATGCCAGACTTCATCTTCAGTGTAGCGAGCTAAATAAAGATCTATTCGACAAAGACATTATTCCATCCCCATTATGTCAATGTGGTGAAATAGAATCTGCGAATCACTTATTACTCTTTCGTCCACTATATCAATCACTTAGGAGACAACACATCTCAATACTTCAACTTCCTGATCAACTGACTTCAAATATTCTCCTATTTGGATCAGATGAAATGTTCGATTAGTATAACGTTGAAATGTTTACCAAGGTTCAAAACATTTTGATACAGAGAAAACGCTTTAAATTAACAACTTAAATTACACAGTTACCTCTTTTGAATAATTTTGAAATTCCTTATGACCTGAGTAAATACATAGAGCATTAAATATCAACCTCTTCACTTGCTCACCAAATGAACGTTATGAGAACTAGAGCACTACTTCCTTGAGCTATGCAATATGTTTGTTTGGTTGTTTGTTTGTTGGGGTTTAACATCCGAGCAGCAATTTTTCAGCTATATTCAGACGATGAACATGAAATGATGATGAAATGAAAAAAAAAGGACGGGACACAAGGACAACAGGGCCGACAAATTTTGATTGCCACCAGAAAAAGGGGGGATGGGCAAGGTCGGGCAATTCATCCTACCGTGGCGGAGCCCTATGGTTCCTACTCCGGGAGAATACAACAGTGTATGGATCTTTAACGTGCGAGGAACGTGGCATCTTTCCAAACACGGTGCACCACTATGGTTTGCGGTCAGGGTTTCCGTATTATAGCCTGACAACCCCAGCATGTAACACACCAGGGGTACCCCATTCCACCACCTGGGGCATACATACCAGTTGCTATGTGGGCAGAGCGCCCTAGCCCCAGCTAAGGTTCTGAGCACTATTTAGTCGCCTTTTACGACAAGCTTAGCACTGCTGCAGGCCTATTGTTTTGACACCCGCACCTGCACGGGTCGAGCTATGCTATATATCAATGATATAATTATTATTCATGATTTCAAGAGACGGATTGATATATGATATTAAGTCTTGTTTCTGAATCCTGTAATTAATTTGCAATTATTCGTTTCATTCTATTGTTTTGGCTTGATAATAAATTATGCAAATTATTTAAGAAAATATGTTTAAACTAAGCTGTTACTTCTTTGAGTTAGCACAATTAAGATACAGTGCAGCGTGTTGACCTTGTAAAATATTTGCCAAAGGTATTGATACACAAACAGTGAATAACTTCATCATAATAAAGTGTGTATTTTATATCCCCATAAAAATATCCTGTTATTCAAATGAGAATACACAACATGTAGTCTGCATGTGAAATAAGTCTTTTTAGCTCCTTTTACAAGTATGTACGATAATAAATGTATTACTTTTACGCATGCATACTTCTAGCATTTCAAAGGACTGATATTCTGAACATGTTCCATTGTTTTTATTTCTTGTTTGCTCAATGTAAAAATGAGGTAAACATATTTTTAAAGTATGCAATGATTAGGTGGTGAAAACTGTTTTCCGTTTTCGTAACGTTTCAATTACCATGAACTACTAGTATAAAAAAGTAAAGTAGCGACTAAATGTGTTTTTTTTTTTTTGAAAAGTAAAAATAAAAAAAGGAATACATAAAACACCAGTAAAATGATCTATTTTTAGAACGTTTTTAGTTATATCCCATCCGTATAAAGATAAACCATATTCAAAACGAATTTTAAATGACTAAAACTTTCCCAATAAAGTCAAGTGTCAACTTCAAAAATAAAACCAAACAGAACTGAAACAACAAAAAACAAACCAACCAACAAAATAATTAGATAATTGATTTTTTAATTAGGCCTTGGGTTAATAGTTTGATCTGTAAGCAGCGGTATAAGTGTACACTAATCCGGCTTTCTCTGGATTTACGATATCTGTCAATATGTTTACAGTATACAACATGCACTAATCGAATTGACAACGACCGAAGTAAATAAAGGATACAACCATGTACGATAAACAAGCACTGAAAATTGCCCTATTCAGGAAACGCACCGTATTCTAACTCACAGGCTTAGGCCTAGATAGATTTGTCAAAGGAACCTTCTCAACGTGAAGGTCACGCTTCTGTGCAATACCAATCCTACCTAATCCATGATTTCTGCATTTCTGTCCATGTCTAGTCACTTACGGTCGCCCACTTAAAAGTGGGAGATAACAGAAGTTTTCACCTGTTATGAATACACGAAGGTAATAAGTTTCGCTCAACAGGGGACAAATGTGGCCTGTGTTGCTCTATATTTGTTCCAAACAGTGATAATTTTAACATTGTGGTATAATTATCTGATGTTTGACATATTAAGATTTTAGAGTTGACTATGGCTAAGTACAATGTTTTCGTAAAGTCCACCTTGTTTCTACATTTCTGATCATATATAGGATTTAAGAAACATTCAAATGAATCAATATCATTTTAATCTCCAATTGAAATGGGATTTTAGAAAAAAAGATTCATGAAATAGGTTAACCAAATTCCAAAACAATGTGCATCAAAATATATCACCATGAACAATGATTAAAAACAAGCACCCCTTTTATAGTCACTGCAGAGACTTCATAGCCAACTCGAACTCGTCAAAAACAAAAAGAGCATTTACATAATGCAATGATAAGTTTCACTGGAATTTATGAAATGGTTTAAGTATACGTGGACACAAACTGGATTTCCCGTTTCCGATTGGTCGATTAAGTGATGATTCCAGCGAAGTTTCATAGGAAATGATCTATTTATTCAATGAAATATAATATATAACGGACAAACGGACAGGAGGCGAACAAACTGATGTCGAAAAAACAAAAATATTAAAAAGACAAATAAAAAATATGAATTTTGTTTATAACAATTCTGCTGTAGAAATCGTAAATGACTTTAACTACCTAGGTGTACATTTTTCTGTTTGATAAACTTGTGAGCCAATATTACTGTATGGTTGTAAAATATGGGGCTTTGGTAATAATGAAATTATAGAAAAAATCCATTTGAAGTTTTGTAAACTTCTACTCCGAGTTAAATCAACAACGCCTAGCTCCATGGTTTATGGGGAACTAGGAAGATGTCTTTTAGTCTTTGATACTAAAGTAAGAATGCTTTCTTTTTGCATGAAACTCTTAAACGGTCTAGAGAAAAAATAAGTACCATTACTTATCAGCTGATAATAAACCTAACAAACACGAAATCTTTTTCGTCATCTTGGCTTAAAGGTATTAAAAACATTTTGAATGAATGTGGCCTGCAATACATATGGCTCTATCAATTTGTCTACAATGGTAAATGGCTAAAAAGCATTGTTGAAAAAACTCTTTATGACCAATTCATCCAAAGTTGGTATTCAAGTATTGAAAATGGTGCTAAAACATTAAAGTACCGACTATTCAAAAAAGGTCATGGTAACGAAGAATATTTTGATATACTTAATGATAACGATATTGCAACGTTATGTAAATTTCGACTCATAAATCATAAACTTCCTGTTGACAGTGGGAGATGGAAAAACATACCAAGAGATAACAGAATCTGCCCTTTTTGCGGGGATGGAGATATAGGTGACGAATATCATTATATAATAAAATGCAGGTCCTTCATGATGGAAAGAAAAATATATATAGATAAGAAATGTTTAGTGGATTGCAAAGTTTTAAAGTTTAATAAACTAATGAATACCACAAAAATGTCTGCAGTCAAGTCGTGTCAATTTATCAGAATTATCAATAAGAAAATGGATTCTCTCATTTAGCCATTTACTCATCACCCTGATTTGATCCATCTTTTGATATGCTACTTTGTATTTATATCTCTGACGGTTTTATTAGTTTGTCATTTATACTTCAAAATTTGCTCCTCATTTATTTATCTTTCTTATTATTTTTTTTATCTGTTTCCTATTTGTACTTTAATCTTTGTTCCTCGACAACTGTACATTATTATTGTAAAATATGCATGTTTATCTGAATACCAATGTTTCTACATAGGTTTAGCAGAATAAAGTATATAACAAAGGAAAATAGGGATATGTAAATGCTACAAAGACTTAAACCGGAACATTTGGCGTTAGATGAAACACTCGTAGTTTGAATATAGCACTTTACAAGTCATTGCGTCACCCTTACCTATTAAACAGTGTACACTGCTTCCTATTTATAGACAAAACTCCTGACCGGCACGTGACATTTGGCTGTGGACACAATGCTTGCATGTTGTATGACTGAAAGTTAAATTTAGCCGTAAATTGGGCAAAGTTCTTGTCTTGATAAGGTTTTCCAATGCATTCTAACTTTTATTAAACTTAGGGTAATATTTTAGATGGAACAAAAACTGTTTCAGTGACCCTTTTTGACATCGATGTTCTTTAATCAAGGCTAGAATCCACTAATTCCACTTTCCAGATGCTCCAATGCAAATTTTTCAATATTCAAAGGCTTTCCTGGACAACACCTTAACATTAACCCAGAAAAGACTATACATCAGCATGATTCTACTTTTGTTATCTCACTATCCTCTTACATTATGGGTAAGAAGACTTTCAGTGCAGCACTGCTCTCCGGAAGTCAAGGGTCTATACATCCCAATGCTTTAACAAAATAAGATACATTTAGGAGTCATCAAGTAAATTAGCCTTTATAGACCGCACAGGAAGAAAAATACCTTTAAACATGTGTTTACTTATAGTATATGTAAGAGTAATCAAGGGAACCAAGGTTATAGCGGTAATCAAAAGAATGTAATCCAGGGACAAAGACCAGACATAGAAAACAGACATACACAGCTAAGAACATAAAGTAACTAAAATCATACATAAAAAGTAAATGAGCAACTAGGACTGTACTAAAAACTGGGAGCATGGACCAGGTGCACCGGTAGGGTAAGCAGCCTTTGCTTTTCTAGAAACACCCGCCGAGTTGCTCATAAAAAGTCAAGTCCGGGGTAGACAAACGAGGAAAGGAAAACTAAGACCCGTTGAATAAATCAGTTTTCATGGTGCACATGGATACACCATAACGATCCACGAGTTTATGATGACGATCATAAAACGTCTGTAATGATGACTTCAACCTTGTAGCAACATAACCCTGTTCCAGAAGCCTATTTGTTAGAGTTCTAGTGCGATACAAAAAGTCTTTACGGCAAGCTTTGGCATAACGCATGAGTTGTGATATGAACACTCCATACGCAGGTGCCAAAGGGATGTTGCCACACATGAAAGGAAAGTTGACAATTCTGAATGAAAAGTCATCACGTTTGTTGTAAAGTTTGGTCAATAGCTTTCCTTTACCATCGATTTCTAAGTGAAGGTCAAGATATGAGGCTGACCTCACAGTATCTGTAGTATCCTTTATCTCAAATTGTTTTGGGTAGATGCGATGTATCAAATCCCCGAAATTAGGATTGTTTAAAGATAATACGTCATCTATATAGCGGAAATTGAGATGAAAGGATCTAGCCTAACGATATTCTTTCTGATCAGATCAACTATAAAGTCAGCCTCATAAGACTGAAGGAATAGGTCAGCAAGTAAAGAAGCACAATTTGTTTCCATTGGAATAGCGACCGTTTGTTGAAAGACTGGCCCACCACACTGGACAAATATGTTGTCGATTAAACATTCCAGCATTTTGTAAACATCTTCCCCTTAAATTTGGAAGATGATTTGGAATTATTTCTTACAAAGTATGAGGAATCTCTACCAAGAACTATATATTTGTATCTAGGTGTACCATCTTTTGTGTAAAAACAACGATGTATAATGTTTTTAAGTCGGGATTTTAACTGAGTATGGAGAATAGAAGTATACAGTGTTGAAAAATCATAGGTTTTAATGCTATTATATTCAGATAATAGTCTTGAACTGATTGTATCCAAAAGATCTTCCGAATTTTTCAGGATCCACATTGAATTAATACCACTACGGGAGTAACAAGTGTTGTGGTAGGACTGCAAACCCTCTTTGACAGTTGTGAGTATAGAAGTTAAAAGTTTTGAAAGGGCTTTGGTGGTACATTTTGCAGATCCAGCTATGAAACATTGTTTGTATGGATTCTTGTGGAGTTAGGAATCCAGTACATAGACGGTAAATCACAATCATCGTCCTTGGTAATCAGACCAAAAGAGGATAGCACAGATTCATGGTTTTCCACAATCTCTTCTTTGGAGAGAGTGGTAGCAGTATAGGTCTTATCACTGCTATTGTTTTCTATTACCTCTGATGATAAAAATTGGATGTAAAACGTTTTGCAGACAAAACAATGTTGTTTTGGGCTTTGTCTGCTGGTACGACAACATATTTGTCATGTATAGTAGACAATGTTTTTACTACATTGGGGGCTTTGAAAACTGATGTAGCCTTGGCACTCATTGACCTACTTAAAACTTTCCTTCGTTTCAAAATTAAAGACCTCACGGCCTTTAACCACTCTGACAGAGCATCAATGTCTTCTTGTTCTAGTTTTATCCATTTTCTTGCATAGTCGTCGACGGCATCCATAAGAACTTTAACGTTGTAATTCCAATTTATGGAGGGTGGTTCACGGTACTTGGGACCTTTAGAAAGGATATTAAGCAGAGATTCGTTTTCGATAATGGTTAAATCTCCCGTAACGATGTGACCAGAAGTACAATATTTGAATGGAGAGGTTTTGCAAGAACAGTCAGGTGGTTTAGCCTTGAATCTCGAGATCCTGCAATAGCCTTTTATAATTGAAGATTCTGGATGCAATGGGTGAAGTATAGGAATATGAAATAATTGGTATGGATTTGTCTTTGAAATATGGGGGAATTTTGTTGGTAACGTTTTTGTGATGGAGGATGTTAGGCAAATTAATTGCATCTATACCTTTTTTTGACAAACGGTAGTGGATGATCATTTTTCTTCATCTTGATTTTTCACACAAACTGGTTTAAAGAATCTGTGGAAACCAATATCCAACATGATGGCAACAAATCTGTATAATGATGAGGTGGGGTCAGAAACAGGAGTGTCAAGACTTGTTTTGTAAAGGAAGTGTAGTAGAGTGAGCGGTATAGCATAAAGTTTGGTTATAATGTAATGAAGTCCAAGAGGTTTTTGTATGAAAGGAAGGAGACCATTTATGGAGACATCATGTAACTTAGGTGACGTATAGTGGCGATGGTCATGACTCCTTTCCCGTCTTGGATTTTCGTCAAATAAATTCATCACATTTATGCTATTGTTAGATTGGCTTGAAAGATTTCCTATACTTTTGATGTTGTCATTGCAGGTATTGCAGTACCTAGTCTGTGTATCCAGTACTCCTCTCTTTCCCTACGATAGTTTTTAATTAGAACGGGACTGTTCGTATGATGGTAATTGTTTTTCTAAAATACGAACTTTCATGGAGAGAATTGAATGATCTTTTTGATTATAGTGTTGATAAACTGTCGGGAATTTGGTGGTGTTAATTCCCGAACGATGATCGCACATTCTTTTATTTAAACGTTCTTGTGTTTCACCGACATATATTAAACCACATAAGTTGCATTCTAATCCATATATTAAGTTTGTTAATTGGCAACTTAAGTCATCGTGACTTCTTGTATGGAAGGTTTTGTTTGTAACTGAACTGGAGAAGTAAAGGTCGGTTATAAGAATGTTGCATGTTTTGCAATTTTTAATACCACATTTTGATATGGTACAATGTAGTTCGTCATCGTTGTAGTTAATACATCGTTTAAAAGAGTAACCAAGGGAACCAAGGTTATAGCGGTAATCAAAAGAATGTAATCCAGGGACAATGACCAGACATGGAAAACAGACAACACAACAAAGAACATAAAGTAACTAAAATCATACACACAAAGTAACAAAAGCAAATGAGCAACTCGGACTCCACTAAAACCTGGGAGCATGGGCCAGGTGCAATGGTAGGGTAGGCGTCCTCTGCTTTTCTAAAAACACCCGCCGAGTTGCTTATAAAAAGTCAAGTCCGGGGTAAACAAACGAGGAAAGGAAAACTATGACCCGTTGAATAAATCAGTTTTCATGGTGCAGATGGATACACATAGATTGATAATTTTAAAATTCAGAATTTTTGTACTGGAATAGATGGTCTGCAGACTAAACGTGTGATTGGGTACTTTTAGTTGAATTGGTTGGGCACTTAATCTCGTCATGTGACTCTGTGATTTCACGAGAATAGGTCCTAGTCTACCATTAAAAAGCATGGAGATTTGTCATTTAGTGAGCGATGAGTTCAGTGTTAAGAGCAAAAATCTTTCTGTGTAAAAAATCACAATACAAATGACAAATAACTATTTCTACATGATAAATGTAGTAAGAAAAAAACAAAAAATAAACTAGAAGATTTTGCATTGTTATACAGCGTTTCGATTACCCGGAAGTAAACAATAACATACAGATCGGTCTTCGGTTTTCGATACGTTCTACATCGGAAATTCCGGTAAAGGAAATGAAACTAGGACGAGACTTACATACCCTATATCTACACATATGATAGAACATCTTAGCTTTTGTAAGCTTTCAATGAGTTCATATTACTAATATTGGGGTTAAGTATTTCAAATATAGGTTGCTGATTGGTCAAGTTATAAACGTAAGTCTTCTTTTGTTTCTTTTAATTTTTATTTTGCAAGGTAATTTTGTAATAATTTAATTTGACTTGTAGCAATCTTTCAGACTAAGTGATTCTTTTTGAGTAAACAATGTTATTTTGTGTAACCAGGCTTAGTACTATGACGTCATTAAAGTCGATTGGTCTTCGTTCCGCGATTCAAATAAATCCCCCAAAAAATACATTTTGATTACACAGAATCAATACCATAAAATTGTACTATCACCCATAAAAAAATCACTAATTTTTTTTTTTGGTTATAAAGCATCAGTATAATCATAATGAACAATTCAATACTAGTGAAGCCAAAATGGGCTGCAATTACACACTAAATGGTATAATATTGTTAGAAATTCAAACTTTGATGTCTGAAAAACACAAAAGGATATTAATATCAGCGTGGATTTTTCTTGATATTCTAAATCTTATAAACCTTTTATGAATTTTGTTAACACCAATATAATGACATAATCTTTCGACTTAAAACAATGCCAAATCAGAAGTAACTAATTAAAGAAAAAAAAAAAAAAAAAAAAAACCCTAAGTCCCAGTCTTTAAGTACAAGATTGAGTATCCAGTAAATAGTTTTGTAAACAAAGAACCTATCTTATCCCTTGTCATGGTCACAACATCTTTCAAAAGTTGTTTATTTATTGAATAAAAATGTCCGTAATTGAGGTCTTCCATTTGTACGATGAATTAATCAATGTTTCAAGACTACCGTCATGATGTTTGAAAACATTCTACAAACATTGATACATTTACAAATTAAAATATAATTACGTTGATGACGTCATTAAAAGCAAGTATCAAGAACCACCAAAACATTTGCATGTTGATATTTGACTTTTGGGCTGCAGGATAAACCAATCAACTGTATTTTGACGTTTGAAGATTTTGACCTCCTTACAGTTAGAGATAATGGCTATCTTATAAAAGTAAGAGATTTTGTACCCTCGATGGCACAAGCACTTGAATAGTGGACATAAAGACATTCGCTTGCGCACAGAGAAAATGAAATATTTTCTTCTATTATTTATCGTCGGACTGGCTGCGGCCACCGATCTAAAAGGAGTTAGAAAAGTTAGGCACGTATACAAAAGACAAGCAGGTATAGTGTTTTTTCTAATACGTTCTTACATAACACATGTATATTTATATATAAGTATTACAATGGGAATGTTTTATAGTATAGAGTTATAGTGATGTTTTGTTATTGCGAAACATGCACGCGTGATGTAATCCCAAATATAATTTTATTCAGTTAGACCACATCATACAAATTTAATCATACCATTAGGATTGATTTTACGTACTATTGGGAATGATTATACATACGATGGGGACACAACGTTTTGTAGTTTTAAACTGGTGTGGAGTTGGCATGTCAGTTAACTGCTAACAGTTCTTAGTAACTTTGTGTAATTTATATTAATTTATTTATTTCCGTTGTAGCAGGGGACTCAGACATTTTTAACTGCATTTTATGTGCGTTTTATTGTATAATATATTCCCACTCTGGTCAGATTTTAACGGGGGAGGGTTGTGATCCCGCCAAAGAACTTATCCCGCTGCATTGTTTGCGCCTGTTTCTTACCTGTGTCTGTCTTGTTCCGTTTTCACCTTTAGTTTATTTTTATGTTACTGGAGTATATAGAAGCATCTCTTTCGTTATATATGCATATAATGATATTTGGGGTCAGCTGCAGCCTTCACTGTGGTGTGAGGTTTCCACGTCGTTCATTGAAGCCCAAAAAATGGACTTGGACTGACATGTATATCCAGTTTGGGTTGTTGTCTCAATGATATATTCACTATGCATATTCTCGTTATAACAGTAATAGCAATACACGTAGATCTATCTCTCCCAATATTAACATTTATATTATTCATATAAATAATTCATTTGTTTTCAATCTTTAAGATGAACTTAGCGCAACTGTGTATTATTCTTAAATTGGAGAGCACAATGCAACTAATGACATCAAGTTTGATTTATTCCGAAATGATCGTTAATAATTCTTATAAACTTTATTAAATGTAAGGCATATTTCAATTTGATTACGGCCCGTTTGATGTGTGCTGGAATGTTGTACACGTCGTTTTGCGAAATTGACGTTTTCCTTTACTATTTCTGAAATCATAAGTGCAACAATGTCGCATTGTTAATCTCTGATACTATTTATAATTCTTCACGAATTATTATTTTTGCACTTAAAGCATGCCATTATCACAGCATGAAATAGCTCTTCACCTTCTCTTATCTTATCTGGATATATTACATGTTTGGTAGACAGCTTGTAGACTAAATACGTGCCTGAAAGGATTACTGATATACAGATCATTCAATATAAATCTGTTATCGTTTACAAATTATTAATAAGAAAGTTATTTGGTAATTATATTCGTTACCTTGCTAGTCTTAGTGGCTATCTTCGTAATTTATTTAAACAGAGCATTAAGCCTGTTTATGTCATCGTTTACGAATTATTAATAGCCAGTCCATATAACATTCAGACACTGCTCATATTAGAGGTTAATCAGTCTGTAGAAGAACACTCCAAACAATTTTTATGGTCTACAATGTGCATTTTTTATGTAAGAGTAATAAAGGGAACCAAAGTTATAGCGGTAATCAAAAGAATATAATCCAGGGACAAAGACCAGACATGGAAAACATACACAACAAAGAACACAAAGTAATTAAAATCATACATACAAAATAACAAACGCAAATGAGCAACTCGGACTCTACTAAAAACTGGGAGCATGGACCAGGTGCACCGGTAAGGTAAGCGTCCTCTGCTTTTCTAGAAACACCCACCGAGTTGCTCATAAAAAGTCAAGTCCAGGGTAGACGAACGAGGAAAGGAAAACTATGCCCTGTTGAATAAATCAGTTTTCATGGTGCAGATGGATACACCATAACGATCCACGAGTTTATGATGACGACCATAAAACGTCTGTAATAATGACTTCAATTTTGTAGCAACATAACCCTGTTCCAGAAGCCCATTTGTTAAAGTTCTAGCGCGATACAAAAAGTCTGTATAGTTTCGGCAAGCTCTGGCATAACGTATGAGTTGTGATATGAACACTCCATACGCAGGAGCCGAAGGGGTGTTGCACAGATGAAAGGAAAGTTGACAATTCTGAATGAAAAGTCATCACGTTTGTCGTAAAGTTTGGTCAAAAGTTTTCTTTACCATCGATTTCTACGTATAGGTCAAGATATGAGGCTGACCTCACAGTGTCTGTAGTATCATTTATCTCAAGTTCTTCGGGGTAGATGCGATGTATCAAATCCCCGAAATTAGGATTGTTTAAAGATAATACGTCATCTATATAGCGGAAACTGAGATTAAAGGATCTAGCTAAACGCTTTCTATCGGATCAGATCAGCTATAATGTAATAATAGCCATTCATGTATTTAAATCTGTATTATTGAGAAAACCATACATTCATCATCCACGATAATTAACCAAATCAAACCAAACCAAAAACGATAGCACATGCAAAGTGTCAATATTCTATACAATCTTTATAATTGTATGATATTGAAAGTGCAACAACAGACAAATAACAAAGTAAGATGGTTTAAGTGGTCAGTAACTGGTTTTGAATAAGAAATAAAAGTTAATTCGGGCGAATGTTTGACATGCATGGATCACCTACTGTCTGACTGTTATAAAGACTCCTACTTAATTACTAAAATCGTCCATTTTGAACCAAATATATGTTTACAAAACAATTTATTGTATTTAGTATTTTGCCATATTAGTCAAATTACATTATTATTACTTTAAACAGCGTAACGCCAAAACAATCATCGCTTACAAATAATTAAACAAAAAGCTGTCCACCAACCTTGTCCATCTTAAGCACACAAATGTTTACTTCTTGTGAATTTAAGACCTGATTTGATTGGCCACAATATCCTATAGTGACCAATAAGGTGAGGTCTTTTCAATTTTCTAGACATACCATACATAGTAAACCCAGAAATTATCACTTCACCAGATCTTTATGATCATTATTTTAACAGTTTAGGAAGAGGACGATTATCCAATACCACATTAGCCTAGGCTATTCGTGTTATATTTCGCATCAGTATAGAACGCATATTAACAACTGCACGTAATAACAGTTTTTGTAATTGTAATACTTTTGAAATTTGTAATTTTGCAAATGTTGAAAAAAAGTGATGAATAGTGTGATATTTTTCGTAACTAGACAAGTATGACTAACTGGTTTAGTGATTGCCTTCGAAGAACTTAGGTCCACAAGAAGTTGTCTCGACCCTTTGGTTATAAAATACAAAAATACCAATAATATATATTGCAAACTTCGATATGTTGTACACGTGTTTCAAGGAATAACAACCCACCAACTGCATTCGAATCAAATATATAGGAAGATCTTAATCGAAAAATTAATTGTCAACAAGAAGTATTCAAAACCAAATCTATAAACAATTCTGTCTATTAATTTGAATAGATAATTATTTCTGAATAAAAGAATGCCTCGACAGTCAAGGAAACCTACGAAACAGAACCCCCTTCCATACTTGAAAATGTGTGCGGTAAAGAGCGGGTTCGGTTAGTTCACCTATATATATATTTCAATCTTTTTCTGTCATCTAAGTAAAGATTAATATTAAGGATTACTGTTCTCGGAGAAAACACCTTTGAAGAGTGGGCATTATTTGTAAAAGTAAATTAAATTATGTTTTTCCCCTATCCTGGCGGATGTGTTTTTTTTTAATGAATTACTCCTATTAAAGGGCATAGTATGTTATTGTACACGGACTTATATAGTTTTCTCTCCGAGGCGGATCTCTTTTAAGTATTTATCCGTCTAACAATTAGGCAAAATGTGTATGAGGTGTGGTACATGAGGGTAAAAAAACGCAGAGATTTTATTGCATTTTGCAAAGTATTTATACCTCATAACCTTAAGGAATTACTATGAAAGTCTTTGTAAGAGAGTAATCAAGGGAACCAAGGTTATAGCGGTAATCAAAAGAATGTAATCCAGGGACAAAGACTAGACATGGAAAACAGACGTACACAACAAAGAACATAAAGTAACTAAAATCATACATACAAAGTAACAAAAGTAAATGAGCAACCCGGACTCCACTAAAAACTGGGAGCATGGACCAGATGCATCGGTAGGGTAAGCGTCCTCTGCTTTTCTAGAAACATCCGCCGAGTTGCTCATAGGTTTGTCTTTTTTAATGTATTGATAGGTCAATTTAGTTGAAATGCATTATGAAAAAATGGCGGGAAAAGTTTCACGATTTTTTTTTACTTTTATTAAAAAAATATCTACATCACCAATGCTTTTAGGATAAATTTAAATGGTTTTTCAATTGTTTTCTACATGTATTTGAATATGTTTGAGGCAAAAAAGACCAAATTGAGAAAAACGATGTGCCATTTTTTAAAGAATGGTACTTAAAAGTATTACTTTCAAGGGCAGGGCTTACTCTTGCAATGTCAACAAATGATTGGAGCGTTTGAATTCAGCATTTGACATCAATCGCAAGTAAGCATCAAAGTAACTTGGACTGATTTCATTCTGTTTCAAAGGAAAGCTTGAAAGGTTTTTGATAAAATTGAATATGATATAAACATATCGCTGATTTAAAGAGTTCTGTCCCTTACCCTAGATCTACCTCCTTAACTATGCATGTTATTTGCTTCAGGCGGATGTCTTTATGAGGGACGAACATACCAACAAGGACAATCCTGGACTGTACCCTGTAAATACAACTGCCAATGTACAGATGCTTCAACAGGACACTACACATGTAAAGACATGTAAGTTGCCCTTTTTAGATAATTATTATATTCAATCGTTATAAGACGTTTTTCGTGTTTTGTTGTTGTAGGTTTTAGATGATTGTTTTTCATAAAATAGAAGGAAACTAGAAAATAAGCTCCAAGGCCAGAAATGTCTTTTCAGTTCCGAAAGTGCTTAGTTTATGTAAGGTTTCAGATTTTCCTTTTAAATATAATTGAAACAAAAATACCATGTTAATCAAGGGAATCAATGTTCGATTGGAAATCAAAAGCTTATAATCCAACATTAAAAACCAAATAGGCAAAACAGACACACACGAAAAAGAACATAAAATAACAAAAATAACATGTACTTAGTAACAAAAGCAAATGAGCAATTCGGACTCATCAAAAACCGGGAATATGAACCAGGTGCACCGGTAGGATTAGCGTCCACTGCTTTTCAGAGAAGAAAACCCAGATTAGTTGCTTATAAAATGTTAAGTCCTTTGTAGACGAAAGACGAAAGTAAAATTTTGTCACGGTGGACAAATTGCCTTTTATAGTGTCCTTTATCTCAAGTTCTTTGGGGTAGATGCGACGTGTAAAATGCAAGAAACTAGGACTTTTTAAAAGATAATACGTCTTCTATATAACGGAAACTGAGATAAAAGAATCTGGCTTAACAAATGAGAAACGATTGTTTTTTATGGATATATCTCAAGAATCAACTATACATTACAGGAGTTAATAATTTAGTCGTTTGAGTACAATTCAATTAAATAATCAATATGCTGTAACAAACAGTGGTAAAATCGCATACATAAAGAGATACAGAACCAAATTTTACACCTATGCTTTTTACGTTCAAGTAAATGATGCTGTCCGTTTATTTTGCTACTCTTCGCGTCTAAATGTTGATCGGAAAATAATGATAAATAAGAATAAAGTTTATTGAGCACATATACTGTTTTGGTTAATTGTTTTTCTATTCTAATTTAAATAGCTGTCCAACCTATGGCAACTTGCCACAAGGTTGTCAATTGGTAAAAGACGCATCTGGATGTTGCAGCTCCCCTAAATGTAGCTTCACACCAAGCGGAGGCGGTAGGTCTAATCTATTTTTATACATTTGAAAAATATGATAGAAAGACAAAAGATGTTTGTGATGTTGAGAACATATAATGTTTCTTCCAAGCATGGATCAGTTGAGTGATTTTAACACAATGTTCACAGGACAAACATTCCAACAAGTTTTTCATGTGTTTAGGAAAAGTCTGGAAAATCATTGTATATACATGTATGTTTCTCTTGTGTTTTTCATATTAAAAGGACGCCATGAAAAACATAAGAAATTTATGTTAAGATCTAACAAACTAATTCGTGAAAAATAAGTTAAACAAATCTTCGGTTTTTAATGTTTTTCAGAGCAGATATTGTGTGTAAAATGTAGGGTTTTTAATACTAGCTGGGGAGACATTTGTTTCCTATGTGATTTTAAAGGAACAGAAACATATATTTCCATATCGGTTCTTTAAATGAATTTTCATATGTTTTAAAATATATGAAAACGTGTAATGACATTTTTCCCTTGAAACACCTCTCATTGGGATGTTATAATGAAAACAATTATTAAGTAACCGGATAAAAATTCAACAGGTCGAATCATCAGAAAATTTAAGTATAATTACCGCTTTTGTCAGCATATTTGATTAAAAATGGATAGATTAGAATTAGAGATATCCATAATAGGAAATTAGGTATCATAATTTACAAATGAATAGGTCTTATTCTCCAAATATTAAATATTTACACACTATTTCAGGCACTGGCGGAACAGGTAAGTCTATATCGGTACACCTGTTTTTGACGCTTACCCTACTGGTGCACCTGGTCCATGCTTCCAGTTTTTAGTGGAGTCCGAGTTGCTCATTTACTCTTGTTACTTTGAATGTATTTTTGTTTTTTTTTCTGTTCTTCGTTTTGTGTGTTTGTTCTCCATGCCTGGTTTTTGTCCTTAGGTAACATTCTTTTGATTTCCGCTAGCATCTCTGTTCCCTTGATTATTGCTCGTACATTGATTAGTATCAAAATAAGACCTGTTGTATTAAAGGCTTCTAAGTAATTCTAATTCATGTAAATAAAGACAGTTTTGTCCACTAAAATTGATTGAAAAGCTGTTTATAGATTTTTTTTTTGATGTAAAGTAACGTAGACGTGAGAGTTTCATTACACTTTTTTGTTTCATTTCAATAAACCAACCCTGCATTATCGTCAAATATATCTTTATAGACTCAAATATACAAACTTTGCACAAATAGCATTACCAAGTGTTTCTTAATTTCTCAATATAGAAAAAATGGTTTTGTGTTTCTTTTTATCTGTTGCAAATGGATTATAAAGCGCTTACTACGTCATGGAGGTAGACCTAAGGTAAGGGAAACTACTCTTGAAATCAGTGATATGTTTGTATCATATTCAGTGTTACCAAAGCCTATCAAGCTTTCATTTGAAACAGAATAAAATCAATCCAAGTTACTTTAATGCTTATATGAGATTGATGTAAAATGTTAAATACAAACGTTCCGATGATTTTTAAGTGTTGTGTCCCTTACCCTAGGTCCACCTCCTTTATCCTGTACGAAGTATCATTCAACTTCGAGTTAGTAAATTGACTTTGATTTCGGCTGGATTGAAGTATCATTTCTTATTCAGGAGGAGGACAGGTAATGATAAATGGAGGAGGATCCATGACTACTAGTAAGTGTATACAAAACCTTTTCTTCTTTCAATTTTCCGTTTGAGACGTAGATTTTGTTTTTAAATATAATGTGTATCTAAGCTTGTTCGTCAACCGTACTGTAACATCCTATTTGTTTAATATCAATTTCAGTTATATGAATCGTTTTTGATTGACTCCTTTGTGGCTCGTGTCGCAGAGCTGCATAATAGTTATTAGACTTACGCCGTAAAACATTCACTTGCAATATGATGGGTGCCGCTGGACGAGCTGGACATGCTTACTTTTTCAGATCGCATGATGTCACTTCCGCTTTGGGGAATGTTCATATTTCTTGTGCTTTAGTTTTTGTTTACGTCTTTATGCGTTTAATTCAGTTTCATATATAATTATTTTATTAAGTTCACTACATTTTGTATGTACTTAGTCTTTGTTTACTTACTCACTTTTAATTATACTTGAAACTTTTCTAGATTCACTTAGATCTTTCCAGTCAGTTTTTAAACAAACTGAGGACGGGAAAAGAGAAAGAGGCAATTACCATGCATACAAAGTTCAACAACAAAACTGTGTTTAGCTCTACACACCCTTCACGTTTGCTTTTGCCCCGGGACAGTTCATTCTCCCTATTCATCTTCTCTTTTAAATTTATCATAATATCATGCATTACATTAGTGGATTTTACCGTTTATCAAGTTAATAAGAGCAAACCGTGTTTATAAAAAAAATATATGCCTATGATTTATTTTGGTTCCCTATTCACTTTGTACACAATGCATGCCCATTGACTGTTGTCATATATCCAATGTAATGGGAAGTAATCTCCTTCCGTAGTTCTTTTAACTCTTCTATAACGGTTGTTATTGCGGAAATTATCTATATATGTTGGTAGATCTGAAATTATAACTAATTAATTTACTTGCAAGGCTGTGTTGATAAACTCCAAAACTGCAAAGACTACGGAGATGCAGTGTGCACTGACCCGACCTACGCCTCATGGGTAACCGACAACTGTGCCAACTTTTGTGGAAAATGTAAGTTTTCGTGTGCAAAACATACTGTTAAAATATTATTTTTCGTGGGGTAAAATCTTTATGGGTTTGGTATACCACGGAATTTGGTTTCCAACGAAAAGGAATTTTTCCATTACATTGTCAGATACGAGAGTCAAACCGACGAATTAAAGAATCTATAAACTGATCTTTTCCCCCGAATGCACGACATTAGGTACTCACGAATAAAAGTACTTCGCAGTACGTGTTTTCTTCTCATTGTTGTACGGGTCATCCACTTAAACATCTCTGTAAAAACAAATGGACGTGTACCATGTACTTTTGACGTGATACCTGATTATTTTTTTTTAATCTAATTAGTATTTAGAACAGACGATTGCTAATTACAAAATTTTGGACTAAGTGCCAAAACCCCACTCCGGTAAAGAGACCAGTATAGTCATTATGGTAGCATCATTGAGTTTGCGTTTTGTTTCTTAAAACAACGCTAACATCTATCATTTGGATACCCATTCTAAAATAAGATCCCAAATTATTCAACAAATACAATGTACCTACACAAGCATGCTGATGTGTCGCACATGCAAATATTCTCAACATTATGTTATTACACAATTCACTACCACTCAAGATATCTGCTTATATTTGTCAAAATTTTATAAAAGAACAAGAAATATTTCTTCCGAAAGATAGTGAGGTTCAAACCCCCGCCACTCAGGATTCAATAGCTATATGTTATGCTCATATACATGTATGATCACCATGACTCTTTTTATCTAAATAATAAAAATCGAACACTTTATAGTTTCATTTTTTACTGGTCAAATGGAAATAGAATCAACTTCAAAATATGACACGTTGCTTTTTTAAACAAACTTTGGTTTTGTAAGTAATATATCACAACGAATCATAATCTCGAAGCTGACCTAATTTAAACTTTAAACTTCTGATTAAAAAAGTTGATATGCTCATCACAATTGCTCTACGAAAATTTCAAACGACATGAGTGATAAAAATAAAGAAAGATGTAATTTTAGAAATTTCGTCTTTTAACGTACATTGAAGAATACGTTTCTTGGACAAACAAAATGTCCAAAAACCCACAAAAAGTAATTTATAATTGAAATAACCTTCGTTGTTGTCCAACTTTAAATACATACATAAACACTTCTGTTTTACGTTAACTAATATATAACAATACGTTAATTTTGTATGATAATATCTTTATTTTTTGTTTTAGGTGGAGGGTCAATGACTGGTGGAACCATGACTGGGGGAACAATGACAGGGGGAACAATGACCGGGGGAACTGGAGGAACAATGACAGGGGGAACAATGACCGGCGGTACTGGAGGTGGAGATGGTGGTATGTGGAATAGTCATAATTTAATTAAATCTATTTTAGACCTTGGATGAGTTAAACTGCCCATCTAAAGGATATCGGTAGCCAGTGTTTGGGGACATAAATCTGAATTTGGGCGAGGTGTCTGTCAAGAACGCATGATTATTTAAATAGTACATTCATATTGGCATGTTTTATTTTCAAATAAGGTTCAAATTATAACAAAAGTAAAATATAAATATGTGTTTATAAATGTAATGTCAACTGTCATAATAAAAAGTAGGATTGGGATTGGACCAATGAAGCAGACTGTAAACTAAAATATTACTTTGAAGATTAAATGAAAAGTCTCACTACTAACCATAAATCATGCAGGCTTTGGCTATCTGCTTATGCACAATTTGTTTCATTTTTATTTTTTGCTCATGTCATATTTTTCTCAACAGTTTTGGTAGCCGTTTGTCGTGTAATAAAAAATTGTACAACATTTAACAAGAAATTCATTACCAACTAGTATCTTATGTCGTTTGATCGACCTTTGGAAATGTGATTTTAACAAGTTTCAGGTTAAAGTTTTTATCTTTTTCCACCGTTACATACAAACGGTACCAAAATAACATTATCACATGATTTTCTCATGCATATTTACGAAACTTACTCCTCTGCAGATATAATTATTGCTTTTAAAAAACGCAGTATTCCGCTATCTAATCAGCATTGATGTAAAGGATGAATAAAGTTGCCACAAGGCAAAAATACTTTTGATTACAAATTTGTACTGTACAAATTTGTATTGAAAAGACGAAGTTAGTACTGAGTGGCAGATTTCTATAAGTTTTAATATAGCGGAAAAAGAAAATCAGCGCCGGAGATTGATATATGTATCCATTCTCTTTCCTTTATTTGAAGTCTTTGAACTAAGCAAAAATAGATAAGGCAAAATTCAACGATTGGAATTTCAAATGTTTAAACATCTCTTTGGCATGGTAGTACAAAACAAAATTATCAAAAACAAGAACGAAAACGAAATAGATAAGTCTAGATTATTTCAGGATTCCATCTCTTCTTTGGGACAAAGGCGCCAAGTGGTGGCACTGGTAGCATGACTAATACGGGAGGTATACACATTAACTTGCTTTGCTTTGCATACTCAAGGTTGATCATAAGTATTCTATATCTCCAATGTACTGGGTCAATGGTTATGCATATAAACATTTTTGTTCTAAATAAAGTGTAGTCACTGTATTCTCCTGAAAAAAAAAAAGAGAAATTATAACACCTAAGATATAGTTTTCAATATGAACTTTAATTATTACTTTATATGATCTACCTTGAGGCGTTTTGCTTTTGTTATTTTTTATGCTAAGCTAATCATTACGTCTACATAAAAGGAAGTATTGTTTTTTTTTCTCAATTCAGTATAAAAGAATTAATGTCCATCTCGCATGTCTTTTATGATAAATTCAATGACTTGACTGACGGCGTGTTATTGACGTTTAAAAATTGCTTGCAATGACAAGGGAGTGAAAGAGTAATTATGGGAACCATGATTCTAGCTGAAATCAATAGAATTTAATTAAGAGACAAAGACCAGGCATAGAAAACAGACAAACACAACAAACAACATAGAACAACCAAAATAATACATACAAAATAACACAAGTTAATGAGCAACTCAGATTCCAATAAAAATGGGAGCATGGACCAGGTGCACCGGTAAGGTAAGCGTCCTCTGCTTCTTTCGAAACATCAGCCGAGTTACTAATAAAATGTCAAGTCTAGGGTAGACTAAAGACGAATGGAAAACTAAAACACGGTGAACAAATAAGATTTTTTGGTGCCAAAATTATGCCAAGCGATTCAGTAATTTTAATGAGTGGATAGCTTAACGATAACATGTCCCTGTGAATATGCTCCGTAGACAGAGGGATATGGGAGCGGATTTGAAAATATATTGCTTTTGTGAAAGCGGAGATAAAACAAGCATCCAGTAATAATATTATCTAAAAAAACAAGAATGCGTTAAATTCTTTTAAAATAACGTTTTTATTAATACATCATAGTATGTTAATGTGTAACGTCACAAACGACGCGTGTAATTTCACAACTTTGAGGATGTTAAGCGATTTGGAAGTGAAAACGTTCTTGAAATTTAAGACACTCCAGTAGAATATAATTGTTATACGAGATATTCACATGAAATATGGTCTCATATAATCCGTGAAAATCACCAATAGCATTGTATTCTATTATTTATCATCTTTCTCAATAACTTGTATTGTTTTGTTCAACATTGATCACTTCTTTCTTTGTTACATTTTAATATTTAATCAAAGATATTTAAAAAAAGTATTCACATTTATTAATGTTTATATTTTAATATTAGTTCCACTGAAATTTGACAAAAAATACTGTTTTAATATCCGCTTTGATCATTTTATCTCACATCCTATATCGACCGGCACAAATAATGAAACCACTATTAGATTTTTGTAATTTTCCAAACAATTTACAAGTTAAGAATGTAGACTTAGGGTAACTCATAAAATCAGTGATATGTTTGTATTATATTCAATTACACCAAAGCCTCTCAAGCTCTGGTTTGAAGCAGAAGAAAATGAATCCAAGTTAATTAGATGTTTACATAAGATTGATGTAAAATGCTGAGTACAAACGTTCCAATGATTTTGAAGAGTTGTGTCCCTTATCCTAGGTCTACCTCCTTAAAGCGATGTGTACAGGATCTGTATCATTTATCCGGTACACTTAGCAAATATTTGCGGGTATCAAAAACATGCTTTGCAAATGATGAACGGCTTTTTGTGTAAAAATCAACTTCGTTGTTTTCACGGTTGACCTGACTATTCAGTAAATTGTGTAAATTAGTACATTAGAAAATCGAAAATTAAAAAAAAATCCTTTTTTAAATGAATTCACATAAAATCTGTCACAAATTCTATTTGATAAATTTTGATTAAAATCATATTAAATTCATGTTAAAATTTTGTGAACGTCACAGTAAATCATATGAAGTAGAAAAACTGTGTATATCATTTTAATCTTAGCATGATGCATGTGACTTCCATATCGTTGTTAATGAAAATCATAGTAATTCATGCTTAGTGAGTTTCACATGAATTTTATGTAAACAATGTTGAACTATCATGGAATCATTACGTTGGTAAAATTTGAAACGTAATACCAGTATATGTATAAAGGTTAACATAATACTGGTACACGTTTCATGGCAAGTTCATACTTTACGTATCCTTGTAGCATACTACTTGTATTCTCCTCATGGTAAACATCATACATATATGTACCATATTTGCATATTATCCTTTATAATTTTATATGTCATCGACTAGCATATATATGTACACTTAACATTGTAACATAACACTATTATGCTTGTCATGATAAAATAAATTTTTACATGGTAATATTATATTTTACACGTAATATGTCATTATCATATTATCAAATTTAAGACACAGCATGGTCTTATCATACTTCAGGCGTATCATGGTGCATGTAACCTATTCTAGTAAATGTCTCAAAAGAGAATTGCCGTCTATTAACGAAATCAAATAGTTGTGTGGTAATGATCGGGAGAGACAATCCTGGTGTATTGCATTGAACAAACAATAAATGGTAACTGTCCTTGGTAACAATATTGTAATACGCTTCTGATATTTTACTAAACGTATCACGGTAAAACTAGATTTTGCTTTGTTTGCATACAAGAGCAATACTATCTCTTAAGGGTTAAATGGACACATGGGATACGTTATCCTGAAGTCATTTCTTTTCTCATTTTAAAAATGCATGTATCAGAGGTTTTAATTTCGTATTGTTTTTTTTATATAAAAAAATTATAGGACGCAAACATACTTATATAAGAATGTCAATATTCATTATTTAGATACATTATATACTGAATCGTTTTTTAAACTTTGTATACTTCATAATGCATTTTTTTACTATATTCATAATAAATGTATTAACATAAGATTTTTTATGCACATACATTTTTGAAAAAAATTTAGAAATTAAGAAGCAGTGTTTATAAAAATTAAACAGAAGGTGATTCATGCATGTGCTTTTAAGGGAGGAGTTAACATTTATTTTTTAATGAAATAAGTATTTGATTATCTGTACATTTGTAAAAAAGAAATACTATCTCAGATCGCCTAAAAGAATGTAAACCACATTTTCATATACTTTGGATGTATCCTAGATTTCGGCAAAGATACACTATTACATATACGTTGATATTTGGATTCCAGAAATATCACATTATCAGATTGGTTTTAATGCCATTTTGGTATAGAAGAAATGAATGCTCTTTCAATGTTTTAGTTACATGTATGGATAAACAAAGCAACTGCGCTGATTATGCTCGTGGTGGTACATGTACTGATCCAAAGTATTCGGGATGGGTCAGAGACAACTGTGCAAGAACATGTTTGTGCTGTAAGTAATATTGTATATTAGGGTAGATAAAACCTTTTCTGTCATCTTGCAAAATCCTACAAACATATATATTCAATTAACAAATAGTGTTCAAATGATGTAAAAAATAATGTATTCAAAATATTTTAAAAGAATTTTTACATAAAAATTTGTATGTTAAACTTACCAATATGAGCTGCCTGCATAAAATCCTTTTTTAAAGAGAGACAGTTGTTGGACAATTTTTTTTAAAAGGGAGATAATTGACGGTATAATGTACTTTAGAAAGCAATGGGAGTTTTAGTTTTTTAAACATTACAAGAAAAAGATTTCGGGGACCCCAATTTTCTTTTTTGGGCATGGAAGTTTGTCAATTGACTATTCTTTGTATCAAAATATCAAAGTATGTTCATTCAAGGTCATTTTCGAGAAAAAAACTGGGAAAATCCTTCTACTAGAAATATTAGGTATGATCTACCTAAAATTGAGTGTAAAAAAGCAAAGAAGTAAAATTATGTTCCGGTTTTGGTTAGTTTAAATGTTGTTTTCAAATGATCAATGTCACTCATTTCTTAATAGACACATTTTTTTCATATATTAGCTGGAGGTTCAGTTTACACTGGAATGGTAGCAACAGGAACTGGAGGGACCATGACCGGAACAGGGGGTACCATGACTGGGACAGGCGGAACAGGGGGAACCATGACCGGTACTGGCGGAACCATGACCGGAACTGGCGGAACTTATCCAGGTACAGGGGGAACAGGTACGGGAGGAACTCTTACAGGTGGGGGTACATATCAACCTGGAACTGGGGGGACAGGAACTGGAGGGACAGGGGGAACCATTACCGGGACTGGCGGAACTGGTGGAACTTATCCTGGAACAGGGGGAACAGGAGGAACTTATCCAGGTACAGGAGGGGGTACATATCAACCTGGAACTGGGGGTACAGGAACCGTGACCGGGACTGGCGGAACTGGTGGAACTTATCCAGGTACAGGAGGAACAGGAACAGGAGGAACAGGAACAGGAGGAACATATCCAGGTACAGGAGGAACAGGAACAGGAGGAACATATCCAGGTACAGGAGGAACAGGTACGGGAGGAACACTTACAGGTACAGGAGGGGGTACATATCAACCTGGAACTGGAACTGGAGGGACAGGAGGAACAGGTAAATAGTGACAATTATTTAAAAAAAATAATCTTAAAGATAAACAATTTTTAAAAATGGTTTAATGATCCTAATTTGATATTTATTCATTTGGTGATTTTGTTTCTTGTTCTCATTAGAATATAAAAACAATAATTTCAAAATGAACTTGGAAGATTAACTCGGTTATCTTATAGAAATCTTTAGATGTCCTTTTTTCATATTTTCTCTGTAAAGGTATGCACTAGATTAATGTTTAAATATTGTCTAAATACAACTCTTAGTTTAGTTTTCAGTAATGACGATTTACACTTACCACCTTGAAGCCCATTGCCAAAAGCACACAATAAATATAGTTCAGAAAAGGGGGAAAATGATAGAGTTAAAAAGATCTTGAATGATATAATTTTTTCATTCACATCATAAACCTCTGTCCCGAAATAGCTTATGCTTCATGCTTAACTTCTAAAGGCAAACAAACAAACAAAGAAGAAGTTGAAAAAGAATCAGCCATCATTTCGAAAAGAAAAATAACCTTTTCTCGATTCCCTATTCGAAAAGGAACAAAATCCTGCCTTAAATTGTAACCCTTCTTGCAACCAAAATATATATTGTTTTCCATTCAAACGACTGTTACACAGAACATGTTGAAAAAAAACTTGAAAAAAATGACGTAAAATAGTTTTCATAGTTTTCATTCAAAAATTGATAATGCAGTAGAATAGTTGGTAAATTGTATCTGCCAAACTTTCTTTTTCTCCTTTATATTAACATTGAATCCAAAACATCTTTGTTCATTTTGCTACCATTGGTGATTTAAATATCAAAATTAAGTAAAAAATGATGAAGTGACTGATACAGTTTTCAACATGATACACCAATCTTCACTGAAACACTAAATACAAGTGAATTTTCAATCCACGATATTTAATTAAAGTAGCTTATTGTTCAAATTGTTCAAAAGCGCGCCTTTCATTGTTATGTCAAACATTCATTTTATCAATATGGGGTGCCAAAAGACATTTATAAATGATAGATGAATATAAAGCGCATATAAAGGTAAGTCTTGGGTACCTCTGCGTTGCAATGGATCACACTACTTACAGCCACAGAAATGACAGGTATACCTTTAGAATTTATTATAAGAATACATTTTGATAATGTTTATTAACACTGAAAGACTTATTATCAGGTGGAATGGTAGGATCCGGGACATACCAAGGTACACACATGTTCCTAGCTTTGGGAGATAATGCTGATGCTTTTTTGAGTTAAAAATGTTGATTGCTTCAATTAATTAATTAATGTGCAGTTAATATATGTAATGCCATGTCAATCACTGTGTCATTGTTTAATATGGTATTGGCTTTGAAACGGGCTTACATTGATTTCAAAGCTTCGATATTTTTTTTTGCTTCAGCATACACTGATATACAGTGTTGATTATATAAGTAATTCTTGATTCTATCACTCGCATAGAAAATGATTGAAATAAAATTCAATGTGTATGGAGTATCACATCAAATGTAAATGTAAAATTTTAAATTTACAGAGACATACAACAAATTATTGTAAAAGACTACTTTTCAGTTTCAGGTTTAGACACATATTATTATGGGTTTTATCTACCAGCTTGATATAATGCATTTAATTGGGTTAAACGTGAAAAATAGTATTTTAACAGCAGACAAATTGAATCATTTTTTTCGATTTGTAACTTTCTTAACATTTTAACAACTATCATAATATATATTGTTTATTATCGTATGTTATAAACAGACGGTTAACAGATTGTACCTTTTACATACATGATATTCCTGTTATTAAAAGTCATATTAAATGTACTGACGTCACAGAATATCAATACATCTTTAAGCAGCTTAATGAAATATATTGTATATACTGTAATTTAATAATTATTGCAAAAAAATGCAACTTAATTTCCCAGTGGTTAAAGTCGCATAATTGAATGATTACACAATGAAAGAAGAATATTTCTCAAAACTGCAAAAATTAAAATAAATATTTTCTAATGAAATTACAAACTTGAATTACTTAATGTAGCTCTTGACTTAATATGAATCAGCACATTCGTAATTCATTTTAGTTGCGTGCATGGACAAAATACCAAACTGTAAAGATTATGGTACGACAGTTTGCAGTGACCCACAATATGCTGGATGGGTCAAGGACAACTGTGCAAAAACATGCAACAAATGCTCTTGTAAGTATTTTTAAATAGAAACAGTAAATTTTAGTTATTAACTGTGACTGTGTGATTGATCAATTGAAGTCTAACTATCCTATATATTTTTTTCTAAATTCTATTTTCAAATATTCTTTTATACTGTGTTACTATCGAGACAAATATTTTCTGTTAATAGTACACAGTCTTAAATTACTGTCTATAGTCAAGAACTGTTTTGAAACTAAATTAAGACCTTCATAGATTTGACCGGATCCGGAACTATGATTGGTACTGGCGGAACCGGAACAATGACGGGAACCGGTGGAACTGGAGTTATAACTGGAACAAGTGGTGGTGTCGTTCCAATTCTCCAGCCAGGAGGGGGAAGTGTGTTTTCCAGTTAACATCTTGCTGCTTTTTGTACTACGCTTGCTTTTGCTCGCAGTAATAGAAGTGCTAATATCGAAAAGACAAATTAGCAAACATTTGTGCAATTTATTGTTTTTAATTGTAATACAGATGAATGTTGTGTAAGATACGTATCACTTCAAATTTGCCTAGTGATTTTAATGTTTATGATAAAAAGAGAAAGTGATTGGCTTTAATTTTTTTGTTTATTTCTACTCAAACTCACTCGCTCAATCCTGTAGGAGGGTGATTTGAACTTGTGTATTGCTCCTTTTAACTGCGCATGCTTTGGTTATGTGAACACACAAATGGTACGAGAATGAACTTAATTACAAAAATAAACGTCAGTGTTTTTTTTTTACTTAGGCGAACTTTGTTTGTTGTTTACCTATCAGCGGCTCTCAAAAGAATTAATAAAAATATAGTATTATAACGTGCATATGATGTTGACTTTTGTAAATATTGACAGTATTTGTGTTGATGATTCAATACTTTGATTACAAAATTATCGAAAACAAATTAATGTATATTTTTATTTTACATTCCTAATTTCTCTACCTTTCTTTCTTGTTTTTTAATACTCAAATTATTTGTATACAAATTTGTACCGAGTGGTAATTCAGAAAATTGTAAATTAGGACCGATATAAGTGTTCAGAATAATGTTTTAATGTGGGTTTTCTTTGTTTGAAACAAAAAGTTATAAGTGCTGTTTTAAAAACCTGTCAAGCTGGATCAATATTGACTAATTATTTAAACGGTTATATATGCTAATTAAATTTTTAATTTTACTTTCAAGCAATTAGTAATCTACTCCGTCTTGATTGTGACAACGACTTTCTGTATTTACAAACAAGATAAATCTGAACAAGTTTCTTTTTAAACTTTATTGCTTCGATTTTTATTTCCTTAAACATGTACTATTAGTGTTTTTATTTAGTTTTTGTGTCAGTGCTACATATAGCTTTACATGTTGATGATGTTGCTTTTCTGGTCTTTGGTACATTTGATTTATATATATTCAATGCCAAATCCCTCTTCAATCTCTTATGTGTTACTGGTTTTATGAAACAAATTTCATTTAAGCTCCATGCAGCGACAGTCAATGCAGTCAAAATTCTCGGACAGTATTCAATTCAAACGTCGTTTGACAATGTAAATGTAAAAAAATCATTGTGTTATATTTGTGTTTGAGAGGTTTTTTTGGTTGTTTTTGTACAACAAAAAATCATCAATCACGTTTGTTTCTCTACAGGTCTTGATTTATCAAGCCTCAGCCATTACAAATTTTGAAATTTTGATTGTTAATCAGACACCTAATCCCTTAATAATCTGCCTCCCTTTTTTATATTTTATGATTTAGCTCTAATATACTCTGTATGTAGTTTATTGTCATAATTATTCATTTATTGAATTCACAAAATGTCATAACTTTAATGTGTGTGTTTGCTTAATATGGTTTTATTGTTTTATTCATAAATGTCCTTTTCGTAAAATTCACCGAATAATGATTTTTATTTAGATTTCCGTTGTCTAAAATATAATAAGAATATTGATAAAATTACTGACTTGATTCTGTATCTTTTTCAGCTTACCCAGGACAAACCTATTATCCAGGAGGTATTATAATATTTGTTTGTATACTGGTTGAGGCCCAAAAATTATCATATTCTAAATCGAGTATCTGTTCCTAATGGTAGAATTTCATACTGATGCCGGACTTAATCTGGTTCAACATTCAAACACCACCTAACAAAGGAGTATAGAACAACAATTTGTCAACATTTACAGTGAAATTCATTTGATTCATCCATACAACGAATATAAATCAGACTAATATGCATTTGCATTTAGGAAAAGTAGATTTAAATAGTTTTATTTGTATATATTTCGTAAGTTTAAATTTATTGTGAATATATTTTTGATGGAATTTAGTATGATATTAGGGCACCTCGTGGATGTATGTTAAGCTATTTATATTTCATGACAAAAATTGGGATTGTATAAGTTTAGTTCATTCCCACATGAAAAGAACGAGTAGTTATAGGATCGAAGAACCTTCAAAAAGAAAAAAAAATCTTCAATATTTCAAAATGTGATGTACTGGTGCAACTGTTCCTTGAGGGCATAGTAAAATCTAAATAACACATATGATTTAAATTTTTTGCGAAATGATGTTGCCAAACAAAGTAAGATTCTAAGTACATATTTCTTGTAAATTTGCATTTTATGTTTTTCATTTGTGTTAACATTGTTGCAAATATAACTCATGGATTGACGATTTCCAGGTATGACTGGAACAGGAACTGGAACAGGCATGACCGGAACAGGAACTGGTACAGGCATGACTGGAACAGGAACTGGAACAGGCATGACTGGAACAGGAACTGGAACAGGCATGACCGGAACAGGAACTGGTACAGGCATGACCGGTACAGGAACTGGTATGACTGGTAAGATTAAGACTTATTTGTATTCACATTTATAACCTTACTGTAAGAATTTAAACAACACTTTACTGTTTCTTTCCTTTTTTTAAAGGATAAGTTCGATTACACCTGTAAACATTTGTGTTATTTGCGTGCAATTCGTTTTAGATATGTTTGTAGATGGTAAAGCTCATTTCAGTACCTCTCTATTCAAATACTATAAGCAAAAGCATATTTGCCGACGATTGTATATCATTTTTTTTACCAAAGTTCGCTGTGTTTTCAAGATTTTAGTTCACGTCATGGGCACACGTGAGTACCTCGCAGTTAACTGGATGTCGTAAAAATGGTCACCGGTCGAGTCACATCATGGATTTAAGAATTTGTCACTGCTTCTCTACCATAGGAAGCCTAGCAACCTTCACGCATTCACATTCACATCAACTATATATGACATTTTGATGTAATTTCAAGTACACGGTATATCAATTTCATTTTGTATACGTCAATAATATTAATTAATAATACAGAAAGTGCTTGTCTAAAGAAAATGTAATGCCTTGATATCTTCATATTTAAATTTCAGGCACCATGACGGGTAAGTAGGAATATACAATCATGAGAATATACACATAAAAATGGCAAAGTATTTTGAATTTTTTATATGTTGAAGACTAGCATTTGATCTGTGTATAAGTATGTATATGAGAATGGATGATTTCCTCATATAACTTTGTTTAAACGTTACATGGTACACTAAAATATTGTAATATAAAGTGAAATATAACAACAACAAAAAAAAAAAAACAAAAAACAAAAAAAACAAACAAACAAACAAACACATTTTTGTCGTGCATTATGATTTGATATTGCTCTTGAACGCATGTTAATATATGATTTAAAACAATAATTAATATCACATACTTTTTCTGTTCGACAACAACCTGGTCAAGTGCTCAGGTGACAAACATGCCAGAAGTACGCATAAATAAAATACAGCAAAACGTTTGATTTAGGCCTTCACCTCTGAGTAGAACTCTATATCGCGAGTATTATAAACTCTTGATCACCGGAAGTCTACAAAATGCAAAAAAATAATAATAAATAAGAATAATAATAAAATGAAATAAAGAACAGCAAGAAGACATACTTCAAATCACACAAAAGTAACAAAAAGACCAAAAAACGAGTCCATTGCTAAGAACAGGTGGATAACAATATAGCAGTAGTTGCTAAGATACACGTGTTTTAGATGGAGGTTCCATATAATACATTTGAATATTATTATATACCCTCTGGTTTTGATATCTGCACCGTTCATTGCTTGTTCTAATAACAATGCCATAAATATAACATTCATCAATTGGTATATTCATTTTATTTCCTGCACTTGCACTCACTCACGGAATGCTTCAATACAGAAATTCGTCAGTGCACAAACAAATAACGGTACATATATTGCAGGATCATGTACCGGTGACAAGGCTGGAGTTGATTGTTCTTCATATGGTGCAAGTGTCTGCAGTGATCCTAAATACGCCGGATGGGTTTCTGATAACTGCTGTTTATATTGCAGTAAGTGCTTAAATCAAAACTACTCAAATAATGCTTCACTATTATACAAATAATGGTGTTCAGTATTTTTACTTTAAACAGATAGGTGTTTCGCAGGGTGAAATTTGTTTTATTTTTTCAGCACCGTACTTAATCCTTTTCAATTGTGACATATTTTGATAAGTTGTATAATTGTTTGAGACCGATCACGTGCATATTTGTTTACCTTTAAATAATTAGTCTTTTGTCTATCCTCGACGTGACATTTTATGGAAAGCTAAACGGGTGTTTATAGAAAAGCGAAGATGCTTACTCTACCAGTGCACCTTGTACATGACAACAGTTTATAGTGGAGTCCGCATTGTTCATCTAGCCTTGCTTCTATCTATTATTCTGTGTTTATTTGACTTATTTATGTTATTTTTTTAGTTTATTTTCTTTGTGTAATCGTTACCCATAGATTATTTTTATTACCGGTCTCATTCTGGTTCCATTATTTTCTTTTGCATTAATTGACTTTTTAAAAAGCACAAAATCTGCTCAGATAGTCTACATTAGAAAGAAAGCGTGTACACAGAAAGGAATATATGACTCAATTGTTTATAATTTAGTCTTGCTGTCTCGAAGACAGTGTCAATATAAACGTACTTGAATTATAAAAAAACATTTCTAATAGAAAAAGCATGGATTAAATATGGAATTTACATTTTACGTTTGTCGAAGGCGAAGGATATATGCTAAAAATCCTTTAAAACTTGTCACAAATACAATTAATTTGCCTTCTTGATGTTTAGTGACACACGGAGGACACTCTGGAGGACATATGACAGGAACTGGCACCGGAAGTCAACATTCTATTTCCGGACAATCTACAGGTAATGGTTTACATCACAGTTAAAAAAAATACCATTCAGGATTTTCATGGTTTGATCAATTAACAAACGAATAAAATCAAATTCCGTCAAATATAAACTGTATTGGTTACGATATATTTTTGTCAAATTGATAAATTCAAAATAACTCAAAATTTATCCATAAAATCATGAAAATTTCCGTTTTGACTTAACAAGAACGATTTATGACTATAGATACAACAAAACACACAGAATGACTTACCTCACATTTTCTTCGAATCTGATATTGAAAATTTACATGTAAAATACAGTTAGTAAGCACTGAAAGCACCTTAGTAATTCATTTTTTCCCCTTTTTTTCCAAAATATAAAATTGTTTTGTATACATATTTTATACACATTTCACCGACGGTAAGTGTATTTCCTACATGAAAGCATGAAATTATTATAAGATGACAATTTATTCATGCAATATTCCCGTTAGCATTATTATGAACGAAGCTTTATACAATTCAATCCAATGCGGTTACCCGATTGCAAGTTACGCACATTTGTTGCCAAACCTAAAGCGTCGCAATATCTGTCAGCATAATTCTTTATCTCATTAATACCGGATATCGTTATGTATCTTTCTATATTACACAGTTTTAAAAAAGTAAAAAACATTTTTTTTATGTTTCCATTACATTTTTTTAATTGTCTGAAAGAAGTGGTTGCGCGGTGAATTTCCAAACTTCTTGTTTCCGCCGCATGCTTAATTTATTTTCTTAAAATTTGTAGGATGCGCTTACAAGGGACAGGTTTATCAACAGGGACAAGCATGGAAAGATGGATGTGAATACAAATGCACGTGCGTCAATGCACAAACTGGTCAATACAACTGTCAGGCTTTGTAAGTTAATTACATAGATTAGTATTGTTCATATAGTGCATCTTTTTTGTTTGATTTGAACCCTAGCCATACCAAAAAGACTTTAAAAGTAAAAGTTACCGTTTCTCCTCTAAGAACCCAGTATGCAAGATGAAGTTACGAATTGTTAGCTTGCATTCACTAAAAAGCCCTATAATTCGTTTTGGAGGACAAATATACCTCCGAATTGTTGCTTCTTTGAGCTAGCTCATTAAACCTTAGCTACGAGCGATGGCCGTGTATATATCAGGGTCTAATTGGTAAGGTATTTTTGAACTGAAATGCATCAATATCTGAAAAAGAACTGCAATCAGTCCACAATTAATCACTTTGTTTACATACTACTTTACCTACACATATCACAGTTATAATCATTGTCGTTTATTTTAAGTGAATTTTATTCATTTCAACGCGGTCTAGGCGATAATGTACAGTTCTCTTTTATTTTCTATTTGTGTTACAAGAGATTTGTAACATTCTCTACTAACAGCAAAAAAAAAAAAAAAAAAAAAATGAAAGATGGAAAAGTGATTGCACTTTCTATTAACATAAAATTAACCGTAAATTTCACTTTGGTTTTCAGTGATCTTTATGGATATTAACACCATAACATGAACAAAATATTCTAAATAGTCATACATTTTACAAATTAACCAGTCGTACTTGTTATCTTTTCGGCAGTTGCACTTAGTACTTCATTTTTAATGGAATGTATTTTGCTTTTGTTTAGGTGTGTCCAATGGCAACTACCACAAGTCTGCACATTGAACCAACCAGCCCCAGGCAAATGTTGCCAGACACCCAACTGCCCATCAAATGTAAACTTACAGTACCCTCCTAACTATGTAGCTGAATAAAACTTTTTACACTTAATTATTGAAATTATTTTTAGTGGAGTCCGAGTTGCTCATTTGCTTTTGTTACTTTGTATGATTTTAGTTACTTTATATATTCTTTGTTGTGTATGTCTGTTTTCCATGTCTGGTCTTTGTCCCTGGATTACATTCGTTTGATTACCGCTATAGCCTTGGTTCCCTTGATTACTCTTTCATGTTTAGGTTCCACTATATAGATAGGTCATTGCAGATAACTTGATGATAATTTGTGGAAATAAAGCTATATTGAGGCACTAAAACAAGCAAATCCAACGCTTGTTTCCTCTAAAAAGTATGTATTTTTCAAAACTTTACATCATGGAAATCTATACAAAAAAGAAAGATATTCTTTTCTATTTTGCTATGAAAATCTGTAGCCATGGTAACATAATACAAAATATACATCAGTTTCCATAACAAATTGTGGGTGTCAAAAAATAGGTTTTCTAAAAAATCAGGCACCTAAGAACTGCCAGAAAATGGAAGTTGGCATGGTATTATTGTATAAAAAATAAATCAAAATTGTATCGTTGTCTGCTCATTTGTTTAGTGTAATCTTAGAGTGACTATGGTCATATTCAATGTTATCCAACCGACTGTCAGCGAAAATTTAATCTAATTACACTGTGCCAATATCGAAATGTGTCGTATTCGTCCTTCAACGAACGTGTGATTCCTTTTTGTATGCTAGTTAATTTTACGGACAATTTATTTTGGCAAGCAGCATCAGTTATACCAATTTTGATATTGCTTTCATATCTACCGGCTTTTATGATATTTAATGATATCAGGCTTTAAGGGTTATAAAATTGAAATGTTTGTTCTTTACATATTGGTTCAGATGTATGTACAATAGTCATTGTAACAACAAATTTCATTTGATAACATCGTAAATTTCAAGGTATCGTTTTCATCATTTATCTTCACATTTTCTACTAACACTTTTTTAATCGTCATTCTAACAATAACACAACACACCACAGTTGCGCATGTGTGTCGTAGCAATAATAACGCAACACACCACGGGTTGCGCATGTGTGTCGTAGCAAAAAATCGTCGTCATTATTCTTGATTTGATACTTACAAATGAACATATAATGCTACCGCTTACTTTGCCTGTTCACCTGGTCCGTGCTCCCAGATTTTGGGTTGAGTCCGGGTTGCGCATTTACTTTTGTTTGCTTGTACATATTATTTTGTGTTTTTATCGTGTGTATCTTATTTTCTTGTCTGGTCTTTTTCCTTGGAATATATTCTTCAATGGAATCTTGGTTCCCTTGGCACTGCTACCGCTTACAGGTTGCTTTTAAACTCAATTATTGACCGTCATATCCACAATTTACAAGTTCATTTGTACCAATTAATCCAAAACTCAAGCAGTGCCATTAGTATAGGTGATTCATATTGCAGACAAACCAACAAAACAAACGTTACCTATTCGATACATAATCCCCAATAGATGCTTACAGCCTCTTAGAATCCGTGTATACATGCACGTCTAAAATCAATAGAAAACCTGTATCTAATGTAAAACTAGGCTACTAATCAAACAATAACACAGTCTTCATTTGGTTACCGACACAACAAACCCTGTACTGTTTAATATGATAGTATGAATAGAACAAAAACCTTCTATATTTCATATCCCACAAACAAAAGTTTTATACTAATATGTAAGACAACAATCGAGTAAAATATTTAGACACATGTACAGCGGAAACAACCCAAGTAGCTACGGGAGATAACAAAACAGATATTGGAGACAACCCAAAATGAACAAATTTCAATCTTGTGCAGTTCCTTCAAACCTTTAAAATTATATTTTTATTAATAAACATACACCATTATACACATAAAGGGTGATACGTCGACGAAAAACTCGAGGCAGATATATATCACCCAAGACGTTGTCGAGAGAAAGTAATCAAGGGAACCAATGTTAAAGTGGTAATCAAAAGAATGTAATGCAGGGAAAAAGACCAGACATGGGAAACAGACATACACAGCAAAAAGATAAAGCAACTGAAATCATACATACAAGTAACAAAAGCAAATGAGCAACTCGGACTCCACTAAAAACTGGGAGCATAGACAAGGTGCACCGACAGAGTAAGCGTACTCTGCTTTTCTAGAAACACCCGCCGAGTTGCTCATATAAAGTCAAGTCCGAGGTAGACAAACGAGGAAAGGAAAACTATGACCCGTTGAATAAATCAGTTTTCATGGTGCAGATGAATACACTGTAACGATCCACGAGTTCATGATGACGACCATAAAAATTTTTGTAGTGACAACTTCAGTCTTGTAGCAACATAACCCCGTTCCAGAAGCCCATTTGTTCTAGATTCGAGAGTGATGTATTTTCTTAGTGTGTTACTATATGTAACACCCTCTGCTGTAGACAATATGTGTAGTATAATACTAAGTACTCA
The DNA here is from genome assembly GCA_037379345.1 of Perna viridis. Taxonomy (NCBI): domain Eukaryota; kingdom Metazoa; phylum Mollusca; class Bivalvia; order Mytilida; family Mytilidae; genus Perna; species Perna viridis. The sequence continues at coordinate 28,586,797 of CM074515.1, forward strand.
TTTTAATACATCACACTTTTATGTACATGTGCATCACCTTTAAGAAACTTATAAGAAATTAAACTCTAGTATAATTGTTACAGTATTTAGTAACTGGAATGAATTTTACAATTTTTTGTGGTCAAGAGGGAGGTACATTGTATATCGTGATGAGGGTAATACATCGGGATTTAGTTTAACATGTTATTTGCTCAAAATAAAATTGAATGGACAAATGTAAATCATACTTATTCAGTCCTCTCCTAAATACAATACATAAATATACATTTACGTTAAGAGACCATGTATGAGCTATACATTTCTATATTTAGTGTAACTTAACTGGAGAAAAAAACAGTTTATGGTATATCGAAACTACCATTATTTTAAGGGGTGTAACTAGAAAGGAATAGACAAAAGAACACATAATGCTTATCCAATAAAAAGTTGTGTTTTTCTTGTAAGAAATTTAATATATAAGTATGGAACTTCAGTCTTGTCTTCAAACACCCAGTGTGCTCGGCGGAAAAATAACATGTATCACTCTTCTGCTTCATTTACCTATATCTTAAAACGATAACGCTGGCTATGTGCCAATTTCGTGTATAATGTCTATGATTTTTATCTAAAAAGTCGATACACCCGATTATAAATTTGTAGTGGTTATGTGGGCTGTCACTGTTTTGGAATAAGAAATAAAAGTAAATCTTCTACTTTTTTTAAATGTGTGAATCAAATCTATGTTGATAAACTTGAAGAATTATATTTCAATAAACACTACACAGTCGTGTCTTGAAGTTATGTTTTTACATTTCACCAACGATATTCAAATGTTTTATTAACGTAAAATAACTATAATTATTTGTTGAATGTTACAAAACTTTATTTTTCGATTTTAAATAATAATAACAAAACTACCGAACTGAAAAAAAATTAGCCACTTGTCAAATGGAAAATCAAAAAAAAGGTCCATATAACAAACAATGATATCAATGTTAACACTGGAAAGTTGGTAACCATATTAACGCAAGGGTATTGACTTGCGTGAGGAAATGGAATAAATATTTTGTTGCATAGTTTGACATATAATATTATTTTTACTGGAAAAACTGGAAATTCACTTTACCTAAAATCGAATACGCTAATAGTTGATTGGTACAGCTTTATGTTTTACCATACTGTAAGTGTACTAATTTTTGCGGTGTTCTAATTTTCGTTATTTTCGCATTGGAAAGAAAACGGCGAAAAATAGTACCCGCGAAACTGATTTTTACACTACATAATTCCGAACATTTTTTTGAAACCGCGAAAATTGATACTCGCAAATATGTTTACTTGACAGAATCCGCAAAAATTAGCAACCGCGAAAATCAATACGTTAACATTATTCCTTATTTCTTTTTTCACACATATTAAGGAGGTAGACCTAGGGTAAGGGGCACAACTCTTACATTGGAATGTTTTTATTCAGAATTTTACATCAATCTTGTGCAAGCATCAAAGTAACTTGGACAGATTTCATTCTGTTCCAAAGGAATGCTTAAATGACTTTGATGAAATTGAATATGATACAAACAAATCACTGACTTCAATAGTTTTGTCCCTTTCCCTAGGTATCTCCTTAAGTACAAGTCCACATAAAATTCAGACAATTTAAATAGTAAAGTGATTCATGGTGTAGAAAAACCCACCGAACAGACAATGCTTTGTCAATCTACACATGCCATACATTTACTTAGCAATATTTATTTATGTATTCAGATCTGCACTTTTTAGATAATATTTAATTTATCTCCCACTAAAATCAACCAAATTAAACAAAATCAAGAACAGTAACTCTTGCGAAGTTCCAATTTCATGTACAATCTACATAATTTTTATCTCAAAAGATCAACCTCAAAATGAAAAACTAAGGCTGGTTATGTGATCAGGAACTGTTTCTGAACAATAAATGAATTTGATGGGGTTTTGACATACATGAATCACCTCCTGTCTGATTTTTATAAAGACTAATACTTCAATTAATTATAGGAGCATTGTAATGAAAATGTAAATTATAAAGCCACAAAGTTAAAATGAAAACACGAGTATTCGGTACGACTTAAAAAAATATAAACAAAGCAAAAACAAACACAAAAACAAAAACGGGAGTGTTCGGTACAAATTTTTACCTAAACCAATACTTATTACGTACACATTCCTTTACCACAGCTTATCATTTGCTTTGTCAAAATTGTAATGTGAGTTTAATGGAAAACAATCCGGTGTGGGTTTTAGATAAAAACAATATATATATAAAGGTCTAAACAATTCCCAACGATGTGCGAAGCAAATTTTGGTCGTTCCCTCCGCATGACTTGAACTCGTACCGCTGTGACATCTATGGCAACACCGCCTGCACTAAGTCCAGCGCCCTAGACCACTCGACCAGCTAGGCTATATAAAAATATACCTTTCGCTGGCCGGGTCATTCCTCCTCGTAGGATTAATCTAGGGCAGTAACTTAGTACACGATGTATGGTAGTACGGGACAGTTCATTTTAGATGATAATGATGCATGTCACAACAAATCAATATTATACAAACTTCTCAGAATGGACTTAGTGCAGGCGGTGTTGCCATAGATGTCACAGCGGTACGAGTTCGAGTCATCGTTGGGAATTTTTCAGACCTTTCTACACGTTTATATATCTTTCCTGTATCAATTTGATCCGATGGAGCAATGTAGCGAATAGAGTCGTCACATTCTGAGACGTGTATATATATATTAAGTGTACATGTTTGTATAACAATCGGGCAAAATAGGAAATACAGAAACATGCATGTCAAAACCCACCAAAACCCACCAATCTGACAAAGTAATGTCACTCTTCTACTTCAAAATAACATTATCCAATCTCTGTACAGAAATTTTTCAATGTGAGAAAAATGAGGTTTTTGACTGAGTTATCTGCCCTTGAAATGTTCGTTTTCAGTGCATTTCAATGGTCCAGCAAGATATGGAAACTTTTATCTGTTTTCTTTGATTCTGTTGGTGCAAGTAGTCAAATTAAACTATCAAAATGATGGGCTTTTTATACCAATTTTCACCAACTGCCTGATTTTTACAGGGACTGACACTTAAACATGTTAAATGACTATTGTAAAAAAAAACAAACATCATTATTGTACAAAGTTAACAACGCTAATACACGACTACCTTGACGTAGGCGTATTTGGTGAATTGCAGTTTGTAAAGTAACCCTCATGTAACAACATTAGCCCTTTTATAACTTTCATCAATTATAGTATAATTACATGTATATCAAACATATATATTTGGAAACAACATGCGATATCACGTTTTTTAAACGAACTGTGGAATCGCGTATAATGTATATGTAATTAGATATGAATGGCCTCGGATAAGACTTCATAAATGTAAAAGTAGAGAGAAGTCCTTAAATTTCAAAATAAAAATTGACCATCTACAAATGTAATACCGGTATACTATAAGCAAAAATAAAAATGAAATTTCAAAATGGCGGTAAAAATTTTCTGGCATGTGTTTTTGTTCAACCTCGCTTATAAATAAAAAAGTGTTTAGAATGTTGAAGACTATTATTGAAAGCATGAAATTCTCGCATTTGTCAACATTTGTTTTGAATTTACTTATCGATATGTTTGTGTTTTAATGTTTAAACTATAATGCAAAGCCTAGTTCGTTGATCCTGTGCATTAGTTGTACACTTACACTTAGAAATCGATAGTAAAGGAAAACTATTGACCAAACTTTACGACAAAAGTGAAGACTTTTCATTTAAAATTACCAACTTTCCTTTCATCTGTGGCAACATCCCTTCGGCACCTGCGTATGGAGTGTTCATATCACAACTCGTTATGCCAGAGCTTGTCCAAACTATGCAGACTTTTTGTATCGCGCCAGAATTCTAACAAATAGGCTCCTGGAACAGGTTTATGTTGCTACAAGATTGAAGCCATCACTACAAAAGTTTTATAGTCGTCATCATGAACTCGTGGATCGTTATAGGGTAATCATCTGCGCCATGAAAACTGATTTGTTCAACGTGTCATAGTTTTCATAGTTTTCCTTTGTCTACCTTGATATCTTTTCCTTTATCTACTGTATCAACATTGGACATATTTTGTCGGTATGACCTGCATTCCTAACAAATTAATATAAAATTTGTAGGAAATGAGATTGGAAGTGTTAATTAAAAATTTAGATTTGGTGATAATATGAGAAAGCATTCACGAACTGTTCGTATCCTGCCTATTTGTCATGTTAATAGGGATAATATGGTCGACAAATTTTGGTTGCCACTAGAAATAGGGAGGGGTGGATAGGGTTGGCAATTTAGCCTCTTGTGGCGGAGCGCAAAGGTTTAAACTTCTATCGAATACCACAGCAGGGTTCTTTCATGTGCGAGAAATGTAGCATTCCCAACACGGTACGCCACTGTGGTTTTCGGTCAGGTTTTCTTATTATAACCCGACGCCCCCAGCATGTAACATACCCGGTGTACTCCATTCAGCCAGCTGGGGCACACAACCCAGTTGCTCCGTAGGCAGAGCGCCCTAGCCCCGACCAGTGTTCTGAGCACTATTTACGCGCCTTTTACGACAAGCTTAGCGCTGCTGTGGGCCTATTTCTTTTGACACCCAGACCCGCACGAGACCCTTTAATTTTCCTGTATTTAAAAATATATATATATATTTCGTGCGTCTAATTTTGCATCTGTATATCTGTATATTTGCATGACTTGTGAGTACTTGTATGTGTTGTTTTGTTATGTAAGTCGGTATATAGGCTCTATAGCTTATGTTTTATGTAATGTGTGTAATAAATAAAAAGAAATTGATCTGTATTGATCCGCAACAGTTCTGTTCTGTGATTAGAAAGTCTCCAAATACAGTGTCGGATATAGAATAGGATTCCGGGGTGGAATTCACTTGTGTTGCAAAAATGTGTTAATCGTGGGCAAAACTAAGGCAAAAATGTTTCAAGTGCTAGCCTGAAAACACCACTTTTTCTATTTTGGGTCAGAATCACACATGTTTTGTTTCCGATATTTGCCCAGAAATACATCATATGTATCTTCAATTCTTCACATGTCATGCTTTATTCACTAATTAAACTTCATATTTTATTATTTATGAAATAAATTTCTTCTCGAAGTTTTACTAGTAACTTTATCTAATTCGTATATTGTAATTATTTGTCATGATTTTATTCCCCTTCCCCCTTTTACAGTGCTTTTGAAGGGATAATGTCTATCAGCTGAAGGAATGAAGCCTCCACCCTGGCGAACTAAAAAGACATAGGCAGAGATCGAGTGGTCATGATGGTAGTGATTTTGTGTCAGTGGAAAAGGTTCGGATGTTGACGGATTTTGTATAAAATTATGTTCTACGGAAGGATGTTTTGACAACTAACAAAAAACCGACAAGTTAGCACTCGAATTATGTTCTGTTATATACAAATGTGCGTGTACATGCTTTTTGTTTTTGTTTTTTGTTTTGTTTGTTCTTGGTTTTGTTTCTTGTGTTTTTAGTTTATGAAAAGGCGAATTTAATAAGGATCAAGAAGTGTTTTCTATATTTTTCTGTTTGTTTTTTTGGATTGAATGTTTGTATTTGGCTCATAATGGCGAAAGAAGATACCAATTATTTATGTCCCTCACCTCAAACTCAGTGAATGGCAATGATCCTTTACAAATCAATTCGGCAAACTGGAAGATGCCAAAACCCTATATCAAAGATTAAGTCCACAAGTAAAGCACAGCTTGTTGCATTATATTAAGTGGCAAGTGCTTGATGAGGAAAGTGTTACGAAAAGGGTAACAGACAGATGGACACCTCACTCCTCTTGCTTCGATATGGAGGTATAAATGAATATATTCTTGTTTGCAGTATATTGATGTCGTGTTATTTATCAAATCACTAAAGTATTGAATGTCAAACCTTCTTTCCTCTATGCCAGCTAGCACCCCCCTTTTCACAGCATGTTGATGAGTACACCGGTAGCAAATAAATTAATTCATGAAGGGATTACTCAGTTTGTCAACTTACAGTGGAATTTCTTATCAATTAAAATGTTATGTTGTACTGAAGCAATAGATACAACGCTCGTAAACCACGTGATTAAACTGAAATCTGACCTACTACGTGTTTGTTTTGAACCAATATTATTAATACATTTTGTGTATTATGATTTAAATATTTCCATGAAAGTAAAGTAAACAAGCATGCATGACCTTTCCGTTGCACAGTAGACGAAGAAGAATGCTTATTTAACAATTATGGTTAAGTTACATAAGGAACGACACGTGTTATTTCACAAAATAATGTTAGTAAATCATTAATTAAAATCACTCTATGAAGTCAAACAATGTACCCGCATCTAAAAGGGCCTGGGGGAGGGGTTGAGAAAATCATTTTTCAAGTAATTTATTATAGTGGTGTATCGGAAATATTTTGTCTTTCTGTCTGTCTGTCTGTCTACCTTGAAATATTATACTGGAAGGCTAAAATTTCATCAAATTCAGATATACATATAGGTGATAGATATAATAATAATAATGATAATAATAATAATAATAATAATAATAATAATAACAATAATGATAATGATAATGATAATACTTTATTTCAAGACGGTAACAGAGTTAGTAAATACATTAATCTTGTAAACAAATACAAAAAATCAATAATACATATTTTTAAAATACATACTAACATACAGTCACACAAAAACAACTCTGTTTGCTGAGTAAATATCATCTTAATCTGTTTTTAAAAATTTGGCAGTTTTTGAAATTTCCTACAATTGTTTGTAGGTTGTTCCACAGATCTTTTGTAGAGTTGAGTTTTCGTTCTAGGAATAGATAAGTTACCCTTGATTGTGTTTCGTAATGAGTAAGAGTTGTTATCAGATATATACTTTATCTTATTAGAGAGATAAGATGGAGCTTCATTTCTAATACTTTTAAAAATTAAAACACATTTGTGATATATCATCCTATTTTCAACCGTCAACCATTGTAATTGTTTGAACAAGGGCGTAGTTGGTGCAAGAAAATCGAGGATTAGTCGTGAAGCTTTTTTTTGCAGTTTAAAAATGCGGCTCAGATTTTCCAGACTACAGTTTCCCCAAATGACAATACAATATTCAATAAAAAGTTAAATATAACCTGAATACAAAAGTTTCCTTGAATCAAGATTTAGAAAATAGCAGATAAATGCGACTGGATATCTTTAGACATACATCTGCCTTGACCAGCATAATTGAGGATCTATCATAACACCTGGTAACTACTTACAATTGGAGTTTTGATTGATATTAGAGTTTATTGTAAATGATGGAGCATCACTTTGCGACAAAGTTTTCTGTCTAGTTCCAATTAACATACATTTTGTTTTAGCACAGTTTATAAACATCTTATTACTTTCGCTTCATTTTTCTATTTCCACTAGGTCTTGTTGTAGTTTAGGTTTTATTTTGATTATATCTTTTCCAGATAAATGAATTGTTAAGTCGTCTGCATAAAAAATCAGTATTACAATTTTTTTATGTGAAGTGGAAGCGTAAAAAAAGGGAACCAAGGTTATAGTGGTAATCAAAAGAATGTAATCCAGGGACAAAGACTAGATATGAAAAACAGACATACACAACAAAGAACATAAAGTAACTAAAATCATACATACAAAGTTACAAAGGCAAATGAGCAACTCGGACTCCACAAAAACTGGGAGCATGGACCAGGTGCACCGGTAGGGTAAGAGTCCTCTGCTTTTCTAGAAACACCCGACGAGTTGCTCATAAAATGTCAAGTCCGGGGTAGACAAACGAGGAAAGGAAAACTATGACCCGTTGAATAAATCAGTTTTCATGGTGCAGATGGATACACCATAACGATCCACGAGTTCATAATGACGACCATAAGACGTCGGTAGTGATGACGTCAATGTTGTAGCAACATAACCCTGTTCCAGAAGCATATTTGTTAGAGTTCTAGCGCGATACACAAAGTCTACGTAGTGTCGGCGAGCTCTGGCATAACGCATGAGTTGTGATATGAACACTCCATACACAGGTGCCGAAGGGATGTTGCCACAGATGAAAGGAAAGTTGACAATTCTGAATGAAAAGTCATCACGTTGGTCGTAAAGTTTGGTCAATAGTTTTCCTTTACCAACGATTTCTAAGTGTAGGTCAAGATATGAGGCTGACTTCACATTGTCTGTAGTATCCTTTACCTCAAGTTCTTTTGGGTAGATGCGATGTATCAAATCCCCGAAATTAGGATAGGTCATTTATGTATAAAATAAACAAAAGAGGACCGATAATTGATCCTTGAGGTACACCATACTCCACTGGGAGTTTTTTTTTACTTAACATTCCCGATTTGAACTTGCTGGGTTCTATTTTCCAAGTAAGATTCTAAAAAAATTACACTGTTATTGTCAAGGCCATGTAATTCTAATTTTTGCCTAAGTATAGAATGGTCAACAACATCAAATGTTTTTTTTTTCAAATCTAGCAGAATTGCAATATCAATATTTCCCTCATTCATTTCCTCTAGAAATTTATCAACTCTATTGATAAAAGATGTCTGACATGAATGACCAGGTCTAAAACCTGATTCAGCAGGGTGGAGTAATTCAAATTTAGAGAGATAAGCATAAGGATGCGAGTGAACATGGCTCTCGATAAGTTTTGAGATACTTGGTAAAACAGATATCGGTCTATAATTTGTTGGAAGAGCACGATCAGCAGCTTTTAAAATTGGTATCACATTTGCATTTTTAAAAAAAAATTGGAAAAGTACTAGTATCTATCATTCTGTTGAAAATACATGTTAGAGATGATGCAATAATAGGTGCATTTAGTTAAAGCAATTTAGGACCGTTGTTGTCTTACCTGAAGAATTAGTTTCATCTAGTTTATTTAACAGTGTAAACAAATCAGGGATTGTTAAATGCGGAATACAAAGTTTTTCATTTACTATTTTTTTCCTACACAAAACGTTTTAATTTTAGTAATGTAGGTGGGTTTAATGTGGTATTAGGACTTGCATCTCTAAGGTTTTGAACATATGTCATGAACAATTCATTGAATTCATTGGTCATTACGTTTACTTCAGTTGTCCTAATACCTTCTTTAACAGTGAGTACATATGGTCTTAAATGATTTGATGGGTTTAGACTGTGAACATACTTCCACAGACATTTTGGATCTTTAGAATTTATAATAATGTTATGTTGTATTTTTTAGACTCCTCAATTATATGTAAAACACTATTCCACCAGAATCTATATTCTGCCCACAATGCCTAGAATATGATATTTATCTTTTATTTTTCTTGCATATATTACATCATTATTATACCACTCGGGTTGTTTATCTCACTTGATTATCTTAGTTACTACAGGAGTATGTTTGTTGTTGACGTTATGAAAGATGTCATACCATAAGTTTATAGCATTTGCTATATCACTTTCAAATTCATCTAAATGAAAGGGAACTCTAGAAATTCATTTTCATTGAAAGTTTTAACATTCGTATATGTTATATGACTAAGAGAATGTTTTTCATGTTCTTTCATTTTTTTTATTTTCCAAATATACAAACAGGATAATGATCACTTAAACTGTATTTCGTCACATGTAATTCTAAAACCGTATCTTTGTTTGTAACATACATATGATCAACTAAAGTTCTAGAATTTTCTATAATCCTTGTTGGCTCTTTTACAATTTAATGAAGACCAAGGTCTCTAAGATACTTATCCATTTAGTTGGTAATTTATCAAGTATAGGAAGTTCATATTAAAATCATCAGTCAAAATAATGTAAAAATTGGATTTTGTGGTAATGGACAAATCATTTTCGAAGTAATCAATCCATTGTATAAGAGATTGTGGAGGCCTATATACAAAGCATAGTAAAAATGGTTTTCTATGACTAGCCTTTACCACCATCTTCATGAGTGGTTCTATTTTTTCTTTTTAATATGTCACCCAGGATATCAATTTCTTTATTAGGTACTGTATCTGTTAAAAAAGTTTCGCAACAACCATAAACATCTGGAAGATTATCAGAATTTGAAAGATTATAACGAATTTCATCAATCTTGTTACTTATTCTATTTACATTGTGAGTACAGATCTTAATTTATTTATGACTATTAAACCCATATGGGTTGAATCTCTTATCAGTTACTATATCTCTGACTGAGTTTCCATGGATGTGCTTACACAATTCATACATACAGGACGATGTGATAATCAGTTAAATAAAGAACATGGATAACATGGGTATACAATAAAAATCATTTGGGCTTCAGGGATAAATGTCTTCTTTGCCTATTTCTAGTGATAAAGGGAGCAAAGCGTTTTTTATGACCATAGTATTATATGAAGATAATTATGCCAGACCACTGTATGGGATGTCTTCATTTGTAAGGTTGCTCACAGTATTTCTTGTTTTCAGTTGTCGTCATAGTGTGTTCTTATACACTGTGAGCTAGTAAAAATGTCTATAATATTTAATATGTTTTACATTGGCCATAATACTATTATTGTACTTTAACTTCTGTATTTGACCATCTGAAAAAGCAGCACCTCCCTTCTTGCTATAGGGCAACACATTAGAATTAAAATTTGATTTATTGAATATATATCTGAATGTATCATCTTTTTATTAGAGTATTTGTTCTATTATGTTTTATTGTAACTTAAAGGTTGTTTTACAGGACACCATTTCGGTACCATTATTCATGTTAATTGTATTACCTAGTACATGTAACAGTTCATTTGAAGACCATGGCAGTCGATTAAGAACGTAAGACTGAAGAGGATAAAACTAATTACCCTTTGTTTAGATTGCCAATTTCTTGGCTAGATTTAAAACCATGTTCTAAACCCTATATCACGCAATTGTGTTTGTAACTACACATATGTAACAAAGGGGATAGCCTTGTTTTAATTTTATGACTTGAACCAGTATAAAGTGGAGACCAAAAACATACATTTTAATTGTCCGCGCAATGGTTAGAGTCACATTGTATATCTCTGTGAAATCGTATTACCAGGTTCTATACAGCAAACAAGGAAGATTGGGTGGTGCATTGTATGACATGCAAATAGAATCAAAATGTGACCAAAAACATGTTCATGATAGTTGACAACCTATAATTAATTTCAGCCATGTGTTCTATTTTAGAAATATTCAGATTGCGTGGTCAATAAGTAGAACACTAAAACCTCAAGAGAGCCTGAATCGCTCACCATTTGTTTTTTTTTTTTTAAACTTGAGGAAAGAGACAGTCTAAATTAAAATCAACTGAATTGCCAGACGCAGGAAATGCTTTTAATATTATTTTCATGATCTGAACCAGAATTTTGCTAAAGGCAACAATTTTGAATTATTTCAAAAAAAAAAAAAATGTCTTCCGACCCCTATGTTCCATTTTTAAGTCGCTCATATTGTTAGCGAATTCTTGCACTCGTAATTTCAGCACTTAACATTTGCATATCATTTGCATGACTATGTAGTTATGTGCCACATTATGCTGCAGATCATCGCCGTGTTTAAGTGCAATGAGTATTCATAAATATCGGGGCGTGCTAATGTATGTGACCTATAAAGTCTTGTAACGAGCCTCAATGCCTAAATCGGAAACTGGGTTTCAAAACTAACCAATCAGTTCATGTAAACTTCCCGTTCTCGTACAAGCAAGAAACAAACGTAGAACATACGCGCATGATACTGTCGAGTTTTTTTTAATCTCGTATGAAGCTAGAACATATTTTAGAAAGAAAGTTTTGGGTCAAGGAATAATTTTTCTTGTTATATTAAAAAAAATTCAATGAATTTCCATATAGCATATTCTTGCCATTCATCTCCCCTTTGCAAGATTTTCTTTGCATCGCTTATCTCCCTTTAAAAGGGGCGTTTTAACATACAATTGTTTATGTAAAACATTTTTATTTTCGAAATATATTAGACACCTTTCTTTTACATCACTTAAAACCAAGTAATTAATTGAATATATCTATGTCCGTATGATTTTGCTAGATGACAGAAAAGAAAGAAGTAGGTATTTTCTACCTTACTACTTATCGGTACTGCACATCTGGCCCCAACAAGACGAGTTTCCCAATTTTAATAAAAGCTGAAAGCAAATTACTCATTGAAAATAAAAAAGCGCATAAGCCAATATAGATGCATAAAATATTTTGATATTCTTAAGAATTTCTGCCTACGTTTTGGAATTTCTTAAAATAATACAGGCATCATGATTTTTTTAAAAACAATAATTTCGCTTATTTAGCAAAAACTTGACTTTTGAATTTGTAACATTCTATTACAGTATTTAGAAATTTCGTCTAGTAATAAAAATATTCTACTGTATTTCTAAGACAAATCTATATCGATTGTTCCTATACTTTTCCAACTAGAAAAAAACCATTTTCAGTTACAAAGGGTATTGCAAGGCCTCATGAGTGACTGATTTTGTCACAATATTGATTCGAATAGGCTCTCCCTGTCAAATAATTACAAGTAATTGATTTTGACATAGTAGGATATCAATTTCTTATTATAGTCCTGATAAAAGTCCGAAATACCGAGAACCACGCTAAAAAAATTTGAATATAAACTTTGAAATTATTATTGCTGCTGTAGAGGACTATGCCATACAATTGATAAAATGGAATCCAGAGCAAAACAACACTAATTTGCTGTCAGATTGTTTGAAATAGTAATTAAGGGAACCAAGGTTATAGCGGTAATCAAAAGAAGGTAAGACCAGACATGGAAAACAGAAAATAAAGTAACTAAAATCATACATACAAAGTAACAAAAGCAAATGAGCAACTCGGACTCCACTAAAAACTGGGAGCATGGACCAGGTGCACCGGTAGGGTAAGCTTTGTGGTCTTTTATCTTGAAACCTATGAGGGTTCTTAGTAAGTCAATAAGTGTCGATGCATCATTAGCTTTAAAAAATCTCAATGTAGCTCAAACCTTTTCTACTATACATGACAGGTATGTTATTGTACCAGTAGACATAGCCTAAACAACATTGGTTTTATCTGCAAAACGTATTAGGTAAAATATTTATTATCTGAGGTGTTTGTAGGAATAAGTTTTAGTTACAAAACTTATACTGCTACCACATACTCCAAAACGAAATAGTTGAAAACCAGACATGTTCTCCGCTAGAATCTTTGTTTCATCGGCATTCCAATGGGGGCAAATCATGCTCCGATCCTCGTTAACATATATAGATGATCCTGTTGTAAAGAAGGTCCATCCAGACCTATTCATCTCAGTTTCAGCGATATAGATATTATTTGTCTTTAAACAATATTAGATTTGGGAATTGTAAACATTGCATATCCCCCAAAGAACATAAGATAACATCAGTCTCATATCTTGACCTACTCTAGTTCTCAATGATCGATTAAAAACAAAATTCATGACTAACGCGGTAAAATCTCGTTTCGTACCACCACATTTCATACTCTCTATTACAACATCCTTTTATCACCTGCTTATGGAGGTTTCATATTACAATTGGTATGTCAATCTAAGATCTAAGATTTAAGCCATTTTCATGTTTTTGCTTTGTTCGTCATTCTGAGCTCGCGGGTTGTCCATGTACACCGACAATGTATTAACCGTGTTTCTTCTTTCACCTACCTCGGACATGATATATCATGAGTACCATGGCGAATTATTTTCAGAAAAGCAGAGAACGCTTACCAAATTTGCTTCCTGCTTTAGTAGAGTCAGAGTTGCTCGTTGCTCACGTACATTTATTTACACGTACTTATATTAACATTAGTCAGTTCTTTGTTCTTTGTCGCGTTTGTAATTATCTTTTATTAGTCTTTGTCTACCCCGGACTTGATTTTTTTATGAGCAACTCGGCGGGTGTTTCTAGAAAAACAGAGGACGCTTACCTCACCGGTGCACCTGGTCCATGCTCCCAGTTTTTAGTGGAGTCCGCGTTGCTCATTTACTTTTGTTACTTTGTATGTATGATTTTAGTTACTTTATGTTCTTTGTTGTGTATGTCTGTTTTCCACGTCTTTGTCCCTGGATTACATTCTTTTGATTACCACTATAATCTTGGTTCCCTTGATTACTCTTTCTTTATTCCTGTGTAAAGTTCTTTTTGATTAACGTTGGATTTAGTGTTCACTTTATCCCCCTTTAAAACCATTTATCTGCTATGAACTTTAATGCGCATGTGATGTCATTAGTGTTTACACAACTGGACGACCAAGACGGGTTATGTTGAATTTCAGTCCCTGTGAGAATCAGGCAGTTGGTGAAACATAAAAAAGCATCATTTTAATAGTGTAATTTGATTACTTGCAGCATCAGAATAAAAGAAAACAGACAAGATCTTCCATATCATGCTGGACCACTGAGGTACAATTTCATTGAAATGCACTGAAAATGAACATTTCAAGGGCAGATAACTCTGTCAAAAACCTATTATTTTTAGCATTCTATTGAAAACATTAAGCGCAAGACCAGAGATGTAGAGAACAAATAATGATCTTTTCAAATAGAACAAGTATCCTTGAGTGAAATTACATTGTCAGATCTAAATCGTTGGGGTTTTTACATGCATGTTTCTGATTTTTCCCATTTTGCCTGATTTTTACACTTAATGATCATATCATACTGTTGAGAAGGAAATGTTTTATGGTGTAAAACATCCGACATGGAACATATGGAAAACAAATCTCAAAACAAATAACCATCGAAAATTTCGATTTTCGAAGTATTCATGATTACGATCGCAAACAATTGTTTATGTATTACCAACACTATACTAAATAAGTATTACAGGTATAGCCTGATCATATATCATAAATAAGTCATTTTTTATAACTCTAAAGTTATAAAACATGTACTGCATTAGTCATATATGATGTGAAAGAAATATAATCGGAAAGTACTTTTTACCCATTTCCGAAAACTAAATATCTGTAATTAGTCTTGAATAGAGTCTTCTCAGAAATAAGTTTTTTCTTTGTATAACTTCAAAATTATCAACAATGACCTGATTGAATCATTTTTGACGTTAAAAAATTACAGCTAAATCCCCGTCCTTTTTAATCATATTTAATACAAGTCTATCTTTAAATGCAGATGATACCATAAAATCCTCGGGGGAAGGGGGAAGGTGTCACTATATACAGTTTCAAAAAGGGACGACTAACTGCAAAATATAATACCCCACCCTTATCATATATTGAGGTTCATCAAAGTGTTTACTTTATTATATTTATAAGATCATATGAAAAAGCTCACATATAGGTGTACAGACTTATTGATTCTTATTGAAATAAATTTGAACTTGAATACTTGTGTATTTACACTATTTGATATGATATCTTGATAATAAGATCTGATGCCTGATTAAGATATGTAAACTAGAAATTACCAAACATGTACTAAAAGCCAGATTTTCATATCCATATAATATAATATGAAGCATAAAAAAGATCTATCATAGTGGCCCTTTACTTTCACCTCAATCAATGATGTACAGCTGACATTTACCATACTACCGGTAACTTCTAACAAATTCACTAACGATTCACTAACAAGTAAAAAGTAATAGACTGGTTGAGAACAAAAAACAGCCTTATTTGTATTTGGCATCTTTCTTTCTCTAATAAATATAGGACTTATTTAATATTCTGGTAGACCTCAACGGTGCTAGATTTGGATTCCTCAAAATAAGTACTTTCTGCTAATAGTACACTAATAAATGTTGAGAATCCTTCGCATATAGTCTTCATGAAGCTGTTAAGAGGCTCCTCTCGAAATGTTTGTTCAGCATATTTAGATAGACAAAACTTGTCATCGCTTATTTGTTAGAGATTTGCATTTGTTTTTCTTTAAGTAAGCCTAATGACAGTTCAACAGTTTACCCTTTTTCTGTATTCCAGAAATTTGTATATAGTTTCAAAAGCGATTAATGATCAGTTCTATTGGTGCATCGTGCTTCTATTTTTTTTTGCTCAGACCTTTTGTCGATTCACAAATATCATCGGGCAAGTGAATTAATACAAAAGCTATCCTTGCCTTCTCTTTTCACGTCAAACACTTCTGACAGTAATGTATACATTATTATTTGTATCCTCCATATTCTTCATCGTTCCAGGTAAAATAACTTGTACATTAATACACCACATGACCGAATTATTAATAACAAAATAATTGTATGTTATTTTTGATAAAACAATTATTTTGAATAGGTTAAGATGTCGTGTTCTACAGCATGGAACGAATTACAGAAACTTACAAAGATAACGTTTATACTTCATTGGATATCATTCGCATTATATATTGTTGGATTTGCAACTCCGGTATGGGTATCTGGAAGCATTCCTTTTCGAATCATTAATCATGACGGAGAAGTAGTACATAAGATTACTGTACACGCTCTAGGATTATGGCAGGGCTGCAGTGATAAGTATGGTTGTCTTCGACTGATAAATATTGAAGAAACGCTTGGAGGTATGTAGTTCAATCAAACAAAAACAAATTGCTGAGCCGTCTTCTGTTGTTTGAAGAAACTCTTAGAGGTAAGTATTTAAGATATTTTGAAAATAAGTACCCTTTGTTACATTTAAATAGTTAATTTAATACATTCGTCTTCGTTAAAGAAGGGTATAATATAGCATATTAATTGAGCTGTGTCGCAAGACAAGCCATGTCAGTCTTGTTTAAAGAGGTCCAAATCATATACCATGAGAGCGACCTTAGGCCCGTATATAAGACCTGTTCCACGTGTTATCTTCACTTTTGTAATTCAGACGCAGAGCAAGCTATTATTAGTGAACGTCGTTCACATTTTGATAATTGTTTTTCTTTTAGAATTTTACCTTTTACTGTATTTTGTATTGAATTTTAGCATTTTAACTTAAGAAACATTCACTATTTCTTGACGTAGTCTAGAACTTTTATATTATTTTATTACATTGACTTTATGTTTACAGTTGTCTGGACGTAGTCTAGAAGTTAAAAATTTTCTATAACTTTAAAGAATTGTAGTTTGAATACATCCATCTATTGCTACACGTAGTGTAGCGTTAGCTACGACTTTGTTGTGAGGTCTGTAAATAGAATACATGATTTGTTCTAGTTTTTGAACTGGTAAAGACCTTTCCAATTTTTTCTGTGGAAATGCTTCATAAGAGGTTGTTGGTATAAAACATGTATATAATTTACTTTGGAATTTTACATAGATTAATCCCAACACGAGGTTTGTTAGGGCTTAACAAATTTAACGAGTGCGTAACACGTAATTGCACCGTGGTTTTACGGATAGTTGTTCGAACTAAATAATCAAGAATTTGCTATTTTGAATTCCTCGAGTTTGAAGTAATTATATGTTCTCAACCCGGTATATAGGACCGTCTACTTTCTAAGTATCTATTTCTCCATTTGGCGTTTTCACCGACTTCTGTTCATTTTTTTTTTTGAATCCCTGTTCTAGTACCCTGTTATCAACCCAGCAATGACAAAATTTGGGTTATGAATCTTTAAGAATTAATTATTCAGTACTTTGGCAAGGGTATTTATACTTCTTAAGAGCTTTCAATAAGGTATTGTTTACAGTGACAACTGCAACTTTACAATAATACCTCAATGCTTAAGTTCAGATCAATCATGATGATAATAACATGATAATAATGATGTGTGGGCGTACCCAAACTCTAAAATTAACATGTGATATGTTAGTGAGTTATAGATTTTGCCATTTTTTTCAATTACATTCTATATTGATATCTGATAGCTCTTTTGAACAGGATATTTTAAGGATGTATCCCACCATTTTTCATTTTGTCAGTTATATTTTTGTGACATTGTTCCATCAGATGAGTACAAAAAATATGTTAATAAACAAATTCATTTTCTGATGTTTTAGTGGCTGGAGGATATATTATATATTTGTAATACTAGAATCAGACATTCATTTGAGAAACAAAGTATACACCATAATTTGCATTCGTTTATGTACTCACTAAATCAACTGGTACAGGTGGACTGAAGTTTCAACTGATTTCTTATTTTATCCAGAAAGTTGAATCCAACAAGTTTGATGGATTCTATTTTAAATTTTTCACCATTAAGTACTTTAGGATGAAATAAAATTACTGTTGAATTTTTTTTTCTTGCGCCATCAAGAGAGGTCTACAGTTAGATTGTTTGCAAAAAAAGAGATATCTTCATACAAAAACCTCTTGCACTTCATCACATTAGAACCAAACTCTCTCACTCTACTACACTCCCTGTACAAAACAAGTCGTGACGCTCCTTTTTCTGACCCTACCTCATCATTATACAGATTTTTTGCCATTATTTTAGATATTGGTTTCCACAGACCATTTAAACCAGTTTGTGTGAGAAATCAAGATGAAGAAAAACGTTCATTTCTTCCACTATCGTTTGTCAACAAAGGCATAGATGCAATTAATTTGGCCAACATCCTCCATCACGAAAACGTTAGCAACAAAATTCCCCCATATTTCAGAGACAAATCCATACCAATTATTTCATATTCCTATACTTCACCCATTGCATCCAAAATCTTCAATTATTAAAGGCTATTGCAGGATCTCGAGATTCAAGGCTAAACCACCTGACTGTTCTTGCAAAACCTCTCCATTCAATTATGGTACTTCTGGTCACATCGTTACGGGAGATTTAACCATTATCGAAAACGAATCTCTGCGTAATATCGTTTCTAAAGGTCCCAAGTACCGTGAACCACACTCCATAAATTGGAATTACAACGTTAAAGGTCTTATGGATGCCGTCGACGACTATGCAAGAAAATGGATAAAACGAGAACAAGAAGACATTGATGCTCTGTCAGAGTGGTTAAAGGCCGTGAGGTCTTTAATTTTGAAACGAAGGAAAGTTTTAAGTAGGCCAATGAGTGCCAAGGCTACATCAGTTTTCAAAGCCCCCGATGTAGTAAAACATTGTTTACTATACATGACAAATATGTTGTCGCACCAGTAGACAAAGCCCAAAACAACATTGTTTTTGTCTGAAAAACGTTTTACATCCAATGTTTATTATCAGAAGTAGACGTAGATAATAATAGCGGTGGTAAGACCTATACTGCTACCACACTCTCCAAAGAAGAAATTGTGGAAAACCACAAATCTGTGCTATCCTCTTTTGGTCTGTCTACCAAAACCACAAATCTGTGCTATCCTCTTTTGGTCTGTCTACCAAGGACAATGACTGTGATTTACCGTCTATGTACTGGATTCCTTAACTCCACAAGGATCCATAGAAACAACGTTGCATAGCTGTGTCTGCAAAATGTACCACCAAACCTCTTTCAAAAATTTTAACTTCTATATTCACAGCTGTCAAAGAGGGTTTGCAGTTCTTCCACAACACTTGTTATTCCCGTAGTGGTATTAATTCAATGTGGATACTGACAAAATCGAAAGATCTTTTGGAAAAAATCAGTTCAAGACTTTTATCAGAACATAAAAGCATTAAAACCTATGATTTTTCAACACTGTATACTTCTATTCCACATACTCATTTAAAATCCCGACTTAAAACAATATACATCGTTGTTTTTCCACGAAATATGGTACACCTAGATATAAATATATAGTTCTTGGTAGAGATTCCTCAAACTTTGTAAAAAATAATTCCATATCGTCTTCCAAATATATAGAAGAAGATGTTTACAAAATGCTGGAATTTTTAATCGACAACATATTTGTCCAGTGTGGTGGGGCGTTTTTCAACAAACGGTCGGCATTCCAATGGGAACAAATCCTCTACTTGACCTATTCCTTCACTATTATGAGGCTGACTTTATAGCTGATCTGATCCGAAAGAAAGAATATCGTTTAGCTAGATCCTTTAATCTCAGTTTCCGCTTTATAGATGACGTAATATCTTTAAACAATCCTAATTTCGGGGATTTGATACATCGCATCTACCCAGAAGAACTTGAGATAAAGGATACTACAGACACTGTGAAGTAGCCTCATATCTTGAGCTACACTTAGAAATCGATGGAAAGGAAAACTATTGACCAAATTTTACGACAAACGTGATGACTTTTCATTTGTAAATTGTCAAATTTCCTTTCATCTGTGGCAACATCCCTTCAGCACCTGCGTATGGAGTGTTCATATCACAGCTCATACGTTATGCCAGAGCTTGTCGAGACTATGCAGACTTATTGTATCGCGCTATAATTCTAACAAATTGGCTTCTGGGGCAGGGGTATGTTGCTACAAGATTGACGTAATCACTGCAAAAGTTTTATGGTCGTCGTTATGACCTTTGGTTTTACGGTGTATCCATCCGCGCAATGAAAACTGAGTTGTTCAACGTGTCACAGTTTTCCCATCCTCTTTCGTCTACCCCGGACTTGACTTTTTGTGAACATCTTGTTGGATGTGTCTAGAAAAGCAGATGACGCTTATCCTACACAGTTTTAAGTGGAGTCCCCGTTGCTCATTTTCGGTTGTTACTTTGTGTAGATGATTTTAGTTACTTTATGTTCTTTGTTGTGTATGTCTGTTTTCCATGTCTGGTCTTTGTCCCTGGATTACATTCTTTTGATTATCACTATAACCTTGGTTCCCTTGATTAATCAGATCTAGATTATTTGTAATTATACTGATTTTCATTATCTTTATATAGATTTTGGTTAGTGAGTAGTTATTTGCATGAATTACATTTGACATGTTTACATATACAATTGTAGGATCAATAGTGAAAAAATTCAAACTTCAATTTTGAACTTAAGTTCTATGTACAGTTCAGCTATTCTGGTAAAACTACAAATGAGTAGACATAAATCGTAAAAGAGTTTCTATAGCTCATTTTATAAATGCCAAAGTTTGAGTGTGGGAGTGACCGTTTCAGAGCACTCTGTATTTTGACATTACAAAAATCCTTTTATTTATGAATAAGTTAAGTGGTGCTGATTTTAGTAGGAATATATTTTTTCTCATTTTTAGCCTTTCTAGTATCTTTTTTTTATATGTTATGTGTGCAGAAGCAGCTTCAATCAATATAATTCTGTACAGAATTTGTATAGAACAATCATAAAAATGACACTACTGTAGGTTTTTGACTTAAGTCTCAAGTTTGGAAACTGTTCAATTTGAAGGTTTCTTCTGGAAATTAGACATTATTTCTATATTTACAATCATCATTAATGGACCTTTTTGTAGTAGATTGTGTTTGTGCTTGTCCCTTGACCTAATCAACTGTGCAATTTGTAGTATGTGATAAGTTATGGTTTAGCTCTTTAGAGGTAATAATACATGTGTATTTATCCAGGAGTAATCAAAGGAACCAAGGTAAAAGCGGTAATCAAAAGAATGTAATCCAGGGACAAAGACCAAACATGGAAAACAGACATACACAACAAAGAGCATAAAGTAACTAAAATCATACATACAAAGTAACAAAAGTAAATGTGCAACTCAGACTCCACAAAAACTAGGAGCATTGACCAGGTGCACCGGTAGGGTAAGCGTCCTCTGCTTTTCTAGAAACACCCGCCGAGTTGCACATAAAAAGGCAAGTCCGGGGTAGACAAACGAGGAAAGGAAAACTATGACCCGTTGAATAAATCAGTTTTCATGACCATAATGATCCACGAGTTCATGATAACGACCATAAAACTTCTGTAGTGATGACTTCAATCTTGTAGCAACATAACCCTGTTCCAGAAGCCTATGTTTTAGAGTTCTAGCGCGATACACAAAGTCTACAAAGTTTCGGCAAGCTCTGGCATAACGTATGAGTTGTGATATGAACACTTCATACGCAGGAGCCGAAGGGATGTTGCCACAGATGAAAGGAAAGTGGACAATTCTGAATGAAAAGTCTTCACGTTTGTCGTAAAGTTTGGTCCATAGTTTTCCTTTACCACCGATTTCTAAGTGTAGGTCAAGATATGAGGCTGACTTCACAGTGTCTGTAGTATCCTTTATCTCAATTTCTTTTGCTTGATTGCAATGAATATAGAACCATGACTTTAGTTCTAACTGTATCCACATGAATATATGCATTTTGGTTTGATGTTTCATTTACATTTTGTTTTATTATATATGTTATTCATACTGTATATATGATATACTTCTTTAACTCATTATGTGATGGAGAATAAGATATAAAGACAGTTGGAATATTTTGTCTTCACAAGTCACCCTAAATAAAATGATTGTGATTGGAGACTGTCATATAGTGATTTGAGGCATAGTAAATGCTCATGGTAATATTTATAAAATCTTTACGGTTTGATTGATATAAATTAGATTATTTTTTGTATATGATGGTATATGTTTATAAACATGTGTAATTGCTACTATACACCATTAGTGCTTATCATACTCTTTCATCAATTTCTATTTCCTTGGCCACATATTTTTGTGTAATGTGTTTATGGATACTATCATACTAACCTATTAATACGATCAAGTTTTTACTTCTTAGTAATATGTGTTGATATGGTGAAGTAATTGCCTTATGTCATGCTATGAAGAATATCTTAGTTGATGTTGGTCTAAAAACTGTAAACTGTGTTTGATTTTTAGTTTTTTTAGACTTGTATTTTTCAGACATAAGTTTCGACTTGTAATTTTCATCTTCAGCTCTATTATGGTGCTTCTTTAAGTCTGTTGTGTATACATGTGTCATATTGACAAACAAGCTTTATAACAGGTTGATTAGTTAAAATGTGATACTGTTTTAGCCCAGCTACAATTTTCTGTTGGTTCACCTATTTAAATTACTGAGAAAATAATTTAAGAATTTCTATTTTGATTTGATCAGTATTGCATTGCAACATACCAGACAGTCACAATAAATATGACAAACACATAAGGGGGTATATTACACTGTTTATTTAAATGTCTATTAAATTCTTTCTTCTTGACACATTAAATCCAACCCTGTCTTTGCACTTTTGGAACAAACTCTTTTTAAAAAGTGAAGATACAACGTGGAGCAGGACTTATATATGGGCCTAAGGTCACTGTCATGGTATATGATTTTGACCTCTTTAAACGAGATTAATGTGGCTTGTCTTACGACACAGCTCAATTAATTTTAAATTTGGATTTTCTATACACACAAAGTTATTCAAATGATGTCTAATTCAGGCTTAAGCCAGGTTTTACTCTCATGTAAAAGTCTATATTCTTACTTTTTCCCGGACATTAACATTGTTGTACACTAAAAAAGAACACACCAATTATTTTTGAGTTATAGAGTTGTTTTATTCTTTTAAGTTTTATATTAGGTTACGGTATACAAATGGTATTAGCTAGAGCATCAGACTAAGTCTAAGGAATATATTTTACATCATTTCAGGATATTTCGTTGCAGTCAGATTTTTCGCATGTATTGGTCTTATTTCGTCAATCTTTACTGCACTGTTTGTTTTCTGGTTTACTTGTATGCCAAACAACGGTAATCGAGCACTAATCCTGACCATAATTATGTCATACATAACAGGTAAATTATGCATTTTTATTAGAAAGGAAAGTTATCTATTGGATACCACCACTCTCTATGCGATATCACCGGTATCTATGGAACCTCGGACCGGATTCTTTCTTCATTCCTCGACATCTCAACACATACGTTATTCCAGGGCTTGTCAACCCTACAGGATTATGTTGCAACTAGATTCGGGTCAATATTAAGAACTCGTGGTTCATTATGATAGAACTATCTGTACCATGAGAACCTATTTTTCACCGTGTCATAATTTACTCTTCTCTTTTGTACACACCATGAAATGACACTTTATGAACAAATCGGTGGGTCTTTCTACCGATGCACCTAGTCAGTGCTCAAGGTTTTCGATTGGATGTCGAGTACTTTCGTCTCTTTGAACGTTTACCGTTGTGTCTGTTTAGTTTCCCAGCCTAGTATTTATTTTTGTATCATATTCTTTGTCTACCTATTGAATCCCGGGTTACCTCATTTTACTTTTAAATACTGAGTATACAAACATTTTACCTTAGATCGATGTTATGTTTGTTTACAATAACTTCAAGGTCATTTGAATATGTCTTACTTATTTGGCTTTTTATCAACACGTGACATTCTGAAGATACATATCCCGAACACACTCTATTCGAGAATGTGTTTTATTGCAATAACAACATTTAAATTGAAAATACAAAAAAAAAAAAAAAAAAAAAAAAAGAAAAAGCTGTGCAAAGAAGATTGTTATTTTTATTTATGTACTTTCCTTTACATTAGTTCATATGAAAAAGCACTTTCAGTTTTAATAAGTGTTTTAGTGAGCAAGTTGTTCTTAAAATGTGGACATTTGAATAACCCTGCTCATGTGGCCACAAATATGAAGACTGACTCTTGTCATATTATAGCTAAATTCACATTTGATTAATTATTTTGTTTTATAATCTGTAGTATTTATACTACAAAGAACTTGAGATGAAGGATGCTGGATACTGCAGACACAGTGAAGTCAACATCATATCTTTACATTCACTTAGAGATTGATAAAAAAGGAAAACTATCGACCAAACTATACGACAAAAGCGATTACTTTTCAATCCGTATTGTCAATTTCATTTCACCTGTGGCAACATTCCATCAGCACCTGCGTATGGAATTTTCATATCAAAACTCAAACGTTATGCCGTATCTACGCAGACGTTTTGTCCCGCGCTAGACTTCTCACAATAAGCTTATGGAACTTGACTATATTGTTACAATATTGAGATCTTCTATACAGGAGTGTTATGGTCGTCATCATGAACTCATGGAGCGTTACGATGTATCCATATGTTCCATTAGAGCCGAATTGTTCAACGTGTCATAGTTTTCTTTTCCTCTTTCGGCTACCCTGGAATTGAAATTTTATTAGCAACTCGGCTGATGTTTCTAGACTTACTGGAAAATACATAAGGATACTGTATCACAAAACATTTCAAATTGAGATTGTCCGTAAATCTTTCCTCAACTCAAATTTCGTCCAATTAGATAATTGAAACTGATGATTTCAGAACAAACATAGGATTTGAGGAAATTATCAACTTGAGGTTTTTATTATGAAACCCAGGCCTGAACATCAAATCTTCTCATGAGTACAGATGTTTGGAAAAAGATGAATATGTGTTGTAATTGACTCATGATCATCTAAAGAAAATCACTATGTGTATATGTCTTAATGCTGGTAGAAAATCTTTTTTTTTTTTTATTACTGAAGTGAAATGTATAATTTCATTTACCTTTTTTGTCGTTGCTAATTAACATATAAAGAATGGGATCTCACAAGCGTACGAAAACATTTTAATCACTCATAATAGTATTTCATCAGTAAAACAGTATTATACATGCCTTTGACAGTTGTCGTTTTATGATCGATCATGCAGTAATATTTTTCAGCGATTCTTTTATGCATAACAGTTGGTGTGTTTTGGGGTGAATATAGACTGACAAAAGAAGTAGGTTTTAGCTTTTCATTTGGAATGACGTTCATGGCAGCTGCTTGTTACTTTGTCAGTGCATGCCTGTTTCTTGTCAATATATTTTGTAAGCCATCGACAAATGCTCACATTTTAATAGAAGATGTAAATTTATAATACATTTTATAAAAGAAAATCTTTACAAAATGGCTGAAATCGAAGTTTAATAAATGCATTATATGTAGTAGAGATTTTTTTCTAGAGCAAAACTGAATAAACCCATCTAAACCAGACACTATTTACAATTTCCTTTAAAAACCGAACACCTATCCAAACAGAAAAATAAATTAAAGCCAATTTTGGAATCGATTTAAACAGGTTTACTTTATAAACAGTAACAGTATTGCTAAACTAAGTTCCTTTTGAATGAAGGTTTTGTTCACAGTTGTTATTAAATGCATTGAAATTGACATTAACCGATTATAAAAGATGTCATGTTTAGGCAGATGTTCGGTTTATTCAGGGTTTGGCTTCATTGTACTGTTGTATCAATTCTCATTTTAAATACATGTATTGTTTGTGATCAAAGTTGTTCTGTTATATTTTGTATTTCATACAAGAATTTGTCTATACAACTGTAACGATGAGTGAAATTTTAAAGTGTCATACTACAAGGTTACAATTAAATGTGTTAGTGATTTATTTCATGGGCAGGGAGAATTCAACATGAATCTGCCTCTGATCAACTGCATGTCGATTTTCAGGTGTCGTTATACAGTCGATTGACAGTGGAGAGGAATTCAGGGTTATATTTTGTGATATCAGTAGGGCTTTTGATCGTGTTTGGCACAAGGGTTTACTTTCCAAATGGAAAAATATGGGTTTTCTGGTAATGTTTTAAAATGGGTTGAAAATTATCTTTTCGAGAGACTTCTGAGAGTAGTTCTGAATGGGAGTAACTCATACCTGGCAGATATGAACGCGGGCGTACGGCAAGGTTCCATAAATGGACATTTACTCTTTATTTTATTCATAAACGATATCGTAACGGATATTAAAACCCAGATGAAACCTTTCGCCGATGATACTAGTATATATCTCGTAGCCTCAATATCCGAACATCAAAATGAATTCTGTTCAGATTCAGGAGGTATCCAATTATAAACACCTCGGAATTTCTTTCTCTAGTAACGGTCTGTGGCACGACCAAATACACGCTGTTGTCGATAAGGCATATCGTCGTCGTCTTAATATGCTTCGAAAATACAAGTTCACACTTTTTGACAGATATTCTTTGGAAAAAATCTACATGTCGTATATTCGACCAATTCTTGAGTCTTGAGTATGGCGATGTCGTGTGGGACAGTAGTAGCATCGGTCATTTAAAAAAATAGAGGCTGTCCAAGCCGGAGCAGCTAGAGTGGTACTAAGCTTACTTCATTAGATAAGGTATATCAAGAGACGGGTTAGGCGAAATTGGTTGACAGAAGGGAGGGTCATAAGTTAGTTTATGGTCTGCCTTTTGTTTCTAAACATCTTTCTGACGAGCAAAACAAATACATATTTCTTCTAGTACATAAATACATCATAGATAGCAAACGGTTCACTTAATATGCACTTCAAAACCTCTTATAATTGTATATGTTTTCTTTTCTAAAATTGTATTGTTTTTTTCTACTTATTACTTTCTTTTCAATTACTGTAAAACCATATATTGTATAATTCAACGTATGTATTTTTGCATAATCTTAAGCATGACGTTTTTTTTACATAATCTTGAGTTCTGAAGGAGACGGAGTTCTGTAAGGTATATTGTATGCTTGTTTCCGAATCCTGTGTTGTGTATATACTATTATGTTTGTATAAATATTGCATATTTGATGCAATAAGTATTTTCTAAAATGTGTACCCCTACCCTATAAATAAATCGCTACATATGTAAAATTGGCCCATTTTTCAATGTGGAAACCCTTATAGTATTAATACTGCAGTAGAAAAAGCTTATTTAGTACTTTCACAATTGACAGATCTGAAATTCTTTTGAAGTGAAAAGGCAATTTAACAATTAGAATTTATTTTTTTTAAAATACAATGCCACTTTCGTTGTAATTTAATTTACTACACAAAGAGACCAAGGACAACTTGAAAAAATGAAGGAGAGTGCTCATTCACAACATTCCATCACTGTAAACCGCATATTTTTGGCATTTGAAATTAAAACAACGATATATCTAATATATCAGCTCAATTCAGGTAATTATTTTTTTTTCATTTTTCGTAATACTAACGGTAAGTCAATTTTTTGAAAACAAAAATGACCATGTAGTGTATAGAGCAAAATTAACAGGAAGCAACACGCGATATTATGTTAAATATATCCTATTCGTACAGAATGTTGTTACCGTTCAGCTATTAAAATCATATACAACCTATGTCTTATCAATCTAAATTTACCCACCACTATTGAAATTAATCCATCAAATTGGGGTCAACCCAATTGCTACGAATTTTCGACGGACGGACAGACTTACTCCAATATACAACACATTCGTCAAATTAAGGTATAACGAGGATGGTTAAAATGATATTAAGTAGAAAGAAATTATACCACATAACTTTTTTTTTGTTTTTTGTTTTTTTGTTTTTTTGTATTATACCTTCATGTACAGGTAATTTCATTTTCTGTTTGCCACATTGCATCACTACAGAAGTTTTATGATCGTCATCAAGAACTCGTGGATCGTTACGGTGTATACATATGCACCATGGAAACTGATTTATTCCACGGGTCATAGTTTTCCTTTCCTCGTTTGTCTACCCAGGACTTGACATTTTATGAGCATCTCGGCGGGTGTTTCTAGAAAAGCAGAGGACGCTTACCCTACCGGTGCTCCTGGTCCATCTGCTTTTGTTACTTTGTATGTATGATTCTAGTTACTTTATGTTCTTTGTTGTGTATGTCTGTTTTCCATGTCTGGTATTTGTCCCTGGATTACATTCTTTTGATTACCGCTATAACCTTGGTTCCCTTGATTACTCTTGCATATGTAGATTGTCTCTCATTTCAAGTTTTCACTAGTAGGCATTTTATCAAGAATTTTAAGTTTATGAAAGAGTAACCAAGAGAACTAAGATTCTAGCAGAAATCCAAAGAATATACTCCAGGACAAAGACCAGACATGGGAAACAGAGACATACTACAAAGAAAACATAAAGAAATACAAACAAAGCAACCAATGTAAAGGAACAATCGAGCTCCACTTGAAACTGGGAGCGTTGTCCAGTTGTACCGGTAGGGTAAGCGTTATCTGCTTTTCTTGAAATACCAAATTGTCGATCTGACACTTCAGTGATTTCTTTAAAAAAAGTATTAAAAACGTCTTTAAATCAAAACTTTTGTAATCCAACAATTTCAATCAGTGATTTTAATTTTGATATATAATAAATAATATTGGCATTTGTAACCACGATTTATCAGCCTACATTTTCTAGGCGTAAATCACCTTGTTTAATTTGTTTACGGTATAAAACGTGATCTATAAACCTACAAGAAGCATTTTACAAATAAAAACAAAACAAAAACAAAAACAAAAAAAAAAACAAGAACAAAAAGAAAAAACAAAAAGAAAAAAAAAACAAATCAAAGTTAATAGCCCGTGAGAAAAACATTATTTCGCATGTAGTCATCTAGGTATACAAGTTATCAAATATAAACTGCATTTATCAACGCTGTTGTGAAAGAACTAACATTTAAACATACAATCTTTTAACCATAACCAAATATTGAATATGTATATAAACGACCGAGTTTCATTATAAATAAGTTACCTGTATATAACTTTACACAATCAACAATAAACGTATTTTATCTCAAATGTTGTGAAAGAAGTACAGGTAAGTCACCATTTATGTAGATCATAATTAAAAATCACAAAAACAAACCACGGGGGGAGAGGGTTACTTCATATGGTTTCAAATAGGTTCTGATAGGACTGAGTTGAGTGGCAGCTGCCAAAACTGGTAGCCCACCCTTGTCGTGCAATTAGAAAAAAATAAAGTATTGTACCAAAAAGCCTAGGCTTAATTTTCATACATGCAGATGCTTGTTGAAATAACTTTAATCTAGTTAAATTGTATATTCGTGCAATTTTTGACACGTTATCTTGACAATAACTTCCGATATCTTCTTCATATATGTAAATTACAAATCAGGCTCAACATACACTAAAAGGATATTTTTTCTATCCATATATAATAATTTGAAACATGAAACAGTAGCTATTCGGCTTATCCCATTGTGTTTCTGAAGTGAACCTAAATTGTATAAATAAACAGGGTCACACAATATTTGTTCTGATCACATTTAGCCAAGTTTTAAAATGGGAACCACGAATCACTTAAAATTGTAGTGACATTGAATTATTTGGCAAACATTCTATAGAAGTGCTTCAGTTGATTAAAGGTTAATATCTGACCCCCTTTTAGATGTCAGTAAATGGATATCGAACATGTATATTTCATTAATATTGTATTATTGGCTTCTGATTATCAATTTCCGCCAGTTGTTATTAGAATATAAGGTTTTATCATCAATTGATGCTAAGGGTATCAATGTCAGTCCATACTCCGGTTAAGAAGAATATGAATGTTTTTTTGTAGAAGACAAAATCTTACTATAGAAGAAAGAGTAATCAAGGGAAACAAGGTTCTAGAGGTAATCAAATATATGCAATCCAGGGACAAAGACCACACATGGAAAACAGACAAACACAACAAAGAACATAAAGTAACTTAATCAATATACATACACAGTAACAAAAGAAATTTGCAACTCGTACTCCACTAAAAGCTGGGACCATGGACCAGGTGCACCGGTAGAAAAAAATAATGCTAATATTTCTGTCCTATAATAAATTTGGAAAGAACACATTCGAGAAAAATCTGATGACTATGCATACTATCGATGTACTCTGAAGTATCAAAATAAATCGGTTTTGAATTCCTCAAACACTAGTAATTCCGAGTCAAAATAAAAACTTAAAAGCCCTATTGTCATGGCTGTTGAACTAACGACTTTTGTTTTAGTACTTTTATTTTTATTACCTCCTTTCATTCATAGTTTCTGCCTTTATTAATTATTTTTTTTTAATGAAGTTCATGCTTCTTGAAAATTTCATATTGTTGCAGCGATTTATTATTGGTTCAATTTGTTTATTCGTACTTTTATGTTGTGCTCAAAACGTTCCTCGTTTAAAAAAAGACTCATTGTCCTACAGTAACAGTAACTGATTCATTTGTTAATGCTATTTATATTCTTCATCGATCATGGTAA
The DNA here is from genome assembly GCA_037379345.1 of Perna viridis. Classification (NCBI taxonomy): domain Eukaryota; kingdom Metazoa; phylum Mollusca; class Bivalvia; order Mytilida; family Mytilidae; genus Perna; species Perna viridis. The sequence continues at coordinate 28,617,595 of CM074515.1, forward strand.
AACAAATAGTGATTGAAGTGTTATAGGAAGAACCAAGATTCTAGAAAAACATTATTTCGCATGTAGTCATCTAGGTATACAAGTTATCAAATATAAACTGCATTTATCAACGCTGTTGTGAAAGAACTAACATTTAAACATACAATCTTTTAACCATAACCAAATATTGAATATGTATATAAACGACCGAGTTTCATTATAAATAAGTTACCTGTATATAACTTTACACAATCAACAATAAACGTATTTTATCTCAAATGTTGTGAAAGAAGTACAGGTAAGTCACCATTTATGTAGATCATAATTAAAAATCACAAAAACAAACCACGGGGGGAGAGGGTTACTTCATATGGTTTCAAATAGGTTCTGATAGGACTGAGTTGAGTGGCAGCTGCCAAAACTGGTAGCCCACCCTTGTCGTGCAATTAGAAAAAAATAAAGTATTGTACCAAAAAGCCTAGGCTTAATTTTCATACATGCAGATGCTTGTTGAAATAACTTTAATCTAGTTAAATTGTATATTCGTGCAATTTTTGACACGTTATCTTGACAATAACTTCCGATATCTTCTTCATATATGTAAATTACAAATCAGGCTCAACATACACTAAAAGGATATTTTTTCTATCCATATATAATAATTTGAAACATGAAACAGTAGCTATTCGGCTTATCCCATTGTGTTTCTGAAGTGAACCTAAATTGTATAAATAAACAGGGTCACACAATATTTGTTCTGATCACATTTAGCCAAGTTTTAAAATGGGAACCACGAATCACTTAAAATTGTAGTGACATTGAATTATTTGGCAAACATTCTATAGAAGTGCTTCAGTTGATTAAAGGTTAATATCTGACCCCCTTTTAGATGTCAGTAAATGGATATCGAACATGTATATTTCATTAATATTGTATTATTGGCTTCTGATTATCAATTTCTGCCAGTTGTTATTAGAATATAAGGTTTTATCATCAATTGATGCTAAGGGTATCAATGTCAGTCCATACTCCGGTTAAGAAGAATATGAATGTTTTTTTGTAGAAGACAAAATCTTACTATAGAAGAAAGAGTAATCAAGGGAAACAAGGTTCTAGAGGTAATCAAATATATGCAATCCAGGGACAAAGACCACACATGGAAAACAGACAAACACAACAAAGAACATAAAGTAACTTAATCAATATACATACACAGTAACAAAAGAAATTTGCAACTCGTACTCCACTAAAAGCTGGGACCATGGACCAGGTGCACCGGTAGAAAAAAATAATGCTAATATTTCTGTCCTATAATAAATTTGGAAAGAACACATTCGAGAAAAATCTGATGACTATGCATACTATCGATGTACTCTGAAGTATCAAAATAAATCGGTTTTGAATTCCTCAAACACTAGTAATTCCGAGTCAAAATAAAAACTTAAAAGCCCTATTGTCATGGCTGTTGAACTAACGACTTTTGTTTTAGTACTTTTATTTTTATTACCTCCTTTCATTCATAGTTTCTGCCTTTATTAATTATTTTTTTTTAATGAAGTTCATGCTTCTTGAAAATTTCATATTGTTGCAGCGATTTATTATTGGTTCAATTTGTTTATTCGTACTTTTATGTTGTGCTCAAAACGTTCCTCGTTTAAAAAAAGACTCATTGTCCTACAGTAACAGTAACTGATTCATTTGTTAATGCTATTTATATTCTTCATCGATCATGGTAAAACAAATAGTGATTGAAGTGTTATAGGAAGAACCAAGATTCTAGCGGAAATCAAAAGAATGTAATCCAGGGACAATGACTAGGCATGATAAATACAGTAAAGAACCTAAATTAACCAAAATAATACAAACAAAGTCACAAAAGTAAATGAGCAACTCCGACCACTAAAAGCTAAAAACTGGGAGCATGGACAAGATGCACCGGTCGGGTAAGCAACCAAACACGATAATGAGTAAAAATAACACATGCTTTATTTGATAAAACAATTTTCTAAATAGGATAAAATGTCGTGTTCTACAGCATGGAACGAATTACAGAAACTTACAAAGATAACGTTTATACTTCATTGGATATCATTCGCTTTATATATTGTTGGATTTGCAACTCCGGTATGGGTATCTGGAAGCATTCCTTTTCGAATCATTAATCAAGACGGAGAAGTAGTACATAAGGTTACTGTACACGCTCTAGGATTATGGCAGGGCTGCAGTGATGAGTATGGTTGTCTTCGACTGATAAATATTGAAGAAACGCTTGGAGGTATGTAGTACAATCAAACAAAAATATTGCTGAACCGTCCTCTGTAAAAGTGTTTACATTCATTGTATACACATTTGTTTATGATTTCATCAACTTCATGTACGGCCAGGTACCGCATCACGGATGATGTGATAGAAAAAATCGCTAATATGATTGGTTTATAATTAATGTTACTACTGTGTTGTCTGAATCTGAATACTGGTGCTGTCTAAGGAAGGCGATCGTTAGAATATTTGGAGAGGCCGTTTGTCAAGCGGTAAAATGCTTGAGAAGAATTATAGAGATTGATTTTAAAACTGTCTTTCTCACTATGAAATCTAAAATTATCCCGAGAGAACGCTATATTTTAGTAATTTGTGTATTGCAAAAAAAAAAAATCTGAAAATATATTTTTTTAATTACTAAAAGTAAAATCTAGGCGAATCAACGAGATTATTTTGTCGATCGTAAGCTTTCGGTGTGATGATTTTAGCCTTGTGGCACTAAAAATGCTTTAAAAACTTCTCCGTAATAAATTGTTCACGGTACAGAAAGGGCAATCAAGGGAACCAATATTCTTGCGAAAATTAAACGAATGTAATCAAGTGAATAGAGCAAACAGGGAAAACAGATACATACAACAAAGAACATACAATAACCAAAATAATACGTTCAAATCAACAAACGTAACAGAAAATCGCGCTGGTTACTACAAGGCCTAGCATAACCTTGGTGTGTATATTTATTATTTGCAATTTGAGATAATTTATGTATATATTGCAATCTATTAAATAACTTGTTTTAAATCCTTTTCCCGTTATTTAGATACCAAATAAATGTGTTTTATCAAATCTAGCATATCGTTGTATTTTGATAAAACATCTTAATGTGCATAAATTGAAGAAATGTACAATCGACAAATAGAAAATTTACAATTTTATATGATAGCGCAGATTTTTCAGTGTCTGTAATGTATGAAACTTAAATAAAGCTGTAGTAAAAAGGGTTTTGTGAACGGCTCAATGACCAAAAACTTTATTGGTGAAATTTTCATAAAAATATACAACAGCGATTTGTCCAATCTACCATATGACATAATATCTTATGGCAACTACTCATTAGCCGATCTCAAGTCTTTGTAAGGATGTTCTCCAATTTGCTAATTTTTGTCAAAATTATACATGAAATGAATAAATTGATCCAAAAGATTAGAGCAGTTACAGGTTATTAAGAGACGTTTTCAGTTAAGTGTTGTCATTCGGTGTAGCCACAGTATAGTCGCTTATGACGCTAACCAGAAACCCTTTTCAAAACACATTAACAATTCGACACAAACTGTATAATTCTTAAACGATTTAGTCCAGTATAAATCAAAGTAATATATTCATTAATATAACAAACGGTCGAACGAGAAAAACGGATGGACTGAAGAACAGTACTATCACTGCACACCTACCGCTTTGTGGGGTTAATAACAAATTCCGTGTACTCAAACACGAAATAATCTATCTACTTGATGACATGCTCTAATCAGTGTTTTCCAATGGCGATTTGGTAGCTACAGATTATGAATGGCATTGATCAGGAGAAATAACCGAAGTTCGGGCTGTGATTAAAATTTATTTACAATTAACATCCTTTCGAAATCCGAATGTAAATTAGGAAATATATTTGAATGATCCACTGTAAAAGAGGAAACGGAAAGTGTCCAGTTGACTGAATTTGCCAAATAAAGTCACCTGAAGAATACGAACGATGTATATGACGTGTGTATTTCAACGAGATAAAGTTTTGCAAATCGCCAAATCAGCTTTTTTTCTTCCTTTACGTGGACGTTCTGAACTGTGTTAATAAAAAAAGAACGCTAACCAGTCTCGTTAAATATAGCTAGTTTGATTCTTTAACGCTTGATAAGAAGGTGTTACATACTAGTCATCATAAAGAAACGATAAAGGTTCTCATCACTTTCTAAATGTTTTACCGTTTCGAGAAAACAACGAAAAATGGATAAAAAAATCCAATTTCTAAAGTTCAAAATAATTATCTAGAATTGTAGTTTATGGAATTGATGAAAAAACCATCGCATCTTCATTAGACCCGAAATTGTGTTGTTATGGCGACCAAGTACTTCTCGTGCGCAAGTAAACACGACGTACCTGGAGGACGAGATCTTGAGTCATCATTTTGTGCGCCAGTTGTATCAGACGCGTCTCCAGTCTAATTATAGCTAATCTTGCCACGTGGAAAGGATTCGCGACGTCAGCGTATGTCAGTACATCTCGAACCATTCCTACTTTTTGTTCACGCTAATTTTGGAGTAATCGTGGCATACAAAATTGTTTTTATTTGCCCATTTGAAGATAACAAATGTGTTACTTATTGTAGTTACGCCAACATTAATTTAATTTTTTTTTTTTTTTTCAAATCGGCAAACTCGGTGAAAAGTAACAATCCAAATATTCACAGTATTCGTTCCGAAACATTAAAAAAAAAGGTAACATGTCCTTTGTGGTAATATTTACACTGTTAAAGAAGTTATAAATTTAAAACAAATGAACAGATATTGACAAATTTAATTTTGTATTATTTCGTTTGGTGGCTAGTATACAGTTCTCTTTAGCAAGTGTGTCAGAATAAATCTAAAAACATGTTTTATATTATTTCAGGATATTTTATTGCAGTCAGATTTTTTGCATGTATTGGTCTTATTTCGTCCATCATTACATCAGTGTTTGTTTTCTGGTTTACTTGTATGCCAAACACCGGAAAACGCGCATTGATCCTGACCATGATTATGTCATACATAACAGGTAAATAAGGTACACAGATTCAAAACCAATCCCGTTATTGTTATGATACCACGACTATCTATTAAAAAATGCTGGTATCTATGGGTTACAGGGCAAGTATCTACGAATCAACGGACCGTAACTCGCGATACCACTCTATAACTAATTTGACTTCCTTCCCTTCTTCATCGTTTCGGCACCAGCATATGGAAGTTTCATATCGCAACTCACACATTATTCCAGAGCTTGCCTAAACTATGCACACTTTTTTATAATTAGGCTTCTGGAACAGTGTTAAGTTGCTACAAAATGACAGTCATTATGGTGTATATGTTTATAACAAGAGAATCAAGCAAATCGATGGTTGCTTAAAGGAAAGCAAATTAAGCTAACACTACCGATGCACCTGGTCAATACCCTAAATTGACCAGGTACATCGGGAATGTCATCGACATTTGTTTCTTTGTAAGTTTTGTAAATGTAAAACGCATTGTAATGGCCACAAATGTGACACTTTGAAAATTCACGACTGAAATTACAAGAAATGCGCCTTTAATGAAGATTGTTAGATAGATATTGTGTATTTTCCTGCACGTTGATATATATATATATATATATACAATTTTAGTAGCTATAAGGGGACAGCTGTTATTGAAAAATTCGGATATTTGAATAGCCATTTAAAACTGGCCTTTTTTTCTGCGGTCGGCATGACTCCAGTCTTAACGTCTGAATAATCAATCATTTGTTTCCATTGAAAAGAATTGAAAGTACAACTTAGCATTCAAATGTGAGCGCATTTATTGAATTTTATTATTATCTATTGCATATAAAATGTATATTTTCAAATACGCGTGTTAAAAGTTCGTATTTACATAGAATGTGGTCTCACTAGCTCATAAAATCGCTTTAATTACAAAGAGTAATATCTAATAACATAAGAAAAATACACACTTTGTATACTTGTCTTCAAGATGTCGCCTTTTTCATTTTCATTTTCATGGTGTTTTTGTCTTTTTCAGCTATTCTTTTATGCGTTACAGTAGGTGTATTTTGGGGTGAATATAGACTGACAAACAAAGAAGATTTAAGCTTTTCCTTTGCAGTGACGTTCGTGACAGCTGTGTGTTACCTTGTCAATGGATGCCTTTTTCTGGGCAATATCTTTTGTAAACCACGACCAAATGACCAATTTTTAAATTGAGATGCACACTCCTGTATGATCTAAGAAAAGGAAAAAAGAAACAAACTCTCTTCCGAGTGAAATGGACCTTCAATAAGCGCATTTAAATATAGAATTAACAGTAAAATCTATCTTAACCGAACACCGTTCTCGTTTCCAGTTTTCTCGTTTTTACAAATACAAATAGTACATTAGGTTAACAGGTACATGAATCTCAATGTCACTTCGACATTGTTGATCAAGCATGCAAACATTATTTTAGTCAAAGCCACTAAATTTAACATCCAAAATAACTTAAAACCAATGCCCTATCTATATAAAGCCACATACCAGATTTGAAAGAGATCCACCTAAATGGAATAAAAATATCTGGTACAAATTTCAGACGAACAGACGGACGGACAAGTTCGTTCTAGTAAACTACCAACTCATCGATACAAAGAGATTTAAAATGATATAATATACCGCTTGAAAATTGTTTGAAGTAGAAAAAAAAAAGAAAACAATGCTAAAGCTAAAACTCAAAGATATCAGCTAAAAATTAGTTTAATAATATAGAGATCAATTTGTTGAATATCAATGCTACTTTAGATATTACTCATTGTGTTTTATTTCCTTTTAAACCATTCTGATTGTTTTATGTATTATTACTTGTATAACTTTTTACTTTGTGATAAACATCCACGCTGAGTTTTAATAAAAAAGAGTTCATGTACGGCATATCGAAATTTGTTTGTATTTTGTACTCATTTTTGAACATGATGTAATGTAGGACTTGGTAATGATGAAAGACTATAAAATACATGTAATATTGTTATGTGTATTAAATCTTTGATTGTACTCTTCGACAATTATCAAACCTTTTTCTTACTTTCTTTCATTTCTGTTAATACTTTTTTTCTCATTGTCCTTCCATCAGGTTTATGAATGAATTTTAATCAATCTAAACTGAATATACCCGGAAGAAAAACAAATAAATGATTACAATTGGAATTTAACTACCGGTATTAAAAAATACAAGATTTGAAAGCAGATAATATTTTTTTCTTTATAGAACTTAGAAAATCTTAACACTAAAATGGAATATTATTTTAAAATCCAAATAAAACTATCTTGATGTTGCATGTTTCATTGTTGTGTGATTTAATGTATTTCTTATATTGCAATAATAAATAAAATGTTCTCATAGTGCTACCTTTTATTTACCTCAACATGTTCAATTAAGGAGCTATTTACTATTATATTAAGACAATAAATCAGGACACACTTAAAATTATTGAGATAAGTCGAGACTTGTTATGATTGTCGAGACTGCTTGAGGCATAGATAAGTTAGTCGAGAGACCAGTTTTGAGATTTGAGACTGGTCTAGACTTCTTTAAAACTTTTCAAGACTGGTAAGACTGTTCATGACTGTTCGAGACAGGTTGAAACTGATGAAACCTTGGTCGAGACAAATCAAGACAAGATTAGACAAGTCGAGACTGGGTCAAGGCAAGTTGAGACACAGTCGATACTGGTTGAGACTTGATTGGACATGGAGAGACTCAGTCGAGACAATCCGAGTATTTTTCAGACATATTTAGAGAAGTTAAAACAGAGGTAGCACAAGTTAGAACAAAATGTACCCTATTCAGACTTTTATGACTTAGTAGTTCTATAATACGGAAAACCTGACCGCAAACCACAGTGGTGCACCGTGTTGGGAAATATGTCCTCGCACGTTAAGGAACCATGCTGTGGTATTCGATAGAAGTAGGAACCTCTGCCACCTCCACAGGAGGCTAAATTGTCCGACCCTACCCACCCCTTCCTATTTCTATTGAGAATCAAAAATTGTCGACCCTGTTGTCCTGGTGTCCCATCCCATTTTTCATTTCATTATTATCATCATCATTTCATGTTCTTTTTATCATCCACTTCTTATTCATCGTATAATAAAGCTGAAATATTGCTGCTCGGGCGTTATACCCCAATAATCAATCAATCAATCTTAAACAGATATATTTTTTTTTCGATTTTCAGTATATGTTTATTTATTTTGTTATTGGAATCATCATACAATAAAAGATTTTTTAGATTATACTTTTGGTTATGTTTGTTTTGTTCTTTTTTATTGTTTTTCGTGCCAAAAGTATCCATTAAACGGGTACACAGATGTTCATAAAAATATTGTTATTATTCCTTACAAAATCTAACATACGAAAATGAAGTATCAATAGTCACTCCTGATGCTTAGAATTGTCATGTTTTATGAATTATATATCTGTAGGATTTTTTGCGCAATTTTACATTCTTGCAGCATTCCATAATAAAGTACTGAAACTGGCAAAAACTACCTCATTTATAAGTTGGTACGTTTTTTTTCTGTTCTCCGTGACTCAAATGGACCTATACAAATATGTAGCCTGTAGCAAAGAATTTCAGCTTTCATATTGCCAAATTTCATGGAAAACAAAAGATAATTTTTTTTTGTAGTCAATTTGCGAAAATCATTTTTTGATCCTTTTGAGAGTGTTGTCTGTAGTTTCATGCAAATTTATCTAATCTAATTTTTTTTTCAAAATCTAAAAGTATAGTGCATAGACTTACTTCATCATGTCTTAATTTTCCATGTTAAAAAATCAATGATTTCCCTCAAGTGGATTCAAAACGGTAGCCGCTTAAAGATAACATTATCATTTTCAACGTCATTTTTCAAAAAGCCAATACACACCTAATAGACAAAATGTTGCGGATGGTCGCTAATTAGGACGGATCATTTTTTTTTTTGTTTACCAAATATGCACCTGCAGTTGCAAAGATATAGATTCCGTTTACTTGTCGAACACCCTTCAGGTTACAGACCACCAATTCAACCAATGAGCATTTGGAACGTACGCAAAAATAGTCCTACGCAGAAATTATCCCTGTTCCTCATAGTGCTGTGAAAAAAATTCTCATCTTATTTAAAAAATTTAAACAGTTTCTGAAAGGAAAAATATTTCTGTACATTTTATAGGTGATTTTGCTTCTTGTGATGTGAAGCCTAATCTCCATAATGATTTCTAAATATACCCTTATCTTGTGAAAACACTGCGATTTCCCATGCTATTTACAGACACTTCACTTCCGGTGACCAGTACTGCACTGCAAGTCTGCTAACCTCACATGCCATTCTGAGGATTGTGAGCTGACATATGTAGAATCATGCTGATATATAGTCCTCTGCAGGTTAAAGTTAAGGTAAAGTCCAGGGAATCCATTGAATATTGTGAAATTTGCATAGAAGCCTATGTGAAGTGGAATTAGTGGTTTGTAGCCTTCATTAATGAACCGTTACGGACAAAATATCACCGTATTACCGATTATTTCACATTTCGATACTTTGCCAAATGGGTCAAAGATATTTCAACTACAAATGTATATTGCAAGACATACAGAGTAAAGGCTGTACAAGTAAACCACCTGACTAATCTTGTTAAAATTCTCTATTCAAATAGGTGCCACATCAATATGGAAGATTAAGATATTGGAGGGAAACTAATCTCTCCGTAATGGCATTGCTAAAGGTCCCAAATAACCTGAACCACCACGCAGGAAATTGATGAAATAAGAGCACGATCGAGAGTACTTTTAATCACGGTATGAAAGCTAATTAACCTTTAAAAGAAAAACATCTTTTTATGAGTTCTAAGTAGAACATTGAGTATCAATGCTAGATTTAGATTGTTTTATATGTAGTCCTGACATTGTGTACTATACTTGATACGTATGGTTTTGTTCCAGCAGAAAATTCCTAAAACAACATGGTTTTTGTGTGCAAAATGTATTACATCGTTTATTATCGGAGTTGGGGGTATGAAAAAGTAGCAGTAAAGTGATATTTTTAACAGACCGCATTCCAACGGAAACCAATTTTACTGGTCTATTTCTTCACTCTTATGAAGCTGATTGTAAAGATGATCTTATCCGAACAGAAGGACCAGACCATCGATTATTCAGATCGTTTAGTCTCAGTTTCTGCTTTATTATAGATGACGCTTTGTTTTTGTACATTCCTATATTCTACAATTATAAACATCGCATCTACTCCAAAGAAATTATTTTATAATTTTAAAGGATAGTGCAGACACTTTGAAGTCAATATCATATCTTAACAAATGTGTATATACCGGCAGAAAGGGAATCCTATTGACTAAACCATACGATAAACGCGACTTCTCGTTTCGTATCATCAAATGTCCTTCTATCTATCGCAACATCCCCTCAGCACCTGCGTATATTTTATATCATAAATCGTATGTTATTCCAGACCTACCAAACCTCACGGACTTTTTGTACCATGCTAGGATGCTTGCAATTAAGATTCTGTAACAGAGTAATATTTCTACAAAATTAACGTCATCTCTGCAATTATTTGGTCTTCATCGTGGAAAGTTCTATGGAACTGCTATGCACCAATCGTACCGATTTGTTCACTGTATTAAATTACTTTTTCCGTTACACCAACCTTGGACATGACATTTAAACGGTAAACGCTGGTCTATGCTACGATTTTTCATACGAGCTCGGGTCACTCTTCAATGTCTATTTCAATGTGCGTTTTTCAGTTTTTGTTTTTGTTTTTGTTTGTTTGTTTGAATTGTTGTTATTTCATGTTTTTAGCTTGTGTCTATATTCTTTATCTATTCGTTAACGGTTATGCTCGTTTTGATTATCATTCGATTCCTGATCATCCTGATCTCCCTTCCATATCCGTATTCACCTACCTATTAGTTAGACTTGTATAATCACGAATCATTTCATATATTATTAATGATAATTTGAAGTATCGTTAGGGATAGAGTTTTATTATTAGATAAGTTTGTAAAACTTTAAAACTATCACCAATTAACTGACAGAATCACAATTGTTCATAGGAAATAAATCTTAGCCATCATCTAAGTAGATTATATTTCGTAGTTTTGAATAGGGGTGAGCTGCTGCTAAACCATCATTTTTCATTTATTCAGGAAATTCAAAAAATATACCTTATCATATATCTATATAAGACTTCTTCAAGCGACATCCAGATCACCTGATTTTGTGGGAGTTATAGAGCTAAAGTTTGTTTGTGTGACGTCTTGTTTTTCTCATATTTATATTTTCTGTGTCGCCTTTCTCTACTCTTTGACATTTTGTATTGGGGTGAACCTCCCCCACCCCCACCCCCACCCCTCGAACAAAAAAAAAAAAAAAACAAAAAGCAAAAAACAAATCGAACACTAATACAATACACGAAAATCATACACCAGTATCTCAAATAATGGGCTATAGCTAAATTTGCCCCACTTCTTGTTACTTATTACAAATAAGACAAGGTATTGTTTGCCAACAATTGAAACTTAATAGGCCGGTAATTTTAATTCGGTTGCACGTTAAAGTACAAAATTATTCTGTATATGTTTATTATGTCTTTTCCTTAACTGAAATGAGGCTCAAATAATGTCACTCCTTTGACATATTCTGGTAGAACTCGTTGGTGATGGATTTGGGTTCCTTTTTGATAAACGTTTTGATAATACAATTTGCTTTTGAAAGTTGAGAATCCTGTGTATTTCGTTCGTATGATGCTGATTAGAGATGAGAGTTATACACAAAAACATGTGTTCAACATTATACCTTAATTTGGAATTTTTATATGATTGGTAGTATTGATTTCATAATGCAATCCGATTGACTAAGCGCATACATGACCAAGATTTAACAATTATCCTCTGTCAGTTCGAATGAACAAACAAATAGTTACCGTTTACTTGAGAGAAGTAATCATTTAGTTCAGCTGAACGACATCGTAAATGATGTAGGGTCAGACAGGGAATTCGTACCTTTTCATTAATTTTGATATGTTGCTTGGGCAAAAGCAGCTTTATAAGGAAAATCAAAATCATAAGGATATGGTTGTTTATGGAGTAAATACATACTACTTAGAAAAAAAACTGAAATACGAACCTGACTATTTATGCCTTATAAAAAGTTGTACAATAACATCTAATGAAACATTCTAACATTCTGATCACTTTGCATCACACTGGTGTACTCGCAAGTACAAAGCTTAATATAAATCTTTCGGTTTTGACTGATTCCAACTGCAGAAATTTCCGATTTTAAAAGCGAAATTGTTGTTGTTTATCGTATAATTGGGGTTTCTCGTTTATGTATAGTTTACATGTATTCTTTGGATTGTTTCATTTTTTTTTTTTTTGTTTTTGCTTTGTTTTGCTTTTCTGTCTAGTTTTCATTATCATATATTGTTTTAACAATGATTATTGATCGGTTCTATTGAACATTCGTCCTTATAGATATGTTGTGATCGGAACTTTCCTAACTTCAAGAAAATCACAGGATATTTGTATGTATTATGTGTAGGATATACATGACATATGATTTATAATTTCCAGATCCTGAATCGTTCCAGGTAAAAAAATGAATGCATGAACATAAAAGCGCAAAATCACGATGACGAGTAAAAAGTAATTGCATATTATATTTGATAAAACAACTATTTTGAATAGGATACAATGTCGTGTTTTACAGCATGGAACGAATTAGAGAAAGTAACAAAGATAGCTTTCATATTTCATTGGATATCATTTGCTTTATACATTGTTGGATTTGCAACGCCGGTATGGATAACTGGACGCATTCCTTTTCACGTTCTAAATCATGACGAAGAAGTAATTAATACGGTAACTGTGAACGCTTTTGGATTATGGCAGGACTGCAGTAATGAGTACGGTTGTCTTCAACTGGTAAATAGTGAAAATTTTGGAGGTAAGTTTATTTGAAAATAAAACATTGCTTAACCGTCTGCTATATAAGAGCATTCACAATAAATATACTTGATTTTGGTCATTGGACTATATGATACGAATAAGGGATATAAAAAATTCGCCATGCTTAATGGTTTTATATGATTGTGAAGAATTATCAATACAATCTAGTTGATCTAAAGCAGCATTGTGACTACTGGTGACGTTATAAATGGATGCATGAAATTCTGCAGTGGCCCAATGTACAGCAATTAAATATCTGAAAAGGATTAAAGGAAAATTGGTTTTATACTTAAATATCACAAAATATCTCGTTTAATTTAACTGGTCGAGGTTTGTTTCTTATGTCTTTTTTTTCTATATTTAATTACTTTTAAAAGTTGATGTTCTGCAAAATTCAATTATCACTCAGTATAAAACATATAACTAATTCAGATGAATGCATACAATTTACTTTATTTTGTTTCACAGAACATGTTAAAATGAAAGAACGTTTAAAACATGTCCTAAAAGTATGAGCAATAAGACTATGAATAGAACGATAAACGGAATATCTATAATCCCCGGACCAATACCAGATACTAAGCCAAGAAAACAGTCAAACCCCATAAACAACAACAAAAAAATACACTATGAAATTAATGAACACCTCGTCTCGAATAACAATTGGGGTTAATGACCCGTTGCATAGTCCTCGACTTTTTTAGTGCTACAAAATTGGTTAAAGGGTATCAAATCCAAGTTACAAGGAGATGGGGAAGTACGGCATTATCGCTGATATGATAGGGTTAACGACCAACAAGTTTAGGATTTCGACCGTAACCTTTGATGTGATGACTGTAGTATAGAGGCATTTGAACTTTGTTCAAAAAGCTTATTAATCGTAAGAGAGTTTACACGGTACAAAAATCAATTAAGTTTCAACAAGCTTTAGCATTACGTAAAAACTTATATGAAATATTTAGTGAAGAATGTTGTCAAATAGATCAAGAACTTTTGGAAAAGGGGAATGAAACTAGGTTATTATTAGCTCAATATAGCCAAAATATGTGCACACAATTCACATTATCAATTGGGTCGAAATGTTCCAACCACTTGAGGGACGTTCACACTCAAGAGTGTCACTCCTTGTTGTCACAGTCTGCTCGAAGCCCGAGAATTATTTTCATTCCACAAGTTTCTCTCAACTATATTTTTAGCGTCCCTAGAGTTGGTAGTGAAATTGACAAGAAACCCAGATAACAGACATATATATATATATATTTATGACTACAAGCAAGCAATACAGTACACATCAATTCTTGATAAAAAAAATATATTTTCTGTATTCTCAACTACGCAAATTGCATATATTGATGACATCAATGCAATAAAATGGCAACATTTGAAGGTGTAAAATATTTGTTTTTCGTTGTCATTGATATGTCGTTGTGTTTCTAATAAGGTAATACTAGTAGCATAAAACGAAATTATCTTTTTTTGCACCACTAATAAGATTGACAAACAGCAAGTAAATTGGCGCCTCATTATTTTTAATGTTTTTTTTTTTTGTTTAATTTTCGTAATTTATGTCACACTTTCTATCTTATATCAAACTAACCATCGATACAAAGACTGGACCATGACTTGGTGGTAAAATAAAATTGGTATAGACATTTAAGTAACTGATGTGTTTAGTAAGGACATTAGAAAAAATTAAGAAAAGTGCGCAAAATCATAATTAACGTCACGCTTAATTTTCATCGCGTAGTATATTACGTCGTGGGAATTTGTATGATTTACGGCACATCAGGAATTTCAGTCACAAATGCTCACCATTGGATCCTTGTATTAATTTTCACTTTAGAACTTGAGATAAAGGATACTACGGACACTGTGAGCTCAGCCTCATATCTTGACCTACACTTAGATATCGATAGTAAAGGAAAACTAGTGATGATTTTTTTATTCCGAGTTGTCAACTTTTCTTTCATCTGTGGCAACATCCCATGGAGTGTTCATATCACAACTCATACGTTATGCCAGAGCTTGCCGTAACAACGCAGACGTTTTGTATCGCGCTAGAATTCTAACAAATAGGCTTTTGGAACAGGGTTATGCTGCTACAAGATTGAAGTAATCACTACCACAGTTTTATGGTCGTCATCATAAACTCGTGGATCATTACGGTGTTTCCATCTGCGCTATGGAAACTGATTTGTTCAACATGTCATAGTTATCCTTTACTCTTTCGTCTACCCCGGACTTGACTTTTTATGAGCATCTCGGCGGATGTTTCTAGAAAAGCAGAGAACGCTTACCCTACCGGTGCACCTGGTCCATAATTCCAGTTTTAAGTGAGTCCGAGTTGCATATTTGCTTTTGTTACTTTGTATGTATGATTTTAGTTACTTTATGTTCTTTGTTGTGTATGTCTGTTTTCCATATCTGGTCTTTGTCCCTGGATTACATTCTTTTGATTATCCCTATAACCTTGGTTCCCTTGATTACTCTTTGAGAATGTGTGTTTCTCGGCATGTTGTTACAAGCACGTTTGTTGAGCAATTGACGACTTTGGATTTCAATTGATATCACTATTTACCAACCCTCGAAATCTTGTATCACTTCTGCCGATGGTCGATGATCTTGGTTGTAATAAAATTTCTCAAAATCATTGATTGTAAAATGTTGAGTGAATTTCAATGGAAGTTAGTCACGCAAATCGTTATTAAACGTATCAGTTTTACATGAACATGCATATTTTTGTGAATTAATTATAGAAAAAGGTAATAGTTTCTGCATTATATAGTTAGATATATCTATTAATGTTAAAGGTATAAGGTTGCAATATACAAATGATCAGCCTAAAGCAAAGGACATTTGTTTTTATATTTTTTCAGGATTTTTCATTGCAGTCAGATTTCTTGCATGCATTGGTCTTATTTCATCCATTATTACAGCAGTGTTTGTTTTCTGGATTATTTGGACGCGAAATAACGGAAACTTCGTTTCGATCCTGACTATAGTGATGCCATTTATTACAGGTAAATAAAATAAGGTATCCAAAATCTAAAATGCTTAAAGCTTCATTAGCTGCCAAATTTATCCAGTTTTGATTCTACTGAATTTTGCTGACTCTACAATCCGAACTGTTATTAGAGAAACGACCCTTACAGCACATGTGCGCGGATTAAGGTCACCAGAAGTCACATACATACGAATTTATCTAGGTCGATTTTTTGTCTTGCAAGGCAATAAATATATATACACCTATTTCAAGTATTTAATGCATTTCAGAAACAAAAATTTACGAAAATGACAGCTAATGCAGCTTTAAGTATGTTATGACCATTCGTGATTGGACAAAAACATTCGTCCAAATAACATCAGCAGCAATCTGCAAATGAGGATGATACATAGAAATTTTATCCGCCATTGATGAACATATTTGAATGAACTATATGCAAATGACATTAAAAGGATAATGCAATAAGAATGACGTTGAGACTAGAACAGCACTTTCAGACAATTTTACCTGAATGTCTTGACAAAGATTTTTCAATTTGGCCAATGTCTACTTTTCAACTGGACGCCACGACAAAAGTAGATTTTATATAGTAACTAAAAAGTTCGAAGAAATAAAGTTCGATACAAAGATTAATTGTTTCCCCATAATACAGTTAAGCAATATCGTACAAAAATGTTATAAGCTCCCGTAACCGTCTATAATTATTTATAAAGTCAATTAATCTGTTAGAGGAATTCGGCTAACGCCTGAACATCCAACAGAATCTACTGTCTTAATAAACATATACGGTCACCAAGGAGCTTACAACTTATAATGGACTGTCACTTACGATACCATTCGATATCAATAACTTAAGTTCCAAAATCTAGAGTTAACGATCCGCCTACTTATAGATACCGGTCGCTAACCTATGGATAACTTTGATATACAACTGATATATAATGGGATTTTGTTAATTTCACGTGGCCATGGTAAACTTTGTTTTTATTTTGATAAAAAAAATCTACAGTGACTGTTTTGATGAATGTTAACATTTTTTTACGGGAATGTGCGTGAAACTTTCATTAAATAATTTATATCTCAACATTTATATTCTTGTAAAATTATTTACGAATTACAGAAATACAAATTTTATCTTATTTCTTTCTTAAACAGTTTTTCTCAGTTTGAAATTGTTTACAAGTACTTCAATGGGTTTATTCACGTTTCTCCAACATTTAATTATTAGACTAAAACAACATCAATTAAGGTTAGGGATTATGGGGTCCTCAAACGGGTTTATCTGCATTTTAACTTATTTTTAACTAATTAAAATACTTTCTCGATTTCCATACGTATACAAATGGATGCCTGGTCTGCATAATCTTGAGCTGTCATCAGTTGGTTGAAGAATCTGTCTTTAAAGTCTTTTGTCGATGTTTCGGTATTTCGTCTGCTTTGGTCTTGCTGTTGCGCCTGCTGCTACCTGTATCTGGTTGGCTCATGTGTTTGCTTGTGTATTTTGAAGCAGTTCTATACATTTGTAAATCAGATGGACGTGTCTGATGAGTTTCTTAGCTTTGTTTTGCCTCGGCCTTTCCGCATTACAAAAAGTATAACCTATCTGTGTAACTGGCCTACAAAGAACAATATAAAGTTCATAATGTTTATTAGTGTATTTATACAGAAAGATGGTATGTGATGTAGAGTTATGGTAGATGAGCTTATTGACAAAATGATGTTTAGAATCTGATTTGTTGACTTTGCGGAGTTGTGTGAGTTGATCAAAACTTGATCAAAGTAAACTAAAAATATTATCTCAATTCTAAAATTACTTTCAGACCTGACAAAAAAAGAAAAAAAATTCAATTAAAAGCATCAAAATTAGTCTACCAAACACAGTGTAGCCTCTAAGTGTAAGATATTAAAAGCAATTAAATCTGACTATCTGAACGCTGTAAATAACAACACAAGCGATATGAATGATATATTTTATATAGCCTAGCTGGCCGAGTGGTCTAGGGCTCTTGACTTTGTGCAAGCGGTGTTGCCATAGATGTCACAGCGGTACGAGTTCGAGTCCCGCGGAGGGAACGACCAAAAATTTGCATCGCAAATTTGACAGTTCTAACATCGTTGGGAATTTTTCAGACCTTTCTATATATTATTAACTATTACTTTTATCATTAATTAATGACTACACTGCTCCATCGGATCAAATTGATACAGGGAAGATATGTAAACGTATAGAAAGGTCTGATAATTAAATGTTGGAGAAACGTGAACACAACTTTCAATGTCATTTGTATATGTTTTACTTTCTGGTAGTGAATCAAAACATGATATCTGGAAACATGTCACGTTCACAAGCTATTTTATGTTATGTTTTACATAAATAACATAATTTAAATGGAAAACCCATTGTATGGTCGAAAATGTTATTCAATGGAAATTCCCTACTTAACATTGCAAAAATGCACGTCAAAAGAAAATTGTTTTATTGTGTACATACTTTCGTCCTGATGCATCACGAATTAGCACTTTAAGTAACTAAAAGTATTTTGGAAGAGATGTTTAGAAACATTCAGATATTTGAATAGTTTTTTTGCGTGTGATTATAACCCTGAAGTATGACTTGGTCACTTATTAGCTTATTTCATATAAAGTCATTTATTTTCCTATAAAAGGCTGGGAAGTACAACTTAGAAAATTTCATTGCGTCTTGCATACATTATGTACGACTGGCATCATCCAAAGAAATATTAACATTTATATGTTGTTCATTTTTGCATAAGTCTGTTGTTTTTTTTATCTTTTCAGCCATTCTTTTATGCATTACAGTTGGTGTATTTTGGGATCAATATAGACTGACACGCATGGAAAGCTTTGGTTTTTCTTTTGGAGTGACGTTCATTGCAGCTATTTGTTACTTTATTAATGGATGCCTTTTTTCTGGTCAATACAATCTTAGACGAATGCTTAAATGTTAAATATAAATGCAAACTTCTAAAACAATTTATAAAAAACCCTCTTCTGACCGACAAAAAAAAAATCATATCAGTTCAAAAGTTTTTCAACCTTCTAAAAGCGAACAAAGATTATAAAGTCTAAAATGTGGTCGGTTTGAACAGGTTCCATTCTATTTTTCATAAACCGATCCCATGCTGGTTTTGTTAAGACTGCGAACTACGGAAAACGTGTTTTAAACATTTTAAATACATTTAAATTGGCAAAAACGGAGTTATATGCGTTTGCATTTTGTTCTGTTTACCACATTGCTCATGTCGTTTGTTTTTATTGTCATGCTGATATATGAGCAGTATTGTTTTCTTTTTATTTAGAAGTTTTTACACAATCATGAGATATTGAAGTAGTTAAAAAATAACATTACAGTACGGAAATATTTGTTGTATTACTTACATCTAATTTTGAGTATATATTAATCGCAGTCATCAAAGATGCTAAGAATGGTCATATTTCGTTTAAACTTTCACATATTTTTTTTCCAGTTTCAAGTTCTGTTTTCTTTTCTTTTCAAATCATTATACAGTACACATTTTAAGATACTTTATGATCTTTGCGCTTTCTATTGCCTTTTGTGTCAAAAGTGTGCGTAAAAAAAACCGTTAAATAAAGATTAAACTTAGTTTTCCCACATTTCAGATTTTTAAACAAATTTCAAGTTATCTTATATTTGTACCTATCAAAAGTAACAAAATCAGGCACAATGCATTTATTTGATATTTTCATGAAAACTGATTTATTCAACGGGTCATACTTTTCCTTTCCTCTTTTGTCTACTCCGGACTTGACTTTTTTATGAGCAACTCGGCGGGTGTTTCTAGAAAAGCAGAGGACGCTTACCCTACCGGTGCACCTGGTCCATGCTCCCAGTTTTTAGTGGAGTCCGAGTTGCTCATTTACTTTTGTTACTTTGTATGTATGATTTTAGTTACTTGTGTTCTTTGTTGTGTATGTCTGTTTTCCATGTCTGGTCTTTGTCCCTGGATTACATTCTTTTGATTACCGCTATAACCTTGGTTCCCTTGATTACTCTTTCAATTTAATTCCGAGAGTAATGAATAAAGTAGTCAATGATGATGTTCATTCTTGCTATTGTTATACATTTTCAGAATTTACAGGGAATTCTAGAATCCTTTTAAAATTCTAGAATCTAATTCATTGTATCATCATATTACTGTAAGAAATTATAAGCTGTTTTATATTTAAGCGCTTATTAATTAGTAATTCCATATGTTTAGAATTGTTTTACTTCTGTTTAATTTTATATTTTAAAGATTTGTAAGATATGTTTCACAGTATAATTTAGTTATTCTATATTTAGCACTTATTATTGCTTTTTGTGACAAAAGCATTAAGCTTTTACAAACCGTTATATATATATTAAACCAGTACATTTGTTATATTCTTTTCATATTTGAATTACAATTGTTCATGGGTAGGCCAAAACATGAGTTTTGGTTCCCAACGAAAAGGATATTTACATTGATGCGTATACTGAAAACTTTAATACGACGAATTCTAGAATCTAAAAACTTATGTATCTTCCCTAATCCACGAAAATTGGTAACCACGAATTAAGGAGGTAGAGCTAGAGTAAGAATTCAACTCTTAAAAATCATTGGAACCTTTGTATTCAATTTTACATCAATCTTATGTAAGCATCAAATTAACTTCGATTCATTTTATTCTGCTTCAAACGAAAGCTTGAGAGGCTTTGGTAAAATTGAATATGATGCAAACATATCATTGATTTCCGGAGTTATGTCCCTTGCACTAGGTCTTCCTCCTTAAAGTACTTACACAATATTGCAGAAACTTCACTCAAAAGTATCATGCATTTACTTTATAGCTTTTAATCCACTTCTGGTGTTTTCGAAGGACAATTAATTATAACAGTCATTCCACCAGAACAAAATTGCCATATCATTCTTATAATTATGTTTTTTCTAATATTTAGGCCGCTCCGACAAACTTGCATTTTTCTACCATGATAATATATTTTAAAATTTCAGCACATACAGTGAAACCTGTCTATACCGAACCCTTTTGGGTTCTAAAATTTGCTCTGTTTAGACAGTTATCTGTTTATAAATGTCCTAATTATATTTAAATTGATGTAAAGGGACTTCAAAAGTGTACAGTTTAGACAGGTTTTCTGATATTCTTTGTAGATATATATTCCGATGAACTAATGCTTTCTATATCATTATGATGCTTTAAACTGATATAACACCATTTGATCTCAGCATCACTGGATTTTTGCAGACAATTTACAATAGAATATTACAAAACTTAGATCTTTGACAGAGTTTTGTGCTCTTGAATTGTTCATTTTCAGTGCATTTCGACGAAACTATAACCCAATTTACCAGGTCATATCGATAAAACGTTTTTCTTGATTCTGATGGTGCAAAATTTTGAAATTACACTTTTAAAACTTTTGGCTTTTTTATTTCATATTTCACCCACTGACTCCTTCTTCAAGAGACTGACACCTTATTGTATACCTTTATATCAATTGTCAAAATGAATTTAAGTATTTGCAGTCATCCAGTAGGAAGATATACAATGTATATCTGTGTAAAGAAAATACGTTGAAGTTTAAAAGGGTAAGTATATATTCTCCAATCAAGAAGGAAAATATCATACAGGATTTAGGCAATTAGTTATATTTTTTATTATTTTTTTAAAGAATTTTATATTTATTTATATTTGTACTGTACAAAAACGAAAAACATATCCCGCTAAGGTAACTTGTATATATTTTCTGACGTTTGTACTTGTGTAAATATTCACAGGTAACATTACAATAAAAGGCCCTGCAGCAATTTATCGTAATTCTTTTCAATTTTCCAACATGTAATATATGCGGAAAATGTAGCCACAGTTGTTTCTTCAATGTAAATATATGTAATAATCTCTCTAGTTGTGCATCATTCTATATAGGTTTTCTGAATCGTAAGAAATGTCGTGGAATGAGTTAAAGATTCTCCAAAAGATAGCTGTCGTATTAAATTGGATAGCATGCGTTGTTACAGTTGTTGGATTATCAATTCCAATTTGGGTTCAAGTTGCCCCTACAACGCTCATGCTACTCAAAGATCCACTCGATTTCAGAGAATACAGAGATTACAGTGATCTAGACTTACATTCATTTCACAAAAAACAATTTACCGCCTTTGGATTTTGGACAGCCTGTACTCACAAACTACAATGTTGGTGGTTAGATCATAGTGTATATGAAGGTATGTTAAGGTCAGAGAATGTTCGACAAAGTTATATGCTTTTTCATTTTATTCACGTATTTTGTGTTTAGACTGCAACTCCCATGCGCCAACACGTCACAATATATAAATTACCTGTGTTGGAATAAATGATAACGAAGATGTTTGAAATACTTCGGGTATTTGTTTTTGTTGTTGCTAGGCAACAAAACACCTGAGCTTCTAGCATTGTTCTGGACAAACAACTCAATTCATGCTTTTATTTCGTCATTTAAATGTATACAACTATGTACTTATATTCTGATGCATGTAAACCTTACGATGTTTTTTTCTATTTGGTTAAGTTACAACTGTCCTACTTGTCATGTTCCAATTCGGTCAGTTGTTTTTTTTTTTTTTTTTGTGTTTTTGTTTTTACTTTAGGTAAATATCACAACAACCAATAGGGTGATTGATCGGTTGATTGGTTAATTGTACATAACGTCCTATGGCATACATTTCAGACATATCATGACAAGAAAACGTTCGCTCTATCGAACAGACAATATTTGGTCCGGGTCCTACTTGCTGAAATGGATTTTTAATGTGCTAACTCAAATATGAAATAGCCCATAGGAATTGATATTATACCATAGGCCAGCATACTCCTTTTTTGCATACGTATATAGCGTTCATCATTGACGTATTTGAAATATGTTTCTGCCTGTTTGCAGTGCAAGCTCAGGATCAAATGATTCAAAAAATGTAAGATGTCAATATATAGTTCAGTTTTCAAGCTTTAGCATGAGTGTATGGTTCATAGTTTTTATTATGAAATTATAGCCGAAAAATAAAAAAATAATAATAATTCCTTCCTTTCAAAATATTTCATTGAAAATTACTCGAATTTGGAGACCACCAAGTTCTTAAAAGATTGTTGACAAGCAGTCAAAGTTTTGAAGCCTGTTTTTGATAGAACTAAATCCTACTTATTTGCTAAAATATAATGCAACGTTAATCTTCTAATGGAGGTTTAAGAATGACACACACCCTCAATTTCAGGCAACGTGAGTGTATTGTATATAACGAAGTAATTGGCCATTTATGTGGTATATTTACATGAAAGAACTATAAAACTTGTTTCAGTGGTACGTGTTAGTAGTAAATGTTCAAATAGGCTTACGGTTTATGAGAGAAAAAAGTTATGCTAGAAATTTTTAGGATTGAAGACTTGAGTTCTTCCATTTTGCACCTAAATTCAGGCGTTACAAATTTTCATAACTATACTGGAATCGCAAAAATAAAAATATAAGGATGAACTATTTACGACATTACAATTACAAAGTGAACTAAAGCTACTAATTCATTTGAAATTGGAGCCTGATGATAAAAAAATGAGAAATTTCAGATTTATATTTTTATGCCAGAGCTTGCCGAAACTACGCAGACTTTTTGTATCGCGCTAGAATTCTAACAAATAGGCTTCTGGAACAAGGTTATGTTGCTACAAGATTGAAGTCATCACCACAGAAGTTTTATGGTCGTTATCATGAACTCGTGGATCGTTATGGTATATCCATCAGCACCATGGGAACTGATTTATTCAACGGGTCATAGTTTTTCTTCTCTTGTTTGTCTACCCTGGACTTCACTTTTTATGAGCAACTCGGCGGGTGTTTCTAGAAAAGCAGAGGACGCATACCCTGCCGGTGACCCTGGTCCATGCTCCCAGCTTTTAGTGGAGTCCGAGTTGCTCATTTACTTTTGTTGCTTTGTATGTATGATTTTAGTTACTTTATGTTCTTTGTTGTGTATGTCTGTTTTCCATGTCTGGTCTTTGTCCCTGGATTACATTCCTTTGATTACCGCTATAACCTTGGTTCCCTTGATTACTCTTTCAATCGTTTTAGTTAAGTAATGTTTATGTAGACCAGGCGAATCCTTGTCCTGAAATATACATAGTGATAAATTTAATGAGACATTTTAAATCAATTTCTGATCATGAAACGAGACAAGTGGATTTGTGTCATTTATTACTTCATTTGAGTTGTTGGATATTCCGTACAATTAATCGGATGAAGATCCACTAAACTTCGTTATCAATATTCTCACTTTTTTCAAAATCACAGGAAAATAATATTTGACATAGATCTCAAGTCATTTAATCTCAAGAATATTTGACTTTCATTTTTCATCACCTGGGCTTTTTAATTGTGATATGCACGGACAATGTTTTGAGATATCACAATATTCTTACTTTTCAGGCTTTTAAAAATTTTCTAAAAATACACATTTCTTTTGTTAATTTGTTTCTATTAGATGAACACCATTTAGATAATTGGAAAAATCTAGTATTATATGTGAATATTATTTTTTAGCATTTCTTTTCGTTTTCTTATAAGAAGCTAAACTGCTTCTACTGGACTCAATTTTTGTATGCATGTCAGGAATCAGTGGTCTTCTTCACAAAAAAATCTTAAGTGTAAAATTAGTCGTAAGTTATGACCTCATAG
This sequence comes from Perna viridis, assembly GCA_037379345.1. Lineage (NCBI taxonomy): Eukaryota > Metazoa > Mollusca > Bivalvia > Mytilida > Mytilidae > Perna > Perna viridis. Next base: position 28,642,319 of record CM074515.1, read on the forward strand.
TAAATAAAAGTATTGTGACGTCATAACTTACGACTAATTTTACTCTTACGATTTTTTGTGAAAAGGGCCACTGAAGAATACTGTTTCCACATAGTTATTCTTGATAGATTTAGTCTTTTTTCCAATGCAATCATACATTTTCAGTAAATAATAAAATCTTAAAATAGTTGCATTGCTGTTTTATTATCGTTGTAAGACAGAAATCAACAGAATCTTTTTCAAGGAACTAGATATTCTGATATGAAATCTGCCTACTGGAAGATTTACCTGATGATTAGTTTTATGCGATTCAGAAGGCTTAGTTTTGGCCACAAATAATTTATGAATCAATTCTTTATGTAGATGAGTTAATATAAAATAACATTTTTTTGCGAATATTTCTCGATATTTTGATAGTAAATAAAAATAAACTCATGATCGATTAATTTCTATTTTGTTTGTTTGTTTTGTGTGGAACTCTGAAAAAGAGGGAAACTGATAATGATGATGACTAAGCTATATATTAGACATTCATATGCAATATATGTCTACCCTGGTAATACATATCATTTTCATTGTAGTTTTGAATAAATATACAGCAACTCAAAGAGTTTCAGTAGACAAAGACAAATCAATTTCGTGGATATCATTTTTTTTTATTTAAATACAAAACTAAACGTAAATATTGGTGTCTGAAGAAAAGTGTTAGAGCTGCAAGTGGTAAAAAAATAATTTCAGGAAAATGGTTGATTATGAGATGATTCATTATCCTTGATAGAGATATAGGAATTTTTCTAGTGGCAACATGTGGATGCAAAATGAAATTTCACTAACTATGGCATTTTTGCGTAAGTTCTCTGTTCTCATATGCGTTTTAAAACTTCCATAAGTATTCAGCATACACTACAAATGCTTTTGGTTGGAACCTGGTGATTATGAAATATGTGTTCTAAATTATTTTCTTTGAATATGTTGACCAACGAAGAAATTATAGTTTGAAGATTAATACGTCCAAAATTGCCCATTTGATACGGGATTCCATAAAACCAAAAAAATATCAATTACCTAATGGTACATCCTGAAGTTTAATATAGAAAATTATGAGATACGCCGGAAACCTTAGATAAAGATGATGGATTACATTGGCGTATATATTTGTGAGAAACAATCGTGTTGAAAACACAAGTTGATCGTAAAAACATTATCAAAAATGTCTGTTGCAATATATAATGTTTTATCAATATATATATATATATATATATAATTTGTGCATTATGTTCATTATTAGAAAAAAAATTGGCGTCATTCCAAATTTAATTGCAAAATAAAAAAAAAAAATCTGAAAATCCAGAAATCCAAAAATGCCAACTTTTCAGGTTTTTGTGATAACAAATATTTTAGGTAAAAATGTAAATAAGGCGTATTCTGTCCTCTAAAACATATTTATTTAGACCTAAATGTAACACAATAACTCATTTGGTTCATTTGTAGCATACATTAGCCAAATACATCAAGGTGTTTGGTCTTTACTATGCAATTGTCAAGGGGAGGGGGGGGGTTATTTTTTTTAAATTTTATACCATTTTTCTCTTAAGGCAAACTTATTTTTGTATCCTAATGATAAAGATGAATGGGTTCCTTTTTATGACATTTGTATTAACAAAAACGATTTGTGTTACTTAGATGAAAGCAAACTGTTTCAAAGACGAATACTTAGAAACAGTCTACAACGCCACACTCATTTTTTGGGGAGCGAAGGGGCGGATATTTGTTTCTAATGTGCATATCTATCAACATATATAGGTCTGCAAAAATCCCTCTAGGGGTAGGGATTTGTTAGCCGCCCCATGCAAATGTGTCTTTAGGAATATACTAGCACTTTGCAATGTTGTAATCAATATATCGTGTTCTACTCTTAACAATCTTTATCTGTTTTGCTGATTTATTGCAGGAAAATAAATCAGGTTAACATAATTTAATTTGATTGCTTATAAAGTAATCATAGTGTCTGTCCTTACCTTGTTCGTAACAGTTTTTTTCTATATAAACGTGATCACAGCTAATTGATATTATGACAGTAGCGTTATGTAGGTATGCAATACCATTGAATTTGATTTCAGACTGTTGTAATATCAATTGTAATCCTGTTTGACTAGTTCATATGTTCACATAAATTTGAATACAAAAAATCGTAACTATTTGCTTATCACTTCTGTGAATCATAGCCACTGGAAATTGTAACAAAACGATAACGTGAAGATGCTCAAGATTTCAGACTCAAGCAATTTTAACTGTTTGTTTAAGATATGACCATATAGTTTCAATGAAAAAGGCAAACCTTGTTCCATGTCAGAATACGTATCATCGGTATATCTGTCTCTCTGAATCAAAGTCACCTTTCTGAACAGTTAATTTATCCACAATGTTAGAACTAAAAGCATACTCTAATTAATTTTGTTCATCTTGAATTCGTTGAATTCTAAGGATTTTTCTCTTTTTTTTTTGTTGGGGGTGAAAATTTCACTACCTGCACACCAGCTAGTCGTTTAGGCATACAATAACGAACAGAACATTACCATTACCTGTACAGAAAGCTTGGGCATATGACAAGTAAGAGCCATTTTCTATTGACTTGGACTGAAATACTGTTTTTTTTTTTTGTTTGTTTGTTTGTTTTGTTTTTGTTTTTGTTTTTGTTTTTTTTTGGGTGGGGGGGGGGTTAAACATTTTCTTTTAAATTGTTTTGTTTCGGTTTTGATTCTTTATGATTCCACATAAAAATAACAACATGTAAAGAATGGAATTTTTCGTTACTTCAGTTAAAGATATCATGCATCATAAGACGATATTTGATATGTTTTGTTTTCAGATTCTCTCGATACATGCAAAGTGTGTGCACTGTTCGGTTGTACTTTTGCTACAATTGGCGCTGTGAATGTGTTTATGAACACTTACTGGCATTTAGAGTGTTTACCCTGTACGTGTACAGCAATTACGAACGTGGTGACGGCATACATGACAGGTGAGTAACCAAAGTCCTGCACAGATAGTGTATTTGCTATTTCAAAGCTCTACACCTCTGCCACCCACTCTTTGTCGCAAATAGGTAGAGTACACCGGAAGCAGCTTCGCTGATTTGTAAATAGTAGCGCTCATACGCTCTGATTTCTTTCATATTTCATATTCTGTATAGCAGGTCTTTTATCTAGCAGAGAGATACGTAGTAAATCAGAAAACGTATATTGCTCTGTGGAGGACACCTAGTTGCCTTTTGTTAGAAAGAAAAATCAATCGAGTAAAACGTTTTCATATCTGTCACTCATGTATTTTTAATCCAAGCACCTAAATCATTAGGAACGCCTACGTTCTTACGTTTTGATGTCAAGCCATCCTGCTAAACCGTATGGAATGCCTTGGTCAAGATTCGATATGATTTTATTATAAATTTACAAAAGTTGATTTACTGTACTGTTACCTGGTTGAAAACCAGACTGCTTTTTTGACAATAATTCGTTTTCCTGCGTGAAATTAAATATATGTTTTAATATCAGCTTTTCCATAATTTTGCAAACAATGAAAGTGAAAGAAATAGGTCTAACTTACAGGATCGTGACTGCCTTTGCACTTAAAAATTGGAGTATCATGTGTTATTTCCAGGATTGGTTTGTAAAGAAAGATAAAAAGTAATGTCAAAGGTTTCAACATTCCTTATCGTATTTCATTTAGATCATTTAATTAATCTGATTCAGTATCAATAGATGAAACTGTTGAGAACTTCAGCTTTTTCCCAGGGATGTTGAAAAAATTGTCCTCCAGTTCCCAAATAAGGAGTAGATTCATGATATTTGGAAAATTTAGAAAATTTGGAAAAGGATTTCACAATTCTCCACAAACAACAAAGAACATGAAGTAACTAAAATAGTACATACAAATTAACAAAAGCAAATGAGCAACTCGGACTCCACGCGGAAGGAGTACGCGTTACATCATAACACATAGTTCTAGTAAGGGCTCATTACCCAAAAGAGGGCTCATTAAGAGACAAGTACATGTATGGAGGAATCATATGTTAATATCAGCATGATGACAGTTGTATGATTTTCAATAAGTCAAATTTAGTGTACACTGTATAATTTTATAGTGGTTCTCGATAGTGATTACACTTTTAATTTCATGGTTCTTGATAGTGTATAAAACCCCCCAAAAAAAAAAAAAGCATCTATGCAATAATTTAGACTCTCATTGAAATCAAAAGTGTGCACACTCATACATTTTGCAAGAATAAGACATTTTGAAAGAAGTTTGAAACAAATAAATGTGTCACAGCCACCAATATGATAGATTTATTGAAAAAGTGAACATTTTAGTCAAGCAAATTAAAAGTGTGCGCACTCATACATTTTGCAAGAATATGACATTTTTGTTAAAGAATTTTGACTCAAAATAATTTGTCGCAGCCCCTATATGATAGTTATACTGAAATAATTAGCATTTTAGTCAATGATTTTATACCTTCAAACAAATTAAAAGTGTGCGCACTCATATTGTTTGCAAGAATATGACATTTTTGAGAATTTTGACTCAACATAACATGTCAAAGCCACTGTATGCAATCATATTGAAGTAATATGCATTTTAGTCAATAATTTTATATCCTCAAGCAAATTATAAGAGTGCGCACTCATATATTTTGCAAGTATATGACATTTTTAAAGAATTTTGACTCAAAATAATATGTCGTAGCCACCACATGGTAGTTATATTGAAAAATTTACCATTTCAGTCAGTATTTTTAGACCTTCACGGAAATTAAAAGTGTACGCACTAATACATTTTGCAAGAATATGGCATTTTTGAAGAATTTTGACTCAAATTTATTTTTCACAGCCACTATATGATAGTCATACTGAAAAAAATCAACAATTTAGTCAATAATTTTATACAATCAAACAAATTAAAAGTGTGAGCACTCATATATTTTGCAAGAATATAACATTTTTAAAGAATTTCGACCAAAAAAAAAAAAAGTGTTGCAGCCACCACATGATAGTTATATTGAAAAATGTAACATTTTAGTCAGTAATTTTAGACTCTGATGGGAATTAAAAGTGCTGGCGCTCATGCATTTTGCAAGAATATGACATTTTAAAAGAATGTAGACTCAAACTAAAGTGTAGCAGCCACCACATAATATTAATATTGAAAACAATATCATTTTAGTCTTTAATTTTAGACATTCGTGGAAATAAAAAGTGCTGGCTGCCATACATTTTGCAAGAATATGGCATTTTTAAAGAATTTTGACTCCAATTAATGTTTCACAGCCACTATATGATAGTTATATTGATAAATTTAGCATTTGAGTCATTAATTTTAGACCCTCATAGAAATTAAAAGTGTGGGCACTCATACATATGCTGGAATATGACATTTTAGAAGAATTTTGACAGAAATATATGTGTCATAGTCACCCATATGATAGTTGCATTGAACAAAATAAGCATTTTAGTCAATAATTTTAGACCCTTATGAAAAATAAAACTGCTCGCACTTTTTATAGAATTTATACTGAAATAAAGGTGTCACACTCACTAATATCAAACTAACATTTTTAATTTCCACATTTTCTACACATAAGACCATATAGGTAAATTGGTAGTGTTCACACTCATATTCGTTGACTGAAAGATTTAGGTATCAGTCACCCATTTAATGATAAAATTGTCAATTTTAACATTATTTTAGAATGATTTGTGACCCTTAAGTTATTAAAGAGTAATCAAGGGAACCAAGGTTATAGCGGTAATCAAACGAATGTGATCCAGGGACAAAGACCCGACATGGAAAACAGACATACACAACAAAGAACATACAGTAACTAAAATCGTACATACAAAGTAGCTTTGACTCAAAAAGTACTTTGTCAATCTTGAATTTCGTGAGAAGTGCCAAACATCTGAAAGTTATCGGATACCACTTTCACACTTAGAATTTTTAATTTTATAATTAATTTGATTTAATTAATATAATGTGACAGAGGTTAAAAAATTTATACATGTAAACAATGATAATTTTTGAGCGATGTATGACTGGATCGTGATCGAAGAAAATTGGAACATGAATAACGATCGAGTGATTGTTGGATGATGATCACGACGAGCTCTCTCTCTCTATATATAATGGAAAGTTCAATATAAATTTTGAAATCAAAATTTCTTTCCTAATCGGATTAGCTAATTTACATTAGTTATACAGTTTCATTTATTAATCGCGGACTTCCTGTTCTAAATTACATCACACAGAATAGAAAAAATTAGTGTCAGGAACTGTCCAGGGGGTATGACAGTTTAGAACAGCTTTCCGTATTTTCTTTTTCACGACCCAGGACAATTTCTGTCAGGATCTGTCAGGAAATAGGGCAAAATGTGTCCTGACCCAGGACAGCCTCTGTCAGACCATTTCATGATCTGTCAGGATTTCTGTTCAATCTGCTGTCGTAGAACAGAAATCCTGACAGATTCTGACAGAATTAAAGAAAGGTTAGAAGTTATCGCAACTGTACGTCCACTTTGAACAAAAACTGTAAAAATACCACTGTAAAGACACATGAGACAGTAATTATGAAAGTGACAGAGATCATTCTCATGCCATGGAAGATAATAAGAAAGGCTATGTAGTGAGGGGTATGACATTTTTGTTTTGTGTTCAAAAAGAGTAGCAAGTAATTAAACCCAATATGGTGGCCTGTTTCCCTTGGGTTTTAGTGAATAACCATGGATAGTAAAATATAGAAAAAATCGTTAAAACAGCATTTAAGTACATTTTGGCCCATTTGATGGATCTAACTTATGACCCCAAGTCCGTGTTATGATATACGGTCTCTGACAGTACACATTTTAGCTCAGCCTTTGCATGAACTGCATGTTTATCTTGGGCCACAATTGGGGAAGAAATTTGATAAACATATCGTTAACTTGATTTAGAATACGCTTAGTACCGCTGAATAGACGCAATAACAGTATACTGACTATAAATAAAAACGATTTACGAATTTGGCACGAATCGGTGAAACTGAAAAAATTGTCGGACTATATTATATGTTTTGCATAGAAATTTTGAAGGACACCCTGACCCTGCAGTCAGGGTCGACAGTGATTCTGTGTCTCAGTCTTCACTTTCAGTACTTTTTGCAGCTTACAAAGGCTGAATTACATTGTATGCTAGGTGCGGTGGTATTTGAAATTCGGAAATAGAAAGTTTTGCCTTTTGTCAAATGTTGGTCAGTATCAAGGACAAAAAAATTCGCAAATTTACTTTTTTTTCAAAATTCAAAATAGAAAGTTTTGCCTTTTGTCAAATGTTGGTCAATATCAAGGACAAACAATTCGCAAATTTACTTTTTTTCAAAATTCAAAGCTCATATTGATTTTTGGTATGCGAAACCAAAACAAAATTGAAAGCCAAAACAGTCTGAAAGTCTTCATGTACATGTAATACCCCTTCTGTAAGATTGACCTTTGACCCCAAATTAAAGCAAATCCTTCCATCGAACATCTTTCTGTTTTTATGAATTACTTTAAATTTGTTTAGTTTCACAAGAACCACTTGTGGGGGTAGGTAGAATTCGTTTTTCTTTCATATTAGGACCAAAATAATAGTTAGTAGTCGGAAAAACGTTTTTTTTTTTTTGCTTTGCCCCAAACAAAAACAAGTAAAAACGCAAGAAAATGGTGCATGATTTACTCCCGCGAAAGAAATCAGTTAATTGCATTGTTTATCAAGTATTGAAACTATACGAATTATTTTTTTCACAACAAATATTGCTGATTTTGCTTCCAGCAGCATGAAAACTGATTTTTTTCGACGTGTCATGGTTTTCCTATCCTCTTTTGTCTATTCTGTTCTTGACTTTTTATGAGCAATGAATTCGGCGGGTGTTTCTAGAAAAGCAGGGAACGCCTACCCTACCAGTGCACCTGGTCCATGCTCCCAGTTTTTAGAGGAGTCCGAGTTGCTCATTTACTTTTGTCACAATATATGTATTACTTTGGTTATTTTATGTTCTTTGTTGTGTTTATCTGTTTATGTCTGGTCATTGTCCCTAGATTACAATCTTTTGATTTCCGCTAGAATCTTGGTACCCTTGATTACTCTTTTTAAACAATCCTTAAAAATAATATTGCACTTCACTGTAGAAGGCTTCGGAATTTTAAACTAATTAAGATTGACACCTTTTGTAATTGCTTACTATAAAACGTTTTTTTTTTTTCTTTTTTTTTTCTTTTTTTCTTTTTTTTTTGTCAACAATATTCAAACTATTGCTCTCCTTGCAAATACAAATGTGGTTTTCTGTTTATGCACACACTCAAGACTTTTTGAAACTTTTTGTTAGGATTTAAATCATGTTTATTGTAATATAATTATTTTCCCTTATTTTATTGTTCGTATCTTCTGTACTCTTGTGACTACTAGTTTTACCGATTTAGATTGGTGGCAAATTGATGCTGCCCATTTATGTTGAAATATGCCGGAAATAATGAACCGTAATGGAATGGGCAGGTTTAGTGTGCTATGAAACCTGGTTTAACCGACCTTTCATTTTGAAATATCTGTCAGGACCATTGCAGTGGTTTTCCTACTTTCCGGTGCTGATATTGCTATTTGCATTTGTCATACGGACTTTCCCTTTGCAATTTCTTTTGACTACTGCGAAGATTTTATCAGTTCAGTAGTTTTGTTGATACTGGGCAGCATAAGTAGGTAAGTACAGTAAAAAAAAACATGACAGAAAGAATAAAGAAATCTGTGAAGTTATGGTGAGTTGAGGCAGTACCGTACTTTATTGTGAGTCGAGATAGCGCTGTACTGTGCTATATGGTGAGTAGTAGTAATGTCGTACTTTACGGTTAGTTGAGGTAGCACCGTGCTTTATAGTGGGTTGATATACATGTAGAGCATCGTACTTTAATTATTACCTGTCTTTTTTATAACAAACAGAATATGTCTGATGTGTTTATAAGTGCTCACAAAAATATACCAGAATCAATTAACTGACGGTATATAATAACGTTGTTGTTCTCCTTTCCTTGTTGTCTATCCCGGTCAAATCGGTCGATGTTTCTATTAAACAAAAACAGAGGACGCCTACCCTACCGGTGTGGGAAAATAAATACTACCGTATTCCCTAATAGAATATTAGTGGGAACACAAACTAGCTACAGGGAAAACGGTAGTATTTATTTTTCCACAGCCAACAATACTAACCTTTTCTAGCTTTTCAGTAATTTCTAATTAAAACTGGGACTCAAAAACCATTTTTGTTGTAGTACTTTCATTCAGAGATCGAAAAATCACCATGGGAATAGAAGTTGACCATCTTTTTTTTCAACCACCATCAAAAGTGTGAAGGTACGGGAAGTTTTGCATTTTTTTGGGTCCTGCACTCCTTTGTAATATGCTGTCTTTTTGAAATTTTATAAACTATGCATTTTGTTCGATAAAAAAATAAACTTAATTTGTTTTTAAACTTTAATCCTTGAAGAATCTGAGAGAAAAAATCATCATTACAAACTTTGTCAGTACACCAATCTGTCCTTTCAAAGTTCTACTCCATTTCATCTGAATAGGGTACACGATTGGTCAACCCAATGAAAGAAAATAATCCTTGCATTGGGTTGACCTTTGATCCTTGACAGGGCATATTAGAATCACTGTGTACATCATGCAAGACAGCTTTTGTACCTCCTGAAAAAAATAATAAATTCAATGCTGTTCATTCCATAAATAATGAAAGCGCAACAAAATACACCCTTGTTTCATCATCAGTTTCATAAGTAGTGTATTTCCTACAGAAACACAGTCCTAATACATAACAAACTGTAAAATTTGCTTCTTTTATCCATTTCTAGCTATTGGCCTAGGGAAGCTAGGTAATGAAAAACACACATCTTTAACTGATTTTTCATTCAAAATTGTCAACTTTCCTTTCATCTGTGGCAACATCCCATCAGCATATGCGTATCGAGTGTTCATATCACAACTCATACGTTACGCCAGAGCTTGCCGAAACTACGCAGACTTTTTGTATCGCGCTAGAATTCTAACCAATAGGCTTCTGGAACAGGGTTATATTGCTACAAGATTGAAGTCATCACTACAGAAGTTTTATGGTCGTCATCATGAACTCGTATAGATCGTAATGGTGTATCCATCTGCATCATGAAAACTGATTTATTCAACGGGTCATAGTTTTCCTTTCCTCGTTTGTCTACCGCGGACTTGACTTTTCATGAGCAACTCGGCGGGTGTTTCTAGAAAAACAGTTGACGCTTACCCTACCGGTGCACCTGGTCCATGCTCCCAGTTTTTAATGGAGTCTGAGTTGCTCATTTGATTTTGTTACTTTGTATGTATGATTTTAGTTACTTTATGTTCTGTGTTGTGTATGTCTGTTTTCCATGTCTGGTCTTCGTCCCTGGATTACATTCCTTTACTTACCGCTGTTACCTTGGTTCCCTTGGTTACTCTTTAACTTAAATGCATTTTTTCTGGTAAAGGATAAAATCAACATTCTACCTACACAATATGATTGTGTTGTTTATGCTAACAAATACAAATACTTACATGCATCTTCTAAGATTATTTTCAAATCAAGTGTCCAAATGCATATGGCTGTGGTGCTGCGGCAGGACACAGTTGTTCAATCAAACCTCTAAAACCTAGCAATTGACATCTATTCTTGATTGGTTATACCTGTATAAGACAGAATTTTGAACTTATTACATGAAAAAATCACAATTTGCCACCATACTACCAAAATACATGAACTTCATGGACAGTAATTTGCACCAAAACGTGTCAAAAACATGGTCAACATGAATGAATCTGATATTTAGTGACCATATGTAAGGGGAAATAACTGTTATACTCAAAATCCTCAAGAACTGCAAAAAAAAATATTTTTAGAAAAATATCAATTGAAAGGAGCAGAAAGACATTACGCGAGTGATAAATATACATAATAAGTGTGCACCTACATTGCAAACTTCTATATCAAGTCATGCAGGTGTAAGTGTGTGTTTACGCCATGAAGCGGTGTCCGCAGAAAATTATTCGGTTATTTTTTTTTCCAGAGTAACAAAGTTATTTCTGTCATTTTAGTGTCTCAAGGTTTTACTTAGTGATACTTTGCAAAAGCATGCTACAAGTATCAAGATGTTGTATTTCATGTGCTGAAAAATATAAAAACACCATTCAGGTATATCTCCACTCATCTGAAAGAACAAACATGAAAAGTGTTTTTTTCACTAAGAACATCCATTTTATGACACAAATAAGAGTTACATAGCTCTCGTACTTTGGTTTGATCCTTGCCAGAGGATATTAGAATCACTGTGCACATCATGCAGGACAGCTTTTTTACCTCCTGAAAAAAAAAGTAAATTCAATGCTGTTCATTCCATAAATAATGAAAGCGCAACAAAATACAACCTTGTTTCATCATTAGTTTGATAAGCAGTGTATTTCCTACAGACACACAACCCTAATACATGGTAAAAAAACTGTAAAATTTGCTTCTTTTATCCATTTTTGCTATTGGCCGAGGGAAGCTAGGTAATGAAAAACACATATTTTTAACTGATTTTTCATTCAAAATTGTCAACTTTCCTTTCATCTGTGGCAACATCCCATAAGCACATGCGTATGGTGTGTTTCATATCACAACTCATACGTTATGCCAGAGCTTGCCGAAACTACGCAGACTTTTCGTATCGCGCTAGAACTCTAACAAATAGGCTTCTAGAACAGGGTTATGCTGCTACAAGATTGAAGTCATCACTATAGAAGTTTTATTGTCGTCATTAGGAACTCGTGGATCGATATGGTGTATCCATCTGCACCATGAAAATTGATTTATTCAACGGATCATGGTTTTCCTTTCCTCGTTTGTCTACCGCGGACTCGACTTTTTATGAGCAACTCGGCGGGTGTTTCTAGAAAAGCAGAGCTTAACCTACAGGTGCACCTGGTCCATCCTCCCAGTTTTTAGTGGAGTCCGAGTTGTTCATTTGCTTTTCTTACTTTGTATGTATGATTTTAGTTACTTCATGTTCTTTGTTGTGTGTGTCTGTTTTCCGTGTCTGGTCTATGTCCCTGGATTACATTCTTTTGATTACTGCATGGAAGACCAACGGACTCAAGCCATAAAGGAAAAAACTTAAATATGATCATTATTTATTTAAAAACTAATGACAAATAGATGAAATTAAATGAAAAGAAGATACGTGCTTACCTGTGTAGTCGTTATTATTATTTCCGTTACCAAGGTTAAAGTATTTTAACCCTTGAGAATGTCCTTTCGGCAGTCTTCGTAAGTTATGGCGAAAAATAATTAGATCAGAGCTATCGCTCTTCTCTGATTAAAAACAAAGTTGTTTTCACAATATTATTTAGGTATTTTTGACATATATTGCTTCAATTGCATTGCTTCAAACTTATTTCATTGAATCAGCAAAATTCATCAGAATTAAAACTGAGCAAATTTGGCAGCTAATGCAGCTTTAATATTAAAATATATAACATAAATGTTAAACATATATACATTATGCACAGTGGTTGGGGTTATTTTATTTTATTATGTAGCAAGATAACGTCCTTCAAATGTTAACGTGGAGATACCACTTTTGAAGGACTCTAGGGAAGGTGACATACAGGTAGATTCTTTGAGATAGTTCCAATCTGTTATAGTGTTTGGGTAGAAGAAATACTTATAGAAATCTTTGTTTGTATGAACTTGCCTACATTTATGTTGCCCTCTGATTTCATGTGAGCATATCATTTGTAACTTCCAATCATCCCCTATTTGTCCTATAAAGTAACACAGTCTTGCTTTTGTTCTGCGAGATTGAATACACTCACAATTAAGGGTGTTTATCATGCCAGTCACTGCACCTGGTGTTTTATTTGTGTAGTCATTGAAGACATACCTTGTGGCTTTTCCGCTCAAGTTGGGCAATTTTGTTTTGTTTATATGGATCCCAAATTGGCGATGAGGACTCTACGATCGGACGCACAAGTGGTGTACGTAAGACTTTTAACCTTACGTGTTCAGTGTTTCATATTTCTATAAAAAGCCTTAGGTTCTATTGGCTTTCGCCATTTTATTGTTAATATGTGGACCTCAATCGAGATCACTACTTAAAGTGACACCTAGATATTTGCTGTCTGGTACAGTCTCCAGTATGTGGTTATGCAGTTTATATTGAAATGAATTTGATTTAGATTTTTACAAACATTTATTACGTAGCATTTTTTCTGGATTACATTTCATTTGCCATTCTGATTCCACAGATCAAGATTTATGAGATCCTTTTGTAAGTCATTAGATACATTTATTTTATTTGTTATTCTTTATAATAAACAGTCGTCAGCAAAAAGACGAGCTTTACTAGATACATGCCCTGGCAGATCGTTAATAAAATAATACAAATAGGGTAGAGTCCAATACGGTACTCTATGGGACACCTGCATCTACAGATAATTTACAAGAATGAATGCTATCTAAGATGACCTGTTGTTGTCTGTTTGATATTTTTTTTTTTTATCCAATTAAGATTATTATTTCTAATTCCATAAAAGTTTAGTTTGTTTATTAACCTTACATGCGACATTTTATCAAAGATTCCACTATATAGATAGGTCACTGTAGATAATTTTATGACAATTTGTGGACATAAAGCTATATTGAGACACTTAAACAAAGAAAATCCAACATTTTTCCTGTAAAAAATATATTTTTCAAAACCTTACAGTATGGAGATCCATGAAAAAAGTTAGATATTCTTTTTTATTTTGTTATAAAAATTTGTAGCCATGGTAACATAATAAAAATATATATATATATCAGTTTTCATAACAAATTGTGGGTGCCTTCCAAAAATTAATTGTAAAAAAAACAGGTTTTCTAAAATATCAGGCGTCTCGTGCAGGTCCGTGTGTTAAAAGAATAGGCCTGCAGCAGCGCTAAGCTTGTCGTAAAAGGGGACTAAATAGTGCTCAGAACCCTAGCCGGGGGCTAGAGCGCTTTGCCCACAGAGCAACTGGGATGTGTGCCCCAGGTGGTGGAATGGAGTACCCCTGGCGTGTTACATGCTGGGGTTGTCAGGCTATAATACGGAAAACCTGACCGCAAACCATAGTGGTGCACCTTGTTGGGAAAGATGCCACGTTCCTCGCACGTTAAAGATCCCTACTGTGGTATTCTCCCGGAGTAGGAACCATAGGGCTCCGCCACAGAAGACTAAATTGCTCGACCCTACCCACCTCTCCCTATTTCCAGTGGCAATCAAAATTTGTCGACCCCATTGTCCTTGTGTCCCATCTCTTTTTCATTTCATCATCATTGCATGTTCATTTTATCATCAATTTCATGTTCATCGTCTGAATATAGCTGAAATATTGCTGCTCGGACGTTAAACCCCAACAATCAAACAAACTAAAATATCAGGCACTTAAACACTGCCAGAAAAGTAAGTTGGAATGCTATTATTGTACAAAAAAAAAACAAAAAACAAAAAACAAAAAAGTGTACCTTTTTCTGCTCATTTATTCATGATTTTTGTTCATAAAGATTGTGCGAGAGTTCGCATTTTTGGGAAACAGCCTGTTGGTGCAGAGAAGAAAATCCAATCCTGAATCTTTCTGGATAGCTTAAAGCGCGCATTTTACAACTCTTTACCTTCCCAAGTATTGCATCTATTTATGTATGATTGCTCTACTACCCACAATCAATATTTTCACCAAGTTTCACCTCTCAAGTTTTACAAACTTTGACCGGGTCAGTTTTGTGTTCAAAAAGTAGAGCCAAAATAGGTGCCAAAAAAAGAATATTGTATTTTTTTTAAGATATGACAGAAGTTAGTCCACTGATGAGTTATCTTTGTCAAATCAACAAAATAATCCCTTCGTTCATGACATACATGTACCCAAGATTCACTCTTGATACATGTATAAAGTTGGTTTTTAGCTCTAGTCATAGTCAGGATCTAAAACCGTTAGTCACTTTTTATATGCAAAATAATAAAGTACTACTCCAGAAACAGGTGGTTTATTTCTATCAATGACTTTATATTACTATGCACATATTGACATGTTGACCCTTATCCTTTGTGGTCTAATTAAATTTATCTTAAATTATGATTTGATTTTTAATTGATAAATTTTCAACAAACTGGATTCTTTTTCCAAGTGATAAAATTTCTAGCAAACTACCATGGACCATTAATTATATCCCTTTTAAATTATCTCTTGTACTCCTTCTTTTTTTCTGAATCATTATTGTTTAATGCCGTCAGTATTTCTTTAATTAGATTTTGGGAATCCTATTCTATTTGTATACCGATTTTCCCTCCAAAAGAAAAAGAGAAAACAAATGTCATCCATTTTCTTTTATCAATTATTGCATTTCGAAGTGTTTTAAACTAGTCGAGTCAGGTGGCTTGGTGCATCCGGTGTGTTGACACATGACGTCACTGCCACTTTCGATATTTTCAGACATGTGATCGTTTTGTTTACAAAAGTTTCGGCTTTTCAGTTATAATGTAAGTATCTTTATTGTATAAATATAAACAAATGATGTTTTAATTTTAAATATGTCAACATACTTGCCCATAATTCCAACTGCGGAAAGAATTTATAGTAGATTGTACTGACCTGATTGGAATTCCCCGTTTAATATTCTAAAAATAATGCATTAGGTGTTATGACCTAAATATTGTTGTTTACTGTATCCTTTTATGTTGGAAGATATTATTTCACATCGCTAGAGTCACAAGTTGAATTTCATAAATTGAATTATCACCTGCCTCATGAATTAGGGCAGGGTTTCTGAGAAAGTAGAACCTGTCGCCTGCACTTTCACTTTCATGAATGATAGTCCATTGATGATCACGCGATGTTGTTTTACAATTTGCTGGTGTGAACAAACGAAAGATTTTATAGATTTGGGAAAAATACGAATTCATTTTAGAAATTTTATGATCAGGATAGTAGATATTATATATAGTTTACATCTTTTTTTTCATTCAGATCATGGCACCACCTGACAAGAATAAACAACGCTATACTCCTGACATGGTTCAAGCTGCTATTGAAGATGTCCGTCTACACAACATGACTATAAGAGGATCTGCCAAACTGCACAACGTATCAGTGAGTACCCGCAGACGCAGACTACAGGACCCAAGAGAGGCTCATGTTGTAATTGCAGGACCAACCAAATTTTCTTTTACAGAGGAGGCTCAGCTTGCAGAACATAGTGTTCGAATGGCAGACATGATACGGCTACACGAGATGGCAAATAATAGAGCTTGCACCTAATCTGTCGATAGTGAAGAATAGGAGCATAACACCGACAGAACATTGGTTTTATGCCTTCTTCACCGCAACAGCACCGAAATAAAAGTGAGGGTTTTATGCCTTCTTCTCCGCAACAGCACCGAAGTAAAAGTGAAGCATCCAACAAGGGCAAAGGAAAACAACTAAAGAAGAAAACTAAAAAGGCTGAGGATGAAACTGACATTATCTTTGATTACGATTGCACTTGTTGCAATTGTGGAAAATGTCAACCGCCTGGGTTGAACTTGAAACAATCATTAAGTATTGTTGGTTGGGCACAATGTGACAATTGTGACGGTTGGTTTAACCTCAAATATTGTTCCCCCGTCACCAGTGTATCAGAGAATGACGTTTGTTTGTTTGTTTGTTGGGGTTTAACGTCCGAGCAGCAATATTTCAGCTATATTCAGACGACAGAGAATGACGAGTTTCGTTGAAAAACTGTGAATCCAATTGAAGCAAGTATATTTGTGAAGTGACAGGATAATTGTTGAAATTTTAAGACTTCAAAATTTAGTCCAATTTGTTTCTAATGATAGCAAAGACACATTATGTGTATATGAACATCTAATTGATTTGCCTGGTATTTTAATGGGAAATATGTTGTTGAAGTGTTTGTTAACAAAATAATAGTAAATCAATTGATTGAAGTAAGATTGTTTACCTATTCATCCTTAGTAATATAATATTTTTTTACAGTTCACGCTTGTTTGAAATCTTTCCTTTATTCGTCTCCCTAGATGTTTCTTTTGAGCATGCGCCATGACACTGGATATGTCGGTGTTTACAAAAATCAAGGTCGTGTTGGTTTTCGAAGCAGTTATTGATTATTTAGAGTAAAGAATGCGAAATTTTATTACTCTGATTCGAAGTTCAATGGTTAATTACATAATTAAAAGTTTGGTATTTAATGCTTTAATTGTAATCGATAAAGCTTAAGTGCGCCAACAAACCGGACTGCTCTGTAATCATTGGTAATTGGATTTAATTTATTTTTTATAAGGTAAATCTGATTCTGAATGTATCATATGGTTTAAAAGGGCTGTGAAGCCGGTATGTGGCCACGTGCCCATGGTCATGGTTGTGTTTACCTTTGACAAGATGATGGGAGTTTTGATTGGCTCAAAAGACCCTTTTTTGCTAACTGTAGACTACTCCATGAGCATACGCCGAGCATGCTCAAGACACAGGCCTCGTGCATGTCCGGGTGTCAAAAGAATAGGCATGTAGCAGCGCTGAGCTTATCGTAAAAGGCGATTAAATAGTGCTCAGAAACGTAGCCGGGGGCTAGTCGCTCTGCCCACATTGCAACTGGGATGTGTGCCCCAGGTGGTAGAATGGGGTACCCCTGGCATGTTGCATGCTGGGGTTGTCAGGCTATTATACAAAAACTTACCCGCAAATCATAGTGGTGCACCGTGTTCGAGAAGATGAACGTTCCTTGCACGTTAAAGAACCCTGCCGTGGTATTAGATAGGAGTAGGAACCTTTGCGCTCCGCCACTGGAGGCTAAATTTCCCGACCCTACCCATCCCTCGCTCTTAACTTGTGGCAATCAAAATTTGTCGACCCTATTATCCTTGTGTCCCATCCAATTTTTAATTTCATGTTCATTGTATCATCCATTTCATGTTCATCGCCTGAATATATCTGAAATATTGCTGCTGTGGGTTAAACCCCAAAAATCAATCAATCAATCTGCGAGGAAAACTCTTTTGTTCTACCCAAGCCCTACGTACCTATACTGAGCATGCTCATTAACTTACCACAAAAGGGTTTATAATATATTTACATCTGATTGACATCTCCCATGATGATTTTGTGAGCCACGATCACCTGGTCTAATTGCATTTGATTGGCTTCAGTCGTAAATTGGTTATTGTCATCCAACTCTAACCAGGTGTTAACACAATTGTTTAATTGGAGATAATATCCGTTGTGTCAAACTGTCTGTCAGTTTTAACATACAAAACCTTGGCGCCAAGAAAATCGCTAACAGGTTCTTTTTGTCGCCAGATCAAATACAAATCGCAAATTGCAACATAGGCATAACCCTAATAATTCAGTCCATCTCCGTATCCGTTTCAATGGAGTGATTGTAGGGAACGTAATATAACGACTGGATTAATCGGGTAACATTGGCGAATCCCATCCATGTATAAAAATGAGTAATGAGAAACGAGATCTGAGTAATTCAGGAATTTCCGATTTTTGTCGAAAAAAAATGCTAAGGTCGGCAATTCGCCTTTTAGAAAAAAATAGGTTCGGTCGGGAAAACCGGATTTTTTTTTTTTTTTTTTTTTTTGGCCTAACCATATATTCATATAAAATGAAGTAGTGCTTACCCGTAGACAAACTCGTTAAAGGTAAAGACTTCATCTGTCACAAACAGGAGAGTTTCATATGTACTTGTTGCGGTCGTCTAAAAACTACATACATGAATTGTTTTTTTTTTTTTATTATTATTTTTTTACCGAATCGGAAAACAAAAACAAACCTAACGAAGCAAAATATAGTTGGTATAGTAAGCAAACAAATACAAAACAATACAATATTTAAGGAAGGCTATAAATATGCTTCCCTGCTTCCCTACCTACCTAGTTTTGTGCCCCCTTCTAACTTTTAATGGTCAATTTGACGCCTGAACAGTCATAGTCTAGATAGGATCATTAACATCACTTAGAATAGGGTCATATAATAATGTATCAAAGTCGGTGATAGCCCTTAATAAAACAATTATCTTAGCAAATAGAAGACATGCAGTTCATTAATCAATTATTGATCATCGTTTGCAATATTACAAGCATTTAATATTGATATTTGGTTATCCATATCAACATACTCACTGACATTTTTTGTATGAAAATTAAAATCACAAAGTAAACAGACTTGAAGGTTTATATCTACAATAACATCTTCAATTTCAGTGAACATATCAATATTACTATACAGATTATTTTCAGGCGGGATGTTAACAATTGTATATTATTTCATATCTGAGAAAAAATCTTTTTTTTTTCATTTGGATAAACCCTTTTCACGTGGTATTAATTAAAATTGAATTAATTTTTAAAGAAATAGGCCTGCATCAGCGGTCAGCTTGTCGCAAGAGGCGACTAGATAGGCTCAGAACCCTAGCCGGGAGCTAGGGTGCTCTGTCAACAGAGCAACTGGATGGTGTGCCCCAGGTTGTGTAATGAGTTACCCCCGGCGTGTTACATGCTGAAATTTTGCTGCTCTGGCATTAAACCCCGATAATCAATCAATCAATCTGGCGTTATGTAGGTTTATACTGAAAAAGAATTCTAGAATATTTCTTTGGCGACAAATTGGACTTAGATATATATATACGGTCTTGATGTCGATGAGTTTGATTCACGATCTCGATAGATCCATCTAGCCTATGGACTAATTGGGAAGCAGTTGAAATATGAACATAGCACGATTATAATTCATGCTCCTGCTCGTAAATGTAGTCCTACAACATGAATACTTCAATCTAGTACAGGCTAGTGATCATTGTGAGAACAAGGAACGCGATATTCATAATCCGAGACAAAGATTGGAACAAGATAGCAGACAGAACTCAAGAAATTCTGGGATTCTGAAGTCGGAACACCGGTAGGGTAAACGTCCTCTGCTTTCTAGAAGAACTCGTCAAGTTGCACAAACGATGGAAATACAGAATTAAAACAAGTATTCGAAAATATAAATAAATATAAAGCCATTGCACTTCTAGAGAGCACAGAACGGCTTGTTTGTATTGTTTTGTTAACAAAAATCAGCGTTTCTGTGTTTAATTTATTTTCAGCTTTTTTCATTGGAACAAGTGTGTTTGCTTGCTTAAGTCTCACCACTGCGTTTGTGACTACGACAGTGGTATTTTTGTACGTTTATATCGCTAAAGACAATGGACGTTTAGTTGCTATTTCCATGATTCCGTCCTTGATAACAGGTACGCAATATGAGAGTAAACATTTATGTCGTAGGAGGAGAGCGGGGGTGGGGTTCCAGTGTTGCAACTTCTTTGAATAAACATTGAGTTGGCTATAATAACAACTATGCAGTGTAAATAAACGTTTTGATCGTGCCTCATGAATTTTTTTTTTTTTTTTTTGGAAAGCGAATACTGACTGGTATTTTAAACAAAACAATAAAAAATGAAGAAAAAATCACACTAGTAAGTTGTAAATCTGCGTGGCTTATAATCGGTTTTATACGATCGCAACTTCTGTTTCGGTCGCATAATGACATCATCATGTAGTATTCATCGTTGATGTCCGTTAACTTTCGTTTATTTAAGATAACTTTAGTAAAATAAATCCAATCTTTCTAAAATTTTAACAATATCGTTCTTAGGGACATGGTGTATGGCTCTATAGTTTTTGGTCCCTCCCCCTTTTGAAAATAAGTGCCTTAAAGAGTAAATGGGCGTTATCACTACAATTGATAGAAAATGTTTTTGTTCGTCCAGTTTTGATGATTCAAAAAATGTTCTCCTTTTGAAATTCTGTTCTATAATAAATTTAACGGGCTAGACTTATCTTGAACCGTTTTTTTGTAGTTCAAGGGCCAATAAATTGTGCTGCTTTTTAGTTTTTTTTTTAATTTTTGGTCCGATTTTAATTTTTATTGGATTCCTTATAATATCCCTGCTTACGTATTTTATATGACCGCAAAAAGTGTATGGTGTTTTGTATGTCGTCGGCGGCGTCAGTGTCGTCTGAAGATAACTTTAGTTGTGGTTGACCAGTTGTTATGAAATTTTAATATGATTTTACTATCTACTAAAGGAATGTTCTTAGTTTAATTAAGACATTGTTGCCCCTACCATTTTAGAAAAGTTGGCTAAAAAGGATAAAAAAGGTGTTTTATTAGCCCACCTGGCCAAAAGCCAAGTAAGCTTTTGCCATCACTTGTCATCCATCATCATCATCTTCATGGACAAATATTCAAAAATCTTTTACCATGAAACTACAAGGCCAACAGGATATCAACTTGGCATGATTGTTCCTTAGAGTATGTGCAGAAAATAATTTTTGGTCGGTGAAAAAAACATGGCCCCCTTTTCCAAAAAAAAACATATTGGTCTAAAATCAGTTCAAGCAAGTAACTAAACAACGTTGCCTTAAACAAAAGTTTGGCTAGGGTATTGTTGTTCAGCATCATGAGATTGAACGATGCCATAATTTTCAAAACGATTTGTCAACTGGTGTATGAGTCACGGCCTCTGAAACAGCTTTTTTTGGCATTTTTGGCATGTGCATCTTTGAAAATCTTCTAAAAAAAATTGCAAATAATTCAATGAAAGTTGGCATATTTTTAAAATTAAACTTTCCTGAAAGACTTTTTTTTTCATCCTGCACCGTTCTCTGTATAAAAATGTTTTTTAGGACTACAGGTAATTGGCGTACATATTTTTACTGTCTATTTCAGCTGGTTTACTTGTAATAACAGTCGGCATATGGGGTGGTGAAATCAAGGTTAATTTAAGCTTCCCTTTCGCCGTGATGTGTATAGGAGACATTCTGTACTTCGCGAACGGAGTGATATTTTCGTTGTACATTTTATCCGGACGAAGATGAGACTAAGTTTAACACAGCATAAAACTGTATACTCAACTTTAAAGGAAATTCGTGAGGTCAACGAAATATTGATACTGACTAAGAACCGTGCAAGAATCTGTCATAGTTATCTTGTCATGGTTATACATGTGTAGCTATCGGATCACAGTGGCGGATCCAGAGTTTTAGGTAAAGGGGTGGGGAAATGGGGGCAAAACAATGTCTTGACAGGATCACCGATGAGGATCACAAAGTGAGTGTTTTTCACCATTTAACACACACAATTTTTCAACAGTTCTTTTTTCTAATGGGGCTTGGGGCCCCCGGATCTGCCACTGGATCATGGTCGCTAAAGTGTTTTGGCCATGAAGCCAACCAGAAAATGTATATATCTGTTTCCTGCAACCCTACCTCTCCTGTTTTTTGTGTACCTGCCCTGAACATTTTAAGGCGATTTTGACTCAAGCACTCGTTGTCTGTTCAGGTCTAGATTATTTCCCCATTGACTCAATGTAATCTGTTTTTGAATTTTTCTTTCTTTATGGTAGCAGTATTGTGCTCATTTTAGGTGTTTTTCTGTTTTTCTTATGATTTTGTATATCACGGCTAATTAAAATAGACGTAAATTCTGGATGTAACAGTTTTATTTTTCAAGGATCAAATTAATCATATTTACAAACATAAATCATATCCATTCACAAGACTGTCATCTATCCTACTGATACCAGAATTTATTTTTTTTCTTATGTTACTTGTTTGTGCTCACCTGCCTTTAATTTGTGTAACTTTTATGAAGATAACTTGGTGCTTCATAATTAAAAAGTCAGTTCACATTATACCACATCAAATGATTTTCCAAGTTATTATTACGGTTACCAGATATAATATTTCCTTCAACTCTTGCCTATTATGTTACAAAGTTAATGTGGATATCTTATTATTATTTGAGTATCTCATAGTCTAAAATGTTTTACCTGTATGTTCAAATATTAGTCTTAATATGATCAAACTGCCAATACAATACAAAATGCAAAAGTGTTTCAAAACGGGATATAGTCGTCCAATACGCCTCAGTCCAATATTGTAAGCTTCGAACGAATACCTCCACCAGTATGGAAAATGTAATGTTGAATTTTGGCTTGAATCTTTATTTTACTGAAATTAAGTTAATGTCATTGTTTGTTTGACAGAAGGTACCTGGTTTTATTGACGAAGGAAACTCAAGGGCTTAGGTGCTAATTGGGATTATTGTGAGTTAGTATTAACAATAGAACATTATGTCATGGGATTAAAGACACTTTATACATCTATTTGAAACCCCTGGAAAAGACTAGTTCCCTTATACTTTAGATCCTTACACTTATAAATGGTTGGTCAGTATTGAGACCCTAGACCTCTCATTGGTTAGTTAAAGAAATAGTCCCCAAATCCCTTGGTTTCCAAGCTTATGTTTACTGTCGGTAACTTTATGACTGATCGTCGAATAAACCAGACGTTACTATTTATGTTTTACTTACTCATTTTCAGGTATGTCAAGTTGTCATTTTTGTTTATTTTGTAAAAAGTTATTTTTATTTTGTAACTTTTATTTTCTTTTATAGGCAATTGGGCCATGGACATTTTTGGATTGGCTACAGTTTGAAATGTGAACCTGCTAGCACACATGTGAATGCTTTGACATCGAGTACAGTTAAGATGCTTTGTAGAAGTATGGAGCCAACCTGTCATCCTTCATGGCTCTAATAGATAACAGGACCAATAATCTAATGCGTGGTATACAACTCAACTCAAAAATGATAACTGAACTTTCACTGACCTTTAACAATGATCTTAATACTATTGAGCAAAACATGTATAATATGTCTCAAATACTAACCACCCTACGTTACTAGCCAGACGTTACTATTTATGTTTTATTCACTTATTTTCAGGTATGTCATTTTTTATTTTGTAAAAAGTTGTTTTTATTTTGTAACCTTTATTTTCTTAAACAATGTGTGCACCTGCCCTATTTATTGTATTCACTTACATTGCGTGTTTTACTAAATTTCCTATTTTGTATTGATCTACAATAAATATATACGAATGTGAAATTACTTGTGAAAATTAAGAGCTGTTTCTCAGTTTCCTGATTCCTTTAACCTACACAAACTTAATTCCTTAAGCTAATATGAAGTTTGAACTATGCACATTATCTATTTATAGCAATAGCTCTTATGAATGATGCGCACTGCTAACTTGCTATTCACCATCTAATAAATGTCAGTATCGATTAGAAATTATATTTAAGAAATAAGGAAATTATTTTATAATTGTTCTACAATGATTAATTGTTATTTGTTTATTTGATGAGAAAGTTTGTGATAAGAACATCATGAAGGTTGATAAGGGAGATAACTCTGTAATTACAACCCAAAGTGGATAAAAATATAATTTGGAATTGAAATGAGTCATCTTAAGGTAAATAAGCTTAAAACTTGTGTTAACTTTAATTATTGTATTACCACTTTATGACTGACTGTCGAATAAACCAGGCGTTACTATTTCTGTTTTATTTACTAATTTTTAGTCTCAACCAAAGACAAAGTCAATATGTTGTTGGCACCACACAAGAAAAATATATAGCCCTTCTACCGACTAGTTCCCTAGTATACAAAGAAACAAAAAAATGTTGTAACCCTGAAAAACAACACGTCAAAAACCTTACGTAGTAATACTATAGTATGATATGGCTAACCTTTGTCACATCCCTTTATCGCATGGCTGGACGTTTAACGCTCCCTTTCACGGAATTATTCTCGTTGGGGGTGATGATTTCTACAGTATCTCTTCAACAGCGCGGAGTTATTCATACTAGTTAAATGTTATTATGGTAGACCTTTCTTTTCCTCGTTTGTCTATCCCGGACTTGACTTTTTATGAGCAACTCGACGGGCGTTTGTAGAAAAGAAGACGCTTACCCTACCGGTGCATCTGGTCCATCCTTCCAGTTTTAGTGGAGTCCGATTTGTTCATTTGCTTTTGTTACTTT